>CM056575.1:143279026-145749026 GCA_029721435.1 Gymnothorax reevesii
GCACATAAAAATATGTGTGTGAATGTGTGAGTGCATGTGCATGTGTGTATGTGTGAGGGTATCTTGAACATATTGTTATGTATGAGTATTTTATGCACAGCATTGTTTATCATTTGTAAATGGAGATTTGTTACATGCTGTTTTTGCTGCCTTGCTGGTCAGCTATTTATTTTGTTCATCAGCACCCTCTGGTGGTGTATCTGTAGCAAAACATGATCCGATGCATTGCCACTTCTTTGTGGTGAAATAGACGAGTGGTTTCTAGAAGTTACTGGCTTCTTCTCGCCTGGGGGGGCGGGATCACCCAGGAATCCTGTGGATCTTTCCAGAATGTTGCTAGTCTATATAAACGCTGTGATTTTGGTCACCAGTGGCAGAGTTTTTGTTTTGGCAACAGAGTTACATAGTGGAATTTGGGTGTTATATTAGAATTGAACAGTGGATTATTTGTTTAAGTTTTTTTTTTCCTAATCAGTGAAGAATACATTTGTTTAAGTTGTCATTGCTGGTTTTCTTTGTTGTGATTTTCAAGTCATAACAATATTGCATATTAGTGTGTGTGTTTGTGTGTGTGTATACATGTGAGAATGTGCGTGTATGTGTGTGTGTGTGTGTGTGTACACATGTGAGACTGTGTGTATGGGTGTGTGTGGATGTGTGTGTGTGTATGGGTGTGTGTGTGTAAGTCTGTATACATGTGAGAATGTGTGTGTATGGATGTGTGTGTGTATACATGTGAGACTGTGTGTGTATGGGTGTGTGTGCATGTGTGTGTGTGCGTGTGTGTGTGTGTGTCTGTATACATGTTAGACTGTGTGTGCATGGGTGTGTGTGCATGTGTGTGTATACATGTGAGAATGTGTGTTCGTGCATGTGTGGGTGTGTGTGTGTGTGTGTGTGTGTATACATGTGAGAATGTGTGTGTATGGGTGTGTGTGTGTGTGTGTGTGTGTGTGTGTGTATACATGTGGTAATGTGTGTGTATGGGTGTGTGTGCATGTGTGTGTATGTGTGTGTGTAAGTCTGTATACATAGCCTCACTCTGACCTTCCTCTGCTTCCGGCCTCTGCGTTTATGCTGACCGGTACAGATAGATTAACGAGCTAAAGATCTGAGGAATGTTAATTAATTTGATTATTGGCGGGGGGCTGGGGCCGGAGGAGCGGGATTAGCGGGGATGTTTTAATCAGAGAGCCCGTAAGATGAATAGGTCCGGCGGCTGGGGTCTGGCAGGGCCCTCTCGGGGGGGCCTAATTTATAGCGCAGGGATGCCACATCGTCAATGTGCTTCTAATCCCCCCCCCCTCCTTCATTAACTCTCTCATTAATGGAAATCAAATCATCGCCACCCCTGCATCGCCACTACACCACCCAGTCACCCCGACTTCACTCCACTTCAGTTTATTTAACACTGACTGACATGCACCTCATCCCACCCCCACCCTGTCTCCCGAAAACACACACACACACACACTCACTCAGACATGATGACAGTATGCTGCAGGCGCACTCATACACACGCACGCACCCGTGGACATGTGTACACGCACGCACACACAGAGCACAAGGACATGTTTATGAATCAGCAGTCACATGCTAATTGTATTAACTGGCTCAGTTACACTACACCAGTAGATAAATCTGTCTCTTGCTCCCTCTCTCCCTCCTTTTCTCTCTCTCTCCCTCCTTCTCTCTCTCTGTCCCTGTCCTCCTCCTCTCTCTCCTCTCTTTCTCTGACTCAATCCCTCTATATCTCTCACACACAAGTGAACACTTTTTCTCAGACTGCTGCAGGCAAACCATAGGCATCTCAAGCCACTCAGAAAAAAGAAAAGAAAGGAAGTACAGCCACGAGTAAATGAAGGTCTGAAATGGGAGAAATGGAAGAAAGGAAAGGGTGAAAGCAAGCATGATGGGGGGAAGGGGGGGTGCTGGGGTGTAGTCTGTTGTAGGAGGCAGATTAACTAGGTGAAGGTGGGGCGGGGGGGGGGGGGTGAGCTGAGCAGCGAATCGCAAAGCTAGAGCCTGAATCAAGAGGTAACGGTCTGCATCATGAAGCAGGGGCCTGTATCACAAAGCAGGGATTATATCATGAAGCAGGGGCCTGTATCACAAAGCAGGGATTGTATCATGAAGCAGGGGCCTGTATCACAAAGCAGGGATTATATCATGAAGCAGGGGCCTGTATCACAAAGCAGGAATCTGTATTGTGAAACAACAGCCTGTTTCACAAAATTAAGCTTGGCGGAAATTCAAGCAGGACGACTTTCTCTCTGCGCATGCCCACTATGCCTCTGTAAAGTTTCTGCTTGCCCTTTAAAAATGACTCTGCCTAACTGATGAACCAATCGGAATCCTACTCCGAGTCTCTGGACCAATCATTCGCTTGCTGTCAAATTTTAAAAGTACTCTCTCTCTCCCTGCAGTTAACCAGCTGTCAAACGCTTTGATCTGCTCTGCAACCCTCCTCCCCACCACCCTCCTCTGAGGTCGGCCGGGACTCCTCTTCAGCTCTCCTACCACTCTGGTCCCAGGACTGATCCCAGCAGCAGCCTCTCACCACCACCACCAGTGTTTAGACCCCGGGGGGAAATTCATCTCTACGAAGCATCAAATCCTCAGATTCTCTAAATGCTTTATTTTTTCAGTGCTGGGGTCTAACCGCCAAAGTTCATGTTCATGTTCATAAATAAATACTTTGTTAAACATCATATCTCATTGTTTTCTAGTTTTTCCTGATTGAAATGGGTTTTGTATCATGAAGCAATGACCTGTGTCACAAAGTGGGGGTCAGTTAGATGAAGCAGGGGTCTGTATCGCGAAGCAAAATTACTCTCTCGAATCTCCCAAATCTGAAACACGTACTGCAAGGGGAAAAAAAAGCAGGCCTATATTTTACTAAATCATTTCATTGAAATCAATAATGTCATTACAATCAGTGAGGTATTTTCATTCAGCAATTTCATTGCAATCAATGATGTCATAATCAGTGATGTCACTGTAATTAGTAGTGAAAGTATGTAGGATGGACAGAGCAGAGGATGCAGGTCTTGTATGGGTGAATACACTGTCTGTCACTTCCAAAATCCATGCACTATCCACAGCAGCGTAGCTCTCAGTCATGATAGATCAGCAAAGAACCATCTTAGTCAAAGTCAGGAGGTCATGTTTGTGCATCAACAAGGCGGACAAAGAGTTATAGAGAAAAAAGATGGGATGTCTAACTGGTGTTTGATGGTCAGGGGTAGTTATGTAGATGAAAGAGCGAAAACGTGGCTAAAGTATGACTAAGAAAAATTAGCGTCCGCGGCTAACACTAGAGTATATACAAAAGGATTCATCAGTGTACATTAAATGCGTCTAATAAAATATTGTATCCATAAATACAGTCCAGGAAGATTATCTTTGGCTTGCAGATGTGCAAAGGATACAGCAGACTTCAGACAGTTCATTTATTTTTACATGTTTAGCAGAATACTTCAGCCAGGCATATCTTGTCACTCTCTGTACTCTTTAGTCTAGCGCGCATGTCCTTGGACTGCGGGATGAAACCGGAGTACCCAGAGGAAATGCACTTGAACACTGGGAGAACATGCAAACTCCACACAGAAAGAACTAGGCTGGATTCTTACACACAGCCGTCTTTTCGTGAGGCAGCTGTGCTGCCCACTACGCCACCGTGTCGCCCTCCGTGGACGGTGGGGACGCAAAAAAATACTCCCAAAATGACTCTCTGATTCCATAGTTTACCAAGTTCAGCAAAAAAAAAAAAAAAAAAACATTTTTTTTTCTGAGCACATACCTTTGTTTATATTCCAAAGGTTTAACGTTTTAACCTGAACAAAATCCTTGACCCAAATAACTGAGAGAAAAAAATGATATTTAACAGCCATTAATTTATGGTATTGCGCAAGCTACTTTCATCTTGCAGCTTTTGTTCCGAGTTGAAAACTTTCATTCTGACATCCTGCTGCACTGTTTTCTTCTGTCATCCACACATCACTGTAATTGTCTTTTTAAATGCATTTCTTCATCCATTCTTTTTCTTTGTTTTGTAAAATACTGAAGTATTTAAAACAATGATTTTTTTTTCCCACCAGGGAAGACCCAGCAGTTACAGACGCAAATGACTGCATTTGACATTTCCGTCGTACTTCAATTAAGCCTGCCTCAAAACCTTTTCCATAATCGACAACAAACGACCTGTTTTCTTTGCGAGATAAAAGGCTGATTTGTTTGTTTTAACGTGATCCGTATTGTGTGCAAATACTCTAAGACGAGTCCTTTTGTTTCCGTGCTGTGACAGATATTTAATGATGAGACACCTCAGTATGCAATTGTTATTATTTTTATTTTTTGACAGGCACGGCATATACTCTCAGCCTCAGGAGGCACTAAAGAGAGGTGGTAGACTACTGAATTGTATTGGTAAGAACACCGATTCCCAAACACCCGGCAGTTTCCAAAAACTGTGGCTATTGAGGAGCTTTGGGGGGTTTTGGGACAAGATTCATGAGCCCAAAGTGGTTCCCAGGTGCACCTTATGTAGACTGAGTATCAATATACACCAAATGAGCCAGAACATTGATATCACTCACAAATACAGCGAATAATCTTGATTGTCTCATAACAACAGCACTTGCCAAGGTCTACAAGCAGATCTTAGACAGTAAGCTAGCAGCTGGTTCGCGTATTCAATGTGTACGATTTGGGAGAAATGGGAACTGAACAACTTTGACAAGGGCAAATCGCCTGACAAGAGGGTTAGAACATTTCTGATGTGTTAGGATTTCTGGGCTGCTCCCTGTCAGCAGATGTGAGGGCTTACTGACAGTGTTCCAAGGAGGGACAAACATGAAACAGTGACAGGGTTTTTGCCGCCCAAGGCTCATCAATACATGAGGGCAATGAGAGGTGTCCCGTCTGGTCCAAGCCGACAGAAGGGCAACTGTGGCAGAAGTCACTGAGAACTTCAGTAATATTTACTTAAGGAATGCATGACACAGTGCATCATACCTGACTGTGTATTGTACTTTTTAGCTTGCAGACGAGTCGATGTGTCCACTCTAACCCCAGTCCACCTATAAATGCACCCCCAATTGGCACCAGACCTTTAGAACTGGACCTTGGACCAGTTGAAGAAGGTCACCTGGTCCATTGAGTCCCATTTACACCACGTGCTCTGGCTGTGTACATGTGCATCGTTTACCTGGGAAGAGATGGCATCAGGGTGCACTGTGGGAAGAGGACAAGCTCCTGGAGGGACTGTGATACTCTGGGAAATGTCCTGCTGGGAAACCCTGAGTTTAGGAATTTTGGTGACACAGTTTGATAGAGCGGGCAGCACTCGGGGGACCTTCACTGCATTAAGCAGATGGTTTTAATCCTGTGGCTGATTGGTGCAGACTCAACGAACAGTGGGCGCTCACGGCCGTAGTCTAGCCTGATTCGAGGGTTCTTTCTTGGGAAAAATAGCTAAATCTGGGGGTAATCACAGTCTTTATGCCAAAAAAGGGTTCCATAAAGAAATTTGGTGGCCCGGTGGCGCAGTGGTTATCACTCTTGCCCTGCAATAAGGAGATCTTGTCTTAGAGTTCTGATTGGCTTTGACCTCTCTTGCACGGAGTTTGCATGTTGTCTCCTCCTGTTTGTGCAGGGCTCCTTCAGGCACTGCAGTTCCCCTCCCGGTAAAACATGTTCTGAGGAGATTCTCCTCTCACAGTCCTGACCCAAGCTTTGGCTTTAGAGCAGGAGTTGGTCCCTGGGTGCAGCTCTGCGGCTCAACACTGCTCCTGAGTAACTAAGATGGGAAAAATCAGAGGTTAAATTAACACTTGGGGTTCAATAAAATATAGCTTAACATTGAGAGTTTTCTGCTATAGATCCATTCAAAAGAACACTTTTATTCTGAGTGTCTTTCACACCCCCTGGTTACTTTTCTATGTCTGATTTGTATTATCCTATTGAAGCCCATGCCAATTTAATAACCTTTGCAGAAATGGAACAATCATTTAAGGCACGATAAACGGAAATGTTCGGAAAGAAATATATATATACAAGGCATGTTGTATGCCTTCAGAGCGCTGATATAAAATGTCGCCGTCCTACATCATATGATGACCTCTGAGGTCACTGTTGGCCAGCTATTAACATTCAATTTTAGTCTTTAGAAAAATAGCCCACGTGTCAAGCGAGAGTCGAACTCACCAGCGGAAATAAACTGGTGAATATACAGTAGCCTATGCGTATACCGTTTGAGCGATCGTTATACGGATCCACGTTAATATTTATTCTCAATTCTATCATTGTTTTCCTATCATTCTGTTTCTCTCTCTCTCTCTCTCTTTCCGCCTTCCTGTAATCAATTAGACGCCCCACACGCCGCGTGTACGCGTGCCCTACATCGGGGGTATAAACTGCCGGCTCCAGAACTCTGCGTAAACGCTCCGTAAGCATTTTGTCTGCGCCGCTTGCTCTTTTGTTCTTTTTTCTTTTCTGCTTTCTTTTCTGTCTTGTTTTTGTTGTTGTTAAACCCCCCCCCCCCGCCCCCCTCCTTAAAACACCACACTGACACTCATTAAAAAGCGAAAAGAAGAAGTGAAAGGAAATATAGAAAGGAATAAAATGAAATCCGGGCGGCTGCGCGCTCGCCTCTCCATCCTGCGGTCACAGACCGATCATCGCGCAGCGGCGAGCTCGTTACTGCGGAGGAATCACAGCCTCGCGCTCGGGGAGGGTCGATCAATTATGAATGAAATGAGCGGCATACTTTCGTTTTTTTTTTTTTGCCGTCTTCCCCGCTCTCCTGCCCCGATCTCTATGATAAAGAGAAAGTCGACATGAAAGACGAGATGTCAGATAAAGTGAAAAGTACAGACCATTAGAATGAAGTTGATTTCATTTATTCAGACAAGTCAGAGCCATGTCGTCATTCACAGTCCATTGACAACACGGACCCAGCCTATTACTGTCCTCTTAACAATTTATTCTATACAACTTCAACTGCCTTCAACTTTCATCTGCCGCTAAACAGTTGCATAAATCTATTCAAGCTTAACCATTCGTTATCCTTTTACCCTATTGTATGAACTACAAGTATCCAAGTGAAATGGTTACAAATATCCAAGCGGTTCCATAGAAGAACCCGATTGAGTTCAGCTGAACCTCAGTCAAGTATTTGTCTGAGAACTTTAATATTCTTCTTACCAATGATATAGGGGCCCATACCGATCTGAAATGGTGTTCCCATTGGCGACATGCCGCAGAATTATTTATTTATTTTATTATTTTTATTTATTTATTTATTTTTATCTAAGCGCATATGCGTGCATTTCAAGTGCACCTTTCCCATCCCCCCGGCCTGGCCGTTGGCGCATCGATTGTGGCCGTGTCCGTTTCATAAATCTGATGGCGCGAGCCGAGCGTCTGCGGGAGTGCTGACTCCTCGCGCTGCGCGGTGGGGGGGCCTGAGAGAGTTACCTCCGCCCCGCGCCCCCAGCTGTTTCAGATTACCGCACGCGACCGCATCTTCCTCACTCCATCCTCTTCCTCTCCAGTTCACTACAACGTGCTCTTAACATGGTGTGAAAATACCCTAAAATGTAAGTAACTACCATTAACAATTTTCATCCTCTCGCCATATTTTATGGAATAATTGCCTTCCACTGGGTAGGAGAGGAGATTCATCACTGAATCACGTCTTAATACGCAAATCCCTTCACTTTTAGGAATGGGCAAGGAATCCCGATAAAGTATGCGATGTGTACAGGTAAAAAAAATCACAAGTTATTAACTCTACTCACCAGCTGTACAGTATGTGCTCCCACCGGTGACATTCAAGTCGCAAATCATCCTATTGACTCTTTACTCATTGATTTTCCTTGATTGCCCCAAAGGCCACAGGTTTGAGTCCAGGGAAGGGCATAGTTCAGTTACCCTTGTGCAAGGGCAGATGATTGACAGCATTGCATGGCGGTGTTCATACTGTGACTGATGGCATATAAAGTGAAATGTAGAGGCTAACGGCTGTGTTATTATGGGTTTAGAGCAATATATTGGACAGGGGAACACACACACACACATACACACACACGCACACACACACACACACGCAGGCACGAACAGTATATCCATACTCACAGATGTGCACAATCACTCATATATGAAGACCACAATGGAAAAATAATTAGTCACTCACCTGTGCACAGAAACACACACAAGCACACACACACACACACCGTGGGCCACACCCTTCCTCTAAACACCCCTCCATTTCACATTTGGAGTGGTTAGTGACTCTTTGATTGAGCGTTTACTCCGGAAGGCGAGGTCGTCTGCAGCGTGTCCTGGACACTAAGGGGAGGAAGTATTCTTATTCACTATGCTGTCCAGCTCTGAGCCAATCAATTCGCACTGAGCAGCGGGAGAGACAGTCGATAGCGGCACGAGTTCGACAGGGCAGAAGCCGTCGTTGTTAGAGACAGTACAACTGCAGCGTACAGCACGAGCTCACAAACCCGGTGTGGTCCCCGTGTCCTCTAGTTTTTGCTCTAACCACAATCGCAAACCCAGAATTTTAATGATTAGCTCATTTTTCTTCACTGCACTTCATGATTATAAGGACTATTTACCCTTTTAAACTACCTTAGGACAGTAATAGCCATTCATGTCTTTAAAAGCACAATAATGTGGATAAAATGAGCGCTAAAACCTGCCCTTTATTTGGTCGTGAAGAATTCAAAGACAAAGCAAATTGTGGGTGAAGCCTGTTCTGTGTTCTTTTTGATTAAAATTGTGAGCAAAACAATTTGGATGCACTTTAATGTCTGTTTTCAGAAAACTAATTAGCTGCCCATTGATTCACAATAGTCTTGATATTGATTCGTCAAAAATGTTGTCTTTGTCATAATTACCCGAAAAATAGCTAAAATAGCGACGTATTGAGATTGAGCACTTGTTGTGCGAGGAATGCATAGGCATTAGCTTGGTTCAGTGGACAAAGCTAGAAGGTTGTGGGTTTAAATCCGACCTGGGCTCCGTCGGCGTTTGCATGGGTTTCCTCCGGGTAATCCAACTTCATCCCACAGTCCAAAGACACGCTCGTCAGGCTAATTACAGACTCTATACGGCCTATTGGTATGAGTGTGTGTTCGAAGTCTGTATGATCCCTGAGATGACTCGGCAAACTGCCGTTATGGATTCTCCAAGATTTCTGGCGGGCTATTCTTTAATATTCTCAGACAATCCCACTTGTCATTCTTAACCCTTTGAGCGCCGAATACATTTTCAAGGAATTAAAAATGTAGTTATCTTGAGCTGTTGAAAAGCTATCATGTGGCAACTTGTTTAAAAGAGCTCCCGCAAGGTTTTCAACAGCTTCTGTGACCAAGCCTTCAGTTACACTGCAGCAACACATGCATTTCTTCACTCTTTATACAGGTACATGCCCACCCAATGTGATTATGTAGCAGTGGTGGACAATCCAGGGGTCAGAAAGTTAACATATTCCTATGAGCTCAGCCAGTCAATTTCGTCAATTACAGTTAGGCCTATAAATATTTGGACGTTAAAAAGGTTATGATTATTTTAGGTGTCTGCCACAAAATAAAATAATAAATATGAGTTCAAAGTTAAGGTATTCTGCTTCTGTTTGAGGGTTAATAAATCAGAAATTGGGTGGATGATATAGGAAGTACTATGACTTTTTAAGAGGTCCTCCTTTTTTGGGGACCAAAAATATTGGAACAATTGGATGCTCCGCTTTTCCACTGCCAGGTGTGTTTTATTCCCGACAGTTTCATATAAAAGTGACCACGTAATACATCTACAGTGGATTTCAAGGGTTACATTTGCCTTTGGAATCTGTTGATGTTGGCTCTCAATATAAAATTCAATGCGCCATCAGTGCCAGTTAAGCAAGCCATTTTTCAGCTAAAAAATATCAAAACAAAACCAGCGGTGAAAAGGGAAGACCATTAAGCGAGGCCGACTGATTTATTTTTTTCATTTTTTTGTTATATTCGTGAAGAGGAAGAAAGCACTGGTGAGCTCAGGAACACAGAAAGGCTGGAAAGACCACAGATGACAATTGTGGTGGATGACTGTTGAATTCTTCCCCTAATTCAGAAAAATCTGTCGCAATGGTTTGCCAGGTCAAGAACAGTTTTTAGAGGGTAGGCGTAACAGTGCGAAATTCAGCAATCAAGAGAAGACTTCATCAGAGTAAATACAGAGGGTTTGTTTTAACATGTAAACTACAGACAAAGGAGTGGCGCGGTGGTACAACAAAAAGGTTGTGAGTTTGAATCTGGACTGGGGCCTTTCTGTGTGGAGTTAGCCTGTCCTCTGAAGATACCGGTTGGTCAAGTC
The DNA here is from genome assembly GCA_029721435.1 of Gymnothorax reevesii. Taxonomy (NCBI): domain Eukaryota; kingdom Metazoa; phylum Chordata; class Actinopteri; order Anguilliformes; family Muraenidae; genus Gymnothorax; species Gymnothorax reevesii. The sequence continues at coordinate 143,289,395 of CM056575.1, forward strand.
TAGCAAGTGGAATTTTCTTCGTTCCTCATTATGTAGGTCTGCAGTTACACATTTGTTTGGGCCCTTTGTTGCAGTATATAGCGGCAAACATTCTGCATCAGAGACAGATCTGGACTGCAGGCAGGCAAATCTAGCACCTGCACTTTAGACGCGCAGTCATGCACTAATAATCCAAGCAGAATGTGGTTTGGCATTGTCTTGCTGCAAAATGCAGGGACGTCCATGGAACCAAACATGTACAGATGACTGCATATATACTGAGTCAAAAAAGAAACTTTATACTCATAAATTTGTAAATATTTTCTTGAAACTTTTAATGAAAGAGTTTTTATTATCACTAGGGGTAAATGCGTTGTCAAAGACATCATGATACACATCAACTCAGACGTGCACAGGTACGTAGCACGTGCGAGCGTACTTTAAGCTAAAGTTTTCTCGTGTTCCAAGTCACGTGACCATATGAGAGATGTGCAACTGAACTCACGTTAGCACGTTAGAGTGACATCTCGGAGAAACAAGTTTTTACAGTTAATTATTCGTTGATTTTCAATGCCATGGCTGTCAAACATTCAGCATGAATGTGCCATTGGCATGCTGAATACGGAAACGTCCGTCACTGACATTGTAAGGGTTATGGGATGCAGTTGACGGACTATCCATGATCTTCGGACACGTCTCCAACAAACTGACACCTCAGCTGACCGACCTCGTTCTGGTTGCCCATGTGTGACGTCAAAAGCAGAAGACCGACAAATTGTCCTACATCATTTGCATAATCGATTTCTCACTAGGAATTAATTGTTTAGTGGTCGTGTGACTGCCCAAACCATACGTAATCGCCTGCGCACTGCTCTTATTCAAGTTGTAACTTACCATTTTTACTCTTGGACATTTCCATAGCATTTCCGGTGGAACTGGTTACCTTATGGACATTATTTTTATGATACACCATCTTTAATGATTGCAGAATTAAATAAAATCATTATTTAAAACCTCATTTCTTGTGAGTTCAACTTATTGACCTCCAAACGAGTGTAAAGTTTTTATTTTGGCTGAGTATATTTCAGAAAAATTCATACAAATCTTTTTGCATTAACGATGCCCTCGCAAATGTCACCAGGCCCAGTGACAGTTTTTGTTCTCCTTGTCATCTTCAGTTCCAAGAGCACAGAGCCTATTTCTTCCAACAAAAAAAAAAAAACACTTAAAATCTTGATCCATCGGATCATAGTACATGCTTCCTCTATGCTACTGTCCACCACACATGACCCTTAGCCCAAAGAAGTTGGTGGAACTTTATGACAGTGTTGATGTATGGCTTTGACTTTGCACAGCAAAACTTCAAATTGTCTATGGACATATGCAACATATTTTTTACTCAAAAAAGTTTACTTTTGGTAAAGCCCATGTCATGATATTTTTTGCAATCGCATGACGGGCCTTCAGACAGTGACATCTGAGGATCAGAGATCACACTCATTCAGAAGTGTTTTCAGCATTGCCATTTCCGCACTGAGATTTGAGTGGATTACTTCCATCTTTTAATTATATTACACGCTGCAGATTTTGAAAAGCCCAAAATGGTACCACTTTGTCATGCGGAACGGTGTTCTCAAAGTGATGGATTATAAGCTTACTCATCGCTTGGCTAATTGGTGAGCCTCCATCCAGCTTTAGTCTTGAGGGACTAGGCCTTTTTCGATGGCTATAACATTATTAGCTCACCTTTATTTTTTTTTACATCACCAGTTTCACATCACCTTAATATTGCAACCTCATTATTAGTCCTGAATTGCACCCGCACCAACTTTTTTGGAGTTTACTACAGTCATCAGATTTGAAATAAGCATACACTTCTAGAAATAATTAATTCAAAAGTTAATGGGTTAAATATGGAGAGTGAAAGGGCTTTTCAAATCACTGATTTATGATTTTATCTGCATTTTCAATAAAATGTGCTAACTCAGAATTGAGGTTATGCAAGCATGCGTGCATGCTTCAATAAATATATATGTACCTACGCACATATAAGCATACATTAATACATATGCGTGTACGTATACACGTGTGTACGCAAAAAGGAACATTCATGCGTACATAAATACAGACACACATACATACATGCATACATATCTTCTTCTATAATATATTTGAGGTCGATGTCTGTCTGTCTGTGTGTATGTACACGTTTTTCTCCTACATTTCTCAACCGATAATCACCAAATTTGGTGCGAATTTAGCTCCGGTGATTCAGGTGATCAGCTCATTATCAAGCAGCTTTAGGGGGTGACCTGACCATTTGAATCAACTGTGCTGGTGCAGGGAGAGACCTGACACATGCTGGACAATTGGTACTACAGGCAAGTTATAGAAAACACTGCTGCAGATCACTGTGGTTTCATTATGGCCTTGTTCTGCGTAGTTTTATGCAGATTAATGAACCCCAGTCAGTTGAGGTTTAGTAGTGTTCAGATCTATGTAAATCGCTGTGGTTAAGTCTGGTGCAGAGCAGTGTAGTTTTACGCAGATTGCCGTCATTGAGTCTGGTTTGTTGCACCTCTGTCTGGTTTCCTGAGGGTCTGTGAGAGGTGGGAACGAGTTGGTTGGGTGGAGGGTGGAGTAGCCTCCCTCGGGGTCGTGGTGGAGATTTCAACCAGCTAGATCCTCATCCCTCTCTTTTTTAAAAGAAAAAGAGAGAATGAGAAAGACGGCGGGAGGAAAGTCAGGGAGCCTGAAGTAGCTGGCTCAGCACACACAGCTGAAAAAAATCAAAATATCAATAACCTCTTATAGCATTAAGGAAAACGCCTAAATCTTACGCGCGCGTCTTCTCTCTCTCTGTCCGCGCCTTTTTTTTTTTTTTTTGCCAATATCACTCAAGCACTTAGACTTGGCAGCGAGGCGCTGGTCGGGGAGGGGGGGGGGGGCCCGTGGGGGTGGAGGGGGGGGGCACGTGTGCATTAAGAGTGGCTCTCAACTTCGTTTACCGCTACGTCCGCTTAAATAAACCAGTTCAGCAGAAACGGCAGGACCGCATCTATAACACTCTAATGTCCCCAACAACCTGCCCCCAAGTCATAAATACCATTCTCCTACCCCCCAGATCTGCCCCCATCATGCCTATAACCCTCTAATGTCCCCGACAACCTGCCCCTGTGTCATTAATACCACTCTATTACCCTTCAATTCAGCCCCAGTTGTACTTATAATCTTTCTACTGTCCCCAACCACCTGCCCCTGTGTCATAAATACTTTTCTATTAACACACACCTCCAACCCCCAGTTTTGGCCACACGAAAGAGAAAATTTCCTGTAAAGAGGAGTGTAAGTTGGAGGAGAGGAGAAAGATAAGAGGGGGATGAAGAAGAGAGACAAAGAATGGAAATTAGAATATGTGATTATGATTTTTATGTTTGTCATTTATGTTTACAACTGCTTTTGTAACACAAGTTACAAATAATGTATCCTTTGTGAAGCGTCTTTGAGAGCCCAGATAAAGCAGAAAAGCGCTATATAAAATTGATGCATTATTATAATTATTATTACAAGTATACTTGTCATGCAAATAAAGCTCATTTGAATTTGAAAGGACAGGAGGAGAGATAGAAGGGAGGACAAACAGGTGGAGGAGAAGAGAGAAAGGGGGGATGGAGAGGAGAGATGGGTAATGAGAGGAAGAAGGGATTGAGGGGAGGACAGACAGGTGAAGAGAGATTTTTTTTTTTGATTTTTAAAATCCTATTTATTGAACCAATTTGGTTTAGCAGTAAATTACAGAATGCATCATAAGTAAAACATCAAAGTTGGCAAAGAGAAATTTTAGTTTTAAACCAAGCTAAAAACAGGATAAAAAACAAGGAAAAAAACAAAAACAACAGAACATAAGCAGATGCAAAACTGAAATAAAAACTGCTAAAACGGACAATAAAAAGGTAAAAATAAACAGTGTTAAAATAAACCGTAAAAAGTGCCATAAGAACAGATAAAACCAGACCTTCCAATTCATGAAGTACTAATTCCTAAAAACACATTTTATAACCCCCTTCATTATCAATGGAACAGACAGCATCATCAATGCACCAAACTTTTCTAAACAAGTTAACATTATTTGTTAAACTAAAATACATGTATTCAATATGAAGACGTTCTAAAATCATCCCTCTAAAAACCAGCAATGGCTCAGTGACCTGCCCCTCCCAGGTGAAGAGAGAGAGAGAGAGGTGGAGAGAGTGGGAGGGGGAGAGAGGAAGAGAGAGGGAGGTGGAGGCGAAGAGTGGGAGATACTGGGAGGTGGAGAGAGGGAGAGAGAGGTGGAGGTGGACAGAGGGAGAGAGAGAGAGGTGGAGGTGGACAGAGGGAGAGAGAGGTGGAGAGAGGGAGAGAGGTGGAGAGAGGGAGGTAGACAGACGGAGAGAGAGGTGGAGGTGGACAGAGGGAGAGAGAGGTGGAGGTGGAGAGAGGGAGAGAGAGGTGGTGGTGGACAGAGGGAGAGAGAGGTGGATGTGGAGAGAGGGAGATGGAGGCGAAGAGTGGGTGATACTGGGAGGTGGACAGAGGGAGAGAGAGAGAGGTGGAGGTGGACAGAGGGAGAGAGAGGGGGAGGTGGGCTGGGTGAGGTATTATTGATGATTCTGTGCATGTGAATTATTAAAGAGGGGGCTATCGGGGCTCAGAATGTGTCTCTGACATCTGATACTGACAGAGATCAATGGGCTACACTGCCCTCTCTCTCTCTTCCCTCACTCTCTCTCATCCCCCTCTCTCTCCCTCTCTCTCTCTGCTTCCGCTTTACCTATTGTGCACCCCCTTCTCCTCTGTCTCACTCTCCCTCTTTTTCCTCCATCTTTTCCCCTTCTCTCTCCCCTGTTTCCTACCCCTCTCACTCTCCATTTATTCCTCCCCCTCTCTCTTTACCATATTTTCTCTGTACCATCTTCCCCTTTCATTCTATCCCTGTTTTAGCCATATACTCTCTCTACCCATCACTCTCCATCTCTCCTGACAGTGATGTGTAAGGGATTTGAATGGAGTGACAGTGACAGCAGGGTCTAATGGAACTCTCCGGAAACACAGAGAGCTGGCATCACCACGCTCACCTTATCTTACCAGGTACAGCACCTCCAAACCGCCCTGAGAAAGAGGGGGCAGAGAGAGAGAGAGAGAGAGAGAGAGAGAGAGAGATAGAGAGTGAGTGTGTGTGTGTGTTTGTGTATCAGAGAAAGTCATATGAAAAGTACCAGACACCTGGGGGCACCTTCGCCCCATGGTTTCTTGATGCTCCTGCAAACTGAGTCATGGTCCATTTTTTATTTACAAAAAAGTTTCAATTTCATCAAAAGTGTTATGATCCAGACAAGGAACCAGACACATTATACAGGGTAATATCCAAAGAGGAGTATTTATTGATCCAAGTATAGTACAGTTGGCCGAAGCCCAGAGTGTCCAGCTTAGTTGGGTTAAATAGAGAGCATTGGCGTAATGTCCATGCCCAGTCAGTGGTCATCCCTCGGCAGAAGCCAGGTGGTGAACTGCCCTCATTGAAGCAGGACTGCTTGACTACAGGACTGATGAGTTTAGCAGGAATGCACCCTCAATCCTGAAGATCGATGAAGGCTTAGGAAGTAAAACCACAAAATACACGTAGGTTGCTGGAAAGGGGGAGGACACAGCTTCGAACAAATGAGGGTTGTGACAGTAACCGCTTCACCATCAAGGGGCACCACCTGGTGGTCCGGAGGTCGCCCCCAGACATGAACGCAGGAAGTCATGGACTAAATAGGGGTCCAGGATGGTGCACTCTGGCACCCAGGAGCACTCCTCAGACCCGCACCACTCCCAGTCCCATCAGAAACTGGTGACTTTCCCCCCCCGGCAATCGCAGTAAACAAGGAGCTGAGTAGAGGAAACTGCCACTCCCCTCTCCTTTTTCTGGAACAAAGGTGGTTGGTAACGCAAACAACACTGGAAAAGTGACCTGCCCAAACCGACAATGGGAATGGAGCTGTAAGGTAGTTCCACCCAGGGAAGAGTACAGGTGGAAGACCACCTGGTGGGATTACCTTCCATCAGGCAGCTCAGAGTCTTACTCAGCTCTTGTTTGAGTATCTCTACTTGGCCATTGATCTCAGGGTGGAATTCCAAGGACAGGTAGGGGGTGGCCCCCACCAGGGCATAAAAGGCCTTCCAAAAGCTGCTGGTGAATTGTGGACAATGGTCAGAGACCACCTCTCGAGGGAATGCCATGGAGATGCAGCATATGGTGTAACAGGAGCTTGGCAGTCTCTTTGGACGTGAGCAGCTCCGCCAATAGAGTCAAAATGGGCCGCCGGTGACAACGGGTCCACAATAGAGAGATTATCATGAAACTATCCAACCAAGGCAGCCCAGTAACAAAATCCATGGGATTGCCAGCTCACGGCCTGTGGGGAACCTCCAAGGGCTGCAGAAGAGTGCAGGGGCACAGATTTCAGGACATAGAGAGGGCACACACAGGGCATGCTGTGACAAAATCCCGAGTGTCTTAGTGGATCATGGGCCACCAAAAGCATCGACAGATTAGTGCCAGGGTGTGGGAGATGCAATGGGGGAATACCACCTGAAAAAATGTTGACCCAAGTCTGGACACTATTTCTCTTTCCATATGGAATAAAAAGTAGGTTAGGTTAGTAGATCTAATAGTGGGAGATATGACCACAGCGCCTCTTCGACCTTGCATTCAATCTGGAGCTTGTTGGCTGCTAGGAGACATTAGGCCAAGAGGATGGTTTCAGGAGGTTCATCGGGTAAAGGAGAGTAGAGATGGGACAATGAGTCGGGCTTAGAATTCTTGGATCCAGGATGATAGGTCTGGAGGAAGTTAAATTTGCCAAAGAAGAGGAACCAATGAGTTTGCCTCGGGTTCAATTTATCAGCAGTGAGGAGGTACCCCAGTTTGCGGTGGTCTGTCCAGACAAGGAAGGGATAAGTTGTTCCCTCCAGCCAATGCCTTCAGTCCTCAGATGGCAGTTTCACTACCAACTGCTCCCAGTCACTGATGGAGTAGTTCTCCTTCGCAGGACACAGCTATTTAGAAAAGAGGGCACAAGGATGTTCACAGTGAGAGGACTGCTCCAGCAGTCTCATCAGAGGTATGCATATCCTACATCCCCCAATCCTGGGGGTCATGGAGTGTTAGGATGGGAGCAATGGTGAATAGCTGTTTAGGTTAGCAAAAGGTGGAGGCTGCCTGGGGGGTTTCAGAAAAATGGAACCTTAGTGGACATAAGGTCCGTTAAGGGAGCTGCCACCATGGAGTAACCCTGAATGAACTGCCAGTAGAAATTAGCGAACGCAAGGAACCTCTGTAATTGTCTCTGGTCTTTAGGGTCTGGCTAGTCCAGCACAGACTATATCTTTCCCCAATCCATCTTAAAGGTGCCATGTGACACGATGAAGCCCAAGAATGAGACAGTGGTATGGTGAAATTCGCACTTTTAAGGCTAAAGATGACCGAGGAGACCATGTCTCTCAGGGCATCATTAATGAGATTTTGGAACACAGCAGGGGCATTAGTGAGCCCAAATGGAATCACCAGATATTTTTACCAGATGAGTCTTCCACTCATCTCTGTCCCGCATGCACATTAGGTGGTAAGCATTGCACAGGTCCAGTTTGGTGAAGAAGCGGCGGCCTTGGAGGTTGGAAAATGCCAAGTCAATCAGAGGAAGAGGATGATGATTCTATACAGTAATGCATTGGAGCCCTCGGTCTATACTGGGACACAGCGACCCATCTTCCTTAGCCACAATGAAGCTATGTCCGTCTGACAACAAAGAAACTCAAATGATTCCGTAAGCCAGGGACTGATTAATGCACTCTACCATTATCTTAGATTCCTGTGGCATGGGGCTGTGGGTCTGGGGGGAGGACACAGGTAGTCAGCTCATCCTTGACCCGCTCAGACAGGCTGAATAGGTTGGTGTCATAGAGCACCCAGGGGTTCCAGCGCGGGGATACAGCCACTATATGGAGCATTGGTGCTGCCAGAGAAACCTCTGGGCATTGGCATGACCAGAACGGGACTGGTCAAATGCCTACCTCATCTCCTCAGCTCAGTTCAAGGTTTGAACTGCAGGATTTCTGCCTCCCAACAGGCGGCAGCCCAATCTCTGGCTCGTCCAGAAAGGCGAGTGGTGATGAACACTATCACCATCGTTCAGTGGGGAAAGAAGGTAGTTGGAGCTTGAAGACCGTTAAATATTGGGCCAGAAAACCTAGGGGTCTAACATAACTAGGTTTGGCTCTCAAACAGCAACTGCCTGACTGCTGCAAAATAGAGCACAATGCTTGAGCGGTGGTGATGGAGACATCAGTAATAGCCATAGGTTGATTGGAAAGGGCACTAATGGATTAGTGTTGCTGGCAAATCTGCACCCCTTGGTATCACAGGGTATCCACCGGGCTGGGCTTGTCTGCAGACAAAATTACAGAACATGCGTAGGTTGCTGGAAAGGGGAAGGAGACTGTAAAGCAGTGGAAATTGGCAGGGACTAATTGCCACCACAAATCTGATCTAAAAGCTGGAGATATGAAGCGAACAGCCACTAAAGTCTCGACAGAGACAGAGGAATAACACAAACAAAATCAAGAGAAATACTCCAACGGGAACCACCCTCCCGATTGGTCACTAAAATCAAATGCCTGAAAAGGGAGAAACTATGGAGAATAACTAATACAAAGTTGCTGATAATCTTTTCTCAAAATAAACACGAAGACCTCACAAACAAACCTGGAGCTAATGTCGCTAGCTGGTACCGGCTCTCATGTATACACTACAATCAAGCCACTTCCGCGTTTATATAGATAGAATGCAGGGGCTCAAAATCATCAATTTATCAGCTCTGATAAGGCAGATGGCAGGAAAGGAATTTGACAGCCGAGTGACAAAAACCAATCGGTAACACCAAAACAGTAAGTAAAAATAGAAGTGCACTCCTCACAGAACAAAGAAAACGAACTATCTCCCCAAAACAGAGACAACAGAGACGATTACGGACACATGACGATTATGACACGATAGAATTTAATCCTTTTTCTGGTCCATATTCTTCCAGCTATGCAGTACCACTTGGTGAATTTATTTATGGATAAACTAAAAACATTACAAAGACATAACAGCAATTCCTCTAAAGATCAAACAACACACATTTTAAGAACAGTAAAGACTTCAGCAAGTGTGTGAGTAACGTTGCTCTCCCAGTAAGCCAATGGAGACAGATATGTCTCGAGACTGGAAGAATGGTTCAGCAGTTTGCATGCTTGTGCACGCGTGCTTCCACAAACGTATCTGTCAAATATTGATATGTGTGTGTTTGCTGTGTCAAAGTGTGTGTTTTTGTGTGCAAGCTCAAAAAGCATTTGTGTTGTTGTTTGTGTGTGAGTCCGGTACAGCCCTGCATGTGTGTAAATGCATGAGTGTGTTCCTGTGATGGTGCTGGGCCTAACTTTGAGGATTAGGATGCCTTGTGATTACATGGGGCACAACCTGTGCGTGCGTTACGGGGGCGTTGCAGGGACATTAGGGGAACGTTGCGAGTTTGAGAGGGGGTATATGGATAAACAGACGAGGAAGGACAGCTGTCCGGTCTCTCACCCCTCTATCCCCATCCTCTTACTCGTTCCCTCGCTCCTGTCATCCAACCCGACACAGAGTGGAGAGAGGGATCACCTCCAATCACTGCGGAGACAGTCTGACGGGACTCATCGCCTGCCAGGCCACACACATACGCGCGTGCACACGCACACATACACACAGTGCATGTACAGTCACACACACCCACATTCAGATCCACACACAAACACACACATAAACACATTCATATAAACGTGCATACATTCACAGTCACACTCGCATACACACACATAGATCCACTTTCACTTGCACAAAGCGCGCACATTCATAATTACACTGATATGCACCCACAAACACACATGCATACACACAGATATACACGCATGCCCACTCATATGCGCACATATACACGCATACAGACACACAAACACACTCATGTAAACACATTCATATACGCACACATACACCCACATCCACATGCACAAAGCACGCGCATTCGCAAACACATATACATGTAAAAACACATGCATACACACAGATATACACACACACGTACTGTACATATGCACACATATACACACACATACGCACATCCTGAAGTAGTAAGAGTACAGGCAGTGTGGAGACATAAGATCGACAGTCAAGCTGAGAAGTTCATGTCTTACTGTTCAGTTCAGCTGCGTTCATGACACACTGTCTTTCCTGTGGCATGTCTCACTCTCTCACTCTCACACCCTCGCCTCTCTCTAACAGCACCTGCTCATGACCCCTGACCCCTGACAGGAGTTCTGCTGAAATACAACCCGCGGAGCGATGCCGCGAACGTTGTAAAAGAATTGCCTTTATTTCACTCCCTCGCACTTCTAACGTGCCAAAAAAAACCACAGTCGTGACCCGCGAGAGTTCAACATCGACCCCCCTGCTCCCTCCCCCTCAGATCCGCTGCAGACTCGCGGGGTATGAGAGGGGAAATGGCGGGGGGCGGGGGGCGGGGGGATGGGTTAGGTTAATAGCCTGTCACCCTTTACTGTGCATTAAAGCCAGACAGTCTGCTGGCAGTTTAGCGTCAGGTCAATCGCACTTGTCCCTTTTTATTATAGCCATTCTGCGTGTGCGTGCACACGCGTGTGTGCATGTGTGTGTCTGTCTTTGTGTGTGTGTGGGATGGGGTGGGAGAGTGAGAAACACTTGATCATAAAGGGCAGTACCCTAACATCCTGTACAGAGTTGCAGGTGATCTAATGCGTAAATAAAGCAGACAGGTTATCTTGCATTGATGATTATTCTACATTTGAGCCATAATCAGTTATATCCAAGTAAGAAAAAAAACAGCAGTCCTTCATGAAGTCGAGAGCTTAAAATATAGGCCTTGTGAACACAAATTGAATATTTTTCTAAACGTACATTTTCCATCTCCTCTGATTTTTCCTTCCTTTCCCCACACAACCTCATTTTAGAAAATATCTGCGCTCATACGAAAGGGCCAAAACGAGCACAAACGCTCAAATCAATTATCGCCAGTAGGTGGTGGTAAAGTTTATTTAAGAATATCTAAAGGGTTTGACGGAAAAATAAGATATATCCAACAAGCCTGTTTTGAGAAAAACATTGATTTCTAAAAAATGAAATCTCTTCATGGAACTGCATACGTGCACCTCTACTGTTTGTGTCACTCTCAATTCACTGTCATGAAAATGTGATCTGAATAATTCTTCACTTGTAAATACTTCTCTTTTTTTGCATAACACAATATATCCTGATCTGCTTTGGTCAAATTGAGACAATAATAATGATAATGATGATGATGATGATAATGATAATAATTTCAATATGTCATCATAAATTGTGAGCACGTGGAGCTCACAATAAGGCACAGATTTGCATAAATGAGTTTATGAGGCTCATTAAGCAATAAGGTATGAGAATCAGTCCTATATTCTTGATATAGTCATGGGTAAAGTGGAGTGACTTTGTAAGGATGGCAATAATCCAAATAAATGCAAAAAATCCGAGAGAAACGGAGGTGAGCGACAATTTTGGATTTTTTGCATTTATTATAGCCAGTCAATGTCATATCAACTTTATAAGTGCAGCCAATAGGCAATCACTTTGTTATTATCATTTCTCAATCATGAAAGGTCATGTATTGCTCTTTGCAGTTCAGTCAATAAATATTTTGATTGTTGATCAGGCGAACTTAAATGGGAACTGCTTGAGAGCAATCATGAGGAAAAATGTATACTGACCAAAAAAAGAAACACAATTTTCTATCTCTTGATTTTATCGATTTTAACTGTTATTAATCAACACTTAATTGGTATCAAATGAAAGAGGAAATCTCAGTCGATAGATATAGCAGAAAGACAGGTTGGAATATCGCCATGTTGGCTTTTATTGAACAAGGTGAAGTTCGACATTATGAAACACAAATGACACTCAGTATCTCGTACGTCCCCCGTTAGCATCGCACATGGCGGTGCACCTGCGTCTCATAGACATCACCAGACGTCTGATTGTTGCTTGTGGAATGCTGTTACACTCTTTGGTCAGTGCTTATCTTAGCTGACATACTGAAGCTGGTGGTGGTTGGCGTCTCCAGATCGCTCTCTCCAGAATGTCCCACAAATGTATAGATCAGGAGAACACGCTGGCCAGGGAAGAATTTGCATGTTTTCGGCTTGAAGGAACTCTATACAGATATGTGCCATGTGCGGACGCACGTTGTCCTGTTGGAAAGTCAGTCAGTGACGTCGGACAAACGGAAGGACGACTAGACGGAGAATTTAATCGCTGTAACAGGCGGCGTTCAGAAATGCATCTCAGCGGCATTTTGAGTTGCCGACCGGAAGCGATCCCACAGAAGTAACTAGCAGATACAACGGTCAGACGCTGGAGTCGTAACACGTGGCCTACCGGATCTGGGGCGATCGGCCGTGTGTTCTGTGGCAATAATCCTGGTTCTGAGGTGACTAATTGTCACAGATTGCACTTCGAATTGACGGGTAACTATCTACCTGACTTCCGGCCTGTAGCATCTCAATCAGGCGTTCTTGTCAAACTTCCGATAGTCGTGGCATTATAACCCGTCTGATTTTTACTCATTTCGGTCGGATATAGGCCCTGGCATCTAAGAGGAGCTCAAAACAAAAATGAGAATGTGAGGACAATGGTAGTACTCGAACCCAAGTGCTGCCGATGTTTGGTTCCGGACGAAAGGCGGCTCCAGAACATGCACTGTGACCGCGAAAATTTGTTTGGTAGAAGTACCCACCTCCAAAAATAACTCAGAGTAAAAGCATCTTTCTCAATGGGTTTGTTGAAATTTGGCACTGGATTACGTAACTAAGTTTCTTTTTTACATAAAGGTTAAAGCAAAGGTTACTTTGGACCTTAAAAACTAAGGTATTAATTTCAATCAAATGCACTGCCATTTTGAACAACTTTGAACATAATGCAAAAAGTAGTTCACATGGCTATCGTGGTGATATTTTGCAATGAAACCTGTGGATCACTAATTGCATTTTTCAAACAAACAAAAAAACCTGAGTTGCTGGTTAATGGGTTACATTGCTTTTTGAGGTGAATGATTTTATTGAGGATAATTCTGAGCCAATTTAAAGTAGATGATTCCAGTTTGTCTCAAAATGGCATAAATTGCATTTTGCTGTCAAACCGTTCATGTATATTACTAGAGAAGAACAGTAGTTTGTTAGTAACTTACTTTTTTATTGTCCCTAAAGGGAAATTTGTTTTCACAGAAACTGCACAGGTCAGTGGTATAAATATTAAACATTTAGAAAAATATTAAACAAGTAAAAAGCATAAAATGGTGGACACCCACAGTATAGGGCAATGGTGGTTGCATATGACAGGTTGTACAATGAACACCCAAAGTACCCAGAGCAACAGCTGGTATTTGCAAATTGAGATGTGATGTCATCATTTCCGAACAAACCGTTTTACATGACTTTGCAAATACACAGAAGCCAGAATTTTGAAAAGTCTTCACTTTCGAGGGAGTTTTTAAAATATTACTCTTTTCAGTGACCTCAAACGCCATTTGTATGTGGATGATAGGCCAAAATACGTAGAAAAAGATACGTTTTCAAAAATAACTGTTTACGCGTGGACAGGGCCTTAGTCTCATGTACAGGTGGACGTTACGATCCAGACCAGGCAATCAAGAGCCGAGGCGGAGCACAATCCAATTGGCAGGTTTATTGAGCGTAGTAAGCTAATATTAGGGGACAGAACCTCAGAGGAAAAGGTGGGGATGGAACCTCAGAGGAAGACAGCATACTCCAACACAGGTGTCATGGGCGAAGCTAGACTGCTAATCACCAGCCAGTGGCTACCGGGATAACAGCCAGGTGGAGTCGAACTGTACAACAGGAGGATGGAGGGGTTTGAGGTGAAATCCCATCCTGATGACTGTGGAAGGATTGGGAGCTTGTTTCTAACAAACTGTACAGAGGAACAGACCTGGGAGGATTAACAAGAACTGGACCCTGAATTAGGCTTAGAAGCTTGTTCCTATTAAACTGGACAGAGGTACTGACTTGAGCTTTGTTAACAGAACATGGTCCCACAGAACCCGCATAATTATGGGTAATGTAGTTTTTGGGGTATGGAACATTATGTCGAGGGGAAGTACACTTTAATTATGAAAACAAGAAGGTCCTCGGACAGGTCGACGGAGGACTTGTGTCCGTGAAAAAATTTGGTGCTTTGAAATGGCCTCCAGACAGCTATTGCAGAATCTGGTATTCTAGGGCGTGTTAAGCCTGCAGTTAATGGTGAGGATTGTACAGTATTACTTTCCATTCATCGCCCCAAACACCCCTTCCCTCTCCTTCCTCTGTTGAAGAGATGTCTGTCCGTGGGATTACCTGTCTATGGGGAAGGAGTAAGTCTTTATTGGGAGGGGGTATTAGCAAGTGATATTGGGAGGATCAATTAATCTCACTACAGTGTGTGTGAGTGTGTGTGGCATGTGCACATAACTGTGTGTGTCCATGTCTTTGAGTGTGTTTGTGCACTTGGACTTACGCACGTGTGTCTCTGTGCATTTGCATGGATAGTTACGTGCAACTGTATGAATGAAAGCTTTTGTTCATGCAAATGTTTCTGCAAGTATGTTTGAGTCCATTTATGAGAGAATTCTATTCTGTGTGGGAGTCTTTGTATGCTGGTGTACATCTGCAAGGGTTTGTGCCCATGTGTGTGTTTGTGTGTGTGTGTGCGTGTGTGTGTGCGTGTGTGTGTGCGTGTGCGTGTGTGTGTGTGTGTGTGTGTGTGTGTGTGTGTGTGTGCGTGTGTGTGTGCGTGTGTGTGTGTGTGTGTGTGTGTGATAGAGAAAGGTTGGCTCACACCTGTGTGTTTAATTTTGGGTCCTCAGCTGCCAGGCAGCCGAAGAAGAACAACTGGTGCACCCCAGAGTATTCAGCCCGGTATGTCACTGACGGATCACAGATCATCAGCTCGCTGATAATGGAGACATATTGAAGGGAAAACATACTTAGTGAAACATTCTTGCACTTCGTGGACCAGCAGTCGAGAAATTTGCGGAAGAATCTTACTGGCTCAATGAGGTCAATTTGCATATTTTTGAATTCCATACAAGCAACATCCGAAGACTTACGGCCTCATAAAAGGCACCTTACCCTTGCTTCCTGTGGTTAAGACATTAACAATACATCTCCTGACTGCCTGGGCATGTGGGCAGGTTTTACTCACGGACAACAGGGATTGGGGCGGAACCGGAGCCTTGGAACAAGAAAGTTGCGCATTGAAATCCGGCCTGGAGCCCGTCTGCATGGAGTTTATGTTCTTCCCATGTTCATGTGGGTTCCTGACATCCGAAGACAGGAATGCTAGGCTAATTAGATTCTTTTAATCGGCAAAAGGCAGCTGTAAGCTCCAGCCCTCCCCACCACACTTCCCCCATAACTCTGAGTGGGAATAAATGGATTGGATAATGGATGGGTGGATGGATGGATTGTTGTTTTTCAATGCCTTGAATGCAGTTTTTCATTGCACTAATGACCAGAGCAGTGCTCTATATGTGAATATTTACCTGCATGTTTCTTTGGTGATCAGTGTAGTTTTGACGTTGGCTCAGGTGTGGCCTAATCAGTTTGAGACTCTGACTGGAACAGTGAGCTGCAACAACATGGATCCTCTCGTGATCACGTGATCGCGTGGCAGATGCCGCTCACTCGCTCCGTCACTCCTGCGAGCGTCGCTCCCCACAATGTCACCCGCGTCCCCGCCGTACATCTTGACCTCCCTCGCTGATTAACGGCGCCTCGTTAAGCCCTGTGACGGATCGCCGTCCCTCCATAAACGCTTCTCCCTGTGTACGCGCCATTTGGCTTGTTTATGATGCGTTCATAAAGAGGCACCGCTTCGATCGCAATGCCCAGCGGCCCCCCAGTACCCCACTGCACCCTAATCCCCACCTGCACCACACGCCCCTCCCCCAAGGAACCAGTAACTGCCACCCAAGGTTAATCCTTCCTTTACCGGCCGCCATCCATCTCGTTTCAGGGGTTAAATTGTGCAGTCGTTCAGGATTCACCAGGATTCTAACTCCATCTCTCTCTCTCTTTCTCTCTCTCTCGGGCCATTGTGTTCCTAAGCACCCATAAAGGGCACCCTGGTCGCTTGCTCGATGCTCCTGTTGGGAGGAGGTAGGGACCTCTCCTGTCCAAGACAAGAAAACAATCTGGCAGCCAATTAAGGAACCAGCATGGCAACCAGCTCTGATGCTCACTTTGTCACATGGGTTGCATGGGGATTTGATATTTTCTTTTTACACTATGGGAATTCCATCAGGAAACAATTACTGTTTGACCTCACCATTTCACATTTGAACAAAAGTATTAACCCCCGTTAACTTTTGATGCATGTTTTTGAGATGTTATAAAGTGATTTGATAAACCAGAATGATGAGCCATTCAGAATATGGGGAGGAAGTTGACAACATGAAATTGTCTGGGCCAGAGAGAAGGCATGTTATTGATGTTGGTCGCCCTACGACCATTGCTGTGGTGCCACTACCATTGGGGAATTGGGGAATTGGAGGATTGGGGGCGTTCGGGCATATACCCCAAGCCGTCGCCTCCGACGGCATAAGCCTAGTTTTGTGTGACCTTATGACTTTTCTCGTAGTGCCTCCACCTCGCCAAACTTTTCAACCATAAATGCAATAATTTGAATAGTTTTGTTGGGAATCAAGTTACAGTGATAGTGTCTGGTACATAGAGAAGGGCTGTAACTGATGTTAGTCACTCTGTGCCTTTGCTGTAGTGCCACCACCTGGCCAAACCATAATTTTTTTTAAACTTGCAATTATTCAAACAGGTTTAATGAGAATCAGGTTCAGACTGCTTTCAACATTCCTGGTGCATAGAGCAGGAAGTGATTGATTGTGGTGGCTCTGTCATCTTTCCTGTAGAGCCAAAACTCGATTAACTTCAATATATCTAAATACAATGACTCAAACAGTTTTGATTGGAATCATGTAACTCTTTCTGTGATTGTTTCTGGTGCATATAAACGGTAGATATTGATATTGTTTAACCTCTCACCAAAATTTGCTTTGTACATTCCTGGAGCCCAGAGTAGCTCTCATGTTGATTTTCAGGACCCTATACCTTTTCCTGGTGCGCATCTGCTAGGGCGAACTATGAACTATGAAATATAAGGAAGCTGCTGTTCTTTAGGGGTTATACCTTGCTATCCTCCACAAACAGCATTTTTCTAGTTTGAGAGCAAATGTTGAGATTTTCTCTCCAAGCGATTTCATTTGTTTGGCTTTTTATTTTTTTTTTTTTTTTTTGTTTTTTGTGTGTTTGTCTGGTAGCAGTGTAGCACAAAAAACTGTTTGCTCAAATTAAACAAAATTTTCCAGATAGGTGTGTAATGGTCCAAGGATCACCTGATTTAAGTTTGGACCTAACTGGGTCAAGGTTAAGGGCACTAAAAAAAAAAAACATAATTTTTCAGAAAAAGTTCCTTAACTCTGCACTGATCGAGTTCTTACTGGATTTAAAATGTGCATTTTTCAATTTTTCCTCTGGCCATAAGCTTCAGTATGGTGTGACACCTTCAGGCTCGTTAGCAGTTGGGGTCAAATGTCAGGGGGGTCTCCGGACATTCAACACCGAAAGCGCAAGATCGCCTCCCCCAGGCAGGGGATGTTGTGCCTGGCACCACATCCTGTGTTTGGTATCTGAAGCATTTGCCAAAAATGGATACATCAGCCTCTGCTGATCGACATATCTGACGCTGCCCTGCATGAACCGATTACTTGCTGAGTTTTACACTGTCCAAATTTTCAGAGCAACTTCAGATAAAGTTCTGACACTCGCCTCTGGGGCAGAACGACTGAAGCTTGTCACATATTTTGTTTGTGAAACTGAAGGGCTGTTGTCATAACAGACTTTTACCAAATATAACTGAAATACAGGTGAAAAAGTGAGCACAGCTCACTCATACCCTGACCCCTCTGTACTGAAGGGATTATGGCATATGTTCATAAAAACTGGCACTGCACCTCTGCATGAAGTACAGAATGCATGACTGAAATTTGAAAACAATCTGATGAGCAGTTTTCAAGAAATTGGTTGGACAACATTCGCAGTTCAAAATACGGAAAACAAAAGTAATTTTTGAATAATTTTTTCAAACATCCTCATGAAACTTGGCACTGCACCTCTCCATTAAGAGTAGAATGCACGATTGCAATTTGAAAACAATCTGATGAGCGTTTTTCGAGAAATCGGTTGGCCAAACTGGTGTGGACGGAAGGACGGACGGAATTCTTTGGCATACGCAATATACCCACGGCCCAGGGAGGGGATATAACAAGGGTGTCCATTGGAACCTACTGTAAAGTACAGCAAAAAGACTCACAAAGAATTTAGGACTCTGAGAGACGTTAAAGCATTATAAGAGGTGAGTTTAGGAAATTGTGTCATCCATCCGTCCACCCAGCCATCTGTCAATCCATCTATCCAATATCTAACTTGCTCATTCCTGTTCTGGGTTCCAGGCCGGCTGGAGTCTGTCCCAGGATCTGATCTGAGGCAGAAACACACTCTGGACGGCTGACCAATCCATTGCAAGGATCTCACACCATTCATTCTGTTGCATAGTCCAGCATCAGAGAATCTCTCTTTCACTCTCCCTCTCTCTATCTCTCTCTCTCCACTTTTCACCCCTGCTTTTCTCCTCTTTTAACCCCCCCTCTCTTCTACCCTTCCGTCTCTCTATTGCCCAGACTCGTTTTCTCTCTCTCTCTCCTCCCTTTCTTTCTTTCATCCCCAGGCTTGCCTCTCAATAATTTTCTTTCTCATCTCTCCATTCCCTACCTCCGTGTGTCTCTATCTCTCTCCCTCTCTCCCCCTCCCCCCATCTCTCTGCCTCTCTCTCTCAGTGAAGTGAGCGCTGGTATCGACTAAACCTCAAATTTCTCATCTGCACGGCAGCTGGTTTCCTCCTGCCTCAGCACTCTTCTGCCCCGCTCTATTATAGCTCATAATCTTACCCGCGAAGGCAAATGACCCCCTGAAACAGAGAGGGGCGGGGGGGTGTCCCGCACATTACCCATTCTCTCTCTTTTTTTCCCCTTCCGGATACTTCCACGAGGCAATCATTTCGGACCAAGCGTCAACACAGCACGGCGCGACGTTAACGTGATAACTGAAATTAATGTAGCCTCACAGCTGTAGCGTACGGTTTGTCGTTATGTTAACCCTTTGGGCCGTGTGTTGCTTGTATACTTTTATGTGGCTGTATAACTGTGGCTTACTGGTTATTGAGGATGTTACAGCCCAGCTCTGCGTGAGGTTTTCAGTCTTCATTAAGCGTCATTAATCTCTCTCTTTCTCTCTCTTACATTCACTTTCTTTCTGTCTCGCTACCCCTCTCTTTCACTCAATCCCATATTTCTTGCCACGTTATGTTTTGCATCCCGTTTCATTATGCTGACGACAGTGCGTTATGTCAGTCATCACCAATGGCAACATCACCTTTCAAAACATCGGCAAGCTTGGCGGTGAAAAGATCAGAAACCCGGTATGTCAAGCGGAAAAACAAACCTCCTTATGGAACATTCCAACTCTACTTCCTTTGTATTGGCTTTGACATTGAAAAAAAAATTTTTTAGAATCAAAAAGTTTATTCATCAACCTTTTAATGGCTAATTCTGTTCAATAATTTGTTGCAGATGAATCGACAAAGTTGCTGAGGCGTTTGAATGGTGAATCTATCCCTGTTTCTGTATTCGTGGAGTCATCAGAAATGCTGTTGTAGACACCAGCTTTGTGAAGCTCCCAATTTGCTGTATTTATCAAGACTGGTTCAGGTATTGTTTGATTCAGTGCGATTTTGATGTGATTTTTTTCAGCACTAGGTCTCTGGTTGTTAGTAACTATCCTACCTAGTGCCGTCTGCCCTTGTTGTAGAGCTTCTCTTTGCTGTTGTTGTTGTTTTATAGGCCTTTGACTTGTGTTCTCATAATTTTTGACTCATTTCTCTTGGCATTGTACATAATTTCTCCATTTTTGTTAGTGGCTCATCTTTAATTCGGACACCTGCTACTTTGAATCTGTTAGTATCTTCATCTTGCATTTGGGACAAATTTTGCAAAGTACTACTAGTTACACCTCCTTTCGAGAGAAATGCTGAACTTTTCTCGATGTGCGGTTTTGAGATTTGAAATTTAAAGCCATTTCTGGGGAAAGTTCCAATATTTGGTCCAACCCCATAGTCCACAATGGGTTGTCGCATTGAGACAGGGCTCTTCAGTCCTGCTGTCTGCTGGGACAACCCCAGTGTGGAAGACCAGATTCCTCTCGCCAAGAAGGCCAACCATGCTCTTTCATATGGGCACATGGTCGAGGGAACATGATAAATAGCACAGCAGAGCACGCATTCTGGCGGTGACAACCATTGAAACTGCCAACAGCAACGTTCTAACAATGTTAATGCGATATGACCATAATATTATTACCACACATCAGAAGAGTGAGAGGAAGAGATTTTGGGGGCAGGTTCATCTCCATGCTACACTACCATCCCCCTATCCCGTTGGTCGATGGCAGAATACCGCAATAGATGGGTTGTCGTCCGAGACCGAGGGACCCAGACTGTTTCACAGCAGTATCGAGCGAGAGAAAACAGCTGTCCTAACCTGACAGGTGAAGACCACAGGAGCTGTCTCAAATTAATTGGTGAAGTTAACGGCCACTCGGTAATTATCGGCTTGCTGTCTTGCGCGACGTGCAATGTGTGGGGTATAGTGTGTGTGTAGGGACTGTAACAGTTTGGAATTCAGGCATGCAGTGCGTCACTATATTCATATGATTACACCCGAAAGATGTGTGTCCCACCTGTACATCAGTGAAATTATCCCGTTGTGCTGTTTTAGTGACAGTTTGTGTGTGTGTGTGTGTTGGTATTATGTGTAAGTATTGCGTATGAGATGTGTCTGTCATGCTTGAGATTGACTGTTTTGTGCGTGTGTGTTTGTATGTGTGTGAGCACGGTATATTGGATAGCATGGCTCTGTTGGGTGTGTGCGCATGCGTGCGTGCAGGTGTGTGTGTGTGTGTGTGTGTGTGTGTGAGAGAGAGTGACAGAAGGCTCAGTGTTTATACTTGTTACTATAGCTCTGTTGTGTGTATAATGTATGCTTTTATAGTGTGTGTGTGTGTGTGTGTGTGTGTGTGTGTGTGTGTGTGTGTGTGTGTGTGTGTGTGTGTGTGTGTGTGTGTTTGAATTGTTTGTAACTATTGCGTATGAGTACGCATCTGTCATGCTTGAGATTGACTGTTTTGTGTGTGTGGTTGTATGTGTGTGAGCTCAGTATATTGGTTAGCATGGTTCTGTTGTGTGTGTGTGTGTGAGAGAGAGAGAGAGAGAGAGACGGCTCAGTGTTTATACTTGTTAGTATAGCTCTGTTGTGTGTGTGTGTATGTGTGTGTATAAGCTCAGTGTACACGCTCGTTCGCATGGCTCCACTGTGTGTATCTGTATATGTGCACGTGTACATATGTGTGTGTATGAGTGCGTATGAGACAAAGCTCAGTGTTTATACTTGTTAGCAAGGCTCTTTTTTGTGTGTATGCTTGAGTTCAGTGTTTATACTTGTTGGCAAGGCTTTGTTGGTGTGTATCGGTGTGTGTGTGTGCGTGTATGTCTGTGTGTATGAGCATAATGTTTATACTTGTTGGCATGGCTCTGTTAGTGTGTGTGCATATGTGTGTGTGTATGTGTGTGTGTGTGTGTGTGCATGTATGAGCTCAGTGTTTATACTTGTTGGCATGGCTTGATTGGGTGGCGTGCTTAACTCTCAGCGGAGAGCTGCTCAATAATGCATCGCTGCGCTCAGTCTGTCGCTGTGGCCCTGCACACGCTAACACCGAGACTGTCGTCTCAAGTGTGCACGCTGCCCTCACAAACCTGTGTATACGGCTTACATACATATGCCTGCATCTGTGTGCGTGTGTTTCTGCTTATCTGTATGAGTGTGCATGTGTACATGTATGTATACTTGTGGTTGTATGGCCTTTTATGTACAACCTCACATCAGAAAAGGTTGGCACTGCTTGTGAAATTTAAAGTAAAACTAAACAGTGATTTGTACATTTTCTGTGACCTGTATTATGTTGAAAACAATACAAGAACACTATTTGATGTTTCATCACGTGAATTTCATTGATAAGTAAATACATGTAAATTTTGATTCTTGCTACGTATTTCAAAAAAAAAAAGTTAGAAAAGGAAAGTATTTACCTCTTTGTAATGTTGCCAGTCCTTTTTACAACACCTAATAAATATTTAGGGACTAAGGACACCGAATGAAAAAATGTATATTGTGCCATTTTGTCACATTTTTCCCGCAAATGATGCTTAAGACAGCACAGGGTCTTTATTGTCGCATTTTTGCGTTCTAGTGAGCCACACATTCTCTATTTTGGACTGCAGGCAGGACAGTCCAGCACCCGCAGTCTCTTCACATGCATCCAAGCCTTTGTAATGCAAATAGAATGATGTTTGATGCATTGTCCTGTTGAAATATGCATGGGCATCCCAGGAAAAGATGTTGCCTTGAAGGCAGCATATGTTGCGCTAAAATATCCATGCATTTTTCAGCATTAATGGCGCTTCTCCGAAGTGCAAGTTACCCTTTCTAAGGGCACTGACACAACCACATACCAAGACAGTGCATGGCTTTTGGAGTTGTTGCCAGTAATGGCCTCGAAGGCCCCGTTCTACTTTGGTCCAAAGTAAACAGCATTTATTTCTTCCAAGAAGATTGAATGTGTTGATTTGTGCAACCACAATAGGATTCAATTTTTTGATGGTCCTTTGAGCTCAGAGAAGTCGACGGCGCATCTTGATACTGTTCTTGCAAGGCTTCATTTTTCCACAGGTAAGTTGTAATTGCCATTTGCGGATGTAACTACATATTGTAGCACTTGACAAAGGTTTGCCAAGTCATCTTGTGCCCTTGTCATTATATCACTCGTAAATAAATGGTGATTCTTGTCACAGTTGTCATCTGAGTGATCGGAGATCAGAGATCACAGAAGCTTAGACTTCCTCCCTCGACCTTTATACATAGAAATTCCTCCAGATTCCTTGAATCTTTTAATTGTAGGATGTCATGTAGAGCATGAAATATCTATATCCTTCCTAAGCATTCGCTGAGGAACATTGCTTTTTAACCTTTCACTGATTTTCTTAAGCACTTGTGGTCAAATTGGCGATCCTCAGCCCATCTTTGCCAGTGAAGTACTACACTGTTATAAACTCGCACCTTTTTTTGCCAGTTATTTTAACAGTAATTTTACAATAAGTTGACCACAAAGTTCTATGTATGTCAAGTGTAAACCACAGTTAAATGTGCAGGGGACTCCACTTACAGTTAAAATAGCCAGAAAACAATACATTAATTAAATTTAAATTCAGACAGTTTATAACAGTGCAGCCTTTTCTGGGAGCTGCTTTTGCACCAAATCATGATTATCTGCTGACATCAGCTTTTTTAAATCTCATCATCAATCTTTTTTTTTTCTCATTACTGGTCTTAATTTGCTCTTGTCCCAACTTTTGGCAGATATAGAGGTATATTCAGAAATAAAATGAATGTTTCCGAACAAAACATATATCCTATCTTCATTCTGTCTGGAATGAAATACAAGTTGATCAAAAATGTAGAAATCTTGACTTTCTGTTTTAATGAGCATTTTTCACAGCAATCCAACTTTTTCAGAGCTGGGGTTGCAGTCTGAGTAACAGAGGCAGTAGTGTAATAAACAGTTACTCTCATAAAGTTCCTGAATATGACAGTAAGCTGTATTGGAGGACTCAGTGTGGTTTTCCTGTGCGAGAGGGTGCTTATAGTGTGTGGTTTGCTTTTTCCGTGCTACTTGTTACAATCATCGACTGTTACATGTTTTGTTTATGTGCATTTTCCATACCTTCCCAACTTTTTTGAGATGGGGTTGTGTGTGTTTGCCTGTATGCACTTGCATGCGAGAGCGCATCTAGTTAAAAGTGACATTTCACGACACTTTAAGATATTGAGATAAAGGCTGTTAAAGTTGGGCACTTCTTACTTGATCTGTGATAGCAGTTCACTTCTAATCACTCTAATTTTTTTGACATCAAATAATTTGCTGTAAGTACATGAACTACAGAAAATTATAGCAAAAGGTTAAAAAAATCCAAGTTTCATGGAACGTCAATTTTTACTGCATTGACATGTGTGTGTGTGTCTGTATGTATGCATGTATGTGTATGTGTGAGAGGAGGGAATTGAGACTTCTGTAGTAACAGACTAATTAATCCATTGATCAGACACAGGGGGTGATCATCTGGAATCAAGGCTTATCTTAACCTTTCACCCTCTCAGTTTGTGGGAGCAGCAAGGGTGGTGTTAGGTGGGGGGCATGTGTACTCCCAGGTGCCGGCCTCCTGTCATCTCTCTCTCTCTCTCTCTCTCTCTCTCTCTCTCCCTCTCTCCCTGACACCCTGATCAATTCTCCATCAAATCTTAATGCTGCGGTTTAACTCAAGTGTGGCATCTTAATTAGGACGATAACTACGCTCCGTCAGGTCATTGACTGCGCCTGCCTCCGACCAACAATTTCTATCGACAGCCTGAACGATCGCTGGGAGGAGAGGGGGAGAGATAGAGAGAGAGAGAGAGAGAGAGAGAGAGATGGAGAAGAGGTGGAACGAGAGAGATGGTTAAGATAGAATGACAGGGACTGGCCCCTCACTGAACCATCAGTTTCTAGGTCTCTGTGTCTCGCTGTTTGTAATATGTTAAATACACATGATCACTTGAGCGAACTCAAACCTGCCTGTCTGATAGTCACAAATGATCAATATTATCAGGCTGTTTTATTATTGATAATGGAATATGAATCATTAATATTAATATTACTGCTACAACTAATAATAATAATAATAATTCTCCTATGACATAAAAAGTCTGCTCATATATCTAATTTATCATGACTTTGTCATACACGCAATATTCTGTTTATTAATTATCCAGAGTCATTTGTAGTTTCCCATAATAATTATAATAATAATAATAATAATAATTGTCCATCAAACAAAACATTTATTTATTTTAAAGAACAGTAATAGTGTTGATTGACATAAATCTTTTAATATTCATTTTTAAATAACATTTTAAGGATTTATTTGATAATGAAATTAAAAATTTTCATAACACAAATCATACAACTGAAAAATCTTCATCCAACCAGATAAGCAAAATCTTAAATAACAGAATGAACGGCATTGCTGGCTACACCCCTTGCTGGACGGAACCCTGATAAAAATTGTTTTTATCTTTTTTTTTTGTATTTCTATGTTGTAATTATTTCTCTCTGTTTGAACAACACAAAGACCATTGGCTGATTGGTGAGACCTGGCTCTGTGTTGGGGTTTTTAGTCCTGGTGACAGCCAGATGGATTGGGCAATACCCCCCACCCCCCAAACACACAGCCACGCTGGGCTATTCTACCCCACATCAAGCAGCGGTTTGTACACTGAGGAGGGAAAAGTTCCCCTTTGTGTGACAAATAAAGAAATCAATAAATCATGGTGAGGCTTTGACAGGTCTGGTCTTGCCGGGGCATTCGTCATGGAGTATTTATGAAGCTGTCAACAGTGGTCTCTCCCCCCCTCTCTCTCGCTCTTGCGCTCACTTCGCGCGGGCGCTAACACTAGCGCTCGGCTGGAGCGGGCTTCGATTGAAATATTAAAAACGTGTGCGTGCGTTTAAACACAGGGCTCAGGACTGTGGCGGCAGAGAGGGACAAAATGAGGTGGCCGCGTGCGCGTGTGCGTGGGGGAGGGGTGTTGTAGCGATGTGTGTTGAACATCATGGCTCTTTGTAAAATAGGGGTCTGTGGAGAGTGAAAGGTGTGTGTGTGTGTGTGTGTGTGTGTATTTGAGAGAGACGGCGTATGTGGTAAGGTGGAGGAATGCTTAGCTTGTAGGGGCATCCTGTGTGCCTTAATTCTGGGATCATTGGGAGAGCTTTAATTTTTTATTTTTATTAGGGCATAATCTCATCTATAAGAACATCTGTCCTTCCTGTACTAGATTCACAGTGTTTCTAATGTCTGTGTGTATGTGTGAGTGTACATGTGTGATAGACGGACTGTGTATTTCTGTGTGTTTTAGTGATCACATGAGCGCGTGTATGTGTGTGCGCGCACATGTGAGTGTATCAGCATGTTGTGTTTATGTGTGTGTGGTCTATGATCTGTGTGTGTGTGTGTGTGTGTGTGTGTGTGTGAGTGATAGCAATTGAATGTATGTCTGTGTGTTTGTGAGCATATGAGTGCGTGTTTGTTTGCACTTGCATGTGAGTGCATCAGCATGTGTGTATGTGTGTGTGGTATGTGGTGTGTGCATGTATGTATGTTAGAGAGAGTGCGTATGCTTGTGTGTGAGAGCATATGAGTGCATTTGTGTGCACGTGCGTGTGAGCAAGTCAGTATCTGTTTATATGTGTGTGAGAGAATGAGTATGTCTCTGTGTGAGTGTGAGCCTATGAGCGTGTATATGAGTGCACACGCATGTAAGTGCATCAGCCCGTGACTGCGCGCGCGCGCGTGTGTGTGTGTGTGTGTGTGTGTGTGTACATATACAAAGCAGGGACAGGCATCTGAATTTGTGTGGAGGGTCTCTATGCATCTTTGTGTACTGAGTATTTAGCAATTCACACAGCCTCTCTGGTTTTACTATTCCAGAAGATTATATGATTATGGATTATATGTTTTTAAAAAAAACAACATTTTGTGAAAATCCACCATGAAGACAGGGATATGAGACTTTGAGATTTAGGGATGGGTCACATAAGCACTGCCTTAATTTCTATCTCCAAATCCGTAATTACAAGAGAATTACAGCTCTGCAGTGTCTCCTGTATGACATATTCCTCAGTAACCTTTTACCAGCAGGTTTGTCAAACGTTTTTTAGTATTATTCAGACACTATTCCAAAACCTCTTTTCTTTGAACTCCCAGTAGTGATAGTAGTAGTAGTAGTTTCCAGTCCTGGACATTCTAATCACGCTAGGTATTTGTGATCTTATAAATCTTTGCAGCTTCTCACTTTTCTCACAAACATCCGCTGAAACGAGACTTTTGTTGACCACACTTGTGAAGTGTAAATTTGCAGTTAAAATACGAGGTTGGTTCAATTATTATTCAATTAATTACCTCCGCGAAGGAGGTTATGTTTTCACCCGTTTGTTTGTTACTTGCTTCTATTAATGGGTTCAGTTTGTCTGTTTGTAGATTTGCAAGTTCTAGCTAAAACAACTGGTCACATTTTATTCCAAGTTTGCTCATTTTGCTGGCACTGGCATCTAGTTTAGGCCGATTGAAAATAAAGTCTCTCGCCTCCAGGTCAAGGTCAAGGTTCCGATTAATGGCACCATGACCTTTGACCTTGAAGATTTCAGCATGACCTTGCTCGGTGAGCGATTTCATTTGTTTTTTTTGTTTGCCCGCCTGTTAACAGGATAACTCAAAAAGTTATGAATGGTTTGGTACAAAATTCCTTAGGATGACAGGTGGTAGTCCAAGGATGAGTCGATTTGATTTTGAAAATGCTGCTGAACATATTCTGAATCTGGATCTGGAAGAATTTATGTCTCATGTGACTCTGTGTGATATTTGTCAAGTGATCCGGAACATATTCTGTGACCAAAAGTACAGATATATGGCGTGGCAGACGTTTGCGCTCCACCGAGTGCCCCGTAATTCAAGAAGTAATGACATTGTGTCCATTCACAATCTTTTCCTCGGCTGACATCACTTTACATCAACTCCGTTTTTTACCATTTCTCTTGAATCACACCAATGTCTTCATGCAATTATATCCTGAGTTTTATTTTGGTCACCAAGTAATCAGAGTTGGTGAAAGGAACAAATTATTCCTCTTCGAATGTCTAAATAAGGACAAAATCAGTGTAGATTGAAGCCCAGCCTTGGTTGTGATAGCATGCCTGGAATGCGTGGTGGAATCTCCAGAAAAGAGGCTGATTTTCACATCAAGGAAAGAGACTGATGACTGCACAACACAACACTTTGCAGCATGAAACTGAGAGCTGTGGAACTTGGCAACACAGACCTTTACCTACACAGAGCTCAAGTAGCAACTACTGTGGCAGAGAACTCGAGTAGCATGGGATTGTGAGGCAAAGAATTTAGGCAGCAGGGAACTTCAGATGTACAGAACTTAGCAGAGCTTAGCAGCCGCTGAGAGTAAAGTTTTATGGGTGAGGATAACGGCAGACTCCTGTTTCAGCGCTTCCTGGAAGAGTTCACACCCCGCCCAGTCCCTGTAGCGGCAGAGAACAGACATGAAGCCGCAGCGCGGAGATGTTACCTGAGCGAACAGGTCAAACAGCTGCTGCTCCACAAAAAAATGCTAGAAAATACTTGAGGGAATAACTGAATGTATATATAACAACAGCAACAAAACACAGAACAGAGGACAAAAACTCATCATTGCAAAATGTATGAAAAAGGGAAAAAGTATGAGTTGGATATCTTTACATTTGAGGGAGTCAGGCTGCATATTACCCTCCAGAGTGGGTTTTTTTCCCGTGCTTGAAGTTCCTTTCCTTATATTATTTTAAACATTGTGTGCTATTTGTCCTCTGTGACTCTGCGTGACATCACTATCGCAGTCTTCTACAAAAAAAAAAAAAAAAAAAAAAAATCCATCGTAAAAATGGAAGCGGACTGAAATTAACTTGAATTAAGGCTTTGAGTGAATAGTAAGTGTGAATATGGTACAGGTGCACGACTGAGTTTGTATACATGTGTGCACGTCTGTGAGCGCACTCCCGCAACTCTCCAAGTCTTCTGTTCTCCTCTACCTTTTACCTTCTTCAATCCCCCTCCCCCTTTCCATCATCACCATCTCTTCTGTCTGGGAGCCTACAGAGATGTTTGACTGAAGTCACTCAGGAATGACATGATCCCGGGCAGCATCATTT
This sequence comes from Gymnothorax reevesii, assembly GCA_029721435.1. Lineage (NCBI taxonomy): Eukaryota > Metazoa > Chordata > Actinopteri > Anguilliformes > Muraenidae > Gymnothorax > Gymnothorax reevesii. The sequence goes on from CM056575.1 coordinate 143,318,561, forward strand.
CCTGCCGTCCGTCATAAACTAGAGAGCAGCAAGCTTTAAAAAAAAATGGTCCAGTGACCTCACTCATTTACTTTAAAACATGATAGAGCCTCACGGGCAAGTTAGAGATATGTACTGTATCAGCAAAAGCTCAACTTCAGTCGATGTTCTTGCCTCATCAGCTCAAAGTATAAACATCTGCGAGTTTCTTTCTTCTGTTTCAGATCTGTGCACGAGCAGCGCAACCCACGCTGACAGTGCATTATTAATATTTGAAAGCTAATTACCGATTGAACCATATAATCAATGCGCACTTTCAGACCATCTGTTTTTAAGTGCACGCACAAATAAGAGATTACGGATCCGTGCAGTAAACACAAGAGTGACGGATGTTCATCAAAAAGGCGTCGTTTTTGGAATTGGATTCAATAAATTATGTTTAGCAAAATGCTGGGCCAGCTCATTCACTTAATTTATGAATCAAGTCGGGCTTAATTATTTTGCATAATTCGTTGATTTAGTAGTGCGTCAGTCCTTTTCGGAGAAAACACCTCTGTGTTTGTTTACTCGGTTTTGATGAGAACTTCTTCGTTGGAGCAATTAAGAGTCGCGCGAAGTATCGCGAGAAAACCAACCTCACCAAAAAAAAACAAAACAAAACAAAAAAAGCCAGTTGCTGATAGGCCCGTCCCTGAGCAATGAAACCGATGCCACCCCGCTTACACCTGCACACAGGAAGAGTCAAAGGGCTCGATTTCCGCCGTTCCTCGATAACGCATTCATTCGCACTTTTATCCTCGCAGGTAATGACCTCGCGACAAGGTGAGGGCGAATAAGAGTCCTCTGCCCGAGGCTACACGCGCGTCCGCGAGATCAGTCAAGAAACTTCCGTCCGGTCCGTAAATGCGCGCAGTGCCGGGGCAGTGAGGCCCGTCTCTGTTCATCTCGGGTTATCCCGTCTGCATTAGCGCGAGCCGCAGTGACAGCTGTCAGCGCCGCCGAGCTCGCGCCGGAAGTTGCCGTTGCGCGCGCCCTTGGAGCAGCGCCAGGGCGCAGGAAAGGCGCTGCGTTTAGCGGGAAAGAGAAAGGGGGGAAAATCCTCCCGAGATTTCTGCTGTGAGGAAATTCTCTCTGTGTCCATCGATTAATCGAATAGGCCTTTTTCTTTCTTGGGCGTAGTTTGATGGGCGCTCACAAGTTTCTCTGAAAAAAACTATTAGACCTTCGCGCAGAGAGTCTGCTGCTCTATTTGATGATTCATTAGGACCATCATGTTCTCCATTGATTTGCCGGTGACTGAAGCTATCGGTCTCTCCTTTGACCGAAATGAGTTCACAGCTATGTAGTAGTGTATTATGTGGTTTTAAAAGTGCAGTGAATGGGTTAGTAAATATTGGCTAACGTGGGTGAGCGTGGAGATGAATGAGTGATAATGCATGGAGCTCCAACATTGTTGTGAGCTACAATAAGTTGTCAGCAAAAAAATTTAAATAATAATAATTGTAATTTGGATTTTCATAGCAATATCACAAAACGTGTGAGCTAATGCCAACAACAACAAGTGGTGCCGGACATTACATACCCTGCCGAGTTTTTTGGCGACCTTGGTCTTGACCTTGACCCAGTTAGGTCTAAATTCAATCATGCAATGTTTGGACCACAGCACGCCTTTCCAGAAAATTTTTGTTGTTTTATTAAACCACTTAGCATTGCATTGTAGATGGACACGCGACAAAAAAAAACCAACAAACAAACAAATGGTGGGGTTATATTGCCATTAATAGGCCCTCTGCAGGGGTGAGTTATAGCACTAACTTCAGATGGATTTTACAGAAGCAAAAAACTGTGAAATGCTTCACAATTTCGTCATGCGGATTGGCAATTGTGAAACCTCACACTGGAATTTGCACTGGAAATGTCTGGGGAGGCTTCTCTTTCTATAATAACAACAAAAAAAGATAAACAAAGATGTATAAGACTAACATCCCTAAACATGAGAATAAAACTGATATTTTGATATTGATATTGAATGGATACATTGATAGCATCATTAACATGTGAGATATAAACAGATAGAAACGAGTATGGATCTTTTCCATTAAATTTGACCTTATAATGTCCCTTTTATATTAAACTATGCGATTAAATTGCTGTAGGTAGAAAAAAAAAAAGCATTTCCGATTAAATCAATATTTTTCATTGTTAAATTATAGGCAATGTCATTTCTAAAAAAATATTTTAAAACTAACATAATGGTGCGTGCATTTGTGGTTTGTGTGGATTTGCATATGTGTGCACACTTGTGTGTGTGTGTGTGTGTGTGTGTGTGCGTGTGTGCGTGTGCGTGTGCGTGTGTGTGTGTGTGTGTGTGTGTGTGTGTAAACATGTATGTCAGCTGGTACCCCCATGTGTCTACAGAGATACATTGGCCTGTTTTTCTCTTCCATTGGCTGGGCATGTCAAAAAATAAATGCCTAAAGCTATCAGTTTTGATCAAGGGGCAGTTATTGCCACTTAAGAATTAAGAGTTACAACCATCGCCACCGCAGGCAGCAATCACTTAGCCAATTATATTGGTATGTGACTTCAAAGATAGCATAATTTTGTGTCTCTCCGTTGTGGCAGAAAAAAACAGTTAAACTGTTTCCCATACAATGCTGTGACTGCCAAACAAAAAAAGGCTATTTTTTACTTTCATTGACCCTTGTTTTTTATTATTATTATTTTTAATTACACCCAATAATTCAGGTGGTCATTAAACCTCCCTTTGAGCGCCAAGGGAAATAGAGGCTTGGATAATAGTGATCACAAAACCGCAATATATTCCTGATTTGTTTGAACTAATCCCACATTACAACCAATTCGTGTCTCCACAAAGTAAAAACTATAAGTTCGCCAGTTTTTCGATAAGAAAAGACGAAACAGCTTTAATGCTTTTGGAAATCGGTAGTGAACGCTCAAATGGAGGGAGAGAAGGCAGGCAGAATGGAACACTAACGATTGGAAATGACAGACAGCCAGGCTATTACTTGAGTAGGCCTACTAATAGAATGCGACGGGATAATTTTAAATGTGTTGCGAAAAGAAACCAAGCTATGTTCCTGAAGTAAACAGTAAAAAAAAAGAGATGGCTTCGAACATCATTTACTTTTCCGTATAAATGAGCAGAATAATATAGTTTTCCTTCAACACTTGACGGTGGCTTGCTCGGTTCCTGTGCGAACAGCGCTTCCGCCTGGCCATATAAGTAAACTGCACTCTCCGCCCCGGTGAAAAAGCTGCCAAAATCTGAAGGCTCTTGCGTCTCTCCACCTGAGCGCGCTCGGGAAACTGGCGGTCAAACGGCGACTGTCACTCACTTTGAATTAACTGCAAACACTTCACGCGAGTCTATACTGTCACCATGGATCGCCTGTCCTGACTTCTTCCGTTTGCTTTATTTTATGAGAAGTATAAAATCAATTTCAAAGCAACACATTTGTATTAACTGAGAAAACAAGCCAGCAAATGAACAAAAAAACAAATTTACACCAATGAAATAATTCAAGTTATTATCAGAAAATAAGACAGGTGCTAGTCAGGTACCAGTATGAAAATCAGGCTATTTAAATTAGAGTACGAAAATTTCCCTTTCGAAAACTCTAGTTTATTTCGGTAATATCAATAAAGAATCCTTAAGAAACGATGCTGGCTGGCCCACAATTGCGATATATGTGAATAACAAAGAGATATGGTTTGTTTTCAATCATTTGCTATATTTACGAGTTATTCCCATATATATTTTTTAAATAAAGATAGACGTGCCAGGTGGATTACCGTTCCCTTCTTGTGATTTACCTGCCTTTATGCCCCGGGTAAAATAATGCCAGAATTCCCAAAAATGGGTATTAAGGAGTATTCGGTTTAGGCCTAATATACTCAAAATAATAATAATAATAATTATTATTATTATTATTATTATTATTTTATATTGTTGTTGTTGTTGTTGTTACATGGTTTTAAATTATTGAAGGCTATAGTTTAAATTTTACAGTTTAAATTAAGTTTTAAAAATTGTAAGCAGGCAAATTTCAAAGGCAGGTGACTTGTACACTAGGAGTCATTAAACGTCCGTTTAGATATTAAGTCCACTGTCATTTTAATTAAAAGATTACCTAAATTTACAAGCAGTTTATTCAAACATCGCTCACATCAATGGCGCATTAGACTATATACCTAGACAAGATGATTTGCCTATTTAGGCTAATTGTGAATGCTTGGATAGGCTATTAAGTTATACATTCATAGATTATCTCAACGCGCAGGCTGTAATATGGCTCGTATATTCTGGAGTGTGGGAAGTTTACTGAGGGTGTCTGTAAAAGATCAGTACAATATGGCCCCTTGACAAATAATTTGACTTGTCGACTGATTTATTATTTATAGAACGATTTAATTATCCCAGCTGCACCACCAATTTAATATCTTGGCCTATATAACGATATAGGCTTCGCTGATAGATGTAGTTTTACAAACGCATTATCACAGTCCACTGAACATAGACTCCGTTACACGACAACTGTCTTCAGAAGACGACATCGCTGCTTCCCTGCTGTTAGGTCTGAGCTCGCGCTGCTGGACAGTCCCAAGTGCGCGGTGGCTTCAGGGACCCATGTGAAAGATCTGTCGCCTGAAGCTGGTACTCTCGTCCTTTGCGGCTGTCTGATATAGAATAAAAAGGCCTTACTGAAAATATATCATACTTCTCAGGTTCAGAACAAATTTACGCCATATTATCTTTGCTTTAAGAGACTGAATATTTTGCGCACATAGACACGCGCGCGATACTTAATCTCCTGAAAACATCACATGTCATTCGCTGAACATGGTGATAGAACAAAAATGGGCCACAGCTACAGTGGGTCGAATATAAAGAGAGGTGCGCTGTAATAAACATATTAAGCATCGGCTGCACTGATTAACAAGAAGCCGATTTTTTTAATCGCGAAGGAGTTGAGCGTGTGGAGCGCCGTATTGAGAGCGACACGTTCCAGGGAAGTGGAGCTTCCTCACTGGATTCGAGTCGTTCTTTCACCCCTGCACATCTCTCCGGGATACTCCTCAGAACCACCCTGGGTTCAAAACAAAACTGAGGAATTTGAACGCAACTGAAAAAAACGCATATAGGCAAGAGCTCGCCAACTTTTAAGACCAGAATTTATCATCTAATTTCTCAGTACAATACCCAAAATTTGACCCTTTAGAATATCAACGGCAACAGGGAAGGACACGTTAATGTAACTATTTTCAATTTAGTAGTTCAGTCTTTGACACGACAAGCATAGGCAACAATATTAATACCACAGTTCGGTTGCGCTTTCATGAGTGCAAATGTCAAGCCAAGCTCGGAACTTAATTTAGCACGCAAGCTGCCCCCTCCACTTTTTTGTTCCCGAAAGTTGCTCGTTTGTGTGTGTGTGTGTCGGTGTCTGTGTCTGTGTTTGGTTGGGAGAGATCGCAGTTCTGCAGAAGTGGCCGTTCCTCCAGCTGGTGGCAGATGTGTTCAGCCTGAGCCCTGGAAACAGAGCTAAAGTGCCAATTAATATTTTTTCTTCATTTTTTAATGAAATATTAATAAAATTTTTTTGATTTATCATATGGAAAAGGAGCATTGTCTTGGGAGCGCCATAGAAGCAGAACATGTCATGTCAAACAGAAATGAAGCAGGCATCGGCCGATTAATTTTTCACTCTCTGATAATAAACATAAAGCTCCCTCCTCATATAGGCTACAGGGTGTAATAAAAGAAGAAGTATACCCAACTTTAATCATCGATAATACTGTGCAAAAACCCGCGAAAATAAACGTGTGGTTAGGGTATTATTTTAAAGAGTAAATTCAGCTCTTTCTAATTACATATCACACTTAAAATAATATTCAGTAGTTTTTGTACAGTATGATCAATGATTAATGTTGGGCATACTTTTTTGAAACTCGCTGTATAGTGAGGTGTGTGTGTCTAAGCATGTATCTGAATCTGTCTGTGCTGTCCTTCTGTGTGAGATAGAATGAGAGCTTACGCATGAAGTTGTAAATGCACAAGTGTTTGCGCATGAGTGTATATGCCAGCGCGTGTATGACTGCACTTGTGTATGCGTGCGTGTGTACGTGTTTGCTCGACTGTGTGTGTGTGTGTGTGTGTGTGTCAGTGACTTGGATAGCCCAGAATGCATTAACAACACTCCTGATAAATAAGAAAGTAGGGACCCCCCTCCATCTGAAATAGAGGGAGATTCCTAGACAGACGCGCACTCATGCACATTTAATAGGCCTCAGGCCTAAAAAAAAAGAATTAAAAAAAGAGCCCCGGCTCTGGAGAACTTGCCTGGACATCACTGGGTCACTGTCCCCTGGGGGCCAATAAGGCCCGGGGTGGGGTGAGGGAGTGTAGCAGAGTGAGCCATGGCTCTCTCTCTCTCTCTCTCTCTCTCAGAGGTAAAGAAGTTGCAGGACACACGGCGGCTCCGGTGTCCCTCTCCCATCATTGGATGTTTCTGGAGACCCCACCTTGATCATGTTGTCGTACACAGACTTCTTTTCTTGTTGTTAGCAGCTTATACCTTCAAAAATCACACCCTGCAGGCGCACCCTATGGTCTCTGCTGACATCAAAGGCCACGGTGAAAACCTGTAGAACTGTCCAGAATAACATCCTGTGGCACTTCATAAAAGTTCCTCTGCAGCCTTGGGTTGCAACATCAGTGCAGGAGCCCAGAGTTCCACACGAGATGAAGCTTCTGCGTCTCATGCTCCAGACCGTAGATTCGCCCTCGGACTTTGTCTGGCACATAGATTCAGTGACACATTACAGATTAATGGATGGGAGGAGGCCACAGCCTTTTGTTGAGGACAGGGGATCTTGTGTGGTCTGTTCGCTCCCAGATACTGACAACTGAAACTTAAAATATACATTATTTGGGGAGTGAAAGATCATTTCAGAGGGGCTGAATGCCCCCTAAAATAGCCGTTGAAAAAATGGACCAACTCGAGCCACTGACCCTCCTCATGCTCAACAGGAACCATTTTGGCACCATTTTGTTTAACTGAGGCTGCAGCTTTAGAAACTGACATGCATGGAAATTACAGACATGGAGAAAACATACACAGGGTCTACATTTGCCTGTGCTGCCCAAGGGGAAAAAAATGTTTGACTTCGTAGTTACACTTTATGTTCATGTTATAGTTACCATTGACATCAATAGAGAACAGAGTCTGTGTGACCAGCGCAGGACCTATGCCACCCGCGTGTGCGTGTGCGTGTGTGTATGTGTGAGTGCGTGCGTGTTAGTGTGAACACGTCTGTTTGTTTGTTTGCATCAGTTATTTCTCCTCATGCCACTGCCCGCTGTCCCGCAAGCCGTTGCGGTTTAAATTATACAGCAGTCCCCATTCTCTTCTTAAGTAAAAATAACATCTGTCCAGCAAATGGAGAGCTTAGTGTGTCTTTATAATTCATGGTAAAAGCCTCCAGAGTGAGACATCAAATATAAATGGAGTGTCCTTCTATAACAAAGAGGGCAGGAGAACGGGAGGTATCGGGGGAGCGTACCGTGGAAGTGTGAACCGAAGCTCTCGATGCCGATAAAGACCCCCAGATGAATAAAGCCAGGCAATCATACTATAAACACTCACCATGATGTGGTCAAACCATGCTGTATGAGGTCAGTAAAGGTCACGCTCATGGCATGTGTTGAACATTCAGAAATATGAGGTCACGTGCATTGCGTGTGACATCATGTTCATCACTCCTATGGCATGTTAGATTGCGCACGCGAGATATGAGGTTACGCGCAAATTTAGGAGGTCAGAGCCATGGCATATGTTATTGTGTCCACCATATATGCGATTACACACATGACATGTGATATGGTTCTTTTTAAACATGAAATGATTCCAAAACGTAGATGAACAAGTCTTAGCCTCAAATCCGAAACCAGCCTCGGCTTTTTTTCCTCCTGGATGATTAACTAAACATCACGCCTGACTCTGGAGTAAAAGGAGGACCGACAATCAGCAGTTCTCAGAGCTCTAGGACTGTGGTTTGAGGAATGGGGGGGTAGTTTAAGTCACATTCATATGATATAAAGTAACACCTATGATATACCAAGTCATAATATACAGCGGCCACACCCCTCACATACAACATCCTGTCTGCTGTAGGTATTGTCAGAAGTATAGTATATGAACCACCACAGAATAAGAGGTCACATCGATGATATATAATGTCATATCTACCACTTAGCATGTCAGGTTTACATACAGTACCAGTCAAAAGATTGGACCTACCCACATTTTTCTTACAACACATACATACATAAATATGTTCCCATTATTTTGCAAAAAAAAAATCGTATTCTTAAATACATCAGACTAACCTGCGTGTATGGTCGTATTTGCGGTGCATGCTCATTTATTTATTTATTTATTATTTTTTACAAGGGCGGTCGTATGGCTGTAATGAGTTTGCAGCTGCGCGGCTGTCTAACTTCACAAAGATGTCCTATACTTGAGTTGGCTTTTCTTCTACCTTTTTTACCCAATAAATCCAAAAACAGCTTGTCTTTAATTTGGCTTGTCTTTAGATTGTTTGTCTGCTTACTTTGTAAAAAATGGCTTATTTGAGAATTCATAAATTTTGGACACTATTCAAACAAGTTAATTATTCTCTTTTAACTTCTAACTGTTTACCTCTTATAAGATTCCATTTGAGATTATATGAGGAATTTTGGCCGTTAATATTTCTCTCAAAACCGAGTGCTGTGACATTAGCGAAATGTGTCCAAACTTTTGACTGGTACTGTATAATGAGGTAATACTCACTCTGAACTCAAAATCTTTGCAAGAGGTCACACCTGTGGCACAAGAGGTCATGTGAACTCAAATTCTGTGTAAGATGTCACATTAGTGGTATGTGAGGTCACATGAGATACTGCACTGAATTATGCACGAGGGTCCCATTTCCTTCGAATATTTCCTGTTTTTTCTTGTTCTGTTTTTAGGGTCTTATACTAAAAGGATCCCTTCAGCCACAATACCTCACGTGCCTTTGTTGTTGTTTTCATTTCGGCCGCGGCCCTGACACATGAAGAAAGGTCAAGAGATCCGTGACGATTGCGCTAAAAATGGAGGAAGTGGACCGTGATATAAGCGTGGACGTAGATGGTGTAGAAATGTTGTAGACTGTAAGACTATCAACTGCAGTAAATATATATGAAGACCAAAAAGGAAAAATGATCAGAGTCCAAATTTTGCATTTTTGTATATTTTATATATAGTATTATGATAATATTTATAATAATATATTTAATTTATTTTATATTTTTTGCACATTTTTTCAGCGCTTTGCTTGTAAGATCATTTTGAATTTTTAATTCATCCCTAAAATGGCGGATATCACACTTTGCACGTGTAAGGTATTATGGTCGGAAGGAATCCTTGAAGACCGAGGTGATGGAAACAGAGTGATTCTATTTCCACTCTAGAGGGAAACCAATTCCATGATCTGTTGGTGCAGTCTACTCTGTAACAACCCAATCAGGTGGGAGAGCTGCTTTGGCTCCTCCCCTCTTGTTACCAGACTCCTCCCTCAGCTTTCACTTCCTCCTCCCCTCTGCTTCTCACTTCCTGTCCTCTGGTGGGGGGGGGGGTTAGACCTCAGACTGTCCATCATCGTAAAAGTGCTTTTAGAGTACCATCCCACCACCTCCTCGCCCTCCCGTCGATCACTCCCAGCTGCTTTGTACATTGATTACAGATTGAAAAATGATTGGCTCTGAACAGTAAACGAGAGCACGCTGGTCTGGACGGGGGGTTAGGGGTTGGCAGTTATGACTGAAAGCTAAGCTGGGGCTGATATTTATGAGGGTGCAGCTGCATTACGGGGTTAAGTGGCTGCGGGAGAGGCTGGCCAGGGGCGCGCTGCTGTTTTTAATACTCACAGGGGTCCGTAGTATTGGCAGGGAGCAAATTAATGGCTCTATTGGGGAGCGGGGGGCAGGGGGGAGAGGAGAGATCAATCAATCAATCACCACTCAAAACAAAAACAAAAACACTTAAAACCCTCAGAGCACTGAGGCACTGCCAACCGGACTCATCAGGAGGAATTAAACACTGGAGATACGGGTTGGGAGAGGGTGGGGAGTCTGGGAATTTAATTTTGTTTTGTCTTGAAGGTATTTGCTCTCACTTCTTCTGTTGTGATGTACCTACAGTAGCTTTTTTAGTGTTTCTCAGTCCAGTAAAGTGAGAGTAATCATTTCATAAGATTATATGTTCTTGGTTCATCTACAACGCATGACCAACTGGTGTACTGCACATTTACTCGTCTCCTGGATTAAATGTGTTCTTTCAATTTCATTTTAATTGAGAGAGCCAAGGATAATCATTACATCCCCATCTCTCTCTCTCTCTCCCTCTTTCTTTCTCTCTCTTCTTCCATCCCCTATTTATATGTAATGATGGGTTGGGAGTTATTGAGTAATTACACGGATATGAGAGAATTGGGTGACATTATACTGAGTAATTATGTAGCTATTACAAAATGGAGTAGGACTTTGCTGGGTAATTACATGGTTATTACTGAGTGAAATCGCACTACGCTATAATGTAATAATTAAGTTAATTCATTATATGGGAGGAATACCCTCAGTAATAACAAAAATATTACAGATTTCAGGGTGATTAAACTAAAAAATAACGTAATTAAGGATAATTACATCCAGTAATAATATGTTAATTACTTAATGCATGACATTAATCACTTAATGTGATATTGCACTCAGCAATAAAATGGTTATTACTACACAGAGCAATAAAGTGTTTATTACTTGTCCTCACATATTACATGGCTGTAACAGAATGGCATGAAACTACTCCAAATTACAAGCAAGTAATAACTGCCATTAGAGTATCTAGTGGGATGACCTTAAAAAAGACAAAAATAGGAAATAAAACACAGAGGGGATGATATGATATTGGAAGGGCGATGCAGTGAGAGATGGAGACAGGGTAATACGGACAGGTGGGCCTGTTAAACATGAGGGGTCCTACAGAGGGCCGGGAGGTGAACAGACAGAGGTGAATAGAGAGGGACTGAGTCCATTATAGCTGTGTGCAGATCACAGCAGGCTCTCTGGCAGACTGTAGGGCCTGAGAGAGAGAGAGAGAGAGAGAGAGAGAGAGAGAGAGAGAGAGATATTATCACTGTGTAAAACAGTGTTTTCAGCATTTAGCCCACCCAACCAAGGGCGATAGATATTGTTTTCAGTGGCATTTGTTTGTCTGGCGCTCTGTCAGCAATGCAGTGCAAAAACGGTTCAAGTAAGTTCAAAAAGTTTTCAAGAAAGGAGTGTAATGGTCCAAAGATGACCTGATTACATTCTGGACCTAATTAGGTCAGGCTCAAAGTTACAAAAACCTGGGTGGTACATGTTGTGCCTGGCACCAATTGTTTATACTTTTTTCCTTCGATTTAAAATGTTTGTATTCCTCACTGCTGGGTCGGCTCAGTCAGTGAAAGGCACTGTCTGCGGTGCAAGGCTGGCCACCGCGGTCTTCACTTGAGTCTGACGGATACAGTGCTCACTGCGGCCAGCAGTTACACTGGAGCAGTGCACTGAATATTTGGGTCACTGCTAGTTCACTACAGTTTTCTGAAGTGAAATTCCTCGGGTAACATATAATACGGCTATAATGTAGTGCGCACGCTTGTACATACAGTAGTTCCCTGATTATACCTCACAGAGTCGGATGAGAGACAGACCACATGTGACATTCTTGTTGTTGTTTTTGTTAATAATAATAATAATAATAATGATAATAATAATAATAATAATAATAATAATAGATATTTATCATTCAATGCTTTGGTAATATTCGCTGTATGTATTTAATTCCAGTCAAGCCTACTGAATGTAATTTAACTGTGAGAGAGAGAGAGAGAGTGAGAGAGAGAGGAGAATTCTAGAGAAACAGAGGGGGTTGGGAATGAGTGATGGTGAGAAAGAAAAGTGGAGATAAAAACTGCTTGTAAGTTTTTCAGCCAAAAACCAGCTACACCCAGTATGTACTGCTGCCAAGTGAAAAAACTGCCAGAGACTCAGTTCTGTGTACAAGTCTTAATGGTGCCGAGTCCTGTCAGGTCCTGTTACACAGTCCCCGCACTGCAGAGTTAGAGTCCCATTATATTTACTCAATGATCTTCTGTTACAGCTCTGATGTGATTCTGTTACACTACAGATCCAATTCTGTTACAGCCCTGATACGGTTCTGTTACATTACAGATCCAATTCTGTTACAGCACTGATATGGTTCTGTTACATTACAGATCCAATTCTGTTACAGCGCTGATGTGGTTCTGTTACATTACAGATCCAATTCTGTTACAGCGCTGATATGGTTCTGTTACATTACAGATCCAATTCTGTTACAGCTCTGATGTGGTTCTGTTACATTACAGATCCAATTCTGTTACAGCGCTGATACGGTTCTGTTACATTACTGATCCAATTCTGTTACAGCACTGATATGGTTCTGTGACATTACAGATCCAATTCTGTTACAGCGCTGATGTGATTCTGTTACACTACAGATCCAATTCTGTTACAGCGCTGATATGGTTCTGTTACATTACAGATCCAATTCTGTTACAGCGCTGATGTGGTTCTGTTACATTACAGATCCAATTCTGTTACAGCGCTGATGTGGTTCTGTTACATTACAGATCCAATTCTGTTACAGCGTTGATATGGTTCTGTTACATTACTGATCCAATTCTGTTACGGCGCTGATGTGGTTCTGTTACATTACAGATCCAATTCTGTTACAGCGCTGATACGGTTCTGTTACATTACTGATCCAATTCTGTTACAGCACTGATATGGTTCTGTGACATTACAGATCCAATTCTGTTACAGCGCTGATGTGATTCTGTTACACTACAGATCCAATTCTGTTACAGCGCTGATATGGTTCTGTTACATTACTGATCCAATTCTGTTACGGCGCTGATACGGTTCTGTTACATTACTGATCCAATTCTGTTACAGCACTGATATGGTTCTGTTACATTACAGATCCAATTCTGTTACAGCGCTGATGTGGTTCTGTTACATTACAGATCCAATTCTGTTACAGCGCTGATGTGGTTCTGTTACATTACTGATCCAATTCTGTTACGGCGCTGATATGGTTCTGTTACATTACAGATCCAATTCTGTTACAGCTCTGATGTGGTTCTGTTATATTACAGATCCAATTCTGTTACAGCGCTGATGTGGTTCTGTTACATTACCAATCCAATTCTGTTACAGCGCTGATGTGGTTCTGTTACATTACCAATCCAATTCTGTTACAGTGCCGATAATTCTGTTGCAGTAGTGAAATGATTTTGTTACATTGTTGATGCGGTCCTCTCACAGTCCTGGTGTTGTCCCATTAGATTACTGATCATTCTGTTAAAGTACTGATATGATATTATTACAGTAATAAAACAGTTCTGTTACAGTATTAATAGGATCCAGTTACAGCAGTGATATATTTGTTTCAGTACTGATATGGTCAGTGTGTAAGTAGTCCAGGCTGGAGACGGTGTGATCTTACAGGACCACAGAGGTTAGGGCAGAAAACTGGACCCCCGAGAAGGTAAACCACTCTCCTCATTCTCACTCCATTTTTCACCACCCCAGCACTCTTCTCTCCCTCTCTCTCTATCTTTCTTTCTCTCTCAGGTAGGAAATGACCTAGTGGACTGCACTGAATAATTCAAAGAGTTGTCATCTGCAGTTAAACTGCACCAGAAAAGTCTTCAGACGTGAACGTGCCAATCAAATGTAACAGCCTACCACTGCAGGCAATTTTAGCCCCTCCCATTGCACACTCCCCTTATGTTCCTGATTCCTGTCCATCAGATGTCCCCCCCTTAACAGACTCAAACACTCGCGGACTTAGACACACACAGAGACACACACGCGTACCCACACGCACGCACGCATGCTCACCTCCACGGCCACGAAATGACGCGCAACAGGATTTTTAGCAGACTAATAATGAGCTATCCTGCCTATGTCAGCGTTCTCTGTAGTTTAACGCCCTCTTGTGACAAGTTATGGTAGAGCTAAGAAAGTCTAAATTGCCTAGCAATTAAACTAGCCGTAAGTGAATGAGAGGGTTGCAAGGGAGCATATCACTGATGCTGACTTCAAAGCTCATTGCTATTTACCGTCTTCCTACAAAAGGAGTAAAACACTCACTGTCCCTCCCCCTTGTGTCTTAATCCATTTCTGTCATTAATCGGTTGGCCAGTCAATCTGAAAGTGTATACGTGCATTCAAGCATTGGCATAGGCAGGGACTGACCCAGTTGATTTTTCCATTCCCTAAAATTTAGGCTGTTTATAAGTAATTTTTGTGAGTTCACCAATTCTATGTGTTTACGAGCATTTTTGGAAGTTTGCATGTCATTGTGGCGTGCACAGTCCTGAGTGTGGACTAGTTTACAATTAACTTGCAGAATTCCTTATGCATTCATCTCTTATTAACTGCCTGAGAATAACTGCTAAATACACGTCGTCAGTTTTCCTCTGTTCAGTTATTTATTTATTTTTTTACATTTGTATTTGTGTTATTTTGGCTGCTCTCTGACAGTGAATTAGTCCTTGTACCTGCGCTGCTGTAGTTTTTGTTTTCAGTTTGTCTCATTTTTCTTCCTTCAGTGTGCCTCTGCGTTCATCTGTTTCCCTCGTCCACATACTTGTGTTTACCTTTCCTGTTCGTGAGTCATGTCTGTCATCTCCATTCATTCATTTTCCATGCATTCTGGCTGTCTGTGTCAGTTTTGCTTCATTGATTGATTTTAATTATTCAGTTGTTGTCTTGTTACTACACAGCTCACCATATTTGTCCTTCATGCCTCTCCCACACTGTGCGTTTCAGTTCCTGCCTTTCCGTGTTTCCTCACAGTCGATTACGGTCTGGTGTTGCACAAGACTTTTCCAGACCGCTTGCCCGTGCAGTAATTTGACCCTGTTTGTCTCGATTTTGGACTCCAGTATTTGTCCAGAAATGTGCTGCCTGCTTTTTCAACTTGAAATTTGGATACTGTTCTAGTACTGAATCCTGCTCGGCCGGTTCTGAACTATGCCTATTTGACCTTGAGATTGATGATAAATTTCGGTTTATTATTTTTTGACTTTGTGCTCTCGCTTGGGTCCAAACACCACCTTTTGACACACATACTGTAAACCACTGAGCTCACCTGACTTGTTGCAATAAACTTTAGCCTCCCTTTCCATCTCTGCTTTACATTATGGACCCCATCATGGGTTCAGCCAAGACAAGTTATCCATCTAACCAAACCACAACTGCAGGTTTGCACTGCGCTTAATTCCAAATGAGTTATTTAGCTGACACTTTCATTAAAATTGACTTACCATTGATTGGACTAAGCAGGTGCCAATATGGGCTTAAGGGCCTTGCTGAAGGGTCGAAAAGCAACATCATTCTCTGGGCTACAGTGTAGGTGACCCAGCATTAGCGCACCGGTGCTCTGGACTACTGCACTCTGCTCATGAGCCTTTGTCAGTGTAGGTGACCCAGCATTAGCGCACCAGTCCTCTGGACTGCTGCACTCTGCTCATGAGCCTTTGTCAGTGTAGGTGACCCAGCATTCGAGCACCGGTGCTCTGGACTGCTGCACTCTGCTCATGAGCCTTTGTCAGTGTAGGTGACCCAGCATTAGAGCACCGGTGCTCTGGACTGCTGCACTCTGCTCATGAACCTTTGTCAGTGTTGCTGACCCAGCATTAGCAAACCGGTGCTCTGGACTACTGCACTCTGCTCATGAGCCTTTGTCAGTGTAGGTGACCCAGCATTAGAGCACCGGTGCTCTGGACTGCTGCACTCTGCTCATGAGCCTTTGTCAGTGTAGGTGACCCAGCATTAGAGCACCGGTGCTCTGGACTGCTGCACTCTGCTCATGAGCCTTTGTCACTGTAGGTGACCCAGCATTAGCGCACCGGTGCTCTGGACTGCTGCACTCTGCTCATGAACCTTTGTCAGTGTTGCTGACCCAGCATTAGCGAACCGGTGCTCTGGACTACTGCACTCTGCTCATGAGCCTTTGTCAGTGTAGGTGACCCAGCATTAGAGCACTGGTGCTCTGGACTGCTGCACTCTGCTCATGAGCCTTTGTCAGTGTAGGTGACCCAGCATTAGAGCACCGGTGCTCTGGACTGCTGCACTCTGCTCATGAGTCTTTGTCACTGTAGGTGACCCAGCATTAGCGCACCGGTGCTCTGGACTGCTGCACTCTGCTCATGAGCCTTTGTCAGTGTAGGTGACCCAACATTAAAGCACCGGTGCTCTGGACTGCTGCACTCTGCTCATGAGCCTTTGTCACTGTAGGTGACCCAGCATTAGCGCACCGGTGCTCTGGACTGCTGCACTCTGCTCATGAACCTTTGTCAGTGTTGCTGACCCAGCATTAGCGAACCGGTGCTCTGGACTACTGCACTCTGCTCATGAGCCTTTGTCAGTGTAGGTGACCCAGCATTAGAGCACTGGTGCTCTGGACTGCTGCACTCTGCTCATGAGCCTTTGTCACTGTAGGTGACCCAGCATTAGCGCACCGGTGCTCTGGACTGCTGCACTCTGCTCATGAGCCTTTGTCAGTGTAGGTGACCCAGCATTAGAGCACCGGTGCTCTGGACTGCTGCACTCTGCTCATGAGCCTTTGTCAGTGTAGGTGACCCAGCATTAGAGCACCGGTGCTCTGGACTGCTGCACTCTGCTCATGAGTCTTTGTCACTGTAGGTGACCCAGCATTAGCGCACCGGTGCTCTGGACTGCTGCACTCTGCTCATGAGCCTTTGTCAGTGTAGGTGACCCAGCATTAGAGCACCGGTGCTCTGGACTGCTGCACTCTGCTCATGAGCCTTTGTCAGTGTAGGTGACCCAACATTAGCGCACCGGTGCTCTGGACTGCTGCACTCTGCTCATGAGCCTTTGTCAGTGTAGGTGACCCAGCATTAGAGCACCGGTGCTCTGGACTGCTGCACTCTGCTCATGAGCCTTTGTCACTGTAGGTGACCCAGCATTAGCGCACCGGTGCCCTGGACTGCTGCACTCTGCTCATGAGCCTTTGTCAGTGTAGGTGACCCAGCATTAGAGCACCGGTGCTCTGGACTGCTGCACTCTGCTCATGAGCCTTTGTCAGTGTAGGTGACCCAGCATTAGTTCACCGGTGCTCTGGACTGCTGCACTCTGCTCATGAGCCTTTGTCAGTGTAGGTGACCCAGCATTAGAGCACCGGTGCTCTGGACTGCTGCACTCTGTTCATGAGCCTTTGTCAAGTGGCTGTCATGTGAAGGTCTTTACTGTGATGAAATGCCCTGTCATGTGATATTTGTGAGGTTGAACAAATCTCTCCGGAGAAGAAATGAAGACCACAAAGGAAAAATTATCAGAGTCCAAATTTTGCATTTTTGTATATTTGAATATATATTAACAATATTATATATTATTACAATATTTCATATATTTTATGCATATTTTTTCAGTGCTTTGTTTCTAAAATCATTTTGAATTTTTAATTCATAATTTCTTCACATTCTGTAAATGTGACTCTGATCATTTTTCCATGTGGTCTACAAATGGAATTCATCACTGACCACACAACATGGTGAAATCCATCAATTTATTCATAAAAAACCTAGCTATTTTGTACAAGAAAATTCTCCAGAAAATTCGGCATTGCAGCATCAATACAGCCCTGCTGAGAACACCAGAGTGGACACAGTGACATCAAAATACCCTGGAGCACAGGCAATGAGTCAATCAAGGCATTCATTATGACCACACTGAGCACAAAACATCAACAAATTAATTTGACAAACTTCCCTTAAAACAAGTGCACACATACATCTCTCTCTGTCCCTCTCTCACTCACACACACACACACACACACACACACACACACAGTTTTATTTCTATCCCAGAAGGAGAGATGGTTTTGAGGTGACCATCTGATAATATCTTCTACAGTGAGATATAAAAAAATATTAAAAAATCTAAAAATTATTATTATCTTTTTTTAATTTCACATTTTATCCCAAAATTACTTCATGTTCTTCACAGTGCTCTTCCTATTGTCCACTGACATGAAAACAGGCAGCATTTTTCTGAGTGCTGACACCTGAGGCATTGTAGGAAAACCTTTTTGTGGGAGAAGCATCTTAAGATGGGGCCCAAGGCTGGTCAGTTGTGTCTTCCAAAGAGGGATGGAAATCAAGGCATCCTCAACCCCAAGTTGCGTACCAAAAAATAAAAAATCATAAAATCATGACACTAAAAAACCACAAGTGCCTTGAAACATGATGGGGACGTAAGTGTATCATGTGATGGGCTACACATGATGCTAGATAAAATAATAATGGGAAAATTAAGCAGAAACTGGTGTTCCTATGAAACAGCTGAATCTATGATTCATGCATGATTCTACTATACTATGATGACCATTCTAATCATTGAGAAATTAATGTTTTTCCTGCGAAAAAGCTTGTATTCATTAACTGACGCACTTGAGGAATTAAACTTTGGCTAAACGTAAAGGAGATGCGTCACGATTACTGCGCATGCTCAGAACTTTGAAAAAATGATGCTCATAGTCGCCAGTTGCTTATGGACATTTCTGCGTTAAAATGACTGGCAGGTCTGTCAAACTGGAAGCCTGCTGCTCACACGGCGAATGATTTGGAAGCTGCAAATGTTAGGTTAAAGTAGCAGACAAATGCACATCTCCAGAATAACCTTTCATTTCATACTCAAACCTTGTCAGCCAAGTAGCAAGCTACTCAACTCGCTTCATTGAAACAGCATCTTCAAGCAATTAGCTGAGTCACTTGATAACATCCCCTATGTGGCTATCGTGGCCACGCAAAATAGCTAGATGAATAGCTGGCAAATGTTAGCTACGTAGCTATTGTGGCTACATTACAGTGCTAGCTACACAGATATCCAGATCACTTTTAATTTCACTAACAAATTCCGTTGGTTTAATATTTGCCTAACCCGCTACTTCATTTAAAACGTCATCAGACGACCAGCCGAATTTCTAGATAAAGTTAGCTACGTAGCTATCGAAGCTATGCCACGAAGCTAGCTATGACGATATCCACAAAGATTCTTCTTCTATGATGTTTAATGGACCAAATCAGCTTACATTCCTCATAGCCTTCGGCTAAATGGCCAACTTAGCGTTTTGAATCCCGAAATTTCCTTAGAATACTCCTTAATATGGACTCCTGCCAGAGTGACTAATATATATATATACACAATGCAGACTATGACTTGCAGTCAACCAAATCACTTTATAGGGATGTATCTTCTGAGCATGCTCAGTATCTGTGAAATGGCTCCTTTAAGTATGCAGAGCAAAGTATTTCAGTTTTGAGTCTTTTCTCTAACTACAGATGAAATTCTGTCAGTGAACCCTTCAGGGGTGCAGTCAACCACTTCAAAAATAAAGAACACGAGCTCGCCAACACAAATTCTCATAGACCTGGTAGTTACAGAGAAGGCAGCGGTAAGATGTACCACAGCTCAGCATCAGGAGGGAAGAGAATTACAGTTAAAACGCAGAACAGAGTTATGAAAATGCAATATCAACATCGCATTACTCAGTGCTAATAGAGAGTGTTAAAAACATTTTACATTACAGAAGAGGAGAACCTTTACATATAAACCTGTTGAGTAGGTTCTCAGGAAAGTGATTTCCAAATACCAATGTCAGCACTCTGCAAATAACATTTTACATTTGTATATACAGAAAATACCAGCAGTCCAGCAGTGCTTATTGCATCAGTATTAGAATGACTGGCTGAGGAACACTCAAATCACTTATTTTAAATCTCAGACCTTAAAGGGTTAAAAGCAATAATCTATATAACAGATTAACAGCCCTACATTGCGCACCTCTAGTATGAGGGTGATCCATTATTAACCCTGTAGAGTGCTGGTACAGGCTGTTCCTGTTAAAGTGCACACTGGTGTATTCACCATTTCTGTAAGACAGGAACATCAGGTTATTGCTTCCATCATTAAACTTATAATACCACTGCCATTTCTCTGTCAAGTACGGTATGTCGGCAATCTTTAAAAATATATTTTTTACAAATCTTAAACCTGATTGGCTGAGCTGAGAAATGGAGCATACCATACCCTTAAGACATTGGTTCCTTACCTTACTTACAGAAGTGGCTGTCCAGCCCATGGGTACATAAACCTGCACAGAGCATCAAACATGTTCCTGGTTTTTTTCTACTAGCAAAACTATAGCAGCATTGCCCCATCATCATTAGGCTTAATAAACACAAGTGATCATGTACGGAAGGTAGTCAGCTGCCACACTAGTCAATCGCAGGATGACAGGGGTCTTTGGCTGCGCTTCCGAGCGGTACCCTGTCTTTTCTCAATTCATCCCTCGATTATCCATCTATCTACCCACCACTAATTCCTGGTTAGCGTCATGAGGTAACCCTACATGTGCAAAACTATCGCGGCTTGTATTATGATTATGACTGTTGAACACTGCCATGGATCCGCGAGTCTCATCGCATCTGCCCGCTACCTGTTTAGCGTGGCAAAAAATATGCATGTACAACATAGAAAAATAGGCTAGCCAACTTGCAAGTGTTACATATTTATCAATTATACTCTTACCACAGCCACACAACCACCACAGTAATCGGTTAGACTCAGATTCGCTCTTTAAAACAATGAATGAAACTGTGAGCAACCCTTTTGCAGCCAAACATGCCACTAATCTGTGCAGAATTAAGAGGGTATGCGCCTGACTTTTTCAAATCTGGGGTTGCCATCTCGACTTAACCCCTGCGAAGGGCCGGATCCTCTCCATCATACAATGGGTGAGAGGCAGGGATAGACTTCAGACCAGCATTTTCACTCTTATGCAGAAAGGCCCAGCATGGGTGTAAGCTTTCAGTCCATCCAATCAGTTACTCACCTGATACTACTGATACTAATAGGAGTCTTCAGCAAAGAAAGGTCTTCTATTAGTAGTATCAGGGGTGTCACTGCATGGCTGGAATGAAAGCCTGAGCCCACACTGGCCCTTTCTGGATGTGGTTGATTACCACTGCCCGAGACAGTTCGCCAATCCATCCATGGACTGTTTATGGTAGATCTGGAAAGTCAGGTGTATAGGTTTCCATACTGAGCGAGACAGAGAACTTAGAATTGTTTCCTCCCGGGAATCATCTTTGTGGAACCTTTTTGAATCTTCTCCTCTGAAGAGTATTCAGACTGTGTATGTGGACATTTCTCTCCATGAGTGATCTGACTCTAGTGTTGAACAGTGGTAGCATCGAGTGGAAGAAGAAGAAGAAACATCACGAGCATTGGAGGACCATGGCAAGCTGTGGGTGCCTGTGGCGCATCCTTACTTTAGCCATAGTGGGGTTGAATTGAGCACGTAACTGTTGAACAGTTTATGCTGATGAACCAGAAAACCCTCGGGCTGCTCGTGACCAGGCCTGTCACGTTTCCAGATACTTCTTAAGAATCTAATAGGTCAAAATATGGAGCCAAAAGTGCATGGACAGACCCTTCTCAACATCAAAATGTCTTATGTTCTTCTGGGTCCATGTGATCCTAAGCACATCTGTTTAGAAAATCCGACCCAGTCCAGTCCGTTCCCAAAAAAAAAAAAAAATCGTACTCAAGGCCTGTCTGCTAAGCCTACCATGTACACTCCAGCAAATCAGCTTTCTCGCCTGGCATTAACTCACTGTGACCGTGACGATGGCAGGCCTGCAATGGCTCCATAGCCAATCAGAAACGGGAGCAGCACCTCTCTTTTTCTTTGTCTGTCCCCCTCCCTCTCGCTCTGCTCTCAGTACATACCACCGCTGTCCCGCAGATTTCCAAAAGGGAGGCTGAAGGTACTTCCTGTTCTCTTGGCCCCGCCTACACCCCCGCTCTTCTTCCTGGTCCAGCTTAGCAGGGAGCCACGCCCCCCAGCTCCGCCTTGATTCCGCTGACAGGTGTTTTCCTTGTCCCGGCTTTGTGACATCAGCACAGACCTACGCTCAGACTGACGCTCAGACTGAAAGCACATAGACACACACATGCCCATGCTTGCTCACATATTACAAAATAATGCTATATACTGTACCGGCATCTGTGACTCTAATGTGTATATATCAGTTAAATGTATATGCCATAATCTTGTCAATAAAATATATTTATCTCTCGCTGGTGGGTCAGTAAAGTTTATAAACCTGTATCAATGGGGTCGATGTTGCACATGTACCAATAGCACTGGGATCAAGAGAACAAATATATTTCTAGCAAATTTCTATATTTCTGCACATTTTTAGGGGTCAGTTGAGTGTATATACTGTATATCTGTAGCTCTAGGGTAAGTGAAGTGTGTATACCTTTAACCCTAGGATAAGTGCAGTGAATATACCTGAAGCTCAAGATCAGTATAGAGTACTAATTCAGGGGTCACCTGTAGATCTAGGGTCAGACTATATACCTGTAGCTCTGGGGTCAGTAGAGAGTATATACCTGTAGCTCAGGGTTCAGTAGATAGCATACACCTGTAGCTCAGGGGTCATTGGATAGCATATACCTGTAGCTCCGGGGTCATTGGATAGCATATACCTGTAGCTCAGGGGTCATTGGATAGCATATACAGCACCCTCCCTAATTATTGGCACCCCTGGTTAAGATGTGTTAAAAGCCCAAAAATAAATTCAATTTTTATTGCAGAAGCATACTCTAACATTGAAAATTGTAGAAAAATGTAACCTACAACTCAAGTGAATTTTAAGGGGAAAAAAAAATCCCTGACTAAGAAATAATTATTTGTCATAAAATCACCTGTTCCGCAATTATTGGCACCCCTAACAATTGATAGGAAATTAATGTAATTGAAGTATTTCTGTCATTTATACAGTAGTTTACAAAGTTGATCAGAGTATCTAGGAACATTTAATTAGTAATTCGTCACTTCCTGTTTCGCTGGGGTATAAATATGACGTGACACAGAGGCCATTTCTCTTATCCACTCTTCAACATGGGAAAGACAAAGGAACACACCATTCAAGTAAGGCAGATGTGTGTCGACCTTCACAAGTCGGACAATGGCCACTCGCCTGCACCTGCCCATATCTACTGTCAGAGGAATCATTAAGAAGTTTAAAACAACAGGAACAGTGGTAAACAAGCCTGGATGAGGATGCAAGGTTATTTTGCCACCACGCACAGTGAGGAGGATGGTAAGAGAAGTAAAAAGTTCTCCAAAGCTCACTGTTAAAGAATTGCAACCAATGGTAGCATCTTGGGGTCACAAAGTCTCCAAAACAACCATCAGGCGCTATCTACATGCCTTCAATCTGTTTGGGAGGCATGCACGGAAAAAACCTTTTCTCACTCACAATCATAAACGCAAACGTCTGGAGTTCGCAAAGCGGTACTGGGACTTTAACTGGGACCGTGTGCTTTGGTCAGATGAGACCAAGATAGAGCTTTTTGGCAACAAAC
The DNA here is from genome assembly GCA_029721435.1 of Gymnothorax reevesii. Lineage (NCBI taxonomy): Eukaryota > Metazoa > Chordata > Actinopteri > Anguilliformes > Muraenidae > Gymnothorax > Gymnothorax reevesii. The sequence goes on from CM056575.1 coordinate 143,342,142, forward strand.
ACTAAGTGGGTCTGGCGGAACACAAAAGATGAGTGTGCAGAAAAGCACCTCATACCCACTGTGAAGTATGGGGGAGGATCGGTGATGCTGTGGGCCTGTTTCTCTTCCAGAGGCCCTGGGAACCTTGTTAGGGTGCATGGTATCTTGAATGCTTTGAAATACCAGGACATTTTAAATCAAAATCTGGTGGCCTCTGCCCGAAAGCTGAAGATGGGTCGTCACTGGGTCTTTCAGCAAGATAATGACCCTAAACATGTGGCCAAATCTACACAGAAATGGTTCACCAGACACAGAATCAAGCTCCTCCCATGGCCTTCTCAGTCCCCAGACCTCAACCTCATTGAAAACCTGTGGAGTGAGCTGAAGAGGAGAGTGCAGAGGAGAGGACCCAGGTCGCTGGATGATTTAGAGAGATTGTGCAAAGAGGAATGGTCGAAGATCCCTCTTTCTGTATTCTCCCATCTTGTGAAACATTATAGGAGAAGATTAGGAGCTGTTTTGTTGGCAAAAGGGGGTTGTACAAAGCATTAACATCAGGGGTGCTAATAACTGTGGCACACATGATTGCAAGTAAAAGAATTATTTCTTAATGTGGGATTTTTTCCCACTGAATAAATGCACTTGAATTAAAGGTTGGATTTCCTCTTTTTTTTATTGTGGTCCCATATTATTTAGGAAAAAAAATTAATTTATTAGAAGCTAAAGAACACATCTTAACCAGGGATGCCGATAATTATTGAGGGCGCTGTATATATATTGCTCAGGGGTCAGTAGAGAGTATTGAGATATAGCTCGGAGGTCAGTAGAGAGTATATATACCTGTTGCTCGGGGGTCAGTAGAGAGTATTGAGATACAGCTCGGGGGTCAGCCGAGAGTGTATATACCTGTTGCTCAGGGGTCAGTAGAGAGTATTTAGATACAGCTCGGGGGTTAGTATATACCTGTTGCTCAGGGGTCAGTAGAGTCATCACAATGAGCTCCACCCCTCTGTCGCCGCATGTCTTCAGACTCTGCACCACCTCAGCATGTTTAGCCCACTTACAGTCCAGCCCGTTTACAGAGATGATGAAGTCCCCTTCTCTCAGCCCCGCCTCCTGTACACACAGAAATAATACACACAACTTCCCACTAATTCAGTTCATTAGACAAGGAGCCTATCACCCAAGTCAAATAATAATTTGCAAAACTTTGGGAGATAAATAATAATAAATTTGCGTTTGAGAGATTACCCATGAGTGTTTGCGTGCGAGTGAACATGTTCTTTACGTATCTGCATGGGTTGGTTTGCGACTGTTTGGAGTGTGAGTATGAGTGTACATGTTCAGTTGTGCAAGAATGTGTGTGCTGCGCATATGAGTGTATCTGTGCGTGGTGTGAATGCGTGTGTTTGTGTGTGTGTGTGTGTGTGTGTGTGTAAGTGAAAATACAGTGCTATGTTTAGTCTATTCCACATTATTGGAAGGGTTACTGTCGAAACGTGGCAAAAGAGAGTAAATAACAGCGCTAAACATGAAATGAAACCAAATTAAGACAAGTATTTGCCACTAACGCGTCTTAGCCCCCCGCCAGGAAATGGCAAATCGTGTCAAAATGAACAGTGTCTCGGTGTAACCTTGAGAGTGACGCGAAGGTCACCAAAATCAACTACCGCCGGGGCACCACCCTAATACATGTTGACATGAAATCTGAAGGAAATCTGTCAATTCGTTCTAGAGATATCTTGCTGACAAGGATTCGGGACGTACGTATGTACGGACGGACAGTCGTGAATACTATGTCCCGCCGCTTCGGGCATTCGTGCGGCGGGGGACAATAAACAGCAATTGTTAAAATCCTAGAATTCCAGCTGCGGTCGTGTCCAGCGTATATAGCAGTGTATGTGTACGTAGCATACGTGATATTCTGTGTGCATAGCGTGTGCAGCACGGGTATGAGCACTTAGTTTATAAGCTACGCCAAGTGTTTCTTGTAGTTCGTGTGTATATAGCGTATATGAGGTGTGTCTATAGTGTACATGACACAGCATACATATAGTACATATACTGCATATGATATGGCATGTGTATAGAGTACATAGTGATCATGATACAGAATGTGTACTCTGTGTATGGTGTGCATGCAGTATAGTGTATATGACAAAGCATGTGGAAAGTGCATATTGTCTGTGTGTGTATGTTATAGTATATATATTGTACATTATACAGCATGTGTACAGTAAGTGTATATGGAGAACAAGTGCATAGTGTATATATTATACATCAAGGGCGTAGGTTTACGTATGGATGGTAGGGACATATTTTGGGAAGCCCTACTGTCCCTACCAATATTTCAGCAAACTAGTTCTTATCATCTTTCCAGATAAGCAATATTTGACCCAGTTCTGGAGGCTACGTCTCCAAGACAACCTATTTAAGCATTCTAGCGTTTGATTGGTTGAAAGGTAGGGGCTACCTGAAGGCTAAAAGTCAAGTGTAAATTGACCTCTCTATTCAGGTAATGAATATTCATTTTTGTCCAAAGCGGGGCTTGAGACGCACTACTGGATCACCGGCTTTGATAACATGGTGTTTGCAATGGCTAGAGTATATTCTGAACGCGGTACGGAGCACACAGTGCAAACATACCGCTGCACAGCCTCCAGACGCCACCCCAGCGATGAGCACAGGAGAATCTCCCCTCAGAGTCAGGCCTAAGCCGGACTCCCCTCTCACCAGCCGCACCTGCCGCCGAGGCCCCCACCTGTTCCTCGCCGAAAACACCGAGAGCGGACCCTGAGGGGCCAAGGTGAAGGGGGGTGGGGGAATCAGGGGGTCAGAGAGGCACCATCCTCAGAGCAACAACAGCCAGTCGGAACCGCCATCAACTGCTATCATCACAGCAGTAATATTGCTCTTTCTATCACCTGTGATTTTTCGGCTTTGGTCGATTGACATGGACATCTGTGGTGAGTAGCAATCATACATTTTTTTCATTTTTACATCCCAAATCTGAAAAACGAGGTCCATGGGGCCTGGGACTCAGCGGGTTTTAGATTGTAATAATTCTTTTCAATTCTGCAGAACTATGAAGTAAGCACTGGTCTACTCTATAGCATTCCAATATAGTCATGTTATCATGGATATCAAGTATTGAAATGATCTTAAATCATAAACAATCAATTGTAGCACTAAATGCAGTATTAACCTGCCGTGAAGTCACTGTAATATAAGAAAATTTGTGTTAGTAACTAAGACAATCTTGCGAGTTCAAATTTTTAATCCATGCCCTCAAAAAATATCAACGTTTCAACTTTACATGGACCAAGATTTTGAAAACCTTTAGCAATTTGGTCCAAATCTGCCCGCTGGAATTTGGGGAAAAAGTTGAAAATGCGTCAGTCAGATACCAGGATAACCATACTGGATTCTAAATTGACTCAGAATATAACAACACTTGGTCAGGGCTTAGAGATGAACATTTGCAGCAAGTATGATCCAAATCTACCAAGGAGAAACGAGTCCAAAACGCGTTGGCCAATCAGAGGGGAGGGTAGTAGTGTCAGATCCAGCATGGACCTCAAAATAACACTCAGGGCCATGAGACAGACATTTGCACCAAGTCTCATCACAATCTGACCATTAGCACTGCAGAGGAATTGAACACGCATCACCCAATCAATGGATTTTGAATCGAGTAAAGAAATCAACACTTTCATCAGGGACATTAAGATGAACAGTTGTTTCCAAGTCTGATCCAAATCTGCCTTGTCGAACTTGAGAAGTTGTTGAAAATGTGTAGCCAATAAGAGTGGCCATACTGGATTCCAAATCAGGAAAAAAGATAGCAACACTTTGTCAGGGCCAGGAGACAAATAAAGACAAGTGGAACTGAAGTCGAAAATATTTCTGCCAATCAGAGGACAGGACGGCCATTTTGGATTCCAAATCAAGCCAATAAATAACCATCGATTGGGAGTATGAGACAAACGTGCACAGAGACTAATACAAATCTGACAAGTGGAACTGGAGAAGTAAAAATGTGTCAGCCGAACAGAGAGCAGGGCGGCCATATTGGATTCCGCATTGAGACAAAAACTAACAACCCTTGGTCAGGGCCACTAGAGGAACAGTTTTAGCATGTCTGATGCAAATCTTATAATAGAACCTGAGAAGAGGTGGTCTAAAAAGAATTTGACAGACGGACAACAGGCGGACGGACAGATACATGGACGATGGACACTGCACCATGGCGACAGCTCACGGACAAGGTGAGCTACAAAGGGCTAGGAACCAAGTGGTTAATTTTACATAAAAGAATAATGCAGCAGTAGAGTACTGTTTTACAGGAGACAGACGTCTGAGGCTGTTATACAGAGCACTGTGCAACCCACAGTTCTGCGGCCAAAGCTACATTTAAAGACACCGACTTTTTGGAAACAAATGGGGGAAAACAGCAAAATAGAATACAATATAAAAACAGAAAACAATACAAAACAATACAATAACTGTGAACAGAATGAATCAATACTGCTCCACAAATTCCCACATGAGATGCTATCAAATGTCATTTTATTCCCTCAACACTGACACTCTAAAAATCAGCTCTTAAATTTAAAAAGAAATTCCAGTGAGGGACTCACCAGCCTGTGGAAGACGTCGGTCACCTGAACCGAGGAGAAGTCTGGAGTCTTAATGTCCGGCTTCTGCAGGGTCCTCGCTGCCGGAGACGAGCACAGCGCTGTGAGCACATGCAGGCACACGCATGCACACACACATGCGTGCTCACGCATACACAGGCTCATTCATGAACAAACACACACGCACGCACGCACGCACGCACGCACGCACGCACGCACGCACACACACACGCGCACACACACACACGCGCACACCCCCACACGCGCACACCCACCCGCGCGCACACACACCCGCGCGCACACACCCACCCGCGCACACACACACACGCGCGCACACACACACACACACGCACGCACACACACACACGCGCACGCACACAAACACACACACACACGCGCGCACACACACACACACACACACACACACACACATACATACAGGCAAGCTCATTCACAAACAGAAAGAAGCTCATTCGCAGACAAACAAATGCAGACACATGCTTCTTCAGAAACAAATACACACACAGACACACGCAAGCAAGCTCATTCACAAACAAACACACACACATGCTCATTCACAAACAAACACACACACATGCTCATTCACAAACAAACACACACACATGCTCATTCACAAATAAACACACACACATGCTCATTCACAAATAAACACACACAAGTTCATTCACAAATAAACACACATACCCACACCCACCAAGTGACACAGGGGGACTCACAGTGTATATTTGGGGCCTCGACAGAGTCGAAGAAGTCATCCTCATGGTCGATGTCGGAGTATTTCTCCAGCGAGCGCCTGTGTGTGAACGACAGCACCTCCTGCAGGATGTCCATCTTACGCAGCGTCTTACATAAACTGTGCAACCGCAGGGACTCCTCGTGCCGAATGATCGCTCGCCGCAGGTGAGCTTTTCCTGTATACACACACACACACACACACACATATGCATACAGTGAACTCGTGTGCACATGCAGAGGGCTTTATCTGAAGTACACCCACATACACACGCACATGTACACTGCCTGGCCAAAAAAGAAGTCGCATACTCAAAAATTTAGATGGAACCCCTGTAGCATATTCGTAATAGCATATAAACCCAGTGCATATTCGTCTTGTCATTGTTTTCACAACTATATGCAATGCCAGAACATTTATTTTCGATCAGAAATGCCATTATTTTTTGGCCTAGATCTTGTCTTCTCGACAATGGTTGAACCACTCGGTGGTCTTTCTTGAGCGCATCCCAATAACTTTTAACTTTGTGGTGGCAAATTTGTTTGTGAAAATGATTCCTTATACTTGGTTTTGTCAGTCATGGTTTTCTTTGCTTGAAACAGGCCAATAACTTGCCCATTCTGAAATACTGTAACATCTTTTCCACCATCAAGGGAAGTGTCTTCTGACATGATGTTTTTAAGAAATGAGTAGCGACGAGCTTCATCAGTCAGAGTTAAAATGATAATTGCCAGCTGAAACATATTAATAACCGCAATAATGATCCAATTATAGAATTCGTTCATTAATTTCCAAACTGTGACTTTTTTTTGGCCGGGCAGTGTATATGAGTTTTACCTGTGTGTGCGCATATACAGTATACCCATAAATTCGTTTCTTGATACTCCAGCAGACCAAAAAAAAAAAAAAAATTAAGATAAAATCCCATTTCTATAGCCCACTACCCTAATCTCAACCCCAATCTTAACCTCTTCCCTAATCTAGACCCTGATCTTAACCCCTTCCCTATTCGAGACCCTAATCTTTAGGCCTTTTTTAATCGAGACCCTAATCTTAACCCCTTCCCTAATCTACACCCCAATCGTATCCCCAACCTTTTCTCCTTTGTGGATTTTTCCCCCTTTTCCTTCACCCTAAACAGAGTTGAAGTGTTTAGTCCACCACAGTGACCTGCTCTGGTCATACCCAGTCTGTGTCTCTCCTCTGGGTTCCTCAGCAGCTCCCTGAGGTTCACTCCTTCAGGCTCTCTCACGTGCAGCTGCATAACGGCCTTCTCTCCAGCCACGTCATCCTCCTCTGCGGCCTCTAGGGGGCAACAAAAACACACAAATGCAGAGGCTTAATATTCTGCCCACTGACTTTTCCCACATCCTGTCCACGCCGAACCAATCACCAATCAAAAGGTTAAGTGCTCCACTCTCCTCCGGTTTCTGTTCAAACTGTTGAGTGGAAGCCACATTCTGCCACAACAACTGTTCATGAGGTTTGAGCTGGATTACAGTACTTGCTCTCAGGCAAAGCACAAAATATGTGCGGTTAACACTGGACAGCATCACTGGTTGGTGACAAAGACCTTGGAATGTGGCTTGACAAGCTCGGAAAGGTCACTGGGTGCGGAACACAGGCAAGAATGCTGGGAAACCTGACACAGAAAACACCACGAGAACACTTGCAGATATTATAGTGACCTAAGCATAATTTTGACTCCTGTTCTCTCTTTTTGGCCAAAAGAGTGTAGATTGGAGCAGCACAGAGTCATTTTCATCCATCCCTGTATAGCTGTAATAGTATTTCCCAATATTCCCGTTTCATTTCTATCCAAGTTGCCTAATAGTGTCGTCTTCTTAGCACTTCTACTGTGCTCATTCCAGTCTATGCAGACTACCACTGAGTGTTCAAGGCAAGTGCAAATTGATTCTTCTTCTTTGATTCGGTTCGTGTTCCAGTGAGCAATCACTAGCATATTTTGTGCTCGGCATGAAAAGAACCGTCTGCTGAATTTTTATGATGCAGAGAGCAGTGCTGAGGACTATATGAGGGACTCCAGTAGCATGGTTTCTCAAAATAGAGATTCTGGTGTACTTGTCCTGTTGAACAAGTGTGATTTAGAGCGGAGCATGCTGGGATACTCACGGGCATAGTCGCAGAGCGCCACAGCGGCGTAATAATGCGAGAGGGCGCGGAAGTGCTCAGTTTTGACCTGCACCATGGTGGCCCAGGAGAAAGGCACATAGTCTCTCACCAGAGGCTGGGACATCGTCTGCTGAACCAGGGAGTACACGTCTGACACCTATATACACACACATACATACAGACACAGATGTGTGTAAATACAACACACACACACACACACACAGACATATATACATACATACAAGTATACATATAATACACACCCAGGAGGAACACATCTGTCACCTCAATGCACACACACACACACACATATAAAAACACACCAGTACACATTTCATACATGTTAAAACAGGCACTCACACACACATTAATTCAGCGACAGGTGAAGACTGAGACATAAGTACGTTCTCACCCGTGCTGCCTCTTGCGCCACCTGTAGAAGGGAGGTGAACGTGGCGTCCTGCAGCAGCAGAGCTCTCTCAAACACACACTCCTGCACCTGAGCCACCATCAGCCGCACCAGCATGCACAGGGACGCGCTGCTCATATCCAGACTGGGCGCGTGCCAGAAGTTCTCCTTCAGGTAGCTAAATGCACCTGCGACACACACACACACACACACACACACATAGACATGCATACACATGCCCACGCACAGAGAGACACTCATGCACAGACACACAAACGCACACACACATATACACTCACTCACACACACACACACACACAGAAATCACACAGACACAGACATACACAGGCACACACGCAAAGACACACATGAAAAAACTCAAACACAAATAACGGGTTCAACACCAAAATATTTTTGATTCAATGGGGATTGCTAAGCAAAAAGAGGAGCATTTACAACATCCGTTAAAACTGATGTTTAATGTCTCGATCTGTTTCAATCAGTGTCCTTAATTAACATCCAGGACATTCAACACCTTCAGGTGGAGCCAATTCTCTTGTTAAGGTAAGACGAGAAAAAAAAAAAAAAAACTTTGAGTGCGAAATCAATTTGTTTTCTTGCTTTTCATTCAAACAAATCATGAAGTTCAGGTTTAACAGTCTGCATTCCAGAACGTGCCAGGAGTAAAAGCGGAAGATCCAGAGCAGTTTATCTTTTACATAAAACATAACTTACGGCTAGTAATTTTTTTTTTTTTATTTCGTTTAATTTGTCATTCAATCACCCCAATATAGTATTACAAAGGAAGCTGAGAGTACATCCGCCAATGGATTATTTAGGTCATTGGAAAACTTATGAATGAAGATAAGTTTTCACCTATTCTCAAAAATTATCATCACTTTAAAGTGATATTTTACAACGACCCAATTTCTGCTCAGCAACTGCTAAGGTTGGCTTTTCTGACGATCAATATCGCTCAACTGAGTTCAGTGACTCGAACGAAACTTCCAAGAATCCAGCTTCTTAAACGTACCTTAACACACCTGGCAGATGTAACATTCATGAGTAAACCCTGAATCTGATCTCTAAGGGTTTACATGCAAATACATACTTCAAGATTTCAAGAATTTTGCCATTCCCCAGCCCAGTCCTCATAATTTATGAAGCCCATCAAAAATTTATGAAAAATGACACAATCTATGTTTGCTAATGTAGTGCTGTAATACCTGCAGACATAAATCTGTATGTGCGAATGTGCCACCGGACAGTGCGATATAAACTAGCACTTTATAAACTTGTGCAATGGGGCAATGTGCAATACATGGGCAATGTGCAATACTACGAGCAATTAAAATCTTAGGCTCTGGAACACTTCAGCACTCAAGCACTTGGCTTTTAACAACTTCTTTTGTAAGGTCTCTTAACTCATGGTCTGTCATGAGCATAACTGTTTCTTATATATTTGTTTGTTTGTTGTACTTTTATTGATATTAATATCAACCTGCCAAGGGGACTAAAGATGGAAATTAGCCATTGGCTACAATCCTGCATATTTAAATGTAAATGTTTATTAATATGTACTGCCCCTGTTTTAAAGAAATAAATACTGATACAAAATATAATTCTCTTGTTCAGGTAGTGAAGACGCCTCACTTCTGATGGTCTTCGTTTTACAGATTTTGGGCATTTAAAAATTAAAAATTCATGGTGACTTTATCATTTAAGACTTGCAATTTTAATTTTATGGAATGACTTCACTAAAGGTTATCTGAATATTTCCAATTATTTTTTCTCCCCTAAAATCAGAAGCTGTGACCGTTCATGATAAAGAGAGTAATTCTTGCAAAGATCACTCCGTATGTATGTTAGCAATATAAAGGAAAACTGGCTGTTTGTGTATTGACCTTACTTTCCTTTTTTAATTCCATATCGAATGTGTTGGAGTTCTGAGCCAAAACAAGAGAACTGTACCACTGTTCCCAATCCCTTTAATGGCAATGGACAAGACACCCCTCCTAAATCTCCCTCTAGCACCCCCTGGTGGCCCTCACCCGCAGCATTCTGGAAGGCGTCGATGGCGCAGTCGATGCCGTGGACGCTGGAGCGGTCGTGTCGCGCCCCGATCTGGGTGTAGAGGGCCCCAATATTGAACAGCACACTCCCCTTCTCGAACGCCAGCGATCGCTGGCAGGAGGGTACCCCCGTCAAGGAGTCATACCTGCGGCACATCAGGTCAGAGGTCAGGGGTGGAAGGTGGAATGTAGTATTTTTCAGTGACATGGCACTGCTGCCGCATGGAATCAACTCGCGGAGCAACTTAGCTGGATAATTTTCTACAAGGGCATGAGCTTCCAGACTCACATGCAATCACTTTAATGATCTTATTTCAATACTTCAGAGATAAATGCTCATAATGCATGAAGTAATGACCTTTATCACAGACTGTTTCTAAATCTGTTTCTAATACATCTAATTTTTTCATCCACCATCTAAATCGTTTTTTCCTCTCAAGGGTCAGGGGAGCTGGAGCCTATCCCAGCCAACTATGGACGAAAAGCAGGTACCCACCCTGGACAGCTCTGCAATCCATCACAGAGCGCACTCACCATTCACACACCATTCACTCACACACTCATACCTCTGGGCAGCTGAGTGTCTTCAGTTAGCCTGATGTGCACGGCTGTGGAAGGAAACTGGAGCACCCGGAGGAAACAATTCACTTCAATTCAATTTTATTTGTGTAGCGCTTTTCTCAGAGACGCTTCACAGTGAGAAAATAAATAAATAAATAATAAAAGGGGGCAGTGCCCAGCCTAATGCCCATTATAGCAACTGAGGCAAAAAAAAAAAACAAACTCCCAGTACGGATAAAAATCCTCAAATAGTGGCGAGAAAAAACTCCCCAGTGGGAAGAAATCTCAGGAGGAACCAGACTATAGTGGGGGAGCCCATCCTCCCGAGCCAGGTAATAATAATAAAATAAAGTAATAATAAAATAAAGTGGTAATTAAGTTCAATTAAGGTCCATTAAAACTTAATAAAACATTCAAGTTGTGGGAAACCCAGGCAAACACAGGGAGAGCATACAAACTCCACACAGAAAGGCCCCGGGGCAGATTCGAACCCATGACCTTTCTGCTGTGAGGCAACCATGTAAACCACATCTAATTTATACACAGGAAATTAATACTTTAACTGGCCAGTCCACAAACAAGCATGTGATGCCACTCACCAGGTACTTAGAGTACAGACTCTGATGCAAGGTGTGAGGGTGTTGGAGAGTCTGTGCGTTCAAATTCACAGGCACATGTTCATATACGTCAGCCGGCATAATATTAACGTAATGAAACTCAAATCAACCAGCCTGTGTTTGGGTGATTGTGTGGGGGAGTATCTGCTGTGTGAGCGTGTGTGGCAAAGGGGAGGGTGCAAGACTCACCAGTGGAAGTGAACCCCCAGCGTCCTATTGGGCAGAAAGAAGCGATGATCCAGGAAGTAGAGCTGATTATAGTACTCCATCAGCAACTCGAGTCCTGCCTCGTTCCTACTGGGGGTGCGCATCGCCTTATGACCAACACACACACACACACACACACACACACACACACACAAGAACTTTCAATTCAATCAGCTAGATAATAAAGAAGGCTCAGAGTCAGGTAATCAGCTTTTAAATGTGCAGCGTAGAAAATTACGAGGAAATTATTTTAGCACAGCAAAGCCCTTTAATAAGTCAGAATGCACAGGTATAAGGAGCGAGTGGATTTGCACACACAGGTACTGGAAATGAATGGAACATGTATACAGATGGACCCTCACACACTTAAACACACATAAATAAAGGTTAAGTAAAGGTATTTATTCTTGGTGCACCTCTATAGCCTTTCCCCAACTTTAACCCTTACCAACACATGCCTACACCAAATCTTTACCCTTACCATAACTAAGCCGTCACCTTCACCCTAACCTTAAATGAATGAATATGTCAGCTGATTAAAAGAAGAGTTCTCGTCCTCGCCATGTTGCAAGTGCAAGAACACTCACACGCACACACGCGCACACACACACACACACACACACACACACACACACGCGCACAAACACCCCAAATAGGCCCACCTGCCGTAGGTCCAAGAACTCCCTGATCTCGTCCTCGTATTGCGCACCGTCCTCTCCATAGTGCTCACAGATGAAGTCCTGAGGGCGGGGCAGCACATGCACCAATCAGAGCGCTGCTGGAAGGGACAAAGTGGAGGCATACAGGAAGAAGGCAGCTCACCTTTAATGGGAGAGAGAGGTCCACTTCCTTAGTCTCCTTCAGGCCCAAGGGAATCATGGGAACGTTAACTGCCTCGCTGAGGGATAAAAACACACACACACACACACACACACACACACACACGGTAGTGTGAGTAATTCGAAAAAAAAATCTGAACTTGTGTAATTCAGTGACTCGGTGAGTCATCTCTCAGTCTGGTGCAGCTCCATGTTGCTGTTAAGTGAGTGATTCAGAGACTCAGAGAGCTACCTGTCAGTCTGGTACGCCTACATGACGCTCTTGACTGCGTGATTCGGTGCTTTAGAACGTCAGAGATTTGCTTGTTGGTCTGGTACGCCTCCTTGTTAATGTTGAGTGAGTGATTCAGGGACTAAGAGTTACCTGTCGATCTGGTACACCTCCATGTAGCTGTTGAGTGAGTGATTTGGTGATTAAATAAGTCAGACAGTTACCTGTCAGACCGGTACACCTCCATGTTGCAGCTGCGTGAGTGATTCAGCAATTCAGTGAGTCAGAGAATTACCTGTTCATCTGTTACACCTCCATCTTGCTGTTGAGCGAGTGATTTGGTGACTCAGTGACTAAGTGAGTTACCTGTCGGCATGGTACACCTCATGATTGCTGGTGATTGGGAGATTCAGTGATTTAGTGACTTAGATAATTACCTGTCGGTCAGATACACCTCCATGTTTCCATTTAGTGAGTGATTCAGTGATTCAATTACTCAGTGAGTTACCTATCGATCTGGTACACCTCTATGTTGCTGTTGAGTGAGTGATTCAGTGATTCAGTGAATCAATGAGTTACCTGTCAGTCTGGTACACCTCCATGTTGCTGTTAAGTGAGTGATTCAGTGGTTCAGTGACTCCGTGAGTTACCAGTCGATCTGGTACACCTCCATGTTGCTGCTGAGTGAGTGATTCAGTGATTCAGTGACTCAGAGAGTTACCTGTCGGTCAGATACACCTCCATGTTTCCATTTAGTGAGCGATTCAGTGATTCAATTACTCAGTGAGTTACCTATCGAACTGGTACACCTCTATGTTGCTGTTGAGTGAGTGATTCAGTGACTCAATGAGTTACCTGTCAGTCTGGTACACCTCCATGTTTCTGTTTAGTGAGTGATTCAGTGATTTAGTAACTCAGTGACGTACCTGTCGGTCTGGTACACCTCCATGTTTCTGTTTAGTGAGTGATTCAGTGATTTAGTAACTCAGTGACGTACCTGTCGGTCTGGTACACCTCCATGTTGCTGTTGAGTGAGTGATTGAGTGATTCAGTGACTCAGAGAGTTACCTGTCGGTCTGGTACACCTCCATGTTTCTGTTTAGTGAGTGATTCAGTGATTCAGTAACTCAGTGACGTACCTGTCGGTCTGGTACACCTCCATGTTGCTGCTGAGTGAGTGATTGAGTGATTCAGTGACTCAGTGAAGTACCTGTCGGTCTGGTACACCTCCATGTTGCTGCTGAGTGAGTGATTGAGTGAATCAGTGACTCAGAGAGTTACCTGTCGGTCTGGTACACCTCCATGTTGCTGTTGAGCTCCTCCAGTTCCTCTTTGAGCAGCTGCAGGTTTGAGTTCACAAAGCTGAGCTCCAGAGCCACAGTCTCTCTCACCTTCTGATTACTGGTGGCCCTATGAGGAAAAACAAACACCATTACCTGTCTGCAACACACATACGACCAAACACACACACACACACACACCCTTGTGAGGACATCACATTGACTTCCATTCATTCTTTGTGTGTCTCTACAGCCTTTCTCTAATCTTAACAATAAGCACCACATGCCTAATCCAAAGCCTTACCCTAACTTTAACATATCCCTAATTCTAACCTTACCCTTAATCTTGACTAATAAGTCACAATTTGCCTCTGTAGTTGTGAGAAGAGGCAAAAATGTCCTCACTTCCCAATAATATTTCCACTCTGAAGAAAAATAAATGTTTTCTAATCCTCATCGTATAGCAAGTATCAGAAAACCATCATCTGGCTGAAACACAAACACAAAAAATGCACATATGCATAAACGTGCACACACACACATACCATCACCTTTCAGGGACACACACACACACACACACACACAAACAACTACCTGCTTGATACAAACACACACAAACACTTGCATATTTACATGCAGAAACATACAGTACCTGCAGTCACTCATGCATATAAACGCATACGAAAACACAACTGCCCATCTGTAACATACACACACAAGCACACTCACTAAACACACAGGTAATGGATTCAGCATCTCGTGTGATTCAAAGATATATCAGGCCAGATGAGTCAGTGTGAACAGGACAAAGGCCAGAGCCTCATGCAGCATTCTTTACCTCTTTCTTCATACATCAACACGTTTGAACCACATACTCGTTTGTACCATACCTCACCAGCAGAGAGCGCTAAAGTTTCAACAAACTACAGAACCTCAGTTGCAACAAAATCAGAAAAAGAGGCTTCCCCACTGCCTCTGTACCAATGAGTCGGTGCAAAGACAATCACCATCAACAACTTTGTAGTTAATTACTGAGGACAAAAGAGAAAACAGGGCTGGATATGTTTTCAGGAGTTAAATTTGATCATTGCTGAGCCACACTCTTATTTAACAGAGCTTCACCTGCTCATACGAACAGGGGTTCTTCAACAACGCAAACCGCCCTGTATTAACTCCCACATCAAAGGCTTAGCAACGTTGACCGCAGTACATAAGTCAAGCGGACCCCATAGATTGACTCTAAACACTCCCCCAACACTCCCCATCTGACACACATCCCGCAATCCGATTAGCCCAAAACTCACACACTCACACGCCAACAAGCAGCACTGGGATTATCACTCTGCAGGATTTCACAGCCCCGCCTCCCTCTGTGGCCTCGCCCCCTTTAGTCCCTGCCTACGTTACCCATAGTCCTCCCCTTTATCTACTGTCAGATACTTATGGTTAGATCAATAATGACAAAATAACATTATAAGAGTGTTTATTATGCCAAGAGAAGAATTCTACACACACAAACACATCTACACGCAGACACACCCGCACAAACACACTGTCAAGCACATGCACACACACACACGCACAAGCACACTCGCATGCACACACACACACACGCACACACGCACACACGCACACACGCACACACGCACACACGCACAGCACTAAGGGCAAGAGGGAAAACAGTAGGAGTGTAAACTTGGCAGTAATATGAAGTCATTCAGTCCCTGACCTCAGATCAAACTCACACTACAGCCAGAGTTCACTGTGTGAGAGAGAGAGAGTTGTTCTTGTTGTCAGTATGGAAACTTTTTGTTTGAATCCTCAAAGTGTTGTTTAGCGTTAAATGTAGTTCTATTCATTTTGTGTGGTTTGGTAAAACAAAATGTCAAGCCAACAAATTAAACCGAATTGAGTTTGAGTGTGCACCTGAGAGAGAGAGAAAGAGTGAGTGTGTGTGTGTGTGTGTGTGTGTGTGTGTGTGTGTGTGTTAGTGAGTGAGTGAGAGAGAGAGAGAGAGAGTCAGGTCATATTATTAAGACACAGATTAGACAGCCCCAGTGGAAGATGCGCCAAACCTCGGCCCCTTAATAAACCCAATTATAAGGATTTATGGGCCGCACTGTCAGAGGATGCGGATGGAGTCAGGACCCTAATGGGGGGGGGGGGGGGGGGTTACAGCTCACACGCAGTCAGGGAGGGTCTCATTTCCATGACAACAGTGTATTCTGCCACCCAGCTGAACTCCCATGAGTCACTGCTTCTTTTTGGTGACTGGTGAATCATGGGTCGGGAGGGGATGGGGCTGGAATAGAAGATTGACAGAATGTCCTTTATTTATTTTACTCATTCTGGGGAAGCTAATTAGCTGTAAGAGCGGTTTTTGTCCCTCTTTCGATGCGAGAATGTCACCAAAATTCTGACCTCTGAAGTGCTAAGTGTTTCTGAATGGCGACCAGAAGCTGGCCACAGAAGGGGAGAAAATAACTCACATGAGGGAACAGCAGGCTTCCTCTCTTGTTGTTCATTGTCAGAATCGCGATGAAATTTTGCTAGCGGAGCAGAAATGAAGCAAAGTTCACTCTACTGCTGTTACAGCAAATTGTGCTGGTCAAAGAGTGAGGTCCTGAGTCAGCAGATTAATGAATGAGAGAGAGTCTGTAACTGATTAAACTTTATTAAGTTTCATTAAGTTTTACTCAATTTAACACTCCCCCTCTCCGCCTTATAAACAAAACGAGCTCAATAATAACAAGCCCTCTGGAGGCTGAGGGAGGGCAGAGCTGGTGTGTGTGTGTTTGTGTGTGTGCGCGCGCGTGTGTGTGTGTGTGTGTGTGTGGTGTGTGTGTGCATGTGTGTCTAGATATCTCAGAACATGTGTGGGTTCGTGAGTGTGTGTATTGCTGCTCTTGAAGAGAACCAGCACTTGAGAAACCACAATGTTGTCAGGACATTTGGGGGTTGTGAGGACATTTTGAGTGGTTTTCAAATAGGATTACAGAGGATTACAGCTGACAGATTTAAGTCAAGGTTAAAGTTACAGTTAGAGTTCGGTTAAGGTAAGGGTAAGGGTTAAAGTTACAGTTTGAGTTAAGTTAAGGTACGGGTAAGGCTTAAGGTTACAGTTTGAGTTCAGTTAAGATGAGCGTAGGGGTTACAGTTAGGGTTGCGTTAAGGTTAGGGTTAATTTTTGTCATATTTAGTAACAGTTAGGCTTTCAGAAAGGCTGTAAAGAATGAAGTCAGCTCAGTGCCCTACAGAGTGTAAGCATGCAAGTGTGTGTACCAGTGACAACTTTCCGTGAGTGCACTTTGTGTGTATGGTGTGTATGTGTGTATATGTGTGTGTAGGTGTCTATGCGTGTACATCAGCGCAAGCGAGCGAGCGAGCATTTACTTTGAGTGTTCGTGTGTGTTTGTGTGTGTGTGTGTGTGTGTGTATATAAGTGAGGGTGAATGAGAGAGTTCATAAGCGCGCGTCCGTGCGTGTGTCTGTCTGTATACACAGTATACTGTGCGTTCGGGTGTGTGCCTGCGTACATGTTCACCTGCGTGTACACTTGCTGTAACCCAGTACCAGCGCTGCTGTTGGAGGAGCTTGCTTAAAGGTCTCTCCACGCTACATGCTTACCAACCAAATTAGCCCCTTGTCCACTTACTTCCATTCAATCTCATCACAAGGCTAGCGCGTAGCATGGAGAGCTCCTTTAAAAACCGCAGGTCTGAGATAGTAGAGCACAAGGGGGTATGAAATGGAAGAGGAAGAGGAGCTGGAGGAAGAGCTGGATGTGAGCTGGGAGTCCTCACCATAACATTAAACCCTATTCACACCCAACACCCCTCAGTCTGAACGCAGCACAGTTGAAGACTAGTGTGCAAGAAGTACCTAAGTCACGAAATAACACTTAAGATTTTGGGGGTCAAAGTTTTCAAAACATGTTGCAAATATATACACTACAGGCCAAAAGTTTGGAAGCAAGCTCAAATTTGTACAAAAAAGATCATAGTTTCATTGGCATACTTGGCAACAAAATAAACATGATTATTATATAAAGAGTCACTTATCAGAATACATTTTGCTCATATTATCAGGCCCATATTACTAGGCCCATGGTCCTGTAAACCATGACATAAAGTGAATAATGCAAACTGATTTGTTTTTTACTTTTTCACTGAAGTTGTGACTCTTGCAAATCTTCTCAACCCAAAAATTCAGCCCCTCCTTTCTTTTGTTGACATTTATTCAACAATGGCCTGGTAACATCAATGTAAAAATGGCACAGATCAATGAAGAAAAAGTCTAATCATGCAGTAAATACATCCCAAAATCCATAGATTTATACTGGTTTTTAAGAAAGGCACTGCGAACAGAAAGTTGCTTCCAAATTTTTCACTAGTATTGGCCTTGCTTCCAAACTTCTGGCCACAGCGTACATACAGAGCCGAACAAATTTATTAGACCACCTGTTATAAAAAAAAAAACAAAAAAAAAACAAGAGAACAAATATTTAAGACAGTTGTAACAATAACTTGTTTAAACTAAAAATTATTTTGTTATTTCTTTGGCAAATAAACTGAAACCACCAATTAGTCCTTATGAGGTATTTTTTCTGCTTTTTTGTAAAACAGTAAATTTGAAAATTCATTAATAACAACAATTATATTTTAGCATTAAAAATATAATTTCAGTTAAAGAGCTTGCACATACTGGTGGATGAACAGTAACAGAATCATAAAAATGATTTTGGTAATTACAAGTACAACACTATTAATTTAGGGCAACTGTGGTATAAACCTTAGATTAGGTTGTGGTCTAATAAATTTATTGAGTACCGAATATATGTTTTCAACATGTTTTAAAAAGATTGACCCCCAAAATCACAAAACTGTTATTTAGTGACTTAGGTACTTCTTGCACACACAGGTCTTCAACATACTCCACAACGAAGCAACGTACTCCACAACGAAGCAACGTACTCCACAATCCAGACAGTAGTTACACACACAGAGCTTGATTTGTGCCGGATCACACCAAAAGAGGACCCGAGACCTCTTTGTTCCAGTCCTTATTTGCGTGGATCCGGTGCCTCTCGTGATATAAGACAGAAATAATACCATTTTATAAAATGAAATATATAGTATAACTTAAAGATGCCAGTCACAAAATTCTTTGAGATTTGGAATGTTTTGCCCCCATCAATATGTCCGGGGAGGACTGCAGTGGAGAAGTGCTTAAAGCTCACGCCCCCGAACAGTTCATCAGGCTGTAGCTCTATGCGCATTTCAGATGCGTTACAGTCGAGGTCGCATTAGGTGAAATCAAAGTGACCAATGGACAATGTCAAGGCATGATCCTGCAATGTAGCTATAGATGATCTATGAAGATCAAGTTTGGTTATTTAGTGTGGAGGTGCTTGAAAATTCATGTATTACTTTATCTACGACTATATAGCTGGCTACACATCAAGGTTACAGTATATACATCTACAACCCCAATTCAGAAATAGTTGGGACAAAATGTAAATTGTGAATAAAATCAAAACGCAATGACTTTCAAATCACACCCGCCAGTATTTTATTCACAATAGAACAGAGATAACATGGCAAATGTTAAAACTGAGAAATTTTACAATTTTATCCACAATATAAGCTCATTTCAAATTTGATGGCTGCTACAGGTCTCGAAAAAGTTGGGACAGGGGCCTGTTTACCATGGTGTAGCATCCCCTCTTCTTTTTAACAGAGTGGAGGCATCTGGGCATTGAGGAGACAAGTTTCTTGATTTTAGCCATTGGAATTTGATCCCACTCTTGTTTAATACAGGCTTCCAGCTGCTGGAGAGCTTTGCCACTTTGCTACAGTCCATTTTAAATGAGCCTTGGCCCACAGAACATGGCGGCGCTTCCGGATCATGCTCAACAATGGCTTCCTTTTTGCATGAAAGACTTTTTAGGTGGCATCTGTGGATGGCATGGTGGACTGTGTTTACAGCCAGTGGTTTTTTGAAGTATTCCTGGGCCCATTTAGTAATGTCAATGACAGACTCATGCCGGTGAGTGATGCAGTGGCGTCTGAGGGCCCAAAGATCACAGACATCCAGTAAAGGTCTTCGGCCTTGTCCCTTACGCGCAGAGATTTTTCCAGTTTCTCTGAATCTTTTGATGATGTTATGCACTGTCGATGATGAGTCCTACAAAGCCTTTGCAATTTGACATTGAGGAACATTGTTTTTTACATATTCTACAATTTCTTTACGCAAGCCTTCACAGGTTGGAGAGCCTCTGGCCATCTTTACTTCTGAGAGACTCAGCCTCTCTAAGACATCCCTTTTATAGCCAATCATGTTACACACCAGATGCCAGTTAACTTAATTACTTGCTAAAAGTTCTTTCAGCTGATTCTCTTATATATTAATTGCTTTTTCAGCCCTTTTTTGCCTGTGTCCCAACTTTTTTGAGACCTGTTGCAGCCAGAAAATTTGAAATAAGCTCATTTTGTGGATAAAAATGTAAAATGACTCCGTTTCAAAATTTGAAATGTTATCTATGTTCTATTGTAAATAACATATTGGCTCGTGATCTGAAAGTCATTGCATTTTGATTTAATTCACAATTTACACTTTGTCCCAACTATTTTGGATTTGGGGGTCGAACATCTTAGGTAACGTAGCAAGCTAAGTTATCATAAATATTTATTAAGAATAAAAGTATAACTTTGGGTGCTGTAGTACAGGGTTGGGTAACAGACAAGATGGCTTCCAGCAGGTAAACTGGCAACTACAGGAATCCTGCCACAGAGATCTACTCGCCAAGTTGCTGATCAAAATAAACAAAGGACGCATTCTGGATCTTAAAAAAATTAACTAGAAAGTTATTAAAAATCCTAATCAATGTAACTTCTCTGGGAAAATTAATACTTCAACTGTGCACCTCTCAGGAAGCCCGTTAAAGATGTATTTTTTACATAAGGATTAATTTCCGTTAAATTCTTGCACCCAACACCTCTGGTTTAACTTACTGACCAGTTTAAAAGAATTTCACTGTCTTTATTCTTGAAAAGTCGGGAATCTAGGTCTGACTGCTGGTGCAAGCAAGTCCAATGAGCAACAAACTACTGAAAACACTATTTCTAAACAGATGTCTAAACTGAAAAAATAACATTTTAAGAACATTTGAGGCTGAAATCCTCAAAAAATTAAGATCATTCAGGCTCAGCCCACAATATAGACATTCCTCTACAAAAATGAGATCAAGATAAACTATAAATATTTTAGAAAGATCTGTGTAATTCTTTAATGTAAACTACCAAGTATCACTGTCTTATGTCAGACCTGTTGGGAAATCAACAGCTTACTGCAAGTACTGCTAGCCCCTCAGTAAACTGTGTGGTGATGTGGGCACTTGTGTGCGTTGTACACAGTAGCAAAAAATAGTTTTAGTTCATTGGAATAATATTTATACAATGCACATTATTACCTCCGCCAAGGAGATTATGTTTTTGCCTGGGTTTGTATGTTTGTTTGTTTGTTTGTTTGTCTGTCTGTTTGTCTGTTGGTTTCCAAAATAACTCAAAAAGTTATGGACAGATTTTGATGAAATTTTCAGGGATTGTACAGACTGGTAGAAGGAAGAATTGATTAGATTGATTAGATTGGAAGTGATCTGGATCTCCAAATGGATCCAGGAATTTTTTAAAGGATTCTTTAACATTGGGAGATAGGGCCATTTTCAACATTTATGCATATAACTCCACCAAAAATGGTCAGGGCACTT
This sequence comes from Gymnothorax reevesii, assembly GCA_029721435.1. NCBI lineage: Eukaryota > Metazoa > Chordata > Actinopteri > Anguilliformes > Muraenidae > Gymnothorax > Gymnothorax reevesii. The sequence goes on from CM056575.1 coordinate 143,363,609, forward strand.
GGAAAAAAATACAGGACAAGTTTCGAACATGTTCTACAATATATCAAAGACTTATCCTGAAAATGGAATAATTCCGGATACTATGATACTATGATCCAGAATACGAAAGTAGGGGACCTTCAGAACTTTCATTATAGGAAGAGAACAAATGAAGCTACAAACATGCGACAAACACCATTATATAGCCAAGATATTGCAGAATTAGGAAGGTGTCACCGGATTTACTGTATCTTCAAAAGCCAGGGAACTAGATCCAGAAGAAAACCACCATTACGGAAAATTTGATTTTCGTGAATAACTACTGAACTAATATTGACATCATTATGAATCCAGTTGCTAATGGTATGTTTTCTTGGTCAGGGAATCTGAAAAAAAATAGATGAAATAAATGTAGGACTAATATTTATGTGTAAATCTCAACATGAGGGGAAATGTTGCATCATAAGAAAAAAAAAAACAAAAACAAATGAAGCTAGAAATGCAACAGACATCTTTTAACAGCCAAGACGCTGTGGAACTAATATTGATATAGCATTATGAATCAAATTGCCATGTTTTCATGGTCAAGGAATCTAAAAATGAACATAAAATAAATGTAAGACTAATATCTATGGTGAAAGTCGCAATATGGAAGGAAATGTTGTGCTTGGCGGAGGTCTGCGCTCTCCGAGTGCTTTTCTAGTTTTAAATTAAGGTCCATAAGCCCCACATGTTAATAAGTGGGCATTTGAGTGGATAGCATGTGGTTTTCAGCACCGTGCTCTATATGTGATCCGGGACCTGTGCCCACCTTCTCACCCCTCCTCCCTCTAATGCACCTTGTGTTCCAGCACCTTCCGGTGTACAAATTAAGCACTGCGCGTGCACTCACACACACACACACACACACACACACACACTATAGTTATTTACCTGACACCTTATCAACAGTGGCTAAGAGTCGCTTACATTGAGCAGAGGCAAACCTCCCCAGGAGCAATGAGGGGTTAAGGGCCTCACTAAAGGGCCCGACAGCTGCACCAGCTGTGGCTACACCAGTGCGCCAGTCCGGCCCCATTAGCAGCGAGGCCTCAGCCAGTGCTGGAGCCGGGGAGCGCAGGGTTTGGCTGGCTCCTGTCCCAGCCTTGTAACCCATTCGTCAGTGAAAGCAGCTGAATATGCACCTATGCCTCGGGTTCCTGCAGCTGAAATTTGGCTTTAGTGACTGAAACCAAACACAGCAGGCCCCACCATGACATAAATTCTGAGGCCCTAAAGTATTTGGACAACTGCACAATTTTTATGTGGCTGCAGTTAGTACAAGGTCCACTTCATCTCCACTTCATAAAGCGAATGGTCAGCGACTGACTTTTTTTAATTTAGCGTGCGCACGCGACTTTACACTGCATGTCGAGTTCAGTCCTTCACAACTGTCCCAATAATTAGGGACCTCACCGTAAACGCAGCTCATTCCACGTCCCGCGGTCTCCATGGCGACCCGAGCGTGACACACAGTTCTGCGAGGCCTGCCTGACATCAGAATCTCCTGTCACGGAGTCTGGGTGCTAATTACCCAGCAGCAGCTGGTGTGTGTGGGTAACATCACACGGGTGCAGCACCTCTCAGACAGGGCGGGTGTCCCTCGCCACACACAACGGGATGTTAAAGATTCAAGAGCGCTACCAGGTCTATGTAAACAGGCTGGGTAACATAAACAGTATTGGGGTGGGAGGGGCTCCCAGGGTTTGTCAAGGGCCATACCTATACTCCAAAAAAAAAAAACACAAAAAACCCTCCAAAATAAACCCACATCGTCCAGCGGTAAAGCCAATTTTCCAGCAAGCACTTTCAGTATAGTACCCTTAGAACCGGTGTGTAACCTGTACGGACTGGAACCTAGACCCAGGATCTGATTTGTGTTTTCCCAACAGACAGCACTCTCATGTAGGTAGGGTAGTTACCAGATGGTAACAGCCATATCGTCAAGCACTTGGTCTTGAGGATTGCCTGTCAACCAATCAACAGACAGCAGCATTTCGAGCTCCACCTTTTAGTATCAGATCAGTGTGCTAGAGACCCTAACAGAGGGGTAAGAAATGGGGGGGATTAAAATGGTTCTTTGGGTACCATCCAAATCGGAAAACCAAAAATAACCATTTTAATGTGTGACAAACCTACCTGGTGGAGACGATACTTTAGACAAATGCAGAATTGAACACATTCACCAAGGGAATGAGAGAGGGAGAGAGGGCAGGCCACACGCACAGTGTGTTTGAATGTTCATGTGTCTGCAGATATGTTTGCATCTTCATAACAGCGGATCACACACACGCACACATCATTCGCACAGTCACACAAACCCTTGCAGGCAGTCATGCAAGTATTAACCAACTGCACAAGCAGGCATCAGCAATAATGACATAATAAAATAAAACATGAACTCAAGCCTATGGGTGCATCCCAGTGCTTGAAGAACATATGCACTTTCCTCCTCTCGTCCTCCATGCTTTGAGAAAGGATGAAGAAGAGAAGAGGAGAGGAAGACCCATTTTCTTGAGTATTGGGACTCAGCCTATGACCTGACTCCTCTTGACAGGCCACGCCCCCACACCCCCTCAGCATTAATGAAGCCGTGTCATTGGCCGAGCCGGCCCTCACCTGAAGAGGTTCTCAGCTCCCGCCCTCATACGCATCTCCTTGTTGATCTGCTGGTTGATTCTGGCTCTGCGGTGCTGCAGCTTACTGCGCTGTGTCTGAGAGAGAGGGTCACAGCCCTGTAGGGGGCGACAGAGAGCACAGGAGAATTTTATATCAAACTTACACTACACAGCACTGATCAAGCATGGAAAATGCTTGCTTTTGTTTGCATGTTGGAGTAAGAATGTCCGTATGTGTGAGTGTGCGTATACGTTCACGTGTGAGCACGTGCACGTGCGTGTGTGTGAGTGTATGCGAAAGTGTGTGTGTGTGTGTGTGTGTGTGTATTTGCATGTATTTGCATGTGTATGGGTAAGAGTGTGTGTGTTCATGCTTTAGTGTGTGTGTGAGAGATAAAGTCTGTATGAGAGAGTGTGAGAGTGTGTACATGTGAGAGTGAGCGAGTGTATGTGTGTGCGCGTTTGCATGTGTATGGGTGAGTTTGTGTATGTGTGTTCATGCTTATGTAAGAGTGTGTGTGTGTGTGTGTGTGTGTGCGCGCGCGCGAGAAAGTGTGTGTATGAGAGAGTGTGAGCATAAGTGAGAGAGAGTGTGTGTGTGACAGAGTTCTGACATCACTCCTGATGAGCAGCCATCTCCACCAGAGCATGTAATCTCAACGGGCCAATCACAGCAGGGAACTCATTACAACCAATACAATTAGGCCACCCATCGCAGATTAAAACAAAGCTATAATTACTCAGCATCAATGCTCTAAGAATCTCCATTATTACCCCATAATGACGAGCCGACAATAACCACAAAGAAACGCTATTCAAATAAAATGAGGGTAAACTGGGTCATTAGTGATAGAGCGGGGTGAGTGGGGTCGGCTGTTAGAGACGAACAAAAAAAAAGACTCAGCTCCATTGCCCGAAACAATGACGCAACTGTCTTACTCAATCTCCCAGAAGTATAACTGTTGTGTTCCAGGGTTCTGGCCTTTGGCCAGAACAGTATTATTCATGGTTTTAACAGTTTCATGTTCCAAGTTTCATAGTTCATAGTTCATGTTCATGCCACAGTTTTAACAGTTTCTTGTTTCAGGATTTCACACTTCTAGTTTCATTCCATGTCCATGTTTTTACTTTTCCATGTTTTTGTTCATGCCAGGTCTGCCATGCCACTCCACCGCTTGTCTGCGTTCCGCCCCGTGCCTTCGTTGTTGCACAATTCTGAGCTCTGGTTGGCTTTGGTATTTCCCTCTTCCTTCTGTGCTGTGCTGATTCGGGGCTCTCTAAGCTTAATTGACAATTAACTGTTTTTAAGTTACTAACATTTACTAACACTCACTGGGTTGGTGTAATTCTTAGATAGGCACATTACTAATACTACTAATTTAGACAGGGAGTTTATTGTCATGATTCCTGCTTTGCTATTTCAAGATCTTGCTGTGCTTTTCTGTTCTTAACATTCATGCTTGCTTCCAAGCTGCATACTTAATTGGTACTTAAGCTGAGCACGCTCATTCTCTTAATGAGCAGGTCATGTCATCCAATCTCTGTCCATGTCTTGATCTTGCCATGCCTCTTGTTTCTCTCTCTCCAGGTGTTACCCCTCATGTCATGATTTCCAAGCCTTTATCTGGATGCGGTGGAAGTTGGCTGGCAGACAGTGTCTCGCGTCTCATTCCATGTTCAAGTTCTTGTTTCCTAGTCATGTTCATGTTCCCAAGCCTTGTCCTCGTAGTCATTTTTGTATATAGCCTTAGTATCATTGATCATTTCTGTTCTTGCTTATCTCCCTGGAGTTTCCAGTGGTTTTTTGTTTTTGCCTTTTTAGCTCTTTAGTTCTTTGCTGTGTGTAGCGTACTTTAGTTTGTTTTTTGCAACCCTTTGGGCCAAGTTTTTCGTTGGCCCTCGTGCCTGTTTTGTTTTTTGTTTAATAAATCCTCATTCCCTTTTCCCGCTTCTGGTGTCGACTGATTCCCTATCAGTAGACACTGTCTCATTGACACCAGCGGGATGGAGCGCAAGATCGCCCAGCAAGAGGCTGAGCTGCTGCGGCAACGGCAGCAGATTCAGGAGCTGACAGCTGCGCTGGCAACACTGCAAGCCAGCCTTCCCCGGGCAGGTCCCAGCCAGGGCCCCATCATGCCAGCTGTCCAGTCCCTTGCTCCTGCGGCACACCAGCCACCCGTCACCCCTGTACGCCAGCCTGGCGCAGAGGCACCTCAGCTGCAGCCAGCTGTCCACCCAGGTCCTGAGCCCCGCCTTCCGCCGCCCGAAAGGTACGGTGGAGAACCCGGGTTCTGCAGGGCTTTTCTCACCTCCTGTGAGATGTGTTTCGCTCTGCAGCCCTCCACCTTCGCCTCAGAGCCGGCCCGAGTCGCCTTCGTCCTCTCCCAGCTGACGGGGCGGGCTCGCCTGTGGGGAACTGCTGCATGGCAGGCTCGGCAGCCCTGCACTACCACCTACCAGGCCTTGGCGGCGGAGCTGCTGCGAGTCTTCGACCGCTCCAAGCAGGGGAGGGCTGCAGGACGGGAGCTGCTGAAGATGAGGCAGGGGAGGAGATCGGTGGCGGACTACGCCATCGATTTCCAGACGGTGGCAGCCACGTCAGGCTGGAGCAAGGAGGCCTTATGCGATGTGTTCCTCCAGGGGCTGTCCGACCCAGTCAAAGACCGACTGCTGTTCTGCGAGATTCCCGAATCTCCAGAGGCCCTTGTCGACCTGGCCCTTCGTATAGACAGCCGCCTGGAGGAGAGGGCGCTCACCCTTGGTCCTGGCCGACGTCCTGCTCCCTTTGACCGGACCCAACCCCCGGACCTCGGTCGTGCTTTGCCTCAGGACCGGCCGAGGGGGCACGCCACCACACCGTCTCCCGAGGAGGCATCTCCCATGGAGATTGGGAGGCTCCGGCTCACCCAGGAGGAGCGCCAGCGGAGAAGGAGGTCGGGGGCGTGTTTCTACTGTGGTCAGCAGGGGCATACTGTGCGAAGGTGTCCGTTAAAAGACAACGCCCACTAGTGTCCGGAGGAGTACTGGTGGGCGCGTCATCTCAAGAAACCTCCTCCTACCGCCGGACCTGCATCCCGGTAACCCTGACCTGGGAGGGCCGCTCCCGTAAAACTTCTGCCCTCATCGACTCAGGAGCCGAGGAGAGCTTTATTGACGCCAGAGCTGCTGCCGAGTGGGGGGTTCCCCTATGCCGACTGCCCAGCCCATTGTCCATCTCAGGGCTGGGTGGGCAACCCCTTGCTAAGGTGTCCTTCCAGACCGCTCCTATCCAGCTGCTGGCGTCTGGTAATCACCACGAGCAGGTTCAGCTGTTTGTTACCGAGACACCTCGCTCTCCGATCGTCCTGGGTCATCCCTGGTTGGCGTTACACGGCCCGGTTGTCGACTGGACTCGCCATGAGGTGCGGGAATGGAGTGCCTCCTGTTCGGCCACCTGCCTCCTTGACTCCCGACCTTCCTGTCCCGCGGGTGGACCGGCTCCCGAGGGGAGGCCTGATGTCTCCAGAGTGCCCCCTGAATACCACGACCTGGCGACCGTCTTTAGCCAGTCCCGGGCAGTGTCGCTGCCCCCGCACCGCCCGTATGACTGTGCTATTGACCTCCAGCCTGGGACAGCGCCTCCTAGGGGCAGAGTCTTTGCCTTGTCCGAACCAGAGAGGGGGGCCATGGACAAGTACATCCGGGAGTCCCTGGCGGCAGGCATCATCCGTCCATCCTCCTCTCCTGCGGGGGCAGGCTTCTTCTTCGTCAAGAAGAAGGATGGCTCCCTGCGCCCCTGCATCGATTACCGAGGCCTGAATAAGATCACAGTCAGGAACCGCTACCCACTCCCACTGATGACCTCGGCATTCGACCTCATTCAAGGGGCGGCCATCTTCACCAAGCTGGACCTGCGGAATGCTTACCACCTCCTGCGCATCAGGGAAGGCGACGAATGGAAGACCGCTTTTAACACCCCCAGCGGCCACTGGGAGTACCTGGTGGTTCCATTCGGCCTGACCAACGCACCCGCAGTGTTCCAGAACTTGGTGAACGATGTGCTTGGAGACATGATCGGGAGGTTCGTCTACGTTTACCTTGACGACATCCTGATCTTCTCCCGGGACAGGACGGAGCACACGAACCATGTTCGCCAGGTGCTCCGCCGCCTCCTCGAGAACCGCCTCTTTGTCAAGGCCGAGAAATGCGAGTTCAGCACCACCACTACCTCCTTCCTGGGGCACGTCATCTCTCCAAACCACCTGGGAATGGACGAGGAGAAGGTCAAGGCTGTGGTGGACTGGCCCGCACCCAAGGACCGCAAGGCCCTACAGAGCTTCCTAGGATTCGCTAATTTCTATAGGCGATTTGTTAGGAACTACAGCACCGTGGCAGCTCCCCTAACGGCCCTTACCTCCATCAAGGTGCCATTCCGTTGGACTCCGCAAGCCGAGGTGACCTTCTGTGAGCTGAAGAGGCGCTTCACCACCGCGCCCATCCTCACCACCCCCGACCCCGCCAAGCAGTTCATTGTGGAGGTGGATGCCTCCAATGTCGGGGTTGGTGCGGTGCTATCTCAAAGATCCAGCAATGATCAGAAGGTACACCCGTGCGCGTTCTACTCCCACCGGCTGACGCCTGCGGAGTCCAACTACGACGTCGGGAACCGGGAGCTGCTGGCGGTGAAGCTGGCCCTGGAAGAGTGGAGGCACTGGCTTGAGGGGGCAAGGATTCCGTTCTTGGTCTGGACGGACCATAAAAACCTGGAGTACCTCCGCTCCGCCAAGAGGCTGACGCCCAGACAAGCCAGATGGGCCCTCTTCTTTGACCGGTTCAACTTCTCCCTGGCCTACAGGCCAGGGTCCAAGAACACCAAGGCTGACGCGCTCTCCAGGCGTTTCGACGCTTCCTCGGCCAAGGGAGAGCCCAGCTCCATCCTGCCAAGAACCTGCTTCGTCAACAGTGTGTGCCTCCGGATTGAGGAGCTGGTCCGCAACGCCCAGAACGGCGCAGCTACGCCCAGTGCCTGCCCTGCCAACTGCCTGTACGTCCCTGCAGCTGCCCGATCTGACGTTCTCCAGTGGGGCCACTCCTCCAACCTGTCGTGCCATCCTGGGGTCGGCCGGACCCTGAGGTTTATCCAGCGCCGTTTCTGGTGGCCCAAAATGGCAGCAGAGGTCCGGGGGTTCGTTTCTGCCTGCTCAGTCTGTTCCCGCGCCAAGTCCTCCCACGCACCTCCCTCTGGTCTGCTCCAACCACTGCCCATTCCTCACCGTCCCTGGTCCCACATAGCTCTGGACTTCGTCACTGGCCTGCCCGTCTCCCATGGAAACACCACTGTCCTCACCATTGTTGACCGGTTCTCCAAGTCTGCCCACTTCGTGCCCCTTCCCAAGCTCCCCTCCGCTAAAACCACAGCTGACCTACTTATCCAGCATGTTGTCCGTCCCCATGGCATTCCTGTGGATATAGTGTCAGATCGTGGTCCCCAATTCACCTCCCTGTTCTGGAAAGCATTCTGCACATCCCTTGGCACCTCCTTCAGCCTCAGTTCCGGTTACCACCCACAGACCAATGGACAGACTGAGCGGGCCAACCAAACCCTGGAGACGGTCCTCCGATGCGTGTGCTCGACCAACCCAAGATCCTGGTCCACCATGCTACCCTGGGTCGAGTACGCCGTAAACTCCCACGCCGCCTCTGCCTCCGGCCTCTCCCCCTTCGAGTGCTGTATGGGCTACCAGCCTCCATTGTTCCCCAGCCAGGAGGAGGAGGTCGGGGTGCCTTCAGCCGGGGCATTCATCCGGCGGTGTCGCCGTGTGTGGCTGTCTGCTCGCCGCGCCTTGGTTCGGGCGGGTAAGACGATGAAGACCACGGCAGACAAGCGTCGGCGCCCAGCCCCTCACTATCGGGTCGGCCAGAAGGTCTGGTTAGCTGCGCAGGACATCCCACTCCGGGTGGAAAGCCGCAAGCTGGCTCCTCGCTTCCTGGGTCCTTTCCCAATCCAAAGGATCATCAGCCCCACGGCTGTCCGGCTCAAGCTCCCGTCCACCATGCGACGGCTCCACCCTGTGTTCCACGTCTCACGCCTGAGGCCTGTTGCCACCTCCCCCCTCATGCCCCCACCTGAGCCTCCGCCGCCTCCTCGGCTCATCGACGGAGGGGAGGCCTACACAGTCAAAGCTCTGCTGGATTGCCGACGGAGGGGCCGGGGCCTCCAGTACCTTGTGGATTGGGAGGGGTACGGCCCAGAGGAGCGTTCCTGGGTCCCGGCCAGGCATATTCTGGACAAATCTCTCATCCGTGACTACCACCAGTCACACCCCAAGCCATAGCCCCAAGCCATAGTTCCAAGCCCAAGCCATAGCCATAGCCATAACCAAGTCATTACCATAGCTTCACGTCATTACCATTGCCCAAGCCTTAGCCCCAGCTTGCTGGAGACCCCAAGTAATCTTGTCTGTTTAGTGTTTCTTGTGGTACTGTTTCTTGGTTAGGTGTTTTGTGTCATAGGGTTTTTGTCTTTAATATTTACTTAGTTATTAGTCTTGTGGGATTTGTATTTAGTTTTGTGCGGCTTCATGTATTTTAGTTATTGGTGTCTTTTGTCCGCGTCAGGTGCCGCTTTTGTAAGGGGGGGGTACTGTTGTGTTCCAGGGTTCTGGCCTTTGGCCAGAACAGTATTATTCATGGTTTTAACAGTTTCATGTTCCAAGTTTCATAGTTCATAGTTCATGTTCATGCCACAGTTTTAACAGTTTCTTGTTTCAGGATTTCACACTTCTAGTTTCATTCCATGTCCATGTTTTTACTTTTCCATGTTTTTGTTCATGCCAGGTCTGCCATGCCACTCCACCGCTTGTCTGCGTTCCGCCCCGTGCCTTCGTTGTTGCACAATTCTGAGCTCTGGTTGGCTTTGGTATTTCCCTCTTCCTTCTGTGCTGTGCTGATTCGGGGCTCTCTAAGCTTAATTGACAATTAACTGTTTTTAAGTTACTAACATTTACTAACACTCACTGGGTTGGTGTAATTCTTAGATAGGCACATTACTAATACTACTAATTTAGACAGGGAGTTTATTGTCATGATTCCTGCTTTGCTATTTCAAGATCTTGCTGTGCTTTTCTGTTCTTAACATTCATGCTTGCTTCCAAGCTGCATACTTAATTGGTACTTAAGCTGAGCACGCTCATTCTCTTAATGAGCAGGTCATGTCATCCAATCTCTGTCCATGTCTTGATCTTGCCATGCCTCTTGTTTCTCTCTCTCCAGGTGTTACCCCTCATGTCATGATTTCCAAGCCTTTATCTGGATGCGGTGGAAGTTGGCTGGCAGACAGTGTCTCGCGTCTCATTCCATGTTCAAGTTCTTGTTTCCTAGTCATGTTCATGTTCCCAAGCCTTGTCCTCGTAGTCATTTTTGTATATAGCCTTAGTATCATTGATCATTTCTGTTCTTGCTTATCTCCCTGGAGTTTCCAGTGGTTTTTTGTTTTTGCCTTTTTAGCTCTTTAGTTCTTTGCTGTGTGTAGCGTACTTTAGTTTGTTTTTTGCAACCCTTTGGGCCAAGTTTTTCGTTGGCCCTCGTGCCTGTTTTGTTTTTTGTTTAATAAATCCTCATTCCCTTTTCCCGCTTCTGGTGTCGACTGATTCCCTATCAATAACTTTATCAGGCAGCTGATATGTGCGCGCCGTTCCTACCATCTCAGCAGCGTGTGACCCGCTACCGCAAGGCTACAGTAAAGCAGGCCAGAGTACCGCTGAGCTCAGTCTGTTTATTCGTTTCAGGACTCGAGTCTCTGCCGAGCGGCCCTGCTACCGTATCGACGGTAACTACTGAGCCCCACGGGATGTGCAGGTATCTCTGCACCGGGAACTTTTTCAAAACTTGATAAACACTACTCACAACTACACAACTCACAAAAAAAGACATCGGCTTGAGTCTTTTTAGTACTTTGTTCAACCCTCTATTGTACGTGCGACCAGTGTGAAAGTTTCCCAGATTTAACCAATTATGCACAAAGACGAATCTTTGAAGACGATAGGGCTCCTTGATGGAATTTAAAGTTTTCGAATAGACTTGTTTTTCAATGAGTGCAGAGAGACACCCTGCCTTGGCAGAACCCACATACAAGTACTTTCGCTGCAGAAAAAGCCAAACAACAGCCGACTCATCTAGACTTGCTTGAGAAAGGGAGGGTGGAAGATGTGTTCAATATTAAACGTCAAAATCTAAATGTTTCTAGCTCCTTCTCTCCCTCCCACTTCTCTCTTTCTCTCTCTCTCGGTTGTTTTATGACCACACGACCACTAATCCACTTTGAGCCGGTGGGGATTATCACACTGGAACCGCACCAGTCACCACTCACTCACAAGAGGGCAACGTTGGGTACTTTCAACCCTTCACTCCTGAGTCGGGGTCAGTTTTTTACCAACCACATAACCCACACCTCTACCACTAAGCATAAACCAAGCGCTGACCCTGAATCAGTGACCGGGGAAACATTCATTCGTAATAGCAGTGAATTCGAGCGAAAGTATAAAGATTTCATTGGCGAGTTCGATGGTGAATAAGTGCCGACAACAAACGTGAGAGTACCGCGCTGTGCGGGTTAGTGCGCGGACACACTTTGCGCGGTGGCCCCGCAAACAAAAATGTGCGAAATGCACCCATACAGAAAATATGCAGGAATAACGCAGATAACTAAATTTCCACCATTCTATGGAAAATATCGTGTACGTGCAGCCTACCTTTGAATTACCAATGGATACACCATGAGCAAATGGCCAAGACACTATCTAACTAGAAGCAAAAAAAAAAAAAAAATCTGGAATATTGTTTTCAATCAAAAGCCAAACTTTAAAGGTCGACAAAAACTGAAAAGCCGGCAAATTTTGTCAATATCATAAACTGCACCCAGAGAGGGAAAACACCCGTAGCCTTCCTCATATGATGCCAGATGCGCGTCCCTGCCAATCCGGAGTTGGAGAGCTGTTCTTTCGCAGATGAACTGGTCCCCACAAACCACAGATTTAACAGGGGGTGCAGGTCCTCTCAGAACATTGTCGCTAAAATATATTAATTTTAGATGCTGAGGTTGCACATGCTTTGACAGTTTTTTTTATCACAACGCCCAAACAAATGCTGAAATCCAACTGTTGCATACACTAAGTGACAGTTAAGCTTTCTTAGGTAATCGTAATTAATGTTGTCACAGAAAAATCATAAAAACGAATTACTAAGTATATTTAATTAGTCAAGCTTTTAGGCCATTCCACGATCATAATCCTCATCAGTAACACCAGCATCATCATCATCAATGATCGGTATCCTATAACAATACCGTGGAATCGAGTTACGCTCCTAAATTCGCCCATTTTCAGCGACAAATAAAAATCAAAGTAGCGGTAGCGTGAAATGTTACCTTTCGTGTGCTTCCACTGCTGGGGCTATCTCCTTCTCTGGGAGTGTGCACTGTTCGTTCCCCATCCGAACCAGCATCAGACATGTTTGCGTCTTTCTTAGAAACCAAGGAACCAAGCCGTCAGAACCCGTCCATTCAGTGAGCTGACTTTGCAGCTCTGTGCGTTATATTCAGTGAACGAATAAAATTTTCCAATTTCGTTCAGCTAAAGAGACTGAAGAAGTTTCACATTTGCCGTACCAGGCCTGCCACCAAAAATCAATTATTTAATTAGATTTATGTAGAGTATACTGCGCAAAGTTAGCCTATGACTTGTGCGTAAACTGACATCTTTCCTTCGGCAGAAAACACAGGATCAACAGGTCGACGTTCTACGCATCGGCGTTATCCCCACTCCACTATAAAAATTTAGCCTGTTAGGTCCTTCAATGTTTATAGCGCGATCAAAAATGTCTCTGCATACGCAGTGCGGCTGATTGTAAGACATTGCACTCCATTTAAAAATATTGCGTGGGAGCATTTAGCTCCAGAAAGAAATGAGAATAAACAGATTTGCATCAACAATGGGTCACTTTGAACGGCGTAGTCAAGAGCCCCTGTCCTGCCAAGCTTCGCACTGTGCTGACTTTTTTCAGTACGAGCCAAACCAAGCCCACGGGCGGGGTCCAAGAGTGATTTAACCAATAGGTAACATGTTCCTGCTGACTGACTGCCTATTTGACGGCTGATATCGCGTAACGGGACTCCGGACTCCCTAAAGACTTAGCCAATCATATCGGTAATGTGTGGGCTGGGGAGGGGTTGATGGGGGTAACTCCTATTAATGACGACATAGTCGCCGTTGCTCTTGGTAACGCAAAGGCATCGGAGCGCTGGGTGGGATTTTCGTAAGTGGCCGGGCCTGTCTTTGCGAGCACGCCGCGGACAAAAGACCGTGTGACGCCCCGCAACGCGCTGTCCTCTGTGTTTCATATGGCTGACGCATGAGGTAGTCATGTGAAAAAGTTTCTCTTTTTATCGTTCGGAGCTCTTAGTAAGCACGTCTTTGCTTTTAAATGTTTTACTTCTTTATAAAATGTTCAATAAATAGACTGACCTCGCTCAAATTCACAACTAATTATTTTAGATGATGTATCACTGACCGACTTTAATGTACTTGGCCAGTTTGGGTTATGCGTCTTCCAGAAGCCTTGAGGGGTGTGTATGAACAGCCCTCGACCACATATTGTGGAGAGCGAAATGATGTTTTCTGCACTGTCATCTTTGCTCATCTTTCAATATTATGCCCGAAAATTAGCATTCTAATTTGAGCCCGTCACAAAGCAGCAACAAGCCACCATCAAGCAGAGCTAGAAGACTCACCTCCTTAGACTGCCCCACTGCCGCCCATCGAATTTTGAAACTGGAGGGTTTAGGGCACTGAATTGGTGATGCACTGGTTTTCAGTTAGCCAACCTTCATCAACTGTTTCTATGATGTTTTTTCTTCCACAGTTAATCTACCAATCCAAGTCCTCTCCACATATTCGCTGCCACCTTCAGCATGTAGAATCTTCTGTCCTTTGGGGCTCTCCACGCTAAAGATACAACAGATGCACTTTGTGGTGTATGCTGCCCTGGATAAAAACCTGCTATAGTTGACAATAATGTAAGACCCGCCACTGATCTGAGTCAGAGTGTGCAGATTGTTCCTCAACTAGGTCAGCCTCATGAAAATGTACAATACAGTGAAGCAGCGACTGCTACAATGAAAGTGTCATTGGCCTTATCTCCATCGAAAGCCAGTGACAAGTCACACAGGGTCCTGGTATATACCCTAATCATAGTCATTATTTGTGGCAAAGCTCTACGAATCTGTATTAGACAGCTGGAGTGGCACACAGCGGTATCATTGCTGATGTACGTTATGGTGCACATGTGGAACCAAGAACTGGCAGTATCCACATAATTTTACGATATTACGCGCTATAAATTTTCAAGAACCCTGGACAATTCAAGGAAACTTCTATTTCACACATTAATGTCCCATTCACACATTAATCTACTGTCCTCTAGTAGACCATAGACTGCATTAGAAATAATACAAAATAAGATGCCATCTTGTGATGAGATCACAACAGCCACTCTTCCTAACCCCTACTTCCAGTGCCGTTACTGAGACAACACTCACCTTTGAACTTTACCTTCACCTCGATCTCAACCACACCCCTGTGAAGTTTCTTAACTGCTTCTTGTACAGTTGAGGCACAATGACAGCGTTAAAAATCTGTCCACACAGAGACGGACATATAAAGATACCTGGCAAAGTACACAAAATCACTTCTCTGGTAGTTCCCAAGATGACACACACACAACACACACATTCAGACTCGCAGATACCACTCAATACTGTCACGGATGGTAAAAATGAATGTTTGTACCACTGGTGGTGCCAAAACTGGAAATTTGGGAGCAAAGAACATCCCTTTGAAGCAATTATTAGTCCTGACTTGATCTCAATAATTCATACATTCACTCTGAAAACACTCCACACCATAAGGGGTTCCTAGCTCTCCCCTTCTAGGTAAGACAACAATCATTCATTTTTGGTGCATTTAAATCAGCGTTATTCAAAATTGCACACCTGCCAACTCTCACGGATATGGGTTGAGTCTCATGCTTCTTAGAGGCATGTCACATTCTCACACTATAGTCAGCAGTCTTGCACTTAATAATAAAAGTGATGATAGAAAATTTTAATTCAGCAAACAAAATTATGTTAAATTGCCAAGTCCCCCTCTTTAATCAACCCACGCTGTATGGAGAGTGAGCGGCAATATTTTATTGGAACTCAGATCAATCATTATTTAATCAACGCATAGGCCTATTTAAGGATTCTCACGCAGAATTGAAGTCCTTGTGCATGGAAGATTTTCAGTTTTGCATGGGTTGCATGGAAACAGATTATGACTCCGGACTTCTCATGCTTTTCTTTTATCAGGGGTTGGAAGTTTTGAAATCGCACAACGACGTTTCAAATGGTCTTTTATTACAAAGTACATTTCAAAAAATTTAAGCGATAATGAAGTACAGGTTATATCGCCTGATTTGCCCAAAAGGTAGAGATGTTTCAGAGCAGTTTTGTAAAGCATAGGCCTATTAATAGTTTTTTTTTTTTTTGGACTGAATTTACCCTGTTATTTTGTTGCTGTTAGATCGCATGGAGAGGGAAGCCGTGTCTGCAATTGCCAATGGATTATTACTATAATAGGAAAACGTGTCAATAAAGGAAAATGACTGAAAACAAGCCAGGACTAAGTGATGTTATATAGGGATCTTGTGTGGCCCCCAATTTCCAGTTCTGGTGCCGTTACTGGTTTGTACCAACTGAAAACATCACATAAAATTCAAACAGAGTTGCACTGAATAAGAAGTTCACGAGAGCAGAATACATGAGAAACTGGGAGGGGGAAAATTCTTTTTTATTATTTAAATTGAATTTCAGACACAATGAAAGGATAATGGAGGAGATACATGGTCCTTTAGATACAGTTAATACTGACAAAAGTAAGAATAATGATTACAGTAGTAATAATAATCATAATAATAATAATAATGAAGTACACACTGTTCCTTGTGGAAAAGGCAGACTTTGCATAGAGGTTTCTTGCTCAGGAAATGGCTGGGGGAAGGGTGGGTTCCTAGATAGAGAGATGCGAACATGATGGTCCCAAAAAATCTTATCATGAAGTCATTTTATTTCTATTACGTTACAGGGCATCATCTCAAAGTGAGTTTTTTGTTTGCTCTCTTCTCAAATTTGAAAATTTCCCCCTCTTGCGCTCATTGAAACCATTGCTTGCTGTTTTTTTTTTTTTTCCCCCCAAAAATAATGTTTCCCTTCAGGAAAAAAAAAATCCAAAAGTTACCATTGTGCAAAACAGCTTGGTTTCCCGCATTGGAAACAAAATGTCTCCTATTTTTGAGTTATCGCGACTCTATCTAGGGATTCTAGGCGACACGTTGGGAAGGGTTGAGGGGGACACTCGTGTACACATGCATTACACTGATATCGAGTAACAGTATCTTCAGTCTGGCTTTTAATCCCGAACTGCCCAGGATTTATGTTTTACCCCACTTTCTAAGACCTGGTCTACAGAGCGCAGTGGCTGGAGGAACAGAGTGAGGTACAGGAGGGAGGGGTGCGGGAGGGAGGGGTGAAGGGAAGGTGAGGACGGGTGAGGGAAAATGGGGAGGAGTCTCATAGCGAAAGGTCAAAGGGCGTAGTGCTGTAAACAGAAGCGGTAGCAGTTGCGTGAGCTGGGGCTAAATCTGATTGGTGGAGGGAGCGTTGAGAGGGCGGAGAAAGAGCGATAGACAAGAGTTTCACTCCAATCACTCATCTCTCTCTCCTTTCTTTACTCATCCCTGACCCTGAGTAAAACCCACGATCATTCAGGGGATTCCGATCCGTAGAGTGAATTAGGAATAAGTAGTAAGGGGTTTCCTCAGGGTATCTTCAGAGAAAGAGCGTCAGGTATGATCCGCTCCACTCATCTGCCATGCCTGCAACCAAACACATGTAAGGCGGCGTTCATTTTCTTCACCCCCCAATTTTTTCGTTATAGTCTTCACAAAGGGTGGAGCTCAGGTCAAGGGAGGGAGGAGGAAAGGGAAGGGAAGTGGTGAGATAAGCGAATGGGATGGGCCCTGGGCGTGGACTGGGCGGAGTCAGGATGGGAAACAGGATGCGAATATGGTATGACGTAAAAGCCCTTATTTACGGTATTTATTAATATATCAGGCTAGTTATGAATCTAACTAAACCTGCATCAGTATAGGGGATAAGGGACTCCCTGCTGTTTCTGTGTTAAACCTCTCTCACTCCCCCTCTCTCACTCCCCTTCTCTCCCTCTCTCACTCCCCCTCTCTCCCTCTCTCACTCCCCCTCTCTCCCTCTCTCACTCCCCCTCTCTCCCTCTCTCACTCCCCCTCTCTCCCTCTCTCACTCCCCCTCTCTCCCTCTCTCACTCCTTCTCTCTCTCTCTCCCTCTCCCATCACTATACCCTGTGTTTGCAGGTACAGCTGTGCTTGACTGACCATGACAGCCCTTTAAAATTTTAACAATTTGACATTCAGTTGCCTGATGTTTGAAGGTCTGGTCCGCAACAGTATATCTGCAGTGATCCAGTTCGCAGTGATCCAGTCTTCACAGATCCAGTTCCCAGTAATCCAGTCTATATGCTGTGACTCAGTCCTCGGTAATCTGGTCCACAGTGATCCAGTCAGCGGTTATATTTCCACCGGTCAGTACATCCAGTTTTATTCCCCAGGCTGAGATGGCATGTGTGCTCTCTCCTTAATGACCTTTTTCAGTCTTTCAATCTCAATTTTTCCCGTTCGCCGTCCAGCACTCTCAAAGTTAATCCGTTTTACTTTCTCAGTTGATCGCTCTCTCATATATACCACTTGTTCAAATGGTAAATAACTGACTTACTCATTTTCATTCGTTTTTTTGTCCCAAATTTATTGCTCTGCTGCACTCAGGTAATCTCTCCATCCATTTCTCTCCATCAGTCTGTTTTCAACTCAGTTTATCACTTTCTTTTCCTCAAACCTCCAGAAATTTCTCCATCTCTCCCTGTTTATCACTCTCTCTGATCTTCCCTCTCTTCTTAACAGGCCGTTGGTTCCCTCCCCCGCACTAGGAGGAGCGAAACTGTCCCGTATAAACTGGCTGTGATTAGCAGCAAGTTTAAGTGCGTGAACAGTTGTTCTCCATCAGCAGAACGGCTATCAAAAATAACCATCATCACCTTGAAAAGAGGTTCTCATTCCTCAGTGAGTTTTGTTGTCCTGTGAGGGAATGAAGCATGATGGGTTATTCCCTCACATCCTCAAACAGGCTGTCTCGTGTGTCGGCGAGTATCATGTAAAGATATGAAGTCAGTTTGAGTCCGCACAGCATTACTAATACTCAGATGTATTAACATACATAGTGCGGCGTAAAGGCACAAATTTATCATATATGTTTCACACACTCCCTTCCATGCTTGTGTTTTGGTTGGTTCCCTTTAAGATTTCTTCCAAGTATTTTGCTTATTTTAGTTTGTTTCAATGGTCTCTCTCCGGAGCGACTTTATTAACCTGAGGATTATTCCTTCCATCACGCTGTTCTGCTTCCCCCCCTTCGCCGTGCACTTTGGCGTTTAACGTCCTCGTGCATCTCAAAAGACAGTGGGATTGCTGTACAGTTCGTGCGTCATGGTGGAGAATAGCCCTATGTCGTCCGGTTCGGTCCAGCTTTTTTCCTGTGCAGTCCTAGATTGTCCAAGGTCGTCCAGTTTTTTTTTTTTGCTCCCGAGCATTTGCGTCTAGCAGTTCAAGTTAGGTTTTAGCTGTGCATAAGGCCACCGTACATTTAGCCCTCCGACTGGCGCTGTCCCCTGGTGGCTGGAGGTTTAACTGCGCTTGGCTCCCATCTGCTGCCTCAGTTTCTCCCGCGACTTTTTCTCCATCAGCCTTTAGGGGTCAGAACAAAACATCGACAGGTAATATTAGAAAAGGGTTCAATGGGACAGGTAGGCAATTGATGAGAACAAAGAGGCAGACCATATGTTCCTTGAGGTGCCTTGGTTACTTTAGCCGAAAGAGTACGTATATGTACCTGTGGTTCTTAGCCTCCAGTAGCTCTGTTAGCTGAATGTGTAAGAATATGTACCTGCTGTTCCGTGCCTACATTAGCATTGTAGTACTGTTAGCTGAATGTGTGTGAGTATGTACCTGCTGGTCCTAGCCTGCATTAGCTCCGTTAGCTGCATGTTTATGAAAATGAAAATGCCATTCCTACCCTCCGTTAGCTCTGTTAGCTGAATGTGCATGAATATGTACTTGTGACTCCTAGCTTCTATTAGCTCTGTTAGCTGAATGCATATGTGGATATACCTGCGGTTCCTAGCATCCATTAGCTCTGTTAGCTGGTCTTGTGCAGCCCGAAGCTCATCCAGGCTTTGCTGGTAGCTGAGGTCAGCTGACCCTGCCCTCTCCAGTACTGACACCTGATTGGACAGCTCACTGGTGCGATCTCTCAGCCTCTGGATGGAAGAGTACAGGTTCTCATCGTCTTCCTCCTGCAAACACAGCCGGCCAATCAGAGAAGCCAAACAGTTAGACAGGGGCAGGCAGTGACACTGTGATACAACAGCAACATTAGATATAGCAACTGTTATGATTCATTCATTTTACTGTTAATGCACATTTCCATATACCCCTATTTCCTTATTTCTACAATAGGCCTAAATAAAATCTGGCCTTCTTGGCTAAAAAACATTTTAGAATTTGAAAGTGCTTATAAGAGACTAAGAGAGAGAGCTAGAGGGAGGGAGAGAGAGAGAAACAGACAGCGGGAGAGAAGATGGATGGATTTTGGCAGTAGCAGTTGTTGACCTTGGCGTTGACGATCTCTATGTGAATCAGCAGGGAGGCTAATTCCAAGTCTTCACTGTAGCTGTTCTTCAAAGGGACACTCCTGAAACCTGTAAAAACACACTCTCAGGGTCACACACACATACGCCTGCACAAAAACTCAGTCACTCAGACACACACTCTCAGGGTCACACACACATACGCCTGCACAAAAACTCAGTCACTCAGACACACACTCTCAGGGTCACACACACATACGCCTGCACAAAAACACACTCACTCAGACACACACTCTCAGGGTCACACACACATACGCCTGCACAAAAACACAGTCACTCAGACACACACTCTCAGGGTTACACACACATACGCCTGCACAAAAACACACTCACTCAGACACACACAATCAGGGTTACTAACATAACTCACACACACATGTACAGGTTTGCTCACACAAATGCGCGCTTTCAGGGTGACTCACACGCACACACATGCGCATACATGCGCACATACACACACACTCACCTGTTTTAAGAGACTGTATGGGGAACACAGCCTGGGCCAGGAAATTTGGGTCACTGAACATGTCCTCCTCATAGACCACAAACCTCAGGAAGGAGAAGGAGGGGTTGTGTATGTCGAACACAAACGGCTTGTGCAGCCAGACCGGGTTTAGCCCATTATCCGCTAAAACGAGATGACACACACGCACACACATAAGAAAATACACGCCCAAACGAAGAAATTATGAATGCTCACAGGTACACACACAGAGCATGGAAATGCACACACAAATACACAAAAATGCATGCCGACACACACAGACAGAGGTTGAAATTTCGGGTTCAGATAGTTGACGTCCTCCTCAGAATTTAGGTACAAGCACCGGATGATCTTATGAATAGAATTCTTCTGCTAAGATGAGGAGCAGGGATAATCAACTCATGGTCATCAGGGCCCAAAAACTGCTGGTTTTCCCCCTCTCTTTACCTTAGAGTCAGGTTTCAAGAGGGACTGGCCAATTAGAAGCACCAACCGTTCAGTTAATTTGCTGATTACCTGGGAGAAAGGAAAGCCAGGGATGGATTTGGATTCGAGGGCCAGACCTGATGATCCCTGGTGTTCAGCTGATCAGTGGTTGATCTAGAGGTAGATTAGCTGCTTGAGTTCATGGCTGGCAGGGATCCATTTATGCAGAGCCCAGGACACACTCGCAAGTACACACTTGCACAAACACACACACACACACACCCTTGTGCCTCTATTCTAGTGAGGACATTATACTGACTTCCATTCATTCTTTGTGTGTCTCTTTAGCCTTTCGCTAATCTTCACAATGAGCAGTGTATGCCTAGCCCAAACCCTTACCCTAACCTTAACCTATACTTCATGCTATCGTTAACCATAACTTAAACCACAAACTTATAAATCACAATTTGACTTTGTAATTGTAAGGACAAATGAAAATGTCCTCACTTCCCAAAAATGTCCCCACTGAGGTAACCTGACCTGACTCTGGAAGAAAAAAATGTGTTCTGGTTCTGAATTTGTAGCAAGTACTAAAACACACAAACAAACACACACACTTGAGCCGTTATACAGGCGGAAGAGTAGCTCATATGTAGCCGTATGGCGGGAGTTAAGAGCAGGAGTGTGGTTCCTGTGTAGGTATTGGGCTCAACTGATTAGAATATACTTGAATTTAAAATAGATCTGGAAAAGAGGGCTGTCTCCTCCCATATGGGCGGGGGCTAATTTGCAAGTCACCGTGGGGGGGTACAGCACGGAGGCGAAATCTCATACCTACGACATCAGTCTTGCTCTTGGTGCAGTCGTACTCCGCACCGCACACCTCCACCTCTACGAAAGGGCAGGCGATGCTACGACCGTTTTTGGGCAGATGGCGAGCACCAAGCACCTGTACACAGTGAGTGAGAAAGTGCAAGAGAGAGGGTTAATTTGATCAGTTAATATAATAATGTAAACCTTTTGACATAAATGCAGCTGTATGTTTAGGTTGCTTTTACTGAGCGTGAAATAAATGCACCGTAGTAAACACAGCATTTTTCTCCCGTTATTACTGGAGTAGAATAGTATGGTGGGGCAATGGGCTGAAATGGGGATGAAGGCTGGAGTGAGATAAGGAGACATCCCACCGGCGCCATCAATCAAACTGCAGGAGTAATAGCCTGTAGTCCGCCTATGATTGGTCACAGACTCACTGCTGACCCCATTTGTGAATACTGATTGGATCAGGATTAGGTACTGAGCCCTGGCTAGAAGGTGATTGGTTATCCCCATGGTACTGACCTGCAGCTGGATGGTGATTGGTTCCAGGCGCAGAGTGGCTTTGTCGTAGGGGTCAAAGGTCTCCTCTCTCATGACATCAGGCTGCAGGACATATCCAGTGCCTCCGCCCAGCGTAAACAGTGCCTGGTTGAGCTGCATTGGCTTGTCTGCCAGACACAGAAAGGGCTAACAGTCTTTAACACATACAAAAACAAACACACACACCCACACACACACACACACAAACACACACATGCACACACACACAATCAAGCTCACCCGGTGTCTGAAAATTGAGGGCCACCAGCTGTGACCCACACATCCAGATGGGCAGGGGGTCATAATTGGACGAGTCCAAGCGCTGACCCCTGGGGTACACCCGCGATAGCTGCCGGCGATTGTAGAGCAAGAACTTCTTCCCGCGGGCTCGCGTGGCAAATTTTTCTGCTTTCGTCTCTGGGAAAGACGACATGTCTCTGTAGCAGGCCTTGTCCGTACCAATTTCTGCAGGGGATTGATGTTGGGGAGAAGGGAGAGAGGGTTGAAAGACAACAACCACGCCAGTTTCCGATCAGCCTCTGCCTCTCAACTCAACATCATATTACTGGCTGAGCTTATTCACCTAATAGGCCAGTACTTCAACCAATTAATCAATTATTTGAGCACATTTCATCGGTAAAAGTGTCCAGTTGAATGTGTAGATCCCTGACAAGACTCCACCAATGAGAAATCGTCAGGGACACGGGGGCTAGTGGAGGGGTGCCCTGAGTGTAGCAGATACTCACTCTCCTCGTTAAACGGGACTGGTCGGCAGTACACCACCAGCTCAGACAGCTCCAGTGCAATCTTCTTCCTCCTCTCCATCTGTTTCTCCTCCTGCATCTGTCGTCACGGAAACACCACAGCATCAGGACCAGCAAGCTCATTTCTCTCACTCCCGGTTCATCTCTTATTGTCTTTCTTTCTCTCAGCTGCTCCATCTCTGTCACTCAATCTCTTTCTCATGTATGCACTATCCCTCCAAAATCACCAATGGAGGAAATTTAACAACGTCAGTGTGGGTAGAGTGCGTAGCACAATGGTTCGCAAATCTTTTGTGTTGAAACCCATCTCAGTGAGCCTGTCTGGGACAGCCTGTGACCTCATGGCTAAATTATTTAACTAGGACAGGTTGATGCGTTTCTGCACTGTTAACTGTTTCTGTTGGGTCCATGAGCAAGGCTACTTAATCCCATGTGGGACTGTCCCTGCTAAAAGGGTCAGCTAAAAAATGTAATGCAAGGTAACTGGGCTTGTGACCTAAAGGCTCAGGGTTTGACCCCCAGGGTGAGACAACTGTTTTATTTTTAAGAAAAGTCAAGAACTCCAGTTCATATGCAGTACATCTATGTGAAGAGGCTTCATGTAAACCACTGTATGTAACTCTTGATTATAGCATGTGCAAATCTTGCATTCTGGGCAACCGAGTTGGCTCCCTTGGTTAAGGCGCCACATTGCGGAGCAGTAGTGACCACCACGACCCGGGTTCGTACTACGGTCATACCAGGCGGCAATGGTCAGCAGCCTTTTCAGAGCAGCGCACAACTGGCTTCATGCTGCAGGGAAATAAATTGTGAGGGACTGCCGGTTGGGGATTATTGAATTGCAGCATTGTTTGTTGCTCAAGCACCTCCTGTTGGCTAGCCAGGCGCTCATTGGGAAGGCTCTAAGGTTGCTCAAGTTAGAGTATTCTCCGCCCTTGTTCAAGCTATGAGCGTAATAAGAAGCATTGGGGCTGACAGGCGCGTGCTTTGGAAGAGAGCCGCGAACTGTCTTCGCTCTCCCGAGATGGCAACAGGGAGTCATAAACGAGGTGGCAATTGTGTACATAGTTCGCTAATTGGACATTGCAGATTCGGGTGGGATTGGAGGTGCCAAAAAAAAGGCAAATGAAATTCCATTCCATCACTTTAAGCCTTAAGTCTGCCTGGGTACCATTCTCCACCAGCAACGAACCCGTGGACATGTCTGTGGGCATGCAAGACTGATGGTGTGTCTGTAGGTGAGTCTGTGCCTGTATGTAGATCTGTATGTGGGTGTGTCTGTGGTCATATGGGGGCGTGTTAGTGAGGGCGTGTCTCTGCAGCTCCGTGGGCGTGGCACTAACCCGCGCATCAGCGCTCTGCGCCGCCTCGCGGATCTTGGCCACCCAGCCTTCCAGGTCCTCCAGGGAGTCGGCCGCCACGTCCAGAGTCTGGACCGGGTGAGAGGACACCTGCTGCGAGTGCAGCGTGAACACAAACGACCTGCAGCTCCGAGCCTCCTTCTGCACAACTGAGAGAGAGACGGGAGGAAAGGGAGGGAGGAAGAAAGAAGGAGAGAGAGAAAGGGGGAGGGAGGAGAGAGAGGGGGAGGGGTAATGGTGGTAGAGAGTGGGAGGGAAACAGAACGAGCAGCAAAGAGAGAGAGAGAGAGAGAGAGAGAATTTGAATTTTAAAACCCGAGAGAACACACTCCAGCACTCTAACACATGAATACACATCGCAAATATACATATGTGAGGGAAATCCTCTTGTCAAGGTCCAGAAGTGTCATGAGTTATACAACCCAAAAGAAAGGCGGTAAGTCCCAGCGGCAATGTTAGCTAACGCCAGAGCCACAGGAATTAGCCAGCTAATGAATTAACCCTGGTTTAGCCTTGCAGAAAGACGCCCGGCTAAGCCAGCAATGCTAAGGGGAAAGTATGCTGGCCACAGTAGCCAATAAGACCAGCATTCGCCAAAGTCAAAACGTAATAGATAAGTGTTTGAATTTAGGGTGATAAAACTTTTGAACAAAATGTGCCTGTGTGGGGTTGGAAAATAAAGGTCCACCGCATTATAGTTGGCTGAAGTTATGCAACATCAGAAGTCAATTGCTGCTAGAAGTGAACAACGGTAACTTAGATTGGGTAGACAGCAATAGCGACCTGTAGCCCATAGCATATGATGTGATATCTGAGCACATGATCTGTGCAGTAAATTCACGAAATCTGTCGATGCCGTTGGAGAAATTTGGAAATTGTTCGTAATTGTCTCAATGCCTATCCACAATACATGCCAATGCAACAAACTCACAGTGAAAAATAAACAACTAACAGGACATGAAAAAGAACTCAAAAAGACATATCACAAAAAAATCACAATAAGGCAGTGTCACCAAGTGTGTTGAGAACTAAGGATAATGCAAAAGCCAGTGAATTTGAACAGAAATGACCAGATCACTAAATGAAGACAACTCAATGCCTTAAATCACAAAAACACAATTGATGAATTAGCAAAAATAGCAAGAAAAATAAATACAATTAACAATTTCTAACACAAATTAGAAACATGTTAAATTATGAGAGATAAATTTATGCTGGTTTGCTTTAGGAAAAAATCCCATGATTGATTCACTGCTCCTTATAGCAGGACTGGTTTGAGGACAGACTGCACTGCATTCGTGGAGAGCTGTGACAATTTGGTTCAAACCTGATCGCCTCCCCTGACGGTATCCAGATTCACCACTGGAGGCGCCCAAACTCACCTGATATACAGTATTACTAACGGACAAATGCCGTCTATGACGCTCAATGAGTCCTTGCACACTTCGACAAGTAGTAGACTTCTGGCAGCGTTGATGTTAAACTGGCCATACAATAGTTAATGTGATATTAATGCTTGACTTGGCTAAGTTACGTTAAGGTTTAGCCTAGCCTGTTTGCTCTCTCAGGGAATAACATTTTGAGTGAGCCAATCATCACTGCTTCCTGACTATTTTCAGTGTTCAACCTGCCACCAAACTCTATTAGAATCCTCAATCCCTTAGTTGCTTTCCGGGGGCAGATTTGACCTAGCTTTGAAGGCATAGCTTACGCGCTAGCATTGAGCTAGGTTTTCTTGTTTCCCAATCTGGCTTCATTAGGACCGCCGTAGCTCGACCAATGCTCCACCTCTCTGCTCATTTTTGGATAAGCAGAAAGTTCGGCAGAGTCAGGATAAACTAAAATGATGACGGCAGGTGGCGCCAGAGAGTACCAACTGAGCTTCATTTGGGCTTTTCAGAACTCTACGGGTAATGTCATGGACACAATGTCCATCGTTTCACACAGTCCATGGGCATATATACAGGCAAACTCTAACACGCAAACCCCTGCACACTCAAACACCCAACATGTGAAGACAAGTATATATATGCACTCCCTCATACACATACTATTCAGCATTACAATCACTCACACTCATATGTATATTTGTACTCATGCATGGTCAGAAACACACTCACCAACTTGGCAGTTCGGCACGTCTATATATCCTTTCAGAAATGTGCCCAAGGGACTGTTCTCCGAAGACTGACAGAGAGAGGAATACAGAATTTTACAAACAGACTTCTATTTGAAATCATCTTCCTAACATACAGGTCAAATTCAGTTAGTGAATCACATCATCCTGGTCTCTGCGACGTAAAACAAAACCAAAATTCCCTTACAGAATGAGATAAGAAAAAGAAAATATAAAAAAAAGTAAAAAGACAGGAAAGAGAGAGTTTGAAAGTAAAAAAAATAAGAAATGAAGTCTTTTAGTAGACAAAATGATAGTGATGTCACCATTTTTTTTATTAATTAGCCATCCCTTCCACCCACTTCGGTGCGAGACAGGAAACTCACCGCCTCTTCCGGCTCCCGTGAGGGCGAGCTCGGCACCTCCTCCACATAGTTAGCCGGAAACCACAGCTGCTTCTTCCCCCCGTAGTCACCCCGCCACCTACACACCGGGAGGGGCAGTGCAGCCGTTAGACCTCCAGTATTCAAACCAGTGGGGCCCAATTATCAGTCAAACTGAGAGCCTCCCTCTCTCTTCTCCCCATCCCCCACTTCCTCATCCCCTTGTCTCTCTTTCTTCAACCACCCCCTCTTCTCCCTCCCTCTCTTCCTCCCTCTCTCACCAGCCACCCTCCTGTTTGTCCACGTTGAGGAGTAGGGCTTGCTTTGGGAAGCAGAGCTCATCTTCCCTCTGGGCCTTGTAGTCGTACAGAGCCTTCACCGTGCACTGCAATACCACGGCCACACAGCAGAGGGAGACAAAAAGATAAACAATAGCTTTGAGAAAATACCACAGCATCTTCACAATAACCAGACAGTCAGCTCTCGCTTTCTCATCACGGTTCCTGTATGTCAGGAATTTTTATGTCTGGTTTTTGTATCTAAATCCAGCTCTGGTTTTCATTCCACCCAGAAGACTAGCTGAAAATTAGTTGAAGTGATAGGCCAGACTGAAAACAAACCAGATGCCGAAGTAAAGAGAGGGTGGAAAACCATCCGGTCTTTTCCATTATGGGCCATGAGCCGAGGTACACCAGTGGAGTAGCCAGTGGGTGTGCCAAAACACGTCCCTTTATGACAGCAATAAGTCCTGGCTAGTTCTCTATCATTTTCCTCTATTGACGCGTTTTCCAATAATCGTAATTGGCAACTGAAGACACGGTTTCCATATGGGATGTAACAGCGATGAAGTCATGGGCTAAATTCAGAACAGTTGCGGAACAAGAACAGAGAATTGGGTTGCACAAAACATCCTTATAAAACAATTATTAGTCCTGACCTGTTCTCAGTCATTTTCATGATTAACAAAAGATTCACTCCGAGAGCACTCCACACTTAACAGGTGCTGCTTGTTCTCCCCGATTAGGTAAGACGACAATCATTCATCCGTCTAACCTAATCGGGGAGAACAAGCAGCACCTGTTAACTGTGGAGTGCTCTCGGAGTGAACCTTCTGTTAATCATGAAAATGACTGAGAACAGGTCATAATTGTTTTAAACTGAAGTTTTGTGCAACTTTGTTCTTGTTCTGAAACTGGACTGAATTTAGCCCATGATTTCATTGCTGTTAGATCGCATATGGAAACCCTGTCTTCAGTTGCCAATTACGATTATTGGAAAAGCCGTCAATAAAGGAAAATGATTGAGAACTAGCCAGGACTTATTGCTGTCATA
Source organism: Gymnothorax reevesii (assembly GCA_029721435.1). NCBI lineage: Eukaryota > Metazoa > Chordata > Actinopteri > Anguilliformes > Muraenidae > Gymnothorax > Gymnothorax reevesii. The sequence goes on from CM056575.1 coordinate 143,391,336, forward strand.
AAGGGACGTGTTTTGGCACACCCACTGGCTACCCCACTGAGGTACACATTTGTAAAGCCAGGCATTTGAGGGTCATATTACTTAATGTATTTCTGAGGGTGTCATGGTTTTGGAGCTTTGAGAGCTCCTTTTGTTACTGTCGTCCAGGAAGATATCGTTTTGCTGGCCATTGGATTCCTGGGCCAGCTGGCTTTAATTGGGGGCGTTACCCGGACTCTATTTAAGCTCCTGTTCTACCTGGTTCCTGTTGCTAGTGTCATTGAGTCCTTGGCGCTTTAGCCGGTAAGGTCTTTTGAGAGAGAATATTGTCAGGATCTTAGCTGCATAACAGGATAAGTGTTAGTAAGGGAATCTTTGGTTTATTTCCCTTTTCTTTTGTTTTCTCTCGAGCTCCCCTGTTTTGTTACCACGGACGGCGTCAGGTCCGTTGGTAGCGCGAGTCTCGTGATTTCTCTCAGTTTCAGTCTCTCAGCACTTTGCTGGGTTTCCTTTTATTTCTGGACACAGCTCTTGGCGTCCAACTACCAACGCCCATCACAGAGGGAGCATGGCTAATGCTAAGCTGTCCCCTGTATAGCCTGTATAACTCCACTCATTAAAGCGTGTCAATAAAATGGATAATATTCAAACGCAGCAACAAAAGATATGATAAATGGATTTCTTACACAATCCGTGACCCCTGAACCCTGACCTCTGACTTACCCGGGCAGTGGGCATCTTGTTGGCCTCCACATAGAAGTGAGGGGTTCGGACCTCATACAGAGCACCATAGTCCAGCTCCTGAGGGTAAAGAGAGGGAGGGAGAACTGCTAGTTCAAACACTCTCTCTCTCTCACACACACACACACTCACGCAAACATACACTTTGCCGAAAAATCCAATGAAGACCAGCATTGAATAAACGATGGTTTCCCCATAACCCTCCCGGCGATCCAGTGGGCGAACATGTTTTTGGAGGGCCATTCCCCCGTTCCATCTGATGTGTTCTTCTCTGATACAGAACAGGCCAAGGTTTAACAACAGTCAGTTACTTTAGTTCAGTTTCTGCACACGTGACATTTCACCATTCGGACATTTCTGTAATCTTTGTGCATTGTAGTATCCTGTATTTGGAAAATGGCAGACCGGTAAAACATTCACGACTTCACTTTTTTCTGCATCAGCGTTATACACGTACGCACTTCCCCCCATACCCCCACCGGCGCCTGGTTACCGTGGTGCCCATGCGGTCCAGTGTGTCCTCGTTGATGGGGTAGCGGAGCCTCATTTTGCGGTACAGGGGGTGTTTCTCATGGTAGCTGACCAGGTCCACCAGGCTCTCAAACTCAGCCGAGCTGCCCAGCATGAAGAGGCGGCCCTCCTGCTGAATCCTGCAGTGTTTAATCTTACCCTCCGCCCTGCAGATTCACGACACCATAATCAATCAATCAATCAATATCTTATATCCTCCTGCTGAATCCTGCAGTGTTTAATCTTACCCTCCGCCCTGCAGATTCACAACACCATAATCAATCAATCAATCAATCAATATCTCATATCCTCCTGCTGAATCCTGCAGTGTTTAATCTTACCCTCCGCGCTGCAGAGTCACGACACCGTAATCAATCAATCAATCAATCAATATCTCATATCCTCCTGCTGAATCCTGCAGTGTTTAATCTTACCCTCCGCCCTGCAGAGTCACGACACCATAATCAATCAATCAATCAATCAATCAATCAATCAATCAATCAAACAATCAATCAATCAATCAATATCTCATACTCTCCTGCTGAATCCTGCAGTGTTTAATCTTTCTCTTCGGGAGACCTGGAAGTGTGTAGGCAGTAAGTAGCGCAGTTGCAGTCGTCGGAGGGCCGTACCTGAAGGAGATGGCGAAGGAGTTGACCTCGCAGCGCTTGCGCACCAGAAACGCGCCGTCCCGCGGCACTCTCATCAGCATGTGCTCTGCCTGCACGCGCGATAGGTTGGAGTGGTACCACCTGACACACAGAAGGGCGGAGTCAGTTTCACACAAACACCGCGGTCTTCTCTTTGCTAGCCACGGAGCAGTTTGCAAGTACATCGTGAAAATTAGGGATCACACAATGTTAAAAGCACCAAATTACAGCAGGAAGTCTGTTTTAATCCACATGCATTATTTTAAAATAGATGGGTCTCATTCATGAAATATGAGCAGAACGAATTTGTGTATAAACTGTTCGCAGACGGAAATTTACAAGCATCTCTGAATTCATCAATATTTTAGGAGCTCCGATCTTTTCGTAGCTACTAACAAAATCTACGCAAGCTGCTGACCACGCGTAGTGCTTGTGTAAATTTAAGAATGCACATAAATAATGCTTGTCACTATTGGAAATTACTATTTTAATTCATATTGCGCTCTGTTATGTACTTTGTACACAATACGCAGATGCCTTTGAAACACGTATAGGGGCTAGCCTAAATATGACAAACGATTAAAAATATAACACATTTAGTTTAATTAGTTGGCAGTTGGCAGTTTTAAGATCCAGATTAAGTTCATGATTGTGAATTATCCATGTGAATCGACTGAATAGATTACTTTCTACATGGTGAATGATGATAATAAAAAAAGTGCAGGCATGTCGCTGTCTCCGTCAGGTATAATTCCTGACAGAGAGGTCTCCCCAATTATGCCAGCGATGCGCTCGTCTGCAGTTGATAGTTCGTTCCATGAATAACAAAAGGTCGCAAGTGACATTCCTGATGAAACCTGTTTTTCTGCACCACGAAGTACGTACTTCATGGTGCAGAAAAACAGGTTTCATCAGGAATGTCACTTGCGACCTTTTGTTATTCATGGGAGGAGTTGTGACTGTGAGCCTCTTCCTCCTGTGGCTGATGTATTTTTTGTGTGCGCTGATGCGTTTCTTTGCCTCCAGTTTTATGTCAAGCCATTTACGCTTCACCTCGGACATCGGTCTTTGGACTACAGAGACAACATTAACGGGACCTGTCACCTCCCTCCAGACCTTTGCTTTGCCTGTTCCTGTCACACCACTGAATTAACAGATGAAAATAAAAGGTTTTTTCTTAACGCCACCCAAAATTATTTCTATCTCCGCTTCGGAAAAATTATTTTTCTTTCTCTCTCTTTCTTTGTTTGCGCCATGACTGACAGGCAGACTGGATGCATCTACACCTATGGTGTATATGGTGGTCATTGGCAATTCATGGGCGGGGATTTATGCTAATAGCTGATTACTGGGACATATTGTCACTTCACGATGGATTGGCATTCATGATCATACACACATGTTAACGATCAGATCTGAGTTTCCTGCGGTATTCATGAATCTGGAGTAGGTTTTTAGTAGCCTAAGCTTTAATGCGCAAATCTACACACAAATTTACTAACATTTCATGAATGAGACCCACTGAGCGTACTGGAGTGATACAGCCAAAATGCAAAAATTTTGTTATTAATCAAATACCTATGGACAACACTGAAGGATAACTTTACATTTGTCTATTTTTCCTCCTCTCCCCCTTTACCCCTCCCTTTCTCCCCATCTCCCTCCCCTCCTGTCTAAATCCCTCTCTCTCTCTCACTCTCTGCTCTCGTGGGCATTGGGCTGCGGTACAGGGTTTCCGAGTCTCATCTCGAACTCGTTGCAGCGCAGTGGCGTGTCTCTGTAATGGCAGATCAGGCGGAAGAGGCTGTCGAACACCAGGTTGTCCGTCAGGTAGAAGCGGGTGGAGCCTGACTCCTGGCGCGAGTGGATCCGGCAGTGCTGGACACGCCCCGAACGCCTGAGGGGGGGGCGGAGACAGAGGAGTCACATGGTACACTCTTCCCTCATCTGTGCATGTAGTATTACAAGCACTCAAGTCTTCAAACTTGCTGTCCATCCGGTACATGTCCCGCACGCACAATAAAGTTTAAGAGAAGATGGATGAAGATGGAGAGAGACAAAAAGGAAGATGGAGATTGAGAAGAAAGTACAGAAAGATGAAGAAGGTGGTAGATGGAGAGGTGGAGGGATTGGAAGAGGGAGATCGAGAGATAAAAGAGGTACAGAGAGGTGGGGAGGTGGAGACATGGAGAGAGAGATGGAGAGATGGAGGGAGTGGTAGAGAGAGATGGAGAGGTGGAAAGAGACAGAGAGGTGAAGAGAGAGAGATGGAGAAGTGAACAGGCGGAGGGGTAGAGGAGCTGACCAGAAGGACAGGGTGTAATCTCCCACGAAGGTCTCACTCTCCCGCACCAGGAAGGTCCCGTCTTTAGCTCCGCCCTCCAGGAACTCCTGGTCTTTGGCCCCGCCCTCACAGTACTCTTGCAGCAGCTTTTCCGCCACCTGCCGCCCGTCACGCCCCCCTCCGAGCTTACCATGGAACCAGCGCTCGGCACAGTGCTGCTGGTTATTATTACACTCCTGAGAGAGAGAGAGAGAGAGAGAGAGAATAGCTATTAACACATTCCTGAGAAGGAGAGCCTGTGCCTCTCCTGTAGTGCTGTGTGTGGCCTGTAGGGTGTAAAACAGTTATCACCTCTCCTGTAGTACCGTCTGAGGACCGTAGGGTGTCAAATAGTCACTGTCTATCCAGGAGTGCCGTGTGAAGACTGTAGAGTGTAAAATAGTCACTCACTTACCACAGTACTGTGTGTGGACTGTAGGCTCAATGACTCTCACCTCCTTGCCCTCCTCTTCCTCTTCTTCATCGTTGGTCTGGTAACGGGACGTCTCCTCAGAGTAGTAGATTTTTTTGCTGGTCAGGACAAAGTAGTGAGGAGTCCAGGTCTGGAGAAACACAAGCAGTAGTCACATGAAGGAGCACAGGTGGAGAGAGAGAGACCCACACACTCAAACACACACTCACATGGTCGATGGGGTCCTCCAGATAAAGGATCCCGTTGCGTAGCGAGTTGCTGATGTCATTCTCCGAGTAGCTGGCATTGGTCACCTCCTCGTACAGAGTGCCCTCCGCCAGCTTCTTGTGCTGCAAGCAGAGACAGCCTGAGTTCAGTGCCAGCATCATTAACTGCACCCTCTAGTGGTCAAACATGGGTACTGAGTGCCTCTGCTCCCTGTAGCAGGCTAACGGTGAGTATCAGCGCTCTGTAAACACCAGCATCAAAATTCACCTCCTTGGTCAGAGAATGCTTCCGTTCTCAGACAGAGTGGTTCTAAGGTCAGACTGACCCTGACAGGGAGTAACTCTGGGTTGCATTCATGCCGATTCTGTTCCGATGTCAACTTAGTATGGCTGTTACTGGCAATCTGGGGTGCTGGGTTCTCTTTTTTACATTTATTTTCAAAAAATTAAACTTTCCAACATGACTAACCTATGATAACAACTGCATTTCTTAATGTCAGTCTGTATGACTGAGCAAATAGAATTGCTCCATAAGACAGGGCTGTCAAAGTCCAGTTCAGGAGGGCCACAGTGTCAGCAGAGGTGAGCGCAACATCACAAGCACCCATGTTAGTGCCGGCGAGCGCCTTTTAACGTGATCTTGAATGAGACCGGTAGCATGCACAATCTTGGTGTCTAGCAACATACTGTTCATGAAGTGGTCGAACAAGCACTCCTTTCCACATTATCAGACAGCCGTGTCTTCATAACCGGATGATGATACAAGCATATGTTTAGCTCTTCTTTTTTACTTGGTAAACAATATTCACCAATCTGGCAGGTCTATTGAAGAGTTTCAGACAAGCAGAAAGTGTATTTTGTGGACAAACTTTCAATAGTTGATGTCACAACCACGAGAGTCAGGTTGTTGGACGGCATCTTTGTTTGCTAAGAGAAACACCTCCAAATCGGTAACACATGAGCTTGCGGGCACTGGGGAGGGCCCCCCCATTTCAGGAGACCCAGGCACGCAAGCTCACGCAGGTTTCAGTTGCCTTGAACACACCTCTGGTGTTTGTGGTCTTACACTTAGTAACCAATAAATGCTGCCAAAACAATGGAAGTAAACTTGTCAGCCAATCAGGGACTTAAATGAATGACGTCCAAAAACGAACACAGAAGCTAGCAGACACTTGGGGCCGACCAGGACTGAAATTTAATAGCTCTGCTGTAAAGAGTTACCCTGCGGCTATAAAGATATGGTGCTGTGGTCAAACTGCGCGGTCCTTCTGTTAAACTGTAGTCATGTAGGTCAGACTCCGCAGCTTTGCATTCAAATTGTCCATTTCCGCGTTCCTGACAGAAGATTGCTGAAACAGTCGTGCGGTCTGTTTGCGGTCGCGGCGCGGTCACCTTTATGAGGATCTTGCGTCTCAGCTGGTGAGGGGAGGGCAGCTCGTCGGCGTTTACGTCCACAGGCTTGGTGAGTAGAAGCTCCCCGAAAACCTTCTTGAAGTGGGTGGCCATGTTCCTCTGCTGCACCACACTGCAGTGGTCCTCAATGGACAGGATCACGGGGTACCTGGGAGAGGGGGGGAGATCACACAGGAAAGGGTTAAAGTCAGATGGCCAAGTACAGACTCTCCCAGAATAGAGGTTCTCACTTTTGTCCTGACAGGGCCAGTGTGAATGCAGACTTTCATTCCAACCAAGCTGTTATGCACCAGTAGAATCAGGTGAGTGAATAAGTGTTTGAAATGAAAGTCTGCATCCACACCTGCCCTTACTGGACAAGAGCGAGCGTCCCTGCCCAAACCTGGCAAACTCCAGTGGTTACTGGTATTATTGCAGATTATTAAGCCTGTGCTGCCAAAGAAATTATTTTTGGAGCCTTTTTTTCAGTCTGCAATGGGCCAAGCAGTAAAACACCTTGGACAGTTTGCCAATTAATTGTAGTGTTCACACACTATTCTCTCACATATTTATACTCATAAGCCTTGTAAGTCAGTCTTCGGTCTGTGGGATGTACCCGGAGTATACAGAGGAAACCGAGACATAAAGAGGGTGTGTGAACACAGCTCTGTCTAAAGCAGCAGTCACACCTTGCCGGATCGCGTTAACAGACGTCTGACAGATACAAACTTTGCAAAAGAAAATTATACGGCGGTGCAAGTCGTCTCCGCTGCTGCTCGAGGCTCAAAATGCACGAAACTTTCCGCCAGATTGAACGAACCTCGCCCGACAAGACGCACATGCGAACAAAGACGAACGGATTGAAAATTTAGCTCTCCGTCAGACGTCCATGGAAGTTTTCGGCAAGGTGCGACAGCAACTTAAAGGGAATTATTATATTCAAGGGGCGGGAGACGTTTTCTTTATTCAAAACAGACTTTAACTTTGAAGCTGAAAAACCACAGGATCACATGTCAGTGAAGCAGGGGAGTATATTGAGTGTGGAAGCGTGTAGCGTGTCCTGGCCTGAGCGTCAGGATGTACGCACTCCGACGTGACAAAGGCGTGTTCTTTGATGGTGTGCAGAACGTCCAGGAATTTGATCTTGGAGGTGAGGGTGTGGCCATGATAGATGATTGGCAGGTCGTCCGGCCCGTCCCAGCAGTCCACTGGAACAGAGACAGGAGAGTCAGTGGTTAGACAGATGGACTGCAGGGCAGACAGACAGACAAGGCCACAGGATGTGTCCCAGTGCAAATTCAGCTGCCTCAGAATTTGGAGGTAGCATTTGGTCTATATTTCATGACTTTACTCATGTCCGTCTTACATCCCAGGTCAAAGTTGTCAGTAAATGTGTCCTTTAACCTATTCATGGGCAGCGTCCCTTGTTTGGGACAGGTAATAGTCATTGACATATTGTGGCTCAGATGCAAAGGCCCATAACTGTGATGGTTAAATAGTGTAGCAGATTGGTAGGTGGAGTTGTTGCCCTTGAAATAGGTCATGTGATGTATTTTCCCATGATCCCCTGTTTCAAAATGCCAGACACATTGGAAAATGACACGACAAAAAAGAAAAGAAGATCAGACAGGTGAGTAAAACAGCATGAATTGTTACATTAAACGGCTTAACTAGTGCAAACAGTATTGTAATTTATAATTTAGAAAGTATTTTTCAAGATAAATAATTTATTGCAAAAATATGCCTTGTAACAGACCAGTCCCTCTTTAGGTTAAGGTCTGGTTTTCTACACCAAACAGTAGTAACACAAGAAAAAAATTGTCCACAGTAATCTAATATAACTGCAGACTATCATAAAAACTAAAATTAGGATAGCAATACCTTCATAGGTATAGATTTACAGGACTGCTAGTCTGCTCTGTGTCTTAAATTCTTGTTTTTTTGTTTCTCAGGTGGTTATATTCAACAACAACTACAGTTAGCTATGACATCCAAATACGTGAAATTACTGTAAGTTGAAAAATATGTACCCTGTTGTGGGCAGCGTCCCATTATTGGGACGGAACTAAAATCATTCAAATAAATTTGGAAATCGATTTCACAAAACTTTTTAAGCTTTTTTCTGTGTATAACTAACCAAAACCCGAAATGCATAAAAAGGAAAGGGGGATTTGACACCCTGCCCATGACTGGATTAAAGGCTCCTTACTTGGGTTAAAACTGAAGGCAATGCCTGAAAAACTTCGCTGGGTACGCTATCCCACAGACTTTGCCAATTACCTCGAATGAAGACAAGGCCATTACATTTCTTGTGGCCATGAGAAGTATTTGCATTTGAGGTACTTCGAGGACTGAATTTTTTTTTCTGTGAAATATGTATTAGCATGGCCGTACGCGCCTCATTCTGCCACCTTAGGAGAGCACTGACGGGCGCAGTGGAGAAACACAGGCCTGTCAGCAGCAGCTTCTATACACCCCAGTGGCAAACCTCACAAACTTCCAAAACCCCAACAAGCGCTCACTCTGAATGCAACTGACAAGCACTCCGATGGCCAGTGGAAGGTGCTTCAGGAACGACCTTTGCTAACCCCAACCCACTGTATCCTTCCCAGAAACAGCGCAGCACCAACTGAATTCGATTTGAGCAAGGAATTCCATCTTCTGTCCATCATTAAGAAAATTAATAAACTGTTGAAGTATTTCCAAAAATAATTCTGGTCCTCATAGTTCTGTAGAAGATCTGTCTTTCCTCCCCCATTTGTAAGAACGTCAGAATCCGAATTTAAATATCGCTAGAGGTCAGGTTTGGTTTGAATTTGATTTGAGAGAAAGTATCAGTTTGAGTTTGAATACTCACACTCGATGCAGCGGCAGCCCATGCGGAGACAGCGAGCGTAGGCCTCCAGAGAGGATTCACTGGAGAACTGGTCACCCGTGAGATACCTGGGATGGAGAGAGAGAGAGAGAGAGAGAGAGAGGGAGAGAAAGAGAGAGAGAGGGAGAGAGGGGGGGGAGATGGGTGGGAGAGAAAATCAGTAACCTGAGAAGAAATAAACAAAATCATCAAGGATTACATGAAAGATAGAGGATTAAGATGTAACCATTTGTCTTACAATAGAGAGGGAATTCAAACAGGAAAACATTTCAAACTGGATCCTGCTTAATCACTTACCTTTAATTCTGCGACAACAGCACAACTGCTGACAAAGTCCACACCATACCCAGAAAAGGCTACAGTGCCCTCCATAATTATTGGCCCCCCTGGTTAAGATGTGTTAAAAGCCTTAAAATAAATTCAATTTTTATTGCAGAAGCATACTCTCACACTGAAATTTGTAGAAAAATGTGACCTTCAACTCAAGTGAATTTTAAGGGAAAAAAAAATCCCTGACGAAGAAATAATTATTTTTCATAAAATCACCAGTTCCACAGTTATTGGCACCCCAAACAATTCCTAGGAAATAAATGTAATTGAAGTAGTTCTGTCATTTCGACAGTAGTTTAAAAAGTTGATCAGAGTATCTAGGAACATTTAATTAATAATTCATCACCTTTTTGTCTGGGGTATAAATATGAGGTGACACACAGGCCATTTCTCTTATCCACTCTTCAACATGGGAAAGACAATGGAACACACCATTCAAGTTAGGCAGATGTGTGTCGACCTTCACAATCAGGCAATGGCTACAAGAAAATAGCCACTCGCCTGCACCTGCCCATATCTACTGTCAGAGGAATCATTAAGAAGTTTAAAACAACTGGAACAGTGGTAAACAAGCCTGGACGAAGACATAAAGTTATTTTGCCACCACGCACAGTGAGGAGGATGGTAAGAGAAATAAAAAGTTCTCCAAAGCTCACTGTTAAAGAATTGCAACAAATGGTAGCATCTTGGGGTCACAAAAACTCCAAAACACCCATCAGGCGCTATCTACTTGCCGAAAAGCTGTTTGGGAGGCATGCAAGGAAAAAACCTTTTCTCACTCACAATCATAAACGCAAACGTCTGAAGTTATAGCTATACTGGGACTTCAACTGGGACCGTGTGCTTTAGTCAGATGAGACCAAGATACAGCTTTTTGGCAACAAACACTCTAAGTGGGTCTGGCGGAACACAAAAGATGAGTATGCAGAAAAGCACCTCATGCCCACTGTGACGTATGGGGGAGGATCGGTGATGCTGTGGGCCTGTTTCTCTTCCAGAGGCCCTGGGAACCTTGTAAGGGTTCATGACATCATGAACGCTTTGAAATACCAGGACATCAAAATCTGATGGCCTCTGCCCGAAAGCTGAAGATGGGTCGTCACTGGGTCTGTCAGCAAGATAAGGACCCAAAACATGTGGCAAAATCTACACAGAAATGGGTCACCAGACACAGAATCAAGCTCCTCCCATGGCCATCTCAATCCCTAGACCTCAACCCCATTGAAACTCCATTCGAATAAGTACTTCGAAAGCTGCATTTTGTGGCTACTCATGATGTCTTTATCATGATTCAGAATCAGTGAATAGGAAAATTTAAATATGACAAATAAGCAAAAACATCAAAGTAACTGGGAAGATGGTAAATACTATTTCACAACACTGTGAAAGAACAAGAGTGACCTTCACTTTCCCAGGGGGGTTCTGGGAGGTGAAGTCCAGGAGCTCAGTTCCAAGTAAAAATAGTGACCATGGCAATGCAAATTCCTTGCCTTTTATTTGCAACAGTCCATGAGGCAGAGGATGGTTGGAGAGAATGCTGGAATGGAGCATCTGGTCAGTGAAACCAGTGGGTTGTACACAGGCCAAGACTTGGCGCTATATTGTTCACCACAAAGAGGCTTTATAATGTCGCAGGGCGGCACCAAAACCTCCGAAACAACAGAGGACAAAAAATAAACTCCTGGCATGAAGAAAAAAACTTTCCAAATGTGGAGAGAGAGAGAGAAATCTCAGGAGGAACCTGATTACAGGAAGCAGGAGACCTTCCATCAGTGCTGGTTCTCTCTCTGGAGCTCCAGGACATGGAACTATGTCCACCACAGCTTGACCAAACCAAAAACCCAGAATGAACATGCACCGTGGGCCAGAAGTTTAGAAGCAACGCCAGTACAGGTCAAACATTTGGAAGCAACTTCAAGTTTCTGTTCACAATGCCTTTCTGAAAAACCAGTATGAAATTTATGGATTTTGTGATGCATTTACTGCATAATTAGACTTTTCTTTCATTGATATGCACCATTTCCCACTATTTACCTTTAGGTACTGTATACATTGATGTTACCAGACCATTGCTGAATAAATGTTAACAAAATAAAGGAGGGGCTTAGTTTTTTGGTTGAGAAGATTTGCATGAGTCACAACTTCAGTGAAAAAGTAAAAAACAAATTAGTTTGCATTATTCACTTTATGTCATGGTTTACTAGGACCATGGGCCGAGTAATATGGGCCTGATAATTTGAGTAAAAATGTATTCTGATAAGTGAGTCTTTATATAATAATCATGTTTATTTTGTTGCAAAGTATGCCAATGAAACTATGATCTTTTTTTGCACAAATTTGATCTTGCCTCCAAACTTTTGGCCTGTAGTGTACCTACCCTGCATGTCCACATCCGTTTCAGCCTGGCTACACCTACATAATCCTGACCACACCCACTCCAGCTAAGTCACGCATACCCGGCATGATCACATACATCCTGACCACAACCACTTCAGCTGGGTAAGACCTACCCTAAACGCCCACTCCCAATACCACCTGACCACACCCATTCCAGCCAGACCACACCTACCCCAGCCTGACCATGCCCATTCAAGGCACACCACACCCACCCGAGCTTGACCACACCCACTCCAGCCTGACCACATCCACTCCAACCTGAAAACAGCAGCCTAATCCTGACCACGAGCATTGCAGCCTGGCCCCACCCCAGCCCCACCCCCCGACCCCGCCCTTACGTGTTGTGGGAGGAGGAGATCCAGTACTGAGACAGCGGCTTCTTCATGTCCTCCGGAGACAATGGAGTGGGACGGAGGTCACACACCGAATTCTCCCTGGAGAACAGGAAAGTGAGGAACTACAGAGAGAGAGAGAGAGAGAGAGAGAGAGAGAGAGAGAGAGATAATGAGAAACAGAGAGAGAAAGTTAGAACAAAAATATTTTTTCTGTCCCCACCGGTATTATAAGATCAAAGCTGCATGTGCACATCTGTGTCAAAATGTTTGTGCGTGTGTGTGTAAGTGCGAGTGACTTTGCGTGTGAGAGTGAGTGTGTGTAAATATGTGTAAGTACGTATGAGCATTCATAAATGCACGAATGTGTGTGTGAGTCTGTGTGTCCATGAAAGTGGGTGATATGGTGTATTTTTAGGTGCGTCTAAGCGTGTGAGTGTGTGCATGTATGTAAGTGCGCATCAGGGCATGTGTGAGAATGCGTTTGTGTGTGTGAATGTATGTATGTGTAAGAGTGCGGGTTTGTGTTTGTGTGTGTGTGTGTGTGTGTGTGTCTCACCTCATCCAGTCGCAGGAATGGCTCGGTAAGGGCACCCCCCTTCAGGTACCCCAGAAGGAACTCCCTGACCCGATTAGTGTCCGACGCCCATGATTCCTGAAACAGATGTCATCACAGCACTGTCACATGACCAGAGAGAGATGCAGAGAGGGCGAGACAGAGAGAGAGTGAGCGAGAGAGAGATGTGTAGCTATACCTTCTGATCGAGCTGTAAGAACTTCTGGAAGTCGTATAAGGAGATCTGACAGAGCTCAGGGCGATCCACATTCCTGCACACAGGAAAACAAAACGAAAATTCACATGCATGACTTGCACAAATAAACAAATGCACTCATAGCCATACAAACACAAACATGCAAATAAATGCACATGAAAACACAAAACACACATTTACAAATACACAAACACATACTACATGCACAGCCACACACATAAACATTAATGCATACTTGACCAAACGTGCATATAGAGACACGCAAAAACACACAGACATTCTATCATTTCCAGCAAGACAAGCACAAAAAAAAATCCTAAATGAACTCAGGGTGGGCAGAGTGCTGGAGTGCTCGCCACCAGGAAACGTCCTATTACAGTATTACACAAACTCACAGGTGCAGTACACACCTTGCCACAGCAGGGGGCAGAAGAACACAAAAGTGGCACAAATAGGGTGGAGAGCCCATGGTAGAGACAGGAATGAGGAGCAGTCATGGCAGGGAAGAAGAGACTGAGAAGAGAGAGAGCGATGGTGACAGATAAAGAGGGAGATGGACACAGGGAGGGATGGAGGAGGAAGAGAAGGCAGGAGGGATATGAGAAAAATGGAGGGACAGGAGACAGTGATAGAGGTATAGAGGGTAAGAGGGGAAACTCACCGGAGGGGGAAGGACAGCTCCAGTTGCTCAGTAATCTGAGAAAGGAACAGGAGAGGGGCTTTGATTAGTTGTGGGACTGAGGACTGACCCCTGATGCACTTTTGAATCTGTATGTGTGCAAGCTTTGGTGAGTGTGTGAGTATCTACTGTATGAATGTGCTTCAGTGTGTGTGGATGCACTGTTGTGTGTGTGAGTGTGTTTGCTTCTGTGCTGGAATGTATGAGAGTGTGATCGTGAGTGCATGTATTTCTGCGTGTGTTTGAGTGTGTGCATGCACGTGAGTGTGCCTGCAAGAGAGAGCATGCCTATGCTTGCCTGAGTGCGTGTGAAAGGTATTGGTATGGATGTAGAGTACTTACACTCCGCTGCGCATCAAACATCAGTGTTCTGTACAGCTGGGCAAAGTGTGCAAAGGACAGGTCACAGCGCGCCTCTACTTCCTGTGAGAGAACAACCCAGCATTTCAGTGACCCAACATCTGACCCAACACCTCAACACAAAATAGCACAGCCCAGAGGTTCACGTAAACCAGGAAGTCACCTGGTCAGCCAAGCAGCCATGCCCATTTGGGAGTGGAATGCAAAGCTGAAATGAAGTAGCAACCTATTTTAAGTTCTTAAGATGCTGTTTGCATGGTTCCATCAGACTTAATCAATATTTTTGACCACTAGAGGTCATGGGTCGTTCAAATAGGTGTCTCTGGGAGAAGGAATGTCAACACCCATCTTTGTGAAATTGTTAAAACCTCTCATTCACACTACAGGCCAAAATATTACTAACGCCCTGAATTTTTTAGAATTTGGCTGATTTTTGTCATCTTAAAGTAAATTTTGAGTGACAAAGGCACACAAAATGCCAAAGGGACACTTGAATTTACTAAAAATGTTGCTTGCTAACAACTGTACATCTTGAAAGTCAACTTGAGTTGCTGTCAAATGAACTTGACCGGGCAGTCAGAAGTTCAAAAGAGCTCATGAAGTAGCTCTTGAAAGCCTGGAATGAGTTACCAGGAAGTTCTCCCCTTAAACTGCTAGAAAGAAAACCAAGGCTATGTCAGGCTGTAATCAAGGCTAAGGGAGGGTACTTCGTAGAAAGTCAAATTTGACTATGTATATCTCTTAGCAAATAATTTTGCACATTTCTAGTTAAGATATGTGTTTCGGTGTTATTCTGTTTTTTGTTGTTGCAGAAAATATACTTTCGGATAATAAAAACCAGCCAAATTCTGAGCAATGCTGGGTGTTCATAATATTTCGGCCTGTAGGGTAAATGTTGAGACATTGTCTACTACTTACATACCGAGTTTAAGCTCTTTCCGTGCAAAATGAGTAAAACAGATCACTTTTTCAGTATGATTACCCTGCCACACCAGCTCGTGGGGGTACAGGGCCAAAGCTCAATCACAAAGTAGTTTACACGCTTAATACGTCACGAATAAAGTTTCATTAAATTTGATCAGTATGTGTGACCGGTGGAGGTTACGTGTCAGAGGACAGACAACGAATGACAGAGTTTATACCATCTTGACAATTCAGTTGGTCAACGACCAGTTGAGTTAATATTAACAATCAAACCAACATCTCAGTAACCCAGCAACCAACCAACCAACCAACCAAGCCTCTCAGCAACAAAGTGATCAGCCCCACCACCTTATTAACACAACATAACACAACTGACTGAGCAGAATCCAACGCAAGCACGTTTACATGATGTCAATGAAGAGTTTACCCTGTGAGTGTAATGGGTACATATGGGGAGTTTACCTCCAGTTTACCCTGTGAGTGTAATGGGTACATATGGGGAGTTTACCTGCAGTTTACCCTGTGAGTGTAATGGGTACATATGGAGAGTTTACCTGCAGTTTACCCTGTGAGTGTAATGGGTACATATGGGGAGTTTACCTGCAGTTTGTCCTTGAGAAAGCGCATGTTTGGCACCCTGTAGTTAATCTGGGGCAACAGGGCTTTCACATCCTTAGCTGTGATACTGAGAGACAAATACAGACAGACATACAGACAGAAAGATTATTGGGCATGAACATGTACTGACAACCTCCAACAGACCAATAGGAACACAAGCTTAATCAAGGCCTGGCAAAACCCAGCCAGACTGACCACGCCTGCTCCATTTCGGCTGGCGTCAGAGGACTATGGCGAGGGCTCATGATTTATTAAAATAGGTGCGGTATTCATTCTGAGGGTGCAAAATTCCGAGCTCTGGCCCTATCAGTGAGGCATGGGGGGGGGGTTCTTAGCTCCTCCTCTCTAACCCCCACTAACCCCCACCAACCCACCACAGAACCCATGACGGGCGGAAGCTAGACCGTCTCTCACTAGCAGTCCGGCCACAAGTGGCAAAATTTTAGTGCACTGCACCTCACCGTTTAGGACAGTGGGGGGCGCTGTGTGTACATGCACATAACCTGAATACTACTAAATACTGAACTACTGTTGAGGCCATAGTATGGCAGTAGCAAACACTGCTTCAGTGGGACGAGAAAGTGCGTCAGTGTTAGAGCTGTCTTCAGCTCTTTCAGAGGGTCACATGTCATGAGGACGGCCACAAAAGTGCGACAGGGTCAAAATGGTCAATTTTTCAATACTCCTGCGGCATATTACATACCTTCAGCCCAATCAAAAACAGCAAACAGAAATTTATTATCTCATTCCGTTCAAATGTTATTGAGAGTAACATGTATTTAATTAACAGGTAAATGCATTAAAAGCCGCTACTAAAAGTCTGTTTTTCTCAGAATGGACCCTTTTTACAAAAACTAGAGTTATTTGGTTAATATTCATTAAAATTCGCCCAGGTTTGTTTTATTTTGAAAAATAACATCCAGTTCATGAAAGATACACTGCCTTTCCCTGGAGTAGTAGAACTTTATAACCATAATCTAGCTGCTTCACCGCCACCACCGCTCCACCACCGCTCCGATCCACCCTGTTATTGCTTTTCTAAAAAGGCCGCTGAACCAAAAGTATCCCACCAAATCAAACAATGTTGGCGGCAAATGAAAGAGAACTTCAACAGCTACAATTCGATACAATAAAAGAACAGCTACAATAAAAGACCTATGAATCCTATGAAGGAAATACATTTTGAATAAAAAGTTTTGTGGCGGAGTGTCACAGATCCACCCTTTTTGAGTGCCCACCTCATGACATGCAACCAGAGGGTTACTTGACATGTTTTTTCCACAGAATTTAACTCCAACCTTCTGTAAATGCATTGCTTTCAATCAGAAGTGCCGACTGTTAAATCTGCACAAGAATGTCCCGTTCAGAGCTGCCTAATCAGAATTTATTTACCCTACATGCAATGCATTGTATGGCACTTTGGGTCAACTTCTCTAGTGTTAAGTGTGTTATAGAAATGAAGTTGACTTGACTTGAATCATATATTTCTGACATTACTCTTTCAACGAGGCTTAAAGAAATAAGTAGGCAACAATTTTGATGCAACGTGCATTTGATTCCGCAGGAGGGAATTCAGACGAACTGAGAACACGGCTACTTTATGGGTAGTGCCGTATGTAAGAAGTTTCTGAACTCAGCGCTAAGCCGACAGGAGCTGTGCCTCCCTGTGTGTTCGCCACATCAGCAGAAGCAGGATTCGGCGGCTGGTGGAGCCCAAGAAATCGCCACCAGACTCAGACTACTGCAGAGTCTGCGGCTACAGTCCAGATACTCTTCTCTTCTCTCTCTCTCTCTCACTCCCTCTTTCCCTCCCTCCTGCACACCATCTTATTTTTCCTCCTTCACCCTGATTTAAAAGTCTATTTCCATGCCCCCGGAGACAGGAAGCAGCACCCCCCCACCCCACAGCATCACTTCCTGTTCGTGTGGACGGAGGGGCTTATCAGGCCAGCCCAGACTTGTTGTTTGAACCGGAGCCTTGCTTCCTGTTGGGGGGGGGTCAAAGGGAGGCGGAGTCATAGTGTGGTGCATTTGATTATCGTTTACCGCCATTGTGTTTCCACAATGGAAAAGTGCGAGAAACCACATACAGGAGCGCTACTGCTAGCCTGTTGAAGCTAACACCCTCCTCTTCCTGCCTTTTTCACCTGGGGCATGAAGAACTCCGTGCTACCAGTGCACATTACAGCGTCCCACAATCCCCCTCTCCCTTCCCATCATACTGGGCTCAGATGGTCAAAACAAAAACTGCCTGTCTGTCTGTCTGAAAAAGAGCTGTCTGTCCATCTGTCTGTCTGTCTGATAAAGGCAGCATCAGTATGCCCAAAAAATACAGCCATCGATCAGCCTGTTTGTCAGAAAAAGACAGTTAGACTCTGAAAAAGACAGCCACCAGTCAGCCTGTCAGTGTCATAAAAATACAGCCACCTATTTGTCGGAAAAAGACAGCTTTAGTCAGTCATTCTGTTTTAAACGCAGTCCTCTGTTAGAAAAAGACGGCCATCAGTGAGTGTCTGTCTATTTGAAACAAATAGCTGTCCGTCAGTCTGTCTATCTCAAAAATAAACTATTCCACCACTGTAAAAGAGCCATCAAGCTATCTGCCTGAAACCTGTCTCTCCAACTATCTGTGTCCAAAACCACAGCGGTCTCTCCAGCACTATCAGCAGTAATGAGAGAAATACGTGTTAAATGTCCAAACCTGTGTCAGTTATGTAATGGTCTTGGATTTAGCTTCAAATACTTTTCTGCGCTTGACTAATCTCGTCTGGTGTCTGTAGCCAAACCATGAGGACCAGAAGGCGGGGCTTATGCTTTGTGAGAGAGCATTCCTCAGGTTCAAATACACCACAAGCACGGTAAAGCTAGGAAAAGCATTTGAATCCTAAAGAATGAACTTCACCCCGATGTACCCAGGACTGCAAGATGGGCGAGTTTTTGTGAAGACGGTGAGTGACGTAAAACGTCAGCTACGCTGTATAGACAGTGCGGCGCGACCTTTACGTGACAACAGCCTCAGTCGGCTGTAAGGAAGCAGGATATTCAAGCTCACTCCGCACCTGCACCCTTTGATATACGAGGTCCCACCCCACAGCTACAATGTGGCAGGTAGGAGTGTATCTCTCACCCTATCTCTCTCTCCCACTCTCGTTCTCTCTCTCTCTCTCTCCCACTCCCCCGCTCTCGTTCTCGTAGCAACTCTTACCGCCTGACACATCTCGAACAGGGCGCTGGCATTTTTTTATGCGCAAAGCAAATAAAAGCTTGTTAGCTAAAGGTGTGGTAGTAACTCTCGCAGTTTTATTTATCATGGCCTATATATGCGACTGAAGGGCCTACACACTCACTGTGGCCTAGCTGAGTAAACACAGGCATTGCACTCCCCTCATAATACTGAGGGGCTCAAAATACCTGGAACCCTCCGCGCTGAAAACAAACAAAAGCAGGAACAGCCAAGCTTAAATCCAGGGGAAATAAAATAGCCGAGGCGTGTTTACATTTCCTGAGCAAACGCTGGGCTCGGCTCAGCTGTATCAAAGGTAGCAGTCTGGGGCTGCTGGGTAGCTCACGCGGTTATAGCAGCGTTTGCAGAGCAAGGGTGGGCACCACTGGTCAGGATCTATTTCTTGTTTTATTTAATTTAAGATTTATTTCAGCAGGGGTCGGACTGTTCAGCAAGGGCTCAGAATTACACAAATATCAAGCACATACATAACGTCAAGGTAAGAAGTTAAAATCGTGATAAAATACACAGTATTTGCATCATAACAGCAAAATAACACTCAGTTACAACAACAGCAGTTCTCTGACTTCACCAGTCTTTTAAAATGCCCAAATTCTTCCTGTAAACCAGTGGAGGGCAGTGCACCATTGGCAGCATATTGCCATGTCATGCATGGGAGGGATTTGGTTGTAACTCGCATGACTCCTGTGGGAAATCGGGGCAACGCTGGCCTGCTGGTCGTGGAAATGCATGATTGGGTCTCCTCATCCTCACTCTGCACGTGTAGTGTTAATTACCACAGTGTAAAAACAAGCAGTACTGACACTGTGTATTTAAACAGGAGAGACGAGACTGATCCACACTCCAAGGCAGCAGCTGGGGAGCTGGCACACAGAGGTGGCACAGAGGACATTCCTGATTTGAGAGGGATTCGAGGTGCCAAATTCCAAGAAAAAAATGCGTCATTTTCCCACTAATTCAGTCAACAAATATGGGTGATTCACTTGAGATAATGTGGTAATGCGTAAAATACCAACAGCCCTACTGGAATCAACACATTTCGCAAAACACATTATTTTATGAAGCCGCTTTTCATTTTTCATTTAGCTTTTCTTTCCCCATTTCACACTTCATCTAAGGGGTCTTCTTCTTGTATTTACTTCTCGGGAGCAGCTGATATAGAGGTTCAGACATCGGGGGGAGTTACCTTGTCTGATCTACAGCACCTCACCCCACACCGCACTAACACCACACCTACACCGCATCTGATCTACAGCACCTCACCCCACACCGCACTAACACCACACCTACACCGCATCTGATCTACAGCACCTCACCCCACACCGCACTAACTCCACACCTACACCGCGTCTGATCTACAGCACCTCACCCCACACCGCACTAACACCACACCTACACCGCGTCTGATCTACAGCACCTCACCCCACACCGCACAAACACCACACCTACACCGCGTCTGATCTACAGCACCTCACCCCACACCACACTAACACCACACCTACACCGCGTCTGATCTACAGCACCTCACCCCACACCGCACTAACACCACACCTACACCGCGTCTGATCTACAGCACCTCACCCCACACCGCACTAACACCACACCTACACCGCGTCTGATCTACAGTACCTCACCCCACTCCGCACTAACACCACACCTACACCGCGTCTGATCTACAGCACCTCACCCCACACCGCACTAACACCACACCCACACCGCATCTGATCTACAGCACCTCACCCCACACCACACTAATACCACACCTACACCGCATCTGATCTACAGCAGCTCACCCCACACCGCACTAACACCACACCTACACCGCGTCTGATCTACAGCACCTCACCCCACACCGCACAAACACCACACCTACACCGCGTCTGATCTACAGCACCTCACCCCACACCGCACAAACACCACACCTACACCGCGTCTGATCTACAGCAGCTCACCCCACGCCGCACAAACACCACACCTACACCGCGTCTGATCTACAGCACCTCACCCCACGCCACACTAACACCACACCTACACCGCGTCTGATCTACAGTACCTCACCCCACTCCGCACTACCACCACACCTACACCGCGTCTGATCTACAGCACCTCACCCCACACCGCACTAACACCACACCTACACCGCGTCTGATCTACAGTACCTCACCCCACGCCGCACTAACACCACACCTACACCGCGTCTGATCTACAGCACCTCACCCCACACCGCACTACCACCACACCTACACCGCGTCTGATCTACAGCACCTCACCCCACACCACACTAACACCACACCTACACCGCGTCTGATCTACAGCACCTCACCCCACACCGCACTAACACCACACCTACACCGTGTCTGATCTACAGTACCTCACCCCACGCCGCACTAACACCACACCTACACCGCGTCTGATCTACAGCACCTCACCCCACACCACACTAACACCACACCTACACCGCGTCTGATCTACAGCAGCTCACCCCACACCGCACTAACACCACACCTACACCGCGTCTGATCTACAGCACCTCGCCCCACACCGCACTAACACCACACCTACACCGCGTCTGATCTACAGTACCTCACCCCACACCGCACTAACACCACACCTACACCGCGTCTGATCTACAGCTGCTCACCCCACACCGCACTAACACCACACCTACACTGCGTCTGATCTACAGCACCTCACCCCACACCGCACTAACACCACACCTACACCGCGTCTGATCTACAGCACCTCACCCCACACCGCACTAACACCACACCTACACCGCGTCTGATCTACAGCACCACACCCGACACCGCAGTAACACCACACCTCCACCGCGTCTGATCTACAGCACCTCCCCCCACACCGCACTAACACCACACCTACACCGCGTCTGATCTACAGCACCTCACCCCACACCGCACTAACACCACACCTACACCGCATCTGATCTACAGCAGCTCACCCCACACCGCACTAACACCACACCTACACCGCGTCTGATCTACAGCAGCTCACCCCACACCGCACTAACACCACACCTACACCGCGTCTGATCTACAGCACCTCACCCCACGCCGCACTAACTCCACACCTACACCGCGTCTGATCTACAGCACCTCACCCCACACCACACAAACACCACACCTACACCGCGTCTGATCTACAGCACCTCACCCCACACCGCACTAACACCACACCTACACCGCGTCTGATCTACAGCACCTCACCCCACACCACACAAACACCACACCTACACCGCGTCTGATCTACAGCACCTCACCCCACACCGCACTAACACCACACCTACACCGCGTCTCATCTACAGCACCTCACCCCACACCACACTAACACCACACCGACACCGCGTCTGATCTACAGCACCTCACCCCACACCGCACTAACACCACACCTACACCGCGTCTCATCTACAGCACCTCACCCCACGCCGCACTAACTCCACACCTACACCGCATCTGATCTACAGCACCTCACCCCACACCGCACTAACACCACACCTACACCGCGTCTGATCTACAGCACCTCACCCCATACCGCACTAACACCACACCTACACCGCGTCTCATCTACAGCACCTCACCCCACACCGCACTAACACCACACCGACACCGCGTCTGATCTACAGCACCTCACCCCACACCACACTAACACCACACCTACACCGCGTCTGATCTACAACACCTCACCCCACACCGCACTAACTCCACACCTACACCGCATCTGATCTACAGCACCTCACCCCACACCGCACTAACACCACACCTACACCGCGTCTGATCTACAGCACCTCACCCCACACCGCACTAACACCACACCTACACCGCGTCTCATCTACAGCACCTCACCCCACACCGCACTAACACCACACCGACACCGCGTCTGATCTACAGCACCTCACCCCACACCGCACTAACACCACACCTACACCGCGTCTCATCTACAGCACCTCACCCCACACCGCACTAACACCACACCTACACCGCGTCTGATCTACAGCACCTCACCCCACACCGCACTAACACCACACCTACACCGCGTCTGATCTACAGCAGCTCACCCCACACCGCACTAACTCCACACCTACACCGCGTCTGATCTACAGCAGCTCACCCCACACCACACTAACACCACACCTACACCGCGTCTGATCTACAGCACCTCACCCCACACCGCACTAACACCACACCTACACCGCATCTCATCTACAGCACCTCACCCCACACCGCACTAACACCACACCTACACCGCGTCTGATCTACAGCACCTCACCCCACACCGCACTAACACCACACCTACACCGCGTCTGATCTACAGCAGCTCACCCCACACCGCACTAACTCCACACCTACACCTCGTCTGATCTACAGCACCTCACCCCACACCACACTAACACCACACCTACACCGCGTCTCATCTACAGCACCTCACCCCACACCGCACAAACACCACACCTACACCGCGTCTGATCTACAGCACCTCACCCCACACCGCACTAACACCACACCTACACCGCGTCTCATCTACAGCACCTCACCCCACACCGCACTAACTCCACACCTACACCGCGTCTCATCTACAGCACCTCATCCCCACACCACACTAACTCCACACCTACACCGCGTCTGATCTACAGCACCTCACCCCACACCGCACTAACACCACACCTACACCGCGTCTGATCTACAGCACCTCACCCCACACCACACTAACACCACACCTACACCGCGTCTGATCTACAGCACCTCACCCCACACCGCACTAACTCCACACCTACACCGCGTCTCATCTACAGCACCTCACCCCACACCACACTAACTCCACACCTACACCGCGTCTGATCTACAGCACCTCACCCCACACCGCACTAACACCACACCTACACCGCGTCTGATCTACAGCACCTCACCCCACACCGCACTAACTCCACACCTACACCGCGTCTCATCTACAGCACCTCACCGCACACCACACTAACTCCACACCTACACCGCGTCTGATCTACAGCACCTCACCCCACACCGCACTAACACCACACCTACACCGCGTCTGATCTACAGCACCTCACCCCACACCGCACTAACACCACACCTACACCGCGTCTGATCTACAGCACCTCACCCCACACCACACTAACACCACACCTACACCGCGTCTGATCTACAGCACCTCACCCCACACCGCACTAACTCCACACCTACACCGCATCTGATCTACAGCAGCTCACCCCACACCGCACTAACACCACACCTACACCGCGTCTGATCTACAGCAGCTCACCCCACACCGCACTAACACCACACCTACACCGCGTCTGATCTACAGCACCTCACCCCACACCGCACTAACTCCACACCTACACCGCATCTGATCTACAGCACCTCACCCCACACCGCACTAACTCCACACCTACACCGCATCTGATCTACAGCACCTCACCCCACACCACACTAACACCACACCTACACCGCGTCTGATCTACAGCACCTCACCCCACACCGCACTAACTCCACACCTACACCGCGTCCGATCTACAGTACCTCACCCCACCCCACACTAACCCCACCCCTACCCCGCGTCTCATCTACAGCACCTCACCCCACACCGCACTAACACCACTCCTACACCGCGTCTGATCTACAGCAGCTCACCCCACACCGCACTAACACCACACCTACACCGCGTCTCATCTACAGCACCTCACCCCACACCACACTAACACCACACCTACACCGCGTCTGATCTACAGCACCTCACCCCACACCGCACTAACTCCACACCTACACCGCATCTGATCTACAGCAGCTCACCCCACACCGCACTAACACCACACCTACACCGCGTCTGATCTACAGCACCTCACCCCACACCACACTAACTCCACACCGACACCGCGTCTGATCTACAGCACCTCACCCCACACCGCACTAACACCACACCTACACCGCGTCTGATCTACAGCACCTCACCCCACACCGCACTAACACCACACCTACACCGCGTCTGATCTACAGCACCTCACCCCACACCACACTAACACCACACCTACACCGCGTCTCATCTACAGCACCTCACCCCACACCGCACTAACTCCACACCTACACCGCGTCTCATCTACAGCACCTCACCCCACACCACACTAACTCCACACCTACACCGCGTCTGATCTACAGCACCTCACCCCACACCACACTAACACCACACCTACACCGCGTCTGATCTACAGCACCTCACCCCACACCGCACTAACTCCACACCTACACCGCGTCTGATCTACAGCACCTCACCCCACACCACACTAACTCCACACCTACACCGCGTCTCATCTACAGCACCTCACCCCACACCGCACTAACACCACACCTACACCGCGTCTCATCTACAGCACCTCACCCCACACCGCACTAACACCACACCTACACCGCGTCTGATCTACAGCACCTCACCCCACACCGCACTAAAACCACACCTACACCGCGTCTGATCTACAGCACCTCACCCCACACCACACTAACACCACACCTACACCGCGTCTCATCTACAGCACCTCACCCCACACCGCACTAACTCCACACCTACACCGCGTCTGATCTACAGCACCTCACCCCACACCGCACTAACACCACACCTACACCGCGTCTCATCTACAGCACCTCACCCCACACCACACTAACACCACACCTACACCGCGTCTGATCTACAGCACCTCACCCCACACCGCACTAACACCACACCTACACCGCGTCTGATCTACAGCACCTCACCCCACACCGCACTAACTCCACACCTACACCGCGTCTGATCTACAGCACCTCACCCCACACCGCACTAACTCCACACCTACACCGCGTCTCATCTACAGCACCTCACCCCACACCGCACTAACTCCACACCTACACCGCGTCTGATCTACAGCACCTCACCCCACACCGCACTAACTCCACACCTACACCGCGTCTGATCTACAGCACCTCACCCCACACCGCACTAACTCAACACCTACACCGCGTCTCATCTAAAGCACCTCACCCCACACCACACTAACACCACACCTACACTGCATCTCATCTACAGCAGCTCACCCCACACCGCACTAACACCACACCTACACCGCGTCTGATCTACAGCACCTCACCCTCACCCCACACCGCACTAACACCACACCTACACCGCGTCTCATCTACAGCACCTCACCCCACACCGCACTAACACCACACCTACACCGCGTCTGATCTACAGCACCTCACCCCACACCGCACTAACACCACACCTACACCGCATCTGATCTACAGCACCTCACCCCACACCGCACTAACACCACACCTACACCGCATCTGATCTACAGCACCTCACCCCACACCGCACTAACTCCACACCTACACCGCGTCTGATCTAGAGCACCTCACCCCACACCACACTAACTCCACACCTACACCGCGTCTCATCTACAGCACCTCACCCCACACCGCACTAACACCACACCTACACCGCGTCTGACCTACAGCACCTCACCCCACACCACACTAACACCACACCTACACCGCGTCTGATCTACAACACCTCACCCCACGCCGCACTAACACCACACCTACACCGCGTCTGATCTACAGCACCTCACCCCACACCGCACTAACACCACACCTACACCGCATCTCATCTACAGCACCTCACCCCACACCGCACTAACTCCACACCTACACCGCATCTGATCTACAGCACCTCACCCCACGCCGCACTAACACCACACCTACACCGTGTCTGATCTACAGCACCTCACCCCACACCGCACTAACACCACACCTACACCGCGTCTGATCTACAGCACCTCACCCCACACCGCACTAACACCACACCTACACCGCATCTCATCTACAGCAGCTCACCCCACACCGCACTAACACCACACCTACACCGCGTCTGATCTACAGCACCTCACCCTCACCCCACACCGCACTAACACCACACCTACACCGCGTCTCATCTACAGCACCTCACCCCACACCGCACTAACTCCACACCGACACCGCGTCTCATCTACAGCACCTCACCCCACACCGCACTAACTCCACACCTACACCGCGTCTCATCTACAGCACCTCACCCCACACCGCACTAACTCCACACCTACACCGCGTCTCATCTACAGCACCTCACCCCACACCGCACTAACTCCACACCTACACCGCGTCTCATCTACAGCACCTCACCCCACACCGCACTAACACCAAACCTACACCGCGTCTCATCTACAGCACCTCACCCCACACCGCACTAACTCCACACCTACACCGCGTCTCATCTACAGCACCTCACCCCACACCGAAGTAACACCACACCTACACCGCGTCTGATCTACAGCAGCTCACCCCACACCACACTAACACCACACCTACACCGCGTCTCATCTACAGCACCTCACCCCACACCACACTAACACCACACCTACACCGCGTCTGATCTACAGCACCTCACCCCACACCACACTAACACCACACCTACACCGCGTCTGATCTACAGCACCTCACCCCATGCCGCACTAACACCACACCTACACCGCGTCTGATCTACAGCACCTCACCCCACACCACACTAACACCACACCTACACCGCGTCTGATCTACAGCACCTCACCCCACGCCGCACTAACACCACACCTACACCGCGTCTGATCTACAGCACCTCACCCCACACCACACTAACACCACACCTACACCGCGTCTCATCTACAGCACCTCACCCCACACCACACTAACTCCACACCTACACCGCGTCTGATCTACAGCACCTCACCCCACTCCGCACTAACACCACACCTACACCGCGTCTGATCTACAGCACCTCACCCCACACCGCACTAACACCACACCTACACCGCATCTGATCTACAGCACCTCACCCCACACCGCACTAACACCACACCTACACCGCATCTGATCTACAGCACCTCACCCCACACCGCACTAACTCCACACCTACACCGCGTCTGATCTACAGCACCTAACCCCACACCACACTAACTCCACACCTACACCGCGTCTCATCTACAGCACCTCACCCCACACCGCACTAACACCACACCTACACCGCGTCTGATCTACAGCACCTCACCCCACACCACACTAACACCACACCTACACCGCATCTGATCTACAACACCTCACCCCACGCTGCACTAACACCACACCTACACCGCGTCTGATCTACAGCACCTCACCCCACACCGCACTAACACCACACCTACACCGCATCTCATCTACAGCACCTCACCCCACACCGCACTAACTCCACACCTACACCGCGTCTCATCTACAGCACCTCACCCCACACCACACTAACACCACACCTACACCGCGTCTGATCTACAGCAGCTCACCCCACACCACACAAACACCACACCTACACCGCGTCTCATCTACAGCACCTCACCCCACACCGCACTAACACCACACCTACACCGCGTCTGATCTACAGCACCTCACCCCACACCACACTAACACCACACCTACACCGCGTCTGATCTACAGCACCTCACCCCACACCGCACAAACACCACACCTACACCGCGTCTGATCTACAGCACCTCACCCCACACCACATTAACACCACACCTACACCGCGTCTGATCTACAACACCTCACCCCACGCCGCACTTACACCACACCTACACCGCGTCTGATCTACAGCACCTCACCCCACACCGCACTAACACCACACCTACACTGTGTCTGATCTACAGCACCTCACCCCACCCCACACTAACACCACACCTACACCGCGGCTCATCTACAGCACCTCACCCCACACCACACTAACTACACACCTACACCGCGTCTGATCTACAGCACCTCACCCCACACCGCACTAACACCACACCTACACCGCGTCTGATCTACAGCACCTCACCCCACACCGCACTAACACCACACCTACACCGCATCTGATCTACAGCACCTCCCCCCACACCGCACTAACACCACACCTACACCGCATCTGATCTACAGCACCTCACCCCACACCGCAATAACTCCACACCTACACCGCGTCTGATCTACAGCACCTCACCCCACACCACACTAACTCCACACCTAATCCGCGTCTCATCTACAGCACCTCACCCCACACCGCACTAACACCACACCTACACTGCGTCTGATCTACAGCACCTCACCCCTCACCACAGTAACA
This sequence comes from Gymnothorax reevesii, assembly GCA_029721435.1. Taxonomy (NCBI): domain Eukaryota; kingdom Metazoa; phylum Chordata; class Actinopteri; order Anguilliformes; family Muraenidae; genus Gymnothorax; species Gymnothorax reevesii. The sequence goes on from CM056575.1 coordinate 143,420,299, forward strand.
CCACACCTACACCGCGTCTGATCTACAACACCTCACCCCACGCCGCACTAACACCACACCTACACCGCGTCTGATCTACAGCACCTCACCCCACACCGCACTAACACCACACCTACACCGCATCTCATCTACAGCACCTCACCCCACACCGCACTAACTCCACAGCTACACCGCATCTGATCTACAGCACCTCACCCCACGCCGCACTAACACCACACCTACACCGTGTCTGATCTACAGCACCTCACCCCACACCGCACTAACACCACACCAACACCGCGTCTGATCTACAGCACCTCACCCCACACCACACGAACACCACACCTACACCGCGTCTGATCTACAACACCTCACCCCACGCCGCACTAACACCAAACCTACACCGCGTCTGATCTACAGCACCTCACCCCACACCGCACTAACACCACACCTACACCGCGTCTGATCTACAGCACCTCACCCCACACCGCACTAACACCACAGCTACACCGCGTCTGATCTACAGCACCTCACCCTCACCCCACACCACACTAACACCACACCTACACCGCGTCTGATATACAGCACCTCACCCCACACCGCACAAACACCACACCTACACCGCGTCTGATCTACAGCACCTCACCCCACACCACACTAACACCACACCTACACCGCGTCTGATCTACAACACCTCACCCCACGCCGCACTAACACCACACCTACACCGCGTCTGATCTACAGCACCTCACCCCACACCGCACTAACACCACACCTACACTGTGTCTGATCTACAGCACCTCACCCCACACCACACTAACACCACACCTACACCGCGGCTCATCTACAGCACCTCACCCCACACCACACTAACTCCACACCTACACCGCGTCTGATCTACAGCACCTCACCCCACACCGCACTAACACCACACCTACACCGCGTCTGATCTACAGCACCTCACCCCACACCGCACTAACACCACACCTACACCGCATCTGATCTACAGCACCTCCCCCCACACCGCACTAACACCACACCTACACCGCATCTGATCTACAGCACCTCACCCCACACCGCAATAACTCCACACCTACACCGCGTCTGATCTACAGCACCTCACCCCACACCACACTAACTCCACACCTACACCGCGTCTCATCTACAGCACCTCACCCCACACCGCACTAACACCACACCTACACCGCGTCTGATCTACAGCACCTCACCCCACACCACACTAACACCACACCTACACCGCGTCTGATCTACAACACCTCACCCCACGCCGCACTAACACCACACCTACACCGCGTCTGATCTACAGCACGTCACCCCACACCGCACTAACACCACACCTACACCGCATCTCATCTACAGCACCTCACCCCACGCCGCACTAACTCCACACCTACACCGCATCTGATCTACAGCACCTCACCCCACGCCGCACTAACACCACACCTACACCGTGTCTGATCTACAGCACCTCACCCCACACCGCACTAACACCACACCAACACCGCGTCTGATCTACAGCACCTCACCCCACACCACACGAACACCACACCTACACCGCGTCTGATCTACAACACCTCACCCCACGCCGCAATAACACCAAACCTACACCGCGTCTGATCTACAGCACCTCACCCCACACCGCACTAACACCACACCTACACCGCGTCTGATCTACAGCACCTCACCCCACACCGCACTAACACCACAGCTACACCGCGTCTGATCTACAGCACCTCACCCTCACCCCACACCACACTAACACCACACCTACACCGCGTCTGATCTACAGCACCTCACCCCACTCCGCACTAACACCACACCTACACCGCATCTCATCTACAGCACCTCACCCCACACTGCACAAACACCACACCAACACCGCGTCTGATCTACAGCACCTCACCCCACACCGCACTAACACCACACCTACACCGCGTCTGATCTACAGCACCTCACCCCACACCGCACTAACTCCACACCTACACCGCGTCTGATCTACAGCACCTAACCCCACACCACACTAACTCCACACCTACACCGCGTCTCATCTACAGCACCTCACCCCACACCGCACTAACACCACAGCTACACCGCGTCTGATCTACAGCACCTCACCCCACACCACACTAACACCACACCTACACCGCATCTGATCTACAACACCTCACCCCACGCTGCACTAACACCACACCTACACCGCGTCTGATCTACAGCACCTCACCCCACACCGCACTAACACCACACCTACACCGCATCTCATCTACAGCACCTCACCCCACACCGCACTAACTCCACACCTACACCGCGTCTCATCTACAGCACCTCACCCCACACCACACTAACACCACACCTACACCGCGTCTGATCTACAGCAGCTCACCCCACACCACACTAACACCACACCTACACCGCGTCTCATCTACAGCACCTCACCCCACACCGCACTAACACCACAGCTACACCGCGTCTGATCTACAGCACCTCACCCCACACCACACTAACACCACACCTACACCGCGTCTGATCTACAGCACCTCACCCCACACCGCACAAACACCACACCTACACCGCGTCTGATCTACAGCACCTCACCCCACACCACACTAACACCACACCTACACCGCGTCTGATCTACAACACCTCACCCCACGCCGCACTAACACAACACCTACACCGCGTCTGATCTACAGCACCTCACCCCACACCGTACTAACACCACACCTACACTGTGTCTGATCTACAGCACCTCACCCCACACCACACTAACACCACACCTACACCGCGGCTCATCTACAGCACCTCACCCCACACCACACTAACTCCACACCTACACCGCGTCTGATCTACAGCACCTCACCCCACACCGCACTAACACCACACCTACACCGCGTCTGATCTACAGCACCTCACCCCACACCGCACTAACACCACACCTACACCGCATCTGATCTACAGCACCTCCCCCCACGCCGCACTAACACCACACCTACACCGCATCTGATCTACAGCACCTCCCCCCACACCGCACTAACTCCACACCTACACCGCGTCTCATCTACAGCACCTCACCCCACACCACACTAACTCCACACCTACACCGCGTCTCATCTACAGCACCTCACCCCACACCGCACTAACACCACACCAACACCGCGTCTGACCTACAGCACCTCACCCCCCACCCCACGAACACCACACCTACACCGCGTCTGATCTACAACACCTCACCCCACGCCGCACTAACACCAAACCTACACCGCGTCTGATCTACAGCACCTCACCCCACACCGCACTAACACCACACCTACACCGCGTCTGATCTACAGCACCTCACCCCACACCGCACTAACACCACAGCTACACCGCGTCTGATCTACAGCCCCTCACCCTCACCCCACACCACACTAACACCACACCTACACCGCGTCTGATATACAGCACCTCACCCCACACCGCACAAACACCACACCTACACCGCGTCTGATCTACAGCACCTCACCCCACACCACACTAACACCACACCTACACCGCGTCTGATCTACAACACCTCACCCCACGCCGCACTAACACCACACCTACACCGCGTCTGATCTACAGCACCTCACCCCACACCGCACTAACACCACACCTACACTGTGTCTGATCTACAGCACCTCACCCCACACCACACTAACACCACACCTACACCGCGGCTCATCTACAGCACCTCACCCCACACCACACTAACTCCACACCTACACCGCGTCTGATCTACAGCACCTCACCCCACACCGCACTAACACCACACCTACACCGCGTCTGATCTACAGCACCTCACCCCACACCGCACTAACACCACACCTACACCGCATCTGATCTACAGCACCTCCCCCCACACCGCACTAACACCACACCTACACCGCATCTGATCTACAGCACCTCACCCCACACCGCAATAACTCCACACCTACACCGCGTCTGATCTACAGCACCTCACCCCACACCACACTAACTCCACACCTACACCGCGTCTCATCTACAGCACCTCACCCCACACCGCACTAACACCACACCTACACCGCGTCTGATCTACAACACCTCACCCCACGCCGCACTAACACCACACCTACACCGCGTCTGATCTACAGCACGTCACCCCACACCGCACTAACACCACACCTACACCGCATCTCATCTACAGCACCTCACCCCACGCCGCACTAACTCCACACCTACACCGCATCTGATCTACAGCACCTCACCCCACGCCGCACTAACACCACACCTACACCGTGTCTGATCTACAGCACCTCACCCCACACCGCACTAACACCACACCAACACCGCGTCTGATCTACAGCACCTCACCCCACACCACACGAACACCACACCTACACCGCGTCTGATCTACAACACCTCACCCCACGCCGCAATAACACCAAACCTACACCGCGTCTGATCTACAGCACCTCACCCCACACCGCACTAACACCACACCTACACCGCGTCTGATCTACAGCACCTCACCCCACACCGCACTAACACCACAGCTACACCGCGTCTGATCTACAGCACCTCACCCTCACCCCACACCACACTAACACCACACCTACACCGCGTCTGATCTACAGCACCTCACCCCACTCCGCACTAACACCACACCTACACCGCATCTCATCTACAGCACCTCACCCCACACTGCACAAACACCACACCAACACCGCGTCTGATCTACAGCACCTCACCCCACACCGCACTAACACCACACCTACACCGCGTCTGATCTACAGCACCTCACCCCACACCGCACTAACTCCACACCTACACCGCGTCTGATCTACAGCACCTAACCCCACACCACACTAACTCCACACCTACACCGCGTCTCATCTACAGCACCTCACCCCACACCGCACTAACACCACACCTACACCGCGTCTGATCTACAGCACCTCACCCCACACCACACTAACACCACACCTACACCGCATCTGATCTACAACACCTCACCCCACGCTGCACTAACACCACACCTACACTGCGTCTGATCTACAGCACCTCACCCCACACCGCACTAACACCACACCTACACCGCATCTCATCTACAGCACCTCACCCCACACCGCACTAACTCCACACCTACACCGCGTCTCATCTACAGCACCTCACCCCACACCACACTAACACCACACCTACACCGCGTCTGATCTACAGCAGCTCACCCCACACCACACTAACACCACACCTACACCGCGTCTCATCTACAGCACCTCACCCCACACCGCACTAACACCACACCTACACCGCGTCTGATCTACAGCACCTCACCCCACACCACACTAACACCACACCTACACCGCGTCTGATCTACAGCACCTCACCCCACACCGCACAAACACCACACCTACACCGCGTCTGATCTACAGCACCTCACCCCACACCACACTAACACCACACCTACACCGCGTCTGATCTACAACACCTCACCCCACGCCGCACTAACACCACACCTACACCGCGTCTGATCTACAGCACCTCACCCCACACCGTACTAACACCACACCTACACTGTGTCTGATCTACAGCACCTCACCCCACACCACACTAACACCACACCTACACCGCGGCTCATCTACAGCACCTCACCCCACACCACACTAACTCCACACCTACACCGCGTCTGATCTACAGCACCTCACCCCACACCGCACTAACACCACACCTACACCGCGTCTGATCTACAGCACCTCACCCCACACCGCACTAACACCACACCTACACCGCATCTGATCTACAGCACCTCCCCCCACACCGCACTAACACCACACCTACACCGCATCTGATCTACAGCACCTCCCCCCACACCGCACTAACTGCACACCTACACCGCGTCTCATCTACAGCACCTCACCCCACACCACACTAACTCCACACCTACACCGCGTCTCATCTACAGCACCTCACCCCACACCGCACTAACACCACACCTACACCGCGTCTGATCTACAGCACCTCACCCCACACCACACTAACACCACACCTACACCGCGTCTGATCTACAACACCTCACCCCACGCCGCACTAACACCACACCTACACCGCGTCTGATCTACAGCACCTCACCCCACACCGCACTAACACCACACCTACACCGCATCTCATCTACAGCACCTCACCCCACACCGCACTAACTCCACACCTACACCGCATCTGATCTACAGCACCTCACCCCACGCCGCACTAACACCACACCTACACCGTGTCTGATCTACAGCACCTCACCCCACACCGCACTAACACCACACCAACACCGCGTCTGATCTACAGCACCTCACCCCACACCACACGAACACCACACCTACACCGCGTCTGATCTACAACACCTCACCCCACGCCGCACTAACACCAAACCTACACCGCGTCTGATCTACAGCACCTCACCCCACACCGCACTAACACCACACCTACACCGCGTCTGATCTACAGCACCTCACCCCACACCGCACTAACACCACAGCTACACCGCGTCTGATCTACAGCACCTCACCCTCACCCCACACCACACTAACACCACACCTACACCGCGTCTGATCTACAGCACCTCACCCCACTCCGCACTAACACCACACCTACACCGCATCTCATCTACAGCACCTCACCCCACACTGCACAAACACCACACCAACACCGCGTCTGATCTACAGCACCTCACCCCACACCGCACTAACACCACACCTACACCGCGTCTGATCTACAGCACCTCACCCCACACCGCACTAACTCCACACCTACACCGCGTCTCATCTACAGCACCTCACCCCACACCGCACTAACACCACACCTACACCGCGTCTGATCTACAGCACCTCACCCCACACCACACTAACACCACACCTACACCGCGTCTGATCTACAGCACCTCACCCCACACCGCACAAACACCACACCTACACCGCGTCTGATCTACAGCACCTCACCCCACACCACACTAACACCACACCTACACCGCGTCTGATCTACAACACCTCACCCCACGCCGCACTAACACCACACCTACACCGCGTCTGATCTACAGCACCTCACCCCACACCGCACTAACACCACACCTACACTGTGTCTGATCTACAGCACCTCACCCCACACCACACTAACACCACACCTACACCGCGTCTCATCTACAGCACCTCACCCCACACCACACTAACTCCACACCTACACCGCGTCTGATCTACAGCACCTCACCCCACACCGCACTAACACCACACCTACACCGCGTCTGATCTACAGCACCTCACCCCACACCGCACTAACACCACACCTACACCGCATCCGATCTACAGCACCTCACCCCACACCGCACTAACACCACACCTACACCGCATCTGATCTACAGCACCTCACCCCACACCGCACTAACTCCACACCTACACCGCGTCTGATCTACAGCACCTCACCCCACACCACACTAACTCCACCTCTACACGGCGTCTCATCTACAGCACCTCACCCCACACCGCACTAACACCACACCTACACCGCGTCTGATCTACAGCACCTCACCCCACACCGCACTAACACCACACCTACACCGCGTCTGATCTACAACACCTCACCCCACGCCGCACTAACACCACACCTACACCGCGTCTGATCTACAGCACCTCACCCCACACCGCACTAACACCACACCTACACCGCATCTCATCTACAGCACCTCACCCCACACCGCACTAACTCCACACCTACACCGCGTCTCATCTACAGCACCTCACCCCACACCACACTAACACCACACCTACACCGCGTCTGATCTACAGCAGCTCACCCCACACCACACTAACACCACACCTACACCGCGTCTCATCTACAGCACCTCACCCCACACCGCACTAACACCACACCTACACCGCGTCTGATCTACAGCACCTCACCCCACACCACACTAACACCACACCTACACCGCGTCTGATCTACAGCACCTCACCCCACACCGCACAAACACCACACCTACACCGCGTCTGATCTACAGCACCTCACCCCACACCACACTAACACCACACCTACACCGCGTCTGATCTACAACACCTCACCCCACGCCGCACTAACACCACACCTACACCGCGTCTGATCTACAGCACCTCACCCCACACCGCACTAACACCACACCTACACTGTGTCTGATCTACAGCACCTCACCCCACACCACACTAACACCACACCTACACCGCGGCTCATCTACAGCACCTCACCCCACACCACACTAACTCCACACCTACACCGCGTCTGATCTACAGCACCTCACCCCACACCGCACTAACACCACACCTACACCGCGTCTGATCTACAGCAGCTCACCCCACGCCGCACTAACACCACACCTACACCGCATCTGATCTACAGCACCTCACCCCACACCGCACTAACACCACACCTACACCGCATCTGATCTACAGCACCTCACCCCACACCGCACTAACTCCACACCTACACCGCGTCTGATCTATAGCACCTCACCCCACACCACACTAACTCCACACCTACACCGCGTCTCATCTACAGCACCGCACCCCACACCGCACTAACACCACACCTACACCGCGTCTGATCTACAGCACCTCACCCCACACCACACTAACACCACACCTACACCGCGTCTGATCTACAACACCTCACCCCACGCCGCACTAACACCACACCTACACCGCGTCTGATCTACAGCACCTCACCCCACACCGCACTAACACCACACCTACACCGCATCTCATCTACAGCACCTCACCCCACACCGCACTAACTCCACACCTACACCGCATCTGATCTACAGCACCTCACCCCACGCCGCACTAACACCACACCTACACCGTGTCTGATCTACAGCACCTCACCCCACACCGCACTAACACCACACCTACACCGCGTCTGATCTACAGCACCTCACCCCACACCACACGAACACCACACCTACACCGCGTCTGATCTACAACACCTCACCCCACGCCGCACTAACACCACACCTACACCGCGTCTGATCTACAGCACCTCACCCCACACCGCACTAACACCACACCTACACCGCGTCTGATCTACAGCACCTCACCCCACACCGCACTTACACCACAGCTACACCGCGTCTGATCTACAGCACCTCACCCTCACCCCACACCACACTAACACCACACCTACACCGTGTCTGATCTACAGCACCTCACCCCACTCCGCACTAACACCACACCTACACCGCATCTCATCTACAGCACCTCACCACACACCGCACAAACACCACAGCTACACCGCGTCTGATCTACAGCACCTCACCCCACACCGCACTAACACCACACCTACACCGCGTCTGATCTACAGCACCTCACCCCACACCGCACTAACTCCACACCTACACCGCATCTCATCTACAGCACCTCACCCCACACCACACTAACACCACACCTACACCGCATCTCATCTACAGCACCTCACCCCACACCGCACTAACACCACACCTACACCCCGTCTGATCTCCAGCACCTCACCCCACACCACACTAACACCACACCTACACCGCATCTGATCTACAGCACCTCACCCCACACCGCACTAACACCACACCTACACCGCATCTCATCTACAGCACCTCACCCCACACCGCACTAACACCACACCTACACCGCGTCTGATCTACAGCAGCTCACCCCACACCGCACTAACACCACACCTACACCGCGTCTGATCTACAGCACCTCACCCTACACCGCACTAACACCACACCTACACCGCGTCTCATCTACAGCACCTCACCCCACACCGCACTAACACCACACCTACACCGCGTCTCATCTACAGCACCTCACCCCACACCACACTAACACCACACCTACACCGCGTCTCATCTACAGCACCTCACCCCACACCACACTAACTCCACACCTACACCGCGTCTCATCTACAGCACCTCACCCCACACCGCACTAACACCACACCTACACCGCGTCTGATCTACAGCACCTCACCCCACACCGCACTAACACCACACCTACACCGCGTCTCATCTACAGCACCTCACCTCACACCACACTAACACCACACCTACACCGCGTCTGATCTACAGCACCTCACCCCACACCGCACTAACACCACACCTACACCGCCTCTGATCTACAGCAGCTCACCCCACACCGCACTAACACCACACCTACACCGCCTCTGATCTACAGCACCTCACCCCACACCACACTAACACCACACCTACACCGCGTCTGATCTACAGCACCTCACCCCACACCGCACTAACACCACACCTACACCGCGTCTCATCTACAGCACCTCACCCCACACCGCACTAACACCACACCGACACCGCGTCTGATCTACAGTACCTCACCCCACACCACACTAACACCACACCTACACCGCGTCTGATCTACAGCACCTCACCCCACACCACACTAACACCACACCTACACCGCATCTCATCTACAGCACCTCACCCCACACCACACTAACACCACACCTACACCGCGTCTGATCTACAGCACCTCACCCCACACCGCACTAACACCACACCTACACCGCGTCTGATCTACAGCAGCTCACCCCACACCACACTAACACCACACATATACCGCGTCTGATCTACAGCACCGCACCCCACACCGCACTAACTCCACACCTACACCGTGTCTGATCTACAGCACCTCACCCCACACCGCACTAACACCACACCTACACCGCGTCTGATCTACAGCAGCTCACCCCACACCACACTAACACCACACCTACACCGCGTCTGATCTACAGCAGCTCACCCCACACCACACTAACACCACACCTACACCGCGTCTCATCTACAGCACCTCACCCCACACCGCACTAACACCACACCTACACTGTGTCTGATCTACAGCACCTCACCCCACACCGCCGTACCACACCTATACTGCGACAAACTCTCTTCACTCAGGGGTTCTGCTCCTGACACAAGTGTGGGGTTCTGGGCAGAGACATAAAATTGGTTTAGAAAGTGTGAGTGTGAATGAGTCAGTGTGTGGTGTGTATGTGTGTGTGTATTTTGGGGGGGGGGGGGATAGTTCAGTGTGATGAAGGTCCATAATTGAATCTACACGGTATTTCCAGGATACTTTCCTCACAAAGTTGGAAAAAGTTGAGAAAGAATTTTTTTGAAAATGAGAAGGTCTTGACCCCCCCTCCATTTTGACCCACCTTCCCTCCTGGTTCCGGTCCATGAGATCAAACTGCTTCCTCAGCCACCTGCAGCAAAAGAGACAGGCGTAAATCCCCCAAAGCAATAACACTGCATCCCCTGCGCAATGTCTACATTACAGCGGGCCATGACACCTCCGTCCGCAAACAACGGCCCAAAAAACCTGTGGAGCCACCATAACCTGCTGATTCAATACAGTTACAGCGCTTATCTCTGCATATCAGTGTTTTGATTTGGTTTGGGCGACCCGTTGACAGAAATCACAGGGTATTACCTCCCGGCGAGCTTTTGAAGCCTCTCTAGCAACTGACAGTAGAAATGCCCTGTGGAATTACTCAGCTGAGGCCATTTTGTATTTGTTACCCCAGCTAAATAGAGGCCACTACAGGAAATACACAAAATAAAAGTTTTTGAAAAACACTCTCAAAACCATAAAATAATGTCAATCTGCCTAATTTCACCAAAAATTATCCTGATCAATTTTCTGCATTGACACCCTCAAATCCATAATCAAACTTCCATAATTCACATCAGGCTTGATATTGAACATTTATATTATAGTCAAATCGTAATTTACATTCATCCAGCACTGCTGTCAAAACAGGGACTGTGTAAGTCCAGTCATTGTGCTAATTCCTGGTGAATAAACAGGATTAATAAAGGATTCAAAAATAAAAGGTTTCAACATCTCCCCCCTCGCTGTCCTTCACATGAAGGCAGGAACAGTGGAAGCTTTTCATTCATTATTCATGGACAACAGCAGTAAGAAATCCCCCTGCGCACAGTGCTGTGGGCAGTCAGTCTGTGAAGCGCTTTTACCTGCAGCGGACAGAGCTGTTATTCACAGGGTGGTATACGGGCGCTAGAAATACCCAAAGTTAAACATTTCTGAACCAGGTCAGAGTTTCTGTTGGAATGGGGGAATCGCTCGAGTTATTTTACTGAATCACCTCACCTTCTCAAAAAACGCAGAAAAATATAAACCTATCACTAAATATTATTAAAGTTTTATTGCTCTGCTGACAATAATAAGGGATTAACTGACTGACACAAGGTTCAATTTAATTTACAGAGTATTTATTTCTCTGAACAGTTATAAGCAAGTGTGAGTGGGTGTGAGTGTCTGTATGTTACTGGTTGCATAGAGTAAAAGAGAGGAAGTCCACGTCTGCTGGTGCGTGTGTGTCCAAGAGCAGGGTGGTGTTTACGTGTGTGAGGAGGATTTGTGTGGATGTGTGTGTGCGTGTGCGTATCTGTGCCTGGGAGCAGGGCATAAGTGACAGTGTGTGTGTGTGTGTGTGTGTGTGTGTGTGTGCGTTTGTGTGTGTCTGTGTCTGGGCGTTGGGTACGCGTGACTGTGTGTGTTTTTGTGTGTGTGTGTGTGTGTGTGTGTGCGTGTGTGCGCGCGCGCGCATGTGTGTGTGTGTGTGTGTGTGTGTGTATATGTGTGTGCCTGGGTGCAGGGTATGCGTGACAGAGTGCGTGAGCGTGTGTGTGTGCGTGCGCATGTGTGTGTGTGTGTGTGTGTGTGTGTGGAGGGGGTGGATGGTTCGTATGAGCACGTCCTCTGTAACATTATCCAGGGAGGAGAAAAAATGAGAGACAGAATGCGGGGAGAGTGAAAAAAAACAGGAGTGAGGGGAAGAGACAGAATGAGGGAAGAGAACAGAGAGAAGAGAATGAAGGTCAAAAAGGCAAAAAAGGAGAAATGAAGAGAGTAGATACAAAAGAGAGAGAGGAGGGCGCATTTGTGTTTTCTGTGCAAACACTGATCCCCACACGCCAGCTCTCCCCGCGGCTAACGCAGCCGGCGGATTCACCACCAGCCAAACGGCTCCACGCCGAGTTTAAAGCAGAACGAAGTGCAGACGGTTCGGACAGCCCACACTGCGAAACGAGATGACATCCTCTCATGTATATACACCTTACAATCAGATTGTGAAACCAGTCATTTCATGAAATGACGAGAAAAATTCTGTCGTATCATGGAATGGCCAGTGCTAGTCATCTCATGAAATGACTCAAAATTTCACAAATGACTGGTTTTACAATCTGACTGTCACATAGATGCTCCGCCCTGCATTTATTACGTCGCAATACGAACCGGCATGTCTGTTTAGAGTTGAGCACGACAGCTGTTGTCTCCGCGAGCGACGGTTACATTTTTCAAAAAATTGTAAACGTTCCGCACGAAGAACCGTTAGTCATAGTCAAGTCAGAGGCTGCAATAATTGTCAATAATCATCCAGTAACAAAACCTGAAAATTACTTTAATCGTTGAATGACAGAGAAAAAAAAACCGAAAGAAAATATTCCTGAAGCTACTTTCAGAACGAATTTTTCGCACGGCAGATCACATTCAAAGTCAATGCAAAGACATGAATACACGCGTTTCGCGTGAAACAACCTGTTTTATACAGTCAATGGAAACAACCAATAAGAAGTTAACTTTCAGTGTGCCATTCAATTATAAAATAAAATACAGATAAGTTTTACTCTGGGGTCCGATCGGACCCCAGTGACAAATTAATTATACCTTCACGATGCAAAAAGCTGATCTTCCAGTGCTTTAGTGTTTTAATTAAGACATGAATTCTGACAAATTCATAAAATGGTGAGGCAGTATGTCACATATTTTTAAAATGGCCGACGAATATGTAAGTGATGGGTCCAGATGGACCCACCTGGTGGGATGAAGGGTAAAACAAGCTATTTCTGAAGACTATAACATCTCAAGTCTCATTAGGCAACTAAAACGCTTATTAAGATGGGCTGTGGCTGCACTGAAAGCACACAGCAGGTTGTTTTTTTTATTTAACCAGGGAAGTCCTGTTGAGATCAAAATATCATTTTCAAGGGAGTCCTGGTGCCCAAGGTGGAGAGAGAGAGGATGAGTTGCACAGCCAATTAGATCAGGGGATGATTAGGTGGAAGATTGAAAGAGCCTTAGCCATGACATCGGGGAACCCCCTTATCGAAGAGTGTCATAGGAACTTTAATGGCCACAGTGAGTCAGGATCTTGGTGTCACGTTTCATCCGAAAGACGGCGTCTCCTTCAGTACAATGTCCCCATCACTGCACTGGGGATTATTACACAAGAGGGAAGATCACAACCTACTGTCCACCAACACCTCTTCCAGCAGCAACTATTTTCCCACGTGGTCTCCCATCCAAGTAGTAAGCAAGCCTACACCTGCTTAGCTTCAGCCAAATGCCCGGCTGGAGAAGACTGAGTAGCGGTATGGCTGACACTGGCGAATTTGTGAGGCAGTACAAACTTCAAGTGCACTTTCCACTGTAACGTCACCTCCACCTTTCCAGATATTAGTGGCTATATCAGCCCTTATCTTCAGCTTTTTGAAGGCAAACCTTTGCCCTAGACAAACAACCAAGCCCCTAATAATGACTAAATAATCATATATGTTTATTACACGGCTGAATACACAATTCTGATTGGTCAACTATGGCATTCTACGGTTCGATATTTGTGACGAGCAGACCACAGACAGGAAGAACAGACCTTTGCTAAGGGTAGGGCTGGGCGATATATCGATATTATATCGATATCGTGATGCAAAGTAAAATATCGTCACAGGTTTTGACTATCGTAATATCGTGATATGAAATAAGTGTTGGCTTTTCTGGTTTTAAAAGCTGAATTACAGTAATGTGTTGCATTTTTCTGCACTTGCAAGACTGTTGAAGCTGTTACCTGCACCTGTTTCATCGTTATGTCAACATTACAAATAAATGGTCATAAAAAATATTATTGAGTAAATATTTTGCAAAAGTACCAACATTTGTCCTGATAATATCGGCAAAATATCAATATCGAGATATTTGGTCACAGATATTGGAATATTAGATTTTGTCCATATCGCCCAGCCCTAGCTAAGGGCATGACGCAGTTCCAACCATAAATCTGACAATTTTTTTTTAGCATAAGTAACAAATCAGTTCAACTTTTTGAACCCTGCATAATATAAAGGAGTCATGTCCTCCACGCTGAATTATTCTCATAAATTATACTACTTTTACTAAACAAGGTCACATGACAACCAGGCTGGTTATTGCATGTTCTTTATGCGGCCGCTAGACCAGCCATTAAAGATGAAAGGGCTAATTAAACCAGTGAAATCCTTAAATCTATAATTGGCATCAAATTATTGGTGCCTTTAGTAACTAGCCATGTAATAAGCAGGATAATGTACAGCGAGCTGGTTATTATTGTGAAATAAACTCCTTCGCGGTGGCGTCGATCTCGTATATCACCCTGTCGGGGTTTACTTAGCAATTATGAATGGCTCGCAGTACATTATTCCTTAAATGTACATCCTAATCCATATAAGCTCCTAAGTTGGTTAACTGGGCTGGAGGGCTTGTAGTGTGTTTTTTTAGGATCCAGAATCAGGCTGAACGGGAAAGCAGACAGTTACAGGATTTCAGAATGTGTTTCTGCCACACTTCTGCTTACATCCTCCAGGGGGCGATGCACACCTGTGAGGAGACGTGGGCGCGGGCCTTGGGCTCACCTGTCGGTGATCTGAGGCGCCGATGACCTCGCTGTGTCTGCGATCAACCAGGTAAGACCTGTCACCCACATATTCACCTCCTCCTCACTGAATGCTGAGAGAGAGAGAGAGAGAGAGAGAGAGAGAGAGAGGGAGGGAGGGAGAGAGAGAGAGAGATGGTCAGCACAACTGGGCGTTTATATTGACTAGACTGAGAATTCAAATTAGAAAAAAAAACAAAAAAGAAAAAAACAGCTTTTCCTCCACAGTGAGAGAGAGAGAGAGAGAGAGAGAGAAAGTGAGAGACTGGTGAAGAATGAGAGCAGTGGGTTGGTCAAGCCCAATAGACCAATCAGCCAACCAAAGTGCCAGACTGACAGACTGACTGATACACTGAACAGACAGATGTACAGGTTGCTGCACAGACACATATCCATAATATTTGAGTACCGCAAACCAAACAGACGAACAGATTGGCAGATAAACTGACAGATATGAAGAGACAGACAGACAAATGAGGGATGGACGGACAAGCAGACAGAAAGACAGACAGACAGAGGTATGCAGAAATTCAAATAGGGAAATACAGCCAGTCATACAGATAGGCACACATACATTAGGACAGACAGACAGACAGTCATACAGATAGGCACACATACTTTAAGACAGACAGACAGACAGTCATACAGATAGGCACACATACATTAGGACAGACAGACAGACAGACAGTCATACAGATAGGCACACATACATTAGGACAGACAGACAGACAGTCATACAGATAGGCACACATACATTAGGACAGACAGACAGACAGTCTTACAGATAGGCACACATACATTAAGACAGACAGACAGACAGTCATACAGATAGGCACACATACATTAGGACAGACAGACAGACAGTCATACAGATAGGCACACATACATTAAGACAGACAGACAGACAGTCATACGGCCACACAAAAGGATGGAAAATCATGCAGTCAAATAAACGTACAGTTACAGAAACAGTGACAGACAGTGATGTAGAAAAACAGACGGTCAGTCCCAGAGAGACAGTCAGACAGACAGACAGATGGACACACAAACACAGGAAGACACATAAACCCAGAAACTGAGGGATGGAAGGACAGAGAGACAGAGTCATGCAGCCATACAGACAGACAGACAGACAAAAAAGGAAACATGCACTCTTGTAGACAGGAAGACAGACTAGTAGAGACAGAAAAACAGACAGACAGATAGACAGACTGAGTCATACAGACAAGCAGACATGCACTCTTGTAGGCAAAGACTTGTCAAGAGACAGAAAATAGACAGACAGACAGTTAAACGGACAGTCGGACGGACGGACTCACCGGCCACGCTCAGGGTCTTCAGACGAAACTCCAGGCCGTACAGGATGATGAAGCAGAGGGAGGGGTCCAGTTTGCGGGCCTCCTCAGGATAGCGCTCGAAATCCCGCGAGCTCTTGCCCAGCCGCAGCTCCCTAATCTCCCCGATGTCAACTGCGGGGGGGGGGGGAGACATCCATGATCAGAGAGTAAGAGAGTCAACCACACACCCGAGTACCAGCACGTAACCAGCATTAACCAATCAGCACAGCTCTGCAGTGGAGTTACAGAAATCACTAGGCTGCGGTCATCAGAGGTAGAAAAACACCTGACTCTGGAATTTTCTACCAGCCAATCCCATCAATGACCGTCAATTTAATCGGTGAATTCAATAAGGGCCGAACTTCACGTTGTAAATGTGTAGAGTTGGGCCCATATTGAATTCACCGATTCAATTATAACCTCATCCTCAAATGCGCTCAAAATTAGGCAAATAAAATGCTGATTAATTAGCAGAATTCATTCATGAACACTCACCCTTATACACAAACAGAAGTGCAATCCATGCACAGCCCCTTCTACCTATTTTCCCCACACATCATCACCTGCCAACGCCGGTACACCCATTTGCTTGCATTCCAGCACTGTCTAAGTCTTAAATATCCCCCAAGCCAACTTTTTTGAAGTGTTGCAGACACAAAGTTCAGAATGAATGTGTACTGTATTTCCATAAAAAATAAAAAATAATGAATTTGATAAGGTGAAACGTGCATTTGTCCTCCCTTTTCATAGCAGATCTAAAGATTCAATAATCACTGCTTGATTTTTTTTATTGCATTTTCCAAAGTTTCATTTGTTTTTGAAATGCAGCTGTAGAAACACAAAATCACACGTACAATTGTTCTAGAACATGCACACAGACACACGCAATCCCTCACCTGCACAGAGACTCACACACACTGACTGACAAATGCACGTACTATATGCACACACAGACACACACAAATATAACCACATACTGCATGAATATACACACACACACAAACACACACTTTATGTCTTGCTGCTTTTTAGGTGGAACCCAGTCTCTCCACCCATCTTACCATCCCAAGCCTAGCATTACCTCAGTGCTTATGTTCTTAACATATCTCAGGGTGAGCATTCAGTCTGCTTCAAATTACACTGTGCTGTCTACACGACTCTGCACACAGAACAGACCTCAGTGAGTGCTCTTCTGTGCGTGTGTGTTCGTAAGCTGTGTGTGTGTGTGCTAGCCCGCGAGTGAGTGTGCATGAACGTGCGCGAGAGAGTGTGCGCGTGCGAGTGTGAATGTGTGTCTGTATGCATACTTGGGTTTGCAAGTGTGTTTGCATGCCTGAGTGTGTGTGAGTGTGTGTGTGCGAGAGTGTGTGTGTGTGTGTGTGTGTTTACGAAAGTATGTGTGAGAGTGTGTGTGTGTGTGTGTGTGTGTGTTTGTGTTAGTATCTGTGAGTGAGAGAGTGAGTTTGTCTGTTAGCATAGGTATTTGTGAGTGTAGGGGTGTGTGTGTGTGTGTGTGTGTTTGCGTTTGTATGTCTGAGTGTGAGAGAGTGTGTGTGTGTGCGTGTGTGTGTGGGTGTGTGTTTCTGTTCGTATGTGTGAGTGTGAGAGTGTGTAAGTGCCTGAAGGAGTGTTTCTGTAGGAGAAAGTTTAGAAAGTGAAAGAGGGAGAGAGTAGGAGGAGAGGACAGGGAGGGAGAGAAAGAGGGAGAAGGGGAGGGGAGGAACACAGGATGAAAAGAAAAATAAACTCCGCCTCTCCCCAACCAGACGCACACACACTCACACACCCCCACGATCTCCGATACAACTCATAAACCAGATGAAGAGGGAATCTGCCCGCAAGAGATTTCAGAGAGAACCTTTATAGCAGGGTTTACGTGCGTGAGGACATGTGTGAATGTATGTGTGGCTGTGAGTGCGCGAGTGAGTCTGTGAGTACTTGTGTGTGTGTGTGTGTGTGCGTGCGTGTGTGTGTACACGGGAGAATAAACTAGCCACGCCCGACAGCAGTCCAGCCAAGAGACCTGTTCTACTTTCCAAACAGACAAACTAACACACAGTACAGTGATCAAAGCAGTGATCAGAGCAGCAATGTGCAGCAGTGATCAGAGCTGCAGTGTGGAGCAGTGATCAGAGCAGCAGTGCGGAGCAGTGGTAAGAGCTGCAGTGTGGAGCAGTGGTAAGAGCTGCAGTGTGGAGCAGTGATCAGTGCTGCAGTGTGGAGCAGTGATCAGAGCAGCAGTGTGGAGCAGTGATCAGTGCAGCAGTGTGGAGCAGTGATCAGAGCAGCAGTGTGGAGCAGTGGTCAGAGCTGCAGTGTGGAGCAGTGGTTAGTGCTGCAGTGTGGAGCAGTGGTCAGAGCTGCAGTGTGGAGCAGTGATCAGAGCAGCAGTGTGGAGCAGTGATCAGAGCAGCAGTGTTGAGCAGCGGTTAGTGCTGCAGTGTGGAGCAGTGATCAGAGCAGCAGTGTGGAGCAGTGATCAGAGCTGCAGTGTGGTGCAGTGGTTAGTGCTGCAGTGTGGAGCAGTGATCAGATCAGCAGTGTGGAGCAGTGATCAGAGCAGCAGTGTGCAGCAATGATCAGATCAGCAGTGTGGAGCAGTGATCAGAGCAGCAGTGTGCAGCAGTGATCAGATCAGCAGTGTGGAGCAGTGATCAGAGCTGCAGTGTGGTGCAGTGGTTAGTGCTGCAGTGTGGAGCAGTGGTCAGAGCTGCAGTGTGGAGCAGTGATCAGAGCAGCAGTGTGGAGCAGTGATCAGAGCAGCAGTGTGGAGCAGTGGTTAGTGCTGCAGTGTGGAGCAGTGATCAGATCAGCAGTGTGGAGCAGTGATCAGAGCAGCAGTGTGCAGCAGTGATCAGATCAGCAGTGTGGAGCAGTGATCAGATCAGCAGTGTGGAGCAGTGATCAGAGCTGCAGTGTGGAGCAGTGGTTAGTGCTGCAGTGTGGAGCAGTGGTCAGAGCTGCAGTGTGGAGCAGTGGTTAGTGCTGCAGTGTGGAGCAGTGGTCAGAGCTGCAGTGTGGAGCAGTGATCAGAGCAGCAGTGTGGAGCAGTGATCAGAGCTGCAGTGTGGTGCAGTGGTTAGTGCTGCAGTGTGGAGCAGTGGTCAGAGCTGCAGTGTGGAGCAGTGTTTAAAGCAGCAGTGTGGAGCAGTGGTTAATGCTGCAGTGTGGAGCAGTGGTGCTGCAGTGTGGAGCAATGATCAGATCAGCAGTGTGGAGCAGTGATCAGAGCTGCAGTGTGGAGCAGTGATCAGAACAACAGTGTGGAGCAGTGGTTAGTGCTGCAGTGTGGAGCAGTGGTCAGAGCTGCAGTGTGGAGCAGTGTTTAAAGCAGCAGTGTGGAGCAGTGGTTAATGCTGCAGTGTGGAGCAGTGGTGCTGCAGTGTGGAGCAATGATCAGATCAGCAGTGTGGAGCAGTGATCAGAGCTGCAGTGTGGAGCAGTGATCAGAGCAGCAGTGTTGAGCAGCGGTTAGTGCTGCAGTGTGGAGCAGTGATCAGAGCAGCAGTGTGGAGCAGTGGTTAGTGCTGCAGTGTGGAGCAGTGATCAGATCAGCAGTGTGGAGCAGTGATCAGAGCAGCAGTGTGCAGCAGTGATCAGATCAGCAGTGTGGAGCAGTGATCAGATCAGCAGTGTGGAGCAGTGATCAGAGCTGCAGTGTGGTGCAGTGGTTAGTGCTGCAGTGTGGAGCAGTGGTCAGAGCTGCAGTGTGGAGCAGTGGTTAGTGCTGCAGTGTGGAGCAGTGGTCAGAGCTGCAGTGTGGAGCAGTGATCAGAGCAGCAGTGTGGAGCAGTGATCAGAGCTGCAGTGTGGTGCAGTGGTTAGTGCTGCAGTGTGGAGCAGTGGTCAGAGCTGCAGTGTGGAGCAGTGTTTAAAGCAGCAGTGTGGAGCAGTGGTTAATGCTGCAGTGTGGAGCAGTGGTGCTGCAGTGTGGAGCAGTGATCAGAGCTGCAGTGTGGAGCAGTGATCAGAACAACAGTGTGGAGCAGTGGTCAGAGCTGCAGTGTGGAGCAGTGTTTAAAGCAGCAGTGTGGAGCAGTGGTTAATGCTGCAGTGTGGAGCAGTGGTGCTGCAGTGTGGAGCAATGATCAGATCAGCAATGTGGAGCAGTGATCAGAGCTGCAGTGTGGAGCAGTGATCAGAACAACAGTGTGGTGCAGTGTTTAAAGCAGCAGTGTGGAGCAGTGGTTAATGCTGCAGTGTGGAGCAGTGGTGCTGCAGTGTGGAGCAGTGATCAGAGCTGCAGTGTGGAGCAGTGATCAGAACAACAGTTTGGAGCAGTGATCAGAACTCGTGTGGAGCAGTGGTTAGAGCAGCAGTGTGGAGCAGTGATCAGAGCAGCAGTGTGCAGCAGTGATCAGATCAGCAGTGTGGAGCAGTGATCAGATCAGCAGTGTGGAGCAGTGATCAGAGCAGCAGTGTGGAGCAGTGGTGCTGCAGTGTGGAGCAGTGATCAGAGCAGCAGTGTGGAGCAGTGGTGCTGCAGTGTGGAGCAGTGATCAGGGCAGCAGTGTGGAGCAGTGGTGCTGCAGTGTGGAGCAGTGATCAATGCAGCCTGCCCAGGGCTGCTATGACATTAGTTCAGAGCAGCTGATTGATTTGTCATTTGTCTAATAAACGTACTACCCTTGTTTATTTATTATTTTACTCCCTTTTAAGCATGTTCTGTGGACATTAGGAGAAAAAGTAGGGACCAGGACATAAATTATAATGATTGAAATTTCAAAATATAATTTGATGAAAATTTTAGGCCATATCGACCAACATTAGACAGCAGTATGTCTGAACAGAGAACTCAATCTCACACCAACTACAAAAGGAGCAACAGGCTCATAGCGCAAGCTAAAAAAAAACAGGCCCCTTTGAAGACACTGAGTGAAGAAAAAAAGAAGTTAAACAAAACCATCACCTATGGAGGAGAAATGTGTTTCACATCTAATGTGTGAGGGAGGGAGGGAGGGAGGGGGGGATGGAATTCCATTTGGAAGAGAGGAGAGAAGCGGAGGTCAGGGACAGCTGTGGGAGAGAGGGGGAGGAGAATGCCATCTCCAGGAGGGAATATCGACTCTCCCCCGCCCCGCCCCCCACTGCACATCCCCACCGAGCCCCCTCTCTCCGGCTTCAGCCAGCAGGCAGGAACAGACACTGTCCTGGGCTCTGTTCTGTACACCAGCTCCGCTTTTTATTTCAGTGAGACGAGGGCGGCTGGGCGTTTCCTTCGACTGCGACGCCGTGCGTACACACACTCACACTCACTGTCTCACAAACAAGTAATGTGAACACACTCTCGCATAATTGGCCCTCCAACCCCCCCGCGCAGCCACAAACACACTTTGCCACCCCTCGCAAACTGTCCACACGCCCACACACAGTCACATACACCCCCCAGTACACGCATACGCACATTTACAGACAGCCTCCCCAATCTCCCCGCTGTGTAAAACTACATGCACACACTCTCTCTAACTGACCAACACACATTCATAGTCCCACCCCCACACATCCACTCACACACACACACACACACACACAAAGCACGTAGGAGCTGCACAGACTCGGGCTGGAGCTAGACCGCACCATTAGCCACAGCTAACGCTAGCCCCACAGAGCAACATACAGTCAACAGTTCAATTCAGTCTGATAGCCTCTTCAAACCTGCAAGCCTGTATACGGGTCAGTTATATGGAGCTGCCGTATTCAAACCTGAGAAACCTCAGACCTGTTTTAAACACCAGAGGAAATCCTAAGGTTTCTAACCACCCCAAATATGTCCTGCTGTGTTACAGGGAAATGAAGTGCAAGCGCTAGATATTTTCCATTTGCTGTGGCTATAAAAACATGGCATCCTGGGTTTGAATACTTGTCTCAATAGAAGTGTGATGAAGCTTCAGCGAAGTGCTGTAACCAGTAGAAGCAGAATATACTGCTTTATGAAAAAAAAAAAAACATTCTCTAACTCTGAACCGCCTTTCGGGAAATTCAGGCATAAATCAGAGTTTAAGGGGTTTGCGGTTGACAGTCATCAAAACCACCTTGTGTCCCTGGACTGCACCAAAAAGGTCTTCCTCTGACCCAGCACTATTGCACCTGACCTTAGCTGTGGTTGCCAGTTTGAAAAGACATAACCAGCAAAGAAGAAGCCAATATGTGCACACTTTCCCCAATCATTAGCAAAGTTTGTCTCCCTCTCACCATTATTCCATGCTTTTATCCAAAGAAACGAACAAAGGAGGGTGACGCCGACCACAGAAATTTTGCTTTTCTCTTCTTCAAAGTTAACCTTTTAACTGCTGGCGCCCTTTTAGTAGAGCACATTTCAAGTCACTGTATCTATGTGCCAAACTTAAACCTGAACTTAACCTGAATTAACCATCTCTAACACTCAGTTGAGGTACATACGTTATGCCAAACAAAAAATCGGAAGTTGGGTCCAACACATCTTTCGGTTAGATTTAATAACTTATAATGCGCTCAACCAAATGGTTGAGCTGGCAGTTAAAGGGTTTAAAACACTTTGCAAGCTACTGGAGTGAAAAAGTGTCTGCTGAATATGGGTTTTAGAATCACGGCAGCATTGGCCCGCCGGGGTCGCGAATGCGTCCTCAGAGCTCCCAGCGTTCCAGAGGAGAACAAAATGCCTCATACTGGGTAAAACTTCCTCTCAGAATCTTGTGGTTTAATCTTTTGTTTGGCTTTGTTCTTGTCTGTCATGCACACTTCCTTCCGCGTTCGCTCGTAGTATCCTGAGCGGATAAGGTGACCGACTAGTACACAGACGGATGGCAGCTCAAGCTCCGGTGTACCTACAATAAAGATTGATGCAGCTGTTGGGCCCTTGAGCAAGGCCCTTAACCCCACATCGCTCTGGGGAGATTGGCCCCTGCTTAACCCCACTGCGCAGATATAGACGCCAACATCCTTAAAAATTCAGAAATTTAATTGTTCAATAATTGAATTTGCTAATGTCTTCCTTCACCGTCATAATTTTTCTGTCTCTTTGACACAAATACTGAATTATAAAGCCTTAAACAGGCTCATGCACAGCAGGCAAAAATTGACATAATTTGTATTGTGCAAAAACAGCTGAACTATACGGCATTTCAGAATGTTTGTTAACAATATGCGCCAAGATACGTCCGGGTGGCAGAAGGTGAGCGGCTTCCCACTGACCTGAAGAGATCCAGCCGGGAAAGTCTGTCTTAAAATCATAAGTTTGGGGTTTATGACTTGATATTTTGTAAAACGAGACGAGAAATGTTGACTGTTAAATATAAAACATAGGTTTTGTAACCAGAAAATACATCTGTGGTGATATAGGATGTAGCTACCAGTCACCCACATGCGTTATTAACCAACTACTGATGAAGTACGGTTACGAGCCGAGCTTGCAACGCCTATCGGTAGCTCAATAAGTGTAGCCTGCTTTTGCAGCTAATGTGACAGCAGAGCCCCTGGTGACAGTATTCTCCGGTGACAGCCAGCGACAACAGTGTCCGCCGAGAAAAAAGCACATAACTGTTTTTTTTTTAACCAAATTTAATAATATTAAAATGGTGGTGAGAAAGGTGAACAAATAAATCCTTGCACTGAAATGTTAAGCAGAAAAGAACGCAACTGTCTCAAACTGCAGATTCAGCTTAACGCGTCCTCGCATTCTTGTAAATTTGCACTCCCGTTCTCAACTTCTCAAGTCTGAACTCACAAACATGAGAGTCCGTGAGAAATGGCAGTGCTTATGCTGGCTAGTGTTTGTCCAGCTGTAAAGAAATACCCACAACTAGGCTACACGGCTGATGACTTAGAACTAGCTGTCACCTTATTGAATTGGCTCCATCGATATGCTTTCCAATTGACACAGTACAAGATAAAGTTAAATGTGTCAATGAAATGGCAAAAGTAACACCTGTAACGCACTGAAAGCTTGCAGTGTTTTTTTTAATGTAGTGCAAGCAAACTAATTTTTCACTAACGTTTCGCTAAGAACTCTTTGGCTTTTGCCACCCTGAAGAACGTCTATTACTGCTGAGACGTCATGGTAAATTGTTGTATAAGATGCTGCTAAATGCCTGCGACTGGCTGCACCATGCAGGGGTATTCACTGCTCGGTCAGTGAGGTAATGCGTCACCTGGGAGCCAAACCAGCAGCAACCGCTAATTACAGCACAAACAGCCCTGAAGAAGCTAACGAGACCTGCTGCAGCCCCGCTTCAGCGTTATAACTTCGTACTGGGAGTTGAGATACAGACGGTATGCAGTCAAACCGGCTCCCAGCCAAAGGTACACTCACTCACTGTCTATAGAGAGCTATCACATGGACGTGCACACACACACACACGCTCACACACTTACAAACAAAATCAAGGTCCTGCCTATTGGACAGGCACACATGCTCTTACCCAAATTCACACATTCACACAGTCTCTCACACACACTGTGCAGTGCAGGCATTCTCTTTAAACACAGTGTGACGCAGGCAGTGTTTTCAAATCACTCCCTGTTTTTGGACAGGGCAGAGCTCTCCCAGATAACACTGCACTTCCTGAAACCTGTCGGCCCTGTTCCTCTCCCAGACATTAAAACCCGGCAGGGTAGGCATTCCACACATACACAAACACACACACGAATACGCACACACAAACAAACAAATACACACACACAAATACGCACACAAGCACACACACACACAAACAAATATGCAAATAAGCACACACGCACATACACACACACTCCTCACACATACACACAATCGCACATACGCAAACACACACACACATATATGCACATACACTCACACATGCACACATGCTCACACATGCACAAACGCCTGCAAACACACACACGCACACACACACACACACACACAAAAACACATAGGCACACGAGCACGCATACATGCATACACACACAAACACACACACACACATACAAACACACACATATACACTCACACATACACACCCTTGCAAGTGCACACAAACACCCTCAAACAAGCATGCCCACATACACACACACACGCACACACACACATACAAACACATTTGCGCGCTACCGTAAAACCCACACACTCACTCAGAAGCACAGACATATGCATAGACACACACTCACTCACACAAGCACAGACGCATACATACACCCACACACTGGCACACATACACAAAACATATGCACAAACACACACACACACATACACACACACACACACAAATATGTATACAAAAGCACATGCACACACAGGCACCATACACACACTCTTGCATAAAAACACACACGTGTGTGCATGTGTGGGAGGAGGTGACTGCCTTCTCATTATAAAACATGTCAGTAGGAACACACACACACACACACCCAAGAGCTTAGAAGCTTTTACAAGAGGGCCGGTGGGTCACCGGAGAAACAGATCAAGAAAGCAGGAAAGAGAGAGAGAGAGAGAGAGAAAGAGAGAGAGAGAGATTTTATAGTCACTAATGAGAACATAACTTTTTGAAACGATTCATTTCAATTATCTATTAACACATTTAGATATAATTGCTCAAGGTTTGTTTGTTCATTGTTCATACTTAAGCCTGTAAAGCAGCTTATTCTCGAGTCCTGTAACGCGTTTTTAAAGCTTTGGCAGCACGGAGAATATGTCATGCCAACAGAGCATTTTTGAACAGAATTCAAAGTATAAGGAGAGGGCGAGTGAGACAGAGAGACACTGAAAAAGAAGAGATAAACTGTAAAATATCTTACTGATTTACATTCTGCTTAAATATCACTGTGCACTGAGACACAGGCCGATTCAGAAACAATGGTAAACCACTCTTACGAAGTCCTCATAACCCTACTGGGACTGTATGGAAAGGGGATCTTTCTCTCTCTCTCTCTCTCTCTCTCTCTCTCTCTCTCTCTCACACACGCACAGACACACACTTTGAATTTTCATTCTCTGTCCCAACCCAAACTCTCTCAGATTCCGCCCTATGGGTCATCAGGCACCTTGACCAATCACAAATCGGTATTCCAAGCCCCATGACTGGCCTCCATTTGGCATTACATCACAAATGAGTGAAAATCCTGTGGAGGATCGGTTTGGGGCAGGAAACACAGGCGTGCAGCAAAGGCCTGACCTCCAACTTCCCCTCTCACTCCGTCCCTGTACAGTAGCCACGGTAACAACCGGGAACAAAGACTGACCCCCCCTCCAACCTGAGTCAAATCATAAAAGTCTGAATGAAAATCAGCACAGCAGCAAACAGCCCAGTCCCAAGAGAACTGGCTTAAAGTATCCCTTTCCTTTCAAGTATAATGAGCCAGACTAGCTCCAGCTCTACAGTGGGAAAGGGCTATAATGAGCCAGCCTAGTTCCAGCTCTACAGAGGGAAAGGGCTATAATGAGCCAGCCTAGTTCCAGCTCTACAGAGGGAAAGGGCTATAATGAGCCAGCCTAGTTCCAGCTCTACAGTGGGAAAGGGCTATAATGAGCCAGCCTAGTTCCAGCTCTACAGTGGGAAAGGGCTATAATGAGCCAGCCTAGTTCCAGCTCTACAGAGGGAAAGGGCTATAATGAGCCAGCCTAGTTCCAGCTCTACAGTGGGAAAGGGCTATAATGAGCCAGCCTAGTTCCAGCTCGACAGTGGGAAAGGACTGTAATGAGTCAGCCTGGTTTCAGCTCTCCAATGACAGAGGTAGCTCAATCAAAGATCTGAACCCTGTTGCTATCTAAGGAACTCTAACTTGAACTGGAAGCGCTGGGTTCAAGTCTCATGATTGACTCAGTTCTGCACTCTACCTTGACAGCTCTGTAGGGTCAGTGGTCTATAGGCTCAAGGTTCGTAACTGTGAACGGCTGGAGTATGGTGGAACATTCAATTGCAGGGATTAGTTTTCTTCCTTATCTTTGAATTTTGTGTGTGTGCTCGCGAGCGTGCGTGTGTGTGAAAAAGGACATCGCAAAATCTTTTTTAACCATTCTCTCCGCCATCGTAAGATTATTTTTGACTCTTCTTTGCGCTCCTGAGCTGACCGCTACACATGGCCAGCGCTAAATCGCTGTCCCCAGACTCACTTAAAAGCGCGAGCGAGTCCTAAGCCGTATCTAAGATGACGAGTATCTCGACCTGAGTACAAACCCGTTGTTATGGAAACCAAATGGAATATTCATATTTCCCGCGCGTAAATGATGTAGTAGGCAGCATGTTTAGAGTAGACAGCCTGACAAAAATACAAACCCAAGCCACCTAACACGAAATAATGGTATCTTCAATGAATTATTATTAGCTTATTATTTTTTGCGCATTTCATTGCAACATCGCAGCTGACAGGTCTCGGCAAAAAAAGCCAACCCACTGCAGGACTGTAGTCATGGTAGTACTCGTCCGTAAGAGCCTACTTACGCTCGCCTTCGATCTTGTCAGGGTTCCGACTCCATACTATTTGCCGCGTGTCCTGCCTTAACTGGAAAGTTCTCCTCTCAGGCTTCTGCGACTTCTTCTGATAGAACACCGTCATGACGGTTCCGATCTCGAGGCTGTGCAGGATCCGCGACCCGACCTCGGTCCAATCCAGCATCCGTGCTGTGGTGGCCGGTCCGGTGCCGTTGCTAGCCTCGTCTCCGAAGCCATTTACGCTCCCTCCGAACCTCGCGGCGCACATCCTCAGAGCATTCCAAGTACCGGAGCCCAAAATGATATTTCCAGGGATTTTAGATAGAGAAATGTGTTTTTAACAGACAGTAAAATTATGATGTTGGTCTAAATATACAGCGCATTTGTAGTGAACAGTGTGACAATTAATGTAGGCAAACATGCCCATCTAACCGAGTTTGTTTGACGCGAGTGGCACAGAGCATTATGAAAAATATAACGAATAATTGAAGTAAAGATATGTCAAATTTAAAAAAAAAAAACTGTCCAGAAAATGATGCTTGAATTGAAGTCAGATCCGAAATATGCCATAAGCATTCCTACCAAAAATTGCAACGTGTATTGGATATAATAATAATTTTAAAACACACAAAATTCGACGCCTAAAAAATTCCTCGTACAATACGATATGACATGTTTGTTCCAGTCCTGGAGTAAAAGTTTATTTATGTTTTATTCTCTCAAGATGCTGCCCATCTATGCGCTGTAAGATTAAACATTCGAGAAAGTGGTCGACCTTATTTTGGATACAACTTGCCAGAATATCCAAACGTTGACATTTTTCCTTTGGAATTACGCTGCTATTGCATAACAAAATGTCCACACAACAAGGTTGATTTTCTGCTAAGCCACAAACATACACACAAACACGGGCTGTACGTGCACAAACACTGCACCCAGCGCGTACACCGCAAGAACCGATACGCCTCTGCCACCTTCGCCAGAATCAGGCTAAACTCGAAGGATAAAACTAACCTTCACTGCCAAAGGAACATAAATAAACACATCCCTTTGCAAATTAACTGTCAGTGCAATAAAATGACAGATGCAATTCCGTAGGCAAAACTGAGAGAGTGGATGGAGGACAGCGACGGGCGAGACGAAGATCTGAGATCAGATCTGGGGCAGAAGAGTCCCGCGATCAGCTGAGTCGGACATCGCGTGGCCGTGCAGCAGGTCCGAGTGGCCGTCCAAGCACCGAACGCTCCATCCTGTCGTGCGAGCGGACCGTCCGCACGCCCGCCGCCGCGGCACTCGCGAAGGCAGGCCGCTGACCGCCGCGGCTCCGGTATGTGCGCTCTTCTTCGCAGCTTGCCTATCTCGATAAAATTTCCTGATATTCTTCCCTAAAAAAGACCTGCTTTTTCGCCAATTGTAGGCGCGTATTTCTGCTCACGAACCCCCTCTTATCGGAGGTCCCGTCGGCACGAGTACGAAACACCTTGAAAGGAAACGCTGGTGTAGCAGGCCGGAAAGAGATTTGCTTGATTTTTTTTCCTTCCAGAATTCTGTATCATGCTGTAAAGATGCAAGGCAGCTCAGAACGAATGGAAAATGGGAAAGGGAAACATTGCAGACAGATGGGAAACGGCGACATCTGTGGGGCGTTAAAAAAAACTACAGGCTGTCTGCAAGTAGTTCTACAGGAATATTGACTTCAACTGATAAGCATTTGCCTTGGGGGCGACAGGTGTGATAGTCTCAGGTAAGATGATCGCCGGTGAAATAATCACGGGAGAAAATATCATTGGTGGAATTTATTTGGTGACATACATTTACGTGAGATATTTGGAGGTGAAACAGTAACTGGTGAAATTGCTTCAGGTGAGATAGTCACAGGTGAAATAGTCAGATGTTAGCTAGTCGGGGGTGATGTTGTTACCATTGAGATAAGCGTTCGTGAAATTATTGCAATTCTTCTTGATTTCATCCATTTTTTGCTTATTTATCATATTTAAATGTTTCAGATCACCCAACTAATTTTAATATAGGACAAAGACAACGTGGGTAAACAAAATGCACCTTTAAAATTACTATTTCATTAATTGACGGGTAAAGAGTTATTCAAAACCTATACCACCTATGTGAAGATATAATTGCACCTCCAAACCCAGTAACTGGTTGTGCCCCCCGTGGCAGAAACAATTGCAAACAAACATTTGCAATAGGAGTATTTTACATTATAGTGGAGGAATTTTGGCCTACTCATCTTAGCGGAATTGTTTTCATTTAGCCACACTGGGAGGTTTTGAGCATTAACTACTTGTTTAAGGTCATGGCACAGCATCTCAATCGGATGCAAGTCAGGACTTTGACTAGACCACTCCAAAACATTAATTTTTTTTTAAAAGCTATTCAAAGGTGGACTTGCTTGTGTGTTTTGGATCATTGTCCTGCTGCGCAACCCAGCTGCACATCTGCTTTAGGTCATGAAGCAGACACCAGTTAGCCAGACATTTTCCTTTGAGATCTTCTGGTAGAGAGTGGTGGTTGTGACAATTATGGCAAGTCATCCTGGTCTACCGCCACCATTTTAGACTGTTGGTATGATGTTCTTACCATGGAGTGCTGTGTTAGCTTTACACTAAATGTAACTGGACCCATGTCCTCAAAAAACTTCCACTTTTGGCTCATCAGTCCACAGCATATTTTCCCTAAAGTCTTGGGGTCATCAAGATGTTTTATACTTTTTGGCAGTTGTGAGGCAAGCCTTCGTGGGCTTCTTTTTTTGTCAGCAGTAGTTTTTGCCTGGCTGCTTTCCCATGGATGCCATTATGCAATTTTTGCCAAGTCACTTCCTTATTGTGGAATCATAAACACTGCTCTTATCTGAGCCAATTAAGGCACGCAGTTCTTTAAGATGTTAGTCTCGGTTCTTTTGTGACCTACTAGATGACTGGGCGATGAACCCTTGGAGCAAGTTTGGGGGACTGTCCAGTCCTGGGAAGCTTGAGTACTGTTCAAAGTTCTCTCCATTTGCAGGTAATGGCTCTCACTCAGTACGTTAACATGGACAGACAAGTCGAGCTACAGTTATATCTTGATTAGGCCATATAATCAGACCACCGTCCTTGTCATAGTATACATGCACGGCAGGGAAATCCGTTTATTGACTGAAGTATTTCTGTCTCCGCTACAATATGTGGCAATATGTCCCCTTTCAGCTTGTTTGTGCAGGACATTTTTGTGGTTGACTGACCAATTACACTACAGACCAAACTATCGACAAACAAGTTAGTTGCCGGCAAACTGGTTGCATCATGTTCAGTGGCAAAAACATGGACATCTGTACAGCTCTGTATATTTTGTAGGTGCTTTGGCTATGCTAAGCTTCTTGTACAGTCTCCCTGGTGGTTATGGTGTTTGTCGACGGCTGGCGGCAACGCAGTGTGCCCCTGAAATGCTCCAACACCGCAACCTCCGCTGGCTCCATTATGTGCCCTCTCCACTATCCTGGGGTGCGACATAGTTCGTCCGCTCGCAGTCTGTGGTTCCAATTACGTAAGTTAGCATCTGCGCTTTCCGTAAACGCACCCCCGGGCCTCCCGTGCGTGTTGGATCCCGGTCAGGTACAAAGACTGGTTGGGAGAGAGTCGTTTGAAAGACTTTTCCGATGGCAAGTGAAAGGAAAATCTTCGGATGATGCGGAGGTCAGAAATTATGCGGAGTAATTGAAGAAGTTATGAGGCCCCAAGACATGACTGATCAAACACCAATACCATTGCAGAAGTAGATTGCGACAGTTCTGCACAAACTTGCTAGTTGGGTAGAGCACAGAGTTGTTGCGAATCAATTTGGTGTTTACAAGTCCACAAGACTTCCGGGTCAAAGCCCTGCATGATGAACTGTGGAGCATGTGCAGAGTGTACAGTCCAGTTCGGTTTGATTCAAGCGTATATATGGAGGAGTATCTGACTCCTAACCGCGTTAAATGGGCGTGTTAGTTCAAATTTGAGAAATTGGATTTAACAAGATTCCAGTCGGGCTGACATATTTACGTGTATTTTAAAAGTCCAGTTTTAGTCAGATTCAGTCAATCAATAGATTTTTTTCTCACGTCATGTAAATGCACTCTCTGTGGTTTGCTGGAGTCCTAGAGCCTTAGAAATGGCTCTGTAACCCTTACCTGACTGATATATGTCAACGAATTTGTATCTCATCTGTTTTTGAATACCTTCAGATTGTGGCATTAAGTGCTGCATGCCTACTTAACATTTCCAGACAGGTTCTATAAAAGCAACGTTTAGATTCAACAGGGCTGACAGAAATCATACCTGGGAGCGTCTTGTAATCTTGAAACTTCATTGAAATTTGTTTAATTCAGTGACTTTGGGGGCAATTACTTATTCACACAGGGCTAGAAAAAGTTGGAGAGCTTTACTCCTTCAATAAATGAAATCATCATTTAAAAACTGCATTTTCTGTTAAATGTTAAAATTATTTTGATATTGTTTTAAGGATACGCTTCCAGCCATCCAGCTCACTGGTCTACTGAATCCCGGAGCACACTCTACCAATTATTCAATCATTTATCATTATTTAATTTTCAGCTGCACCTGTTCCCTGTTTTTACTGAGTGGTAGCAGTGGCTATTTAAGGCCAAGCTTCTCCCAGCCTCTTTGTGACGTCTGGGTAACCTCATGCCTGAATGACACAGTGGCCTGCCTGTATAGGCTTATTCTCTGCACTTCGCGCACTGAACTCTGAGCTCCAAGCCAAGCGCTGTTATACTTAAACGCAGCACTCTTATTTCTTTTTAAAGGATCATCGTTTCCTTTTTGTTTTGTGTAATACATAGTACTGCAGTGCTTTCCAGATCTAGTATTACCTATTGTAAATATCATCTTCAGAACCTCTGTTCCTTTTGTTCTGTCTGCAATGTCTGTGCCCGCTGCATTACAGTTGGGCATAATAAACCAACCAAATTTACTTGAGTCCAGCCTTCCACTTCCTGTCCTATGTGCAACTGCACTCTGCATGAAACGCTACAGAAATCAAACATTTAAGGGTGACAAATAAAACTAGACGCACTCCTGGAGTCCAAACCTCCACCAAGGCAGCACAGTCCAAATCTTGATGAGTGGGAGCAAAGTTTAGTTATCTTGTGTCATAAGATTTAAAGATGGCTGCCGTGGCGGCCATGTTGTTTGACTGATCGCGGTCAAACAAACCAGACAAACGGCACCGATCACATACCTGCACCAAACGAAGTTGGCAGGAGGTTAATTAAGGAAATGCAGATATTCACATTGAGCAGGCATTAGTGAAATAGTTACTCGTAAAACAGTCACAGGCCAAAAAGTTTTGGTAAGATTTGTGCAGGTGAGCTGAAAAAGTAACGGGTGAGTCAGAGGTGAAACAGTCAAATGTTCGACAGTCACAAGTGAAATAGTTGCAGATGAGATGGTCGCAGGTGAAATATTTAGTAGTTGCAAGTGAGGTAGTCAGGTAAAATACGCGCAGTTGAGATCGTCACAGGTGTAAGAGTTACAGTTGCGACCGTCAGTGACAAGAGATAGTTGCAGGTGAAATAGTTACAAATGAGAGTCACAGGAGAAATATTTATTTATGAGGTAAACACTGATGAAATAGTCATAGGTGCGATGATTACGGTACATATTTACTGGGGAGATATTTAAAGGAGAGTCACAGGTAAAATAGCTACAGAAGAGAAAGTCACAAGAGAGGCAGTCACAGGTGAAATAGCCACAGGTGAGATAGTCGCAGATTAAATGGCTACAGATGGCATGGTCATAGGTGCATGCAATGTCAATTAAACAGGCTTTTGTTCTCAGTGGAATGTCACACGCTCCCCCCTGCTTTCCCCTATAGCCCTGTGTCATGTCCGTTCAGTCCAACAATAACAGCAGCAGAAATGGGCACAGTTCCTCAGCTGCCCTCTCTCCTGCCCTCGCTGGTGGCTCACAGTTGTTTCAATGGGAGCTTTCGGACAGTCAGAATTACAGGGCGAAAGCAGTCAATCTTACCAGATGTGAAAACTGTGAAAGAACAAGTCGGATCTGAGCGCTGAAAGAACCCCACAGCCCTTAATTAGAAAATTTACACCGCACAAGGAACCTGCATACCAAATTCAAAGCTGCATACCAAATTTTAAGAAGCTTCATTCAATGCTTTCTAAGAAATTGTTTGGACCAAATTTTCACATGCAAGGTCACTGGTCACCAAGGTCAAAGGTCAAATTAAGTAATAACCTTTATGCTGCACACTTACCTCTTCCACAAAATTTGCATACCAAGTTTGAAGCTGCTTTGGTCAATACTTTGGGAAATATGGCTCAAAGTCACTGCACCAAGGTCAAAGGTGAAATCCACTACAGACCCTTATGACGCATATCTACCCCTCACGAAGAACCTGATTACCAAATGTGAAGGTCCTGTGGCCAGCGGTTTCAGAGATATGGCCCGGACAAATTATACAGCCACTGCCCACCCACCCAGACACCCCACAGGAATGAACATATTTTGTTCAGAATTTACTTCCTTCAAAGGTATTGTGGGAAATGAACTGACATCCAACTGACAGTTGTGATGTCACAGCATCAGTTATGTCCTATTGTTTGTGAATGACTGACTCTTAGCATGAAACCAATTTACCCATTGGGACTTCTGGGTGATGCAGTTCAAGGATAGTTAAACTCAGAGTAAAAATGACAGCACAAATGGAAATAAACATTGGAAATATACTACTAACTAATTCACTTTTTCATCATCTAGTTCCAAATAATTCAACCCCTGCACATCAAATGGAAATTAATTGTATGAAGCCGATTCTTGAAGAATGTGATGGCAGAATTTAGGAGCAAAGCCCATCCACCCATCCATTATAAAACCAGTTAATTCCTGCTTAGGGTCATGAAGAGGCTGCATTTAGTCCCAGCAGATGACATTATGACACTATGGACAGATGGCCAGTCCATCACAAGGCACAAACGTAGTTCTATCCTCGTGATGACAATACATTGACTTCCACTCATTCTTTGTGTCTCTCTACAGCCTTTCCTTTATTCAAAACCCAAAACCAGTGAAGTTGGCACGATATGTAAATTGTAGATAAAAACAGAATACAACGATTTGCAAATCCTTATCAACTTATATTCAATTGAATACACTGCAAAGACAAGATGTTTAATGTTCAAACTGAGAAACTTTTTTTTTTTTTTTTGCAAATAATCATTAACTTAGAATTTAAAGGCAGCAACACATTGCAAAAAAGTTGGCACAGGGGCCTTTTTACCACTGTGTTACATTGCCTTTCCTTTTAACGACACTCAGTAAATGTTTCGGAACTGAGGAGACCAATTTTTGAAGCTTTTCAGGAGGAACTCTTTCCCATTCTTGCTTGATGTACAGCATAAGTTGTTCAACGGTCCGGGGTCTCCGTTGTCATATTTTACGCTTCATTATGCGCCTCACATTTTCAAAAGGAAACAGGTCTGGACTACAGGCAGGCAAGTCTAGTACCCGCACTCTTTTACTACGGAGCCATGCTGTTGTAACACGTGCAGAATGTGGCTTGGCATTGTCTTGCTGAAATAAGCAGGGGCGTCCATGAAAAAGACGTTGCTTGGATGGCAACATATGTTGCTCCAAAACCTGTATGTACCTTTCAGCATTAATGGTGCCTTCACATATGTGTAAGTTGCCCATGCCTTGGGCACTAATACACCCAGATGCTGGCTTTTGAACTGTGCGCCTATAACAGTCTGGATGGTTCTTTTCCTCTTTGGTCCGGAGGACACGACGTCCATAGTTTCCAAAAACAATTTGAAATGTGAACTCGTCAGACCACGGAACACTTTTCCACTTTGCATCAGTCCATCTTAGATGAGCTCAGGCCCAGCGAAGCCGGCGGCGTTTCTGGGTGCTGTTGATAAATGGCTTTCGCTTTACATTGTAGAGTTTTAACTTGCACTTGCTGATGTAGCGACAAACTGTAGTTACTGACAGTGGTTTTCTGAAGTGTTTCTGAGCCCATGTGGTGATGTCCTTTACACACTGATTTCGGTTTTTGATGCAGTACCGCCTGAGGGATCGAAGGTCACGGGCATTCAATGTTGGTTTTCGGCCTTGTCGCTAACGTGCAGTGATTTCTCCAGATTCTCTGAACCTTTTGACGATATTACGAACCGTAGATGATGAAATCCCTAAATTACTTGCAATAGCTTGTTGAGGAATGATGTTTTTAAACTGATTGACAATCAGCTCACGCATTTGTTCAATAAGTGGTGACCCTCGCCCCATCCTTGTTTGCGAATGACTGAGCATTTCAGGGAAGATGCTTTTATACCCAATCATGGCACCCACCTGTTCCCAATTAGCCCGTTCACTTGTGGGATGTTTTAAATAAGTGTTTGATGAGCATTCCTCAATTCTCTCAGTCTTTTTTGCCACTTGTGCCAGCTTTTTTGAAACATGTTGCAGGCATCAAATTCCAAATGAGCTAATATTTGCAAAAAATTACAAAGTTTACCTGTTCGAACATTAATTAACTTGTCTTATTCAATTGAATATACACTCAACAAAAATATAAACGCAACACTTTTGTTTTGCTCCCATTTGTCATGAGATGGACTCAAAGATCTAAAATTTATTCCAGATACACAATATTACCATTTCTCTCAAACATTGTTCACAAATCTGTCTAAATGTGTGATAGTGAGCACTTTTGCTTTGCTGAGACAATCCATCACAGGTGTGCCACATCAAGATGCTCATCAGACACCATGATTAGTGCGCAGGTGTACCTTATACTGCCCACAATAAAAGGCCACTCTGAAATGTGCAGTTTTGTCTCACAGCTGTAATGTGAATATAGGCCACTGGATGGCAGTATTTACCTTTTTTTTTGCTCAGACTGGAGCTATGTTTAGACATGTCCTGGACATGTGACATGTCTGGGGCAAGTCCCCGAAAATAAAAAAAAAGAGGTCTAAATGTGGGTGGGGTCTGCAAAAGAGTATATAAGGAAAAGAATTGAGACAGTAAAGTAGTAGGAGAAATTGCAAGAGGAAGGATACGTGTGACCAGACCTGTCATTCTGTTCAAGACCTGTGAAGTTTCTTTTCTGGATTTTTGCCTGTGTTAGAGAAGTTTCCTCACCCAGGACATCACCAAGGGACTGTAAATATTTTTGTTGTTATATATTCAATCTTGGTCGGTAGATTAGTTTAGTTAATAGTCCTTGTTTGTTAATTAAATGTGTTAAAGTTGTTAAAACTGTGTCTGTCATCCCTTGCTGTTGCTGTTGCTGTTGTGTTGTAAATGTAAGAACAAATTGGGGCCATAACAAATTGGGGGCTCAAGTCCGGGACAGACCATTGTGTGAGTCATTTATTAAAAATCTAACATTTCAAATTGTAAAATTGATTTTTTTTAATTGAATACATATATATAGATCAACAGCAATGGATGATTTCTTGGCATCACCAACCGGAGGGGTTTTGAAGTCTTTTAAAAAGACAGAACTGCTAGAAATTTGCAGACAGTTAGAGCTGACAGAGGTAAAACCAGCCATGCGAAAAGCAAGACTGGCTCGAGAGATAGTTGAATATTACATTGATGAAAATGTGTTTGAACCAGGAGATCTGGAACAATTTCCAGTGGAAAATCCAAATAAAGAAGTGGAACTTAAATTAAAAATGCTAGAGATTGAAAGGGAGGAAAAAGAAAAACAAAGACAGTTTGAGTTAGAAAAATTAGCAAGAAAAGAGAAAAAAGAAAGGGAACAAAGAGAATTTGAGAGAGAGAAAGAGGAAAGAGCAGAAAGAGAGAGACAGAGACAGAGAGATTTTGAATTAGAGAAATTCGATAGAGAAGAAAGACTCCAAATGGAGCAACTAAAAATTAAAATTGAA
Source organism: Gymnothorax reevesii (assembly GCA_029721435.1). NCBI lineage: Eukaryota > Metazoa > Chordata > Actinopteri > Anguilliformes > Muraenidae > Gymnothorax > Gymnothorax reevesii. The sequence continues at coordinate 143,458,662 of CM056575.1, forward strand.
ACTAAAAATAAATTTCGTGCTAGCCATGAGGTAAAACTGGTGCCTCCATTTTCGGAAAAGGATGTTGACAACTATTTCCAGTGTTTTGAAAAGGTAGCAAAGAGTTGCCAGTGGCCAAAGGAACACTGGCCTCTGATGTTGCAAACTGCCCTCAAGGGAAAAGCTCAACAAGCCTATTCGGCTTTGTCTGCAGATGATTCCTCTGATTATAAGGTTGTCAAAAAGGTTATTTTGAGAGCTTATGAGTTGGTTCCAGAGGCTGACCGACAGAAATTCAGAGGTCTGAAGAAATCTGAAAATCAGACTTATGTGGAATTTGCTAATGAGAAGAAGGTTTGCTTTGAGTGCTGGTGTACTTCTTTGGAGGTCAAGGATGATTTCAACTCACTAAAAGAGATGGTGTTAGTTGAAGAATTCAAGAACTGTGTTAAGGATGATGTTAAGACCTACCTTAATGAGAAGCAAGCACTGAATTTGCAATCAGCTGCCAAATTTGCAGATGAATATGTTCTCACACGTAAGTCCAAATTTCAGTCTAGCAGTAATAATAGATGGTCCCAATTTCAGAAAAAGGGTTACGGTGATACCCATGATTCTTCACCCAAAGACAAAGACAAATCTGGTGATGGTGCTCAGAAATCCAGTAACAGGTCTGATCAAAGTGTGAAAGCTGACAGTGACAAAAGTGGTCTAGTTTGCAGTTATTGCAAGAAATCTGGTCATGATACAATTAACTGTTGGTTCCTAAAAGCTAAGAAAGAAAAAGAAAAGGATACCAAATCAAATGCCTTTGTGAAAACAAGGTTAAAAACTACCCCTGTAGTAGATAACCGATCTGCTAAATTACCTGCTTCTTGTGGGGCTAAAAAGCCTGATACTGCTGACTTTGTGAGGGAGGAATTTCTTCCATTTGTGTCAGAGGGATTTGTGGCTCTGAATGAGCATACTACTCCTGTCCCCATATATATCATAAGGCAGTGGTTCCCAAACTTTTTCTGCTGGGCCCCCCTTTGGTACATCAAAAAATTTTTGCGCCCCCCCAAAAAAAATAGGTAATACATACGCACATTTTGTTTTCAGACACCATTGCAGTTTATTTCACTCATTGTAATTCATATAAACCTCAACCTTGTTGAAAAAAATGTAAGTAAACGGTCATAAACTGTAGATTGTCATAAACTAAAACTAGGCTACTTTTAGAATTGGAAATAGCAAAATAACAAACAACCACGGTGTAATTATTTTAAGTGTAACTGTTTTCAAGCACCTTAACTGTGTAATTATGTTCAGTTTAACAGGTTTATTTTTTTAATATACAACAACATTGCTATTTATGCATTTTCCGAACACCAACAGAAACTTACTTGCATACAGCCAATCAGCGACCTTGTGCGGACCGCTGAAGGAGTGTCTCGAGACAGTTACATTTTCCTCTCTTCACTGGCCTCGCACTTTTAAGTTAAAATACGTTAACCGAGATCGCGTCAGCTTATTACAGAGAATATGAATGCTCTGCACAGATGATTTTTGTCCAGCCTAGCTGGGAACATTAAAAATGATTGGCACGTTTGGAAACGGCCACAGTTATTTTCCAATTAAGGACACGAAAATGTAATAATGCAAAATCTCTTTAAAAGTATAAAATCATTAGGCTGTATCACACTCCTCTGCCTGAGTATAGCCGTCTACTTAAAATTATGTTTCTATGATGCAGAAAGACAGCGAAGTACGAAAAAAAATTCACGAACACCACTTGCCGAACCTGCCGATATGTTTGTAACGTTCAGTTGGTGGGCTAGATAAAAGTAATCTGTCGGCATACAGAGCATTCATATTATCGATAATAAGATGACGCAATCTCGGTTATTTCTGCTTTGTATTCATCGGATTTTGTTCGGTGTCACTTACCATTTTATTATCAATATGCCAGATCAGTGCAGGATAAAAAGCGGCGAGTTGGGTATCGCGAGACTACATTACCGGCTTCAAATATTTGAACAACTACATTCATAAATTATTTATGAAAATGGCAGGCTAGATGAATGATTTGGCGAACAGTTATGTTGAGATTAAGGCAGGCATTTACGATGTAATCGCAGAATTCTGGGCAGCGAATGGACTGTATGCAAATGATTTTCTGTTGGTGTCCGGAACTCCCGCACCCCGCGCCCCCCCTGCAATTGCTCTGCGCCCCCCACTTTGGGAACCACTGTCCTAAGGGATACCGGAGCTTCTCAGTCACTTTTGTTGATGGACTCCTTGGAGTTACGTGATGAGACCGCTTCAGGGGATTTCATACTTGTACAGGGTATTGAAGGGAGGACTGTATCTGTACCCCTGCGCTCTATATTCTTGAAGTCAGATTTAGTTACAGGACAGGTAAAGGTGGGACTTATGTCAAGTCTACCTATAAAGGGTGTTTCTCTGTTGCTTGGCAATGACTTGGCTGGGGTCAAAGTAGTTTCCCCTGTACATCTTACTTCACAGCCGAGCACTGAAGATGGGGATGAGGACCCATCTCTGTATCCTTCTTGCGCAGTGACTCGTGCTATGGCCAAGAAGGCTAAAGAAGATGTTGTGGTGCCGTCCAGCACATTGAATAGTCAGGATTCAGGTGGTTCGCCTCATGACTCTGATTGGCCTACTATGGTTTCTCCGTTTGAGAACTTATCAGACACTTTTATCAGTTCATTGTTCAGCCAGCCAGAGGGGTTTGGTGATTCTGATGTGTCTGGAGACTTGTCTCTGTCCAGAAAGCGGTTGATTGAGGAGCAAACTAATGATCCTGAAATTTGTGTACTAAAGAGGAGAGCCCTTCCTGATAAAGAAATAGACGCAGTTCCAGTTGGGTATTATCTCAAGGATGGTGTGTTGATGCGGAAGTGGCACCCTCCTGATATCCCTGCCAATGCAGATTGGGCAGTGGTCAGGCAAATTGTTGTTCCGAAGGTCTACAGGAATGAGATCTTAACAATGGCTCATAGTTTACCTTTAGGAGGTCATCTTGGTGTTAACAAGACTGTTGATAAGATCATGAAACACTTCTTTTGGCCTGGGCTTTGGAAAGACGTTTCCAACTTTTGCAAAACCTGTCACACTTGTCAGGTAGTTGGAAAACGCCAGTTAGACCCACCTGTAGCTCCATTGCAGCCTATCCCAGCATTTGGGGAGCCATTCTCTAAGGTCATTGTTGATTGTGTTAGTCCATTACCCAAGACTAGATCTGGAAATCAGTACTTGTTGACAATCATGTGTGCATCTACCAGATTCCCCGAAGCCATACCTCTACGTAACATCAAGGTAACTGCAATCTCGAAGGCTTTGATAAAGTTCTTCACGTCGTTTGGCCTTCCCAGGGAAATTCAGTCAGACCAAGGTAGCAATTTCACTTCAGGATTGTTTCAGCAGGTTGTGTATGAACTCGGTGCAAAGCAGATTCTTTCTAGTGCCTATCATCCAGAAAGTCAGGGTGCCTTAGAGCGGTTTCATTCCACTCTCAAGACAATGATGAGGACTTATTGTTATGACCATGAGAAAGACTGGGATGAAGGTGTTCATTTGCTGTTGTTTGCAGCTAGAGAAGCAGTGCAGGAGTCTACTGGATTCAGTCCATTTGAGCTAGTGTTTGGTCATGAAGTGAGAGGACCTTTGCTATTATTGAGTGAACAATGGCAAGAGGAAGAGCCGCACATTAGTCTGTTAGACTATGTTAGCAAGTTCAAGGACAGATTGCATGCAGCTTGTGACCTAGCCAAAGAGAACTTGAAATCAAGTCAGGGAAAAATGAAAACTTGGTATGATCATAAGGCTAGAAGCCGTGAGTTTAAACCAGGAGACAAGGTCCTTGTGTTGTTTCCCTTGCAGTCCAATCCATTGCAGGCTAGATTTCATGGTCCTTATGAAATTCTGACAAAACTCAATGATCTCAATTACATTGTGAAGACTCCAGATAGGAGAAAACTAAAACAATTGTGTCACATTAACATGCTGAAGCCTAATCATGACAGAAATGCTAGGGTTGCAGCTGTCACTTCAGATTCTCCTATGGTCAAAACGTGTGAAGATGAGGGGGAGTTTCAAGATGATGAACCTAGAATTAAAGCTGAAGTTCTTTCATGTAACTTGTCAAATTCTGAAGTGTTGCAAAATCTTGATGTAAAACTCCAGCACTTAGAACCCTCACAGAGAGATCAGTTTAAGAGGTTGATCAAGAAATATGAGGATCTGTTTCCTGATGTTCCAAAAAGAGTTTCTATAGCCTCTCATGATGTAGATGTTGGTGATGCCAAACCAATTAAACAGCATCCGTGCCAGATTAATCCTGAAAAGAGAAAGATTGCTGAGAAAGAGGTTGAGTACATGTTAGAACATGATATTATCAGACCCTCCAACTCAGATTGGAGTTCACCCTGTGTGCTGGTTCCAAAATCTGATGGAAGTAGTAGATTCTGTACAGATTATCGCAAAGTCAATGCTGTAACTAGAACTGATGTGTTTCCAATACCTAGGATTGATGATTGTATTGATAGAGTAGGGCAAGCAAAGTTTCTGACCAAGATTGATTTATTGAAGGGTTATTGGTGTGTGCCTTTAACTGAGAGGGCCAAGAGCATCTCTGCTTTTGCCACACCATCTGGGTTGTACCAGTATGAAGTCCTACCCTTTGGCATGAAAAATGCCCCAGCCACGTTCCAAAGGATGATACAGTCTACAATCGTCGGATTGCCACACACGGGTGCGTACATCGATGACCTGATCACATGGAGTGACTCCTGGGAAGAACATCTAAAAGATGTAGAGACGTTGTTCCAGCGCCTGACCCAGGCTAACCTGACTGTTAACCTGAACAAGAGTGACTTTGGTTGTGCTACTGTCACCTATCTTGGCTACGTCATAGGCCAGGGTAAGGTGGCACCCATAAATGCTAAAGTCCAAGCCATCATGGACTTTCCAGTTCCTGACAACAAAAAAGCTTTGCGCCGCTTCCTTGGAATGATTGGGTACTACCGCAAGTTCTGCAAGAACTTTGCTGAGATTGCTCTCAGTCTAACTAACCAACTGAAGAAAGGCGTAAAGTTCACTTGGGATGATGCATGCCAGAGAGCCTTCGATCGCCTGAAGTCTCTGCTGTGTCACTTCCCCGTGCTCAAATCTCCTGACTTCAACAAACCGTTCTCCATCGCGGTCGATGCTAGCGACCAAGCTTGTGGATCTGTGCTCCTACAGAGAAGTGACTCTGATGACATTGAGCATCCCGTGGCATACTTCTCCAGGAAGTTCAATAGCCACCAAAGGAACTATTCCACAATAGAGGGAGCTGTTGGCTCTGGTCCTTTCTTTAGAACACTTTGAGGTTTATGTTTGTACAGGACAAAAGCCAATGATTGTGTACACGGACCACAATCCGTTAATGTTTTTGAGTAAGATGAAAAACAAGAATCGGAGATTGTTGAATTGGAGTTTGATTTTACAGGAGTTTGACTTGGAAATTAAGCATGTGAAGGGTACAGACAATGTAATTGCTGATTGCTTATCCCGTGTTTGTAACATGTATATATATATCATGTGTTTATTTGAATATTGTATGATATGCATATATAGACAAGTGTTCACTTAACCATTTTGTATTGAAAAGAAAAATTTTGCCTTTATGAGTCAAAATTTTTCCCTTTTGGAATGGAAGTGTAATGAGAAGATAGGCCACTGGATGGCAGTATTTACCTTTTTTTTTATTCAGCTCAGACTGGAGCTATGTTTAGACATGTCCTGGACATATCTGGGGCAAGTCCCCGAAAAGTAAAAAAAAAGAGGTCTAAATGTGGGTGGGGTCTGCAAAAGAGTATATAAGGAAAAGAATTGAGACAGTAAAGTAGTAGGAGAAATTGCAAGGAGAAGGATACATGTGACCAGACCTGTCATTTCTGTTCAAGACCTGTGAAATTTCTTTTGTGGATTTTTGCCTGTGTTAGAGCATTTTTTTTTTCTTACCCAGGACATCACCAAGCCACCCCAACAAAAAGGGGCTGTAAATATATCTGTTTTTTTTGTATTTATTCAATCTTGGTCTTTAGTTGTAGGTTAGTGTTAGTCTTTGTCTGTTAATTAAATTTGTTTAAGTTTTAAATTGTGTCTGTCATCCCTTGCTGTTGCTGTTGCGGTTGTGTAGTAAATTGTAATAACAAATTGGGGCCATAACACAATTGTGTCACATTAACATGCTGAAGCCTTATCATGACAGAAATGCTAGGGTTGCAGTTGTCACTTCAGATTCTCCTATGGCCGAGATTTGTGAAGATGAGGGGGAGTTTCAAGATGATGAACCTAGAATTAAAGCTGAAGTTCTTTCATGTAAATTGTCAAATTCTGAAGTGTTGCAAAATCTTGATGTAAAACTCCAGCACTTAGAACCCTCACAGAGAGATCAGTTTGAGAGGTTGATCAAGAAATATGAGAATCTGTTTCCTGATGTTCCAAAGAGAGTTTCAAAAGCCGCTCATGATGTAGATGTTGGTGATGCCAAACCAATAAAACAGCATCCGTACCGGATGAATCCTGAAAAGAGAAAGATTGCTGAGAAAGAGGTTGAGTACATGTTCGAACATGATATTATCAGACCCTCCAACTCAGATTGGAGTTCACCCTGTGTGCTAGTTCCAAAACTGATGGAAGTAGTAGATTCTGTACAGATTATCGCAAAGTCAATGCTGTAACTAGAACTGATGTGTTTCCAATACCTAGGATTGATGATTGTATTGATAGAGTAGGGCCAGCAAAGTTTCTGACCAAGATTGATTTACTGAAGGGTTATTGGTGTGTGCCTTTAACTGAGAGGGCCAAGAGCATCTCTGCTTTTGCCACACCATCTGGGTTGTACCAGTATGAAGTCCTACCCTTTGGAATGCAAAATGCCCCAGCCACGTTCCAAAGGATGATACAGCCTACAATCGCCGGATTGCCACACACGGGTGCATACATCGATGACCTGATCACATGGAGTGACTCCTAGGAAGAACATCTAAAAGATGTAGAGACGTTGTTCCAGCGCCTGACCCAGGCTAACCTGACTGTTAACCTGAACAAGAGTGACTTTGGTTGTGCTACTGTCACCTATCTTGGCTACGTCATAGGCCAGGGTAAGGTGGCACCCATAAATGCTAAAGTCCAAGCCATCATGGACTTTCCCGTTCCTGACAACAAAAAAGCTTTGCGCCGCTTCCTTGGAATGATCGGGTACTACCGCAAGTTCTGCAAGAACTTTGCTGAGATTGCTCTCAGTCTAACTAACCAACTGAAGAAAGGCGTAAAGTTCACTTGAGATGAAGCATGCCAGAGAGCCTTCGATCGCCTGAAGTCTCTGCTGTGTCACTTCCCCGTGCTCAAATCTCCTGACTTCAACAAACCGTTCTCCATCACGGTCGATGCTAGCGACCAAGCTTGTGGATCTGTGCTCCTACAGAGAAGTGACTCTGATGACATTGAGCATCCCGTGGCATACTTCTCCAGGAAGTTCAATCGCCACCAAAGGAACTATTCCACAATAGAGAAGGAGCTGTTGGCTCTGGTTCTATCTTTACAACACTTTGATGTTTATGTTTGTACAGGGCAAAAGCCAATGATTGTGTACACTGACCACAATCCGTTAATGTTTTTAAGTAAGATGAAAAACAAGAATCGGAGATTGTTGAATTGGAGTTTGATTTTACAGGAGTTTGACTTGGAAATTAAGCATGTAAAGGGTGCTGACAATGTGATTGCTGATTGCTTATCCCGTGTTTGAAAATGTATATATATATATCGCGTGTTTATTTGAATATTGTATGATATGTATATATAGACAAGTGTCCACTTAACCATTTTGTATTGAAAAGAAAAATTTTGCCTTTATGAGTCAAAATTTTTCCCTTTTGGAATGGAGGTGTAATGTGAATATAGGCCACTGGATGGCAGTATTTACCTTTTTTTTTGCTCAGACTGGAGCTATGTTTAGACATGTCGTGGACATGTCTGGGGCAAGTCTCAGAAAATTAAAAAAAAGAGGTCTAAATGTGGGTGGGGTCTGCAAAAGAGTATATAAGGAAAAGAATTGAGACAGTAAAGTAGTAGGAGAAATTGCAAGAAGAAGGATACGTGTGACCAGACCTGTCATTCCGTTCAAGTCCTGTGAAGTTTCTTTTCTGGATTTTTGCCTGTGTTAGAGAAGTTTCCTCACCCAGGACATCACTAAGGGACTGTAAATATTTTTGTTGTTATATATTCAATCTTGGTCAGTAGATTAGTTTAGTTAATAGTCCTTGTTTGTTAATTAAATGTGTTTAAGTTATTAAAACTGTGTCTGTCATCCCTTGCTGTTGCTGTTGCATTTGTGTTGTAAATGTAATAACAAATTGGGGCCATAACACAGCAAAATGCCACAGATGGCGCAAGCATTGAGGGAGCATTGAGGGAGCGTGCAATTGGCATGCTGACAGCAGGAATGTCAACCAGATCTGTTGCTCGGGCATTGAATGTTCATTTCTCCACCACAAGCCGTCTCCAAAGGTGTTTCAGAGAATATGGCAGTACATCCAACCGGCCTCACAACCGCAGACCACGTGAAACCACACCAGCCCTGGACCTCCACATCCAGCAGGTTCACCTCCAAGATCGTCTGAGACCAGCTACCCAGACAGCTGCTGAAACAATTGGTTTGCATAACCAAAGAATTTCTGCACAAACTGTCAGAAACCGTCTCAGGGAAGCTCAACTGCATGCTCGTCGTCCTCATCGGGGTCTTAACCTGACTCCAGATCGTGGCCGTAACAGACTTGAGTGGGCAAATGCTCACATTCGATGGCGTCGGGCACGTTGGAGAGGTGTTCTCTTCACGGATGAATCTCGGTTTACATTGTTCAGGGCAGATGGCAGACAGCGTGTGTGGCGTCGTGTGGGTGAGCGCTTTGCTGATGTCAATGTTGTGGATCGAGTGGCCCATGGTGGTGGTGGGGTTATGGTATGGGCAGGCATCTGTTATGGACGAAGAACACAGGTGCATTTTATTGATGGCATTTTGAATGCACAGAGATACCGTGATGAGATCCTGAGGCCCATTGTTGTGCCATACATCCATGAACATCACCTCATGTTTCAGCAAGATAATGCACGGCCCCATGATGCAAGGATCTGTACACAATTCTTGGAAGCTGAAAATGTCCCAGTTCTTGCATGGCCAGCATACTCACCGGACATGTCACCCATTGAGCATGTTTGGGATGTGCTTGACCGGCGTATACGACAACGCGTACCAGTTCCCACTAATATCCAGCAACTTCGCACAGCCATTGAAGAGGAGTGGACCAACATTCCACAGGCCACAATTAAAAACTGCACATTTCAGGGTGGCCTTTTATTGTGGACAGTCTAAGGTACACCTGTGCACTAATTATGGTGTCTGATGAGCATCTTGATGTGGCACACTTGTGAGGTGGGATGGATTGTCTCAGCAAAGCAAAAGTGCTCACTATCACATTTAGACAGATTTGTGAACAATGTTTGAGAGAAATGGTAATATTGTGTATCTGGAATGAATTTTAGATCTTTGAGTCCATCTCATGACAAATGGGAGCAAAAACAAAAGTGTTGCATTTATATTTTTGTTGAGTGTAGGTTGAAAAGGATTTGCAAATCATTGTATTCTGTTTTTATTCACGATTTACACAACGTGCCAACTTCACTGGTTTTGGGTTTTGTACTAAAAATAAGCCACGTATGCCAAACCAAAACCCTGACCCCAACATAATTCTAACCTCACCCTATCCCCAATTCAAACCTTACCCATTGCTTTAATAAGTTTGCAATTTGCCTTTGTAGTTGTAAGAACAGGCAAAAATGTTCTCAATTTCCAATAATGTCCCAATGTTTTCCAGTCTTCACTGTACAGCAAGTACAACACACACACACACACACACACACACAAACACGCGCACTTTTAAGAGTATATATTTCAGCTGGACTGTCCAGGACAGCTTTGCAGTAGCATCTGTGGAAGGTAAGCAGTATGTTTGAGCTTTCCTGATCACTGTAGTTTTGAGTGTGCGTTGGTGACATCACCGAATTGCAATTCTTTAATCGTCTCCACATGTGCATACTGGGCGTGTGCAGGAATCTTCGGCTACTGGTCATCGAGAGCCCAATCACAGCACAAACACCACCCCCACATGGGAGGGGGGCAGGAGGGAGCGCAATTGACGCAGAACGCGAGCGTGTGCATGAGCGCATGTGCGCTTGTGTGTGTGTTTCCATGTGTGAGACTGAGTGAGGTGGATCGTAGAGGAACAGTAATTTACTCTCAGATTTTGTCAAGGCAATTTATTAAATCACAATACGGCATTTAATTAAGCAGTCTCTCTAAAACTCTCAAAATAGGTGGTGGTTATGAGCCCTCTCACCCTCTTACCCACAATGCTCTTGTCTGTGGGCTTGTGGAGTGATGCAGTGTTCTTTGGTCACAGAAAATAGATTCACGGAAGGGTTCTTTTTTTTTTTTTAAATGGCATTTTAATGACAGTTGCAGATGTTAAAACAGTGTTGAGCACATAATGGTCAACTGACGCTGTATCTCCGCAGACAGCTTTTTGGCTATCTTAAATTATATTTCCAGACATAGCTGAACATGAATTCTGTAGTATACAAATATTACAAAAATATCATTTAAGTTTATTTTCTTAAAACAACATTACAAGTGTAAGCTTGAGTAAAATCCCATTTCCAAAAAAGTTGGAACAAAATGGAACAAAATTAAAATAAAGAAAACTTGTTTTGCAAATCATCTTTGGCCTGTCTTAGCTTGAAAACATTGCAAAGAAAATATTTATTCATTCTTCATTGCATCATTTAATTTTGGAAAGCAACACTCATTTGGAATTTTATGCCCTCTAAACACACCAGAAAAGTTGGAACACATATGTTTACCACTGTGTTACATCACTTTTCCATTCGATAACCCCCTCCGAAATCATTTAGGCAACTGAGGGCACCACTTGTTCCAGTTTTCAGTGATTTTTATCTCCATTTTTCCTTGATATCAGTTTTCAGCTGTTCAGACATCTTCATTGTGGAATTTTGGACCTCTGGGTAATAATTCTGCAGGAGACAGGTCTGGACTGCAGGTAGGCCAGTCTTGCAGCCTGCATTGCCACCCTGTAGTAATATGTAGGATGTGCTTTGCTGATGTCCTGTTAAAATGGACCTCCCTGAAAACAGACCCCCACAGTGGCTAGTACTGTTGCCTCGCAGTATGGAGGTTCCACATTTGAGTCCCCAGATGGCCAGGACCTCTCAGCATGAAGTTTGCATGTTCTCCTTGTGAACATATGGGCACTTTGGTTACCCCCCCCCTCCCCACCAGTGCCCATCCTGGAGTTGGTCCCCTGGAGCTGCTCTGCGGCTGCCAACTGCTCCTAACAAGAAGATGGGTCAAATGCAGAGGACAAAATACCCCACAGGATTCAAGGATCCCACTTCCTGTTGACTGGGTTAAAACCTCACTGCCAGTGTGAGGGGGGGTTATAAGCGCTGATCTTCCATCTCACTCTATGCACAGAGATTTCTCCAGATTACAGACACTTTAGCAACCCCTCAGAGGGAGAGGAATAGGTCTCTCGGTGAGGAATACGATACTGCACGAGTCTGCTTTCATGATTCTCTGGAGGAGGCAGGGGCTAGGAGGGAGGGAAGGGGAGGATGGGGGCATGAACTTCCCTCTGGCTTGTCAAGCGGGGGTTAGCAGCAATGACTAAGATCACTGGACGCACCTCTAAGTTGATATGGCAAAACATTAAATAGTTTTCAATTCAATACAGGTCAGAGACGATTTACAAATTAGGCTTTGTTTTCCTGGCGTTGTCTGTACTGCCCCATCTTCTTTTATAATTGGGGCTGTAGTTGAAAAGGTACTTTGGCACTACGAACCGGACAATACGGTGTTAAGAGTGACCTGAATCCGTGAATCACAACCTTCTCCAGAAAGGCCACCATTCAGATGCAGGCATTTTCTGCGTTTGTTCCACGGCAGGCCCATCTGATGCAAATTAATCACGTCCTTACTGCAGGAACCATTACTATAAATACAATAAATGTCCTACGACGCATCATTAGTTTAAAGTACTTACCTAATTATAATGACATGAGTATTTAATATTAAAATTTAATGTACATAGCTTAGAATAAAAACACAAGTTTTTTTTTTTTTGACAAATTCTGAAATAGCAGCTTCTTAAAAATACACTTTTGTTCCTGTAACACCCACACACGTAGTAACAGACCGCAAACATGCAGTAATATACTGCAAACATAATCCAAATCCGCAGCTTTTAATATAATAATTTCACAAATGTAATAAATTTCCCACAAATGTAAAAGCAGTTACCAACTGCAAACATTCAAATGAAATTTACCACAAATGTAAGAACTATTACATTTGCAAGAATTTGTTTTGTTTGTGGGAAGGTAAAATAAAAAAAATTAAGAAAACATTTTTTTCAAAGGATCAGTGTGTAAGATTTAGAGCCATCGAGTGGTCAGACACTGCTCAAAAAATAAAGGGAACAATAAAATAACACATCCTAGATGTCCCAGATGTGCTCAATTGGATTCAGGTCTGGGGAACGGGCGGGCCAGTCCATAGCATCAATGCCTTTGTCTTGCAAGAACTGCTGACACACTCCAGCCACATGAGGTCTAGCACTGTCTTGCATTAGGAGGAACCCAGGGCCAACCGCACCAGCATATGGTCTCACAAGGGGTCAGACTCTGTCACGTCCGTCACATGTTCTCAGTGTGAACCTGCTTTCATCTGTGAAGAGCACAGGGCACCAGTGGCGAATTTGCTAATCTTGGTGTTCTCTGGCAAATGCCAAACGTCCTGCATGGTGTTTGGCTGTAAGCACAACCCCCACCTGTGGACGTCGGGCCCTCATACCATCCTCATGGAGTCGGTTTCTGACCGTTTGAGCAGACACATGCACATTTGTGGCCTGCTGGAGGTCATTTTGCAGGGCTCTGGCAGTGCTCCTCCTGTTCCTCCTTGCACAAAGGCGGAGGTAGCGGTCCTGCTGCTGGGTTGTTGCCCTCCTACAGCCTCCTCCACATCCCCTGATGTACTGGCCTGTCTCCTGGTAGCGCCTCCATGCTCTGGACACTACACTGACAGACACAGCAAACCTTCTTGCCACAGTTCGCATTGATGTGCCATCCTGGATGAGCTGCACTACCTGAGTCACTTGTGTGGGTTGTAGAGTCCGTCTCATGCTACCACCAGAGTGAAAGCACCGCCAGCATTCAACAGTGACCAAAACATCAGCCAGAGAGCATAGGAACTAAGAAGCGGTCTGTGGTCACCACCGGCAGAACCACTCCTTTATTGGGGTGTCTAGCTAATTACCTATAATTTCCACCTGTTGTCTGTTCCATTTGCACAACAGCACGTGAAATTGATTGTCAATCAGTGTTGCTTCCTAAGTGGACATTTTGATTTCACAGAAATGTAATTGACTTGGAGTTACATTGTGTTGTTCAAGTGTTCCCTTTATTTTTTTGAGCAGTGTAAATTGCAACCAAATGCCCATTCCTTTTCTCAGAAAACTTACAGTGGCCACAAAACTTGTGAAAACGTGAAAGGCCCTCTCGTGTCAGGGCTTTATTCCTTTAATTTTTGCCCGTTCTGGGCTAATGTAGAAAAAAATCACAGCGGACCCGCTCCCATGTAGGTGTAAAGGGCTTATTCTACGCAAAATGAAACTGAAAGATTATCGTTTTCACGTGATTATACACTACTAACAAGAGTAGTCAGAAAGACAACAAAGCTCGCCAGGGCAAGGTTAAAGTTTTTCTGCGCGTGGACGGACGCGGACGCCGGGGGTAGGACAATAGCTCTCCGGACTTTATTTGTCCCGGCGAGCTAAAAAAGTAGTTAAGAATGTTATATACTCCATTTCTGCCAAAATATCAATCTAAATTCTACACACTGCTCCTTTGAAGGATCAGATTTGTGTTACGTCTGTGATTTTGAGGACCCTTATTACATTTACGGGTGTTACAGTTCACCAATAATGACACCTGTCATGCAGCTGACAAGCGGTCTCAAAAACAAAAAAAAAAACGTTAAAAAGCCGAAGGAAACTGAGGCCGATCACATTCACAGTGGTTCCACTTACATGTGTACCCTATATGCAAACCAGAAGTTAGCATTTAGCAGAAGTTAGTTTTTTCATCACTTCTGCTCAAAGTAAGCACCAGCCCTTGGATGGGCACAATCAAAAATGCATAATGGCGCCCGTTAGCTTGTTGGGCATCGCGTTACTCTTTTCAGAGGGGCCAAGGCTTATTAAATCGAGGTGAAAACGCAGTCAAATCTGGACACATGTTGAAAGATGCAAAACCTGTAGTCTCAATGAAACACTGAAAGCACAAGAGCAGGCGAGTTTGAGGGACAGAAGTTACAATGATATGAGCTTCTCCTGACCTGCAGCATTCAACATGGTGAGCAGTTTTGTTTATGGTCAATATGGCGCATCTCCATGATGATAATTAGGTTCTAACGTCACTCTGATCTTCCCCACAGTTTGTTTCAGGCCTCAGATACGGATCGTACCGCCGCCGTTCTGCTCGCTGATGCTGCTCCTGACTTTGTTCAGAACAGCATGAAGCTTCTCAGATGCTGCCACCTACAGGACAGAATGTATCACCACAGCAGCTCTCATTAAAACAGACAAACACATTTGCTCAGCATATAAGGTAGAAATATAAATGTGTCACTACAGTGTGAAAGAGTGTGTAAATGTAAAAGCAGCTACGACACGCCATCAGCTCAGTCACACTTTGCATCCTGGATCATCATCATGCAGTATCTCAGGATATTGAGAATATGGTATGCGAGTGATTTTACAGAAATGCAACCAGGTTCAAATGAACTCTTCCAGAGACATGCAGCTCAGGTGAATATGAGGGCAGACAGTGGTTATAGCAGCAGTGACACACAGTGTAAAATGAGAGTAACTCACGGTGTAGGTGTCAGGCTCCTTCAGGCGCTTGTGTCGCGGGTGCAGGGCCTTCAGGGAGCTCTGTGCACTCTCCCGGAGTGCAGACACACTTCTGAGGGGGTGTGTGATCTGTAGGTAATGGGGTAATGTCAGAGAAACCGTGGTGATTTTCTGGGCAGGGGTCATTAGCCTTGTATCTAGAAAGCATCCCGCAGTTTTTATTCCAATCATAATTTAACATATCTAATTCAACCAGTTAGCAGCTTGAATCGATTACCAGCGGTCAATGACGTCGGGAAAAAACTGGCTTTAACAGAGGAACTGTGAACAGAGGAACTGTGTCTTCAGTTGCCAATTACGATAATTTGAAAACGCGTCGATGAAGGAAAATCATTGAGAACTGGCCAGGGCTAATTGTCATAAAGGCCGTGTCAAAGTCCCTACCAAGACTCCCAGTTAAATCTACGCCCCTGCCCGCAACACACCTCGCCGGCATTCTGCAAACTCATAGGCCTTGGAACTGATTCTGCGATTGAACAACGCGCTTGAAATGCCGATTGATCTGCCGAATAATCCTACTAAATTATGGTAAACAATGCACAATGTGCGCGCGGGTGTTCCACCGATGACGTCTCGCAGCGCTAATCTCGCATTGTCCCTTTCATTCTAGTTTACTTCTCGCGTCGGAGCTGCTGAGCAGATGTCATTTTAAAAGTATTATTCTGAGGTAGAGAAAGATTTTTTTGGCAGTTGCGCTGCAATTTATGAATCTATACTACATATAAAAAAAAAAGAATGAGGATATTTTTTCACATTTCAAAATCTGCCCGTATTTCCTCTTTGAACACTCGGGAATTGGATAAGAAACGAGTCTATCAATACATCGTTACCAGGGAAGCTTCACGAGGGCGTGAACTATAACTGTAGAGTTACGCAGATGAATCTGAGTATATAATTGAGTGACTGGCTATCGACACCAGTACTAGGGTGGATAGAAGGGAGCGCTGAATTTGTCAATGGAGGAAACTACGCGTAAATCCATGGGAGGGAACTACGCATATTTTGGGTGTGATGAATGCAATTGACAGTAGAATGTGAGAGAATCAATACTATGTCGGATTTTTTGCTTCACAAAATGTATTTTTTTAACCACTAATTGGAATACTGTTGACTCACTTTAGCTAAGATGGCTGCTACAGAGTAGTAAGTTTTTTTCTGTCGCAAGTGATAATTTTTTTAAACTACTGGATTGATACTATGGGCAAGGATATTGACCAGTTTGCACATCAGGCTTAGCTGAGGAGTTTAATTCATGCAATTCCTGAAAAACAGGGATTGGAGGGAACTTCTCCATACTCTAAATTGCATTTCAGCTCTGCCTGCTTTTGAATATTCAATAACTGATCTGGGGGTGCCATCTCGTGGTCGAGTACTGTAACTAAGTGCTTAAATTTGCATATCTATAGACACGAGCGTCGACATCTGCTGAAAGGGGTTAACCAATTTGGATGCGTATGATTTATGTGCAAAATGGTTAGCTCCTGTTGCGCCGCTGGCTGTGAAAAATATGCCGAAAAATGTATTTTCTATTTTCTCTTAAGCGTAGTTTCACTGATATTCATGAATAAATATCAGAGTTGTTAGATTATCAGTTTACCTGATTTTGATCATATTGGTTGTATCCTGAAAGCTTTCACTTCAATGTCCTTGTTTGAAGTGACCCATAGCAACAATATAATTATTTTTAGATTATTAAATTCTGAACAGGGGCATTTACTATGCTTTTGCCATGACCGGAGGCTGGCGCTTATATGGCCATGGCAGAACCCACCAAGAACAAGTCGATATAGTCAACAACGTCCGCCGCCAATCGTGTGCTTCTTATTTTTGAACTCCATCAAGGCCTTTATAGTCTGAAGCTACACACCAAATTTGGTAGTCCCATCTGTAATAGTTTCTGAGAAAAGTTGTCCCCTTTCTCTCGGAAGGACGAACGCACACACGCACGAAGGGACGGACGGACAGAGGTCAAAACTATATCCCCCTACCACTTCATGTTGGCGGGGTATAATAAAGAGTGCTAGTTTTTTCTCTGTCATTGCTAGCTGTTGAATGAGGTGTACTTTGTTCAAGTTGGAGTGGAAACCTGCAGGATGGGCAGTCTCCACGAACAGGGTTGGGGAACCACCGCTTAAGGGGGAACAAAGGAAGGCGGACTGGTGCAAGACTCAGATCCTCTACAGTATTAAGTTCTGACCTGAGACTGGTAATCAGCACAAGTCTCTGATGGGTTGGTTCAACTAAATAAAAATGGCTGAGTTTGCAGACAGAAACACACACCCATGGCAGGACTTATACTTTCAAAGTCCCTGGGGCCACACTTATGAAAATTTCTATGGGTTTTATTGCTAAGTATTGCATACTCTCAAAAAAAGGGATAACTGCACATGGTAAAAAATATCATAACTTGTAAAACCAGGGCTAAGCTAAGCTGCATGCAACTTTTATTTAACTTTTCGGGATTAACTTGAAATTTTACGCCCGGCCATAATGTTTGTAACTTCACATTCCAATGTCAAGTTAGTTTCTAATAAATCCACAATGCCCAAAGAAAGTGGCATTCGTATAATTCCTGTGCCCATGATTCCAGTGCCCAACTATGACAAAAGGAAGAAAGTTACATAGGAATGTATGATACTTGTTTCCTTTGGCCATGGTTGGGCAGAACTGTATGTGAATGAAGCTCCTGGACACTCTCCTCTGGGGGGATGATTGAAGATGTTAGAGGGAGGGGGTGGGTCACCTGTCCCTGACTGAAGACATCCTGTCGCAATCTGGCAACCCGGGAGGCTGTAACCGTGATGACATCCTGGTCCCCTCCGATTGGGTGGCATTTGAAGACCACGCCCGCCTGGGGGGGCGGTTCCTCTGACAGACAGAGCAGATCCAGGAAGGGGTGCCCTGAGGGGAGGGGATGAAGAGAGGGATGATGAAAAGAGGAAGAGAATAATGAGAGAAAACAGCAAAATTGAGAGAATGCAGTGAGAGATACGACATAAAGGGAGAGATAACCAGTGTTAGAATGGATAGACAAACAAATACCATCAGATGGTCGCAAATCCCTGCAGCCCCTGCAACAATATGACATTTGATGTACTCCAGCACGACTGGTTGGTCTTTCACACATCCTGAATAACCTTGTGAAGTTTCATGATATACATGATAGCTCAGAAAATAGATGGTGAAATGTGATTGGCTGATGGTGTCCAATTTTGTTTGTGAAATAACCTTGTACGTACAGATATCTACAGGACCTTTGACCAGCATGACATGCATTATTAGGCAATTGGTTGTGGGAATATGATGATTAGTTTGCTAAAGCACCACCTATGGATGAATTTTCACCAAATTTGGAAGGCTTAAGTAAGGCCTGAAGATGAAGCGTCAGTGATGATTGGGCATTGCTTTCAGTTAGAGCTCATTTTATCAATAGAGGAAACGCCCACCAAATTCATTGCCGTGCCGTGGCCATTTCTTTTAACACAGCAATTTTGTGTATATTGCAGATCTTGGTCTCCAGATGTATTTGTACAAAATTTCATGAGAAGTGGTTACACTGCGAAGGAGGATATAGAGTTTAAAGGTTTTATAAAAAATTGAAATTGGTAGCAAATGTGCACACACGCTAATGGTGTGACTTATATGATTAGATGCATGTAGACTCACTGAATGTAGAGAAGAATTTTGTTTTTGAGACCATAGGTTCAAAAGTAATGGGTCATATCAAAAAGTTTGTTAAAGTGATTCACCACAAGGTGGCAATCAGAATAAAAATTCCATAAAACAAGACTCCACTCAAGTACGTGTTTGTCGCTTGTTGAAAGTTTTGTGAAAAAAAACAAAAACTTTCTTGAGTTATGGTCCCAAAATGAAAATGATCACAGATGGATAGACATGCTGATAGCTACATCCCCCCATATTACATACCAATGGAATAAAAAATGGTAGAGAAAAAGAGGAGATCGCAGGGAGAGGAGCCTGAGGGAGATAAATATTTGGCGAGTGTCTGTGCAGTAGTGATCGGGGGGGGGTGGAGCCATATAACTTGTACAGCAGCCAGCCACTAGGTGGCGATCAAGATGTTTTGGCTTCACTTTTAGGGAGCTGCTAGGTTGTCCATTTTTATCCCCCCGGCATATAACGTCTGTCCACACAACCTGTAGGTTACACAACCTACAGCCTACAGCCAGGGGGATCCGCCAATGCCAGATGGCTCTTGTTATATACAGTCAATAGTAGAGACAGACAGGAGGTGAATATATGAAGATAAGGCCGATACTTCTGTAAGCTGAGAGTCTATGATTATACACTTAACAAAAATATAAACGCAACACTTTTGTTTTTGCTCCCATTTGTCATGAGATGGACTCAAAGATGGTATTGAGAGAAATGGTAATATTGTGTATCTGGAATGAATTTTAGATCTTTGAGTCCATCTCATGACAAATGGGAGCAAAAACAAAAGTGTTGCGTTTATATTTTTGTTGAGTGTATGTTCATTTGAGTGTTCTCTTTATACGATCTGTATGATAAAATGCATTTTTTCTGGCCAATAAAGCATTTTAGGCAGTGAGAGGTAGCACTGGTAGGCAGAGAGGCACAGGGCCGGAGCCGGAGGTATTTCTCCATCTCCGTCTCTCGCTCTCTCTCCCTTTCTCTCTCGGTCGCTCACCCTGAGGGTCCAGCAGTCTGTACACGGCCTTCTTCCCTGGCATGGTGCTCTTCTCAGGGTCCTCACTCACCTTCATCCTGGGGCAGCCCCGCACCTCCACCAGCTGGGAGTGAGTGAGTGAGAGAGTGAGTGAGTGAGAGAGAGAGAGAGGATGTGCGAGTGAGTGAGTGAGTGAGAGAGAGAGAGAGAGGATGAGTGAGGGAGTGAGTGAGTGAGCGAGAGAGAGAGAGGATGTGAGAGTGAGTGAGTGAGTGAGAGAGAGAGAAAGAGGATGTGCGAGTGAGTGAGTGAGTGAGAGAGAGAGAGAGAGGATGTGCGAGTGAGTGAGTGAGAGAGAGAGAGTGAGTGAGTGAGAGAGTGAGTGAGTGAGTGAGAGAGAGTGAGGATGTGCGAGTGAGTGAGTGAGTGAGAGAGAGAGAGAGAGGATGTGTGAGTGAGTGAGTGAGTGAGAGAGAGAGAGAGAGAGGATGTGCGAGTGAGTGAGTGAGTGAGCGAGCGAGTGAGTGAGTGAGTGGGTGAGTGAGAGAGGATGTGCGAGTGAGGGAGTGAGTGAGTGAGAGAGAGAGAGAGGATGTGGGAGTGAGGGAGTGAGGGGGAGAGAGAGAGAGGATGTGCGAGTGAGTGAGTGAGTGAGTGAGTGAGAGAGAGAGAGAGAGGATGTGCGAGTGAGTGAGTGAGTGAGTGAGAGAGAGAGAGAGAGAGAGGATGTGCGAGTGAGTGAGTGAGTGAGAGAGAGAGAGAGAGGATGTGCGAGTGAGTGAGTGAGTGAGTGAGTGAGAGAGAGAGAGAGAGGATGTGCGAGTGAGTGAGTGAGAGAGAGAGAGAGAGAGAGGATGTGCGAGTGAGTGAGTGAGTGAGCGAGCGAGTGAGTGAGTGAGTGGGTGAGTGAGAGAGGATGTGCGAGTGAGTGAGTGAGTGAGTGAGAGAGAGAGAGAGGATGTGCGAGTGAGTGAGTGAGTGAGAGAGAGAGAGAGGATGTGCGAGTGAGTGAGTGAGTGAGTGAGTGAGAGAGAGAGAGAGAGGATGTGCGAGTGAGTGAGTGAGTGAGTGAGAGAGAGAGAGAGAGAGGATGTGCGAGTGAGTGAGTGAGTGAGAGAGAGAGAGAGAGGATGTGCGAGTGAGTGAGTGAGTGAGAGAGAGAGAGAGAGGATGTGCGAGTGAGTGAGTGAGTGAGAGAGAGAGAGTGAGTGAGAGAGTGAGTGAGTGAGAGAGAGAGAGTGAGGATGTGTGAGTGAGTGAGTGAGTGAGTGAGAGAGAGAGAGAGAGAGAGGATGTGCGAGTGAGTGAGTGAGTGAGCGAGCGAGTGAGTGAGTGAGTGGGTGAGTGAGAGAGGATGTGCGAGTGAGTGAGTGAGTGAGCGAGCGAGTGAGTGAGTGAGTGGGTGAGTGAGAGAGGATGTGCGAGTGAGTGAGTGAGTGAGTGAGAGAGAGAGAGAGAGGATGTGCGAGTGAGTGAGAGAGAGAGAGAGAGGATGTGCGAGTGAGTGAGTGAGTGAGTGAGAGAGAGAGAGAGGATGTGCGAGTGAGTGAGAGAGAGAGAGAGAGGATGTGCGAGTGAGTGAGTGAGTGAGTGAGTGAGAGAGAGAGAGAGAGAGAGGATGTGCGAGTGAGTGAGTGAGTGAGAGAGTGAGAGAGAGAGAGAGAGGATGTGCGAGTGAGTGAGTGAGTGAGTGAGTGAGAGAGAGAGAGAGAGGATGTGCGAGTGAGTGAGTGAGTGAGTGAGAGGATGTGCGAGTGAGTGAGTGAGGGAGCGAGCGAGTGAGTGAGTGAGTGGGGGAGTGAGAGAGAGAGAGGATGTGCGAGTGAGAGAGTGAGTGAGAGAGTGAGAGAGAGAGAGAGAGGATGTGCGAGTGAGTGAGTGAGTGAGAGAGTGAGAGAGAGAGAGAGAGAGGATGTGCGAGTGAGTGAGTGAGTGAGTGAGTGAGAGAGAGAGAGAGAGGATGTGCGAGTGAGTGAGTGAGTGAGTGAGAGGATGTGCGAGTGAGTGAGTGAGTGAGCGAGCGAGTGAGTGAGTGAGTGGGTGAGTGAGAGAGGATGTGCGAGTGAGTGAGTGAGTGAGCGAGCGAGTGAGTGAGTGAGTGGGTGAGTGAGAGAGGATGTGCGAGTGAGTGAGTGAGTGAGTGAGAGAGAGAGAGAGGATGTGCGAGTGAGTGAGAGAGAGAGAGAGAGGATGTGCGAGTGAGTGAGTGAGTGAGTGAGAGAGA
Organism: Gymnothorax reevesii; assembly: GCA_029721435.1. Taxonomy (NCBI): domain Eukaryota; kingdom Metazoa; phylum Chordata; class Actinopteri; order Anguilliformes; family Muraenidae; genus Gymnothorax; species Gymnothorax reevesii. The sequence continues at coordinate 143,480,611 of CM056575.1, forward strand.
GAGAGAGGATGTGCGAGTGAGTGAGAGAGAGAGATAGGATGTGCGAGTGAGTGAGTGAGTGAGTGAGAGAGAGAGAGAGAGAGGATGTGCGAGTGAGTGAGTGAGTGAGAGAGAGAGAGAGAGGATGTGCGAGTGAGTGAGTGGGTGAGTGAGTGGGTGAGTGAGTGTGGTCCAAAAAGGTTCATACTATCTGTCGTATTGATTAGATTTAACATTCTTATTTTCAGACAGAAAAGGCTTTATCCTACCTTAACATGTTTCTACGGACGTCTACCGTCTTCTTCAGAAGAGTCACTGATGTTGTGAGTGATGTGTCTTATCAGCTGATGTTTATGAGGCTCCTGCTGTCCGGCCGCTCCACCAAGATGGTACTCCATGTGTGGGAAAGCATATATGCCCCCTAATCCCAGTTCATAGTCCTGTGGGCCGCATCCTGATTTCAGTTGCCTCCATGATCCAGCGTTCATATCGGCTGTTGTGTGTGCGGATGATTTGGGCCTTGTCCCAGTCCATAATATGATTTTCCCTCTTGCAGTGGTCTGTGATTGCTGATTTGATCCACAGACAGAACAACCGATATGAACACTGGATCATGGCGGCAACTGAGAAGGCCTCATTAACATCAGCTGATAAGACACGTCACTCACAACATCAGTGACTCTTCTGAAGAGGACGGCAGACATCCGAAACATGTTCAGGTAGGAGAAAACCTTTTCTGTGAGACAGTGAGCGAGTCAGTGTAGGCAGGGAAGTACATAATGTGGGTGGGCGGCAGTATGTAATGTAGGTGGGACAGAAGATAATTTGGGCGGGGTGGTACATAATGTGGGCGGGGTTTACCTTGTACACACAGCCGAGGGAGGGCTGCTGAGTGCAGGTGACCAGGTGAGTTCCCACCCCCACTGCATCCAACTCATTTTCCTGAGAGTGAGGAAGGAATAGAGGAACGGAGAGAGAGAGAGAGAGAGAGAGAGAGAGAGAGAGAGAGAGAGAGAGAGAGAGAGAGAGAGAGAGAGAGAGAGAGAGAGAGAGAGAGAGAGAGAGAGAGAGAGAGAGAGAGAGAGAGAGAGAGAGAGAGAGAGAGAGACTGATGGGACTGACAGGTACGTGAGCAGAAAGCAGAAACACCTCTCACCCAAACAAACATTCTCACTTGAACACTTGAACATCACCACGACATGCCAAAAACGTTTCAAGAACATTTTTCTATTTGCCAGGCCAGCTTCACCTCAGGAGTTTGCCCTTTGCCCTCTGACCCCTCACCCTCTTGTTGAGTTCCTGTATGCTGTCCTCTGTGAGGCCGTTTGTTCCAACGATGATCAGAGAGTGAAAGGTGGGAACAGAGAAGCTGTGGAGAAGGATATATCAGCTCAGTCTAAACAAACCTCTGGTCATTTCACTAGTACTAGTAACTTTTATTCATTATTATAGGAGTTACCGCACAGTAAATTCGGTTTTTGCAGTTGTTATTAATTTAAATAAAAAGTGCATTTTAATTTGAATATAATATTATTTTATTTATTTAGCAGTAGGGCTGCACAAGAAATGGCTTGATTGCAGGTTAGGCAAAGTACACGGGAATTGATTTAAGGTGAGCTAATTATGCCAAAGCGATGGAGGCTTTCCAACCTCGCTGGCCATTAGCGGACTTCAAATCACAGTTTTCTTCCCGCAAGCATTTCAAATGACCGCATTAGGTATGAGTCATACAAAAGATAATAATAAGCAACCTCGTCTGTCTGCCTCATAGTGGCAGTTACTTCTATTGCGCTTGCGATAATCGCAATTCCGTTTATCGTGCAGCCCTATTTAGCAGTTCTGCTGTTAATCAGGCCATGGTTCTGACCAACCAGATTCCAGAATGTTGAAGCATTTTAAATGTCAACTGACAATGTCCTTGGTTCCTTGTGAAGGAACCTTCCCTCCCAGCCTCCTGCGATCCCAGTGGCTCCCAAACTCAGTACTGGGACCCCCGAAGTAGACATTGGTTTCTGCACAAGTTTGGGAGCCACTGCTCTCGCCAGTAAGATGGGCAAACCCCTCACTCACTGGTCTCCACAGGCTCTGAAGGCACGGCGCACTTCCAAAGACTGCCTGCAGAGATCTCCACTATCCAACCGCACACCCAGGGGCTGGTAATTCAGCTCACACAGGCACAGAGCCACGGCACAGAAATTCACCAGTCCGCTGCAGTGGAGAATCAAGAGGCACGATTAACAACCGCTACTAAGCTAACACAAACAGCAGTCCATCATTAGTCCACCACTGTTGAGGTCAAGAGGAACAGGGTACACCAATACCAAGTGCCAAATACCGCTGTCTACCCCTGGGGTGTGCAGGAAATGGGCTGACATCATAAAGCAGGGCCACAGAGTTAGCTAGACAACTACGCCGAGTACAACTCAGAACCACTCCCTCCACCTGAGTCAATTTGCCAACTTTAAGAAGGCCACGGATTTTATGCAACGGTATTATTCCGCTGACTGCCGGTTTTTTTTGCGAAACAAGCTCCCCTGACTTCCAGTTTGTAACCAGTGAGCAGTGGGCTCACTTGGCCAGTTTTCTTGTCAGCAGTCTGCCATCTCTCATAATGTGTTTTCAGGAGTTCTGCACAAATACAATAATTGTTATCATTTTTTTACTTTACCGGTATGAAAGGCCTGTTCTCCGCATCTCTTACGATATGTAACAGACTTTGTGGCGAATCTCTAGTGCTGCAACAAGGGCAGTATTGGTTGCAGTTGGGTGGTGATGCATTCAAATATCACCCGAGACAAAATCTCAAATTCATTACAGACAGTGTTTAGCAAACTTTTAGTATTGAGTGCAGTTTTGCAACAAAACCCACTTTCATTCTGGTCAATTTCCTGATGCCAGGAATTTTTTTTTTTAACCAAACAATAATTAATTAATGAATTGTACTTATTTGACTAAGGGAAGAAGAGCAAGAGGAGGGAGAATGTTCTGGTACCTGGTGACACAGTAAGAGTCGATGACAGGCAGGAAGTTGTGTGGGAAGGCGATGGCGTAGGACAGGAAGGCCGCCAGCTCTCCCTTGCGTGCTACATTTGGATCCACCTCCAGCAGCTCACACACGCGCCCCAGCCAATCACTGCTCAGGGAGATGAGGTCAACAGGGTCTGAGCCCCCTCCGTCCTTATTGGCTGGGGCCAAGCTCTATAGGGAGAGATTGGTGTGCTTCACCAGAAGAGTCCTGCCATATGGCTCCTCTACCTAAGAACTTAACCAATTTATTTCAGCCATTAGTTCTACCTCATCACTTAACACAAACCTAGGTGAAAGGGGTGGACCTTTAACCTTTTAAAGAACACCATCGATAAAATGGGTAGGTCTGGTAAAATATTTAAAGCCGATGTCGAAACAGCTATGACTCAACATGACAGCAGCTGATGTGTTTTCCAGCTGATTGGTTTTTTTTTGTTGTTGTTGTCGCAGAGAAATATACTGTTATTGCTTTCCATGTCAGGTATTTTATGTTCCATTGGAAGGATGGCACTTTATTTTATTAGGCAAATTATGTTCAAATGCAAGTTTGTGTCTTCAACACTTGTAATACGATGTACCCATTTTAAAAAAGCAATAATCCCCACAAGGATGTGGTTAACAGTGATTTTAGAACAACTAAGGTTTCATGCACTCTGCTTCATGTTGTGACTAACAACACCCCTCATCTGTTCAACAATCACAGTAAAACATGGCCTTGACGCGTTTATGCATTTATTTCACCTTCACCAGGGAGGTTAAGTGATCGGCCATGTTTACTGGCTTGTTAGTTTGTAAGTAAGCAGGATTACTTAAAAACTTATGGACTCATCGTCAAAAATATGCACCGACTTCAAATGAGAAAAATTGGAGGACATCATCCAAATGATCTCAAGAAAACATCACAAACTGATGGTGTTCAAAAACTAGGGATTGTTCAGCCTTGGTGAAAGTTTGAAATCTCATACCGTTTGTTTTAATTTTGTCTTTTTGATTTTCCAAAGTGACGCGTGTAAAAACTGAAAACGTGGTCAAGCAGTAAGCGGCTAAAATACAAGTAACTCTACAACAGCAAAAACAGGAATTTTCTATTTTTTTTTTTTATTATTATTTTTTTTCTGGGTGTGTAGGTGGATTATTTGATCATGCTAATTTCTGAGCCTAGATTTGACATCTCCTAATAGAAAAAAAAAGAGCTTTATGTCCTCTGATTTACCGGCACATTACTCAGCTCTGTTAAAGTCCCCTATATCTACAACACCCAATTCCAAAATAGTTGGGACGAAGTGTAAATTGTGAATAAAATCAAAATGCAATTACTTTCAGATAACGAGCCAATATGTTATTTACAAGAGAACAGATAACATTTCAAATGTTGAAACTGAGACATTTCACATTTTTATCCACAAAATGAGCTTATTTCAAATTTTCAGGCTGCAACAGGTCACAAAGGAGTTGTGACACAGGCAAAAAAGGACTGAAAAAGCAATTAATATATAAGAGAATCAGCTGAAAGAACATTTAGCAAGTAATTACATTAACTGGCATCAGGTGTGTAACATGATTGGCTATAAAAGGGATGTCTTAGAGAGGCTGAGTCCCTCAGACATAAAGAGGGTCAGATGCTCTCTAATCTGTGAAGGTTTGCGTAAAAAAAAGTGGAATACTTACAATGTTCCTCAATGTCAAATAGCAAAGGCCTTCAAGGTCTCATCATCGACAGAGTATAATATTATCAAAAAATTTGTGTGTAAGGGACAAGGCCGAAAATCTTCACTGGATGCCCATGATCTTCGGGCCCTCAGACACCACTGCATCACTCGCCAGCATGATTCTGTCGTTGATATTACTAAATGGGCCCAGGAATACTTCAAGAAACCACTGTTGGCAAACACAGCCTGCCGTGCCATCCACAGATGTCACCTAATACTCTATCGTGCAAAAAGGAAGCCATTGTTGAGCATGATCCAGAAGCGCCACCGTGTTCTGTGGGCCAAGGCTCATTTAAAATGGACTGTAGCAAAGTGGCAAAGTGTCCTGTGGTCAGACGAGTCCAAACTTGACATTCTTGTTGGAAATCATGGGCGCGGTGTCCTCCGGACTAAAGAGGAGAAAGACCACCCCTCCTGTTATCAGCGTTCAGTTCAAAAGCCTCTGATGGTTCTGATGGTATGGGGATGCATTAATGCATATGGTGTGGAACACTTGCAGGTTTTAAAAAGCACCATGAATGCTGAAAGGTATATACTGGTTTTAGAGCAACATGTGCTCCCCTCCAGATGACATCTATTCCAGGGAAGGCCTTGTGTATGTCAGCAGGACAATGCAAAACCACATACTGCAGCTATTACAACAGTATGGCTTCGTAGTAGAAGAGTCTGTGTGCTGAACTGGCCTGCCTGCAGTCTTGGATCTTTCATCGCTTGAGAACATTTGGCGCATAATTGAACGAAAAGTCCGTCAAAGGAGCCCCAAAACTCTCCAGCAGCTGGAAGCCTGTATTAAACAAGAGTGGGATCAAATTCCAATGGCTAAACTCAAGAAACTTGTCTCCTCAATGCCCAGATGCCTCCACTCTCTGTTAAAAAGAAGAGGGGATCTACACCATGGTAAACAGGCCCCTGTCCCAACTTTTTGAGAACTGTAGCAGCCATCAAATTTGAAATGCGCTCATTTTGTGGATAAATTTGTAAAATTTATCATTTGCTATGTTATCACTGTATCACTGGCTGGTGTGATTTGAAAGTCATTGTGTTTTGATTTTATTCACACTTTGTCCCAACTATTTTGGAATGGAGGTTGTAATACAAATCTATAATAAAAAATTGAGGCCTGACTTGAGCAGATAAAAGCAGGTACACTCAATCAATACGCTTTTCAGCTTTCCATTCATTACACTCTTGAACACAGACTTTCAATTCACTGATTCGTCCACACCTACCCAAACTGTCTGGGCTGCACTGGCTGGCAGTTACTGCAGCAGCCAATGGGACGCCAAGAGTGACAAAGGTCTCACCTGAGGGCACACCTCCTCCAAACAGGAAAACGAAGTGACATAGGAGTGAGCCATGGTGCCAGCCACAGGTATTCCGAACAGGAAGCCAGCCAGGACATTACTGGTCATGTCAAACCCTGTGAGAGAAGCGTGGAAGATTGATTGGCTGCGGGTTTATTGCTTAGAATCATGGGCCTCCAACAAAAATTCTGCAGGCCCCCCACTTTTTTAATTCATAGCTGTGAACCCACCTAACCCCACAATCTGATGGAAACCATGCAACTGGCAGAAGTGATCAATGCTGGAGGTTTGCCTCACTTTGACCTGCTAATTACAAGTCATGATATGCGGTGAGCACCCTACAATCACTGGACACAGGCCAATTATTTTTTGTTCCTCTCCTCAAGCGCACTGAGTTTGAAAGTATGCAGTAACACAGAGTCTGAAATGCAAACTGCTGTCTTTAATTTTTTCATGCGATGACAGCAAAATGACAGCAACTTTTCAACATACCCCCCGCCCCCGCACTTCAAAGAATACTGGACAGTGTAACATGATGTGAAATGAAGTCATACTTTTTAATAATTGGATGCATATCCTTTGCATGCACTCGCTGCTTGAAGTACATAATGCATATAGACAAGACCAGATGCTGGGTGTCTTCCCTGGTGCTGCTCTGCCAGGCCTGTTCTGCAGCAATTTTCAGTTCCTATTTGGTTTGAGGACTTTGTTACCTTCTATCTTCTCTTCAGTATGTCAAATGCATGTTAACCTAGATTCAGAACTGATGATTGACTCCACAAATGGAACCCAAATTGCAAAATATGCCACTGTCCAATTAATTATGGTGTTCATTTGTGTCCTGTTAGCACGGTTATTTCTAAAGACACGGGCCCCCGTGACCACCACCAGCATTGCCCCCGTGAGAGACACTTCCAGTTAGTTGGACAACCACTGGCGGAGGGCGGTTGGTTTCTCACCCCCCATGTAAGTGTAGCGGGAAGCGCTGAGCCCGCCATCTGGGCCCTGAGCCCGTCGAAGACCCATCTCCACCAGCCTCCGCTTCGAGCCCGCGGCCAGACGGTAGCGAGCCGCGTTACTGCACACCAGGCTGGCCAGAGGAGGAGCAAATATAATCATAAACATGTAAACATACCCACATGATGCAGCTACGACAGAGAGGCATGTAAATATACATGCATGAGCACATATATGGCTAAGTAAACACACCCTTAAATAAGATAATATAAACCTTATCCATCCCCCTTAGATGAAACTCAAGTTGACCCAGCGGCACAGGAATGTAGCAAACATCAACAAAAGAATTTACATTATACCTGGCTGTATGTATATCTAAGATAATAGCAGAAATGAAAAGGAACAGACCAGTAGTGGATACAATATTAAAGTAACAAATTGTGTTATATACATGAGCAATGAGGAAAGCAGTATTCAATATGTGCGACTGGCCTGCGCATACTATGTATGTGCAATGCATTAGTTCTTAACACATAGTCCAGGTACGTACAAAACAGGTTAGACAATGAGACCGCTGGTGGAGAGCGTATATGACTCCAAGTCAGTGGGCGTAGGAGGTACTTAGTTCTTGGGTGTTGTAGTGTCTGATGGCTGACGCTATGAAAGAGCCCCCCAAGGACTTCGAGATACGTGACTGAATGTATTCCTGAGGTCTCCTCGGCTCAGCATAGAGAGGACACGAGGAGTCGTCCATGATGGCTTTCAGCTTCCCTCTCATCCTCCTCCCCATCATGGCCTCCACACTGTCCTGTTCCATCGACACCACAGAGCAGGCCTTCTCACCAGCTTTATCAATTTGCTAGCACCACCGATCCCAATGCTACCTCCCCAACACACTGCAGCAAAGATGATTTACTGGTGGCCACACTGATAAAAGATCCAACGCAGGCTAGTGTATACACTGGAAGACCTGAGCTTGCTTCAGAGGATCAGCCCACTCTGTTCTTTCCTGCAGAGGGCGCCAGTGTTGTCCATCTGGTACAGTCGATTGTTGAGCTGCACCCCGAGAAACCTGCATGTGCCCACTCTCTCCACCTCCACTCCTCCTATGGCCATAAGAATGGAGGGCTTCTTGCTGCACTGGAAATCCAACACCAGTTCCTGTCGCATCGAGGTATGAAGCTCTTAACAGGGTCTCTGTAATACTAATCCTGACCATCCGAGAGACAACCGACCATGGAGGAGTTGTCCGAGAGCTTCGAGAGGAGGCAAGTTCGCAAGTCAAAGCATAAGTCCGAGACGTAGAGGGGTGAACATGGAATGGTGACAGAACAGTTCGTTCAGGTCTGCCAGTATTGCCATCACTGCATCCAACAGGCAGCATTGTCGCCTAACACACCTTAGCCTGTTCGTGAGGTAGTCCGTAATCCAGTCCATGAGGTCCTGGTCCACCTGCATCACCCAGTGCTTCTCAGCCAGCCGGAGTGGCCGCATCGTGGTAAAAGCACCAGAGAAGGCAAAAAACATGATCCTTACAGTGCTTTGTGGTTCCGCAAGGTGTTTGTAAGCAGGTAGGAAATGGCATCCTCCACATCAATGTCAGCCTGCTAGGCAAAGTGCAGCAAACCCGGGAAGTCGCATACCAGGGGCTTAAGGTGTTGCAGAACCAGCCTCTCAAAGGTCTTCATGTCATGTGACGTTGGGTCCACGGGTCTGAAGTCGTTGAGAGCCTGGGATGTCCCTTCTTGGGCACGGGAACCATGCAGAATGTTAGGGGGAGATGGAGGGAGATTTAGCCAGCAGTGGCGAGTCAAACCTGTCAAAAACAGGTTTAACTAATTTTACTGTCACTTTGTACCCTAAACAGCTCCTTTTGACCTTCAGTAATAGTCCTCACACCCCCTTCCCCATCCCATCTGTCCTGGACTATTGTGCCAAAGTGTCCCCTCTATCCTATTCTTGAAGCAGACTTTAGCGCCCCTCAACTCCCTCTTTCCAGCTCATTCAGGAACCCCATCTTGACATCTTCAGTGGCACCTGCCATGACGTTGCTGTTGATGCAAGACATGTTGTTGGGGAAGCAGATGAGATTCTTAAAAGGGGGCAACACTCTCCTTGTAGAACCAGAGTAGTCGGTGATGCACTGAGCGAGTCAATCAAACTCATCCCCATGGACCTCCTGAAACAGTCAGTAGTCCTGGGACACTCCATCAGGGCCTCCACAGACCACTGTTGCACAGTCCTGGAAGTGAGAGACAGTCTCCTCGCAGCGGGCCTGTTTGTAGGAGTTCGCCAAATCAGACAGTGGTTTTATTTGTCAAGCAGAAGAAAGGGCTGCAGCGCTATAGGACTCCTTATCATTGGCGAACAGCAAGTCCCGTGTCTTGTCCCCTCGGGTGGTGCGGATCACAATCCGGGTGAAGTTGATCAGGATCTTTGAGATTTTTGCATGATTAAAATCTCAATTTTTTTACTAGGAGCACGTTGGGAGGCCGTCTCTACAGGTCTGTAATGGTAAAGTGAATGACGTCGCAGGCGCACGACACCGCAGCCCAAGAAGCAGATATAATGGGCTCAATCTAACGGCCAGCAGCTCAAAATCAGGTGTGCTGATTGTAGCCTTAATAGTTACATGGCCTGGGTTACACCAGTTGGAGGTAACAAAGAGATCAAGCCCTCCTCCCAACTTCTCACTACTCTGTTTGTCCGCATCCACCTGAACAAGAGAGAAGCTGGCAAGTTTCACTGAACACTCTGGCATTTCCCCATTCAGCCATATCTCCATCGAACACATGCTGCAGTCCTAGCACTTGCACCGACCAGGCCTGAGAGTTCATCCGTGTTGTTAGTGAGCTTATACTCCTCATGACAACTGGTGGAAGACAAGATTTGCATTGCCTCCTCTGCTCCATAATTTTGTCACTCATCATCACTCCTGTTCGAGATCCTCGCCTCCATATCCTCAACTCCATCAAGGTTCGCCATCGAGACGTACCACTGGTCGATCCCGGTACTGGGGGAGCTTACACAAGTTGGCCACAGTACATTGCTGTTTGGGAGTCGTGGGGACCAATGTCTTGCATTGTTAATCCCGACTTGTTAAAACCGAAGTCTTATTTAAATTGGTTAATTTATCATTTATTAATTAATCGTATGACAGGCTACAATCTATTGCAGCAGTCCAAGAACTATTAAAGAAAGCGAAAAGTGCAGAAGTCTATAAAATAGCGAAGAAAAGGGAACGGGAGCCGCATTGTGTCAGGCTGTTAGCATGTTACCTTGGCTACAGATCCTACACGGCAGCTGTGTGTGTGTGTGTGTGTGTGTGTGTGTGTGTGTGTGTGTGTGTGTGTGTGTGTGTGTGTGTGTGCGCGCGCGTGTGTGTGTGCGCGTGTGTGTGTGCGCGTGTGTGTGCAGGTGTAAGGAAAAGCAAAAAACACCTGGCGTAGTTGACGAGACACAGAAGACTCGTCTCCAGAAGCTGGACCACAGCCAGAGGACCCGATACCTCCATCAGGGGTACCTGGAGAGCAGAAGCCACCAATCATCCCCTGCATTCATCCACCTCCACACACACACTACATCACCAGCACTGTACTCAATTACCAGCATTACTGCTAATATACACAGGAGCAACAAAGCATTCTACGACAAGTCCTTGGACATAAACGACGCAAATTAAATGACTTTCGCAATAAATCTGACACCTCCGAAGCATCTTGTACCTGCAGATTTTTGTAATATTGCAGAAGCCTGGCAGAAGGGAAAGGCAGCCATAATTAATTAGGCAAACCAAAGACAAAGAGGTTTTGTTTTCACTGTTGACTAGCGATCGCAGTGGATCTGAAAAGCTGATAGTAAAAATGTCCAATGTCACCAAACTATGTAATGGAACAGCCATTAGCCTCAATGGGCATACATCATCTTCATTAGCCCTGTCTAGACAAGGGGTTCCCAACACAGTCCTCAAGGACCCCCTGTCCAGCATGTTTTTGTTGCAGCTTTACTTTTGCACACCTGATCCATTTAAGGCCCAATGCACCTTCATGCAGACCCTGTTCAGGCAGATCTTTTTCAACCAATCAGCATGAAGCCCTTAAATGGATCAGGTGTGAAAGAGTAGAGCTGGAGCAAAAACCAGCAGGGCAGGGGGTCCTTGAGGGCTGGGTTAGAAACCACTGCTCTAGACAACCATGCCTTGAAAAGTCGTTCTCTCTTTTGGTGACAATACTCTTCTGAAACCCAACCTGCAGATCTGACTTCTGCCTTTAAACGAAAATGCAAATATTGAACTTGGCTGTTCACATAACAGAAACTTGTATACACATGACGAGGGAACTGAAATGACTTACTCTGGCAAAGACAACTGTTCCCTCAGGCACAGAACGCACCGTCACTCCACTGCAGTCAAGCTGCCGCAGGTAAGTAAAGAAGGCCGGGTCCGAGCCAGGGGGCAGCACTGAGCGCAAGTATTCCACATCTACAAAACCAACAACAACATGAGAGTCACAACACATCCACTCACTGCTACATTTACAAAACAACAGCTAACAAGAAACTACACATTCACACAATAACAAGAGTCAGTACACACAAACACAACACCTCATCAGGTACTCCACATCTACAAAAACAACAAGAGCTAGAGAGTCACAGCACATCCACTCAAACAGCTAAAGCCCAGCTCCCACTTTCATGCTTTCTGCCAATTTGTGGCGATGTACCAAGACCTATAAATTGTGAAGAGTCGCAGTCCATTCGTCCATCTCAAAATTCTGTCACAGCCATAGACATAGGAATATTCTGGAACCGCTATTTGACATCACTTATCTTTGTTCATGGTAGGACTGTCTTTGTCGGTTTGTGTTCACTTCTTAATGTCACGGCAAACCATCTCCTCACTACGTCTTCCACAATCGTGGCCATTTTCTGCAATACGAACGGAATTTTCAAGAAATATCACGATACTTAAAAGACACCACTACGACATCGCTATGACATGGCGATCCTTGATGAACGCGCAAAGCACCACAATTTTTTGAACAATGTGCCACAATGAAAATGAAACGACAATTTGGTTGTGACTCTTCAGGAATTCCTGCTACATCTATGACACCCTCAAGACTTCCCTGAGACTTGCCACAATGACATTGGCGTGAATCAGCATATTAAATCATGATTGTGGGAAGGGGGCTTAACAAGTTACTGCACATTTCCAAAACCACAGCTAACAGGTAACAGCACACACAATAACAAAAGTTAGTACACTAAAACACCACGACAGCTCATTAGGTAACCTGCATCCACGATAACAGCAACAACTCAAGATTCATTCCACATCAACACCACATCATGAAAGTCGTCACGTCAAACCACATCGACAACAGCTCATGATATATTCCACTTCCATACAACTGATGAGTTACTCCACATCAATAGAGAGTAGAGTAACAGAACATCGAAAGCACAATAATTCACAAGTTACTCCACCAAACCATAATAAAAAATTCTCAAAAACCCACACCAACAACAACTCACAGGTTTCTCCACTCCAGCCTAACAGCTCACAAGATACACCTCAACACAACAACTCAAAATTGACTCCAGATCTACACAGTAATAACTCGCAGGTTAGCATCTGCACCGCAAGCTTAGAGAGTTGCCCTGTGTCCTCATAGCAATTACTAGTTTTCACCAGATTTACAGGGTGCAGTTATTTTAAGAACAGCTTGATCATACAACTGCACGACTGTAACTCCGCATCCAAACAAAAAAAACATGGAGCAGTTCCACATCTACAGGAACTACTCACAGGCATTACACAAAGCAGTTAAGGGTCATTCCACGTCAAACGTCTGAATGCCCCCCCTCGACCATCTCAGATTTGACTGAAAAAAATCCAGCAGGTTTGCACACTTCCCGATAGGAAAAGTCCCAAATTTTAGTTCCCAACTCCTTATAGTTTTGTCATAAAAAAACATTTTGTCAGCTACCCCCTGACCTGTTGTGAGCAGAGTTTTCTGGGGAGCCACTTTCAGATGGTTGTATCTACAAAACTATTTAAGGTAGGTCCTTCAAATTTTCAAGGGTTGAAATATGGCAAAAGTACTTGTAGAATATGGACTTTTACACATGTGCTTTTCGTTTATCACAGAATGCTGGGGGCTTGAATTTGATCGAAAATTCTACTCTTCAAATATGACTGCATATTTGAAGGACTGTGGAAAGTGCAATTTCAAAGACGGAGGTTTGATATTGAACATACACCATCTCACACATACTGTGTACTTCGTATTTTAAAACTGGCCCTCTGTGAAACCATTAGCCATGAACAGGACATAATGGCCAACACTTAACATCTCATATCGCCCTGGGTTGCGTTTCCCAAAATCACAGATGCTAACTTACATGGTTGGGCCCATTGATTATGAATGGACGAACTACATACGCTTTTGGGAAATGTGCCCCTGGTCAAGGACGCTTTACCTGCCGCATAGACATACTGCAGAACTAGGTATGAGTAACACACTCAGTCTCTCACTCCCCCAAGGTGGTTGGGCATTACTATTATTTCTTTTCTTTTTTTTTTGTGAGGGGGAGCTGAACCCTACACACATGGGGAATTGAGGGGTAGGTTTTTAAGTTATATATAATTGATTGCCCTCATAGTATCTGAAAAACTCTCTGCAGGCAATGATAATAAGAAAAAAAATAACTAGAGGGTGTGTCCGGAGGCCACATACCCCGCCCGCGCCCACAACCTTCAAATATGGCCGATATTTTAGAGGTTTTTTTAACTGTCAAATCTGGATCCGTTTCCGGATCAAACTACTCATGGTTGTTGCCGTCCCTGGAGGGCTATGGTCCATTGATGTTCAAGTGGTTCATTATGTTTTTGATGGAGTAATTAAAGAAAATGTCAAAATTTGCCAATGTTAACAAAAAAAAAATCTCCCAATGTTAACAAAAATTTCAAAGTGATCCAGAATCCAGTTTGATCTGGATCTGCAGCAAAAACTAATCACTTCTCAACTGCACCATTACCAACCCCTCTGTGAAATAAACTGCCGCCCTGCAGACTGTCCACAGACAAATGCACACACAGACAAATAAATAAATAAACGGAGACAAATTGGGGGGGTTTTCCACAAAGCTGGCTAACAGAGTAAGCCAGGCTTTTTCACAAAGTAAAACCTGGAAACTATTCAAATCAGGAACATGAACTGAAATAAATACAGCTTTCCGGGTTTTACTTAGTGCAAAAGCCAGGCTTACTCACTTAGCCAGCTCTGTGGAGTACCCCCCAGATAACCACTCCCGTACTTTGTATGCGGGCCGGCTAATAATACTTTACTTTCCCCAAGGATATTAGTTTTACACGGACAAGACTCCCGACTTCCACACAATATACATTGCAATGCAATTTTACAACGCAGAAACTCGAAGATTTTACCAAATTCCGCCAAAAAATCTGTTGGCTATTCATCCAACGTTTCCCTTTTGAATAATTTATCTGCTCTAGTGGGTACATCGGTGCGGGGACATGCTTTGCGTGACCGCAGACTGCTGTGCGGTGAGCGACCCCGTAACCGCGAGTTCACTCGCGTCTATTCACCCGCCGTGACATCTCGCGCTCATCGTTAACAGCGAGATTCCTGAGGTCGCGAGGCCAAAACGTCCCAGTTCTCGTGCCGCAGGTGAAGCGAAACATTCTGCGGCGGCCAGAAAACACCAGAGGAATAATGAAGAGTCATCGCCCGCTGTAGATTGTGAACGCCCTGCATGCCCTGTTAACATTACCTTCATCCGTGAAGTGTAAACTCTGCAGGAAGAGCAGACAGTCGTGAAGCCCGGAAAAAAGAGAGAATCCGCCGTCGAAGGGGTTGCTGCGGAAGAAGAGCTCGAATACGGCTGGGTCGTTGTGTCTACCCGCCCGCCAGTAGGCATAAGCCATAGTGAACTGGTAAAGGTCGGTTAGCAGCGGGGGGATCCTCTGCCTGATCGACCGCTCCACGGCCCCACATGTCTGGTTCACTGGCGCTGCCATGTTCCACCGATTGGGTCCAACTTTGAAATTCAGTTGCACAAGAGGAGGGTCCTTTGAGTTAACTCCTCCCACCGCCGAAGTGTTTCCGAATGTAACCGGCAGCTCTCGTTGGGTGTCCTCCCACAGCCACCGTAGTTCTGTGTCTAGCTGACGCACTCCCACGTAGCAGGTCAGGGATTCATTCACCATTAGCCAGGCAGTCATAAAAACCGCACTCACTGGCAGGTCAGACACAAGCCCTGGGTTTTGCACTCCTGTTTGTCCTCGCTGCTGTTACAGAGGTATGTGTTTTATATCTTCCCTCGCACTAGCATATCACTTTCTTAAACCAAACGTGATGGGAAGTTGTTTTAAAACAGGTGCTCTGCAGCATACCGGACGCTTCCGGGTAGTATTGAGTGACTGCTAGAACTGCTGAAGGTATATAGACGCCTTTTTTTTTAATGTTGTTCTCCGTTTGTACATGCACGGTGTACTTTTAAAGTGTATTATTAAAACCTTTTCTTTTTAACCTGAGGTTTGGTCCAGAGGACGCCAGGAGCGATTTACCGCTGCAATCGCTGGCAGAGTTTGGGGAAGCAACCGGTAACCAAACACATGCTTTGTAGTATTTGTGCCCATATACGTGTAGACGCTTTATTTGATACTTTGTGCGATACACGTTGAGCACGAATGTAACTATGTTTGCTGGCATGTATGTGTTTGTTATAATTGTTAGTAGGCACGCTCTGACTGCTCGAGACACCGGATGCCATTGTTGGTGCCTGCGTGTGATGCACCGAGGTAAATCAGAATGCTGGATTAAGTTCATAAATGCTAGGTGTGAACATTTCCTATTGTGTGACGTTAACTTGTGACTTAACGGCATGATTTTTATTAACTTTTGTGAGCACTCCTAGTCATATGAACAGTCCTAGCTTGTAAGTATATTCGTGACCATGCATCTAATTGTTTGTTCCATCAGAGCGATGCCACTGCTGCTTTGCCTACTGTAAATGTACGTGTGTATGACACCAGTTGTTGCCCTCAGTATTTGATTTTTCTTGTTTTGGTTTCCCTTTAGTTTTGTTTCTCCTTTGGTTGCGCTCCAGCCTATGCTTAGGCGTACTCCTTATTTGCGGTTTGCTCCGCCCCGTGACGCCGCTGGCCAGGGGGAAGTACTGGCTGCCACCCTTACCAACTAGTAGTCAATAACTAATCTGACTATTCCTGCTGTGCGACTGTCGCTGTTGGTCTTACCGTGTCTATCTTGTCTTCCTTTTATAGCCTGGACTGTTCCCGGGGCAGGTCACCGGATCTGAGTCCTCTTCACCCGCGTCACTACCTTTGTAGTGGTAACGAGCACCTCACCTTTGCTGTGATCACCTTTTTGCAGTACCTGTGCCGTGTGTGTGTTTGCCTTTCTTCCTGTGTGTGTGTGTGTGGATAGGCACAGAGAACCCAGAGCACGTGTGGTGTGTGAGCCTCACCTTTCCAGGACAGGTAACCAACCCTGACTCATACGTAGTAGTGTTGTAATTCTAGGTGTCAGCCCTTACGTTCCCCCTCGCCGGCCATAGTTTCTTTCTTTGTTGTTCCATCAATTCTCGTGTCATCTTTGTATTGTTCATGCGTTTATCTTTTAATAAATACTGTTATTTGATTTCACTGAAGCCTCCTGTCTCTGCATTCACGCACTTATCTGTGTAGTTGAGCCCCCCTTGTCTGAGGAATACGGTGCACAATTATTTCCTGTGGTGCAAGGCCACAGGTGGCGTAGTCATACACCATAGCCAAGGCCCTCCCATATACCTCTCGGGTCACAATTGGCGTAATCGGCAGGATTTGTGAACAGAGACGTGGGCTTCAGTTTTATTTATTTATTTATTATTATTTTTTTTTTTTTTTTTGTGTGAAGGGCAATAACTTGGTAGTTTCATTTAAAGGCAAAGCAGCAGTTGGCGCGGCGTGGGACCTTGCTGCTCACCCCGAGGCTGCACCTTTACCTGGAAAGTCTCAGCTCGTCGCTTAACTCTTACCTTTTTAGTGATGTCTGAAGAGTTACAGGACCTAAGGGAGTTGGTGCGCCAGCTTCAAGCAGACAACGAGCGATTGATCCAGGAAGCAGCCTCCAGGCCAGCGGGGGCAGCCTCAGCTCCAATGTCAGAGCCCTCCAATGGACAGACTTTACGTTCTGGTAATGCTGGTTTTATAGAGCGAGCCTTGTACCTCCCTAGGGAGCGTAAATGTCCTATCTTTCGGGGTCATGTGGGCATTAGCATTGATGAATGGGTGGAAGAGGTAAAGGCTTGCGTTCGGGTAAGGCATCTAGGGTTACTTGATAAAGCATATTTTATGCTCGATCACTTGGAGGGTGAGGCCAGAGACGAAATAAAATATAGGCCTCGAGCAGAGCGTGAAGACCCAGCTAAAATTGAGTCTGTGCTTAGGGAATTATATGGGTGCTCGAAATCTTATGTGGCCCTCCAAGAGAGTTTTTTTTCAAGGAAACAGCTAGATGGGGAGTCCTTGCAAGAATTCTCTCATGCCCTTCTCTCCCTCATGGATAAGGTTAAACAATGCTCCCCTGATTCAGTGCCCCAGTCTGACCAGCTTTTACGTGATCAGTTTATTGAACATGTTCTTGATCCTGATCTGCGCAGGGAATTAAAACGACTGGTTCGCCAGACCCCAGGGCTGGCCATGTTCGAGGTGCGGGCTGCAGCCATTCGGTGGGAGCGTGAGGGCAGACCTAATGATGTCGCTCGAGGTAGGAGTTACTCAGTTCCTTCCCTCTGTGCGATGCAGTATGCTAGGGCCCAGCAGAGCGCCCCTACTGCCCCAGCCAGTTCAGAAATGGCAGAGTTGAGGGCTATGTTGTTGAAGCAGCAAGAGCAGATAAATCAGCTGACCAACAGTTTGAGTATGTTGCAGGGTCCCCCACGTCCAGCAAGGCCTAGTCGTCCTTCCCCTCTGATCTGCAGGCGGTGTCAACAGCCTGGTCATTATGCCAGAGAGTGTGACAATGAGCGAGTGATTCCAGCACGTAGTCCAGCCCCCCGGAGCAGGCATGATGACGCTTCCTCTGTACCCCCAGCGGGAAACTAGCTCCCTCCAATGTGCTGAGTCACACGTTGGAAGGGGACACCACTGGCTCACTTGGCCCGAATCCAGCACGTCAAACCGTATCCTCCCTCCTTGGTCAGTGCCCGAAGGTAGCTGTTAGGGCAGGGGGCGTAGTGGTAGATTGCCTATTAGATACGGGCTCCATGGTGTCTACTATGGTAGAAAGTTTCTTTGTGCAGAACTTCCAGGACCAGCTTCAACACTGTCATTGGTTACAGCTCCGTGCTGCAAATGGGTTGGAGATACCCTATACTGGCTACGTTGAGTTAACTGTTGAAGTACTTGGTAAGGTTATCCCCCAACGTGGTTGGCTAGTGGTAAAAGATCCCCCAGGTCAGTCGTCCCAACCCCTCGTGCCTGGGGTGTTGGGGATGAATGTCATTCGTGAATGTTATGATGAACTGTTTGGGCAACATGGTCCAGCCCTTTTTGATCTCCCACCGGTGGTGCATGCCTCGCTTTCTTGGCAGCAAGCCCTGCAGCATTGTCATAAAGCCCAGTCACGGTCCCCGAAGGCCAGGATAGGTGTTGCTAAAGTGAGGGGCCGACGCCCAGTTTCCATCCCGGGTGGCACCCTTAAGTGGGTGGCCGCCACCTGTGCTGCTCACTTCGGCACAACCTCACACCCTGTCCTGCTAGAGCCGACAAGTGACACTCTTCCCGAGGGCCTTCTTATATCTCCTTCGTTGGTTCAAGTGAATAGGGGTACCGTCTATGTCCCTGTAGTCAATGTGGGTAGGACATGTGCCACACTCCCTCCTCGTCACTCCGTAGGTTGGTTGGCACCAGTAACTGTTGAGAGCCTCCCAACAGGCATCACTGAGGTGGTCGCTACGCCCTACACTCACACACTCGTAGCAAGTCTCCAGGCACACACAGGTCAGGTTAGCTCAGTGCAGGAGCGAATTCAGAACCTTGATCTTTCTGTGCTTACCATCCCTGAGCAAGAACAGGTTAGGTCTTTGCTTTTGAAACACGAGCCTGTCTTTTCTGCGTTTGAAGGTGACCTGGGTTGTACTAACCTCTTGTCGCATGATATCCCATTGCTTGATGACAAGCCGGTTCGACAGAGGTACAGGCGTCTCCCACCCTCAGACTATGATGCGGTTAAAACCCATCTGCGGCAGCTGCTGGACAGCCAAGTTATCCGGGAAAGTAGTAGCCCCTATGCCTCTCCCATTGTTCTAGTTCGCAAGAAGGATGGAAGCCTACGGATGTGCGTGGATTACCGGATGTTGAACAGCAAGACCCGGAAAGACGCCTTTCCCCTCCCCCGAATCGAGGAGTCGCTCGATGCCCTGTCCGGGGCGCAGTGGTTCTCTACCCTGGACCTGGCTAGTGGCTACAACCAGGTTCCGGTGACTGAGAGAGACCGCCCAAAGACTGCTTTTTGCACGCCCTTTGGGCTGTTTGAGTTTAATCGTATGCCCTTTGGGCTGTGCAATGCCCCCAGCACCTTTCAGCGACTGATGGAGAGGTTGTTTGGGGATCAGCACTGCCAATCATTGCTGTTGTATTTAGATGACATTATTGTGTTCTCCTCCAATGTAGATGACCATGTAAGCCGCCTGGACCTGGTCCTGAACCGCCTCCGTCGAGAAGGTTTAAAAGCCAAGCTGGAGAAGTGCTGCTTCTTTCGGAAGGAGGTCCAGTACCTGGGGCATGTGATCTCCAGTGATGGGGTGGCAACAGATCCCAGCAAGGTCGCAGCTGTAAGTAACTGGCCCCACCCCACCAATGTCTCCGACCTCCGGTCGTTCCTGGGGTTCGCAAGCTATTATCGGCGATTTGTCCCGGGGTTTTCCTCGCTTGCAACCCCCCTACACCGTCTGGTGGCTGACCTGTCGGGGACAAGGATGCATAAAAGGCAGGGGTCAAGACTGGATGGGGCCTGGACCGATGCCTGTGAGAAAAGCTTCCAGGAGCTGAAGAACAGGTTGGTGAATGCACCCATCTTGGCTTTTGCTAACTTCAACCTTCCTTTTATTCTTGAGGTAGACGCCAGCCACATCGGGCTTGGAGCAGTGCTGTCTCAGGAACAGGAGGGAAAGGTCCGACCTATCGCCTATGCCAGCCGAAGCCTCAGTCCTCCCGAGAGGAATTATAGCTCGATGAAACTAGAGTTCCTGGCTATGAAGTGGGCTATGTCCGAGAAGTTCCGGGAGTACCTGTGGGGTCAGCAGTGTACGGTCTGGACTGACAACAACCCCCTGAGCCACCTGGACACTGCAAAGTTGGGCGCTACTGAACAGCGGTGGGTAGCGGAACTTGCCGCCTTCAACTATACCATCCGCTACCGTTCCGGACGCCTGAACCGCAATGCAGACTCACTGTCTCGCCAACCCCCTGCAGTGGTCTGCGATTCCCCCAGCCCTTCCATCGCTGGTACGGTCCTCCCAGTTTCAGTTCAACAAGCTGCCCGCCTAGAGGAGCCCCTCCGGGTGATGCAAGCCAGCATGTCTGCTCTTCCCTTTCGGACCACAGACGATATGAAGGCCCTACAAACTGCTGATCCAACCATCGGGGTTGTCCTCCCCTTCTGGCGTGCGCAGAAGCCACCCAACTCTGTAGCACGTGATGGGTTACTGGGACCAGCTAAAGTGCTGTTGCGACAATGGGACAAGCTGGTTGATGACCATGGGCTCTTGTATCGCCGGATCCAACGACCAGATGGCGGAGAGGATGTCTACCAGCTCTTGTTGCCGGCTTGCCTGAAGGAAGATGTGCTGCGGGAACTTCATAATGGGCATGGGCACCAGGGTGTCGAGCGGACGACGGAACTAATACGCCAACGGTGCTACTGGCCAGGCATGGGGGAGGACATCAAGAGATGGTGCCAGGACTGTGAACGCTGCACCTTAGCCAAGGTGACCCAGCCAAAGCTCCATGCACCGATGGGACATCTAATGGCGGCCCGCCCTAACCAGATCTTGGCAGTCGACTTCACGCTGCTGGAACCCTCTCGGGACGGTAAGGAGCAGGTGTTAGTCATGACTGACGTGTTTTCCAAATTTACGCAGGCTGTACCCACCCGGGACCAGAGGGCATCGACAGTGGCTAGCGTGCTGGTCCGGGAGTGGTTTGTCCGGTATGGGGTCCCGGCCCGCCTCCATTCTGACCAAGGCCGCAGCTTCGAAAGCGTCATCGTCCATCAGCTGTGTGATCTGTATGGAGTGCAGAAGACTCGAACCACACCTTACCACCCACAAGGCAATGGCCAATGTGAGCGGTTTAACCGCACTATGCACGATCTACTCCGCACGCTTTCCATTGAACAGAAAAGCCACTGGCCCGAGTATCTACCTCACCTTGTGTTCAGTTATAACACCACCATTCATCAGTCAACGGGTGAGTCTCCCCATTTTTTAATGTTTGGTCAGGAGCCTCAATTACCCATTGATTTTCTTCTGGGCAGGGTGCAGGAACCGGAAGCCGGCAGAGTAAGCGAGTGGGTGCAGGAACATCAGAGGCGGCTGGATGTGGCCTTCCAGGCCGCCAAGGAACGGATGAATGCTGCAGCCGCCCAGAGGAAAGCACGACATGACCAGAAGGCCCCGAGTGCCTTGCTGGAGGTGGGACAACTGGTCTACATTCGAGACCTCACAGTTAGAGGTCGTAACAAGATCCAGGATGCCTGGAGTCCAACCATCCACCAAGTCCTCAGAGTACCACCTGAGGGAGGAGTGGTGTACTCCATAGCACCCAAGCATGACCTGTCCAGGACCCGGCAGGTGCATCGGACCATGTTGAAGCCAGTACCTCCGAACCAAGACAGCGGGTCGCCTAACATGGCAGTAGAACCTCACAGTCTACCTGGTGTGGTGGAGGAAGATGAGCTCGGACGTTGGGTAAGTGTCGATGTAGCTGGGCCCTTGACACAGCCTAACCACCTGACACAACCTGACAGGAATGTAGCTGTCTCCCAGGTGAAAGCCCCAGAAGCTGCTGCTCCCGCGAATGCTGAACCCCTTCCAAGTACCACTGCCCAACCTCCCATCTGGACAGACGTTGGCCCTGATGATGGCACACCAGCCCTTCGGAGAACTTCACGAACTACTGCCGGAAGACATGGGAATCCACATCACCTACCTGTGTCAGCAGTGGGTAAGGCAGATGGGGCTACGAACCCCCGGGTGCTTGGTTCTAGCAGTAACGTTGCAGTAGTCTTTCGACCCTGGTGCTAAAGCGGGCCGAGGTTACGGTCATGGTTTTTGCCTTTGGTTTAAATGTTTCTTTTGTTTTCCTCGACTTGACTCTGCCCTACCAGATGCTGACTTTATCTGCGGGACGCCGACACAAAAAGGGGGGGTAGAATGTAACCGGCAGCTCTCGTTGGGTGTCCTCCCACAGCCACCGTAGTTCTGTGTCTAGCTGACGCACTCCCACGTAGCAGGTCAGGGATTCATTCACCATTAGCCAGGCAGTCATAAAAACCGCACTCACTGGCAGGTCAGACACAAGCCCTGGGTTTTGCACTCCTGTTTGTCCTCGCTGCTGTTACAGAGGTATGTGTTTTATATCTTCCCTCGCACTAGCATATCACTTTCTTAAACCAAACGTGATGGGAAGTTGTTTTAAAACAGGTGCTCTGCAGCATACCGGACGCTTCCGGGTAGTATTGAGTGACTGCTAGAACTGCTGAAGGTATATAGACGCCTTTTTTTTTAATGTTGTTCTCCGTTTGTACATGCACGGTGTACTTTTAAAGTGTATTATTAAAACCTTTTCTTTTTAACCTGAGGTTTGGTCCAGAGGACGCCAGGAGCGATTTACCGCTGCAATCGCTGGCAGAGTTTGGGGAAGCAACCGGTAACCAAACACATGCTTTGTAGTATTTGTGCCCATATACGTGTAGACGCTTTATTTGATACTTTGTGCGATACACGTTGAGCACGAATGTAACTATGTTTGCTGGCATGTATGTGTTTGTTATAATTGTTAGTAGGCACGCTCTGACTGCTCGAGACACCGGATGCCATTGTTGGTGCCTGCGTGTGATGCACCGAGGTAAATCAGAATGCTGGATTAAGTTCATAAATGCTAGGTGTGAACATTTCCTATTGTGTGACGTTAACTTGTGACTTAACGGCATGATTTTTATTAACTTTTGTGAGCACTCCTAGTCATATGAACAGTCCTAGCTTGTAAGTATATTCGTGACCATGCATCTAATTGTTTGTTCCATCAGAGCGATGCCACTGCTGCTTTGCCTACTGTAAATGTACGTGTGTATGACACCAGTTGTTGCCCTCAGTATTTGATTTTTCTTGTTTTGGTTTCCCTTTAGTTTTGTTTCTCCTTTGGTTGCGCTCCAGCCTATGCTTAGGCGTACTCCTTATTTGCGGTTTGCTCCGCCCCGTGACGCCGCTGGCCAGGGGGAAGTACTGGCTGCCACCCTTACCAACTAGTAGTCAATAACTAATCTGACTATTCCTGCTGTGCGACTGTCGCTGTTGGTCTTACCGTGTCTATCTTGTCTTCCTTTTATAGCCTGGACTGTTCCCGGGGCAGGTCACCGGATCTGAGTCCTCTTCACCCGCGTCACTACCTTTGTAGTGGTAACGAGCACCTCACCTTTGCTGTGATCACCTTTTTGCAGTACCTGTGCCGTGTGTGTGTTTGCCTTTCTTCCTGTGTGTGTGTGTGTGGATAGGCACAGAGAACCCAGAGCACGTGTGGTGTGTGAGCCTCACCTTTCCAGGACAGGTAACCAACCCTGACTCATACGTAGTAGTGTTGTAATTCTAGGTGTCAGCCCTTACGTTCCCCCTCGCCGGCCATAGTTTCTTTCTTTGTTGTTCCATCAATTCTCGTGTCATCTTTGTATTGTTCATGCGTTTATCTTTTAATAAATACTGTTATTTGATTTCACTGAAGCCTCCTGTCTCTGCATTCACGCACTTATCTGTGTAGTTGAGCCCCCCTTGTCTGAGGAATACGGTGCACAATTATTTCCTGTGGTGCAAGGCCACAGGTGGCGTAGTCATACACCATAGCCAAGGCCCTCCCATATACCTCTCGGGTCACACAAATATCAAAATAAGAGGGATCACATGCCTTCATCTCCATGGGAAGGGAGAAACCAAATTTATGAAAATATTAGCGAACTGAAAGGTCCCTCTTTTGCGTCACGGCATGTGCTGAATCATGGTTGCTAACTGTGGGTGATAGAAAACAAACCGCATGTGCAAACATCGTCCATGAAATATCCTGGTTTCACGTTCTTCATTCTAAGTCATTTTCATCGACGATTTCTTGCGTATGGGCAAGTTACTCGCTGAGAATGTTTGAGAGGTTGCTATGAGTGATTGTGAATTAATGCTAGAATATTTTAAAGTGTGGGTTGTGTCATACATTGAGTCATTTCAACAAACATTATGCCTTGTCTGGCTAGTTTCCTTATTGACTTGTATCTTCACTTGGACAAAATTAGAAATAGGACAGATTGTGGACACCGGGGACGAGAGAGAGAGAGAGAGAAATAGGCTCACCACAACCAGCACACATACTCAAGGCTTCTATCAGTGCTGTCATGATACCATCTGAAAATATTATTCCAGTCAAGGTATCACATTACAATCAATAGGAAATAGCATTTAAAAATCAGCTGTGGATGGTTGTAGGCATTCATATAAATAAGAATACTTACAATCATAAACAGTATTTACCACCGATGATGTACAGTTGCAATCAAAATTATTCTACCCCCATTGCAAATTGGGTTTAATAGCAAAATTTACAAACTTTCAGCTGTTTGGGATAAACAGATTAAACAAGAACATTTTAAATAGCTCAACACAACTATTATCGCGACTGGTTTCTCCAAATTTAACACAAAATCCCATTTTTAATGACTACTGCCCTCTCAAAATTATTCAACCCCCGAATAGAATCTGTCATAAGAGCATATTTGCAAATCAGGTGATGTCTAAATCACACCTAATGCAGGCAGTCAAGAAATTAATTAGTTGCATCAGGTTTGCCTCAGATAGAACACATCAAATACTTTCAGTGGCAAGGGGTTTGTTGACAGTGACATTTGATTGCATGTTAGAAATATGGCTGTCAAAAGAATTGAACAAAAAACCTAATAGAGGAGATCATTGCCTGGGGCAAACAAGGAAAATGATACAAAAAGATAGCACGGGCACTGAATTTTCATAGAGATACTGTTAGAAGCATAGTTTGCAGGTTCAGAGTTAAAGGAGGAGTGGCTACAGTACCAGGAAATGGCAGAAAGAGGAAGCTATCAATGGCTGTCACCAGATTCCTGAGGAGACAGGTGGTCAAAAACCTCAAGTGACTGCAGGAGACCCACAGCAAGACGGAAACAGGAGGCACTGAGGTTTCAGTTTGCACATTAGGGCGCTTACTAAACATTGAAGGTCTCAAAGACATACTCCACGATTGATCCAAAAGCACACGCTCCAATATGCTCAAAACCATATAAATAAGCCACAGAAGTTTGGGGATATTGTTCTGTAGAGTGAGGAAACAAAACTGGAATATTTCAGGCTTATGAATCAGTGATATGTCTGCAGGAGGAATAAAGAAGCATATGCTGAAAAGTACACCCCGCCTACAGTGAAGAATTGTGGGGCTTTTTGATGCTCAGCAGCTGCTTTGCTTCCTCTGGCACTGGAAATCTGCAGAGTGAAGAGGGCAAGATGGATTCAGTCAAGTACCTGGATATCAAAGGAGAGAATGTCATGCCGTCTGTAGGGAAGCTGATGCTTGGGCATCATTGGACCCCACAGGACAATGATTCTAAGCAAACCTCAACATCCACCAAGGCTTGGTTCCAGAAGTAGTCCTGGAATATTCTAGAGTGGCCATCATAGTCACCTGACTTGTACCCCATTGAAAATCTCTGCTGGGATTTCAAGAACTCAGTTGTAGCATGCAAACCCAAGAATATTACAGAACTGGAGGGCTTTGTCCATGAGGACTGGGCTAAGATTCCTTGAGAATGCTGCAAGAAGCTGTTGTCTGCCTATGCATCACATCTCCAGCAGGTCATAGCAGCAAAAGGGTTCTCTACTAAGTATTAAAAATGCTTGTCATGAGGGGGTTGAATAATTTTGAGCTTTGCCCCAACTACTTCAGAATTGGGGATGTAGCTACAGATTCTCCTTGAAAGTAAATCGAGGTCACCACTTCTATGCATGTTCCGAAAAGCACAATAGGTCCCTTTTGATATAAATTTTGGGTACCACTTTACTTGAAGGTATTGTCATAAGAGTGACATGACACAATCATGAACGTGTCATGAACATTAAGTAAATGTAATAAACGTTTACGTGTCATTCGGTTTTTGAGATGACAAGTTGACATTGTTTGGGTTGTCTTGATTATGACAATTTTGTCATAAGAATAACATGATACTGTCATAACTGTTACATGATACATGTAACAGTTATGACAGTGTCATGTCACTCTTATGACGGTACCCTCAAGTAAAGTGTAACCAAATTTTGTTGCCAGTCCTGCATTGTCCTGACACAGGTTAGTTGTATAAAGCAGTCAGACAAAAAGTGGATAGCACACACGTATATGTTTTTGCCGAATGAAGCTGCGATGTTGCCATTAAAAAATAAGCCGTGTTTAAAGATATTCAGACGAGAGGCGGAACAGTCCTCACGAGCCAGCATGTGACGAAGGAGGGGGAGCCAAACTTGACTGCTACGCCAAATGCCATGTTGTGAAAATGGCAGCCCGCAGAAAAACTGTCTGGATTGTTTTATTTTGCAGTTTGTTGGTAGGTAGGCTCTCCTGATACCTGAATGTTTGTGCACAAGCACTGGAGAAGTGAGTTTTCATATGTCCCATTTAAACCATGTCCACACATGTCACAGCGCACTGCACTGAGTGCAATGAATTTACATTGACATATAAAGAGCAGGTTAACAACAAATAATGATGGCATCTATTTATTCTAGTCCAACAACAAACCTGAGAGACACACACAAACCCCAAGCATAACACTCACACGTTCCTTGTGTTATTTCCACAATTTTGACGTTGCAACAATTGACTTTGGCCGCAACGAAACTATTAATGCCAAACTGAGTCACTACAATTTTTGCCATGCATATTGTAGGTAGCCTATAAATGGTCTTAAACCTCGTCATTTCATTCACAACACACCATATATCATATCATACTTTGGGGGTTACCAAAGACATATTGTAGGTATGGGTATTCCGGGAATATGGTCTATGAATACTGTGGGTAATGAGTAAAAGCACTGCGCGTATAATGCAAATTAGTGCAGATGTCTCTTCCTTGCATCTTAACCCCTCCTAGCGAGGATCTGAGAGACGCAAGGAAGGGACGTTTGGACGGAGGAGCCGAAAATTCCTTACGAGAAATCCTTGAATCGTTTATACGTCACGTCACTCAATAAAAGACTTGCACATAGGATACACCTGCATCCTCCGGAAGCCTCCTCTACAAGCCTCGCCTCTCCTTGCTCCTCGAGGTGCATTTAAGGAAATGGAGGACCCTCCGTGATGGCGAAGCGGGAATGATTTCGAGGTCACAAGAAGAGAGAGGATGCGAGGAATCATAAATTTGCATAATGAAAGCATCAAAATTCTTGAGGGCAAGGAGCCGACCTTGATATCACACATGAATCTGAAATTGTACAGCTGATAGCCACGACAAAGGAGTGGAGGCAATTAGCTCCTCCTTTGCATCTTCCCAGCAAGGAAACA
The DNA here is from genome assembly GCA_029721435.1 of Gymnothorax reevesii. Lineage (NCBI taxonomy): Eukaryota > Metazoa > Chordata > Actinopteri > Anguilliformes > Muraenidae > Gymnothorax > Gymnothorax reevesii. The sequence continues at coordinate 143,508,455 of CM056575.1, forward strand.
CAGGACCAACCTTGGAAGAAAGGACTGATCAACTACGAACCACAATCCTTTGCAGCGGTAGCGATTGGCTAAGTCATTCATCATATTTGTCCTGTTGGATCAGTCATGTCACTCGGTCAATTCACATTTTTGTGGCAACGGCGACCACTTCTTTTTGATTCTGTCAGTCGTCATAGAGTTTTTGAAGGTGGAAACTGCCGGTCAGTTTGAACGCACCCATTATCAATCGCCGAAGAGTTCATGACAAATTGAATACAAGAAAATTCCATTTTCCTCAGACATGCCTTGAGGAGCCTTCAAAATCCCCTAGCAACTTTTCCTCGACCCACGTGAATTTTTCTTAGCTAAGCCAAGAAAAAGTGGAGAGGAAGGTTAAAAAAGTCACCTATTTTTGATAATTCAGATGCACCCGTCATCAGACCCAACGAGGCGGGCTCGGTGCTACGTCAAAACGTTTCTCCCAGTTGGCTCACAAACTCCAGTGGTTACTGCAAGCAATGGCGCCCAGTTACCTTCTGGTCCCAAAATCCAAACGAACATTCCACTCAAAATTATTGATTTTCCCTGTCGAAAGCATTCTACTTTTGACAATACTTTAGCTTAACAGTGACTTTACAAATTCATTACTCAGCAGGGGCCTTTTTCACAAGCTGCACTGAAGATATAGTTTTACATTGCCTACTCAGCCCATTTCATACCCACGGTGCTTTATAAGGCTACAAAAAAAGCCCCACAATATAAAATGGCAGCCTCCATGAATAGGCTTTTGGGTAACGCTGTGCCAAATCACCAGATTTCAGAGAAAGTTCCCAACTGACCATCTCAGATTTTGTTCATTTTTTTTTATTTTAATGTCCTTGTTACTAATAACTGATGTGCAAAATTTTAGGCCAATATCTCCACTTGAAAAAGGGGATGTGGCCCCATATTTAGCATAAAAGCTAGTACTACAATCAAACATCCATAGTTTGATGGGTAATAACTTTTGAACTGTTCACACGAAATGGTTCAAATTTTCACATGATTCTTTGATCAATAAATTAATAAAATTGTTTCCTTCACAGCACCAACTTCATATTTGGCACTTATACATATCAATTAGACCTCGTTTTCACTGATCTAATTTGTTTTCTGGTAGACCTTGTCAGATTTTAGCTATAAGCATTCAAAATACAGAGGCGACAAGCTTTTTTACATTTTTAGGGACATGTTAAAGTACTATCAGGAAAAAATGTCTCATAAACTAAAAAGAATCAGACATCTGGTGTCATTAAATCTGGAGATATAGAGAGCCAAAAGTGCTACCATGGATGAAGCCATATTTGGCATGCGATAGATCTGCAAATATGTCACATACAAAGCTCTCTTTCGGTGTACAGCCTTATTATATCAAAGAATGATGTGTGAAAATTTGAACCATTTAGAGTGAACAGTTCAAAAGTTATTAGCCATCAAACTATGGACGTTGAATTGTAGTACTAATTAGCCAAATATGGGGCCACGACCCATTTTTGTTAGCTTAAAGCAGGGGTGGGGAACCTTATCCAGAAAGGGCCGGTGTGGGTGCAGGCTTTCATTCCAGCCAAGCAGCTACAGACCTGATTCTACTAATCTACTAAACCTCTGGAGTCTTTGCTAAGAACCTTGATTAGTAGAATCAGGAGCGTAATTACCTAGTTGGAATGAAAGACTGCACTCACACCAGCCCTTTCTGGAAAAGGTTCCCCACCACTGGCTTAAAGGGATAGTTCACTTTTTTTGAAGTAGGGTTGTATGAGCTACAAATTGCCACTGCTTACAGTAGATGTAGTAGAAAACTGATCTCCTCAAGGTAGCTGCACCAGGGCATAGTGCTGGGTGGAAATTTAGGCGACACACTGTTGTGAATGGAAACACAGACGGCGTAATTTCGCGGCCTAAAAGAGGTCCTGCCTGAAAATAATACACCATGTAAATTTCAATAATACACCATTCAGCTGTTTGGGGTCACAGTAAAGCTGCTTCCACAGACGTGTGTATTCACGTCTTCGCATTGACTTTGAATGTAATCTGAGTGCGAAAAATTTGTTTTGCGTCCAGTGTGCAAGCGGCTTAACTGCGGTTACGAGGTCGGACGGCCGTTTCACTTGTGCAAATATTTTGAAATTGGTCTGTGTGTGTTGCTTTATTGGACGTGCAAGCAAAGCTGTATCTTGGTGCACTTGCAGTTTCCACCGCATTCCTCTGTGGAATATTGGACTTGTAGCTGTGGCTAGTTGCCTCAACACGTATATTGATATGCCACCCGTATCCCTAAAAGAACTCCGTGTTTGCAGTATTCATTTTTCAAAAGAGGATTTTGTTAGGCTACATTCAGGGAAATCTCAACGGTACACACTGAAGAGCACTGCTGTACCCATGCATCAGGTAAGAGAGTGAAACACCTGTGAAATGTAACATTGCAGCACAAATTGATATCGCATAGGGTCTACGCAGCCACATACTGTGTATCTGCTGTGCTGGTTATCATAGGGAGTTTTTTTTTTTTTTTGAGACGTGATTCTATGCCATTGAAATGCTGTCCCTGCCGCAAACCGCTCAGAGTCTGACCCAAACAGCTGATCGCTACAGCGCGCAGTGAACTACCATGCGTCTCGCAGAGGGATACATCAGTTGGTTAGTTCTACAGCAACTGTGTTTTTCCGAGCAGCTAGTGCTACCAGTTTTTTTAAATATAGCGTACAATTGAAATGGTGTATTATTTCCAGGTAGGACCTCTTTTAGGCCGCAAAAATACGTTGTTTCTGTGTTTCCGTTCACAACAGTGTATCATCGAAATTTCCACCCAGCACTGTGCCCTGGTGCGGCTACCTGGAGGAGATCAGAGAGCTTTCTACTGCATCTAATGTAAGTAGTGGCAATTTGTAGCTCCGACAACCCCACTTCAAAAAAAGTTAACTACTCCTTTGATATCTCCAAAACTAGAGGAGATATTGGCCTAAAATTTTGCACAGTAATTATTAGTAACAAGGGCATCAAAACAAAAACTTATGAAGCAAATCTGAGACGGTCAGTTGGGAGCCTTCTGGTGATTTGGCACGGAATTACCCTTTTTGAACCACAGGTAGCTCCCATAGGAACCCACAAATCCAACAACCAAGAACAAGTGCACATTTCCTCAATGTTCTGCTTTTGCTCAAATAAAGAGAGTAAAAACGGACAGAAAGCTGAAGTTTTCGAGTAGACCATTTTCATTTTCTCAACCTTAACTCAGCCAATACAACCCATGGGGTAACTAAAGCATTGGATGGCACAATATTGGAAAATATATATTGATATATTATCCACTTTACAGTGCGACTACAAACAGAAATTCTCAAGAATAAGGGCACAAAATCAGTGTGGGGCGAGACAGGGAAGCTAAATCTGTCATATTATTACTATCATTGTTATTATAAACAGCTCATTCCCATTGAAGGCTTTTCATTTAACAAAACTAATGAAATCTTACATGAAGTCCAAGTGTATAGCTTTGCTGTTCATCTGATAGCAAAATAAATTTTAATGATAACTATAAGCTGAACTTCTGTACTACCCAGTAATTTGTCCCACGAGGTTATTCATCAATGAGTGCGTTTACTCAGCATGGGTCAAACATTGGCCTAAAATAACACCTCAAATGCTGTCACAATGTAGTTCTGAAAATGCTCCAGCTGTTAGCTGAATCTGGGTTAAAGTATTACAAATAAATTTTATGACCGAAGTGCAGCTTCTACATACCTAACATATACCAATCAGTGTCCAATAAATGTTGAATTAGAGATGATTGATCGTTAGTAATGCATTTCAGAGGTCGGTGAGGTTTGCCTGTCAAACAGGCAAATAAACACCCTGAGCACGTCACTGAGTTCCTTTTCACCGGGCAGCCGTCAGTCCAGAACATTCCAGAGCGCAACCAGCCAACAAGTAATCAGTATCGTCCCCTTCAGCTGCCCTCTACCTCCCCTCCTTCTTCTTCTTCTTCCGGAGGAAAATGTCTTGCCAGCTCATTGGTTAGTGTGTGCCTCTGCCCCGCCCACTGGAAGTGAGTGGGCTGCCCAGCCGTGCCCCGCCCGGGCGGGTACTCAAAGCAAGAGCAGAGCTCGAAGGCGAGAGCTGAGCGAACCAGTCCCACGGACCCTGCTCTCTCGGGACACGGATGGTACAGCCTCCCGCTGGAGGGGAGCATAAAGAGGGATTCGGGACGGAAGGGGACTGCGAGTTTGTCCCCGCCCCCGCAGAAGGACAGGCTCTCCGGGGGCCCGGGGAGCAGGTGAGTGAAGACTAGGGGCCGGTCCTCACAACGAAGGAAGTTCCTCTCCCGCCTACACAGGGACATGAAGGGGAAGTGCTCTTGGTATCGCCCAGTTTCGTTACCCCGCAGACGGCTGAAGAAGAAGGACAGGAACTGCTTATCTGAGAAAACGAGAGGGAGCAGGGGAGGGAGTGAGAGAGGGATCGAGAGAGAGAGAGAGACAGAGCAGTAAAGTCAGATGGAGGGAAGCGATAAATGAGCGGGAGAGACTGAATTTGAATTTTACTCGGACAAGCAACACGGACACAGATTACCTGTGCTCTAATAAAGCCAGAGTACCATGTATATGTGTGAGCTAAGGTTCTCAGCAAAGAAAAACCAAAAGTGAGGCCCCGCACCTCATAATAGATAAGAAAAAACATCACCAACTGAGCAATTAAACAGTTGTAGTTCTACCAGAAAAGGACATTTATCTCACAACACAAACTATTACACAATCTGGTAGATGGGCACCTGTTCCAAGTTTTTCATTGATGAGGCCAACCAAAACTTAGGAACAGGGACAGAACACGAAGGATATAATAACTGCACAAGATGGTGGACGGCAAAGTTTTATTTTACCTTTGAAACAAGTGATGAAGTTCTTCACTTTGGTGTCATCAAGAAAAAGCTGCCAGTGAAAGCAAAAGAATACTGATTTACTCAGGAGCCCATCAGCAACACTGTACCATATTTTGCTGAATTCCCATATGCTCACAATTTAACTGTTTGCCTCTGAATGTTCTACAGGCATAAACATTATAATGCTTTCACACATTAAATACATATTCCTGATAATGAAAGGTATATGAGGTCTGAATGAAGGCATATTTCGTGAGCAAAATATTAAAACTTAATAGAGCACTAAAGGTGCAGCCAATGATGAGAGAATTTAAAAGCCACCCCAACCGTAACAAACAATTAGACAAAAAATTCTTAGACGTCACCCACGGAGTAACCCTAAATCTCAGTTCCAACGTGGAACCCCGGCAAGAGGCTACTTCTACTGGTTGACAGTTAGGCAATGTATGGAATCAGTGGATTTTTAAAAACTTCATCAAAGCAGAGAAAAGGAAATCCATTTTCTATATATGTCAGTATAAGCAACATAACAATCAAATCTAGCAACTAATTCTTCATCGAGACCATGCAGGATAGGGCAGATAAGCCACCTGTCCCTGGTGGTCGATGTAGTAGAAGTATTCCCGTATGCGTGGCTCGGGGCTTTGGCCCTGGGTGTAAGTGCCAAGTTCCCTCCACCGGGATCCGGCCATCCGCGCCGTCCCGAGCCATTCCCTGCACAGCATCGCACGGTAGACCAGCATAGCGGTGAAATATCGTGTCTAAACGGTTTCTATCGAGTGAATACAGCTCAGTCGTCCACAACGAAAACACGAACCAATCCAGAGAGCTGGTTATGCAACCCACGACATAAAAAATGTGCTGATCAGAATTGATCACAACCAAGGACCGCATATATTAAGTTGGCTGAGTCCTCGGTCGGATCAAGCAAGGCATTTAAACCCCAGAATCGCAGAGCATTTATAGCCAGCTACTTGCAAAGTGTTTTTGGCTGGTCTGTTTACATTGCAGCTGGGGGGAAGATTCCGTCTGTGACACCGAATCACTGGAAAAAATGGCATAATTATTATGTGTTCCGCCATTATACGTTCCGTTGAAAAGTAGGCTTCAAAATGACGGAGCCCAAGAATTTATAAATACACGCATAGCACAACATATTCTTTAAAACAAGGCTTAATAATTAATTACACATGTAGTCCAAGCAAATTAATTCATGTAACGTCACCTTTTGGATATATCTGACAACCGGACGAAAAGGCTTATGCCTTTTATCAGGTCTAATGGCACTACGCATAGAAGCTAAATTATTAACATTTTATATCTGTTTATTCTCAATAGTTTTGTCGCCCAGATTAAGATGACATAGCCCAGTGCAAAGAAAACGTAGAACTATCAGGAAGGAATTAACTGCTGCACAGCTTTGGCTACATTACATCAGTAGAGGTCGCTAGTTTCTCACGCTTCGCACTTGAGTTAAACTGTCCATCAGAGGCAGATGCCCATCATTAGCACCTTGCTCTGCGCCTGAGAATGCCTTATGGCACGCCGCGGAGAGGTGAGAACATCTGAATCCATTATGTAAATTAAATCATCTCTTAAATTATTCACAGATTGTTCAAAATAAAGATCACCAGATGACTGAAATTAATGGGAAGAGCTATAAATACGACACGCAAGTGATCTTTGTCACTTTTCAAAACTTGCCGAGTGATTTGAAACAGCAGGGAAATAAAAATAAGCTGCTTTCTATAGCCCGATCAAAATCAAAACTGTATTAATTATGGTTCCGTATGCCGCCACGACATCTTCATTAGTATTCCCCGGATTTTAATATGATCGAAAATGGGTTGTAGCCTGCGACTGTTTATTTTAAGTCATAATTTCCTGAACAATAATATCAGCTTTAAAATATATTTATTGGTGTATAAGCATAACATTTCAACACTTCAAATTCGGCGTTGACGTGCTACTATGGGAACGCCATTGCTTGCAGTGCGTGCTCGCCGCTGAGAGCTGGGTGACGTCAGGTTGTCGCTGGTGACGGAGACGCGGAGAGCCAGTGCATGTTTCATCGAGAAGAGGCGAGTAAACGCGGCAGCAGAGCTCTCGGAACCATGGGTGACGTTCTGGGGATTACCAATCACGGATTTTAACCGGAAAGCACTGGGAAAATGGCAGAACGGTAAGGCCATGTTATTGATCGCTTCAGCGACCACGATCCTCATCATTTCTGGACGGAATTTTAATTTGCATGATGATAGCCCGCCGCTGCGTTAAGGAGGATGCGAAGGGCTGGGGCAGCTGGTTAGAAGTTCAGTCAGCATCTTGCCAGATGCTTGGTTAACTGCGCAATTACAGTCAATTTTGTCCTCCTGGGTTAGCTGAGCATGGTCCTCAGAAGCCACAGACAGTCAGCCTGCGATGGTCCACTATTCATTTTCTGCTCCCGTGGGAGACCGACGGTTTTGCATCCTTTGCGTGCACCTGCGGTGGCTTTCGCTGATTTGCTTAACGGCAGCGAGGTGACCAGATATATGTGTTCTGCTAGTGAAATAATTCTAGTCAAGCGAGGTGTGACTGTCGGCCGTGTCTACGTGGAATTTCTTGTATTTACGTTTTTTTCTCTCCTTTTTTTCGGCGAGGGTACATGCCTATATGGGCAGGGCTAGGTTATCACTGTTCGCACGGCAAGAGCTCCACACCAGTCGCGCTTCCGAGATCTGCCTGAGGCGCGCTCCCGGCAAAGCGGCAAAGAACCTGGTACGAGGAGACGAACCCACGCGCCCTACTCGCGCACCTCTTTCGTTCAGATGGCCAATCATATCTCATTTGAACTGACTAAGGCCACCTGAAATCTTCCATCGAGTGTCCCATCCGCGAGAGTGATAACGCAACGCTGCAAAGGTGGGAGTGGCACCGGCCACTTCGCGTTGCTCCGTCATATGTGCAGAAATTATTGCTCCTACACATCACCCCACTTCAGCATTAAGAAGTGTTAGATTTGTGACGGGATATGTATGCATTTATGGCGTCCTGAATTTGACTGGAAGGAAGGGTGGACGACGGCGCGTTTTGCGTATGCTGTGGCAACAGTTCCAATGCCATGTTCTGGAGAGTGAACCAGTCAAATGTATATCTTCAGTTCTGTCACATATCCCTCTCGGTAGGAGAGCGTACTCATGCGATAGCTTTGGATTTTAGCTGTGTGCTACAGGTTATAGATAAGGCTCCTATGAATTTAAATGGTCAGCCTCTTTGTTTATAACGAGGGTTTGTCAATGGCCAGCCTATTGAAGTGCATTCCGAAAAACTTTTGCGTAAATAGTGAGCTCCAAAGATGGGCATTGATGCGCAAATTTTGAGATTTGGAGACATTCCCCAGTTTATATCAGCGAGATGTACATCTAGCCGTCTTCTTACATGTTGTATAATGCGAAATGGAACTGTCTGACCCGTCGTAGTGGAAAAAGCTGACTGTCTTGGCCTTGGACACTGGGTGTTGCCTTTAAACACACAAATTGCATAGCTGGCGATGTTCTCTCATTTGGAGGCAGTGCTGTTACTTTTTCAGGAAAGAGTGCGAAGAAGGCGCATCAGGCTGTCAGCGAGGTAGGCCTACTGTAATTCCAAAAGCATTGGTTTCTTTCTCTGTGACCGCATCCATCAAAAGAGCGTGAGGATTTTAGAGAGCATATCTCTCGTAATTTGGCTTTTAAAAAGGAAGAAGAAAAATAATAATAATTTTCAAAGATTAGAATAGAATTTTTGAATTATGTTGTGAGGGGGAGCAGGGGTGGAGGGAGAGGGTGGAGAGGGAAGCTTCCTCGTGCGCGCGTGAAAGCGCAGAAGCGGCGGCGGCGGCGGCGGCGGCCCGAACGCGCACAGCTGCAGAATGCCGAGTGCCTCCCCTCTCGCCCGCTGTTGCCTCCCTTCCTCCCCAGACCGTGCGCCGGGGTGTGCACCTGTCGTTTTGTCGACACGGGATTCTTCGAGAACAAGACATTCTAGATGACATGCATTCCTAAAGCAGCCCCACATATGGCCCGAGTTATAACAATGCAGGAGCGGAATCATTAGGTCGCCGGCTGTTCTGCAGCCTCTCAGTCCCATCAAGTAGCCAGCAAGTATAGCCTACGTGCCGTATTGAGCAGCCTATTTTTTGCATCCTGTGGATACAAAAAACAGAAAGAATTCTCTGAAACGGATGGTATTTTAATAAATGTGTTCCTTGAGACAATACATTCACCTGAGCACTATAATTATAAGCTAGAAATTTTGTAGTGATGGTTGCATCTGTCGTATAGGACGGTGCTCTATGTGTTGTGTTCACGGTCATTTGACCGACCGGCGCTGTCTATTTCTCGGTCGAGCCGCCTCCGGTTGGTTAGTGGTCCTAAAACACGAGCGACTATTGTCTATCATCGGCCACGGCTGGCGGCTCCACACCCAAGAATGACATCGGTCTGGTTGACCAGTGCGGACAGCTCGCGTTTTCAGCGTCCGTCACATGATTAAATCAGCTCGTTCTGGGCGACCGGATACAGGCTTATGCAGCCTGTTCGCTGTTTTGTGGCTCTCACGCTGCGTTCACACTGGAAGCGAAACGGATTTTTCGCACGACTGATACCATTTAAAGTCGACGCAAATACACGCGGAAACGCTTTCACTTCGAATTTAATCTGTCGTGCGAAAAATTCGTTTCGCGTCCGGTGTGAAAGCGGCTTCACTCAGGTTATTGAATCACGATGGCTAAGGCGCGGTGGCCTCCCTGATTCGCAAGCGTGTAATTCTGTTGAACGCGCAATTCCAACATTTCCAACTTGCGGTGGCAAAGATAACGGCGCGCATCTTTCAGGCGAGCGAAAATCGGTCTGCGAGCCCCATCCGTTTATTACTGGCGTTGGGGGGGCTTATGTGCCCTGCTGCACCGGCCGCAAACAGACCCGGCCTTTATCGACCTTATTGAACAACGTAGCCTACTTTTCGTTCCAAATGTGTTTTTGGTCCTGTTATTTTGTGGAAGTGGGCAGGGAAGGGGTCCTCTTCAGGCGGATTCCGGGAGCTGACCGGTATAAATCTCCTTGTCGTCATACCGTTTTCGCGTGACCACACGCAGGAGGACTGACCTTTGTCTACCATTCATATTTAATAAAGTCCTCAGGTCCCAAACACGGCTTTGATTTGCAGGAAGCGAGCGGGGCAGGGATTAAAATAACGAGCTATCGATTTTCTTCTGGACGTGGTTTGTGTGTGTGTGTGTGTGTGTGTGTGTAGGGGGGGGGACTAAAAGTAAGACTGAAAAACCAAAATACCCTCTGTCTGACTTTTAGTGAAACTATCAGGGCATTACATTTTTTTTTCTATTGCTGCTCTTAGATTTTAGAAAAGCTGTAAAGCAACTCATTTGATAAACATTTGGCTATGCGGAGGTTTGAACCTCCAACCTTTGACTTCTAGAGGTTAATCACCACAGCCTCCAAGATATAGCCACCTTCCGTGAGTCCCCGTGAATGCCCTGCAAATTCCCTGTTGACGCTCTGTCAAAGCTCAGTGAAAGTGTTATTGTGTGCGAATGCCCCGGTGTCCCTTGAAGGGACATATGTTCGCGACATCAGCAGTTTCTTTATTGTAATTCCAGGGGTACAGTCTCCATGTCTGTCCGCCAGATGGGTCTTCATGTTTAACATGGCAGCGGGAATATTTCCTCATTTACGTCCTTTACCCAAGAGCAGGGGAGAGAGATTCCTGGAAGAGACTGTGCTTTTGTTCACTCCTGCCCTGATCACTGACAAAATTTTATAAAAAGCAAATATCCTGTAAGTTTGCATTGGAGTGTGCATGTGATTGGCATCTGTGTATGTGCGTGCGTGTGTGTGTGTGTGTGTGTGTGTGTGTGTGTGTGTGCGTGCAGGAGGAAAGAGACAGAAAAAAATTATGATTTGATGAAAGTGTGAGCACTTTGTTTATATTTTTGTGAATTAGACTTAACATCCAACCTTTTTCAGTGTGCTGGTTTTTTATGGTCCACTGTGTCAGAATAGAACTGAAATTTGTTTTATAAAATATTTATTTTTATTTTGAATTTTTCAGCCTGTTTTGTATTGTAAGTAGTAGGCTATACTGTACATACTACTACCAATAATGATAATATTCCTCATCATCATCATTCTCATTGTCATCATGACAGTCATGCTTTGATTATATTTACATTATATTCAGCTTGTATTCGCTGCATTCAGAGTTTCTGGAGGTGTGTGCTAAGCATTCACTGAATGTGTAAAGTGTTACTACTAATAATTATGTCAGTAATTACAGTAGCACTTTCCTGAGCGAGGTGAAAGCATCAAAAATAACTGCATCGCTAGGCTAACAGAGGAGCACGGACTTGTGCACTGAGGAGATGTGAGCTCATTTGAATTGATTCTGAATGAGTCACTGCGGGTTCATGCTCTTCTCGCAGTCTGTCTCTGTCAGCTGCTCTTGTCAGGCCAGCGGAGTGGTATTGAGTGTTCCTGTTGAACAAAAAAAAATAACGTCTGCAGGGTATGTTTCTGTCCCGTCCCAGTTGTTCAGAGAGAGTGGTGGTACTTGGTCAGTGTCACTGAACGGCTGACATCGGGTTGTGATTTTTTTGTGTTTTGTTTGTTGCAGGTTTTCAAAATGCTCATTTCAAGCAGCATTCCTAGAGTTGCCTTAAAGGAAAGGCCGGTGGCTGTTCTTACGGTGCCTGTTTACTGGCATGCACCAATCAAAACACGGCACCCGGGCCCCAGGCCATTCTGCTAAACTAAATGCCCCACCGCCCAATTCCATTTGGGGAAATCCATTTATAAGCCATAAGCTGTGCTTTGGTCATTTGGAAGATGGTCCAATCTATTAGATGAGTGAGGAATGCAATAGCAGCCCCAAAACCCACCATTCAGTATGAGGGAACAAGTGTAGAATACTGCAGCCTTAATCCCAAATCAACCATTACACCCTCTCCCTGTAAACGCACTGATGCGGATGGGCTGCCATTTTGAAGTCTGTCCCAATCCAGTTAGCTCCAAGTGGGAGTGGACTGCCCGACTGAGAGTGTGCATTGATGCTGACTTTGACACCTCGCTCTCCCTCACCAGAAACAGGACGACGGAAGAGATATCGTTTTCTTCTATACAGCTCAGCAGGTGTAGGTAGCGATTGCGTCAACTCCTTATGCTTTCCCATGCAGTGGATGGCGGCAGTGGTTTTGCCTGCAGACTAGAGGCAGTGACATTGCCCACAATGCAGTTTGTCAACCCCTAACCTTCTGTGTAAAAGTCTTGTCGCTACCATTGAGGCTGATAGTATAAAAAGACAACACAACTGAGCGATTAAGGGGATTTATAGGCCCACATATCATTTCAAAATTTTAAAGCAACACAGGTAATATATTGAATGAGCTTGACAATATAATTGATTTAAGGGTCCAATATAACCACCTCAGAATTCGACTCGAATGAGGTAATGCCATTAGCTTGCCAGGATAGAGCTAACTTTGGCTGCGTTTGAATTGTCAAATAATTACATTCTACCATTTAATTCCACTTTTCTTTAATGTCAAATGGAAAATGTCACGTGGATAAGTAAAGGTTTGAAGGGGAATTCCTTATTGTTTTGGAAAAAACAATCACACTGCTAAGAGAATCCAAACACACTTAGTGGGCAACGTGATCATACAACTCTTGCCCCTGTGGTTCCTCTGTTTGTGTGATTGGCTGGATGGATGGTTGACACTTTAACCTCTTAATTGCCACCTGCTTTTTCTCACATTTGGCCCGGATGGTAAACCACATTTCAAATGTTCACTGCTCCCACATACAATGGTTCTATTACACATGCATGGTCTCATTGGAAAGATAAGAAATAGAGGCTTTCAATTAAGTGTATCATAAAATGTTGTGACTTACAGTCAGAGAGTAATTTAGACCCCGTTCGTACCAACTGGCAGTGGTCGGCAGCTTTTTCAGAGTAGCGCACGATTGGCCATTGCGCTACAGGGTTTTAAATTGGGAAGGGACTGCAGGGAAAAGGGAAATAAATAAATAGCTTTGTTCACTGCTCAAGCGCCTCCTGTTGGCCAGACGGGTGCTCGTCAGGAAGACTCTAAGTCTGTTCATGTCCGGGTATCCTCCACCCTCGTTCTGAACGTGCGAAGATTCAACCAATGAGTGTATAAGAAGCAGTGGCTGACGGGCACGTGCTTCGTAGGAGAGCCGTGAACTGTCTTTGCTCTCCTGAGTTGGCAGCAAGGGGTCGCATACGAGCAAGCTTTGTACACAGTTCACCAATTGGGAATTCCAGATTCAGGTGGGATTGGAGGTGCAAAATTCTAAAAAAAAAATAGAAGAGAGTAATTGAGACTAGAATAAAGAGACATATTTCTGCTTGCATCATACACCTCTGAACAGGACTTTGCCTATTAATTTGGGTGTGTGGGGTGAATTTTCAGAGGCTACTAGGCCATGGCCACAGGCCTCAGGCATCTTTGGTCAAAAGTTGATCCCAAAGGAAAAGTGAATATTTTACAGATTTATTAGTGAATGTATGTCCATGCGTTTGCCTGGAATGGTTGAGAGTCATTAGTTTACAAATGAAGGATTCAAAATTTGTTTGAAAATTCCATAGGGCCCTAATTAGGGCCCAGTGACAGTTAGCAGGTTAAGTGCTGGTGCCCCACAGATTCATGGGATGAAGTTATCTCCTTTCTTTTCATTAAGGACGGTTCAGTGTACCCTGCGCTAAAGGAGACTAGTTAGGAAGCGTTGAAGCACCTTTCTCAACATTTAAAGAATGTGAACACACTTATCATGGCTGCCACGTAAATACTTCAGGGTTGTTTCATAGGAGTTAAGAACTCTCTGAATCAAAAAAAGACTATTCGATCACAGTCTTGGTGTTTCAATGTTACTTTGCGCTGGCTGGTATAAGCTTGACCAGCTGCATACCCAGCCAGTAGCATTTTAGTTATTATGGCGCTAACAAGCAGTGCGAGTGAATGCAAGTATATATTAACCCTTTGTTGCATACAGTATGAACAAATGCCTCCAATATGATAACCTTGGATATTTAGTGTCCTTTTAAGACTATTTGATGGCATTTGGTGCAACACTTGGGAGGGGTACTAGAGGGTGCTCAGTCTGTCCATCGTTTTGACATTATGCATGTGGGATCCACACTGCCATCAAGCATTTGGACATTAAGGATGCAGGGTGAGAGAAATAATGTGAATTCGAAGAAACCTGGTCTTTGATATGCCTGATGTCCAGTATTCTGGATATGGCTTATTTTAACAATTTTCCTGGCATGCATAATATCAAATATTTTTGTCAGAGTATTAAATAGGCTGTATTCCACCAAATACACATGCATTTCAAAGCTTAAGTGTTGCTATATATTGTATTTCATTTCTCCAACAGGAAAAGTTTGATCAAAACTTGAAAAATATCAGATTATTTCTGTCTTTCGTCAGCTTACCTCTTATTTGTGGACATTACCATTATGATTGTTCATGGAAAACTATGTGCTAATCCGAGAGGCACCTATTGGGGAATCCTGAACTGGAAATGTCCAATAAAACGTACAGTACAGGCCAAAAGTTTGGACACTCCTCATTCAATGCGTTTCCTTTATTTTCATGACTATTTACATTGTAGATTCTCACTGAAGGCATCAAAACTATGAGTGAACACATGGAATAATGTACTCAACAAAAAAATGTGAAATACCTGTAATTGAAAACATGTCTTATATTCTAGTTTCTTCAAAGTAGCCACCCTTTGCTCTGATTACTGCTTTGCACACTCTTGGCATTCTCCTGATGAGCTTCAATAGGTCGTCACCCGAAATGGTTTTCCCTTCACAGATGTGCCTTGTCACGGTTAATTAGTTGAATTTCTTGCCTTATCAATGGGGTTGTTGCCATCAGTTGTGTTGCGCAGAAGTCAGGTTGATACACAGCCGACAGCCCTACTGGACAACAGTTTGATACATACGTACGTAATTCCACGTGTTCATTCATAGTTTTGATGCCTTCAGTGAGAATCTACAATGTAAATAGTCATGAAAATAAAGGAAACGCATTGAATGAGAAGGTGTGTCCAAACTTTTGGCCTGTACTGTACATTATGCGTTTTCTGGGTCTATGAGCCTAGACAACATAAACCACTCGTAATATACACTGCCTGGCCAAAAAAAAAGTCGCATACTCAAATATTTAGTTGGAACCCCTGTAGCTTTGATTACAGTGCATATTCGTCTTGTCATTGTTTTGACGACTATATGCAATGCCAGAACATTTATTTTCGATCAGAAATGCCTTAATTTTTGGCCGAGATCTTGTCTTCTCGACATAATGGTTGAACCACTCGGTGGTCTTTCTTGAGCACATCCCAATAACTTTTATTGTGTTTAAGGTCAGGACTTTGTGGTGGCAAATTTGTTTGTGAAAATGATTCCTCATATTTTTTTTTGTCATTCATGGTTTTCTTTGCTAAATACAGGCCAGTAACTTGCCCGTTCTGAAATACTGTAATACCTTTTCCACCATCAAGGGATCTGTCTTCCGACATGATTTTTTAAGAAATGAGTAGCGACGCACTTCATCAGTCAGGGTTAAAATGATAATTGCCAGCTGAAACATATTAATAACGGCAGTAATGATTCAATTATAGAATTTGTTCATTAATTTCCAAACGGTGACTTTTTTTTTGGCCGGGCAGTGTATGTCCAAAATATTGGACAACATGCAACAAAGGGTTAAATACATTTCCTCCCATTCCTTATTTAAAATTGATTTTATGCCTGACGAATGTTTTCGCCGAGGTAGGCAAATGTCGAAATGTGCAATCTGAACTAATTGCCAGATGCAGAGTGCACGGAATATCAGAGGCCGTTTTCATGGTTTCTGAGTGCAAGTGTGGCCCCATTCAAAACGTTCTACTGTTTTCCTTGCTTCTTCCCTGCAGTTTGAGAGTGCACTTGTGTATGTTTGGCTCCGTGTCATATCCTCTCGAGTTAAAGTGTCTGTGGAAAGTGGAGGAGGGCCGTACACCCATTTAATCAGGCCGCAGGAGAGGGGCGCGAGGACCCCCATATTCAGTGTTTCCCACCGTGTGCTAACACCAGGCCTGCGTTGCTCGCCTCGAAGTTCGTCAACAAGGGAATGAACCTGCATTCCTGAACGAAGGCCTCTGAAACTTACGCTAGACTACACCCTCCAGCCGGAGCAGTTTAGCACGATTTAGCGAGGCATAGCGTCACGTCCTACGCCAAGCGGAAACCGCTAACGAGGTGTTTCGGTGGGAAGCGGCTGTGTAGTGATACCCATGAGGCAGAGCGTTTACTATGGAAAATACAACATGCCTGGAACGTCACAAGGCACGCCACTCTTTCTTTTTTTCTTACAGTCTTTCAAGATACAGCGTAATTTGTACATTATCTAGCAACATAAAACCCACATATGATCTGCACATATCAGGGCTAATTACTTTAACTGAGACGACACCCTCAGGAAAACATGTATGGTGAGAACTAGAGCTCAGGAGGAGAGAGAGAGAGAGAGAGAGAGAGGCAGGCGTTGTGAAAAGGTAAAGAAGGATGGAGAGAATAGAGGAAAATGTGATGGAAATAGAGAGAAACTGAGGGCTCATTCCTGCAGCTATTTTTTTTTTCAGAACCACGTCACCTTTCCTCATACCTCTCTTACTTAAAGCTCCACCTGCCTGGAAGGCAAGACCGAGTAGGAAAAGAAAAATTAGATGGAGGTGTCAATGAAATCTAAATGAGCGAAATGGAACATTCACGCTCCTTCAAACAATGTTTCAAATTGATGTCAGTTGCAGACTGTTACAGACCGTTTCGGATGTGCGTCAGACGGAGAGAGGTAGATTTGCAGGTCAAACATTGCGCGCTACGCATTCTGTGAAAAAACAAATGCCTCCGCAAGGCACTGTACTTGACGTTCCTTAACTGAAGTTACCTTGGGGGAATTTACCACTCCATTCTCCTCAGTTATTTAACGGGTTTGAACCCTCTCAAAGATGGTGGATCGCGCTCAGTTTCCAAGTCAGGTACTGGGAGAAGAAAGGAACGAGTGAAATAAAGAGAGTTTGTGAGACAGGGAGAGTGAGGGATAAAAGAGGGGAGGTAGAGATAGAGATAAGGCGTGTTTCCAATGGGTACTTTTTGGAAAGCGACTGAGTGTTTTGGCTACGCCACTTTTTAGTTCCTCTCGGCCCTCCGTTCCCATTCGGTACTTTAGTAGCGGCTCACCAACGGAGTTGGATCCTTTTCGTTTCATTTGGATCCTTCCAGGCTCATCTAGACCCTCTCTTGCCACCAGTACATGAGCAAGGCCTGGACCTTGCAGTCAACCCACTTGTCGGCGGACTTTCTTTTAACTTTTTCCAATTATTGTTTTTCTATTCTTGAATTTGATTGTCTCAGATGTTGCTCTGCTTATTTCTTGGCGATGTTTATGATGTGGATTGTGTCGAGTTCGACTCACGTCATATCCCGTCTCAACGGTATCCAATCAGCATCGACTAGTGAGTAGTGGCTCATAAAGCGGCTGAGAAAGTACCTACCTCAGGTACCTGAGGTAGGTACTTTCTGAGCCCCTCCGTGAGCCGCTTATCGGTGAATGTGGGCGGATCTTGGGCGGATCTCTCCCAAGCCGCACCCATAGCAGCTCACGAGGGCAAAAAGTACCTGATTGAAACGCGCCTATAGTCGTTAACTGACCTGGGCCTGACTCCTGGAAAAGCCTGGTTTTGCATTGGATTCCTGTGTATTAGCAGAATTGCATTACTGCAATGCCTGAGGAGTTTTACAAAAGCGGTTTTTAAAAATACATTTTACAGGCTTTTTCTGTTGCTCGCTGGTTTCTGCTTTGATGCCAATGGCTGCGGCTGGATGCGTGTAATAGGTTTGGATGTGCCCAGGAGGAATCTGGATTCGACCCTTGGGGCCAGTGCGTGCTTGGGTGCATCGTTTGGGGGGGGTTAATACGGCAACGGAATGCAGCAATAGTCTCCTTTGTTATCACACAGCCTGTCAATCCAAATGAAGATTTATCGGGGGCGTGTTGATAATCTAACCTGAGTTTAATGGAATTGAACCACATTGAGTGAGAGAGGGAAAGATGGACGTGCAGTGTCATTCACTGATTGGCAGAGAGAGAGAGAGAGAGAGAGAGAGAGTTTCCTTCGGCCTAATAGGATTAGTGTGTAAATGTATTTGTCTCAAAAGCCGTCTGCTTTGGAGATTTCCTAATCTGTGTGTGTGGGAGAGGATGAGAGAATGGGAGGGGGCGGGAGAGAGGGGGATAAAGGGAGGAAGGGAGGCAGGGAGAGAGAGAGAGGGAGGGAGAGATAGCGTCTGTCAGCGATTGCTTCCCTGCTGCTGGGCCCCTGTTGCATTTAATTTCCCCACACCTGGCTGACGGACAGCGGCAGAGACACGCCCCATTGCCACAACCCCCCACCCCTGCCCCCGCCCCCGCCCTCACCCCCACCCCCGCAGGACTCCCCATGAATAATGAACAGGGCTCCGTAGCGGGAATTCAGCCCTCCCTGCCATTCCGGAATTCCGTTGCCGACGGAGGGTGGAAGGGTTCTGGAAGCCTCTCTCCCACCACCTGCTCGCGTCCGCGGGTTCGCTCCGCATTCCTGTTCAGCCAGCGCAGGCAGTGATCAGCCGATCCGCGCCGAGGTTAGCCAGCACTCATAGAGATCAGACAGGGCATGTGGACATAGAGAGAAGATAGTGTGATCAGTCTGAGCACATAGCGATGAGCAGATGAATGTTGATATCAAGGTTGGGGTCAATTTCGGAATTGGTACTGGATATGGAATTGATGATTCAGGTAGAATTGGAATATATTATTTAGAATTGAAGTGGTATTGGAATTGAGAAAAAGGAATTGACCCCAACCCTGGTAGATATCATCCAGTTCGCACAGAGATCAGCCAGCAAACATAGTGATCAGCCGGAGCATATAGGGATCAGCTTGCAGACATTGGGATCAGCCAATGCACATAGAGAAAAGCTGGCACTCATAGAGATCAGAGCAGTTAACTCAGCGATCCGATGGAGCATAAGGGGATCAGCCAGCAAACACGGGGGTCAGCTTACTAACATAAGGATCAGCCAATACACATCTAGGAATCGGCCCGCAAACACAGCGATCAGCTCACAAATAGTTAGCAGCCGGGGCACATTTAGGGATCAGCCAGCAAACACAGCGATCAGCTCACTAACATAAGGATCAGCCAATACACATCTAGGAATCGGCCCGCAAACACAGCGATCAGCTCACAAATAGTTATCAGCTGGGACACAGATAGGGATCAGCCAGCAAACACAGCGATCAGCTCACTAACATAAGGATCAGCCAATACACATCTAGGAATCGGCCCGCAAACACAGCGATCAGCTCACAAATAGTTATCAGCCGGGACACATTTAGGGATCAGCCAGCAAACACAGCGATCAGCTTACAAGCATGGGGATCAGCCAGCAAGAACAGTGATCAGCTCACAAAGAATTATCAGCCAGGGCACATATAGGGATCAGCCAGCAAACAAACAGATCAGCTTCCAAATAAAATGATGAGCCGGCAAATAAAGATCAGTGGAGTTCAAAAGAGGGTATTAGGCTGTGCACTTATTATGATCATCTGTTAGATATCGGGATCAGATTTCAAACATAGGGATCAGCCAATAAACACGGGGATCAGCTTAAAAATGGAGATCAGCCAGCAAACACAGGGATCAGCTAACAAACGTAGTGACCTGCCAGAGCACATATAGGGATCAGCCACACTCTAAGTTAGCATATGCCTTAGGCCTTGTCCACACGGAGACAGAGATTTTCGAAACGGTCTCTTTTTTTGTCATTTCTAAAAAAATCTCCCGTCCACATGGCATCGTTTCTAAAAATATCTGCATCCACACGGAGACACTTAAAACATAAATTGTGAATATTACAGTAAATATTCCAGGCTTGTGTGTGGCGCTGTACGGTGCTGTAGCGTTTCTACGGAAATAGACCAAAAACGGAGAAGAAGGCGGCGAGCTTGCGTATAAAACTTGCGGGCTATCACGTCATCGTTTTCAAAAAAAACTTGTTTTGGTTTTTCCACACAAAAACGGTGGGGTGGCGTTTTCAGATTTTCTCACTCTGGAACCCGTTTTCAAAAAATACCGTTTTCGGGCTGCGTTTTCCCCGTCTCCGTGTGAATGCAAGGTCTAAACAATAAATTATTTAACCGTTTTCAAAAATATAATTCTTGCGTGGACGGGCCCTTAGACTGGGATGGCAGATTACCCTGCATGTGGAGAGATCAGGCTAACCTGCTCCTCTGCTGTCGCAGCCTCGCACAGGGAGTTGGTGTCCTGGGGACTGGTGTAATGGAAGGCATCTAGCCGATTTTATGGAGCTGTGAGCTGCTCAGCAACCGCCTTAAATAAGACCCATCTCTGTAATGGGGATGAAAGGGTGGTGATTCTGACCCCGTCACACCCTGCCCCAATCCTACATTACACCCCCCCACATTGAATAAATGCAGTGTAATGGCCTGTTCTCTGTATGCGTATAATGACACGAAGAGCAACCCCCTCCCGTCCATCTCTCTCACTCTCTCCTCTCCTCCTGGTTCTATCCTTCCAGTACTTGGTCGGGGAAGTGATACAGGGTGGTGGTGGTGGTGGTGTGTGTGTGTGTGCGTGTGCCTGCACCTGTGTGTGCTGTTAGCCAATCTGAATCAGGGCAGGATTGGTTACTTGATTGTTTCCTGAAATAGAGAGAGATCAAGGGTATGAGTGGTTTAATCTGACACACTCGCACACATGCGGGCACACATGAAAAAACTCGAACACTTGCGCACACACACACACACACACACACACACACAGTTGGTTAGCTCTGTCAGGTCTTGGCAGGCCATTTGATTACCGCAACAGCATCATGACTTGAGACCCCTGTCAGTCTGTGATGGGAAGGCACTCTTAGATTACAGGTATACACATGTGTGTGTGTGTGTGTGTGTGGGTGGGGGTGAGAGAGGGGGGGGGGGGGGGGAGGGATGAGAGATGTTGGTTGCCAGGTGGGTTACACTGCAGCTTGCCACTTCCCTCAAGAGGACTGAAGTAAATTGCCAACTTTGAGTGATTAAATAGGAAACACTGGCAGCCGTGGGAGTGAAAATGCTTTCCAGGGACTGGCTGCTGTGTGCTGGATTCTAATTGGTTGAGCTGGCAGGGTGGGGGTTGATTGAGCAAATCAGCTTCAGTTAAGAGCTGTCAGTGGGACGTCAGACAGCACAGCTGGGCAGAAATTGGCTGCAATGGCAACCGCACTTCCTGCAAAAGCCTTGGCTTCCTGTCAGTCACCCACCCATTATCTAACCCCCTAGTGAGAGTCGATGGGGGGCGGGGTATATCCCAGCATGCAGCGGGTGGGGGATAGGAACACATCCTGGACCGACCACCTATCCATCTCAAGGATCACGCACTATCCATTCCCTTATATATAGAGTCTTCTGTTAGTGTAAATGCCTGTTTTCGGACTGTGGGAGGAAATCGGAGCGCCTTGAGGCAGCCCACATGAACATGGGGAGAACATGCAAACTCCGCACAGAAAGGCCCCAGAACCGGCACCTGTGGAGCGACAGACCTACCCAATGTGCTGTCATACTAACCTTGTTTTTTTCACACCCTGTCTCAAACACTCACACACACGCACATTCGCTATCGACTGTTTTAAGCCTTTCACAGTCCACAATCTGCTTCTGCCCTGGACAGATGTAGTGACAGTTTCCGGAAGACGAGAGCTACAGTGTGTTACATAAGTGTTTGGGGAGTGGCACTGTTTAAGAAAATGTTATTTTATGCATGGTTAAAATAATATGTATGAAATGGATGTGAAATACTGGGAACAATCAACAGAACAGTTGATTTTAACCTATTTTAACCTTATATCAATGATTTTCAGTCCCAGTGTGCAAGAATACAGGGCTGAATATTTTTATATTTGTCTCTGATCGAGTACTTATGGACTCTGCGTGTTCAGGCTGTTCTGTGTGTGTATTAGAGGGTGACTCTAGCATTATAATTGGAAAGGATTGTTAACCCTTTGATGCCTTGCTTGTCCAAAACCAAACATGACTGCTCTGCCCAAGTCAATGAAGCCAACATATATCCCAATTCAAATATGCTCAAAAGTTTTTTTTAAATTAAATTCTGAGTTTACAATAGTATTTCATGGTATGAAATAGTGAAATTAAATGTTGCTTATCCCAAGGTTATCAACTTTCTCGCATTCACCGTGAGTTTCAGTGGCGTATTCACGTTCTGGTGCTGTAGTCAGCAAATATTCAATTAGCCTGTTTTTAAGAGATTCTCAGGTGGGATTGAAGTCCTTGTGCATGGAGATTTATCAGTTTCACATGCATTATGGTGGACTTCACCGCTGGTAACATGGAAATCAGTCATGACGATGGACATCTCACGCTTTTCTTTACACAGGGGTTGGAAGCAATGGCATTGCATAAAAACCTTTCAAATAGCCTTATTTAGTTTAAACAGTTCGAACAATCGTGAACACATGCATTGCGTTGATTGAATAATTGCTGACTACAACAGGGGAACGTGGATATGCCAATAAAACTCACTCCGAATCCGTGAGAGTTGGCAGCCCTGCTTATACATTTCAGCACAAGTTGGATGCATTTACTGTATTTACCGCAGATTTTACATACCAAGAGCAAATATTCAGATAAATGATCAGTTTGGATTTCGTGCCTCTAGTCATTAAGTACACCTACAGTTGTCTTTGAAACCTTTCAAGAAATGGCCCCAATTTGACGCAATTACTGTACAATAAGTTAGGATGTTTAAAGTACTCTTGGTATCTACCATGAATGGTTTAGAGATGTTTTAAAGTCTTGCTTTAGACCTTGAGTTGTAGAATCACGTGTGTAACTGCTCAGTTGGAATGAAAGCCTGCACCTACATCGGCCCTTTCGTGATGAGATTGACAACCCCAGCACCAAAGCAATTGAAAAAGATGGAAAAATCCGTATTCGGACAGAGGAGCCAATTAGCATCCCGTGGAAATTTTTGTATGAGTGCGTGAAAGGGTTAAAAACACAACACAAAACTCATTTGCATGTTTGGTTTATATTTACCAATGGAAGCAAACTAACATCGTCGCGATCCCTGTGCGCACAGCAGTGCCTGAGTGCTGCTGAAGCCTGAAAGTTTTTTTTTTATTGAAACACAAAAATTACATACAGACAATTGAAGTCATTAATACCAACAAATTGAATCACAAACATAGCCAGGGGGGAATTTAACAAAAAACATTAAACAAGGAGCACGCAGCGACAGTCTTAGCAGCTTTTTTATTTTTAGAGTTGGAGATGGTTTTAATGTATTGCCTGGTTTCTTCTTCAAATACAATAAAAGCAGGTTTACTATAACCATTGATTTGTGAATATGATATTTTGCTAAAATGATTATTAAATTTATCATATATACTTCTTTAGATTTATTACCATCGTTGTTTAAGAAACCAAACAATATCTTTTCCAAGTGGTTTCCAAGTGGAGTGGAGTATATTTTTCAAAGTGGAGTCTATATTATCAACAATAAACCGTGATGTATCTTTCCATAACTTATTAGTGTATTGGCATCGGCAAAATAAATGTAACACTGTCTCTGGGTACATATCACGTAAAGAACAATTGACACAAATATCTTTCTTAAACTTGAGCAGATAATGGCTTGCAGGGTAATACCTGTGTATTATTTTGAAAGAATTTTCCCCTACTTTGTTGGTTAGAAGATATTTGTACGGAAGAGTCCAAATATTTTTCCAATTCATGTCATTCACAAATCTAGACCAATAGGACACAACAGCAGAGGTAGTGGTAATATTTTTTTGGAAATAATAAACGTACATTATCATTATTCCTGAAATTATTATTCAAACAGATATTACCAATTTCAGTTACCTTAGGGTCAAGTACTGTAGAACTAAGTGTTCTCTCTGTATTTTTAAGTAAAACTAAAATTCCAGAAGGAATAGCGTCCTGAACTATGGCGAACTCCCTTGGAGTAACAGGGATTTTAAACGGGGAAAGAAATTCAGTGTAATTCAATAATAGGCCATTATCATTAATTAATTGATTAATGTGAATTATTCCATTGTTTAACCAGTTTTGATAAAACAAAGATTTATTTTTGAATAAAACATATTGATTATTCCAAATGAAACATTTGTGGGGAGAGAAATTATGTTTGTAAATTAGGGACCATGCCAAAAGCATTTTTCTATGATAGTTGGACAAGTTAAGGGGAAGTTTCTCAATCTTATAATCACATAAAAGTAGAAATTCAAGACCACCAATTTTAGTTAAAATAGTAAAAAAAATAGTAAAATAATTTTAGTTAAAATGATTTGGTATACAGTTCCAAATAGACTTAGGGTTGTTTAAAAACTGCTTTGCCCAATTAATTTTAAAGGTATTATCAAGAGAAGTAAAATCCAGAAAGTTGAGACCACCAGCATCATAGGTATTCATTATAACAGATTTTTTAACATAATGAGTCTTATTTCTCCAGATGAAGTTAATAGTAATTTATCAATTGTATCACGTTTACTTATTGACAAATAATGAGGTTGCTGCATAAGTGAGACGTGATAAACCTTCTGCTTTTGTAAGTAATACTCGTCCTTTCAAGGATAAGTCTCGTTGTAGCCAGTGGTTAAGTTTATTCCTTGTTTTATCAATAACCATATTAAAGTTTTCAGAGCATCTTGTTTCTTCATGTCTCTCAATAGTAATTCCCAAATAAGTCATTTTCTCTACAACTGGGATGTTAGCAATATACGGTATATTGGAATCTTTGAGAGAAAAACGCTCATATTTGTTCAAGTTCAAGCAAAGTCCAGAAGCAGCAGAAAATGATTCAATTATTTTTATAGCATTAGTCACTTGACTAGCATTTTGTAGAAATAAGGCAGTGTCATCGGCAAGTTGAGTAATTTTAATTTCTCTTTCAGCAATAACTATTCCCTTTAAGGAGCTATTTTTTATACAGTCAGCAAGAAATTGGGTACAAAGAATAAATAAATATGGCGAGGCTGGACAGCCTTGCTGAATACCACGTTTTAAATTAAATCTTGGAGAAGTACCATTTTTTCAGTCTAACTGAGCTATTACCATTTGTATACATTGGGCTCTAATTTCCTGGCGCAGCGCAGCTGGCGCAGCGCAGCTGGCGTAGCGAGGCGCAGCCCGCGCAGTGGTAATTTCGTACGGCGCAGCCAGCGTAGTGGTAATTTCGTGAGGTGCGCAGCCTTCGGTAGACGAAGGTGCGCCGAGATGGGTGTGGCGGCGTAGTTGGGGGAGGTGTCACATATTCATCAAGACGCAGTGACAATTTTGTAGAAAAAGTCTCCGCTGGAGTTGCGCAGAAAACTCGCCAGCTCCAACCTGGTTTAATTTTCGTGCAGTGGTAATTTGGCTGACCGGCGCAGAGTGCGCACACGTCACCGAAATCTCACAGGCAGGTTTACAGAATGTCAGGCACATTTCAATGCAAGAAAAAATTACAGGAAGCACTATTTAATGTAACTATCTGAATGAGGACATAAATTATTGTATCTATATCGATTGTCCTGATGTCAGGCGGTTGCCACGCGTAATGGAAACTTGACCTGGCTTAATCAACGCAACTGAATCTGTGATGCAAACTAAGGACTTCACATCTTTCTCAGCCAACCACAAACTGTATAATATATGTATATATATCGAATGCTTGCGTTCTATGCTCATTAAAGCCGCTTGCACACTGGACGCAAAACGAATTTTTCGACTGATTACAGACAAAGTCAATGCAAAGACGCGATAGTCGGACAGGGTTTTAATATAGCTCCGTGTCCGAGAGTCATAAAAGTTCTAGTTTTTCCGAGTATTCCAGGAATTATTAGACGTGCAAACTTGGCTATGTTTGTGTTCGGCCTTCACAAAATGCAAATTGATAGCTATCGACTTTTCTTGGTCTTTTTAGCCTTTTCATCTGTTTTCTTCCGTTGAAGATAGACATCAGTATTTATTCGGTCTTTCTTTTGAAAATTAGTCAGATGGATCGAGCACATTATTATTTCCACAGCAGAGATAATATAGTGCGTGAGCAAATCAATTCCATGACCACTGACAGAGTGAAGAAATCATCGCATGCACGATCAAGACTGTCCGACACGAAATGCAAATTACTCCATGTCCAGCAGCCAGCAAAAAGTAAAAGTATTGATATGAGAACAGATTTATAACGAAATAAAGAATAAAAATATATCAGCAACAAACGTGATATCAAACAAAGATGACCCGCCAATAAATAAATCGCAGTGTTCATTGGATGCTCTGTTGTTAAAATGTTTCTTTTTATTCTTTATTTCATTATCAATCTGTTCTAATCGTCCTTTTTTTTTTTTTGGCTGTCAGACACGGAGGCATTGTACATTGTCTCGCGCCAGTGTCGACTCACTTTATTGCGCAGAGCTTACACAGAAACATTGATTGAAATTCTCGGTACTCATCTTGAAGAACTGAACCCTCTTATCAAACATTAACGTTTAATGTCTGAAAGAGTCAGTAGATTTGAAGAAATTAAAAACAATAATAGACTGTCGGACACGACGATTTATTAAAACCCTGTCAGACCTTTGGACACAAGACGCAATCTGTCGAGCGAAAAATTCGTTTCGCGTCCAGTGTGCAAGCGGCTTAATACTAGGCTACTATTATTGTCACTTATGTTTTATCGTCTTTAGTGGGGGAAAGGAATGCAGCCTGATTGCTATGATCTCGTACTGAGTTAAGATCACATGTTGGAAATAAATGTGTAACGTATCTTGCTTTGTTGTATATGCATGTTAATCCCAAAATTTTAAGCAGCTACAGTTTCTAATAATAGGAACACGCTATCCATCGTTTCTCTTGCCAGTGAGCAATATTTGACTCGGCTGGGTCGCCTTCTAGGCTATATTCTAACACATTAAAGGTGAGGTGAGGAGCTCATTTGACTGGTGAAGATTTGACTCGGCTGTGTTATACCCAAACACGCCTTCTTTGCCAACTTGCGCTGGAAGGAGGGGCAGAGGCGGGACAGAGGAGTACTTGCGCCAGGCTACGCCGGGCACGAAATTGCCACATACGCCTGGACACACCCCGTTGGCGCGGCGCACCCCCCATGCGCCGCGCCTGCGCCGCGCCTGCGCCTGGTCTACGAAATTAGAGCCCATTGTCTTAACAGCTTTACAAAAAAAATTCCCAAAGCCAAATTTTTCCAAGGAAAGAGAAATCAAATTGTGTTCAACTGTATCAAATGCTTTATAAAAATCCAGGAAGAAAATAAAGCTATCATCAGGACATAAAAATGAGTAATCAATTAAATCAAGAACAAACCGTATGTTATTGGGAATGTGTCTTTTCCTCATAAAACCTGATTGAACTTCATCAATAATTGTATCCAAAACCATTTTAATTCGCTTAGCAATTATTGAAGCAAGAATTTTGTAGTCGCTGTTCAATAGTGTAATGGGTCGACAATTATCGATAAAAAGTTGATCCTTTTTAGGTTTGGGAATTAGAGTAATCAAACCTTGTGTTAATGTTGGGGGTAGATTTCCTTTTTGATACTTTCTACAAAAACTTCATGCAGAAATGGAGCTAAACTCTCCATAAAAGCTTGATAAAATTCTGCAGAAAGACCATCCGGTCCAGGGGCCTTATTAGTTTTGAGATGTTCAATTACATAAATTACTTCTTTTGTGGTTATATTTTCATCACAAGATTCTTTATCATCTTGATTGATTTGAGACATATTGCTAAGGGAGTTAAATAATGCATCTACTGCTTGCTGACAATAATTAGACTTATATAAATCACTATAAAATTTCGAGGTATAACTAGCTACTTTTTTTATAGAACCATCAACATTAAGTTGTTGAATTGCATTAGTTTTACCATGATGTCCCTCTAAATAAAAAAATAAGCAGAATTCTGTTCACCTTCTTCAATCCACCTTTTTCTTGATCTTATAAAGGCACCCTTTGCTTTGTTTGAATATAACTTGTCCAATTTACTTTGTTCCAAGATGAGTGCTAATCTTTCTTCTTCAGACATACTTACAGGATTTTATTGTGTCAGGGTAATTATTTTAGAGACCACCTCTTCTTCTTCAGCTCGACAATTTTTTGCAAAGACACTGCCATAATTCCTCAAAAACTGGCATGTTTTGAACTTTAATAGCTCCCAGTTATTACAAAATGAATTTTCAGACTTTGCTTTGTTCCAAAATTGTAAAATAAGTTTTCTGATTTCTAATTTAACTGTCTCATGTTGTAACAGAGAACAATTAAGTTTCCGATACACATTCCTGCTTACCTTAATCTGAAGCGTGAAAGTTCAGGTCAGAGTTAAGCTGCTGATTGCAGACCCGGCTGGAAGTGATGCAAGTCGGTTAGAAATCGTTCAACTTCTACGTAATATCCCCCTGTCACATGACCACAAGACCTCGCGGGATCAAGGCATCTGCAGCCAAATGGTGCAGTTGTTCTCCTCTGGCTGCGGCAAAACGGATACGCCTCTGTGACGACGGAAATGGATGGTAATTGGTTTCAGTTTTAGATACATGTTTGACGTCTCTTACAGTTAAATTTGGCGAACATGAATTCTACTTTACTTACTTTACTTCACCCCAGATATTTTATTTGGAGTAACAAAGATATTCTCTACAAAAATAAATCACTAACGGTATTTCCATGGCTTCGATTTCGTCCATCACAAACAAAGCAAAAGCCGCGAGATTGGCCATGTTACCGACCCTACGGGAAAGTGTTCGACTTGACGGCAGACCTTTTATACTCCTCCCCTGAAGTCTGCGGCAGTTCTCTTTGGCTACGCAGTCAGCCACAGCCAGCCAGTGTTCTGACCAATTTTGCTACCTGTCAAAATATGCTACCTTGTGGTTCTGCGCTTGCGCAAACCTGATATCTTGGGCTGTTTCCTCGCTCATATCTGAAGTATCTTCAAAAATCATGAAAATAGATTTATTTTCAGTGCGCATTTCGGCCTGTAAGTGTACATATATTTGCATATACACGCTGGGTTTTCCTGAAAATACAGAAATTAGATGATAATGGCGTATATGGGCATATATCTTCAAACAAACTTATCCAACTCATTATAACAGCTGCTTTTGTTATAATAAGCCAACAAATAACAAAGTTACGATTGTAACCTGATTCATATTGCAATATCAAGGTGAAAACAAAGACTTTATGATCGCTTTGCATTACGGTAGCATTTTTTGACAAGAGAGCAAAATTTGACAGAACACCGGCAGTTCAATCCGAATGAGCCTAATTTTACTGGTTCTGATTTGTTTATGATGTAACGATGTTAACGCCACTGGATACGATGACATGAACGCCTGCTCATCCTGACCAACGGGTTTGGGGGCGTCCACATACCGTGTTTTTTTTTTTTTTTTTGCATTTTTTGGACCTGCGCACAAGCCAGAAATCTTCTCCATTATGGGAGGGAAAACAGTATCTCCCAAGGGTGGAAACATCCAATGGGTGACACCAGAAACGCTACAACGATCATTTATCACAGCAGTCTTAGCCATGGGTGGTTAGGGTTAATGTTAGGGTTAGGTTTAGGTTTAGACTTTCATAAATTAATGTGGAAGCATTTCTGGTTTCACCCATTGGGATATAGTGGCTTCCTTATGGGAGCTACAGTCGGGACAGAAAGGTGTTTTTGAAGAGGTGGGGTTTGCGGGATAAATTGGTCGTATTATAGGATTAGTGCGCTCGGACAGAGCGAGTGCAGAACATGACTGATATCTCCCTGACTCGATGCAGTAATGTGTCAAATTCAGTTTGAATCGATTCCCCTCCCATTAAATGCAGTTAGTCACAGGGCTTTAAATGGGAAAAGAAACACAATAAATATGCGAAATCTAATCTCATAAAATTAAAGGTTAAAGCGTATTTATGCCTCCTACGCCATGCATATTTCAGGATATCTCTGTGCTGCTTTAAGACAGAGTGTTTTGTTAAGGATCGTTATTTAACCTTGAATTAAACAGATAGCAGGGGATATATTAAATGAGAAATATTAGAAATGTTAGCTGCGTGTGAATCTGTGCACTTAATTCACCTACAATGATTTGTATAATCGGGATTGACTGCTCAGCATTCTTTAAATTAATACTAACATCGCTGGTGAAATGTGCTCTTAGAACTGCATATAAATTCAATGCATTGATTGGTCGAAGGCTTGGAATTGGTCTTACTCACAGCTTTTCTATCAGAATTCCTGGTTTTGCTTCAATTTTTTTTCCACCGTTTTCCTGGCCAATTCAGAACTATTCTTAAAGGCTTCATTTGTTCCTGGGCAACAAGTCACACAAGAGACATGTTATATCAACACAAAATGGCCTTCGCAACGACATGACTCATGCCAGGCTCCACACACACACACGCGCGCGCTCACACTCTCAGCTTATTTTTTGCTATTGCAAGCCTGTTGAGGGTAAGTTTTACAGATTTACCTAGTTTGGGTCAGTGATAACACTACTCCCTTTTGCAGATTTATCCAGTTATATTATTTATATATATATATATATATATATATATATATATATATATATATATATATATAAGGCATATTTCTGCCTCGCCAAAAAGGCATTTCATGTCCCAGGAATTAAAATTTTGTTTTATACACTGCAGCCTATGTTTAAAACTTCAAAATGTTTTTGGATAAGGAAAGAAAAATCACAACATTTGTGTCATGGTTTGCACCCTGCCGGATGCCAAAAGCAATCTGGCGGGCGCTAGGACCATGGACCTAGGGGAGAGAAAAGAGACGGGATGCCAGGGCAGAGATAAAAGAACAAAAATTTAATTCTTGCATTAAAAACAAGCAGCCACAAATAAAAGAGGAGAGCCAGGAAACATCCCCGCTGAGCAGCAATAGAAGAGAAAAGGAAAAATGTAGCAGCAACAGTAAACTCTGCCAACACCTCCACCTTAATGGGCTCCACCTGTGAAAGAATGAGAAAGGGGAGGGGCTGTAAGGGCTAAACACTTACAATTTGAATGTACAATGTAGTTATTCGCATCATTAAAAACAAAAAACAAAGGGTATTTCGTAATATACATCTTTACACTGATAAAAATATACTATTTACTAGATGTTAACACGTGGATGAACAGCCCATGGCATGTAAGTGGTAGTGCCACAGGTGAGACTGAATACAAGCTACGGTCCGCAACGGTCCGACACACACCGCACGGGAGCTGACCGTGTTTTGGTGCTGGAAAGTTGTGGGGACGCCCCTAAATGGCTATTGAGAGCCACAATAACAAATGATATGCATGATAGATGGGTTTTGGGGCTCCTCTGAGATTTTCCCAGTGTGACTCACACGTCCTGTAGGGTCTCTGTCACGCAAATGACAGACAATAAGGAGGTCAATATGACATATTTAGTTAGCCATTTTGTGCGGTCCTGTGGTCTAAGATGTGAGAGTGTAAGATTGAGGGTTTGAGTTCCACCAGATCTGTTCTCTGACTCACTCAACCAGTGTCAAGCAAAAAAAAAGGTCAGAGATATCATGTGATCTTTGCACAGGGCTGTCAGATTTCGGCTATGTTGCCCAGCCGTTGCATACACACACACACACACACACACACGCGCGCGCGTGCGAATATCAATGAGCTTTGTCAAAGGAAAGCATGTTTTCAAAATCCGTAAAAACACTGAATTAACAGTGAAGGATGATATATATTGAGAAAAAAGGTAGAAGAAATTCTGAAAAGAAGGAGGTAATTTTTTACAGAGCTGATTGGGTATCTGTAAGTGAGGTGTTAGAGGGACGGGGTCAGAGTCCTGGGTCACTCCTGTCAATCACCAGCCCACTTCCTGTCTGTTTGTTTACCATTCAGCCTCTTATTCACATATAACTGCACAGAATCAATGTGCTTGTGCTGCTGAAACTCACTGCAATTAATTTTCATGTAATAGCAGTCGTTACTGAACAGGCCTCATGCTTCCTGCTCACCACACTGCTTATGAAAGGAGAAGGAACTCACAGTGAATGTCTTTGAAGGCTGCTGGTATTTCTCTCGGAGGAAATGTTCACACTGCAAACGCAGTCACAGGCTCTGGTCACAGGCTTCATTCACGCAGTATATGAGTCAGGCCGGAAGACTTGAAATAAAAATCAAATCAGTTTGATAATCGCTGATGAGCTTCATGTGTCTGTGTAGCCATGGTTGAGTCTCTGACTGTCTCAAATTAAACCACTGTAGGTAAGTGCGTGCCGCAATTGCGCAAAAGCTGGGGATTTTCTTAAATGTATCAAAAACTGCAAAGTCTGCTCAGATATTCCGTAATGTTCACCAAGTAAGAGGCGGTAGCTTGGAATGCTTGTCTTTATTCCGTTGCAGTGTTGCTCTGGGAAGTTCTCTAGTGTCCATGTGCTGTCCGATTCTGCAGAGGAAGAATGTCTACAGGACACACAGAGCCTGCTGGGGTGGGGTTGAGGGTCAAAGGTTAGGGTTGAGAAATGTCAACACAGGTCTTGGCTGGGGTCAGGGCTTGCAGCTCAATAGTGAGAAGGAAGAATAATGAGGTACTGAAGAGAGGTTATTGAACTGGTGGTTGGAAAAGGAGGGAGAGGGAGAATTTGGGAGAAAGAGAGCATATTGTATCAGGCTAAATTCCATCTTTGTGTGTAATTATATTTCATCCCTGTTTCAGTATTTCTGCATTCCTTGTACTTTTTTGTTATACACTTGTAATTCTAGAACATTCTGTGGTAACACTTGAGGGTACCTTTCAAACCAAGGTTTGTCTCAAACCAATAAAGCAGATTTTCAATTTGATTTGAAATTAAGACGGGAGCTACAGCTTGTAACCGAACATGTGATATGCGTAGGCATACTCTCTGGCTCGCAGCGAAATGAGCAATTACAATTGTTGTTGTTTGTGTATGTGTGTGTGTATGTGCTTGTGCGAGAGAGAGAAAGTGAACACATTCTGATACATAAACATTCAAATACTTTCACACACACATACACACACGCGTGCGCGAGCACACACACACACACAGGCACACACTCAGCATGGCACTGGACTGTAGAGAAGTACAGCCTCTCCCTGGCTGTGTTTCTGTGGTTCTCTCTGACTGGAGCTGATGCTGCAAAAATGAGTCAGAGCAGAAAGGACTGAGCCACTTACTGCAGGAGAACAGCCAAGTGTGTGTGTGTGTGTGTGTGTGTGTGTGTGTGTGTGTGTAGGTGTGTGTTTGTTTGTTTTCGTGTGTGTGTTAGTGAGTGCGTGTGCGTTAGCGTGTGTGTGTGCGTGGGCGCATGTGTGTGCATTTCTGTGTGTGTGTGTGTGTGTGTGTGTGTGAGTGTGCAGCTCCGAGCACTGAATGACATGGAGACCCTGCAATCCTCCAGAATACAGCATTATGCTGAGCTTGTGTGTTTGTTGATAAATAAAAATATACTCCTGCTTCAAACATGCTCAAATGTCATTGTCTTAAGAACCGTCAATATCAAGGGACATTTACGGATTTCTCAACCAGGCTCGAAAACACTCTGATGAATCTTCGTCAATTAACTGCACTTGCTGCTGCATCCACAGATGCAAGTTAAAGCTTCTCTAAACAAAGCCAAAGCCTTACACCTACACCGTCCAAAAGCGCTGCTTACGTCTTTGGGCTCAGTGTTATCTGGGATGGACAGTAGCACTGTGGAGGCGTGTTTTGTGGTCCAGCGAGTAATTTTAAGTGGTTTTTGGAAAAAAAAAACCAGCCGCCAAATTCTATGGATCAAATACAACAAGGATGACCTAAGCTGTTAAGTGTCAGGTATAAAAGCCATTGTCTGCCGTGGTATGGTGGTGTGTCAGTGCACAAGGAATGGGTAACCCACGCTTATGGGCAGTCTTAATTTTGAAAGCTATGTATGAATGTCAGAGCAGCATATGCTGCCTTCTGGGCACGATCTGTTTCAGAGACGTCCCAGCATTTTCTTTCGAGATGCCAAACAGCATTCTGCATGGATTACATGTACATGGCAACATACAGAGAGCGCAGGAGCTACATCGGCCTGCCTGCAATCCTGACCTGTCCCTAAGTTAGAATTTATGGGACTTTTTGAAGCAACTAAGGCTAAGTACAGTTGCACTCCTGAACTGAAGACCTGCATAATCACGGACTTGGGGAAAATTCAATTAGCTAGACTTGACCAACTGGTTTCTTTAGAGCCCAACGTTTAAAGAATGTAACTAAAAGTGTAATTTGGTACCTTGTCAGAGCCTGATCCCCCAAACCAGTGACATCACTGTGGGAACAATGCATTGAGATACACTGTGTCATCGCTTATAACTCACGGAGCAGCTTACTCAACTTTACACCATCATCAGCCCAGAGCGCTGTATCGACAGCAGCTGTTGCATTGTGGGATAGAGAGGGATAAGATTTAAGATTATGAAAGAGAGTGTAAGATAGAAGAAGGAAAACTGTGAAATGGAGAGATATCGACAGAAAGAAACCAAAAGAATGATTTTGTGAGAAAGATTTTTGTCAATGGAATTCCTGCTTTTCCTGTGTCTTGCGAACCTTTGCCTTTATTTTCCTATGAAGAGTTTGAATTTTCCTAGTTTGGCTGCTCAGTATCAGAACCACTTTTCCTTTGGTTATTGCGAGATTCTATAAAGCGCTTTCCTGTTGTGTCGGCAGGCTCTCGTGATATGGGCGCGTGTTTGCCAAGCCAGCAAATGAAACTGAAATTGAAAATCTGAGAGGTAGAGAGAGAGAGAGAGAGAGAGAGAGAGAGAGAGAGGTTTCAGAGCCGCCAGACGCTGTAGACATCATGCATTTTAAAATGCGTCATGGAGCATTTAAAGAGAAATCAAATTGGAATTGAAATGAGAGAGTCTGTGTGTGTGTGAGCGTGTGTGTGTGTGTGTGTGTGTGTGTGTGTGTGTGAGAAAGAGAGAGAGAGATAGAGAGAGAGAGGTAGCTGAAGTGTCGGGGGCGTGTGGATATAAAAACGCTCCATTGTGCATCAGGGTCACATTGAATTTCTCCTGCTAACATAATGGTCCAGGTCAATCCATCCGGCAGCCCCACTCCCACTGCCCTATCAACTCCCATCTCCTGTCAAAACTGCCCCCCCATGAGTCGGATCCCCCTCACTGCACACAGCCCAAATAAATCAGCGAGCTCCCGTCAGGGCCCCGGCTAAACCAAGGGCAGGTACAACCTGCAAATCTGTACTGCCAGTACCCTCAGCAGGATGAAAGAGAGCAGACGGAGGGAGAGCTGGATGACAAAAAAGGGAGACTTGAAGAGAAGGAAGAAAAGAGAGCTAGAGAGAGGGAGAGGAAAGGAGAGCAAGAACGATCGAGAGAGACGGAGATACAGAGCCAGAGCGAAATGAATGGTTGCCTTGTAATTATCAGCCAAGGCCATTTTAGAGCAAATCTACGCATTGTATATTTTATAGCCTTGATCATTTTTTCCACTGCAGTCTGGAATATTAATTGTGTGTGATTTATATGAAAACATAATTGGGTGTTGGTTTTGCCAGCAGACTGTTTTGTTTTTGTATTTGCATTTTAATTTCACATTAAATGTTCAGGCAGGGATCAGCTTCCACAGCTGCATGAAATATTCCTCCCTCTGTCGTATGTCAATACTCACCTGGCATAATTGCCAGCAGGACTGCAACAGCTGCAAGGAAAGGGCCATTGCTTTGATATGCAGAGACTGAAACAAACAGCAAATATAATAATCTGGGCATCACAGCCTGCTTACAGTTCTGCGTAAGACTACAGATACTGTGTTCACAGCAGTTGACAATCTGATTCCCCAAGGTGGGGGCCATGGGGAACACCAGGGTATCACCCAGTTGAAATGACAGCATAACGGTGGAGATGCCTTATGTTAGAAATGATGTTATGGGCAGATGCTTTTATCTTGAGACATATACACAGCTTTAATGTTATAGCAAATTTAGTGGGCCATAGATGTGTAAAATTGCAGGGATGGTTTTCCAAGTTCCGTTAATTTGCTGGGTCAGACCATTCTATCAATTACAGAAATATATTCCGCATCTCCAGAGTCAACGAAGTCAGAAACATGCCTGGATACAGAGCACAATTTTTACATGGTAGACCCTTGGTTTCTGGCAAATTTCTTGATTAAAAAATTTAAGGGACTCTGCCTTTTTTTGCATTTCGCGCAGAAATATGGGATCCGGTACATGGAAATACACATCGCCACTGTCCTTGTATGACATGGGTTTGTCTATTTGTCCATTACAAAACTGTCAACATTATCTGACAAAGTGCTTATGAGCAACGCAATACTTCTTCCCAGTAAACAACTGTGTCAAGCTCCATAAGTTTTAGGAGGTTTTTAAATCTAATACAGCAGGATGTGCAGCTTTTCAGAAAAAAACATTGATCTCAAGAGCAAGCTGTGGGTCAAGAGACAAATTCATTAACTGTGGAATATTTTGTCCATTTCCGCCAACTTAAATGAACCCATTTTTAAGTGTTAATAACCTGAAGAACATGAATATCTCATTTTCTGATGATCTTATTTCAAGCCTCAACAAAGTTTATTTGGTGAAAGATTATAAGTAAAAGAAAGCATTTATGATCAATGGACATTAGCTCCCAAACACGCAGGTTTGCGTAAAGATGTGAAGAGTTTGTTTCCAAAATGCAACAAGTGCCAAAATTACTAAAATTGAGATAGTACCGTGGAGTGATGAGCCTGTGCTTCTTACACATGGTGCAAAAATCAATTTTTAGAAATTCATACTATAAGATGTTTTTTTTCTTCATGGTCAAAGTTCGTGTTTTTCTATAAAATGCAATAGGTGCCAACAAAGAAAAAGCTGATTTACTCCAAATGAGTTAAATGGATATATTGCGCTTTGGAAACAAACTCCTCATGTGTACGGGCACTGGGCAGGCTGTACTAAACTGCCATCTACTCTGCTATATTGGGTCATAGAAAGATATGAGGCTAATTTTTCTGCCGGGCATCTGTCATTTCAGTAATACTGAGCATAACTGGTCAAATCTAGTTTTAGGTTGGCACAACATGGTATTTCAATCTCTTTAAATGTAATGAAATGCTGCTGACTTGGCTGATCGACGAATAACGCAGAAAAGTGTTCACGAGTGTTTTTACAACTTTATTTTGTGTCGTTGTGAATTGATTCCGGCAAATTGGGGCTTGATTCGTACACTTAACGATACCTAGTTTGTTGACAGATGACACTGAGATAGCTATTACTCCACACATCACTACCGGGAAGCGACTACTCGACCACTGGCAAAGCTACTGCTAGTACTGCAGTATGGCCCTGAGTTTCAGGGTTTCCGGAGTATTCCATGAACCTTCCAGAGCGACTCCTCCCCCCTGATGAGGCCAGGTTCTCCCACCAGAATCTCAAACTCTAGGCACCGCAGGTTCAGCCATGATGTTTTACTGCCGAGTTTGCGTTTGTGGTTCTGTTTAAGCGCTGGATTTATCGGCCATTGATTCGACTGAAGAGTCCGCGCTCCTTGATTTTCACGACCTCTGTCAGCTAACGATCGGGAGGAATCAGCGGAATGATGCCCGGCATCCACCGTGGGGACGAGAGAATACCTCAGTTTACGGCCCACCGGGGGCCTTAACGTTTGCTGAAAAGGAGCCCCGCCAAGGATGCTTTTCAATACCCCACAATGCCCACAACGAAAGACGAGGGGAGGGGAAGGTTTTGCGATGAAGGATGTCATGTGAGAGGTGTATTTTAGAAGTGGGTGAGCGACTGGTGAAAGATAGAGGCAGAGAGATGTTCGCAGAATCGAAGCGGAATTAAGCGACGCGATCGATCGCAGATTACAGCGCTGCAGCATTGCCCCGGCGACCGTTCCGCCGCACTAAAGGGGCCAGCACCGGTCTCCTAGCAACCACCGTTCTGTAGAGCCGTGACCCCCTCTCTGATGCTTCAGAAGTGTTAGGGGAAGAGTGTGTTCACGAACCCTTATACATCTACACACACTCTCAATCTAGCGCATACTCTCTCACACACACACACACGCGTGCACACACACACACACAGTCCATTCAGATTTCAGTTTTCAGTTTCAAGGTTCTTTTCTGGTCCGAACTGAATTGGTAGCATCTCTCTCACCCACACACTCTCTCTCTCAAGTAAACAAACACACAAAATGACGTGCACAAATACTGACACGCACTAACACTCACAGACACATATACACACTGTCTTACTCACACATACTCTCTATCTCAAGTAAACAAACACAAAAATGCATACACACATACACATACACGACCTTACAATCACACACACGCTCACACACACATACACTCACATGCCCACTTTCTCCAACCCACGCAAAAATATTTACCAACATATACATACATGCACTAACACATACAAAAACACAAAATTACACATTCACACACTCTCACACTCACGCATACTCAAAAAAACACAAAAAACAAACACATACACAGTCATGCACTAACACACACACAAACACACACACACACACACACATAAACCCACACACACGTACACCCACTCACACACATGTCCACACACTGTCGCACACTCTTGCTTCCTCACACACACGCACACTCTCTCAAACACAGAAAAACATGCACTCACTCTCATTCACTCAACTTCACATTACACACACAGACACGATCACCAGATATGTTTCTCCAAAGCCCATTTCTATCGTTGTCATTGTTGCAGCAATTTTGATGTTGTAAAGCTGACCCTGGCCATGAAACCAGACTAGCCCCGCCCACATTCCCCATGACCTGACCTGACCTGACCCGGCAGACGCGGTCTGCCACCATGACAACCAAAATTACATCCTTATAGCAAAAAAAAAAAAACATAAATGCTGCTCTCTGAAGCCATGACAACCAACATGGCGTCATGATAGTTAACTACGAGAGGTGTCTTCATCGGTGCAAAGTGAAACTAGCCTGCTATTTTGCGGTTAGGGAAATAAGCCCGATGGTACAAATTTATGTCTGCATTTGCCCAAAAGCCTTCCACTCCAGGAATGAAGACGCAACACAAATAGCTGGCTATTTTGCAAACTAGATCAAATCACCGGGCTATTTGCATCTCCACTACAAAATAGCCCGCTAATTTGACATTAGGCTAATTTCAAAACCGCAAAATTGCTAGTTAATTTGAAACTTCATCCTAATGAAGACACACCTAATGCCATACAGACTGGGCCTGCAACCATGGCAACCAATATGACATCATAATAGACCCACAGACTAGGCCCGGTTGCAATGACCACCAGCATTACATAGTAAGATCCACCAAGACCGTCCATAAAACAGCGCAGACGCAATGCTGTAATGCAGATATACCGTGTTGAATGGACACTTAGAGCAAGAGCATCTCTCTCAAAGTGGAAACTGCAATGACTAGCACTGTAAACAGGGATTTTTGCACAACAGCGGGAAATGATGTCACTGGTGGGATAGTAGACATTAAAACCTGTGGGAAAAAGTTGCGGTAGCACGCGAGTGGAGGTTTTGTGGTGATATCTAGGAGAAATAATAGACAGACATGAGACAGACAACAATAGACAGACAAGGGTCATGTTCAAGAGCTTTGAGCAGACCATTGTGGGACACAATAGTGCAACAATGTACACCTTGTAAAGCAGCCAGACACAAAAATGCATACAGTATTTATCGGCCTTATACTTCAGCTCTGTTCATGCCATGGGTCAGGTTTTATATTGAGGAGGATGGGAGGATTGTTTTCAAAATAAAAGCTAAGGTTGTATTCTGAGCTGTGGGTTTCAAACCACATACTCAATCTGTCGCACAGAAAGAGGGGCAACAAGCCCAATGCAGTAAAAGCAGGTATCCACTGTTTTGGGTACAAATAGCAGTTCTGTTGAAGAGGGTCTGGGGAAAGCATAGATGATTGTGGGGGTTAGTGGGAACTTCACATGGAAACAGGTATTCATGAACAATGCTGCACAATAATACTCAAACAATACTGTCTTTAGGGTGGCACGGTGGCACAGTGGTTAGCATTGCTGCCTCACAGCAAGAAGGTCGTGGGTTTGAATCCGGCCTGGGGCCTTTCTGTGTGGAGTTTGC
Source organism: Gymnothorax reevesii (assembly GCA_029721435.1). NCBI lineage: Eukaryota > Metazoa > Chordata > Actinopteri > Anguilliformes > Muraenidae > Gymnothorax > Gymnothorax reevesii. The sequence continues at coordinate 143,548,646 of CM056575.1, forward strand.
ATGTTCTCCCCGTGTTGCGTGGGTTCGCCGGGCACTCTGGTTTCCTCCCACAGTCCAAAGACATGGCTAATTGGAGACACCAAATTGCCCATAGGTATGAGTGAATGGTGTGTGCGCCCCGCGATGGATTGGCAAGCTGTTCAGGGTGGGTCCCTTCCTTTGCCCGTAGTCAGCTGGGATAGGCTCCAGCTCACCCCGTGACCCTAGTGAGGAATAAGCGGATGGATGGATTTGCTCTATTTAATACTGTACAGATGCATGGTAGTATAAATAGTAGTAGTATAAATAAATGGATGAACATGTCTGGTAATCTAATCTTTCCCCACATAGGAAAAGGTCAGAATGTAGTGTCAAATTAAAATAATATCCGAAACCAGTGATTTTTAGATTATATATGACCTGTATTATGTTGAAAACAATACTATAGCGCATCATTTCTTGTTTCAACTCTTGACTTTTTTTTTCAAAGTAAACACTTTCCAGTTATGATTCTTGCTACATATTTACAAAACAATTGTGATAATTAAGTATTTTTTACTTGGTAATGCTGCCTTTTCACAGCTCTTAAAATGCTTTGGGACTGATGGCACCAACTGATGAAATGTTTCAGGTGTAAATTTGTCCCTTTGCTACAAACAAGTCTTAATGTGTGCTTCAATACGTATTCAATGTTGTCGCATTTTTCACTTCAACATTTGCCACATATTATCTATTGGGAACAATAGGCAGGCCAGTGCAGCACCTGTACCGTCTTATGCAGGCCTTTGCAACATGAGCAGAATCTGATTTTCCATTGTCTTGTTATAATATGCACGGGTGTCCCTGGAAAAGATGTTGTTTTAAAGACAGCTCTTGTTGCATCGCACCTTTCAGCATCAATGGTTCCTTCACAGAAGTTGAAGTTAACCCAGTCTGCATAGGACACCATCCCTTGACAGGACATGACTATTGGACTTGTTGCTGGTAACAATCTGGATGGTCCTTATCTTCGGTTCATAGCGCATAACGTCTAAAGACACGTGAAATATTGATTAATCATCTGAACATAAGACACTTTCTACTGAGTGATGGCCCATCGCAGATGCCTCTCAGCCCAGAGAAGTCGGCGGCCCTTCCGGACACTGTTAGCATAAGGCTCCTTTTGACAGAGCAAATTTCCAATTTTTACTGGGAACTGCGCCTATAACTATGCATTGAAGTACTTGACAAGGCCTTGCCAGGGTAATCCTGAGCCTGTGTATTTTTTTCACATAGGGGTCAATGAGGGTTCTTAATGTAGTACTGTGTGACTGGAGATAATGGTTATTGGGCTTTAGCTTGTGCCTTTGTCCTTATTGCACAGAAATTCCTCCAGATTCTTTGAATCTTTTATTTATTTTTTGTAATGTACAGGGTGAAATATGCTGCTTTCTGGGGGGGTTTTGTGCATTTTCCGTACCATCGCAACAACTTCCGAGTCGCGGTTGTACTGTATATGTGCAAATTGCAGGCAGTATATATCATTAATATACACCAGTGAGACGACTCATTAAAACCACTCATAGATAAAACAAATGATCATGTAACAACAGCGCATGTCAAGGGCTGCGGACAGACCTTAGATGGTAAGTTAACTGCCAGTTTTTGTTGTGGATGTGTCGTGTGTGAGAGCAATGGGACCTCGGGTACTTTAACAGGGGCCAAATTGTTATGGCCTGAAGAGTGGGTCATAGCATCTCCGAAGCGATAAGACTTCAGGGATGCCCCTCGTCAGCAGATGTGAGTACCTACTGACAGAGGTCCAAGGAGCGACAAATTATGAACTGGCAACAGATTGTTGGATGCCCAAACCTCATCAAAGCGCAGGGTCCTGTTCACTCCAAGCTGACAGAAAGACTACTGCGGCACAAGACACAAAAATGTATTTAATAATACTTATAATTTATTTGGGGGGGAGATTTTTTCACTTCTATTTAACAGTTGCAGAGTACAGAGAGACAGAAAAGCTGGGGAGAAGAATGGGGAAGACATGCTGCAAATGGCCTGAGCCAGAATCGAAGGACACAGCCTTTATGGTGCACGCGCTTAGACCGATGTACCACCGGGGCGCCCCATACTTATAAATTTAGTACTAATGTGAGGTGTGTGTCACAATGCCTGGTGCATCAGACCCTACAGTGTATAGTGCTTTACAGCAGCAGACCAGTTAGAAAGCCCATTCTCATCACAGTCCATTGCAGAGAGATGGTAGAATTGGCATGTGAGCATCAGAACTGGACCTCTGAGCCATTAAAGAAAGTTACCAGGTTACCTCAGTCCCATTTTCTCCTTCATCAGCTGTTTTGGGCAGGTCTGTGTGTGCTATTAAGTCTGTGAAGAGACAGTGTCTGGATGCACTGAGAGAAGAAGACAAGCCGGTGAAGGGAGTGTGACGCTCTGGGAAACGTTATGCAGGGAAACCTTGGGTCAGGTGGACGTCACTTTGATAGAGCTGTTTTGAGGGCATGAGACTGACCTACACAATAATATTACACAGGTAGTTTTAAATTTTATACTGCTCTCTATATATATCCATCCATTTTCTATATCCGGTTCTTCCTCAGTAGGGTTGCAGGGGAGTTGGTGCCTGTATCAGCTGACTGTGGGCGAGAGGCAGGGACCCTCCCTGGACAGTTCGCCAATTCATCGCAGGGCGCACACACCGCTCGCTCTCACATTCAAACCTATGAGCAATTTTTAGCCTCCAGTTAGCCTGATATGCATGTCTTCACACTGTGGGAGTAAACTGGAGTACCCGCAGGAAACCCACACGAACACGGGGAGAACATGCAAACTCCACACAGAAAGGCCCCGGGTCGTATTCAAACCCGCGACCTTCTTGCTGTGAGGTGGCAGTAGTACCAACTGCACTCCACGCACACACACACACACACACGCACGCACACGCGCACGCACCCTCACCTTTGCATGTAAAGCAATATACACATGAAAATGAATGACGGTATACATTACAAATATATGGAAATGCATGGGTGCACAGGGATCACAGTGAAAGCAGAACATTGCCGGCGAATTCCCTCATCGCTGCTTTGCTTCTTAGTCAGGGTGTGACTGGACAGTGTTGCACAGCAAAGAATCCTGGGAATGATAAGCATGGAGGAGGGCAGACTGAGCGCCTCAAGCCGCAAACTCCTGCTGCCTTCAAGAATGCAAAAAAAAAAAAAAAAAATGATTGTGGACAATATGTGTGCTTTTCTCTCTCAAGCCCTGGAGCACTGTTACGGATACACAGTCTGAGAGGTTCTGCACTCGTACCTGCAGCGCTACCGCCAAAGACAAAGAGCCTTGTGAAAAGATCTCAAATTGGGTCCCAACAGACCAGAAAATTCTATGTCCTGACATTTTTTGAGGGCCCTTGGAACTACTGTCAGGCAACCCCTACCTGCATGATTTTGAGGTAATACGCAGGTACATGTTTTGTTATAATGCTGGGTTATATATCAGTATAATTTCGGTATTGCGACAGGATAAGATATGGACAGGAATTTTGGTTGTCGTGATATTGTGGAATGATGTGAGGGTTTTTCTGTCTGGTTTTTAAGGCTGCATTAGAGAAAAGGGGCGCAGTTTTCTGTACTAATTCGATTGTTTCAGCTGTTGCTTGTGCCACCATATCCACAATTTTAATGACTGTTGATCAAAAATCATCAAATATATATTTTGTGAAATCGCCCGCAGTTACCCCTGCAGCATCAGCACAATACTGATACTGTGCTCTTCGGTCAAAAAAAACTGTGACGAGTGATTTTGACCGTATTACCAGCCATATTTCAGAAAACATACAAAAGCCTCCAGCCCCAGTGGGAAACAGAAGAGGCTGGAGGTTTTTAATCCACGGATCATTCTAGAGCCTGTTTTTCTAATTGTCTTTGTTCAGGATTAGGATGTCCCTCCATTTAATAAGGTCCCATCTGCGTTTAAATTAGCCTAATGTGCTAATACAAGCCACATAACCTCTGCGCCCTTCACACCAACATTTTAATTACGACTGGAAGACGGGGAATAAACCGAAATAATGGTCTGAACTCTTACGCAATCAATGATACTTAATCCTACCCAGAATATTATTTATAGCAGCTTAGTAATTTTTATAAAATTAGGCAGGGATGCATTTAATTAATGAAACAGAGACTAAGAGTGAAAATCAAAAAGGTTTTAATAAGGTAGAGCCGCTAAGAGTCCTCTCTGCATTAGAGGGTTAATGTTCCTCAGATGGGTTCATACGAAAGACAATAGATGTAAATCTATTCAGTTTTCATGATAATATGCCTTCATAATTCTATGAGTAAACACACAGATATGAGGCTGACTGAAAGGGAAGTTATGAGGAGGAAAATATAAAATGGATTCGCGGAGAGAGCGAAATGGGAACGTGTGAGTAGATAAAGTGATAAATAGATGAGTGTAGTTCAGTCCTTTATTGTGCTCAAGACAGAATTTATCTCACGTCCTCTCCTTCATGCAGTACTGGCTCAGACGCAGGCTTTCATTGCTACTAATGAGAAGTTACCAATCGTGAAATTAAACACACTCACATGCACACACACACACATGCGCCCACCCGCTGACACACACATGCATGCGCACACGGACAGAAACACGCACCCGCAAATACGCATACACGGACACACACGTTTGCATTGCTATGCTCGTGCGAATGTTGAATTGACTGACATTCATTCTGTGTGGTCTTTCCAGGCTTGTGCACGTGTGCGTGTTTGATTGCGTCTGTGTGGGTGTCTGTCAGGGCAAGCTTTTGTGTGCGCGTATATGTGGGCGTGTCTGTGCATCATAGATTGTTTGTGGGTGTATTTGTGTGCGTGTGTGTATGTGTACGCACATGTGTGAGCATGTGTGTGTGTGTGTGTGTGTGTTTCAGAGGGAGAGTAAAAGAGTGAGAGACTGAGAGAGCAGGAATGCTTCATGACTTGCGATGGTTGACTCAAGTGCATTAGTGAACAGACCTTTAATCTATTAATATTGTATTACCTGGATACACAGCAGTGGTGAGTCAGAAAATGTGAAACGGATCTGGATCTGACCCAAAACTCTGCCCCTCTCCCCCATGTTTTTGCTCTGCTGATTGAAAGCCTAGTGCATCCGCCCCCGGCTCTTAATGCGAATCTGCTGTGTAAATGTGTGGAGAGACAATAGCACTGACTCAGAGTACTGGGCATTTAAAGCTGAGCTGATTCCTGAGTTTAACTGATAATTATTTCAGAGAAAATGCTAATGTCATGTCACCTGAAGGGTGTTCCTGTACGGCTTTACTCTGGTTTCCTGTCTGCATCGGCATCAGTGTTGGCGCTACCGTCTTAATTTGTTTTGCGGACAAGATCACACCAACCGCTTGGGACAAAAGCCTCATTCTTTCAGCTTGTATTTACACTGATCTCTAGCTGTGCATCCACCATATTAGGTTCACCTGGGTCAAAGGTCACAGGATGAATGCACTCACTTTGCAAAAAATGACACTCTAGCTATTATTATTAGTATTATTATTCTTGCTTGCCCGCATGTACACCCATCACACATACACGCACGCAAAAGCACACACACACACACACACACTCACGTAGTCCTCCATAAAACTATGTGTGAATTATTGGTCTCTTCGGGCCGGTCAAATGTTGAACAGCAGCACGTTCTACTGTACAGAGTAATTGATGATGTTTCCCACTGTAAAACCTCTGGCTGATTCATGCACTGTCCTTACTGCTGGACATAAGTTCTTGCATGTGTGCACACGCGCACGTGCGTGTGTGTGTGAGTGATATACGGCCCCTGAATCACAGACCCCCCTTTTGCAGAGAGCGAGCCTGCGATGCAATTGGGCTACTATCAGCAGGACTCCCGACCGCCCAGCCAACAGAACCCCGCGATCGTTGTCTCCAGTTTACGGCTCGATTTACGCGGAGGAGACTCAATGAACACGGGCCGGCAGAGCTGAATGAAGCTGGGTCTGAGAACATAGGCTAATCTAATGACATCAGGAAGATGCAGGGCGTACGATGAGTCAGCTTAGTATGGGGCCGAACTAGAAATTGAAGTATCTGGGTGGGGTATTGCAGCAGCATTGCAGTCCTCCAGCATCCGGGTAGCGTATCCCAGCAGGCTATCTGGTCCTCCGGAATAAGTGTAGCGTATCCCAGGCTATCTGGTCCTCCAGGACCAGGCCATGCTATCCCAGCAGGCACTGAGGCCTCCCTGAGTCACACAGTCACTTGCTTGCCATCAAGCTCTTTTTTGTACATCTCCAGGAAAGAGATAAACAGTCGCGTATTTTCGAATCAGCCGTTTAAAAAGCGAGCGAATCATTGTAACTACGGGCATGAGAGAGAGGATGAGTCCTATTTCATGCGTTTTTTTTTCTTGGCAGCCTCGTCATTTGTCCCGTCTGCTGAAGCGCAGATGAGCCAGTGCCGACGACGCTTACAGACAGTGTAGTAGCTTAACGCCGCTATTTCCCACTTTCGCGAAACCGTGAACATTCTCTTCTCCCAATTAATCAGCCAAAGAGCCTCACAGAAAAGCTCGTTGTGCTTAGTCAGCTCGTATGGGGGGATTTTTGTAAAAAAAAAAAAAAATGCCGCACCTCACCCAACGTGTGACTAATAAATATCAGTTCACATGCCAGCGCTTTGCTGTGGCAGCGCGGGCTTGTTAACGAAGAAGTAAGTTTACAAAAGACAAACAAGATGAATTCCCCCCTCAGGCTTTTCCTGGCAGTACTGCATTTTAGGCGACTTTGGCACCTTCCGCATACTGTAGACTTAAGAGGGAGGGATGTGTAAAAGAAAGGAAGGGTGAGGAGGAGAAGAGAGGGAGGGAGGGAGGGAGAGAGGTGGTGAAATAATGGAGTGGTGTAATTAAGTGACTGAGCTGCCTGCCTCAGTTTTAGGCTTTAAGCTCACAGGACTTACTGCAGTCGCTGGTATTTATAGTTGTGTTTCTGATGCTTTGACCACCTACAGTACATAAATATAAATAGTCCCAAGAAAATTCTATTCCTTTACCTTTGCTTTTGTCTCATCCTACAGCAGGGATGCTCATTCTTTTCCAGAATGGGCCACAGTGGGTGCAGGCTTTCGCTCTATCCAACCTGTCCCACACCTGATTCTACTAATGAGCCCTTAAAGCTTTTGCCATAGACCCTTGATAAGTAGAATCAGGTGTGTAACTGCATGGTTAGAATGAAAGCCTGCACCCACTGCGGCTCATTCTGGAAAAGAGTGAGTATCCCTGTCCTACAGCATCGCACAGCATCACCTGTCTGTCCATTTTGAAATAATTTCCATGGCTAATGCCTGATAAACTCCACCAGGAGGTCTTGTGATCATTTATATGTGTGAGTGCGTGTGTGTGTGTGTTCTTGTACTTGCTGCGTACTGAGGACCGGAATGGGTTTTTAACCAACAAAGTGAAGTCTTTTTTGGGAAGTGAGGACATTTTGGCCGGTTGTCACAACTATAAAGGCAAATTGTGACTTATTAGTTAAGGTTAGGAGTAAGGTTAGCATTAGGGATAGGTTAAGGTTAGGGTAAGGGTTTGGGTTAGGCATACATTGCTTATTGTTGAGATTAGGGATAGGCTGTAGAGGCACAGGAAGAATGAATGGAAGTCAATGTAATGTCCTCACAAAGATATAAGTACAAGGATGTATGTGTGTGTGTGGGTATGTTTCTGTGTGTTTGTCAGCAGGATTAATCAAAAACTATTTGACAGATTGCTATGAAATTTTATGGCAAGTTCGACTGTATGAATCTGAAGAGATGATGAAGTTTCCAGACCAATCTGGATACAGGTCTGGATTCTCCAGCTGATTATTAGTGATGGTGGATTGAAACCTGCTGGCAGAGGTATGTGCTCTCTGGGTGCCCTCTAGCTAAGCCTTGTGTTTTGTTTATCAGTTCGCTCCCATGAAACTGGTTTCTGGGTCGAATAGACCCTGGGTATCATCACAATATTTACTTTTATTACGGCCTCTGGAGCTTGAGTTGAGATCAGTTGAGGTACGCCATCATTGAGGCGGTTCTATTTGTGATGTGACTTGGGGCAAAAATAGTTTCTCATGGTTTTCTTGAATAAGGAAAGACAATATCATCCCTCTCTGGCTACATTTGGTTCTGTGATTTGAGACATTTAAACAGAGGCAGCAGCTGAGTGGAAAATGGAGGAAGCACAATAATATCTTTTAATTCATCATTAGTCTTGACATGTTTTCAATAAACTTTTCAATAGAAACAATCCATTTACAATGAAGGCACTCACTGGTGTCCCCAGTTCTCCCTGTTATGGTGAGATGAGGGATGGAACTCTTTATTAGGTTGTGAAATTGGATGCAATATTCTGAACGTTGCTCAAAATTGAAGATACGGTGCTTAACAAATTTATTAGACCACCACCCCTAGTAAGGTTTATGCCACAACTGCCCCTAAATTAACAGTGTTAATAATTACCAAAATAATTTTTGTTTCTGTAATGGTTAATCCACCGGTATACACAAGCTCTTTAACTGAAATAATATTTTTAATGCTAAAATATAATTAGTGTTGTTATCCATGAATCTTCAAATTTACTGTTTTACAAAAAAGCTGAAAAAAAAGTTAAGCACATTATTATTTTTTGATTAAGATGCTAAATAACAGTTATTTTCTTGCATTCCTGAGCATTAAAGTTAGTTTTAGTGGTTGAATGCAAGATTGCTGCTGTTATTCAGGCCAAAGGAGGCCTTGCAAAGTATAGTTTTTTTTTTGGTTTTTATGTGCGAATAAGAACAATTTAGTGGTTTCAGGTCATTATTTGTCTAAGAAATAAGAACATATTTTTACTTTCAAACAAGTTTTTGACAAATTTCTTAAATATTGGTGTTTTCTGGGGTTTTTTTATGACCGGTGGTCTAATCATTATGTTAAGCACTGTACATGTAATAAAAAGAAAAAATCAAGAACAGTCTTAATTCCCATGGCTTTGTTCATGTGAGTGCAAACATTGCTTACTTTTCTTCTTAGACAAGGAAAAAGTAAGAAAAAGAAATGAAGATGAGGGGATGATAGAAATGTTACTCAGAGAAATGGAAGGCCCCTGCTGCTTCAAATGCCATTTTCCAAGTGACATCAGTTACAGACAGTTACAAGCCTGGCATTTGACTTGCAGATTGGGGGAGGTATTTTCAAAGGTCAATCATTCATATGCAGAGGCGGCGGCTCAGCTGAAAATACAGTCGGCACAAAAAAACCCTTGAAGCTGACGATAGCTGCATATTGAAATAAAAGTAAAGGGTCCTGCCTGGTGTTTCGTCCGCTCTCGAGCTCAGTCAGCTGGTCTCACTGAGTAATTTCTCCTCCTCTGTCTGCAGGACAATCCTGGGAGCTGAAGCAAAAAAATGGGAGGAATTTTATTTTCTGAACCCAGATTTTTACAGCCCTGATCATGAGTGTGCGGAAGAAACTCATCCTATCCACTCCACTCATCAACTGATATCTTAAATATGATATTTAGCACATGACATTTAGGTTAGCATATAGCCTACACTCCTTGGCATTCCATTTTCTGTGTGAATTGAAGTCTCTCTCTCTCTCTCTCTCTCTCTCTCTCTCTCTCACATACAGAAATGAAAATGTTTCTGTACTTTTCTAATGTGAAGTCCCTTCTTTCACTCTCAAATATTATCAGGAGATGAAATGTGATTGCGTTTACAACTAGGAATAAACAAACGACTCCAACATATTGTCAGCTTCTTGCGAGTGAATTGTTCCGTTCTGCACTGAAACTTTAATTAGCCCTTCGATTTACTTTTGTAAATGGTCTTTTAAAAATATTTTCTTTTAAATGCATTGATCTATATAGAATAACTGGATTGCTGAAGTGATAGAGAACTGCATTGGGAAGTTGAAGCAAGCGGAAGTGGTCAAGCGGCCATTTTACTATGCCCGGTAGTAAGCAACTGTTATATTGCATTCTATGGCAGAGAAGCGCTGATGCCTTGCAATGCGGAGCGACATTCTGGGGAATGTCGCGAGACAATGCACTGGCTGTAGTGAAGACGAATACTGATGAATGAATTTCAACGAATATATTGTTTATTATCATCCACTGGCGATCTACCTTAACGGCAGATAATGTGTCATTGTTAGCCCAGCTAACAGTTATTATTGGAACAATTCAAATTAATGTTCGCTAACGTGATCCATCAGGTTGGCCTAAAGCTAACTGTTACCTAGATTACCGAACTGGAGTTAACCAGATCAATCAATGTCCCACGGTATAAATTAGATAATCCAGTAAAACTGCTGTGCAACGCTGTCTAATATTAGACCAGACTAACTAGACAACTAAACCAGGTGTTGACTGGTCAAATCATTAAGGCAAATGTATGCCCGCAGTAAAAATGGCTAATGTTCTGCTGACACTCAATTATCGTTGACGGACAAATTTAATTCTGCCTGGTTATCAATGAGGATGTAACTTTAGAGCTACTTAAATAGATAATGTGATTCACACTTGACAATGAATGGCGGGCAGTTTTACATACATCTCCACAACGTGCAACTCACTTCACTTCTCATGTGAATGCTGATTTAACGACCATGGTAAGTTTGCATTGCGTTCGCTTCAGCGAACCCACTTTCGATTTGTAGGAAAATTAGCCTACAGTTTCACGGCAGCTACTGAGTGAAGACAGCGCAAGAGAAAACTCAATTCAAGACATCTGTTACATATTCGTTATGCGCGATTGAATCTCACACCCAGTGTTTCTAAAATAAAGACCACAGTTGTCAAGATGCGAGCTTACGGCTAATTAATTTTTTCATGAAGTTTTTAAATTCCCCTACACAGAATAACTAGGCTTATGCCGTCGGAGGCGACGGCTGGGGGTATATCCCCAAACGCTCCCAATCCTCCAATTCCCCAATCCTTGAATAGACCTTGAATAGACTTTCATTTGAATTTAATTTCAGGTCATTTGGCAAAAGGTTCTGAAGATATGGCCAAAATGGTAATTTTCCATCACAAAGCGCCACCTGGTGGCAAAATATTGAACCATGCTGGTATGATGTCATCATGTGACACGTTGTGAGGTCATGACCTTGCATTTGCACATAGTTTCATGTCAATTAGGGAAATTCCAAAGATATAGCAAAAATGGTGAATTTTATGTGACAAAGCTTCACCTTGTGTCAAAATTTTGAACCAAACAGGTATAATGTCATCGTGGCACACATCCTCAGGTCATGACCTTTCATTTGCACTTGATTTGAGGTCAATTGGACAAATGTTTCCAGAAATATAATAAAAACAGTGATTTTTTTCAGTTTTTGGCCCCTGGTGACCAATCTAGACATCGCAAATTGTCCAAAATCAAGTCAGTTCTTCCACTTTATGATACTTACTTATGTGCAAAACTTGAAATTTGTAATTGAAATATTACTGAAGTTATCGCGGAACAGTGATTTTTTACCGTTTTTGGCCCCTGGTGGCCAATCTAAAAATTGTAAATTGTCCATAATCATATCAGTTCTTCCTCTTTATGATACTTACTTATATGCAAAAGTTGGAATTTCTAATTGAAATATTACTGCAGTTATCGTGTTAACACTGAAATCAGTTTTTGGCCCCTGGTGGCCAATCTAGACATCACAAATTGTCCAAAATCGAATCAGTTCTTCCTCTTTATGATACTTACTTATGTGCAAAATTTGGAATTTATAATTGAAATATTACTGAAGTTATCGTGGCGGCGGCGGCAGCCGGACCAAAAACATAGTATCCCCGGAACGCCATTCGGCGAACGGGGATATAATAATAATACGAGCAGGATTGACGTCTTGTCTTCTCCTGCCTAAATGACTTTGGACTCAATTTCGTTGTACCACTGCCCCACTCAGGCGAGATGTAGAAAAATCCGTATACATTTCCTATGGAACTGCACTCATTGGTCGCTCTGTTAAATGCTAATACTGCCCATTGAAAATGTTAAAGGCACGTACAACTGCTGCCTACTGTAGTTAAATCTGCGGTCCTTGAGGCATTTTTCGTACAGTCAGGTCGATCTGAGGAGGAAACATAAAATACTGCCTCTTCCGCATTTGAGGAAAGATATCTTCTCTATTAATTATATCGTTGGCTGCAACGCGTTCAATGTGAGTAATGTTCTGTGAGATTATAGTTGGGCATACCAATATGGAGGCACAGTTACTTCAAAATTATGACGTCATCAGCTATCCAGTTCTTGCATATAGATCAAGTGTTTAAATGACACGTCAGAGTTCTAGAACTATGCTGCTCTCAGTTATCAGTTGCAGTGATGTCAGCATCAGAATGTTCGGGGTCAAACATTCGAATCACACTCTTGTCGCTATGCAACCATTAAGCCACCCTCTGGGTTTAAGTGGCCTATTCCATTACAGCACATTACAGCTATTCAGCTGAAGTTTTTATCCAACTCCACTTAGAATGTATTACTCTGAGCAGGGGCTGGTATCACCCTGGAGCTTGGGCTCAACAGCTGCATTAATCTTGTTTTATCTTCTCTGGGCCTTGGACCTACAACCCCCTGAGTGCCACGGTCTGTCCGTGCAGCACTGACCTCACTACGTACAGTTCCCTTAGCAGCCGCTGTATCACTCAGCGAAATGCAGAACATTACAATTCACAATTCGTCGGAACTTAGAGAAAACAGGATTTTACCCACGTCCGTCCGTTGGAAATTTCGCTTGAGCTTTTTTAAGTGTGATGTGTAGGTCACTGCCTTTCATCAGAGATTTAGATACAATAAGATGTTGCAAAGATGCAAGATGCAAGAGCTTTGCAATTTCCTGTCAGGAGTTTTGTGTCCCCTTGTTAAACTGACGCAGTACCTTAGAGGGGTCATATCAGCACCTGCATGCTCATTTATAGCTGCAGTAAAACAGAAAGCTCTGCTGAATTATGGCCAGTAGGCTGAAAAATGAGCTCTCTTGCAGTCAGGAGCTCCAGATATTAAATAGTTCTGAAAACTCATCATTCTACACTGAGGTCAGGCTCTGTGGAGATCTGGGCTGTGGTACATCATCTGATTTGTGGAACAGGACCTGTGGAGATTTGGCCCATGGAAGGAAGTCTCACTGGCGGGCCAGGACCTGCAGAGATGTTGGTGGCGGTAATAGGCCATTTCATTTACTAAGTGCCAGCCAGCCAGACTCATCTCACGAAGGCTACGATCTTTACTGCAGCTCAACTGCTGTGCTGTACTGTCATACCGTCCAGTGAAAACACTTCATGAGCTGCCCTATTCCACCACAGGGGACGCTAGAGTGTACTACAGCTCTGCTAGGCAGGCAGATCGATTTATGGTGGTTTCACTACCTTGACTTTTCGCTACTGCACTTTCGCTACTGCGCACTGCACTTTCGCTACTATGTCCAAGTCCGTTTGTTACTATAGATAAATTCAGGTTAAGAACATAAATATTAGTCAGTAGTAAAAATCAGTTGTAAAACTTTATCAAAGCCATTCGCATTACAGCTGAAAATATTTTTTCTGGCTCTGACTCAATACAAAAAAATCTAACAAAGATCGAATCGGCAAGAAACACTTTGTTGGACTATAGTAGCGAACGGACCTGGACATAGTAGCGAAAGTACCATGTGCAGTAAGGAAAGTGCAGTTGCGAAAAGACAAAGTAGCAAAACAACTGGTTACCAGCAGAACTTATAAGAACTGTTTTAAGGCTGTAGTGCCAAACCTTTGGGGCCGTACACACAGCGCTAGATTACTTTCACATCAAAAACCTCCTGGAAACCCAAAGTCTTGTTCTGCACTAACTGGCAGTGAGTTTTTCCCTCCCTCGAAAATAAAGATGAATTTCAGTTCAAAGCAGCTGTTGGTACCATAATAACACACAGGTCAGGAGGCTGAACGACTCAATGTTATCAAGGAGGGTAAAAAAATTTGCGGTTCTAAGGCTGACGCAGCGGTAAATGTTGGTTTAGAGACGTTAACACACAGTGAAGCTAATAACTAAATCTGCATCTTTTTGAGTGTGCTTATTCTTCTCCGGGGAGGGGGGACGGGGGGTGGGGTGGGGGTGTGAGGAGATAAAACAGGCAGGAGGAGAGGAGAGGAGGAGCGGACGGAAGTTTTAATGACGGCTCAGAGAGTTAGAGAAAAGCGGCAGAGCGGAGACAGATGGCGACTGTAAATAAAGTGGGGAGAGGCTGCGCGGCCATGTGCCGCTAATTTAAAGTGACAGACGACCTGATCGCCGGCGAATATCGATCATTCTGTCTCTTAAAGACCCGGGAGATGGGGAAGAGACACGAATACATGCACACGCTAACAGACACACACACGCAATAGTACACACACTCACGCTTGTACGCACTCCGCGAGCGGACCCACATTCACGCACAGGCCGCTGAACATATATAAGAAATACATCCTCACGTACACACACTCACACTCATATACACACACACTAGCACACAAGGAACACAAACACAAAAGACACGTGCGCACTTGCACACACATTCACAAACACAGGCAACACGCATACACACACTTGCACACCCACACACACACATATGCACACATGCATGCACACACCCACTATTTCTCACACACACAATCACACTCTCTGAAGCACACACATATGTGCATAATAACACACACACACACACACACAAACTCTCACACACACAGTGGACCCTGGCTGTTCTGAGATGCTCAGTGTGAGAGGAGGTGTGAAAGGAGAGTACAGGGAGGGGTGAGGACTGATACAGCTCCAGGGGAAAAAGCCTGCAGTGTGTGTGTGTGTGTGTGTGTGTGTGTTTGTGTGTATGTGAGAAATAGTGTGTCCATGCATGCAAATGTGTGCGTGTGTTTATGTGCATGTGAGAAATAATGTGTCCATGCATGCAAATATGTGTGTGTGTATGTGTACATCTACATGCTACATGTCCATGTATGCTCTGATATGTGTGTGTGTGTGTGTGTGTTCATCCGGATGTGTGTAAGGCACTATATATTTGTGTATGTGTCTGGATACGCCTGTGTGTGTGCGTGTGTGTGTGTGTGTGTGTGTGTGCGTGCGTGTGTGCGTGTGTGTGTGTGTATGCGTGCGTGTGTGCGTGTGCGTGTGTGTGTGTGTATGCGTGCGTGTGTGTGTGTGTATGCGTGCGTGTGTGTGTGCGTGTGTGTGTGTGTGTGTGTGTGTGTATGCGTGCGTGTGTGTGTGTGTATGCGTGCGTGTGTGTGTGTGTGTATGCGTGCGTGTATGCCTGCGTGTGTGTGTGTGTATGCGTGCGTGTGTGCATATGTCAAAGTGAATATACAACTGCGGCAAGAGAGTGCATATAACTACACGTCTAATATATGGCTCTGCAGCTTGTGTGTGTGTGTGTGTGTGTGATTGTGTAATTCTGCAGTATTTGAATGTAATCCGTGTCCCTGTAGCTGTACAGTACTGTCCCCACTCCTGCCCATCCCCCCTCAGGCTCTGAGGAGTGGTACAGGGTGTTTGGAGTGCGTTCAGGCCTGCTGCTGTGAGGCCGGTGTGACTCTCTGCGGATCTGCTGCCAGGTCTGGAGGGGGTTTCCCACAGGTCTGGGGGGAGCTCTCACTGCCTCACAAACAGGCAGTCAGCAGGTGGTGGGTACAGGCTGATGGGCGCCTGCTTCTGTACTTCCTGTGGCTTCCACACCTGATTCTCTGTGCTTTCAGCAGCTCCTGTTCAGTTAATCAGCATATTACGCCGAGACTCCAAATCCCCTTACCGCTCCTCACAGGACCTGGGGACGGATGAGCCCCAGACGGGATTTGTCATAGCGAACAGCATAATGGCATTAGTGTGACACCACACCGAGGACCTGAATACCTGCTCTTCTTTCTCAGACACACCAGCGAGCAAATCTCATTTATTACAGACCCATTTCAGCTGAAAAATGTGTGAACTTTCCCCGTCTTTTTTTTTTTTTTTTGAATATGTATATATTTTTCTATTTTTTCAATCGCTTTATTAAGGGTGGGGTAGGGGTGTTGTTGATATCATGAATCTGACCATGAATTTGCCCGCAACACCAAATAAAGACATTATAAAACAGTCCTGACCGAGTAATTTGATTGGACGAGAGGCATTCCATGAGTTCTGATTATAGAGTACAACATCACTGGGACATAATCACTGCAATCGCAGGTGTTTAAATAACTGTTAATTACACTAACTACCAACCACAAACTTAGTGCTACATTGTTAGCAACAGTCAAGTCACGATCCATTTATGGAACTATTTGCGCTGGCGAAGCCACATAACTGTTTAAATAATCGAAGATATCATTATCTGTTGTCACTTATCGCTGTCAACTAATAAGTGGCATTTGTAGAACCCGTTGTATAAAAGCAATATCAAACTCGAAGTCGTGACGTTGTTGCTGAATATCATCACGGCACTGATATCTTCAGCATTCGGCCCACAGCCTCGTGCCTATGACTGCGTCACAGCCATGATGATATTCAGCTACAACATCACACCCTCTGGTGTGATATTGCTTAATTATACTGTATTTGGCCCCACTTGTCATACAATCTGTCATACACTGTGCGCAGGTTAACGATTCCTGTGATACGCTTTCAATGAGCAGTTGGATGTTCGAAGTGATTTCTGACGTGTCAGAAAATTTTGGCTTGTATCGTAAGGTGAAAGCCTTGTCATGACTGGATTTTGATTAAAATAGTGCAGCTATGACCCCACACAGTGTTTGAATATATTGCCCCGAGCCATGCCACAGCAGCTCAAAATAAACCTCTCTAATCAACCATTCAAAGTTCTATCCATGGTCACAGTGCCAGCTCTATTGTCACAAAGTGCTCGTTCAGCGCGAGTATGTTGTCACATGAGTCGTCAGGTGATTCAGGTGCAGAGTGAGGGGTGCTGATGGGTTAGAAACCTGTTTATTGTGCTGTGTAAACTCAGCTTTGATACATTCACTTCTAATCACAAAAAAAAGATTAGAATGTCCTAAACCGAACATTCTAATGCTGATGTCACAATTAATGGGGATAGAATGCAGCTGAACTCCCAAACAACCAGTTGAGGGGATAAAATGGGTTGTTCTCCAGTGAAGAGGAAAGTGTTGAGAGAGGGGTGGAGGGGAGAGCAGAGGAGGGGAGGGGGTGATGGTTTGGGGATTCAGAAGATCCTGCAGTCTCATACAGTCAAAAACAAGCAAGGGAGGGTTCACTCTGGGACAAACCTCTTATAGAGCAGCGAAACCTGCACTTACGCTGAATCAGGGTGAGATGGGATGAGAGATAGAGAGGGGAAGTGAGAGAGTGAGAGAGAGGGAGTGCCGCACAGAGAGGGATGTGTCACAAACAGGAAGCTGGCAGTTCCAAAAATGGAGTGAAGGAGAGAGATGGAAGGACAGAAACACAAAAGAATGTTTCATGAAAAGATAAAGAGATAGTGAAAGAGCGAGGAAAAAAAATGTCCGAATGTTGCTGAAATGCCTTTGAAAGTTACCCAGGCAGCAGTGATGTGAGATTTAAAAAAATTCATGCAGAGATGGGGTCCCACCTTACAGAGTGGGCACTGCAGTTTACTGTAAACAGGAAGTTTTCAATAAAAAATACTGATGTAATCATAGCATTTTTAAAAATGTTTATTTCAATATCTGAAGGTGTCCGTGAATTCATATTCAGTGAATGCTTGAATACCTGAAAATGCAGTTGCTTATTTTATTATTCAATATTTTTAAGCTTGTCATGCATCTGTTAACAAAATTGGGGTAAATGTCTATAGAAAGACATAAAGAAAATAAATGAACTGTAAAATATTAGTTGTAAAAAATTGGTTCATTTTAAAATGTGTTGGGAATGTAATATGGTCACCAAAAACTGAATAGTGCGTCACTTTAAATTTTCACTTTAGGGTTTTTAGATCAGATTTAGGTAGAATATAGATTTCTAAGTCAGATAAGGTATTATAAATTAATAATCTGAATCTCATCTGAAAATGTCTTGAATGGTCTCTAAAAAGGTACAAGTGCCTTTCACCGGGTGGTACTGCATGATATTAACTTCTGCCTTGCTATAAAAAAAAGTGCATTTGTGGGTTTTTGATGATAAACGGTCATCTACATATTAGCACTCAAATAGTAGGTTACGGCTCCTTTCTGGGAAAATTGGAAAATGTGTTCCTTGAATAGGGCAGCTCAGTGATGCGGCATTTCTGGCTCAGCAGGAAGACAGTTGGTAGTTTGAATCCAACCTTTGTGGCAGTTGCTGGTATGCGCGCCTTAGTTAATGGTGCGCGTGTGCGTGTGTGTGCGTATGTGTGTGTGTGTGCGTGCCTGTCGAGCAATGGTTTGACAAACTGTTCAGGCTGTGCTCCTGCCTATGTTCCATTGCATGCTGGGAAAGGCTTCAGGCCCCCTGAGACCCTGACCAGGACTTAGCTAGTTTGATAATGGATGTATGGATGTTTCTTTGTGACCAAAGATGAGCCTCTGCAGTATTTGTCTCTGAGTGGGAGTTATTTAGAGAGCAGTCCAGCCCAGCGACGGGCACCGGCTGTGACTCAGGAGACGACTAAATGTTTCATGCGGAGAAAAAAAAAGTAAAAATGAAAATAAAAACAAAAGCAGTTCAATCTGAGATAAATGGGCTGAACTGCACGCTGGGGAAAAGGGCATTACATCGCTATGCTAATTAGCGCTCTAGTTTTCTGGCATTAAAACAAATTAGAATTTCGAGAGGACGAAAACATTGAACGTGGAAATGCTTTAGTTCATTATTTCTGACCGTTCTCATCTAACTGGATTAATATTGCAAAAGGTGGGTTTTTATTTTTGCGACTAACAGCTAAAGTGGGAATTAAGGAATCTGTTAAACTTTAACTACATTTTATGTACCAATACCAACAGTATAAAAACCTAACGGTCCATAATTTAGCACGGAGTCAGGCTGCTTTGTCTTTGACACAGGATTCGACGATTAATAGATCAAGATAAAAACTTCATCGATTACATGTGAAGCGTTTGTTTCCAAAACGCAATATATCCATTTTACTCATTTTGGGTAAATCAGCTTTTTTGATGTTGGTGCCGATTGCATTTTATAAAAACAAAACACAAACTTTGACCATGAAAAAATACACCTTATAGTAGGAATTTCTAAAAATGGATTTTTGCACCGTGTGTAAGAAGCACAGGGCTACTGCTCCATGGTATTATCTAAATTTTTGTGATTTTGGCACTTATTGCATTTTGGAAACAAACTCTTCATATGACATCTGCAGCTGACCTCTATCTCTCTTGGTGAAAAGCATTTTGAGCCAACAGTGGATTATTTTATTTATTCATTTATTTTTGCGCCATCATGTCTTGTCGCATATCGAATGATTCCGTATCGTCCGGCCTCCGTGTTCGTTTCAGTGACTAAACCCCCCCCCCCCCCCCCCGATTATTCGGCACAACATTTTTCATTTTTAAAAATAGCTGACTTGCTCAACACATCTGCACCAGGGGGGACTACTAGATGAGGACAAAACACAAGCTGAGCATCTCATGTTTGTTTGGGGAATAATGACTGACTCTGTGTTCACACATTGCAGTTACTTGTAACTGAAATCAGAGGTGGACAATCCAGCTCCAGAAAGTAAAAGTCCGTCCCAGAATTTTGCTGCAGCTGCCTGGATCTAAGAATTGCAGCAACTCTTCAGCCCAGAGGTTGAACCAATTAGGAAAATCAGCTGTCTGAGCTCATGGCTGGAGGTAAAACATGGCCGGACTTTTACTTTTCGACCCCTGGAATGTCCACCTCTGACTGAAATTGAGAATTGGGTTTCAAATACCTGTATTGGAGCAGACCGCAATTATGCTAGTGACTGATGTCTGTCAACAAGACCTGTAAATGACATCAAAAGATTTCATTGTGGCCACTCGGCTCAGACCAGGCAGTGTAGAGACCCGACATTCGACAGCCTACAGAAGTATGGCCTGTTACAGTGAAATCAATTTCCTGCATCCTTCGTCAGAACATCAGCAGAAAAATTCACGTGACCGCACATAAATGGAGATTTTTTTGGGGGTTCGATTCAGGTGTGCGTGGGTAAACACATTCATATGAATGTGCATATTTTTACTCTTGTTGACAAATGAAAAAAAAAAATCTGTCCTATTGTTGTTTATTTTTTTTGTGCTCGCAAATTGTCGTGTAGTGACAATCTGGCAGCTTGGTGGGTGGTGATGAAACAAACTGATTTGTAGAGATATCAGATTTTGTGTGTGTGTGTGTGTGTGTTTTCTGCATGTGTCCAATTCCTGTTCTGCAATGGTGTGAGAGTGGGAAGGAGAACAACAGCGAGACAGAATATCGGTGTTATGGACACAGTGCTTGTGATGATGATCAGGGGGAAGGATTATCATGTATTGATAAGTCTGCACTGTACATTTTCGCACTGAAAAAACAAGTGTTACACACAATAGTTTGCTGAAAAGTGTGTACTGTACAGTAGTGCACTGACAAGTGCGTACTATGTGCAATCGTGCTTGAAAGTGGGTACTATGGACAGCAGTATGGTGAAAAGATGGAAACTAAAGTAGCATGCTGAATTTTTTTTTTAATGCTGTAGTATACTGAAAAATGTGTACTACCAACAGTAGCATGCTTAAAAGTTTGTACTGGGCGATAATGTGCTGAAAAGTGTTTACTTAACAATAGAGATGCATAAAAAAATGTGTACCACGCAGTAGTGAGCTGAAAAGTATGTACTGCGCTCTAGTGCCACGAAAAGTTAGCTGTGCAGTACTATGCTGAAAATGCGTAGTACTGCAAAATAATAAAAAGTATGGTTCAGACCAGTAAAAAAAGAGTTAAAATCAGATCAAACCAGTATTTTGATTTGTGATGTAATGGCAGTGCTGTAACACAAAGAAGACGTTCCCATTACGCCGACAACATTTTGTCTTATCTGTATTGCTGTTAATGGCTGTGAAGTGTGCTGAGTGAACCTGCCCTGGAAAGATGAAGTTGAGTGAGAGGAGAACAGGTCGACCAATGTTTAAGTCCCGCCTCTCTATCGACGGCAGCCGACCAATCAGATGATCAAAGGGTTCAGCTTCTGAAAGCTGGGCGCACCTGATGATCATTTCATGTCTTTCTTGAGTTAAAATGGCTACAGCTGAGGATATTTCTGATAGAAACAAAATATTTTTTCCTTCTGTTTCCTCCTTGGCTTCAATGTTCAATACGATTCCAATTCAGTACCTCTTCCTCCCTCTCTCCATCCTGAAACTGAGTTTCATTCTGATTTCTATGTGGTTAAGTGTTGGGATTATTGTGGTTTTCTTTAGTTTTTCAAGAATAAAGCCTAACTAATGTTTGTCCAACTCCGTCAATGTGCAGACACGCAGAGCCCCTCTCCGACATGCTCTTGGACGCATGACGGACCCCTCCCAAATTTTCTCACTATCCGTCAAAATGACGGAGACCCCACACATAGCACAAGCCTGTGATTGGTCAGCTAACTACACGACCATCATGAATTTCAAGAAAGTCATGAAATAGTATGCGGGTCACCGAAAAAAAAAAAACGCTACGCCCCTGTTGTCCTGGAGGTGAATTGCTTTGCAACACTCATCAAGCAACGGAGAAGTCTGAAAGGTCCACAACTCCATCGATACGACTGCGTATCTGCGCACTGACGGAGTTGGACGACTATAAATTAGGCTTAAGAGTTGTTTTTTGTATCTAGCTTTATTCCTTTCAGGAACATGGTGGATCGACACTGTATTTTTAATTTTTTTCTTTTGCTGGAGAAAACATCTTTTGTTAAAGTTTAAAAAGGGGGACTCTCTCTCTCTCTCTCTTTCTCTCTCTCTCTCTCTCTCTCTGTCAGCATTGCTGTGTTGGTCAGCGGTGACCTTGAGCGAAAGTATCTGTTCACAATGCCTTTGAAATAACAGTAATTGTACTGCAGCATTTTGTGCTAAAGCAGGATTAAGACCTTTCTTTTGCTCCTGAAAAAATAGAGAAGAGAGCAAGAGGAGGGAGAGAGTGAGGGAGGGAGAGGCACAGAGAGATGAAGAGGGAGTGAGGCAGAGAGAGAGAAAAGAGCAGAGTGATAGAGAGAAGGAGAGGACGCATGTGCACACACAAACACACACTCTGTTAATCAGGGGTCTCCTGCCCTTTCGTGATTCGGTCGCTGAGCATCTTATTTAACCTGTTTTTTATACTGTTCAGGTTTAACTGTACAATCGGCGGCTCTACGGCGGTTCGATTTTGCGCCACTCACAAGCACATGTACACAAACACAAATATGTGGTCAGCGAGGCCATGTTAACTTTCTTGTCATTTACCTTACGCTATCAGTCAAAGCAGCTTACGGTGTCGGTCAATCAAATATGCAGGGGCCAATCTCCTCTTGAACAATACGGGGTTTAGGGCCTTGCTCAAGGGCCCGACAGCTGCATTCATCTTATTGTGGCTGCACTGGGATGGGAACCAACAACCCTCTGACTCCCTGTTAATCATCTTAACCACGACATAGACTACCCCAGGCCCAGGGTCACACCCCGTATAAACGCCAACAGTTCTCACTTCTGTTTAACTGTATTTGCACCCGCAGTGAATCGTATGGGAGTTACCGCCATTTAAAATGCCTCGTCCCGATACTTAAGGACTCCGCTGTAGGTCACATTGACATGAGCCGCAGTCTGAGGCGGTGGATATTAGAGCGAGCGACTCGTGCCAGCTCACGCACGGAGAAATATAACAGCTGCTCCGCCAGCGAGGGGGGATCCGAGGACACGCCGCAGTCGGACACGGGGAGCCTGCTCTTCCTCCTTCAACCCTCTCAGGGTTAGGATCGCAAACAAGGGGTTAAAATCTTCTTACCTGAAGAGTCGACAACCTGAGCAGAATGTTTAACTCAGAATTATGGTAATGAATGTTCTGGCATTATGATGATGTGTCAATGACCAGGGGTAACAGACCCTGCATTTGAGGTGTCCTGGGAACTGGGAATAGTCTTAAGTCCCAGTAGGAATAGTGTTCCTTGTGGGAATTCCCATGATGATTTCTGATCTCCCAGTTTGCAGAGCTAAATATTTTGTCAATAATACAGAATTAATTTGGTATTACACTTTCAAGACTAGTTAACGCGTAGCAGCTGTAAATGAGAAATCTAATGGCGAGCACATTGTTAAACAGGATGCTCTCGTCGGCCTTATGACCTGCTGTCCTCAGAAGTTCTGTTTTATTATATTGTATTGAGGTTTGCTCGCTGTCAGATGAACACAGTGCATGATGTTTGTCGATGGGAGAGTAAAGAACAGTGATGTGTGGCATTGGATGAGACGAATGGCACAAACCCTTTTGGTTGTTTTTTTCCCGAAGTGTAGCTCTGAAACAAACCTCGGCAGGAAGTTTAAACTGGGAACTTCCCAGTTTGTGGGGCTGGAGCGCTGACTTTGGGTTTTGGAAAAAAAAAACTTCTAATAAATACTTACAGGCTGAAGTTGTGGTGCATGAGCCAGCCTGAGGCCTTGTGCTTCAGTGGGAGTGTGAAGGTTGCTGGTTCGAGTTCCAGTTCGGTGAATGTAAAACGACTGCAGTTGTTGGGTCTTTGCATAAGACCCTCAGCCTCACGTCTCCAGGGGGTAATTGCCCCCTGCTTTCGTCTGCTCATCGCAGTCTTGCTTTGCATAAACGCTAAATATCAGGATGAATTATTCCAATGAGCAGGGGGCTGAAGGTTAGGCTCTGGGATCAGTCAGACAGGCTGGATTTACATTCAGGCTGCGCTGAAGTTTGGGGATGAGTGCGGCTGGATGTAATGACCCGTTCAAGGCCATTTTCTGGGATTAGTTTTATTTTAAACTCACTATTCTAGGACTAATAAAATGGCAGCTTCACTGGAAGGATTGGCATCTGGTTCTGTAGCCTTAACAATATCACGTTGTCCTTGTTTAGATTAGTATATACGTACTGGCAGTGACAACAGGGCATACTCACTGCCCATGAAAGCTGAAGATTTGGGTTTGGTTGGCTTGGATTTTCTGACTGAAATTTGTTTGTTGATTTTGTAGTTCACAGGGCAGCATTATGGTGTAGTGGATAGCACTGTGGCCTCACAGCAAGAATGATTTTGGGTTTAAATGTTGCCTGGGCCCATTCTGCATGGAGTTTGCACATCCCCCCCATGCTTTTGTGAGTTTCTGAGGACTTGAGAACTCTGGTTAACTCACACAGTCCAAGAAGATGCCGGTCAGGCTGATTGGAGACGTGTATTGTCCATAGGTGTGAGTGTGCGACGGATTGGCAAACTGTGTAGGGTGCGTGTCTGTCTTTGCTTCGCATGCTGGGATAGACTCACCCGTGACCCCGACCAGACATAAGCAGTTTAGATACAGTAATAGATTAATTCATTAATTAAATGAAGCCTAGCTGGATTAATGCAGTATATATGAGGGGTAGTATTGAAAGAGCTTGGCTGGGACATGAGATGGTAGTGAGTCAAGCCCGACTTCAGCCACAATAAGGTCAGTTCAGCTGTGGGTGTGGGGCCCTTGAACAAGACCCTCAACCCCACATTGCACTCGGGGAACTGGCCCCTGTGTAATTTACTCAGCTGTGAGTCGTTCGGCCAAAAGCGTCAGCAAAGTAACTGTAGTGTGATGTAACATTGAACCCAAAGCACCCATAAAACTGGAACTGGGTCTGAGGAGGATCTTGCAGGGCCAACGAGGAGTAAGTGGGTTATGCAATTATTGTTGCATTTATAGGGCACTTTCATCACCAACTCAAAGCACATCTTAGTGACGCAAGGGGGGGGGTCACCTTAACCAACCCCAATGTGTATCATCCTCCTGGGTGATGCATGGCAGCCATTTTGTGCCAGAACGCTCACCACACAAGTGAGATGGAGAGGGAGAAAATGACTTTTATAGCCAGTTAAAATCAGGAGACGATTACATAACAAGTTTGAAATTTAGCCAGGACAGCTATTCTTCACACTGAGTGTCACTGGGCCTTAAGTGACCACAGTGAGTTTGGACCTCAGTTCAACATCTCAACTGAAAGACGGTGTCTCCTGCAGTATAGTGTCCCCATCACTGCATTGGAAACTCTTTCACCAGGAGGAACATCAACACCTTTCCCAGCAGCAACTAATTCTCGCAGGTGGTCTCCCATCCAACAACTGGCCAAGCCCACACCTGCTTAGCTTCCACCACTTTATTAGAGCAGTGTGAAGGAAGTGTGTTCACAAGAGGATACAGCTCGCTTCTTCATAAAGCACAATCCTTGGTGAATTAGTCGGACACGACTGAGATTAGTGCGCCACAGCTGTGTGTGCATTGAAGCAGATGAAAAGAACGGGTACAGGGTGATGAAGAGGAGGCTTGGGTGATGAAGAGTGACTTGGGAAGACGGCATTGGTTTACGGCTGTTTGAACACGAATCGCCCGGCGCGTGACCAAAACGGCTGGTTTTTGATGCAAAATTAGAGTCCGGCGATGCGGTCCCACTGGCTCTGAGTCTAACTCCGCCCTCATGACGTCTCCTGTGTCCCAGGATGAAGAATAACTCTCACCGCTGCTCTGATTCTGTTTTCTCTCACACCTGTTTCTCTCTCTCGCTCCCTCTCTCTCCCCCACTTTGTCTTTCTCTCTCCCCTGCCTTCTCTGTCTCTTTCCCCACCTCTCAACTGCTCATCTCTTGCTCTCCCTCCCTCTCCCCCCTCCTCCCTCTCTTTGCCATGTCCCATAATCCCCCTGTCCCCCCTGCGGGCAGCGGTATTATTCTGAATGCTAATTGCTGATTAAAATTCTGTTGCGGGCATATTTTTGTCATCCATATGCAACTCGCTCAGCCCGCAGTGTCATGTCATCTGAAGGGTGAATGATTTGATGGTTTTATCGTTGATGTTGTTGTAGGTTTCTTTGCCGCATGCTGCTTTTTTGTCTTTTGTTTTACTGCTGTGGGGGGTGGGGGGGGGGGGGGGACTGCTGTTTTATCTCTGCTAAGCGCTCATCTGCCGCGTGAATCGGCGGAGGTGGGATTTCCGTATTCCGACGGTTTCCGCGGGGCTGGAGCGAAAGCTCTGGAATGATACATACATTTAAATAGTGTAAAATGGTTCAGGTGTTTATTACTAGCAAGCTGTATAAAGAAATAGCGCAAAATAAATTCAAGGCTGCATTCAGATAATGTTCGGGTCTCCAGAAATGAACCTTTACTCCCTGTGCGCACACGTGTGTGTGTGTGTGTGTGTTTGTCACATGTGCGTGTGTCTGTGCCTGTTTGAGTGAAGGAAGTTCGCACTGATTGACAGAGGTAATAGAGGAACAAATTAGCCTCTGAACGCTCAGCTGTCACCCTGTCAGAGCCAAATGGATAGTATTGCAAAATAAGTATTATTATATTTTAGAAGAAGAACAATCGGCTCAAAAAAGCATTTTAATCTCCCCGTTACGCCGGAATCTGTTCAGGTATACTTCACGAACTTGTTTATAATTGCCGGCGACTGCACTCCAGTTAATCAAAAGCACTGAACTGATTCCATCTGGACACGTGCTGCTCGTGTCATCGCTGCATGAACGATTAGACAATGAGAATGAGAGGGGGTTTTAAAAGAGAGAGAGGTGAGGAAGAGAGGAGAATAGAGTGAGAGAGTGCGGCAGAGTGAGAGTTAAAAAACTCTCACTGCATAATTCAGGCACATGGTGTAACGCTGTTTTACGTCACGCATTCATACTCAACAGTGAGCATTGCGTCACACACCAGGGCCCCGCCGTGCACATCGGGTCTTGTATCAAAAGCCGCCAGGAAGTGAAAGTCCATTACCGCCATTCACACAGCAAAACAAGCAAAGTTAATTTCACTTTGACAGAGTACACTTGAGTACAGAAGGGACCAGCAGATGTTCTCCGTCAGAAATGGCTTTGCACTGAGACCTACGCTAAGGACCTTGCTGTAGACCAGGGCTCCTCAAATCACGGTCCTTGAGGGCTGAAAACTGATGGTTTTCCCCCCTCCCTTTACCTGGGAGTCTGGTGAGATGACAATTTGGCCAATCAGCAGCATTAATTGTTCACTTAATTTCCTGGAAGGAGCGAAAACCAGGACTGTATTTGGATTCGAGGGCCAGATTTGAAGAGCCCTGCTGTAGACCTTAAGGAACATGCGGTTAAAGTAAATAGTATGGGCCTATTTTCACTGCAACGTGTTTTTCAGAGGGCGCATGGTTCCGGCTCAGGCCTGGGACATATCTGTGTGGAGTTTGCCTGCTCTCCCTCTGGAGTTTTTTGTGGGTTTTCTCGAGGTTCTCCGCTTTCCTTCAACTGACTGAGGACACGTATGCTCAGCTGAGAGGAGTCTCCAGATTGGTATGAGTGTGTGAGTGAATGGTGTGCGATTCCTGGGATGGATAGGGGAGCTTCCTTGGGTGTGTTCCTATCTCTCATTGGTTAGATGCTGGGATAGACTCCAGCCGTCCTTTGACCCTTACCTGAAATTAGCAGGGTAGATAATGAATGAGCGGGTGGTAAAATGTATAGATGCTTTTTTTATCCAAAAATTATTGTGTACAGTATTATGGCAAAAAAACAAATGTATGCACTTAAAATTACTTTGTGCCAGAACTCATTGACCAAGTACAGCAGGAGTTAGCAGATCCTGGAGCTGTATTTTTGAAGTGGAGGCTTTGAGATACGTAGCCTGAAATTAGCACTGGGGTGAGGCATGAGACTCCTCATGAGAACAGAGGTTACCCCGCCCCTTTACCCCCTGGGAAACCCCCTTTAATGGGAAAATGTCTCCACTTTAGACTAAGGTTTTTTATTTTTAGGAGGGGCGGGGTTACGGTGCTCTTGAACAGATTGGACATTGAGACATAGAACAGGTGTACGAGACAGAGAGAGGAGGAGAGAGAGAACGATTGAGAGGTCGAGAGGTTGGGCAAGAGATTGGAGAAGTCGAGAAAGAGATCAAGATAGAGAGATATTGGAGCTGTAACGTTAAGAGCGAGAGATTGATTGGAGATTGGTGGAGTGGAGAGAGATGGAGATAGATTGTAGAAGAGGAGAGAGAGAGAGAGAGATGGCAATAAAGATACTGGAGAAGTGGAGAGAGGTTTGTGATGCGTATACCCCCAAAGGACCATGACAACACACCGATGACATCATAATCATTAATGTTTGTTATTGAGCATTGGAATATCATTATTTCACCAGACAATTATGAGCCATGTATCAACTATGCATTATCTTGTTTAATTATTAACTCTGTATTAATTATGCATATAACAATCCCCAGATGAAAAGTGAACAATCCTGGACAGGTGCGGCACGTGCGACTGAAATTAGTCAGAAACTGACTCTCCTAACTGACGATATCTTTTGTTAATTGGCCTCAAAGTGATAGAGTTAGGATAGCAAGTCTGTAAAACTGACGTAATCATAGATTTTGATTTATTTATTCGGTTCGCACCGTCACACGGGTGGATACTTGACTGAATTTCGGGAGAGTTAGAGCGACTTATCCACTTTTCTCCGTGCGAATCCTCCCAGGGTACCACAGACAAGCAGAGAGCGGATCAAACAGATGCCCCGTCGTTTTCACTTGGACGTGCGTTTTACGGCTTCTCCGTCTCTACTTTTAGTTAAAACGGTAAATAATTTATATGCGCTGTGCATGGATATCCGTGCATAAATACACCCGTTCACTCGAGCGTACATCGGCACTGCTGATATCGCATATTGCACATTTGCAAATGGGCGGCAAGAAATGCATGCCGTGAACCAAAAAAAAACTACAATGTCCCCGTACCTTCGTGAGAGCCAATCCTTTTACTGGTGATCCACCATCCTGCGAGTGTCTATTTCACCCGATTTTGCGCGCCTGATTTTACTTATCAGCGGCACGGCGAGGTCTCACGATGTTGGATGAGCTGTGCAGTGTTAGGAATGGATGTAAGAACATACAGCATGTTAGATCTCCAGGAACAGTTGAGCAGTCCTGCTCTTGCTGTTGAATGATGTGTGCTTTATTAGAGTTGTACTACAGGATGGTTGCTCTCAAGGAAAGGGGATTTAGCACTGAATCAGGTCATAAATAATTCAATTAAAGTTCTAATTTTTTATGGGGGCTTGTAAATAAATAAATAATTCAATCAATAAACAAGAGCACTCAGGGAGCGCATGCCTCTGCCAAGGCCCAACAGTCCACCACATCTGGGACACGTACAAATACCATTACCATGTAACCATTACACAAGTCACTAAAAAATTCCTGGATGCAGAATTTGATCCAGATCGCTCCCAATGCAAAATCTCCTCTGAACTGGGCCAAGGCGCACCTCTGGAAAAATATTTCATAAATATCTGTCCATAACTTGTTTGACGTTGTTGCTAATAAACAAACATGTTACCCCCAGACTGAAGATAAAACATACCCACCTTGGCGTTGGTAACTAATGCTGGAGAGAACAAAATATCTGAGGCACCCCAAAAAAATGGATTTACTGGTGAAGTCTCTCGACCACCATTACAGAGGCATCTACACGGGTGATTTGTAATAATTTGAATGCTAATTAACACTTTGTCTCTGCTCAGTAGACATCTAGCCAGCAGCAGTTCGGTCTTAGCTCGGTTGTCTTAGCACGACGTCGATGCTAACAGAGTTCCGATGGGCCCCATAATTGCTGCCTGAATCGCAGGTGTGTTGGTTGCAAAAATAGCAAAATTATTTTTGGTTGCAAGGGGGAATTGTGTCAGTTATTATTAGAACAAACACCAAAAAACAGCAAGTGCGAATGAAAGAATCATGGCCTCAACTAGACAAAGCTCTCCGACAGAGACAGACGGACGCCTTTCAGGGTTATAGACGATAACCACAGAACAGCAGCTCCAAAAATCACCACGAAATTGAATCAATCCATATCTGATCAGTCTCTGCAAAAGCAGCCAGCTGTGAGCTCCACCAAACCGGCATTTATGGCAATGTTTCCAATGATCTGACCACCATGGAGATACATAAATAAATACGACTTGAAT
The DNA here is from genome assembly GCA_029721435.1 of Gymnothorax reevesii. Classification (NCBI taxonomy): domain Eukaryota; kingdom Metazoa; phylum Chordata; class Actinopteri; order Anguilliformes; family Muraenidae; genus Gymnothorax; species Gymnothorax reevesii. The sequence continues at coordinate 143,578,724 of CM056575.1, forward strand.
CTGAGCTTTATTTAAAAAATAAATCCAGGGCATTCCAGCGTGTGAGGCTAATCTGCGACCTCAGGGCCCTTTCCCACAGTGTCTCCCAATTCCTCGAGTGCTTGGAATTTTTGGGGTTCCATCCTGTATTTGGAGGATGAGGATGGGGCTGGGGTGGGTGGGCATATTGAAGAATGGGGGTCCTTATTTGTCTCCCCCCCCCGCTCTCCTCTTTTATTCTCACTTTCACTCTATCTCTTTTCTTCATCATCCTCTCCACCCCCCACTTCACACTTCTTTCTTCTTCTGTGGTGTCCCAAGTCTCCGCCTCCCTATTTGTCCTTATTCATTGGTCTGATAGATGCAGTGACCTGTGATGACATCTTGTTAGTCTGCCTCCAATTAACTCAGAGGGAGGGAGGGAGGGATAGTGGGAGGGAGAGAGACAGAGAGGGAGGGATTCATTTGTCCATGCAAAAAATCTGGATGTATTTTAGTCCAAATTCAAATGTAATTGTTTATTTATTCTTTCTCTCTACTTCTCTCTTTTTCTTTCTGTCAGGTTGTAATGTGACAAATATAATCTCTTTTTCACTGTCTTCTCTCACACAGTTTTGCTACTTTCTTGGGGGAAGGCAAGCTGATGTGACAATGAGATGTCGGACAGCCCAAACTTTTTATTGCTTCTGTATTGTAAGCAGACACAACAGTTATTAACTGCAAGCTGTTCAAAACAAACAACTTTTGTCTTTCCAACCCCCTGGCACCCTGCCTTTTCTTCATTTTATTTCATTTTCTCCTAATGTCTCCTGTTTTTCTGGCTGTAGATAAAGGATGACTGGGGTGTAGGAATTTTGTGTCTCACTGGCATCCTGAAATGGAAATGCACTCTCTTTATCTTGCAGGGCTTACAGGCTTGGCCAATCAGGCTCTTCCCCCCGCTATCTCTCATGGTTGACTGGCCAATAAGGATCTTTAACTTGTTGTGACAACGCCAGCGCTCATCTGTTCCCACATAAAATGTTCTGGAATTATTGACATCAAGTTTTTGCTCAGCTGTAAATGATAATGGACGTGCAATATTTGGGACAGAAGTCCCAAATTATTTGTTTTTGCCAGCAAATTAAAGCTATTGATAAGTAAATCATGATCTGAAAAAGAAAGTGTTGATGTTAGAGGATTTGCTGTCTCTTCATAAGGTCATTGTCATGGATCGGTGGAGGGACCTTCTCGCACAGGCTGGTACAAACAAAAAGATGTTTAATAAATATACTTTTAAAGACAGACAGGGGAGCAGCAGCAACACATACAGAGCTAAAAACCAGAATGCAGCTGCACTGCCAATTGGCAGTGCAGCTCTTAAATACTCTAAGCTTCACCTCCACTTCAACGAGCAACAGGTGTGGCTCGTTGAAGTGGAGGCGAGGACAACAGGAGGGGGAGGGACTGCAGGGCAGGACCATCACAGTCATGCCACAGCAGCTCAATCGAATTCATGTTGGGACTTCGACTAGGACACTTCTTGACCTTAATTTTGTTTCTTTTGAGGTATTGAGAGGTGGACTGGCTTGTGTACAGCAGATTGTTATCCTGCTGCACAACCCCACTGCACTTCATTTTTTGGTAACTAATTGATTGTAGGGAGCAGAATTCATAGTTCCATCAATTATGATGAGATTCCCAGGTCCCGAAGCAGGAAAGCAACCCGGACCGTCACACTACAACCACTGTGTTAGACTGATGCTTTTATTGTTGAATGTTACATTTGTTTTATGGCAGATGTAATTCATGTCTTCCAAAAAGTTCCACTCTTGACTCATCAGTCAAAAAAGTCTTTGGGGTCTTCAAGATGTTTTTGTTTTTTGTTTTTTTTTTGGCAAATGTGAGACGAACCTTGGTGTTTTATTTTGATCGGCTGTGGTTTTTGCCTGGCCGTGCTCCCATTTTTGTGTGACATTTTGCCTAGTCTCTTGCTTAACGAGGAGTCATGAACAATTATCTGAGACAAGTGAGGCTTGCTGCTCTTTTGATGTTAGTCTAGGTCCTTTCATGATCTGCTTGATGATGCCCTCGTTGAGGAACTTTGGTCAGCTGGTCACTCCCAGGAAAGGTCAGCACTGTGTTAAGTTTTCTCCATTTGTAGATAATGGCTCTCACAGAGGTTTACTAGAGTACCAGAGCACTCTAACTTGGTTTTCATCTGTTCTTGAATTATTGTACACTAGGGCAACATGAAAGTATTTTTGCCCACTTCATATTGCAAGACAGGTTCTATTTAAATGATGTCTAGATTCAACTAGGCTAGCGGTAATCATGCCTGGGCTCGCGAAGCAAAACTCAACCCAGTTATCCTTTTTTTTGTTGAACACGATAATTTAGTTACTAATGGAGCAATTACTTTTTTCACATAGGGCATGCTATGGTTGGATAGATTTATCGCTCACAAGTAAAATCATGTTTTTAAAACTGCATTTTCTGCTTGCTTGGATTATCTTTGTCTAACATTAAAATTTGATGATCTGAAACGTAAGTCTGACAAATATGCTCAAATAGGTGAAATTGGGAAGCAGGCAAATACTTTTCACAGCACAGTAGTTTGTACTTCTGATATTTACTCTGAATGTGAAATTAGCCTCAGTTTTCTTATACATTTGGAAACCCAACTCGAGCAACATGTTAATTAGCGCCCCAGAAATGTTAGCGGCTATTATTAATGTCAGTATCAACCTCATTATTCACACTTGGTAAGAAGACAGGGACAAAGAGCTGTATGATCACCCATAAATAATTCACCAAGAACAAATAAGATGCACAAATATTTTTTAATTACAACCGGGGTTAGGAGTCCACGCCAGTTCTCCCATTTAAAATTTATCGCAAAAACACACCGATACTCACATTTCAAAACTCCCTCTCAGATGTCCAAATACTCGCACACACGCACACATACGCGCCCCAAGGACGCCTTCCGAAATCCGGAATCTTCTTTGACGCTGCTCTGGTCAGGGTATCGATTCAGCCCTGACTCAAGCTTTTGATTGTGCTCCGGTACAGATCTTTTCCTCTTTCAATTCAGCCATTGATTTCTCCTACATTTCCCGCACTGAGTTGCTATGTATCCGACTCTCTGCCCCGGGAAATGCGCAGATACCTGCAACCGCACATGGACCTAACGAGTCAGAGCCAGGGGTGTTTCACAAAGCAGGAAGTGCACCGAGTAACCCTTGGGACTGTGCTTTTTCCATGCCTTCTTTTTCTTGAGTTTTGGGGTACCCCAGGTCTCATGTTACAGTCAAGTACATTGCAATTAGATTACGTTGGATTACTATTACAGTTATGTAGCTTTTTGTCAGCTGAATACAAAGTGACTCACAGTTGATTGGATTATGCTGGGCCCAATCCCTCCTGGGGCAGTATGCGGTTTAGGGCCTTGCTCAAGGGCCCCTCGGCTGCGCAGATCTTCCTGTAGCTTGAGTGGGGCTTGACGCACTCGTTTCTCATGCTCTAGTCAAGCACCTTATTCAAGCTGTTCCCCTTTTGCATTTATCATGCCAATGTTATTAATGATTATTGAATCAATCCTACTTTGTAAAACTGGGCTCCGGTCAAGTCAGCATTTATGGTAACACCGATGCAGCACTGTGATAACACACACAGATAACACACACACACATCACTATGATAACACACAACACTGTGGTTACCCTAACAGATAACAGACACTGCACTACGACTACACAAATAAAGGACTGATACGCACACACACACACACACACACACACCACTTAGTGATAACACTAACAGATAACACTCACAGCAGTATATTAACACACACAATATCACAATAACACACACTGCACTATGATAACTCATACAGCACCGTGATTATGCTCACAAAAATGCACACAGCAGTATGATAACTGATAAGAAACACTGCACTGCATGCACAGCATCAGGATAGTAGACATAGAGAACACACAGCATTATGATAACACACACAGCACTACAATTACACATACTTATCTTTGATAACACACAGAGAGAAAATACACAGCATTATGACAACAGACACAGAGAACGCTCACAGCATTGTGACAACAACGATAAGACACTAATAACACATGCAGATAACATACACAGCATTATGATAACACACAGAAAACAGCACTATGATAACATACTGCACTGTGATAACACAGATAACACACACAGCTGTACAGTAACACACATAGCTCTACGATAACACTCAAAGAACTATGATAACACACATACACAGCTGTAAGATAACACACACACAGTATTATGATAACACGCACATCACTATGATATCACTCACATACAACACTATGATAACACACCCAGCACCAGGATAACTACCCCTCCCAAGCCCCTCTCCACATAACTGCCTCCACTCACAGCCTGTCTCCAGGGCAACTGCCTCCGTTACCAGGACGATGAGTCTATCCCAGGTCCAAGCCCGAGAGATAGGGTGCAGGCTAAGTGTCTGGAGTCTCGGTAACACAATGCCGACTTCCTCCAAATCATGGCCAGACTCATTTGCATAATAAGAGACTGCCCCCCATCACCTGATCGCCGGGTGATGAGGTTACACAGAGGATTCCAATGATAGGAGGATAAGGTATGAGTGAGTCATCGCTGACATTTTAGCTTTCTGTGTGTGTGTGTGTGTGTGTGTGTGTGTGTGTGTATGTCCTGTTTAGTGGGGGTGGGGTTGGGGGTTATGAAAGTGAGCATTTACTTAACGAGCCGGAGGCAAGCCAAGGCCCCTCCTCAGCTGACCTGACTCCGCCCCTCTCCGTATGCCTCAGCAGATTGGGCGTGTCAGATGTAGAGTCAGGGTCATGATTTGCTCTCTGCTGAGGAAGCATAGGGTTTGTGCTGAAGTTTGTGTGACCTCTTACTGCTGAACATACATCAGCACTGCTGTGTGTAACTTATCATTCATAAGTGTGAGCGATAGCATGGGGGTCACAGTGTTCCTCTCTCTCTCTCTCTCTCTCTCTCTCTCTCCCTCTCAGTCATGCTGAGGGACTGAAAATGTACAATACTAACATGGTTTCTGCTTTCCAGTGGCCAAATCAAGATAAGAAGCCGTTAACAGTCCATTATCAATTAAATGGGCTCCTCAATCCATCTCTCTGTCATACCAACACACACATTATGCACTGACCCAGTGACTCTCACGGGCAGACATATGTCATTGCGATCACACATGCTCACTGGTATACTAACACTCACACACACTCACACACACACACATACACTCACACATATGCTCACACACACACCCACATACCACACATGCGCACAGCTGAAAGAAAGAGCCCAAGGTATAGGGACAGGATCACAGAAAGAGAGGTGCTGCGATGAATATTTTCTGTAGACGCTGTGTGTGTATCAAACCCCCCGATCTCCCCCCACCCTCAGTGCCATTAAATGTGTTTGTGGAGGAACAGCTGTGCTCCAGCTCTCCATGGAAACGCACTGCATTCCACTACCAGATACATTACAGACCCCATTCCATAGGGGCTTCATGCGTGGGGGGGCAGGATGAGCTCGTATGAGTCCATTTCTCAAACCCCCCTGGTCACTGTTGAGATGAGAGCATAGGTCTCTCTCAACTACATTTTAGTCTGGTATTTAGACATAAAATTTTATCTCCCTTTCTGTCCCTTTTGCCCAGCATATTGGGAAAAACATGTTGATGATGTGAGGTAATTTGATTCGCTCGCTATCTTAAAAAAGTGAAAATTTCTTCTCATTTTTTTTTCTAAAATGAGATTTGATAGTGTCATGACAAGTCTAAAACTGTCATTAAAGCATAAGTTTTTTTTTGTTTTGTCCTCTGACCACCCTCACGTGCCTGTTGTTGGTGCTTTCGATGGCGGACACGGGTTAGAATGGGCCCTCCGGCTGGTTTATAGCGACGGAGCGCAGTACACAGCAGGGTGTGATGTGACACATTCGTCATGAAAGTGTCATTAAAAGTCTTTGTGACCTGTGCCGCAGTGGCCCTTCTGTCAGAGCAGATCCGACAGGACAGGCTTTGGTGCACTTGTACAGTGATGAGCATTGGGCACCTAACACCCTGCCACCGGTTCGTGGTTTGTCCGTCCTTGGACCACAGTCGGTAATTACTCAATGCTAACTGGGAGCGCCCCAGAAACCTTGCCGTTTTGGAGAAGTTTGATCCAGTCATCTGGCCGTAACAATTATGCCCTTAAAATCTGCCCATTTGTCTTACTGACGCTTTTTCAATTAATGCACAATCCAAAGAAATTCCTCAAACCAAACACTCGGAATTACAGATGTACGGATTGGCAAACGGTCCCTACAGAATGCTAAACAAAGTGCTAACAAATCACAAAGATGATAGAAGGGTTTTTAATGCCAAGTCTTTCTTTTTTTGTCACTCAGGGTGCCTGTGGGGGCTCCGTTATTAACTGCGCCTGTAAAACTTCACGGCAGTTAATGTAATATAAGTGGGAAAGTATGAGGAAGTGCAAATGAAGGGGTTATTTCCATAAGTGCTCAGGTCCATATTCATTAAAAATCAGATAACACTACAAATCCATTCTTTCATTGATGAGGAATAAGCCCCATAAGCTAATTTTGGCCAAGAAGCACTCAAGTACAATATAAAATGAGCAGTGATTTGGGAATTCCCTAAGAAGCTACTTGTAGCGGTGACCACTTCCAGGCTAAAACTTCTACAAGAACACAAGTCCAGTCAGCCAATCAAAGCATCGCTTAGAAAACCGGTTGGCCAATAGCAGCCACTGAAGCTTTCTTACCTGACCTAAATGGCTGACTTTATAGGGCAGGATGTGTGAGTGTGTGCGTGTGTGTGTGGACTCAACCCAAAAGAGCTAAAAAAAATTAAAAAAAAGACCCGGGCAGCCAGAGACATGGGCTAAAAACAAGCGGGAAAAGAAGTCTGGAAAAACATCATCTTTTTTAGCTGCTTCTTCTTTGGCTGAACTTTCTAATAGCCACACCACATCCCTGTCAATGACGAATGAAGACTTTAAACCCGTTTGGATGATGCTAATACTCATTCATAATTTACGGAGATTGGTTTTTATTGTGACCTTTGTTCAGCTGCATTTACCTTCCATTTCACTGTACTGAAAGGCATTTAAAATGCAAAGTGGTTTTTATTGTCTAATTTGAAAACTATTGCTGATTGACATGATGACCATCAGGTATGGTAAACATTGCAAAATGTCAGGTATCTGGGTTTGAATCCTTTCTTGGTTTAACACCTCATTATGATTATGTGAATGCAGTTCCCTGGATCATGGTCGTGAATCACATTGGGAGAAATCATTTTGCACATGAAAAGTTGAAGATCAGGACCAATAAAAACACGCATGAACAAAGTCACATCATTCCCACTTCAAATGCCACAAACGAATGAATCTCTGAAGAATCAAACATTTTGAATGTTGAATGATGGCCAGTCACAAAGAAAAGATTCAGGATGCATTAATGTCTATTAAATAACTGTATCTAGATTGCAGGGATGACATATAATGACCAGATGTGTCAGCAGTCGTCCCCGACAAAGTGCCTCATCTGTGACGCCACAAAACCACATTCCATAAAACGTCTGAAGAACTGCTGAATTGACTGCTAACGATAACAGTGAGGGCAAATCTCGCTACCAAATGCGCAGTTTCCCGAGGCCGTGTTTTGCAACTACGAAAGAAACCATTTACCACCACTCAACAGTATATTTTATTATGCGTGATTAATGCCTCTCAGAGTATCTTCCATTCATTTTGTTCAAGAAGCTTTTTGACATCCATGACTATAGTATACTGGTATGACTATATTTGCTGTTCATTTTCATTTGAAAGTGGTGTGTTTTGTTTTCAGAAAGATGCTCTGTTTTAGTACTCTTAAATAATAAAATGTAATGCTGTTTATTTTTTCAATCAAGTTGAATGTTTGTTATTTTGAGGCATTATCAATTGTCTCCTAAAAGTACTCTCGTCCACAGACTGGTGTTTGAAATATCAAGAAATATAAAGAATCAAGTTCAGGCTCGAGGGTCTCCTAATATGTTTTAAGACATTTTTTCGATATTTCATTACGTTTACGTCAGCTTAACACATGTACTGTAACAGGATCCCCACAAGTCGTCAAATTCATAAAATCTTGTTTCTCTAAAAAGGACTTGCGCACCTCTGGAAATCAACCCTTCAAATGTGTTTATGCATGTTGATTAAGTTTGTCGTGGTAATCGTGAAGAGAATAAAAATGCTTTCTTAAACTTGCCTTGGAGTGCAGTATGCATGTATTTACTGTGTATTATCTGAGCTCTGGCAACAGTGTATACTGATGCATTCAACATTCATGCTCACTGAATTTATCTGCTCAAGGGTTAGCAGTTGAGTCATATGTTTAAAAAGTTAATTAGCTAAAAACACTTTGGATATGATGTTGAATTAGCTGCAAAAAGTTGATGTTGATTTCTCAAGTGATTAAATGCTGCAGAATCCATATTTGATGGTTGTTTGGCTGGCAGGAAAAAAATGCTTTAGTCGTCATGGGTGCCGCATGAACACTTAAATTAATGTCGCTGTCAATCATGTGCACTAAAGGTTGCAAATGGTTGGTGTGATTTGCTGTTTGGGTGAGATGTATTCTAATTGGTCGAGCTTGCGAGGGATTTAATCGCTGTCTGGTGTGACATGAAGCTGCTGGATGTGCGTGTGTGTGTTCGTGTGTGTAAGTAATTGTGCTGGTCTTCATGTGTGTGTTTGCATGTGTGCGTACACGTGTGTGTGTGTGGTGTGGTGTGGTGATCTGTTTTCTCACAAAGAACCACGATGCCATGGAAACCCAGGCAGTGGGTGATTATGTTGTGTTTGGGGCAGTTAAACCGGATCAATTTTTACCATCCATAACTGATTAATTACTGCCCAATTAAGCCTGGCATCTCGCTTTATATTTCAGCGTTTAACGAATCAGTCACGGTACACTTGCGGTTCGTTTGTGACGAACGACGTTTGCGGAAACACTGCTAATGATCGCATTGATGAGTCTATTACCTGCGTTATTAGGGATAGATGCTTTTCTCCGATCACTTGGGTGTGTAGTCATCCGCACAACATGGGTGACTGACGGACTTGTTTGCACTTCGTTGCATTTTGTTATTTTACATTGTGTGGGTAAGATAAATAGAAAAATTTTAAATTAAGGGGAAAAGTAGCGGAATTGTGAGATAATTATTGGGTTGGAGAGGGGGAGAGAAATTGGTGTCATAAAGAAATAATAAGAGAAATAGAGAGAGAGAGTGTGTGTGTGTGTGTGTGTGAGAGAGAGAAAGAGAGAGTGAGAGTGACTGATAAAGAAAGAACGCCCTATTCTCTGTGGGGTCAGGTGGAAAAGACAGTGACCGGCCCTTACTGATGACATCATCCATCGCCAGTGCACTTGGGGACTAAAAACCCAATATGGAGATTGGACCCTATCTGAGAATTTTGGGTTGGACCTCTGTCAATGGTATACCACCCCTGTGAGAAAGAGAGGGTGTCAGTTTAGTGGAGGGGGTGAATTTGGGGGTGGGAAATAATGCTGTGCTGGGATTGGATTGACTAATCACATCCAAACCGGCTCAACCAATCATATACTGATGGGCTAAACCAATCCTTTGAAACCAACTGCATGCTATGCGTGCGTGTGTGTGTGTGTGTGTGTGTGTGTGTGTGTGTTGGGAGGCTGAGGATGGGGGGATGAGTGCATAAAAGCCTCTAGAATTTTGTGAGAATCAAGCAAAGACCATCTGGTGTGTAAGAAGATCTCATCAAAGGAACACTGTGGGCACTCGATACCATGGAGTTAATTAGACTGTTCTCGACCCAACCCCATACCATAGAGCTAATCAGCCTGTTCTCTATTCTACCATTATACTATAGAGTTTAAATAATTGTTCTCAACTCAACTATTATATGTTGGTTTAATAATTGTTCTCAACTCTAAAATTATACCATAGGATTAAGCCAGCTGTGCTCTACTTTACCATTTTAACAGAGTTTTAATCAAACTATTATCCAATCTACCATTATTCCAGAGAGTTAATCATACTCTTATCTGAACTACCTTTATCACATAGAGTTACTCAGACAATTATCTGATCTACCATTATTCCTTAGAGTTAATCAGACTATTATCTGATATACCATTATACCATAGAGTTAATCAGACTATTATCTGATCTACCATTATTACTCTGAGTTAATCTGGCTATTATCTGATCTACCTTTATTAGATAGAGTTAATCATACTATTATCTGAACTACCTTTATCACATAGAGTTAATCAGACAATTATCTGATCTGCCATTATTCCTTAGAGTTAATCAGACTATTATCTGATATACCATTATTCCATAGAGTTAATCAGACTATTATCTGATCTACCATTATTACTCTGAGTTAATCTGGCTATTATCTGATCTACCTTTATTAGATAGAGTTAATCATACTATTATCTGAACTACCTTTATCACATAGAGTTAATCAGACAATTATCTGATCTACCATTATTCCTTAGAGTTAATCAGACTATTATCTGATATACCATTATTCCATAGAGTTAATCAGACTATTATCTGATCTACCATTATTACTCTGAGTTAATCTGGCTATTATCTGATCTACCATTATTCTATAGAGTTAATCAGACTATTATCTGATCTACCATTATTAGATAGAGTTAATCAGACTATTTTCTGAACTACCTTTAACACATAGAGTTAATCAGACTATTATCTGATATACCATTATTCTGTAGAGTTATTCAGACTATTATCTGATATACCATTATTCTGTAGAGTTATTCAGACTATTATCTCATCTACCCTTCTTCCATAGAGTTATTCAGGCTACTATCTGATCTACCATTATATCATGGAGTTAACCAGACTGATCTGTGCTCTATTATTACACTATCAACATAATTAGATAACATACTCTCTATTCTAACATTATGTCAAACAGTTCAGCCGAGTATTTTTTATCGTATTATTAAATTATTGAGTTAATCAGGCTTCCCTCTACTATTATACCGAAGATTAAAGCATTTGATCTCTACCCTATGAATCACCAGAGACAATCTGATGACTAATTTCCACTATGATACTTTGGAGTTAGACAGCACTCAACTGAACTGTAGTACCACAGAGTAGGCCTAAATCTGAAATGCTCACTCCCGCTATCCCCTGTAGTGAGTCCATCTTCATTTTGCTCTGGATTTTACCATGGAGTTAGTTACTAGCTCCACTCAAGCTAAGGTGCTCTACTGTGGGGTACTTTCATCCAGCTGCAACTATGGCTGCGTTCAGGGTTAGGGCTGTGTGCGCTCTGCGATTCCCCTCTGTTTTTACAACTGCGTTTAGTGGTAGCTCTGCTAAAGTTGTGTGAGTTATGACTGCGTTTAGGCTTAGCCTGTCTGTAGTTTAGGCAGCGATTAGGGTTAGCTCTGCTAGTGTTGTTTGATACCGCTCTGTAGTGAAGGCAGCGTTTAGAGTTAGCTGCGCTAGTGTTGTGTGATAGTCCTCTGTAGTTATGGCAGCATTTATGGTTAGTTCTGCTAGTGTCGTGCGATACCGCTCTGTAGCTATGGCAGCCTTCAGAGTTAGCTCTGCTAGTGTTGTGTGATAGTCCTCTGTAGTTATGGCAGTATTTAGGATTAGCTCTGCTAGTGTCATGTTATATTCCTCTGTAGTTGTGGCAGCGTTTAGGGTTAGCTCTGCTAGTTGTGTGTGATACCTAGCTGTAGCAGTGGCTGTGTTTAGGGTCAGCTGTGTCGATTAGTGGTTAGCCTTGCTGATTGATGGGCGCTGAATGGACTGAGACCAGGGGCCGTAAATCCAGGGTCAGATTAGGCCTCAGCAAACTGATCCCTGCAGTGACTTACTTGGCCAATCAATCGATTGCCCTGCCAGTCACTCTGAGCCATGGATAATGCCCCCACCACGAGCATGGCCACCTGGGAGAGAGGATTGTCTGCTTGAATGTTGCTGGATTTTGTGTGTGTGTGTGTGTGTGTGAGTGTGCAGCTCTGTGTGTATGTGTGTGCGCGAGTACATACGTATGTGTGTGTGTGTGTATTTGTGTTGCTGAATGTGTGAGTATACACATGTCTATGTCTGTTTGTGTACAGGTTTCAGTGTGTGTGTGTATGTGTGTACCCACATGTGTGTATATGATTGTGGGTATGTGAGCATTCATATCTTCAATCATATGTCATTCATCTCACAGCCCTATCCCAAGTGGCGGGGGGGGGCTTTTAACAGTCTGTTTACCCAAAGGGGTGAAATGGTCCCCCACCCAAGCTTGATGTCTGAAACTCAGTGACATCATCACATCAGTGGCATCACCAGTTCAGAACACCATGGCTTGAGTTGAAAAGTTACTGATTTTTTTGCCAGAAGCTGAACATCGAACAGAGTGGCCAATCAAGTGCTGTTTCCCTTTGTCATATCTTTCACACTCTGAAAATTAAAAGCTGGATTTACTGAAAGCCATCTTAACTTTGCACAGAAACTTATATGCCGCACTATTATTAAATCAAGTTACTTATGTGGATGTTACCTAATGCAGTTGCGTGGGACCCGTTGACATTTTAAGCACACCCAAAATTTCACTTTGTTGAGTGCTGTCTCGCCACTTCCACGGATATTCTGCGCAACCCATCTCTTTAAGTGGCCGACTGCGTCCTCGCTCAATGCCCCTAAGCCATCGATCCTCCGCATCGCCGTAGCTTTACTGGCAGTTTCAGTTCCACACCCCATGAAATCCACAGACAGCGAGGCGCACCGTCCGACCCAGCGTCAAACGCCCTTGTGAAGTAACCAGAGTCTTTACAGGGCTCATAAAAACTGAAAACAGTTTTCAACAGATCCCTGGGAAAGGTTTCAAATTAAATAAGTCACTGATGGCACTGCAGGCCGGTGAATTAAAGGGAACCGTTACACCAGTGATTAGTGTTTTCGCTTGCCTGTTTGAATTGAATGCTTCTTCCAACTAAAGCCTGCTTTTGTTTTTGACTCTTTTATTCAAATATAGCTGGAAATAATTTTTGCTCAATGCTTGAGCCAATCACTCTATCCATCTTGTTTCAAGCGCAATACCAACCCACCTGTCACTCCCTTCACACACACACACACACACACACGGTTGAATAATCATACTTGTGAGGACATTGTATTGACTTTCTTTCATTCTGCATGAATAATGCCTCACCCAAACACTAAGTGTAACCGTAATCCTAACTTCCTTGCATCATCTGTGCTTTCTCGAAAGTTGGTTCTCACAAGTACAGCTATACAAGCCCGTACACACACATACACCCACATACACTTCATGATACAAGGGAACAGTGGAATTAACATGTCTCTGCGGGAAATGTCCCAAATGTACCCTGAAAGGTGCTATTATGTTATTTGGATACTAATGAGTACATTTCATTAGCACAATAGATGGCACTCGGAAAGTGCATGACCTCCACCATCACATTACCATCGAACACGAGTGTTAAATGAGTCTCCACAGTGCTTTTCTTACGCACATAGAAATTCTTTCAGATCCTGGGTAAAGGAAGAGTCCAATATTCACCAAAATAGAACCACTTCCTCTTTAGCACAGAATCTATCAATGCACAAAATTTTTTTGACATCCATCCATAATTTTCTAAGATATCCCATTGACTAAAGAACAAACAAACAAATACAAGTGAAAATGTATTGCCTCCTAGCGGCAGTATAGAAAGTACCAATGAATTGTTAAACCAATGGCGAGGGGTCCAGTTTTACTACCCCGAGAGACGAGCTTTTGTAGCCTTTATTTTTTTTATACCTTCTTTCCTTGGAGTGTACCTTGTTTTTATAGGGCCGTCTGTTTGTTTGTTATTTAAAGTTTTGGGTGAGCCAAGGGTTGCTCAGGCAACTGTGAGCACCACTTGAGTGAGGTCATAGCCCCTATAAGGCCTCTGGGTAAGGACATCGTGCCCGGAGAACAAAGGCGGCCATTTTGGAGCGATTAATCCTGTTAAGTAATGGTGGGGATTGGGGGGGTGAGAGAAACCACCTCCCAGTGGAGTATTTCACAGCCGTACGGAGGACTAAAGCGTGACCGCCTTCTCCTCATTCAGTCTCCCCCATTTCACGCTGTTTTATTCCTTTATTTATTATTTTATTTGCGCCATTCTCTGCACATTTTATGGGGCATTAAATTAATTTGATCGCACACAATGGCTCGGTAAGCTCTTTCCTATACAGCCGGGACATCACAGTGGAAAAAGAGTTCCTCTGCTTGAGAAATATGGCGGAGTATTTTTTCATATACGGTATGCTGTATATGCATTTTTATTCAAAAACAGCCATGGGCTCAGTGTAAGCCCATATATTGTGATTCACTTATGAAAACAGATTATATTGTACTTAAATCTTTTAAAGGTTAAAAGCCCAGTACAGAACAATTCGGTACTCTTAAAAAGACTTCTAGCGTTATTTGAGATGGACATATTTCTGAGTTAGTTCTTAGGTTTTTTTAGCCACTGCCAGACATCAGGTATACCCTGCAGATGTTGTGGCACTGCTGTTGGGTAATTTTGTAGCATGATTTCAGGCTTTAGGGTCAGTTGGAGCGCACGTCATTGTGATTTTGTGAGGGATAGTGTACGTTAAAGGCTTCAGTAAATATATGGGTACACTGATGAATTCCATCTCAGAAAGTTGTGCTTTTCACTCTGGATAAAACTGTGCTGAGGGAGAGTACCATGAGGTAGCATAAAGAAAGAATTACAAATTTTCTGGACTCGTATCACCAAAAATACATTTTCCCTGGTCATGCCCCCTGTATAGTGCTCTCCTCTGTAAATAATAGCCCAGAGAAGGTTGACTTTGAACTCAGCAGAGTTTAGCGGTTAGACCCCCGTTTACCACATCAGTGTTTGAAATGCGCTGTTTGAAATTCCAGTTGTTTTCCACCTCACAAACAGAGCTGCTTTACACTGTTCACGCCTACCATCTCTGTGTCATCTCTTTCTCCCACAGCCATGCTTGACTTCTACATCTTTTCATTGCTATTGGCTGTGTTTTGGTGGCAATCAGCTCACTCAAAATGGTCTGTGCTTCTGTGGGGAGAAAACTACAGACAGTAAAAGTCCTAGAAATGCTAGATTTACAATACCTACAACACCTTAAGATAGACTCTTGGGATGACCTGAAAGTTTTACAGAAAGCTACCAAACATATCTTTGGCTGGAAAAGAAGGAGGAGTGAAGACCAGGCGCATCGTTAGACCTGAAAATTCCGGGGCTAATATCCCTCCCTTTATTGAAAATAATTAGTCCTGGCTAATTCTAGATGGGGCTAATTCTAGATGGGTTTTCTTTATTAAGACATTTTCCAATTCAAGAATAATCAAGTGGCCATTGAAGACACGGCTTCTCTCCCCCATGCGATCTACAAAAGTAACAGCAACAAAATAATGGGCTACATTCAGTGCAGAAAAATAATTTAATTATAATTAGGTCTATGCACTGTCACTTGGAGACGGCATTTCAGACCTCTTCAGCGAATTAAGGTAATTTTGGTGACTAGTACGTGGTTTCGTCCGTTTACATTTTCCAATCAGACAGCTGTCTATTTTTTTACAGCGAGCTGAGGGACCTGCTGCAAAAACAAGTGTACGTACTTGTCGCCGAAATTACCTTCATTCAATGAAGAGTTCTGAAATGCCGTCGCCGAGTGATGGTGCATAGACCTAATTATAATCAAATTTTTTTTCGGTACTGAATGTGGCCCATTTTTTTATCGCTTTTAGATTGCATTGCCACTTGATTATTCTTGAATTGGAAAACATGTTAATAAAGGCAAACCATCTAGAATTAGCCAGGACTAATTATTTTAAATAAAGGGAGGGATATTAGCCCCAGAATTTTCAGGTCTAACGACGCGCCTGGTGAAGACTGGTTTTAAGATAATGAGGAACACATCCTCAACCCTCTCAAAGATACAAAACTCAGGGGTGACAAAAAGCTACTATGAGAAAAGATCAGGAAGCTCAAGAACAAAAGGTTTCAGCAAAAAGCAAATGAAGCGGAAAAACACGCAAACGAGAAAAAACTTCAGGGAATTCTACACAGTAATCAATGATGTTTATGGCCCCAAATCAAAGAACCTCCATCCTGTAAGAGCAAAAAGTGGCGATGGTCTCACCTCTCCAGAGGCCATCAAAGAGAGATGGGTTGAGCACTTCAATTAATTACTTAACCAGCCCAATGATGTTGACAAGAGCATATGTGAAGAACTCGAACAGCATCAAGTCACTGAGGATCTCGATGCACTCATCAAATTGGAAGAAGTTCAGAAAGTTCAACTTTTTGATTACTGGACGCAGTTATCAAGAGCGTGGACCGTTTTAAGTATTTTGGCAGTTATGTTACCAAAGATTGCAAAAGAGATGAGGAGATTGAAGCTCAAATTCAAGCAGCATCCTGCGCATATGGTTGGCTCAGGGACGGGGTGTTTGACAATCGAGAACTTACCGTTGAAACAATACTCAAGGTATATAACCAATGTATTATACCGCTTATAATGTACGGAAGCGAGACCTGGACCCTATACCGCCATCACATCAAGCCTCTCAAGACAATCCAACAACGACACTTAAGAACCATCTTAAAGATCAGATGGGATGACTTCATCACCAACGATGAAGTGCTAGATCGTGCTAACGCAACAGATATCGAGATCACACTCATCAAGAACAGGTTACGGTGGATGGGACATGTTTCCCGTCTGCCAAATGAGCAACCTGTGAAGACACTTCTGTATGGAGAACTTCAAGTGGGATCCAGGACAGTTAGCCGCCCTCTGCTGAGATTGAAAGACACCCTGAAGGATATACTGAACAGAGGAGAGGTACACTACCTGACAAAAGTATTAGGACGTCACTATTTATGTGTGTGATTTTCTTACAGTGCAGTTGAAAATAGTGAATGTATCATATTTGGAAATAGTTGTTTTATCAAATAAAAATACAGACCCCATTTTGGATACACCAAACTGAATTATTCTAAGTCTTGACCCTCCTTTTATAGAGAATCAAAATCACCCCATGTGCCACACCTGATCATATTGATTGAACTAATAGTAGCCGTGGTCTTCCATTATAACAAAGACACAATTCCAAACTTGTTAATTTGAAGATTACCATCTTGCAAGCACTATTTATTATAATATCTCTTATTTATTACAGACCCAAAGTGAGAGTTTTTTATGCAGAGAAAAAATATGCCAATTTGTATATCTGTAGCATCCCCAAATGTTCAAATAATGTTCTCTGATGTTTACATGTACATTTTAGGACACCATTAAATTCCTACAACGCTCACATGTGTAATATAGCACATAAATCAAAGGTTGAGTGAGAATGAGGATCGTCCTAATACTTTTGTCAGGTAGTGTACTTAAAACATGACACAGCGCAGTAGATGATCGAACAGCATGGCGGAAACTGATGTAGGATGTATGTGGAAGAATGGACAATGACAGGCACAAGGGCAATGAAGAAAGAAGGACAAAATGACACTAAAGGAGAGGGAAAGTCAAAATATATATGTGAACCTCCAGCACCAAACCAGTCACATGGGTCAATTTTTCAAATATGAGTTTTTGGGCTCATATTAGATGATGAGCCCAAAAACATATTTGAAAAATTGACCCATGTGACTGGTTTGGTGCTAGAGGGTTCTCACACACACACACACACACACACACACACACACACACACATATCTTGAGTGTTATGGAAAAACATTGTTTTTTTAGGTCCATTTTTGTACTTACTAGGCTTTGCCTCATCACATGTAGTAAGATACATAAAAAATAATCCCTGATTCTCTATGTTGTTTTTTGTTTTGTTTGTTTTCTCTAAAACAAGTCATCGGTTTTTAATTGTTTCCTAAGGAAAAACCCAGCAAGTTTATCTTCCTGGGTTTTGCCGCATTAAATTTTCTATTTTTTGTTATGGCAAAACCTAGCATGTTGAATGTGCCAGTTATGAAGCGGCAAACCTATTACATGATCTACCAGGTTATTTCCCATGCAGGGCATTGGATATACTGGACATTCATGGTTTGAATTCATAATTCGCATAATTGGCGTGGTAATAACGACTGAAAAATTGCTTCAACAGGGAAACGGATGATGGAGTCAACACTGAAAAACTGTCAAACACCACTGCAACTACATAACTGCCAGGTTTTTGTCCATCATATTGATTATTGATATTTTACATTTTTTGATAGAAAAACCTTGTCATCGTAGTGCCATGGATGCTAACAAAAAAAGAAAAAAATCTTCCCTAAATATTTCTTATTATGTAATGAACAAATAATTGCCAAGTCAATTTCGTTGTCGGACAAGAGCTTAAACCCTGAGGGATACAGTTTTCGGTCTTTTTTTTTCTAAATCTGCTTTTTGGTACTTGCTAGGTTTTTCCATGACACTCAAGTTTTATATATATGGGGTTTTTGTCAGAAGTTCATAAACCTCACTTTCAGTCATCCCAAAATGTAATCTTTTATTAACATATTGTCAAGACACTGCAAAGAAGTTGGCCTGCACAACATTTCCATGGTAATCTCTCACCAAAACTTTTTAGTACACTGAATTATTAGGGTTTTTACCCTGCTGAAAAAAAAACATTTTGTGACCAGTGGTAGCAAATTAATTTAAATTACACCCAAAAAAAATCTAAATTGTGCTCTACACCATCAAATAGATGACACTGATGTGCACCATTGGCGCAGTTGGACCAATCACCTGCCAGGACGGGGTTCGCGATCTCAAGCATAGCAATAAGGCTAATTTGTTTACAAACGTCCATAGCTGCTATTGGCTGCTTGTGTAGTGTAATATTATAATGAATACCATGCGGAAAGCTAGAATTCTGCACATTATGTTGGTGTATAGATGAGAAGGATTCCCCAGTAAAAACATGGAGGGATTTCTCTATGAAATTGGTTAATCTGCAGCTTTGTTTTCGATATTTTTCCATCATGAAATGAAATACTGTTAACAAACAGCCCATATCCTACCTTTTATCAATGTTTTCTCACACGGACAGTGTACAAGGCGGCATTATAACATTATTTAGTGGCTGAAAATGAGCAAAACTATTTTTGAAAATTAATTCCCTCAGGCACATGTTGGCATTTACTTGCAATTTGCTTGAGCGGCTAGCGATTAAATAATGATATCAGCTATTCTCCTTGTCAGATGGTTGAAGTGAGCCATCTTTAACTTTGCCATGAAAATGGCATAACTATCTTCTGATTTTATCGAGTGGAAACAGTGTTTTTTGTTATTGCTGTTCTCAGTAAAATGTGTTTTACATGTGTGGTAGGGATGGGAAAATCAGGAAGTTTTCGATCTAATTCAAAGGCAATTTGTGTGAAGTTGCATTAAATTCAAAGACAATTTGCAAAGTTTCATTAAATTCTAATGAAATTTGTGAAGTGGCATTAAATTCTAAGGTAATTTGTGAAGTTGTGTTTAATTCAAACAGTTTTTTTGGAGTTACATTTAATTCAAATACAATTTGTGAAGTCACATTTAATTTAATGCCACTTAGTGAAGTTTAATTTAATTTAGTGAAGTTGCATTTAATTCTAGTCTTGGTGAAAAATGAGGGCTGTGGCTGAAAGCGCACATGCAAGCGATATTCATGCTGTTGCCGGGGCAACAAAATTAACCTGCTAAATGCCTGTGCTCACATGCACATGTGTACACATGTTCTGACACAGTCACAGACAATTACAAATTCACACACACACTCACACATTCACATGCCTAAGCACACACCCCGGACAGACACACACACAGCACATGCATGCATGCCCACACACAGGCATGCACCTCTGCTTACACACACTGACACAAGTAGACAAACACACACACACACATACAAGCACTGCTGGATAGTGTGGTGTTGTCTGGTAAAACATGCAAGGTGAGGTGACTTCAGTTCACATGATGGTTTCCCGCTCAATGATAGACAGCACATCAGTCATTGTGGTTCACTGTGCCCCACCCAATTATAGAGAAAATCCATTCCATTTATCATCTTTCCACAGATGTGTGTGTGTGCATGCGTGTGCATGAGGTTGTGAAGCCACCAAACTCATTATAAATGTGGACCTAATCAAAGAAATACAAATGGTGGTGGATGCTTGTTGTGTATATGTTTGTGATTTAGGCAGAGTCAATATCCCTACTGTTCAGCTGAACCAGCCTGGCTCATTACAGCCCTTTCCCACTTTAGAGCTGAACCAGGCTGGCTCATTACAGCCCTTTCCCACTGTAGAGCTGAACCAGGCTGGCTCATTACAGCCCTTTCCCACTGTAGAGCTAAACCAGGCTGGCTCATTTTAGCCCTTTCCCACTGTAGAGCTGAACCAGGCTGTCTCATTACAGCCCTTTCCCACTGCAGAGCTGAACCAGGCTGGCTCATTACAGCCCTTTCCTACTGTAGAGCTGAACCAGGCTGGCTCATTATAGCCCTTTCCCACAGTAGAGCTGAACCAGGCTGGCAAATTATTGCCCTTTCCCACTGCAGAGCTGAACCAGGCTGGCTCATTATAGCCCTTTCCCACTGCAGAGCTGAACCAGGCTGGCTCATTATAGCCCTTTCCCACTGCAGAGCTGACCCAGGCTGGCTCATTATAGCCCTTTCCCACTGTCGAGCTGAACTAGGCTGTCTCACTATAGCCCTTTCCCACTGCAGAGCTGAACCAGGCTGGCTCATTACAGCCCTTTCCCACTGTAGAGCTGAACCAGGCTGTCTCATTATAGCCCTTTCCCACTGCAGAGCTTAACCAGGCTGTCTCATTATAGCCCTTTCCCACTATAGAGCTGAACCGGGCTGGCTCATTATAGCCCTTTCCCACTGTAGGGCTGAATCAGGCTGTCTCATTGTAGCCCTTTCCCACTGTAGAGCTGAACCAGGCTGGCTCATTATAGCCCTTTCCCACTGCAGAGCTGAACCAGGCTGGCTCAATATAGCCCTTTCCCACTGCAGAGCTGAACCAGGCTGTCTCATTATAGCCCTTTCCCACTGCAGAGCTGAACCAGGCTGGCTCATTATAGCCCTTTCCCACTGCAGAGCTGAACCAGGCTGGCTCATTATAGCCCTTTCCCACTGCAGAGCTGAACCAGGCTGTCTCATTATAGCCCTTTCCCACTGCAGAGCTGAACCAGGCTGGCTCATTTTAGCCCTTTCCCACTGTAGAGCTGAACCAGGCTGTCTCATTATAGCCCTTTCCCACTGTAGAGCTGAACCAGGTTGCTGAATGAATGAAAATAAATATCAGGAGAGTACAAACCAAAGGTTGGAGAAAAAATGAGAAACAGAAAGGAGACAAAGAGCAGCTTCTGAGTCAGGTGTGGCCCTTTGCCTTTAGACTGACCGTCGTGTGGCCCAATGATTAAAAGCGCATGCATCGAAAATCCAGGTCTGCGATTTACTGTCATGCCAGTAAATCTCACTCACATTTAACTGGAGTGAGTGGGAGAGAGTGACAATGAGAGAGATAGATAGAGAGAGAGCGAGGGAAGGAGACAGGGCATGCTAAATAGAGAGAGTGAGAGAGAAAGAGAGAGCGAGAGAGAAGGCAGAGTAAGGGAGGGGTGGATGTGGGACGTCTTGCGGGAAAATGGGTTCAGGAGAGCAGGTCTGGGCATGTGGGGAGGACTTGGGCGTTTCCTTCAGCCAAACTGCCCACCCCTCGCAACTCCTGTGTATCCTGGAGTTAGTGAACTATTTGGCTGATAAACCGATAGCTGGTTAACCTGCTCTGGCAAGATCATAAACCAGCTCAACATATTCCATGCTGGATTTACATGATAGTAATGATGATAATGAAGACGACGATTGTTAGTATTATTATTAGTCTTGTATTCTTCTTATGATTACAAGCCCAATTCTGAAATAGTTGGGTCGAAATGTAAATTCTGAATAAAATCAAAATGCAACCACTTTCAGTTCACATGAGCCAATATGTTATTAACAAAAGAACATAGATAACTTTTCAAATGTTGAAACTGAGACATTTTACATTTTTATCCAGAAAATAAGCTTATTTCAAATTTTCTGGCTGCAACAGGTCTCAAAAAAGTTGGGACACTGGCATAAAAAGGGCTGAAAAAGCAATTAATATATAAGAGAATCAGCTGAAACAAAATTTAAAAAGTTATTAAGTTAACTGGCATCAGGTTTGTAACATGATTGGCTATAAAAGGGATGTCTTAGAGAGGCTGAGTCTCTCAGAAGTAAAGATGGCCAGAGGCTCTCCAACCTGTGAAAAAAATTGTGGAATACTTTAAAAACAATGTTCCTCAACGTCAAATTGTACAGGCATTGAAGGTCTCATCAGCAAAAGTGCATAACATTATCAAAAGATTCAGAGAAAGGGGAAAAATCTCTGTGCCTAAGGGACAAGGCCGAAGACCTTTACTGGATGTCTGATCTTCGGGCCCTCAGACGCCACTGCATCACTCACCGGCATGATTCTGTCATTGATATTACTAAATGGGCCCAGAAATACTTCAAGAAACCACTGTCTGTAAACACAGTCTGCCGTGCCATCCACAGCCACCTAAAACTCTATCATGCAAAAAAGAAGCCATTGTTGAGCATGATCCAGAAGCACTGCCTTGTTCTGTGGGCCAAGGCTCATTTAAAATGGACTGTAGCAAAGTGTCCTGTGGTCAGACGAGTCCAAATCATGGGCGTCATGTCCTCCGGGCTAAAGAGGAGAAAGACCACCCCTCCTGTTATCAGTTTTTAGTTCAAAAGCCAGCATCTCTGATGGTAAGGGGATGCATTAGTGCATGTGGTGTGGGACACTTGCATGTTTCAAAAAGCACCATGAATGCTGAAAGGTGTGTAAAGGTTTTAGAGCAACATGTGCTCCCCTCCAGATGACATCTATTCCAGATGAGGCCTTGTGTATTTCAGCAGGACAATGCAAAACCACATACTGCAGCTATTACAACAGCATTGCATCGTAGTAGAAGAGTCCGTGAGCTGAACTGGCCTGCCTGCAGTCCTGATCTTTCAGTGATTGAGAACATTTGGTGCATAATTAAATGAAAAGTCAGTCAAAGGAGACCCAAAACTCTCCAGCAGCTGGATGCCTGTATTAAACATGAGTGAGATCAAATTCCAATGGCTAAACTTAAGAAACTTGTCTCCTCAATGCCAGGCGCCTCCACTCTGTGTTAAAAAGAAGAGGGGATGTCACACCACGGTAAACAGGCCCCTGTCCCAAATTTTTTGAGACCTGTAGCAGCCATCAAATTTGAAAAGAGCTAATTTTGTGGATAAAATTGAAAAATTTCTCAGTTTCAACATTTGCTCTGTTATCTCTGTTCTCTTGTGAATAAAATACTGGCTGGTGTGATTTGAAAGTCATTGCGTTTTGATTTTATTCACAATTTACACTTTGTCCCAACTATTTCAGAGTTAGGATTGTATTATCATTGTTATTATTATTATTATTATTATTATTCATCCATCCATCTATTAACTGTATTACTTCCTCCTCACTCGGTTTGCAGGTGAGCAGGAGCCCATCTGAGCTGACTGTGGGCAGAAAGCAGGGATTCGCCCTGGACCACCACCCACTGCCCCCAATTCTTCTTCTTCTTCTTCCAATTCTGATTATTATTCCTCTTCTTCTAACATTTAGAATGAATCCTTCTCCGATTATCAACCCTCAGACAGAAGTGCTAAGAAGTCACTGTTCTTCACTGGGGTTTCAGCATATACTGTATGATGCAAGACATTAATCTGCCACTTTGATCGACAGAAGCACATGATTATAAACGAAAATAAAAGGGTGAATTACTCATCATCATCGCTGCAAGTGCTCGAATTGAACTTCTGTATTTAAACCTAAAAAGCTGAGTGTGATTTCCCCTCTCTCTGAAAACCGTTAACCCCATCGGACCTCCGCTAACCGGGGGGCCAGATACCTCTGTGTATGGAAATGGCCGGGAATTGAAATGTCAGTGTTATAAGAGCTGGCATTTGGCAAATCTGCGGGAACGGAAAGGGACCTTGCTGGGTATTCGAGCGGCAGGTGAGCCCTGTAAAAATCCTGTTAGCCCCTGTGGCAGCTCGGAGAGTCGGAACGGCGCGTCGAATTAGCAAGCCACATTGGAATTTTTACACAAGGAAGAAAACCGATGCATGTGTTTCTAACTTGTTGCTGGGGAATTTGGTTGGAGTCGTAAAGGGTTCGATTACAGCCATGCTCCAGCTCTGGGATCTGTGTGTATGTGTGTGTGTGTGTGTGTGTGTGTGTGTGCGCGCGTGTGTGTGTGTGCGTGTGTGTGTGTATGTGTGTGCGTGTGTTCAGGGGCGGGGGTGTGGGTGGGGGGGGGGTGTGTTTAAGACTGAGGTAGAAGAAGCAATTGTGTCCATTTTGTGGGATTTCTGTGGGTTTTCGGGGAAACTCCTGTGAATGTGTTATTTCTATAATCTTACGCTCCCTCTCTCTCTTTCCCTCACATCCTCCCTCTCTTCCTCTCTCTCTCCCTCTGTCTCCCTCTCTCTCTCTCTCTTTCCCTCACATCCTCCCTCTCTTCCTCTCTCTCTCCCTCTGTCTCCCTCTCTCTCTCTCTCTCTTGCCCTCTTACCCTCCCTCTCTCTCTCACCCCATCCTTCTCTCCACAGGCTGGAGTGGGTGGAGATTATCGAGCCGCGCACGCGGGAGCGCATGTACGCTAACCTGCTGACGGGCGAATGCGTGTGGGACCCGCCGCAGGGCGTGAGGATTAAGCGCACGGGCGAGAACCAGTGGTGGGAGCTGTTCGACCCCAACACCTCGCGCTTCTACTACTACAGCGCCGCCTCGCAGCGCACCGTCTGGCACCGCCCCCAGGGCTGCGACATCATCCCGCTCGCCAAGCTGCAGACGCTCAAGCAGAACTGCGACTCGCCGCGGCGCGTCTCCGCCGACAACAGCCCCGCCCACAGCGGCACCGCGCTCAGCCAGGAGGGCAGCACCTCGTCCTCTCTGGAGCAGGAGCTCGGAGACAAGGCCCTGCCGCCCACCGCCACTGGGAGAGAGGAGGGAGAGAGGTGAGAGAGGGACTGAGAGAGAGGAGGGAGCGAGGAAGGAGAGATCAGGCAATCATGTTCCTCTGGTGATCCCTTTATAGGCGGAGCTACTGCATGATGTCAGCATTCGGATCAATCAAACAAACTCCTCAGACCTTCTCAGAAAAATAAAACCGTTTCTAGACCAACTGCGAGTGGGAGAGAGGTGGGAAAGAGAGAGTGAGAGAGGGAGAGGGAGAGGGAGAGGTGAGAGACTGGAAGAGGTGGAGCGAGGAAGGAGAGATCAGGCAATAATGTTCCTCTGGTGACCCCATTATAGGCGGAGCCACTGTATGATGTCAGCCATATACTTGTTTGGACCAATCAAACAAACTCCTCCAACCTTCTCAGAAATAAAAACATTCTAAATAGCCCAACTGCCACTGGGAGAGAGAGAGAGAGATTGAGATTTAAAAACGCGCTTTATTTACCTTGTGATGTCACCACAACACATCTACCGCATCAAAAATAAACAAAAAGCAAAAAAGATAAAGAAAATTAAAGTAAATCCAGGTATATAATCAAAAATGAATCATTAGTAACCCTTCCTGCACAGAGCATAACACTTCCCCAACCCCCCATGAGCATGTAAAACTATCCAAATTATTAGTGAGCTTATAGTATTCAAATTCAACTCTTAAGCGAGAGAGAGAGAGAGAGAGAGAGAGAGGGAGGGAGAAATGAAAGAGAAGACCGAGAATAATATTCCCCTGGTGACCCCTTTATAGGTGTAGCTACGGTATGATGTCAGCCATATATTTTTTTGGACCATTGGAAAAAAAAAAACATCACAAATAGCCTCAAGTCAGTTTATTTGTGTGTTTGTGTATTTGTATTGTTTGCGATACACATGCTAGTCAACATTTCAGCAGTGGTGCAGAGTCAGCATCACATAAATAGATAATTCCCCTCTGTTGTTCCACTGTCAGGGAATAAACTGTTTTTGCGAAGAGTGAGACAGACGACTGCAGAATTAAACGGAGTCTGGGGAGCGGACTGTAAATGTGTAATGCAGTGGGTGGTGTGATGTGTTTTTAACAACACACATTAGACATCGTGACAATGAAATTTGTGTTTTAGGGACTTTTTTCCAGCTCATTTGCTCTTTGACAAAGAATTCTCCGAAGAGCCAGGCGCCTTCCTTGATAGCGGACATGATTCGGAGATAGTTTGGCCGGTAGCCATATGAAGGAATATCCAAATTGCCTGTTTTGTGAAGGAAAGAGGGGTATTAGCTTAAAAGAAAGGAATCAGAGATGATGGAGTACAGTACTTTGCAGACGTAATGACTGGATACATCATTCGTTTTAGTTTTCCCGCTGGATTATTAATGTCATCATCAATCACTACAGGGATCATACCTATCTGAAGAAATGGACAAAGTTTTTTCAGTTTTGTCTCAAAGTAGCGTCAAAATCACCGAGCAACTTTTCCTTGACCTCTCTGACATTTTTATTGAGGTTAAAGGAGACCTGTTATGGTATTTTATTTCTAAACATAATTTATATAAATTATATTCAAATTATATTCAAATATTACGCATGCCATGTATATATGCTTCTATCCATGTGTGATGATTTGAATTATTATATAGCTACGTATTGAATAAGGGAGGGGTTGACAGCCAGAATTCCTTCCACCAATTTTACCAGTTCCTAGTGACATGTCTCATACATCTCTTTAAGGCTGAACTAGCTTCATTTCTTTATTTACAGTCAATTTTTTTAGTTGGCTAATAAACCACACATTTACTCTGGAGAGGTAATGTGTGCATGCTAGCTAAGTAAGTTATTTTTTAGAGTTGCACTTAGCTAGCTATCTTGCTAACAAGTTACTTCAACAACAAAGCAATACACAATAAAATAAGGTTACACTTGAATTCATTCAACATAACCTGAAATTGGAAACACCTACCCAGCTAACATTAGCTAGCTACAGATTATCCTTGAATATAAATCGGAAACGCCACTTCTTTGTGTCTTGCGAAAAACATTGTAGGTCCCCTTCAATGTAAATTTTGTTGCCAGTCCTGTGTTGTGGGCTTCTGATCCAGATTAGTAGTATTTAGCAGTTAGGAAAAATAAGTGGATAGCACATATATTGCTAGTTATGGGTTTTTTTCAATTGAAGCCGGGGATGTTGCCATAAAAAAATTGAGCCATGGAGATTTTCAGATGCAGGGAAGAACAATGCTCACTCGCCAACTTGTGACATTGCAAGGGAAGCTCAATCTGAATAGCACGCCCAATGCCATGTTTTATGAAAAAGGCAGCCCTCAAAAAAAAATGACTGGAATGTCTCACTTCACAGTTGGTGGGTTGGTAAGCACTCGATGGGCACAAGAATCGAAAAAGTGAGTTTTTCATAGCATGTCCCCTTTATAGAATAAGGGAGAGGGAAGGAAAACAGCTGCCTTTTTAAAAGAAAGCACCTGAAGTCTCCATATTGGGATCCAGTAAGCCTTGGTGTCCTTACAATAGTCACATCGAGGCCAGTCGACACTGATTAAAACAGCTGTCTCTCCATCAGTCCAGTTCAAAGCCGAGTTCATATTCAAATGAGCGTTATTATTGGCAGGCGTTCTGAGCGGAATTGCAGTGGATTGCGTGGGCACAGTGGATGAGTCATGATAAAAGCAAAAAGGTCAATAACGGGGTTGGGGGAGCAAGGTAAATAATTGAAGGAACGGAGTGTATTAATTAATAATGCTCTAGGGTTGCAAAATGGCTTGTTAGGCTAATGAGCGGGGTCTCAGCACAGCCATGCCATATTTTAGCACATCACCATCTCAGAGTTTAACTCTTGGGAATCCGAAGGTTTGGAGGCCATTTTGTCGCTGCTATCATGCATAACTCTTCCCTCGAAACCTTTTTGTTTATGTTCATGTGCACCTGCACAAACATGAATGACAACTAAAAATAAATGGAAAATACTAACAAATGAAAATGTACATTAAGTCCTGGAGGGCAGTACTGTCTGCAGGTTTAACTCCAGTCCTGGAGGGCAGTACTGTCTGCAGGTTTAACTCCAGTCCTGGAGGGCAGTACTGTCTGCAGGTTTAACTCCAGTCCTGGAGGGCAGTACTGTCTGCAGGTTTAACTGCAGTCCTGGAGGGCAGTACTGTCTGCAGGTTTAACTCCAGTCCTGGAGGGCAGTACTGTCTGCAGGTTTAACTCCAGTCCTGGGGGGCAGCACTGTCTGCAGGTTTGACTTCAGTCCTGGAGGGCAGTACTGTTTGCAGGTTTGCAGGTTTAACTCCAGTCCTGGTGGGCCACAGTGTGTGCAGGTTTAACTCCAGTCCTGGAGGGCAGCACTGTCTGCTGGTTTAACTCCAGTCCTGAAGGACCACAGTGTGTGCAGGTTTAACTCCAGTCCTGGAGGGCAGCACTGTCTGCAGGTTTAACTCCAGTCCTGGAGGGCAGCACTGTCTGCAGGTTTAACTCCAGTCCTGGAGGGCAGCACTGTCTGCAGGTTTAACTCCAGTCCTGGTGGGCCACAGTGTGTGCAGGTTTAACTCCAGTCCTGGTGGGCCACAGTGTGTGCAGGTTTAACTCCAGTCCTGGAGGGCAGCACTGTCTGCAGGTTTAACTCCAGTCCTGAAGGACCACAGTGTCTGCAGGTTTAACTCCAGTCCTGGAGGGCAGCACTGTCTGCAGGTTTAACTCCAGTCCTGGTGGGCCACAGTGTGTGCAGGTTTAACTGCAGTCCTGGAAGGCTGCAGTGTCACTTTGTTCTGTTTTCCCACAAGTGATAAATTTAAGTCTTTGATTAGTTAGTGATCCCACACACTTCTCTTCCCAAGGCATTAATTGGCAGCTGATTTAAATTACCCCACAAACGCCAGAAAACTCCTCGGCCTTCTTGGCCCTGGCGTTTGACTCACCACCCTGCATTAGAGGGTCCAGCGTCCTAAGCGTGTATTTCAGAGCAATTAGTATTGCATTGACACACACATGAAAGAAATAGCCGAATAAGGATCACACTGACGGTCAAGCCTGATACCACCAGTCTGCAGAAACACATTAAAACATTAACTCACACAGTAACCGGAGAGAAAAATTCATCTATTTTGTCGGTCGTCTGAAAACTGACCAGAGATAGCTGACTACGACTCAGGCGTAGGCGTACTCTGATCTATTTGAAAACAATAACTGTTTGCACCAATCCACATTTACACTATAGCAGGGAGGGTTGGGATGGCAGGGTTTTATAAGTTCATTTATTTTTTGTTTGTTTAATATTTTCTTACTTCATTCAATAGATTATATTTTTGACCCACAAAATGGGTATGGTTCAAATTATTCACAGGTGTGACAGGCGTTTTCAGGTATTGTTGGTTGGTTTGGCACGTAATTCTGTCAGCTCTTGGCTTCAGAGGAGCAGGGAATGCAGTTTTTTGTCATTGTTCTTCAGTGGTTTATTCTGTGAGTTTTGGTCGTACAGTGATGGGACTTATCCTGCTGGAATCTGTGGGATGTCAGTGTACATTTGAGGTATGCACACACAGCGTTTGTGGGAACAGTGTGCAATGAAAGCCATCAGGTGCACCGTGATTGCAGGAATGCACCGTGCTCAGATAGAGAATGCTTTTTGCCTCACACTCAGTGAGTTGGATGGAGTCTGATGTGTGCTTTGTTTTGGTAGAAATTGCTATGCTAGCCTACAAGCTGGATTTCCTCTGGTCAGTACGGGTATATCATGTGACCATGTTTTCACATGTTTACATGCTCAGTGACACTATTGCCTCTGTGGATCTTGCCCTCAGCGGTGGGGGCTCCACTGAATAGCAGGCCCATTGCATGCTGGGAGTCTGACAGCGCGCACGTTTCTACGCAGCTGAAGTGTGGGGGGAATGACTGATCCAGTGATTCATCGTCAAAGCCCGGAGGATCAAACGTTTCCCATGATCCTCCTCTCTCTTATATGCACACAAGCACATTTGCATACAGGGCTTACTTGGATGCGCAAACGTATGCGCGTACACCCTAACACATAGGCTCACACACACACACACACACACACACACACACACATACACGCATATCAGGGATGTGAGTACCCATGTTTTGAAGGGTGTGCAACATCAACATCAGTGTCTCCCCACACACACACACACACACACACACACAGTCCTACAGCAGTAGCTGTACGTACCATACATTTAGTGACAGTAATCTCAGAGTAGCTGGGAAACAATGCGAGATTGCAAGGGTGCCAATAATCTGAACAGTAAATTAGAAAGAATCCCACCTTAATCGAATTCTGTATCCCACTGAAACACTTTATTCAGAGATTTTTTTTTTCTACCAGACATTAATGAGAAGGGAGTGGGGCATGAATTGCATCATTTGCCTGTTCGCCGTCCGTCCTTAGAGACAGCAGTTGGAAGATATCAGATATTGGCCAGTGTGAATCTAGTGAGCTAGTCAGCTGACATGGAACTTTTAGTCACTGCAACACTGTGTGTGAGCGGAGTTCAAGCTTTCTGTGAGATTTTCAGCAACAAGTTAATGTTAATCTTACCAATCTCTCTTCGTCCATTTGTTAGTTTTTCCCCTTTTCCCTGCTCAGTTTTGAGCTGTTTTCCTTCGTCGCTTATCTCCTCAGCTGTCCATGTTTTGATCAAGTTGTCTCATGTAACCTCTGAAAAACACTGTGTGCAACTCGCTCACTTCACTCACGGATTAATGGCGGTTTCCTGTGCATGACCTCAGAAAGACTTACAAATATATTTTGAGATGACGTGATGAGCAAGTAATATATGTTGTTTTCTAAGATTATTTTTGACATGTATCTTTTGGAGATTTGGCTGCTTACATTTTTTTTGTGTTGCCTTCCACTGCATTGAATACCCCTCTTTCCTCCCCTCACACACACACTGTTCACTCAAGCACATGCAGTGTTCACAGATGGCAAGATACACATGCAGGCGCGCGTGCGCACCATACTCTCATAAATGCACATACACATCCACACACAAACGGACATCCGCATACACTTGCACATGCGCACAGCATGCATGCACACACAGATACACACACAATCCAAGTCCACACTTACATGTGTCCACGAAGATACAAATCCTCTTATCCACGCGTGTGCATTTATAAAACCCACTAAAATGCATGCTAACACACATTCAATGAATAGCCTCCAATTTATCTCGAATTTAAGGCATTTAAGGGAGCCTTTGACGTTGTTAGCTAACAGTGGCAACACGCAGAAACACACACTCGCACACACTCATTCAGGCACGCAAGGAATTTGCCGAAACACTAGCAAAGCCGAAGCGTGACTCTAGAGCCACACTGTGCTAACAATGTTAGCGTTTGTTTTCGGTGGAACAGCTGGACTGCGAGAGCATTACCATGCATCAGCTGGGGCCGTCCTTCACAAGTCACTTCATTAACACAGAGGCAAAAACAACAACAATCTGTTGACAAGTTATCTCGCCTTCAGTCCCCTTTCAGTCAATTTGACGATGAAGGGCCGTTGAGCGCGTCCATCGGTGTCCTTGTGCAGCAGCTGTTAGCGGGGGCTTTGGTGATGCGGTGAAAAAACAGACAAATGAACTATGTGAGAAATGCCGACAATTGCACTCACCTGGGGTGCGATTCACTGGAGTCTGCAAACCACAGAGGGGCGATAATGAGGTTTGTGTTTATAACCGATTGGGGCTGTTTCAGACTGGGAGTCCTGAAGACAAGAAGTTTGGTTTGTGATGGTTAAGAATAGGTTTGGATTGTGGGAGTTTAGGATTTTGGCCCATCCTCTGTCTAGTGCAGCACAGCTAGAATGAGAGAGAGGAGTCATCATAGGTGTGAGAGTCGTTTAACAGCTCGTTTACATCGGGTTCTGAGAAGCGCATTGGCGTTATTCTGTGTTACAGTGTAATGGACTCCACTAATGTTACTTACAGGAACAGGGAGTGTTTTAAAGTGCTTTAAACAGTACGCTCACGTCCATCGGACCGTGGGAGATTTCAGGGGCCAGACTGCTGCGTAATGCTGGCGGCTCCAGCTTCTCAAATCGCCGTCCTGGTGGGCCGAGAGCTCGTTGTATTCCCACCGCCAGTTTACCTGGGAGTCAGCTGTGGAGACTTTTGCCTTCAGGGTGTGTTTGTAATGCAGCACTTCGCTCGCTGCTGGATGGGTCGCACTTTTAACGTACACTGTAAACCCAATTAGTGTGATGCGTTTTGTGTGTACCCTTTACCATAAACTCAAAAAAATTGAGTAAGCCAAATTAATTGCCACGTGTGGACAGTGCATATGAAAAAAACGTGGTATATATTTTGAAAAGTTATCTTACGTTGTTTTTGTGTAGTAAGAACACAAGATCATTAGGTTGGCTTACTATTTTTTTTTTTTTTGAGGTTTCCACGAGACCTTTGAATGCACCACACTATCCGCCTTTACAGTGTAGACAGCAGTTTGGCGTCAAATCTTCACCAGTGTGCAGACGGGTGGTCTCTACTGTGGGCATGCTGGCATGGAGCCCAGCAAAAGCTGACATTACCGCAGAGAAAGGGGGAGAGAGACAGAGAGAGAGAGAGAAAGAGACAGACAGAAGGGCTGAAATCGGCCTTTTAACATTGCCGAGAAAATAGGTTTGCCCCAGTCAAATGTCATTGCGATACAGCATGTTGTGCACTTCACTGCAATTTGTTGTCTATTTAAAGAGCATTCTCCTCATGCGTATGTGCTTTTTGGTGCACGCCAAATGCTTTTAAGCAATTATACTAATGTTCAAGTTTTGTACTGTTGCAGTATGAGTCATTATAATTATCGTGTTCTGTTAAATTGAATGTAACAAACAGTTTTAAATCACAGTGTTTTCAAATTAATTTGAACTCTCACTTGCTACAGCGGTTGTTGACAGATATTCCCCTTAGCTTGTGATGTTATTACGACGGAGAGGAACTTATTAGAACTTTATTGTTAATGACAAAAGGACTGCTTTGTCATTCTCTATGGGACAACATAGAGGTTAGTATCTTTATTTGATTAACAAACTTAGTTTCTCATAAGACATTCATTTTCTTTAAATTTGGACATTCAGGTTCGGTAATCATGTAGAACAGATCCTCCAGAGACAGCCATTCGAGATCCTTCAGCAGCAACATTTCAAACAAGAGATGACATTACAGCACTTAGTTTTGTTAGCATAGCCTCGCTAGAACACCAGGATGACGCCTGCTGTGGTCTGCTGTACATTGTTATACTGCCAAAAGTGGATTCTGTCAATTTTGTCGTCTTCTTTTTTTGGCTGGATAAATATTTATTGCCATGCCTCACGATTCACTACACAAGATGAATTTTCTGGATCAAATGGAAACTATTATAATAAAAGACTTACAGGGGTTGCTGTCAGGGTTTAATGAAGCCTCTAACTGACCTCCAATCATTTTTCCCGCTGCTAACCGGGAACTTTTGCTTTGCATTATTAACCATAGTCCACAGCACGGCCATTCACAATGAATGGAATATTTGTTAACGCTTGATACCATCAATTTCTATCCTTTACGGCTGAAGCTAGCAACTGACGAGTTTCTAACAACCGGGGGGGGGAGCAAATTTTTCATCTGGATTCGACCCATCCTGTTTGCACAGGAGTAGTGGGAAGCCTCAGTATGGGCACTGGTTGCAGAGTTCCTATAGAGCGTCTTTCAGTAACGGGCCTTTTCACAGGTAGAGGGCTCAAAAACCGTGATATCTGCAGTGCTCGTTTGCTGTGGGGGGCGGAATGAGTTGAATTGTCTCATTTAATTTTTCCCAGGGCTCCTGCGTAGAGGTGTCAGCGAAGGACAGTCAAACAGCAGCGAGCGCAGCAGTTCGCACTAATCCACCGCTCAAACACAATTACAGCGCCGCAGCTCCGTGCCGAGAGGCGTTTCCTCGCCAAGCGTCCCGGCTCTGTTTGCGCAGTGATGCTTTTCTCACGTCCTTATCCTGCTACAAATGAACAAATATCCACCTCTGAAACAATATCATCACTCCGAGGATTACTAGAGTACTCCAGGAGAGAGAGAGACAGAGAGAGAGAGAGAGAGAGAGCGAGAGAGACAGAGAGAGAGAGCTCATTTATCTATCCTGTATTTCCTTCCTTGCGTTATACAGTATGACGTTATAACAACGGAGGGACAGCTGATTTATGATGATAATGTGTCTGCTGTGTCAGTATATAAGGGCCAACATACTGGTTGGTATGATTATCTGAAATACAGTTTTGTTCCCAACAAGACATTTATCTTTTTTTAACCCTTTGAACCCGATAGGCCTGTTTAGCAGCCACATAGAGAAAGTGCCGTGACCCAAAATGCCAGAAAACTGGCCTGCAAACATGCGACTGTGATCACATGACTATTGGTTGTCATGTGACATTGTTTACAGTCAGTTGGTTTCCCCATCAGAGGAAGCTGTGTTTCTGCATAGATGGGGTCATCCTTTGTATAATACAGGGTTCAGGGTTAAATTTGGACATACTGGGGTACCTTTCCCAAAAGCTAGTAGCTAACTACGGTAACTGCTGGGAAACTGGATAAGCAGGACCCACGTAAGTCTCAAGCCTGGACCGAATTAGAGACTGCTGCAGTGAGATCGGCTTAGTGCAGTTACCCGGCGAACTTGGTGATCCTGCTCGGTGATGTCGGCCTCAGGACTGCAGACGCTGGTTCTCCAGTCTGATTTATACCTGCTGAGGTCAGAGGTCAGGATGGGGGGGGGGGCAGGGGGAAGTAGGCTGTTAGTTTCGGCTCCGGGACAATTTTCTTCCTCTTTAATGTGTCTGATTGGCACAGAGCCCAGCACTGTGTCTGTAGTCAGCAAACCTGAGTCTTAGTGCGGACACACAGACACACACACGCACACACATACATACACACACACACACAAACACATACACACGCACACAAACAGATACACACGCACACACCCACATACTCACGCGCGCGCGCACACATACACACACACACGCATGCACGCGCGTGCTGGCACACAATTACATACACGCACACCCAGCTGAACTCACAAATACATACAAATCCCTGAACAAACACACATGGCCCTTACACACTCATGCACACACCTGTAATAATGCTGCTCTTTCTTGGTCTCATAAGATATTCTAGCAGACTTACCATGATTACTAAATACTGCATACTGTCTCAGGACTAATGCTGTTACAGGCATTTACACAAGCACACACACTCACACGCAGTCATGTACTCACTAAATTCGTTGGACAAACCTGACTGCCAACTGTCATATATCCATGAGGATTCAGGCCCGCCAATGTTATTGGTTGGTGGTTGTGCAGCTTCCTGTTTCTTTGCCACCCTACAAACCAATCACCTTCTGTTTCCCCCTCTATCAAGCCTGAGTAGCCAATGGGGGAGAGGGGAAAGGGAGAGGACCTTCATGGGGAGAAGATATGGATCAAACATTAGAGCCGCTTGAAATTTTGAGAAAGAGAGAGATATGAAATGTAAAGGCCCTGAGAGCGAAAAGAGAGAGAAGCTGCTGTTGTCGTGTTTTGTTTTTTCTGTGGGTTTATTTGTTTTTCTGGCTGAGTTTTGACAGCCTGTGCCACAGCCAGATACATCCCACGGGGTGGTGTTGCCCGGGCGGGTGAGTGGGTGGTACGTCTGACTCACGGCCACTCTGTGCCCTTGGGCTGCCGTGAATCACCGCCAACTGCGCGCAGCAGGGAATTCTGGGTAACTTTGTTTACACCGCTCGTGGTATCATCCAATAACTGCGTTCCGCCTCAGAATTCTATAGGTGTGAATACAAACGGAGCGTGTTTGTGTGTCCTTGTATGTTTGCTCATGTGTTTGTTCACGTGTGTGTGTACGTGCATGCTTGAGACTAGTGACTGTAAGCACTGAATTATTATTATTATTCTTTCTTTTCAGTGACTGGATAGGTCAGGCACTGCTTGCGCTCTCTCCTTTATTTCCCACCTGTTTATCCATCCATTATTTGTATCCATTATTTCTGTTTAAGATCACCAGGGGTTATGCTGGAGCCTGTCCCAGCATGCAATGGGAAAGAGGCATACATCCTAGTCCAGGGGTGAGGAACTTCATCTCAGGAAGGGCTGGGGCATGTTCAAGACCAAAGTGTCTCATGCTTAGGTCTTGTGGGGGAAGACTCCGGAGTTTTGAGCAAATCATGAGTTCTTACGCATTTTCCAACATGGCTGCCAACATCAAATTCCGTTGAACGAGCTGCAGTCTCGCAGTGCCAGACAACCGGAGATCTCCACCTCCAGATCGTCTGGGGACATCATAATTCAAAAGAGTTACTAGGGCGCCATTGAAAACAGATGCTAACAAAGCAATGCCCCTTTGAAAGCAACACCCTATTTGAATAGGAACACTTTCCCGGAAGTAGTGTGCTCCCCCCTTTCTCCTCTGTTGGTAAACCAACGAGGGTCTAATATAGCGACTTTGTATCTCGGAGAGAAAACAATGGATTCCCTGTGTCCGCCCGCGGACATGGTGCTGCAAATTTATCCATGCAGTTACAATATTCTATCACTAGATGGCACTATCGGATCAGTTATTGAATGTGCACAAGCAAGCCGAGTTCAAACACCGTTTAGAATATGGAGAAGTTCACTCCAAAATCCCTTTTTTTCAGGAGTTGCCTGAATTCAACTTCTCAGCTAAGCCTGATTTGCAAACTGCTCAATATACTTGCCCGTAGTACCTATCCAGTGATTTAAAGAAATGATCTCTTGCTACAGAAAAAAAATTGTTGTCATCTGTAGCAACCACTTCAGCTACAGTGAGCCAGTGCTATCCCACTTAGTGGTAAAGAAAAATTACTTCTCTAAAGCAAAAATTTGACATGGTATTGATACAATGTCATTCTGCTATCAATTGTAGTCATCACATATGAAAAACCCGTAGTTCCCTACCATGGATTTATGCGTAGACTCCTCCATCGATGAATTCAGCACCCCCTTATATCCTTGTAAGTACCCATGTTGATAGCCAAAAGCTCAATTATTTACTAAGGCTCATCTGCGTAATGCACACCTATAGTTCTTGCCCACGTGAAACTTCCACAGTAACAATGTATTAATTGACTAGTTTCTTATCCAATTCCTGAGTTTAAACTTTCCACAGTCGATGAAAATGTTTTGCCGCAAACGCGACATGTATCCAAACAGTTTGAAGGAGTTTTCGTCAGTGAGCGCAACCGAGATATCCCATTACTTAGTCCATGACACCAGGTGCTGGTCGGACAGTGTTTACAAGCACAGGACTTCGGGAAGTCACCGCCTCCAGTATGAAGGACCGCCCAAAAGACTTGGAATTTGTTCTATAATGCAGTGTTTTTTTAAGCTCTGTAATTGTCTCCGCCCAGTTTTAGTAACGATAGCTGTGGGAATGTCATCAGTCGCTAGATAAGCGAAGCGTCTACAGACTGACTTGTGAGTCTAAACAAGCTGTGACAATACTGGATGCCATCTTGAAAAGCTAGGCGTGACTGTTCGCAGATATTCTTTTTTGTCTTCGCGAGACCAAACGAAGTATAATCGTTCAAGAGGCAAAAACTTGCAGGCTCTTGCTCGACCCTGCGATCTTGAGCTTGCCCCTGGTGCGGATGTAGGCTTTGGTTTCGTCAAGTTAGAGACACACTTGATTCTTCTATTCAAGGCCTTGAACAAAGACTCTGGGGGTAGATTGGCAGAATCAGGTATCTACTTGGCTGGAATGAAAGCCTGCACCCATACTGGCCCTGTCTGGATGATGTTCCCCACGCCTGCCCCGAGGCAGTTCACCTGTCCATTCATTCACACCAGGCATCCTGAATATAATGCATAAAGGACCAGTGTGAGTGCTGGCTTTCACTCCAAGCATGCAGTTACACTGCTGATACTACTGATCACAGACTTCAGTAAAGACTCAAGGGGTTGATTAATAGAATCAGGTGTGTAACTGCTCGGGTGGAATGAATTTGCACTTCTGATTGGTAAACCCCTCTTTTAGAACTGACTCCTAGTCGAAGGGACACTGGACACACGTCTTTGCATTGGGGGGGGGGCACACAAACACAGGGAAACATGCCAATTCCAAGCTGAAAGGTCCCAGGCTGGATTCAAACCCACAACTTTGTTGCTGTGACTTCAGCATTATAAGCTGGTGTTTACACATGATCCATATCAAAAAGCTCAGTCTTTCACAGCAAATTGCAGGAGCTATTTGGCCATTTTCCTTCTTGTACTCTCTCCCGCTGATTTGGGACGTCCAGTTGCACTACGGGACGCGCCTTGACGCCATGACTGACTGGTGGAAGCCCGTGAAATGGAGAATATGCCTCAATTTATTTTGCCACGGTATCAACCAGTTATGGAGCAATGCAAAGACGGGCTGGGCAGTCTCCGTTTAAAGTCGCAAAAGCACTTAAAAATTTCACCCCTATCGCATCATTGCATTTCTATGATAATACATTTTCAGTCGCCTCAGTTGGGGGTAAAACATGCATTGCCTACTTGGTAAATAACTTTAAATTTTTTTTTTTTTATCATGCAATTTGCAACATTATTTGAATAAAGGTAATCAGGAAGCATTCAAATCTCTCTGGAAATTTCGCTGTCAGTTTATATATTTTTTTCTTCCTAACATCCCTCTAAAACCAATTTGGCGCGACATCGCAGCATCGCATGACATCATCTTGAGATGATTGGCAGAGGGGATTCAATAAAGTTACTGGCCATCGCCGTGGCCAGTGACCCCTTTAAAACCGCGAGGATAACGAGAAGGGGAACTTTGCCATAAAAACCTTAATTTGCGTCGCAGAGGAACACTTGACGGTGGCCTTTTTCAATCCGAGAGGAGTCGTTTATGTCCTTCAGTGAGACCTTTTTTCTTTCTTTTCGCCAAGTTTGGTCTTTAAACCGTGACATTTAAAACAACTTTTATATGTTGAACGTGAGCAATATCGCGCCGGAGAAGAGCTTCCTCTGAGGTGATAAATTACTTACCGTGTGTCGCACAAATGAGGATTGCCTATTTTGCGCACCGCAGATCTCGAAAACCATCTGCCACCTGACACAGGACACAAAACTGAAAAGACATTCAAAAGCGTGACGGTGACACTCGCTGCTCAAATTTCGACAAAGTTCGGAGTTTCACCGCTCCCCGAATCCTTGAAAAGCCTTCAAAGTCATCTCGTTTAGTAAAATAAAATCAAGCGATCAACCATTTGAAAGGAGGAAAATCACGATGACAGATACTGTTGTGCTGAAGAGCTTTAATTCTGTTGAGAGATTTTTAAGATCGGGCCAGAAAAGCTTCCTGTCTACATTGTAGATAAAAGAATTGAAAAGCTGTTTCTGGACAAGAGCCCGTATTTTACTCGAAATGATTTCACTTTAGATAGATAGGGGTTGAAAGATGATCCTGGGACAGCCTCTGTTTGCAGTGATTCCGTTGACTTCATGCTGATATCACCATTAGAACAGACTTCAAGTGCATTTTCACCAGAGACTCTTAAAGGGGATGCTACATGTTAAGAGTCATGGGGGGGGGAATGTTCCACTGAGACCAGGAGAAGATTTAAGTTAAAAGGATTGATTGATTGATTAAGAAGGGAACTTTTACACATTGAGGGTAAAAAATTGTATGAATATATATAACCAAATATTGACTTGGGCCAAGATTCTTTGAAAAAAAAAAGCACGTACACACATACACATACACACACAAACACTCACAGATGCGCCTATTCATGACACACATGCACACACAGACTCACACACACACGTCCAACTCATCTCAAAGCAGGCTGAAGCGGGGATGAGAATACAGAGAGCTGTGGAGGTGGAGAGAGAGATAAGAGATAGAGGGAGAGAATGTGTAAATTGATTTGGAGGTCAAATAACCATGAATTATTTATGAGGAGAGACAATGTACACTTTGTACTGCATTTCCTGCTAAAGACTCATGGGGAGTGATGGAGGGAACAAGTGTGTGATCAGAAGAGGAGAGAGAGGGACAGAGAGAGCGATATGAAGTGGAAGATAGGGAGACCGACAGATCGAGGAGATGTAGAAAGATGTAGAGCTGATGAGATCGAGGAGAAGAGATGACTATTCACGCTTGGAAAGGACACACAGCAATGGTGCATTTTGGGTACTGGAGCTTTGTTAGCGTCTCAGAGCCACACAGTGTGATCTTGCCCTTTGCAAAGTACAGACTTAATCTTCGTGTTCCCGTAACCTCTCCACCACCCGCCAGCACAGTGGGCCGTTGTGTGGTCGGGCATGGGTTCGAACACAAAGATGTGAGGGAACTTGGAAGGGAACTGCGGACCTCGCTCTGATGTGATTTCACACTTCCTTCTCTCCCTTTCTTTCTCTCTCACAATATGAAAAAAACCTGTGTGGATCTATTCAGTTTCACTCTGTTGGTGTGACGAGGAGATGGCTAACGCCAAACATGTTGCCAGAAGCACATTCTGAAAATGACAGTTAGCAACAAGAGCAACCCGAGATTGTAAACCTTTGCCAGGACTGAACAATCCGTCTTTTGTCAACATCATCGCTTTGTGATTTTTTTTTTTTTTTTTTTTGCATCACTGAGATGATGCCCCCCAATTATCCTCATTTCCAGTCGTTATATATTTGCGAAGATGTGACACAAAATGACTCAAAACTATCTGAAGAATGTTTTTAAAAAAATCCTGAATCCAGATCTGAATCCAGATCACTTCCAAAATCTAACCTTTAAGTCGGGCCTTGATCCACAACTGGAAAAATTTTCATTTACATTCGTCCACTAGTTTTTATGTAATCCTGCTAAGTTACCAACAAAGTAGCAAACAAACCAACAAACACAACCGATGGCATAACCTTTTTAGCGGAGGTAATTAGTACCCAGTGAGAGAATGAAAGAGGCAGAGGAGAATTTTGATTAAAACAAGAGCTAAAAATGGATGAAGAGGGTCCTGGTTAGCCCATCACTTCTTTAATTCATGGTGTGTGGAACTGTGTGGAGCAAAGGAAGAATCTCTGAGAGTTTTGAAGACCAGGCTTGATTCAGTGTTGGGTTGTATCTATTTTGAGTGTAAACAGTGAGCTCTCAAGAGAGTAGGAAACAGAGATACTCTACTACGCTCAGCTCTGCACTACAAAGGATGAGGAATAAAAATCTGGTGAATATTTTTTGAATATATGCTGTATGTTTCACCGCGATATGTTATTCTTTTTAATCATCCGAGCAACTTGGAATATTTCAGACAAATGAGAATAATTAAAAATTCTTCCAGGTCTTAGGACATGTTTCGTCAGGTCCTTGGAGAAGCCTATTAGCCTATAGTCTGCTTGGGGGGTCAGATAAAATTAGTAATTAACTGAAAATTTTTAATTTCTAATTGCTGTTTTCCTAGCAAACATTTATGAGTCACAAACATTGTTACAGTTTGAGTTGGGAAGGAGAGTTTTGATTGTAATTTGAACTTTTGGGGTTAGTTTGTCAGCTGGTGACAGAGTATAACTCAGATCAACCCTTGAGCAAGACTCTGTACCTGAATTGCTTTAGCAAAAAATCCAGCTGATGTATTTTTATTAAAACAACGCCAAGTACATATGCACTGGGGTTACCCTGGGCCAAGATGGGAACGGGTATTGACCTTGTGTATCACTTCGTTTTCATGATGCAATACCCAGACGCTTCTGGGTATTTTCCACCTCTCAATGTAGAAGATAGATAGACAGATAGATGAAACCTGTAAGGTACCTCGAGTTTAGGTTTACCGTTTCATGCCTACCGTATGGCTTCTTTTGTGTGATCATTATCTCATTTAGGCATTGTGTATGTCGCATGATGTCCCAATGTTTATTAGTATGTTCACCCTTGAAGCTGTTTGACTGGACTCCAAATCACTTCCATGAAGCGCTGCATGATAAATTACCACGTAAAATGGCTTGCTCTACACTCTAATTGAAATATTGA
This sequence comes from Gymnothorax reevesii, assembly GCA_029721435.1. NCBI lineage: Eukaryota > Metazoa > Chordata > Actinopteri > Anguilliformes > Muraenidae > Gymnothorax > Gymnothorax reevesii. Next base: position 143,620,880 of record CM056575.1, read on the forward strand.
GTTTGCTGTGTCCTATAGTGTATTGTGCACCTCGGGCTGTTCCATTTAATACTTTCACTGCCAAGTTAAAGTTACCTCATGCATTTTATTGCCTGAGTAAGATTTGCTCCTGGTCTTGGCGCCTTCCTGTAATCTTGCGCCAGGGCCAAGATTTGGCTGCTCCTGCAGATCTATGGCTTAATTACCACATCAGGACAGTATGGGAAATGCAAATTAGAAAATAAAGCAGCGATTATTAAATCACCCTTGACCTGCATTAAATAGAGAACTGCACCAAGGCTTATTTCATGTTTTACCCTCTAAACTTTCTTTTTTTACTTCTTTGGAAATTGTACTCTCATTACAAATTTGATAGTTTGCAACAGGCGGGTGTTTACCTTTGCGTTACATCACCGTTTTTTTGAACAAAAATACAGTAGTTATCTCAGTCGTCAAATTTTGGATGCATATGTTGCACCGAAGTGCAGATACTACATTGTATCTTTCTGCATCAATGGTGCCTGCACATGCCTTGGTCTCTTCTACAAACACGACGACCATTACATGGGTGATTCAAAGGGAGCAGGTTGCCATTTGTTTAACATCAAGACCTTGATTGTGGCCCTCGCCTCTTCAGATATGTTCTTTTGATGTACTTAAGGAAATAAATGTGATAAGGGTGGTCTGGATGGGATAATTCTTTTGACACTGTTTCATTCCTTCTCTAGTCTTCAGATCCCTTTCTTTTCTCCTCCCTCTCTCCTCCCTCTTTTCCCCTTTTCTCTCTCTGTTCACACTCTGAATTCTTTGTGTGCTTCATTGGCATAAGACAAAGGCATTGTACAAATTGAAAAACTCCAATGGAGAAACAAGCAGTTTAACGCCAGAGGCGACAAATAATAGTTCTGTCACTTTGGATGAGAGTCTGCCACACAGGTGTAAAGTAATGTAATGTAGATTATTCTTTTACCGAAAGAGATATTAAATTACTGCTCATTTGGTGCCACTAATGTTATACCACTTATTTTTTATTCTTCTCCTTGGGGTAAAAGCGTCTGCCAAACACAAGAATGGTAATTGAATGTTCTTGGTGCTTTTCTGACAGTTGAACGCTGAAATGTTATTAGTGACACTCATTCTTTCTTCCCTTCCCCTTTTTTGATTGACAGGACGTCCCCGTTCCGCTGGAACACGGGGACTAAGGAGCGCATGCTGATCAAGGTGACGGACCGCGAGCCCAGCTTCCTGTCTCACCAGGGGAATGGTTTTCCTTCCTGCGAGGGCATCGGCACTTCCTCCCGATCCCGTCGTTCCTCTGGCAACGCCCCCCCGGAGCCGGACAGCCCGTCTGTCTTCTACCCCGAGCGCCGGCAGTCGCCATTCCTTAAGCGGGCGGAGCTGGGCGGGTCCCCCCTGCTGGGTGGGGGCGGGGCCTCCCATCGCCGCTCCTCGGCCGACTCCCAGCCGCCATCGCCGCGCTATGCCTACGAGCCACCGCTGTATGAGGAGCCGCCGTCTGAGTACCAGCCCCCGCCCATCTACGAGGAACCGCCCACGGACATGCACTGCGACCCCTACGGCTCGGTGAAGCCCCTCTCCGGCCCGTCGCCCGGCCGCAAGCCTTCGTCGTCATCCTCTTCCTCCTTCCACTCGCCTAAGCAGAGCCACTCGCCGTACCAGCAGCTGGTGCTGACCAAGCAGAGGCCGTCATGCGGCGGCCCCGAGATTAAGAGCGGGACGCTGGAGTACAGCCCCGCCGGCCGCGAGTACGTCAAGCAGCTGGTTTACGTGGAGCAGTCGGGCGGCTCCAGCAGCCCCCGCTTCAAAACCGCCGACCGGCTGCTGCGGTACCAGACGGCCGGGCCGGGCGGCGGCGGCGGCGGGGGTTACGGCGGCTCATTCGGAGGCAGCTACACCCTCCAGCACAGCCAGTCGCTCATCCGCGATCCCCGAGTGCTCCTGGACTACACGGGTGAGGCGGGCGAGATGCGGCAGCAACAGCGGCTGCTGTACGAGGACTCCGTGTCCTGGACGTCCGGCGGCCAGCAGCACGATTCCCGCGAGGGCGGTTTCTCCCCCGGCGGGAACCGCAAGCGCAAAACCCGCAAGCCGTCGCTGCCCCAGGAAGTGCTGGCGCACTGCGGGGAGGGAGGGGGTGGCGGCGGGGGCGAGGGGGACTCTCCGAGGGCGGGGCTCCCCGAGGCGGTGTTGGCGCAGGCGCGGCTGGCCTGGGAGGCTCAGCAGGTGCACCAGCTGAAGCAGCGCAGCAGTTGGGATGCCGGACAGCAACCTCCGCAGGGCGGGTCCCAGGGCTCCGCCCAGCAAGGAGGAGGGGCCAAGGACGGGTACGAGAGCGACGGGGCGGTGCCGCCCCCCCTGCCGGGGCCTGTGGTGCGGGCGTTCAGCGAGGACGAGGCGCTCGCCATGCAGGACGGACACTGGAAGCGCAGTAACCTGGAGAGGCTGGGCTTCCCTCAGGCCCTGCTGGAGAAGAGCCTGTCTGTGCAGACCAACCTGGCAACCCCTGAACCGTACCTGCACCCCTCACAGGTCAGACACACACACACACACACACACACACGCGTGCGCGCACACACATTCACCATAAATGCACCCCTCACATACACATGTCCCGACACCCCTCACAAGTGAGACGCTCACACATTGGTAGATGTGCCTGATTGTTACCGGCGTTAAACAGTCGCTGGTGCCCATGGGTTTACCACAGTTCACCCGCAGTACAGTCACAGGCTGCTGCCTCATTCAGCCGTCAGTCATCTTATTCACATCTTATTCTCAATCATTTCACCTCTTTTTTGCTACTCACAGCTACTGCTTCTCTCCTCTCTCTCTCCCTCTTCCTCGCTCTCTCTCTCTCTCTTTTCCTCTGCCTACCTTTCTGTTGCTCTCCGTCTCTCTCATCACTTACCTGTTCCTCTCTCTCCTTATCGCTTTCTCTCTCTCTCCCTCCGCCACATCCTCGCTTTCCATCTCCCTCCCCTTATCTCCGTTTCCCCGTGCTGGTACAGTCATCGACATGAATAATTCACGCCGCACATCCAGCCCCTCGCTATCGTGGCTGTGGCAGCAACTGTCAACGATTGATGTGAGGAAATTGATTGGACATCAAAGTGGAGGGTGGCGTTACAGGAGCTGGGGGGCTGAGCGGATGATCTTTAGCTTTTGAGCGTGATGAACCCTGCCCTCATCATCCGCCAGACACTGCGATTCATATCCATCCGCCAAATACCCCCAGCATCCCTCCAGATGCTACATTTCTCCTGTTTAATTCCTCCTCACACCAGATACGCCCGTCCCCCTGGTCAATATTACCCCTCTCCTGGTAAATATGGCCTTAATTTCTCTGGACTCCACCGTTCCGCCTTAAGATCGACCGTCTTCCCACTGAATACTTCCTCCCATCGGATACTGTCATCGCCCGGCTAAATACAGTCATCCTCCTGCTGAACGCCACCATCATCCCTCCATCTGATTCCACCATCGGCCCAATAAATTCATCCTCAAATCCAGACACTGTCATCCCCACACCAAATACCCCCATCCACCTGCAAAATACCCTCATCCTCATGCTAAATGCCCCCATAGTACTGCTAAGTACCCTCATCCTCCTGTTAATCACCTCATCCTCCTGTTAATCACCCCATCTTCCTGCTAGATTCTGACATTCTCCAGATAAATATCCCCATCCTCCTGTTAAATAACCTCATGTTTCTGTTAAATACTCCCATCCCCCTGGTAAATACCCCTTAACCTCCTGCTGAATACTGCCGTCGTCCAGCTAAGTACTGCCATCCGTCTCCTGAATACTGCCAACCTCCAGCTGAATGCCCCCATCCTTCTATTAAATACCGCCATCCTCGATCCTCCTGCCAGACACCGCCAAATATTGGTCCTGCAGTTTCCCTGGGTTCATTGGACCACTGTTTGTGCTGCATACTGTGTAGAAAGACTCAAACTGCTCAGGGAATTTACTTTGAGGGGTTCTGTAATCTATTTCTACATTACTCAGCCAATCAGATCGTTTCCACAGGGAAGCCTGCTTGCTGCCAGTGTCGTCTGTATAAATAGGCCCATTTTTAAACTAAGGTTTCTCAACAACTGGAAAAAAGAGTGAGAGAGGGAGAGAGAGAGAACTTAATTATTCTCTAACCTCCGAGCGTGCGAGTGAGCGTCTGTGACAGAGCTGCCCAGTCAGGAAAGGGCCAGGTCGGCAGCTTGTCCAATCAGCTTCCTCATGATTACACATCATGCACTTCAGCTTTCTGTTGCACGCCATGGTTTTCCTGGGTACTCTTTGTGACATCACGAATAGCCTGGGGCCTGTTCCACAACACAGGATTACTCAGTTAGCTGGATAGTTACAAGGAGTAATACCTCGAAACCTCTCAAATCTGGAACATGGACTGAATTAAAAAGAGCTGCTCCAGATTTTACTTTGAGCAGTTATCTGGCTGACTCAGCAGTGCTGCTTTGTGGAGCAGGCCCCTGGGTGCAAACAGCATTTGTCGTGGATACAAATTCATGTCTCCATTTGAGCAGGCTGGCCTGGAATATTGGAACAAGTGAAACAAGAGGGCACTTGGCAGAGCGCATACCTCTGCTATGCTATGTATCTGTTCTTTTGGTGACAGAATATGCTCCAGATCACTTTAAAAATTAAATCAACTCATCCTTGGACTACCACCTATCATCCTGCCAAATTTTGAGCCCAACCGTTTATAACTTTTTGAGTGCTCCTGTTAACAGACAGACAGACAAACAAACAAATGAAAGGTTGTTCAACAAACAACGACTTGCCAAAATCGCAGTTTAAAAAGGTGAAAAGATATATCATGTTGTCTGAAGAACAGAATCAAAAAAATTCATCTATTAAAAAATCAAAAAAATTTTCACGTATTTGCGTCAGTCACGTCATCGCGACTCCTAAGCGGTAGAACCGCATTGCGTTGACAAAAAGAATGACGTTAAGTCTCTAGCTTAATTAGAAACAAAGTTTTGGTTCAAAATGTGTTTTTGACCTTTTGTGTGACCTCAACCTTGACCTTTCACTGAGAAACTAAAAAAAAAGTAAAAGTCTGTGGTGAGTAACCTATACTAACATGTCTTTAAGTTTTGTTAAGATTGGTTGAGGATAAATGGCAAAAGACTAACAAACTGACAGACAAACAGACGTCTAATGCAACTGACTGATGTACTTAATTAACAAACAAATGGGTGGAAACATTACCTCCTCGGAGGAGGTACTGATTCATTTAGGGCAGGCCCCAAGCACCTCTTCCCACCAGCGGCCTCAGATGTATCAGACAGCAACAATGGACCTCAGAAAAACCTTTGAAACCAATACAAATACCGTTTTTAACCAAGGTTTTGTAGTACACCTAACATGATTGACAATGTACAAGTTATCTTCTCCTGGACACAATCGGGCAGACTATGGCTCTTTAACACTCAAATACACTCAGTGCACCAACAAATGCCTTCCGCTTTGTGTGTGTTGAATAAAAAACCACGGAGGTCAGTTATACAAAACCCAAAACCAGTGAAGTTGGCACGTTATGTAAATCGTAGATAAAAACAGAATACAATGATTTGCAAATCCTTTTCAACTTATATTCAATTGAAAACACTGCAAAGACAAGATGTTTAATGTTCAAACTGAGAATCTTTTTTTTTTTTGCAAATAATCATTAACTTAGAATTTAAAGGCAGCAACACATTGCAAAAAAGTTGGCACAGGGGCCTTTTTACCACTATGTTACATCGCCTTTCCTTTTAACGACACTCGGTAAACGTTTGGGAACTGAGGAGACCAATTTTTGAAGCTTTTCAGGTGGAACTCTTTCCCATTCTTGCTTGATGTACAGCTTAAGTTGTTCAACAGTCCGGGGTCTCTGTTGTCGTATTTTACGCTTCATAATGCGCCACACATTTTCAATGGGAAACAGGTCTGGACTACAGGCAGGCCAGTCTAGTACCCGCACTCTTTTACTACGGAGCCATGCTGTTGTAACACGTGCAGAATGTGGCTTGGCATTGTCTTGCTGAAATAAGCAGGGGCGTCCATGAAAAAGACGTTGCTTGGATGGCAACATATGTTGCTCCAAAACCTGTATGTACCTTTCAGCATTAATGGTGCCTTCACATATGTGTATGTTGCCCATGCCTTGGGCACTAATACACCCCCATACCATCACAGATGCTGGCTTTTGAACTTTGCGCCTATAATAGTCCGGATGGTTCTTTTCCTCTTTGGTCCGGAGGACACGACGTCCACAGTTTCCAAAAACAATTTGAAATGTGGACTCGTCAGACCACAGAACACTTTTCCACTTTGCATCAGTCCATCTTAGATGAGCTTGGGCCCAGCGAACCCGGCAGCGTTTCTGGGTGCTGTTGATAAATGGCTTTCGCTTTGCATTGTAGAGTTTTAACTTGCACTTGCACATGTAGCGACGAACTGTAGTTACTGACAGTGGTTTTCTGAAGTGTTCCTGAGCCCATGTGGTGATGTCCTTTACACACTGATGTCGGTTTTTGATGCAGTACCGCCTGAGGGATCGAAGGTCACGGGCATTCAATGTTGGTTTTCGGCCTTGTCGGTTACGTGCAGTGATTTCTCCAGATGCTCTGAACCTTTTGACGATATTACGGACCATAGATGATGAAATCCCTAAATTTCTTGCAATAGCTCGTTGAGGAATGTTGTTTTTAAACTGTTCGACAATCAGCTCACGCATTTGTTCACTAAGTGGTGACCCTCGCCCCATCCTTGTTTGTGAATGACTGAGCATTTCAAGGAAGCTGCTTTTATACCCAATCATGGCACCCACCTGTTCCCAATTAGCCCGTTCACCTGTGGGATGTTCCAAATAAGTGTTTGATGAGCATTCCTCAACTCTCTCAGTCTTTTCTGCCACTTGTGCCAGCTTTTTTGAAACATGTTGCAGGCATCAAATTCCAAATGAGCTAATATTTGCAAAAAATTACAAAGTTTACCTGTTCGAACATTAAGTAACTTGTCTTTGCAGTGTATTCAATTGAATATAGGTTGAAAAGGACTTGCAAATCATTGTATTCTGTTTTTATTTACGATTTACACAACGTGCCAACTTCACTGGTTTTGGGTTTTGTAGAAGGGCTCGCCGACCATGTGACAACTGAGGTGCGCACACAGCTTTTGGGGAGAAAGGTCTGGCTCCGAATCGAGCACATAGTATTTGGTCTTATTTACAGTGCCTAATTGGACATAATTCACCATGTCTAGCGACTTATATGGGTTTTTGCCTTGGTTTTTTTCTTTCAAACATTTTGTAGTTAAGGCAAACAGAACCCGCCATTTTCAGCTAAAGACAGAAGTGGAGACACAAGATGTTTGTGCACATGACGGGGCTTTATTGCTCCAAAAAGTCATTTTTGACAAAAGTGAAGTGAAGCTGTTGTGCATCTCTGGTCCGTTGTGGTGAGAGGGAGCTGAGCTGAAAGGCAAAGCTCTCGATTTACTGGTCGATCTGCGTTCCAACCCTCACCTATGGTCACGAGCTTTGGGTCGTGACCGAAAGAATTAGATTGAAAATACAAGCGGCCGAAATGAGCTTTTTTAGCTGAGTGGCTGGGCTGACCCTTCGTGATAGGGTGAGGAGCTCGGGCATCTGGGAGACGCTCAGAGTGGAACCGCTGCTCCGCATTTAGAGGAGTCAGTTGAGGTGGTTCACGCAATAGATGGGTGGATGGAAGGATGGATGGATGTTTTGCATTTGACAAATAAAGAACTTGAACATGAACTTGTTCAGATGTTTTGTATGGAAGGCTGTCTGCCTTGAAGCTGCACACGCATCGTCTCTGCTCATAAACACATCTACAAATGAAGATTTATCAGTACTCCACTTTGTGTCTTCTTAACCTCATGCTGCTTCCTGTTTCATTTAATTCTGTTGCTTCTTCTCTTTGGCATTGAGATGTGGTTGTGCTTTTTGTGTGTTTCTGCCAGCTCTTACTCTGAGTATCTGTCACGTTCAGCTCATCTCTCTCTCTCTCTCTCTCTCTCTCTCCCTCTCTCCTCCTATCTCTGTTCTCTAATGTCTGTCAGTTTTGCTTTCCTTTCTGTATCATTCTCTCTGACAGTCTTTCTCTCTGTTGTTGCTCTCCGTCTTTGGCTGTGTTAGTGTTTTGATTGGTGTCCTTGTTGAATTGATGCAAGTCTATTTTTGAACGAAAGCCCCAATAAAGGGGATTTTATATCTGAAATCTCTCTTTCTCTCTTTCTATCCCCCGCCCTCTATAAACCTCTCTCTCTTTCCCCTCTCTCTCCCTGCCTCAGTCAGAGGATTTGGGGGCCTGTGCACAGTTTGAGGCCAGTCGAAACGCTCGGAACATGATGCCCAGCGCCAGCTGTGGAGTTTTCCCAGAATTCACTCTGCGCAAGCCTTCCTCTGAGACCGACATCCAGAACTGGGCGTCAAAACACTTCAACAAACACACACAGGTAACAGACACACACACACACACACACACACACACACACATACGACATCGGTTACTCCCTCACATACACACTAAACACTCCCACAAACACATCCAGGTAACAAACACGTGCAACATATTCTTCAGCAAATACAGGTAATGCACACACACACACACACACACACAAACCATACAGGAAACACACAAGACACATATACATCGCACACTTCCATAAACATTGTATATAGACACACAGATGGCTGGACACACTAGCTGGACACTCTTCTCGCCCATAGTTACGAGTGTGCGAATGAATGGTGTGTGTGTGTGTGTGTGTGTGTGTGTGTGTATGTGTGTGTGTGCGTGTCCTGTGATGGATTGTCCAGTGCATTGTGGGGTATACTCCAGGCCACTGTTGATGTCCTCACCAGGGATAAGAGGTTAGATAGATAGATAGATAGATAGATAGATCTGACCTCTGCCCCACCTCCTCAGGGCCTGTTCAGGCGCAAGGTGTCGATTGCCAACATGCTGGCGTGGAGCAGCGAGCCCATCCGGAAACCGATGATCGTGACGACGGACCGCGCGGTGAAGAAGGAGGCGGTGGAGATCTTCAAGCTGATCCAGATGTACATGGGCGACCGGCGGTCTCGCAGCGAGCCCTTAGCCGTGGCACTGGAGGTGGTGGGGAAGGGCTGGAGCTGCCAGGGCCTGCGGGATGAGCTGTACATCCAGCTGTGCCGCCAGACCACCGAGAACTTCCGCTACGATAGCCTGGAGCGCGGCTGGGAGCTGATGGCCGTCTGTTTGTTCTTCTTCCCTCCGACCCCGCGCTTCCACTCCTACCTGGAGGGGTACATCTACCGGCACATGGACCCCCTCAACGACACCAAGGGTGAGCGGGGCGGGCCGGGGCGGGCCAAGGGGAGGGGGGGGGGGGGGGGTGTGGGATACGAGAGGGACAGGGATACGATAGGGAGGGGAGGGGTTGCGTGGCAAGAGGCGGATCTATAGTGGAGAATGGGCAACGCCTGGGTGGAGGTGGGCGGTGCTAGTCTGAAAAGGGGCTGGGGCCATTAGTCCAGAGAGGGGTGTGGTTAAGATGTGAAGGGGATGGGCTAAGTTGTGGATTGACGGGTCTGTGGTGGGGAGTGGATGGCATCTGAGTGGAGGTGGGCGGTGTTAATATGGCGTGTTATCGCCATAGTGTGGAGGGGGTGAGCTAATATGGTTAGGGGAGGGGCTTTGTTTGGGAGGGGCGGGTTCATAGTGGGGAAGGGGCGTCACCTGGGTGGATGTGAGCAGTCCTTATATTGAGAGGAGGCTGCGCCATAGTGTGGGTGGGGGCGTGGGTATGTTTTGGGGGGGTGGGGTTTGGGTAGGTGTATGGGACTATGTATGGGACGGCTTGGACACCTCATTGGGATCCAGAGGGTTTATGGTTTATGACCTCGACATTATCAGTGCAGCATTTGGTTTCCTTGAGAGGGGCAGGTTTAGGGTGGAGAGGGGATGGGGATGAGATGGAAGGGGTTAGATTGGGGCAGGTATAAGGATCTGGCAGTTACCAATAGCCCAGTGCAGATGGTCACCATCCCTGTTCCTGGAGACCATCTTGTAGGTTTTAACTCAAAGTCTTAGCAAAGCGCAAAGGTCCTCAATGAGCTGAGATAAGCACGAGTCAGATGTGTCACATTGAGGTCAGACTGAAAACATTACACTACAGGTTCTTAACAGACGCTCTTATCCAGAGCGACGTACAAAAATGCACAAGATCAGCAGGATGGTAGGTCCCCTGGGCTGGTGAACGACCAATGGTGTAGATGGGCTCAGCGATGTCATTACACTCCTGATTCCAATAACTGACTCTCATTTTGCCAAAAACATTGATTAGTGGAATCAGGTGTGTATCTGATTGGGTGTAATGAAACCCTGCACCCTTACTGGCCCTTTCTGGATAAGAATGAGCACCCTTGGGCTTGGGTGCTGGGCAGGGTCACATAAGGCTGGAGGTTCTAGCCCCCAGTGCAATACAAAATGAGATCAGAGCTGCTGTCGAGTATATATATATGTATATATTGTTTAGGGGGGGTTGTTCCCCCTTGTCCCTCCTTGACCTCTGCCACAGTGTTTCGTTGCAATGACCTGCCGTGACTTTTGTGGCGGTCAGCCCTCACTTCCTTTACATGACCTTTGCAGTCAGAGGATAGTTCCGTCAGTGTGTAATAACCTTGTGCAGTGACATACGCTTGGCTGACCAGCAGTGGCCACTAGAGGGCAATGACACGGACAGATTATCCCCAGCGAGGCTCATCCTATTGTTGTTTCGCTCAGGCAGACTCCCAGGCATAGCCTGTAATGCAGTGGTTGGGAGATATCTCAATCTCATAGCCATTTCACCACTGGTTTTCGCTGGGGCTTCGGCATTGTTTAGCACATGGCTAAGCTAATTGTTTTGTTTGAGATTTCCTGCGGCTGAGCTAGCGTGCTCAGGAGCAGGGCTAGAACCGCAGTTACGGGGCCAACATTCTAGGTGTGCAGCACCTAGCCCAATGACTAGGCTTGGCTCTGCGCTGTTGAATGCCCGGGGTTATCACAGGCAGGGGGTAATAGCTTCTGTATATGCTTCACCAGTTGTTTGTCTGTGTTTTCCTGTAAGGTTATGGACACACAGCTTAGCATGAACAGGCCACGCATCACACAGGCATCACTGCACTTTGGACAGCCCACCAGCAGGGGGCAGCATATTTGCGCTGCCTATACTCATAGAGTACCCCAGTGCTGTGCATGCTTCTCTCTGCTTCTCTGTGCATTGTCATTCCAGTCATTTCTGTTACCCCCCTCACCTGTTCTTCACATTCTTCCCTCACTAATTGGCTCCAATAAATGTACGACGTAAGGAGAGGACTTGGTTTAAAGATGTTAGGATGGAAATGTGGATTCACTTCGCTCATTAAAGTGTCAGTTTCAATTACAGATGTGGAGTATCTAGCGAAGCGGATCCAATGCTAAATCATTCGCCACATGTCCCAAAAAATACTAAGGACTGGCTGAGCAAATACGCAATCTTTGAGAGTCAGTCCTTTCTTGAGCGCATTCAGAGGTGGCTGCAACTTTCCTGCCATCTTGTTTGCAGGGGGTGGAATTAATATTTGGGATAATGCAAGCATGTCTGTCAATCGGAAATGGAGGCGCGGTTGTCAGCCCATTTCGAAGGCCTGAAAATGTCTGAGGTTTATTGTTTCAATCGGCTAGCCTGTATAGAGGCATGACACAAGCGTGTTCAGTGTTTGATGTGATGGATTGTGGTCTCAATTAGCTGTTTGTGTGTAATTTGATGTTGTGCCGTGTGTGAGTGTTTAATTTGAAGGTGTTGCATTTAAACAGTGGGTAGCATGTATGCTGTGTTTACAGTGTGTAAATTGACTTTTTGTATCACTGTATTTGCAGCGTTATTTCTTAATGTGTTGTTTTATCAAAGTGTAATTTCACTGTCATGTGTCATTGTTGTATTTACCTCGTTAAATTTCATGATGTGTAGTGTTGACGTGTTTGCAGTGTGGTATTTGATGGTATGTAGTTTTGATGTGTTAGCAATGTGTGGTTTTATGGTATGTAGTTTTGATGTGTTAGCGGCACAGCCTCACAGCAAAAATGTTGTGAGTTCGAACCTGGCCTGGGGCCTTTCTGCGTGGAGTTTGCATGTTCTCCCCGTGTTTGCGTGGGTTTCCTCCGGTTTCCCCCACCCACAAAAACATGCATCATAGGAAAACTCCAACCAGTACTCCTGACCAAGGAACTGGCTTTAGAACTGGAGTTGGTCCCTGGGTGCTGCTCTGTGGCTGCCCACTGCTCCTAACTATAGGATGGGTTAAATGCAGAGGACAAATTACCCCACGGCGTTCAATGAAGTGAATTTTAATCTAGCAGTGTGTGATTTGATGGTTTGTAGTTTTGCTGTAGTAGCATTGCGTGATTTCACAGTGTCGTTTTGATGAACTAGTAATGCGTGATTAGATGGTGGGTAGTTTTGCTGTGGAGGCAAAGTATTATTTGATTGTGTAGTTTTGATATGTAAGCAATATGTGATTTGATGGTGTAGCTTTGACATGTTAGCAGTGTGTAATTCAATAGTGTTTCGTTTTGATCTGTTTGCAATATGTGATTTGATGGTCCACAGCTCTGATTTGTTAGCAATGCGCGATTTGATGGTGTAATTTTGAGGCGTTAGCATTATGTGATTTGAAGTGATTATGATTTGATCATTTTGAGGTGTTAGCATCTAGACTCATTTGTGTTGTGTAATTTGATCCCGTGTTATGTTGACATGTTTGTACAGTGTAATTTTATGGTGTGTCATCTAGACTCTTTTGTGTTGTGTAATTTGATCCCGTATTATGTTGACATGTTTGTAAAATGTAATTCTATGGTGTGTAAACTAGACTCATTTGTGTTGTGTAATTTGATCCAGTGTTATGTTGACATGTTTGTACAGTGTAATTTTATGGTGTGTCATCTAGACTCATTCGTGGTCTGTGATTTGGTCTTGTATTATGTCGACTATTTTCACGCTGTCATATTGATGAATTTGCAGCTTGTCATTTGACAGAGTGTAGTATTGCGTTTGCAGTCTGTAATTTAATGATGTGTGGTTTAAATTAGCATTAGTGTGTCGTGTTGATGTTTTCACAGTGCATAACTGAATGATGTATCATGTGTATGGTGGAGGAGCAGTGTGTATTGTGACAGTGTGCATGTTGTTTGTGTGTACTGTGATGGTGTGCATGTTGTCTGTACGTAATTTGGCGATGTTCACGTGTTCACAGTGATGCAGCACATTAGCGAGCTCCTGGCAGCACGGGACCAGAGGAAAGCCAAACTGCGGCGCAAGGGCAGACCCCCTGGGGATCCAGCCGAGGGTAGGGCGCCCCCTGTCTGCAGGGAGGACAAAGTCCCTCAGGTTGCTGTGTGCCTGTCGCACTCTGCCTCCCGCTCATGCTCTCTTCAGCCTGTTAGCCTGTTAGCGCTCCGCTCGGCTGCTGCTGCGCTAAGCCAACTCCCCCATACTGCCTTAACCTCTCCGTGTCTCTGCTCTCTCTCTCTCTCTCTCGCTTTCTCTGTCTTTCTCTCCCTCTCTTTTTTTGTATTTCCCTCTCTTTCTTTCAATCTCTGTCTTTTTTTTGCATTTCTCTCACTCGATTGATTTCTGCGCCCTCCCTCTGTTGTGTGATTATGTACTGTGCGGTGCCCTCATGAATCTGCAGTGTACATGTTTGTGTGTATGTGTGAGTGTGTGTGACTCTGAATGTGTGTTTATGTGTACTTGTTTTTCATACTTTTTAGGACCTTTAAGTCCCCACGAGTGTAGTACAGTCTGCAAAAAACAACACCGTAGAGAAATTTATTGGCTGTACATGAGGAAAGGGCTTAATTTTGGCTAAGGGCAAAGTCTTGGGTTACAATTGAATTTACGGTTAAGATTCTGTCCAGTGTGTGTGTGTGTGTGTGTGTGTGTTTGTGTGTCTGCTCTGCAGAAGCCTCTTTCTCTGGATCTGATGGGAGGTTTAGCTTGTTGTTTTTCTGAATTACCACCCAAAGCCCCTCTGGCCAGTAATTGAAGCATCTCTTTCAAAGGAAAAATAAAATAAAACAGAACTCGATTATGCCGGCCAGTTGCTGTTCACACATTCACTGCATGTGAGTGGCTCTCAGCTAACGTTCAAACAAGACTGTTAAACATGACCTCGGCACATCAGGACGGTCCTTCAACATTCCTGAGCTGTGATCTGTTGTGCTGTGATGTACTGTGCTAGGCTGTATCTGACCATGTCTGACTGTGCTTGACTGTACTAAGATTTTAGACGGGCAGCCTGTGGCCTGGATATTAATCCCTGTGACTCGGTCCCACAGGGGTGGTGGCTCCAGTCCCAGAGCAGCTGCTGTGTATTCCACATTACTCTGGGGGTGTGGATTGGCCCAGGCTTAACTCCTAAATGCAGAGGCCAGATCAGGCAATTTGTGCATTCCCCAACCTAAAGTTGCATAATTTGTAATTTGAGTGTTACAGTGAGTTCAAAAATAACATCAATGAAACTAGACACTCGTTCAATTTAGAATACCAGTTTCACAATTTCGTATTTTCATAATTTTACTACTGAATAAAGGCTGCAAACACAAGGGATCGTTGAAGTTGTTTAAAAAAATACTGAGAATTGAAAAATAGCTCAGAGGTAAACCATTACAGTCTCAATATTATAAACTCCTTGACCACAAATGTTTTACATTTGAGCATGATATTCATAATTTCCAACTGCCCAAGAGCCAAATCTAAGTGCTCGCCAAATGGCTTCCCAAACAGCTCCGAATGGTGTGCAGTGAAATAATAAAATAATCATATTTCACCACAAATCAATGGTTTTTGTCATGGTTCTGGTTTTTGATCATGTTTTATGTGCTGGTTTTGTGTTCATGATTATTGTCTTTTATTTATTCTTTTTGATTATTGTAACTTTCAGGTTTTTGGTTCATTCCATGTTTCATTTCCATTGCACTTGTCTCCCCTGTCTTGTGATTTAGTTGGTTCAGTCCGTCTTCCCTGTCTGCGTGCTCACTGACTTCAGGTGATTTAAATGAATTGTGGTGTTTAAAATATTCCTTCGTACCTCGTTTTCTCCCTTCACCCTTCTGTTCTGATTACTAACAAGACTAACGTTTGTATTTTGTATTATAGTCTACTAACACAACTAACCATGTATATATATTCGATTACCAAATTACTAATGAGCACTCTAGTTTAAGCTGTAAAACCGCACCGCTACTAATAGACTAATTCCCTCTTCGCAATCGCCCTGTTGTATTCTCCGCCCCTTCGCTTTCCGCCGTCCTCTCCCTATGTTCAGCGAGAATCTCTGCATATTTTGCAGTGAAAGTTAATTTTTATCAACTGCTGGACAGAAGCTGTTAGCAAATATCTTACACTGTTGATCAGTGTTTGTTGAGGAGCTTAATTAATGCAACTGTTGGGCAACAGTGGTTGAACTTACCACGTCCATATTCTAAATAGTTTACAGATACCAGTTCCTTGCACATATTCAGTATAAATTTTGCATGTGCCCGATATTGTTAGGATACTCCGACTGAGTGCATCAATTGAGCAGTTCCACAGACATTAGTGTCTTCTTCTGTGCAAACGGATTAATGTAATCAACTGTAAGTCACTTTGGATAACAGACTGAGCTATATAACTGTAATGAATAAGTAATAATGATGACCTACACTACTGTGATGCAGGCTGAGGATAATTGAGCTGCACAGCTGGTAAAGCCAGAGTCCGCCATCAGTCACACACTTGCATGAACCAACCATATAAGATTTTTGTTTTTTGCAAGGAGGTGTCTACATTGCAGCATTAGCAGATGATCTCATGCACAGTAACACACCTTAGAAAGTGTAACTGCAGTACAAAAACAGCTGCAAGCTTTTGAGAAGGGTAATGCTCCAGGGGGTTAGTCATGACCACGGAGATCGATAAAACGTCCTCAGACAAGCATAAGCGGGCTATGCATTGTTTTAACCCACACATTCTCATCCTGACTCGTCATATAGTGACACTACCTGACTCAGCGTCAATATACATTGAAAAAGGAGACTCTTGGCGTCCTTATTTGACGCTTAGGGTTAGGGTTTGGGTTAAGGGTTAGGGGTGAGAGGGTGGGGTTTGTTTTCAATTGGCGTCAAATAAGCTGACCAAAAGCCTCCTTTTTCGTCGTATATCAACTCTTGGTCAGGTAGCGTCACTATGTGATGAGTCAGGATGTGACTGGGCTCTTTGAACTGCCAAAAACAAATGAGAATCCGGGGGTTTTCCGCCTGGACAGGCTACGAGCCAACAGTTTAAATGAGGACCCAGGAGGACCAGGACTTGCCCTGTGGACTGTGTGTGTTTAACACCAGGCCTAACACTGGCAAAGACAAGCAGGAAATCAGCATCACGCTGGTTATATTCTGTCAGACTCAGCTGAGCATATGTCTTTCTGAGGCTGCTTCTGTCCATGGTCCTGAAACCTGACTGGGGAATTGGAGGAAGTTCTGACAGCAGCCAATCAGGGTTAGAGGGCCTGTCTGTGCCCCTCCCACATGTGCTCGCGCAGTGTTGAATTCCTCTTGCCTCTTGCCTTGCCTGTACTGAGCAGAATTAGGCTGTGCTGTGCTATGCTGGGCTGTGCTAGATTGCGCGGAGCTGTGCTTTGCTGGGCTGTGCAGCCCAGATTTGTGTTAGCCGAGGCTGTGCTGTGCTGTGCTAAGCTTGGTCTGTTTATTTCAGCTGTCTGTTGATGGGCTGTGTCACTGACGCGCATGACGTATACAAAAATGTGCATGCGCAGGAGCACATGTATAAACACACACACGCACTCACTCGTACAGACACGTACACGTGCAGTCACTGATGCACACTCGTTCACCCGCCTACGCGCGCACAAACACATGTACACGTACAACACACGTGTTCACTCAAGCATACACGCGCAGACTCACATGCACGCATGTACACAAACGTATGGGTGCACTCATAAACACACCCTCATACATGCACACTTCTGCACATGTGCATGTCTATGCACACACACACACCCACTCATGCACTCACACACATACACCGATACATGCACACACAGACACATACACGTTCAGACATGCATGCACA
The DNA here is from genome assembly GCA_029721435.1 of Gymnothorax reevesii. Classification (NCBI taxonomy): domain Eukaryota; kingdom Metazoa; phylum Chordata; class Actinopteri; order Anguilliformes; family Muraenidae; genus Gymnothorax; species Gymnothorax reevesii. Next base: position 143,638,044 of record CM056575.1, read on the forward strand.
TACACACAAGCACACACAGACACAAGCATGCGCCTGCTCGCACACATGCTTGCACACAAACACACACACACACACACACACACACGTAAGTCATTCCTCAGCCTGACAGAAACTCAGAGGCGTGAAATTGTCCCTGCAGAGAGATGCGCGTCAGTGTAAATGTGTCTGATTTAGTGTGGGGCTGGAGGGGGTCTGAGCATCTATAGACTCGGCTCAATCTGTGGGACCCCTGGTCACCTTGGGCCAGTGAGAGAGCATCGCTGTGGCTACACAAGGGCTGCTGCTGCGGGGATTTACAATGGCTGTGTGTGTGTGTGTGTGCTTGAGTGTGTGTGTGTCTGTATACATTGTGTGTGTGTGTGTGTTTTGTACTTAAAACACAATGGGAACCAGGAAATGTTTTTTGTACCAATAGAGCGGGGACATTTTTGGGATGTCAGGTCGTTTTCGCCTGTCCTCACGACTACAGTACAAAGGGAAATTATGACCTACTAGTTAAGGTTAGGGCTAAGGTTGGAATTAGGGACTGGTTAAGGTTAGGGTCAGGTTTTGGGAGGATTTGGTTGTAGAGACACACAAAGAATGAATGGCAGTCAATGTAATGTCCTCACGCCGATAGAAGTACAAGGATGTGTGTTTGTGTGTGTACAGTGTGCGTGTCCCAAATCTTTCATTCACCGCCCCCCCCCAGCAAGAATACTGACACACATTTACACACAATGTGCGCACACACATACACATGCAGACACCCCACACATACAAATACACTCACACACACACACACGTGCACACACACGCACACACACACACACACACAGCAGCTCAGGTTTTCTCCTCAGACTGTAAGCTGATCTGACGGCCGCCTGAATTTACGCCATCTGACCTCAGAACATCTTGTTCGGCAGAGCGACAGCCCCGTGACCCCCACAGCTGACAGGAAGTGACACGCTGGGCCGGTGTGGGGGAAGGTGGGCGGGGTCGGGGGTGAGCCGGTCCGGTGCCTCCAACATCAGCTGACCTGGAAGTAACGAGACCCGGAGTTAAACTGGCGGATATTATCGCTGCGCTTCAGTGCCTAATGCCTCCCGCTGTCTCTCCCAGTCTACCTCCCTCTCTCCCCCTCTCTCTCTCTCTCTCCCTCTCTCCCCCTCTCTCTCTCTCTCTCCCTCTCTCTCCCTCTATCACAGGTCAGTCGGGTTGGTGGTTTTATCACCGTGACTTCATTACGTTTCAATGGGCTGCTGGCGTGTTCAGGCACAGTGCCGTATCAGTCGCATTCCTCATTTAGAGATTTGTGACAAAATGGTGATTATAGGCGCACAGCATTGATACTTCTTCAGAAAAGATAACAGTCAATGTTTCATTGTTTTGGAGATGTGAGGCGCCTTGCAGTCAGCAGAATTTCCCCATAACCCATCTCTCACGACTCTCTCTCTCTCTCTCTCTCTCTCTCTTTCTCTCTCCACCCCCACTTTTCTATCTCCACCACCCTCTACCTGTTCTTTTTCTCTCCATCTCTCCCTCCCTCTCTTTCTCTCTCTCAAATTCATTTCTTCCTCATCCATCCCTCCCTCCTGCCTTCTCTTTTTCCTTCACTCCATTCCTTTCCCTCTCTCTTCTGCTCTCCCTCCCTTTTCATCTCTTTCTCTCTTACTTTTCTTTTCTCCCCTTCACTCTCTCTCTCTCTCTCTCTTACCTTACCTTGTGTACACTGACACCAGCAATAGTTCCGTAATGCAGCCTGTCAGCCACACACTGTAAGGTCAGTGGGGGTCGTAGCATTAGCGCGCCGCTAAACGAGCGCTGACAAATGACAACGGACAATAAACAATTACACAGGTACACAGCCTCCCGCTTGACCGGATGGTTTGTTAGCTTGACGTATGAATCGAGCCCCAGCTCACCGCAGTTGCCAATAACTAAATCGCTGGGTTCTTTGTAGCAGGTGAAATTGCAGTTTTATGGGTTTATATAGGAAATCATGCTATAATATCATAAGAATGCGCTCAAAATTAAAGCTCCATGCTGATTTTCTTTGGTGTTTTGACGCGCACATTGAAGAGATTTTTAATAGCATGTGTTACGGCCCGATCTAGGTAGTGCGACCACAGATAGATAAATGAAGGAAGCACGGGGAGAGAAAACTGTGGCAAGTACAAAAAAAACCCGAACGCTGCCCAGCACTCCGGTCCCTATACTGCCTAACCAGAGCTAACTAAAACCTACCGCTAGTCTTCGAAGGTTTACCAGGCACGGGGCGGCTTTTAAACACGCAACTCCAGAACGCTCCGTCCAGAAGCGTGGACTGAGCGAACGAATCGTGTACCCCCTTCGGAAACAAGTTTCCACCCAGAGTCACCTCCAAAAATAATAAAGGGAAAATAACAAAGCAAAACAATAAAGAGGTATCCCGATGGAAGGATAGTAAGATCCAGCTGGGACTACCCTAGCTAACCAGAGTAACCGAACAGCGCACAGAAAGGGCGAGACGAGCGAGGTGGTCGGACACGCGAATCAACGTCAAAAACCGGGCATCTATTACCGAGCAACCAGATGGAAGGGCAAAAGCAAAAATCAAAGTCACAGAGCGACAGGCCAAGGGTCAAACACAGGAATCCAAACAAACCATATGCAGGGCAAGGCAAGAATCGTAGGTCAAAACAAACCGGTCCAACACAGAAGGCAATCAAAATACTCACAGTTTAGAAACGCTAATTACAAATGGAAGAAGAGCTAGTCTTCCACAGGAGTGCACGTGGCGCCCTTATAAACGTATCGCCCCGCCCCCGGAAGTGGAACGTTCCATTCAGGCCCAAGCAGAACCAATATTAGGGCAAAGGTCATAACACCTCCATCCTAAAGAGAAAACCTGTGCTTCCAGGTTTTCTACGAAGAGTAGCAGCGTGATAGTGCATCGGCAACAATGTTTTCAGACCCTCTTTTGTGGACAACTCTCAGGTTAAAGCCTTGAATGATTAAGGACCAACGCATGAGGCGCTGATTAGCATTGCACATGCGTTGGAGGAAAACAATTGGGTTATGGTCAGTATAGACTAGGATGGGTTCTGGACTAGACCCTAGATACACTTCAAAATGCTGTAAAGCTAGTAAGAGTGCCAGAGCTTCCTTCTCAATGGTGCTGTAGTTCAACTGATATCGGTTAAATTTCTTTGAAAAGAAACAGATTGGGTGAGCGATTCCAAGCATGTCCTCCTGAAATAGTACTGCTCCAGCTCCCGTGCCACTGGCGTCTACCTCCAACATAAATGGCCGGGTGTAATCAGGAGCAGACAACACTGGGGCATTACATAACAGACTTTTGACAGAATCAAAGGCACGCTGGCAGTCAGGGGACCATGTAAATTTTTGAGAGGCGCGTAGGAGGTTGGTGAGTGGCGAAACGACGGACGAAAAATTTCTACAGAAACTTCGGTAATACCCAGCCATTCCCAGAAAACGCCTGAGTTCTCTCCTGGTCCTGGGAATAGGGAAGCCTTTAATAGCCTCAACCTTAGCATCCACCGGACAAACAAACCCTTGACCCACCTTTTTCCCTAAATATGTAATGGTTCCATGTCCGAACTCACACTTCTCAAGGTTAAGAGTTAAAGAAGCTTCTTGGAGGTGTAAAAAAACTGACTCCAAGGTGCTGAGATGATGTTCCCAGGTAGCAGAATAAACTACGACATCATCGAGATAAGCTTCACAATTATCAATACCAGCCAAAACTTTGCTCATTAGCCTTTGAAATGTGGCTGGCGCATTCTTCATTCCAAATGGCATTACCGTGTACTGCATGAAGGCATCTGGAGTAGCAAATGCTGACAACTCCGAAGCACGTTCAGTCAAAGGAACCTGCCAGTAGCCTTTTAATAAATCAAGTTTTGTGACAAACTTAGCAGTTCCTATTCTATCAATGCAATCCTCCACTCGTGGAAGAGGGAAGGAGTCAGATTTTGTCACACCATTAAGTTTGCGATAGTCGGTACAAAAGCGAAAGGTGCCATCGGACTTGGGCACCAACACACAAGGAGAACACCAAGGACTCGAACTGGGAACAGCAAGACCATTTTCTAGAAGATACTCAACTTCCTTTTTCATAATAGACCGTTTTGTAGGGTTAACACGATATGCATTCTGTTTGATAGGTTTATGACCACTCACATCAATGTCATGTTCCAGTATTGTGGTTCTCGAGGGGATATCTGAAAACAATGACAAATGTTTCCCAATAAGCCGTGTTACATCAGCCTGTGCATTCTCTGGTAAATGAGACAGCTTTAATGCGAGCGCTTGAAGCGCTTCTGAGTTGAGTAACCGAGCAGGGGACAGACAGGCGCAGGTCTGGCCTAATCCATCCACTTCAGGGGAGTAATCAGACATTGGTACATCAACATGAGGAGTTGAAATAAGGGCGACTGGTGAGGGTGCGGAGGGCTTTGCATCTTCCGAGCGCGATACATAGGCCTTCAACATGTTGATGTGACAGACCCGGGATTTGCGTTTCCTGTCATGAGTTTTGACAATGTAGTCGGTATCACTTAATTTCTTTTGTATTATATAGGGCCCGGAGAACCTTGCCTGGAGGGTGGACCCAGGAATCGGAAGAAGCACTAAGACTGAATCCCCAACATTAAATGAGCGTTGAACCGATTTTTGGTCAAAGCGGGACTTCATTTGGGCCTGGGAAGAACTTAAAGAATGTTTAGCCAATTCCCAGGCTGCATGTAATCGTTCTCTGAAAGTGCTGACATAATCCAAAATGCTGCAGGAAGGAGATGGGCTTTGATTAGTCCCCAACCACTGTTCCTGCAGGACCTTTAGCGGCCCCCGTACCGTGTGCCCAAAAACTAACTCAGAGGGGCTAAAATCAAGGGATTCCTGCACTGTGTTACGGACGGCAAATAATAAAAAGGGAACTGCTTCATCCCAGTCTTTCCCTTGGTCAAGGCAGTATGTCCGGAGCATCGTTTTCAGAGTTTGGTGGAACCTTTCCAGAGCTCCTTGAGACTCTGGATGATACGCACTAGATGTTTGATGGCAAATATTAAACTGTTTCATCACCTTTGCAAATAATCTAGACGTGAAGTTTGACCCTTGATCTGTCTGTACATATTTTGGGAGACCAAATGTAGTGCAGAACTTAATAAGAGCTTTTACGATAGCCTGAGCTTTAAGGGTGCGGAGGGGAATGGCTTCGGGAAATCTAGTTGCAGTGCACATGAGCGTAACTAAATAACTATTTCCAGATCTGGTTCTCGGGAGCGGTCCAACACAATCAATCAAGATCCTTTCGAATGGTTCATTCATAATTGGAATTGGCTTAAGCGGTGCAGGCGGAATTACCTGATTAGGCTTTCCCACACATTGACAAATATGACAGGATCGACAGTACTGAGATACGTCAGACTTCATGGCAGGCCAAAAGAAATGTTTCAAAAGGCGGTCATAGGTTTTCCTGACCCCAAGATGACCAGAAAGATCATGGTCATGAGCAACCTTCAGCACTTGCTGTCTATAGGGAGTAGGAACCACAACTTGAACAACTGAGTTCCACTCTTCAGAGTCTGAAGGGGTCCATTTGCGCATGAGTACATCATTCTCAATGAAATAAGAAACTGAATTGGATGGCAACACAGAATCATCCTCAGCTGCAGCAAAATATTTATGCAACGAACCATCTGCTCGCTGAGCATCAGCCAATTGCACACTACCGAATGTCTGCGACAATTCAGAGTTATTCTGAGTGGGCGTCGTCTCTGAGCAGACCTCAGCCAAGCCAGTCAAGTCAGGATCCCCTTTTGCACCCGCATACTGGGACAAGTCCGCCTCTAGCAACGTTTCAGACAAATCAATTGCATTCCCATACTTTCGGGCCTGTGCTCGGGTGACCACACATGCAGGGAAAACAGAGGGGAACTCTAAAGCCGCATAATCCTCGCTGCAATACATGTTGGGTTCGTGAGAAACCTCAGGGAGGGAGAACACATTTCCCCCCGCTAAATCATTGCCCAGAATAAACGAAATGCCTTTAACCGGTAATTGGGAGCAGGTCGCAACTTTCACCACGCCAGAAACAATATCAGATTCCAATACAATATTGTGCAAAGGCGCTCTCATTACACCCAGCTCAATGCCCTGAATTAACACGTCAGCACCACAACTGGAACGTTCAGAAAATGGTAACACATCCTCCAATATAAAAGACTGAGCAGCCCCAGTATCGCGCAGTATCCTTACCGGCACGTCTTCGGACTCACAATCTGACAAAGATACCTTGCCATCGATAATAAATGGTTGGAAAGAACAGTCAACAGACGTCTCGGAGTGTTTCTCGTCATCTGAGCAAAACGATGAATTAATAAGCCCAACACTTTTAGGCCCCGATTGCGATGAATTCTGATTTTTACGTTTCAGCGCTGGACAAAGGGCAATAAAGTGTCCGGTTTCATGACAGTAAAAACACTCCGGTTGTTCACTGGAGTTGCTTGCGGGTTTAGACGCTTTCACTGAACTTTCATTCTGTGAACTGCGATTCCCGTCAACACTTTTTGAAAACGAAAATACAGCTTTATGTGTGAGAACGAACTCGTCGGCACAAACGGCCGCTTGCTCAATGGTAGATACTTTCCGCTCATTTAAATAAACAGCGATTTTATCGGGAATACAATTTTTAAATTCCTCGAGCAAAATTAAGTCTTTCAGTTGCTCCACTGAAACCACCTCACTCGCCGAACACCACTTGTTGAAAAGCACGGATTTTTCATGAGCAAACTCAACGAAAGTCTGATTGCTGGCCTTGACATGCCTCCGGAATCTTTGTCGGTACGCTTCAGGCACTAGTTCATACGCTCGCAACACTGCAGTTTTCACTCTTTCATAGTTCATGCTATCCTCTAGAGATAACGATGAACAAACGTCCTGAGCTTTCCCAACAAATTTACATTGTAACAATAGTGTCCAAGTACTTTCCGGCCACCCTATAGTGGTTGCAATTCTTTCAAATATAGGAAAGTACTTATCAACTTCACTCTCCCTAAACGGGGGTACCAAACGAATTTGCCGACTCAGATCGAAATCTACCGAGGCTATTGCAGAAGTATTTTGCGAAACAGCTCCCTGACCACGAGAGGGAGACACACTGGCAGGCAATGGAGAGGCGACAACAGGAGAATCGACTCGAGATTTCAGAGACACTGGAGCTGGCTGCAATTCCCGAGCCCGCAATTCAAGCTCTTTTAGCTTTATCTGACGGTCAGTTTCCATCTCGTAAGCTCGGAGTTGCAGCAACCGATTCTGATACTCTTGTTTGCTAAGCTCCAGCTCTAGTTCTTTCAAACGTAGCTGGAGCATGGGGTTTTCTACAGAAGAGTAGGATTTACCCTGATCTATAAAGCACGGAGTGCCGTCCCCAGCTTTATCCTCCGCAAGTTTATCTGCCACAGCTGGATTCTCCACTGCTGCCCATTCCGGTATAACACTCGGAAGTACATCTTTCTCAGATAAATATCCCTGATCCACCAACTCTTTATTTAGAATTGCCTTTATTTCCCGCTTCGTTTTACTCCGCGGCACCGAAATATTATAGAAGTCGGCAATCGTCAACAAATCATTTTTCCTACATTGGTCGAATTTCTCCTTAGTAGGAAAAATAGTAAATTCCTCCAAGTTGAATTCGGCCATAATGAATTCGGACGAGCCCCCACTTGTTACGGCCCGATCTAGGTAGTGCGACCACAGATAGATAAATGAAGGAAGCACGGGGAGAGAAAACTGTGGCAAGTACAAAAAAAACCCGAACGCTGCCCAGCACTCCGGTCCCTATACTGCCTAACCAGAGCTAACTAAAACCTACCGCTAGTCTTCGAAGGTTTACCAGGCACGGGGCGGCTTTTAAACACGCAACTCCAGAACGCTCCGTCCAGAAGCGTGGACTGAGCGAACGAATCGTGTACCCCCTTCGGAAACAAGTTTCCACCCAGAGTCACCTCCAAAAATAATAAAGGGAAAATAACAAAGCAAAACAATAAAGAGGTATCCCGATGGAAGGATAGTAAGATCCAGCTGGGACTACCCTAGCTAACCAGAGTAACCGAACAGCGCACAGAAAGGGCGAGACGAGCGAGGTGGTCGGACACGCGAATCAACGTCAAAAACCGGGCATCTATTACCGAGCAACCAGATGGAAGGGCAAAAGCAAAAATCAAAGTCACAGAGCGACAGGCCCAGGGTCAAACACAGGAATCCAAACAAACCATATGCAGGGCAAGGCAAGAATCGTAGGTCAAAACAAACCGGTCCAACACAGAAGGCAATCAAAATACTCACAGTTTAGAAACGCTAATTACAAATGGAAGAAGAGCTAGTCTTCCACAGGAGTGCACGTGGCGCCCTTATAAACGTATCGCCCCGCCCCCGGAAGTGGAACGTTCCATTCAGGCCCAAGCAGAACCAATATTAGGGCAAAGGTCATAACACATGTAATTTTCATTTTTTCAGTCTGAATAATGAGTCATAACTCATTAAATATAAAGCAGAAGGATAATTATTAGAATCCTCTCTCCTTGTAATTATCTGTATCGTGCTTCCATGTCCATCCACCAAATTAAAAATGTTTTCATTTGTCCTAAAAAATGTATATGTATATCAGTGAAAGTCCACCCTCCGGAGGCCAGAATTGGTATCAACAATAATGCTATTAGCAATCATCGCGCAGTGCTAGTGCACATTTTTAAAAACAATACCAAAGGCCTGATGATACAATGGCATAACCCATCTTTTGGAATCTGAGACAGACACTGTTTCTTGCACCTTGCTTTTGTCAGAGCTGTTAATATAAGGCAGCCAAATACTGTATGACTCACACAATTAGCGAATAATGGTACCGCTAATGGATATTTATGACTTTAGCCATTCTCATCGCATCCGCCCCATTATCTTACCCATTAACGTCGCTGTAACTGACCCAGCTCCTGAAGATCTATCGCCTGGCAGTCTTTCACCCCAAACTCCAGCAGAGCACACCTCCGACTCCTGCCCAGAGCTGCTAATTAGTGGAGTCCAGCGTGCCAAATTCGGGTAGGAGTGAAAACGTACAAGATGGTGGAGGTCTGGTTACGGATGTATGAGCCGTGTGAGTGCATGTTCATGTCCGTTCATGGGCCTATGTACATGACATCATAAACGCTTTCATCTCCAGCTGCACTGACACCGAAAACACGTTTTAGCAGACCTGTCGTATTGATAGCGCACTTATGCTGTCAACAGGTATAAAAAAAGCATTTGTATTTTCCATGTATGCTGAGGTGCTACACGTTCTCTGGAGTATAATGATTTAACTGCATGTGATGGCTGCAGACAGCCAATCAGTATGCAAGCCTTGGCATTCCCTGCCACAGCACGTGCAGAAACACCTACACATCCCTGCAATGAGGAGGGGGCTTTGTGATAGGCTCTGTGAATTAGGAGAAGGTACTGGATTGGATGATGTTGTAGTTGAGTCTCTCTATCTCCCCTTCTCTTCCCCTTCTCTCTTTATTTCTCTCTCTCTCTCTCTATCGCTCTCTGTACACATGAGAGAAGGGTAAATGAATGGCCTCCCTCATCCGTAATATGTATTGTAGAGTTGTGCTCTGGGTTGTGTGTATTGTGAGGCTGGTTTCTGGGCTGTGTGTATTCTAGAGCTGTGCTCTGGGTTGTGTGTATTCTGGAGCTGTGCTCTGGTTTGTGTGAATTCTAGAGCTGTGCTCCGGGTTGTGTGTATTCTAGAGCTGTGCTCTGGGTTTTGTGTGCGGTCAAGCTCTGTCATTGATTGAGTGTATTGTAGAGCTCTGCTGTGGGTTGAGTGTATTGTAGAGCTGTGCTGTGGGTTGAGTGTATAGTAGAGCTGTACTCTGGGTTGAGTGTATTCTGGAGCTGTGCTTTGGGTTGAGTGTATTGTAGAGCTGTACTCTGGGTTGAGTGTGTTCTGGAGCTGTGCTTTGGGTTGAGTGTATTGTGCAGCTGTGCTGTGGGTTGAGTGTATTATGGAGCTGTGTTGCAGGTTGAGTGTATTATGGAGCTGTGCTGTGGGTTGAGTGTATTATGGAGCTGTGATGCAGGTTGAGTGTATTGTGGAGCTGTGCTGTGGGTTGAGTGTATTATGAAACTGTGCTGTGGGTTGAGTGTATTATGGAGCTGTGCTGTGGGTTGAGTGTATTATGGAGCTCTGCTGCGGGTTGAGTATATTATGGAGCTGTGCTGCGGGTTGAGTGTATTATGGAGCTGTGCTGTGGGTTGACTGTATTGTAGAGCTGTACTCTGGGTTGAGTGTATTCTGGAGCTGTGCTTTGGGTTGAGTGTATTGTAGAGCTGTACTCTGGGTTGAGTGTATTCTGGAGCTGTGCTTTGGGTTGAGTGTATTGTGCAGCTGTGCTGTGGGTTGAGTGTATTATGGAGCTGTGTTGCAGGTTGAGTGTATTATGGAGCTGTGCTGTGGGTTGAGTGTTTTATGCAGCTGTGCTGCAGGTTGAGTGTATTATGGAGCTGTGCTGTGGGTTGAGTGTATTGTAGAGCTGTGCTGTGGGTTGAGTGTATTATGGAGCTGTGCCGCAGGTTGAGTGTATTATGAAACTTTGCTGCAGGTTGAGTGTATTATGGAGCTGTGCTGTGGGTTGAGTGTATTATGGAGCTGTGCTGCGGGTTGAGTGTATTATGGAGCTGTGCTGTGGGTTGAGTGTATTATGGAGCTGTGCTGTGGGTTGAGTGTATTATGGAGCTGTGCTGTGGGTTGAATGCGTTCTAGAGCTGTGCTGCAGGTTGAGTGTATTATGGAGCTTTGCTGCTGGTTGAGTGTATTATGGAGCTGTGCTGTGGGTTGAGTGCGTTCTAGAGCTGTGCTGCAGGTTGAGTGTATTATGGAGCTTTGCTGCTGGTTGAGTGTATTATGGAGCTGTGCTGCTGGTTGAGTGTATTATGGAGCTGTGCTGTGGGTTGAGTGTATTATGGAGCTGTGCTGCTGGTTGAGTGTATTATGGAGCGATGCTGTGGGTTGAGTGTATTATTGAGCTGTGCTGCTGGTTGAGTGTATTATGGGGCTGTGCTGCTGGTTGAGTGTATTATGGAGCGATGCTGTGGGTTGAGTGTATTATGGAGCTGTGCTGCTGGTTGAGTGTATTATGGAGCTTTGCTGCTGGTTGAGTGTATTATGGAGCTGTGCTGCTCGTTGAGTGTATTATGGAGCTGTGCTGTGGGTTGAGTGTATTATGGAGCTGTGCTGCTGGTTGAGTGTATTATGGAGCTGTGCTGCTGGTTGAGTGTATTATGGAGCGATGCTGTGGGGTGAGTGTATTATGGAGCTGTGCTGTGGGGTGAGTGTATTATGCAGCTGTGCTGCAGGTTGAGTGTATTATGGTGCTGGGCTGCGGGGTGAGTGTATTATGGAGCTGTGCTGCTGGTTGAGTGTTTTATGGAGTGATGCTGTTGGTTGAGTGTATTATGAAGCTGTGCTGCTGGTTGAGTGTATTATGGAGCTGTGCTGTGGGTTGAGTGTATTATGGAGCTCTGCTGTGGGTTGAGTGTATTATGGAGCTATGCTGTGGGTTGAGTGTATTATGGTGCTGTGCTGTGGGTTGAGTGTATTATGGAGCTATGCTGCGGGTTGAGTGTATTATGAAGCTGTGCTGTGGATTGAGTGTATTATGGAGCTGTGCTGCGGGTTGAGTGTATTATGGTGCTGGGCTGTGGCTTGAGTGTATTATGGAGCTGTGCTGTGGGGTGAGTGTTTTATGGAGCTGTGCTGCTGGTTGAGTGCATTATGGAGCGGTGCTGTGGGTTGAGTGTATTATGCAGCTGTGCTGCTGGTTGAGTGTATTATGGAGCTGTGCTGCTGGTTGAGTGTATTATGGAGCGATGCTGTGGGTTGAGTGTATTATGGAGCTGTGCTGCAGGTTGAGTGTATTATGGAGCTGTGCTGTGGGTTGAGTGTATTATGGAGCGATGCTGTGGGTTGAGTGTATTATGGAGCTGTGCTGCTGGTTGAGTGTATTATGGTGCTGGGCTGTGGGTTGAGTGCATTATGGAGCTCTGCTGTGGGTTGAGTGCGTTCTAGAGCTGTGCTGCAGGTTGAGTGTATTATGGAGCTGTGCTTCTGGTTGAGTGCATTATGGAGCGGTGCTGTGGGTTGAGTGTATTATGCAGCTGTGCTGCTGGTTGAGTGTATTATGGTGCTGGGCTGTGGGTTGAGTGCATTATGGAGCTCTGCTGTGGGTTGAGTGTATTATGGAGCTGTGCTGTGGGTTGAGTGTATTATGGTGCTGCGCTGTGGGTTGAGTGTATTATGGAGCTCTGCTGCGGGTTGAGTGTATTATGGAGCTGTGCTGCAGGTTGAGTGTATTATGGAGTTGTGCTGTCGGTTGAGTGTATTATGGAGCGATGCTGTGGGTTGAGTGTATTATGGAGCTGTGCTGTGGGTTGAGTGTATTCTGGAGCTGTGCTGTGGGTTGAGTGTATTAGGGAGCTATGCTGTGGGTTGAGTGTTTTGCTGAGCTGTTTCGTTGTTTGTGTGTGTTATCGACCTTTGCTCTAGGTTGTGTACATTGTAGTGCGGTGCTTTGGGTTGTGTGTATTGCAGTGTTGTGCTCTGGTCGTGTATATGATAGTGCTGAGCTCTGGTTGTGTGTTTTATGGAGCTGCGCTCTGGGTTGTGTGTAACTGTACTGGGCTTTATTTAGCTCACTGCTGAGCCTGATTTGGGGCTGCAGGTGTTTGTGGGAGAACGTGGCTGCGCTGAGCACAGAGAGGAATGTGGGAGGTGCGGCTGTAGGGGTCACAAAGACGACATGTGAGAGGTACAGCAGTGAATAAATCAGCCCGCTTTCTCTCTCTTTCTCTCTCTCTCTCTCTCTCTCTGTCTCTCTCTCTCTTGCTCTCTGCTGTTCTTTCATTTTGAAACTGGCATGCCCGTTTTCTGTGCATCTTAAAATCATTTAGTTTCTCTCTGGCGCAGTAGCCATGTTCTACATCTCCTGATGTTGGGACATCACAAACACACTCTGGACCTCCTGCAGTTGTTGCATAATAAGAAATATTCCAAACTCCTTTTCTAGAGACATTATTTTTATGGCATTATGAATGTATATCTGAGCTCCTGCGTCACTAACTCCTGGATCACATTTTTCATGTGCAAATCGGGGATTCAGGCTGTCTTATAAATTAAGTTTGGGAATTCTGTGAGGAAACATTCAAATATTGGAGGGATTTGTTTCAGTGTGGTTCTGTTTGGCACAGTCAGGGTCCTCTCGGGGGAACACAAGCTGGCGTAGTCAGAAACTGCATCATTGGACAGTTTTATATAGTGTAGAATAAAGCAATCATTTTTGATATGTGGTAACATATTCTTGTTGTGCAGTGACTGTTTGAAGTCCACGACACAAAGACATCACCAGGTGCTGGGGACTTCTCTGTTGATGCTCTGCCCCGGCCTGTGTTGTTTCCGCTTTCCATTTCTTCTTGTTTCATGGATTTATTTTTTACCGTCAGCGTCCTCTTCAGCATTTAAAATGCATGTGTAGTTGGATACAGATCAGACAACTGCACTGACCTGGCCAAGAGGCAAAAAAAATGTTTTCAATGTGTCGCTATCCAATGATTTATGGTTCTCACTGTATTTTTTTTTTTGTTGGCCATTCTGTGGTCTGGGTGCTCAATGAATGCTTGAAATTCCTGGGTGTTTGGGTGTCGGTATATTTTTTTATAGAGCCATTTCAGCCTTCTCTCAGCTGAGATTTATTTCTCATGAAGAGGGAATCTGGTTCTTTGGTCGCTGTTAAAGGATGAGCGCTGAGGGAGCGTTGGTGGTGATGTTTGTGGGATGGTGGGCTGAAAACAAGAGGGGCATTTTGTTTTCGTCTCCGATGCAAAAGACAGAAAAATGAGGCCGTAGTTGAAGAAAAGACTGAAGATGCCCTCACCCCAGAAACACGTGTATTCGCGTCTTTGCATTGACTTTGAATGTAATCTGTCGCGCGAAAAATTTGCTTCGCGTCCGGTGCGAAAGCGGCTCCAGGTATTCAAAACGTAACCTGGTGCAGCATTAGGTGCGCTTTCAACAGCAGAAGAGACCGTGGGCTGAATGACTAGTCTCACGTCTACTGTAAATGGTATTGTAGCCCCCCTGGTGGCATGAGCCAGGTTGTGAGGGGCATGAAGAGAGTGTTTTAACACATGGAGAGAGATAAATTCATTCCTGTGGTGGCCTCTCTCTACGGTGGAATCACTATCAATTTACATTACATTACATTTGTTTGGCAGACGCCTGTATACTGTGGGAAATGCGATGAGAGCATGGAGTTGGGTCATTGAAACAGCGACTCAAAAATGGCAGGCAAAGTGCAAGTTACATAGAGTGTAAATCTGCTCAGTCATGAACATAGACAGCAAGCTAGGAAGACGACTGCAATAATTAAACAAAGGCAAGATGAGAAAGTTGGGATTGCAATTAAAAAGCAGCCAGTACAAAGCAAATGCAAATCAAGAAATATGCTGTTAATGTGCTGTGATATAGGGACAGATGTTGGGTTTCTCTGGGGCAGATCGATGGGAGGGTGATGTTCTGATGCAGACATTGTAGACCGAAACCATGATCAAGTTCTGTCTGAAGAGATGAGCTGTGTTTAAATGTGTTTAACATTTGGGTGGTGTGTGTTATCGGGGCGAGTGTCGTCGATCCCATGAGCACAAACTAGCCTGGGGGGCCACAGTGTTTTCATGTTAACTCCTGTCCTGGAGGGCCACAGTGTCTGCAGGTTTAACTCCAACATTTTAGCGCTACAGTCTCTGTAGGTTTAACTCCAGTCCTGGAGGGCCACAAACTCTGCGGGCTTAACTTTACGTCCAGGGGGGCTGACAGTCCACAAGGGCTGCAGTATCTGCAGATTTAACTCTAGTCCTTGAAGGCCGCAGTATCTGTTGGTTTAACTCCAGTCCTGGAAGGCTGCAGTATCTGCAGATTTAACTCTAGTCTTGGAGGTTCACTGTGTTTGCTGGTATAACTCCAGTCCTGTGGAGCAACACTCTTTGCAGGTTTAATTCTTGTCCTGGAGAGGCGCAGTATCTGCAGGCTTCCCTCCAGGCCTAGCGGGTCACTCTTTCATAGCTTTGTTAATCTCTGCTTCTCTCTAGGCTGGCTGCTCTCTGCATCGCACTGTTACTCCTGCGAACATGTTCTCATCCCCCGCCGTATGTTAGCCTGCTCATTCTAACACGCGCATGCGTGTGTCTCTGTCTCTGTGTTGCAGGGGTGGCCATCAGCAGTTATGCCAAATACTGCTACAGGAAGCTACAGAAGGCAGCGCTGACTGGAGCCAAAAAGGTACGCCGTGTGTGTGCCCACATTTGCAAGAGTGTCTGAGTTTGTGTGCATGTATGTGTGTGTGTGTGTGTGTATGCATGTTTTTGCATGTATGCGTGTGTGCATGTTTATGTGTGCCTGTGTGTATCTACTGTGGGTGCATTTACACTTGGTTTTTACATGCGTTTTGGATGATCTGATCACAAGCGGTCAGGCGAGACACATTGCTGTTTACACTTGGTCTTTAGCTGACCACTTGTGTTCGGCATTCATAGCTTACTAAGCAACTTCCTCTAAAACCAAGCGCACAGGTAATATGTCACATGACAACAATAGCAGTTGTTCCCGCCAGACGAAACTGAGATTTTGACCTTGTTTCGCATTGTTTTTTGGGTAAGCTAACATGTTTCTGCCTTTAGTTTACATGTTTGGATTATTTCAGTTTTTGAGCCAGGCAGGCGCATTTGCAACTTAAGAGAGCACACAGGCCTGGGCAGAGGAGGAATCTTCATCGGAAAGTACTCGCTTTCATACTACTATGACTGTCACGAGACCTTGAAAAGTGGTCGCGAGGCCGCGGCCTACATTGATGATGTATTTCCGGGTACATCCTCGTCAGGGATGCATCGGGTCGAATCAGCGTTTTCACAATCAAACGCGTGGTCAGATGTATCCTAGACCACCTCCGCAATTGTTTTGAGCGATCGGATCTCAATGCATTTTGGAGCCTGTTTACACTCGATTTTAGCGCTGAGCGCTTTTGATCCAAACATCCAAAAGACATGTTAAAACCAAGTGTAAATGTGGTCAGTATTTAGCAAATTTGATGAGTTCAGTTCATATAACTCTTCAACAATGCATATGCTGCTACCGTTTGTGTATGTATGTGAGGTCCAATGACGTGTCACTGTATTGTAGCATTAAATTAGTTTAACGCTGAGTATGTTATGTTGTTTCAACATGTTTATCTAACATTAAAATTGGCTGGATTTCTGCAGTTTGTTATGATTACTGACTCCCTCTGGTTTAGAGCTGTCACGAAAGCATGTACACAGATCTGTCATGCCGCCAGAAGAGACAGTTAGCATGGAAGTTTACTCTATTGGGTCTCCAGATGTATCAGTAACAGTGCTTGTTATCTGTGAAATATCCAGGCAAAGACGTTGGTGTGTTTTTTGCACTGAGTCAACAGCAAAGGGTTTGTTAGTTGATTGGTGGACCCCGGAGAAATATCTTTGTGCTGATTGGTGGACCCAAGAGTAATGTCTATGAGCCGATTGATGGACCCTGGAGAAGTGTTTTTTAGCTAATAAGTGGCCCCCGGATAAATATCTTTGAGCTGATTGGTGGTCTCTAGAGAAATATCTGCGTGATGATTGGTGGGCCCTGGAGAGACACACGAGAGAGGCTTTCGTCTCTCAACAGACTGTGTGTGGACCGCTAAAGAGGGAACAGCCATGTTTACAATGTGGACAGAGACAAGTATTGAGTTTTCGGAATATACTGTATGTGAGCATGTATGAGTGATTATACCCTTCTGTCTGTCTAGCACAGTAATCTACAGACTGTTCCATTTCAGCAGTGCAGAATTACTGCCACAAGCTGAATTATTGCCAATCTTTTGATGAAAACAAAGAAAGAAGCTCATCTGACAGACAAAGATCAGTCTGTTTTACATTCAAATATTGTGGGAAACTGTTCACTTTAATTAGGTTGGATTTGCTCTGGATGCAATTTTTTTTAAATTAAGTGAATGTGAGTTTTTCTATTTACTGTCTTATTACTACTGTGGCCATTCTGTGTTGACGCTGGCTTTGCGCCAATCCAGGCCTGAACCCTCACCACCACGCTACACCCTCCTCCCCACACACATACACATATACTTATAGATAGAATGACCCCCTCCCCCTTCCTTAACAGTGGCCCCTAATGTGAATGTTCTCCAGCGTGTGTTTAAACTGCATGGGGGGAGGGGTCTGTTCATTTTCTATCATAATTAACGGTCAGACGTTGCTAATTGCCAGAGAAGAGGGGTATTTTCTGTGGTAATGCCTCGAGGGGTTCCCGTAGGTCCTCGTTCCCTCGTAATTAAGAGCTTCTCCTCGTGCTGTTGATTTTTGATTAAAAATTCCATAATCTTCTCCAGTCCTCTGCTGCTTGGTCTCCAAGTCTGAAATTGCCCGACAGTTTTCTAGAATTTTGAAAACAGTCCCTTAACATGACAGATGATGGACACTCTCATCCAATTTTATAAGGTTTATCGGAGTTAAATACTAAATATTTACTGTATATTAATTACAGTCTTTGACACATCGGTAACCTCTTCTGCCTTCTTCTTCAGGGCTTACCCTGCTGGTTTGGCAGCAGTGTTGAATTCAACCCCCCCCCCCCCCCCAAGCTGTTTTCCGTTAATCGATTTATTACCTGCAGTTCATCTCCCCAGTTACTGATGCGAAAAAGAAATATCTGACATTCCAGATGAGAAAAAGCGGAAAAAATGGATGCACAGCGGCCATTAGGCTTCAACGCACCAGCTTAAGCAGAGTCTCACCGATCCAAATAAATAGCCTCCTGCTGATTGAATTTACACCAGAATTAAAGATCGTCTTTGGGCCAGTAGGCTTGTGACTAAGAGTGAAAATTTTGGGGGTGAGGGGGGGGTTCTTAATAATTTGAACCATTCTTTTGCCGAATCGGAAAAGACCAGTTGTATTAGCAGCTTGCCGGAGCGCAGCGTCATATTCTCAGGGAAGTCCAGTCAAGCTTGGGAAATCTTGATTAATGAGTTAGAGACTCTATAGTGTCTCAGCATGACTAGAGAATGTTACCACGGTAACATGCCACAGGGCCTTCACTTTAGTGCACCTCATAATGCAGGGGTGTCTGATATTTTCCCTAAAAGGGCTGGTATGGGTGCTGGTGTTTTTGGTTCAGAGCCATATTAACACTCCTAATTCTGCTCATCAAGGTCTTGACTGACGACACTGATTAGTTATTTATTTGAATCAGGTGACCAGTGCTTTAGCTGCAAAACTTGCACCCATAACAGTCCTTTACAGATAAGATTTAGCTCCCCTGTCACAATGCTTCAGTGGTGAACTAGCTTAGCTAACCACGGGGGTGCACCTGCGTCCTTTTACCTCACATCTCTCTCCCTGAACCCCAAAACACTTCCTCTGGGGCCTGTGTGGGATCACCCCAAAATGTGCATCAGTGACTTAAGCTGTAGTTATTCCTGTGAGAAAGAATAAGAGATTTATACCTATATTTTTAACAGAAGTAAAGTAATAAGCCACACATATCAAGCCTCCTTACCCAGTCCTCATTAACTAAAAATACAAGCACCCTGTAGTTATTGTATTATTCATATACCCTTGTTGTTGTTGTTGCTCATTTATTGTTGTTATGTAAATAATTGGTTTGGCAATACTGTACATTGTTAGCACTTTGTGATGATGCCAATGAGGCGTATTTGAATTTGAGAGAAAGGGAGAGAGATTGAGGGAGGGATGGTGGGAAGTGGAGAGAGAGAGAGAGAGAGAGAGAGAGGTTTGTGCACGAGTGGCTCTCTGTATAGTGGTGGCTGGGAGAGAGAAGGGGAACGGAGGAGGGAAAGATGGAGAGGAGAAGAAAGAGTGAGAAGGAAACGTCAGAAGGAGAAATAGAGAAATACATAATAGAGGTGGTGTCCCAGCAGGGGAAAAAGTAAAAATTAATTAGATTTCATAAAAATGTAATGCCTCAGGAAAAAAAAAAAAACATTCAGGCCAACTGTTGACACGTCACAAACAACAATCACTCGCTGTAGCTCGGGTCTGAGAGTGGTGTGAAATTAGATTCTGCGAGCTGGTAAAGTGTACCACAGAGGGGCGAAGATTGAGTGCGCTGGCATAGCGTGAGGTTTTGTGGGAGAAACTGACAGAGGGAGAGATGGAATGATAGAGTGTGAAAGGGGAACAGAGAGAGAGAGAAAAACTAAGTGAGAGATAGAGAAAGTGCGGGATGGTAACAGGCCGGTACATCGGTGGCGATGGCTATAGTAAATGCATCTCTGTGCAGTTCCTGTGCCAGTCGCCCGTTTACATGCCAGGCTACATCAATTCGCCCAACAGGCGCCCTCGACCAAATCTGTGCCAGCCTCTCAGCGTGGCACTAATGAGGGCAATATATCACCTGTCCCAAACCCCCACCCCTCCGAAAAACCACTACAGCCGTTGTTGTCCCAATACACCTCAAGAGGGGGTGTCTGTCTTCAACCCATTTTAACTGGGCCAATCTCACCCCCCACCTTGCTGCAAGTAAGAGGGATAACTCGCCTTTTTGTTTTTATTTTTTTCTTTCAGGTCATGTAATTTTGTAGAAAGCCAGGCTTTTCTTTTAGTCCAGTTCCAAGCATTTAGAAAACATGGAGCATATAGTATCATAAAGGACCAGAAAGGTAAAAACAAAATGCTGCTGCTACAAATGCAGCTAAACTCCTAATATTTCTTATGCCACCTCAACCTCCACAACTACTACTGCGAGTGCTATTGTTACCTCTACTGATGAGACTACTGCTGCTGCTACAGCTAATATGAATAATATATCACATAATAATAGTATATATTAATATACATCAGCATTGTCATCGTTATCAATATACAAACAGCTAACGGCTCCAGAATGGAAATGTGTGAGCGTTGGTAACGGTACGGGGGTCCTTACACTGTGGCATTGGGCTGTAGTTGGAGGTTCTGCAGGAGCCTCCTGTTAGGATTACAGGAAACTCTTGAGCGGAGATATTTTGAGAGCAGTGGGGGATAACGGCAGCTCTGTTTGAGACAGGCTACTGTTCCGGAGAGAGTTTACCGCAGTGAAGCCGAAAGTCAATCTCTTTCGCCCGCTCTGTCTCTCCCTCACACTCTCTCCATCTCCCTGTCTGTTCTAGTTTGTTATCGTCGTGTTTCCCTGTTTTAAGGGCTGGTGGGTCGGGGTTAGGGTTGTGGGTTTATGAGTAGGGGATTGGAGTAGGTTCAGAATTAATAGTGTGAAGTTTGAGAATAATTCAGTGAGCAGTTTAATGTGTTTCAGGCACAGACCAGCAGAAGTCAGTCACTTTTTCCCCCTACTTCCCCCTCTCTCTCTCTCTCTCTCTCTCTCTCTCTCTACCTCTCTGCCCCTTCTCTCTCCCCCATCCTTGCTGTCCCTTCAGTCTCTCAGTCCCTCTCTCTCTGTTGCTCTCCCTCTCTTCATCCAGATCTGCCTCAATGCACTATCACTTACAGAATGCTTTATGGACACGACATATCGCCAGGGCATAATATTGCTTAATCAGTGTAAATGCAGCAATGCAGAAATATATCTTTCTCTCTCTCGCCCCCCTCTGGACACAGGGTCTGCAGAAGCCCAGCCTGGAGGAGATAAAATACGCGCGGAACGCCATCTTCAGCCCCTCCATGTTTGGCAGCTCGCTGGAGGAGGTGATGGCCCTGCAGAAGGAGCGATACCCCGACCGTGAGCTGCCCTGGGTCCAGACGCGCCTCTCCGAAGAGGTGCTGGGGCTCAACGGGGACCAGACCGAGGGAATTTTCAGGTGTGTGTGTGTGTGTGTGTGTGTGTGTGTGTGTGAGAGGGTAGGGGAGGTGTGTGAGAGAGGTGGAGACCCTACTGAGGTTATCCTTTGGAGAGAGAGAGTGGTGTTAAAGGCTGGTCTCTGTTGTAGGGTCCCAGGTGACATCGATGAAGTGAACGCCCTCAAGCTCCAGGTAGACCAGTGGAAGGTGCCAACCGGATTGGAGGACCCCCACATCCCAGGTATCCCCAGCGTCCCGTCCTCCACATCACAAATCAGAGCACCGCATCTTTAGTTTGACTTGCTTTGCATCAAGGGGGAACCAGTTATTTAGAATAAAAAAAATTCTGTTCTGTTTTTCAGCATACTGGTGCTTTTAGTGACCACTGTAACTATGCCATGCTCTAAATCTTCTACACACACACACACACGCACACACACACACGTGTATACACACACACACACACACACACACACACACACACACACACACACAGGTCATTATTCCCCACTTGTCGCGCATATGCATTTAGAAGACAGCCCAGCACAGAGTCAGACCTGGGCTCACATAGTGCTCATTTTGGATTCAGATCCTTTTCTGTGATCCGCTGATCTATCCTGGTGGATTTCTGACTGACTGGGGAAGCATATGGTGGATTGGAGGTGGGGAGGGTGGGGTTTTTTACAATTATGTGATTTTTTTCACTTGTTCCAATGCACTAGGAGAGCCTTGTCAATTGAAGAAAAGTATTTGAATCTCAAAGCACATAATATTTGACCGAGGTCTGACCAGAGTTAAGAATGAGAACACAGACTTGTTTGATAGGCATTTGGCCCGTGAGTGCAGTGGGACGTCCCCTTGGCCTGCCTCAGGTCGTGAGCGCCGGAAACACACAGCACTGCCGAAGACCGAAAAGAAACTGATCCCTCGTGTTTTCGCGCAGGATGGGTGGGGGCGGAGGAGGGTGGGGGTGGGGGTGATAGAGAGGTGTTGGGGTGCCTTGGGATTCTGAGCGGTGCTTATTTTAGGAAAGAGTCACAGGTCTGGAGAGTAATGAGAGGGGAACCTCTATCCTCACCCCCCCACCCCCGCCTTAAAGTAGCGCTGGTGTGTCCCAGTCGGACTGTTCTAGAAAACGGACCACAGAGGAGAGGTGAGAGAGAGGGGGGGGGGGATAGAAATGAACTAGAGGAGGACTCAAATTCAGCCCATGTTTGTCGTTTCATTGCATGTCAATTCATTCAGAAATTTTTCTCACACACACGCACACACACGCACGCACACACACACACACACACACATGCACACACACACACACACACACACACACACAAGCCATGATGAAACATAAATTGTTTAACCCCACCCTCCTCTGGGGAGAAACGAGAACAATCCCACATAATTACCGCAAACCTAATGTCCATGCACCACCTGCAGGCTGAACACAAGCAGGACCCAAATCATCTGGGCGGGGTCTGCAAACCCCATCCTCCTGATGCAGCTGCAGAGAGGGAGAGAGATTTTTTTTAATCCCCTTTTATTTCAGCATTTTAATTCCCCTTTAATTCTACACTTTATTTGCCCTTTAATTGAATGGTTTGTTTGCCTTCTTTTGATCGCTTTGATTCTGCTATAAAGACTGCAGAAGTCCCCCTGGTCTCTTGATAATGCTGTGTTGTGCGCCTGTGCTTGTTCCTGGCCGCTTGATAATGCTGTGTTGTGCGCCTGTGTTTGCCCCCAGCCACGTGATAATCGTGTGCTCTGCCCCTGTGTTTGCCCCTCATCTCTTAATCCTGCACTCAATACCCATGTTTGCCCCTGGCCTATTGAGAATTCTGCGCTGTGTTCCTGTGTTTGCCCCTGGCCTTTCGATAATACTGTGCTCTGCGCCTGTGTTGGCCCCCGTTCTTCTGATAATGCTGTGCTCTGCGCCTGTGTTGGCCCCCGTTCTTCTGATAATGTTGCGCTTTATGCCTGTGTTTGCCCCCGGCCTGCAGCCTCCCTGCTGAAGCTGTGGTACCGGGAGCTGGAGGAGCCGCTGATTCCACACGAGTACTATGAGGAGTGCATCTCCCACTACGACTGCCCCGAAGCCGCCGTCAAGGTGGTGCTGGGACTGCCGCGCATCAACAAGCTGGTGCTGTGCTACCTCATCCGCTTCCTGCAGGTCAGTTCCACTTCCTGCTGGGCCTGATTGTGTCACTTCCTGTGGGTTCTTGCCATTTCCTTTTGGGCCTGTGCCACTTCCTGTAGGGCCAGTGCCAGTTCTTGTAGGTCCGCACCACTTTCTGTCAGTCTCTTCCATTTTCTGTGGGTCTGTGCCACTGCCAGTATACCTTTTCCACTTTCAGTAGGTCTTTTTTATTTCCTGTTGAGCTCGTACCATTTCCTGTTGATCTGTTCCATTTCCTATTGGTTTGTACAACTTCCTGTATGTCTGTGCCACATTTTTTGAGGTCTGTCATATTTCCTGTTGGGCCTGTATGACTTTCTGTCGGTCTCTGCCTCTTTCTGTGGGACAGCGCTTCTTCCTCCAGGGCTTTCACACTTCCTACAGGCGTATATTAATTACTGATAATGTACAGTGCTGCTTCACTATATTCTCAGTAGATTTTTCTTCAATTATGCGTTTATTATTTTCTTCAATTATGTGTTTCCACAGTTCATTTGGAAAATGCCTTGTCCAAGGTTTTAGAGAAAATTGTCTATATGCAACAACAGTCACACCTTGATTTTAATGGCAATTCTGAAAGGCTCCAGTCCGGTTTTAAATTGCCCCACAGTACCGAAACAGCGTATAAGAGTTTTTAATGATCTTCTTTTCACAGTAGACTCTGGAAAATGCTGTCTTAGTGCTTTTAAACCTGACTGCAGCCGTTGACACAGTCAACCACAAGATCGTTTTATCACGGCTTGAAGTGTGTGTATGGTTATAAAAAACACGGTACTAAATTGGTTTTGGTTATATCTGTCATATAGGACTTTTTCCATCCATCTTGACCCATACTCTCCACTAGGTTGTGGGGTCCCACAAGGCTCCATTTTAGGGCCCATCTTCTTTTCTTTATATATTTTGCTGCTGGGGTCCATTTTTAAAGAACATAAAATTTAATTTCATTGCTTTGCAGACGACTTACAAATTTATATGCCCATAAAATCTATACACTCTACTCAAGTCTTGCTGAACTATCTAAAAGGTGTCAAAAATTGTCAAACTTTTCAAATCTCAATGAGGAAAAAACCGAGATATTCTGAAAACTTGACCTATTGGTTGACTCTGATAGTGCCCTTGGTCCATAAGCCTCTCACAGCTGCCTTTTCGCCAAAAATCTTGGAGTGTACTTTGACAACTCTCTTAAATTGTATAGACAGATTAGCCCAGTGGTCAAAACCTACTTCTCTTATCTGAGATTTTTAGGGAAGGTAAAGGCATACCTCCCACGTAGTGAATTTGAGCGAGTTGTCCACATGTTAATCACTTCTCTCATAGACTACTGTAATTCTTTGTGCTATGGTCTAGATCTGTCATCTCTCCATCGCCTACAGTTGATACAGAATGCTGCTGCATGCCTGTTAACTGGAAAGAGTCGATGCGAACACATTACTCCCTCAGTGGTGTCTCTGCACTGGCTTCCTGTCACCTTCAGGATCCGGTTTAAGATTCTCTCAGATTTATAAGGTGCCAAATTGGCTGGCACCATCATACCTGTCGGATTTGTTCCACCCACATGTTCCAGCAAGAACAATGAGGCCAAGAAGTCAACTTCTCTTAGACCCTCCAAGATCCAGGCTCTAAACACAGAGCCTTCACAATGGCTGACCCTAGTCGGTAGAGCGGTTTGTCACTGCATTAGAACTGCTCAGTCCCTGGAGAGTTTTAAATCCCAACTCAGGACCCACCACTCTGCACTGGCTTTTAATTCATGATTTCTTAGTGCTGTTTTTAATTCGATTTTATCTCACATGCTTGCTGTTGCATTTAATTTTGGTTTTATTTTATTTCATTTTATTTCTTCTTCATTGTTTTACTTTACATTAAATTTGAAGCTTGTACTGCTCTTTGGGCTGTGGCGCTCTTTTAAATGTGCTATGTAAATAAACTTTTTACCTTTTGATCTTTGAAAGATGGCATGGCCTGACTTCTCTCAGCAGCCTGGCCTCAGTGCCCTGACTGTGCTCAGTGAGTTTATGGGCTCCCTCCAATCAATTATTTCTTACCATCTTCCTTCGCCTCTGCCTTTTCTTGGCTCTGAGAAAGGAGAGGAGGTGAAGGCAGGGTAATT
Organism: Gymnothorax reevesii; assembly: GCA_029721435.1. NCBI lineage: Eukaryota > Metazoa > Chordata > Actinopteri > Anguilliformes > Muraenidae > Gymnothorax > Gymnothorax reevesii. Next base: position 143,663,207 of record CM056575.1, read on the forward strand.
TAGAAAGCATAAATCAAATCCTGAATACATCAGTGTTGCAGATCTGTGTCACTCGGAAAGAGGTGTATAAATTCCTGTAAAATGACCTCTGTAAAAGAGGGGCTTGGTTTGCCTGGCTCAGGATGGGAAATTCCTTGATATACCACTTGATATACCCCTTGACGGTACTTTAAATGAATTGGACTTTCCCTGGACATGGTGAACTTTGACCCCAAAATCCAAAGCGTATCAGAGAAAATATAATCAGCAATTGATGTGAAAACTAAATTTTCTCTCTTTCTCTCTCTCTTTTGGGCTCTCATCTCCCAGGTGTTTGCCCAACCCGCCAATGTAGCAGTCACAAAGATGGACATAAACAACCTGGCCATGGTGATGGCTCCAAACTGCCTGCGTTGTCAGTCGGACGACCCGCGGGTCATCTTCGAGAACACGCGCAAAGAGATGTCCTTCATCCGGGGGCTGGTGCAGAGGCTGGACACCAGCTTCATGGAGGGAATACTATAGCCCAGCGCACAGAGCGCCCCCTTTCTGCCCGGAGTATGAACACAGCACAGGGTCCCACACCAAACACATACAGTTTATATACTGCGCACGCACTCACCATACATGCACACACATATATACACGCATATATTTGCACACACAACAAATACATACGTATACACACACTAGGCATGCGCGCATGTACGTACATGTGCGTGCACTGCACACATACACGTGCACATATACATACACCATGCAGGCGCTCGTACCTACATATACACACACCACGCATGCACCCACACATATACACACACACACACACACACATATATCTACACGCACACCACACATGCATCACACACATGGTAGGCATGCACAACAGACATACACACACAAAAACACCTGCACATAAACAAATAACAAAAGTCCATACAGCGACACACAGATACACACAGCCAATGACATTACGGGCCAGTCCCACTAACCTCCATTTTGTTTTGATTATTGATTTCTTATCGCTCCAGTTCTCTGTGGCTCACACTGGATGTAAATAGAGCAGAGAACTGTAAGACTGAATGCCCAGAATACAGTTCTTTCTGTATTTTGCAGGAGTTACAAAATTAGTGGAAATATTTCCTCACATTGTTGAGCACAGTTACATTTGCCCACTATTTCTCTCTCCCATTCTCAACATCGCACACACACACACACACACACACACACAGACATAAACATGCACAGACGCACTCAAACACATACATGCACATGCACAGACACATGAAAACACGCGCACTCAGACATATTCATTTATGCAAAAATGATCTCATACCAATCCAAACATCACCAAATGAATATGCACGCACTCTCTCTCTCTCTCTCTCTCCTACTCTTTCTCTCTGACACACACACAGTAACACCAAAGTGCGCACACAGAGAAATACACACACTCACATCAATCATAAACACACCTGCAAATTTGCCTAGAAACACGCGACACTTACCTGCGAGCACTAGCACACACTAACACACACACGGACGAGGAGTCTGCAATATCATTTTCAGACAATCTGTGACAGACAGACAGACAGACAGACAGGCACACAGGAAGACAGGAACAGCGCTGGACAGGAACACAGACAGGCTTGTGACCCTCATGACCTCCAGGCTCAGTCAAAGCACCAGTCACGAGTGGGGTCTGGGGTCTCTGCCTGGATCTGATACCACAGCCCCCCCCATCTTCCACTGCCGGTCCTGGTCTGTTTACCCCCACACCCAGCCCTTCGAACCCTGGGCCTCGAATCACAGTCCGCGAGCTCCAAGACCTGCAGTTTTACATCCTCCCTTTGCCTGGGAGTCTGGTGTGAAGCCAGTCTGGCCAATCAGTGGCACTAAGTGTTCATTTACTCACCTGGCATTTGAGAAAACCTGGACTGGATTTGGATCTGAAGTCCAGATTTGAGGATTCCTGCCTTAGAGAGAAGAGGAGGACACCCCCATGTCTTTAGTGAGGAAAGGGCCACTTCGTCAAAATTTCAGATGTGCACACGATCAAGCATCTGCGAATATACACACATGCATTTAGACATCGAACACACGCGCATTTATTCGCAAATTCACGTACTCACTACCTACATCGTGTACACAAATACGCACACTCACTCTCACATACACACACACTCTCACAAGAGCACCAAACGTATGCTAACACAAGCAAACACACGCTGCTAAAACCCAGCAGGACCTGTCTCTCTCTCACACGTGTGCTCATGTCAGTGGGGTGAAACATGCGCATTTCACTTTAATGTTTTGGAAAGGGTGTGGTCAGAAAGAGGGGTACCCCTCTAGTGTTCTTGTAGGGCCATCTCTCCAGAGTCTTGCGTTGCAGGGGGGTATGACTGCCAAACACTCGCATCTGTTGGAGACTGGGGTCACCCTCCTTAGACTGAGTTGTTTTTCTGAGGAGGACCCAACTTCAACTGACACCCTACTATCCTCATGCTGCTGACTGAGTGATTGACAGGTCTGGTCATCTGTGTGCAGAGCTGGATGGAAAACAGAAGTTCCGGAATCCTGCAGTGATTTGACCCCCTCCTCCCAACCCCCTTCATTCCATCTGCTGTATCTCAGAGAAAAACATGCACTCATTTTCTGTCCCCCGCCACCCAATGAGACTATTCCACTTGGCTGTTTCCGTCCGTCCGTGTATGTGTGCATCCAGTCTTTGGTGGGGGACTTCTGTGGTCTCAGCTGGCTTGTTTTCTGTACTTTTGTTGCCCCACTCATTTTCATTTTTGAAGTGCCAGTTTTCAAGTACATTTCAATCTTTTTGAAACAAGAAGATAAACAACCTTTCTTCCATCCCCCCATTTCCATTGCTGACAAATTTCCAGCAGAAACCCCTCGCTTGCCTGCTCTTCCCTTTTACTAACTCTTTCTCACTGATGACAGTTGTTTAACTGAAACTTTTAACCAAAATGATCTGCTCATTATTAAAGCCTGACTGCAGAACTCCAATGATTAGTTGAAAAATCGATTATTCGGTCGAAGAGGAATTAGTTGCCAATTTTGATAATCAATTAATCGTTTCAGTCATTTTTCAAGAAAAAATGTCAAAAATTTGCTGGTTCCAACATTTTACACGCTTTTATTTGTCATGAAGAGCCTTTTGGTTCTGGACTATTGGTTGGAAAAAATAAGCAATATGAAGACGTCACTTCGGACTCTGGGAAATTGTGATGAGCATTTTTTCACAATTTTTTGACATTTTTTTGACTAATCGGTTACTCGATTAATCATAGTTTGCAGTTTAATCGATTATGAAAATAATCTCTGGTTGCAGCCCACCTGTATAGAACTGTATTGTATCTACACTGGAACTACGACTACCAGCCGTCTGACTCCCAGTCAAACAGCTTAGCCACTGGACAGTTACCTACTCAGTGACATGATTTCACTGTAGACACCCCACCTTTCCCACTCTCTTGTTTCAATAACAGTTCTGTCTTAAGAGCATCGCCAGGACTAATGTCTTTTGTACACCAACCTGTTTGCCTATGTTCTCTGTGTCAAGTCTGGCTTCGTCGGTTAACGGCACATCCCAACGGAATCAACCTGTTCCTGCAATGCCGCTGCCATCTAGTGGCAAAGTTATTACAGAACATTCCACTGACTGTGCAGACGAAATGTGTTCACTTGGGCAACAGTTGCCCTGCGATTCCAAATTTTCCTCTGATGGTGATTATTTTTGATTTTCATTTTAGACAAAATAATAATTTAATATCTTTTCTGAGTTTACTGTATTTAACATGAATTGTATGACTTTTTAATCCATTGTTGTATGAAACTTAATTTATTGATATTTATTTAAGTTTTTCATGAATGCCATTTGTGGCAGGCCAAAGTCGCATGTGCATTTGTATTTGTGTGTATGAGTGTGTGAGTGGATCATATATGTATATACGTATATAGGTGCTCAGAAGTGAATGCATTTGGCACATTCCCGCAGATCTCACATTTGTATTTGTATGTGGAAAAAAATGTTACAGAGGTCCCACACTACAGGAACACACTGACTCAAGCCAGCTAAGTGGAGCACTGCTTACTAATCTGATGCCAAGTCAGTAGACTTGCTAGTTAGTGTCAGAAGAGCCAACTGGGTACAGAATGACTGCATTCTCCATCAATTCTTTTTGTAATTTCCTTTGACAAACAATCCCCAAAACAAACACACCAAAGCATTCACCTGTATATTGACTCATCGACATTCATGCACTCACACATTCAATGATGGTCACCCTCACTCACTCACTCAATCACTGACTCATTGAATCAGTCTGCGCTACTGACATCATTACAGGCGGCGTGGAAATGGAACAGTGATGTCATGGGAGGAGACAGAGATATGTGAAGGAGGCGGGCCCAAGAATCACATGGAAATGGGGCGGCCAATCAGGAGGGGCTCTTGCAGTCCGTGCACCTTATGCCCCTCCCCCATTCCTCACAGACTAGAAGAACAACCCATATGGCTGGTGTGGACATTTAACTACCTGTACAGACAAGATGTAAAAAATGAGTAAATAAAAACAGACACTTAAAAAACACTAAGTCAATAAAAGGAGTAAATGTAATAAGACCGACAATAGCGATGGAAGTAGTCCTTCATACAGGGTTATTTTTCTGTTTGTTTTCTTTCTTATTTTTTGAATGTCAGCATTGAATTTTGTGTGTTGGAAACAGACTTACGCTTCTGTGATCCGAGGGACAGATTTAAACACGTTGCCCTTGTGTAAAAGATTTAAAAAATGTCCCCTTCAAATGAGATGTGCAGATATCAGTATTACTATGGAGCCTCATGGGTTTCATGACCTGGATGTGGAAAAAAAAAATGACAAAGGTCACGAACGGACAAATTAAATTTGCCGGTGGGTTCAAGTGTCTCTGTTTAGTTATGCGGACGATTTCCCTCGTGGCTGTTCTCAGCCACACCACGATGGACATCCTGCGCTTGAGATTGCCGTGGGTTATGGAACACATAAAGTGACATCGACTCACCCAATTAGGGAGGGCAATGAGTTAAAAATCTGCCTGCCTTTAGGGCCCGAGGTCCATGTGTAGTTTAAAAAAACTTAAATATACTTTGGGAACAAATAAAGAAGATTTTTAAAATCAGATATTTACAATTGAGCTACTTTTAGCTTTTAAAGAAACAAGAAAATGTTTCAAGTGTTTTTTGCGTTCTAGTTACTTTCTACAGAACTGTCGTCTGTTTTTTTTTTTAAAACATTATTTGTTAATACTGTCGATGGTCCTTTGACAAGTTTTGTCCATATTGTTGTAATTATTAATATAATTATTTTTGGAAGTCGTGTGTGAGACAATGGCAAGCGAACACTACCCTGCCCCACAACCGAAGCACCCAGAAATTCCCCAGACCCCTGTCACACCCCACTCACGCACACAATGGCCTACCCCTTCTCCCTGAACTGAAAAGTTCCCTTTCAAAATGCCTGTGTCACTCACATCCTGTTAGACAAACAAAAAAAAGACTTGGGCGAGAAAACATTGTTTAATAAATTATTGAAATGTGATCCTGTTGCCTCTATGATTTTTATTGTTTCCATCTCCAAACACGTCATTCCTCAAAAAAAAAAAAAAAATGTCATAAGCAATCCAGATTATAATGGCTTTCCTAGTCAAGAAGGAGTCAGTACAGCTTTGTTATGGTGCTCATTGAGCAGTGGCCCCCACTCTGACCCTCAAACCCAGCCCTGGTTTTCTTTCCCTCCAGGCATTTAAAGGAGTGGTGCCACGATTTCTGCACATGCTCAGAATGTACATCCTAAAAAAGTGAATCTGCTTAACTGCAAGTCATAATCTGACTCCATCCTTGCCAATCCATCTTCATTTTGCATTGTATTCATATATTTTAGTTACTCCAGCACTACGCTTTTTATATTAAAACCCCTTACCACTCCGGTAACATTTGCCAAAAAAATGCGTACCCAAAGTAAATTGAAAGCTCTTCTTGTTTTTAACTTCCCTGACCGTCGGAGTGGCAAGGGGTTGAGCTTTCTATGGAAATTTGAGGATTCAAAGTGATATTTGAAAGCTGGACTTTGCTATTTCTTATTATATCACTTTTTGTCATATTTGTTAAAACTGTTACTATGCCTTGACAGTGAGATGTGAGTCAGACGATCTTTGAGAAAATCAGAGTCATCTGGCTCCATCTAGTGCTTGTAATTCCTTCTGCAAGATTTCACTGCGACCGGACAAGACAACCAATCAGACCCAGGAGGAGTGACTGACGATGTCAATCATTTCTCGTGCACACGCAGCGGGCTGCCCCCTCCCTTGCGCTTTTAACCTGTGTCCACGGCCTTTCGGCTTTTACCGAAGCAGTGAATCAGGGGGCGTGGCTTTAGTCAGAGACTTGAGGGGAGGGGGTGGGTTTAGAGGTGAGGCAACATTAAAATCATGCTCGCTGTTCCAAGATTGCATACTCCAGCTTTAAGTTTCAGCCATAAGATATGAAGAATGTTAGCTAGATGCCATCGCCAATAATAGAAGAAAAATACCCTTTAGATTTTGACTTGAGGGTGGAAAAGCAGGAGTTCTTGGCCCTCAAGGACCGATTTGGGGAAGAAGGTCACTGAGTTCTGTTTCTCATTTTTGTACCGCAAAGTTCACTCAATGTGAACTTCAGCATTTTATCTTCCATGATATCCAAAGCGACTACTCAGTATGTAGTTTATGAGAGTTAATAATTTCTCTGAACAGTGAAAGTACAACATTAGCAGATTGCTATTGTTCTTGGAACTCAAATGAGCAAACACAGGTTTTCCAGGGCCAAACATAAATGTTGCTGGCTTAAATAATGTGCTTGATATTCAAAAAGCCAAGATAGCTGATTGGAGCTTATTTTAATACATGTACGCGGGACACTGCAGGCTGCAGCCCAGGAAGTCTTAGCTAGAATATATCTGTACAAAAAACATGCTGTTCTTACTGTGGTTTACCTCACACCCAAGGGCCCCGAAATGACCCCGCGACAAAGGTCCATCCAATACAGGACTTTGTCCACACTTCTGCTCTGAATTGCAAAAGTAGAGGACATTCTTAAACGCTGAACATAGATTGATGTTTCAAAACAGCAATTAATGATCACCAAGTTTCTGTTTGACATCACTCATCAAAAAAATGAAAACTGAAATGCGAGGAGTATATCACGTTCAGTGTTCTCCCCTCTATCGACATCCATTACAAGGGAAATGCTCCACGTGACTTAATGTTCTGACATTGTGATTATGTCGAGAAGTGCGAGATAAATTTGGTCTTCTTTGATCATACTTTCGGTGTATAAAGCCAAGTAGATTTTTTCCTTTGCAAATAACGGGCAGCAAAGACGGTCAAACTACCGTATTTCTGGAATGTTAGTTTTGCTGCTGTGATAGGAGATGCTGTTTTTATCGCGGGATGTCTGATGCTACTGGGCACAATGTCAGGTTCAGCTTTTTCCTCATAATGGGCATCAATGGAGAGGAAGACGCTTAACAAGCCTCCCAGAGCATTGGACGCACTACTGTCTGTTAAAGCCAGACTTGGTGCAATTGGTTGCTTCTGCGGAGGTCATGTCCAGATGTTATTCCCATGAATGGATCTCTCCACTTGATACTCAAGAAAACTGGGGTTACAACAGTAAACTTAATATTCACTTCTTAGACAGATGAAGGTGTTGATGAATCGTGTTGTACATTTTGCAAGTTTTGTTTTGGGGAAACTTTTTAATAGCATCAACAACCCTTTTTCTGAGGTTCAGAAAACATACACTTCCACAAACGTGTTGTGAAGGTCAGACTTTGATAAATCCCTGTTCTTTAAATAAAACAGGGTGCCCACTCACACCTGATTGTCGTCCCCTTCATTGAAAACACCTGACTCTAATTTCATCTTCAAATTAATCTCTAATCCTAGAGGTTCACATACTTCTGCCACTCACAGATATGCAATACTGGGTCATTTCCCTCAATAAATAAATGACCAAGTATATTTTTGTCTCATTTGTTTAACTGGGTTCTCTTGATCTACCTTCTGGTCTTGCGTGAAAATCTGATGATGTTTTAGGTCATATTTATGCAGAAATATAGAACATTTTAAAGGGTTCACAAACTTTCAAGCGCCACTGTATGTGCACACTTTGTAACTCAAGAATAACTACCACTAAAATATGTACAATTATTTGAAAATGGTTTTGAGTCATTATAAAGCTAATCCTTTAGCACAAGGAATCAACCTTTATAGTTCAGTGACACAGTGTTTCATTTGTTGCAAATGAGGAAATGTTTGAAAGGCCTGCAGTCCTTAAATATTTATTAATCACTGTGATTTATCAATAAAAACATTCCTTGTTATTAGGCAAACAACTATTCTTAATAATTCAATACCTGAGATCACCTAAATAAATAAAACAAAGAGTAAATTCTTAACCATATACAACCTATAATTCAACTTGTTTCTTTAACAAGCCCATGGGATTCGGGCGTAGCATCATAGCATTACTCCCCAGACTTAAAGGGTTAAACCCAGCACAATGTCACCTGATTGTTTAAACATACGTGGTCTTCAGTGAAAGATGAAGTGCAATCAGGGAGCTTAAAATTGGACAAAATTCAACCAAGATGCACGACGGGGCCTTTTTGGCCAAGTTTGTGTGTGTCACTGAGATGCACACGGGTGCAGATATCTCCGCTGCGTCCATATTACAAATCCATCCGTCTGGCCTTGGTGCTGAACTTATCTACGTCAATTACCTGCCATTTATTGCATCCTTTCCTCACAAAGACCATTTGTATTAATACTGAAAAAGAGGTTGAGTGTTCTGAATAAGAGCAAATTGCACTGGTGCTAGTGAGCCAAGTCTCTGAACGACACCAGAAAATGAGCCTTTAAAACAGGGCTTCCCAATCTTTCCCAGAAAGGGCCGGTGTGGGTGCAGGCTTTCATTGCAACCAAACAATTACACTCCTGATACTACTAATTAACTCCTGGACTCTTTGCTAATAACCTTGATTAGTAGCATCAGGCGTGTAGCTGCTTGGTTGCAATGAAAGCCTGCAACCACACCGGCCCATTCAGGGAAAGATTGGGGACCCCTGCTTTAAAAGGACAATATGTAAGAAATGTATGTTGATTAATCGTGAAATGGCCCTGATATATCACCAGACATTAAGGAATGATGTTAATTTCAAATACTTATATCACTGACAACAGTAGTCCAGCCAAAATATTCTCATTACAAAACGGGAGTTGCAGCCCACAACTAATGTTTATGTTTTCATTTTGTGTTTTGGCCTGTTGGGTATTTCTACTAGTGCTCCACAGACCTGGGGCTGTTCTTAAGGCCCTGTAGCCCAGAGGTGCCTCGATCTGGGAGGAGGTACGAGGAGGAAGAGGAGGAGGATGAAGGCATCTGCAGGTGCATGAGCGAGGGGTCCGCGGGGAACTGCCCATCAGGGGAGGGGGGTGCTGCTGGGGAGGGTGCGGGGGACAGGGGCTCACGAGGCAGGCCGAACTGAGCCTGGAACAGAATGTTCTGGATCTGCAGTTTGGCGTACTGCTTGGCCCGCAGGTCGCCCACCAGCCGCAGCTCGTTGGCTACGTGCCGGCCGAAAACGTCGTCCACGTCCTCCCGAGGCGAGACAGGAGGTGGGGGGACAGGGGCAGGAGCAGGCAGGGCCGGGGGTATGGGGGCGGTCCCATACGCCTGCACGGCGTCTCGAGAGAGCAGGTCCTCTCGGTGTCGTTTGGAGCTGCTGCAGAGGGGAAGGGTTTCCACGGCCCGCCTCCGGCCGACCCGAACCTCAGGGTACGAGCTCCACCTCACGCTGGGGTCAGGGGGAGGGGGAGACGAGGGCAGGGCTGGGCCGATGGCTATGGGGCTCAGGGATTCTGTTGGCTCCGCCTCTCCCTCCAGCTCCACCTCCACCTCACCCACCTCCTCCCTCAGGTCCTACAGAGAGAGAGTGAGAGAGAGAGAGACAGAAAGATTTTTTATGATTAGATGAGTGTATCCGTTGTCATTTCTTTTTTGTTTTATTTTGTTCAGTCTTTTTATGCTCTGGCAACACAGGTGTATTGATTTGTCATACCAAAAGAGCAAACTGAAATCTTAAAATTAAGAGAATTCAAGAAAAACAGAAAAAGAGGGAAAGAAATACAGGAAGAGAAAATAAGAGATGAAGAAGGATGGAGAGAAGGAATATGAGCAGGAGAGAGGGAGTGAGAGAGATGTAGAGACAGAGAGGAAGAGAAAAGCACTTGAGAGAAGGAGTGTGTTTTTGGTTAGCATGAGAGAACAAGTGTGAGTGTGTGCAGAGGTGCAAGCGTGTGTGTGTGTCAAGCAGCAGCGAGTGAGCCGTAAAGGGGGTGATGCGTGACAGTGTGTGTGCAGCAGACCGAGTCCGTAAGGGCCTGTGTTCCTGTGTGCCAGAGATGGTGTACGCGGGAGTCCCACATCGAAAACGCGAGGGAGTGTCAGGTCGCTCAAGAAAGGAACAGGAAAAAAAAAAAACTTCATATCCATTATAGATTTAATAATCTCCTCGTTTACTTTATGAGACCATTACGATTTCATGATGATGATCGTATCAATGATGGCGGCGGTGGTGGTGGAGTCGGTGATTATTGTGGAAAAATTACGATGATGGCGGTCACGATGTCAGTGAAGGTAACCATGACGACAGCAATGATAATAGAGATCCGGGCGACAGCGATGATGGTAGGAATCATGATGCCGTTGATAAAGATGGTGGAGACGGAGATTATTATGGCGGGCGGTTAAGAGGGTGATGCTAATGACGACGGTGGCGACGAAGAGCTCACCTGCGTGTGGGACTTGCGAGGGACGATGTGGGGGCTGAGGAAGTTGTCCATACGGTGGAAATAGGGCCACTGGGAGCAGTACACCTCCCCTCCTCCGGCCATCCCCCTCACCAGCGACCGCTTCACCTTGGCCAGCTCTTTACTGTAGTACGTCCGCAAGTTCATCAACTTCTTATTCACCTCGTGCACTGCGGGCGGACAGAGGAACAGACTCATCCTTATACAGACCACAGACACCTGCACGCTGCTTGTATGTTAATATCAGAAGAAAATAGTAAAAACAAAAAAAACAGCCAGTTGTAATAATGCCAACGTGGTGACCACTGAGTATTATCAGTGATTGGCAGCCATATATTAAGCGTGGAAAGGTCAGATATGAGGGACCATATTTATTGAATAAGAAGACCACGCATCAGGGTTGGGTTTAATTACTTTTTTCAATTACAATTAAAGTAATTGTAATAATCACTTTCGTAACTGTAATTTAATTAGGGGCCTGGAACCTATTGTTTTCGTCTTCTTCTTCTGAGGAAATCCTACATCCCACACATGAAAAATCACCAAACTTTGCACAAAGGTCCAGTCCAATGCCAGATTTACTCAACTCCAAGGATATGTCAGTATTCTTCCTTGGGGGGAGGGGGCACAATAAGCATTTAAATTTAAAAACTTTGAAAATTATACCAAACCAACCGTATGTGCTACAGTTTTGCAACTTTCACCAAAATGTAGCCACAATACTTAAGAAACATTTGTCCACTTAGATTTAGTACAAATTATGAAGTCTATCACTCTTTTTGAAAAAAAAAAAAAAAAAAAACACTGTAAAACTTGTAAAACTTCTCTTGCCCAAAATTTTTGCTGAATTGTCACCAAATTTGCTGAACTGAATCTTCAGATCATCCACAAAAATACCACCCGGTGTTTTGTTTTTTGAAAATTGAGCCTTCAGTGCATGAAAACATTTGACTGTAAACAGTACTGGAAACATGTACCAGCCAATTCCTGATAAATACATTTTCAATCTTCCTGAAAAAAAAAAAATGAACAATATTTTAGAGTCATGGTTGATGAAGTATGGCAAATATCAGAATTTTTTCCAAAAACTGAATTTTTTAAACCATTTTGAATTCCGCTGTCATGGAACAATTGGAGTCAATGTAAGAATGGCATTTTTAAACATTAGATTTTCTCTTATGAAGCAAAACACTTATTGCTAAAAGCGAATCACCAACATTTCTCTGCCTTCAAGCTGCAATTTATGTATTATCACATTTTTGCCTTGATAACATAAATTTTGACATTTTGACAATTTTTGAAATCTTCCTTGACAACTGCTGCCTGGCTGGTGACTCCCCATTTCTCTGCACTTCCAGCCAATTAGCTCAATGAATTAGGAGTTGATTCTTAGTGTCAGAGGTTGAGAGTTCAAAACCCAGCTATGCCAATATAGACGCTGTAGTGTTGGTATTTGCCTATTTAGGAACTTGTGGTTTTCCTCAATAAGCATTTAAATTTTAAAACTTTGAAAATTCCTACCAAAACAACCGTACGTGCTAGTTTTGCAACTTTCACCAAAATGCAGCCCCAATACTTTAGAAACTTTTGTCAACTTGAACTCACGACAAATTATGTCCAACACATTTTTTTTTCAAAAACTGTAAAGCTTATCAAACCTTTCTAGTCCCACAGTGTTTGCTCCATTGTCACCAATTTTGCTGCACTGAATCTTCAGACCGTCTTCCATAAACATACTGTGGAGCACATTCTCGCAGTAGAAATCTTCAGACCCAGCAACAAGAAATGTTATTTTCTGACTGGCTGATAGCTCGCTAATTCAAGACAGTTGTGTGGATGGACTAAGCAGAAAAAACTGTCTTGGCCACTGAGGTTTCATCACTTCTCAAGGTGAGAAATGTCTTCTGTGGTGTGTGAGTGTGTGTCTCATGTCCAGTGCACTAGACTAGAGAGCCCTTTTGTTGTTGCAGCACGTCTGCAGCAAGCATCTTCCTGTCATGTTGACGTCAAAGAGAGGGATATCTTCAACTGAAAAATTTGTGCCAGAAACAATCAATCCATTATGAAAATACTTGTGTATTAACTATTATGTATTTAAATAAAGGATTTATTGGCAAATCATCACTGCTTTATTTCTTGTTTTAGTCCTAAAATGCGCTAGAAGTTGTTTGAAATGCATGTAACTATAAAAAGTTACTTGCTAATTAGCTCAGTGAGACAAAGTATACGAGGCTATTTGGTGTCAGAGAATATTAGTTCAAATGTCAACCAATGCAAAATGTATGATGTAATCCCACCTTTCGTGTTATCCTCAATTTTTTGCCTCTTGTTGCTCAGAATTGCCTAAATTTGCCTGGCACCGATAACGCTGCAAAGCGGCTTTGATTTGAATCAATTTTTAATCAAAAATTAATTATTGTACATTTGGTCCAGAAAGTAATTGTAATGGTCATTGAAAAAAGTAGTTGGACCCAACCCTGCCCAGCATTATGCAAAATCACGTTTAAAGAATTCAAAACAAGCAGCTCAAAAATGCACAGCTGTCAATTAGGCCCGAGGCTAACTCATATTCACAGAAACCTTATCAAATTGCTATTCAGTTGAACTGTGTCCCTTCTCAATTTATCCGTGGATCTTAATATGTCCTACAAGCATGAGACCAGATTATCATGTTAAATATTTTAGCTTTTTAGCTGTTTGTAAGCAGTGGCGGGCGAGGGACAGAGAACAAGGAGGGCGATAAACATATCTTTAAACTGCTTATTAGTCTTGATCTGTTTTCAGTTAATTTCCCTGGTAAAAGACACTTGCACTCTCCCCTTTCGGTTGTAGCTAATTGTCTTCGTTAAGACGAGAAATCAAACGCACCAGTTGAATGCAAAAAAGAGCGCATTTTAATCTTTTTCAATTAAACAATCATTACGTACAGGTTTGATGACTTGCTTAGGATGTGACAAAATTTAACGCGGAAAATCCACTGTGGTTTTTTCGTGAGGAGTTGCCTATTAAGTCATGTGAATTAAACATTTTATAGAATGTATTATTCACTCGCCTAAACATTTCATTATTAGGGAAACTAACATGTTGATTAAGAACAGTGATTGAAATCGGGTCACTAATCTCATCCGTTTTCACCGCCCGCCACTGCTTAACCCTCTCCAGGCTCATGTTGCGAATTTGCAACAATAAATTAATTGATGACTGATGATAAAATATAAAGACCACACGGGAAATGGTTTGATAAAGTTACTCTTCCAGCTCAGTATTGCAAAAATACAACATTAGTTCCACCTGCAGCCACTAGTGTATGAGAACTATTCTCCACGAATGAAAGATTTTTCATATCTCAATATAATAAATTGGGCTGGAGAGGGTTAAGGCATGCTTATGACAAGGACCTTGGGGTAAATTGAGCTTGAAACAAGCAGTTAAAAAAAGAAAGAAAGAAAGAAAGAAAGAAAAAACCCGGTTTTTGACAATTACTTTAGAACTCACAGACTGAATTATAGAGCTGGTCATATACTAAAGCAATGTAGACCTATTACCTAACTCAGCGTTACAAAGAAAGTATCATATTCGGAAATCCCGGCAGAAAAAAAAAAAATTAGTAGAAAGCCCAGCTCCCTGGCCACTGTACTACCCAGAAACACATCCATAAAAGAACATAGCTGCTTCTTCATTCAAACAATGGGAGATCACGTTTAAGTAGAGAATTAAGGGTAATGCAAGTGGTCTAACAATTTATTGAAATATTTGCCTGTAATCGCAAAAAGGCCGCATACCTGAAGTAAGCAGTCATAACGTTACTGTTTGCAGTAACGTTAATTTTAAATGCCTACAGCTCTAGCAGTTAGGCTGCTTTCACACCGGACGCGAAACGAATTTTTCGCACGGCAGATTACATTCAAAGTCAAAGTTGACTTTGAATGTAATCTGCCGTGTGAAAAATTCGGTTCGCGTCCAGTGTCAAAGCAGCTTTGCAGTTCTTTGCCAGGTATGATGCGCAAGGGCAGTAATGTTTACGTTAGCAGTCGCCCCCTCCCGGCTTCCCACACTGACCGGGCGCAGCGAGCTGGGCGCTCAGCCGCACAAGCGCGGCCTGTCGCATGGCCTTGTTATGGTAGTCACGGTTACTGATGTTCCACAACACGTCCTCGGTCTTATAAAGATCGATCAGCTCCAGGACGCGCAGCCGATTCCAGGGAAACTCCATCAGCGTGCCTTGCTCCACGAAAGATGCCATCGTTTGCTCATCACGTGACAGCCAAATGTCAAAATCAGTCACATGATCAGCACCGCAAACTTCCTTCCGTCTGTCAAATGGTGACCTTAGATGTGGTAAATTTAAACTACAGTACCCATGCGCCTTTGCGGTTTTCTTAGTCGTCCAAATCGAGGCAAATGTGCCTCTGTGTTGTAGTTGTTTGAGGAAGGCGTAGGCTTCTGCGAAGCGTATATCCGGGATCACCGTTACGATTACAGTCGAGGAAGAATCTGGATTTTGTGAATATTTTGTTTGCGTGAAGAAAGGTAAGATGGGATGAGTTTTTCCGACATTAATCATATGCATTGGCTGATTGTTATATGGCTGCTTCCCGGTGTTAGATGGGGTAACATGACGAATGTCATTGCTAACTGTAACATTAGTTTTCTGGTGAAGTTGGCTTCCGTGATACTGTCAGTGGTATGACTTCCAAGTTAGAACCGCGTGGTATTATTGATTCTTTCTGTTTTTTTTTTTGTACTTTTGCTGTTGACCAGCTAGTTAGCTTGTTAGTTGAACCGAACAACAGGTTGAACCTTGTTACTCTGGGAAATCTTTTTTTTTTTTTTTGCAAATGACAAAATGGAATCAGCAAATGTATGACTGTGAAATGACCATACAATTTAATAATGATCAAGTTAGTTTATTTATAGGTTGGGCACAGGGTTATCAGTTTTTAACATTTATTTAGATAGATAGATAGTTCTTTATTAATCCCCATAGGGGAAATTCAGGTGTTGCAGCAGCACAGACATACATTAAAGATTACAGACATAAAAAGAAAATATAATATAAAAAAGACAATATATAAAAAAGGGATATAAAAACTAAAAGAGTGCAATTGGATGTAAAGTGGCTTAGTGGAGAAATGAATAGTACAGCATAATGATGGACATTATTACAGTAGAGTCCCGAGTGCAGTGGTCAGTGTATGTGCATATCTGAGAGAGTGTGTGTGTGTGGGAGAGAGAGAGAAAGTGTGTATGAATGTTATTGTCCTTATGCATCGGGGGCTGTTGAGTGTTGATTTGCCACGGTGATAGGTAATCAAACCGGACCCTGATGCCAGATTTATGAGGAGAACACTACATCAGTGCCCCAGCTAATATTCCGTTTCGCGACCTTTCCTCCAAAAGTAACAGAAATCCTCGCCAATAAGAATTAATAGTTCCTTTAGTCCTTTCAGATTCCAACTTAAGTGCTCGGTTGTTCGTTCTGTAACCCCACCCTCTTGATAATATGGCTCAATAATTTTGTTTTCTTTCCTTTGTTTAACCAGGGCAGTTCCTTGGAGAACATTTTTCTCTTTTTCAAGGTTGAATTGCTAGATAGAACAGTTGCAAGTAGGGAGAGTGAGAGAGCTGAACAGGTGTGAAACTGCTTGTTGTGGGGTTTGTGGTTAAGGGTTTTCCTCAAGGGCCTAGCTGTAGAATTCCTCCCAACTTCATCATGCTGGTCATGCAGCCTACCTCTAGGCTAGCCAGTCACCTCACCACGCTGCAGCCCAGCTGTTTCCCCTGCAAACTGACCCATTCCTGTCCCAGACCTGTCCAGTGAGATTATCACTTAGCTCACTAACTCAAATATGAGACTGGGAATTCTGTAGGTTGTTGGTTTGAGTCCCAGATTAAAGGAGAATTCCGGTGTGAGATTGACTTGGGTTGTATTGAAACATGATAACAAGTACTAACCTTTGTGGAATACCCCACCTCTGTACGCATGCAACATTTCGAAATTTACAGCTTTTTAGCCGAAGCTCCCAACAGGTGTACGATAGTAGTGAATCAGGCATGGCATTGCCATGCAAAGAAATCGCTATTTTTTTCATCATTAACAAGGCTCAAAGTAGCTCCACACTTCATCGGTAGAATTCCGAGGGCCCTGACATTTAAGACGAGGCACTGAGAACTTTGAAAATGCAGATTGCAATCTGTTCCCCTATCCTTCCTATTCGTTAGTGCTCGTCAATCGACTTATCGTAACTTTCAAGATGGAGGCAACTGGAAACTACCTCAAGGTACTATTTGCATAAACACTCTTTTTTAATAAATTACAAAGTTCTCAAAGTTCTCAGTGCCTCGTTTTAAATGTCAGGGCCCTCGGAGTTCTACCAATGAAGTGTGAAGCTACTTTGAGCCTTGTTAATGATGAAAAAAATAGTGATTTCTTTGCATGGCAATGCCATGCCCGATTCACTACTATCGTAAGCCTGTTGGGAGCTTCGGCTAAAAAGCTATATATTACGAAAAGTTGCATGTGTACGGAGGTGGGGTATTCGGCAAAGGTTTGTACTCATTACCATATTTCAATACACCCCAAGTCAGTTTCACACCGCAATTCTCCTTTAACCAAAAGGTCAGTGCAGCTACTAGGATTAACATTAACCCTGGCGGTAAATGATGGATGGCCGAAGTAAGTATTAAGTAAATTGGTTAAGTAAAGTTGTTACCCCAGGGATGACTGGCTTCTGCTTTGTTTAATCAACTGTTTGTCGCTTTGAATAAAAGCATCAGATGAATAACCATGATTCTGCATTTCTCTACTCAGTCGGGCGCAGATGGATGTTCGGGTGCTCGTAACAGGCGGCACGGGCCTGGTTGGCCGGGCGATCGAGCGCGTGGTGAAAGAAGAGGGCGGGGCCCGAGAGGGCGAGCAGTGGACCTTCCTCTCCTCGCGTGACGCCGACTTGACGTGAGTCTGTCTGTGGGGCGGGATTAAGGTCGAAGTCGTAAACACTGCTGCGACCATCACCAACCATCCTATGTGCTATTTTACCAAGATGCTGTTTCACAAAGCAGGATCTTTGAGTTAGCTGGAGTACAGCACTGAGCAAATCGCAACAGCTTCTATTTTACTTCATACCATGGTCATTCGTTGGTGGGGTTCTCGATCTTGCACTGGGCGGTTCTGCTAAGTCAGTAACTCTTCTGTATGGAACAACGCCCTGCACCGGTTCTTCAGGTATTTATTTCTGGCGCAGGAGTGCGGCAGAGACGCGAGCCCTGTTCGAGAAGCACCGCCCCACCCACGTCATCCACCTGGCAGCCATGGTGGGGGGGCTGTTCCGGAACATGCGCCAGAACCTGGAATTCTGGGTAGGAGACTGCGGCGGCTGAGGATGAGAAAGCCCCCCTCTTTGGTTTTCATTACTTAATTAGGTTTTTTTTCTGTCTAATTTGTGTTATTGCTTCACTCGTGTCCTTATTTGGTCATAATTTGAGTCACTTGTGATTTCCCTTCCTGTGAATATTCTGCAGGAGGATTTCATTTCTCTGTTGTACCTCATATTGCAGAAATATGTTCTTCTGTTGCTTCCTTTTTATACTGCTTCAGCCACATGGTTCGTTACCGTGCCGTTTTCAGATGTAATGTAAATGCCTCCTTCATTCACATCTCGTTGGTGTGGAACGAGCGGTGATGTCAGAGTTCCAGGGTGGGATTTGAATCCTGATCTTTCATTTGTCCAAAAACGCCATGGGGAAGTGTGTTACCAGTCAGCCTGACCTGAGGGCAATAGTGTCATTTTGAACTTGAGGGCTGCATTGCCAGGCCTTTGCTTTACCCATAGACTGGTTAAAAAGATGGACGAAGCAACCTTGACGTCACCCATTGGTTTCAGCATATCATTTAGGAAGCCTCAATTTTAGCAATTTGAATAGCGCCATGTTGTCATTTTGAAATCGCATGTGATTCCTATTGGACGAGAGCGTGAATTGAAGATCCAGGGAGGAGTGAGGGGTGGATCTACGGGTGGATCTGACCGTATCTGATGAGGACTGGAGGATAGCCACGCCCCTAAAGCATATTCTGGCTTTAGCCTTTATTCTTGTCTATTTGGGATCATAATTTACAAAAATGAGCATCATGATATATCGAAGGAGACTTGAAACTTGTGATAGACACCATAAAGTAATGCGGAAAATAATTAGTGCAGTGCCCGTAGGAAGTACGTATCCCTGTAGAAAAGTGGGAGCTTAAGTAGGTTTTTCATGGATGGCCAAATGAGGCTGTGTTGGCTTCTGAGACCAGCGTTTATTTGTCAGAGGATGATGGGGACAAAATTAACATTTCAAATGGTATTTAGCAATAGGTGAGAAATGACAGCAAGTGAATTCGCAGGGAAGAGAATGGACGATGATCTCAAAATTAATGCGATAATAGCCTATGCGCAAGCGCATACTATAAAAAACTCCGGGAGTATCAATCAAGACTGCACATATGCAGTACTTAGAATTGTAAAGAAGATCTGAACATGAAAATAAAATATTGAAAACATAATAATAATAATAATAATGTAATAATAATAATGCATCAGTTTTATATAGCGCTTTTCTAGGCACTCAAAGACGCTTCACAATGGATACATTATTCATTCACTCACATATTCACGCTCTGATGGTGGTAAGCTACATTTTTGTAGCCACAGCTGCCCTGGGGCAGACAGAAGCATGGCTGCCAGTATGCGCCTACGGCCCCTCCGGCTACCACCAAACATTCGCACACAGCCATGCATCCCATATAGCCATAATCCTATACCTCCTATAATTAAAAAAAAACATGCTTTGGTATGGGAACTTCAGGCAATATTGGTCAATCAGACCATGTTCTAGCCATGTCAGCAAGCACGATGAGCAGAGGAGAACAGCGTGGCGAAACTTAAGAAATAGCCTACTTACAGAGGAGAATCCCGTAAGCCTATGCAAACTTTCCGGTGAGCAACAGCAGTATGGCAGTAGCATATGAGATTCTTTTAACTTTTTTTTCCTGAGGCTCAGATCGAGAGCGCGGCAGGTTAGATAGGTTACACAGGCGTATGGGATTGTAATTTTTTGAAAATTAATCAAAAAGGCTTCAAAATGAAGGATGCACTCCATCGTGCAATGCACAAGCCATATCCGAAAGCTTAGGCCGATCTGACAAACAGTCAGAGAGATGCGAGCCACAGACAGACACACAGACAGACACTTCTTGCTTTATAGATAGATAAATCAGGTGGGAAAGAAGGGTCATTTTCTCATCGACTTCTATAGGATTGAACTTCTATCTGCAATCACCAACGTTGCCATCTGCTGGCCATTAAATAGAATGGAAATTTTAGAGATTTCTGCATTGGCCTCAGTTTTCAGACCCGGGTGCTGCGTCCGTCTTTTTATAGTCTATGGCTCAGAGTTGGGTCCAAGTACTTCTGAGAATTGTATGCAAGCACTTTTTTTTACATACCATAGTGCTTGTATTTGTATTTGAGGACTACCTAATAATTCCTAATATTATTAATAATATTATTAGGCCTAATGCCTAATAATACCTCACAATAAGTACATGTACTTGTATCCAAGTACTTTTCAAAGTACTTGACCAATCTCTGTCAGCACGTAGGAGACAGACTGGTCAAGAACTTTGAAAAGTACTTGAATACAAGTACAAGTACTTTAGGCATTAGTAGGAAGTTTTCTGATGCAAAAGCAAGCACTTTGGTATTTAAAAAAAATACTTGCGTCCAATTCTTGAAAGAACTTGAACCCAACTCTGCTATGGCTTTACCACGCCTCACTGTGTTTCACTCTCCAAATTGCAGAGCTAATAACAATAACAAAATTCTAAGCTATCAACCTTTACCTGCCTTTTTAGTTCCCTGATGGAACAGGGGCCCATTGATTTCGGCCAGCCGTTCGTCCGTTTGTGCGCGTGTCTGTTTTTGGAGGGGGAGATTATTTGCAGTCTGGCTTTGACTGGTTTGCATTTTTTGTTGCCAATGTGCATTACATGTCTGGCATGTTTCCATCGGTCCTTGTGTCTGTCTGTCTGTGCGCAGAGAAACAACATCCACATCAATGACAACGTTCTGCAGGCGGCCCACGAGATGGGCGTGGTCAAGGTGGTGTCCTGTCTCTCAACCTGCATCTTCCCCGACAAGACGACCTACCCGATCGACGAGAGTATGGTGAGGGCGGGCCGTGTTGCTGATGATGTGTTTGAGGGGCGGGGCTTGTGGTTGGGAGGACACCGGTGAGATGAGCGGTGGGGCTTAAATGGGAAGATTGTAGTGCTGATTTTACTCATTTGTGAGTGTCGCATGAGTTCCGGGGTGGGATTTGAACCCTGAGCCTTTATGTGCCCCCTAGTGTGTTTGACCATAAAAATGCACGTTCTTGTGAATACACCAGAGTTAGTCCAGGGTCGCCATTTCGTTTCACCTGTGCACCCTGGGTAATTGGAAGGAAACTGGAAAAAGCAAAGCGAACAGAGGGAGGACATGCCGTAGACTGTGGGGAATCCAGGCTTCAATAAGCTCAACAAATATTGTGTCTCATAGTTTTGCTTGAAATTGTTCATCTCTGTTCTTTGTTAAATAAGGTAGCAAGGTAGAAATTTTTTTCTAAAGCATTT
The DNA here is from genome assembly GCA_029721435.1 of Gymnothorax reevesii. NCBI lineage: Eukaryota > Metazoa > Chordata > Actinopteri > Anguilliformes > Muraenidae > Gymnothorax > Gymnothorax reevesii. The sequence goes on from CM056575.1 coordinate 143,684,739, forward strand.
TTCTCCTTGCGAGATTTATCAACGGGGAAAGAAATTATAACCTTTCAAGCAAACATTAAGTGAAAACAGTATTTTGGACATACGATTTTTGATTTAATTGTAAATTAAAATACAGGTTGAGATTGATTTGTTTGCAGTGGGGGCAGATAGTGCTAGAGCCTCGAAAGGGGATTGGCTGGTTGCCAAGTGACCAGGGTGATTGACAGGGTACCTGAAGGTTGGTTGTTCAAGCCTTTGATCAGTGTAACTGTTCAGTGTTACAGCAGAGCCCTCTCTTTCCACCCACATTGCTCTGTGGGGTATTGGCCTCTGCTTGTGATCAGTCTGATCAGCTGTAAGTGGCTCTTGATTCAGCCGTCAGTAAAGTAACTGTAATTTCAGGTGATGTAGTGGGCCTTTCTCACAGTTTGTTGTGTTGTCTCTGCAGATCCACAATGGCCCACCGCATGACTCAAACTTTGGGTACTCCTACGCCAAGAGGATGATTGATGTGCAGAACAGGTACTGCTGCAGCTAGATCTAAAAACAATTTAATTTATGGGAGGTTTCTGTATCACTGAGCTAACAGTGTGTGTGTGTGTGTGTGTGTGTGTGTGTGTGCCCATGATAAAGGGGGTATTTTCAGCAGTACGGCCGCAAGTTCACGGCTGTAATTCCCACCAATGTGTTCGGTCCCCATGACAACTTCAACATCGAGGATGGTCACGTCCTTCCTGGACTTATTCACAAAGCCTACACGGCGCAGAGTGAGTAGCAGGCACGCACACGCACTCATACATACAGCGCGCAGTTCTCTAACCTGGCCTGTTTTTCCTCTCAGAGGAAGGGCGCCCTCTGCAGGTGTGGGGGTCTGGCACCCCAAGAAGGCAGTTCATCTATTCTCTGGTGAGTGTGACTCACTGCTGCCCCCTGCCTGACACTGCTGGAGACACCGCTCCTGCTGCAGTTCGCGTGTGTGTGTTGTGTCTGTAGTGTGTGGTGTTTATTTTATGACTGTTTGTACACTATGCATGTGTGTGTAGGTTTCCATGTATTTCAGTTGTTTGTTGCGTGTTGTCTTGCTGGTATTTTGTGTATATTGTATGGGTGTTGCATAAGTTGTTATATGTTCCACGAATGTGCAGTCTATGATCCTTTGTGTATATTTTTGATGAGTGTTGCATAGGTTGGTATATATTGCATGTGTTTGTAGTGCGTAGGTTTGTGTCATGTGCTTGTTTTTTGTGGGTCTGTGTATATTTTGTGAGTGTGCACTGGGTGCAGTGTGTATGTAGGTGTTTGTGTGTGTATTTTAGGGATGTTTCATGTGGGTATGCATTATCAGGACCTGGCCCGTCTGTTCCTCTGGGTGCTGAGAGAATACGATGAGATCGATCCCATCATCCTGTCAGGTTAGTGTCTGACTCTATATACATCATCCACAACACCCAGATTCGTCATACTGTCGGGTCGCTCACTCTTAATACATCATCCACAACACTGAGATTCATTATACTATGTGTGTGTATGTGTGTGAGCGAGAGAGGGAGAAGGAGAGAGAGTGAGAGTGAGTAGGCGTGTATGAAAGCTGGAATATATGCGTGTGTGTGTGTGTATTTTTGAGTCGTTTTGTGTTCGCTCTCTTAGTGGGTGAAGAGGACGAGGTCTCCATAAAGGAAGCGGCAAACTGCGTCGTTGATGCTCTTGGTTTCAAGGGCGAGGTTGTTGTATCCTTATAAAATGGATCACATGCTAGTTCTCATACTTTCCATCTCTCGCAAACACACACACACACACACACACGCTTACAAACTTTTGCTCATGTGCCCTCTTTTTTTTTTTTTTACTCGCGCACACACATGCAGGCTCATGTGAAGCTGCGCACTCTTTCACATGCACGCACTCACACTCTCGCTTACATTCTCTTTCACACAAACACACACAAGCACTAGCTCTAAAGACTCTAAAACATACACACACCCATGCATACCCTCCCTTCCACACACACACACACAAACAGACTCTCTCACACAGACACAAGCTCTAGTCACAAACTCTTTAACTATTGGCATCAGTTTGACGTCAGTAAAGCAGATGGCCAGTTTAAGAAGACAGCCAGCAATGCCAAACTGCGGCGATACCTCCCCGAATTCACCTTCACGCCCTTCGCACAAGGTAAGAGCGCCGGGATGGGTTTGTTCGGGTTGGGTCGGGTCGGGTCGGGTCAGGTCCAGTCGGGCTGGGCCGGATCGGGAGGAGGCCAGAGGGATGCAAGGGTGGGACAGAGACGTTTAAGGTCAGGAATGGACACACAGGCCCATCTGTCTGCACTCGCTCTCTCTGTCGTTATATAAAACAATCATTTGCACTTCAGCCCACTTTGCAAAACCCTCTCCTCCTCTGGGAATTAAAGGTCCCCTCTCTTGTCACCTAGTGCACAGAGAATTAGCATCTATTAGCCATTTCACAGTGTGTCCTTTTGAAACATCACAAGGGGAGGGACCACTCAGAATAATGAAGGGACCGACTGCAGGAGCCGTGTCTCCGTTACTGCACGTGCTCACAACACTGAACGCAGTAAATCCACAAGGAGCCGTGTCTCCGTTACTGCACGTGCTCACAACACCGAACGCAGTAAATCCACGAGGAGCTGTGTCTTCGTTACTGCACGTGCTCACAACACTGATCGCAGTAAATCCACTCAACTGCAAGTCAAAATTTAGAAGGCGTTGTTCTTCTTCTGTGATTATTGGCGATTGCGACTTGCTTGCATTCTTCGTATCCCTTGGCTAAAGCTTAAAATGGCGCTTTGAATCCTGGAATTTCCATAGAAAGCTCCTTAGTATAAAAAACCTGATGCCAGAGTAACTAAAATGCTTAAATGCAATAGAAAACAAAAATGGATCGGCAAGGATGGAATTAGCTTATGACTCTCAGTCAAGCTGATTCACTTTCTTGGGATGTGAGTTCTGAGCATGTGCGGTAATCGTGACACACCTCCTTTAACTGGTTAGCTGAAGTTGATCAGTCCTTCATGTCTCTGGGCAGTCCCTTCACCACGTGATGTCACAGAGGGAACAGATTTTGTAATGGGTTATTGGCTGTGTATGTGGTGACATGACGGTAGCCTATTACTTAAGTGGGGTTGACTGTGATGTCGTTGAGGCAGCTTATCATATCTGTTGCATATTAAAACCTCACCAGGGGCTTGTAGCCTAATGGTTAAGGTGTTGGACTGGGACTGGAATATTGCTGGTTTGAGTCCCAGTGTTTCCTCAATATACTGTAAACAATCCTGTTAAAATTCTCATCTGTCTCCCCACTCCCATTCCAGCTGTGAAAGAGACCTGCGATTGGTTTGTCGCCAACTATGATACAGCCCGCAAGTGAAGGTCCTGTCACCCCATTGGCTGGTGTCAGTGGTCAGGAGGACATGAGCGGGAATCTATGGGACCACAGAAGAAGAATGAAGGAAAGGGTGTAGCAATAGAAGGCAGCTCAGGGGTGTATCGAAGTCTCGAAAATTGCGTCCTCGTTTCCCTCCCTTACATTTTTTCCTTGCATCTTAGTCCCTCCCACCAGCGATGCAAGGAAAAGATGTGAGGAGAAACCAGAAGATATGATTTTAGAGAAATGAGACATCCTTTCCTCAGAAGCATCACGTGAAGTGATGTCCATTTCTGATGACAGTGCTCAGCTGGATCTGCTGCCAGTGTCTGTCGTTATCGATGACCGTCGTGGCTTTAAGTCTTCTGGGAAGGCTGCTCTTTTGTGTCCGCGCTAATGGATCCTTCGAGCTTCAACCTCAATTTAAGAGAATTGAAATGTACCCAAGCTATATGAGTCTTGTATAAAACCTAAATGTGTTGAAGTAGCCTGAAAACGCAGAGACACTGCCCCCCCCGGACTGAAGTTTGACTGGCCCGCACCGGTGCTCAGGAATGACCTGCGATGCTTGAGGAACAAAGCGGACATTTGGCCCCTTGTGTTATTTTGGGGATTCATGTGGCTCCATTAGACAACCCTCGCCCACCCCATCCAAACTCAGACAATAAACCGACTCTCTACACAGTGTGCACATTAAAGAATGTGTCTCTGTTTCAGGGATTGTGAGTGCGTTCAATGTATTTTTTATTTGTGCTTTTAATAAAATGGGCATAATGTTCCTGGGTGTGCTGATTACTCTGTAAGAGGAAGTATTTGAGGAAAAGCACTCCCACAGTGCGCATACAGGTCTGTAATGGGACAGGCTACCTTCCTTTCCTCTGCTTGAGCATTTCCCCATGATCGCAGGAACAGGAAGGATTCTTTTTTTGGGAAAGTAAACTATTATGCCCCAGAACCTTTTCCAGTAGCGCATTTCCTGAGAGCACGGATGCTGAACCACGGGCTGTGAATGGAGGAACTAGGCTAGTTGCTGACTTGGGAAACACACCCCTGATCTGCCACAGGCAGCTTTAACTAGGGCTATGTTCCAATAGTCCTCTTTGCTTTGGAAACTTCCTAACCCTGAGAAAATGATCTGGAAGTCATTACATGGCAGCCATGATAAGTGTTCTCGAATTTTCAAAATATTACGGAAAAGTGCTTCAGTGCCTCCGGACTGTTATCGGCACATGAAGCAGACACCTCCAGAATTATGTTTTTATTTTCCCATTTTTAAAACAATATTAAATTGGACTGCAGGTGAAGTCTTAACACGAGGGCAGAGCAGCAGTACGGGCCTCAGAACAAAGGTGGAATCAAACCTGCAACCCGTATTAACCTGCAACCAGCCCATAATACAACATTGTACTCACTTTCCTGGTTTGCTCCAACCATCAAAGGCATTAAATATGCGAGAGAGAGACCATAAGGAAAAATAAAAGAAAGAACTAACCAAATCCTTTCCTTCATCAAACGTCTGGTAGACACAACAGTAACTGGTGTGAAAAATGTGTGGCAGGTGGGCAGGGAGGATCTGAAACATCATCTATTATGGAGGGACATTCCTTATTCTTAAGAGAATTCAGAAGCGCCTCTTGACTGCGTGTCAAGTTGAGAACCATTCAGAAGTATTTCTATTAAAAGCAGCCTAAATATAAAAGTGGCTTCCCCATAGTAAAAGCCAACATCAGTTCAGTGCTTTAGGAAATGGAATTAATAGGCGCAGAGGCCGCGCCAAAACTCTGAACCGCCGGCACCATTACTTTTTCGCAGTCATTGAAGCCTTTATGCTCAGCTGAAATTATTTTCCTGAGGACAAAACAGCATTTGCTGTCACAATGAACTGGAGTGAAAGACAGAAGACAAAACAATTTAAGGTAAAATATTTATTCTAATAGGAGAAAAATATAATAAAAAAAAAAAAACAAGGTGTTGAGGTAAAAACATTCACTGTAAGCATATAAAATCCAAAGGGTCACAGAGCACAATGACAGACTATTCACAAACGCCATAAATATTACAAGGTTATCTACTGTAGTGATGTTTTAGTCAGTTTAAAAATATGCAAGGAGAGTGGAAGCATGTAAAAAAAATAGGGTTTAGTCCACCCAAACACACTCGAACGCTGGAGTCATGATCTGGCCTGCGACAAATTCCCATCTGAATAACCACAGGCAGACGGCCACATTTTCTGTACAAATAGAAAGAACAACTGTTTTAAATAAAAGGAGTCAATACAGCTATTAATTCACAGCAAGAGGTTTCCCCCTTGGCCGCAGTGACATCACAAAAGGTTCTTAGACGAAAACAGAAATTCCGTCCCGTTTCCACAGGAAGATCAGTGAGATTCCAAAGGGCTCATTGTGTATTCATGCTAGTCTACATTTGGAGCTCACACTACCAGTTATATCACCCAAAACTTCACTTGAGCCCCTTGTAAGAGGTTGGCAGCTTACCTTAAGATATATAATGAAACCCGTCCAGGCACACATGTAACAGTTCACCAAAGGATCACAATATTAGAAACTAACCTCCTGGAGGCATTGTGTTAATGTACAAATCCACAAGTGCACACACATTATGTGAGTCCCCACGGCACACTTATGACCTTCCCCAGGAAAACCCTAAAACTTTTGGCATTAGTTCACCAAATTAGTCTCCTGGATATAAACAGCACCGCAGAACCCATTAAGTGCCAATATGTGTTTGGAAAGTTTAGGGCCGGAGTATTCCAGTCCCGCCGGGCAGTTCTGACTGGGTGTGGTCAGGAGATGAGGCGGAGTCAGGAACAAGGTCACATGGGGTTGTAGGAAGTGTGGCCTCCCTCGTGAATCCGGCAGTAGTCCTGGCCCAACAGCGCCCTCTTCTTGCAGGGAAGACCAGTCTTGGTGGTGCCGTGACACAGCTGTCTGCCAGATGTTGAGCTGAAGAGGAAGAATGAAAAACTCCTTCCTTTATTGCCATCATCATCATCATCATCACAACTAGCGCAATTGCCATCGACAGTTGTCTCTTCCAACGTCATCATTATCGCTAACATCATAACCCCCAGGTATCACCTCCATCATTACAACTACTGTAACAGCTGGCATAATCACCATCTCAATCTTCATCAACAACTTCTTCAGTCATCCTCACCACCACCACAGTCATGCTCAACTCCCACAGTGAAGGTGGTGAATGTAAACATGAAAATTTTGGGCAAAGTGTTCCTTCACGTGACTCCCACACTTGATCTCCTCCCCCCGATAATTAATTTATCAGTTTTGGAGACGAGCTCCAGATGGTGACTTTCCGATCCCACTCTCCCGTATGTAGAAGCATGGCGATTGTATACATCAGATGGTCCCATCTACAGGTATGGTGAGGACTTCAGTCTCTTCCAGGTAGAAAGAGGCCAGGGCGCCTCAAAGTTTACACCGTCTCCCCAAGATCAGAGAGCTCTATACAGGGGAGCGGTAGACGCGCCGATTTCGAGGCTTACGAAAAGGCCAGACTCAAACAATGTTGATCCGTGACTGGACAATTTGGGACACGTTTCCAAACACTGATTAATTCTTCATACATCTTCCCCTTTCATCCCATAAAAAAAAATTATTAAAAAAAAATATCACAGCGCAGGTTTGTGAGCACTGAAAACTTAATCTCCAGGAGCACAACAGGGACTCAGCAGTAGGGGGCGTCAGGATGGAAAGCAGGCTCACCTGTTGCTGGAGATGGACCCGTTTGGACTTGCGCTGCGTGAATCACCCGCCCCATCCAGAGCAAGGCCCAGGTGCCTCTGAGGAATGCCCTCCAGAGCCTGCCAATCAGAGCAGGCTTTATTGAACCCTGAACCAATCAGAGCACGCCTTATTGAACCCTGAACCAATCAGGGTACTACACAGAGATGGGCCATGATCCTCACAGCTCCAGCTGGCCCAGGGAACATGTTTGGGTACAACAGGACAAACACAGTGGTCTACTTGCAAACAAGCGGAGGTTCAAACCCGGTATCACAGGGCAGGATGTCTGAAGTTCGCCGAATAAAAGCACCAAGTGAAACCCAGAGCCCTTATAAAAACATCAGGTGCACTGAAGTAAAGAGCCATTCCAGGTTAAACTCAGCACACCTATCCAGCCAACTGAATCCTGCTTCATGAAATGCCCCCTGGGTAGTGGCATTCACTCCCCATAGGCCAGATGCGCTGATATTTATAATGTTAAGGACATGTGCCATTAAACTTGCCAAACCTGGATAATACTGCCATCTCTGCCATCTGGTTTTTAAAGCACACTTCAACTGGCCATTGTAAAAAACCACAACCAGTAAACCCAGCAGCTCATCAAGACTAGGAGTGAGTATCACAGACTATATCCAATTTTAAACTAGTGAGCGGCAGAATGCCTTTCATTAAAGTAACTTTCAGACAGTGACCATACAAGTTTTAAAGCATTTATTTATCAGACGGCCACATCCATTAGTGTGCCACAAAAACCAGTGTGTGTGTGAGAGAGAGAGAGAGAGAGAGAGAGAGAGTGAGTGTGTCTGCTTGTATAGCTATACTTCTCAGGACCGACTCTTGAGAAACTACAATGTTGCGAGGATTTGGGGTTGTGAGGTATAATCCTCTGTAATCCTCACAAAGGATCATAGCTAATTGGGTTAAAATTAGGGTTAAGGTTACAGTTAGGGTTTGGTTAAGGTTAGGATTACGGTTAGGCATCATTTGGTTACGGTTAGAGTTTGGAACAGGCTGTAGATTGTGAAGTACAGCTATGCAAACGTGTCAGTGTTGGTCTGTGTGAGAGAGAACAGGCCCTACCCCAAGACAACCACTGGCCAAACTAGGCCTGCTCTTCAGCCTGGGAGTAGAGTGGCTCGGTGTTCCCAGAACGGGAGGAAGAAATCTGGGATCCTGGATCCCTGCTGGCTGACTGGTTGGCATGGCAGTGCAGTGGGCATCTAGGAGAGACAGCGGGAGGACTTAGAGGTTTGAGGTTCCCCTGACCACACATCTCCAGAGGTCCAGATTACAGCAGAGTTCACCTAATGCCTGATTAGAGGAACATGGTCATAAAACTGAGGCATGCACAGTATCACCACAAACTCCAGTTTTCTCAATTCTCTTGCCAGAGAAAATTGTTCATTTTTTGCATCACTGCCCATCATAGCCACCTCCACGCCGTCCTCTCCAAAAAAGACATTTTCTCCTGATGGCAGGACTCACAGTATATTGTAACTCAGCTTTTTTCAAAAGTTCATTTTGGTTGAGCTAACTAAGATATGTGTACCACTATGTCTGGCCACGGTGGCCATTGTCCTGGAAGCGGCCAAAGGCCAATATCGTCACATTCGACAAACAAGACACTGACTAATATAACTCAACAACACTGTTTACTTTTCGTGGGCAGCTGCTAAGAATAAGGTAGGCTACACAAGTGAGGGAACTCGGATTTTGCAAGCCATCCACTTTCCAGAAATCTCTCTGAACCCATGAGCATCCACTAGCATGCTCAACCTCATTTGAAGAGTGTAGACCGCAAACCTACCAAACACAAGGCTCTCTTGGTCCAAGAAATCCGCCACCATTGTGTCATCCACCATGTCCCTTAAGGAGGGAGAGAAATGGAGGATGAAGAGTGAATGTGAGAAGAGGAAGTGAAGGACATTACCTTCATCTCGCTGACAGGAAACATTTTCGCCTTTAAAACATTTTGTATAGTGTACAAATCTACAACTCTTTTTCCGGGGTCTCAGACAGTCACATCAAAGGCTATATAAAGAAACGAAACCTTGAGCAACACCGCTCCTTCGTGAGCTCAGGGAGGAGGGCAGGGCAAACTGAGGGGGCTGGAGCTCACCGGTTAGGGGTGGAGGACCTCAGGCAGGGCGGCTGGAGAGCTCTGGTGCTGGGTTTTGGGGTCTCGGCGGGCGGGAGAGAACCAACACCCTCCACCCCCTTCCCCCTGAGCCTGGAGCAACCCCAAAACAGCTGCTGCAGGAACCAGCGACCTGCAGGCCAGACCGTCAACCGAGCTTGTTATGCACACACAATATACACAGAGTTATACACAACACACCACTCACCCACAATACACCCCGCACATGCTACAGACCGCATAACACCAACTATACACCCAAAATGCTATACAACACATAAGACAAACTATATACAAGGTAACAGACACCATAAACCCCACACGCGATACAAAACATCGAAAACAATACAACACACCGTACACAAGACGCATCCTATACACAGAAACACAGCACACAGTATACACACCCCACAACACAACACACCCCACACCTCACATACTACACACCCCATGAGAGAACGCAGACTACACACCCCACAACACAGCACACATCATTAAGGAAGGCTGAGACGGCTCACCCAGAGTCAGAGAGAGCAGCAGAAGGCCGAGACGGCTCACCCAGAGTCAGAGAGAGCAGCAGAAGGCCGAGACGGCTCACCCAGAGTCAGAGAGAGCAGCAGAAGGCCGAGATGCTCAGCCAGAGTCAGAGAGAGCAGCAGAAGGCCGAGATGCTCAGCCAGAGTCAGAGAGAGCAGCAGAAGGCCGAGATGCTCAGCCAGAGTCAGAGAGAGCAGCAGAAGGCCGAGACAGCTCACCCAAAGGCTGAGGCGGCAAACCCAGAGTCAGAGAGAGCAGCAAAAAGCCAAGGCGGCTTACCCAGACTCAGAGAGAGCAGAGGAAGGCAGAGACGGATCACCCAGGGTCAGACAGAGCAGCAGAAGGCCGAGACGGCTCACCCAAAGGCTGAGGCTACTCACCCAGGGTCAGAGAGAGCAGCAAAAAGCCAAGGCGGCTCACCCAGGGTCAGAGAGAGCAGCAAAAAGCCGAGGCGGCTCACCCAGGGTCAGAGAGAGCAGAAGAAGGCTGAGACGGCTCACCCAGAGTCAGAGAGAGCAGAAGAAGGCTGAGACGGCTCACCCAGAGTCAGAGAGAGCAGAGGAAGGCGGAGACGGATCACCCAGGGTCAGACAGAGCAGCAGAAGGCCGAGACGGCTCACCCAGAGTCAGAGAGAGCAGAAGAAGGCTGAGGCAGCTCACCCACAGTCAGAGATAGCAGAAGAAGGCTGAGGCAGCTCACCCACAGTCAGAGAGAGCAGAAGAAGGCTGAGGCGGCTCACCCAGGGTCAGACAGAGCAGCAGAAGGCCGAGACGGCTCACCCAGAGTCAGAGAGAGCAGAAGAAGGCTGAGGCGGCTCACCCAGGGTCAGAGAGAGCAGAAGAAAGCTGAGGCGGCTCACCCAGAGTCAGAGAGAGCAGAAGAAGGCTGAGGCGGCTCACCCAGGGTCAGAGAGAGCAGAAGAAGGCTGAGGCGGCTCACCCAGGGTCAGAGAGAGCAGCAAGGCTCACCCAGGGTCAGTGAGAGCAGCAAAAAGCCCAGGCGGCTCACCCAGGGTCAGACAGAGCAGAAGAAGGCTGAGGCGGCTCACCCAGGGTCAGAGATAGCAGAAGAAGGCTGAGGCAGCTCACCCACAGTCAGAGAGAGCAGAAGAAGGCTGAGGCGGCTCACCCAGAGTCAGAGAGAGCAGAAGAAGGCTGAGGCGGCTCACCCAGGGTCAGAGAGAGCAGCAAGGCTCACCCAGGGTCAGTGAGAGCAGCAAAAAGCCCAGGCGGCTCACCCAGGGTCAGACAGAGCAGAAGAAGGCTGAGGCGGCTCACCCAGGGTCAGAGATAGCAGAAGAAGGCTGAGGCAGCTCACCCACAGTCAGAGAGAGCAGAAGAAGGCTGAGGCGGCTCACCCAGAGTCAGAGAGAGCAGAAGAAGGCTGAGGCGGCTCACCCAGGGTCAGAGAGAGCAGCAAGGCTCACCCAGGGTCAGTGAGAGCAGCAAAAAGCCGAGGCGGCTCACCCAGAGTCAGAGAGAGCAGCAGAAGGCCGAGATGCTCAGCCAGAGTCAGAGAGAGCAGCAGAAGGCCGAGATGCTCAGCCAGAGTCAGAGAGAGCAGCAGAAGGCCGAGATGCTCAGCCAGAGTCAGAGAGAGCAGCAGAAGGCTGAGACAGCTCACCCAAAGGCTGAGGCGGCAAACCCAGAGTCAGAGAGAGCAGCAAAAAGCCAAGGCGGCTTACCCAGACTCAGAGAGAGCAGAGGAAGGCTGAGGCGGCTCACCCAGGGTCAGCGAGAGCAGCAGAAGGCTGAGGCCAGTCAGGTCTAGCGCTGGTTGGCGGTTTAGCTCTGCCAGCGCATTGAGTGGCACTGCCACCAGCAGGGCGGCACGGGAAAAGCAGGGGAACTGCAGGAAGGAAAGAAGCAGCGCCGCCAACAGGAAGTACCCAGCATGCACTGCACACGTCCATAGTGCCGCCAAGCTCAGACCTGAGAGATAGTGAGAGCAAGAGTGAGAGAGAGGAATGATAACACAAAAACACACACAAACAACAAGAAAGCCTCAAATGTTCAAATGTACAAGCATGTTTTAACATTGCATAACATGAGTGGCGAGAATAGGCCATTCAGCCCAACTAAGCTTGCCTGTTTCTTTATACTATTGTGAATATAATCACTTCAAATACTCAATGACTCAATGGTATCTAGCTTGAAGTCAAGCCTGCTCTTGAAAACTCCCAAGGTCTCTGCCTCAACAATATGGTCAGACAAGCTGATTCCCATCAAAATTACTCTTTGAGTAAAGAAATATTTCCGAATATCAGTGCTAAATTTACCTTTGGTCAGCTTCCATCTGAGACCCCCCGAGTTCTACTAACAACACTTGGTTGAAGGAATCCAATGTAATTCACCTTGTTAATCCCTTTAACATATTTAAAGACCTCAATCAGATCAACCCTTAGTCTCCTTTTACTAAGACTAAAGAGATTAAGGATCTTCAGCCTCTTCTCATAGCTTTCATCTTTCATACCCAGAATTAGCTTAGTGGCTCTTCTCTGAACTCTCTAGAGCCTCTATGTCTTTCTTCAAGAATGGTCCCCAGAACTGTACACAATACTCCAGATGTGGTCTGACAAATGTGTCGTACAAAAGAAGCATCACCTCCCTGGATTTGAACTCAATACATTTGGCCATGTATCCCAGTGTCCAGTCGACTTTTTGTAACTGCTACGGTCCAATGGCTAGAGCCTGTGAGGGTTTGGTCAACAATCACTCCCAGATCTTTCTTGTGTGCAGCACATTCCAGTTTTAAACCTCCCATGAAGCAATCCCGTCTAATGTTTTTATTACCTACATGTACAACTTTACATTTCGCAACATTAAATTTCATTTGCCACATTTCTGCCCAATTCTGGATTCTATCCTAACCATCCTGGATCACTTTAGTGGACTCAAAACTATTTGCCAAACCTCCCAATTTAGTATCATCTGCAAATTTAACTAATCTGCTCTCAATATTCATATCAAGGTCATTAATGTAGATGAGGAACAGCAGGGGTCCCAACACCGATCCCTGGGGGACGCCACTCCCCACCATACCTAGCTCAGATGAGATGCCACTGACCACCACTCTGTGTTCGCTCCTGCAACCAGTTTTGAATCCACTTTAGAGTACCTCCTGTAACTCCAAAGCAGCTCATTTTAAAAATTTGTTTCTTATGCGGTACTGTGTCAAATGCCTTCTGAAAATCCAAATATATAATGTCATAAGCCCTGCTCTGGTCATAAGTCTTCGTGGCCGCTTCAAAAAAATCGCAGAAGGTTTGTAAGGCATGACCTTCCCTTACAGAGACCATGTTGGCTATCCTTCAAGATATTGTTAAATTCAAGAAATAATTCCAGCTCATCTTTTATGATAGATTCCAATATTTTGCATGCAATGCAAGTTAAACTGACTGGCCTGTAATTTCCTGGCTCGGTGCAGTCCCCTCTCTTATATATTGGTATTATTGGGGTGTGTGTGTGTATATGAATATATATTTTTTTTTTTTTTTTTGCCCCGTTTCCAATCATTTGGTATTTCTCTAGTTTTCGAAAGACCGTCTGAAGATGGTGAATAGCGGCGTAAAGATGATCTCACTAACTTCCCTGAGCACTCTAGGATATAAGCAATCAGGACCGTCTTATCTGCCTTTAGTTTATGCAACTTATCTAATACTTCATTATCCCGAACCTCAATTCCCGCTAAATAATCTTGAGCATTTAACATGCCCTCTGGCTAAATAAAGGCCCACTCCGAGTTAATATTCTCAAAGTAACTGTTTAAGGCATTCGCAATATCCTTGTTATCATATAGCAGCGATCGATTTTTATTCTTTATGCACTTAACCTGCTCTTTACTTTCCTTTTTCTGCTACAGTACTGAAAGAAGCGCTTAGGGTTAGTTTTTGCCCCCTCTGCAATTTGTCTTTCATACAGTCTTCCAGCATTCCTCAGCTCTTTTTTGACCACAGCCCACATTTTGCAGTGTTCAGCCTTAGTAATCTCATTGTTATCCTTTATGTACATCTTATAAAGATTCCTCTTTTCCCTCAAACTCCTACGAATAGCTGTGGTCATTCACTGGGGATTCTGCTTTTTCAGCTTACTTTTGGACACCTTTGGAATGAATTTGCATTGTGATTCAAGTAAAACCCCCTTAAATCTTTCCCACATCTCATTTACAGACTCACAGTCCAGGAGTATCTCCCATTTTATTTCACTTACATATGAGCGCATCCTGTCAAAGTTTGCTCGCCTAAAATTGAACATTTTTTTTTTGAAGACATCTTTTTAACTTCCCATGAAACCTCAAAATTAACAGTGATCACCTGTCCCAAGTGGCTCCAGTACCTCAACATTGCTAATTCTATCTGGGTCATTACAGAGCACCAAGTCTAAAATTGCCTTCTCTCTAGTAGGTTCTTTAACCCCTTTGCGCAGAAGCCAAATTTGGCCATTTATGGGTTACCCAATTTAATGCTTTCTAATTCAAGATTTAAGCTTTATAAAGAGGAAAAAAATGTTGCTCAACTCAGAAGAGACACTTACAGCATTTAGAATTACATTGCATTTCAGTTTATTTACATGATTTTGGTAGAGAAAATTGGCTGCAAACGTAAAGAAATCTTCATGGGAATTCACCATTGAAATTGCAAAAAAAAAAAAAAAAATAATAATAATAATACTGAGAATTGAAAAACTGCTGGGTCTTAAATCTAGATAAAATTCTGCTTCCCTCTCCTTGCACGTGGTACCGGTAGAATCCCGAAGAAGGGGGCCGCCAAGCTGTCACGGAATTACAGTCCCATTACATTTTGGGTTCTAACTCTACAACTAAATAAGATAAAATCAAGTATGATATGTCATATTGAAGGTATTAACTTGTTCTTTAATATTAAGTGAAAATATATTTTTTGAGAAATTTTCATAGAAGAAACAAGCAAAAACTACTCCGTCACGGAATTACACGAAATTGACGTGGTTTTTGTAATGTTGTGTTTAACTATCCAGAAAGTGATGTTCCTATAATAGTTAAGTTATGAAACTTCAATATGTTCATATTTAAGTCGTTTTTTGTTAATACTGTCAGTTATAGAAACTAATATTGACTTTAATCCTGCTTTATGGGCAAGAAATTTCAAAAAGTCAAAGTCACGGAATTACAAGAGGCAAATTGTCACGGAATGACAATAGTATTAATTAGTTACAATGTCTTTATTTCAACATATTATACATATAAACATAATTATTTACATTTTTACAGTTTAGCAATATATTACGATGAGTTTTCCACTTCTAATGACCAATCATAATACATACTAAAAAAAATTTTATTATCTCCATGTCAACATTGGCTTGGCGGCCCCCAGAACACTACCGTGGAGGATCTGCTCCAAAGCTTTTCAGCCAATTCCACAAATTTGCCTTGCAGAACCTCAAACCTACCATTACCCATGTCATTTGTCCCAATATGGACCATGACAACTGGATCCCTTCCCGCTCTGGCCAGGAGCTTGTCCACGTGCTCCAGGAGGTCTCCTACCTGGGCACCAGGCAGGCAACACACCGTACGAGAGTCCTTGTCGCGCGAACAGACTAATCCATCTATATCCTCAAGTATTGAGTCCCCCACTATCACTAACTCTCTTTTCTGAGAGATAGAAGCCAACAGGATGCCCTGCTGCTCATCAGTCCCCTCACTCTCAGGGTAAGGGGCCAAGTCGAGTTCCTGCAAGGGCTGGAATCGGTTGGACACCGCAACCACAGGAGGAGTTGTCGCAGGCCCTTTCCTGCGCTGACGTCCCACCGTCACCCAACTTTCTCTCCCTGTCTGCCCTGGGATCCCAGTACCACCCTGCTTCGGCGTACACACCATTTCTCTAAACGACATACTACTTAGTTCCTCTAGGAACTCTACTGAGTGCGAACTATGTCGTGCCGCCAAACTGGCCCAAGATCAAGGATCTTGCTTTCCAGATGCTCAATTAGCTGGCACTGGTGGCAGACAAACCCACCCAGGAAATCTCTTTCCAAAATTGTGATCATTCTGCAACCGTCACATAGTTTTGGCCACATTTTGAACCCCCTACTAATGACCTCACTCACCCTAGATAAAAGAAAATGACTAATGCCGAGGCAAAAGCTGAGGAACCACAATTTATTTTTAATTCATTAACCTCAAAAGCCCTAAGCAGCAGTCACAATAGAAACCCTGGGGAAACTATGTAAATAGATAATAAGCCTCTTTTAACAGGGGCTTAGTTTCAGTTGACAGAAATGAAATACCAAATTGAGAAACTCTATAGATAATGAGCTCTCCGAAAAAGCCAACTTGAGTTTATCAAGTCCCAGTACTGTTAATATGCAACCTAAAAATATCACAGGGCTTAGCTGAGAACGCAGATAAAACAGACTGGCTACAACACCCAGGAGAAACTGGAGAAGGGAGGAGGCGGAGCACTCCGGTAAAACTTACCGTTTAAATCCCAACCTAACCGAAAGCAAGTTTTATGCAAGTGGGCATATGATTGCGTGCCAAGAGTGTGTGTGTGCGCGTGTGTGTGTGTGTGTGTGTGTGTATACACCTGCCTGTCCCAGGTAGCGCTGTATCAGGTGCAGTGTGTGTGTATGCGTGCTTGTGTATACACACCTGCCTGTCCCAGGTGGCGCTGTATCAGGTGCAGGATGTGTGTATGCATGCATGCGTGTGTGTGTACACACACCTGCCTGTCCCAGGTAGCGCTGTATCAGGTGCAGTGTGTGTGGATGCATGCATGCATGCGTGTGTGTGTACACACACCTGCCTGTCCCAAGTAGCGCTGGATCAGGTGCAGTCGGTCCTCCAGGCGGCCCTGCATGTTGTCCAGGTACAGCAGCATCAGTCCCAGGGTCCCGTTCATCCGCTCCAGCTTTCCCATCAGGTCTGAGTAGTACCGGGCCGTGCGGTTCTGGTAAAGCAGGAAACCGGACAGGTTGTGTTCTGCAAGTGGGGGGGAGGGGTTGAGAGATTAATTCTGAATCCTGTGCAGTCAACACAGCAAGAGAAGACATTCATCTGATCAGAAATCTAGTTCAATGCACACTTCAGACACACGAACACAAACACTCACCAACAGCTGGACAGACACCTGCAGACAGGTACACACATACAGACACATGCAGTCACAGACGCACAAAAATTCCACCAATGTGTGTGTTCCAGGAATCAAGCCTGGACCATGTATCCAAATCCATCCCTGATTTTCCATCTTCCCCAAGTAACAGCTACAACAAATAATGCTTCTGATCAGCCAGACTGGTTCACAGTCAAGATGTTTCAATACCAATACTGATATCAGTCTACTACCGACTCAGATAGCTAGATCATGTATCGGTGACAATCGTCTCAGTATCATCGCAGGTGTAGCTGGGCCTATTTTAGGGGTGCTTTAGCTCTCTTCAAATGTTCCTAGCCCCCAAATAGCATACTTTTTTAGTTTAAGTCATCGATAGCTAGGGGACAACAGTACAGACAAGCAGCTCCAAGTTAAGGCTTTGCCCCCCCCATCAATTAATCTCCAGTGACACCCCCAGGGATCAGTGATCCAGGTTCGATACCATTATTATAATTAGTAACAATTCACAGCATCGAAGGTTTGAAGCGCAATGTTTATGTCCATTTTTGAGGTTGAGAAAATTTGATTTTTTGGGTTTCCAAGTGTTCGATTGAATAAGGCATTTTACTTTTTTTTTTTTTTTAACCAGTCACTCTTGTGCTGCATGGTTCAGAAGTATACTGAACACCAAAGTTTTCATAGAAGGAGTGTAACCACAACATCATGGTCAAAATTGCCAAAAATGCACGTCACCTCAGTGCTCCAACAATTCTGCACATGATGTGACATAACACAATGGTGATTGCAAACAAACTTGCCTTCAACCAATGGAAGACAGACTATTCTGAATTAAAATAAATGTTAATTCATCAAAATGTCAATGTTTAATTTAAGCAGATTTTGTTGGACATACCGCAAAATAAAAATGTGAATTCTGATTAAAAACAAAAGATGGGCATACAGTTATTATGCTCCGAGGATTAGCTGATAGAAAGCTGTGACAGGGGGTAAAAAAAATCTCAAAACGATAAAATTTGGACATAACCATTGTGCTCCAAACCCTCAACATTAATATTGATGTATTTATTTGTCCTTTTGTTTTTGAATAGTTGGGACGGCAGTGTTTACGTCGAGCTTTATACGACCCAACACATTACATGATGATCTTGGTGTCAAACGCCGAAAACATTTGAGGAATTAAAAACAGCAGGCAGGGAACTCTTTTAAACAAGTCGCCACGTGATAGGTTTTCAAGAGCATTTGATTTTGATATCTTACATCATTGGGCAACACAGCGCTGAAAGGGTCAACTGAACTCTGGTACTGGATCGGTACTCTGTATCGAGCGACACTCAAAGCCCAAGTATCGGTATTGAAAAAGTTGGTTAGATGCATCCCAAGCTCTCACCTGACAACCAGGGAAAGGGAGGATGGAAGAAAAAAAAAAAAAAAAAAAAAAAACTGGCAACTCCAGTTCCTCTTTTTACCAATTCTGCTGTAGATGTCCTGTGCTCGACCTCTGACCTCGGCCAGATCGTCCAAAATGGCCTGATGTCCTTCATGAAGGTCAGACCCCTGACCTTTCAGCTGCTCACTGACATTCTCTGCAATAAGAAGGGAGAGAGAGAGAGAATTTGCGAGAGACTGAAGGAGGCAGACAGGAAAACAACGAAAAAAAAAAGCAAAAAAAAGGTATGGCCAGTTGTCATTTATAACGCGTACCGATTACGACTCCGGATTTCTCGCGCTTTTATTTACTCGTCGGTTGAAAGTAACGTGTGCGTTTCACAATCGTTTAAATTAAATTAGATCATTTGAGACATCTTTATGCAATTACATTGTTTCCAACCCCTCCATGCTAAAGTACTCCAATTCCGCGTGAGAATCTCTTACATAGCCAACGCGTTGATTGAATAATTGCGGACTACAGCAGAGGAGCGTAAATATGCCACTTAAACTCACACTGAATGCGTGAGACTTCACAGGTATGCGTTATATACGAAAACTGGCCACACCTGATAATGGTAATTTAAATGACTCATTGAAAGCAGGTCGTGACCAACCATTCATTTTAAGGGATTGTTTTGAGTCTCCCCAGTTGCCAGTTCACGAGCCACATATCTCACCCATTCTCTGGGTAATCCCCTGAATAAGCTGAGCCACTAGCTCCTGTCCGGACGCGATAAGGGCTTTTTCCTGACCCAGCCGCTCCAGGTTAGTGCTGATCGAGGCCTCCAAATCCTCCTGTCCCTGCTGCAGTGCCCCCTGCTGCTCCACCAGAGCACTGTGTCCCTGCATCAGCTTCTCCAGAGAGGCCGCAGTCAGCTCCCTCAGCTCCAGCTGGCCCTCCTGCAACGACAAGCCAGGAGAGGAGCCTTGAGTCTGGCCAGGAGGAGGCGCTGCTGCTAACGCTGCATACCATGTGTGCTGCCCCCAGAGAAGCCAGCCAATCAGACTGGACCATCAGGGAACCGCCAGAACAAATTCACGGAATACTGCTGACCTTTGCACAGCACAAACGTAACAGCATCACATATCCCTTTCCATCCTTTCAAAATTCTCCAATTAGATTGCCTAAAATAACGAAAATGCAACTTTTAAAACATGCATGCTACACAAATTGACTACTTAAATTGGGAAGAGCAAATCATAGGTATCAGTATCATCATCATCATTCATTCATTCATTCTAATTATTTTGAATAGAGATTCAACTAAATTCGGGTAGATTTTGACTATAACTATCCTCAATTTGTAAGTATGACCAGCCCCTTAGGTAAGGGGGAAATAATCACAGCACAAGAAAAGCATTTCCTGATGAGCTAATAAAAGTAAAAGATTCCCACACCTGGCATCGGGCAGTCCTTACCTTCAGGTCCTGCATGGCCTCCAGCTGGTTGGTCGCCGTGGAGATGAGGGCGTTGACGGTGAGCTCGGCCTTGCGGCGGAAGTGCTGCTGACGCGTGGCGTAGCACACTGAGCGCGCTCGGTTGCTGACGATGTGATAGGCGTTCCACGTGTCCGCATCCATGCCCGCAGTGCAGTCCTTCAGCGTCTATGTGAGCGTGTGTGTTTGGGTGTGTATTTGAGCGAGAGAACATGAGAGTGTGTGTGTGTGTGTGTGTGTGTAAGTAAGTGAGGAGCGCGTGTGTGAGAGAGAGATTGAGCGAGAGAATGTACGTGCACATGAGCGTTAGGATATTTAAGGGTGTGCACATGTGCAAGAGATGTGAATGATGTTACTGCTGGAAACTGCACACATACCGACACACCAAAATAGCCCAGCAGTGACTACAGTGGCCACATATGGGCATCATACTCAAATCTAAAGCTTCCCACCATCACCTGATAATACTAGGAGGAATTCAGCCGCTAGTCACACATGACCATAGTCGCAGAAAAGTCTGAACCCATTCAATATTGTAAGATGGAATGAAGCTGAAAGGCTATTAAGGGTGTTAATATTTTTCATTTATCCAGTTATGAAAAATAACCTCAAGTCATTTCATGCTGAGCAATTTCCTAACCCTGCCCTCTCTGAACCCCAAACCCTGGGCTCTCACCATCTCCTCCGTGCAGGGATAGGTTCTGCGTCCCTCTACCTCGGACTGGCAGTTGAACAGGACCACGCCCAGTTTTGCCAGCTGTTCCTCTGATAGGCTGCTACAGGTGGACTTCAGCTGAGCAACCACCTATCAGGCAAGAGAGAGGTGTGATAACAAGTCCGCCTCCGGGAAATGAGACTAAGTGGCTTTCTCTGCGTCACCCAGGTGAGTGCTCCACACTGCCATGCCAGCAATCATCATCATCATCATCATCATCATCAAACACACAATCATTTTAAGAGAAAGAATTTATGTATACATAGGGGGAAGCATAATTGTGACTGTTTTTGTTGAATTTTAAATGCATCATTGTATTATTGGTTTATAAATAAATAAATATAATATAATAATGTACACCAAATAAAGACGCAAAGAACAAATAATATTTCATCTACATGGTTACACACTGGTGTCTCCCTGCTTATAACCTTTCCCTCCCACTCTGTGGATCTGTTCATATCAAAGATGTACTTCTGACAGAAAATATACTCCAACTCAAGCGCAATACCTTTGCATATGTTCATGAGCCAGGATCCGGTATCGTTCATTATAACTCAGTTTTCCTGCTGAGGTTCTCTCCAGCAGCATGAGTGGACTGATGGCCCTCCGACATGATATTGCGAGCGTCAGGCGCATGTTTACGGTTACTCGCATGGAACGGATAGTTTGGTTGCATTATTAAATTTGGATTTAACATTTAAACGGGCTACTTTGTTGGCTGGAGTCGAACTCACAGGGTTTGCCACTAGCTGGGTCAAGAGCTCAACAGAGAGGTTTCTTGCAGCGCTCTACAACATCCTAATGACAACATTAAACAAGAGCCAATTGGCAATGGCGGATCACCCTGGCTGTAGGTTGTGTAAAACCTTTAAAAGGCACAGCTGCACATCATGATTGACATGTGTGTCAAGTTTGGTGAAGCTAGCACATATAGTTTCCGAGATATGGCCCGGACAAAGTCATGTTTACAGACTGAGAGATGGACAGACAGAGCGACAGCTATATCCCCCCGCATTATATGCCGGGGGGATAAAAACTATGCAGTTTATTCCGATTTAAATTATTTTGCCATTTAGTTACCCGGTAGTGACAACTATCGAGAGGAGTGAGTTCCATCAGCTTCGCCTCTGCTAGAAACTTGTCGTCCGCCACGCTCATTTCAAACGGAGGACTGTAATCGACGGGGACCGGGGATGGCTGTGGAGGAGGGGGCTCCTCTGACCCTTTCTTCATCCAGGAGAAAAAAGCATCTGTCGCCCCATAACAAGAGCCCAACACAACGAGTATCACCAACGAGGCCGCCATCCTGCTGGAACCCGAGTCTCAACTGGAAAATAAAAATAAATAATACAGATTATCCAAGGGTAAAAAGCTCAAGATAAATGTGACAGGTGATCAAATAGAAATACAAGCGACCTTAGCCACAAACTTTCAAACTGCTGAACCGCCAACTATCTAAAATTAAAGGTGACATAGACAAGGTAAAAACGGTTTTAGATTCTATGTTGAATAACTGTAGTCTACCTGCATCCAAGAACATACGAAAAGTGCTAGACATTCTGAACATCTCCATTTCATAGAAATTCTTCTTTTAAAAATGACCGCCAGAAAAACAGTCCAATCGGATACATATGGAAGCCCATAGTAGTCAATACTCAAATGAAAATGTAATTGCACTATTGCGCTAACAGATTGTATTTTAATTTTCATTGTGTCCCAAAAAGAGTGTGGTGACATGCATTTGAAAATGCAATGGACTGAGAGGCGCTGTTTCTCTTACTGCATCTGAATATTGTCCCATGTATTGCAGGATAAGTCTTTGAAAATGAAATGTCGTCATCATTATTATTTCCAAGTGATTAGAAAACAGCATTTTCATTAACATGTTGACCCTAAAAGAGCGTGATGACATGTATATGGAAATGAAATCGACTGGGAGAGCTGTTTATCTTATTGCTCTATTGAGGACAATATTCAATTGCAAGTTAAAGGAGCCATATGCAAGTTTGTGGCCAAAACTGGTTGTGCAATCACATTCAAAATAGTGCAGAGCGCAGTATCCCCTCCTCCTCTCCCCCAGACGAGAGGTTGCCAGGTAGGTTGCCAGATCCAGCAAGAACGTTTACTACACGGAGCTACTATGGCTACATTTCAATATCACCAATGATTTTCTCTGACAGAGTTGTGTTCAGTTCAGTACAGAAAAGATCGAGGCAAATGACTAACTTTAGCAATGGTCATATTGGTCAACTTGCTCGTCACTCTTCTGTGTGGATAGCCCACCAAAGTCCATACTGTAATATGCGTAAAGAATGAATGAGGACTCATTTGACTGATGAACTGTCTCAATTACATTTCATATTGCCATAATGGCTGTGCTAATGTTGGAACGCTTTCCACAGCGTCTCAGCATAATGCCAGAGAAACGGACTAATAATGCATTGCTAATGTTAGCAATAAAGAGCCATGGTTTTTATTTCTCAAACAATGTTACCTAGTCAGTTCGATGACCTACAGCCATCTGCATACACACTAACGTACCATGAACGAACATACATAACGTTATTCGACTGTAGAGAATATTTGAAATATTTGTGCCTAAATTAAATAGAATTAAGTTAGCCAAACTGAGCTGAATCTTACCTGCCCAGGAGAAAATTAGCAACTTTGGCGTCGATCTTCAAATTCTTCTCTGATTTCAGCCGTCACCATCTTTCAAAGGCAGGTCCTATACAGATCCTTGTTTTGTTTCTGACTTTGTCACAACGTATTTCAGAATCATAGCAAGGCCTTTTAGGTTTAGTAACGTCAGACATTTGTGCTCCAAAACGGTGGTAGCTGCAGCTCAGTGGTAACTGGCAACCTGGATGCTGAAATGCTACTGGCTTCGTGATTGGGAGATAGTTGGAGGTTGGCGCAACAGGCCAAAACACAAAATGAAAACATGAACATTAGCCGTGGGCTGCAACTTCGCTTTTGCAATGAGAATATTCTGGCTGGACCACTGTTGTCAGTGATAAGTATTTGACATTATCATCATTCCTTACTGTCTGGTGATACACCAGGGCCATTTCACGATTAATCAACATACATTTCTTACATATTGCTCCTTTAAGTCCTTGCAAATCAAATGTTGAATGCCGTTTTCAGTATCATTTTCAAATAGTCAAAATAGCATTCACATTTCATATTGACCCTAAAAGAGCGTGTTGACGTGTAAATGTAAATGCAATAGGCTGGGGATGCCGTTTTTCTTATTGCATATTGTCCATTGTATTGGAGCATGACTTTGAAAATGAAATGTCAAACAGCCTTTCATTATCATTTGAATATAGTCATAGGTTTCCCAAATGTGTATGTGAAAATTAAAATTGGATTAATGCATTTTCAATGTAATATTGTCTCAAATAACTCATTCATAGGTGGAAAATTACAATGCAATAGTGAGATTACGTTTTCATTTGAATATTGTCCACTATGGGATTCCATAGATACATTTGATGTCACATGTATCTCACTTACACTCCCCTATTCAGTGTCCTCCCCTTCAAAATAATATGCATACACCAGCTCCCTACGGAAAGTAAATTGCAGCGGTGTTGGCGAAGTTCAAGGCGAAATGGCGAGTCGCGTACCGAGGTGCACTCTTCCAGGCTGTGTAAGCAGTGTGCAAACGTTCCATAACCTTCCAACCGAGCGAAATGCAAGAGATGCGTGGCTGCTGTTCATTTTTAATCGGATTCCCACTGCATTCAACCACAGACTGTTGCTTTGCTCAGCCCATTTCACCTCAGACTGTTTTAGTAACCTGGCGCAATTTCAAGCCGGCTTCTCGCAGCGTTTGGTACTACGCAGCGGAGCAGTTCCGACTTTGCATCTACCTCAACAACCAGTACAAACTGTAAGTATCACGTTGTCGTTAGTTTGCTTTTAGAGCGTTGAAAATGGAATATTCGTTTTGCTTGTCTAGCCAACGTCGTATGACGTGACTGTCACTCAAGAACAGCTTTGAAACGAGATGTGAAATAAATCCGTGAACATTACTCTCGTTCCCATAGACATGCTCGTTTCATCTCATTTTCAGTGTTCCCACGTCCCAGCCAATCAGCGTCATGTGCTTGCATTTCACTGTGAGGTTGCCAGTTAAGCCCGAAAGGTCGCCAAATAGGTACAAAACAATTCGCGTTCAAAATCCCCTACCCTATGTATCAGTGTGTGCGGTGACAGTGACTTAATGGTGTAATTCCATTCCGGGGAAAAAAAAAAAAACTTAAGGAGTTAAATAATTAAGCACAGACATTAACTTTAAGTTAAGCTGACAAATGACACCCTCAGTATCTGACTCTACTGCTTTGCCCAGGCATGCCCTCTGAGTATTTCTGATAGCCCTCATACAATCAATGTTAACGTTACAGCCAAACAGACTACAGAGTTGCGCTGTATCCTAATACCTGCAACATTCAAGGAACAAAGCTCGAGTACCAATTCGCACGATTTAATACATTAAACATATGGTCGCCGTGAACACTTGTTCAAACGCTGCCAGGTTGAGACAGCAAGCAATTGCACACCAACCTTCAATGAACTCGGACCAGCGTCTTCGGAGATTTTTTTTTTTTTTTCTTCTCCTTCGGTCGATCAAAACCGCAACCTCTGACAAAAGATGTTTCCGCGCCCTTGTAAAAACCTGCATCAAATATTGCAGTCGGTGTCCAGCGTTTCAGTTCAATTTCGTCTCTACCAATGCCGAATGTGTAAGAACACAGCCAATCAGAAAAGGCCGAAGGAGTTTGCGGTGCACACGCGTGCGGTGTGGTTCATTCAACCAGGTGGGAGGTGCCTAGAAAGCAACGGCAAACGATCTCCACTGTGTAGGCTGTCTTCCTCACGTTAAAGGGATATTTCAACATTTTGGCAAATTGGCCTATTACCATAATCCCCACAGTCATATGAATGGGTATTGCCTTTAGTTATTTGAGCGTGTTATTTTGAGAGGGGGGGTGCTCAGCGAACATATCGAAAGTGAACGGTACAGGTCCCTCGCTCCTTCAAAACTCATCTAATACACAATCCAACGCTTCCAAAACGCTCCCCTGGACAAGTTGTGACCTGCACATTCACCATGCGTTTTCATGAATTGAAGTTTGTGTGGTTCCCGGACTTCAGAGCGGAAATCATTTTCTAAAAGACTTTTCGTGGTTCACGTTACGGCCAAGAGTGTTCTTCTCCCATGTCAGACCATGTCTTTCATAGGCCTACTAATGGACTTAGCTCAGGTCAGAGTAAGGCTGACTGGTGAAAGGCTACAAGTGCTGGCACACTGACTGATTGTCTGGAGCAGTAAACATTTTTTGTCCCTGAAAGCTACACGTGCTGGGTATACTAAACCGTGGTGCAGACCTACTGTCCAGGGGAAACCCACTGTATGCAGAATGGAGACTTCACCCAGGGGGTAGCAAGTCTGGTTTGGGAGCGTTACGGGCGGCCGTCTGTGGATCTTTCTGCAACAAAGGAGAGCGCTCAATGTCCTCAGTTTTTCTCCCTTCACAAACAGGATGCACCTCTGGGGGTGGCCTCATACTCTGCTGTATGCATTTCCCCCGATAGCTCTGATCTCCCCCACCCTAGCTCGGGTGAGGGAGGAGGGCCTGTCAATGATTCTCATAGCCCCCTACTGGCCATCAAAGCAATGGCTGCCAGAGATATCCCAGCTCCTATTTCAGGAGACATGGCCTCTGCCATTATGCAGAGATCTGCTGGGCAATTCCATGGTAACGGAATTACGATCAAGAGTAATTTTCATGTCATTTTTACCTGCCATCTATTACTCTAATGCAGTAGATACTGGCCTGTGGTCTTATCAGTTCCACTGGCATGCCTACTGAGCTGTATAACACAAAGTTTAGGGTAATCTATTTTGTAGAAGGCTATAGGAAGGTGAAAGTGCTGGTAACAGAATTACGGCTGAAAAAATACCATTATTTTTGCCTTAACTTTGACAGGCATTTCTCTGAAATCTGGCAATGATGGGCAGTAGGTTTAAGCTTAAGTTGGTGGCCTAGGATGTTGACCAGGTAAGTTTATATTGACTGATATGTTCAAAGATATTTTGTAGGATGCCATTTATGAGAGAGACACCGGTAACGGAATTACAAAATGGTAACGGAATTACATTTTCTCAGACTCTACTAAATTTATTATACTCAAAACAACAAAGCAATTGAAAATGGTGTCTTAAATGATGTTTGTGTTGCTGACCTTCTTTTGAACCAAAATTTTGATCAAAAAGTCTGGGCAAAAGGAAGGCAATACATGATATTGATGAAAATTGACAGCTGAGGCAACCGAGGAAGCCTCCCGGATTAGGTGAGTCTGATGTAACAGGTGAGATTAATGTATATCAACCATCTTGAAGACTATTTTAATTTGCTAAACCAATATCAAAACTTTTATATCAGTTTTATTCAGAAATGAAAAAGCAAGAAACTTAACTGCTAGTTGGAGGATTGCTGGCTTTCGATATTGAGCATGAACAAATGTCGGACATGGGATGTGTTGTCAAGGTTTGGTCCTTACAGCCCCTCCCCTTTCTAATTCTTTCACCTCCACCTAAATGGGCCACAGGTGTAACCCATTAGGGTGGTGTTAGCAGAGTATACAGGGCTGGCACCTGCCAACCCTGTTGCTGCTACATTTTTTTCTTTCTTTTCTCCTACTTTGTTTGCTGCTCCCTGTTATTTTCAAACCTGTTGTTTTTGGATTTTGCTTTAATTAAATTCAGTTTCTTTACTCCAGTCCTGGCATTTGAGTTTCTCCTTTTTTTTCTTGGCCCATGGTCTAAGTGCCTGCTGGATTGCTTTTGGCATCCGGTGGGAATTGTACCATGACGTGTATTCTGAGCAAAGACTCTCAACGTTTTATCACACTTAAACTCAACAAGCTTCACTGAGTAACTGACCGCAAGGGCCACAAGCTACGCTTTCCCAGTCTGAAACCCCTTATAACATTCACACATTATACATGTTATACAAAGAGATGCTGTCTTAGTAAAGCACAGTTCCAGGAGAAACAGGATGCTGGTAAAAGTGATGGTGACGAAGACCCCTTACTACAGAACTAACATTCATTCATAACCTTCCCCAGCAGATGCTACTCCTTAAGCAAACTATACTATAAATTCCTGCTAATCTTGAATGAATAGTTATGGAAACTTAACTCACAGGAAGAAACTCTCAACTATAGATGTCCAAAACAGTGAACCACTATGCTCCATACAGTCCTCATGCCATCTTCTGTTTTTCACTAGCTTTCAGAATAATTCTGTAATTTCATTACTGGTGTAATTCCGTTACCATGTAATTCCGTAACCACAAATTTCCAGGATTACAGATAAGTATTGGAGAGGTTCATGTCTGAAATTCAGTATAGACATAAGAAGGAAGAGAATTCTTAATAACTATAACATAAATGCAGAAATAAGATGATGAAGAGAACTATATTTCAATTTTGGTAACGGAATTTTGTTGAAAAATGACAAATTTCACAATGAGCCTCTGGAATTGTGTGTTTCAATTTCCCGAAATTGACTTGCTGTCTCAAATACTCTGGCTACCAATGTATGGAAATACAGTAAAAACCAGGAAATAGCTAAATATCTTTTAGGAGTTGTCAGCTTTGGAAAAATAACCTTTGATCCTTGTCCTGTAGCAAAAAAAAAAAATTACAAAATTCAAATCTAAATTTTGAGAAGACCGTCAAAGATATTTTAAAATGGTTTTCAGTGTCAGATTTGGTAATGAGTAATCTACATGAAAACCTACATATTTACACTGCCCGGCCAAAAAAAAAGTCACCGTTTGGAAATTATTGAAAAAATTCTATAATTGGATAATTATTGCAGTTATTAATATGTTTCAGCTAGCAATAATCATTTCAACCCTGAATGATGAAGCACGTCGCTAGTTATTTCTTTAAAAATCATGTCGGAAGGCACATCCTTTGATGGTGGAAAAGATGTTACATAATTTCAGAACGGGCAAGTTATTGGCCTGTATTTAGCAAAGAAAACCATGAAAGACAAAAATAAGTATGAGGAATCATTTTCAGAAACAAATTTGCCACCACAAATTCCTGACCTTAAACGCATTAAAAGTTACTGGGATGTGCACAAGAAAGACTACCGAGTGGTTTAACCACTATGTCGAGAAGGCAAGATCTCGCAAAAAATTATGGCATTTCTGATCGAAAATAAATGTGCTGGCATTGCATATAGTTGTCAAAACAATGGCAAGACGAATATGCACTGTAATCAAAGCTACAGGGGTTCCAACTAAATAATTGAGTCTGCGACTTTTTTTTTGGCCGGGCAGTGTATAATATAAAACACTTTTTAAAAATAGCTGTTTTAGCAACTCTCGTGTGAAATTGCCCTGCTGTCCCGGGGGTGCAGAGAAATATTTCATCCCCACCTTAAAGGCTAGCTCTGAGGGCCTGGCCCGTGAGTGGTTCAGTCTGAGGACTGTGGGCCTTCCTCTGGGAGTAATTGAGACTATCTAGAATTCTTGGGCCCCATCTATGAGGTCGATTTTTGAAAATTGTTGCTCAAACTCACGAGAGGTGCCTTTTCAGTGGTTGTGGGTGTGATCTTAGCTTTCTTACAAGACATGGTAGACAAGGGGAAGGCTTTTTCCACCATTAAAGTGTACCTGGCAGCCATTTCTGCCGGCCATTGGTTTTGAAGGAAAAACTGTGGCACAGTATCCCTTGGTGTGCCGCTTTATGAGGTGCGCATGCTGTAAACTCCCAGTGTCTAAACCATTGGCCCCATCATGGGATCTTCCCACGGTACTGGAGGCCCTTTCGGGTCCACTTTTCAAAACACTGGAACAGGTGGACTTGAAAATAGTGACTTTAAAGACAGTTTTTTTTTTTGCTGTCTCTTTCTTCAGCTAAACGAGTAGGTGAGATTCATGCCCTTTCAGTACACCGGGCTTGTACAAAGTTCTCCTTGGGGAATGTAAGGGTGACCTTACACCCAAACCCTGCCTTCATGCCTAAGGTCGAGGAGCCACTGCTCTTCGCGACTGGTTTGGATGCTACGAATGTGAAAAATTTGTACTTTTTGATCGGATTGTTTGGTTACTTACTTTATATGCACAATACTGTGCAAAAGTCTTAAGCACATTTAAAATATTGTCCTCAGGCAAATATGCTTGCAAAAAGAATGAAATTAGAAGTTTATAATGACTGAGAAATGTAAAATACAGAGCTGTAAACTGTTAAAAACTAAATCAAATAAAAACATATTTGGACTTACTACCCTTTGCCCAAAATTTGGGACACTGTCCTGTTGTGCTGCAGTTTTATAAGATGATTGGCTTTTCGCCTGTTCCAAGTAGAATGGAAAATTTGCCACCGTTCCTCTGCAGAATGACTGTCTCACTTGTGTCTGTCAGTCCCAAGTAATCGCAGACAGCGATGATGATGCTGACACTAGGGCTCTGTCAAGACTATATTATCTGCAAGGGCTGTTTTTATTGAAATACAAACATTTATAAAACTAAAGAAAGAGGAAAAAGGGAATTGAAAGTGAGCGGGAAGAAGAAGACTATGTTGTTGGCTTTAAATTACATGTTAAAGGATACAAAGCTAACTGTTTTTTCAGATACACATAAAGTAGGGAAATTTGTTTAAACAGAGATTGGTTGTGTACGGGGAGTGAGTAACAAAGACGGGTCTAGTAATTGTGAAATGCTATTCAATAAAATGGAGAGAAAAGGCACTAAAAAGTGAAGCGATAAACAGGAACAAAAAGTCTTTTTTTTTGTAAGGAGAGACAAAAATAATGTAAAAGGGATTATCAGTGGGGTACCATTATTAGTGAGTGCAGAGGGTCTTTATTAGAGGCTGATGGTGTTTGTTGTGCAACGCGACTTAAAAGCTTTAGAACTGGGGAAGAATGTGAGAGAACTTCACTTTAGTAAGAATTAGAGGAGATGCCACTCAGAATCAGATACAGGGTGAGGATTAATGAAAGGGTTCCACAGCAGTGTTTCTGGTGTCAGGATTATGGGCACATGGTGGCAGTTTGTTGGAAAAAAGTAAACAGGCTTAGAGGGTGTGGGCAAGATGGATACAATGCTGAGAAATGTAAATTCGCCGAAGAACAAGCTATATGTTTTCACTTTAGATTATGCTAGGTTCCAACTATCACGATTCGCGGCACGATTGAAAGCGTGATCTTAATGATGGAGTAATCGTGGTGATCCTATCAGATCTTGAGCTCAGTCATGTTGATCGTTGAAAAGTTTTGGACGGTTCAAAAGTTTCCGACGATCAACTCGATTAATTGTCAATCGTGATCATTGCATCATCTCACCTGAAATTTTAAATCGCTTTCACACTGGACGCGAGTTTCGCACGACAGATTACAGTCAAAGTCAATGCAAAGTCGTCCTTGCATTGACTTTGAATGTAATCCGTCTCGCGAAAAATTCGTTTCGCGTCCGGTGTGAAAGCAGCTTTAGAGAAGTTCCACGCGAATTATGCCAATGACCAATCGTGGCGTTCGTAACGGAGCGCACGACAGTGGGAACTAATCATTAAATAATGAAGTGGGGGGCAGTTCACTGTCAGAGATCGGAAATGGAATAGGCGGTAGAACAGACACAGGTCGGCCCAGGTATACACCAATCCGGCGAAACACGGAAGTAAATCAGTGCCGCCATTGCTGCGTTGCCCTGCTGCAGGAAGTAGCGTATCGGTCCCGTAGCGGTTGTTGCAGACGTTAGCTGTAGTTGCGAAAATGT
Organism: Gymnothorax reevesii; assembly: GCA_029721435.1. Lineage (NCBI taxonomy): Eukaryota > Metazoa > Chordata > Actinopteri > Anguilliformes > Muraenidae > Gymnothorax > Gymnothorax reevesii. Next base: position 143,716,034 of record CM056575.1, read on the forward strand.
TCTTCTATTTCTTTTTTTTTAGTACGTATGCTATTCAGTAATGCCGGGAATAACGTGTTGTGTGTTCGGCTGTTTTAACAACGGTGTGAAATTACAGGCCTGGAATAAAACCGCTTGTGAAATTCACAAACCTTTACTGCACATTGACTGCCCATGTTTACGGCCTTACGCATTACATAGGTTTCCTGGTCGAGCGGAGGACCAAGATCTGCGTCGAAAGTGGATAAAATACATAAACCGAGATGGCTTCGAGCCACACAAGAATACTACGGTAAGTGGTCCTTTACTGTTCAATCTGTCAAATGCCACAGGTTGCATGCAGTGAGTGTAACATACAGTGTAACAGACTAACAGCGCTCGCTAAGTTTGCTAGCTTATCGTTGGCCACAGGCGAAAACAAAGCTGTAGCTTTCATGTCGCTGACGCAAAGTGTTTTCAAGTGCAAATTTATGATTTCAAAAGATTGAAGTTGTGACGTTACTGCTTTGTATGACCTCTGTAGTTCCTCTCTGTGCATCAGCTTAAATGTTAGGTCTCGTTGTTTTGCTTTGGATAAAACCGTCTGCTAGATGGATGGGTAACGTTAGCCTAAATGTATTCATCCAACTGGTCATTGCTTGCTTATTCTGTGATTGGTAATGTTAACTTAGGCTACTATCAAATCGATAGATAGAACTCCGTCCTTGTGGAAACTTGGTACATCCGGAGACTTATCACAAGAGACTAGACAGCACTGGACAGGACAGGATAAACAACAGTTTTGGCCCCTCACCCAACACCATTCATTTAAACTCTCTTCAGACATCAGAAATAGGATGGTAAAGTGCAATTTTGCATGTTTGACATGCGTGGTATTTAAAGTGCTGTCTTGTTCACACTTACAGTATCAGAGAAGTAGGCTACTTAACCAATCTCGCTCATCATGTATTCCTTCATTACCTCTGTAAGATATGTGTTTTGGTTCCTCACCCCACAAAACAGATCAACAATCACATAAACCCCCTTCAGGCATCATAAATGGGATGGTAAAGTGCAATTGTGTAAAGTATGTTTGACATTAAATAAGATAAAGTGCGGAGTGTTATTTAAAGTGCTGTGTTGTTCACACATCTCATACTTAACTAATCTATTGCTCATCATCTTCATTACCTCTCTAAGGTGTGTGGGATACATTTTCCTGATGGCCGACCCACAAGAGAAAATCCGTGTCCTGTGTTGTTCATGGGTTATGATTGCAACGTAAGTAGGTCTCTTTTATAGCCATGCTTATGCATCACATCTCGTTACTTTTAATATGCTTAATTGTCATGTTTAACTAATGCACAGTTCTCTTTTTTTTTTTTTTTTTACCTTTAGGCAACACCAGCTTTTGAGGTATGGTTTTTATGCATACCACGAATTCAGCCACGAATTGTTTACATGAGCTTTTGGCCGAGTTTCTTCGCGAAATGTGGATATGCCGCTCCACATGTCGCGATTTAAAAAAAATGCTGCATTTATAACGCGTAATAACCGTCCCCGGTACCGGTGTTCTTAAGGATCTCAGTTCTGAAGGGGTTAATATCCGTTTTATTATCATCACATACATGTCTTAATACATTACGTTGTCAATAAATTACCTGCATCGGTAAGTTTTGGCCACTGCCTGACGTCATCTACCCAATGATCTCTTTCCTTTGCCATTGTTTATATATCTGTCACCTCACATTTTCACAAGCAGGATGCAGGATGCAGTAAAAGTCCATTAAGGGGGCACAGGCAAGTCGCAGACGAAGCCATGCAACAATGGCGGCAGGCAAGATGGCGGCGCCCATAGAATTCGCGCCGGATTAGTGTATACAGATACCCAAACATTGTCCTTAATCTGAAACATCGGCATCGGTTTAAATCAGACTAAAATGAACCAAACAAATTACTTGCAAGTTACAGTGACTAAAAACACACAAAGTGGCGAAACTCTAGCTGGTAAAAAAATGTTATTTTTATTGAATAACCGTTAAAAATTTGTCCTAAATGTCAAGGCGCAAATATAGTCGCAACCATACTCATGCAAGGCGAGATGGTTCCAACAACGCACTATACTTTCAATTTACCACTCAATGACATCCTGCAGTAAACGTTGCTGCGACACTTCAGTCGGCCACCGCCTCCTTTTCGGGGTCGGATTCAGGATCAAACACGTTCGGGTTTACGGTCTAAGTCTAAGAAGATCTCCGAAGCAACGTAGATCTCACTGAAGTGTCTGATTTCTCGGCTTTGTGGGTCTTCTTTGGAGTATGGCTGTGCAAAAAAAAAAATGTATTATTGTATGCCGCCACCTACTGTGTGGGAGTATGCTACTTAAGTTACCATTGGCAGGATAGCGCGTATTATATTTTAATAAATGAACATATATAAAGACCATATTGTTTATGATAATAATAACTCTAAATCCTATCTTCAAGCCCTGGTGCACTCTGGAAAATAAAAGGGCCTTCACTTCTTATCCTTTTTTCACCGAGAAGTTCTTCCACTTTCTTAATCCTCCTTGTTTTACTACAATCTCCTGGAATGCTTGGTGTTCCATATTTCTTTACGCAGGGTAGCAGTGCATGTTCCACATTTTCTAGAACACCACACATTGAACATAAAACATTGGCTCTCCCTTAGGGTGTTGGCGATCACATTTAACCCAGCGTGGCCTCATCTTAACTTTGTGAATACTACCCCTTCCTTGTCGCCTAAATATTTATTTCCTCCCACAATTCACCGAGTATTTTCTGTGAATGATTTGCTTTACTTTCCCCATTCCATTCCTGTTCCCGACTATGCAGAATTTCAGTCCTAATTTAAATTTTGTTTCTCCCTGCCCCTTTGGTACATCAACACTCATCGCTTTCTTTAATGCCACTTTAGCAATTTGATCTGCCTTTTCATTCTCATGAATTCTAATACGTGCTGTTCTGAACGGTTTAATCTCCTCTATTTTTTGTAATTCTGCAATTAAACCTACTATTTCAGAAGTGTAGACAGACAAATTCAGCCTACACACACAGTATAAAACAAATAACCACAACAGAGGAACTGCATGTCATGGAGTGTCAAAACGGGCTCATTGCATAAACGTCACTATGTAGAACTACAGTATAACTTTGGATATATCAGGAAATACAATGAAAAATGTTTGACTGCTTTTCACTGTAAGAACGAAATACTAAGTTATTTTACTGATGGGGAGAAATTACTTGTACTTTTTTGTCATACACGGAATTTACTCTTCCAACTCTGACATCTGTATTTTTCCCAACCTGGGAAAAGTGAATCTTGTGACTTTTGTACTCTCCTCTTCAGGTTATTGATGCTGCCGGTTTTTTTTTTTTTTTTAATAAAAATGGGACAACAATAAACCAAGGATCAGTTTCCAGTTAAAAATGTGGTTGGGGTTGCTGGTGGTCTTGTTGGGTTGGATTTACTTCCATGTGTTATGGCCCCAATTTGCTACGACATATAAGACAGCAAGGGATGACGGACAAAATTTAAAAACTAAAGCAGATTTAATTCAACAAAGACTTACACTAACCTACAATTTATACTACTGACCAAGATTGATAATATACAAGAAAAAAAAATATTTACAGTCCCTTGATGAGGTTGCTTGGTGATGTTCCGGGTGAGGAAAATGCTCCAACACAGGCAAAAATCCACAAAAAGCTTCACAGGTCTTAAAAAGAGGGACAGGTCTGGTCAAATGTATCCTTCTCCTTTCAATTTCTCCTCCTACTTTACTCTCTCAATTTCTCTTCTTATATACTCTTTTGCAGCCCCCTCCCACATTTAGACTTTTTTTTTTTTTGTCTGGACCTTCCCCTCTCAGACATGCCCAGGACATGCCCAAACCTAGCTCCAGACTGGGCTTAACAAAAAAGGTCAATACTGCCATCTAGTGGCTTCTTTCCACATTACACGTTACTCATGTTTGTTGAGGTATGAATAATTCATTTGCAAATGGATTTCTGAAGGAGAACTTTATTGACGGTCCCTTATGCCTCAGAAGCCCAAGAAGCTGGGATATTTGAAAATTTTGTCAAAACATGCAATTTTCTACGCGTTTTCGATAAATAAGAACGTTGTAGCTTGTTGTCTTCGGAACACATTTTAGCTTTATTTTTTGACATTTCATTCATGAGTTATTGACACTGAAATCCGAATATACGCATATAAAATTAACTTTACCGCGGTTGGCCTACATTTCTTTAGTTCTGCGGCGCTTCTGCTGGGGGAACTGAATTATACCTGACTGTTTCGTAGCTTTGGCAATTTTAGGTACTTTACATTACTCCTTAGCTGAATGCATTAGTAACCGAGCTCATTGTCCTATTTTTGTTGGAAAAGAAGGATTAAACACCCAGCAACTATGCGATCTATTGAATCGAAGTTGCGTGACGAGGCTTTTGACTAGGGAGTAATTAGCAGTGTTTATGGTTTCTGTGAAAACTGATTTATTTTTGCACGTAGAAGGAGTTTGTGGAACCAGGCAAAAAGTTATTGAGATGGAAAGAAAAGGTGTGGTATGTCAGTGTTGTTGGAGTTTGAAAGAGACTTACCGGGCTAGGTGATGTTGGATGATGTTAGCTATGTGGAAAGGGCTCTGCTAATGTGCAGTCAATGTAAAGAATAAGGGCATGTGGCTGCAGTATGGCGGAAAAGGGAGTTTAGATTGTAGATGATGTGGCAAAGATGGGTGCACTAAAAAGACACGCTGTTCGTTATCACTTTTAGTGAAATCATGATGCCGTTGCATAGCAGTGTGAAAGAAGGAAGTTTGAATGGGAGTTAGAATGGGTATGTGTACTGACTCAAATATCATTACGCAGGCTGTTTAGAGCTTGAGATCAGAAAATGAATCAGTGAGGGAAATATTTGCGACTGTTGGGAGGTGGTGAGGAAAGGACTAGGCAGATCTGACACCGATGTAATGATGGACTAAAGGAAGTTTTTAGCCTTCATTCCAATGATATTAAATTGTGCTGGTGAAATTGAAACAAAAACTGAGTGGATCAGGATTTTGCAGCTTGAGATATTTCAGATATAACTTTACCAAGGAGATGATATGCAGGGAAATTTGTTGAAAGAGTTCGGTGGTAATCAGATGCCTTGTGTTTGGACATGTGATAAAGACTGGGGTTGGGGTTTTATTATTATTATTATTATTATAGCTTCATTAAATGTAATTTTAAATATAAAATACCAAGTAAGTGGCGGAATACACTAGTGGCTGTCTATCGATGGACTACTTCCAGAGGGTGGCAGCAATGCAAAGATGGATTCGTATTCGTAGTTCTCCGTAGAAGAAGACGACTTGACATACGGTGGTCGGCACAGTTCCTGCGATACATCCATGGTACAGAGAGCGAGAGTTTGCGGCCGGATAGTGTAAGTTCGGACACCAGACATGGTAAAGTAGTTTGCGCAGTTTTGGATGTAAACCGGACTCTGCAGTTTCTTTCCACTATTTACCGAAAAATCTCACTATGGTGCAGAAATGGTTGAAATTTATTTACGGACATCGTGCTCACTCAGTTGACATAACACGACCGGAGCTACTGCGTATCTGCAATGTTCATTTTAGTAAGGACTGTTACCATAACTTAAATGCACTAAAATGCAAAAGTTGCTGGGTTTTCACAAGAAATTGATTTTGAAGGCTGATACTGTACCGACTATTTATGCTGGGTCTGCGACTACGAGCGGATGTCAGTATGTATGTAATTCTTATTAACCAACAGTCAAGGGAAGGATTTCTGTCAGTAACGTGCTTCTCCAGTGAGTTATTAACCCTTGAATATTCTGCTCAAATGTTCGGCACTGCAAACAAAACTTTTTGTCATTGCTTTTTTTCTTCGGAAATGAAATGGCATTGATCACGTTAGCTTTTTTTCTGACTGCTGTCAGTTGTTTGGTTATGGTAAACTTAAGTGTATTAAAGTAACGTTTCAACGTTCAACCATTTAAAATGATGACGTCAGCTATTGCTATGTTGGTACAGTACAACAAAGCTGGAAATACATTCCTTACATTATCCGTTACTGATTTTAGATAATTGGTTCAGAATATACAGTGGCGTTAATTATAGCTGTAGCGTGCTGGCTCAGTAAAAAGTTTATAGATCTGCCAATAGCCGATTTTGGTGCACAGCAGACTCTCCATCTGAGTCAGAGTCTGACAGCGGCGCAAACGTGTTACTGAATTTCTTCTGTGTTCCCGTAAGCCATTCTAGTTCACAGTGCTCTTTCACGGGTAAACCTACCGCTATCAATAGTTGCGGGCGGGTCGATTGGCTTATTATATTTGTATAATAGAATATTCGTTAATCCGTAATTTCTCAGTAAGGTGCGGTTGGCCAAGTTGTGCTTCTATCCCCTTCTCAGAGTTATTATGTGGAAAACCCATGTAAAACAAAATCCTCAAAGTTTGCATCTACCTTTGTTCCATACCCAGATGCAGGAATGACCTAAATCAAAGAAAGGTACACCACAGGTGTGGCTAAATGTGACCCATACGCCACATGTAAATATAGAATTTGCTTTGATAGCTCCTGCTCTGCAATCAATGTCGTAGGTACAATGTACTCCGGTCTGACATAACATCATGACCCCCGGAATAATATTGTCAGTCCCCCTTTTGTTGTGAAAACTGCCCTAACCCATCGAGGCATGGACTTCGCTATACCTCTGAAGGTGTGCGGATTGGATTTGTTACATCCCACTGATGCTCGATTGCATTGAGATCTGGGAAATTTAGAGGCCAAATCAACACCTTGAACTCATTGCAGAATTCCTTGAACCATTCTTGAACCATTTTAGCAGTGCGGTAGTGTGCATTATTCTGCTGAAAGAGGCCGCTGCTGCTCGGAAATGCCATTTCCAAGAAGGGGTGTCTGCAATGTTTAGGCAGGTGGTACATGTCCAGATAACACCCACATGAATGGCAGAACCCAAGGTTTCCCAGCACAACATTGCCCAACGCATCATGCGGCCTCCGCAGGCTTGCCTTCTTCCCATAGTGCATCCTGTTGCCGTGTCTTCCCCCGGTAAGCAACTCGCACAAACCTGGCCGTCCACGTGACGTGAAAGAAAATGTGATTCATCAAACCAGGCCATCTTCTTCCATTGCTTCATGGTCCTGTTCTGATGCTCAGGGGCTCGTTGGAGGCATTTGTGGAGGTGGACAGGGGTCAGCATGGGTACATTAACCGGTCTGTTGCAACACAGCTCCACACGCAACAAACTGATGCACTGTGTGCACTGACACCTTTTATCAGAACCAGCATGGACCTTTTCAGCAACATGAGCTGCAGTCCCTCTTCTGTTGGATCAGACTATACGGTCCAGCCTTCGCTCCGCATCAATGAGCCTTGGCCGCCCATGAAGCTGTCGCCGGGTCACCAGTCTTTCTTCCTTGGACCACTTTTAGTAGGTACTGACCAGTGCAGACTGGGAACACCCCACAAGAGATGCTCAGACCCAGTCATGTTGCCCTCGTCAAAATCGCTCACATCATTATGTTAGTCCATTTTTTTTCTGCTTCCAACAAGTGAACTTTGAGGACAAAATATTCACTTGCTGCCTCACATGTCTCGCCCTCTGACATGTTCTATTGTAACGAGATAATTGATGTTATTCATTTCACCTGTCAGTGGTCGTAATGTTATGGCTGATCAGCGTAGGCAAAAGTAGTGAATGAATGAAATCGGACATGCTATGCAGCTGCCATCGCTTGCACCACCTGACCTGGGATTCGCGCGACGTGGCATGACTTTTCCCTGCGACAATTTAAAGGCACAGCTTTATGTCAGAATTGGTGGCATTTGAATATTTGAAGTAGTACAGATTAATACACCACAGACCTACCAAGTCTCACGCATCACGTGTGACAGTCACGCCTTAGGGCTCTTTCTCACGCTCACGCCCGGCAACCATTTTCTCACGCCTCGGGGCCCGATCGGTAAAAAATTGCCGAGTCTATTGTGTGAACAACCGCCGCTGTACTACTACTGTCAGCGTGTGCGGTGGCACTACTCAGTCTAAATCAACAGTAGATCGTACTTGATGAGGCCGCAGTGCGCAAGTCGGTATCTATGAAGCTTAGCGCGCACGCACGCCACTGCTGCTCTCATGTTAACGTTAAAGGCCCAATATGTAAAATTTCCAAATTCAAAGATCTATAAAATATATAGAATATGTTGTATATGTTTTGGTGTTATGTACTTACATTATCCGTGATGTATTCAATGATTATCAAAGACAGAGATATCTGTATCATCAATGTAGGGACACGGGGCCTTTCTTTTCGTCGCACGTTTGGCTCAAAAGGCTCTTTCGTGATCAAGCAAAGTTGCGTTGCGCAAACACTATGCATTTTGGGATAAAAACGGTGCATTGTGGTTAGAAATGCTGGTGATGACTTCCCATTACGCGTCACATGGCTTTTAAATTTTGCGGGAGGTGCGAGCCTGGGCATGTCCGTGCTGTTGGTCAGTAATATGTGCGGTGAAAAGACCCTGCCCTCAAAACGTCATAACATTGCTCTAGTTGGCTGGAATCCCCACATGGAATTCCCCTCGAAAGAAATGACATGCCTCCTTTTAATGAGGCGTGCCCTCTGCCAAACTATGCTTGCCAAAAACAAAGTGTCCCCATGTCTGACAGTCGGATGGTTTTCATTACAACTTTTACATGGTGTTACCATGTCCGACAGACGGATAGGGTTTCAATATAACTCCATGTCCGACGGTCCATTTTCTTTTCTTCAAAATTTCTTTAAATCTACTGAATGTTTTATGGTTAAGGCATAGGGTTTCAATATAGCCCCGCTGGTGACATTCTTGGCACTCATCTTAAAGAGCTGTGCCCAGTAGATTTAAAGAAATCTTTAATAAACTGTGGACTGTTGGACACGGAGATATATTAAAACTCAAATTCGACTGTCGGACATGGAGAGTTGAAGACACTGCCTATTAAAAATGGACGACTGTGAAATTTCACTTCGTCACTCATTATATTCGTTTTTAATGAGGGAAAGGGGATTTAGACTGTTTTCAATGGGACAAAATCCTCTGGCAACAGAGAAGTGGACTGCCTCTGTGATGACACAACTTGAATTTGTAGATTAGCAAAATCTTAAGCGAAGCGAGGATGCAGCTAGCGTAGTGGGTAGCGCGCCTGATCACATTGAAAACTGGCAAATAGCCAGCGAGTTTCAGATTTGAGGGGAAAGAATTTAAACAAATCTATACTAGCCTGTACATGACACTGAAGGCTGTTGAGCTTTCTGCAGTGGCCCTGCAAACAACAGTGACAGGTGTCAGGATAGTCTAACGTGTTTGTGGCATGATGTTCCTTTTAGGGCTAAAGTGTATTATGCATTAAGAAAGGTGATCACTCTAGCTCTTTGGCATGTATTAACAAAGGGAGTTCCATCGTGTCGATTTCATCACACAAAAGGAATGCAAGCGCCACGGGGTGGTCCATTCTTTGTTGTTGATGCTACGGGAAGTCGACCTGCGTCCAACTTGACGCTGTGGGATCTTCGGGAACTTCACATTGTTCTGACTGCTTCCGGCGGATACTGCCAAATGTCGTTGATGCGTGCACCAATCTGCTGGCGAGGTTGAACGAGCGTAAAGAGCGCACGAGAGCGAGAAAATCACACTCCGCACGCGTGCTTCGCCGTTGCCAAAGAGTTTCAAGCCAAGATGGTCACCATCTTGTGTCGGGAACTTAATTTTCTTCCAGAAATGGTCGTAGATCAAATTTTATTTAGGTTGTTGGCTACCTTACTTAATAAACTGCTGCCATGTGTGTGTTGGAGGACATAGTGAACTGTGAGAGATCTTTCTCTCTCCCTGTCAAAGTGCATGTAAGGCTATTATTTATTTATCTTCAAACAGTTTGCAAATCGGCCTATTACACCAGCAGTATAAGTTCTAATTTAGCCTAGTTGTAACATAAACGCAACGTTACTCCACTTCAAAACATTTTTCTTGTCATGCCTCATGACAAAGAGAAAGCTGATGTGTACGGCACATCATTTGTGCATAATGAGAAGTCTGTGCTACGTTAGCTACATTACTTGCAGTTTGAACATGGCTCCCTTGAATACTCGATGCAGTTTGGTCTATCAGCATGTCTCGACAGATAACCGCTGGCCATCTGGTCTGTTGAGCACATCGTAGCTGAGGAAGCTATAGCTATAGCGGCAGTAGCAACTGAAAGTGTACAATGCCAGCTGACAGTGGCATTTCCTCGATATCTGTTACCTTTAGCATTTGCATTCAGCGACAGTGTTCACATCTGCTGTTATTCTCTACAAAGATGGACAACATGAGCTGGCCCCACCCCCTTATCTCAGCCTCTGACCTTCAGCGCATCATAAGCTCTGTAAACGTCCGACTTATCATTATCCCTTACATTTTTTTTTTATTTGAATGGCATAAGATGAAGTTATATACAAGCAAAGAAATATAACCTTCCCTCGTCCATGTACATGGTTTTGCCGCTCCTGTTTGAGTTACGCAGGACAATTTAGCTGTAAGCTGTGCGTGTAAATTGATAAAGACCACAACTCCCATGATCCCACGCGATCCCATTGCGTCATCAAACTCGGCCTCTTGTAATTGTTTGGGTCAAGCGCCCTCTAGCGGCAGAGAATTACATATTGGGCCTTTAATATTTGAAACGAGAACATGGACGTTAACGCGTACGCTACCGATTCAGAGTTGTTTGACTTTGACTCGGTTTCAGATTTGTCCCAGCCCTGCAAGAAGCCCAAAAAATCTTCTGCTTGCGGGAAAAAAACCGGAGCTGCCAAATACAAAAGCAAATTTTGCGCAGATTGGACTCGGAAATTCCCATTTATTGTAAAAGCGAAGAACATTCATTCCTTCCATTGTACTGTTTGCAACAGAAGCTTGTCATGTAGCCATATGGGATTTGCGGATGTGCAAAGACATGTTCGTAATGTACTTCACACACGCAACGCTTCAGCAATGAAATTTCTATCCAAGTTTCCGTTTCTGCCCCGAACAGACCCAATAATGGACAAGGTATGTTCATCGTGATTATTAATATTTCTTAACCTTAGTGCCTGTTTTACATCGCGTGTGCAGACGATGTCAAAGACAGGAGATTTTACCAACAAAGAAGAGCACTACGGTTACAAAACTTACACAGTGTCACCATTAATGTCAATTTTATACGTCCTCTGTTTCATGCGTCGTTGTCGCCAAAGGGCTATCGCTTCCTCAGTTGTCATGAAAACGGCTTGTCATATCAGATAGCGGGGTGTTCATCGGTAGCGAAGAATAAAATTCAGACATGAGCAGTTGGCCGTCCGGTGTGGTTCGCATTGCTACAGTTTGAGAGGTTCCGGAAATGCTACTAATTTTGCGTTCATATTTTCGCCTACGGTAAAAGTGAATGGATATTCGGACGCACCTCTCGTTGTGGATTCCCAACCGATGACACTGGGCGAAGGTGGGTCATTTTTTTATCCATGGCTACGCAGGTACTGTAATTTCCCGTGTTCCCATGCCCAGAGACCATTTCTTAAAACCTTGCAGTTTTGAGAACTAGCTACAGGTTTTTTATTATTATTATTTGATGTAGCGGGGGGATCAAAAATGGTTTCTGAGATTGGACTGCCCTCTGTACTTCGTACCATTCAGGAGAAGTCAGCCTCCCCGGCGACACCATTTCCAGAGATCAGTCTGCCGGGCCGTGCATTTCCAGAATATGTTAAGCAGCCAACTACTGTTACGTGCGTTAACTGCTCGAGAGAGAGAGAGAGAAAGTTGCAACGTTATTTAACCTAACTTGCTATATCAATCAATGTGTACTTTCCTACCGCAAGGTGACGCATATAATCGTCGGGATAATTCTGCAGAATCTAATTTCGGATTTATGTTCAGCAAACCCCGGGCTATGTCACACTCGTCCAGCAGCGAGTGTCTGCGTCGGAAATCTGGCGAGTTTAGACTGTTGCGTTTGAAACGGCAGAAACTCAATTCGCCGCTATATCTGTTTCCATTTAACCCCACCAAGAGCAAGAACTCGACTCGCTGGTTGCTGTCGTCGGATTTATGACTAATACCTTTGATAAAACGGCCGGATCAGGTCCTTGATTATGATTGGTTGAGCCACGTTCGGAACCGTCGTAAAATACTCCGCAAACGCGCTCCTCTGACCGCGTAACAATAATACTGCTGCGCCCAGCGGGTTGTTTCAAAGATGTCAGAATTTGCTGATAAATGTGATTTACTGGATGGGCTGAGACTGGATGAGTGGTGGAAACAGATGAACACGACGGAAGAGGTGGATAATAAAGAAAGGAGACATGCTGAAATTAATGAGAGTGACATTGAAGAGATGGAAAACTCAAGAAATGAAGCCGGCTCCCACACCTATAGACAGACGATGTGGTCCATTCGCTGCTTTCAGACCTGGTGTGCTGAGAAAAATCTGGCGATTGATTTAAAATCAGGCAGCAAAAAGGAGCTAAATCAGGCTCTCCGTCAGTTTTATGCCACTGTGAGAAACGGGAAGGGTGAACCTTACGGTTTCAGCAGTTTCATTGGACTGCGTGCAGGTCTTAACCGGTACATCAACGACCCGCCGATCAGCCGATCCTGTTGTCTGCTGAAAGATCCCGAGTTTATCACCAGCAACAAAGTTTTTGTCAGTGTAGTGAAAAAACTGCGTCGCGAAGGACGCGATAAAACATCCCACAGCCAAATGATGACGGAGGCCGACTTCCAGAAAATCAGGAACTCTTGGGTCCTGAATCCGAACACACCTGAGGGCCTTGTTAACAAAGTCTGGTTTGATGTGCAGCTGCATATGGGACGCAGAGCCAAGGGGGGCAACCGCCACCTGAAGCCCGAATCATTTATCATTTGCCAGGACAAAAACGGCAGAAAATATGCCACTCTCTCTCTCGGCGACTGTACAAAAAACCATAAAGATGCTGGTGAGAAAAACAAAAACGGATTACGGGGATTCATGCTTGAGCAGCCGGGGAACCCTCTGTGTCCTGTCGCTTCATTGGAAAAATACCTTTCACTGCTGCCGCCCAATCCACCAGCCTTTTATCTCCATCCATTACGGACAAACTACACTGTCGATTTATGGTAAGTCATCGATGTAACTTTTTTTTTTTTTTAAACTGTGTAGCTTGGTTACTCTGCTCTTTAACAAAAATATGGCTGGGTCATTCCATATTAAATCAACTTATTCTGAGAAAAGTTCCTGCTTGACCTCTTCCTAATCAGCTGAAATTTTATAACTGCAACATATTTAATGAACCCATGCGAATTTTTTCTTGGATCACGCAAAAAAATTTAGTCACTGACTTTTGAAGTACACGGCTGCAAGTCAAAATTTGGGAGCTTCATTTTTTCTGCCATTTTTGAGTCCTCATAACTTTGTATTTGACGTAGGTAGATGAACGAAAATTAAAGAGTTGAAAGCCACTTATCAGCTCTGCTGAAAACATTAATTGTGTCACCCCGATGACGAGAGCTGGGAGATATTATGATATACTTTTGACAGATTTTCGTCAATTTCGGACGTCCAATATGGATGCTGGCAGCCATTTTGTCTGAAATTTTTTATGTTTCAGGCTCTGGAAGCCACAATTATTCCAGGAATGTTCTCAAATTTTACACAGGCAAAAATGTATGTATGATAATGCTCAAGACTGATTTTCGTCAATTTTGGAGGTCCAATATGGCAATACGGCGGCAATTTTGTCAGAAATGTTTTATGTTTGGGCTCTGGAAGCCACAATTACTCCAGGAATGTTTTCAAATTTTACACAGGCGAGGATATATGTACAGGACTTGACATGAACTTTTTGAGGCACTTGTCCAGGCTCAAAAGTGACTTGTCCGGGTATAATTGGCAGCCATTTACTTTTCATGCCCTCGGAATGGAAGATTCGGGGCCAGGTTGTTTTTGGCCTGTCCGTCTGTCTGTTTGCTTGTTACCGTTTTCCCCCAGCATGTAATACAGTAGGATATAGCCATGGGTGCGGTTGTCCTTCCATCCGTCCATCCACCTGTCTGTGAACATTTAATTTCCAGAGCATAACTCGAAAACCGTTCAGTATTTTTTAACAAAACTTGGTGTGCACATTAATCATGAAGTGGTGCCTTTTGCTCATCCAAAGTTGATGAATTTTGTATTTTTTTTTTTTCTGGTTTCCATGGAAATATTTAGAATTTAGAATATTAGGGGGTATGGTCTGTTTCCGGAGCAGGTGGCATTTTCATTCTTTCAGTATGTGTGGCCGGGGGATCTGCCGCCATCTGATGACTCCTGTGTGCTGCCCCATGGGACAGCAGAGTGTCGTGTCTAAAGGCACTTGTCCCATTGACCAAGGAAGATGAGCTGAAATATAATAGGAATGATATAGGTGACTGTTGAGGTGTTTAAATATTTTGTTACAGAAACATTTTCCAACATTTCAAACTGTTTTCAATGAAGTGTTTCAGTCAATATAATTCCAATCTAACAAATCAGCAGTTATTAAAATGTGGCAAACATTATCTGGGAAACGTTTATCCACTTTACATGGAGCTAAGATTGGTACTGAATTATATAAAATGTTTGCCAAATGAGTTAATATATGTTTTACAATTCATAAACGTACACTATCTTGAAGGAGTAGAAAATTTACAAGTAAGCTTGACTCCGATAACTAAGCAATATGTCAACAGATAGCAGTTGAAGACTTTTCCGTTGGTATTTAACTATGGTATTTTCCGTTGGTATTTTTAACCAATTAAAATGTTTACTATGAAATTACATTTTGAATGCAGGACTGAATTAAAATATTATTAATTCAGTAAAATGTTATTTGTCAACATGACGCTATTAATATTACAAAATTAATTAAACACCTTTTTTCCAATCAATCATTAGAGCACAGGTGACTGTAGGTCTAACTATATTGTAAAAACTGGCATGTTTGGATTGATGCCTCTGCGTTGCTGCCGACAACGTTAGTCGGAGGTTTTAAACGTTTAAATTTGCGGACGTTGAATTCCAATGAATCCCAGGAAATTTCACAAACGTAACTATTTATCGATATTGTAAACCATAAATTTCACAAACGTAACTATTTATCGATATTGTAAACTATAAGCGAGAAAGAAACGTTTTTTGACGGACTCTTTCGTATGGCGACGTGATCAGTCACAATTGGGTCATCGAGTCACGCGCTAGAATTCCGCAACCTGTCAAGTTGAACTGATGGGCTGAATGAGCGAAAGTAGGTCCGTTTTCATGCTAACAGAGGTGTATAATCCAGGTTCAGAAAGTAAAAGTCCATCCCAGGATATTGTTCCAGCCACAAAAGACCTGGCAGCTGACACTATTCTTCAGCTGGGTGGTAAAACTAACAAGTCAAATCTGCTGACAGGAGTTTACGGTCGGAATGAAAACATGGTAGGATTTTTACTTTCTGACCCCTGTATTATACACCTCTGCATGCTAATGTATTCATGCGCAGGTGAAAAGGTCCTGTCATTTCAGGGATGTCGAACACTATTCGACAAGGGTAATTGACCAATCAGATTGCGGAAAACACCTACTATTGGTTTACAATGTGTATTTGTGGTCTTGCAACATGAAGTCAAACGTTGAAAATTTGTCATTGCCATTTTCTTGGCAGCCATTTTTAGACATTTATATCTTTGGGAATATGTAAGTTTGATAACTGAGCTGTGATCAGATTTTTGTCTAGGATACAGAACAATAAAAATAAGCAAGATTTGCAGGCATTAGGATTTGTTTTATAATTACAGGAAGATCTGAAAACTTAATCTAATTTTGGTCAATCTTTGACCACACATAATGCCCTGTGGGACAGCTCATTGGTCATTGAAACTAGGTAATTTGAAAGAAGACATTTTCATCTACATTTTGATAATGAAGTAAACTTCTAGCAATGAATCTTTCTGTGTCACGAAAATTTTCCAAAATTGCAAAGTGTAAATCAATTTGTTCTGGTTTAAACATGGTAAATATGATGATTGAGTTTTTACTCCAAGCTCATGCTGACTTCATCAGAATCATACCCAAAGTGAATTGAAAGTTGGAAACATCATGGACAGGATGATAATCGGCTAATTTTGTAAAGGTTTTGTGACACAGAAGGATTCATGGCTTGAAGTTTAGTTTAGTATCAGAATGTAGATAAGGATGAGTTCTTTCAAATGACCTAGCCACCATTGTCCAATAAGCTATCCCACAGGGCATTATGTGTTTTCCAAACTTGCCCAAAATTAGGTTTTTCAAGTTTTCAGATCTTCCTGCAATTACAAAATGAATCCCTAATGCAGGCAGCAAATCATGCTTATTTTATTTTTCTGTATCTGAGGCATTCATTTTATCATTGCTCGGTTATCAAACTTACACATTTCCAAAAATATAGATGTTTGAAGCAGGGTTCCCACTGCCGCATGTCATTTTTGTCATTGATGAAAATAATCCATGACAAGGAGAAAATTATGAGCAGGCGTCACAGTGGCGAATATATTTGTTTACGATGAATAAAAATTCAATGGCAAATAGTGGCTTAGTCTGCCCAGAGCATTTGAGGCTGTAGCCCCAAAGATAGTTTCTTTAGCCCCATAAAGTTGATATGAATAAATAAATATTTCTTCACTTTGGGCAGTTTACTATCTAACTGAATGTCCCTAAAACAGGACAGCACTTTAGTATTGTTTCATCTTCAATGAACAGAGCCAAGAAAGACCGACCAGAGAGGGGTTTTACAGGAAAATACGTCCAAATGCTGTCTTATTGGCTGACAGGTCTCCATTGAGTTGAAAAGCCGAATATTTTTATCAGGCAGTCAGTCATGTGAGGGAGTGCATATTCGCGAATTTTGGTTTTACCTGTAAAACGATGGAAGCTGTCATCCCCTCATAATGAACTAGGAAAACAAGGTGTGTAAATTTCTATACGAGTCCCTAGTTACATAAACGTGATTGATATGAGCATATATGAGCGCTTCTTTACACAGCATATATTAGTTTGTTTAGTCTTTTGACTTAACAGTCGCTTGATGCACGCAATCGTGTCATTCGTTGCCATGTTTTCTACCACAGTATGACTTGCGATTTCTGAGCTAATGTTATGCAAAACATGGTACTTCCAAGTTGGTTTTAAAGGCACAAGACAGTGTTATACAATATCTGATTCATCATGAATAATGATTAAAACTTTGTATTGACAACAAACCGTTCCAACACGGCTGGGTTGGTTGTCTGTGAACTCCATCGCTGTTAAAATATTTTCAGGCCAGTGCGATAGTGAGCTAGTAAGGTAGTTTGCTAAAGCCTAACTCAACCAAGCTCAAACTTGCTCCTGGGGTGAAGACTGTGTGTGATGGTTTTTGCTCCAACTGGAATTGTTATCACAGAATTTTAATAAGCTGCAAACAATTTTTCTTAACGAGTGGCTTATAATGTTAGAGGGGCGTTTCACTCTTGTAAACTCTAGTATGGCAAATGGCTATGCATTCAATGATTTTGAAAAACTGCAAGTAGCAGCAATGTGTTTGTAAAAATAGACTACACCTTATTACCGAATGGATGCCAAGCTTTTGACCAGTAACAATACATGTTAATCCGCTAGGCGTGGTGTTGTAATTATGACTGGATTATATAAATCCTGTGGTGCTTGTGTAGAACCTGAATGTTTGGTTAATTTTCCTCATAACAGATTGTCAAATGTCAAAAATAAGATTGTTGGAACACATGCTCATTACGCATGTAAAATCTGAATGTTTGGTTGATCTAACTCAATCCAGAGCCAGCAGTAAACTTTTATAACCTAAGATGTCCTTGCAGCCTGGCTGTGGGGGTAGCATCTCTGCTTCTGCTCGGCAGGGGGCCGGAGCCACAAGGCTCTGCGGGTCTCATGTCTCCTGTAAAAGTCAAACCACTATCCCCACTGAAGTTAAAGTCCAGTTACATTAATCTGTTTTAAACAATCTAAATCTCCGTGAAATTCATAATGTTTATGTTCAATATCCTGTGAAGAAATCACATATATTTATAACAAAATAGACTATAATACTCCATTTTAAGGCTTTTCCATGACATTCCATTATGTAGTACCAGTCCTGAAGATTTAGCTCTTAAAAGGTGCCCTTGGGCGCATAAGCCAGTACTCGGTTAGATCTTCTTAAGGGACCCTTGGGTGCACATAAACCTGGGTTCGTTGCTCAGTGCTACTTTGGTTATGCCTCGATGCTGCCATCTTGGTAATTTCCTCTATCCGCTGGACTTGCCGTCAGATTAAGTTACAACAGTGACGCTTATTGATCCAAAAAAGTTCATGCTGTCTGTGGTAACTAACTAGCGTTGGCGTTCTTATTTTCACGCCTCGCTAACATCAGCTGATAAGACACGTCACTCGTAACATCTGTGACTCTTCTGAAGAAGACGGGAGTATCCCGTCGAAACATGCAAGGTAGAATAAAACCTTTTCTGTCTGAAAATAAGAACGCCAACGCTAGTGACGCTTATGAACCCTGGGGGCGTTTTGCTGAGCAACGATGGTTTCCACTGCCAAGTCTGATGGCATAGCTGTCTCGAGATTCACGCATGCTGTCCCAAAACTATCAATTCTAATTCTAATTTGGAGTCAGATATTTAACGAGGATACAACTAAATTTGGTATTCTAACTGTTTTATGGAGTCAGATTGATTGTAACCGTTGTGTTTTTACGCCCCGTCTTTGGACGGAGAAAAATATCCATTTTATTGTGAATTGCACCAGCCAGGAAGTGGTTCGAATTAATGTTAGCCAAGAAAAACACGTGAAACCTTCAACCCACTGCAATGTCTGTCCTTGGCATTGTTTTGTGGGGCTTTACACTTGCTACCGCTGGGGAGCTTTGGGTTTACCAGTTTAGCATCACATGGTGGTTTCGGACTGTACAGTAACCAGAAAGCACTCCCTAGAGAGAAGTGGATGAGGGTGCCAGTACTGAGACTTGTTTGTCGCTGGCATTAAAATGGGTGATTATCTGAGATGTTTAACATTTGAAACCCTAAACATTTGAGATTCACATTCACAAAACTATGCCTTGGCGATGCGTCCATCATTCCCAAGTCATGAGAATTGTAATCTCTCTCATAACCCATGGTTATATTTAGCTCATATCACAATGATCCATCCCTCATCCATCTCTCTGTTCAACCAATGACCAATGAGCTACAGTGTCATTGTACTTCACATTATTATTGGTACAGTGCACCACATTATTTTAAGCCATCAAAACAGTTTTTGCCACATGTTTCTGGTCACTTCTGTGACGGGGGACACAAGGCCTTCATGCCAGCAGGCCGTTTTTTACTTAAATTCACGAGGGAGAAAGTGAAGAATATTTTTCAGAACCCTGGGGGAATCCTGTTGAAGTTGGCTGCCGAGAAAATCTTCGAAGTTTGACTTCATGCTGGGGGGCCATAAATGCACATAGTAGTTTTAATGTTTTCAGCAGTGCTGATATGTGACTTTCAACCCTGAAATTTCTGTTCATCTACCTACATCACATACA
The DNA here is from genome assembly GCA_029721435.1 of Gymnothorax reevesii. Lineage (NCBI taxonomy): Eukaryota > Metazoa > Chordata > Actinopteri > Anguilliformes > Muraenidae > Gymnothorax > Gymnothorax reevesii. The sequence continues at coordinate 143,735,645 of CM056575.1, forward strand.
AGGTTATGAGGACTCAAAAATGGCGGAAAAAATGGAGCCCCCAAATTTCGTCTTGCACCCACGTACTTCAAAAGACAGTAACTCGAAAAATCTTTTGTATGATCCACGAAAAATTTGGCATGCGTTCATCAAATATGTCATAGTTACTGTGCTGAAACTTTCGGCTGAATCTGAAGGGGTAGTGCAGGAGCCACTTGTTGAAATTATATGGAATGACCTGGCTGGCAAGTGTCAACACTTGTCGGGGATAGGGAGCCATAACAGTTATCGATGCTTATGTTATAATGTTACTAATGGTATGCGAAATCATGAAAATTTTCTCTTTCTCCTAACGTTAGGTATACTAGAGAGCCCATGGGGTTGAACTTCCTTGGCTCCATGTTGCCACGGATTTGTAAAGCAGCCGGCACTAAGACAATCTATACCAACCTCTCCTTGCGAAACACCACAGTACAGAGACGCTGTGATGCTGGCCTGGAGGCCAGAGAACCCATGTCACTGATGGCACATAAATGTGAATCGTCCCTGCGATCTCACTGCCACCCAAACTGCTGTGAGAGAAGATCCCAGGACATTACACCAGCCTCTGGCACTGCGCAGTTAAAACGCACCTTTCCGGAGTCAAACACCCCTGTACCAGCAAAGAAGAATGCTAAGATAATTGAAGGCTACCTCAACAATTGCGTAATTAACAGCGATATTCTGAGAAATGTTCATCATGACCACAAATAAATGTTGATCTCCCCATATTTAAGCATGGTGTGTCTGTATGCTGCTACGTCTGTGTGCTGTTTTTGTTCTCAGGCAACCATTCTGCGAAATGAAGAAGTACATTGCTTGGTGAAAGATGATTATCAATAGATTGTTGCTTTTTTTTGTTGTTGTTTTGAGTTTATTTTATGTAACCTTTCTCGGTGTGTATATATAGTGAGCATTTTATAAGAGCAGTAAGCCCCTTGAGGCCATGGTATACTGTGATTTTTAGAACAAGGGGTTTGACTTCGCTTTCGCATGCAAAACAACAAAGTTTCAAGAAGTCATTCAGTTCCGATGAGCTGACTTCAACTGAGCAGCGAAAGCTGGACTAACGCTCAGGCTTAGCAGTGCGATCTGAGGAGCTCGGCAATGCCATCTGTGCCGCTTGGCGAGACTGAGAAGTCAAGCTGTGTTCGCTTCTTGCAAACAAATGAATTGCAGTGCAGCTTGGCAACAAACTTAAGGGAGAGCATATCCTAATGTCACATTCTTAAAAACTGAACTTGTGAACTGATGTATCTATCTGACAAAAACGGAGGTAAAACTTGTAGTTACCTTGTGAAAGCAGTAAAGAACTTGCCCTAATTGTCCCCCGCCGCGCGAATGCGCGAAGCGGCGGGACATAGTATTCACGATCGTACGTACGTACGTCCCGAATCGTTGTCGGCGAGATATCTCAAGAACGAATTGACGGATTTCCTTCAAATTTCATGTCAACATGTATTAGGGTGGTGCCCCAGCGCCAGTAGATTTTGGTGACCTTCGCGTCACTCAAGGTTACACTGAGACACTGTTCATTTTCACACGATTTGTCATTTCCTGGCGGGGGACTAAAACACGTTAGTGGCAAATACTTGTTCACTTTGGAGCAGGGTGACGGCGCACATGTATGATAAAAGGTGCTCCTCTTGGACGTGAGATCAAAGCTCATTTCTAAACAGATAGCACATAGCATTTTTCTCGGTAAAAGCAGTTTGATTTGTATTATAGCTCATTTTTGATATTGAAGTGTTGCATGTTGATGTCAACATCAATGGCTACGATGGAGTAATAATCACGCTATCCCTTTGTGTGGAAGTAGCATTTTTATTTACAGTTTTGTAGCGCTTATTTTCAACTATTGAACTCGCTAACTGATGTAATTCAACTGCGCCCAGAGTAGCTGCACTTCTAGGGCACCCTAGCTTCTCAACGGCAAGTGGCCAACCTGGATCTGCCGAGCAATGAGAAGCTTTCAAATTGCTTGTGGTGTGAATGTAGCATTAGGCAATAGGCACTCCAGTCCTTATGGTGCCTGTCAGCCCCCCTTAGTTATTCTAAAATTGCCAAACTGTGACCTCCTGGGGCTTACTGCTTTGACATCTGCATGGCAAAATGGATAGGCTTGTTTATTTAAAAAAAAAAAAAAAAAGTCACTTTGACGTGTGGAATTTCTCTGTGTGCTACGTAACTATCGGCTGCTGATTTTTGTAATCATTGCCACTTTCTTTTTTTCGCAGGTGATTGATGACCACTCTGAGCAGCTCAACATGATAACAGTCAAATCGGAGGCAAGTGACTTGTTGGCCAACACTCAGTACATCATGGCGTGCAGCTTTGTTTTTGAGGGATGTGCTCGACAGATCTAGCCTTGGGAACTAGCTACCTTCCTATTGCTCTTGGCACAAAATTTTCACTGAGTACTTCAGCTGCTGTTATTTTTTAAAGCAGGGCTTCTCACACTGGTTCTGTGCTACTCTGCGTGTTCGGTTTTGTGACTGCTGATCATGTGTCCTGAAATTCATGTGCAGTTTTTCATTCTTGTGCTGATCTACAGCGTGCAATGTATTTGAGCCAGTTATGCTTTTTAAGATCTTCGCTATCTGTCTAATTGTAGCCCCTAGATGAAGTCAGGCAGCTACTATGGATTCATGCTTGTCGTTTCGGCCTCCACATCCGTGGACACTTCCTTGTGGATGCTGTACAGGCTGTAATTTTAGACCGATAACTTTCATATGTGCTATGGATGTCTTATACTTAAAGCTGCTGTGGTTGGTTTAGTCGTTTTTCAGAAGTAAACAGTTCCCGCTCCCCATTCCCAAGCCGCACACAAACATGCATCGGTTTCGACAGAGGCAGAGATGGAGAGTAGCAACTCGGTTACAATATAAGTACATATAAACAGACATTCTCAGTGAGTGTTATGTGAAGGCTACATTGAAAACATGGACCCAAAACGCATTACATCCATGCAGAAACTTTGGTACGGCTTTTTGAAGGTATTGGCTAAAGCTAGCTAGTTTCCTATAGCCACACATGCTAACGTTACACAGCTAAGCAGTCTGTATTTGGCCACAAATGATGACTGTACATTTATAAATTAACATCAGTGGGGTTAAAAACTGCCAACAGGACTACCCTAGACTAATAAAACTGCATAACTACTACAGAGTAAAACAAAGCTTACCTGCCCAGTAGCAGCAAGGTGAGCTGTGCATCGCTTTTTAGACCCTTTGATTCCTTAAGTTTTCTCCACCTGTCGAAAGTTGCAACGATATAATGCACAGCTCTTGTATATACAGCTCTTAGCCTGGCCATCTTGCATTTTTTCCTCCTTTAATTCTATTTGTGCCTCTACTGTTCTTATGCGCTTTGGCTGTATAATTGTATACGCCATCTCTCATAGCGCTGGGACTGGAAGCTTCATCTGTTCTGCAATTGCCAACAACACAGATTTCTCCTCTTCTAATGATTTTTCAAACCGGTGGTGCACTAGCAACACAGATTCAGCTCTGCGAATTCACAAGTAGAGAGGGCCGCATCCTTATGGCGTTCTCTCACCAAATTAGATAGAGGCAGTGGGTGACTCCAGAATTTTATATACTGCTTTATTGCAGAGGACAGTGACTGAGAGACCTGTGTTATGAACCAGATACTCTAAATCAATGATCTCTGTCGGAATGTGGAGCCATTTAACACTTTTTGAAAACAAAAAAATCACTTGGCAGCTTTAAGTTTTGACACCTATCGATTTTGGTCGCAGTGGTGACAGAACGGACTGCAAGTTTTGACCGATTACTTGCATATTATGGACATGTTATACTTCACTTATTGTGCCTATTGCTTTTGGTTGCCATGGCGACTGGATTGGCCAAATAATGCACAAATTTATAATGAGACGGAGATTTCCTTGTGGACGCAGCGCAGGCAGGAGAAGCAGGCCTTCCATGACGACACCCATGCGGTCAGGAGCGACTGGATTTTCTGGTCGGTCTAGTAGAGCCTTTGGGGAAAATTGAAATTGCGAGGTGAAAATATTTTGAAATGTGCAAAATTAACCTCCATTATTTCGCTCTATCTGTTCTTTTTGTCAAAACTGTTCATTAGTGCTTTCATTTTGAAGGCGAAATTGTGGAAGCCATTTTGTATGAAGTTATGGAAATTATCAAAAAGATTATATCGGTTAAGTAACATCGCATGAGTAATAGATACAAAAGATGATTACTCGTGCTACAGCATCTTTTGAAAAGGGACTAAAACAGTTGAAACTTGCGTGGCCAAGTGTGTCATTTTGGTGCTTTTATTTTGAAGGTAAATGGAGGTCTTGCCGGATAATACTGCTTTTTCCCACAATTTTCGACATTGGTTATGACTGTTTACGACGTCGTCGGACTGATGGATGTCAATCAAATGTTCAATACAGTCACGCCAGTAGGATTTAAAAAAAAAAAAAAAAAACGGAGCTTTGCGTCGAGCTGCACACTGAAGTCAGACCATGTCCAACAGGTTCAGTGCAAAGCCGAGCCGCAAGGATTGCAGATCGGATTTATTGGCGCGGGAAACATGGCCTTTGGCATAGCCCAAGGAATTCTCGTATCAGGTGAGCGTCCGTCATCCATTTAGCTAAAGTGAACTGCTTTTTGCCTCATAAGTTCGGAGTATCTTCCCTCCTGTCCCGGATCTAGAAAATGAAATTTGCACACCATGTGACGCCATGCTTTCCTGTGTCAGGCTGATCCAGTGGGGATTCCTCATCTTGATGCTCAGCTGTCATACAGGAAATTTCCAAATGTAATCTCTGGGGCTGGTCAATTCATTCAGTCTAGGATTATGTTAAGTGTAATAAGAATTATCGCCGCCATGGGGCGAACAGTCAAGCGTACGCCTTTCCTGTTTCATGAATCATCTCGGCAAGCAAATGTCAGAGACCATATGAAATGCCTCCTTTAAAATTTTGTGTTGAAGTTGGCTAATCACTGCTTCCGTCACCTTTTAACGCACGATTGGCTTACCTTTGACCTGATCTTGAGTATTTTTCCTGAATAACAAACAAGAAGTTTATTTACTGACCATTCAAAACCAGTATGTTGCCTGTCGTATTTTTTTTTTTTTTTAGTATACTTTATTGAACCCGTGGGGTAATTTGTCCTCTGCATTTGACCCATCCTATAGTTAGGAGCAGTGGGCAGCCACAGAGCAGCACCCAGGGACCAACTCCAGTTCTAAAGCCAGTTCCTTGGTCAGGGGTGGAGTGTTCCTATGATGCATGTTTTTGTGGGTGGGAGAAACCCAGAGGAAACTCACGCGAACATGCAAACTCCACACAGAAAGGCCAGATTCGAACCCACGTCCTTCTTGCTGTGAGGCAGCAGTGCTAACCACTGTGCCACCGTGTTTATTTTAATTTATGATTAGGCGAGGATATGCCGAACTAGCTGAGATTGAAAGAATAGGAATAATTTGAATAATTAGAGAAAAGTCTTCCTCTGAATTCTCTCACTGCAGCCTTTTTAGCAGTTTATTTTAGATTAATTGAAAATACAGATTCATTTTAAGATAGCCCTGGGTTAAAAGCATCTAAAAATATATACAAGGTGGAAAATCGTTTGTTAAAGTTTGAGTTTGCAATTTTTAAAAAAAATTAACTTTTTGGCATATTTGTTCAAACTGTTACTATGCCCTGACAGTGGGATGCGAGTCTGATGATCTTTGAGAAATTCAGTCATCTGGCTTCATCTAGTGCTTCTAATTCCTACTGCACCGGACAAAACAACCAATCAGAGCCTGGAGGAGTGACTGACGATGTCAGTCATTCTCGTGCGCACACAGCTCCCTTGTGCTTTCAACTTGTGTCTACGTCCACCCTCTGGTGTTTTACCGAAGCAATGAATCGGGGCGTGGCTTTGGTCAGAGACTTGAGGGGAGGGGGTGGGTTTTGAGGTGAGGCTACATTCAAATCTTGCTCGCTGTTCCAAGATTGCATACTCTAGCTTTAAATGTATAAAAGGTGAACACGAGATGCAAAGTATTTTTGCACATGCACTAAATGGCCAAATGTACAAAAAACCTTGTAAACGCATTCATGCAAACCTGCACTTTTTCGTTTTTTTTTTTTACTAAAATATTTCAAAAATTTTGCAAATGCTGCAAAAAATGCTGTCTAAATATATTGTTTAGTCTACCAATTCAAACTGGTAATTTAGCAAATCAAGTGTTAAATTGGTAATCAAGCAGGGGAACCGCTTGAGGGGAATTGCTGGTTAAAAGGTGATGACTCTAATGTCTGATGTGTAGCCCCGATCAGCATGTCACTGGTAACATTAGCAGCACCCTAAAACCAAGAAAGTGCACCTTTTTCTAATAAATTCCTTTAAAAACTTCAAATACATTTTGGTTTACTGACGTTTTGAGGCCAACTCTGTTAACCTTGGAAAAATTTAACCGAGGCATCCCGAAGTCTGTCCAGTTCACTAAAGTTTGAACAACACCTCAGTAAACCTCAGTTAAATATTCCCGAAACAAACCGAGGATTGTCAGGCCCACTGAAGCTCAGAGACCACATCGGTATTCCTCGGGAAAATTTTGCAGAGGTAGACCGAAGTTTGTCTGCTAGGCCTGTGCTCACACCAGAACAAAGGGGAGGTGTGAAGACTGTAAAAACACAAGCCTCATTAAAGACCTCCCTCCAGTACTGCAGTCCAGACACTAATTAATTATGCAAATTACCAGTTCATCGAGGTTACAATGTAATTAAGCCAGGCCCTAGATGCAGTCTGGATGAAGTACAGCAAACAAACTTCGGTCTACCTCGGTGAAATTTTCCCGAGGAATACCGATGTGGGCTCTGATCTTCAGTGGGCCAGACAGTCCTTGGTGTGTCTCGAGAAAATTTAACCGAGGTTTACTGAGGTGTTGTCCAAACTTAAATAAACCGGACAGACTTCAGGATACTTTGGTATAATTTTTACAGAGTTGGCCTCAAATCTTCAGCAAACCTCGATGCATTCAAAGTTTTTGTGGGAATGTCTCAGGAAAGGTGCACTTTCTCGGTTTTTAGGTGCTACTAGTGTATATGCTGATAGGTTTTTGGGAGCATTTATAATGGCCTTCATCATGGCCTCAGAGGTTGCTGTTTAATACCGCATCACATCTGATTAATAAGAAAGAAAAGGGGCAAGCTCGACTGTTCGCCCCATGATGACCATAATTCTACCTAAGCTTTACATGATAATCTTGATTCAATTAAAGGACTAGTTGTAATGGTTGCAGCCTTGCATGCCCTGACAGCAGGCCCCTGGTTGACCACTTGGAGCAGGAAGAGCAACATTAAATTTAAGAAGTCCTCGATCATGACTCCAGGTGCGCGGCCAGTTAACCACGAGAAGCCATTTCAGAATCTTTCCTCTGTGATATCACAAGGGGGAGGGACTGATGAACTGGTTGGCTGAAGTTGATCAGCATTTCTTGTCTCTGGTCGATCACTTCCCCAAATGATGTCACAAAGAAACAGATTTTGCAATGGTTTATCATAGCTCAATGGCAGAACATCTGGTGACACGATAGAGGACCTGTACTCCAAAGTCTAAACTCAAGGTAGCCAACCATGGTACTTGAGGGCCCAATGGTGTGCCGGTTCTTGTTCTCGCCGTCCTATTTAAACCTAAGAAGTAAGGTTAGGAGAGTTAACTGTCATCAGGTGCTTTGATTGATCAGTTTTGTTCGGAGTAACACCCAATACTTGCTCACCGTGGGGTTCTCTACAACTGGGTTTGGCTTCCCCTGTTTACACCTGTAAATGAGAGAAGTAAATCTCGGTCCATTCAGAGATATCTAATTCAGTGGAAACTCTTAAGTGCATAGGGTGTGGATGATGACACCGTCCAATCAGAAGCTTGTTGATACATACGCAGTTCCAGACCGCAAGGTGATCAGCGTGTTTTAACCCCTCCACCTTCCATTTCAGGTGCGGTGTCTCCCGAAAATGTAAAAGTGAGCGCCCCGTCCTCCAACCACCTGGGACGCTTTGAGGTAGGCTGGTCTCTTCGTCAGCGACGGGCTGGACTAGTCCTGAGGTTAAGAGCAAATTGTTGCAGGAAGTCCAGTATGTGGGGTTTACTATCCTCCAGTAGGTGCCCTGATCTTTTAGTTGGGCAGGTGTGGAAGTGCCCCCCTAATGGGTGAGAGCTGAATCTGGCAAGAAGTAGAAATATTGAGGGGTTTGTTTTATTATTTTATTATACTGTGCCCCCATTGACAGGTCTAACCTTGTGGTTCAGTGTAGAAACTGGCAGGAAGTGGTGGTGGTATGTTCCCCTGCTGTCCTCGTTGCCCTCCTCGTAACCTGAGGTGTGTGTCTGCGCTGCAGGAAATGGGCGCGGCTGTGACGCACGCCAACGCAGAAGTGGTATCTGCGTCTCGCCTGGTCTTCTTGGCGGTGAAGCCTCACCTGGTCCCTGCTGTTCTCCAGGAGGTGGCCAGCCTGGTCACCCGTGAGCACATCATTGTCTCTGTGGCGGCGGGAGTTACCATAGCAACTGTAGAAGCAGTAAGCAGAGGACTGTGTGTGCAGCGATTGTGGAAGCAGTAAGGCGTGCGTGATTGCCTGCCTGTCTGTCTGTCGGTCTGTCTATCTCTGTGTTTGAGGAGACCAAGACCCTACAAGTGTAGTGTGGTGTGAATAAAGCAGTGTCGTGGAGATTGTTTTTGGGTTCCCATCAGCAAAGTTTTACGCTGGCATAAAGGCCAGGTATGGCTATTATCCCCAGGGCCACAGTGGCTGTATGTTATTATCCTCGGGGCCACAGTGGCTGTATGTTATTATCCCCAGGGGCACATTGGCTGTATGTTACTATCCTCAGGGCCACAGTGGCTGTATGTTACTATCCTCAGGGCCACAGTGGCTGTATGTTATTATCCTCAGGGCCACAGTGGCTGTATGTTACTATCCTCAGGGCCACAGTGGCTGTATGTTACTATCCTCAGGGCCACAGTGGCTGTATGTTACTATCCTCAGGGCCACAGTGGCTGTATGTTATTATCCTCAGGGCCACAGTGGCTGTATGTTATTATCCTCAGGGCCACAGTGGCTGTATGTTATTATCCTCAGGGCCACAGTGGCTGTATGTTATTATCCTCAGGGCCACTGTGGCTGTATGTTATTATCCTCAGGGCCACAGTGGCTGTATGTTATTATCCCCAGGGCCACAGTGGCTGTATGTTATTATCCTCAGGGCCACAGTGGCTGTATGTTATTATCCCCAGGGCCACAGTGGCTGTATGTTATTATCCTCGGGGCCACAGTGGCTGTATGTTATTATCCTCGGGGCCACAGTGGCTGTATGTTGTTATCCTCAGGGCCACAGTGGCTGTATGTTATTATCCCCAGGGCCACAGTGGCTGTATGTTATTATCCCCAGGGCCACAGTGGCTGTATGTTATTATCCTCAGGGCCACAGTGGCTGTATGTTATTATCCTCGGGGCCACAGTGGCTGTATGTTATTATCCTCGGGGCCACAGTGGCTGTATGTTACTATCCCCAGGGCCACAGTGGCTGTATGTTATTATCTCCAGGGGCACATTGGCTGTATGTTATTATCCCCAGGGCCACAGTGGCTGTATGTTACTATCCCCAGGGCCACAGTGGCTGTATGTTATTATCTCCAGGGCCACAGTGGCTGTATGTTATTATCCTCAGGGCCACAGTGGCTGTATGTTATTATCCTCAGGGCCACAGTGGCTGTATGTTATTATCTCCAGGGGCACATTGGCTGTATGTTATCCTCTGGGGCACAGTGGCTGTATGTTATTATCCTCAGGGCCACAGTGGCTGTATGTTATTATCTCCAGGGGCACAGTGGCTGTATGTTATTATCCTCAGGGCCACAGTGGCTGTATGTTATTATCTCCAGGGGCACAGTGGCTGTATGTATACAAGATAAAAACTGTGCTTTATCGTGAGCATTTGTTGAAAGGGTACACATTTTTAACCGACCAAATTTAACCACTTGTTTCCCGTATATTTACATTACCGCAACTCGCACCTTCATGATCTCTTATCAGTTGGCTTACCAAACTTGCCCGGAAACGTGTGTACTCGTGTAACTGCTGACCGGCTCGAGTCCGGGAGCCGTCTTATCACGTTGCTCGCTTTGCATCTAAACACGGAGAACTGTTCTCATGAATGCATTTTGCTTTGCGTCTAAGCACAGATAATGGTTTGAGTTCATGTGTCATTATGATTGGTCTTGGGTGATTTAAGAAGTAGCGTGTATACATTCCATTACTTTCAATTTGTAAATTTTCTTTAGTTCATTTTCACCGTGATCACATGGTGACAGCCAAACGAACTGATGCTGGTCCTGCTGTGGCAGGACAAAAGCTTGTGAAGATGCTGTCAAACCGCAGGCTACATGTGCGAAACAGTGAAGAGGAATCGTCAGGGTGAGCGAATGGTGAAACCCCGTTGTATTGTTGATAACTACAGTATGTGGGGTGTTGATCGCAGTGATCAACTGGCTAGTATGCGCCCGCCGACTGCGAAAAAGTTGAGACTCTGCGAATCTTCTGTAGTTTGCGCCAAGAACGGTGTAAGGAAAGAGTCACACTACTTGTGCGTGAGTTATGAGATTCCATTATGCGTCGAACCATGCTACCAAACTAACCATACTGTCAAGAATTTTTTATGTAAGTTTTTTTTTTTTTTTTTTTCATTACATCGTCAATCTGTCAATTCGCAGTCTATACATCTTTTACTTTGTAAGTAAAAGATGTATATAGCGTAATTGATTGCATCCTTATCGCTGATCACATGAAATCGTCAGTGTTTGGATGGTTTAGATGCTGAACAGCTCAGTTCTTATCACCCATTACGCCAACGGCCATCAGTGAAAATAATTTGGTCCAGCACGCACGGCAGCACTCACTGCCGACCTGTCAACACGACCCGCGATTGTTCATAGACGGATCCAGGACTCAAGCCCGGCGATTGTACACAAGTAAACACGGCTCCTAGCGCTACGTGATTATGACATTGTTGAATAAATGGAGTCCTACTTACCATGTGATTTCTCCACTTTAACAGAGCAGTTAAGGCTCTGTACCAGATTGCTTTTTTTTTGTGACTATGTGTTCATACTTTCACCGATTAGAAGCCAATTGATACTGTAATTTTATCAATTATGATTGCAACTTTTTATGCAATTTCAAGCATCCGTATTAGTCAGGTGGCTTAGTGTAAAATATGACATTATTGTTACAAAGCGGATAAAAGTATGAAATTTGGTACAAGATGTCCTTGGACCACAAGAAGTTGATCTTAGATAGGAGCCCTAGTGAATTTTCACATTTTTGGCTAAAAATCCAATATGGCTGCCAATTTTGCCAAAGAAAAATCTATAAAAGTTATATCTTTTCTTCCATTTTGTCATTTTGCATATCATATTCAAGACATTTTCACATGTAATGTATTTAGGACCTATTCAGATTAATTTGTGCATTACTATTTGGGTTTGTGACCAAAAAACGGAATTTGTCAACCCCTTTTAACAGGATACAGAAATGGATGAAATCATCTGTTTGTAGGCTTTAATCTCAATCTGTAAATTTTTATTTCAGGACATTACTATATTTGGTGTGTTTAAGTATAAGGTAGGAAAGTAGTTTTTTTTTGGATTTTGTTCAAAATAATTCTTAGTCCATAGGCACCCTGTCCATCTCTGTGAGAGACAGACGAACCACATCAGCTAGTTTGTAGCTTTTAGTGTTTTGTTGCCTGCGAATTTCACACTTTTTATGTTCGCAGTGAACTTTGTAAAGGCCATGTTTCTGTTCATGTCACACGACCTATTCGCTGTCTCATTGTTATGTTGTCATTATCCATGAATAAAATGGCTGTCTGAGACAGCCAAATGCTGGGAGCCAAAATAGCTATGTTACTATAAAGTTAGATAGCGAGCTCTGTATGATGTTGGCGCAAGTATATAGTTAAGGGTTCAGTTTTCGTGTCAACGCAGATTTCGTCCTGATGTAAATAATGCGTTATTCTCGCCGACTCTGCCATTGTTTTCGGGTCTCTTACGTTTTTTTTTTTTTTTTTTTAATAGCAGCAGTATCGACAGGAAAAACGATAGCTCAACAGATTGTTTCTTGTAAGAAACAGAAAATGCGCCATTGATTCTTTTAAGTGAATGAGTGAAGGCTAAAATGAGGTACATGGGCATATGCATGAGTACTGTATTAACTTCAATGTACTGATCAGTTTGTTTTTGCTGCATTCCTATTATGAAGGACTGTGGAAGCGGAAGTACTCGGCGGCTGAGCCGGCGCATAACATACGTCATCGCCAAACGTTAGTAATTAGTTTACGGGTACTCCAATGATTTTAAACTTCAGACTAGTGCCCACCCACCAGGAAGTAAACACTTGTCACTGACGACTGTCCAGACTCTCTGGACGAAGCAAAGCGAAGTAGCAGAGTCTGTTATTACCAGGCAAGTGAATTTTAGGTATGAATAGCTCATTTTATTGCATAAATGTTTTATTATAACATTTGTCTACTGTAAGAACTCTAGTAAAATATTTAAATGACATTTTAAAATTTTTTATTTTTGCCATCTGAAGACGGCGCTTGTCGTGATTCGTTTTTTGTGGAGGTAGTACCGGAAATAGAGTGAAAGTGCAGAAACAGGGTTAGAAGTGGGACAGAATTAAGATGTTATTTTGCACAATTTAATGCATTTCGATGAGTCTGTATTTGCGCATATATTGAGTACAAACTTGTGAACCGCCCCATTTTTCTACTGGTTTATTTTGATAAGTTTTTATTTTGCAAGTAATTACATGTGTATTCAATAAATTATTGTGAGCGGAAATGCGGAAACTGATGTTCATCTGGTGACTTGGTTATTCATCATATACATGTTGGTTAATGAGGGTATGACTGTGACTTGCTATGATGTCATGCTTGTTTGGTGTTTTTATTGGTCCATGGTGACCTCAAAACTTATATGTTTGACAGCCCTAGCTTTTCTCTTTTTTTCTTAGTACCTGACAAAGGTCTACGACCAAACATTGTGTGTATTAAATTAAGTATTGCGAGCGTAGAGGACAGTGTGCAGGATTTTTTTGTTTCTTCTATTTGGCCGATCTTGAGTCCTCTGCAACGCACAAGTCCACTTAAAGGTGTGCATTAGTTTCATTTTCTAAGATGATTTTAATAAAAATATTAAATAATGAAAATAAAAGATACTATATTCCCAAAACATTTATTATTGGTTGGTCTTCTTGAGTTGACCTCAGATGAATCATAACACATTATTGTGATGTCTAATCAAAAATACTATTTAGAAGAATAACTTAAGAGGATTAAAAAAAAAACATTGTGTTTAAAATTGAAAATAAGAGACTATATTCTTAGGAAAACTATTAAAAGATTACTTTTTCTCAAAAAAGACTTTAGGTGAACTACATGTTTATGGCTTCTTTGTAGAAATAAGATTCTTTGATCAAGACTATAGAAATAAGTTGGTTTTTTTTTTTCTCTTTTAAATAATTTTTGATAGTTTAACTTGTCTGAGTATATCATGAACAAACCCCTACACATTTGCTATTATTTCCTGAAGATGCAGTGCCCTCCATAATTATTTTCACCCCTGGTTAAGATGTGTTAAAAGCCTTGAAATAAATAATTTTTATTGCAGAAGCATACTCTCACGCTGAAAATTGTAGAAAAATGTAACCTTCAACTCAAGTGAATTTTAAGGGGAAAAAAAATCCCTGACTAAGAAATAATTATTTTTCATAAAATCACCTGTTCCACAATTATTCAACAATTCTTAGGAATTAAATGTAAGTGAAGTATGTCTGTCATTTCTACAGTAGTTTACCTAGTTGATCAGATCTAGGAACATTTAATTAGTAAATCATCACTTCGTGTTTCCCTGGGTTAAAAATATGACGTGATACCAGAGTTGTGACCAAGTCATCATGTCCAAGTCAAATCAAGTCACTGGTCATGAGCTCAAACTCAAAGCAGACGAGGGAGAGCAATGAGAACTGAAAGGAGGCAGGGGAACTAATTAGATAATGAGCTAACTAATTAACAAGCAGAGTGGGGAAAGCTGAGAGAACCATGAGCTTTCATGTTGACCTTGACCCCTTTCTGATCCGAAATGTATCTAAGCTTTTAAAACTCAGCTTTCCCCACTCTGCTTGTTAATTAGTTAGCTCATCGTTTAATTTGTTCCCCTGCCCCCTTTCAGTCCTCATTGCTCTCCCTCGTCTGCTTTGATTTTGAGCTAATGACCAGTGACTTGATTTGACTTGAGCATGATGACTTGGTCACAACTCTGCGTGACAGTGGCCATTTCTCTTATCCACTCTTCAACATGGGAAAGACAAAGGAACACACCATTCAAGTAAGGCAGATGTGTGGGTCGACCTTCTCAAGTCAGGCAATGGCTACAAGAAAATAGCCACTCGCCTGCACCTGCCCATATCTACTGTCAGAGGAATCATTAAGAAGTTTAAAACAACTGGAACGGTGGTAAACAAGCCTGGAAGAGGACGCAAGGTTATTTTGCCACCACGCACAGTGAGGAGGATGGTAAGAGAAATAAAAAGTTCTCCAAAGCTCACTGTTAAAGAATTGCAACAAATGGTAGCATCTTGGGGTCACAAAAACTCCAAAACACCCATCAGGCGCTATCTACATGCCAACAAGTTGTTTGGGAGGCATGCACGGGAAAAACCTTTTCTCACTCACAATCATAAACGCAAATGTCTGGAGTTTGCTAAGCGGTACTGGGACTTCAACTGGGATTGTGTGCTTTGGTCAGATGAGACCAAGATAGAACTTTTTGGCAACAAACATAGTGGTCCTATATTATTTAGAAAAAAACTGAATTTATTAGAAGCTAAAGAACGCATCTTAACCAGGGGTGCCAATAATTATGGAGGGCGCTGTAGCTTACCATATTTGCAAATCGAATATTGAATATAATGTTAACGGCACATCTAATGCTTTGCCATCAAACCTTCAAAATACGCATTTAAATAAGGACATTTGCTAGGCACAAAATCTTCATGTATTTAGCATACAAAAGTATCATCTGATATTTTAGATGCCGTGGTAGTCTTAAAAAATGAAATTTTCAACTTTTCGCTTATTGTGGTCTGTCGGCCATTTTGAATTTTGGAATATGTACGTGAAAAATCAAAAATCCAAGAGGGCACCTATCAGAAATTTGTTTATTGTCCCTCAAAGTATCTCTGTGCCAATTTGGTACTGATATCCAACTTGTAACAACTTCCCTTAGCCACTAGACTATAGAGTGTAATATGAATCTTGAACTCCACAGGGCATGCAGTTATTGCTTTTTAATGATGAATTCTCTCTCGCTCTCCAACCCATCCCTAGCTCCTGCCCCCGGAGTCTGTTGTCCTGCGGCTCATGCCAAACCTTCCCTGCCTGGTCCAGGAGGGGGCGCTGTTGTTCGCACGTGGTTCCAGGGCTGTCCCGGAACATGCGACGCTCCTGCGGAGCCTTCTGGGCCACTGCGGACTGGTGGAGGAGGGGCCAGAGTCCTGGATTGATGCCCACACAGGGCTGAGTGGCAGCGGGGTGGCTTTTGTGAGTAACAATGCGCGTGAACAGGAACGCTGGCTTTTAGATGTGTGCATGCGCACACGATCACGCAGATTCCCTCGTGTGCCCTCTTGCAGGAGCACACCAACGCACTCACGCACGTGCGCACAACAGAGGTGGAAAATTCAGGGGTCAGAAAGATTAAAATCCTGCCACCTTTTTCCTCCACCCTTGAATTCAGGCAGCCGATTTCATTTCTACCTGCTGTCTGAAGACTTATGCAGATTTTCAGACCTCTGAGGGTGGAAGAAAATCATGGAGTGGACTTCTGCTTTCTGATTTTACTCTTCTGGCGCGCACGCACACGCATGCAAACCGACTGTCTGTTACACCGAGCTGTGTACTCCATGGTCGAGATCGTTCAAAACATCCCCATTCGCCTGCAGAAGAACTCTTGCGATATTTTTACCGATTAATTTCATGACCTATTTCTGATGTCAAAATAAAATGCTCCGAATTCAGACTCTGAAACTGGACTTGGAATATTTGCGCATTGAACATTGCTGCTGGTGGTGTCCATTAGAATGTTGGTGTACTGGTGGAAACTGCTCCATCATTTCACGGCACTCTCAAATTTCCCTAGGTAATACTGTTGCACATTTCTTCTACCTGATTGTCTAGTGTCTGATTGATGAATGGAGCGCATTCAGAGAATTATGAAACTGGACCGCAGCGACAGAATTATGTTGTCAGATTGCAATTTGAATTCCACTGTAGAAATCTTTTTTCATCAGATTTGCATTAGCATGCTGCTATAGGCTTTTGTGTCCATCAGATTACCATTAGAATGCTACATCAGAATGTATGTAGTGCTGTTAGATTGGTGTCAGAATACTGCTGTGGAATGCATTGTCACGAGAATCACAAGCAGCATTTCACCATCAATCTATTCTCACCTGATTGGTATTGGAACACGGCAATAGAATTCAGTCCCATCAGATTGGGATTAGAATTCTGATATTGAATTCGGTCACATCAGATTGGCATGAGAATTATGCTATTGAGTTCAGTTCCATCAGATTGGGATTAGAATTCTGCCACTGAATTCAGTCCCATCAGATTGGCACGAGTGGAGAATGTTGTGTATGTGGTGTCTGCAGGTGTACCTGTTTGCTGAAGCCCTAGCAGAAGGTGGGGTGAAGATGGGAATGCCCAGTGCTCTGGCACACCGCATCGCCGCTCAGACAGTGCTGGTATCCTACATCTTTTGCATGTTTCCTGTGTGTGTGTGTGTGTGTGCGCATGTTTCGTGTGTGTGCGTGTCTATGTGTGTGTGGGTGTGGAAAAGATGCTCCAGTGTGCAGAGATTGTGAGTATTCTGAGCTGTGACTGGACAGGAGTAGCCGTGTGCAGTTTGTAGGATTGTAAGCTAGCAATAGTCATTGGCTTGGTGTGATATGTGTGAGCTAATGTGTAAAATTCACTTGGCTTGATTGCATGATGAACTTTTTCAGTGTAAGCTAGCACGTGTGAGTAGCTGCGTTAGCATGAGCCAGCATGTGCAATTATTCTTTTTTTGTTTTTTTTTGTAAACTGACTCGTAATTGACCGTGCAAGCTGGAGCTAGCATATGTGATCAGCCATGAATAGTACGGGCTGTGGCCCTCATGTACCTTTTCTTGTCGATACTGCAGGGTGCCGGTAGGATGTTGCGTGACTCAGAGAAGCACCCGGCTCAGCTGCGCGCAGACGTTTGCACCCCTGGGGGCACCACCATCTTCGGGCTGCATGAGCTGGAGAAAGGGGCCCTTCGGGCGGCCGTCATGGGGGCCGTGGAGGCGGCGACAGACAGGGCGCGGGACCTCGGCAAAAAGTGATGCGGGAGAGTGGAGAAGATGCTAACGCTCTAGCGCCCATTACTTATGGGAAGAGAGCGATGTTGTGGACTGCCTGTTGATCTCAGGTCCCAGTGCACAAGAGTGTTGCATCCATTTAAAAGACTGGAATACAAATTGGGGCCAAATTCACGTTTTAAACCATTATACTTGCAGATTTTATTATTTTTTTAATCAGGTGCATTCTGAAGCTGGAAAGGGAAGAACTGATACAATGAAGTTTTCCTACTGGCCCAGAACGAAGTATTAAAACCTTTTTTTCAGTGATCTGTGTGTGAGACCTGACTGAAAATAAAGGGAGGCAGGAGTCTGGTTAGTCCCAGCAGGGCGTCAGCTCTGGATTTGCTGTAATTACGGGGACATCTAAGAGAGGAAACTGCTTTCCAGTGGTTTTAGGTGGTGTAAAATGTCTGCAAGTCACTCCTCTGTTGCAAGGCCCTGGACAGCATCAAACTTGGGTCGAATAGGCTGCTGTTACGTGTTCGTTTTTCAGTTGAACGATGTCAGGTGCAAGTCCATGTGAAGAGATCCATGAGTGGCTCTTGCGCGTGGTTCTCACTGCCTCAGCGTGTAAATCTGTTAGAAACAATACTGTACCAGAGTAAGTCCAATATTTGCCAGATAAAATCAGTCTTGAGACCACCTGTATGTGTAGGTTCTGGGATCATTTGCGCATCCAGGTATGATTTGGTGGTGTGAGATCTGTAGCCTCCTTGCAGAGTCCTTGAAGTTGGATTGGCTGGTTCATCAATGGATTCCTCTGGCCATTTTGTTTCTCACTGTGTGGCAAAGAATAAAATGACTGTCTACTTGAGAAGTGCTTCTTGTTTCGTCCTTTTTCCTTCAATCAATATTTTCTTTTAACTGCTACAATCCTTAACCCTTTCACCCCCAACAGTGCCCAGTTCTCACTGCTGTTTCGCCCCATGGCCTTTGCTGACATCCTAAATAAATATTTAGCTGTCTGTTCTTATTCCTGATTAAGAGAAACATAGCAAGAAGAGTGCCATATGGAGCTATTGGGGGGAAAAAATGCCAGTCATTCAAGAATGCCATATGGCACTACTGGGGGTGAAAGGGTTAAGTGAATCTGAGTTCTGAGTCATAAAAGGGAACAGTACCATTTAATTGACTGCTATATGACCACAAATGATTGTGCTTGAACACTGCTGGTTTATTTCCCAATTTAATTTAAGTTAAAAGAGCAAATTAAATGTGTGCCTTCATTCAAGTGTGTGCGATTTGAACATGACTGCTTCACAGATTATGCACCAATTTCCACTAGTGAAAAATGTAATGTGTGTAGGTCCCTTTAAAACTGCTGATGCACATCTGTGGAGAGGGCATGTGGCGCACACTAGTTCCCCAGACCTTTTCTTGATTGTCTGCAGTTCAATACAATGAATGATGCTTGACGAATGCCTTAAACTACATCCACGCACGCGGTTACTCTGTGGCCACCTGGGAAGGCACAAAGATCCAAAAATGTGTTGAACAGAAGTGCAGACAGGCTATAGCAGCAGAATACCACTCCGGTTTCCACTCTGCAACATGCTGATGAAAATTATTTGGTGTAAACTCTTTGGATCCTACCTACCCATTTTCCCCAGTGCTGGTGCTTTAGTTTGTGAGACTGTGGGAAATGTTCCTCTGGCAGACATTTGCACTACTGCATATCTGAACATTGACCGTGCGCAATCACTTTTGGTAAACCATCTTTCAGCAGATGCCACCAGTGGTATAATGTCCATTGTGCCCAGTTGATAAGTGTGCATCCTTTCAGCCTTGTTCCACAATCACGGAGGTGTACACTGCTTGAATTGATTTCCTACACCGCTAACTGAGGTCAGTCGAACCGAAAGCCTTTGAAATAAGGTGAGACAGGAGGTTGTGGCCTGGAATTCTATTTGCCAGTGCCAGTGTCCATGCCATGGAGTCAGATTGGACCAGAATCTTCCATGAGTGCTCATAATCCAAGATTTAAATCCGTGTCTCAAAAAATATTGTGGTAGTAATCAGTGGCGTGCACAAATAGACGCTAGGTGGTGCTACAGCACTTGCCCCTTTGCCCTTTATCAATGAAAGTGCCCTTTTGAAATTTCGTTTTTTTTTTATGATTATATTTATTATTAACAACAACACTTTAGTGAGGCCAATGTTGAAATGATCTTTTAGAAAAGCTGTGTGATTAAAAACTACTGAAAAAAAATGCCCCGAAATGGGCCACCTCCTCACGCACTTCCGACCTCTCTTCCTTTGTCATGCGAACACGCGCGCAGTGTATGTACTGAAAATGCGCTGCAGGAGTATATCAGCTCAGCGACTGGAAGCCACAGTCTTGTGCCCCGCCAGCCGGGTAACACACAGATCAAGTGAAATCGTGCAGTTTGCCCTCCAAACCCAACCTGTAATCATTTTGTTGTGCAGTAGCATGTCTCATACACAGTGACGGTCCGTCGGCAGACACACAGGGCCTGCAATAACCTCACCTTTCACTTCTTAATGACAGACACCTCTCGCAGTTTACCTCCCCGATTAGCACCCGTTGCTCAGACTGATTGGAGGAACCGACGAGAATCTAACTCGTTTTTGAAAGCCGTGTTATACATTGCACTACGAAATTATACGGCGTTCAACTTACTTCCGCACACCAATGGCTACGGAAAAAATATCAATAGCCCACGTCTTTATAATTTCTAAATTTGCGTGAATTAATTCGCGATGTTCATTGAGCAATTAGCCACGAGAATCCGTTCTATATACTCTGAATGTGACGGCTAAAGTGTAGAAACAACTGAGTGAAGACGAAATTAATTGCTGTGAAGTCCGCGAAAGTGTCGGATTTTTTGCAGATTGTCATCCTAGCGGATTCACATCAATTATATAAACATAGTCAACAGGCAATCGCCTTCTAATTAGCATTTCTTAATCATTATGTGTCACGCATTGGTGGTGGCTATTCTGTTAATTAACTGTTTGATTGTTAATCAATCAAACCTGATCGCAAACAGTTTAAGAGCAATTATCCGGGAAAGGGTGATGTTACTGAAGGCCTTCCTGGCATCTGACGGTACGCCACTGCTCATACAGCACCAAACAACTGAGCATTTTTTTAGCCGACTGGTCACCTGATTAGCTAGTTTAATGCTATAGCCCAAACAATGATAGATAACGTGAGGACGACCACCACAAACAATGTCGGTCGACTTTGCAAATCTATGTGTTAAGCTGAACGTTTTCTTTTGTGTAGGTTTTGTTAGGCAACATAAATGAACACATAAAGAAGAATCAGGCAGTTCCCCATTGCCTGATAAAAATATCCCCTTAAAGGCTGCCCATGTGCCTTCTTGTGATGAATGACAGTAGTCATGAATTGCTTTGAATATGTGCGTGTAATGTTTATTTTATTGTTTTAATCTCACACTATAATAACATGTTTCACGTGTGCAAAAAAGTGCCCTCCCCCCTCCCCCCTGAGCACTTGCCCCCCATAATGTCTGTGCACGCCACTGGTAGTAATGATAATATTAACTATAATCCAGGCTACAAAAAAAGCTTGTTAAACTAGATTCTGGGGTGCGTTTCCCAAAAGTGTAGTTTGTAAGTTCGGCCCTTCAGTCAACGGGGCCATCTGTGAGTGTTAACATCTTTGCTTTGGGGAAACGCACCCTCCAGATAGTGGGGCTTAAAGTGACCGCTAAATTTAAAACACGCTTTTCTGACATAAAAACGAAACATTTGCAGACGAAAGTTCTTCACAAATACTTTGCTGGGGAGAGATGCACTTTTCTACAATGAATGCGCCGTTTCCTCTTTCCTTGCTGATCGCGGATGATTATTAAATGTTCGGATTCATTTGGTGTTGCAATTTATATCGACATCATGTATTCACCGCATTTCCCTCCCTCACCTGTCTGGTGTTCTACGGCTGAAGTAAACATCATCTGTGGCCGCATTCTTCGCATTTTTACATGAAATGTAATCTGTCCCTGATTGACCTCAATGTGGAAACGGGATACTCCGTAGTGATATGTAGCCTGCGCTAAATTTGGAATGCAATGCTCAGATCTGGCAACACGGACGGCCCGTGATTCCGAGGCAGTGCGCAAGCGCGAAGGTTGCTGAATTCAGAATGTACCAACTCAGGGGAGTAATGTCATAATGAAATTGAATCATTTTTTGATGCAGCATTTATGTACATACACTGATAATACACTTTTTTATAAATCACAAACAACTATTGTTGTCGTTGCTGTCTAAGGGGAAAAAAATCTGTTTGAAACGATCAATGTGACATTTATTTCTCTGATCCTCCCTCACAATTTGAGAATGAAATGACGAGGTTGCCACTTCCTGGCCCTTTCTGTTACTCGGTCTGCTGTAGGACAGTCGCTGGTGGAGTCACCGGTCCAGAAAACCGTACAATACAAAAGAGTGAGTGATCGTTATCGGAGTTTTCAGGACTCATGAGATGGTAGTAACATGTCCGTGCTTGGCTTTGGGTCATTACTTGATGATAATTTGCTGTCTCCGTACAGATTCCCTTAGAGAAAGACTCAGGCTAGGTAGCTACGCTAACTGAATACATGTGTCAATTTCCTAAGGTGACGCATGATGGTTCAGGGGACCTCTCACCTCAGGCTTTGTTCATTTTATTCATGGGTGTGTAGTGCCATGCAACGACATTGTGTCAAATAAATGTCGTTGCTGTAAACGTTATTTTATGACTTGTGTCTGTTTCTCCCTCTGCACCATTAGTGTAGGTCAGTTGCGAGGTGAAACGATGGCTAGACAGGCCGATATTGGAAAGCTGATGCAACTCGACATTCACATTGTTTTTGAAATGCTAAGTGATCATAATTTACGCCTTGTGCTATTCATTCCGTGGTTCAGTCATAAAACTTGGATACTTTATGTCACTTATTTTTTAAAGCACAATTTTCGTATAAGTGGCGAAAATGGATGCTGCGTATTTACGGCAGTGGTGTGGCAATTTTTTTTTTTTTTTTTTGACGAAGTCATGAAGTTGCAGGCGAGCGTTCTCTGCCGTTCATGTACTGCTGGTTTTAAGGTATGCTCTATCGACTGTATAAAAAGATGGACGCAGCACTCGGGTCTGAAAACTGAGGCCAATGCGGAAATCTCCAAAATTTGCATTCTATGTAATGGCCAGCAGATGGCGACGTCGGTGGTGGCAGAAAGAAGTTCAATCCTATAGAAGTCTATGAGAAAATGACCCTATTTTTGCCACCAGATTTATACTATAAATAATGATTTTCCGCATTACTTTATTGTATCTATCGCAAGTTTCAAGTCTCCTTCGATATATCATGATGTTCATTTTTATAAATCACGGTCTCAAATGGACAAAAGGATAAAGCCAGTATATGCTTTCGGGGCGTGGCTATCATCTGGTCCTCGTCTGATACAGTCAGATCCACCCCTCGCTTCTCCTCGGATATCAGTTCACGCTCTCCTCCTATAGGAATCTCATCCATTTTCAAAATGACAAAATGGCGCAATTCAAATTGCCAAAAACGAGGCTTCCTCAATGGTATCCTGAAACCAATGGGTGACGTCACGGTAGCTTTGTCCATCTTTTTATCCAGTCTCTGGTATGCACCATGTTTATGTCGTTTCATATTGAGTTGCCCTTTTTTGAGTTTGCTTTTAAATAACTGGATACGTCTATTGGTTGTTGTTAATCAGGTTATTAGCTAATTAGTGCTTAATTGCTTAATGGCACCCTGTGTTGGATCAGTTTGACACAATAATAATAAGGAAGCAGATGGTGCAGTCTCTGTTGAAGCTGGCCCATGACAGTGCCTTGACTTGACAGTGAGTGATGCTGTTGCGACTGGGACCAAACCAATTTAAAGCTGCGCTGCTTATTCATATTATTATATTTACCCAGTTCTACCATGCTACTTGCTGTCACTTTAAACTGTGCATTCCAGAACTTACCGTGGACATGACAAGTTTTGGGTATTTGGACAAACCTTTGATGCAAAACGTGTTTCCAGAATTCCACTGTAAAGTATACCTCTTGAGTGGACCTTAACCGTTATGTACAAGTCTGGGTGACCCTTTCTTTGTGTCAATACCCTGAAGCAGCCGGCAAATGGAACCAAATAAATTTTTTGGGGGGGAGGGGAGAGCTATAGGGGCCGTTCCTTTAATCGTGCCGCCGGCAAGATTCTGATATACCGGCAAGAGGCGGGGGAAACCGTTAAAAGGGAGCATCGGTTGCAATTATGTCATGACGTAATTTGCAAGACTGATCTACCTTCAGTGTGTTTGCCATCTTTACTGGCATTTTGGCCTGGCAAAAGTCGCACCATTTCGTCAGCCAGATATGAATGGTATGGAAAAGCACGCCTACCTGAAACAAGGCGAGTATACGGACAAGAATAAAGGAACGGCCCTAGTCATTTGAAGACCCTCTGGTCCTGCAGGATCTGCCCGAACCCTGAGAATCCTTGTCACAGGACTTTTGCACTGGCACTAGTTTTGTCAAAGCAGTTTGTTTTCCCATTCATGCTGTCGGTGGATTAAAGAGAGCCAGTTTGGTGCATCAGTAGTAACTGTGAGTAATTCTGCATGTTTGCATGATTTAGTCTTGCCTGTTCTAGTCCTCCATCTTTTATGTCTCTTTGCTCATCGGATTGGGCAATATCTAATCATGGATTTCTTTTTTCATTTGTTTGCACATTGATCTGCATTTTTATGGGAACCATTTTTTTTATTTGTGTATGCATGTTTATTGTCAGCAATTTTTTCAAATCATTTCATGTTTCTGCTCCTTTGTTCTATTCATAACTGCTTACCTCATTTGAGGTTAAAAATAAAGCTGGTAGATGCATTGCATAGATGTTTATGTGTTTATGTGTAAAATTACATTATGTGGCAAGTTATCTAGAACTGGTTGAATTAAGGACTGGGATCAGATGGTTACAAGCTCTTGACTGGAGTAAGTGTAGACACCTGGCCACAAAACCTAACCACCGGGAAGTAGGGCTGTGCGATATTGCCTAAATCTCATATCCCGATATAGGTTACCTGATATCCCGATAACGATGTATATCACAATATAGCAAAATTTCTGTAATTTTCATGAATAAATAGTTTCTATAAAATCACCGCAAGGACTATTTCTTATTGCATTTAGAATTATGTACTCGACAAATAAAAGGTACTTAATCATATTTTATTATTTTTCTGCTTTCATCTGTAACCTTTGTGCAAATTTTCAATTTAACAGCGAACAAAATCTACAATAGGACTGTCAAAGAGAAGTGTAATGATGGAAGGAGTCTATCGGCAGTCTGTACATGCTTCCTGATGCTGGCACATTTCTTCCCAGGCAACAATGGTGCCCTGAATGCACCATATGGAGCGAAACACGTCTTCTCCCTTCTCTCAAAAACTTTATTAGTTTCTGGGAACGAGCCAGGAGGCGGAACTTCCATTGGATGCGCTAGATTGCTTGAAGCATGTAGTATTTTATTATTTTTAGCGAAAAATAATTGTGTTTCTGGAGTCCTGAGGATTTGAGCAGACTTGGATTATACTGGACGATGTGTTCGACGATGGTTTGAAAGTTTGTCAACAGATGTTTTGTGGAGTCTTGCCGTTGCTACTGGGTGACCCCATTTGCTTCCAGAGAAAAGGAATTAGGATCATTTTTCAAAACTCTCCAGTGGCCATAAAGTTGGGCCAGGTGAAAAACAACTTTGTCCGTTCAAGACATCTAATGCTGAGTAATTGTAATACAAATGATAGTTTTTGGATGGACTATCACTTTAAACTGTGTTACTAAGTATGTTAGGCAGTCAGTTAATGTGGCCTATGCGCATAAACTCCCATAATAAATTACCGGAAACAACTTGATTTGTAACACAACAATATAAATGATAGAGCCATTTTTTATTAGCTCGCCGGGACAAATGTCCGGAGAGCTATTGTCGTACCCCCGGCGTCCGCGTCCGTCCGCGTGCAGAAAAACTTTAACCATGCCCTGGCGAGCTTTGTTGTCTTTCTTACAGCTCTTGTTCTATCGTGGCACGATATATATCGTCATATCGCACAGCCTTACCTGGAAGACGCTGAAGAAGAATTAAGTGACAGAGCAAATGCCAACAGGATAACACCCACATTGCATTTATATTTTATGTACAAAATAATCATAATATCAAGTTCACATTCAATGGCTGTTTAATTGGCCCATAAACCATAGTCCTTTCTTAATTATTATTATGTAATTGTTGCCTGAGTAGTGTGATGAACGCTATTAGAATGCTACATCTGCTGTAATGCGGATTTTGTGGAGGAAAATAACCCATCTATGCACCAAAAGCGCATAATTACGGAGAAAAAAAATGGCTGCCCTTTTAAAATTCTACTATTGGGGTTGTAGTTGGAGCAAAAACCTGCCCCCACCAGGGGTCCCCCAGGGCTGAGATTTGGAACCTCTGCTGTTGAGTCATTGTGATGTCATGCTTCATTCCATCCCCATCGCCTGCTCCTCCTCGTTGAGTTCTGCTTGTGTTCCGGATTGTTCCACACCCTACCCTTCCCTTAACTTGCATGTTTATGACTGCAGCGCGGGGTTGATCCGGTCTCATAGTGACTTTGCAGTCACTCTCTCTCCAGTTCGACAGACTCTGCATTAAAGGTGAGAGGGAAAAGAGTGGTGATATTGGAGGAGTTCTCTCGCCCTCAGAATGCAGCAGAGTTCTCGTCATTAGGAAGTGAGCAGCAGTGGGTAGCACTCCGCCAGTGCACAGTAGCGCAGTGGGTAGCGCACTGCAGCCTCTCAGCAAGAAGGTTGTGGGTTCAAATCCAGCCTGGGGCCTTTCTGTGTTGAGTTTCCATGTTTTCCTGGTGTTTGGTATTCCAGTTTCCTGCCTGGCATGTATGTAAATCTAGGCTAATTGTATGTTTGAGTGTGAGAGTAAATGGTGTGTGTCTCATTGGCAAGCTGTCCAGAGTTTGTTCCTACCTTTCTGGGATAGGAGCCGATCACAGGCTCCAGCTTCCCCATGACCCTGCTGAAAAAGAAGTGGTGTATATGATGGATGGATTACCAGAGTATTGGGTCTAAGTGAACAAATCAAGTCAAAAAAAAAAAAAAAAGACATTTCATAATGCAGATTTTGAGATGATGGCTGTTAAAGTTGGGAACTTGATTTACAATAGCGGTTTACTTCTTGCATGATTCTACTGAAAGCAAGTGGCGAATCACTCATTTTTTGACATCAAATACTTTATAGGTACATGCAAAAAACAAAAAAAAAAAAATCCAGGTGTCACGAAATGTCAATTTTTACTTGATTTGTTCACATATGCTGAATGTTTGTTTTTAACCTGCATGGCAATTTTAATCTGTTATTGCTGGGATAATTAAATCAAGAATAACATCAGGCCTGCAGAGTTGACAGGCATTCTCAGATCTCAAAGTCACTTTTTCTGACATAAATGCCCCATTTCATGTCTGAGGGGAATTTGTTTACACCTTATGCAAGTCTAAATTAATATTTTGTGATTGAATAGGGCATAACACAGGGTCTTATATTTCTGCTGCCTTCTAATATGGAAGGAAAATATCTATTTTCACTGGCTTGAGCTGCCTTCTCTCAGGTTTCATGAGGATTAAGTGGCTGGGAGGGCCTCTGATTGGACTGTGGGAGGGAAGTGGGTTAATCAATAAAATTTGCTCTTTTGTGCTGTATGCCAGTTATTGGCGGAGCGCTGCCTTTTTTGCCTGATCAGAGAGAATAGCGGATCAGCCCCACCCTGTGGGCTCCGTGTTCCTGCTGTCTGCGTGACTAACTCTCCTGACTGTCCCCTCCCCTTCCCGCCTCTTTCTTGCTGTGCCGGCTCTGGAATTGAGATGGAGCCTCGCAGAAACCCTCCATTTCTCGCAGTGGAGCAGTCCGGGCTGGACGCCCCTGGCCGGCCCAGCCGATCGGACTGTTCCATTGAGGCGGCTGTGGAGGGGAGTTCCGGGGGCGGTGGAGTCCCCTCATTTTCCTTCTCTTCCTCCTCGTCCTCGCTGGAGGGCGCGAGCATGAACGGTGACGGCGGGAAGAGGCGAAGAAGGCGGAAGCGGTCGGCCGCAAAAAGGGGTGGAGCCTGGATGGGCATGCAGGAGGAGGAATCTGTGCGGTTGGAGCGCGGCGTCTACAAGTGCGCTGAGACCGCCGACCAGGCCCGGCCGGCCGCGGACCGGGACGGGGCCCCGGCAGCTGGCCCCACCTCTCCGCCGCCTTCGCCTCAGCAGTTGGACTGTCGTCACGGCAACCAGGTGGCCTGCCACCACCTGGTGGAGGCGGTGTGGGTGAACAAGTCGGCCTTCGACTCTGCAGAGCGGCTCTTTATGGAGAGAGCCCGGCCTCCTGCAGCCGTCCAGCCTGCGCCGTCCTCCCTCGCCATCGCCCCGAACCGCCACGCTGCTCCACCGTTGGGGGCTCGCAGTACCCCTGACGAGGGCTACTTGTCCCTCACCCCCACCCCCCCTCATCGGCAGTCCATTAACGGGCTCCCGGGCCTCCCTCCGGAGCTCCTGACAGGGGTTTGGGTGGAGAAGACCCGCTACGACCAGGCCGAGGCCGCCTACTACCGGAGCCAGTGCTGTGGGCTGGCTGCTCCCAGCAGCTCGACCTCCTGCAGCGGGAAGGCGCCTGGCTCCAGGGTTGGAGTTGAAAATGGAGACCCCAAAGCTTTACAAGGAGAAGAATTCCCCCCTCCCCCATTAACCTCCACCTGTGACACCTTCCCTGCCGAGGCCGCGGAGCCGAACGTCCCCGCCTCCTACTTCCTGCACCCAGACAGCGAGGGGGTGTGGCTGGATGCGCAGAGGTACCACGCCGCGGAGAAGCAGTTCTACGAGAGGCAGGCAGCGGGAGTCATTGCAACCGTGGCTGCAGTGAAGGCCGCGGAGGTCGACCAGCCGGCTCCCAGAATGCCTTGCAAGCTTGAGTATGACTTATCAGCAGAGAGAGATCATCTGTCATCAAGCTCATTTTCATATTGTTTCAGAGGCTTTTTAAAAACTTTTGTTCTATTTGTGCGCGTGTGCTAAAATTACCATCGGCATTTTTTTCTTTTCTTAATTCTTTTTTTATTCCTCTTTTCCTCATCAGTTTTTTTTTTTTCTTTTTTGCATTTGGAATCATGATTTGAGAAGTGAATTTTGGCTCATGGTGACTCTCGGAGCTCAATGCAAGTCAGAGAGCAGTCCAGGTTCAGCAGTGTTGGTGTCCCGAGTTAACTGAACGTTTAAACGTTGTACATGGCCGGCATTTAGCAACTCATGGGGAGGCGTGTAGCTTGGGGTCATGTGATGTCACGTGTTAGCGGAGTGTGTGATGTGCGTTTTTGTGAAGTAGGGGGGGCTCCTGCATGATCATCTAGCAGTGCTGTTTGTGTCATTCAGAGATTCTCAAATCTGGCCCTCAAATCCAAAATGGTCTATATTTTTCTTTCCTCTCATGGAATTAACTGAACGGTCAGCTGTGCTAATTGGCTGGACTGGCTTCACACCTGACTCCCTGCTAATTGGAGAGCGAGGGCCGTGATTTGAGGAACTCTGAGGATCTGTTCCTTCATTTTTGGGTGTGGCAGCTGCGGCAGTCTGTCAGCTGTCGCCGTGTCTTAGGAAAGCACTGGAAGGTAGCGAGCTGCTCGGGAAATGCCTCCTCCACCTAATGCCGCGGAATGGTCGCGCGTCTGGCTGGAGGGGGACTAAAGAAGAGGTTTGGTAAACTCTTGCCAGGAGTTTTGTGCTGGTTCTGGGCCCTGCTGTTTCCTGAGAGTTTATGAGTGAAGCCCTGCGCTGCCTGGAGTTGTCTGGGTTATTTTTGTTTACCTTTATACATCACATCCCCCAGTTACGCCCTTGTCCCTGTGTGTGTGCAGCTTGTCCAAGTGGCACTGCGCCTCCTGTAGTACTCTGTGGCCTTTTGGGTGTGAAATCGTCACTTTGGCTGATTCTCAAAACTTAGGCTGCAGCTACTAGTTGAGATATCAACTGCCTGATATCAGAGGGAGTTGCCAAATGGAAACGATGTGTAGACGGGGGAAGAATTCAGTCTGATATTAGGCGAGATGAAGGTGGCAGTTCTCTGCTGCTTTCAGAGTGGAACAGCCTGTGATGAAGAGGCAGCCTTAAATACCTCTGCAGCCTACGCTTTGAGAAATGGTCTTGCTCTCCTGTAGTACTGTGTGTGATCTCTACAGTGTAAAATAGTCACTTGCTCCCTTGTAGTACTGTGTGTGGACTGCAGGGTGTAGTCTTCTCACTTGCTTTCCTGTCAAACTGCTTCTAGTCCCTATGCTGTATTGTAGTGGCTGGTTTTCCTCTGGCACTGTAGTACTGTGTGTTGCTAGGAGGCTATAAAACAGACACAAGCTCTCCTGTAGTGCTCTGTGTGGTGTATAGGGTGGGAAATAGTCACTGGCTCTCCTGTAGTGCTCTGTGTGGTGTATAGGGTGGGAAATAGTCACTGGCTCTCCTGTAGTGCTCTGTGTGGTGTATAGGGTGGGAAATAGTCACTGGCTCTCCTGTAGTGCTCTGTGTGGTGTATAGGGTGGGAAATAGTCACTGGCTCTCCTGTAGTGCTCTGTGTGGTATATAGGGTGGGAAATAGTCACTGGCTCTCCTGTAGTGCTCTGTGTGGTGTATAGGGTGGGAAATAGTCACTGGCTCTCCTGTAGTGCTCTGTGTGGTGTATAGGGTGGGAAATAGTCACTGGCTCTCCTGTAGTGCTCTGTGTGGTATATAGGGTGGGAAATAGTCACTGGCTCTCCTGTAGTGCTCTGTGTGGTATATAGGGTGGGAAATAGTCACTGGCTCTCCTGTAGTGCTCTGTGTGGTATATAGGGTGTGAAATGGTCACTGGCTCTCCTGTAGTGCTCTGTGTGGTATATAGGGTGGGAAATAGTCACTTGCTCTCCTGTAGTGCTCTGTGTGGTATATAGGGTGGGAAATAGTCACTGGCTCTCCTGCAGTGCTCTGTGTGGTATATAGGGTGGGAAATAGTCACTGGCTCTCCTGTAGTGCTCTGTGTGGTATATAGGGTGGGAAATAGTCACTGGCTCTCCTGTAGTGCTCTGTGTGGTATATAGGGTGTGAAATGGTCACTGGCTCTCCTGTAGTGCTCTGTGTGGTATATAGGGTGGGAAATAGTCACTGGCTCTCCTGTAGTGCTCTGTGTGGTATATACGGTGTGAAATAGTCACTGGCTCTCCTGTAGTGCTCTGTGTGGTATATACGGTGTGAAATAGTCACTGGCTCTCCTGTAGTGCTCTGTGTGGTATATAGGGTGTGAAATAGTCACTTGCTCTCCTGTAGTTCTCTGTGTGGTATATAGGGTGTGAAATGGTCACTGGCTCTCCTGTAGTGCTCTGTGTAGTATATAGGGCGTGAAATAGTCACTAGCTCTCCTGTAGTGCTCTGTGTAGTATATAGGGTGTGAAATAGTCACTGGTACTCCTGAAGTGCTCTGTGTGGTATATAGGGTGTAAAATAGTCACTTGTTCTCCTGTAGTGCCCCATGAGATCTTCAGGGTGTGAAATAGTCACTGGCTCCCCAATAGTGCTGTATGGCCTGTAGGGTGTAAACTAGTCTCTGGTGCTCCTGCAGTAGTGCTGTGTGCCAAGTGGGTTGTAAAATGACCCACCTGAAGTATTGTCTATGGATTAAGATGAAAGGAGGAGTGTATTATGACTATTGCTCAGTAATAGCATTTGAACATAACTAGATCATTGTAATCTCTTTAGTCTTTTTTTGTCCATTTTCAGAATTATTTTTGCATTTATCTATTTCTTTAGAAGTCACATCTTTTTGTTTTGAAAGTTGCCATTGTTCAACATTGCAGGTTTGATGTTGATGAATGTGAATGGCATTTCTGCTCTAGATGGGGACAGGAGTGAGTGTCTTGTCTTTAATAGAATGTTTATTAAGGTAGTGCAGTGTTTTCCTGTCCCAGTAATACAACCCCTATTCCAATGAGGTTGGGACGTTGTGTAAAATGTGAATAAAAACAGAATGCAATGCTTTTCCAATCTCACAAACTCGCATTTTATTCACAATAGAACATGGACAACATATCAGATATTGAAAGTCAGACATTTTACCATATCATGAAAAAATTGGCTCATTTTGAATTTGATGGCAGTAACATATTTCAAAAGATTTGGGACGGGGCAACAAAAGACTGGAAAAGTAAGTGATAAGAATAAATTACAGCTAGAGGAGCATTTTGCAACTTACTGGGTTAATTGGCAACAGGTCCGCAACATGACTGACTATAAAAAGAGCATTTTAGAGAGGCAGAGTCTCTCAGAGGTAAAGATGGGCAAAGGTTTGCCAATCTGTGAAAAACTGGGTATAAAAATTGTGGAACAATTTAGGAAAACTGCTCCTCAATGTAAAATTGCAAAGACTTATAATCTACAGTACATAATGTCATCAAAACATTCAGAGAATCTGGAGAAATCTCTTCGCAGAAGGAACAAGTCTGAAGGTGAGTATTGGATGCTTGTGATCTTCCGGCCCTCAGGCAGATCTGCATTAAAAACGGGCCTGATTCTGCACTGGAATTCACTGAATGGGCTCTGGGACACCTCCAGAAATCATTGTCTGTGAACCTTGCAATCCACAAATTCAAGCTAAAGCTGTATAATGCAAAGAAGAAGCCATATGTGAATATGATCCAGAAACGCCGCCGTCTTCTCTGAGCCAAAATTCATTTAAAATTGACTTGGGCAAAATGGAAAACTTTTTAGTGGTCATATGAATAAAAATTTGAAAATGTTAATGGAAACCATGGATGCTGTGTCGTGCAGACGAAAGAGGAGCGGGACCATCTAGCTTATCAGCGCACAGTTCAAAAGCCTACATCTCTGATGGTATCTGGTTGCAGTGGTACCCATGGCGTAGGCAGCTTACACATTTGGAAAGGCACTATCAATGCTGAAAAGTATATAGAGGTTTTACAACAACATATGCTCCCATCCAGACGATGTCTCTTTCAGGGAAGGCCTTGCATATTGCAGCAAGACAATGCCAAGCCACATACTGCATCCATCGCAACAGCACGGCTTTGCAGTAAAAGAGTCCGTGTGCTGAACTGTCCTGTCTGCAGTCCTGACCTTTCACCAACAGAAAATAATTGGGGCATCATAATACAAAAAATCCGATAAAGAAGACCCAGAACTGTTGAGCAGCTAGAATCCTACTTCAGACGAGTGGGACGACACTCCCCTCCCAGAATTTTAGCAATTGGTCTCCTCAATTCCCAGACATTTACAGAGTGCGGTTAGAAGAAGAGCGAATACTAAACAATGGTAAACATGGCCCTGTCCCAACTTTTTTGAGATGTATTGCTGCCATAGAATTTAAAATGAGCGAATATTTTTTATTAAATGGTAAAATGTCTCACTTTCAACACTGATATGTTGTCTATGTTCTATTGTGAATAAAATGTCAGTTTATGAGATTAGCTAATCATTGCATTCTGTTTTTATTTACATTTTACACAACATCCCCACTTTTTTTGGAATTGAGGCTGCACCTCCGAGTTGAATGGCTGATCGATTATGCATTTAACATATGAACTGTGCAAGATCGTGGAAATGCTGGGTATAAAATGGGGATCGCGCACGTGGGAGACTGTGGGACATTTGGTATTGGGAACGGAAACGATGTGGACCCCAACCCTCTCAAAATGAGTCTGGCTGGGAGAATCTCGACTCAAAATGAATTTGGCCATCGATCAGGTGTAATTTGCTTTTGAAATCGGCCCCAAGTTGTCATTGTGAAGTAAGATGCAACTAACCTGAGGTGGTAATCACCAGCGCTGCTCAGTTTTTGAGTTCAGGATGCCTTATGTTTACACCAGCTCTCTGTCCTCCCTGCAGCAGCACAATGACCGGAGTGGAGTTCCTCGCTCAAGAGAAAATCTGGTTTGACAAGTTCCGCTACGATGAAGCAGAGTGTCGCTTCTACGAAAGAATGAATGGCCCCACCCACCCTCCACAGGTACGGTCTTCTAGCTGTCAGGTAGAATGACTACACCCGAGGTTCAGATTGACCGGGGTTAACTCGGAACTGAAACATTTAATAACTTAAAGTATAAACTGTTTTGCTGGCCAAATCATTGTTGTCTTTATCACATGCATAATAATGTTAAACGGGAATCATATGAGCGTCGTGAGAGCAGTGAGAGGTATGATGTTTCAGTCAATCGTTTACCTGCCTGTGCACTTTGAACTGTGCAGTTCCTGCTGATTGGCTGATGGAGAAATCATAAGGGGGGGTCAGGGCTAATCCCACGTGCGTCTCTCCCTGCATTTTAAGTGGGGAGTGCTATAAGTTCTAATCACAGAGCCCAAGAATGTTGAGGAACATTAGTGATGGATTGTGAATGTGAACCTCACAGGTGGTGAATGTGACCCCAGACAGGTCCCAGTTTGTACGCCGTGCTCTTTATTAGCCGTATCAGGTGAGCTGAAGCTGGCTTGGGGGACCTCCAGATCAGATTTTGCAACCAGTAGTGTGCAGAGTGTAATGTGAATATAGGCCACTAGATGGCAGTATTTACCTTTTTTTTGTTAAGCTCAGACTGGAGTCATGTTTAGACATGTCCTGAACATGTCTGGGGCAAGTCTCAGAAAATTAAAAAAAAGAGGTCTAAATGTGGGTGGGGTCTGCAAAAGAGTATATCAGGAAAAGAATTGTGACAGTAAAGTAGTAGGAGAAATTGCAAGAAGATGACCAGACCTGCCATTCTGTTCAAGACCTGTGACGTTTCTTTTGTGGATTTCTTTGCCTGTATTTGAGCATTTTCTTCATCCAGGACATCACAAGGCCACCCCACCAAAAAGGGACTGTAATTATTTGTTTTTTCTTATTTATCAATCTTGGTCTTTAGTTGTAGGTTGTTATTAGTCTTTGTCTTTGTTAAAAATTAAATGTGTTTTAGTTGTTAAAACTGTATTTGTCATCCCTTGCTGTTGCTGTTGTGTTATAAATGTAATAACAAATTGGGGCCATAACAAATTGGGGGCTCGTCCGGGATAGACCATTGTGTGAGTAATTTATTGAAAATCTAACATTCCAAATTGTGAAATTGTTTTTGTGAATTTTCCTAGATATATATTGACAACAGCAATGGATGATTTCTTGGCATCACCAACCGTAGGGGTTTTGAAGTCTTTTAAAAAGACAGAACTGCTAGAAATTTGCAGACAGTTGGAGCTGACAGAGGTGAAACCAGCCATGCGAAAAGCAAGACTGGCTAGAGAGATAGTTGAATATTACATTGATGAAAATGTGTTTGCACCAGGAGATCTGGAACAGTTTCCAATGGAAAATCCAAATATAGAAATGGAACTTAAATTAAAAATGATAGAGATTGAAAGGGAAGAAAAAGAAAAACAAAGGCAGTTTGAGTTGGAAAAATTAGCAAGAGAAGAGAAAAAAGAAAGGGAGGAAAAAGAGAAAGAAAGGGAGGAAAAAGAGAAAGAAAGGGAGGAAAGAGAAAAAGAAAGGGAGGAAAAAGAGAAAGAAAGGGAGGAAAGAGAAAAAGAAAGGGAGGAAAAAGAAACAAAGAGAATTTGAGAGGGAAGAAAAAGAAAAACAAAGAGAATTTGAGTTAGAAAAATTTGCAAGACAGAGAGATTTTGAATTAGAGAAATTCGATAGAGAAGAAAGACTCCAAATGGAGCAACTAAAAATAAAAATTCAAACTGAAAATAAATTTTGTGCCAGTCAGGAGGTAAAACTGGTGCCTCCATTTTCGGAAAAGGATGTTGACAACTATTTCCAGTGTTTTGAAAAGGTAGCAAAGAGTTGCCAGTGGCCAAAGGAACACTGGCCTCTGATGTTGCAAACTGTCCTCAAGGGTAAAGCTCAACAAGCCTATTCGGCTTTGTCTGCAGATGATTCCTCTGATTATGAGGTTGTCAAAAAGGTTATTTTGAGAGCTTATGAGTTGGTTCCAGAGGCTTACCGACAGAAATTCAGAGGTCTGAAGAAATCTGAAAATCAGACTTATGTTGAATTTGCTAATGAAAAGCAGGTTTGCTTTGAGCGCTGGTGTACTTCTATGGAGGTCAAGGATGATTTCAACTCACTAAAAGAGATGGTGTTAGTTGAAGAATTCAAGAACTGTGTTAAAGATGATGTTAAGACCTACCTTAATGAGAAGCAAGCACTGAATTTGCAATCAGCTGCCAAATTTGCAGATGAATATGTTCTCACTCATAAGTCCAAATTTCAGTCTAGCAGTAATAATAGATGGTCCCAATTTCAGAAAAAGGGTTATGGTGATACCCAAGATTCCTCACCCAAAGACAAAGACAAATCTGGTGATGGTGCTCAGAAATCCAGTAACAGGTCTGATCAAAGTGTGAAAGCTGACAGTGACAAAAGTGGTCTAGTTTGCAGTTATTGCAAGAAATCTGGTCATGTTACAACTAACTGTTGGTTCCTTAAAGCTAAGAAAGAAAAAGAAAAGGATACCAAACCAAATGCCTTTGTGAAAACAAGGTTAGAAACCCCTGTAGTAGATAACCGATCTGCTAAATTGCCTGCTTCTTGTGGGGCTAAAAAGCCTAATACAGCTGACTTTGTGAGGGAGGAATTTCTTCCATTTGTGTCAGAGGGATTTGTGGCTCTGAATGAGCATACTACTCCTGTCCCCATATATATCCTAAGGGATACCGGAGCTTCTCAGTCACTTTTGTTGATGGACTCCTTGGAGTTACGTGATGAGACCGCTTCAGGGGATTTCATACTTGTACAAGGTATTGAAGGGAGGACTGTATCTGTACCCCTGCGCTCTATATTCTTAAAGTCAGATTTAGTTACAGGACAGGTAAAGGTGGGACTCATGTCAAGTCTACCTATAAAGGGTGTTTCTCTGTTGCTAGGCAATGACCTGGCTGGGGGCAAAGTAGTTCCCCCTGTACATCTTACTTCACAGCCGAGCACTGAAGATGGGGATGAGGACCCATCTCTGTATCCTTCTTGCGCAGTGACTCGTGCTATGGCCAAGAAGGCTAAAGAAGAAGATGATGTGGTGCCGTCCAGTACATTGAATAGTCAGAACTCAGGTGGTTCGCCTCATGACTCTGATTGGCCTACTATGGTTTCTCCGTTTGAGGACTTATCAGATACTTTTATCAGTTCTCTATTCAGCCAGCCGGATGGGTCTGGTGATTCTGATGTGTCTGGAGACTTGTCTCTGTCCAGAAAGCGGTTGATTGAGGAGCAAACTAATGATCCTGAAATTTGTGTACTAAAGAGGAGAGCCCTTCCTGATAAAGAAATAGACGCAGTTCCAGTTGGGTATTATCTCAAGGATGGTGTGTTGATGCGGAAGTGGCGCCCTCCTGATATCCCTGCCAATGCAGATTGGGCAGTGGTCAGGCAAATTGTTGTTCCGAAGGTCTATAGGAATGAGATCTTAACAATGGCTCATAGTTTACCTTTAGGAGGTCATCTTGGTGTTAACAAGACTGTTGATAAGATCATGAAACACTTCTTTTGGCCTGGGCTTCGGAAAGACGTTTCCAACTTTTGCAAAACCTGTCACACTTGTCAGGTAGTTGGAAAACACCAGTTAGACCCACCTGTAGCTCCATTGCAGCCTATCCCAGCATTTGGGGAGCCATTCTCTAGGGTCATTGTTGATTGCGTTGGTCCATTACCCAAGACTAGATCTGGAAATCAGTACTTGTTGACAATCATGTGTGCATCTACCAGATTCCCCGAAGCCATACCTCTACGTAACATCAAGGCAACTGCAATCTCGAAGGCTTTGATAAAGTTCTTCACGTTGTTTGGCCTTCCCAGGGAAATTCAGTCAGACCAAGGTAGCAATTTCACTTCAGGATTGTTTCAGCAGGTTGTGTATGAACTAGGTGCAAAGCAGATTCTTTCTAGTGCCTATCATCCAGAAAGTCAGGGTGCCTTAGAGCGGTTTCATTCCACTCTCAAGACAATGATGAGGACTTATTGTTATGACCATGAGAAAGACTGGGATGAAGGTGTTCATTTGCTGTTGTTTGCAGCTAGAGAAGCAGTGCAGGAGTCTACTGGATTCAGTCCATTTGAGCTAGTGTTTGGTCATGAAGTGAGAGGACCTTTGCTATTATTGAGTGAACAATGGCAAGAGAAAGAGCCGCATATCAGTCTGTTAGACTATGTTGGCAAGTTCAAGGAAAGATTGCGTGCAGCTTGTGACCTTGCCAAAGAGAACTTGAAATCAAGTCAGGGAAAAATGAAAACTTGGTATGATCATAAGGCTAGAAGCCGTGAGTTTAAACCAGGAGAAAAGGTCCTTGTGTTGTTTCCCTTGCAGTCAAATCCATTGCAGGCTAGATTTCATGGTCCTTATGAAATTCTGACAAAACTCAATGATCTCAATTACATTGTGAAGACTCCAGATAGGAGAAAACCAAAACAATTGTGTCATATTAACATGCTAAAGCCTTATCATGACAGAAATGCTAGGGTTGCAGCTGTCACTTCAGATTCTCCAATGGTCAAAACGTGTGAAGATGAGGGGGAGTTTCAAGATGATGAACCAAGAATTAAAGCTGAAGTTCTTTCATGTAAATTGTCAAACACTGAAGTGTTGCAAAATCTTGATGTAAAACTCCAGCACTTAGAACCCTCACAGAGAGATCAGTTTGAAAGGTTGATCAAGAAATATGAGGATTTGTTTCCTGATGTTCCAAAGAGAGTTACTATAGCCTCTCATGATGTAGATGTTGGTGATGCCAAACCAATAAAACAGCATCCATACCGGATGAATCCTGAAAAGAGAAAGATTGCTGAGAAAGAGGTTGAGTACATGTTAAAACATGATATTATCAGACCCTCCAACTCCGATTGGAGTTCACCCTGTGTGCTAGTTCCAAAACCTGATGGAAGTACTAGATTCTGTACAGATTATCGCAAAGTCAATGCTGTAACTAAAACTGATGTGTTTCCAATACCTAGGATTGATGATTGTATTGATAGTGTAGGGCAAGCAAAGTTTCTGACCAAGATTGATTTATTGAAGGGTTATTGGTGTGTGCCTTTAACTGAGAGGGCCAAGAGCATCTCTGCTTTTGCCACACCATCTGGATTGTACCAGTATGAAGTCCTACCCTTTGGCATGAAAAATGCCCCAGCCACGTTCCAAAGGAAGATACAGTCTACAATCGCCGGATTGCCACACACGGGTGCGTACATCGATGACCTGATCACATGGAGTGACTCCTGGGTAGAACATCTAAAAGATGTAGCGACGTTGTTCCAGCGCCTGACCCAGGCTAACCTGACTGTTAACCTGAGCAAGAGTGACTTTGGTTGTGCTACTGTCACCTATCTTGGCTACGTCATAGGCCAGGGTAAGGTGGCACCCATAAATGCTAAAGTCCAAGCCATCATGGACTTTCCAGTTCCTGACAACAAAAAAGCTTTGCGCCGCTTCCTTGGAATGATCGGGTACTACCGCAAGTTCTGCAAGAACTTTGCTGAGATTGCTCTCAGTCTAACTAACCAACTGAAGAAAGGCGTAAAGTTCACCTGGGATGATGCATGCCAGAGAGCCTTCGATCACCTGAAGTCTCTGCTGTGTCACTTCCCCGTGCTCAAATCTCCTGACTTCAACAAACCGTTCTCCATCGCGGTCGATGCTAGCGACCAAGCTTGTGGATCTGTGCTCCTACAGAGAAGTGACTCTGATGACATTGAGCATCCCGTGGCATACTTCTCCAGGAAGTTCAATCGCCACCAAAGGAACTATTCCACAATAGAGAAGGAACTGTTGGCTCTGGTCCTTTCTTTACAACACTTTGAGGTTTATGTTTGTACAGGACAAAAGCCAATGATTGTGTACACTGACCACAATCCGTTAACGTTTTTGAGTAAGATGAAAAACAAGAATCGGAGATTGTTGAATTGGAGTTTGATTTTACAGGAGTTTGACTTGGAAATTAAGCATGTGAAGGGTACAGACAATGTAATTGCTGATTGCTTATCC
The DNA here is from genome assembly GCA_029721435.1 of Gymnothorax reevesii. Taxonomy (NCBI): domain Eukaryota; kingdom Metazoa; phylum Chordata; class Actinopteri; order Anguilliformes; family Muraenidae; genus Gymnothorax; species Gymnothorax reevesii. The sequence goes on from CM056575.1 coordinate 143,775,186, forward strand.
CGTGTTTGAATGTGTATATATATATCATGTGTTTGAATATTGTATGATATGTATATATAGACAAGTGTTCACTTAACCATTTTGTATTGAAAAGAAAAAATTTTGCCTTTATGAGTCAAAATTTTTCCCTTTTGGAATGGAGGTGTAATGTGAATATAGGCCACTAGATGGCAGTATTTACCTTTTTTTTGTTAAGCTCAGACTGGAGTCATGTTTAGACATGTCCTGAACATGTCTGGGGCAAGTCTCAGAAAATTAAAAAAAAGAGGTCTAAATGTGGGTGGGGTCTGCAAAAGAGTATATCAGGAAAAGAATTGTGACAGTAAAGTAGTAGGAGAAATTGCAAGAAGATGACCAGACCTGCCATTCTGTTCAAGACCTGTGACGTTTCTTTGGTGGATTTCTTTGCCTGTATTTGAGCATTTTCTTCATCCAGGACATCACAAGGCCACCCCACCAAAAAGGGACTGTAATTATTTGTTTTTTCTTATTTATCAATCTTGGTCTTTAGTTGTAGGTTGTTATTAGTCTTTGTCTTTGTTAAAAATTAAATGTGTTTTAGTTGTTAAAACTGTATTTGTCATCCCTTGCTGTTGCTGTTGTGTTATAAATGTAATAACAAATTGGGGCCATAACAAGAGTGATGGAAAGAATACGTTTCCAATTTCAAACGCTTATTTTTTTTTTTTATTCTTCCTTTTCTTGTGCCTAAAATGACATCATTAAGGAGACTTGGATCCAGAAAATGAAATGGGGAAAGGGAAATTTTGAAATTCTCCGGGAGATTTTGTGAGGGGAAACCTGATTTTGTCCTTGGAGGGAGTACGCTATTTTTGTTGTAGAAATGACGTAAATCATTGAAAGGAAGTGATTTTTTGACTGTGAAGGTCCTGAAAATGGTGGCTGATGAATCAGTTTTATTGTCATTATTGGGCTAATTAATGCTGGGATTTTTTCTTTGATATTTACTGGTTAATTGCCTAACCTACTTGCTTTTGGGCTGTGGATTTGACTTGGGACTAGTGGGCGAAATCCTCTATTCAGTGCTGGATGTTAGTCCACACACAGTCCACCGCTTGAATCCCCACCAATTATGAAATTAAATAAATTTCAATGAACTAAGCAGTCCTATGTGTATAGAATATTCCACGATATGATGTGGCAAGATGTAGTCCCATACAGCGCTTAACAAATTTACTGGACCACCTGTCATAAAAAAACGAGAAAACACGAATATTGAAGAAATTTCTCAAAAACTTGTTTAAAACTAAAAATAATTTTATTTCTTTGGCAAATAACAAACTGAAACCACCAAATAGTTCTTATTCAAACTTAAAAACAAAACAAATATATATATTTGGCCTTGATAATGGCTTGCATTCTTGCATTCAATCACTCAATCACTAAAACTAATTTATGTTCAGGAATTTGAGAAAATTACTCTTATTTGACATCTTGATTTAAAATAAATAAATAAATTATGTGCTTAATTATTTTTTCTGCTTTTTTGTAAAACGGTATATTTGAAAATTCATGGATAACAACAATAATTATTTTAGCATTAAAAATATCATTTCAGTTAGAGAGCTTGCACATACTGGTGGATTGGCCATTACAGAAAAATAAAATTATTTTGGTAATTACCAAACCTGTTAATTTAGGGCAGGTGTAGCATAAACCTTGCATTGGGTGGTGTTTTAATAAATTTGTTAAGCACTGTATATAGGCCTCATTTATTGATGGTTAACCTTTTGACTGGAAACCTTGGAGAGCCCCGGAGTCGCTCTGTCCACGTGGACCGCTGGCTGTACCACACAAGACCGTGGGTTTTTTTTTTTTTTTATACCAGTAGTGCTTGAAACACCTCACCAGTTTATACAGAACTGTTGTGAAGTGTGCAGTCCAGTCTCCATATTCACTACGCATTGGTTTAACATTTCTGTTATAGACATGTATTGCCAGCAAACAATTCACCCTGAACTTTTTCCTCCAGCTCTTAAGAATCATTCTAATCTGTGTTCAGAAGTGAGCTGGTTGTCTTATTGACTGGCTTTAAGTGAGATGAATGATGGGGAAGCCTCACTTAACTCCGCTTACCTGCCACCCCAGTTCCAAAAAAGTTGTCACATTTTTGGAAATCGCAAATAAACTAAACAATTAGTTGTCACTAACTTGACTATGTCCCCCCGCCGCATGTACATGTTGGTGCTACATATGAGAAACATGGGTCTACTGGTTCTTGAGATATTGCGTAAACAAGGTTTACAAAGGCAAAATCTAAGTAATCGTGCTGTGACCTTGAAAATGACCTGAAGGTCACCAAAATTGACTGGTGTCGCAGGAACCCCAAGTACATGTTGGCGGTAAATATGAGCAAAATCGGTCCACTGGTTCTTTAGATATTGCGCTAACACCAACGGGACGGACATACAGAAGAAGCTGATTATTATGTCCCCCGCTCTTCGCTTTGTGGCAGTGGGAGACAAGAAGGAGCAATTTTTTTTTTTTTGGATACAAAGGGTGTTCGTTCTCTGCTGCAACGAAAACACTACAACACATTACTTGATGCTTTAACTTAAGATGTTTATTTATTTATTTATTTAACAGCCTCTGAGGAAGTTGGCCCATGGCAATTATGGACTAATAATGATGTCACAAATTGCAGTAATAAGGTGGTGTTAAACAAGTGAGCTTATTGTGTTACACTATGAGAGGAGCTTCCAAGAAACAAGGGCAAAGGTGAGTTGATGCTCACCAATTTACAGACAGATGTGTGAGCTTATAATCTGTTGCTTTGAGGACTAGTTTCTTCCAAGACAAATTGGTTGGATTTTGGGCATTTAACCCTGTACTGTCAGCAATGCGATCGAGTATTGGGGCGTCTGGGACGTTATTTTTTTTATTTGCACATGTGAAAGACATATTACAAGAGAGATCACTCTAGAAGAGTGAGTTAAAAAGAAGGAAAAAGAAATGTGCGGATGAGGTGCGAAGCCCGAAAGGGCTTACAGAGCAGCCTCACCCTGACCTTATAAATGCTTAGTCAAGAAAGTAATTAATGTACATCCTATGGGAAAAATAAAGGATAAGTAATTGAAAATAAGATGAAAACGATAAAATACAGGACGGCAAAAAAACAACTTAAAAAATGACCAGAATGAAAAAAAATAATAACAAATGAAGGTAAACCAGAACAAACTAATTAAAAGAAATAATAGCAAACACAGATTGCATCACAAATGAACTGGTCTTAGGAGACCTGTATACATAGTGGTCTAATAATTTCAAGAACAGTCTCTTTTTAAATATTGGCAAGGAGGGGGCATTGTCAGCAAGATTGTGATGTTCATTCCACGCAGTACTCCCTTTGTATTTGACAGAGTACTGCCCTCTGCTGTTGTGGCGGAGGGGAAGATGCAGGTGTTCTGCTTGTCTTGTCCTATATGAGTGAAAAATGAAATTCCTGCAGAAATATTGTTGAAAGCAATTGGGCAGTTCTTGATTTTGATGAATTACTTTATAAATAAAAGTGCATATTTGTATGATATTGATATCAAATATGGTTATGATCCTTAGTTTATAAAATAGTGGAGAGGATGGAGCTCTAGGGTTTGAGATTGTAGCAGGTCTAACAAATTGTTTTTGTAGTCAGTGAAGCTTCTTGAGTTTGGTTGGGCTGGTATTGGCCCACACTATGTTACAATAAATAATGTATGGATATATTAAGATATAATACAAAACAAGTAAACTAGATCCATTAAGAAATTAACTGATCTTTCTGATGATACCCAGAGACTTAGACACTTTTTTGCCACAAAAGCAATATGTTCTTTCCAAGTACAATTTTTGTCAACCATGACACCAAGAAAGGGAGCAGACGATCCCTTTTTAATTTCGGAGCCTTCAATAAAGAGCTTAACTTCATCCAGGTTATACTTTTTCCAACCTGAAAATAGTATGAAATTGGTTTTATTTATGTTAAGAGACAGTTTATTCAATTTGAACCATTTTGAATAAGCTTGTATGCCTAAATTGGCCTCTTTTAAAAGAGTTTAAGTGTTTATTAGAAATAACAATGTTTGTATCATCTGCAAATAAGAGAGGTAAAATTGTACTTGGAACTGTGGCAAGATCATTAATATAAATTAAAAATAATAACGGACCCAGAATTGAGCCTTGAGCCACACCACATGACAATGTTACCGTTAGACTTACAGTTATTAAAATGAACATTTTGTTGGCTATCGGTAATATAGCTTTTTAACCATTGAAAAATATTACCTTGGAAACCGTATCTATGTAGTTTTGATAGCAATATTTTGTGGTTCACTGTATCAAACACTTTTGATAGGTCCAAGAAAATTGCTATAGTATATTCATTATTGTCAAGAGCAGTAGAGATTTTTTCAAAAGGATCTAACAAAGCCATGTAAGCAGAATGATTCTTGCGGAAGCCATATTGATGGTTGTATAGTATATTATTTGAATTAATATGTTGTAGAATTCTTTTTTAAACTTTTGAAAAATTCTCAAAACCACTACTGAATATACGTGATCTCCAATCCTGCAGACAGCACTTACTTAGGAGCCTTCATGTGACTGTTATGGATATGACAACATGGGCTTGGAAATGCTTTGGCGTACCTTTGTCAGTCGACTTTATTCACTGCTGCATCCACAGATGCAAGATAAAGCTGCGCTATGCAATGAGGAATCGACGCTCTTCAAAGGCACCGCCAAGTTCTCTGGGCTCTGTTTCGTCTGAGATGGACAGCTGCACTATAGAAGCATATTTTGTGGTCCAGCGAGTCAACGTTTCAAGTGGTTTTTTGGAAAAACAGCTGCCGTGTTCTCTGAACCAAAGACAATAAAAGTGATACTCATAAACTGCTGGATTCAGCTGCTTGTTAATCTTACCGCCTGTGGTTGTGCTAATGGCTAATTGATTGATTAATTAGTGAGTGACGCTCTAGTCTCATCACAGCACTCCTTTCTAAGCCTTCCTTATCCAGGAGTAAAAAGGAAAACCCAAGCTGTATTGGACTCTGGTCCAAAAGCCGGCTTCTGTCATGGTATGGGGGTCTGTCAGAGGGCATGGCAGGGGTTTCTTGTGTGATGTGAATAGAGGCCACTAGATGGCAGAATTTACCTTTCTTTTATTAAGCCCAGACTGGAGCTAGGTTGGGGCAAGTCCCCGAAAATTAAAAAAAAAAGGTCTAAATGTGGGTGGGGTCTGCAAAAGAGTATATAAGGAAAAGAATTGAGACAGTAAAGTAGTAGGAGAAATTACAAGAAGAAGGATACATGTGACCAGACCTGTCATTCTGTTCAAGACCTGAGAAGTTTCTTTTGTGGATTTTTGCCTGTGTTTGAGCATTTTCCTCACCCAGGACATCACCAAGCCACCCCACCAAAACAAGGGACTGTAAATATGTCTGTTTTTTTTTTTAATATATTCAATCTTGGTCAGTAGCGTAGTTAGGTGTTTAGTTGTCTTTGTTCATTAAATGTGTTTAAGTTTTTAAAACTGTGTCTGTCATCCCTTGCTGTTGCTGTTGTGTTGTAAATTGTAATAACAAATTGGGGCCATAACACTTGTTCCAGGGACGTCCCTGCATTTTCCTGCAAGACGTCACCAAACCACATTCTGCTCGGATTACAAGTGCTGCATGGCTGCTTAAGTGATAGTGTGTGTGCGAGAATGGCTTGACTGCAATCCCGATATATCCCCATAGAAATATATGGCACATTAATGAAGCGAAACATACGGCAACAAAGGCCCTGTACACATGCGGCTGAAGAGCTGCATCATTGAAGACTAGGAGAACATTCTGGAAGCTTGACTTCACTTCTGTGTGCAAACATGGAATGAGAGCCATTAAAAACGAAGCGATACTACAGCGGTGAACGGTTGACCGTGTCAACATTCTTGGCCTCTGTTGTAGTCATCATATTGAATATTTTAAATAAGAGAATAAATTTGCGTTAGAACATCAGATAACGTGTCGCACTTTTTTCAGAAAAGGAGTGGGGTAAATGGACTTTTCAAATCAGCCCTGTTTAGTTTATAATTGCATTTTCCTTGATATGCCAACCTTTTTGGAGTTAAGGTTGTAATCAGAGTAGTGGACTAGATCAAATTTGGTGATTATTTGTTTATTTTAGATTTTCAATTTTGTGATTTAAATATCATTATGATGGCCAGCGACAATCCTTGCCTGTCTCCATGAGCCGTGCCTGTGACTCCCATTGCTTTGAGCTGATATTTGAACTGGTAAAGGATATTCAAATTCACTAATCCCGGTTATCTCACTAGCCCATCTCAGTTTAGAGAGGACAGAATGACTCCCAGGATAAGCCACTGCGATGAGTCCATGGCTTTTGCTGTCCTTCCTCAGGCCACTGAACCTGTGTCGTTGTCACATGGGTTGTATCATCCTGTTGGATTTTGGTTGTGACATCCGGTCTTAGGACAGTGCCTAGAGTGAATACTCTAAAATGGCCTTGGCCAGCTGAAGACTTTCCCTGGGTTTGTCTCCCCTGCAGTGATGTTTGTCCAGGTGTGAGCCTCCCTTTGGGGTCAGAAGAAGAATGCATTGCGCGAGTGTTTGTGTGACCGTTCCTTTGTTTGTAATCCTGCTGCTCTGCTCTTGTTGCTAAGCCAGAGTGGCTCCCATATGAACTCACATGCATGTAGTGTGTGTTTGTGTGTGTGTGTGTGTGTGTGTGCGCGTGCGGCCGCTGACCGCCTCTCTGTGCTGCCCTCTGTCCCTGCTGCAGGACGCTGGAGCTAACACCATCCTGCAGGACATTGCCCGAGCTCGCGAGAATATCCAGAAATCCCTCGCCGGCGTGAGTACTGCAGTCTAACCCAGCTGCTCCGCCTCCCCTCCTCCACTCACTCGCCCTCACCCTCCTCATCCTCCTCTTCCTCATCTACCCTTCCCTACTCTCCCTCCCTCCCCCAAACACTCCGTATCCCCATGCAGAGTTTCACTATACATTCATGATTATTTGTGATGACACGGCCTGTCGGAAATTTACTCAGAACGCTTGGCGCCAGTTGCGTGTTGCGCAGCATTGGTAATGGGCGCGTTCGTAGTGCTCCATGAGGCATCGTGGGATTGTTATGAGTGCACTGTAATTGGCCCTCAACGACTGGTTTTGAAGGTCCCTGCTTGACCCAAAACCGCTTGAGTTTCGATGCTCCTCGGCGAGGTTGGACTGCAGATAAATTCAGCCGTTTTTCGTCAGCTGAGCTCATTGCCCTCTCCTCCGAAGCAGAAATTATTTCTGTAGGTCACCGATAACCTACTCTGCTACTGAAGATCTATCGCCCTTTAGCATTTCACTCCAACCCTGACCACAGCTAGAGCATGGCTGCCCAACCCTGTTCCGCTAGACTCCCGAAATGCCCCTGCCTACATCTCCCACAACTAACTCTCTGGGGCTGCAGGATTGGCTGACTTGCGCGCATCTCTGATCAATTTGTCCTGATAACTAATAACTGACACATTCCATTTTCTGCGACTGGCACATCTCTCCTTCTTTTGAGCCCTGATAAAAGCGTTATCTGCTCTGTCTGCTTGGGGATAATTTGCTTGCCTTCACCTTGCTGTTCAAATTTCTGACTTTCTCTGTCTGCTTGCTATAAAATTGATGCAGTATGTGTATGGTACGTATATTACCAGTAGAGGGCGTTAGTCTACAGTTTGGCCAAGGCTCTATTTAATGGTTTTCACCTAAAGTACCCAGTAGTTTTAGTTCTAGGGACTACTTTTCGAGGAACTAAAACATTCCTTTGGCCCATTGTCCCCCATGTTTCCCTTGTGCTCGAAAGACTTAAGAAGATTGAGCAAATTATTCTGTTGATGGGTGAAAGAAAACATCAGCAGTGTTCAGAACACCATATGGGTTGCCATTTTTAATTCCTGCTGGATTTCGCCCTCAACATGGGCTACTTGTGCAGCAAGGCCTGTACTTTAAATTCTGTTTTTCTGAGGCATAATTTCTGTGGTTTTGTGTTGAAGCATCATGTACCAAAAATGAACTGGTTTGCAGCTGCAGGTTTAAAATAGCAGTTAATAGCAGTTAAAATAAAATGAGTTATTTTATTTTAAAACGAGCATGTACTCGACCAATCAAACGTTCAGCACTACAAGCCCCACCCCCAAAGGTCCTGTACTGATGGAAAGTACGGTCAAGCACGGACTTATTTGGAGGGTAAAATAACATCTCTGGAAATTAATACAGACCCTCATTGCTGCAGTGCTAAGTGCAAGCAGAGGAGTGAGAGTTCCTCAGTAGGTTCCTGGTCCCTGGGGAAAGTTCTAGCGCTCAAAACACAGCTTTAGTTTTATTATACCCCCGCCTCAAATGAGCTGGGGGCATTACCTCTGCACCCCTTCTGTCCGCCATCTGGGCGTCCGGCCATAAACTTCTTGTTTCCACGCAATAACTAAAGAATGTCTCGTCCGATCCTTCTCATTTCTTGGTGGTGTATGGGGGGCTGGTAGAGGAAGGTTCCTTTCGAAAACCAGCGCCGTGCGATATCCAGTATGGCCACGACGGCAGCCATGTTGATTTCTGTTTCCATGCAATAACTAAAGAACTCCTCATGTTCATTCCAAAACCAGTTCTTTTTTAACATGTTTAACTTTCAGTATTATTCACTATCTCTATTCACCATGCTAATCTAGCAAACTATTCAATCTTAACCCCCATACAGGCGGGGGCATATGCTCCGCGTTCCTCTTGTTGTTCTAGTTTGTACTATTCTGAGGTTGAAGTCTGATGTGCTGTAAGTAATGGTCTGTGAAACTGCAGAGGTTGCACAAACAGTCTTAATTAAAAAAAAAAAGTAATTACCTGGCCTCTCTTATTGAGAGACACACAGGGGTGATTTTGGATGTTTGGGTGGTTCGGACAGGTTTGCTCACCTGCCTTTAGGCCATTTTACACCAAAGATGAAACCGAAAAACAAAACGGCAATGCATCTCTTCAAAAATTGGAACCCATGTATATCTATGAGCTTATCCACACCGAATCCAAAAATGTCCCTTTTTGCCGTTCTTTCGTTCAGTCTGTTTTTTCGTTTTTGTCTTTGGGGTGAAAAGGTCTTTAATTTGCGGAGGACTTCTGATGTCTTTATGGTACTTAACACTTCTGCTCCATGGACACAGCTTGATTCAGAGCCCCAAACTAGCATGAGTTCAGCCCAACCTCCCACCCTGCTGCCATCTCATCATTGGTTTAATGAAGTGGGTCTGGCCAATGCCTCAGTCTACGGTGTGTTAGTTGGGACTGTGCTGCCTGGTGGAATTCATAGCGCAATGGTCTGGATGTTTTGGTCTGGAATGCAACCGCAGTTGGTGTGCATGAGTTTCAAATAGATGTGTGTGTGTGTGGGCTTGTATTGCTTGCTTGTGAAGACCACATGCCATGCATGAGAAACGGCAGCTTTTGTGCGGACATTTGGCGTTGTGAGGACATTTTAGCTGATCCTCACAGTAAATCACGGAGGATTGCAGTTTAGGGTTACAGTAACAATCTGAGTTATGTTATGCTTAGGATGAGCTAAAATTTGCCTCATGCTGCCATTTTTGGAAAGGCTGTACAGAATGAATGGAAGGCAATACTCACAAGTATAGTAATACAAGTGTGTGTGTGTGTGTGTGGACAAAGGTGTAGGGGATGCTGCGTTCAGACTTGCCCCCACAAAGCAAACGAAAGCCCCTCGCTCTGCCCCGCCGCCCATCTCTGGTCTCTTTCACCTTCTTCTTCTGCGGTTTTCCTCTTACCCATCTCTCCTTCTGCTTCCTTCACCCCGACTAACCCCTCCTCCACCCTAGATGAAGACATCTCTGCAGCCTGGAAAAGGGCGCTCTCGCACTCCCCAAAATCGCCGTTCCCAAACTGTAAGTCCCACCCCCAACCCCCAAATCATGAACTCAGCCCTCCAGCCGGCCTCCTGAGTGGTGCATGTTCCATCGTCCTGCGCCCTTAATTGACCAATCGGATTGTGGCTTGCCGTGACAAACGTGCTTGTTTTTGGCTGGGTTTTTCCCCTCGCAGTTTGGACCAGCCTGTGCCGTGGTGTGTGTGCATGTGTGTGTCTGTGTTGTTGTTTGGAAAGAGAATGTCTTTGACACAGGGTTTAGTGAGGCAGAGGTTCGGGCTGTGTTGTTGACATCTGCCCGCTGTCTCAGTGTTTTACTGCCACCTTATGTGGACAAATGCAAGAAGTACTGTTTAGAAATGATCATATTTACTAATAAATGCTTGTATTTCAGCATGAGCTAAGGTACAGTATGCTGATAGGATTGGATTTTATGTTTGGTTTGATGATTACCTGGGTACCTCCTGGAGCTAACTCTCCTGTAGTACCATGTGTGGCCTGTAGGGTGTAGAATATTCACTGACTCTCCTGCAGTACAGTTTGTGAATTTCAGGGTGTAAAATGGTGACAGTAGTTCCCATAGTTCTCATGGTGGCCTGAAATAGTGATTTGCCTCCCTGCAATTACTGTGTGTCATCTGGTGTTGAAATGTGGTTTTAATAAAGCAGTAGATTGATTAATTAGGAATGAGCAATAAATAAATTCAGAATCCTTAACATTTGAGTTTGGCTGTGCCTACTGTGACTTCAGTGTCAGTGTTGTTCTGTGGTGTTTCCCAGCCCAGCATGTGGCTCTGCTGTGCGGCTCCATGGTGACACGCCCTTCTCTTCAGCAGCCCTGCCCTGCAGGAAGTTCAGGGGGGTTTCTTCCCTTTGCTCATTTGTCACTTCCTTCCTTCCTTTCCTTGGGCCCAACCGTGAATTCTGTTTAGATTGGCCATCGATAAGGAACTTCTTTCCTGCTAAATGAGACTTCAAGGAGTCTCAATGCTGGAGTAAGGAGCTAATCAATTATTTTTTCAGGAGGTGTGAATGTATGTTTTTTTTTTTTCTTTTTTCCTCCTTCCAGAACAAATTGTGTATAAATTCTTGCCCTTATGGCCCACCTCTCCACATGTCCCTTGATGGTTACCAACATTGCTTCGAAGTGGTGTTGAGGTTGCTAGGATGTTCCAATTCGCCATTTCACCCCACCTCCATTCCCTATTTTCACCTCCTACCTTCTCCTATGAGTGGAGCTGAGATTTAAGGGGTATTAAGGAAAGTATGGAAGGATGTAACAAAAAGCAGTTGGAATGAGCCCCAGGTCCCCCATGGTCATGAGATCAGGCTGCCCTTTGACCTTTGACCCCTGTATGCGGTGCAGGGTGTGCCAGGCGGAGCCGGGGATCAGAATGAGCTCGTCACACGCATGAAGAGCCTGGAGCTGGAGAACCAGACCCTGCACAGAGGTGAGTGAGGGTTGGGCTGGTTGGGTTGGTCAGTTGTTTGGTCGGTTTGTAGCCCCCCCTCTCCCACTTTTTCTGTCCCTGTCACTCTGTCCTCATCTGTATGTTTCATTTCATTTCAGAAATGCTTTATTGGCACGAGCTCTACAAAGCTTGCATAAGGCACATAATTATGTATACGAACTAGCTGCAATATGTCTCTCTCTCTCTCTCAGTTGTGGAGGATCTGCGATCAGCCCTGTCTAAGCTGGAGTCCAGAGTAGCTGTTCTAGAAAAGAGACCCGCTGTGTCTCAGACAGCAGCAGCAACAACAGCAACATCCACATGTACCAAGGTACAGCATTCTCATTGGCTGTTTCCCGGTATATGGTGCGGCCCTATTGGCTGTCTCTCACAGTATGGGGCAGCCCTATTGGCTGTCTCCCGCGGTACACCGTGGCCCCACTGGATGTTTTCAGTTTCACACAACGTCCTTATTGACCTGATTTGAGCTGTGAATCATGGTGTGTGCTAATGTACCTGAATACATTTATGAGCGATGATCAGTGTTAGGGGTAATGTATCGCTGAAGTGTTTTAATACTGTAATATTATTACTTAATGAATAACTTGGTAACATGACAAGTTACTACTAATATTTTGGTGACACAACTTTGCTACATTTAATATACTGCATTACTCTGCCTTCAGTGACTTTCCATTTTTTTCATGTTAATTTAATCAATTTTGGTGCCTCAGCAGATGCACTAGAGGAGGAATTATACCTCAAAGAACAATCGTTTCTGATCAAATCACAGAAACGGCAAATAAACTTGTGCTTGTGGCTATTGCCATAAAAGCTGCATCTTATGTATGCAAACGTGGACCAAATTGGTGATTCATTTAAAAGAATTTGAAAGTAATGCAAACAGTAATTGAGTGCTTCAGTGGGTAAGTATTATTGTAATGTTAGTTATTGCTTTTGGTGGAAGGTACTATGCAATATGTAACATAACTTCCCAGATGCTCGGGATGATTGACAGGTGTAATCTCTGTCCCGCCCCCAGACCGCGCCGGTCCAGCAGCCCAAGGTCCGCGCCCCAGTGGAGGAGGATGATGATGATGATCTGGACCTGTTTGGCAGCGATGAAGAGGATGAAGAGGCGGAGAGGGTTCGGGAGGAGCGGTTAAAAGCCTACGCCGAGAAGAAAGCCAAAAAGCCCGCCATCATCGCAAAGTCCTCCATCCTGTTAGACGTCAAGCCTGTACGTTAATATGCATAAATGTACATGGTGGTGCACTCGTGCAAACACAGGCAACACCCAAAACTGCAAACTTGGACTGCACACACACCTTTCCTGGCCAGCATGTATGCAGTTGCGCCCACTCTAACGTATGTGTACTTGAACTGTCGCCTGCACACACCTGAAATTTGACATTATGAAGACTAAAACAACATGCACACACTCGTCATTAAAGCATTAGTGTGTTTGTTTACTGAGATCCTATGCTTTGTTCTGGTATTAAGTGTCAGATGTAAGCCCCATTCACCCTCAGATACTTACTGACAGACACACACACACACACACACACACACACACACACACACACACGAAAGCACAGACACGCAGTTGTGTCACTGCACTATGAGCAATAACTGGTCTAAACAGAACCCGCACCATTTACTGGAATCGGTGTTAAATATGACCAAACATTATTTGCACACTTACACACTCGCATAAGGCCGCACACTCAAGCCTGTGCTTATGCAAGAATAAACACACACACGCGCATAAGTTAAACATAAACTGGTGTGTACACATGCGCGCGCACAGCTAAAACTGGAAAGCTAAGCGTGCAGAAGTATACATACACACTCACACAGAAGAGTAACTAAAGCATGAACTCGTCCATGTTCAAATGCTGCACGGTGAAGCTGCTTTCGCATCGGACGCGAAACAAATTTTTCGTGCGACAGATTACATTTGAAGTCAATGTAAAGACGCGTATTTGCGCGAAAAATTTGTTTCTTTCTGCTGTGAAAACAGCTTGACCGCAGTATTGAATATGATCTCTCTCTCTCGCTCTCTCTCGCTCTCTCTCTCTGTGTCTGCGCAGTGGGACGATGAGACAGACATGGTGAAGCTGGAGGAGTGTGTGCGCTCGGTACAGGCGGACGGGCTGCTGTGGGGCTCCTCGAAGCTGGTGCCGGTGGGCTACGGCATTAAGAAGCTGCAGATACAGTGTGTGGTGGAGGACGACAAGGTGGGCACAGACATGCTGGAGGAGGAGATCACCAAATTCGAGGACTACGTGAGTAATGGCTCCTCACGGTGGCCGCACGCTGTAAACACAGGATGTGTTTTGTGTGTTTTGTATTTGTGTATGTTTTGTGCAGCTATGCTTTTGAGAACCAACTCTTAAAGGGATATTTCACTTTTTTTGTAGTGGGGTTGCATGAGCTACAAATTGCCACTACTTACATTAGATGCAGTAGAAAGCTCTCTGATCTCCTCCAGGTAGCCGCACCAGGGCATAGTGCTGGGTGGATATTTAGGCAATACACTCTTGTGAACGGTCCAAAAATAACAGCATATTCTCGCGGCCTTAAAGAGGTTCTACCTGAAAATAATACACCACTTTCATTGTACACAATATTGCAAAAATTTACAGCACTTCAGCTGCTCGGAAAAAACACAGTTGCTCTTGGACTAACTAACTGACGTATTCCTTCACGCGGGTGCATCGGAATAAACTGCATGCTGTTGCGATCAGCTGTTTGAGTCACAGTACTGCGGTTTCGGTCATTAAGCTTGTGCAAACATTTCGAAAATGAGCTGTGTGTTGCTTTCCTGGATGTGAAAGCAAAGCTGTATCCTGGTGCAGTTACAGGTTCCACCGCATTCTTTTGCGAGATATTAGACCTCGGTAGCTGTGGCTAGTTACGCTCAAGATGGATATTGATACATACCCATATCCCTAAAACAGCTCCGTGTTTGCAGTATTTATTTTTCCAAAAAGGATTTTGTTAGGCTACATTCAGGGAAATATCACCGGCGTACGCTGCTGTACCGAAGCATTAGGTAAAACAGTGACACATCTGTGAAAAAGTCTAATGTAATATTGCAGTACAAACTGATATCACACAGGGCCTATGCAGCCCCATACTGTTTATCTGCTGTGCTGGTTATAATAGGGATTTTTTTTTTATTTGAGACGTAATTCTATGCCATTGAAATGCTGTCTCTGCTGTAAACCGTTCAGAGTCTGACCCAAACAGCCGCTCGCTGCAGCGCGCAGTTTACTCCAATGGAATAAATCAGCTGGTTAGTTCAAAAGTAACTGTGTTTTTTTGCAGTAAAGACATCGGACATGGGGTTTACTTTTACCCATGTCAACAGAGATTGTTCAAGCCCATTCACTGTGCTGAACACTGAAGAGCAGTGTTCAGTCCAGGAGTGTGTTGGTCTCCCTCACACACACACACAAACACACACACACACCATTACCATTCCTCCCTCACGCACCATTATCGTTCTTCCCTTCCAGGTCCAGAGTGTGGACGTCGCTGCTTTCAATAAAATATGATTGCCCTGCCTGACTCCGCCCCCTGCCTCGACTGCTGAAGAAGACAACGATTATTGATGATGCTGACGGTTACCAATAAAGAGCTGAGCTCTGAAAATATGCTGTGTCTTGTGCAGTTCCTTTCTACCCCCTACACCAGTCGATACAATCATTAATGTGGAGCCAATATTTTATTTCCAAATTTACAGCTCAAGACAAAGAAAAATTTACCTAAGACAGAGTAACAGACAGCAACAAAGGGCAACTACAGTACTATCACGCTATATTACAGTTGTCGCAGTTTAAAAGAATTTTTACGGGATTATACCATTTATTGTGCCTTAACCATTTATTGCTGGAGTTAAGAAAATGAAATTGAGAAAATTCTGAGAAATTATATCAAGCAAAATAAAATTTAGATAAGAAGAAAATGAAGTGGCGCTAAACAAGATGATTGTAGGATGTATGGAGTGCTGCATCAGCTGACTGAGCATCAGTGAGTGTGAACAGTTGTGTATATTCACTTGTGTTGGTGTTCACGACGGTGGCCATGTTGTGCAGTAAGAGTGTACAGTCTGATTGAAACAAAAGATGGTGGTCTTGTTGTGCAGTAAGAGAGTGTACAGTCTGAGACAAGATGGTGGTCTTGTTGTGCAGTAAGAGAGTGTACAGTCTGAGACAGAAGATGGTGGTCTTGTTGTGCAGTAAGAGTGTACAGTCTGAGACAAGATGGTGGTCTTGTTGTGCAGTAAGAGAGTGTACAGTCTGAGAAAGAAGATGGTGGTCTTGTGCAGTATGAGTGTACAGTCTGATTGAGACAGAAGATCGTGGTCTTGTTGTGCAGTAAGAGTGTACAGTCTGATTGAGACAGAAGATTGTGGTCTTGTTGTGCGGTAAGAGAGTGTACAGTCTGATTGAGACAGAAGATCATGGTCTTGTTGTGCAGTAAGAGTGTACAGTCTGATTGAGACAGAAGATTGTGGTCTTGTTGTGCGGTAAGAGAGTGTACAGTCTGATTGAGACAGAAGATCGTGGTCTTGTTGTGCAGTAAGAGTGTACAGTCTGATTGAGACAGAAGATTGTGGTCTTGTTGTGCGGTAAGAGAGTGTACAGTCTGATTGAGACAGAAGATGCTGCTCTTGTGCAGTAAGAGAGTGTACAGTCTGATTGAGACAGAAGATGGTGCTCTTGTTGTGCAGTAAGAGAGTGTACAGTCTGATTGAGACAGAAGATGGTGCTCTTGTTGTGCAGTAAGAGAGTGTACAGTCTGATTGAGACAGAAGATTGTGGTCTTGTTGTGCAGTAACAATGTTAACAGTCTGGTTCAGTCTACTGTGTGAATGGTAGCCATTTTGTGCAAGGAAGTCCTGTGTAGTCATGGCTCAGCTCTTCAGCTGCTTGCAAGAGATGTCCTTTTGTCACACATCTCGTGTCACACCATTCAGTGAATGCTCTCAGTTCTTTGCTGAAAAATCCAGCTATACCTGTTCATGCTGGTAGCTGGTCAAGTAAGTCTGACATGACCTATCATGGTCAAAGATGCTTTTTGATGGTTTTATTCCAGCTAACCGGAAAAAAACAGCTTATGCTAATTGTGGGTTTCAGATGGTCTAAGCCTTCCAAGCTAAAATGGCTGCAATATGGCCGGCAAAACCAGTCAGAATGACCATAAAACCATCTAGCCTGTGAAAAATGATATGAAAACATATTTCAAGCTGGTAAAAGTTAAAATAATAATAATTAAAAAAGCTTAAACCATCTTAAGAGGAAGAGTCGACACCTGAAAAGCCATGACATATAAATGATAATGACAGTGTTGAGGTACATTTACGCATATTTACTACTTAATCCCCTTACTTCCTAGAATAGAATTGCTCATTGTGATACACACATGGCATATTTAGGCATATATGTGCTGTATCCTGTGTTACACTTGGCATAAGACAAGGTTTGAATATATATTACAGCAACTGCCCATGAATTTATGCAAGCAGATGAGCTACACCATATACATCTTTTTCTATATTCTATGACTATTTTTTGTTATTTGACATGACAAAAATGTCTATAAAGTATTCGTTGTTACATTTGTAAGTCATTTTATCAGTAGGCCCATGTTGAAAAAATGTTGCTATTCATACCTAAAGATTGAATTTCATAGGTGAAACCAAATACTGTGAAAGGCTAATGCTATGATAAAAATGCATTAAATACATTTTTTTACACTACTCTTGTAATGTAAAAGACCAATAAAATTAAGAAAGAAAGAAGTTCTGTTTGTCTAATTAAGGATTTAAATATAAACCATTTTGACTGTGTTTATACCCTAATAGGGCAATGTATCCTGGGAGATACAATTCATAAAATCCAAATTATACAACATATTTCAAAAATGAGAGTGAAAATGTTTTACTTGGGAGCAAATGAGATGACCTGTGACATCAAATGATTTTTTTGAGACAATATTTATATTCCTGCCTTTTAACTGCCAGAATTTATAACGGTCAGGTGGATTTCTATTAGGGGTTAATACAGCGCCCTCCATAATTATTGGCACCCCTGGTTAAGATGTGTTCTTTAGCTTCTAATAAATTCAGTTTTTTTTCTAAATAATATAGGACCACAATGAAAAAAAGAAGAAAATCCAACCTTTAATTCAAGTGCATTTATTCAGTGGCAAAAAAATCCCACATTAGGAAATAGGTCTTTTACATAAAATCATGTGTGCCACAATTATTGTCACCCCTGGGGCTCTAATTTCCTGGCGCAGCGCAGGTGGCGTAGCCTGGCGCAGCCCACGCAGTGGTAATTTCGTCCGGCGCAGCCCGCGCAGTGGTAATTTGGTGAGGTGCAACACCATGCGCAGACGAACGTGCGCCGAACGTGGGTGTGGCGGCGTAGTAGGGGGAGGTGTCACATATTCATCAAGACACAGTGACCATTCCGTAGAAAAGTCTGTTTAATGTAACTATCTGAATCAGCACATAAATTGTAGTATCTATATCGATTGTCCTGATGTCAGATCAAAGGCGGTTGGCACGTGTGATGGAAACTCGACCTGACTTAATCAACGCAACTGAATCAATGATGCAAATTAACGACTTCACATCTTTCTCAGCCCACCACAAACTGCCTCGGCATCAGACAGTGCGTATATAATGCTTGCGTTCAATGCTCGGTAAAGCCGCTTGCACACTGGACGCGAAACAAATTTTTCGCACGACTGATTACAGTCAAAGTCAATGCAAAGAGCTATCGACTTTTCTTGGTCTTTTTATTCGTCTGTTTTCTTCCTTTGAAGATAGACAACAGTCTTTATTCGGTCTTTCTTTTGAAAATTAGTCAGATGGATCGAACAGATTCACACTTTATTTCCACAGCAGAGATAAAATAGTGCTTGCAATCAGAGAGCAAATCAATTCCATGACCATTGACAGTGTGAATAAATTATCGCATGCACGATCAAGACTGTCCGACGCGAAATGCAAAATACTCCATGTCCGGCACCCAGCAAAAAATAAAAGTATTGATATGAGAACAGATTTATAACGGAATAAAGAATAAAAATACATATACATCACCAACCAACAGAACATCCAAAAAAGATGACCCGCAAATAAATTAATCGCAGTGTTCGTTAGATGTTCTGTTGTTAAAATGTTTCTTTTTATTCTTTATTTCGTTATCAATCTGTTCTAATCGTCCTCTTTTTTTTTCTTTTTTTTTATGGCTGTCAGACACGGAGGCATTGTACATTGTCTCGCGCCAGTGTCGACTCGCTTTATTGAGCAGAGCTTAAACAGAAACATTGATTGAAATGCTCGGCACTCATCTTGAAGAACTGAGCCCTCTTATCAAAACATTCACGTTTGATATCTAAAAGAGTCAGTAGATTTGAAGAAATTAAAAACAATAATAGACTGTCGGACACGGAGATATATTTAAACCCTGTCAGACTTTCAGACACAAGACACTGCTTACAACGCAATCTGTCGAGCGAAAAACTCGTTTCGCGTCCAGTGTGCAAGCGACTTAATACTAGGCTACTATTATTGTCACTTAGGTTTTATCGTTTTTAGTGGGGGAAAGGAATACAGCCTGATTGCTATGATCTCGTTCTGAGTTAAGATCACATATTGAAAATAAATGTGTAACATATCTTGCATTGTTGTCCATGCATGTTAATCCCAAAATTTTAAACAGCAACAGGCTGTAATAATAGGAACACACTATCCATCGTTTCTCTTGCCAATGAACAATATTTGACTCGGCTGTGTTATACCCAAACACGCCTTTGCCAACTTGCGCTGGAAGGAGGGACAGAGGCGGGACAGAGGAGTACTTGCGCTAGGCTACGCTGGGCACGAAATTGCAACATACGCCTGGACACACCCCGCTGGCGCAGGCGCACCCCCCATTCGCCGCGCCTGCGCCTGGTCTACGAAATTAGAGCCCCTGATGTTAATACTTTGTACAACCCCCTTTTGCCAACAAAACAGAACCTAATCTTCTCCTATAATGTTTCACAAGATGGGAGAATACAGATAGAGGGATCTTTGACCATTCCTCTGCACAATCTCTCTAAATCATCCAGTGACCTGGGTCCTCTCCTCTGCACACTCCTCTTCAGCTCACTCCACAGGTTTTCAATGGGATTCAGGTCTGGGGACTGAGATGGCCATGGGAGGAGCTTGATTCTGTGTCTGGTGAACCAGTTCTGAGTAGATTTGGCCACATGTTTAGGGTCATTATCTTGCTGAAAGACCCTGTTATGAACCATCTTCAGGCATTTAAAATGTCCTCGTATTTCAAAGCGTTCATGATGCCATGCATCCTAACAAGGTTCCCAGGGCCTCTGGAAGAGAAACAGGCCCACAGCATCACCGATCCTCCCCCATACTTCACAGTGGGCATGAGGTGCTTTTCTGCATACTCATCTTTAGTGTTCCGCCAGATCCACTTAGAGCCTTTTGGCAACAAACACTCTATCTTGGTCTCATCTGACCAAAGCATACGGTCCCAGTTGAAGTTCCAGTACCGCTTGGCGAACTCCAGACGTTTGCGTTTATGATTGTGAGTGAGAAAAGGCTTTTTCTGTGCATGCCTCCCAAACAGCTTGTTGGCATGTAGATAGCACCTGATGGTTGTTTTGGAGACTTTGTGACCCGAAGATGCTACCATTTGTTGCAATTCTTTAACAGTGAGCTTTGGAGAACTTTTTATTTCTCTTACCATCCTCCTCACTGTGCGTGGTGGCAAAATAACCTTGCGTCCTCATCCAGGCTTGTTTACCACTGTTCCAGTTGTTTTAAACTTCTTAATGATTCCTCTGACAGTAGATATGGGCAGGTGCAGGCGAGTGGCTATTTTCTTGTAGCCATTGCCTAACTTGTGAAGGTCGAGACACTTCTGCCTTACTTGAATGGTGTGTTCCTTTGTCTGTCCCATGTTGAAGAATGGATAAGAGTGGCCTCTGTTTCACATCATATTTATGATGCTGCCTCACAGCAAGAAGGTTGTGGGTTCGAATCCGGCCTGGGGCCTTTTTGTGTTGAGTTTGCATGTTCTCCTCGTGTTCGCGTGGGTTTTCTCCGGGTATTTCGGTTTCCTCCCACAGTCCAAAGACATGCATATCAGGTTAATTGGAGACACTAAATTGCCCATAGGTATGAGTGTGAGAGTTGAATGGTGTGTGCGCCCTGCGATGGATTGGCAACCTGTCCAGGGTGGGTCCCTGCCTTTGCCCGTAGCCAGCTGGGATAGGCTCCAGCTCGCCCTGTGACCCTAGTGAGGAATAAGCGGGCATAGAAGATGAATGAATGGAAACAGGAAGTGATGAATTACTAATAAAATATTCCTAGATACTCTGATCAACTTTGTAAACTACTGTAGAGATGACAGAAATACTTCAATTACATTTATTTCCTGGGAATTGTTGGGGGTGCCAATAATCGTGTAACTGGTGAAAAATATGAAAAATAATGATTTCTTAGTCAGGGATTTTGTTTTCCCTTAAAATTCACTTGAGTTGAAGGTTACATTTTTCTACAATTTTCAGTGTGAGAGCATGCTTCTGCAATAAAAATTGAATTTATTTTAAGGCTTTTAACACATCTTAACCAAGGGTGCCAATAATTATGGAGGGCGCTGAAAATTAGTTTTGGTGATTGAATGCAAGAATGCAAGCCATTATCAAGGCCAAAGGAGGCAATACAATATATATATACACTGACCAAAACTTCCAACGCAACACATACAATTTTGAAATATTTGGTGTACATAAAATGGGATATTGTATAGTGAATACATTTTTTTACAGATATCTTTTGAATTTTATTTCAGGATTCAAAGTGATATTTTAGCACTTTAGCCAGAGGATATGCAGACAGTAAGCTGGTTTGCCGTCTGCCAGTAAATAGCATAGAAGAGGAAGAAGATATGAAGAATGTCTGCCGGAGGCGGGAAATGGTATTGCAGTGGCAGCAAGCTATTATCACCAGGTAGTTATGTAAAAAGCTCCAAGAAAAGGTTTGAGTCATGGAAATCAAGTATCAAGGCCCATTGATGTGACCGGAATATCAAGGCATATATAAATCTTTCCATGGGGCTTGATCCATGATTTCCGTCCGGGCCTTAACTGACTGAGCTCGTCATCAAACCCTGTCATGTTTTATTTTGTCTTCCACTCCTCCTCACTGCTGATTTCTTCCATGAAACTGATCACAGCTAACCTAACCATCTTTTATGCGGGATTACACAGTTTTACTGATGCAGATTTTTTCCAGTTAAGTCCAAACGCTGGATAGAGGGGCTGAGTGAATGTGGTCTGGACTCTGTGCAGGAGGGTCATTGTGTCAGAGATGCTGTAGAAGGACAGAGTTCCTGCCCTGTGATCCAGGTACAGTCCTATTATAAAGGAGGGGATAACATCGATCTTCTTCATCTTATTGTTGTGACGGAAGTTGCAACTGGAGGGAGAGCACTGCAAACTCCAGGACCTGTGATTATATCCAAGATGAGAGCCGTAACCATTCCCTTTTCTTCTGATGTCTATATATGAGACTGCTATGGACAGATTATTGTTCAAGCTGCTCACATCCCATTCAACCTCTCAATAACAGCGTCCAGACAGACCCTCTCTGCACAGCACTTCGGCCCACCGCTCAAATCTCTCTGGATGATCAGGATATGACTGATACTTCTCTACGTAAGTCCCCTCTCTGTTTTCCTCTGACAGAGTGAGGAACTGGTGCGCTGTGTTGGGGTCCAGTGTTAGCTGACAGGAATCTAATGGAGGAAAAGGTTAAAATCAATTCATATTATATGGTTTTTAGTACTAAAGATCCTGGAGGTGTGGGCAAGAGCATTATTCACCTGATTGTAAGTACAGACTTTGCGATCTGGATGCTGAGAAACATCCCAGGTAATGCTTGTTTGCTTGCTTGTTTGGTCCAGTTTGTGAATATGAGCGAAACTCAGCGGAGCATTTTCAAGAACTTGCTCAAAAAGCCCTATCTCGGGTCCTGAGGTCAACACCGTGTGTGAGTCAGTACACACACAGTACACACACAGGTATGAGTGTGTGTGTGTGTGTGCGTGCATTTTACATTAATGGTGTGTGTGTTTTTGTGCATGTGTTAAATAAACATGAATAAGCTTAGTAATCATTGCTATGTCTGCAGTAAGTCCATGGCTTAACTCTCATCAGTGCAATGCAAGAGACTTTAAAAGCAGAATTTGGCAGTGGTGATTTCCAGTCCCCCGCAAACTGACCATAAGTCTGAACTGTGAGGCCCCTCTGACTGCCCTGTTATTTTCCTGGTCACAGCAGTAGCATTTGAATGGGATCATGTCATTGCAGAAATGCCTAATACAGCATGTAAATGCAAATATGACTTGCCATGCAGACTATCACATGCTTTATTGTGAACTGTTGAAATTTCTTGATTTCTACAAAAAAAAGGTGAGCAATTTTGTGGTGAATCCATGGAGTTGTTTTCTCTATGGTAAAACTAATGTGTCCCAGCAATGCTGTGAATGCCACCAAGCTGATCTCTGTACCCTTGCATGTAAGTGTCTTGTGAGTGTATGTTGCCATGTGGGTGCATGGTAGGGTGAACATATACACGTGTGTGTGTGTGTGTGTGTGTGTGTGTCTGTGTGTGCGTGTGTGTGTGCGTGCGTGCGTGCGTGCGTGTGTGTGTGTGTGTGTGTGTGTGTGCGTGTATGTGTATGTGTGTGTGTGTGTGGATGCAGGCACATGCTCATTAGTGCGTGATTCTGAGAGTTTCACAGCATTCACTCACGCTGTAAGAACTCATGCCAGTCTTGGCCTCTGCCATTTTGACTTCTTTCACTGCAAAGACAGACAAAGTTATGGCAACATAGTACACACAAAGGGACAGTTGAAAAAAAAAAAGAAATTTATGGATGAAGGGTTAGGATAATGCATAAAGAGGCATGGGCCATTGCAATCTTTGGGAGTGTGTTCAGAATGTAAACATAGCTACTGAGTGATAACTCTACAGCCACAGCTGAGGGGGATGAGAATTAGCAGCTGTTAGAATACATAGGTCCAGATTGAAAGAGATGCTCATATGGGACAGAGTGAAGCCTCTTCATGTAGCGATTAGGGTTTACAAGGCCAAATTTATTTAGGGAACAACCATAGCACTGAGCATTAACTGTATTGCTGCTCTGCAGAAACCAACAAATTAATGGATATAACAAGATTTGTTATTTAAGTTGACTAATAATTGTAGCCTAATATTTCAATGAATAATTTTGTTGAAGGAGACTTGCAAAATAATAGTCCGAAAAATATATATGCTTACAGGTCCAGATTACAAATTGTATAAAATGGATACACAGCAACCAGACACAACCAGCGAGGAATCCATATTAAAATGAAAAGTCTGAGATTAGGGAATATATAATGACCAAAAAAAGAAAAGCAATTACGCAATCCGGTGCCAAATTTCCACAAACCCATTGAGAAAGATGTGCTTACTCTGAGTTATTTTTGGAGGTGAGTACTTCTACCATAGAAATTTTCACGCTCACAGCACATATTCTGGAGCCGCCATTCGTCTGGAACAAAACATCAGCAGTGATTGCGTTCGAGTACTACCATTGTCCTAACACTCCAATTTTTATCCCCCGCCAACACGAACTGTGAGGGGGATATAGGTTTGACATCCGTCCGTCCGTGCGTGCGTACGTCCGTCCGTCCATCCGTCCGAGAGAAAGGGGACAACTTTTCTCAGAAACTACTACAGATAAGACAACCAAATTTGGTGTGTAGCTTTAGACCATAGAGGCCTTGATGGAGTTGGAAAATAAGAAGCACACGATTGGTGAGGGATGTTGTAGACCATGTCGACTTGTTGTTTTGAGTTCCTCGTGGACACCAGGACCTATAAAAGTCCGACTGAAAATGAGTAAAAATCAGACGAGTTATAATGCCACGACTAATGGAAGTTCAATGAGAACGTGCGATTGGGATGCTACAGGCCGAAAGTCAGGTAGATAGAGTAGCCCGTCAATTCGAAGCGCATTCTGCAACAATTAATCGCCTCAGAACCTGGTTTAATGCCTCTGGATACACGGCCGATCGCCTCAGATCCAGTAGGCGACGTGTTACAACTCCAGCGCCTGACCGACGTATTCGCTTGTTACATCTGCGGGATCGCTTCCGGTCGGCAACTCAAACTGCCCCTGAGATGGGTTTCTCAACGCCGTCCGTTACCGTGATGAAATTCTCCGTTCAGTCGTCCTTTCGTTTGTGCAACATCACCAACTTTCCAACAGGACAACGTGCGTCCGCACGTGGCATGTATCTGTGTGGAGTTCCTTCGGGTCGAAAACGTGCAAATCCTTCCCCGGCCAGCATTTTCTCCGGATCTTTTACCTTTAGAACACTTTTGGGACAGTCTGGATAGAGCAATCCGGAGACGTCAACCACCGCCAGCTACATTGCGTCAACTAAGACAAGCACTGACTGAAGAATGGAACAGCGTTCCACAAGCAACAATCAGACGTCTGGTGATGTCTATGAGATGCAGGTGTACCGCCTTGCAAGACACTAACGGGGGACATACGAGATACTGATAGTGTCATTTGTGTTTCGTAATGTCAAACTTCACCTTGTTAAATAAAAGCCAACATGGCGATATTCCAACCCGATTTTCTGTTATATCTATTGTCTGAGATTCCCTCTTTCATTTGATACCAATGAAGTGTTGATTAATAACAGTTACACTCGATAAAATCAAGAAATGGAAAATTGCATTTCTTTTTTTGGTCAGTATACATAGGTAATGGTCAATGAGCCACACTGTCAGAACTCCTTTCATAAGTTAGGAATACAATAACAACAGGGAGGATACAGATTTTGAACGATAATTTGTAAAATGAATTGGGTGTAATTATAAAAATAGCGCAAAAATTAAAATATGACACAATATTAGCCAGCCTGCCTTTATCAGAGAGAGTTGTATGAGGGTTCAAGTTGAGGTCCATCCATGGATAGAATATGAGGAGCAGAGGAGAAATCCCAGTGATATGAGATAAAGTGGGGAAAAAAGGATTTTGCTCTTTAAACCTGTTTTTGGAATTTCTGTCCCCTGTTCCCTCTTCAGAATGTTCTCCACTAGTTCTTTCAGGTCAGAGAAGGATGTCCTCACAGCCTCAAAAGTGACGTGTGAATTGACTGTGATGCTGGGTAAGAATTCTGGTCCAGAAGGAGCACAGATGGACTTGAGGCTCTGCAGACACACCGACAGACAGTGACAAAACCAGTTTCAAAACAAATTTCAGTGCAGATGTTAGGAGCAAATCATTGTTAATGAGGGACGGTCCATGATTTAGGTAAAATGTATGAAAATCAAACCAGAGCCAATGATGCATGTTATCTGAGCCAGTGATGTTACCTGGAGGAAATGGATGTGATCCTCTGTGTGTGAAAGCTGCTCCAGCTCAGCGTCTCTCCTCCTCAGCTCAGCAATCTCCCGCTCTGTTATTTCTTGGAGTCCTTCAGTCACCCCCACTGCTGCCTGTGCAGAGAGCTGTTAGGAGACACAGAGAGAGGAGGCTATCGATTCAACTATTTCCTTCAACTAAGATGGTTTTTCAGAAAAAGATGATCAGATCAAATCAGATCAGCGTGCAATCTATCATCCCAGTTGCACTGCGGGACACAACAGAGGAGCACTGCGATTTGGCAGAGGAATGCATGCGATGCATAGAATTTAAGAGTGATCCATAATCACACTGTCTCTCCGCATGGCATGTATAAACTCACTTCCATACGGTATTTTTAAAGGTTTAAGAAGCGTCCCTTCAAGGTAAAACGCAACTCAAAATTAACGCTGGTTGGTATTGCGCTGTGGTCAATTCAACTGCGGCAAGTAGTGATGGGAAGATAAAGCTTCATGAACCATTTTCTTTATTTTCTGTGCCCACAAGATGGCGCACTCTGTTCAACAAAGGCTTGTAAGTTCATTCTATGAGCCTTATTTCTGTAACTATGGGTGCCATCTTGTGGGCACAGAAAATAAAGAAAATGGTTCATGAAGCTTCATCTTCCCATCACTAGCGGCAAGTACTCAACCAAAAGTGACCGCAAATTTTTGGCGATACAAAGAACATTTCCCAGTGAGCTATATTTGCATGCTTGGTGTCTTCTTTCCCAAAATTGAAATTTTGCTATTATCTTGATGTAGGCCTAGTCTTTCATGTTTAATTAAAGACTAAAATCACAATCAATTTCTCCAATTGATGCGGTCAAATAAACACTGAAGTTTTAGGAGTCTGAGAATATTGAGAATGTAGCAATCAGATGAACTTCATTTAAATTTTAAGATGAAGCACGGTGTATGCCGTTGCCATTAAATTTATTTCTCTCTCCTCTAAATCGCTTGGGCTGGCATGGGGAATTTGACCACACTGGACTGGGATATTGACATGACTGCATTTAGAGACACACTCACTGCAATGTGAAACAGCTGTTTACATTTGTTATAAAATATGTACCATGGATATCTGTGTGTAATATAGAATTTCCAAAATTCTGATACCATGGAATTGTTTTTGAAACAAGTAGCACACAACAGATAATGTGTATTGTATATGGATACACTTTATTAAAAATGAAAAAAAAAGTATTTCTGAGCTGACTTTAAATGCTGTATTCTGATTTTAAAAAATCCCCCCCCCCCCCCCCGACTGATTGTTGGTCCCCCCTGTGCAACCCCACTTCGAAAATCCTGGAACCGCCCCTGCTGGTCAGTACCCACCTTGAGTGACTGCACAGCCTGTCTCAGATCCTGCAGCTCCTTCTCTCTCGTCAGGATTCTCTGCTGGAATTTACTCTGTGTCGCCCCCAGCTGCTTCTGTGGGTAAAATATTTTTTTTTAAGTCACATTTAGTGTATTGCGTGTCGTAGGTCTATTTTTGAGTTGGGTTTGTAGAAGCACATTGTCAGGCGCAAGATTCAAAAGGGCTGGAATATGTGGCATAATTAATTAACAGTTGTGTTTTGGCCATAATATTCAATAACCCAATCATAATGTCTGTCCTTCCATCCCATTTTAAGCCAACTAGCCGATACCCGTGCTATGCACGGTTTATATGTGTGGGCATTGTGTGGGCAGAGATGACCTTTGACCTCTCGGATCAACAAACAAAGTGCACCACAAACCTCGTGGACCCAACACCTATCCTTATATCTATTTTCAACTCAATACGTTGAAAGACGGCGAAACGCATAGCCGGACAGACAGACTCACAGAATCCATTTTTTTAGTAATATAGATTATACTTGTCCCCTGTAGGACAGATTAGGAAGTATAGATGTCAGGCTTCAATTTGCATGCATTTTACTGGGTCATGGTGTAACAATTCAATCCTATGATTATTAAAAGGGAAGAATGCTGCTAAAATCAGAGGGAAGAATTCAGACACCAGTAGTTGCGTTTTCATGTAGGATTGTTAGTTTACTGACATTGGTTAGACATTTTATTTTCACTGCAGCGATGCTTTTTGCAGCACCAGCAAAACCCATAGATCAATAAAATAATCCCCTTTTCTCAACATAAAAAAAATCTCAATCCGATCCGATTAACTCAAAAGTCAACGCCCATTCAAAAAAAAAAAAACCAAAGTTCCATTCCGCGCTGCTAGATCGCAAAGTCCAGGAACATCAAAAATCAGGAAAAACCCAGCAGTCCAAAAAAAAACTGTAATCCACGAAATACGCACTGTAGGCCCACAGCGAAAAGAGAGAAAAAAAAACACCGCGGTCTCACCACACCGAAAGCCCGATATCAGGAAATATCCCGCTGCTTCTTCAGTTCCTGCCCAGCAACTCCGTTCAGTGGGAGAAACGTTACTCCACTTCACGCCCCAGGGTCCACGCAAAGGAGAACGATCCAGAAAATTGCAGCCATTGTTTCCCCATCAAACAATCGTAACCTCAGTCACACAGCTCGTCTCTCCCCTGGCCTCACCACTACTCCCTCAAATAACCTCCTCCTCTCAGGTACAGGCCAGGTGAGCTCACATGATTCTCCCACAGGTAACAAAAAGAAAATACCTCCAACAGCAGTTTCACATAATTCTCAGTAATGGGGCCATTACCTCAATACTTCAAAGGGAAAAAAATAGCACATACCTACATCATCCTATACATATATTCATCATTTTCTTTTATAGGACGTCAATCATTATGTAAGCACATGTAAGGGTTACAATGGCACAGCCACCATTTTGATGGGTGCATCTCAAAGCATGGGCTGCATCCTTCGAAGGCTGCATTTTTAGGGGTCATCATTTACTTCCATCTGCAAAACTGACATTTAGGGTGAGGGATAATGTCATATTTATGGTTAGGTTTAGGGTTAGGTGTCAGAGTTAAGGTTAAGGTTAGGGAAACCACTGACTCACTTAGGCTTCTTCACTGATTTGAAATGACATCGCATCAGTTTGGTGGATGGCATTCAGTGAGAATCCCTAAAAATGCAGCTTCCAAAGGATGCTGCCTATGCTTTGAGATGCATCCTAAGTACTAATTATTCTAATGTCTAGAAACTAATCAAATTCATTTTCATACAACCCCAATTCGGAAATAGTTGGGATGGAGTGTAAATTGCAATGCAATGACTTTCAGATCACGAGCCAATATGTTATTTTCAATAGAACATAGATAACATTTCAAATGTTGAAACTGAGATATTTTACATTTTTATCCACAAAATGAGCTGATTTAAAATTTTCTGGCTGCAACAGGTCTCAAAAAAGTTGGGACACAGGCAAAAGAGGGCTGAAAAAGCAATTAATATTTAACAGAATCAGCTGAAGCAACATTTAGCAAGTAATTATATTACCCGGCACCAGGTGTGTAACATGATTGGCTATAAAAGGGATGTCTTAGAGAGGCTGAGTCTCTCAGAAGTAAAGATGGCCAGAGGCTCTCCAACCTGTGAAGGTTTGCGTAAAAAATTGTGGAGTACTTTACAAACAATGTTCCTCAACGTCAAATTGCAAAGACTTTGAAGGTCTCATCATCAACAGTGCATAACATCATTAAAAGATTCAGAGAAACTGAAAAAATCTCTGTGCATAAGGGACGAGGCCGAAGACCTTTACTGGATGCCCGTGATCTTCGGGCCCTGAGACACCACTGCATCACTCACCAGCATGATTCTGTCATTGACATTACTAAATGGGCCCAGGAATACCTCAAGAAACCACTGTCTGTAAACACAGTTCGCCGTGCCATCCACAGATGCCACCTAAAACTCTATCATGCAAAAAGGAAGCCATTGTTGAGCATGATCCAGAAGCGCCGCTGTGTTCTGTGGGCCAAGGCTCATTTAAAATGAACTGTAGCAAAGTGGCAAAGTGTCCTGAGGTCAGACGAGTCCAAATCTGACATTCTTGTTGGAAATCATGGGCGTTGTGTCCTCTGGGCTAAAGAGTAGAAAGACCACCCCTCCTGTTATCAGCGTTCGGTTCAAAAGCCAGCATCTCTGATGATATGGGGATGCATTAGTGCTTATGGTGTGGGACACTTGCATGTTTTAAAAAGCACCATGAATGCTGAAAGGTATGTTAAGGTTTTGGAGTAACATATGCTCCCCTTCAGACGATATCTATTCCAGAGAAGGCCTTGTGTATTTCAGCAGGACAATGCAAAACCACATATTGCAGCTATTACAACAGCATGGCTTCGTAGTAGAAGAGTCCATGTGCTGAACTAGCCTGCCTGCAGTACTGATCTTTCACCGATTGAGAACATTTGGCGCATAATTAAACAAAAAGTCCGTCAAAGGAGAACCAAAACTCTCCAGCAGCTGGAAGTCTGTATTGAACAAGAGTGGGATCAAATTCCAAAGGCTAAAATCAAGAAACTTGTCTCCTCAATGCCCAGACACCTCCGCTCTGTGTTAAAAAGAAGAGGGGATGCTACACCAATGGAAAACAGGCCCCTGTCCCAACTTTTTTGAGACCTGTAGCAGCCATCAAATTTGAAATGAGCTCATTTTGTGGATGAAATAGTAAAATTTCGCAGTTTCAACATTTGCTATGTTATATCTGTTCTATTGTGAATAAAATACTGGGTGGTGTGATTTGAAAGTCATTACGTTTTTATTTTATTCACAATTTACTCTTTGTCCCAACTATTTCGAAATTGGGGTTGTATTTTTCTGCCAACACGAAAGGCAGGTGATATCTCAATTTGACAAAAATATAACTTGGGCAATTGTGCGATGAGGCTCATGAATTACTGGCAATTGTGCAGGCCGTACAATGTTTTATACAGTCTATCATCCATACGCATGCACCCAAAGCCTAGGCTACATCCTTAGAAGGCTGCATTTTTAAAAGTTGCCACTTACTTCCATGCCAAACTAAGAGTTAGGGTAAGGGACAAGGTTAAATTTAGTGTTAGGTTTAGGGCTATCTTTTGGGTTAAGGGTAAGATTTGGGAAACCAGTAACAACTCACTTAAACCAAAGTTGCTACATGGAGATGAAATGAGGTTGCATCAGTGACGGCCCCTAAAAATGCTGCCTTCAAAGGATGCAGCCTATGCTTTGGATGGACCCGAAGGCTGCATTTTTAGGGGTTGTCACTTAATCCCATCTGCCAATCCAACATGATATCATTTCATCTCAGGTAAACAGCCTTGGTTTAAGTGAGTCATCTCTGGTTTCCATAACCCTAAGATTTTTTATGAAACCAACTTCAAGCTTCAATATCATGGAAAGTATGGAAGTTTCAGTAGCGACCGTGCACCAATTTAAAAACCGTGATACACAAATAAGTACTGGAACCATGGATGTGTCATGTGTTTTCTTGTAATTCAC
The DNA here is from genome assembly GCA_029721435.1 of Gymnothorax reevesii. NCBI lineage: Eukaryota > Metazoa > Chordata > Actinopteri > Anguilliformes > Muraenidae > Gymnothorax > Gymnothorax reevesii. The sequence goes on from CM056575.1 coordinate 143,806,446, forward strand.
CAGAGAAAACTTGAAAAAAATGTGTGTTAGGAAAATTTCACGGGGTTGAATCACCATGTAGGATAAACTCATCCTCTAGTCATGATTACTTTTGCGTGAAATAATTTTCACACTCATCAATGTAGAGCTGCAGCCAGTGCCACTACAAGATGGTAGTGAACTGCGAGGATAAAGCAAAAAACTATCAACTTTGAGCTACTTACTTGTGTATCAGCAGACATATGCCACAGCCAGTAGTTTAACTGAATGATTGAAACCGAAACGGCCGATTTCCCTCTTGTGTATTTGAGCACATAATCTTGAGTTGTATTAAGTAACGATTCTTTTTGTTTTCAACAAAATTCTAATGCTAAACATTAAAAGCAAAATGTATGTAACCATATGTTTTAGCATTAAACATACAAAGCAAAATGTATGTGTGTGTATGCAGTATACATTTTGATTAAATGTATGTTATAGTTAAAATTATTGGCGCATTGAATTTTGGGAATGGCCCATACATTTTGAAAATGGCCCATTGATTTTCCATGACACGAGCCATTGTCCCGTGGGCCTTGCTGTCCTTCTCAACCCCTGTGATAGCAATATTATTAAAATAACAATGAACTGCAGTATTTGCTTTGGCTTGGCATTGACTTATCAAAACTCAAACGGTCAATCTTATCAAAATTGCAATATACCAATCATTTCCACTGCTACGTCCAATTTACAGACATAAGGGCATGGTCATTTGATGTCGTTATAGCTAATACACAAGTATCTATATTATAATAGCCGAGTGGACAGAGTGTTTGTGTCTGGCCGATCAGTGCTTGATTCCACCGGGCGCGCATCTGCGGCATAACGTGAGCAACGCTATTTTGCTCCGTCTTGCAGGTGACTTCATGTTCCACTGAGCGCATAATGTCAGCGCAGCATATTCCCCTTGATAGATGCTTGGTTTTAGTTACTATAAAAACATTGGTGACGTGACAGCCACCTTGGTGTCTATGGAAACACCATAGCAAAGTGATGACATCATAGAGGTGCAGGTGCCAATTGGGACCTATGTGGGTTGAATCTAACCCGTGTATCCCCACGGGCAAAGTGCTAGTTTTGCATTACTGCCCTAATGTACAATTTACATTAGTCTTTAAAGACACTGGGCTCCTTTTGTGATTTGAGATCATAGCTAATGTTGCTGTACTTCACTGAACACAACTGTTTTTCATAGTCAGCAACTTATGGAGAAATAATTCCACCAATGAGCGTGAGTATTCTGCAAAATTATTGCAACATCAATAAACCGGTAAAAATCATTTTTACTGTTGTCTTCTCAAGAGATCTTACTTTATCAAGTATCAGCACTGTGAGTAAGAGCTGTTTCAGGTCCTTACCTGTTTTTCAGTCCTTTCTGTTGAAGCTGAGACTGTATCGTGTCCCTGGTGATCACCCATTACACACAGCAGACAGATGAACTGCCGATCTGTGCGACAGTAAACCTCCAGCAGTTTGTCATGATGAAAACAAATCTTCTCCTGCTGGTTTCCAGAGGCATCACGTAGTTTGTGTCTTTTTCCTGAGCTCAGGTCATTTCGAAGTTTAAGCTGAGTTTCAAAGCGTGAGGACAGACACACCAATTCAGACTCGACAGATCGGCGCTTTCTCCCTGGGCAGAGTTCTCTCCCTTTTGCTTTCTCCGTCATTTTAGCCAGTATGGTGTTCTTGTTCAGAACAGGCCTTGGGGTGAAGGTCTGTCTGCACTGGGGACAGCTGTAAACACCAGTGTGATCATCCTGATCCCAGCAGCGCTTAATACAGCCCATACAGTAACTGTGTCCACAAATAATAGTCACTGGATCCTTCAGTAGATCCAGACAGATAATGCAACGCAACTGGTTCTTATCCAGAAGATCTGCAACCTCAGCCATTTCACTGCTCCAAGTACCAGCATAAGTTCAAAGTGCAGTGTGGGTTCTTTGATTCTGTGAGAGCTAGCAAGAGATATTTGTCCATTATGAGCCGACACACCTAGATACAGCATCAGCTGTTTTGCTGCTCACACTGACTGAGTTAGCTGAGTTTCGTTTCTTTGAAACTGTGTGACAGAGAGTGGGAGTGACTCTCTGGTTCTGCTTGTGGCTGCAGGTGTGGTGTTGGACTGAAGCCAGACTGAGCAGAACTAAGAGAGGACAGAGTGAAGATTAGGTGATTCACTCGAGCTGCGGCACAAACAGGTGAATCACCTGTACAATAATGCTGGCAAGTGGTGAATACTCTGTTAACCTGGTGAAGACCAAGCCACAAGCATTACTACATTAATTATTTCCCTGAACGCCAAATGACCGCCGCCGCTGCCCTATGTGTTAACGCGATAACTTCAGTAATATTTCAATTAGAAATTTCATGTTTTGCATATAAGTAAGTATCATAGAGAGGAAGAACTGATTCGATTTTGGACAATCTACAATTTCTAGATTGGCCACCAGGGGCCAAAAACTGAAAAATCACTGTTTCTATCATATCTCTGGAAATATTAGTCCGATTCACCTCAAATCAAGTGCAAATGAAAGGTCATGACCTGAGGATGTGTCCCACGTTATACCTGTTTGGTTCAAAATTTTCACCCAAGGTGGAGCTTTGTCACATAAAATTCACCATTTTTGCCATATCTTTGGAACCATTTGTCCAATTGACATGAAACTATGTGCAACTGCAAGGTCATGACCTCACAAAATGTCAAATGATGACATCATACCTGTATGGTTCAATATTTTGCCACCAAGTGGCGCTTTGTGATGGAAAATTACCATTTTGGCCATATCTTCAGAACCATTTGTCCGATTGACCTGAAATTAAGTTCAAATGAAAGTCTATTCAAGGTCTATTTAAGGATTGGGGAATTGGAGGATTGGGGCGTTCGGGTATATACCCCAGGCTGTCGCCTTCGACGGCATAAGCCTAGTTCAATAGATCCTTTTTTACCAAAGCAGTGTACAATAAGTGCATAAAATAAGGTCATTGCAACAGCTATGCAACATCACCCCGGGTACAAATCAAACAGAACATCAACCTGTTCAGTTATAGACACTGAAGCATCAAAATAGCAAAAAACTTCATAATTTGGCAAGGGTCTGGTCAAGAAATTAGCCTTAAAGGAGGTAATAAATTCATATGAGATCATACTTTGACTAAATATCCAATAATTCCATAGCAGCTTTTACTAGCAAGCCACAGTATATGGGAGAATAAATCACCTGAAAAAAATGTCTTGGTCATTGGAAAAAGGCAATTAGCAAGTCTGTCTCCGAGACTGGTTTTACGTTTGAGGCAGAAAAAGTAAGTGCCAGCGCTGATGTGAACGAAATCAAGAGAGGTTATTTTGGTATAGATTTCGAGACCTATTTTTTGAACTAAAACGTCTATATTATAATAGCTGAGTGGACTCTGAGCGTGAGTGCGTGCGTGCATGCCCGGCCAATCATTGTGTGTGCGTGTGTGCGCGCGCGTGTCCAGCCAATCACTGCTTTTATAATGATGATGTTATGATGTTATTTATTTATTTATTTATCCCTTATTTATCATCACATTATGGTGATGTCATCACGTTGCTATGGTGATTCCCCTGGGGGGGAAGAGAGCTTGCAAGAGAAAGTGTCTCAGTCAATGACACATCCCCCAAAAGACTTCAGCGCCACACTACAAATGCTCTCCAGGGGATCCCCCTGCATGTCCCCTCCCCACGCACACAGCGTGTGTGTCTGGTGTGTCCGACCAATCAGTGGAAAATGGCCTGGCAATGACTTAGTCACGTGACCAAAGTCCACTTCGCTTTTATATTATTGTAAACAATGTACCATTATGATGTCATCACGTTGCTGTGGTGTTTCCATAAAAACATCACATGACCAAGCCAATTTGTCCACAGGAGTCCTGAATCCCAAAAAACAGATGCCAGGCCGCAAGAGAAAGTAGCGCAAAATGTCGACGCGCCTGACCGCTAGTTGTTTTATATTCAGTGACAACCATTAAGCCAGCTATTTCAATAGAAGAACTATTGGAGATTAGACTAGGTGAAGCTAAAACTAAACTGGTCTGCCACGCAGGCTATTTTGGAGCAGGAGACAAGGCTGAAATGAAATGCAAATGTATTTTATCACTTAGAGATGTTGCATGACAACTTTCATCAAATTTGGTCCATATTTGTGACCAACAGAGGTTATGGATCATTCAGATGAGGCGTCAATGGGTGAAGGAATGTCAAAGGTCACCAAATTGCCATTTGTACTTTTGTAAGAAATCGTGAAACTTTCGATGCATATGTTGAGTCATGTTGACTCAATATATGCATCATGTTGATTTACATTCCAATTTCCAGCTCTTTATCAACATTAGAACAGTATAAAAATAGACAACTTCAGTTTTTCAGTATGACCACCCAACCACACCCACTTTCTGGGGTACTAGGCTGAAATCCAATTCCAAGGTAGTTAACGTGCTTAAGATTTTGCATACCAAGAGTAGTCAAATTTTATCAATATTTGTGACCGCTCAGGGGTCAGAGGTCGTTCAAACAGGTGTCTTTGGGTGAGGGAATGTCGAAGGTCATCAAACCGCCATTTTTTTTAAATCATGAAAACCTGTCATTCATATATTGAGATCTGTTGTGTACTACTTACAGACCCAGTTTCAGGTCTTTATTTATGTTAGAAAGGTCTAAGTGGACAACTTCAGTTTTTCAGTATGAACACCCTAACATGCGGATCATTCCATGTCAGATCATCAAATAGGTGTCACCACCTTCTCAATTTTGCTAATTTTTTGTTTGCTGCTGTTTAAATATATATCACTGACAAATCTGAAATTTCAGCTCATTCGGACCAAAAATACATTTTTGGTGAATTATTTTCTAAGGGTACTGTCCGTCAGTTTTTTCTCAATTGACATTTTTCTTGTTTTTAACATGGCATAACTTTTTTATTATTACACCTAAAGCTTTGAAACTTTGCATCTAAGCTAATGTTATACTGCTTAATCATAAATTGTTTTCAGTCCATTTTACTTCTTGGTTGTGGAGCTATGAGGACACCAAAAGTGTCTTTTGTTCAGGCAGTTCCGTATTTAGGTCCACAAAGCACCGCCAATATAAACCCCAGCATAGGCTCTTTTTTCGATTCATTTGTCTGCTTAATATAAATCAGACTGAATTCACCATGAATTCATCACCAACTGCAGTCAGTACCTTGCCTTCAGTCTTTACAATTCATTTGTAAGAGGAGATAAATCTGGATATCATCAGCATAGCAATGAAATGACACACTATGTTTGCGGAGAATGGATCCAAAGGGCAACAAGTACAGTGAAAACAGTAAAGGGCCCAAAATAGACCCTTGAGGCACCCCACAAGTGAGAGGGGTCACAATAGAAGAAAAACTCCCAGATGAACCGAGAAACTCTTGTCAGCCAAGTAGGACTGGAGCAGCATGCGGGCAGCACCCTTGATACATGACGGCAGGGTCCTGTGATCGACCGTATCGAAAGCAGCTGTTAAATCTAATGTCACCATGACAGCAGCACACCCAGAATCAATAGTTAAAATAAGATCAAATAATTTTTGGTCCGAATGAGCCGAAATTTCAGATTTGTTCATCACTAAAGCATATTTGTCTAATGTGAAAATATGGAAGCAATCTATGACTACATGGTGACATGTTTTGTATATCTGATGATTTGACATGGAATGACCCATGCCCATTTTGGGGGTGTGGGGCTGAAAAGCAACTTCAAAGTAGTTTACTAAAGCTAAAGACGCTGCATAGCAAGTTTTGTCAAATCTGATTGATACTTGTGACCGACAGAAGTTACAGGTCGAACTTTTCAATGACAGATGACAAACAACGGACGATGGAGTTAATCCATTGAGAGACATTTATACTGAATTTTCAAGAAACTGCCTCTACAGCCTAATTACTCAATAAAAGTGCGACCAATTTAGTCTTGAAACAAAATTTTATTGCTTTTGTTGTTTATGGGCTATAGCTTTTTCCTTGGCAACCAAGAAGCATACAAATGTACCACCATTCTGATGATGTCATACCAAGAGCAACAAAGCCAGAAATGGCCACAGAAACGATTTAGTGGTGTGTTTTGCCTTCTGAGTATTCAATCATTTTAACAATGCTGCGACGGTGTGTTGCAGTGTTCGGCAGACACACAGACAATAGGCTGTTCAAGTTTCTTAAGGACAAGTCGTCAGCAAAGAAATGGACCTGGGTTGTCAAAACAAAGTGGGCTACTTGGAAGATTTGCTTTGCTTCAAGCCCTCGAGAGGAGTTGCTTCGAGAATGTAAGGCCGAAGTAAATTTTCAATAGACAATAGTCTTTTATTCTCACAAACTGGTTCCTCAAGTTCAATTTCTGTAATTACTCTGCCACAGCGAGCTGTTGGGGTATCTGGTGACCTGACAATGTTTCTGTTAAGGTGGTTGTAAAACTCAGGGCACAGTTTACAACAGCCCACATTTCATTTCCTTGCCCCTTGCTGGGTCATTTAGTGTTAGTGTATGTAAGATAACCTCTTCTTCAGTCCCTCTAAACATCTGCCATCCTGACCCTGCTTAACCCTATCTAGACCGCGGGGGGTTTTTATGCCTGTGCCAATTTTCGCGTCGTATAATTTCTGAACAGCTTGAGCTAGGACAACCAGACTTGGTGACATTTCCTAAAACTTGTCTGGGAACAATTTTACACCAATAGGTCAAGTCCAGCATCTTCACCGTTTCCATGGCAATGGTTTTCTAATATTTTCTATGTCAAAAAATTGCCAAATTCAGTTTCATTAATGTAGTTTCCAGATTTTCTTTTTAACATATACTTATGCTATTTTATTTACAATATCTTACGTAATTTAATCTCAGCTTTGTTAAGTAGAATTAATTTATGCTAATTTGATGACGTCATTGAATTTAAAGGGCCAAAATTCAAGATGGCGCCTTATACTTGATGCCGCCTACTTGCATTACACCAGAGCTTTCCCAGACAATATCACAGTCATAAAGTGTACATGTATAGAATATTTAGCATTCTGTTTAGCCATGTTTCTTTCATTTTTGGAGATGATGTATTACTTTGGAGAGTTGTTCAGTTACAGGTTTGATTCCAGAACTATATCTAAACCTCTGGACCTGATGTTATATTAGTAGTAGTAGTAGTCATGATTTAGTATGTAGCCTTACCAGTGATTGATGTTAATTATCACATCAATAAAACATTGATACTGATTTGTAGTTCATTGCCAAGAGGCCAGTTTTGCCAAGAAGGCAATTTTGTGTTTCAAACGTGTACTATTGAATATATCTCATAAACAGCTCAAGCTGTTTTGCAGTATCTATGATGTCATTTTAAAGACATCATTTTGACGTTGTTGCTGTTGCCAATGACAACAGATATCTTAAAGACATTAAAGAAGACATTAAAGTCTTCAAGAACACACTATCTGTTTCAATTGAGCTTCATACCTTAAATTTGTAAGAGATTACCCTATTATGACAGTTTTGGGCAATAAAATCAAAACATGCCATAATGACATCATAATAGGTCATAATAATACCAAAATGATTGTAGTGATTTAGTTTTACGTGTTCATCATCCCCTGCAAATTTGGTGGTCATACGTCATGTCGTTCACAAGTTACCCAGGGGGGCGGGGCGTAAAAAGCCCCCAGGAAGCCCCAAAAAGCCCGGTCGAGATAGGGTTAACTCTCCTCTCTCTGGGTCACTATAATGTCGCACATGGCACGGGATATTTCATGACCATTCAAGCTCTGAGTTTTGTCATGTTTGATATCGTTTTGATTGTCTCAGTGTGACTAGTGCAATGGTCTAATTTCAACAGCAGTTTTCCATGGTCTCATTATAGATCGAAGGACCTAGGATAAAACTGGACAAGTGTAGAGACCTGCCCCCACGAAAACACATGGCCTAAGTCTTCAATCAGCATTCATCTCCTGTGGCTCTGAGACCTGAGACCTGAAACTCTAAATTATTCATTCATGGTGTTTTGTTTATTGAATCAAATGCCTGGTCTCTGTACTTAAAGTGGGGAAACAAAGCCCATGTTGAGTTCTGCAGCCAGACTACCTCATGGTATGTTGTGTAACTTTGTGCAGAGCTTTGTAGTGAGACTCCCATGTGATGCGTCCTGTGTAACTTTGAGCAGAGTTCTGTAGTCAGGCTCCTGCATGAGTCTGGTCATGTATAGCTTGTTGCCAGGAATTAATGTGTTCGGTTTTGACTCTGTAATTCGGCATAATATTTCAAAATGTTATAAATACATTCTAAGTATTCTGATTGATGTTTAATTTGGATTATAATTGGCGTTTGTAATATTTGCTAATTTTATAAATACATTCAAGTGTATGATGTATGTATGATGTATGTTTAAGTTGGATTGTAATTGGCTTTAAGTGACCTATCTAGCTGATGAATCGTTAAAACTTCATCTTTGCGGTTTCTCTGAAAATGGTTGAAAATGGTGCCAATCTATCAGTTAATATATAAGGTGGGAATTCCCCCTCACGCTGAGGTGCATTTCTCAAAATCACAAAAGCTAACTTACATAGTTGGAATCATTGACTGTCAATGGATGAACTATGTAAGTTGCTATTGTAGAAGCAGACCGCAGACCAACAGATACCCTGGGCCTGTTAAGCCAATGGCCCCAATTTCCAGATCCCCCAATAAACCAATAAAGCATATGGGCTTGCTGTAATGGTCTTCACGACTCCAGACTGAATACAATTGCTTTTGATCAGAACCCAAGAAGCTTTTGAGACAAACCACTGCTTTGATTACAGGACATCTGTTTGCTCTGAGACCCCAGAGGTTGTAAATGCCCTGCCTGGAGACTACAGAGTAATTTCTTCACAGGGGGTATGAGCTCTGTTCTGTCCTGAGCAGAGTCTGGGGCACACTGTCCGAGCAGCCTGTTTCCTGATTTAGACATTTCTCCTTGTCATATTAATCCACAGGACAATGTTTCACTGTATAACAGTACACAGTTGACCCTCGCATTATTAATGTATATTTTGTACCATGGTTATATTGCTGTATACGTGATATGATTATTTTATTCGATGTAATTATACTATTACACAATGTAATAGTTCTGTATAATGTCATGTTTGGTATATATTTCATCTGTGCAATTCAAGGAGTTGAATGGGATACACATCGTATCAAATATGTTTTCAGAAAACACAGTTTTGATTCCCCCGCAACGTTTTTGTCCTGAACCAGAGTTATCTCTTGAGCTGTATTTTGAATTCACTCCCCCTTTGCAGGACCCCCCTACGTTCGGTCTCCAAGGTCCTCTCACGTATCTAAGAACTTTTATTACCTCGTTTGGGTAAATAATTGTTTTCTTAAACTCAAATTTGGGCCTGATCAAAGGCGCCACTAACCTTAAATCTGAGAGAGACAACCTAGTCTGGGAAGTTCGCATTCGACTTCCCATACTGCCGTCCATGCGCATCTCTGGCTTAGTGAAGTTTTGCGATTCGGACTTCGCACGACGGCCAAGTGTGTTGCCTTTTCGCCTGGTATGACTTCTCTCTCATTTTCTAAATTGTGTGTAACTTATAATTGGTTTGATGTTGATTTGTTTGATTTAAGCTTTTGCCTACCTGGTGAATAAATTATTGTTATTCCTTTAAGCTTGCGTGATCTCTGTGACTCCTTATCTTTTTAGTCTTTCTAGCTAAGTTATGACTGGTACTTAGGGGGCGATTCCTTACCATTCCAGACAAGCTAGCTGATGTTGTAGGTAGTGATGGGTTTTAAGTTGGATTGCAAGTTATGGTCTACCCCTAGAGGGTTTATGTAGTACCGGTCCTGAAGATTCGGCTCTTAAAGGGCACCCCTGGGCGCATGAGCTGATACTCGGGTAAATCTTCTTAAGGGGCCCTTTGGTGTACATAAACCTGGGTTAGTGATGTGTTTATGCTCAGTGCTACTTTGTTTATGCCTAGATGCTACTATCATGGTAATTTCTTCCATCCTTTAGAACTATCACCGAACTAAGATCCGCCAGCGGCGTTTATTACCCTGGGGACAATGGTTTTCACAGACAAGTCTGATAACGTAGCTGTCCCGAGATTCATGCATGCTGCCCCCAAACTATCAGTTCTAATTCTAATTTGGAGTCAGATATTTAAAGGGGATATAACTAAATTTTGTATTCTAAATGCATTATGGAGTCAGATTTTAAGCGAGAGTAACATTGTAATCGTTATGCTTAGTTTGCTTGAATCACTGATAAATCTGACGTTTTCAGTTGCTGCGTGTGTCCCAACATGCTCCTGAGATTATTCTCAGCACGACATTAGGTTAGATAATTCCGTGATTTCAGCATAGCCCTGTTTTCGAACCGAGAATTACTGAGAATACCTCAGGTAAGTCTCAGGCTGGGTCCAAGACGGGACACAGCCATGAAAGATTTAATCTTTCCATTGCCTCATAACAGCTGGAAGCCACACGAGTAAACCTTCACTCCTGGCTTCTCCGCCGTTAGTTGAGCTGCGTGAGTTCTACACTATCTTTGTTAGCACTATGCTATTGGGAAACGCACCCCTGGTCTAGGGAGGATGCATATTTATGCTTTTTGTGAATTTTGAACCTGCAGACCACTGTCGTTAATCAATATCCTTCGCTTAGGGAGTTTCGATGTTCGATGGGGATAGCCAATGTTGGTGCTCTCATATCCCTGAGCCGGTAATCGAACATACCAAGAGAAGAAGCAACCATCCAACCTCTGAGTAACTGACAAGACATCTAGTCAGCTTGTGAGATGTACACATTCCAGCTAGAGTGACATGCGATGGTAACCATTATAAATATTCTGAAAGTAGTCACAGAAGTATTGGATTCTTCTTTCAATTAAATCAAAATCATAAATTGTAATGCTTCAATTCAAATTTGATTTCTTAAATCAGCAATTATATTAAAAAGGTGTTAGATAAATTAAACAAGGTCAAGAATGACTTTAAGTAACTTTTATAAAAAGACCTTTCCAACTGTGCCAGGGAGGAACGCAGATACCTTTGCCCTATCAGCTAATTTCCGTAATTGGGTTTGTGGAGGGCTTACAAGAATATCACAAAAATGCGTTTTTACTTGTAAAAACGGACGTCTCTCCCCCGGTCCCCCACCCTGCCTGGTCCACCAGACGAACAGACAGACAGACAGGCAGATAGGCACATACCAAAAGGCACCACTGCAGGACCTGAGTAGTAAGTATGCAAAGTTTGGTTAATATTATGCAAATGGTGTTGGAGTTATGCTCCAGAGATGAAGTGGGAACGCAAACAGGAACCGAGCCTAAAACAATATGTCTGCCCTCTCCCTTTTTTTGGGGGGGGGGTGGATGATTACGGATGACTTGAAGTGTGCAAATAGGTAGTTATTACAAAATTGTTCTCATTATTTTTTTTTATCAGTGAGTGTGATCGTCCCTTATGACCTCATTTGGCCTCATAAAACTGAAAGCCCCCAGTATTGGGGGCAAGCTGCACATATAAGAAACACCGTAAAAAAGTGTGTGATCAAATCTCAACATACTCATGCAGCATATCTACTTACTGGGAAGAAGCTCCGCTGAAAGCCCACAATGATCATTTTTCCCTCACTAGAAAACTATTCAATTGCCAAGCAACTAAATGAGCATGACGCAAATCGTGAAACAAAATAATATTAGTGTGCAATTGCATATACAATAATTTTGCTAAGTAAAGCTGATTCAAAGTTGGACGCACTGTTGGGTCTTTGTTTACTCTCAGTATGACATCACTTTTCCAGGTTCTGTTCTGGCGTGCTTTTTGGGTGCTAAATCCCCAATAAAAACACTATCGGTGAAAAGATTTTTTCCTGAAATTTAAGTGATTTGTTATTTATCTCAATGGTCATGATTTGCTAATGGGGAAAATTTTTGATGAAATGTTACTCAACCTTTAAAGGAGGAGACAGCACCTCGGCAAGGTATATTTCAGCAGAAAGTAGAATGTTTGAAGTGTCTAAAATGCATAGTTTTATAAATTCTAATTTGGTAATGATCCACTGCAAAGCATTTTTAAACCAGCAAGTCTTCAAATTGGCTTCAATACCAGGGGGCAGATATTTTTACTTGGAGAATCTTCTGATTTTGAATTTGATCTTCGGAAACCTCTACTTTAAAAACGCTTAATAACCTTAGCCTTTCGCAGTTTACATCTCCTGATTAGCCTCAGTTGCTCAGACTAATTGGTAAAAACTGACGACTGATATGGAATCAGTGACACCAGATGCGGGAAAAGGGAATGAGGATTTATTTATAAACAAAACAAAACAAAACAAAACAGGCACGAGGGCCAACAAAAAACTTGGCCCAAAGGGTTGCAAAAAACAAACTGAGGTAAGCTACACAGAGCTATAAACAATAAATGCAAAAAGGCAAAAAACAAAAAGGCACTGGAAACTCCAGGCAAGATGCACAAGAAAAATAAATAACCAGACTATATATATATTTGAAAAACAAGAGGCTGGGACAAGACTTGAAACTAGAAATGCTAGGGAATCTTGACAACAAGAACTTGGCTAAACTTGCACATGCAACGAGACGCGAGACACTGTCTGCCAGCCAACCTCCACCGCATCCAGATAAAGGCTTAATAAAGGACACATGAGGGGCAACACCTGGAGGAGCAGAAACAAGAGGCAGGGCAAGATCATGACATGGACAAGATTGGTTGACAAGACTTGCTCATTAAGAGAATGAGCGTGCTCAGCTTAAGTACCAATTAAGTATGCAGTTTGGAAGCAAGCATGAATGTTAAGAACAGAAAAGCACAGCAAGATCTTGAAATAGCAAAGCAGGAATCATGACAATAAACTCCCTGTCTAAATTAGTAATATTAGTAATGTGCCTATCTAAGAATTACACCACCCAGTGAGTGTTAGTAAATGTTAGTAACTTAAAAACAGTTAATTGTCAATTAAGCTTAGAGAGCCCCGAATCAGCACAGCACAGAAGGAAGAGGGAAATACCAAAGCCAACCCAGAGCTCTGAAATGTGCAACAACGAAGGCACGGGGCGGAACGCAGACAAGCGGTGGAGTGGCATGGCAGACCTGGCAAGAACAAAAACATGGAAAGGTAAAAACATGGAATGTGAAAACTGACATGAACTATGAACTATGAAACTATGAACTATGGAATCTTGATACATGAAACTGTTAAAACCATAAACAATACTGTTCTGGCCAAAGGCCAGAACCCCGGAACACAACAACGACAGTCTAATTTACTTATCATAGCATTGTTATGCATTGCACCACAAAATTATGACTTCTGCGCATAAATGACGATGTTAAATATCAATTTATCTTTATAATTTCAGCCCTAGTGTTGCTGTTAAGCAGAGATTTGGGTAAATTAGTTTGCAAGGATGCGATAATCTGTTTTTTATTCTGATGTCACAGCTAAAGGGCGCTGTAAGGTTGTACAGCTGTGTGACAATCCCAAGGATTGTGAAAATGAATGCTGCAGAGTTAGTGAAAGTTTTGGATTTACAATGCCTTATCAATTATATAAATGTAGGCAATGGAATTCACCTTTCATTGCCATTTCTAATCATAGGTCATGGATTGGGGCCTTGGTCGCTCAGTCGATAAATTTTTTGACTGTTAATCAGGCCAGCTTAAAGGAGAATTCTGGTGTGAAATTGACTTGGGGTGTATTGAAACATGATAATGAGTAAGGTTGCCACGATATGGCCAGCCACGATAGAAAAACATGATGACACATGTCGTAGAGCTGTGAAACTGTTAGGCGATAACTGATAGGTCATTTTTCTAGTCATAAAAACAAGGGCACATTTCATTGGCCGAATTACGTAAGCCATTTTTCTGTTCTTGAGTGCAGTAATTTATTTTTAACACAAGATGGCACTCTGAAATGTAGTGGTCTGCAGTCTGCCCCGCGTCAGTCACCCCTCCCTTGCTGTTTGATTGTTGTCATTTCGGAGCAAGCACATGGAAGATGGACACTGAAACAGACAAAAAAATTGAGATTGAAGATTCCTCCATTTCTTTTAAATCCCCTGTATGGCACCATTTCGGTTTCCCAGTCGAGAAGAAAAATGGAGAACAAGTAGCAGATAAAACAAGAACGATCTGCAAACTTTGCAAGACGATTTTGCCGTACACCCTTTCTAACACGTTTAACATGAATTGCCATATGCAGCGCCACCACAGAGAAATTAAGTTAGCGCCTGCTACTGCAAACAGAGCATCAGTCCCCAAAGGCCAGACGATGTTGACAACCAGATTTGCTCCTCAACTTCCACCATCAAGTCCAAGAGCCATGGCAATTACACGAGATATTGACTACCTGATCGCATATGGTATGAGACCATTTACTATTGTGGAAGATCCGTCGGTCAGGCGTTTACTCAGGAGGATGGACCCGAAATACACTGTTCCGTCACGTACGCATTTTAGCACGAAAGTAGTCCCTAAAATCTACGAAGAGGCGAAGGCCCGAGTCAAACAGACCCTTCAAGAGATGGAAAGCATCGCGATTACAACGAATGGCTAACACAAAGAGCTACATCACAATCACAGCACACGGTATCAACAACGACTGGGAAATGGAAAATGTTGTGCTCCAAACGCGTCCCTTCTACGAGTCCTACACAGGTAGGACTTTTACCGGGGAATGTTTAATTTTTCGCGTTAGACAATGTGTGATTGGCTAATCACGAGATCGAATTGTACAATAGAATACATGATGTGGAAATATCGAGAAGGAATTTTAAATAGGCATTTTAATTGAATGAATCGAAAATGACATGAATTGTTATTTTTATATCCTCTAAGTTCAGCCATTTTATTTTATTAGGCTATCAGGAAAAAAACTAAGTGGGTTTTCTTGCGGCACACCCAGGAAGCTCTGTGATGCGGCACACAGTTTGGGAAACACTGCTGGAGGCTAAGGCAGATTATTCTTGTTTTGTGAAAATTTTTTGTGAAGCACTTTGTTACTTTTTCCTTGAGAGGTGCCATTTAAATAATAAACGTACTTATTTACTTACAGGCGTCAACATTGCAGACGTCCTGCGTAAAGCTCTCGCTGAATGGGAACTTCAGAGGGCAAACCATGCGATCGCAATCGTCACTGACAACGCTCGCAATATGGATGTGGCTGTGCGCGAGGCAGGCGTCGAGCTGCACATTAAGTGCTTTGCACATACCGCCAATCTACTGCCAAACAATTCCTTTGTTAGTTAATCATGTGTGTGTGTGTGTGTGTGTTTAGAGACAGTTTCAGAGTGAATGTGTGTTGAGGAGGGGGACTTTGCTGCTTGTCTAAAGGAAGGGTCATGCACTGATGCCAGTCTTTCTGCTCTTAGACCACAGATGAGGAGACTAATGCCAGGGGAGCAGCAGGTGAAGATCTCCCAGATGAAGGACAGGGGAGCAGCAGGTGAAGATCTCCCAGATGAAGGACAGGGGAGCAGCAGGTGAAGATCTCCCAGATGAAGGACAGGGGAGCAGCAGGTGAAGATCGCCCAGATGAAGGACAGGGGAGCAGCAGGTGAAGATCTCCCAGATGAAGGACAGGGGAGCAGCAGGTGAAGATCTCCCAGATGAAGGACAGGGGAGCAGCAGGTGAAGATCTCCCAGATGAAAGACAGGGCGGTGGGCTGCAAGTGGAAGAGCCTCCTTGCAAGAAGACAGCACTTGAAGACCTACTTGGGGACTCATTTTCTGCTGTGCCAGAAGAACTGTCCAGAGAGGGAGTAGAGAGAGAGATTGGCATGTACAGAAGAGAGGCGTCCATCCCACTCACCAGTTGCCCCTTGAAGTGGTGGAAAGAGAACGGTTTTCAGTATCCTTTGCTGTCTCGTCTTGCGAAAGCTTATCTTTCCATCCCTGCTACCTCAGTTCCTAGTGAACGTGTATTTTCAACTGCAGGGGACATAGTTACTGCCCAAAGATCCTAACTGCTGCCGGAAAATGTGGATATGCTAGTTTTCCTCAAGAAGAATGTGGTCCTCCCTCCTGACTAGGCTGGGGCATGTGGCGTTATACTCTTAGCTCTGTGATGAGCTTTAACAAAGCCTACTGATAATTAGTGATTGATTAATAATTGATCAGCCTATTGCTAATAGATATGTTGGCATTTTGAGTTTTGGACATTTCATTGTAACAGTTAATTTATTTTTTGTTCTACATGTTCCATTTCTGGAAGACACACAATTCAGCTGAGTTTGTAGCAAAACCATCTTTTAAATAAAATATATTAAAAAAATTACCTTAAAAAAATATGTCTTTAATATCATATTGTATCGTTATCATGAACTCCATATCGTGTATCGTACCGTATCGTGAAATTAGTGTATCGTGGCACCCCTAATAACGAGTACTAACCTTTCTCGAATACCCCACCTCTGTACGCACACAACATTTTGAAATAAATGGCTTTTTAGTCGAAGCTCCCAACAGGCTTACAATGGTAGTGAATCAGGCATAAAGTTGCCATGCAAAGAAATCGCTATTTTTTTTCATCATTAACAAGGCTCAAAGTAGCTCCACACTTGATCGCTAGAATTCCGAGGACTCTGAGATTTAAAACGAGGCATCAAGAACTTCCAAAATGCGCAGGTAGTTTATTAAAAAAGACTGTTAATGCAAACCTAATCTTGAGGTAGTGTCCAGTCGCCTCCATCTTGAAACTCACAATGAGTCAATTGACGAGCACGAACGAATAGATTGCAATCTGTTCCCCTATCCTTCCTATTCGTTCATGCTCGTCAATCGCCCTGGTATTGACGCCGATTTGAAGACCTTCCGGTTAAAAAATGCATCGGTCTGAATCATTACCAAATTAAAATGTATAAAACTATGCATTTTTAGAGACTTCAAGAATTCTACTTTTGGCTGAAATATACTTTGCTGAGGCGCCGTGTCCTCCTTTAAAAGGGAGCCATAGATTTGTGTGGACATGGACATGGTAAACCTGCCACAAGTTTGGGAGTGTGCGGCTAAGGATGAAGTTGATAACCTCCATTGACTTAAAGTACCAGCAATTTATATTTCACTCAACACCTCTGTCGAGCTCATGACCGAACCAATTAGTGAATTTTTTCCCTCGCTCAACAAATTTTAAACAAAACAAAACAATCAACCAATAAAAGCAGAGCCTTTGGTATACAAAAGTATGATACCAAAGATGACTTCATAAATTTTACATATGTTTACGATCTTAACAGCTTTTGTTGTTTTAGTATTACGGAAAGAGACATTGAGACAAGCTGTGGTTCGAAACTTCTTCTCCTGCTGCCAGCCAGAGTTGCATGTAAGTTACAGCTCAATAAATGCATAAGCCAGGGAGCATAACACATGACATTGATGATGGCTCACTGCAAATGCAGTCATGTCTGAAACATTCTCAGGTCTCAGAGCAACAATGACGCGGTATTTAATGTATGTACATGGGAGGGCTGTGAGGTACTGTGGCGACACCATGTGCCTACTCAGGCATCAGGGGTTTAAAACCATTCTTAAAACCAGGAATTAGAAACGGTTCAAAGAATGAAAACCAAAACTGGACACAAGGAAGTACAAAATCAAAAACAGGCACAATTGGAAATTGTTCTGGAATGAAAATGCTTTACTCAATTTTAAACAACTAGTTACTATAGTTTCTTATTATTATTAATAATAATAATAATGATAATAACTTCATTTATCATTCGAAGATTTGGTTTGCATTTCCACTATAGACAGCACTTCTAAACCACATTTAATGTTGGTAGATATGTTAATGGACAGAAATAGCCACTTTAGAGATGTGTAGTGATGGCCTCATCAACCATGTTTGTCTTTAATCCTTGTTGAGACAGAGAGATAATTCTCTCAATCAATCACTGGACTTCAGTGTTTCTTGTTCCACTTTTAGTATCAGTTTGCTATTTGCCTTAACAGAGGGCTAATGAAAAAATTGGATGCATTGGAACAATTCTTTTGGTACCATTCACAACTTTTGAAATGGAAATGCGAAAATAGCCATACTAGTGCGTAACAAACAAAACTGAACTGAAGTGCACTGCTTGGTGGAAATGAGGCATTAGGTATCTTTTAAGATGGTTTTGCAGTTCAGATGGTGTCAAGGTCTGACAGACTTGTCCACTCCTGATATTACTGAGAATTTGTATTAAAACTTTCACATGATGAAAATCTCCTTTTTCCTTGCCTTTGCTTATATCCTTTGGGCCTCTTTTACGTAACGTCTTAGTTCGCACTAAACATGAAACTGGATTGTCCCAGTGTTGTTGTTACGTATAACATCCTTACCTGGAAGTCAAGTGCTTGAATGACCTGTTTCGATTGTCTTTTAATGACATTCCAAGGGGATTCAATTGCACAGCGCAACTTAGTGCACACTGGTTTAGACAGGTTTTGGATTTTGCTACCCTCTTGCCCAACATTGTGTTGATGCAGTTTATCAGGGCAGAGCCCCCCATTTCAGTGACTCGCCCACTCAAAACAGAGCATGTTTTACCAGAACAGTGCTGTTTCTGAGGAAACTGCGTGGGCAAGCTGGAAGCTGCTGAAGATTTTAGGTCGACTTTGCAGAAAATCTGAGGTTAAAACTCCTGAAAATCTGAAGATCAAAATTAAGATATGTTGGCAGGCTTTTGTCCAAGAGAAATCCTTTAAAACCTTTAAAACATGAGAAAATGCCGAGGTAAAACAATAAAAGCAGCAGATGGGTTCGAAGTAATACCGGTTTGATGTGCTGTTACTTTGAAATACCACATGCAACCTTCACAATCATCTGTGGAGGCACAAGATGAGAAATTATTTTTATTTTTGGGGAAATGATGAGATTGTCCCGGCCAGTCCTTCAGTCGAAAAGGGACATGTAATAAACTACACGGTAGATGGTAGACAGAAAGACAACGGATGCCGGACACCACATTATGTGCTTTTGGGGTAAGAATTAACGCAAATTAGTGGCAAGAAGGTATTTTTCCATTTATTCATGTTCTGTGTTTGAACTATGTTTAGAAATCTGCAAGTTGTATGTCTAACATTCATTGTGCTATTCAATTGAAGATTTATACTACAAACCCCAATTTAAAATGAAGTTGGGACGTTGTGTAAAACATGAATCAAAACAGAATACAATCATTCGCAAATCCTTTTCAACATATATTAAATTGAGTACACTAAAAAGACAAGATATTTAATGTTCAAACTGATAAACTTTAATTTTATTATTTTTTTTAAATATTCACTCATTTTGAATTTGATGCCTGAAGGGGTATTTTCCTCTGACCAGTTCTTGATTCCTTAGCGCACTTCATAACAGTTCATGGGAAAGGACCATTTCCGAGTTTGTAAATTGAGATTTTATCATGTCAAGCAATTTAGTGCTCTTGATCAGAAAGAGTGAAAAATGGGACCTTGATAAAAGCAGGTTTCTATCAAGAAAAGTTCAAAAAGGTTTGGCTCTCAAAGCTTATAAGAGTAATGTGTACAAACCTGTATTAAAACTACATATACTACATATATAAATATATACTACAAATTTATTAAATACTAACAGCTAACTTTGTAATATCAGTGCCATAATATAGTATCTATCTGAATAATACTGTAAGCTATCATATTATCTGCCACAACAAGCCTGTATAGTGTGACATATAAGCTCCATGATTTTTTAAATGTTGACAGCACTTTTATGCAAATGTTTTATAGAGCTTTTACTGATGAATCTGCTCTTACCTTAACTTTTGTTGGCATCTTGACCATGAAGAATTAGAACAGACTGAAAGGTAACAACAGCGTTGCTGTAAAACATCAGATCTCCTCCACAGATGCCACCTAAACTCTATCATGCAAAAAGGAAGCCATTGTTGAGCATGATCCAGAAACGCCGCCGTGTTCTGTGGGCCAAGGCTCATTTAAAATGGACTGTAGCAAAGTGGCAAAGTGTCCTGTGATCAGACGAGTCCAAATTTGACATTCTTGTTGGAAATCATGGTCGCTGTGTCCGCCGGGCTAAAGAGGAGAAAGACCACCCCTCCTGTTATCAGCAATTAGTTCAAAAGCCAGCATCTCTGATGGTATGGGGATGCATTAGTGCATATGGTGTGGGACACTTGCATGTTTTACAAAGTGCCATGAATGCTGAAAGGTATATAAAGGATTTAGAGCAACATATGCTCCCCTCCAGATGACATCTATTCCAGGGAAGGCCTTGTGTATTTCAGCAGGACAATGCAAAACCACATACTGCAGCTATTACAACAGCATGACTTCATAGTTGAGGAGTCCGTGTGCTGAACTGGCCTGCCTGCAGTCCTGATCTTTCACCGATTGAGAACATTTGGCGCATAATTAAATGAAAAGTCCATCAAAGGAGACCCAAAACTCTCCAGGAGCTGGATGTTTGTATTAAACAAGAGTGGGATCAAATTCCAATGGCTAAACTCAAGAAACTTGTCTCCTCAATGCCCAGACGCCTCCACTATGTGTTAAAAAGAAGAGGGGATGCTACATCATGGTAAACAGGCCCCTGTCCCAACTTTTTTGAGACCTGTAGCAACCATCAAATTTGAAATGAGCTCATTTTGTGGATAACCTTGTAAAATTTCTCAGTTTCAAGACTTGCTCTGTTATCTCAAGTCAATATCTCTGTTCTATTGTGAATAAAATACTGGCTGGTGTGATTTGAAAGTCATTGCGTTTTGATTTTATTTACAATTTACACTTTATCCCAACTATTTCGGAATTGGGGTTGTACTTGGATTTTCAGAAAGCATTTGATACCGTACCGCATGAGAGACTAATTTTCAAAATGAGCTCCGTTGGAGTTACAGGAGGTATTCTGGAGTGGATTTGAAGCTGGTTACAGGACAGAACACAACGAGTGGTGGTCAGTAGAATCTCATCTGAGCTATTACCTACAGCTACAGGCAAAAAATAATATCATTTAGAAGCAAAGATTATTTCCGAAGATAATATATTAATAATAAATTGAGGCAGATATTATATTGTTAGCTAGATGGCATTATAATGTAAAGTATTACACTCAAAAAAACCAGATTGGGTGTCTGCTAAATTAATCTAAGTGTAACATGTTGCTTCTTCCATATATAGTCTTGTTTTGTGGTTGAACATCATTAAGTAATGTTATTTTAGCATGATGTGCAATAACTTAACATTTACTAAATTCAGTTATGCTGACAGAACCTAATGCTTTTTGGGTAAGATATCAAATGGCGTGTACAACTCCAGAACAGAAGGTGGCAGTAGTGTGCGAGCAGGGAGTGCATTTACAAACTTTACTTCCGGAAGTTGCAGAAGAAGGCAGTGCAACGCACGAAAGAGACGGGCGTGCGGACAAGTTGGGGAAGGCGAGTTGAATAAAGTTCAATCTCAAGAAATCCTGTTTGCTTTTAGGTGTTAATTTTCCCTAACTTGATATCAACTGTCATAAAGTAGGATAACAAATGTTTACATTGTTTAAAACAAATATTGATGTCAGAATTGACTTTTGTTGAATTATTATTGTTGATTTTCATATGACTGAAAGGACTGTCAACTAAAGTATTTGGATAGTGCGGTGGTTAGCACTACTGCCTCACAGCAAGAAGGTTGTGGGTTGGAATCCCACCTGGGGCCTTTCTGTGTGGAGTTTGCATGTTCTCCCCGTGTTCGTGTGGGTTTCCTCCACCCACAAAACATGCAATATCGGAACACCTCTGTATGGCTGTGAATGGTTGGAGGGGCCATAGGCACATACTGGCAGCCATGCTTCTGTCAGTCTGCACCAGACATATTATGTTTATTCTGCATGTTCACATTAATTTCACTCAACAAAACTGTCTCTTGCTAAATGAGCGTATTATCATTGGGTGGAAATACTTTCCATAAATTTTGTCTGTTCACCCAACAAATGATTATTATGTTGGACTTACCCCTTGTAATTGAGTAATAGTAACACCTTATGTTGAACCAGCATATTTACATTTATGTCACTCAATAAAAGAATTTGTTGCTAAATTAGTGTATTATGATTGGGTGGAAATACTTTCCATAATTTTATTATGTTCACCCAACAAATTATTTTTTTGAGTGTACTTTATAGGTGACACTCTTGCATAGCCTGCATATAACTATGTAACTCCATCCAGCCACCAACATCTCCCCACTGAGTATGTTGATTAATGCTTTAATTCATTACCAAATCTGTACAGTGCATTATTCCAGAGGCTCTTGTTGCATTTGATTACATTGGCTGTTAAAGTGGCGGGTGGCTACGTATATCCCTCTCCCATAAAAAGGACATGGTACAGAGGTCCTGTCTCAGTTAGCTTTCTCAAATTTGCCTGATGCTCTGCAACTGCCTACAATAATCTTTTTCAATACATTTTCACCACAAAATTGTGAAGTAATGTATTAAAACCCCTTTTAGACCAAAGTAGCAGTGTATAGTCATCACTGCATACTACTGTCTGTTAAGCACAGTGCATTCAGAAAATATTCAGACTCCTTCACTTTATTCAGATTTGTTATATTGCAGTCGCAGGCTTAAAATCATTTGAATTTATTTTTTCTCATCAGTCTACACTCAATACCCCATAATGACACCGCATAAACGGAGCTTTAGAAATTTTAACCAATTTTTTGAAAAGGAAAAGCTGAACTATCCCAATGACATAAGTATTTCGACCCTTTGCTATGGCACTCAAAATTTAGTTCAGGTGCCTTCTGTTAATTTTGATGATCTTTGGGATGTTCCTACACCTTGATAGCGGTACACCTGTGGTAAAAAGCCACAAGTTTGAAGAAACTGCCGGCAGAGCTCAGAGACGGGATTGTGTTGAGGCACAGATCTGAGGAGGGCTACAAAAAAAATTCTGCTGCATTGAAGGTTCCCAAGAGCACAGTAATGACCATGGTTATGTTTGGAGGAAAAAGGGGACAGGTTTCACACCAAAGGATACCATCTTATCCATTAAGCCATGGTATGGCTGCATCATGAGGGACTGGTGCACTTTACCAAATAGATGGCAACATGAGGAGGGAAAATGATTTTGATACATCAAAGCAACATCTCAAGACATCAGGTAGGAAGTCAAAACTTAGTCACAAATGGGTCTTCCACACAAACAATGACCCCAAGTGTATATTCGAAGTTGTGGGGGAAAAGGCGCAAGGACAACTAAACCGAAGTATTGGAGTAGCCATCACAAAGCCCTTAATCCAACTGAGAATTTATGGGCAGATCTTAACAAACTTATGCAAGCAACGAGGCCTACAAACCCAACTCAGTTACACTTTATTCGTTCCTATTCCAAATCACATAGTCTCACAGAAGATCCAAAATCCACCGCAAAGCCAGGATAGAGGGGCTGAGTGAATGTGGTCTGGACTCTGTGCAGGAGGGTCATTGTGTCAGAGACGCTGTAGAAGGACAGAGTTCCTGCCCTGTGATCCAGGTACACTCCTATTCTGGAGGAGGAGGGAACAGGGATTTTAGTTTTCTTATTATTGTGCCAGAAGAAATACTTAGAGGGAGAGCAGTCCAAACTCCAGGATTTCTCATTACATCCCAAAGAATAATCCTTTTCATCTCCTTTCCTAACAATGTTTTTATATGACACTGCTATAGAGACATAGTCACTCCCACTCCTCTCAGCCTCCCAGTAACAGCGTCCAGACAGACCCTCTCTGCACAGCACTTGGGGCCAGTAGTCGAATCTCTCCGGATGATCAGGATATGGCTGCGCATCTTCCACACCAGTAACCTCCCTGTTCCCCTCAGACAGACAGAGGTCTTCATTCGCAGTGTTGGGTTCCAGTGTGAGCTGACGCACTGAATCTATAATGGAGGACTGCGGATCAGTGGTCAATAATAATCAATATGCACACTGTTCTCGTTCCACTGAATTTAATTTCAGTGTTTTCTATTAAAATCTTGACCAAACTCATTTCAAACTGAAATTTTACTTTTTTAAAAAATTTTTTATTATACTGTAGGTGTGAAAGTATTTTCTCATCTTTTTCCCTTTACTCTTTCATTTATAAGAATTCAATTTCTAATCATCCTCTATATGTTTTGGTCGTAAGAGTGTTTTTTTTTTTTTGGGAAAAACAGACTCACATCGCATGAAATCCTCTCTGGTCCTGAATTCAGTTACATAGACTCCTCTCACTGGAGAGAGCAAGAGAGAGGGGGAAGAGAGACAGATAGAGAGAGAAAGAGGGAGAGACTTATTTTCAGTAGGTTTGCATGTCCACACAATTCAATCCAACAGTGTGTTAATTTAGTCATTCGTTCATTTTTTAACAAGTTCTCTTCAGTGCTTCGTCAACATAAGATGACGTCTTTCATGCCAATACTGTATTCTTGGCTGCATGATTTGAAAGTGAGAGATTTGAATGCATTTGTTTGAAGACATGAAATCTGCAATATCATATTATAGAATTTGAATAGATTTTCCTGTACTGAAAATTTTGAAACCTGATTCAGAAACTTTGTCTATTTCCTCCTGGCAGATGCTCTCCAGTCGTTCTCTTGATTCAGAGACAGATTTCCTCACAGCCTCAAAAGTGTTGTGTGGACTGACAGTGATGCTGGGTAAGTCTCCAGGTACAGGAGGGGCACAGAGAGACTGACAGCTCTGCAGACAGACAGACAGACAGACAGAGGGAATATTCGAAGAACAGATTCAAGTGCAGATGTGAGGAGCACATCTTTGCAATTGAAGGACACACCTCACCATTTCTGAATAATAGACATGCAGAAGCACATACTTATATTACCTGGAGGAAATGGATGTGATCCTCTGTGTGTGAAAGCTGCTCCAGCTCAGCGTCTCTCCTCCTCAGCTCAGCAATCTCCTGCTCCAGTCGCTCCAGGAGTCCTTCAGCCCGACTCACTTCAGCCTTCTCCTGATCTCTGATTAGCTTTTTCACCTCAGAGCGCCTTCTCTCAATGGAGCAGATCAGCTCAGTAAAGATCCTCTCACTGTCCTCCACTGCTGCCTGTGCAGAGAGCTGTTAGGAGACACAGAGAGAGGAGGCTGTACATTTTAACTAGGCCTTTCACTCAGCTCTTACTGGGACCCCACACAGCCTGTTCCCCACAGTGTGGCTCAGTGGGATTGAGCCCCACAGGGCTGGAAAGTGGCCCAACACTGGGCTCCTCACTGGCTGACTGGAGGAGAGCCCTGACTGAGCCCTGAAATGGCTCTTCCAGCAGCAGCTGTTGTCTTCTCCTCTGGTCAGTACCCACCTTGAGTGACTGCACAGCCTGTCTCAGATCCTGCAGCTCCTTCTCTCTCTCCTGGATCGATTTACTCAGTTTAGCCCCCAGGTGCTTCTGTGAAAATATTTTTATTGCGGTTATACTACAGTGTTTACATTGGATCAAATGCCAAAAATTGAAAAAAAAAAAAAATAGCCAAAGGTGAATATTATTTTTTTCAATTTTTACATTGCTCTTTTTATCCCACCATCATGTTTCATATTTATATCACCTTGTTTTAAGGTTTATTTATATTTTGTGTGCCATGTAAAGCAACCTTGAGTCTAAGACAGGCAATATATTGCTAAAACCTATCAAATTACAACATTATCCAGATCTTTCAGTTTTAAAAACCAAATTGGCATGTTTGACTACCAAAGCGACCAACATACTGGTCACTGTATTCTTTAATGAGGGGTAACCAGGCAACCTCAGTTGCTTTTATCCTTTTTGCTTCACTCGCAGTTTGAAAACTGAGGTTGCATCAGATGGACCCCTGCTGAGGAAATACATCGGGGGCGGTTTTGTGATCAAGCCCTCGATTATGCAGGAGGACTCGCATGCGACTCGATATTCACCCATCCTCCTATCACTCCAGAGCACAGCTCTCAGTAATCAGCACTTAATGATGCGTACAAAAATATTTTTAGAACAAAAATACTTTTATAACAAGTTTTCTGCCCCAAAATGTTGTGAGCCCACTACTACCAGGTCACCTTCAAAATTTAAAAATTAACTGTTCAATTATTTGGTAATAATTGACTGAAAATTCACGTGGGCTCTGAGCTTGGAAAACTTTACTTTTGAAGTGGGCTTTTGGAGAAGCTTTTGATCTGCTTGTCAACAGTTCTGCCACAAAATTAACTGCAGTTTATAAACTGTTAAAAATGTTTAAAATGGCAACATTCCTCACCTGTTTCTCGGTCCTTTCTGCTTCAGCTAAGACTGTATCATGGCCTCTGTGTTCATCTAGCATACACCGATAACAGACACACTGCTGATCTGTACGGCAGTAAACCTCCAGCAGTTTGTTATGATGACAGCAGATATTATCCCTCAGATTTCTGAGTGCACTGACCACACTGTGTGTCTTTCCTGAATGAAGTTCATCGTGACGTTTGAGATGAGTCTCACAGTAAGAGGCCAGGCACACCCAGCAGGACTTGACAGCTTTGAACTTTCTTCCGGAGCACACATCACACTCGATGTCTCCAGATTCAGCGTAATTGTGAGAGGGAGAATTAGCCTGGAGTCCCGTCTTCTTCAGCTTCTCTTCAACTTCTGCTAAAATAGTGTTTTTCTCCAGAGAAGGCCTTGGAGTGAAGGTCTCTCTGCACTGGGGACAGCTGTAAACACCAGTGTGATCATCCTGATCCCAGCAGCCCTGTATACAGTCCATACAGAAACTGTGTCCACAGAGAATAGTCACTGGATCCCTCAGTGCTCCTGAGCAGATGTGACAGTTCAACTGGACCTGATCGAGATTATCTGCACAGCTGAACTTGTCTTGCCCTGTAAAAATACTGGCCTCAGCCATTTCACAGCTCTGAGTAGCAGAGACTAAGTTAAGTTTTGTTTCTCTGAAAGTGCGTGACAGAGAGAGTGGGAGTAACTTCCTGGTTCTGCTCTCAGCGGCAGGAGGAGGGGTGTTGGACTTAGGCCAGCTTGAACAGAGCCTGGATTGCAGAGAGATAGCAGGTGTTTGCAGCTCATAAAACTTCGTTTTCACGCCGTGGTTTGTCGCAAATGTGACTTACAGGCCAAAAAAAAAAAAAAAAAAACAATAAAATAAAACAAATGTACTGCCTGGAATCAGTGTATTTATTTTCAATCAGAGTTGCATTAGTTTTTGGCTTGAGATCTTGTCTTGACAATAAGATAGTTGAACCATTCTCTAGTCTTCTCTAGCACATCTCAGTAACTTTCAATGTGGTTAATGTCTGGACTCAATGGTGTCCATTTTGCACGTGTGAATTATTCATCATGCATGTTTGCCTCATTCACTGTGTTCTTTGCTTGATGCAGGCCAGAAATTTGCCCCTTGTGATATACTGTAACATCTTTTCTGCCACCAAGGTAAACGTCCTTCGACATGATTTTTTAAAATGGTACCTAAGGTGCAATAGCAAAATTTTACTGGTGACACCTTAGTAATGGTAGAATGTAATTTTCCAGATCGTTTAGCTTGGTTTGCAAAGGTTTACAGAAAATCAATAATTTCTTACTGAATGGTTGGAGTTTGTCGTGGGTCCTTCCCATTGCCATTTTGCAAGGTTCTGGCCCTCTCTGAAGTTGTGCTGTGACGGAGGCTCATTGATATATTTTTCTGGGCCATCCCATGGGCCATCCAGACCTCTCAGTGCCATGGGGAAACTGGTTGCCCCGAGAAAATTGCTCTCCCCTCGACAATTCGCGTCACTTGAGCCATCTATGTAGTATTCACAGGAGCGAAGTATTCTCAGAAATAAATAAGCCTACTCATAGCATTTCAAATTCTGTGCTAGGATTACAATAAAAACAAGTTTCATTATTTCACCAACTAACGCAATGCATGAGTGGATTTGTAATCGCGCTAGATTGTGATCTGCCTTGATTATTAATCCTGCTGCAAATGGAAAGTTTACCAATGCCCAGTTCACCACCAAGCTGCAGTTAACTACTCAGACACTCCAGCAGCTCGTTAAAGCCTTGGTCATCTCCTAAATACCCCTGGTAAAAATCATCCACGTCGGACCACCTGTGGACCTCCTCATCTCCAGTAACCATCACAAACAAATAACCTTCATCATCTTTAAAGCTGCTGTAAGTAACTGTAAGTAACTGCTGTAAGTATTTTTGTTAAAACAAGTGTTGAATAGCTCTACATTCCGACAGAAATTAGTGATTTAGAGTTTCTGGTCCGTGACACAGGTCACTCAGTAAATCAGAGGGCAGACAAATCCAAAGGGACGGGCAAAAAATTGAAGTCAGGCAGAGGGCAGTCACAGAATCTCTAAATACAAACAGGCGTACTGGGTACACAGCTCTGAATGAAATAGATCAACGTTCTGACAAGGAACAGACTGCAGAGTAGTCATGTTACCGCTGATACCGAGGCTCCGAAGCATGCTTCAAACTCGACAGGGTATTTTTCTGAAGCACTGTGCTGGAGCTTGCTTCATATCGGGAAAAACCACACGACTGATGACATTCGAACCACTTCACTGCTTCATTTAGATTGAATCAGCCGACCGGTTTGGTTTAATAGGTGGAGCTTTGAAACATTGGCACAATTCAAATGTTTTTAAGATGGATGAAACAGTGCTCTGTTATTACTATTTTTTAATAAAAAACCCAAAGTCACACAGGCAAATCCAGCATACACCAAGCACAATCAAAAAACTTGATAAAATATAACACGTTTTTTGGACTGAGCAAATATTTACAGGATTCAACGAGGCTGTGGGTGTAATTAATGTTATTATAATATAATGTAATGTAATAATATATGAATTCTTAAGGTAAGGAAGAGAAAAAACAGACACATGTAAAAATTAATTTAGATTTCAGCTTTTTTTCAGTATTTCAGTATTTTTCACAATACAACATACTCAAAGTGCCCACAAGGTCCATCAGCTTCACCTTCGCAAGGCTGTACAACAACCACTGTGCCAGCAGATGTCACCCACGTGCTCAATGAATGAAGCTTTGAGCAGTTGTAGAATCTGCAAATGTAAGTGACAAAAGGCTGATAAGCTCAGTCCAGAGCCATGCCACATAGCAATAAAACTTTTGTGGACTTCCCCCCAGGATGTTCGCTCAGCCTGCATGTGGAAGGTGTCGATGGTCTTTCTGTTAATGCAAAGCTCTGGCTGACACAATGCCCCTGTGGGAGTCTTATTACTGTCCTCGCTCTGAACGGAGGGGATTAGGCCCCCTGAACCTGGAGGCTAACAGGCGGCGGCGGAACTGCAAAGTTCCGAGGGCACGTTAAAGATGGACTATAGTGCAGGGGAGTAAACTGAAGGCCTCCTTGTCTATTGAAGTATGAATTGACATACTGCCGTGGTACCATCTAGTCGGCGTGTTGTCGCATGTAAGTGTGTGGGCATCACATGGTACGTGGATGACAGCCCACACCTAGGCAGATGGACGCGAAGTACGATCTCTGGGAACAGGCAAGGCTGGTGAAAACAGTCAAAGTTTCTAGTGGGGTAGGGATCAGACTGTCGGTTCCCACCTGGGTGGCTGGTAACCACTATGGGATTCAGGGATCGCCATCGACTGGGTCACCGGCCGGTCGGGTCACGTATGTCAGTAAGACCCTTAAAGTTGGCTGCCGCGTTCAGCTCAATGTACAGTCAGGCCACCACAAACCAAAAGCGAATGTGTTAGCAGGCGAGTGGTGCTTCTGTGATCGGTGGACTTTGAAAAGACGACACCTGGAAGCAGAAGGCAGATTTCTGAACCTCGGGGAGCCTGGGCGAGGATCTCTGTGGGAAGGGATCTAGCCTACATATGCGCCCTGGGAGGGGAGGTTCAAAGGATCAAAGTGAAGTTAAAGTCCAGTTATATTAATCTGTTAAAAATAATCTAAACCTGTGGGAACTTCATAATACCTGTATGCTTACATGTTCAATATCCTACAAAGAAATCACTTCTGTACTTATAACCCAAGTTACTTATATACTAATTCACCTTAAGACTTTTTCATGACAACTACTTCATTAGTGCATATTCATATCATGTTTGGTCTTGTTATCCTCAGGGGAATCCAAGGAGTTTAATGGAGTATGTTTCATTCCCATTGAAATTATGGTTCATTCCCATTTGGAAACTCCTGAAAATTGGTCAGAATCCACTTGGGTAATAATCACCTTATTCTTCTCTCTGCTAGATTGTTTTATTACATCCTCCAAATGGTGGAAACCCAAAACCCAGATTCAACCCCCCTACCAGGTGTTTATGGCCTTACTGCCTGAATCAAAGACGGGATTTAGCTTAAAGCAAAGAGAAACAATCCACTCTGGGAAGATCGTATTCAACTTCCCATATTGTGCAATACATGTAGTTGTGTATGATGCATGTTTCCCCACATGTTGGGGGATCAATAAAATAAATAAAGACGCATCCCTATGCCATATGTAGCCAATCTATATTGTCGGAGCAGATCGTATCCGGTCTCTCCCTGCACACGTCAGTGCGTGTGTAGCTTTTCCACCAGGTATGACTTTATTCTCTCTAAATTGTGTGTAACTTGTAATTGGCTTCACGTTGATTTGTTTGATTTAAGCTCTTGCCTACCTGGTGAATAAATTATTGTTACTCTTTTTCAGCTTGCATGGTCTCTGTGACTTAACACTTGTACATTCTTTGTAGCCCCGTTGCAGCGGATAACTAGGAACGAATGGCCAGCGGTCCGGTCATGGGAATTGGTTTTATTAAGTTGGAGAGACAATCATGATCTACTTACATAAAGGGTTTATGTGTTGCCGGTATTTTGGCCTTAAGGAAACCCATGGACAAAAAGTCGGTTATCTGTTAAATTTCCCTGAAGGAACCCATGGGCGTGCATAGATCTGGGTTTGCTGTATATAGTGAAAAGATACTTTTGCAGTGATGGCTGACTTCCAACCTCTAATCTAACCAACGAACCTGGGATCCGGACATAGTGTTAAACCCGGGAACATTAATGGGAGTGACGGCGGTTGTCTTTTAAGAGTTCGAGGTATAAACAACCAGAGATTCACGCATCTGTCCCTACACTATAAATTCTAATTCTAATTTCAGATATTTAACGAGGGTATAACTAAATTTGGTATTCTACTGTGTATTATGGAGTCAGATTAATTGTAACTGTTGTGCTTTTGTGCCCCGTTCTTTGAACGGAGAAAATAGATCCATTTTATTGCGATGCACACCAGCCAGGAGGTTGCGCGTACTAACACCAACCCAAGGAACACGTGGACCCTTCGTCCCCGGAAATTTCCGTCGCTGGTATTGTTTTGTGGGTTTTACACAGTGAACCAATTTTTAATACAATGGTCCAAAAGGGTTGAAAGCTTCATGAAGCCTCATTTGGCCATCACTACTGCAGAGAGGGACTTTATATACACACACAAGGTAGGTAATAAGCTAGGCAGGGCAACAGGTGAGAGGGATGACCTAAACATTAAGTGAGAGGGGAAAACACAAGAGGTAATTAACAATACAAAATGGGAAACAATGACAAGGCCTAGTTTCACGAGACATCCTTAAACAACAGCAGCTCCATTCAAGGAGTGCCTAAGTGGAGAGAGATGGGAGCAGGGCCGGCGCTAGCCATTTTGGTGCCCTACGCATAAATGCTTTGTGGTGCCCCCCGCCACATACCCACCCACCCAACCCAACCTCTGACAGAAATGAACAATATCTGAGTATTTGTCAGTTTTGCTTTATTTTACAAATTAAGTTTTAATATCAATGGTTCAAAAACTGAGATAGAGATAAATAATAATAATAATAATAATAATAATAATAGGGCACTGGGGTAGGACAGGTTGGAACCTCAGCCTACCACGGGAAATTGGACGCTCCCGCCCACCAGAGTCTGGGGTGGCACCTTTGGCAAGTGCCAGCAACCCCCTAGCCACCCTTGTTGGGGTCACAAATCCACCTAATGAAACGTCATAATACTAGAATGTCATACCGCATCGGTCGTCGCGCGGGTGAACAAGGACCGCGTCCCTCAGCGGGGAACCAGGCTGAGGTCGAAAAGTTGGCTACTGGAACAGACTCTCCCACTGAAACACTACAGGATACCCCCGCCGAGGTCAACCCTCACAGGGGCCCTGTAGCTACATCCTACCAAAATCCCACAAAAGAAACAAGACAGAAATGGACAAGGGACGAGTATAAGCTGGTTATGGAAGCCTACTACATGGCTGTGAATAACCCTTCTGAGACTACTACCACTAAAACAGCTTATTACATCTGGCGGAACAGAAATCCTACCACTCGTCTTAACTTAGATGCAAACAAACTTGCTAATGTCCGAAGGGATATTATCAAGAATAAACGGCTCACTGATGTAGAACTCCAAAACATCCAAGAAAAGACTTGGCAGAGCCCAAGCTCCAGAGATGATCTAAATAGCTTAGAAACTACACAAAGAGATTTTGATAGCCAAGAGGTCTATGACACAGTTGAGGAGCAGAAGCATCTATCAGACTCATCGGAGAGAATTAAATGCAGTGAAACGCTTGAAATAAAGATGTCCATCCTGCAAAAATGAGAAGTTACGAAGGAACTCCCTGTGAACAACAGACCACCAATACCAAAAATAAAGTACTACCACCAAGCTAAAGACCTCCTCAGACTTGCAAATAATGCCATCACTGAAATCAAAAAAGATATGAACACCCCACTCAGCCTAACTGAAGTCAATCAGCTTATTTATGCTACTGCAACAACTATCACAGAAAAATTGGGGAAAGGAACACTCAGGCCCAGTACACAAAGAGACCTTTCCATCCTTCATGAACTTGATAAAGGCACACACATAAAGCCACAGAAAAGAATACACTTAGAACGAAAGTTAAACATCAGGAAGAAAGAGGACCTTCCCATAGCCAAAGAAATACTCAAACAGAAGATCAAAGCTAAAGCACAGAGGCTGAAGCGATTTGAAAAAAGAAGTGCCTTCTTCCACCAAAATAAGCTCTATAAAGAAAATGCAAGGAGGTTCTACCGTGAGCTGGGAAACAAGCAGATTGATGTGAAAGAACCCCCAACCATTCAGGAAATTGAAGAGTTCTGGGCAAATATCTGGGAGAGCAACAAAGGACACAATAAGGAAGCAACATGGATTGAACAACAGGAAAATGCCAACAAAGATCTGGAAGGGCAGGGGTGGATAGATATCACCCTACTCGAAACCATGTCAGCTATTAAAAGGACAAGCAATTGGAAAGCCCCTGGCAAAGATGGTGTCACCAATTTCTGGATCAAGAATTTACATGCTCTACATGAAGACCTAGCAAAGGGGTACAACAAAATTGTTAAAGACCCACAAAGCTGCCCTACATGGCTTACCGAAGGTATCACCTACCTGCTCCCTAAGTCAGAAGATACTAAACTCCCACAGAACTACAGACCCATCACCTGTCTACCAACAATGTATAAGGTCCTCACATCTATCATCGCTAACAGAACATACCAATATCTCGAAGAAAACAACCTGCTACCAGCCGAGCAGAAAGGGTGCAGACGAGGAAGCTATGGATGCAGGGATCAACTTCTTATTAATAAGATGGTTATCGAGGAAGCAAAATCACGAAGGAAAAACTTATCCTTGGCTTGGATTGACTATCGGAAAGCCTTCGATAGCGTTCCGCACTCCTGGATAAGGAAGACACTTGAAATGTACAAAGTCTGTCCAACTACGACAAAGTTCATCACTGAGAATATGACATCTTGGAAAACAACTCTGCAACTCAATCACCGTAATGGGTCAATCTTGTCGAGGCAGATTGAAATCAATTGTGGCATTTTCCAGGGGGACTCTCTATCACCATTGTTGTTCTGCATTGCACTCTCTCCCCTAAGCTCCCTGCTCAATAACAGCAGCTATGGATATATGTCCAACTATGGCAGTCTTAATCATCTTTTCTTTATGGATGACCTGAAAACCTTTGCCAAGAATGATGACCAACAGCTAGGTCTCCTTACCATCGTGCATACATTCAGCAGGGACATACAGATGGAGTTTGGCCTTGAAAAGTGTGCCAAGGCCACCTTTAAAAGAGGTCAACTCACCTGCACCAACAACATCCACATTGACAATTCTGTCACCATTAAAGAACTGGAGCAAGAAGGGACCTACAAATACCTCGGAGTACATGAGGGAGATGGTATCCAGCACGCAAAAATGAAGGAGAAGATACGAAAAGAGTACTATAGAAGGATCAGGCTGATACTAAAAAGTGAACTTAAAGCTAAGAACAGAACTCAGGCCTTTAACACCTTAGCACTACCAGTCGTTACATACAGCTTTAACATCATTAACTGGAAATTGTCTGAGATCAAGAAATTAGACACCAAGACCAGAAAGTTGCTGACCATGGGTAAAATGCACCATCCCAAAGCGGATGTGGACAGGTTGTACCTGCCTAGGGAAAAAGGTGGACAAGGCCTTACCCAAGTAGAGTTGACTTACAAGACCACCACCATTGGCCTGGCAGCATACCTGGTATCAACTAATGATCAACTTCTTCATTTCGTCCAACAACACGAAAGCAAGAAGAAATCCCAAAGGAAGCCCATCCCAAAGGAAGCTGCAAAATTCAAGAAGGAACTTGACCTAAAAAAGAGATGCCACCTGAAGATAATGAGGCAGCAACACTGTACGCAAAGAGAGTGAAGACAGCCGCAAAACACCAGGCTCTTCAACAACTACTAACAAACTGGGAAGGAAAAGCATTGCATGGAAGGTACCCATCACGACTTAAAGAAGTTGATGTTGATATGAAGGCAACAAACTAATGGCTCAAATCCTCTAGTCTCAAGGCTGAAACAGAGGGATTCATTGTAGCTGCACAAGATCAATCCCTCCCTACCAAAGCATACCATCACTACATCATTAAGGATGAGACAGACCCGCAATGTCGCATTTGCAACAAATTCCCAGAAACCATCGACCATATCGTCTCAGGTTGCCCAGAACTAGCAAAAACGGAATACATACACCGACACAACAAAGTGGCAACTTATGTACATTGGAACATCTGTCAGGAGTATGAAATACAAACTGCAGACAAGTGGTATGAACATAATCCAAAACAGGTAGAAGAAAAGGACGACATCACCATCCTGTATGATATGCCAATCCATACAGACAGAGAAATCTCTGCAAATCGTCCTGATATTGTCATTAAGAACAAAAGAGATAGGATATGCACTCTTATCGATGTAGCCATCCCCTCTGACAAAAACATCTCTACCAAAGTTTCTGAGAAAGTATCAAAATACAAAGACCTAGAACTTGAAATTGAAAGAATGTGGCAGATGAAACCCCAAACTGTTCCTGTGGTAGTAGGCGCCTTGGGCATGAAAAAGTGCAGACAATGTATTCACCGGCATCCCGGGTAACCTCAGCCTCAGTGAAATCCAGAAAACCACACTACTTGGAACAGCCAACATCTTACGCAGAGTCCTTTCCTTACAGTCATAAGTGGTGTGGCTTCCACACAGCAGCCCACGGGTGCCTTAGGTTCATGGTTTGGACCCGGCCCCCATGGAGAACAACAGAACCAAATATAGACAACACATAATAATAATAAAGAGATAAATAATAATGAAGTCTTTATAAAACTAACAATGTCACCAACTACTCAAATAAA
Source organism: Gymnothorax reevesii (assembly GCA_029721435.1). Taxonomy (NCBI): domain Eukaryota; kingdom Metazoa; phylum Chordata; class Actinopteri; order Anguilliformes; family Muraenidae; genus Gymnothorax; species Gymnothorax reevesii. Next base: position 143,842,141 of record CM056575.1, read on the forward strand.
TAAAAATAAATAATCTAAATAAAAAAAATAAATAAATGCCACGACTATTAACAAATAAACATCCGTTTTTAACTGTAAACACAGTTCTGAGAAAGGAACTTTAAATACAAATTTTAAAATGCAAGCACTAGTTGTTAGAGGCCCTACAGAGGCACACGTCTGCATTTCTGGGCTGCAAAATCAGCTATCAGGTCATCATGAGACAGATTCTGAGCAATTTCCCCATTGATGCTGATGACAGCCAGACCATTTAAACGCTCCTGGCCCATTGATGAGCGCAGGTATGTTCTATTTCATCCCTGCTGACCGCCAGAGGGCGGTGCTTAAAGCACTGAATATTCCCCTTCGCGCATGCGTAGTGCGAGTATGTATACCAACAATGTCACCTGTGACCTGCAGGTGACCCAAAGAAGATTATATCTTCCGGTGTCACCTGAGGATCGTTTCTTACTTTCTTCTCGCGCGTAGTTTGCTTGCTTGGAAAGCAATGAGTCTATTGCTTTACTACTAAATTCCGTTGCTAGTAGTTCCGCGACCATTGTCGGTCGGAGCAGCGATTGTTCGCCCTCCAGGAACTGCGACGGCGATCTTTCTCTGGTTGAGAGAGACTTTACGTTACTTTGCTGCGTTTGTTAATTACTTATCGGTGACGGTTGCGTTCGCGCATCCTTATCCCGACGTTTTAATTTAGTCTGTTGAGCTGACTTCGTTAGCTGGCTGGCGGGTTGCGTCAGCGTTTCCCGGTGTCCAGCGTGGATAATTATTAGCGGCAACGCTTGCATAGCTACACCTTCAAGTGAGTTTGCATTAGCCTCTGTTGGGACAGGCTGCGTGCCCGCTGCCTCCCCCCAGCATATGGTTTGTTTATATGTTTGTGCTGCGCCCCGACGCTTAATTTAGTCGGTCGAGCTGACTTTGTTTGCTGGCTGGCGGGTTGCGTGAGCGTTTCCCGGTGCCCAGCGGATAATTATTAGCGGTAGCGCTTGCATAGCTACATCTGCGGGTGAGTTTGCATTAACCTCTGCTGGTCCAGGCTGCGTTGGCGCTGCCTCCCCCCAGCATATGGTCTGTTTTTGTGTTTGTGCTGTGTCCCGACCTTTAATTTAGTCGGTCGAGCTGACTTCGTTAGCTGGCTGGCGGGTTGCGTCAGCGTTTCCCGGTGTCCAGCGGATAATTATTAGCGGCAACGCTTGCATAGCTACACCTTCAGGTGAGTTTGCATTAGCCTCTGTTGGGACAGGCTGCGTGCGCGCTGCTTCCCCCCAGCATATGGTTTGTTTATATGTTTGTGCTGCGCCCCGACGTTTAATTTAGTCGGTCAAGCTGACTTTGTTTGCTGGCTGGCGGGTTGCGTGAGCGTTTCCCGGTGTCCAGCGTGAATAATTATTAGCAGTAACGCTTGCATGGCTACACCTTCAGGTGAGTTTGCATTAACCTCTGTTGGGACAGGCTGCGTGCGCGCTGCTTCCCCCCAGCATATGGTTTGTTTATATGTTTGTGCTGCGCCCCGACGTTTAATTTAGTCGGTCGAGCTGACTTTGTTTGCTGGCTGGCGGGTTGCGTAAGCGTTTCCCGGTGTCCAGCGTGAATAATTATTAGCAGTAACGCTTGCATGGCTACACCTTCAGGTGAGTTTGCATTAACCTCTGTTGGGACAGGCTGCGTGCGCGCTGCTTCCCCCCAGCATATGGTTTGTTTATATGTTTGTGCTGCGCCCCGACGTTTAATTTAGTCGGTCGAGCTGACTTTGTTTGCTGGCTGGCGGGTTGCGTAAGCGTTTCCCGGTGTCCAGCGTGAGTAATTATTAGCGGTAACGCTTGCATAGCTACACCTGCTGGTGAGTTTGCATTAACCTCTGTTGGTAGAGGCTGCGTGCCCGCTGCCTCCCCCCAGCATATGGTTTGTGTTTTGCTTTGTGCTGTGTCCCGATTTGGATTTGTTACTGAGCCCCTGCTGGTATAGGCAGCGTACGCGCTCCCTCCCTCCAGCTTACGGCGTCCATACTCGGTTTGTCCTTAGCGTTCGCACTCAGGTTATCCGAGCAGTATTCATTAAAATACCAGCTGGGTTCCTTACCCGGTATAGGTAGCGTACGCGCTCCCTCCCTCCGGCTTACGGTGTCCATACTCTGTTTGTCCATAGCGTTCGCGCTCAGGTTACCCGAGGAGTATTCATTAAATACCAGCTGGGTTCCTTACTCGGTATAGGCAGCGTACACGCTCCCTCCCTCCGGCTTACGGTGTCCATACTCGGTTTGTCCTTAGCGTTCGCGCTCAGGTTATCCGAGGAGTATTCATTAAATACCAGCTGGGTTCCTTACTCGGTATAGGCAGCGTACGCGCTCCCTCCCTCCAGTGCAAGCCCCTGTAGCATACTAGCGGGAGCGTCTGGGCTTATTTGGACAGGTGAGTGTCGTGTAAGCCTCCAGCGCCACCACAATGGATGACTCCCATTTCTGTACGTCATGTGAGGCTCCTCTACAGCCAGAGGACGGCCATGACCTATGCCCCGCATGCCTCGGTCCTGAGCACCTGCGGGAGGCGCCGTCAGACAACCCCTGCATGAACTGCAGTTACTTGCCTTGGGCGGTGAGGGCTGCCATTCGGGCGCAGGTGGAACATCAGGGGGATGAAAGTGACCTCCCCCCATCAGGCCAGTCTCCCCCGGCCTGTTAGAGACGCTCTAAGCGGCGGGCTGCGGCTACAGCAGTCGTACCCTCCAGGAAGAGGGCGAAATCTGCTCAAAAAGAGACAAAAGAAAGCAGGCTCTCATCTAAAGTCGATCAGCTGTCTGCTGAGCTGGCCCAGGTCAGGCCCATGCTCAGAGACTGCCAGCCTGGTGCCCCATTGCAAGGTGATTTGACACCCTCTCCTCCAATGCCAGTGCTGGTACCTGAGGAGGATACATTTTCCCTGGCAGCTTCGGCTACCTACTTCCATGGTTATGGGAGAGATTCGTAAAATGGGGGTTCCCAGGCATCTGAGCGGGGCGCCCACTCCTCGGCTCCGAGTTCAGTGGCTGAGTTGGGGGATGGCTCCATGCGGGCAATCATGCGCATGGCTTTAGATCGACTGCACATGCATGTACCACAGCAGGCAGAAGCTGCACCTGCTAGTGCCCTCTTCAGGCGCAGGCCAGCCCCCACTACCTTCGTTATTCCCCACTCTAAGGACTATCTGAAGGAGCTGCAGGCCTGTTGGAGACCTTCTCACAAGGCCTTATGATGCTGGAGCACGTGCTTGCCGCATGGGGAGTTCTTTGTCGAATCTCACGTTGGCGCTCTCAGCTTCACTGCAGGAGGGCAACGTGGCTGCTGATTCTGTCACTTTTTGTGATGCCCCACTGGAGGCATTCGGCCTTCTGTCCAGGGAACTTGGACGGATGATGTCCATCCTGGTTCAGGCTCGTCGCCAGGTTTGGCTATCTCAGTCAAACTTGACAGAGGCATCCAGGAGACTCCTTCGCAGTCTCCCCATGGAACCGGGAGAGATATTTGGTCCTGCAGCCCAGGAAGCACTGGAAAGGACCATCCAGGCTGTGCAAACCAGGCAGCGGCTTGCGGGCCTTAGGCGGATGCCTCTTCTTGATAGGCCTCCTGCCAGCAGAACGAGGGGTTCCTCGGCTGCTTCTCACACCCGCTTACCACGGCCGACCCACTCCACTGGCCGTCGTGTTGCCCAGCGTCCCATGCGGAGACCAGCTTGGGACTTTCGAGGCCCTGCCCGCCTGTCCACCCCCCCCCCCCCCCCTTAGGGCCCTAGGGGCCGGGGGGCCAGACATTGAGGCCGTGGGGCCGGCGGTCGGATATTTTTCACATCAGCTCCAACAGTGGGCTGCTCATACTTCAGACCCGTGGGTGGTTGCCACCTTGACCCACGGGTACAAGCTTCAATTCCGCCGCCGGCCCCTCACTTCTGGCCAGGTCAAAATGGCCTCTATCAGCGACCCGGCAAAGGCTCGCGTGTTGGGCCAGGAGTTATCCACCCTCCTGGCCAAAGGCGCCATCGAGCCCGTGGACCCTCTGTCGCGTCCCCGGGGGTACTATTCAACATACTTCCTAGTGACGAAACAGACTGGCGGATTTCGCCCAATCTTGGACCTCAGAGGGCTGAACAAATTTATGAAGGTCATCCCTTTCCACATGTTGACCACTGCAGATGTCCTGCAAACTGTGGCACAGGGAGAATGGTTTACATCCATTGACCTCAAGGACGCTTACTTCCGTGTCCCCATCACTCAAAAACATCGGCGGTTTCTCCGCTTTGCCTACCGAGACCGCCACTGGCAGTTCAGGTTGCTACCCTTTGGGCTCTCCCTCTCTCCAAGGGTCTTCACGAGGTGTGTTGCCGCAGCCCTTGCGCCTCTACAGTCTCAAGGCTTGAAAATTCTCCCATACCTGGATGACTGGCTGGTCTGTCCACCATCCCGTGCTCAGGTGTCCAGTGATACAGCATGTCTCCTGTCCCACGTGGCCTGCCTCGGACTCGAGGTGAATATGGGAAAGAGTTGCCTGGTGCCATCTCAGGCTACAACTTTCATTGGGATTGCATTGGACAGTGTAGCCATGATAGCCAGACCGCCCCCCGCTGTGTGGGCGACATCCTTCACCTTCTTGCCCTGTTCCAAGAGGGCCGTTGGCTGACCTTCCTTGCATTTCCTCGCCTCGTGGGCGAACTAACGTCCATTTCAGCTGTGGTTCCGCTGAGCTTGCTGGCACTACGCCCCCTGCTGAGGTGGCTGAACAGCTTCCACTTGGATGCCAAGCGACACTGGCACAGGAAGCTCAGGGTGTCACAAAGGTGTCTCCTTGCCTTGGCTCACCCGGCACTCAGGCACTTTCTGCCACACCTGAGGGGCAAGCATGTCCTCGTAAGGTCAGACACATCAACCGTATATCATATAAATCATCAGGGCAGGACCAAGTCTGCGCGGTCGCTGCGACTGACAGAAGAGCTCCTCATGTGGGCGGCCCCCCCGTCTGATCAGCCTTCGGGCAATGTATCTATCGGGAGAGCGGAGCAACCTGACAGACTCCCTCTCCCGTCAAAAACTCCGTCAGGAGTGTGGCGCCTCCACCCGGAAATGGTCAGCACTATTTGGAGCCTCTTCGGCAGAGTGGACGTGGACCTCTTCGCTTCAGAAGTCTCTACCCACTGTCCTCTGTGGTTCTCCTTAGCCGAGACAACCAGTCCCTCGGGCCAGGACGCATTGGCCCACCCTTGGCCGGACGGCCTCCTGTATGCCTTTCCCCCCGCTTCCTCTGATTCTGTCGGTACTTCAGAGGATCCTTCAGGGGGGTCGCAGTGTCCTCCTTGTGGCTCCCTTCTGGCCAGGGAGGAGCTGGTTCCCACTGCTGCACGGACTCTGTCGCGGTGTACCGTAGCGCCTTCCCGACAGGAGGGATCTCCTGTCCCAGCTGGCGGGGCGGATCTGGCACCCCAATCCACGATGCCTCCAACTGTCTGTTTGGCTGCTGGTGGGCCCGAGTTGCTGTTTAGCTCCTGTGCGGACCCTGTCAAATACACCATATTGAATGCTAGAGCGCCGTCCACTCGTCTTCAATATGAGAATAGATGGAAACTGTTTTCCGACTGGTGTACAAGTCGGGATGAGGACCCTGTGCGCTGCTCTGTGCCAACTATTTTTGACCTCTTCAGTCTCTTCTGGATGAAGGTCGGTCTCATTCGACGTTGAAAGTGTACGTAGCGGCAATATCTTGTGGTCATGTGAGGATTGACAATGGCACTGTGGGGAGCCATAGTTTGGTGTTCCTCTTCTTGAAGGGGGCTCAGAGATTACATCCTCTGAGTGCCCCAAGAGCTCCAGCATGGGATCTCCCCTGGTACTGGATGCACTAAGCCGGCCCCCATTTGAACCCTTGACACAAGCGGAGCTGAAGTGGTGTCTTGTAAGACTGCGTTCCTTCTGGCCATTTGCTCTGCAAAGCGTGTCAGCGAGCTGCATGCCCTGTCTGTCAGTGACTCGTGTTTGAGGTGGAACTCTGATGGCTCAGGGGTCACTCTGTGGCCGAACACAGCGTTTCTCCCTAAAGTGTTGGCTCACGCTCACCGCAACCAGCCTATTCGGCTGGCTCGGTTTGACCCTTCTCCAAGGGAGAGTGGGGATGAGCCTGAACTGTTATGTCCAGTGCGGGCTCTGAAGGCCTACACTGCAGCTACTGTATGCATTCGAAGGTCTGAACAACTTTTTCTCTGCTACGGTGGCCCTAACAGGAGTTGCGCCATCTCCAAGCAGCGTGTGTCCCACTGGATTATTAATGTCATCACCCATGCCTATCGGACGAGTAACCGTCCCCTTCCACCTGGCGTGAGGTGCCACTCTACCAGGAGTGTTGCTACTTCATGGGCTGCCCTGAGGGGAGTGTCCTTGGAGGACATTTGTGCCGCAGCTTCATGGTTGTCACCGGACACGTTCTCCAGGTTCTACAGGGTGAACGTCGCCACACCCCACCCCTTAGCCGTGGTTCTGCGGCCGGGGTCTTCTGACTTTTTGCACACTGAAGGTCCGTGATTCGGATTCTTCGTGACCTTGTTGGTATAAGTCATTCAGTGCTTTAAGCACCGCCCTCTGGCGGTCAGCAGGGATGAAATAGAACGAAAGTTACGAATGTAACTACGGTTCTATGAATCCCGAATGACCGCCAGAGCTCTCTGTCACTCAGAATCCTCGTGTGCTCGCGAGAAGATTCTGTAAGAAACGATCCTCAGGTGACACCGGAAGATATAATCTTCTTTGGGTCACCTGCAGGTCACAGGTGACATTGTTGGTATACATACTCGCACTACGCATGCGCGAAGGGGAATATTCAGTGCTTTAAGCACCGCCCTCTGGCGGTCATTCGGGATTCATAGAACCGTAGTTACATTCGTAACTTTCGTTTTAATGAACTTAGGTTTGGGGAAGCTCCGCTCAGCAGAGGAAAATGTGACAGGCCCATGTATACGGTTAATCCAATTTCTTTCGTTCTTTATCAGCGAATGTGTACAAATGGAAAAACGGAAGTAGCTAACTTGAGACGCTTTATGGACACAAAACTGATTCGGTATCAGCCTATAGGCCTACTCTCCGCAGCTAGCGAGCTCGTATAAGGCAATCGCCACTCGCATTTCTAGAGGTACAGCGGTCATCTCTTCTGGGCTCATGACATCCTTCATCTGATCTCACAGTTTCACGAATGCTCCCCGAGACATCCTGAAATTCTCTCTCCATTTTGCATCTAAAAAATTCATTGAGCACCACTCTCTCCCACCAGTCCTTACTCAAACGCACATCCAGCAAGCACGGGTTTTTGGTAGGAGTGGAGGAAGGCCTATGCTGAGACCAAGAGTTTTACGTCATGTACTTGGAAAGAAATCGAACTATTGACTGAACCATTTAAACCAGGTTTTTCCGATTATCGCATTACTGAAGTACATGTAAACGCGTCAAATCAGATGATTTCCATTACCCCATTATTCCCAGTTATCGGATTATTGTGGTCATGAAAACGTAGCCGTTACAAAATAAATCATTGTTAATTAAAACATTGTCTTACCTGCAAGTGACGCGCGAGCATCATCTCGCAGTTTTTTTTTTCATTTCCTCTTTTCCGCCCCCGACTCTTGATGCCTTTTCGATGACTTGTCCAGATCTCCGGAATAAACTTCTGCCAAATTTGCGATTGAAGCATAATGGAGCAAACTATTTGGGAGGGGGAGGGGGGCACCAAAGGTAGACCGATGAGAGGGCCGCACAGGAGATTAATCTTTTTTCTCGTAAATAAGCCTACGTTTATTACTTATATTTATTAACATGCTTTACAAACTTTTATTTTAAATATTAAATACTGTTATTATTATAATTTTTTTTATGGGCTTGATTTTTTAGGTGCCCCCCAGGCAGTTGGTGCCCTACGCGCAGTGCGTGATAAGCGTATGCCGAGCGCCGTGTCTGGATGGGAGAAACAGATTAGTAGAAGAGATAGTTGCAAAGTATCTGCAGAAACTAAAGCCTGCTGCACACGATGAGGTTTTCACCTCGCGAGGCGAAAAATATCAAACATTTTTGATCTTCACCTCAACGCCTTGTGAGGCAGAAAACTCACCAAAAATTTTGCACACATAGTGAGCTATCTGCTGAGCAAAAAGTTATTCGAGACTGTTTGCTCAGCAGTCTCGAGTATTTTTGCTCAGCAGATTGATCCGGTGTGTGGCAGGCTTTAGGTAGAGTGTGAGCATCTTGTTGGACGTTTTTTTTTTTTAAGTTTATTTATCTCGAACAACAACAGCAAAAACAGAAAATAAGCTACAGTTCATAAAAGATAAAAATAATATAAATAACACAAAACATAATAAAATACATCACTTGGTATTCATCAGAAGACTGAAAATTTGTAATATGTTCGAGAAGGAGCAGGAAGAAGCAAGAATGCTTATCAAGTCCTACCCCATCATTACAGTAACAGTATACTTACAGATCCTTATTTTAGACCCGAAGTAATACTCACCAAAATATCTTTATCATTGCAATTGCAACCTTCCCCACATCATTAAATCATGATTTTTTTTCTCTCTTTTTTGAGCTCCGCCTCATCTCTATATTTGTCCATGATTCATTTCTTATGTTTGCTTTTAAACTCTGTAATATTATTGCTTTGCCTAATGACATCATCAAGGCTATTCCACAGGATCACCCCACAAACTGATACGCACATGCATGTTTCACCAGCATTCCCAAAACACCTCCAGAGGGCAAGATTATAAAACCACCTCCTCACTCGAGACCATGGAGGTAATATAATAGACCTGGAGAGAGCCAGGAAGTCCCACCCCTATTGCTTTCAATGGGAGATGCTAGGCTAGCTACTTCATCTTAGCTCAGCTTCTTTGGGTCTTTATGGCGGCTTACAGGCCTAATGGTGTATTACCGCCACCTACTGGATTTATACTCAATTAAAGTAGCTTTTAAAGTAGCCTAAAAAAAAACAATTTGTAATTCTCGATTATATATTACTAAACGAAACTAGTCAGTCTGTGTCTGGCTCCCCCTCCCAACAAACCCCTTTTCCAAAATCTCCTGGATATCTTCCCCCTTCACGTCTGTAACCCCACGAAACTCCCTTGCTGCATGCACCACCATTTTGAACCTATCTGTCTTTGATTCTAATTTGCTAGCACAATTAATGACCATCGCCACAAATGCTAAAAACCTCCTTTTGTCAATACTAACACGATCACTGTCAGGTCTTGGTTCTTCAGGCACGGTCTTTGCAGTTCACTGCTCTTTATTTATTACACCCTGTTCTTCCTTAACTTTCTTTGCGGCCTCAGCATATGACAGCTTGTTTAGTGTCCGCGTCCATTCCATCTCACATTCAAATTTCTTTCACTCGAATTGCTTATTTCCAGCTTCATGATTCCCACCGCAATGAAAACACAAAGCTTGTTCTATCGAAAGCTAACATTCCCCCTCATTTCACCCATATTTTCATTTTTCACCGTCGGCATCTAAAATTACTTGCGCTGCATACTGTTGCAATATGCCCATATTCTTGCCACCAGTAACACTATAGTTGCGTCTTTTCAAAGGCCCTCACTCTATAGCTCACAAAATCCAACAGTATCTTGTCCGGCAACTCTTTTTTTAAACTCCAACAATACAGACAAGCTGTCTTGTTCCTTCCCGTTCCCGATGGCTTTTCAGCCGCCGAGCTGCACAGAAGCCCTCCAGTTCTAAAAAACACTCAGCTTTCACAGCATGCGGGACACTCCCAATAACACCCTTCACAGTCGCCCGTTGGTTTATCTTAAAACAAACTACACGAGTGAGATCAAATTCTTTAATTTTGAGAGCTTTTCCCCTTTGCTTATTTGAATGACATTCAATTATAACAATGCCACTTCTGCACACTTTCACTGTCTTAACATCTCCTGTTTCACTTCAAACACAATGCCCCACAAAATGATTATCGCCAAACACACGGTTCATTTTCCACTTTTCGTCCACTGCTTTCATTCCCACGACAAATGAACCCTCAACTGTTTCATTTTAAGAGCCCTTTTTCCTTTTCTTGTTCCCCCATTCAGCCTCATCAACCTCCATATCTTTCCGGCAAACTCCAAATGCTTCTTTTTCTCCTACTCGTGCGACAGTCAATCATGCCTGCTGTAAACAAGTGAACTCTACTTGGTTGCCCTGATGAAGGTTGCCCATAGTTGCCCATGGGTGCTTATTTTCGGCACCATTTCATAGGATTGCCAATCTGATTACATAGCACAAATGGCCAAGAAAGTGAGTTGCCTGGGCAGATTGGCAAATGTTTTTGAGGGGAAACGACGAGCAACGCTGTTAATACGGAACGCGCACGCACGTTTCACTTCTGCAATTTAACGCAGAGCAGGAAGGCATTTTAATCAAGTAGGATAAAAAGAACAACTCTAATTGTTATGACTTGAAAAAAATCACAACAAAGAAAACCAGCAAATGATACCCAAATGACCTGACATAGGATTGTCATGGGCCAGACTAAGAGTTTCTTGACAATAAGACTTTGGAAGAACAATTTGATGGGTGATCATCCACTCTTCATCTGCAGAAACATCAGGTGGACGCCACTTTCTCATAATGACACCATTTTTGTAGTAAAAACAGACAGGAACTTGAGTAGCCTCTTGTTCACTTGCAGCCTGTGGTGGAAGATGCCCTAGATCACAAGCTTGTTGTTGCTCCTGAATAAGCTGTTTCTGAGACAGAATGTCATTAGAATGACCTTACAAGGACAAGTCTGAAGATTTCCCCAGACATCTCAAGACTGGAAGGTTCCTGATGAAAAGACTGCCCAATGAAGGTGTCAGCCAGATTGAAGTCCAGGTCAGCATCATCTTGAATAGCCTTTTTGGCCATAGAACGAGTAATTGCGCATGAAGGATAGAGGTCTGGAATTTCCTCCTCTATGGAGTCAGAGTCTTGATCAATCAAAGGAGTGTCAGTTACAATAGGGTAGAGCACAACCTTATCCCCAGCAAGATCATGACCAAGAAGCAAATGAACACCTTCGAAAGGAAGAGAAGACCTAACACCAACAGTAACAGGTCCAGAGACCAAGTCTGATTTGAGATGAACATTATGGAGAGGTACACTTGTAAAACCACATTCTACTCCTTGAATAAGGACATTCGCCTGAGTAGACGATTTGTCCGAAAACGGCAGTATATCTGCATGAATAAGAGATTGGGAAGACCCAGTATTCCTTAGAATTCGAACAGGAGCAGAGGAGGAAAAACAATGTGAAAGTGAGACCAAACCATCGGTAATGAATGGCTCAAAACCCTCCATAACAGAATCAGACACAGAAGGTAGAAGATCAGGCAAATTGACCATTGATACAAGAAATTCTCTATTAGTGAAAGCAGTTGGCTTGGTTTCTTCTCGTTGTGGTTTTTTCTTGAGAACACAACACTCAGAAATAAGATGTCCTTCCTTTTTGCAGTATTGGCTGGACACAGAGGGTAAAGAATCAGAGGATTGCTTCTCACTGGAAGGTTTCCTCTCAGAAGTGGCCTTAGAATCATTAGAAGTGTATTTGAAGAAGCCTTGGACTAAGACTGGCTTTGAAATTTAGAAAAAGAGGATTTTTGGACAAAAGAAGACTTATGAGTCAATGCATAAACATCAGCCAGGGTGGAAACATCTTTCAAAGTATTGGCTTGTTTCTCCTCAAGGAAAATCTTTATATCAGGCTGGACTCACCTTTTAAATTCCTCAACCAAAATAAGTTGCCGCATTCTGTCAAAATCTTTCTCAACCTGCATGGAATTACACCACTGATCAAACTACTGTTCCTTCCACCTGCTGAATTAAAGAGCTGAAATAGACACATTTTAATGTCTTTAAAAATGTACGAAACAGTGCATACTTAATATTTAATATATATAAAATATGTAAATTGAATGCATTTAATTTTATGATGTTTCAGTTTTTTAAAAAAAAGAGTTAAAAATGGCCATTTTGAGCAACCTTAGACGTCCTTTTCTGAAAAATTAGTGAACCGTCACGTGACCAGCAGGTCAAAGGTGTGACGTCACTGTTAGTTAGTACTGCAGGTCGCCATTAATCAGCGCGAAATACCAATTGAACACACGTACTGATTGCAGAAAAAGCTGCGTTTTAGCGTAGATTCTGCAAAATGCCGACAAATTGTTGTTGTTTTGCCAAACCTCCCCATCATGATGCATCCCCGTTTTGAAGCCTACGAAAGTAGCGGACTTTTCGATGCTACGTGTAATACTACCATCGAACTAGTAATTACAATGTATGATAAACAATGGAGGTCATGCAATAAATAAACCAAAACATACCAATCGATAGTTTCCAAGCGCTACCTGTCTTCGTCATCCGGTGGTCTTTGATTTTCTTCTGCATCAGGACGTCGACGTGGTTCAAACATGTACGGACCAAGACCAAGTTCATACCCCTCATCCCTCATTCTCACCCTCCTCAAGCACTGAGTTGTCATTTCGTCATCACTTGTTATTTCGTCTTCATTTGACTCGGGATTCCTACTCTTCATACTCGAAGGGCGAGTCCTGACAATCTCCTTCAAAAAAACCATTTGCTTCTTCCGTTTCGACCTCAAATTCGAGAGGTGTCAGGCAGGAAAGTTGATTCGAGCACACCACTGAAGAAAGCAGTAGTAGTGATAACGTGTTGTTTTTTTTTTTCACATGAACTAGTTCATGAGTTCAACAACAACATCACTTAGGAATCACTTGACTGCATCATGATAATGGGATTTGTCACAGAGTTGCCACAACAGCGATCCAGTAGCCTAAATGGGCTACCTTTGACAGTCTTTGACGATAAATAACCAAATAAAATAACATCCGATTTATTTATTTATTTGTTTGTTTGTTTGTTTGTTTATTTATTTAATCAGTTCGCCTGTACACCCTATATAGTTATGGTTAGTAGGTTAGTTAGTTAGTAGGTTTAGTTAGTTAGTTGGTTAGTTTATTAGTTACTTAGTTAGTTACTTGGTTAGTTAATTAGTTACTTACTTCGTTAGTTACTCAGTTGGGTTAGCCTACTGTCTCAGATAAGGACATACTCTGCAACAATAATGTATAATCTGAACTTGACTAGCAGGACCAGTACCGAAACTGATCGCATTTTGTTTAATTCGGGAAGTGATGTAGTAGAGAAAATTATAAATACAGGAAGCTCAGACAAAAAGAAAGAAAGAAAAAAATTGCCCGACTAGTGGATGAAAAAACCAGGCGAAAAACGCCTTTTTATTTTTACTTGGCTTACAATAGGGCAGCTAGGGTACCAGCTCTAATTCACATTCAATGTATCGGTGCATCTCAGCACGATGCGCGATGCAGCATCTCAGCACGATGCAGGGGTGCAAATTCCCCGGCAAATTCGTCCTGAAAGCTCAGGTAAAAGGCGAAGTGGATACCTGATTTCATTTTCTACTGTGATCACGATACTTTCCTTCATGTAAGTGTTCATATTTTCTCCTGAAAGCAAGCTTGATTTGTAAATTCACATGGAAATCGATTGTGGTTGGGGATGGGAATGAAGTTCGATCGACTCACTCAATGTGTGTTGTTTTACGTGCAGCCACTGATCGCTGATGACATTGCCTTCAGCACAACTCTGTACGATGACGTAGGGGTTGCTAATTTGCATATAACGGGGATTGGCGATCATTTCACAAACTAGCTAGAAATCAAGTTTCTCGAGTGCCAAAACCCACTATTTAAACCCCAAATTTACAGACATCTCGATCAAGTTTTTTTTTTAATTCAAAGTATTTTGTTATACAGAACGTATTCTTCAAATGTGTGAAATAAAACTATTTTTTTCCAAGAAATATTTCAGCTCTTTAAACATGAGTGGGACTGGCTTCCTTGTGAGAATTCCTAAATTTTTGCCTGTAAGCCTCGGGGACCAATTCATAACCCTTCAGAATGGCAGATTTTACAAAATCATAATTAGAACACTGTTGGACAGATAACTAGTTAGATTTTACCAGTAAGAACACTTTGTAACATCATTGTCCAATGCTTTTTGGCCATTTGAAATTTTCAGCAATTTTTTCAAAATGGGTAAAGTATTGGTCTACATCATTTTCTAGGAAAGGAGGAACAAGTCTGATGTGTTTAACCACATCAAAACATTCAGAAAGTCCAAAAGATTTTGTAACAATACCTGCTTCTATTTCCTTCATTTCCAATTCGTACAGCAAATGCATCCTTCTTTCTTCCAGTTCTTTCTCCCTCTCCAACCTTCTCTCTTCCAGTTCTTTCAGGCGTAGCTGAAGTCTTTGCAGCTCCGTTGCAGGCACCTTTAATCAATTCTGCTGCTTCTTCTCCAAAGATATCTTCATCGATGAAATGTTGCACCAAAATGTTGAATATTTCTTGTTTCTTCATTGATGACTTCACATCAGATAACCCAAGGGTTGAGGCTATTTGCAGCAAGTCCTTCTTCTTTGCCAGCACAGTTTATTCCTGGGTTGGAGTTTTCAAGAAACTTTCCACATCAAAAGTCATGATTGCTGGTTTTTCAAATAGTCACAAGATTTTAAATAATAATTCAGCTTTAATCTTTGGATGGTTAATCTCGGTGGAACGTCCAATTTGTTATGACTTGAAAAAAATCACAACAAAGAAAACCAGCAATGAAAACTTAACCAAATCTATTCTTCACTGAAAAAAAAAATGTTTAATCCTCTAATAACACTCTAATGCCACTAATTAACTCTGTTGCCAAAACAAAAACTCTGCTCCTGCTCTGCTGTGGATGAAATGCTCATACATGACATAATCCTCAATGCAACAGCAGTCTTGCAGAGAGCTAATTGACGCAGGGCTACGTCTATTCATAATCTACAGGACACACGGTTGTTCAGCATTTAAAATGACTTTGTTTTACCTCCACGTAGACCCAAGGACTAGACCACGTAGAGGTCTGCTAATAACTCGTAGAAATAATCAGTCACTTTGCTTGCCTTTTTATATAGCATGATACAATCAATTTATTCATTCGTTCATTTATATTTATTTTCCCATATATAGCCTAATGTAATAACATACAGGCCAAAAATATGATAGCTTTTATACTAATCCCAGCAGCGAGTGTAATTTGTCTCCTTCCTGAGATAAAGTGAAATAGTTTGGCAACACTGATGCGTGAGGCGCTGCTGCTCCTGCCCGCCAACACCAAACTCGTGCACGAGCTCTTGAAAACATCGAACAGTTGCATCAGACAAAGAGCAAAATAATGAAGGATGACCGAATACGTATTCTTTTGTTTTCGCTTTATTTGGAAAGAAAAAAATGTGCACTTTTCAATTGGTGTCTATGGAGCTGCCGCATCGTTGGCCACAAAATTGCCTCCAGTGGGAAAGGCGGAAGCAGGAAATACCAGGAGCTAACATGCTAACTGGGTGAAGCAAAGGTACTTGTTCTTTCTCTCTGGTTCTATTAGTTCCTATTGTTTATTAATGTCGTCAATTGTTTCACTAAACACCAGGGGGTTATGTAATGATATTAAGAGGAAAGCATTATTCCTTTGGGCAAAACAATTCAAATCTGATTTTTTCTACTTTCAAGAATCTCATTCTACTTAAGATTATTCTAAATTCTGGAGGTCTCAATGGGGTAATACTATATGGCTGCCCCATGAGACAGAGAATTCAGCTGGGGTAGCCACCCTAAATGATAGATTTAATGGAAATGTTCTGATTATAAAAAGTGGTCCAGATCATCATTTCATTTGCCAAGTTATTGAATGTAATGATGTAGTCTACATAATCTCTAATATTTATGGTTACAATACTAAGACAGAAAATGTAAACCTTTTGTTATCCATCTAAAATATTTTTACAGGCTGGTTGGCTAGATTCCCAAATGCACTCTTACTGTTAGGAGGGGATTTCAGTAGTATTTTAGATTGCTCTATTGATAAATTTCCACCTTCTCAACAAAATAGAACAGAATCATTCCTAATAGATTTCATAAGAAGATTTAATTTAGTAGATATATGGAAAGAGAAGAATCCAAATTGTAGATTGTATACCTGGAGCAATAAAACCGGCTAAAAGCAATCTTGTTTAGATTATTGGTTGATTTCTGATAATGTTGTTGTTCGCATTTGTCCCACGCCTCTAACTGGTCATAAAGCTATTGGCATATCTGTTAATATTTGTACTGGTCCCATACTTTCCACTCAGTCAGGATATTGGAAACTTAATTGCTCTATTATACAAAGGGATGAAAATAAATTTAAAAAAAAGATTAAGGATTTAATTTAATTTTACTAGTCTAAAACAAAAAAAACTCTTATGGGCTTAACTCGGAACTTCTCAAATATGAGATCGGAAAACATTTAAGGAAATGTTTTGCTCAATTAACAAAAGCCAGGAAAGAGGAGGAGTTGAAAATTGTCTGAAGCATAACTAACTTATCGAGCAAAGACCCTGACTCCCTAACAGAGGAATAAAAAGAGGAAATAACTTACTCACAAACTAGACTTGACTATTTATATCGCCAAAAAGCGAATGGCGCATTCATTAGCTGTCGCTTTAAGTGGTTAGAAGAAGGGGAACAAAATTCTCACTACTTCTTTAACTTAGAGAAACACCACTCCACCAACAATAATATTAGCAAATTAAATATTAATGGAGCTATTACTGAAGATCAACATGAACTTGTGGACTTTTGTTTAAATTTCTATAAAGATCTGTCCAGTTCTTGATTCAGCCAATCAGCAGCTGATAATGTTTTAAACTCCCTTTCAGTTAAAATAATAAGTGAAGCAGACAGTGTGCTGTGACAAACCCCTATGTCTGCAAGAAGTGCAGCAAGCTATAAATCAACTGAAAAACAGCAAGTCCCCTGGGTGTGATGGGCTGACATTAGAATTTTATAAATCATTTGTTAATGAACTGTCTCCTTTTTTACATAAAGTCTTTGAAGAATGTGTTGATAATGAATGTTTTACCTCCACTCTGACCCAAGGAATTACTGTTTTAATTCCTAAACCAAACAAGGATAAATTACTGTTAGACAATTGGCAACCGATTTGCTTACTTAACAACGATTATAAAATAATGTCTTATTGGCTAAGAGATTCAGGTCAGTTTTGGAGTCTATCTTAGAAGAAACACAATCAGGTTTTATGAATAAGAGGCATATAGCAAATAATATTCGGTTAATCCTAGATGGATTATCCAGAGTTAGGAGAGGACAGCGGGCTCATGCTGTTTGTTGATTTCTACAAAGCTTTTTGACACCGTTGAACATCTGTTTATTTTACAGTCACTTAAAAAATTCGGTTTTGGCAGTTTGGCAGTGTTTGTTTTATAAAGTTTCAGGGAGTTTAAAAGGTTGAATTACGTGATGAATGAAGAGGCTGCATATATTCACTTTCATTTTGTCATACGAGTATGGGCTGCAAACCATACAGCGAGATAGGAATGAAAATTATAGTGTATGCAACCAGTGGTGTATATGTTAAAAATAAATTGTCACGACTGTAGGCATAAAAATGGAAAAGAACCACTTAAAGAAGAGTTAATTTTAAAAGCCCAACTGAAACCACTATCTCTATGAATCAAGCTCAGATCAAGCTAAAAATCCAAACTCATGCCAGTTCTGACATCAACCCTGTTGACTGCCTTTACCTAGTCTCGTCTTAGCTTGTTGTCAGCTAGAAAGCATAACATTCGGAATGGTGGAGGGAAATTGCATGCGCCTTGACCGAACAAGGCCAGCATGTTAAGGCAGATCTTCCTTTTCCACTTACGAAGCTCGTATGTGACATTTGCAGCCCTTAACAGCACACCATGTACAACCCCAATTCCGAAATACTGTTGGGACAAAGTGTAAATTGTAAATAAAATCAAAACGCAATGACTTTCAACTCACACCAGCCAGTATTTTATTCACAATAGAACAGAGATAACATTGCAAATACTGAAACTGAGAAATTTTACAATTTTATCCTCAAAATTAGCGACAGGTATCAATAAAGTAGGGACAGGGGCCTGTTTACCATGGTGAAGCATCCCCTCTTCTTTTTAACACAGAGTGCAGGCGTCTGGGCATCGAGGAGACAAGTTTCTTGAGTTGGAATTTGATCCCACTCATGTTTAATACAGGCTTCCAAGCTGCTGGAGAGTTTGGGGTCTCCTTTGACGGACTTTTAGTTTAATTATGCGCCAAATTTCATCAGTCCGCGGATTCAACAGGAAGCCAACACGAATTCTTGCGAAAGCAACACATTGTCTACACGATGCTGGTGTTAAAAAGCTCCAGCTTGGACATCAGCAAAAAGTAAACCTGTTTAATTTTTTTGTGAATTTTAGCGGTGATGGCGAACGGTCCCGTACCACTGCAAATCAATTTTCAGTGTATACGCGCTTCTCTGTGAAACCAGAGAACTGTTTCATCTGCACACATCTGCGGGCCCAGGCAGCTCAGTGAGAAAGGGAATTTAGTTACCATTATCGGGCACCTTGACCTTGACGCCCAATGTCATATTCAACTTGCCGAGAATGTTTGGTTTACATGATTCCCTATGGGTGCCTCACACATACCTAAGCTCTACATGCCACATTAAGTGTTAAAACACATTTTTGCTATTTGACCTTCACCTTGAGGCTCAAAGTCAAGTTCGAACAACCGAGAATGTTTGGCGTACATGATTCCCCATAGGTGCCTCATATATATTTAAGCTCCAAATGTCATATTACGCAAGTTATAGCACACTTTTTCCATTTGACCTTGACCTTGAGGCCTAAGGTCAAATGAGACTGACTCACAAGGTTCGGCATACCTTATTACCTACAGGTGCCTCATACATACCTAAGCCAAAATGCTATATTAAGAGAGTTGTAGCACATTTTTGCCATTTGACCTTGCCTTGACCTTTCGGCTCTAGGTCAAATTCGACCAACGGACAACGCTCGGCAAGCATGATATGCTGCACATGTTCAGTGCATACCTAAACTAAAAATGCAGTAATAAGCAAGTTACAGCACATTTTGTGCCAAAACATCCCGAAAAAAAAAGTCTAGACACGTTGCCTAGGTGGCAACCTATAAAGGAGCGATTCAATCAAAATGCTGTTAACACTGTTAAAGCAGGTCATAATACAGATTCCAAAAAATTCATCGGACAGTTTTTGAGAAAATTACTCCTAAGTGCCGAAAAATCTCAATCGGTGAACGATCTGGACTACAGCCAGGCCAGTTCAGCACACGGACTCTTCTACTATGAAGCCATGCTGTTGTAATAGCTGCAGTATGTGGTTTTGCATTGTCCTGCTGAAATACACAAGGCCTTCCCTGGAATAGATCTCATCTGGAGGGGAGCACATGTTGCTCTAAAACCTTTATACACCTTTCAGCATTCATGGTGCTTTTTAAAACATGCAAGTGTCCCACACCATATGCACTAATGCATCCCCATACCATCAGAGATGCTGGCTTTTGAACTGAACACTGATAACAGGAGGGGTGGTCTTTCTCCTCTTTGGCCTGAGGGACACGACGCCAATAATCTCTGTTGTTATGATGACTGCTCGGTTACTAGCTACTGCATGTTTGTTCACGTGCCATGCTACTTAAAAATGCTCCTGGTTCACTTATATGCAGTAATTCAGATCGGTATGCTTGTGCTACTTTGGTTAGCGTTAATGTAGCAGTTTCATCATAGCGTTGCCTGATTGTAGCCACGACAGTTGGAACTAACTGGACAGGTGTTGTGCTTGTCTGCAAAGTTGGGCCGAAAAGGTTGCAGTTCGACCAGATGTAGGTTTTGCTGAATTTGGGGTTCGTGTTTGGGTTTGTTTACTGCTGCTGTGAAACGATCGTTTTACTTATCCACGACTGGGGTCAGCCGGGTACTTCACCAATATCTGAGCTAGCTCTGTGATGCTACCGCGGTGAATGCAAGCACGAAATGCACAAGCTATAATGTGTCTGGTATCACAAACAATTTCTCTGCTGCGGACTTTCATTCCCCTTTAAAAATTGTTATGGTTAATAAAAAGCCAAAAAATATTTAGATTAGATATGGAATTTTTTCCAAGACAAGTTATGGATTTGCTCGTCCCTCATAAGCAATGCTTACACCATCTGTGTGTGTTTTGCTACAAGCTCATTCAGTAGCTTGGTGTCGAAAATTGTGTTTCGTTTTTGGTAGAAATGGTCACCAGGAGCTTTTAGCAAAGTTTCTTCCGGATAAGTGGGTACATGACTACATAACAATGCAGCTACAACCACATGAATGCAAGGTGAGACAGTACGAGCAAAACACTAAAATTACAACTTACCACTTATTGACATCCTGCTAAACGATGCTGTAATGCCTCAATAGAATTCTCCTTCCGTTCGGGGATGGATTTGGGATCAAACATGTACGGTCTTACAGCAATGGATGCCACAGAAAGCTGTCCTGAAATATCTGCCATCTTGGTTTCCTGGTTTTTCAGGCCTGCACCTTCCCCCAAAATCGAAATGGCCAGGCAGCCAATCAGAGCAGCGTCCGATTAGCATTCATGCCCATTTAAAAACAGCTCGTGTTTCAGGGCAGTATAGACACAGAGGCCGGCACAGAGGGAAGATGTCTCACGAAGCCCAGATGCAAGTGTTTTTTTTTTTGTACCTTAATTCTTAACATTATTTTAAAGACCCCTTGGACATATTTTAAACAAATAAATATAGCATAATAGGGGACCTTTAAAATACATTGAGGCATACTTGTTCACGTGGCAGGGAGTTTTATTCAATATTTTGAGTTTAGAACAAAAGAAAGCTCTTGATTACATATTTGTAATTTATATTTATATATTTGTGGTGTACAATGAAGGCATATGGGTCCCCTGATGAATCTGTAAATATGGTTCAGCTTTTGTACGGAAACTCAGCTCTTCAAAAAATATAAATCGTAAACTAGCTGAGTGTTACAAGATGCAGAGAGCAGAGAAACAATTGTGGCTTTTGATTGTAGTTTTATATGTATTAGAATTTTGACTGCTGCACACAGAATAAAAAATGAGTCAAGAATATCTGGACTAATTATTAATTATTTTGAAATGTAAAAAAGTATTTCTGGTACACATTTAAATCAGGAATAAAGAGAAAATGTCTGGAGGACTTTGTGGACCAATTTATTTAAATATAGATCTAAAAGATGAGAAAAAAGATTAAAGATTTGAGTATACAAATGACAAATGGAAATTGTTAGGAGAGAAATCGGGAATCAAAAGAACAAGAAATTAAACAAAAGGTAAAAAAGTAATAACATGGCACATTATAAAATTCCCATCAATTGAATGAAACATTTATAGTATCAGAACGTATTTCATCTCAATGATACGGGAGAGGAGGAAAGAAAAACTTCATATTTTAATTAATTTTAATTTAATCGATTGTTTCTATTTTATTCCAATTCTTCTTTTTATTCTTATTATGGTTATTTACTCTCATGAGTTCAGCAGAGATGTAAACTATCTGCAGGAGAGAGAGGGATGAGGGACTGACTCCAGTACACAGGGTATTACAGTCATCAATGCAGCACCATATGAAGGCATGGAGGACTTTCTCAACATCATGGAAGAGTGAAACAACTTTACTCTGTCATTTCAGTGTGTTTCTGCTCTTTTAAATTAGATCTGATTATCCCTTCACTCTCTGCTTCATCTCAGATCACACAGTTTTACAGAAGAGTTATAGTTATAAACCCTAAATGCAGGATAGAGGGGCTGAGTGAATGTGGTCTGGACTCTGTGCAGGAGGGTCATTGTGTCAGAGACGCTGTAGAAGGACAGAGTTCCTGCCCTGTGATTCAGGTACACTCCTATTCTGGAGGAGGGGGGGACAGGGATTTTAGTGCCCTTATTATTGTGCCAGAAATAACACCTGAAGCGACAGTGGTCCAAAGCCCAGGATTTATCATTACATCCCAGACGACAGTCTTTGTCCTCTCCTTTCCTGCTGATCTCTTTATATGACGCTGCTATAAAAACCCGGCCCCTCCTCCACTCAGCTTCCCAGTAACAGCGTCCAGACAGACCCTCTCTGCACAGCACTTGGTCCCAGTAGTCAAATCTCTCTGGATGATCAGGATATGACTGGCTCTGTGTCACACAGGTCACCTCTCTGTTCCCCTCAGACAGACGGAGGCTCTGATGGGCTGTGTTGGGGTCCAGTGTGAGCTGACAGGAGTCTGATGGAGGAGAAAGTTTAGACTTAACATGAGAAAGGGCGTATATAAGCTCTGCCTAAACTACATAATATGAAAAATTCAGTCAATACCACATTTAAAAATTATTATCTGTGAATAAGTATATGCATGTGTTTTTGACTGTTTCTGAGGAGGCTGTGTGTGTGTGTGTGTGTGTGTGTGTGTGTATGCGCGCGCACGTCTCAGGTGAGTTTCAGAGCGCCTCACTCACACTGTAAGAAATCCTCTCTGGTCCTGGGTTCCACAGTGTGGATGTGTTTCACTGCAGGGACAGAGAGACAGTAAAGAACAGGTTTGAAAATAAATACAGTGAGAGGGAGGGAGTGAGTATGAGAGTGTTGGATAATATCGACACTGAGGCCGTTATGGAAACTGGTGTGAGAAAAACCACCTCCAGTTAAACGTGGCCAAGACTAAGAAATGGTAGCAGACTTCCGGAAGAAAAGGAGCCCACCTGATCCAGTCTGTGTCAGGGGCTGTGATGTGGAGTCGGTTCGCTCCTACAAATATCTGGGAGTCTCCCTAAATGACAGACTGGATTGGTCCACCAACATGACTATCATTCATAAGAAAAGGATGAGCCGGCTCTGTTATTTAAGACGGCTCAGGTCTGCCACAAAACTGTCATGGATAAGGCCCGCCAGCAAACGACATGAAGCCGGCGGGCACTGGGACCATGTTCCCAAAAAGAATCAAGGGACCCAAACCCACAGGCTGAGATAAAAATATAAACTTCTTTAATTTAAATTACAAAAGTTAAAACAAACGAGGGGAGCAGCATGCAGACACTAACAGGGCTCACAGACAGAACAAAGAATACTGCTGCACCAAACTCAGGTGCAGCCAACCCTTAAATACCAACACTTCACCTCCACCTTAACGAGCAATAGGTGTGGCTCGTTAAGGTGGAGGCGAAGAATGCAGCAGGGGGAAGGGCCTCCAGGCAAATGCCATGACAAAAACGCTCCACATTTGTCATCAGTCCGTTGCTGCCAGTGCCATCGTTTTAGCTGTTGTGTGTTGGGGCAGCAGCACCACTGCAAAAGACTCTAACAGACTGAATCAGGTTACTAAAAAAGCTGGGAACATCATTGGCTCAAAGCTGGTTTCACTGGCGGATGTGGTGGCAGAGAGACAACTGTCCAAAATATTGACCATCATGGATAACCTCTGCCCCCCCCCCATTCAAAAATGATTTTCATTACCTGATCCAGACAATTTGACCAGTTCCACCTTACAGACGTCTTCCAGTTTCTCTTTCAGTTCAGAGACAGATTTCCTCACAGCCTCAAAAAAGTCATGTGGACTGACAGTGATGCTGGGTAAGTCTCCAGGTCCAGGAGGGGCACAGAGAGACTGACAGCTCTGCAGACAGACAGAAAGACAGACAGACAGTAAGACAGACAAAGGATACTCTCAAATAAGACTCCAGAGTCATGATAACAGTAGACTTTGTAAATGAAGAACACACCTCATCAACTCTATACAGTGTAAAGCACAGTGCAGACAGTCAGAGGACCAGTGATGTTACCTGGAGGAAATGGATGTGATCCTCTGTGTGTGAAAGCTGCTCCAGCTCAGCGTCTCTCCTCCTCAGCTCAGCAATCTCCTGCTCCAGTCGCTCCAGGAGTCCTTCAGCCCGACTCACTTCAGCCTTCTCCTGATCTCTGATCAGCTCTTTCACCTCAGAGCACCTTCTCTCAATGGAGCGGATCATCTCAGTAAAGATCCTCTCACTGTCCTCCACTGCTGCCTGTGCAGAGAGCTGTTAGGAGACACAGAGAGAGGAGGCTGTACATTTTAACTAGGCCTTTCACTCAGCTCTTACTGGGACCCCACACAGCCTGTTCCCCACAGTGTGTCTCAGTGGGATTGAGCCCCACAGGGCTGGAAAGTGGCCCAACACTGGGCTCCTCACTGGCTGACTGGAGGAGAGCCCTGACTGAGCCCTGAAATGGCTCTTCCAGCAGCAGCTGTTGTCTTCTCCTCTGGTCAGTACCCACCTTGAGTGACTGCACAGCCTGTCTCAGATCCTGCAGCTCCTTCTCTCTCTCCTGGATTCTCTGCTGGAATTTACTCTGTGTCGCCCCCAGCTGCTTCTGTGGATAAAATAGTTTTATGTGTCACATTTCAGTGCAGATCTTTTCAGCAACTCATTCATATTACTCAATAATCTAAGACTCTGACATGTTCAGACAACACAGTTATGCAGTGACTTGCATTATTGCCTCCCAACAAGAAGGTTCAAATCATGGCTGTTGGTTTTTCAGTGTGGAGTTCTCTCTGTCCATATCAGTTCTGTATGGGTGAGCTTGTTTCCTCAAACAGGCTACAGATTTGCATGTTAAATGAACCCGAGAGTTTATGGTGATGTAGCAACTCATGGACATTTAGAAACCTGAGGACTCCCCACATGGGGGTGCTATTAACACTACAGCAGCTAAACTGGGACTGTAACCGTATTTGTATGCATCCAATCTTTCCTTGAATTCACTTTGATTTCATTCTACCCCTTTAGGCCACTCTAAACACAGAACTTGACTGATGGCAACATGGAGTACAGTGAGGTTATGATAATGTGGCTTTTTAAATTCTGTGTTCTTATGTGGGACGATGTACAGCCGCAAAGCAGCCCTTTTCAGTTGTGAAAATCTATTCACCAAGACTTTATGGTGACCAGGGGCACAGACACGCCCACCGTCCACATCACACTGCTCAAAACCATCGAATCCCCTCCCTTTATCCTCCCCCCCCTGGCAGCACCATGGACAGCGCCTGCTGCACGAGCTCCTTTCAGCACCTCTGACCGCTGCTTTACACTGGGCAGCTCCCTCCAGTTGCGGCCAGGATAATGAGAAGGGCTCTCCAATCACCCACTGCACGAGGACTCACACCTGATCCCCGTCTGCGTCAGGGAAACTGGCTTTATAAAGCTGGCAGCAGACAGGGGCAGGCTGGCAGAGAGAGCGAGTTGTGAATGTGTTACTAACCCTGTTCGTTCTCTACTTTCCCTATCAGAGTCCGAAGGCGAAGAGACGGGGGACCCTGAGTTTATACTCCCTCCAGAAAGCCTCACTCTGGCCGCTACGCTACTGCGTGACAGTGGCTAATTCCCCCGAGGGTCTTTGTGCTCATTATGTTTATGGTCTTTTGGTTTATTCCTGTAAATAAAATTACCACCCAGTGTGCTGGACTCTCACCAACCCGTTTCCCTGTCTGTTCCTGCTTTTCTGGTGGATCGTCACAACTATGTGGTGAGTCGAGGTGGTTTTGTTCTGTTGCTGGATATCTCTGTATTTCACATCTTTTTAGAAAAAATCATCCTCAGAAACCACTGATGTGGAGCCCTACTGTACAGAGGACAAGGTGAATGACTCGGACTAAGAGGATTAAGTAAGGAAAATAGGCACAATTCCGATCTTTGTGAAAATAAAATTTTATTTCCAAAAAACAGGCAGATATCCAAAATACAGCACACACTCTGTGTTCAGCTGTGTTAATATGAACGGCAGACCTTCCCAGAAGTGGTCTTTTTATGTGATAAATGATCTTTGATGTAGGACAGACATGGTAATTGGGCAGTATGCCCTCAGGGCCACACCCACCCTACATGTACCGCCATGACCCTGAGCAAACGC
Source organism: Gymnothorax reevesii (assembly GCA_029721435.1). NCBI lineage: Eukaryota > Metazoa > Chordata > Actinopteri > Anguilliformes > Muraenidae > Gymnothorax > Gymnothorax reevesii. The sequence continues at coordinate 143,868,038 of CM056575.1, forward strand.
CGTCTCTTTGGATGAACCAGTTCTCTGATCACTCACTCCTGTTTGCTAATTACTTTTAAGCACAATGCTGACATCTTGTAAAGACCTTTATCCCTTCTGCATTGTTCATATGGTAAGTGACTGTCAGGCTTGCATGCATGGTTGTCTCAGTGTATCAGACTTAAGTGGATAATCTTACAATTATGCCATTGTGTGCTCGCAATAAGATCATTGTGGCCTTTAGGCCCCTTATTGAGGCCTTTATCCCTGCATTGCTCCAGTGGAGTTGGCCCCTATTTTAACTAAAGAACTGGAAAGTACAAACCCCAATTCCAATGAAGTTGGGACATTGTGTAAAACGTGAATAATAACAGAATACATTAATTTGCAGATTCTTTTCGACTGGTAATCAATTGAGTACACTACAAAGACATGATACTTAATGTTCAAACTGAAACTCTGTTTTTGTTTTGGAAATATTCGCTCATTTTGAATTTGATGCTTGCAACACATTCCAAAAAAGCTGGGACAGGGGAATGTTTACCACTGTGTTGTATCACCTTTCCTTTTAACAACGCCCAATAAGCGCTTGGGATCTGAGGACAGTTATTGTAGAAGCTTAGTAGGTGGAATTCTTTCCCATATTTGCTTGATGTACGATTTCAGTTGCTCAATAGTTTGGGGTCTCCGTTGTCGTATGTTGTCCTTCATAATGTGCCAAACAATTTCAATGGGAGACAGGCCTGGACTGCAGGCAGGCCAGTCTATTGCCTCTTTTACGATGTAGCCACACTGTTGTAACATGTTCAGAATGTGGCTTAGCATTGTCTCTCTGAAATAAGCAGGGACGTCCCTGAAAAAGACGTTGCTTGGATGGCAGAATATGTTGCTGCAAAACCTGTATGTACCTTTCAGCTTCAAAGATGTGGAAATTACCCATGCCATGGGCACTAACACATCCCCATACCATCACAGATGCTGGCTTTTGAACTTTGTCTTGATAACAATCTGGATTATCATTTTCCTCTTTAGCCCGGATGACACGATGTCCATGATTTCAAAAAACAATTTGAAATGTGGACTTGTCAGACCACAGGACACTTTTCCACTTTGCGTCAGTCCATCTCAGATCAGCTTGGGCCCAGAGAAGCCAGTGTTGTTTCTGGGTGTCGTTGATATATGGCTTTCGCTGTGCATGGTAGAGTTTTAACCCCTTTCTGCAGATGTAGACGCTCGCGTCTACAAATATGCAAATTTAAGCACTTAATTACAGTAGTCGACCACGAGATGGCACCCCCGGATCAGTTATTGAATATTCAAAAGCAGGCAGAGCTGAAACGCGATTTAGAGTATGGAGAAGTTCCCTCCAATCCCTGTTTTTCAGGAGTAGCATGAATTAAACTCCTCAGCTAAGCCTGATGTGCAAACTGGTCAATATCCTTGCCCATAGTATCAATCCAGTAGTTTTAAAAAATTATCACTTGCGACAGAAAAAGATTTAGTACTCTGTAGCAACCATTTTAGCTACAGTGAGCCAACAGTATTCCAATTAGTGGTTAAAAAAATACGTTTTGTGAAGCAAAAAATCCGACATGGTATTGATTCTCTCACATTCTACTGTCAACTACAGTCATCACACACAAAATATGCGTAGTTCCCTCCCATGGATTAACGCGTAGATTCCTCCATTGACAAATTCAGCGCTCCCTTCTATCCACCCAAGTACTGGTGTCGATAGCCAGTCACTAAATTATATACTCAGATTCATCTGCGTAACTCTACAGTTATAGTTCACGCCCTCGTGAAGCTTCCCCGGTAACAATGTATTGATTGACTCGTTTCTTATCCAATTCTCGAGTGTTTAAACTTTCCTCAATAACTGAAATACATTGATCGGACAATAAGAATAGGATACAAAGCTAAGCATGAAAGTAAGGTTGGTTGTATTCTTCGACTGTTGGCCACGGTTGCGCAGCTGAAAATGATGCGATATCAAAGAAACAAAGACACTCGAAACCAGCCTGAAGTGTTCACTTTCATTTTCGAAATAAATGTTGTATGGACGCGGTCAATGGGAATTATTCAGAATGAAACAGTACTGGAGGGTTCCTTCTACCCGACACATCTGTCTCTGGAGGAGGGCATCAATGAAGAAAACAGTTCATACTTCTACTCTGTTTGCATTTTGCTCAATATGGTTTTTTGCTGTAGAATTTATACCGCGTTTAAAGACATCGAATGCCGAGGTTTTCGTTTCTCCAAATGAATACAGCCCACGCACGTCGGTAGATCCCTCGGTACGTTCATTACACCATGCTGTTGAATATGGAGGCATATGTCATTAGATTTTTCCTGAAAGTGAAATTTCTGTTCTGTTAAAATTAGGTATATTTCATAATTCAGATATTACTGAGTTAGTGAGTTTCTACCCTTATTAGGTGTAAGGTTATGAGCTCGGACGTGAGAGCGGTTAGCTTTTCATTGCAGCGTGAATGCTATAGCTGTTTAATCAGTACTTTATTTAATGCTTGGGGGACTTCGAAGAAAAATTGACAATATTGTTAACTTTATTATGGAGAAAAGGCATGTTTTGTGTTTGGAGAGGTTACTGGTGACCAATGGTGTTCAACTGCACTGATAATGATAAATTCATGCTAAACTCAACCAGAAAATCATTAGTTCATGCTGAATTTCATGCCCCAAAAGTTAATTTGTCTTAAATATATGATTAATGTATGATTTGACAGTGAACCATTTTGATGGATCTCAGACTTTGGGGAGACACCTGGATAGCGATCTAATTTAGCTCATAGCAAGCGGGTAATCTAGAATGTAATGTTCAAGATGAATTGTACTTGTGATCAAGAAGTTTATCATCCCAGAAATGTATAGATTTAAGCCCCAGCAGTTTTTCATTTGTCAGTATTATTTTTTTTGCTATTTCACTGGTGAATTCTCATGAGGATTTTTTATGTTTGCAGCCCCTTTTCTACGCCAAAATCATAAAAATAAACGAATACGATGGGAATCTAAATGCTTCAAGTGTGCCAAAGTTTTTCTGTATGTGAAGCTGCAATCTTAAATTATAATGCCTTGAATCAGGTAACACCTAAAAAGCCATATTTGGCTTCTGCGCAAAGGGCTTAACTTGCTCTTGTAGATGTAGTGACGAACTGTGTTAACTGACCATGGTTTTTCGAAGTGTTCCTGAGCCCACATAGTAATGTCCATTACAGAATGATGTCAGTTTTTAATGCAGTGCCACCTGAGGGACTGACGGTCATGGGCATTCAGTGTTGGTTTTCGGCCTTATGCCGCTTACAGGTAGAGATTTCTCTGGATTCTCTGAATCTTTTGATGATATTATAGACTGTAGATGATGAAATTCCTTGTAATTGCACGTTGAGAAACATATTTCTTAAACTGTTGGACAATTTGCTCACACAGCTCATCCTAGCTTGTGTATGACTGAACTTTTCGGGGATGCTCCGTTTATACCTAATCATGACACTCACCTGTTTCCAATTAACCTGTTCACCTGTGGGATGTTCCAAACAGGTGTGTTTTGAGCATTCCTCAACTTTCCCAGTCTTTTGTTGCCCCTGTCACAGCTTTTTTGGAACATGTTACAGGCATTAAATTCAAAATGAGTGAAAAAAAAAAACAATAAAGTTTATCAGTGTGAACATTAAATATCTTGTCTTTGTGGTGTACTCATTTGAAAATAGGTCATAAAGAATTAGCAAATCATTGTATTCTGTTTATATTCACGTTTTATATAACGTCCCAACTTCATTGGAATTGGGGTTTGTATTTCGGATAACAGTGAACTACAATAAATATCTGAAATACTTTGTTTTTTTTTCATTATTTTAATGTTTTAATGCATTAAATTTTCATAAATATACCTCAGACAGACATTAAACAAATTTTAGAAAGCACAGTGCATAAGTCTTCATTCTGTGGCTAGAGGTCATATTTACATTTGCAATCTCTACTAAAGTGCTTGTGTTTTGTGAAAGACTTTCTGTCCTTACCTGTTTCTCAGTCCTTTCTGCTGCAGCTGAGACTGTATCATGGCCTCTGTGTTCATCCATCACACAAAGATGACAGATACACTGCTGATCTGTACGACAGTAAACCTCCAGCAGCTTTTTGTGCTGACAGCAAATACTATCCTGCAGGTGTCCAGTAGCATTGATGATATTGTGTGAGTTTCCTGGGTGGAGTTCAGTGTGAAGTTCGAGGTGAGTTTCACAGTAAGAGGCCAGACACACCAGACAGGACTTGACAGCTTTGCGTTTTCTCCCAGGACAGGAATCACACACCACATCTCCAGCTCCAGCATAACAGTGAGCAGGAGGAGCAGCTTGGAGTCCTGTCTTCTTCAGTTTCTCCACCACTTCAGCCAGCATGGTGTTTTTACCCAGAACAGGCCTTGGAGTGAAGGTCTCTCTGCACTGGGGACAGCTGTAAACACCAGTGTGATCATCCTGATCCCAACAGCCCTTAATACAGTTCATACAGTAACTGTGTCCACAGAGAATAGTCACCGGATCCTTCAGTAGATCCAGACAGATCGGACAGTTGAGCTGGTCCTGATCCAGAGGATCTGCAGCCTGTGCCATTTTCCTGCTAAGACTGACAAAAAATTGGTCTTATTTCAGAGTAAAATGTGGTTTCTCAAAATCTAAAAGATAAATATCAAGAGAGAGTTGCAGGCTCGAAGTACGATCGAAACACATGATCCTGGCCTCCGCTGTTTTATTGCTAACACTGACAGAGAGTTAAACTTGATTTCCTTGAAATAAAGTAGCAAAGTGAGGGAGGAACTTTCTGATTCTGCCAAATACCTGCACAAGGTGTGGTGAGAGTGGGAACTCAACCAGCTTTGTCTCCTACTTTCCAAAATATATTATTACTGTCATTTTGAGTTAAAAATGCAATATGGGGTGACCAGTACATCACAAACATCCAAGAACAAACGGAAATAATAATTTAGTGAATAAGTACAAATACATAATCAGAAAAGGAAGTTTGAAGACAGTTTTAATGCAAAATTAGGAAATTAAAGTGATTTTTTGGATCAAGCAGCAATGCATTTTTAAAGTCTTATTATTCTCTTTTTCCCTCCATGATTGTGACATTAGCCATGAACTCTGCTGATCAGCTTACATTAGTGTGTCTCTGATTAGAACCCATTGTTTGCTAGCTTGTGGAAGTAATGCCTCTATTTCCCATGCAGTTCCTGACTAGAATTTGGCTGATTTTCTGACTCTGTGGCTGTGTCCGAGAGCACTCACTGGTGCCAGGTAGCCAGCATATCAAAAACTTACAGATGGAGTTGTTTTGTAAAAGCTACTTTTTATAGGAAAACGAATGTTTGTATAATTATTTACTAATTAATTAAGACATTTGTTGATTTTCCCAGCATGTCATACAACAAAGAATACGCTTAAAAAAAAAACCCAAAAATAAATGCCTTGAGTAGAATCAATAGTATCATGCAAATGGTATATTCCATATACTGAATAAAAAGGTGGACGAAGCAACGGTGACGTCACCCATTGATTTCAGCATACCATTTTGGAAGCCTCGATTTTGGCAATTTGAAGAGCACCATTTTGTCATTTTCAAACCGGATGTGATTTCTATTGGACGAGAGCGTGAATTGAAGATCCGGGTCGGAACGTGGCTCTGAATCTGACTGTATCGGATGAGGACCAGAGGATAGTCACGCCCCTAAAGCATATTCTGGCTTTATCCTTTATTCTAGTCTACTTGGGACCATAATTTACAAAAATGAACATCACGATATATCGAAGGAGACTTGAAACTTGCGATAGATACCATAAAATGATGTGGAAAATCATTAATGAAATAATAAATCAGGTGGCAAAGTAGGGTAATTTTCTCATGGACTTCAAGTTCTCACTGCAACCACTGACGCCACCATTTGCTGGCCATTAAATATAATGCAAATTTTTGAGATATCCGCATCAGCCTCACTTTTTAGACCCGAATGCTGCGTCCATCATTTTATATGGTCTATGGTATATCCACTATCACACCTCTTACAGGTAGCTCACTTCAGCATGCAGAGCACAGTTTTGACTGTGTGTTGCTGCCTTTGTGCCAAAACCGAAAGATAAAGGTAAATCAGGTAATAACAGCCTCTGTAATATCACCCTCCGAAGGTAGCGCAGGCACCAGCAAGGTCAGTTATTATCTTCTCTCAATTTCTTGCGATAGTAGTGTAGACAGGTAAAGTTGTTGCAGAGGGGAGTGGTTGATTTGCTTGGATCCGTAGTTCGGAGGGGGCGTTGATTGGGAAATAAGTGGCACCTGTTTGAGAGTCCTGTGAGTGACTTGGCTTTGTCTTGTTTGCGGAGAAGCGAGCATGCAGCTGAGGTTGGGTTCGCTGTTTGAAGCTGTACATTAAGCGATTTACTTTGTCTTTGTTAACGTTGGAGCATTGCTGGGCAGTGCTAAATCTTTGTGAATTTCTTTGTAGTGGAGTTCAATGTCCAAGAGGTGCTTTGGCTTGATGTTGCGGGTTGCAGTTAAGGGTGTCACCGTTAAAAGCTAGTGAGCCACTGCCTTGGTGCTTCTCTAGTTTTATATTGAGCATTAATTGGTTTGTACTACTTGTTTGTGGCTGCTGGGCTGTTACCTGCCTTTAGGGCCCATGTAGGCTATTGAAAAGGGCCTGGTAGACTGTGAGCCCCTCTTGACTGGGCAGGGAGTGGCTTTGCTGTAACTCAGTGGGCTTGTGTGAGTGTAGTGCCCAATCTCAGTGTTTTATTGAGTGTCAACCAACTTGTTCCTCATTGGTAGCTGTTTTTATGTAATCAAGAATTCATTTATCTGGTGAAATAAAGGTATATATTTGTTTAAATGTTGTTTCAGGGTTTTATCTGTTGGAACCATTTTGTCTGTGGTGCTTTGGGTGCTACAGTAGTGATTTTTATTTTTGTTGACGGTTCCCTGACACACTGGGTCTTGGCCTATTTGTGCATTTCTATGGGGCAAATGTTGCCTGATCCAAATGTTACCCCCTAACTCAGGCACCTCTAAATGGAGAGGCCAAAATGAAGCCCTGGCCATAATTCATTTGTGATTTTTATAATGTTCTACTGTATGAGAGTAATATATACTGCAAATGTAACTAACATATTTTGTGGCGTATTTTCACAATGACACTTGTGGGGATAAGGGAGCTTTTAAACAGACGGAGCTCAAGCCCCCATTAATGATAAAAATGACAGTTGTAACAGTCAAAGAACAGAGAGAGAGAGAGAGAAAACAATGTAAGGCCAAGGCCCACCAAAAACGCGGAGAACCACAAAGAACAGCCGTTTTAACTACATTTCCCAGAACTCCAAAAGCATTATCTCTAATGCAATTAAGCCTAATGACGTCAAACCCCCTAAAAAAGCATCATTGTTCTTTCTCTCTGGACTTCTGCCACGGCGAGGTTAAAGGGGAATCAAAGGGGTGCACTTCTGTCTGACTGAAAAGTTTCCTCGGAATAGAACAAGAACAAAGTTTTTCAGACCTCTCCAGCTGGCCACGGTAGAGTTAAAAATTAACTCCATTCTGTTCCATAATTACTTTGCTTGCCTATAGGCGCATTTATTCAAGAACCGGTAAAAGAATTCACACTGGGAGACAACAGTGGAATTTCTTTTGTTTCAACTTCTTTAACTTTTGGAAGAAAGAAAAGGCGACCAGCTTCCCTTTTTGCTATTTATCCCGATCAACAAGTTGACAAACTTTCTGCATTTCTCTTGTGCATCATTGTGCCTTGAAAAGCAGACACTGTTTCTTGTCTGCTGACGAGCTCTGGAAACAAAGGGACTGACGTCCGAAGCCTTCACTCGGACACAGTCACTGACACTGGAGAACTGGGTCACTCACTCGGTAGTGATCCCAAGTAAGGCAGTTTGCATCTGGCTTGTTTTGACTTGTCTGACTGATAATTCAGCCCACTGCAGCTTGCTACTCAATTTTATTAGACTTTGCCTGCACCTTCTTTTCAGCTCTTTTCTCTCTCATTCTCTCTCACTCTCTCTCTATTCTCATATTCTCTTTTCAGCCAATGTCTGTTAACTACGCTCTGCTTACTGAGTGGGAAACACTGACTCTGGCCTAACTCGTGCAGGAGTCTTTTTCTAATTCTCCTGCCTGTGCCATGCAGTTCTGTGTTCCCCCTCTCACTTCCTCCACTCTCAAGCACACTTGGTTCTCAGACTGCCACATCATCAGTCTGCCATTTTACATCTGAGAATGCCGTTTTAGATCTGAGTCCACCATTTTAGATCTGAGTCCGCCCACTTAGATCTGAGTCCACCATTTTATATCTGAGTCTGTCCACTTAGATTGGAGTCCACCATTTTAGATCTGAGTCTGCCCTCTTAGATCCAAGCCCTCCATTTTATTACTGAGTCCAAGCCTGCCATTTTAACCCCTCCCTTTTGGGTACTTAGACTTACTCACATACGCACACACACACACACACACACACACACACACACACACACACACATCCTACCTTTAGTCTATTTGTATACGATGTTTCACAATATAACCACTATTTAATCCTTCCTTGATTGCATGTTCATGGCTACTGAAACATAAACCTTTTTATATATTTTCAACAAGTTCTTCTGGTTGTCTGAATATTGCCTGAATATTAGCTTGAATCTACCCTCTGCCAGGTCAAGAGCTCCCCTTTCCTTCAGTGTGTGGTTATATTATTGAGGCTGGATGTTGATGGTAATTATATTGCTATTGAAATTAGCATTGATAATTAAGACCAGTTTTACCATTTTTGTTGAATATTGTACTCAATAATTTATAACATAAATTTTGATGATAGTAATTTGACATTTACGGTGAAACGCTAATGAGACTTAGTCATTCAATTGCCATTAATTTTCCCTTTTCTAGAAGGGTGGTGCTCCGAGGAACTTTAATTATTAAATTAAAGTCTTAATAAATAATTAATTAATTTATTAGTTAATAATTACATTTGATGGCCATTGCAATGCCCTTTAAATCAGTTGCACCTACAACAACTGAAGAAGAAATGTCAGCAAGGCCAGGGCAGCGATTCACCATGAGATGCAGCCAATCATCAGGTCTCACTGAGGAACCCTGTCTCATCAACTGTATCAGTGAAAAGATTCAACAAACCCAGTTTTTATCCCCCATCAGGTAAATGCCCAAAAGGGGATTATGTTGTGGCGCAATCTGTATTTCCGTATGTCTGTCTGTCCGAATCAGAAGGTACTTGGCTGGTCAAATCAACTCCTCCCACAGTTTTCATAGGACATCCCTGAAACTCTGCGCACATGCTGCAGATAGACTGTTGATTCGCATATCGCAGTCGCGACTCCGGCAGGGGATGTTGTGCTCTCAGAGCAGTTTTATTAAACATGAAATTAGAAAACAAAACGCATTTTATTTAAAATATACATAAGATTAACATCTTAAATTCAGCAAATTCATCACAATTTGCAAACATTACTGCACTGCATACTCATGTTTATCTTGGTTTTGAGAGATTATACCAGCACAGCAGTAGAAGTTCTCTCAGCTGTGATGTGCTTGTGGGAATGACCATGCTGTCCATTGAGCCCTTAACTAGTTTCATTTTTATTTACATTGTAGCAAATGGAAAAGATCTTTGGCCTTTTTATTTTTTTCATATTTGGATAATTTTTTTATCAACCTAAAATTTAGGGAATTTTATTATTATATTATTATGGTTATTATATGGATTTACTCCCTTAAGTTTTAGCAAAAAGACAAAGTGCTGAAAGACAAGAAAAGTGTGTCCAAACTTTTTGACTGGTACTATACTGTATATCAGAGGATCTTAAGCAGCTTACATCCTCAGGCAAAGCAGAAGTATAGGCAGTTTTGGTGTGGTTCAGGTTACAGAAAAGAATCTTTTCAAAACACCAAAATTCTTAAAAATCGTGTTTCCAAATTGCATTGTGTCAAAAATAATAAAGTAATCAGTCCTCGATAAAATGCTATATTGTGGTTTTTCAATGGAAATCATGTTTCACAAGCATACAATGTTATTTTTCCTCGCATGTAATTTTTCCATGTTAACTTGAAAGAATACTTCATGTGATTCCTTGCTATGTTATCACCTGGTGTATAAAACAAATTAGAAAAGCTATCACACTTAGGGCTGCGTCTAGGACACTATTCTTTAGTCTCTGACTAGACAGCCCTCCGAGAACAAGAGAGCCTTGCCCCGTATAGGGACACCGGGGCCCCCTCCTGGAGCCAGACCAAGTGGCTGTGTTTTCCTCGAGACCTGACCAGGCACAGCCCCAAAAACACTACGGGTTGCCATCTCTTTGTAGACCCATCACCTGCGAGGAGAGGAATAGGGGTCGGGTGCATTGTGACCCAGGTGACAGATGGGGCAGAGAAACAGGCTCATGGGACATGGAATGCGACCACAATGGCAGGGAAGCTGGAGCATTTGCAGGAGTTTGAGCAGCACCTGCTACGTATTCTCAGACTCACCTTCATGCACAGCTCTGGCTCTGGAACCAAGCTCTTTGACAGGGGTTGGGCTCCCTCCTTTTCTGGAGTTTCCCAAGCTGAGGAGCGGCTGGCAGGCATGGGGATCCTCACATCTCCTCGGCTGAGGGCCACTGTGCTGGAGTTCATGCCAGTGAACAAGAGGGTCTCCACAATGCGCTGTAGGAGTTATATTGTTGAACTCAGGCCAGGTCTGGAGGGACAGGAGGGAACTGTATAGCTGTAACGCCAGGCCACCAGCGCCCTCAATCACCGGTCCTGCAAGACCCTTCTCGCACTCCGCGCTCCACCGCATCCGTTTCCAATTGTATCAGGGCTTATCGTTAGAAGCCCTGTAATAATACAGCTTTCCTTATTGTAAATGTACAGCGCCTAATCATTGTTCATCATTTCCTGTTTGTTTTAATTACTAACAGTGCTGTTTATTCATTTACAGTTCAGCGCATTATTGTAATAGTATTTAGACCCTTGTTTCCTGTTTGTTTTTGCATCCGCCTTTTTTGTCTTTACTGTGGCACAGAAAACGCATTATAAAACCCATTCCATCTTCAGACTGAAATCCAATCCACGTTTGCGGTTTTTCAGTGTACTTTATTCAGTGCACAGAAAAAGCCCTTCCAATAGGCAAAGAATCCATGGACAATCATTACCTTGCTTTTCTCAAGTTATTATTATACAATAAAGGGTCACTATGAAGGGATGGGAAAAATGAAAAGAATAAACATTGCTGGAATGCAGCTCAGACATGCCTGACTGCATTGAAACACGAGATGAACTTAGCCCACTAAGCCCGATGCCCCCGATACTGGGCGGTGGTTACGCAAAATAAAAACAGCATGTTTCCTTATTCCATCATCCATGCCGCATGTCCACTTTACGCAAAGAAACTCGGCAAAAGCTCATGTTGACCGAACACAATTCAAGCACCAAGCAAGTAAATAACCATGGAACAAAACATAAGATAAAATTATATCAGCGATGAGTCACTGGCATTTCTACTGAATTTGTGCTGTGCATACAAACGATACCTCAAATGAAAGAGGAAAGTCCACAGAATCGAACGATATGAGCCTCGTCATTTTAAACCGCCACCACACTCAAAGAACGGCAAGCATACACTTTACAGTCAACAGAGATTAGCAAAAAAAAGTCTTACCTTTGATATATTGTAATAAAAAAAAACTGTTAGAGGGTAGATCATCGCTTGCTATTGTTAGCCAAATCTTTCCGTGTTATAACGAAACTAGATCTGCCAGTATTCTAGCAAGTTTTTCTTTATTTTCCCCAGGGCGTTGCTTCAAAGATCTCAGTTCCGCGGCATTCAGCTTGCTTGCAATGTATTTTCCTCTCTGTAATCGGCTTGTGATGCTGTCAGTAAGACTATGCCAGAAGCCACTTGATTCTATGGATTGTGATGTTTCCAACAAGCCATAAAACATCCCAATCACATAAACCTAGCCTGAGCTACAGCCTTGCGTTCCCAGTGCGTCAAACTGAGTCCATGGGCTATTTGCATGCACTTGAATAGCGCGGCAATATGAACGCATAACTAGTTTGTTTGTGGTATCGTTCGAATAATGATCCCCTAAAAATTCAACATTAATTTTCAAAGTCATGTTTTGACAGAATCTGTGTGCTATTCCACACAACAGTGCAGTACGTGTTTTCTTGAACCATTCATTATATGGCCAATTTGACCGTAGTGAAGCAGGCAGTTAGTGTGGCCTATTGGTTATTATACAACATGTTGTTCTGACCGAGCAATCTGATTGGTCAGTTAGACGTTTAGAATGTTCTCAAAGGAGCAAGACAGGACGGGTAGCCTGTGGTCAAATGAAAAATACCTCATCACTGAAATATTACTCCGCCTATCTTAGTTGCCTAGGCCATTGATTTAATTTGTCAATTTGTTTGCATTTGGACATTGAAATGAACATTTAATAAATCAAAACATCTGTGAAAACTGTCGTCTTTATTTCGGAGGTAAATTGATAATACCCTGAAAAGGTGATTAGCGAAAGCCCCTGAAAGGAGCGGTTTAAATTATTTAACTCTGTACAGCCTTAAAGCTGCAGTCCGTAACTTTGAGGAGAGAGAGGACTTCGCACAAAAATTTGAAAAAAAGCAACTTTCAGATCCCTCCCCCTCCCTCTCCACTGCACTCCTCAGACCCTCCCCTAGAAAGCTACCGTGCACCCGAAGGCATGCGAACTGTTATCCATGCAACTGCAGAGAGATTTTGCACGTTCACATCAGGGGCGTTACAGGTGGGGGGGGGTTTAGTGCCCACCCTGAGAAAAGCTCTACCTACCCAATGAAAACTCAAAAAAAAAAAAAAAGATGTACTACTATTTGACAGCAGACGCGATATCAAACTGATTGACAGCCGGAGGTAGACAGACATTTAGAGTGAGCTTTACCGATGCTTTATTTATCTATCACTATGTGTGATTGGTGTATTCCTTCGCCAGGCTATTCAGCTGTGAAACCAATGAGACCCTCCTATTCTCGTCGATTGCCGTCGAAATTCATCAGTCTGATCTCACGTCTACGGCCCTGCGCTTCACTCAGGGAATTAAAACTTCGCCCATATCTCTTTTGTTGCTACTTCTGCCACCGCTTATCTTGTCGGGCTTCTTGTTTGACATTAAGGTAATTTGTGTGTTAGTTTGTCATCTGTGCTGTTATAACCTGAGTTGGCTACCGAGTGAGCCCAGGCAGCTAGTCTGGCGTAAGCTTTTTCGGCCACATGCTGGGAGTCAGGTAAAGGACTAATGAAGGCAACTCTAGGAAAAGTAAACGTGTTCCCTTTTACTTGATTGGCAATGAATTGGTGGATTCGTTTAGTCTCTAAGTTGAATGAGAACAGCTGTTTATTAAGACAACATGTTTGATGCATTTCGAAATTTAAATAGCCGTAGAACCGCAGATTTTCTTGAACACGATGTCATTGCCACGCCATTTCGATCGACTGTTCATTTATCTCACATTCATGTTTCATCCGCTTTTCTGAATGTTCTCCACCTTGTGTATTTTCTATATGCTTAAAATCAAGGGCGGTCTGAAAATAAAATTAAAGAGATTTGTTATATCATTATAGATCTCTTAAAAATACTACAACGAGAGATGAAATGCTGAGTAGGGATGTGGCGATTTTGAACAAGGATTTTTATCTCCCGCCGCGGGATTAGCGCGAAGCAGGGAATATAGCATTGGGCTCCGTCCGTCCGGACACATAAAATTGAGGCGGCGGGGGATATTGCCATGTTAGTGGCAAACGCTTGTTTTTAAGTGTGATGACACCACTTGCCGTCATGGGGCGTGTAAGCATTCGCGTGTAATTTCTTTAAACACAAACGCCTGAAGCAGCTTAAAACAATTTAAAATGCCGTCGAGAAGAAGCCTGAGTTTAGATTTCGCTAATTACAGGTGCTCAGCCCTTCGCTAAATCTGCTCCCGAGTACTTGGTCTAAATAACAATCAAGCAATATTTGTGGCCTATAACGATTAAGATGTGATGGTGAAAAGCCGACAAACCATGGGCTACAGTGTTAGATTGAAAGAATGCCAGTGTGAATAATTATTTTAAAAATCTTCCTCTTCCCCAAAAGCCGATGAAACGTGAACGTGAGATATAAATGATCAGTCGCACGAAATCGCGTGGCAATGACAATCGTGTTCATGCAAATCTGCTATTCTTTGGTAATTTAAATTTCGAAATGCATCAATGAAACATGCTGTCTAAATAGCTCTACTCATTCAACTAGAGTAAACGAAGCCAACATTTGATTGCCAATCAAGCTAAGTAAATGGGAACAGGTTTGCTTTTCTGAGAGTTGCCTAATTGGTTAATAGGAGACGATTCTGTAGTCCTTCACTTGGCTCCATGCAGCATGTAGCCGTACAATATTGACGTCAGTCAAGTTTTTTTACGGAAGCATTTCACATGCTGTTTGATGTTTAGCACTTTCGTTCAACCTGCATTGAGTTAAACGAAGGAAAAGGGAAAGCTCCGATGCTCACCCCATGGCAGCAGGTGGTGGTGCTACGCCTTAAAACGCGTTCACAATCGGCATAACCCTAGTGTGCATAATTAACGAAAATTGATCACACCTGTTAATGTCCCTCACCTGTCGCCATTTCACCAGCCGCCACTGATATATTTTAATTTTACGTCGATTTAGAAGTTCTTTTTTTTTTGCCCCCCCAAAGAGGACAAATGCCCACCCAAGCTTGGCATCCTGGTAACGCCTCTGGTTCACATTATGAAAGCGGCCAAGTTGCCGAGGCGAGACGTTACTGTTGCGAACAGTCAACACTGCTGGCCAACACTTGGCGCGTTGTTAGACCTGAAAATTCCGGGGCTAATATCACTCCTTTTATTGAAAACAAGTGTTTGCCACCAACATGGCAATATCCCCCGCCGCCTCAATTTTATGTGTCTACACAGACGGAGCCCAATGCTATATCCCCCGCTTCGCGCGGCGAGGGATGAAAATTAGTCCTGGCAGATTCTAGATGGTTTTCCTTCATTCACACGTTTTCCAATTCAAGAATAATCAAGTGGCAGTTGAAGACACGGCTTCTCTCCCCCATGCGATCTAAAAGCTACAAAATATTGGGCTATATTCAGAACCGAAAAATTATTAGATTATAATTAGGTCTATGCACCATCACTCGGCGATGGCATTTCATAACTCTTCAGCGAATGAAGGTAATTTCGGCGACAAGTACATACACCTGTTTTTGCAGCACGGTTGCTCAATTCGTAGTTAAAAAAAAAAAATAGACAGCTGTCCGATTGGTAAATGTAAACGGACGAAACCACTTACTAGTCTGAAATGCCGTCACCGAGTGCAGGTGCATAGGCATAATTATAATTAAATTATTTTTCTGTCCCGAATGCAGCGCATTATTTTGTCACTTTTAGATTGCATGGGGGAGAGAAGCCGTCTCTTCGATCGCCACTTGATTATTCGTGAATTGAAAAACTTATAACGGAAACCCATCTAGAATTAGCCAGGATTAATTATTTTCAAAAAAAGGCGGAATATTAGCCACAAATTTTTCAGGTCCTGCCTGCCAACAAAGGAGCAGAAATAAATCATGTCAACATAAACAGTAATCTACAGCAGTATGTATTCATTAAAAACCCAGCACACACTTATTTCAGGAAATTACCCGTTTTTTGAGTACAGAAACTGTCGTGAATCCAGCTGAATGGCCAGTAAATCATGTATGTCAGCATTTAGCTGTGAGAGCACAGAAATGTTACACATATTTATAAGGACAACAACACAACTGATAAGACTGCCAGGTCACTTCATAAAGAGATTTTCTGCTGCTTTCTAATAAAACAACGCCAGTAACGTTAGCCCTAGCATCTGAAACAGGCTAACGCTAGTTCGACTACAACATCACAGTAACATCACATGCACTGCGGGATACTGTAACAATTAAAAGACTCTGGCTATTCAAACAGCGACTGTGCTTGTAAGCGACGTTCACTCGCTTATTTGCAGAGCGAAAATGAATCGATGCTGGTTAGGGCTGGGGTTAGTTTGGTGATCATTTCCCTCTATTTGATTATTTATGAGATGACTGTGTAGGTTCAAACGCAAACCAACTGGAGATGTTAGAACAAGTTTGCTATCTTCAAAATGCCATATCTCGGTCAATTTTTAACCTATCTTGGCAAACTATTCATTGTTGGAAAGAATTTTTTGTACTTCTTCAGAATATGCATAAATCTCCAAATGAAAAAATTTACCTATATGACTGGTTCTGTGGTCTGGGGTCAAATATTAGTAATGTTATAATGTTGGTTGTCCATACTCAACCTCTGTAAAGTTTCTAAACATAAGATCCAGCGGTTTTGCCGTAATCCAAGAACGTGCTTTCATGAATGTGATTTCCTCACTGAACAGCTCCTCCCGAGATCTTCGTGAGATCTGGACAAAACCTGACATCAGGTTGTGCAGTCCAATTAGTACAGACTGAGCCAAAGCCAATCACGGCACTGGACTTGCCCTCACCGGAAACTATTCAAGCAGACATAAAAAACCACGGATCATACTATGCCTTAGTACATCTTACACTAGTACATCTTAGTACATCTACACTTCCCGAAATACAAAAGAAGAACCGCAGATCATTTGAGGTGAAATTTAGTCAGTATCTCTCCCAAAGCTGCTTGTCCATTTACTTTTGGACGCAAAGAAAAACACAAAACTCTTTTGGAATTTCTCTTCCAAAAGAGGATGCAACTAGAAATCAGTGGGTAGCTTTTTTTTTTTGCTGGCAGCAAACAGCCACGGCCAAAGGGAACATTAGCTGTTTGTGCTCAGCATTTCACCAAAGACATCTTTGTCAATAAAGGATAATTCGACACAGGATAATCCTTTCAGCTACTTCTCAAACCTGAAGCAGTTGCATCGATCAAGCGCTCGGAACCACAAGCTGTTAGTAAATGTATAATAGCAAATAATGCAAGTGAAGCTAACGTGTTATGGTGGCTAGCGGGACCGGTAGCGATAGTTAGCACTAACAACTGGCTTCAAGCACAGGCTTTGTAAAATATCTGAAGATAAAGCCTGTATTGGTCGCGCATGACTCACAGACACAGAAGGAGTAAGTTGCTTTTACTGCATAAGCCAACCTGACGTGATAGCCAGTTGATTGTAGCTGTAGCACAGCGGCTAACGTAGCCAAGTTACTGTTGGATGTTTGGTGCAACTGTTCACAGTAACAGAACTTGCTGTCTGTAAAACCTGTATTGTAAGAGTTTGTCTCTGTGGTTATGACCGCTCGGTTACCACAATAAAATGGTATGGCTATTAAAAAGGTAGAGATTAATTTGGAAATTCTTTCCTGTAGAAGTGATCGATTCGCTAGCACCACATGAGCAACTTGTCCTCGCTAACGGAACTTACGGTCTGTAAAACCTGTAGTATGTTCATAACATCAGCTCTCTCTAGCTGTCACGTACTATCCATAAAGCTGGTTTCACATCGGACATGAAACAAATTTTTCGTGGGACAGATCAGCTTACATTCAAAGTCAACGCAAAAGACGCGAATACGCCCGTTACGGGTGCGTTAAGCAGCTTTCACACCGGACGCGAAACTAATTTTTTGCGCGACTGATTACATTCAAAGTCAACGCAAAGATGCTGATACACGCGTTATGGGCACGTCAAGCCACTTTCACACCCGACGCGAAATGTATTTTTCACGCGGCTGATTAGCTACATTCAAAGTCAATGCAAAGACACGAATACACGCGTTATGGGTGCGTTAAGCAGCTTTCACACCAGATGCGAAACAAATTTTTGGCGCGACTGATTACATTCGAAGTCAATGCGAAGATGCGAATACATGCATTATGGACACGTCAAGCCGCTTTCACACCGGACGCGAAACAAATTTTTCGCGTGACAGGTTACATTCACAGTCAAAGCAAAGACGCGAATACACGCGTTATGGGCGCGATAAGCAGCTTTCACACCAGACCCAAAACTAATTTTGCGCGTGACAGATTACATTCAAAGTCGTGAATGCTTATCAGCTACTGCATGTTAGTTCGCGTGCTCTGCTAATTAAAAATGCTCCTGGTTTTGTATGCAGCAATTATGATTGGTATGCTTGTGTTACTAGCATCAATGTGACAGTTTCATTATAACATTGCCTGATTGTAGCCACTTTGTTCTAGGTTGAACCTTACCGTAGTTAGACCAAATGTAGGTTTTGTGCAGCTTACGGTGCCTTTGGGTGCTTGTGAAATTAGTGGTTTACTTTCATGACTGGGGTCAGCCTGATACATCTCCAATGTCTGGGTAAGCTCTCTGATTCTACAGGTTAAAGCAATAGGGAAGCACACAGGCTAACGTGTCCGGTATAACAAATGATTTCTCTGCATTGCCATCCATTGAATAGTAAATTCTTTCCTGTAAAAGTGATTGATTCGCTATCTCCACATAAGCAACGGTTCACGCAAATGGAACTTATGGTCTGTAAAACCTGTATTATGTTCATGACATTACTGGAGCTCTAGTTCTCACGCAATATCCATAACTCGCCCATTTTCCCCATGGAAAAGCTGGTCATTCCTGTTATGATCCTGATCTGCCTGAGCATGTTTTCGTTGTGATTCTGCCTTGTTTGCCATATCTGTTTATTATTCTGCTTTGCCTGACTATGATTTGTATTGTGAGATTTCAGATTCCATACCATGTTTTGTTTTTGCCTTGTCTTTGTCTGTTTGCCATATTCCACCATTGCAGTTATATTCCGGTCCATGTTTTGTCTCATACCATGCATTGCACGTTGTCTCCCCCTGTCTGGTCTTATGTGATCGCTCACTGCCCCAGTATTGTGTGCCACACATTCAGGTGATTTCATGGTTTCTGGGATTTCAACCATTCCTTCCAATGTTGTTTACTATCTTCACCTTGCTTTTCTATTCTACTAACAATACAAACAGTTTGTTGTTTTAATTAAACTTACTAACCAAGACTGACATTGTTTATAGTGCTAACTTACTAACAAGCACTAGGGATTGTATAGCTGCGCATTACTAATTGACTAACAAGCTCTCAGCACTCGCTCTGCTCTAGTCTCCACCCCTTACCTTCTTTCAATTTACTTTGCTGTGCTTCAGCAGATTTTCTGCACCTGGCTAATCACTGTTCTGCCTTTCACTCTGTGCACGGTAGAACTCACCTACAGCACCCTCCGTAATTACTGGCACCCCAGGTTAAGATGTGTTCTTTAGCTTCTAATAAATTCAGTTTTTTTCTAAATAATATAAGACCACAATGAAAAAAAGAGGAAAATCCAACCTTTAATTCAAGTGCATTTGTTCAGTGGGAAAAAAATCCCACATTAAGAAATATTTCTTTTACCTCAAATCATGTGTGCCACAATTATTAGCCAAAAAAGAATGAATGCACGCACATCCAAAATCCAATATCACAGGTGCCGGACCCAAAGAAACAGTAGAAAGAAGAGAATAAAAGTCTGCACACTGTTAAAGTAGCTCCCAGAAGACTTTATTCTTTGTACAATTATTAGCACCCCTGATGTTAATACTTTGTACAACCCCTTTTTGCCTACAAAACAGCACCTAATCTTCTCCAATTATGTTTCACAAGGTGGGAGAATACAGAAAGACGGATCTTCGACCATTCCTCTTTGCACAATCTCTCTAAATCATCCAGCGACCTGGGTCCTCTCCTCTGCACTCTCCTCTTCAGCTCACTCCACAGGTTTTCAAAGGGGTTGAGGTCTGGGGACTGCAATGGCCATGGGAGGAGCTTGATTCTGTGTCTGGTGAACTATTTCTGTGTATATTTGGCCACATGTTTAGGCTCATTATCTTGCTGAAAGACCCAGTGACGACCCATCTTCAGCTTTCGGGCAGAGGCCACCAGATTTTGATTTGAAATGTCCTGGTATTTCAAAGCCTTCATCATGCCATGCACCCTAACAAAGTTCACAGGGCCTCTGGAAGAGAAACAGGCCCACAGCATTACTGATCCTCCCCCATACTTCACAGTGGGCATGAGGTGCTTTGATGTATACTCATCTTTTGTGTTCCACCAGACCCATTTAGAGTGTTTGTTGCCAAAAAGCTCTATCTTGGTCTCATCTGACCAAAGCACACAGTCCCAGTTGCAGTCCCAGTACCGCTTAGCGAACTCCAGATGTTTGCATTTATGATTGTGAGTGAGAAAAGTTTTTTCCGTGCATACCTCCCAAACAGCTTGTTGGCATGTAGATAGCACCTGATGGTTGTTTTGGAGACTTTGTGACCTCAAGATGCTACCATTTGTTGCAATTCTTTAACAGTGAGCTTTGGAGAACTTTTTATTTCTCTTACCATCCTCCTCACTGTGCGTGGTGGCAAAATAACCTTGTGTTCTCGTCCAGGCTTGTTCACCACCGTTCTAGTTGTTTTAAATTTCTTAATGATACCTCTGACAGTAGATATGGGCAGGTGCAGGCGAGTGGCTATTTTCTTGTAGCCATTTCCTGACTTGTGAAGGTCGACACATATCTGCCTTACTTGAATGGTGTGTTCCTTTGTCTTTCCCATGTTGAAGAGTGGATAAGAGAAATGGCCTCTGTGTCACGTCATATTTATACCCCAGGGAAAAAGGTTCCTCGATACTCTGATCAACTTTGTAATTTACTGTAGGAATGACAGAAATACTTCAATTACATTTAATTCCTAGGAATTGTTACGGGTGCCAATAATTGTGGAACAGGTGATTTTATGAAAAATAATTATTCCTTAGTCAGGGATTTTTTTCCACTTAAAATTCACTTGATTTGAAGGTTACATTTTTGTACAATTTTCAGTGTGAGAGTATGCTTCTGCAATAAAAATTGAATTTATTCTAAGGCTTTTAAAACATCTTAACCAGGGGTGCCAATAAGTATGGAGGGCGCTGTATCTGGAGCCGTATGTTTTAGCAGTAGGCTGTCTTTGTGATCCCTGTCCGCGTTTTTGGCTTTTGCCAATTTCTTGTAATCAGGAACTTCCTCATGTTCATTCCTTTGTAATTGGTCTGATCCAACTCACCTGTTCCCTATCATAGCATGTGACTTCCCCTACATGTATTAAAGCAGTCATTTCACTCACGGCTCTTGTCAGAACGTTTTCCCCGCGCTGTGATTGTTGATGCCTTGTCTTAGTGTATACTTTTGACTGGAATGTCCCCGATTCTGATTTTGGCTTTTTCTTTGATACTTATCTGCCAGTGTACTGTACCTGTTTTGCCCGACTCTGAGTTTTGTGTTTGCTGCCCTGTGTACAGTTTGGATTACGTCCCTGGGATTCTGATTTTGGAATGTAGACTTTGTACCGTTGCCTTCTGCCCTTTGGGGGTTAACCCCCCAACTTCAATAAAACCCACTTTTGCTGAAACTTCCCGGTTTCGCATTTGGTTCCAGAACAGTACCTCACGATTCCAACACAATGAGTAAACCATTACCACAGGGAATTTCCGAAAAGGCAGTTTCGCCTGGAGCTTTTGCCCCTCCATCATATACCAGCGCTGAAGCTGTTCGTTTCTCCACGCTAACGCCACACCACAGCTATGCACACGAACCAGCAGGTCCTAATACACACCGAATCAGTCCATAAGCTGTCGGTCCACTTTTAGCTGCTCCTCACTGTCCATGTTTCCCTCTAAACTCCGACCCACTGGATTTCTACGGTCTACTCTTAGGCATGTTGACCCATTCTACAAATGTGTCTACCTTATATGGGGTGGATACTAGCTTTCCCTGCATTCTAGCTATAGAGTAGAAACACCGGTGTACTCATCACACTTGCCATAGCAAACTGTAGCCGATAGCAAATTTGAGCTTGAGCTCAGCTGCCAGACTTTCCCACTGCATCCTCCACTTTCGCCACTGCGTTTAATAGAACAAGTTAATTTCATTAGATCTATACACATTTACTGCGTTAGATTGCAGACTTTACCCACCGATTATTAGATGGGAGAGGTGTCTCACATTTCACTCTGGAGAGACTGACCTGGAAAACTGCATTCTGCAGCCTCCTCCTGCCCAACTCCGGCCTCCACAGAGCTGGCCAGTGAGAAGAAAGTGGGCACACAGGGAGTGGGGGGCCATAGCGGAAGAGCCACCCCAATGAGGCGTTTCAGGCAGAGACTACAATAAACTACAAATGGGTTTTTTTGAGGATGGCAGTATGAGCTAAATCAGGACCCTGTTTTGGACTTTGAATGATCAGGAGTACTGTAAGGGAGTCCAAGAGCAGAATATAAATGGAAATATAGCAAAATAGGTCTCCTTTAAGAATGCAATGCTGCAGTGTAGACTTTCAGAGTTCGATTCCCAGTCCAGGCACTTATTTTCTAGGGAAATAATCACATTTTTCTTCTATAAATAATCGCTGGGGGTTTTGTTCTTCTTAGTTTGCTTTAACATTGTTTTCCATTGAATTTGTATTTATAATTTTATTAATTTGTTTGTTTTTTTTTTTTAATAAATCTGCTCCAGTGGAGTCCAACTTTATTTTCTTTTATGTATACTGAAACACAGTGAAAACGCAACACTTAATTTTTAAAATTGTCGCTGTTTTTTTGCAGCCATCAGAATTACCATAGAAGAAATATAGTGGTATGAAGATTTAAAGCTGGAACATGTGCAAATCTGGGTTCAAACCCAGTTTGTGCATCTGTCAGGGGATCACTCCTCCAAAACATAACTTTGCTATGTCATTAGCAGAAGGTTGAATGCATCACTTGAATGACATGCAAGTGCAAAGCAAGACATTGGGCATATTAAAGGCACAGTGGTTCATCCCCATCAGCATTAGTGTCAGAATTCCACAGCTTACAGAACAGCAGAGGGAGTGAGCTTTGGGGAAGTTGCTTGGGGGAACATCTCAAAGAGAGGTTGCCTGCTGGTTCGAGGTCAGGCCATCTACCATCAACAGTCTGGAGCATCACTACCAACAAGCAGGAAGCATTCACCACCGTCCCCAACGAGGACAACCTCCGGTTATGATGGACTGACACATCCGGCAGATCCATCTGAGGAACCAGTTCCAAACAGCAGCAGACACTGCTCAGAACATGACGCCACAGATACCCCATCCATGCCATGACGGTGATCCGGCAAGCAGCGGGGTTAAGGTGCTGTAGGCCATTTCGAAGCAATATCATGACACAACGTCATAGAGACAACAGACTCCAGTTTGCTCGACGTCATCATCTTTAGCTGCCACGAGTCTTCCATCGTTGGGTCTTTCCAGACGAATTGAGGTTCTGTCTCATTTTCTGATGTCTGACAACGGGTGTATAGGAGGCAATATGAACGTCATCAAGACAGATGTGTTGTGGAGAGAAATGGGTTTGGTGGGGTTCGTGTCATGGTCTGGGCTGCCATTAATGTGGGATTTTGGACTGAATTTGTTGTGATTCGTGGAGGTCTAATGGCACAGCGATTTGTGGATAAAATTTCAAGACCATTTCTTCAACCACTGTTGAACAACTATGGACAACAATGAATACCGTTCACATTCCAACATGACAACGCCCATCCCCATACTGCGCGCCTCACCAGAGACTTTTTCCAACAGGCAGGGGTCTATGTTCTGCCTTGGCCATCCATGTCACCCAATCTTAACCACAATGAACACGTGGGATGAACTGGGTCGTCGTGTGCGCCAGCGTCAACGTCAACCACTCAACGTCACCAACTTAACAGCAGCAATACAGGAGGAGTGGAGGAACTTTCCCCAAGCAAGTGTGCGATGTTTGTATGAAACGATGCCTCGCCGTTTACTCGCATGTGTCCAAGCACAGGGAGGACACACTCACTACTGACAGTTTGGGGAGGGTCCGTGTGTTTACAGTGGCGTATCAGAAACATTTTTTGAGCTAATGTGATGAAACTTTACAGCATTATGGACAATTAAATACTTTCTCTATTCGTATTAAAATTGAATCGAAAAACATTGGTTGCTTCTTCTTTTTGGTTATTAAATATGGATGTTGCGTTTTCACTGTGTGTCAGTATATTATCTTTGAATGGGAAAATGTATATGCCATAAAACTGGCAGAAATAATAACAATAATTTAAAAAAATGTAAATTCTAAAAATTAAAAAGTGGTCGTATTTGGATGGAATGCATGCCTTTAGTGACATAAGTGAAATGAAATGAGTTCTACAGTTTGGTATCTGAGAAATATGAAATGGAACCCAGTGTCAGCTTGGAGTGGCCACCTAGACATTCCCAAACTAAAACATCTCCAATTTTGCTCTGATTTACTTGGTTAGAATAACCTTTGGCACAGATAATGGTTACATTCTGTGCTTTATTTTTTTAGGGGTTTCAGACTGCAACTGAATAATTTATGACAGATAAAAGCAAAGCTTTGTTTGGTGCAAAAAAAGATGTTTAATTTATTCAGTGTTTCATCTTCATTTACTCTAACTCAGTGACATATTCAATGATTTTTGCTCCATGACAAAAGTCCCCAAGATTTTACCTTTATTATGATACCAAGATTATTAAAATCTACCTATTTGTTGCAGAGATATTGTAATTTCATTCTGGGCGTCATGTTCAAGCCAGAGGCTGTATATAATTTATAAATGGAGATTTGTTGCGCTGCTTTACTGGTCAGCTAGTCATTTATTTTTTTCATCATTTAGCACCCTCTGGTGGTATGTCTGTATAACAGTCTATTTTACATGATCTGATGCAATACCACTTGTTTGTGATGAAATCGACTAGTGCTTTCTAGAAGTTTCTGGCTTCTTCTTGCCTGGAGGGGGCCAGACCACCCAGGACTCCCGTAGATATTTCCAGAATGTTCCTAGTCTATATGAATGCTGTGATTTTGTTCAGTTGAGGTTTTTTTGTTATGGCATCAGAGTTACATAGTTGTTACACTATATGTTGTTTCCAGTCGGGAGCTTTAGACTGTAGGACTCACGTGTGTTTTACCTAGTGGGAAGCTTTAGTTGCAGCAGTTTTCTCATGAATGCCGGCAAAGCTATCGCTATGTTGTAGTGCCAAAGCTTTTACTGAAGAGTTAACTTGCTATCCTTGTCTGGTCTGTCATTCTTGAGTCAAAGTCAAACGAACATACTTGTTGAAACAATTGTGGCATTAGAGAGTTATTATAAGATTACTGTAATGTGAATATAGGCCACTGGATGGCAGTATTTACCTTTTTTTGTTGAGCTCAGACTGGGGTTATGTTTGGACATGTTTCCAGACATGTCTGGGGCAAGTCCCCAAAAATTAAAAAAAAGAGGTCTAAATGTGGGTGGGGTCTGCAAAAGAGTATATAAAGGGGAGAATTGAGACAGTAAAGTAGTAGGAGAAATTGCAAGAAGAAGGATACATGTGACCAGACCTGTCATTTCTGTTCAAGACCTGTGAAGTTTCTTTTGTAGATTTTTGCCTGTGTTTGAGCATTTTTCTTCATCCAGGACATCACCAAGCCACCCCACAAACAAGGGACTGTAAATATTTATTTTGTTGTCGTATATTCAATCTTGGTCAGTAGTTTAGTTGTTTAGTTGTCTTTGTTGGAAATTAAATGTGTTTGAGTTTTTGAGAACTGTGTGTCATCCCTTGCTGTTGCTGTTGTTTTAAATGTAATAACAAATTGGGGCCATAACATTACACAGTGGATTATTTGTAGAAATTTTTGGACCTAATCAGTGAAGAATACATTTGTTTAAGTTGTCATTGCTGGTTTTCTTTGTTGTGATTTTCAAGTCAAAACAAGGTATCCTCTGAACTTGTGAAGTTTTGAACTATGAGTGTAATAAGAAGCAGCGGCCAACATGCGCGGTGGAGAGCCGCAAACTTTCTTCGCTCTCCCGAGATGGCAACATGTGGTCGCATACAAGCAGCTTGTGAACATAATTCACTAATTGGACATTCCAGATTCAGGTGGTATTGGAGATGCCAATTTTTCTAAATAAAAAAAAAACATAAAAAGTAAAACAACTCACATTGCCATCCCGTCATGCATAATGAATATGAAGCTTAGTCCTGTAACTTTCTTGAGCTATCAGAAGAGTTTTAACTTGAGAATTAAATTCCACATTTGAAATCATAGATGTTTACTTACATAGTTGGAACCACTAACTGTGAATGGATGAACAATGTGAGTTGCTAACTTACGTCGTAACTATCCTTTCGGGATAGGCATCTCTGGCTGGCTAGCATGCCTAAGCTGTTCGCTTTAAAAGTATTAAGTTACCCGTGTAACAGTAGTAAAAACTTGAATTTATTCAATGAAAGGGATGGTTTGGATTTTTTGACTTGAGGTTTTATGAAATAAACTTGAGCAGTGCAGTGCATGAGGCGATTTTTTTTTTGGTTAATCAGTCTTGTGAGTGGAGTTCTTCCCTCTCAAAGTTTTGAATGAAGTAGCTCCAGCTATTTTGCTGGGGTCACAAAAATAAAAAGTTTTGCTTCCCAAAACAACATGTTTTTAAATGAGTAATATATTTCAGTTGCAAAACTATGGTTTGTGAATAACTCACACTTCACAATCACTTTGCTCTATCTGCCTATCCCTCGGTATCACTACACACTGCACTGCCTGCAGGCTGTCAGCAGTTAAACGGTCTCACCGGTTCCTGTGATTGACAAAAACATTATGAACATAACATTATGAACCTGAGTTTACTGATGGCGAATTTCGTCAGGTGAAGATAGATAACTTAGAGAGAGAGAGAGAGAAGAGAGAAGCTGCCCGAGCTGAAGATGTGCCCACGACAGCAGCTAGAGGAGACAGAGTCAATGAATAGTAGTGGCGCTCTTGTTCAAACTGTCAGACAATGGCGCGGGAGGCGGAGAGCTACTGCTGCCACGGATGGGAACTTGTCATGCTACCGATGGAAGATTTCGCTATATCAGACGAGGCTGATATAGATACCTGATACTTGCCTGTGTGTGCATCACTCGCCATGAAGACTTTCCTGAAATCTTGAATGCCGTTGTCTCACTGACCTTTTTCCACATTCTAAAAATATATAGGAAGTAGCGTCCCAGGCCTGCAGGACCTGATGTACAGCTGTCTTCTGAGTAAGTGTAATGGCTGTCTCTTATGAGAGAATCATGGAATTCATAATTAGTTGTGAGGGTATTTTGGCTGCAAAAATTTACTGGATGGTGACTAATTATACAGTCGCATATATCCTATTAGGGCTCATTCTGTTTATTAGCAGAATATATCTGTACACACTAATACAGCAAATAGGCTACATATCACCAGTAATCCAAATGCAGACGTAATCATGTATGTGTTGTGATCAGAAGCGGCCCGTCCGCAGGCCTTCGGAAACCTCACCTTTCAGTGCTAAATAACCTACATCCCTTGCAGTTTAATTTTCCTGATTTTGGTAGAGCTGACGATAATTCTATTCATTTTCATTAGCATTGTTATACATTGCACCACAAAACTATGAAGTGTGTTCTCCTGCACATAAATGATGAAGTAAAATATCAATGTCTTTGTAAGTTCGGCGCCCGTGTAGCTCGTGAAACAGCAGAGATATGCGTAAATTACTTTGTGTGGCTCATTAAGCAATAAGCCGCGAGAGTCCGTTCTATATTCTGAATGCAGTCACAGGTAAAAGGCATTGTTAAGGCAAGATGCACAGTTTAGTGACAATTGTAAATATGGCGAAAATGAATGCTGCGAAGTCAGCAGAAGTTTTGGACTTTTAATACTGCCATCCTTATGATGCTATATCAATAATATCAATGTAGGCAATAAGCATTCACTTCTTCATTATCATTTATCATACATATTGGTCTTGGTTGTTCAGTCAACACAAATCTACACCATTTTACTGTTTTTTTCTTGTCTGACAGTAAACTTGTCTCTCTGTGCATAGTTCTATCAGGTCGCGGCAGTCAACATCCGAGCGTCTTATCTTTGATATAGGTGATAGCCGGCGAGCAGTGATATCAAGGAGAGAAAAATAGTTCAAAGTGATTCTGAACTGTGAGTTATTCACTGACCATGGTTTTGTGACTGAAATATATTACAATTTTAAGCACATGGGGCTCTAAATTCGTTGACCAGGCGCAGGCGCGGTGCAGGCACAGCGAATGGGGGGAGCGCCGCGCCAACGAGGCGTATCGATGTGCATTATGCAATTTTTGCCCGGCGCAAGTACTCCTCTGTCCCGCCTCTGTCCCTCCTGCCGGCACAAGTGGCAAAGAGGGAGGAGAGGAGGCGTGAGTGGGTTTAACACAGCCAAGTCAAATCTTCACCAGGGGCAGCATGGCTCTGTAGGTAGAGTGGGCGGACTAGGAATCAGAAGGTTCCCGGTTCGAGCCCTGGCTCCTCCAGAGAACATGTCGAAGAGCAAGAACTGAACTGCCTCCGCCATCAGGGTGAATGTGAGGCATAATTGTAAAGCGCTTTGGGGTAATATCATGTGACTAGAAAGTGCTATATAAATGCAGTCCATTTACCAATAAAAAGAGCTCCTCTCCTCGTATTTAAATATTGAAATAAAGAAGCCTCTGTCCTATATCTGCATGTGTTAATGTTGCATTTTACTTTGCTGCTTCAGGCATGTTTTCTACACCGCTTATGTCTATATTAAGTATTACGAATATGAGTTTGCTGGTTAGCTTGGGCATTCGCGAATTATTACCATTACCATAACCATTATTACCATCACCATTAACTTAAATGGAATTTCAAAACAAAACTACGTCAGATCCAACTTATGAAGTTGGAATGAAATACGACGGTTGCTCATTGGCAAGAGAAACGATGGATAGCGTGTTCCTATTATTACACCATGTTGCTGCTTACAATTTTTGGATTAACATGCATGGACAACAATGGAAAATACGTGACACATTTATTTTCAATATGTGATCTTTACTCAGTACGACATCATTGCAATCAGAATGTACTCCTTTTCCCCACTAAAAATAATAAAACCTAAGTGACAATAATAGTATTAAGCCGCTTGCACACTGGACGCAAAATGAATTTTTCGCATGACAGACTATAATGCAGAGACGCAAATACATGTATTCACATCTTTGCATCGACTATGAATGTAATCAGTCCTGCGAAAAATTTGCTTTGTGTCCAGTCTGCAAGCGGCTTTACTGAGCATAGAACGCAAGCCTTATATATGTGGTTGGCTGAGAAAGATGAGAAGTCATTAGTTTGCATCACAGATTCAGCTGCATTGATTAAGTCAGGACGAGTTTCCATAACGTGTGCCAATCGCCTTTGATCTGACATCAGGACAATCGATATAAATACTGTACTTTATGTCCTGATTCAGATAGTTACATTAAATAGTGGCTGCTGTAATAATTTATTGCTTTGAAATGTGCCTGACATTCTGGAAACCTGCCTGTGAGGTTTCGGTGACGTTTGCGTACTGTGCGCCGTTCAGCCTTTTGCCACGAAATTGCCACTGTGTCATGAGAAATATGTGACACCTCCCCCTACTACGCCACCACACCCATCTCGGCGCACGTCCCTCTACCAAATTGCCGAAGTGGTTGCGCATGGTGTTGCACCACACGAAATTACCACTGCCCGGGCTGCACCAGACGAAATTACAATTGCATGGGCTGCGCAATGCTGCGCCACGAAATCAGAGCCCATGTTGTTTTGGGAAGCAGAGCTTTTTTTTTTTTTAATTTTCCTTCAAAATTAAAAGAAATAAACACTTGAAATATATCAGTCTGTGTAAAATGAATCTATATAATATGAGTTTCACTTTTTGAATCAAATTACAAGAATTTGTCAACTTTTTGATGATATTTTAATTTGAGATGCACCAGATTTTATATATATATATAGCGGGGAATCAAGACGACAGACAGCAAAATTCAGTGGGAAAAAAAAATTAGATTTGGTTTATTTTTTTTTCCCAAATAAGTACTCCGGTGAGGGAAAGGGGCAGGGGCCAAAAAAACAACAAAAACCAGCACAGTCAGTTAAAAGTAGTCGCCAAGCTTGAGGGCTTCCAAATTCCTTGGGTAGGGGGAACTCTGCCGTCTTCCAATCTTAACACAGTCCTGGGGAGACAGACGGAGATCAAGCAAAACCACACTGCCAGTTTACAATCCCCCGTGTTCTTCTTCTTCTTCTTCTTCTTTCAGTTTTATGGAGGTTGTAAACTAACTTCAATGGTGCATTACCGCCACCAGCTGTACTGGGGTGTGGCACTAGAGTCTAACCTAGTTTTTTTGCACAAAAAAAAAAAAACCTAAATTCTCTTAATTAGTCCTGTATTCCTTAAGAATCTGAATATGTAATTAAAACAGATCTCACCTGAGCTTCTTTGTAGAATGTCCTCTAGGATTAAATTTAACTGTTGTCCTTGTATTTGCAATATTAGTCTTTGTCTTTCTGCTTGATATTTAGGACAGTGTAAAATGACATGCTCTATTGATTCTGGACAAGCACAAAATTCACAAGTGCCTTCAGCATGCTTCTTCATTATTAGCAAGGTATTATTTTTCATAAAGATTATTTTTTGGGAGTTTTCTCCTCTATTTGCCAGTGCAGTAGAGATAGACAGGAACGGTGGGGAGAAGCATGGGGAAGGCACGCAGCAAACCGCCCAGGTCGAACTCAAACCCAGGCTTCCGCGGGAAGGACTCTGCCCCACGGTACACGCACTCAACCGATGAGCCACCGGGGCGCCCCAGCAAAGTCTTGCGTGTCCATACCTCATTCTTGAAAATACATCCTCCTCCTCCTCCTTGCTTCTGGCAGTGTTCCTGCTCTTTCCCACTTTATTCTGGATATTATAGAACTGTCTTCCAGTCTGCCCATTGTCCCATAATGTTTGCCATGTTTCCTTAACTTTATTTTAACTATACTTTTAATTTCTGCTTTACTGTAATTGATCTCAATATCTACGCTGGGATTTCTAGCCGCTTGCTTGGCACATTTATCTGCCAACTCATTTCCTACAACTCCTATATGAGCTGGTACCCATACAAGAGCTGTGTTCATAACTCCTATATGAGCTGGTACCCATACAAGAGCTGTGTTTATAACTCCTATATGAGCTGGTACCCATACAAGAGCTGTGTTTATAACTTCTATATGAGCTGGTACCCATACAAGAGCTGTGTTTATAACTCCTATATGAGCTGGTACCCATACAAGAGCTGTGTTTATAACTCCTATATGAGCTGGTACCCATACAAGAGCTGTGTTTATAACTCCTATATGAGCTGGTATCCATACAAGAGCTGTCTTTATAACTCCTATATGAGCTGGTACCCATACAAGAGTTGTCTTAATCCCTGAATTTAACAGATTGTTTGCAACTTGAATTATTTAAAATTAAATATCCTGTCTTGATTTTGATTGAAAGGGTTTGATGCTAAGCAATGCTGAACTGGAGTCTGAAGCAATCACTGCTTTCCTTGGCCTGTTAGTTTCCACCCACAGCAGGGCCAACCACACTGCCACCAACTCTGCTGTATAGACAGGTAGGTCATCACTTATTCTCTTGCCTACTTTTGCTTTTAATTTTGGGATCACAGAAGCAACTCCCATTGTTTTATCATTCATTTTAGAGGCATCTGTATATAAAGTAATTTCCTCTCTGTAATTCTCCATAAAATAGCTCATAACTATATTTTTCAATGTCATTTTCCTGCTTCTCTTCTAATAACCCCAAGTCAAAGGGCACTTCTTTATAAATCCAACTGGTATAGGTACAGTAGGACTAATCTTTAATTCACTAAAGCCCATTTCACTAACTTTATCATTAATCACCCAACCAAAACTTTTAACTTGAGCATTCTCACGGTCTTGGCAGTGCTTCAGAACTGACTGACTCGTATGATTTCCATCATGACCCTTCAGGTTTGCCCGGTACACTGGTGCTAACTGATCTCTCCTCAGGTGAAGAGGCATTTCTCCCATCTCTACCTGGACAGCTGTCACTGGTGTGGTTTTGACAGCACCACAGCATAACCTTAATGCTTGATTTTGGATCACATCCAGCTTACTCAGTAGTGTTTTAGCTGCAGACCCATATATTATGCTTCCATAGTCAAATACAGACCTGATCAATCCTGTATAAATTGTTGTTAGAGCAGGTCTACTTGCTCCCCACTCCACTCCGCATAGACATTTCATTACATTTCGTACCTTCTTGCATTTATCAATAATTTTTTGTATATGCACTGCCCATGTTAGTCTTTGGTCAAACCATATGCCCAAGTATTTAAAGAAGTCCACTCTTTCTACTTCATTAACAGATAATTTCACTTTTATATCCCTATCCATTTTCTTTCTTGAGAAAACTATTGTTTTGGTTTTCTCAATTGAGATCCTAAAACCCCATCCAGTGGACCAATTATGTACTACATCAACTGCTTGCTGAATTTTATTCATTACAAATTCAATATTTCTTCCTCTTTTCCATAAAGCACCATCATCTGCAAACAATGTTACATCCACAAAATTCTCCACTTCCTTAAAGATATCGTTTATCATAATAGAGAATAGTGAAGGACTGATAATACTACCTTGTGGAATACCATTCTCTACCTGATACCGCTCACTAGTCACCCCATTTATCCTTACCATTATTGTTCTATCTGACAAGAATTCCTTAACCCATGTAAATACTCTTCCCTTAATTCCCATATGGTTTAATTTAATCAAAAGGCCCTCTTTCCACATCATGTCATAAGCTTTTTCAATATCAAAGAAAACAGCCACAACTGATTCCTTTTGTGGATCAGATTTACTTGAGCTCTTCTTATAGTGTCCTCTAAATAAACTAAAGGATCCATGGTACCTCTACCTCTTCTAAAACCACTCTGATAATTTTGGATCAATCCTTTAGTCTCAACTGTATATATAAGCCTGTCATTTATTATTCTTTCCATGGTTTTCCCCATCTGAGATGTTAGTGCTATCGGTCTGTAGTTGCTAGGAATCTTTGGGTCTTTCCCAGGCTTTTTAATAGGGATAATTATAGCCTCTTTCCATACTCTTGGAATTCTTCCCTCGATCCAGACCTTATTGAAAAGACACAATACAACTTCCTTTCCTTTATCAGTTAAATTCTCCAACATAGAGTACCAAATCCCATCCCCTCCTGGAGAAGAATTACCTTACTTCCGTAGTGCATTATTGAGTTCAGTTATAGTAATCAATTCATTCAATACCCCTCCTATCACCTCTTCATTCTCAGAGTCATGCTGATACTTTTCAACTGTTTCTGCTCTTGCCTTCTTTTCCTGTTGGCTAAGATGTTCAGTACTGTGTACCTTACTAAATGTCTTTGCCATAATCTCTGCTTTGCCAATATTACGAGTGATTATATTTTGGTCAACAATCAGCATAGGGTATCCATATTCTCTTCTATTCCCTTTCATTTTCTTTATCATGCCCCAGACTCTTTCCACTGGAGTGCTTCTTCCTATAGAATCTCAGAACCTTCTCCAACAACCATTCTTAGCCTCCCTTATGGTTTTCCTAACAATTGCTTGAGCTTTCTTAAATTCAATTAAATTTTGAAAATTGTGCGTTCTTTTCAAAACTCTGAAAGCTTTGTTCCTATCTTTTATTGCTTTTTTACAATCAATAGACCACCATGGTACTATTTTGCTAAGATTCTTAGGTCTAGATTTAGGAATGGCTATGCTTGCAGCAGTGATTATGCCCATACTGACATCTTTGCATAAACTTTCAATATCCTTATTTATATCTATTACTTCCAGTATTTCATCGCTCTTCTCTCTAAATTTGTCCCAATCTGCTTACTCTAAAATCCATCTTTCATTTTTAATTTCATGCTCAAATGCAACTTCCATTCCTACTTGAATTTTAATAGGGAAGTGATCACTGCCTATTGCATTGTCATTCAATACCTTCCACTCACACTTGTCTGCTAGAGTTATCGTAGTTAATGTGAGGTCAATTGCTGATTCTGTGCCTCTAGCCACATCCAATCTAGTGCCTGAACCATCATTCAGACAAACTAACTCTTCCTCATCCATGAATTCTACAACTACATCCCCATTGGCATCATTCTTATCCCCCCACAACGTGCTGTGTGCATTGAAGTCACCACACCACACCACCCTCCCTTTTGTGTCCTTCCAAATTTCTGCCAGCTGACTTACTTCTAATTGTTTACATGGGTTATAGAAATGTATTATTTCTATATATCCCCCGTGTTCCCAGTCCCAACCCTTTTTAAAGCCCTCGGCCTCATTAATTCAATGTTGCCCAGGTGTGCTTGTGAGGCCTTGGCCATGAGCATTTAAGGTGTGGCTCCTGATCAATCAATTAGCCAATTATTGGCCAGCATGTCTGCAGGAAAATACCTGTTATCAATTACACAGCCACGCGGTTTCTTCCTGCTGTGTGCTCTTGAGGAGTGCCAGGTTGTGCCACTATATATACATACACATACACACACACACACACACACACACTCAGCGCCATTAAAAACGCACAGGTGAGGTATGTGCTGTATTTGCGGCAAATTGAAGAATCGATTGATTTTTATTGCTTTTCCAGTGAGGCACGAGAGGAAATAAAGAAAAGCGTGTGGTATTGTAATCCTGACGCGCACCACATGCCCGCGCCAAGCACTTCTGTAATAACAAACATTGAGCTGTTCGTGATGTGTACAGTGACACTTGACTTGTTCTTTTTGGTGTGGTCAATAGCCTACATAAAGCCAACAAAAAAACGAAAAGTGCTACTGTATCAAGAAAATGGAACGGCTTGTGACACAGGAGAGAGAAAGAGCCTTTGGCATGTTATGGGCAGATCCCAGCTGCTGAGAGGTGAGACGATTGAGGGTGAGCGCATGTACCGTTTGATGCAGTCTACGTGAGCAAAACATGAGTGCACACGGCGCCTACAAAAGACCCATTTTTTGCCCATCAACAGGAGCAGGACTCTTCACTCCTGACTGTGGGCACCTGCCTCTGTGTAATTTTTGGCACTTTATTTCCCTGTTTCTGTCTGAGAATGGAAAACAGGGACTGTCACTGACCGACCCCACGAAGGGCAGCTATGCGTAAATGGGCAGAAACTGGGTTTTCTGTAGGGCCCGTGTGTACGCATGTGTTGCTCACATAGACAGCGTCAAACACAAGGGGGGTGATGCGTATCTGTGATAGGCTGTTCTGATTTGTTGTTAGCCAGGCTTCCAAGATTGTGTCACAGTTGATGAAAAAATGGTTAAAGTTCAGCAGTAGTCTGTGATAGTTATGCAGTTTTATTAGTCTAGAATAGTCGTGTTGAAGGTTTTTAGTCCTGCGAATGTTAGTTTATAAATGAACAGTCCTCGTTTGTGGCCGACTACAGCTTGATTAGCTGCATAACCATGGCAGGAAAACTTGATAGCAATTGCTATTCATTCTAAAATGCCCTTCGAATGTCACAATAAAAATAGTAAACATTCGGCCGCAAAATATATGCTAATTCAGATGAATTAGCAGTGCGCAACTGTGCTGTAAAGTTTCATTGTTGCTCATGACAAAGGACGCTGTTAGACGATTGTGATTTTTTCTGTATCAACGATCCCCTCACCATATTCAGGGACACCCTCATGCCATTAGTTGTTGGCGTGGCTATCTTACACTAGCTGACTTTAGCTAGTACTTTCAAAAAGCCAAAAAGCCATTCATACAGAAGTTTCTGTATGGATGTAATGTGTCGTTGATCCATGTTTTCAGTGTGGCTTTCATAAGACAATCACTAAGAATGCTTGCTTATATAGTGTTTACGGGTCTGAGGAAACTGAGTTGTTGCCATGGTGACTGCTCTTCATCTCTGCCTCTGTCAGAAAAAGTGGTCGTGATTTTGATTTCTTAGCCCCTGCATTCCTTCTGTGGGCTGGAATGTAGGAGAAAACCTCTCCCTCAGTCTCTCCAAACATCTGCCATCCTAACCCTTCTTAACTCCCTTCTCTTTCAGGTTTGGGTCAGTATAATGTTGCACTTGGCACGGGCCGTTTCATGACAATTCAAGTTCTGAGTTTAGTCATGATTGGTGATGTTTTGATTGTCTCAGTGTGACTGGTGCAATGGTCTAATTTCCACAGTGGTTTTCCTAGATCTTAATATTCATATAAGAGCATAAGACAAAACTGAACCAGTGTGGAGACCTACCCCATCAAAACCACACGGCCAAAGCTTTGAATCAGCACCTTCCTTATGTGGGCCTGGGACCTGGGACCCGCGATTTTAAATTATTCATTCCTCGCTTTTTGTTTAGAGATCCAAATTATTGGTCTCTGTACTTAAAGTGGGGAAACAAAGCCTATGTCAAGTTCTGCAGCCATGACGCCCGTCATGCGTAATTTTGTGTAGAGTTCTGTGGTCAGGCTCCTGCATGACCCCCGTCATGTGTGGCTTCTTGCCATTAATGTATTCAATTTTGACTCTGTAATTCGGCATAATATTTCTAATTTTTATACATACATTCTAGGTATTCAAATTGATGTTTTATTTAGATTGTAATTGCCGTTTATAATATTTGCTATTTTTATCAATACATTTTAGGTGTTCTAATTTATGTTTAATTTGAATTGTAATTGGCTTTAAGTGACCTACCTGGCTAATAAATTGTTATAACTTGATCTTTATGGTTTCTTTGGAAATTGTCCGACTCTCCACAAATATATTTACAGTGGTGACCAAAATTATTCGAAAACCTGACAGATATGGAAATACTGACCTTTTTTTGCCTGCAAAACATGATTTCATTTCATAATGTTCATGAAACATGCAGATGGTTGTTCTGAGCACAAGAAATATCAGATGCAATGAGTCCTACTGTTTTTATCCATTTTTAGCTTTAAATTTGGCATGTCCACCTTTTGCTGTAATTGGAGATAGGCCTTGTAAATTCAAAAGAATCACACAGCTGTGTCCTAAGACTCTTGCATCACCAGTTTAACCATGATCACACCTGACAGTGATTACACAAGTGATTTGGTTTCTTCTGTGAAGGAACATGATGTGCGACATTGACAGTGAAATAGACCTAGTTTGTTTTTTGGAAGGAAAATGACCTAAATGTGATGGCTGTAGAGTTTCAGACGTCAACGCAGTGGCCAGAATTAAAGGGCAAAACATTAGCAGAGGGAGAGAAAATAATAAGGCAAGACTAGCGCTACCAACGGACCTAAATGTCGTCCGGAGAAGGAAGCAAAGCGAGCTCGAAAAGACAAAATGAAAAGGGAAAACAAACAAA
Source organism: Gymnothorax reevesii (assembly GCA_029721435.1). Taxonomy (NCBI): domain Eukaryota; kingdom Metazoa; phylum Chordata; class Actinopteri; order Anguilliformes; family Muraenidae; genus Gymnothorax; species Gymnothorax reevesii. The sequence goes on from CM056575.1 coordinate 143,905,338, forward strand.
GATTCCCTTGCTTTCTAAAACTTGTCCTCAAACATGCAGCTGTAAGGATCACAGAACTACATTTCCCAGGCAGTCAACAGGAAACAGAAACATCCAATACAGCACCACCCGCTTCCTTTACATTTTCCAATAGAATGAGCCCAAAAGCAATAAAATGGTCAACAGAACTTTTAGAACTAGGGATCCCACCCAGTTCATTCTCTCTTCTTGGCACACTTCCAACAGAGGAGGTCACGCTTTCTCTTGGCGCATCTTCTCCCAAGGGAAGCTACACTCGCTCTTGGGCATCTCCCCCCCATGGAAGGCCAGACTCTTTTCAAGCGAAAAGACGGCACTTGCATTGGAATTCACGCATCCTGCACAATTTCATTTGTCCTATCTGCAGAGTGCTCACATCTCTACGAATCTCCATTTAAGTTCAGGACTGCAAATCTCATTATAAACTAGCTTATGCCCGGTGCTACTGCTAGTTGGACACGGAGCAACACTTCCGAATCGGCAAGGATATTCCGACAGCAGAGCTGCACGCATTCCTCAAGAGGACACAGGACTTCGGATCTGCGCACCCAGCAGGACATCCTCGCCAGAACTGCAGTGTTCAATGGACCTGGAGAGGAGTCCCCAGCTATGAACTTCAGTAAGACTAACTGAACATTCCAGGCAGTAATGCAGTTCAGCGGTTTTCAACTTAAACTGTACCACATTTAAGTTGTCCATTACTATTGTAATTGTATAATCGCATTGTGTCCGTTTTTATATTTTATGAAGTTAAATAGCCATTGATTGTTTGTTCTTACATGCATAATCTTTTTCCAGACTAACTTTCTCATGCTGCAATTAACTAACACGCATGCCGTAGTATGGATGATAACTCAATTAGTAATACAAATTGTGTATGAGCTGAAGCAAACTTTTCTCGCAATTCGTTGAAGCTAAATTGATTTATCCAGCCGCACATCGCCCGCCTATAGCTCCATTTAGAAATTCTAAGCAGCCCCCGTGCTGAAAGAATTTGTCCCAGGACAAAGGAACTCGTGCCCATGAGCACACTAGTGCATCTGCCACACGCGCTTGCCCACTCCCAAAATCGCACGCACGAGTGCGTCCTGCACACGCGCACACTTGCACGTACACACACACCATTATTACTCTCTGTGGTTCGTATATAGTCCTTCCGTAGATTAGCCCATGTATATTCTGTGTTCGTTTGTTTAATAAATTCATTTATCAAACCTGGTGTCTATTTGGTGCTGTAACACCAAGTCAAAATTGTAGTGATTTACGAAATGAACCAAGTGCGACAACCAGTAGAATGCAAAAAGGAGGCTTTATTTCTGAAGGGGGAAACCCCCCAACAGAGCTGGCAACGGTACAAAGTCCACAATCCAAAAACAGTATCCAATGGGCGTAATCCAGAATCGTAACCAGGGCACCAATAACAAAGTTCGTGGTCAGACAAAAAGGGTTCGGTACACAGGCGTAGGTTTGGAGGAGAAACAAACTCATAAGCCAAAGACAGTCCGAATCCAAAACCAGGGCAGTAATCACAAAATCAAGGTCGGGCAGAAAAAGGTCAAAACTCACAGATGCAACAATATCCAAAAAGGGCAAACCAAAATCAATAGTCGAGCAATCCAGTCAGAAAGATAAACACTGAGCAATCAAGGCGAGAAACGTGGCACGAGAAAACTAGGGAGAACGATCTGACAAGAAAGTGTACCAAACAGACATCTTATATACACACCCGGGGTAAACACATGACCAGGGAGAACAGGTGCAATCAGTGGGAACAATGATCAGGGAGAGACACATGAGGAATAAACTAATTACATGAATTAGGCTGTAGCCAAAACACAGACAGGGATCACAAGACAATCCTATGAACAAACAACAGCTCCGGTTAAGGAGTACTAAAAGTGCATAGTCAAAAGAAAAGGAAAGCATGAGATATAAGTGGAAAACTGCAGCAGAGATAATTAGGGATAGGCAAGGAGGCGGAGACTAGAATTGGGCGACAGCTGAGAGATCATTAGTCAATTAGTAAGTGCAGCTATACAATCCCAAGTGCTTGTTAGTAAGTTAGTCCAAATATACAAGGTTAGTGTGGGTTAGTATTTAGCAAAAACAATAAACTGTTAGTATGTGTTAGTAAGACAGTAAAAGAGAGAGGAAGGAAGAACACGAGATAATGAAAGAAGATTGAAACCCAGAAACCAATAAATCACCTGAATGAGTGGCACACAAGACAAGTGACCGTGAGCAAAGATACACACAAGACAAGACAGGGGAGACAAAGTGCAAAGCATGGAAATGAAAACATGGCTAGGCCAGGCACAGAACTTAACATGACAGCAGAATCCAGAATCCCAACAGAACCCCCCTCCCAACGAACGCCTCCTGGCGTTCAACCTGAAAGTCTCTGGTGACTAGCATGAAAGTCTTTGATGAGGTTCGCGGGCGTTGTGGAGGCATGCCAGGGAGCAGTTGGGGCTCCAACCCTTAACCTCATTCTTCCGCCAATCAATATTTGGGAGGTGTTTGGCCATCCATGGATGGCCCAAAACAATGGGAGCATGGGGAGAATGTAAGAGGAGGAGCTGAATGGTTTCGTGGTGGTTTCCTGAGGTTTTCAGTTTGATGGGGCTGGTAGCGTGAGTTATCTGGGCTATTTTCTGGCCACTGAGTGAATTGGCCACCCGGTCAGGAAAGATCTTCTCGGTGGGGATTCCCCATTCTTGAGCCAGCTCCACATCGATGAGGTTCTCCTCAGCGCCGGTATCAATGAGGGCTAGGGTGGACTTACTCCCTCCTCCCCACTCCAGGATAACTGGGAGGCACGTACGGTTCTTAGTCTCCTGCACTGGCGTCACTCCAATCACTACTCTTCTCTGGGCACCAGGGGAACTTCTCTTGTTGGGACACTGAGCAATGTGGTGTCCCCCCTTGCCACAGTAGAAGCAGGCCCCTTCTCTGCGACGGCGGTTCTTCTCCTCCACAGGGATGCGAGTACGGCCCAGTTGCATGGGTTCTGGCTCAGGAGGACTGTCGCCAGTAGGGGGTGGTAGAGGCGGAGTGCTCTGGAGGAGTGGGTTAGGTCGTCTGCGGGAGGCGAAGCGTCTGCGTTCTTCCAATCGGGAATCCACGCGAATAGCCAAGTCGACCAAGTCATCCAAATCCTCCGGTAACTCCCGGGAAACCAGCTCATCCTTTAACGCTTCAGAAAGCCCGTTAAAAAAGGCATCGAACAAAGCTCTATGTCCCCACCTGCTGTTGGTAGCCAGTGTCTGGAAATCAATGGCGTAGTCGGCCACGGAACGGCTCCCCTGTCGAATGCGCAGAATTTCTCGTCCCGCCTCGTGACCCAGCTTCGTGCGGTCAAAGATGCGCCTCATCTCCTCACCCAGCAGACCAGATGTCTGCACGCAGGGTAGATCTGCTTCCCATGCAGCCGTAGCCCACTGCTTAGCCCTTCCCGTCAGTTGCGTGATGATGAAAGCAACCCGAGCTCTTTCGGTGGGGAATGACGAGGGCTGTAGGCTGAAAATGAGCTTGCACTGGGTGAGAAAAGCCCGACATGCTCCCGGGTTCCCGTCGTACCTCTCAGGCGGTGGCAGGCGTGGCTCGCAGACTGGCAGTGGCGGAGCAGACGCAGGAGCAGGAGTGGCATGGACGGCAGGCTGGGGAGACTGTAGCCGCTGAGCGTCTTGCACAGAGCGAGTGAGATCCGCCATCTGAAGACTCATGGTTTGCATATGTTGCATAAGAGCCCGAAGCTGACGCTCTTGGAATTCTAACTGAGCGCCCTGTTGGTGCACTGCCTCCTGCAGAGACTGGTCTGACGCTGGCTCCGTCATGGTCAGATCGTAATGTTGAGATTTACGAAATGAACCAAGAGCGACAACCAGTAGAATGCAAAAAGGAGGCTTTATTTCTGAAGGGGGAAACCCCCCAACAGAGCTGGCAACGGTACAAAGTCCACAATCCAAAAACAGTATCCAATGGGCGTAATCCAGAATCGTAACCAGGGCACCAATAACAAAGTTCGTGGTCAGACAAAAAGGGTTCGGTACACAGGCGTAGGTTTGGAGGAGAAACAAACTCATAAGCCAAAGACAGTCCGAATCCAAAACCAGGGCAGTAATCACAAAATCAAGGTCGGGCAGAAAAAGGTCAAAACTCACAGATGCAACAATATCCAAAAAGGGCAAACCAAAATCAATAGTCGAGCAATCCAGTCAGAAAGATAAACACTGAGCAATCAAGGCGAGAAACGTGGCACGAGAAAACTAGGGAGAACGATCTGACAAGAAAGTGTACCAAACAGACATCTTATATACACACCCGGGGTAAACACATGACCAGGGAGAACAGGTGCAATCAGTGGGAACAATGATCAGGGAGAGACACATGAGGAATAAACTAATTACATGAATTAGGCTGTAGCCAAAACACAGACAGGGATCACAAGACAATCCTATGAACAAACAACAGCTCCGGTTAAGGAGTACTAAAAGTGCATAGTCAAAAGAAAAGGAAAGCATGAGATATAAGTGGAAAACTGCAGCAGAGATAATTAGGGATAGGCAAGGAGGCGGAGACTAGAATTGGGCGACAGCTGAGAGATCATTAGTCAATTAGTAAGTGCAGCTATACAATCCCAAGTGCTTGTTAGTAAGTTAGTCCAAATATACAAGGTTAGTGTGGGTTAGTATTTAGCAAAAACAATAAACTGTTAGTATGTGTTAGTAAGACAGTAAAAGAGAGAGGAAGGAAGAACACGAGATAATGAAAGAAGATTGAAACCCAGAAACCAATAAATCACCTGAATGAGTGGCACACAAGACAAGTGACCGTGAGCAAAGATACACACAAGACAAGACAGGGGAGACAAAGTGCAAAGCATGGAAATGAAAACATGGCTAGGCCAGGCACAGAACTTAACATGACAGCAGAATCCAGAATCCCAACAAAAATAGCCTATGTAGAACTCCAAAATTCCTTTAGATTATTAATCAAATTGTTTTCTTTAATCACTAATATTGGTTATTTTAATTATTAATTAAAATTCCGTATTTTTGGTTATTTTAGTAATTTTATGAGACTGGTTACTAAATTTGCAGGTTTCCTGCTGAATCAAATGGTTATCTTGCGGGATTATTAGGACGAAACGTCTGAATGATCCATCCTTGCTATTTTACGTATCGTAAAGGCAGATTCTCCGATGCATTTTGGTGCCTAGTGGGAGGAACGTTTTATTAGAAAGTTTATTATAAACTTAAATTTTTATTAAAGTTTTAATAAATAATGAATAAACTAATTTTATTAGTTATTAATTACATTGGATAGCCATTTAAATTCCCTTTTTAAGCTGCTGCACCTACACAGCTGAGTCCCTAACAACTCTCTTCTTAGAGACCTTACCGGCTAAAGTGCAAAACATAACACTGACACTCTAGCAAGGGAACCGAGGAGGAACTGGGTCTTATATAGAATCCGGGCGACGCCCCCAATTAATGCCAGCTGGCCCAAGAATCCGATTGAGAGCAAAACAATGTCGTCCCGGAGGAGAGCAGCAAAGAAAGCTCTCAAATCCATCAAACCATGACACTAAATCTCCTTATGATGGCTCTATTCTATGGTTTATGGAGCATAATGATGACTTATTCATTTGTTAATGGGTATTTTAATGGCCAATCCCACAAAAACAACTGAAACCTCTTAAAAATGCCAAGTGTTCTAATAATTTTGGCCACCACTGTATATATTGTCTGACTCTCTCAGTTAACATAATATGCAGGAATGTCCCCTCAAGCTGGTCTGCATATTAGCTTAGTGTATCACAGAGGATTGCACCCGCTGACCTCTGTCTTTTAATCAATCTCCTCCATTTCAGCCGGTGTAACATGTGGTGTTACAGACATAGTGTTCTGAGACAAGTTACAAGAGTACTGGATTCTTCTAACGATCAAGTCTAAATTGTAAATTGTAATGCCTCTATTCAAATTTGAATCCTTAAATTAACAATTATATTGAAATGGAGTCTTTTTTAGATTCTGGACTTCCACAGGGTTGCGTGTGCAAATAAGTGTAAATTGATTCAGAGTTCCTGCAGTGTTCTTTTTGCCATTTCTCTCAAAATAAAGCAAGGTGGTTGACATGGTGGTGCAGTGGTTAGCACTGCTGCCTGGCACTTAGGAGGTTCCTGTGATGCTCAGGCAAAAAGGACCAAATATGAGCCAGGGGAAAAAGCAGAATCGTCTTTATTCAGACAGGGTCAGAACCAGGAGATCACAGGGCAACAAATCCAAACAGTAGGCAAAAATTCAAAAGTCAAAAAACAAGCAGAGATCAAAACCCATAAATCAGAGGGGCAGACAAATCTAAAGGGGCAGGTAAATTGAAATCAGGCACAAGGGCGTCACAGAATCTCTAAATACAAACAGGCGCACTGGGTGCTCAGCTCTGAATGAAGTAGATCATCGTTCTGACAAGGAACAGACTGCAGAGAGGGACTATATATACACACAAGGTACTGTAGGTAACGAGCTAGGGGGGGCAACAGGGGTGAGGGATAATCTAAACATTAACTGAGAGGGGGAAATACAAGAGGTAATTAACAATACAAAATGGGAAATGATGACAAAGACATCCTTTTAAAACATCCTTTCATCAGACATGCTTTTAAAACAACAGCAGCTCCATACCAGGAGTGCCTAAGTGCTGGGAGATGGACAAAACAAATTAGTTGAAGAGATAGTTGCAAAGTATCTGCAGAAACTAAAGCAAAGGACTGTGATTGGTTTACATATTGTGTGTCTCTCCCTGCTCGACTCAGACTCCTTACATAGTTGCTTCCTAATGACCGACTGACAAGTATTTAAGCCCTTTTGTTCATGTGCTCGTACTGAAATCCCGGTCATACTTTCATGATTAAAACTACTTCAGTGACAGCCATTTTTCTCAGCAGTCATTTGTTGTCATTTAGTTTTTTCAAACAAGCTTCCAAACCTAATCAGGGTCCAGGATTGGGACCCAGTTCAAGTTAACTCAACTCAACTCAAGTTTTCAAGAACAAGCTTCTCATCCTGATCAGGGTCTAGAACTGAGAACGCGTTCTAGTTAACCATTCCACATCTGTTCTCTTTGTTAAGTTTGTGAAGAACAAGCTTCCACCCCTGATCCAGGTCCAGGCCGAGGACTGCGTTTATCTCATGCCCCTCCTCCTCACTGTGAGCAGTTCAGTGCTGGAGGAGCCAACAGGACATCTGCTAACATCCTGGAAGCCGCTGCCCACTGACTGCAGCCCAGCTGAGCCAATTACAACTGTGCTGAACTATCTCTCTTAATCTGGGGTTCTGTCCTCGCCTGCTCTTGTGGGGGTTCAGACCCATCTTGTGCCGTATTGCTGTTAATAAACCACCAGTTGGATTGCACATCGGACACTGCATTTACAGTTTTTCTCAGTCGCTTTGGTAGATTTCTCAGATCAGAATTGAAATTCTCAAAACTACTTGTTCAATCTTCACATCATTATGTCACTTGTGCACATAAAAAAAGCATTTTCTCATTTTTACCACTCGGCCGTCTGTCGTCCGGCGTCCGTCGTCTGTCGTCCGTCCATGATTTTGTCCAGGCCAGCACTTGGCAACTAATGATCGGAGCTTCACCAAATTTGGTATGGTAACGCAATATGACCCATAGATGTGCAATGTTAGGTTTTTTGCTGGATTTGACCTTTGACCTTAGCACTGTGAGCTTGACCCTGGAAATCTTGTCCGGGTCAGTACTCGGTGTGAGAAAGCCTGTTGGTCATGCTGCGCGGATCAGGTGATGACGTCACTCCTCGCACGCATTCGTGCTGTGCCTGAGCTATGAGGAAACCGTCAGAATTTCGTCGCTCTGCTGTGATTGCAATTATCGTGCGTAAATGAGTACAATGTAAGTACTTATAGCGATTGTTATGTTAGTGTTGGTGATTGTTAGTTATCATTTCGCTGGAATCACCAAGTGTGTAGGGAGCTCGTGGTTTAACGGCAGTATTAATTTAGCAGTTTGTTCGTCATTTAGCGGCTAGTTCGGCTAGGTTGCTGTCAACGTAAATGACCGCATATGTGTAACTTAGCAGTGAAAATTGCCTATGTGTTTATGTTAATTATGAAGTTATGCACCTTGTTCATACTTCTTACTATCAGTTATTCCATTGATGAAAGAGTATTGATGTTAATGCTCTCTTCCAAGAGCCAATGTGTTACAAATATTACACTGCATGCTACTGTTCGTAGCCTTTGATTATTGTGAACCTGTGTTCTTCAGTTAAACTAAAATAGCAGCTAATGATACTGTGAAGATGAGAATTTATGTCATTTAATTTACTTGCATACATTGTTATCATGATGCATTCAGGTACTGTAATGTTTTTCCTTTTATGTTTCCTGTAGACCACACAAACAGATCCATATTCTCATGCCCCCACTTTCTTAATAAGAAGGCCCATGGGTGAATAAAGCTGCTAAAATGAAGAATCCCTCTCATTGATTCTCTGACCGGAATCCAGTCTGTATCGCCTTAACTCTACCCAGCAGTCTGAAATTCAGAGGTCCCTACACCTCTATTATACTCGGCAACTAATTATCGCAGCTTCACCAAATTTGGTATGGTAACTCACTATGACCCATGCATGTGCAACGTCAGGTTTTCTTGCTGGATTTGACCTTAGCTCTGTGACCTTGACCATGGAAATATTGTACGGGTCAGTGCTCGTCAACTAAATATCACAGCTTCACCAAATTTGGTATGGTAACTCACTGTGACACATAGATGTGCAAGGTCATGTTTTTGCTGGATTTCACCTTCGACCTTAGCGCTGTGACCTTGGGGCAGGAAATCTTATCCGGGCCGAGGGGTATTCAGCAACGCATTATATTTTTGAACAAGTTACAAATCCTTTAGTACATCCATGCAAATGATTATGTACAATTCTCTGCTGTTTCCTACATTATCAATTGCTTATATCATGTTGATCAAAATGTATTATAATGGGTCTCTGTTGAATAGTCACACCCTCCACAACATTTCGGCATTATTTCACCGCATAAGTCTTTACATGCAAAATGGTTGAACAAGTTGTCACAATAAGTCAAGCATAATTCTCTACATTTCCATGAAACTTTTTTCTTAAATCTGTCCTGAATTGGTAAATTGCTCCCAGGTGAATCTTGACTTTCTATCAGGAAGGGAAATGTGTGAAGCATTAGATTAACCAATGATCAACCAGTTTTCTAAAATAGCTCAAAGGTGCATCTAATGAACCATCAACTGGCAAGTATATGTACACCCGGTGCACAAAACAATGTTATAATGTCTGAAAACGGCAGGACAAGGAATCCGACGGGGTCAACAGCCAAAGAGAGGCCGAGGACATTTGCACGTTCCTGATGAGATCACAGCCATACTTGTAGACCACCTTTTCAATCATGGGGTTACAATGGCCGAGGCTGGTCGAAGGGTGCAGCCAAATGTTTGGAGAACAACTGTGTCCTCAATCATTCAGACTTTTCGTCAACAGAACAGGTTTGTAATCTAACAATAGGCACTATACTGTAATATTGTAAACTTTCTGTAATGCTTCATACAATATTACAGTATTCCACTTGCATTTTACAATATACAGTAAGTATACTTTATACGGTGACATTTTATCTTACTCAATTTTGTGTTTTGCAATACTATATTTTTTTCCACATAGGACTGCAAGACAACTTCACAGGGGTGACAGATGGCCCTTTTCACACCTGAACAGGAGGAGCCTATTTGCACCATGGCTGTAGAAAACAATGCCATAAGTTTAAGGGAGGAGGAGTGTCATTATAGAGGACAACAACATCTTTGAAAACATCCAAACAGTCAGCATCTCAGGGTGCTGAAAAGACACCAAATGAATATGAAGCAGCTGTACACTGTTCTGTTTGAAAGAAATGGTGAGAGTGAAGCAGCTGTGCTACCAGTATGTACAGGTAAATCATGTATGAGCATGCAGTAGCTGTACCTCACAGCAAACAGTACAACATCGTATAGTGATTTACAGTACAGTAAGTGTGACCTTTACACATTTCCTACGGCTGTAGAAAAGAAGATGCAATATGTGCTGTATACATTTGATGTAACTGTATCTTGTCCAAAATGAAAATGCATGTAATGCATAAAACTCATTTTGTGTCTTCTGGATATAGTGTATAATGGAACTGGAAGCAAGTGAACCACCGCACAACTTCATCTACATGGATGAGGCTGGCTTCAACCTAACGAAACGCAGAAGGCGTGGTCGAAATATCATCAGCCACAGAGCTGCAGGTGATGTGCTAGGCCAGTGGGGCGGGAACATGTTATGATTCTGCCTTATGTGTGTTGTCTTTGTGCTAATTTGCGCTTGTGCCTCACTTTCGTTTTATTTTTCACCTTTCATTTCTGCCGTCTGATGATCGATTCCCTCTCTGCCAATCTCTAGTGATGTCGTGTGACAGCCTTCAGTTGCCTGCGCCTCGTTGTCCAATCACGTTTCCTCTCTCAGTTTTGGCTGTGGTATTTCATTCATTGTTTCCACCTGTGCTTAATTCTGGGTCTCGCTAAACTCTGAGCAAATGTGTTCTCTGATAGGATAATTACTAACCCGTACTAACCAGCTCTTATTTGAAGGTGATTGTAAATATTTTGTTGCGTAGTATTAGCCTTAATTAACTCATTAGTGAGTGCGAGTGTTTCTAGCTTTATCCCTGCTTAAGCTTTCCCTGATTAACTGCGTTTAAAGCTGTGCTTTCCTTCGCTTTTCTTGTGGTGCTTTTTACTCGTCACGTTTAGATTACCTCAATCTAAACTGTCTAGTTTGATTGATGGTCTCAGCGTCTTGTCTCGAGTCATTATGGTTTACCCAGTCCTCGTTAATTTGTTTATTAATCCCATGTGTTTCTGTTCCAGTCGAGATTGCTTTTTGAGTCCCCGCCTCCTCTCGTGACTAAATTTGTGGCAGAGATGGGAGGGGTCATCAGACGGAACTTTGCTAGACTCTGCTCTGCATGGTGAAATCTCAGCTCCTGTGCCTTCCCAAGTATTTCCATGTGCTATTTTTCTGAGTCTTGTTTTTTGCTCCGCCCTCGTCTTGTCTCCCAGTGTTTTCTGTCTGTGTAGTTAGGTCCAGTTTTTGTTGTTTATTTAGCCACTCCTTGAGTGAGTACCTTGGTTTCCCCCTGCCTTAGGCAGTGTACCTTAGTTTTCCCAAACGTTCAGTGCATGTGCACGCTGTTTTGTTTCTGGCTTGTCTGCCAATTTTCTCCTAGTGTTTTGTGTTTCAATAAACACTTCAGTTCCTGCATCTGGCGTTCACCTGTCTACTTCCTAACAGGAACATATGCTCAGAGAATGGTGCTCTCATGCATATTCCCATTATTGGGCCAAACAATACAGAAAGTCTTGTCACCTTTTTTGACGCTCTCTACAGGGATCTCATCCCTGAACAAGAGAGGGGTCAGATTAGAGATTACTTGCCAAAGTACATAATAGTTTGGGACAATGTCAGTTTCCATCTCTCCAACATCATCAGGTAATGGTTTGCGACCCACAACAGGATGCTGATGGAGTTCCTCTCACCCTACTCCCCATTCCTTAACCCCATTGAGGAATTATTCTCAGCATGGAGATGGAAAGTATATTATTGCCAGCCACATACACAAATGACACTTCTGGGTGCCATGGATGCAGCATGTGATGACATCACAGCAGATGCCTGCAGAGGCTGGATAGGAGATTCCAAGAGATTCTTACTGCACTGCATCACAAGAGAAGATATTCCTTCTAATGTGGATGAGAATTTGTGTCCCAACAGACAGGAACGTCAGGAGGTGTAGGAAGACTGCACTGTAATTCCTGCAGCACTGCATGTACAGTTTTCCCAAAGGAGATTGTTCACATTTCTACTTTTGTTTTTTTTGTTTGTTTGTTTTTTGATTTGTGCTATGCAGTGCTGTCTTTAGCTTTCTGTATCGCAATGACATGGTCTGTCAACAAATTACAGTACAAACAGTAAAAGTGTAAATGTGAATCTTGTCCAGTCTCTTGCAATCAATATCCCACATACACTAAAGTAACTTACAATTTACAATAAATGTCATCAAAACTTTAGCCATAGTTTACACCAGAACATCGATAACATGACTAAGCAATTTGACTGTCTTAGCCGCACACAATGACACAAGGACTTGTAATTCTGATGGCACTGATATGTTCATTGACGCAGATATTTACTTTTGAGTGATGAACTAAGGATTTTGAGCAAGAGACTGGCTTTTGCAGGTAATCCATGGTGTTTTGATATTTGTTCAAATTGTTTTGAGAAATGCACTTAAAAGTTTTGCCAATGTTGAGGATGATTCGAGAAATGTACCAAAGCAACTGAGAAAAACAGTAATTCTTGGTCTGGACCATAACACATTTGCACATGACACCAAAGAAGCGTGTTTCTAAAACGTTCAGACTCGATTGGAAACAACGATGGTTCCCTCACTGCCTGGCGACACAGTCGAATCACATCATGTATCCTGACACCAAAATGGTGCTCAAATCACCCAAGGTTATCTTGGAATGGCAAAAATCACCTGATATGGCCACAGGATTCTTGAGTGGAACCAGCTGAGTAGAATTATAAAGAGTTATTAGAATTCATTTACGTAATATACCTACAAGAATGACTGTTAATACAACTAGATGAATAGATTGACAATAAAAATTCAAATTGGGTTAGCTTATGAACTAAAATCATAATGATCTGAACTTATTTATTTATTTAGTTAAGCCTTTTCTGGCGAGCTAGTGAACGCTAGAAAAAAAATATAGTCGGAAAGTTATAATCAGGCCAGTAAAGTTAATGATTTCAAATCACGCTTGTTTTCAGCTTAGATTACCTCAGTATAGGTGCTTTCTTTCTGCAGTAAAGAAACATAATTTTGTATTTTTGTGAATAAGCTGACGCAATCTCAGTTATTTCTGCTTTATATTCATCGGGTTTTGTTAGGCTTCATAAGATAGCTTATCAACATGCCAAATTTGTGCATTAGAAAGCAGTGAGCTGCATATTGGTAGGCTACATGGATTGTCATTAGCTACTTTTACTGGCTTCAAATACTTTGAACAATTACATTCCTAATTTATTTATCAAAATGGCAGGCTAGATAAATGAGTTGGCCAGCAGTTATGCTAATGGTAAGGCAGGCATTTACGATGCAATAGCTGTATTCTGTGCAAGGACAGGATTGTCAGCGGGTCCAAGATCTTAGGCTACTGTTGTCTCAAGCCACTCTCCTCAGTGCAAGGCCAGTAAAGACAGCACATTTCCACTGTCTCCATGCACTAGTTCAGTGGTCCAGGCCAGTCCCTTAGTGGAGCAGGACAGTTACTGGATTGGCAAGCCACTGCCCTCAGCCAGTCTTGCAACACTTCTTTAGTGGTCCAGCCATGCCCCAAGTAGAGCGGGACAATTACTGCAATGGCAAGCTACTGCCCCAAGCCAGTCCCCAAGTGGAGCGGGACAGTTACTGCACTTCTAGCTCAGTGGCCCAGGCCACAGGACAGTACAGAACAGAAAAAGTTACAGCCCCTCCTGATTTTTTATCAGGAACGCCTTCAGGATATTTCTAGTTTAATGATTGAGCGTTTAATGATGATTTGAGGAAAGATACATTGTATGGCTCATTTTATCATGGCGTAATGTCATTAAAAAGGGGATGAAACTGTTTTTGAAAAATGGGCACATTTGTTCTGAATGAATATATACTACAAGATAATAGCCAGTATATTATGAATAGAATGAATAAATTTCTTAAATATTTCATCAAAAAAGCAACAATAAAAGATAGATTACAAATAGTTACATACAGGCATACTTGTTCACATGACAAGGAGTTTTATACAATATTTTGAGTTTAGAACAAAAGAAAGCTCTTGATTACATATCAAGAGAATATTTGTGGTGTACAATGAAGGCATATGGGTCCCCTGAAGAATCTGTAAATATGGTTCAGCTTTTGTATGGAAAGTCAGCTGTTCAAGTGAATATAAATCATAAACTAATTGAGAGTTACAAGATCCAGAGAGCTGAGAAACAATTGTGTCTTTTGATTGTAGTTTTATATGTTTTAGAATTTTGTCTGCTGTACACAGAAAAAAAAATGAGTCCAGAATATCTGGTGTTAAAACAGGTACAGGAACAAGTATCAGCACATATACAGTTGAAATAAAAAATATTCAACTCCCACTGTAAATTGTGTTAAATATCAAAATTGACAAAATGTCAGTAGTTTGTGATAAACAGATTAAACAAAAACCTTTTAAATAGCTCAACACAACTAATAATAAAAGTGCTTTCTCCAAATTTAACACAAAATTACATTTTTAATGACCACTGCAGTCTCAAAATTATTTAAACCCCGAGTAGAATCCATCTTAAGAGCACATTTTTGAATCAGGTGTTGTCTCAAGCACACCTAATGCAGCTAATCAAGAGCTTAATTAGTTGTATCAGGTTTGCGTGAGATAGAACCCATCAAATACTTGCACTCGCTATGGGTTTGTCGACTGTAACATTTGATTGCATATTAGAAATATGGCTGTCAAAAGAATTGTCCAAAAAGCTAAGAGGAGATCATGCCTGACAGAAACAGGGAAAAGGCTACAAAAAGACAGCACAGGCACTGAATTTTCATAGAGATACAGTTGGAAGCATAGTTCACAAGTTCAGAGTTAAAGTACCAGTGTGTAAAATGGGGGGGAAACTGTGACATCCAGCGTTCAGATTCTAGACTGCAGCACTCACGCTCACCCCTCCCATCGGAAAAAAGACGGTGGCCTCTGAGGACCAAAACACTTTTGCGGAAATGGCGTCTTCCACGACTGGGATTTATACACGTGAAACGCGTTCTCTAGCTGGCTGGATTGTCCGGTCGGGCTGCCGTACCAACATGGCGGTGCAAGATGGTGACGTCTCAGAAGCAAAGCCCTTGCTGTATGTATATAAATACGCATAACAATAAGGCTACGAAAACCAAATGAACCTATTGTATAGCAATTATACACATATATAAACATATTAATGGGCACTATATTCAGATTTTGCCAATAAACCATGCCAAATATTACACACTGGTCCTTTAAAGGAAGAGTGGCTACAGTACCAGGATGTGGCAGAAAGAGGAAGCTATCAATGGCTGTCACCAGATTCCTGAGTAGACAGGTGGTCAAAAACCTCAAGTGACTGCAGGAGACCCACAGCAAGACTTGGAGGAGGAGGCACTGAGGTTTCAGCTTGCACAGAAGGGCGAATACTAAACGTTGAAGGTCTCCAACACATACACCACAACTGATCCAAAAGCACAAGCTCAAATATGCTCAAAACCTTATGAATAAGCCACAGAACTTTGAGGTTATTGTTCTGTGGAGTGATGAAACAAAACTGGAATATTTCAGGCTTATGAATCAGTAGTACATCTACAAGAGCAATAAAGAAGCATATGCTGAAAAGTACACCCTGCCTACAGTGAAGAATTCTGGGGGCGTTTTGATGCTCTGCGGCTGCCTTGCTTCCTCTGGCACTGGAAATCTGCAGTGTGGAGGGCAAGATGGATTCAGTCAAGTACCAGGATATCCAAGGAGAAAATGTCATGCCGTCTGTACAGAAGCTGACGCTTGCGCATCATTGGACATTCCAAAAGGACACTGATCCTAAGCTTACCTCAACATCCACCAAGGCTTGGTTTCAGAGGAAGTCTGGGAGGATTCTAGAGTGCCCATCATAGTCGCCTCACTTGAACCCCATAAAAAATCTCCGGTAGGATTTGAAGAAGGCAGTTGCAGCCTGCAAACCCTAGAATATTAGTGAACTGGAGGCCATTGTCCATAAGGACTGGGCTAAGATTCCTTGGTAATGCTGCTAGACGCTAACATCTGCCTATGCATCGCATCTCCAGCAGGTCATAGCAGCAAAAGGGTTCTCTACTAAGTATTAAAGATGCTTGTCATGAAGGGGTTGAATAACTTTGAGCCTGCAGTAGAGATTGAATGTGGCATTTTGTGTTGAATTTGAAGAATCCATTTGTAATATTTGTTGCGTTGAGCCATTTAAATTGTTCTTGTTTGATTTTTTCATTGCAAATTGTAAATTTTGCCAGTAAACCTACAACGGTAATTTGCAAAGGGGGTTGAATAATTTTCATTGCAACTATAGGTGATATTACAGTTCTTGGTAAGAATAAAAATTAATTGGATATTGTAAATTAATTATTTTGAAATGAGAGAAAATATTTCTGGTACAAAGTTAAATCAAGATTAAAGAATAAATGTCTGGATAAGGCTTTGAAGACCAATTTATTTAAATATTGATCTATAAGATGAGAAAAATGATTTTTGTATACAAATTACAAATGGAAATTGTTGGGAGAGAAATCAGGAATTAAAGAAATTTAAACAAAAGGTAGAAAAGTGATAACACTGCACAATATAAAATTCACATCAATATGAAGAAAACATTCATAGTTTCAGAACTTATTGTATCTTATTGGTCCGGGAGAGGAAAGAAGAAAAACTACATATTTTAATTAATTTTAATTTAATCGATTGTTTCTATTTTATTCCAATTCTCCTTTTTATTTTGATTATGATTATTGACTCTCCTGTATTTCTCTCTCAGCAGAGATGTAAACTATCTGCAGGAGAGAGAGGGATGAGGGACTGACTCCTGTACGCAGGGTATTACAGTCATCAATGCAGCACCATATGAAGGCATGGAGGACTTTCTCAACATCATGGAAGAGTGAAACCACTTTACTCTCTCATTTCAGTGTGTTTCTGCTCTTTTTAATTAGAGCTGATTTTCCCTTCACTCTCTGCTTCATCTCAGATCACACAGTTTTACAGAAGAGTTATAGTTATAAACCCTAAATGCAGGATAGAGGGGCTGAGTGAATGTGGTCTGGACTCTGTGCAGGAGGGTCATTGTGTCAGAGACGCTGTAGAAGGACAGAGTTCCTGCCCTGTGATCCAGGTACACTCCTATTCTGGAGGAGGAGGGAACAGGGATTACAGTGACCTTATTATTGTGCCGGACAGAGTAACTGGAGGGAGTGCAGCACAAAGCCCAGGACTTGTTATTACGTCCCAGGCAGCATTCATTACCAGACCCTTTCCTGCTGATCTCTTTATATGACACTGCAATATAAACCCCTTTCTCTCTCCACTCAGCCTCCCAGTAACAGCGCTCAGACAGACAGTCTTTGCACAGCACTTGGAACCAGCTGTCAAATCTCTCTGGATGATCAGGATATGACTGGATCTGTTTCACACAGGTCACCTCTCTGTTCCCCTGAGTCAGACGGAGGTTTTTATATGCTGTGTTGGGGTCCAGTGTGAGCTGACATGAGTCTGATGGAGGAGAAAGTTTAGACTTAACATGAGAAAAGGCCTATTTAAGCTCTACCTAAACTACATAATATGAAAAATTCAGTCAATAGCATATTTAAAAATTCTTATCCGTGAATGTGTTTGTGCATGTATTTTTGACTGTTTCTGAGGAGGCTGTGTGTGTGTGTGTGTGTGTGTGTGTCTCAGCTGAGTTTCAGAGTGTCTCACTCACACTGTAAGAAATCCTCTCTGGTCCTGGGCTCCACAGTGTGGACGTGTTTCACTGCAGGGACAGAGAGACAGTAAAGAACAGTTTGAAAAACACATAAATACAGTGAGAGGGAGGGTGTGAGTATGAGGGTGTTGGATAATGCCGACACTCTGATGGATTTCAAATATTCTGTGCTGCTGCAAGGTAAAACCGGCTCACTGAAAGGACACTGCAAAAAACAACAAGTATTTGTTTCATATTGATACTTAACATCTTTCTATCACTCAACAAGCTCAATATGCTGTAGAACCTGAATATTTGATTTGGCTCAAAACATATGTTAAAAATTATATTGTTGGAATACGTACCCATTACGCGGGTTAAATCTGAATGTTTGGGTGATCTGACACAATCCAGAGCGAGCAGTTAACTTTTATAATCCTATAGCCTGCCGGGGAGAGTGGCATCTTTTGCTCTGTTCACAGCAGGAAGCCGGAGCCACTACGTCCAGGCTGCCCAGTGTTCCTCAAAGTTGTATCACAGTCCCCATTGAAGTTTAAGCCTAGCTACATTAATCGGCTTATAACGATCTAAATCTGTCAAATTCATATTATGTTTTCGTTCAATATCCTAGAAAGGAACCTCATATGTATTTATCACACTATTGGGCTATAATATTCCATTTTAAGGCTTTTCCATGACAACTGCATTATTTTAGCACATATTCATATCATGTTTGGTCTCTTTATTCTCGGAGAAATCTAAGGAATGGAATGGAACATGTTTCATTTCCCTTGGAATTATGGTACATCTTGTTTGCAAGATTCATTCGGGCAACTATCCTAGTCTCCTCTCTATGCAAATTAATCCAATCACCTAGGCCAGTAAAACTCTGATTCGGCCACCCTTTCCTCTACCTTGTTCGGAGGCGTGGTTTGGAGCCTTTAAAGGTACGAGATCCTAAGGGGGCGCTCTCTTCTTTTTCCTGTCTCTCTTTTTTTGGTCTCTTCTTTTTGACCGTTCTTGGGGTAAGTCACCTGTTGCCTTGTTCCGAAGCGAGGGAACATTTGAGTTCTCCCCGAGCACGTGGAGTGACTTTAGCTCCACGTGGTCATTCATCTGTTCCAGGTATGAAAATATTCTAAATCCTTCTAATTTATTTGAAACGGTAATTGGCTTATCATTGATTTGTTTAATTCCAGTTGTGCCTACCTGGTGAATTAAATTATTGTTATTCCTTTTCTAGCTTGCGTGGTCTCCGTGTCTTTTAATCTTTTAATTCTTCTTAGCCCTGTCTCGGCGAATACCTAGGGGAATAGCTTATCCTCACTGAGGAACGACTGGCCAGCGGCCCGGTGTGGGAATTGGTTGGTTAAGTTGGTTTAGGCGACCATGATCTACCTATTGTAAGGATTTATATATGTTGGTTCTGAGTTTTAACCTATAGAACCCTTGGGCTAATATATAATCCTAGGTTCATTGTAATATACCAGCAGAGGCTATTGCAATGATGGTTGACTTCCAACCGCTAACCTAACCAACGAACCTAGGATTCGAACATGGTGTTAATGCCCAAGAACATTAATGTAGCGGCGGTGGTTGTCTGTTAGGAATTCATGGTATAGTCACTTCATGTTTGTCCTTAGAGTCTAAGTTACTGGTTATCACTGTTTCGAGATTCACGCAGGTGTTCCGTAAATTATCAATTCTAATTCTAATTTGGAGTCAGATTTTTAACGAGGATATAGCTAAATTTTGTATTCTACTTGTTCTATGGAGTCTGATTAATCGTAACCATTGCGTTTTCATGCCCCGTCCTCGGACGGTGAAAATTACTCATTATATTGTGATTCACACCAGCCGGAAGAATGCTCCAATTAAAGTTAGACCAGGAGAACACGTGATACCATCACCCCGGGCGATGTCCGTCGTTGGAATTGCTTTGTTGGGGTTTTACAGCGCCAATAAGGTAACATAATTTTACTCTTCAAAATTTACAAAGGTGGGGAAAAAAATTTCACTGGTCAAACACATGGCCACATCAAAAAAATAAATATTCAGAAATAGTTTTCATTACCTGATCCAGACAATTCGACCAGTTCCACCTTACAGGCGTCTTCCAGTTTTTCTTTCAGTTCAGAGACATATTTCCTTAGAGCCTCAAAAGAGTCATGTGGACTGACAGTAATGCTGGGTAAGTCTCCAGGTCCAGGAGGGGCACAGAGAGACTGACAGCTCTGCAGACAGACAGACAGAGATACAGACAGACAGTACGACAAAGGAAACTCTCAAATAAGATTCCAGTCATCATAATGACACACCACATCAACTCTATACAGTGTAAAACACAGTGCAGACAGTCAGAGAGCCAGTGATGTTACCTGGAGGAAATGGATGTGATCCTCTGTGTGTGAAAGCTGCTCCAGCTCAGCGTCTCTCCTCCTCAGCTCAGCAATCTCCTGCTCCAGTCGCTCCAGGAGTCCTTCAGCCCGACTCACTTCAGCCTTCTCCTGATCTCTGATCAGCTCTTTCACCTCAGAGCACCTTCTCTCAATGGAGCGGATCAGCTCAGTAAAGATCCTCTCACTGTCCTCCACTGCTGCCTGTGCAGAGAGCTGTTAGGAGACACAGAGAGAGGAGGCTGTACATTTTAACTAGGCCTTTCACTCAGCTCTTACTGGGACCCCACACAGCCTGTTACCCACAGTGTGTCTCAGTGGGATTGAGCCCCACAGGGCTGGAAAGTGGCCCAACACTGGGCTCCTCACTGGCTGACTGGAGGAGAGCCCTGACTGAGCCCTGAAATGGCTCTTCCAGCAGCAGCTGTTGTCTTCTCCTCTGGTCAGTACCCACCTTGAGTGACTGCACAGCCTGTCTCAGATCCTGCAGCTCCTTCTCTCTCTCCTGGATTCTCTGCTGGAATTTACTCTGTGTCGCCCCCAGCTGTTTCTGTGGATGGAAGAATTTTACATGTGACATTTAAATGTGGATCATTTCAGCTACTCATTCATATCACTCACTAAATGTTCAGACAACACAGTTATGCAGTGACATTATTGCCTCCCAACAAGAAGGTTCAAATCATGGCGGTCAGGGCCGGATTAACACAGTGCTATGCCCCAATGTGACCAATCATGAAATGCCCCGCCACCCCCCTGCAAAAAAGTTACTTAACATGGCTTGAAAGCAGCAATGGACCACTCTTCTCTTTGATAATACTAGTGTTTCATTTATCAACAACTTAACTGGCGTACAGCATTAATGACAGCTAAAGCACCAGCTGAACAAGCCTTCAAAAGAAGATTGCCAATGATGATAATAATTACGGTGCCTTCAAGGACAGTGTGACAACCCTGCTGCCTTCAGGGACAGTGCCCAAAATCTTAATTATGAGTACTTTACTTCCAGTCACCTAAATGGCACCCAACTTGAGTACTGAAATTTATGGCAACAAAGGCCACATATTTACATTTACTAAATACTAAGAATTGAAATTCTATGTCAGGGGGTTTTAAAAAGGGAAAGGCCTCCTGCAGTGAACTCCCTATTGTCTGCTTCTGTGATCATGCTAACATTCTCCGTCTCCGAGTTCAGCTATTGCCATCAGCACACCTGCGACAGGCTCCTGTTAACGTCAGCTAATGTTATGCGCTGCTGCATCTGCCTCATCACCATTAGCCTCGAACGTACATTGATAACTTTTGTAACGTAACACTTGCTGCTAGCGCTGGAGGAACGGAATTGCCTTGTGGAACAGTTGCCTCTCTACCGACGGCTTCTTTGCTGCGAGTAATGTTAAAAAAGCAAGATATTTCTGGTACATTCGGTAGCGTGGATATCTTTTGTACTTTTTTTTCTTCTATATTCCGATTCGCACAACCCCTCAGTTGCTCCCCCCACCGCTCAGAGTGTTGTAGCACGTGATTTCAGAACGAAGGCACATCATTGTGATCAACAACTGATTAGAGTTCAGTGCCCATTCAGTTTCTTGGTGGTGGGATTCTAGCTCAGCTTGCAACACTGTTCTGGGACCAGTTTGGCCTTCCCGTGACTTTGGCAGGGCAGTTCCAAATCGCAGTTTTTTATTTGTATTCTTTTTTTTTAATATTATCTTTTCATATTGTAATGTGGAAATAAAGAAGCCACTAGATGGCAGTATTGACTTTTTTTTGTTAAGCCAGTCTGGAGCTAGGTTTTGGGCATGTCCTGGGCATGTCTGAGAGGGGAAGTCCCAGAGAATTGAAAAATGTCTAAAAGGTGGAAGGGGGCTACAAAGAGTATATAAGGAGAAAAATTGAGAGAGTAAAGTAGTGGGAGAAATTGCTAGGAGAACGATACATTTGACCACCAGACCTGTCACTCTTTTCAAGACCTGCAAAGCTTTTTGTGGATTTTTGCCTGTGTTGGAGCATTTTCCTGTCCCAGAACATTGCACAAAGCAAGCCCATCTCTGTAACTATCTAATTTTTTTTAATATTATCAATCTTGGTCAGTGCTTTATTTTATTAAATCTGTTCAAGGTTGAAAATTTTGTCTGTTATCCCTTGCTGTCTGATTTGCCGTAACAAATTGGGGCCATAACAATACCAACAATTAAGTTTGAATTTGCTCATAATATGCATATCCATCTCTTCCGATTAAAATAAAAAAAAGAAAAAACTGAGGATTTATGCATTATGTGATGCCCCTCGCAGCATGATGCCCCTGTGTAGGCACACCAGTCATAATATGGATAATCCGGCCTTGATGGCTGTTGGTTTTTCAGTGTGGAGTTCTCTCTGTCCATATCAGTTTTGTCCAGGTGAGCTAGTTTCCTCAAACAGGCTACAGATTTGCATGTTTGATTAACCTGAGAGTTTATGGTGATGTAGCAAATCGTGGATATTTAGCAGTCTGAGGACTCCCCACAAGGGGGCGCTATTAACACTACATCAGCTGAACTGGAAGTGTAACCATATTTGAAGGCATCACAATCTTTCCTTGTATTTACATATGCTGCGTCCAAATAGTCTTTTCTACTTAGGAAAGTTCCTAACTCTGAGAAAACGATCTGGAAGTATTTGTGTGGCAGCCATGATAAGTGTGTTCGAATTCTTAAAATGTAAAGAAAAGGTGCTACAATGCTTCCTAATTTATCACTTTTAGCATAGGGTACACTGAACCATCCTTTATGAAAAGAAAGACGGAAATGCCATCCTGCAATTCCACGATGACTGTCCATCTGGCCAAAATCTCGAAAACAAACAAACATGATGGGCAGGAGGCGGGTGATCACCGTGCCTAGTGTAAGTGCATTCGGATTCTCTTATTAGCGCGGTTCTCTTCCTAAGCTGTAAAAGAGTCCCCTTCACACCCTTCCTTTTCCTCGTGAAATTTTACAAACAGGTTAAAGAAAAGTGGTTAGAAATTAGACGATAAGACGTAATTTTTTAACTATTCGGACGCAACCGTAGATTTTTTTTCTACCCCTTTAGGCCACTCTAAACGCAGCAGAACTGTTCAGTGCAATGGAGCAACCTGCTCCTCCCAAATTGTGACAACTGGCCCTCACTTGTCTCTGCACTACAGGTGATCAGGTGATCACACACTGCCTCCTCGTAAGAGGATAAGATAGTCCTTGCAGAGTAATTCTAGCCTGCGAACAGGCCCACGGCTGGATTGGGGCGAGAGGCAAAAGTGGGCCTGCGATGATTCTTTGATGATTTGAGTATCTACGTTCAGATCTGAACGTAAAATACTGATTGGCCCATTTAGAAAATGTGGCCGTGAGACGTGCAAGAACAAATGAAACAAGAAACAGTCCAGAAAGCGTTAAGTCCTGTGCTAGAGTAGGAATGCTGGACATAACTTCACTTAAAACGGCATAAACTACATGAATTTTCAATACATTTTATTTTGTTGCTTTGTGTATTGTATTCCAATTTGTGCGTCGATGTTTACTTTATGATATGACCTCATAACAAGTGAAACTGTTTTTTCCAAGATGCGAGGACTGCACTCCAGGACACTACTGCCGTGTGCCTCTGTGTACAGCTTTGGCTAAGTTGAATTCTTTCCTTAGTTTCCTCACATATTAAAAAGACAAGGGGATGGTTAAGAAACGACACGACAATTTCACCAAATGCATGCCAACTCTACCCGTTTTGGGGGCGTTTACAACGGCAGCGTTAGACCTGGGCTAATATCCCTCCCTTTATTAACAATTAGTCCTTTATTAACAATTCTAGATGGGTTTCCTTTATTAACACGTTTTCCATTTCAAGAATAATCATGTGGCAATTGAAGACACGGCTTCTCTCCCCCATGCGATCTAAAAGCGACGTGTATTCGCGTCTTTGCATTGACTATGAATGTAATCAGTCGTGCGAAAAATTTGTTTCGCGTCCATTTTGCAAGTGGCTTTACTGAGCATTGAACGCAAGCATTATTTTTATTATAAACTTTTATTTGTGGTTTCCTGCAACACATACTGTATTTCTGTATTGCCAGCTGTTACATTAGCGCTGCTCAGAGAGACGCAGGTCTCGAACGAAGTTTATTTACTCCTGATTTGTTGGTTTTAAATTACACCTGAGCGCAAAGGACACATTGCCCGGCGTCTCTCTTTTTCTCATTTCTTTTACATTTTTTGAGTTGAGTGAAGCCGGATGGATACGCGCTACCTGATGCCGAGGCAGTTTGTGGTTGGCTGAGAAAGATGTGACGCCGTTAGTTTGCATCACAGATTCAGCTGCATTGCTTAAGCCAGATCGAGTTTCCTTTGCGCATGCCAACCGCCTTTAATCTGACATCAGGACAATCGATAAAGATACTATAATTTATGTGCTGATTCAGATAGTTACATTAAATAGTGGCTGCTGTAATAATTTATTGCATTGAAATGTGCCTGACATTCTGGAAACCTGCCTGTGAGGTTTCGGTGGTGTGCGCACTCTGCGCCGGTCAGCCAAATTACCACTGCACAGAAATTAAACCAGGTTGGAGCTGGCAAGCTCCCTGTGCTCTTTCAGGGGAGCCTTTTGCCGCGAAATTGTCACTGCCTTGTGATGAATATGTGACACCTCCCCCTACTACGCCGCCACACCCATCTCGGCGCAATCCGTCTACCAAATTGCCATTGTGGCTGCGCTTGGTGTTGCGCCACATGAAATTACCACTGCGCGGGCTGCACTGTATAAAATTACCACTGCGTGGGCTGCGCTGCGCCAAGAAATTGGAGCCCAACGTCCCAACTTGGATAACTGTGAGCTACAATAAATATCTGAAATGCATTTTTTTGTCATTATTTTAATGTTTTAATGCATAAAATATTTATAAATACACCTCAGACAGACATGAAACAAATTTTAGAAAGTACAGTGCATAAGTCTTCATTCTGTCGCTCGAGGTCATATTTACATTTGCAATCCCAACTAAAGTGCTTGTGTTTTGCCAAAGACTTTGTGTCCTCACCTGTTTCTCAGTCCTTTCTGCTGCAGCTGAGACAGTATCATGGGCTCTGTGTTCATTCATCACACACAGCAGACAGATACACTGCTGATCTGTACGACAGTAAACCTCCAGCAGTTTTTTGTGCTGAGAGCAAATATTATCCTGCAGGTGTCCAGTAGCATTGATGATATTGTGTGAGTTTCCTGGGTGGAGTTCAGTGTGAAGTTTGAGATGAGTTTCACAGTATGATGCCAGACACACCAGACAGGACTTGACAGCTTTGCGTTTTCTCCCAGTACAGAAATCACACTCCACATCTCCAGGTCCAGCATAACAGTGAGCAGGAGGAGCAGCTTGGAGTCCTGTCTTCTTCAGTTTCTCCACCACTTGAGCCAGCATGGTGTTTTTACCCAGAACAGGCCTTGGAGTGAAGGTCTGTCTGCACTGGGGACAGCTATAAACACCAGTGTGATCATCCTTATCCCAGCAGCCCTTAATACAGTTCATACAGTAACTGTGTCCACAGGGAATACCCACTGGATCCCTCAGTAAATCCAGACAGATCGGACAGTTGAACTGGTCCTGATCCAGAAGATCTGCAGCCTGTGCCATTTTCCTGCTCAGCCTGACAAAAATAGGTCTGTCAGAGTAAAATGTTGTTTCTAAAAATCTATATGAGAAATATCATGAGATAGTTCCTTGACTGAAGCAAACACCTCAAGATCCTGGCCTCCACTGTTTTACTGCTAACACTGACAGAGACGGAGAGTTAAGCTTGATTTCCTTGAAATCACATGACAAAGCATGGGAGGGACTTCCTGGTTCTGCCAAACAACTGATAAGCCGTGGTGAGAGCAGGAACTCAACCAGCATCAATTCTTATTTTATTTTGAGTTCAAAATGTGATATGAGGTGACCAGAACATTCCAAACATTCCAGAATAATTTAGTTAGAGTACAAATACATAATCAGATAAGGTAGTGGTTTGAAGCCAGTTTTCATACAAAACTAGAAAATTAAACTGATTATTCTGATCGAACTCAAAACCATTTTTAAAACCTTATTATTCTCGTTTTCCCTCCATGATTGTCACATTAGCCGTGAACTCTGCTAATCAGCTTACATTAGCGTGTTAAGAGTGCCTCTGATTAGAACTCATTGCTTGCTAGCTTGTGGAAGTAATGCCTCTATTTCCCATGCAGTTCCTGACAAGGATTGGGTTGATTTTCTGACTCCGTGGCTGTGCCCTACAGCACTCACTGGTGCCAGATAGCCAGTTTATCTAAAACCTGCAGATGGAATAGTTCTGTAAAAGCTAATTTTCATAAAAAAACAAATGTTTGCATAATTATTTACTCATTCATTCACTTGTTTATTTTACCTACATGTCATACAAGATAGAATAAGCTAAAAAAAAAAAAAAATAGAATTTTTTCATATGTAGAAAATAATAATAATAATAATATTGGCAGAAAAAAATGGCATCATGTAAATAGTATATCCGCTATCACACCTATCACATGTAGCTCACTTTAGCATGAAGAGCGCAGTTTTGACTTTTCATGGGTACCTTTGTGCCAAAACCAAAAGTAAAAGGTAAATCAAGTAATTACAGCCTCTGTATTCTCACCCTCTGAAGGTATTGCAGGCACCAGCAAGGTCAGCTATCTTAATTTTTTATTCTTTTCTCAATTATTTGAAATGATAGTGATTTTTATTTTCTTGACAGCTCCCTGATGACCTGGGTCCTGGCCCCTCTGTGCATCCTAATGGGGCAGGTGTTGCCTGATCCAAATGTTACCCTGTAATACAGACGGTCCAGAATGGAGCGGGATCATATTTTGTCTAAAATTTTACCGACCCAAAATTTTGAGCATTATCATTTTTTTAAGTCAATCCATTTATACATTACCTTGTGCCATTTGTGGTTATTACACAGAAATACTCACTTAATTTTCACCAAAAAGAGTTGTTTAAACCCAAATAAATAGAGTCTGAACATTTCACTGGTTGTAAGGGTTGTGCTCTGAGCAACACTGATGTGCACGGAGGCATTGGCGGTTCTAGACAAATTTTAGTGGGGGGGCCAGGTGGGGCCAGTGTTTAATCAGAGGGGCACATGAAAAACAACAATGATGGCCCTAGACATGGGCCTGCAGCTGAGACGTGCTGCAACACCACTCACTCCCTGGCTCTCTAAACCTTCCTGTGTGAATAAAGGCAAAAAGCCCTAAATACTTTTAAAAAGCAACAACAATGATATTAAAGCATTAAAAACTTCTATTTTTCTTTAGCCTATAAAATCATGCTGAAGATTTTTTCATGAAGAAAAAATTCATTGACTGATGACCATCAAAAATGGAAAATAAAATACGTTTGTACAACATCATAAAGTGTGAAGTATCACACAAATCAAATGGCTTATGCCATTAAGAATGGGCGATTCGTTCCTAGAAAACAAAAATCCTTATCAGTTATTGGGCCTATCAGAACCACAGCACACAA
Organism: Gymnothorax reevesii; assembly: GCA_029721435.1. Taxonomy (NCBI): domain Eukaryota; kingdom Metazoa; phylum Chordata; class Actinopteri; order Anguilliformes; family Muraenidae; genus Gymnothorax; species Gymnothorax reevesii. The sequence goes on from CM056575.1 coordinate 143,932,921, forward strand.
GTAACATTTGTACAAACTCCTCTGTATTCATGGCCACTGACTTGAGAGTCCAGTCTTCACACTTACTTACAAAATATGCTGCAAGTGCCTGAATACATAGCAGCTCACACAGGTGTACATGTCATGCTGACTTTCATTAGTGACAGACAGAGCTACAGTACTTAAAAGGATCTGGTAATTAAGGAGTGATAGTTCTTCAAACATAAATCAAAATTATAAATATACAGTAGGCTATCTGTGGATTGAAGCTAGTTTTGAAAAGGTGTTTATTCATACAAATGTAACAAAATAGTACTAACAAAACAACTGGTTCTAGTTACTGTAATCACAATGAAATAAGTAATCAACATAATCATAAAACATACATATATATGTATACCCTCCACTCTTTCAGACACAATGTGCCATTTTCATTTATGGAAGCCAATATTACTGTGGAGTGATTGATTGAAAATATAAATTGGAAAAATGATGCGGTCAACTGAAACACAATCATAGGTTTGTGAATTGCACTAATACTAGGCAAATATTGCCATATATGCGATTTATTTGGTTTCCTGTAATTCAGTTTTTGTTTTACTCGGGCAAAAAAGGAGACGATGTCCCTTCCTCGTTTCATGACAGTCTTAGAAGAAGAAAAAAATGTAAAGCGATGCATATATCCCATCTCACAAATAACCATCCCTACTTTGCCGCTCTAATCAGTCCGTGTAGAATGTGGAGTGACATTAGGTCCGATTTTGGCGCTAGCGCGTATCATCGTAAAAAAATATACAGTATAATTTTATTATTCAGTCAGCACAGGGGCCAGCACGGGGGCACAGGACATCGGCAGGTGGGCACAGGCCCCTGTAGGCCCCCGTGTAAAACCGCCACTGCACGGAGGACAGGAAGTGTAGGACTGGACTCAGGTGTGAAGATTGACTTTCTTGTATTTAGTATGCCTTCAGCACAGCAAGAAGGCAAAACAGGATACAATACAAAAGAACAAGGAATCAAGGTTCCTGGATAATACTATTAGTAATACAAACACTGGACTTTCGCTACAGTACAATATATTACAAAGAGAAAAGAACAAGGTATCGAGGTTTCTGGATAATAATAATATGGTGCTGAAATTAACAATAAACAGAACAGAAGTTTTAAGTGTTCAATTCAATTTATTTGTATAGCACTTTTCACAAAGACGGTCACAAAGACGCTTCACAGTGGGAGATTAATTTATGAAAGTTCAGTCCCCAGCCTATTCCCCTGTAGAACCTGAATATTTGATTTAGCTCACAACATATGTCAAAAATAATATTGTTGGAACACATGCTCATTATGCATGTAAAATCTGAATGTTTGGTTGATCTGGTGCAGCCCAGAGCCAGCAGTAAACTTTTATAATCCTAGAATGGTCTTACAGCCTGCCTGCGAGAGTGGCATCCTTTGTTCTGCTCACAGCCGGAGGCCAGAGACATTCCGTCCAAGCGGCCCAGCCTCTCTGAAACTTAAACCACTGCTCGCATTGAAGTTAAATACCAGTTACATTAATCTGCTTAAAACAATCTAAATCTCTGTGAAATTCATAATATGTTTATGTTCAATATCCTGTAAAGAAACCACTTATATATATTTATAACACAATTGTACTATAATACTCCATTTTAAGGCTTTTCCATGACAACTGCATCATATTAGTACATATTCCTATCATGTTTGGTCTTTTTATTCTCGGGGGGAATCCAAGGAGTTGAATGGAACATGTTTCATTTCCCTTAAAATTATGGATAATCCCGTTTGGGAAGATCTTGTAGTGGTCAAATCTCGCTCACCTCTCTCTATGCAAAATAATCTTATCACCTCGAAGGGGAAAGCCCACCTTGTTCAGAGGCGTGGTTTGGAATCTTTAAAGATGGGAGATTCTAACCGAAGGCGCTCATCTTTTCTCTTCTTCTTTTCTGAAATCTGGCGCGCGAAAGGTGAGTTAAGGAAGCTCGCATTCCACCTTGTTCTGCCCACTTAGGCCTGCGGATCTCGGTGGGCAGAGGGGGGTGACGTGAGTTTCTCGGCTACGTGATGCGGCCTCATTCCGCATGGCCTTTATCTTCTCCAGGTATGAATATATACTTTCTAAATTATGGGTAACTGGTAATTGGCTTAGCGATGATTTGTTTGATCCAAGTTTGTGCCGACCTGGTAATTAAATTATTGTTATTCCTTTTTCAGCTTGCGTGGTCCATGACTCTTAACACTTGTATATTCTTTCTAGCCTTGTTGCGACCGGGACTTAAGGGGAAATTCCTACCATGTGTAGGTAACGATACTTCTAAGTTAGATGTGGGATTACGTTCTACCCCTTAAGGATTTGTATAATACCAGCCCTGAAGATTTAGCTCTTAAAAGGTGCCCTTTTGGCGCATAATTAACCCGGCACCCGGTTGAATATTCTTAAGGGGCCCTTGGGTTTACATAAACCTGGGTTCGTGATACGTTCACGCTCCGTGCTGCTTTGTTTATGCCTCGAAGCTGCTATCATGGTATTTTCCTCTAACCAATGGAACTGTGGTCGAATTAAGCCAGGACAGCTGCGCTTATTAACGCTGGGGGCGTATTTGCTGAGCAACGATGGTTTCCACTGCCAAGTGTGATGGCATAACTGTCTCGAGATTCATACATGCTGTCCCAAAACTATCAATTCTAATTCTAATTTGGAGTCAGATATTTAACGAGGATACAACTAAATTTGGTATTTTAACTGTTTAATGGAGTCAGATTAATCGTAACCGTTGCGTTTCTATGCCCCGTCTTTGGACGGAGAAAAATATCCATTATATTGTGATCCACACCAGCCAGGAAAGTACTCGAATTAAAGTTAGTCAATAAGAACACGTGAATCCTTCACCCCACTGCGATGTCCGTCGTTGGTATTGTTTTGTGAGGCCTTACACCCCACTACAGCAAATGAGGCAAAAAACTCCCAGTAGGGAGAAAAATCCTCAAACAGTGGTGAGAAAAAACTCCCCAGTGGGAAGAAATCTCAGGAGGAACCAGACTATAGTGGGGAAGCCCATCCTCTGCGGGCTTGCTAAATAATAATAAATAAAGTAATAATAGAATAAAATGGCATTAGAGTTCCATTAAAGTCCATCTGAACAGTTGCATCGGTAGCTCCAGGAAGTGGCATGCGGAGGATGGTGCAGAACTGGATCAGGACCGGATCAGGACAGCAGCAGCCAGCACTCATGGAGAGGGACAGGGCTTGGACGGTCCAGGACTCAGGGTAGTGGACAGAAAGATCCTCGAAAAGTGACACAGAAAAAAGGGGGGTGAAGCACTGGATAAAATTACTGCATGTCAATAAAAAAATTTAAAAAAACCATCCTGTGTCATGTGCCAAATGAGAAATTATTAGCTGACTGGTCAGGAAACAGTCAACACCCCTCCATCCAGTTCCTGCAGCACAGAGGCCCTACACTTACACCAGGCTGCAAGATCACTTTTGATTTTCTAAACACGAGTACCACATGGACCTCCTCGGTGACTAAGGCTGTAGCAAACCCCACTGGTACCATTGATGCATGCTCAGTGCCACCGGTTCCACATGGATTTGCTTAACATTACCACCAGTACCATATGGACCTCCCCGGGGACTAAGGCTGTAGCAAGCCCCACTGGCACCGTTAATGCATGCTCAGTGCCACCAGTTCCACATGGATTTGCTTAACATTACCACCAGTACCATATGGACCTCCCCGGGGACTAAGGCTGTAGCAAGCCCCACTGGCACGGTTAATGCATGCTCAGTGCCACCGGTTCCACATGGATTTGCTTAACATTACCGCCAGTACCATATGGACCTCCCCGGGGACTAAGGCTGTAGCATGCCCCACTGGCACCGTTAAAGCATGCTCAGTGCCACTGGTTCCCCATGGATTTACTAAACTCTGGCTTCCAGTGTCTTGTGAACCCATCATAAAACTAGGTTGTAATCAGTCCCACCAGAGCCAAGTAAATGTTTATACATAAATAATCATGAACTAATCATAGGCTTGACTAAAAAGGTAAGACAGAGAGACAGAGAGTGTGTCTGAGGCCCGAATGTTTCTTGGGAGATTGTTCCATAAGATTGGGGCTTTGTAAGAGAATGCTCTGCCTCCAAATGTAATCTTGGAGGGGAGTAAGGAACAAGAAGAGCACTAAGATATTCTGGGGCCAAATCATTTAAGGCTTTGTAGGTAAGCAGTAGAATTTTATATTCATTTCTAAATTTGACAATAAGTGGAACCGCTTCCAAAGGACATAAATCCAGCCGAGAAAAAATAAAGAAGCAAAGCGAGCGAGAACGAACAAAATACAGGAAAAATCTCTGAAACCGAGATAAAAAGATTAAGCACCCAGACGGTACACAGACAGAGGAAAAGAGAAAAGATTTCCTTACTGACTAACATTTTCCTCTTTTGCAACTAATTCCTCACCAACTTTCTAGCTAGAGAATTTATGGGCTATAGTGCATTTGAAGCACTGACACTCCAGCAAGGGTGGCGAGGCAAAACTTGGGCTAAAGTAGAGTCCGGGCGTCGCCCACAATTAATGCCAGCGGGCCGAAGAATCCGATGTGGGCAAAACGATATCGTCCCGGAGGAGAGTAACAAAAAAAGCCTCCAGACAAAACGCCAACTTCCAGAAACATGACAGGACCCCGCCCAAAGGGGCAGCTCCAGAAGTCCCAAGGGAACCCCGTGCACGGAAATCAGAAATAAGCGTGGAATACAGAATACCCCGGGAAGGAACCCAGCAGTGCTCCTCAGGGCTATATCCCTCCCAGTCCACAAGAAACTGGGCCCCATGACCAACACGCCTCTCGGCCAGAATGCGGCACACAATGTAAACCGGCCCCCCCTCCACCATTCGCGGTGGCAACGAGGGTGTGTCGGCAGGTGCCAGCACGCTAGCGCTAATTGGCTTAAACCGAGAGAAATGGAACGACGGATGGGTGCGCAAAGAACGAGGGAGCTTCAACTGGACAGTGACCGGATTGATCTTCTGCACTATTTTGAACGGGCCAATATAGCGGGGAAGTTTTCGTGATTCTGCCTTCAAGGGGAGGTCCCGGGTAGACAGCCAAACTCTCTGACCCACCCGATAAGATGGGGCCAAACGACACCGTCTATCAATGGTGGATTTCTGTTTGAGCCCCGAGTGCAACAGAGCTGAACGGACCCCGGTCCAAACCGACCGACAGTGACGAATGAAATGGTTGACTAAGGGAACCTCGGAATCATTCTCAGTCTCAGGAAACAGTGGGGGTTGGTAACCCACCTGAGCTTCAAATGGGAAAAGGCCTGTGTGTTGTGATCCGTGATTCTGCTGTCATGTTTAAGTTCTGTGCCTGGCCTTGTGCCATGTTAGATTGATCTGCGCATTCTTGACCATTGCTTATGTCTGACCATTCTTAGGATTATGTATTGTGTGTTTGGTATTTTAGATTTCCTTGTGTTATTATTTTTCATGTTTTAGTTTATTTGTTATCATGTCATGTTCTTTGCCATGCTTTGCACTTTGTCTCCCCTGTCTTGTCATGTGTGTATCTTTGCTCACGGTCCCTTGTCTTGAGTGCCACTCATTCAGGTGATTTATTGGTTTCTGGATTTCAATCTTCTTTCATTATCTCGTGTTCTTCCTTCCTCTCTTTTACTGTCTTACTAACACATACTAACAGTTTATTGTTTTTGCTTAATACTAACCCACACTAACCTTGTATATTTGGACTAACTTACTAACAAGCACTTGGGATTGTATAGCTGCACTTACTAATTGACTAATGATCTCTCAGCTGTCGCCCAATTCTAGTCTCCGCCTCCTTGCCTATCCCTAATTATCTCTGCTGCTATTTTCTGTGGATTCATGTGTTTACCCCGGATGTGTATATAAGATGTCTGTTTGGTTCACTCTCTTGTAAGATCGTTCTCCCGTGCTACGTTTCTCGCCTCGATTTCTCAGTGTTTATCTTTCTGACTGGATTGCCCGACTATCGATTTTGGTTTGCCCTTTTTGGATATTGTTGCATCTGTGAGTTTTGACCTTTTTTCTGCCCGACCTTGATTTTGTGATTACTGCCCTGGTTTTGGATTCGGACTGTCTTTGGCTTATGAGTTTGTTTCTCCTCCAAACCTACGCCTGTGTACCGAACCCTTTTTGTCTGAACACAAACTTTGTTATTGGTGCCCTGGTTACGATTCTGGATTACGCCCATTGAATACTGTTTTTGGATTGTGGACTTTGTACCGTTGCCAGCTCTGTTGGGGGGGGGGGGTTCCCCCTTCAGGCTTGGGGGGGGGGGGGGGTTTCCCCCTTCAGGCTTGGGGGGGGGGGGGGGGTTTCCCCCTTCAGAAATAAAGCCTTCTTTTTGCATTTATCTGGTTGTCGCTATTGGCTCATTTCGTAATTCCCAACACTGTGCAGGAATTACTTAGTGAGTTATGAGAATACTGGGCCCATAAAAATTGATTCAATCAGGAAGGATTATCCGCCGCTAAACACTGAAGAGTGTTTTCCAATGACTGATTAGTACGGTCAGTCTGCCTGTTGCTCTCTGGGTGGAACCCTGAGGAGAGACTCAGTGGCCCCCAACTGCTTACAAAACGCCCGCCAGAATCTGGCCGAAAACTTAGGACCCTGGTCAGAGACAACATCTTGCGGAAGCTTGGGAATGGGCAATGGTCGCAGCAGACCAGAGGGAGGGAGATGGGAATTTTTGTTAATGGAGCAGTTGCCACAGGCAGCAACAAATTCCCGAATGTCCCTCATCATACCGGGCCACCAAAAATGTCGGGCCAGGAACTGCTTGGTCCGATGGGCTCGCAGGTGCCCCGCCAAGCAGGAAGAGTGTCCCCACTGGAGAATCTGTGGCCTAACCCTAGGCGGGACAAACAAACAGCTAGGAGGCTCCCCCCCAGGACCGGGATCGGTCTTCAAAGCCTCCTGAGCCACCGCCTCAACCTCCCATTGAATGGGTGCCACAATCTGAGCAGCCAGAATAACTGGCTCCGGGGTAGGATCGCGATCAGAGTGGTCGTAAATCCACAACAAGGCGTTAGGCTTAATGTTTTTAGAGCCAGGGCGGTCGGTTAGCGTGAAATTAAAATGGTTACATTACATTACAGGTACTTAGCAGACGCTCTTATCCAGAGCGACGTACAAAAGTGCATAAGAACAGTACAAAAGTGCAGACCTCCTAGGAGACAAGTAAAAGTGCTAACAGTAAGTGACAGAACACGTTCCATTGTTACAGATCTAGACTATTAACAAAAAGGCAAGGTCAAAGGCAAGTGAACAAAATGGCAACAAGGTTAAGTGCAGAGGCAAGTGCAACAAAGAGCAATAAAATAAGTGCAATAGGTCAAGTGCAACAAAGGGGCAGGAAAATCAAGTAAACTGACAAGAGTGCAACAAAATGACGGGAAACCAAATAAAGTGATACAGTCAGGAAGTAAACAGAATAAAGTGCAACAAATCAAAATGATGTAGGGACAGGAATCAAGGAAGTGGAGTAGGGGAGAGGTGGAGCCTGAAGAGGTGGGTTTTCAGGCGTTTTCATTGTTCTGGTTAAAGAACAATGACCACCGCGCCTGCTGGGAATTACATCGCTTGGTTTGCTGAATCAAAAGTGGAACAGGGCTTCAATGTAGCCAACGCGTCTCTTACCTCCTCAGTCAGAGCATGACTAAACAGTCATAAGAGGAGCCTCCGGCCAGCCTGTCTCTGTCCCCCTGGGAGCGAAATAAAATAAAACTCCGCGACACTTTCATTGCCCGGTTTCACACAAATTAAACATATAGCCGCGTCCTTTCATTTCACTTTTTTTTATTCAGGGAAGGCCAATTGAAAGCAAGCTCTCTTTTCCAATGACACCCAGATTACAACAGTCAAGCAATGCAATCAATAACAAAATTGATATACACAATATAACATAAATACAAAAGGTATAACTCATAGATTGCAAACACATTCAGACTGTGTAAAATCATTAATGTTATGCTTAAAATGATTAAAAGGAATCAAGGCATTCAGTTTAACGTCTGTCAGCAGATTATTCCATTTATACGGAGCACAGTAACTAAAATCAATTTTTCCAACCTTAGTCCTAACGTGGAATATTAAGAGCCAAGGGATTTCGAGCACGAGCGCCATAGTTAAACAACTTTTCAGTCAATAAACTCGTTAAATAGGTAATTTTTTTTAAGCAAGGCTCTGTAAATAAACAGAATGTAATGTCGCTCTCTTCTCAGAGCTAAGGAGGTCCATCCTACATTATGGTAAAGCTGGCAATGGTGAGTACTGAACCTATCACCTGTGATAAATCTAATTGCAGAATGATAAACTGTATCAAGTGGCTTTAGCGTAGAGGAAGAAGCATGCGTATAAATTACATCTCCATAATCTAACACTGAAAAAATGTCGCTTGTACAATCTGCTTCCAACAGCATTTTGTCAGGCAAGATTTATTTCTATACAAGAATGCCAGTATTGGCTTCAGTTTTTTTAAAAGTTCTATGTGTGATTTAAAGGTATAGTTGGTAATCCTGTTCAGAAACACTTTTTGTTATACTGGGTGAAATGGTCCATCCATCCTGAGAGTAGTCAATACATTATGTATTAAGAAAAAGGAACGAAAAGAATCAGATGGCTGCAGGACTGTAAAAACTGTAAAAACTCTGACAAATCCCTGCCATTCGGTCCGAATCGAAAGAATCAATCAGATGTCCCTCCCTCCTCCCCGCGTGCACGCTCATCACGTTTCACCGTTGCCGGAAATATTCAGCCAGTAGTTGTCGGTAATACACCTTTGGTACTGAAATCGCCATAAAACACCAAAAAAGAAGAAAAAGGAAACTTTTTCGTAACTGAGAACTTTGCCGATTGGAGCGGGGGCATTGTTTACACGCGTGATCAGTTGATTGCCCTGTGTAAGCCTGTGATGTTGCCCGGAGACAGACCTCTGATCCCACAGGAGTCATGGAGGAGACACCGGGGTTGCAGATCTGGAGTCAAGCTGGATGAGAAATGGAGAAGACAGAAGCCAGTGGTCCCGGCGATTATAATGGGAAATGTGAGGTCTTTGGGGAACAAGACGGATGAGCGCGCGGGGCTGGTGAAGACCCAGAGGGAATACTGTGAGTGAAGCATTTTTTTACTTCAGTGAAACATGGCTAAACTTGCTAAAGAAGGGAGGTGGGTTTGCACTTTATGTGAGTGAGAGGTGGTGTAATCCCGGGCATGTGAACATGAGGGAGCGCCTCTGTACCGCCTCTGACATTGAACTGCTAGCTGTGGAAATGCGACCGTATTATTACCAAAGGAGTTAACGTTCACCATTGTGATTACTGTTAACATTCCTCCGTCAGCTGATGCAGTGGTGGCCTATGACTCGAAATGCCTGTCAGACTGTCAGTCCTGTTTATTCAAGGTTACTTTATGGATTTCACAAATCAGATGGAATTCTCATATTTACACTATTTACACTTGCAAGTCAATATGAAGTGAGTTGTGCACTGAAGGGAAATAAATGCTCTTTGCAACCTCTGCACACTGCACATGCAGTGGGCTCCATAATGTTTGGGATTATGACTTTTTTCCCTTTGCGCTCTGCAATTTTAGATTTGAAATCAGTCAGTGTTGATGTGCCTAATGTGAAAGTTCACAACTTTTATTACAAGGTGTTTTTACACATTAGGTTTCACCGTGTTGAAATGACTGCACTTAGACTCCCAATATGTGGGACGAGACTATTTGCAGGGACAAATGCTCTTGCAGGTGTTCTTCATCAATGAGGTGTATTCAGTTGTTTTTTTTTTTCGTGCTGGTATGAGAGAGGTTTTAGCACGCAGTTTTGATTCTTGGCTGCGTTTGTCTTCGAAATCTGTTATTGGCCTCTAAATAATGAGAGTGTTGCGACAATGAAAATTTTGTTTGCAATCATAGGACTGAGAAATTAAAAAGAAAAAGGTTTAGTTATTCCTTAGACATCTCATGTTCTGACAGAGTGTGTTCAAACAGATCACTAAATGTACGCTGAGTACACAGACTTAGAGAATCATGCTTCATCAGACAAGGGACACATAAATAAGGGTGTGAGTAACATTGCTATCAATGACGCTGTGACATCACCACTGAACCTAAAGCCCTGGATGAGCACCCAGGTTCATTCACCAATCAGAGCCAGAGAAGTCACTACCAGATCAGGTGACCCAAGATCACACAGAATAATAAGTATCAGCTACTTTTGACAAAAGAATTGCTCAGGGTCCATATGCATACAAAATACAATAAAACCTTCAAAAATGGAGCTTTGACGTACATTCTGATAGGCCACGGAGTTAAGCTCACTATAGTGGAGGAGCTGCTTCTTCGGCCGTCTTGGTGCACGTGACATGATTGCTTGATTGATAGTATGCTGGTTTACTTAAGCTCTCATTCCAAGGAGCGACTCCTCAGCGCGTACAAGTAACAACCCTCCTCCTCCCCAGCTCCTCCCTTCTATTTTAGCTTCTGTAACCCCGTTCTTTCATGACTAAACTACCGTTCAATAACAATGTCTCTTTTGTTTGAGGTCATTGTTGCTATCGGCTCTGTTCTATGGACAGGGGTTAGTAGCAGCTCGCTGCCTTCGGTTCCACGCTGGACGGGCAGGGATCTTTCAGAACAGAGCCATGCCGTCAAACTCAGTGTATGCTTGAATGCCTGTGTACTTACAATGAATATTCTCTTTGACAAAGTGGTCCTATCAGAATAACAACCCCCAAGGCATTTATAAGGGAATCAAATTAATCATTGACTATAAGGGTGAAAAGCACTTTCGGAGGTATCGGTGATGCCTCTCGCTGATATGCACTATGGAGTCTATTCTCCCATTAGCGCGTAAGTCCTTTTTTACGCGATTCGAGTTAAGCGCTTTTGAGTTACGCATATTCTCCCATACTAGCTTCGATCACGCCCACAGCGCTTAACTGTAGGGGGCCTTATAAAAGAGGTGTGACTAATCCAAAAGAGAGACAGACTCTGTACAAAGCTCATTGATTATGGCTATAAGGAATAAAAGGAACAAGGATTTTCTGATTAACCATGAAAATGCAGTTGTGGACCATGGAAAACGCAAACCAGACTTTAGACATTCATTGAATATATTCGGTGTCAATACTGTTGACAGTAGCCCAGAAGCTGGCCGTTTCTTTGACTTTCAGTATCAATGTGCACATTTTGTGCCTCGTCAACACACAGGTGGGGAAAGGTGTTCCGTGATACAGATGTGAAACTCGCACTGAAATCTTTGTCAGGTGCTCGCTGGAGTTCAAGAGCTGAATCAACAAAGGCTCTTTGGAAATATTATGCACAATTGAGAGAGGCATTGAGCAATATTTCCAAAGATTAACAGGAGATACGTGAAACTAGAAGCGAGGCCTCTGCACTCTGTGGCAAGCTGGACACCCTAGAGATAGCTTTCATGGCACACTTTTGGGATACAATACTGCAGCGGTTCCAAGCCACGAGCCTGCAGTTGCAGAAACATGACATTGACATGCACACAGCTACACAGGTTCTCCTTTCACTTCGTGAGTTTGTGGCAGCACAAAGAGACAATTTTGCCTTTTTTGAAGGGTCAGCTTTAAATGTTACCGATTCAGTCTCCCAAGACTACAGACATGACCTCCAGCGCACAAAGAAGCGCAAATGTATGGCTGATGAAAGTGCAGAGCCAGGTGTTGAATTTAGTGGAAAATGTTATGGCCCCAATTTGTTATTACATTTACAACATAACAGCAACAGCAACAGCAAGGGATGACAGACACAGTTTTTAAAACTCAAACACATTTAATTTTTAACAAAGACAATAACTAACAACTAACTAACAACTAATGACCAAGATTGAATAACAAGACAAAAAACAGAAATAATTACAGTCCCTTTTTGGTGGGGTGGCTTGGTGATGTCCTGGATGAAGAAAATGCTCTAACAAAGGCAAAAATCCACAAAAGAAACTTCACAGGTCATGAACAGATATGACAGGTCTGGTCACATGTATCCTTCTTCTTGCAATTTCTCCTACTACTCCACTGTCTCAATTCTTCTCGTTATATACTCTTTTGCAGACCCCACCCACATTTAGACCTCTTTTTTTTATTTTCTCTGGGACTTGTTTCAGACATGCCCAGGACATGTCTAAACATAACTCCAGTCTGGCCTTCACAAAAAAAAGGTAAATACTGCCATCTAGTGGCCTATATTCACATCTCACCTCCATTCCTAAAGGGAAAAATTTTGACTCAAAGGAAAAATTTTTCTTTTCAATACAAAATGGTTAAGTGGACACTTGTCTATATATACATATCATACAATATTCAAATAAACACGTGATATATATATATACATATTCAAACACGGGATAAGCAATCAGCAATTACATTGTCAGTACCCTTTACATGCTTAATTTCCAGGTCAAACTCCTGTAAAATCAAACTCCAATTCAACAATCTCCGATTCTTGTTTTTCATCTTACTCAAAAACATTAACGGATTGTGGTCAGTGTATACAATCATTGGCTTTTGTCCCGTACAAACATAAACCTCAAAGTGTTGTAAAGAAAGGACCAGAGCCAACAGCTCCTTCTCTATTGTGGAATAGTTCCTTTGGTGGCGATTGAACTTCCTGAAGAAGTATGCCACGGGATGCTCAATGTCATCAGAGTCACTTCTCTGTAGGAGCACAGATCCACAAGCTTGGTCGCTAGCATCGACCGCGATGGAGAACGGTTTGTTGAAGTCAGGAGATTTGAGCACGGGGAAGTGACACAGCAGAGACTTCAGGCGATTGAAGGCTCTCTGGCATGCATCATCCCAAGTGAACTTTACGCCTTTCTTCAGTTGGTTAGTTAGACTGAGAGCAATCTCAGCAAAGTTCTTGCAGAACTTGCGGTAGTACCCGATCATTCCAAGGAAGCGGCGCAAAGCTTTTTTGTTGTGAGGAACTGGAAAGTCCATGATGGCTTGGACTTTAGCATTTATGGGTGCCACCTTACCCTGGCCTATGAAGTAGCCAAGATAGGTGACAGTAGCACAACCAAAGTCACTCTTGCTCAGGTTAACAGTCAGGTTAGCCTGGGTCAGGCGCTGGAACAACGTCTCTACATCTTTTAGATGTTCTTCCCAGGAGTCACTCCATGTGATCAGGTCATCGATGTACGCACCCGTGTGTTGCAATCCAGCGATTGTAGACTGTATCATCCTTTGGAATGTGGCTGGGGCATTTTTCATGCCAAAGGGTAGGACTTCATACTGGTACAATCCAGATGGTGTGGCAAAAGCAGAGATGCTCTTGGCTCTCTCAGTTAAAGGCACACACCAATAACCCTTCAATAAATCAATCTTGGTCAGAAACTTTGCTTGCCCTACTCTATCAATACAATCATCAATCCTAGGAATTGGAAACACATCAGTTCTAATTACAGCATTGACTTTGCGATAATCTGTACAGAATCTAGTACTTCCATCAGGTTTTGGAACTAGCACACAGGGTGAACTCCAATCTGAGTTGGAGGGTCTGATAATATCATGTTCTAACATGTACTCAACCTCTTTCTCAGCAATCTTTCTCTTTTCAGGATTCATCCGGTACGGATGCTGTTTTATTGGTTTGGCATCACCAACATCTACATCATGAGAGGCTATAGAAACTCTTTTTGGAACATCAGGAAACAGATCCTCATATTTCTTGATCAACCTCTCAAACTGATCTTTCTGTGAGGGTTCTAAGTGCTGGAGTTTTACATCAAGATTTTGCAACACTTCAGAATTTGACAATTTACATGGAAGAACTTCAGCTTTAATTCTAGGTTCATCATCTTGAAACTCCCCCTCATCTTCACAAATCTCGGCCATAGGAGAATCTAAAGTGACAGCTGCAACCCTAGCACTTCTGTCATGATAAGGCTTCAGTATGTTAATGTGACACAATTGTTTTGGTTTTCTCCTATCTGGAGTCTTAACAATGCAATTGAGATCATTGAGTTTTGCCAGGATTTCATAAGGACCATGAAATCTAGCCTGCAATGGATTTGACTGCAAGGGAAACAACACAAGGACCTTGTCTCCTGGTTTAAACTCACGGCTTCTAGCCTTATGATCATACCAAGTTTTCATTTTTCCCTGACTTGATTTCAAGTTCCCTTTGGCTAGGTCACAAGCTGCACGCAATCTTTCCTTTGTTATGGCCCCAATTTGTTATTACATTCATAACACAACAGCAACAGCAAGGGACGACAAACACAGTTTTAACAACTAAAACACATTTAATTTTTAACAAAGACAAAGACTAATAACAACCTACAACTAAAGACCAAGATTGATAAATAAAAAAAAACAGAAATAATTACAGTCCCTTTTTGGTGGGGTGGCTTGGTGATGTCCTGGATGAAGAAAATGCTCAAACACAGGCAAAGAAATCCACAAAAGAAACGTCACAGGTCTTGAACAGAATGGCAGGTCTGGTCATCTTCTTGCAATTTCTCCTACTACTTTACGGTCTCAATTCTTTTCTTTATATACTCTTTTGCAGACCCCACCCACATTTAGACCTCTTTTTTTTAATTTTCTGAGACTTGCCCCAGACATGTCTGGAAACATGTCCAAACATGACTCCAGTCTGAGCTTAACAAAAAAAAAGGTAAATACTGCCATCTAGTGGCCTATATTCACATTACACCTCCATTCCAAAAGGGAAAAATTTTGACTCACAAAGGCAAAATTTTTCTTTTCAATACAAAATGGTTAAGTGAACACTTGTCTATATATACATATCATACAATATTCAAACACATGATATATATATACACATTCAAACACGGGATAAGCAATCAGCAATTACATTGTCTGTACCCTTCACATGCTTAATTTCCAAGTCAAACTCCTGTAAAATCAAACTCCAATTCAACAATCTCCGATTCTTGTTTTTCATCTTACTCAAAAACGTTAACGGATTGTGGTCAGTGTACACAATCATTGGCTTTTGTCCTGTACAAACATAAACCTCAAAGTGTTGTAAAGAAAGGACCAGAGCCAACAGTTCCTTCTCTATTGTGGAATAGTTCCTTTGGTGGCGATTGAACTTCCTGGAGAAGTATGCCACGGGATGCTCAATGTCATCAGAGTCACTTCTCTGTAGGAGCACAGATCCACAAGCTTGGTCGCTAGCATCGACCGCGATGGAGAACGGTTTGTTGAAGTCAGGAGATTTGAGCACGGGGAAGTGACACAGCAGAGACTTCAGGTGATCGAAGGCTCTCTGGCATGCATCATCCCAGGTGAACTTTACGCCTTTCTTCAGTTGGTTAGTTAGACTGAGAGCAATCTCAGCAAAGTTCTTGCAGAACTTGCGGTAGTACCCGATCATTTCAAGGAAGCGGCGCAAAGCTTTTTTGTTGTCAGGAACTGGAAAGTCCATGATGGCTTGGACTTTAGCATTTATGGGTGCCACCTTACCCTGGCCTATGACGTAGCCAAGATAGGTGACAGTAGCACAACCAAAGTCACTCTTGCTCAGGTTAACAGTCAGGTTAGCCTGGGTCAGGCGCTGGAACAACGTCTCTACATCTTTTAGATGTTCTTCCCAGGAGTCACTCCATGTGATCAGGTCATCGATGTACGCACCCGTGTGTGGCAATCCGGCGATTGTAGACTGTATCATCCTTTGGAACGTGGCTGGGGCATTTTTCATGCCAAAGGGTAGGACTTCATACTGGTACAATCCAGATGGTGTGGCAAAAGCAGAGATGCTCTTGGCCCTCTCAGTTAAAGGCACACACCAATAACCCTTCAATAAATCAATCTTGGTCAGAAACTTTGCTTGCCCTACACTATCAATACAATCATCAATCCTAGGTATTGGAAACACATCAGTTCTAGTTATAGCATTGACTTTGCGATAATCTGTACAGAATCTAGTACTTCCATCAGGTTTTGGAACTAGCACACAGGGTGAACTCCAATCAGAGTTGGAGGGTCTGATGATATCATGTTTTAACATGTACTCAACCTCTTTCTCAGCAATCTTTCTCTTTTCAGGATTCATCCGGTATGGATGCTGTTTTATTGGTTTGCCATCACCAATATCTACATCATGAGAGGCTATAGTAACTCTCTTTGGAACATCAGGAAACAAATCCTCATATTTCTTGATCAACCTTTCAAACTGATCTCTCTGTGAGGGTTCTAAGTGCTGGAGTTTTACATCAAGATTTTGCAACACTTCAGTGTTTGACAATTTACATGAAAGAACTTCAGCTTTAATTCTTGGTTCATCATCTTGAAACTCCCCCTCATCTTCACACGTTTCGACCATTGGAGAATCTGAAGTGACAGCTGCAACCCTAGCATTTCTGTCATGATAAGGCTTTAGCATGTTAACATGACACAATTGTTTTGGTTTTCTCCTATCTGGAGTCTTCACAATGTAATTGAGATCATTGAGTTTTGTCAGAATTTCATAAGGACCATGAAATCTAGCCTGCAATGGATTGGACTGCAAGGGAAACAACACAAGGACCTTGTCTCCTGGTTTAAACTCACGGCTTCTAGCCTTATGATCATACCAAGTTTTCATTTTTCCCTGACTTGATTTCAAGTTCTCTTTGGCAAGGTCACAAGCTGCACGCAATCTTTCCTTGAACTTGCCAACATAGTCTAACAGACTGATATGCGGCTCTTTCTCTTGCCATTGTTCACTCAATAATAGCAAAGGTCCTCTCACTTCATGACCAAACACTAGCTCAAATGGACTGAATCCAGTAGACTCCTGCACTGCTTCTCTAGCTGCAAACAACAGCAAATGAACCCCTTCATCCCAGTCTTTCTCATGGTCATAACAATAAGTCCTCATCATTGTCTTGAGAGTGGAATGAAACCGCTCTAAGGCACCCTGACTTTCTGGATGATAGGCACTAGAAAGAATCTGCTTTGCACCTAGTTCATACACAACCTGCTGAAACAATCCTGAAGTGAAATTGCTACCCTGGTCTGACTGAATTTCCCTGGGAAGGCCAAACAACGTGAAGAACTTTATCAAAGCCTTCGAGATTGCAGTTGCCTTGATGTTACGTAGAGGTATGGCTTCAGGGAATCTGGTAGATGCACACATGATTGTCAACAAGTACTGATTTCCAGATCTAGTCTTGGGTAATGGACCAACGCAATCAACAATGACCCTAGAGAATGGCTCCCCAAATGCTGGGATTGGCTGCAATGGAGCTACAGGTGGGTCTAACTGGTGTTTTCCAACTACCTGACAAGTGTGACAGGTTTTGCAAAAGTTGGAAACGTCTTTCCGAAGCCCAGGCCAAAAGAAGTGTTTCATGATCTTATCAACAGTCTTGTTAACACCAAGATGACCTCCTAAAGGTAAACTATGAGCCATTGTTAAGATCTCATTCCTATAGACCTTCGGAACAACAATTTGCCTGACCACTGCCCAATCTGCATTGGCAGGGATATCAGGAGGGCGCCACTTCCGCATCAACACACCATCCTTGAGATAATACCCAACTGGAACTGCATCTATTTCTTTTTCAGGAAGGGCTCTCCTCTTTAGTACACCAATTTCAGGATCATTAGTTTGCTCCTCAATCAACCGCTTTCTGGACAGAGACAAGTCTCCAGACACATCAGAATCACCAGACCCATCCGGCTGGCTGAATAGAGAACTGATAAAAGTATCTGATAAGTCCTCAAACGGAGAAACCATAGTAGGCCAATCAGAGTCATGAGGCGAACCACCTGAGTCCTGACTAGTCAATGTACTGGACGGCACCACAACATCATCTTCTTTAGCCTTCTTGGCCATAGCACGAGTCACTGCGCAAGAAGGATACAGAGATGGGTCCTCATCCCCATTTTCAGTGCTCGGCTGTGAAGTAAGATGTACAGGGGGAACTACTTTGCCCCCAGCCAGGTCATTGCCTAGCAACAGAGAAACACCCTTTATAGGTAGACTTGACATAAGTCCCACCTTTACCTGTCCTGTAACTAAATCTGACTTCAAGAATATAGAGCGCAGGGGTACAGATACAGTCCTCCCTTCAATACCTTGTACAAGTATGAAATCCCCTGAAGCGGTCTCATCACGTAACTCCAAGGAGTCCATCAACAAAAGTGACTGAGAAGCTCCGGTATCCCTTAGGATATATATGGGGACAGGAGTAGTATGCTCATTCAGAGCCACAAATCCCTCTGACACAAATGGAAGAAATTCCTCCCTCACAAAGTCAGCTGTATTAGGCTTTTTAGCCCCACAAGAAGCAGGCAATTTAGCAGATTGGTTATCTACTACAGGGGTTTCTAACCTTGTTTTCACAAAGGCATTTGGTTTGGTATCCTTTTCTTTTTCTTTCTTAGCTTTAAGGAACCAACAGTTAGTTGTAACATGACCAGATTTCTTGCAATAACTGCAAACTAGACCACTTTTGTCACTGTCAGCTTTCACACTTTGATCAGACCTGTTACTGGATTTCTGAGCACCATCACCAGATTTGTCTTTGTCTTTGGGTGAGGAATCTTGGGTATCACCGTAACCCTTTTTCTGAAATTGGGACCATTTATTGTTACTGCTAGACTGAAATTTGGACTTATGAGTGAGAACATATTCATCTGCAAATTTGGCAGCTGATTGCAAGTTCAGTGCTTGCTTCTCATTAAGGTAGGTCTTAACATAATCCTTAACACAGTTCTTGAATTCTTCAACTAACACCATCTCTTTTAGTGAGTTGAAATCATCCTTGACCTCCATAGAAGTACACCAGCGCTCAAAGCAAACCTGCTTTTCATTAGCAAATTCAACATAAGTCTGATTTTCAGATTTCTTCAGACCTCTGAATTTCTGTCGGTAAGCCTCTGGAACCAACTCATAAGCTCTCATAATAACCTTTTTGACAACCTCATAATCAGAGGAATCATCTGCAGACAAAGCCGAATAGGCTTGTTGAGCTTTACCCTTGAGGACAGTTTGCAACATCAGAGGCCAGTGTTCCTTTGGCCACTGGCAACTCTTTGCTACCTTTTCAAAACACTGGAAATAGTTGTCAACATCCTTTTCCGAAAATGGAGGCACCAGTTTTACCTCCTGACTAGCACAAAATTTATTTTTCATTGCTATTTTAATTTTTAGTTGCTCCATTTGGAGTCTTTCTTCTCTATCGAATTTCTCTAATTCAAAATCTCTCTGTCTCTGTCTCTCTCTTTCTGCTCTTTCCTCTTTCTCTCTCTCAAATTCTCTTTGTTTTTCTTCTCTTGCTAATTTTTCTAACTCAAACTGCCTTTGTTTTTCTTTTTCTTCCCTCTCAAATTCTCTTTGTTTCTCTTTTTCCTCCCTTTCTTTTTCTCTTTCTTCCCTTTCTTTCTCTTTTTCCTCCCTTTCTTTTTCTCTTTCCTCCCTTTCAATCTCTAGCATTTTTAATTTAAGTTCCATTTCTATATTTGGATTTTCCACTGGAAACTGTTCCAGATCTCCTGGTGCAAACACATTTTCATCAATGTAATATTCAACTATCTCTCTAGCCAGTCTTGCTTTTCGCATGGCTGGTTTTACCTCTGTCAGCTCCAACTGTCTGCAAATTTCTAGCAGTTCTGTCTTTTTAAAAGACTTCAAAACCCCTACGGTTGGTGATGCCAAGAAATCATCCATTGCTGTTGTCAATATATATCTAGGAAAATTCACAAAAACAATTTCACAATTTGGAATGTTAGATTTTCAATAAATTACTCACACAATGGTCTATCCCGGACCTTGAGCCCCCAATTTGTTATGGCCCCAATTTGTTATTACATTCATAACACAACAGCAACAGCAAGGGACGACAAACACAGTTTTAACAACTAAAACACATTTAATTTTTAACAAAGACAAAGACTAATAACAACCTACAACTAAAGACCAAGATTGATAAATAAAAAAAAACAGAAATAATTACAGTCCCTTTTTGGTGGGGTGGCTTGGTGATGTCCTGGATGAAGAAAATGCTCAAACACAGGCAAAGAAATCCACAAAAGAAACGTCACAGGTCTTGAACAGAATGGCAGGTCTGGTCATCTTCTTGCAATTTCTCCTACTACTTTACGGTCTCAATTCTTTTCTTTATATACTCTTTTGCAGACCCCACCCACATTTAGACCTCTTTTTTTTAATTTTCTGAGACTTGCCCCAGACATGTCTGGAAACATGTCCAAACATGACTCCAGTCTGAGCTTAACAAAAAAAAAGGTAAATACTGCCATCTAGTGGCCTATATTCACATTACACCTTGAACTTGCTAACATAGTCTAACAGACTGATGTGCGGCTCTTCCTCTTGCCATTGTTCACTCAATAATAGCAAAGGTCCTCTCACTTCATGGCCAAACACTAGCTCAAATGGACTGAATCCAGTAGACTCCTGCACTGCTTCTCTAGCTGCAAACAACAGCAAATGAACACCTTCATCCCAGTCTTTCTCATGGTCATAACAATAAGTCCTCATCATTGTCTTGAGAGTGGAATGAAACCGTTCTAAGGCACCCTGACTTTCTGGATGATAGGCACTAGAAAGAATCTGCTTTGCACCTAATTCATACCCAACCTGCTGAAACAAACCAGAAGTGAAATTGCTACCTTGGTCTGACTGAATTTCCCTGGGAAGGCCAAACAACGTGAAGAACTTTATCAAAGCCTTTGAGATTGCAGTCGCCTTGATGTTGCGTAGAGGTATGGCTTCAGGGAATCTGGTAGATGCACACATAATTGTCAACAAGTACTGATTTCCAGATCTAGTCTTGGGTAATGGACTAACACAGTCAACAATGACCTTAGAGAACGGCTCCCCAAATGCTGGGATAGGCTGCAATGGAGCTACAGGTGGGTCTAACTGGTGTTTTCCAACTACTTGACAAGTGTGACAGGTTTTGCAAAAGTTGGAAACATCTTTCCGAAGCCCAGGCCAAAAGAAGTGTTTCATGATCTTATCAACAGTCTTGTTAACACCAAGATGACCTCCTAAAGGTAAACTTTGAGCCATTGTTCACATCTCATTCCTGTAGACCTTCGCAACAACAATTTGCCTGACCACTGCCCAATCTGCATTGGCAGGGATATCAGGAGGGCGCCACTTCCGCATCAACATACCATCCTTGAGATAATACCCAACTGGAACTGCGTCTATTTCTTTATCAGGAAGGGCTCTCCTCCTTAGTGCACAAATTTCAGGTCATTATTTTGCTCCTCAATCAACCGCTTTCTGGACAGAGACAAGTCTCCAGACACATCAGAATCACCAAACCCATCTGGCTGGCTGAACAATGAACTGATAAAAGTGTCTGATAAGTTCTCAAACGGAGAAACCATAGTAGGCCAATCAGAGTCATGAGGCGAACCACCTGAGTCCTGACTATTCAATGTGCTGGACGGCACCACAACATCCTCTTCTTTAGCCTTCTTGGCCATAACACGAATCACTGCGCAAGAAGGATACAGAGATGGGTCCTCATCGCCATTTTCAGTGCTCGGCTGTGAAGTAAGATGTACAGGGGGAACTACTTTGCCCCCAGCCAGGTCATTTCCTAGCAACAGAGAAACACCCTTTATAGGTAGACTTGACATAAGTCCCACCTTTACCTGTCCTGTAACTAAATCTGACTTCAAGAATATAGAGCGCAGGGGTACAGATACAGTCCTCCCTTCAATACCTTGTACAGGTATGAAATCCCCTGAAGCGGTCTCATCACGTAACTCCAAGGAGTCCATCAACAAAAGTGACTGAGAAGCTCCGGTATCCCTTAGGATATATATGGGGACAGGAGTAGTATGCTCATTCAGAGCCACAAATCCCTCTGACACAAATGGAAGAAATTCCTCCCTCACAAAGTCAGCAGTATCAGGCTTTTTAGCCCCACAAGAAGCAGGCAATTTAGCAGATCGGTTATCTACTACAGGGGTTTCTAACCTTGTTTTCACAAAGGCATTTGGTTTGGTATCCATTTCTTTTTCTTTCTTAGCTTTAACGATCCAACAGTTAGTTGTAACATGACCAGATTTCTTGCAATAACTGCAAACTAGACCACTTTTGTCACTGTCAGCTTTCACATTTTGATCAGACCTGTCACTGGATTTCTGAGCACCATCACCAGATTTGTCTTTGTCTTTGGGTGAGGAATCTTGGGTATCACCATTACCTTTTTTCTGAAATTGGAACCATCTATTGTTACTGCTAGACTGAAATTTAGACTTATGTGTGAGAACATATTCATCTGCAAATTTGGCAGCTGATTGCAAATTCAGTGCTTGCTTCTCATTAAGGTAGGTCTTAATATCATCTTTAACACAGTTCTTGAATTCTTCAACTTACACCATCTCTTTCAGTGAGTTGAAATCATCCTTCACCTCCATAGAAGTACACCAGCACTCAAAGCAAACCTTCTTCTCATTAGCAAATTCAACATAAGTCTGATTTTCAGATTTCTTCAGACCTCTGAATTTCTGTCGGTAAGCCTCTGGAACCAACTCATAAGCTCTCAAAATAACCTTTTTGACAACCTCATAATCAGAGGAATCATCTGCAGACAAAGCCGAATAGGCTTGTTGAGCTTTACCCTTGAGGACAGTTTGCAACATCAGAGGCCAGTGTTCCTTTGGCCACTGGCAACTCTTTGCTACCTTTTCAAAACACTGGAAATAGTTGTCAACATCCTTTTCCGAAAATGGAGGCACCAGTTTTACCTCCTGACTGGCACCAAATTTATTTTCAGATTCAATTTTAATTTTTAGTTGCTCCATTTGGAGTCTTTCTTCTCTATCGAATTTCTCTAATTCAAAATCTCTCTGTCTTGCAAATTTTTCTAACTCAAATTCTCTTTGTTTTTCTTTATCCTCCCTGTCTTTTTTCTCTTCTCTTGCTAATTTTTCTAACTCAAACTGCCTTTGTTTTTTTTTCTTCCCTTTCTTTCTCTCTTTCTTCCCTCTCAAATTCTCTTTGTTTTTCTTTTTCCTCCCTTTCAATCTCTAGCATTTTTAATTTAAGTTCCATTTCTATATTTGGATTTTCCACTGGAAACTGTTCCAGATCTCCTGGTGCAAACACATTTTCATCAATGTAATATTCAACAATCTCTCTAGCCAGTCTTGCTTTTCGCATGGCTGGTTTTACCTCTGTCAGCTCCAAATGTCAGCATATTTCCAACAGTTCTGTCTTTTTAAAAGACTTCAAAACCCCTACAGTTGGTGATGCCAAGAAATCATCCATTGCTGTTGATCCATATATATAGGAAAATTTAAAAAAACAATTTTACAATTTGAAATGTTAGATTTTCAATAAATGACTCACACAATGTTCTATCCCCAATTTGTTATTACATTTACAACACAACAGCAACAGATGACAGAGACAGTTTTAAAACTCAAACACATTTAATTAAATAAAGCCAACTAAACTACTAACTAATCTACTGACCAAGATTGATTAACAAGACAAACAGAAAGATTTACAGTCCCTTTTGGTTGGGTTCCTTGGTGATGTCCTGGGTGAGGAAAATGCTGTAACACAGGCAAAATTCCACAAAAAGGTTCACAGGTCTCAAACAGAATGACAGGTTGGGTCACATGCATCCTTCTCCTCGCAATTTCTCCTTCCACTTTACTGTCTCATTCCTACTCCTTATATACTCTTTTGCAGACCCCTCCCACATTCAGACCTCTTTTTTTTTTATTTTCTGGGACTTGCCCCAGACATGTCTACTGTAAAACATGTCCAAACATAGCTCCAGTCTGAGCTTAACAAAAAAAGGGTAAATGCTGCCATCTAGTGGCCTATGTTCACATTACAAACACCATTTTCAAAAACCTGTCCATTATTTTTTTTTTACGCGCTCAGGCTACGCTAGGTAAAAATAATCTGTTCAGAGCATTCATGTTTTATGAATAAGCTGACACAATCTCATTTATTTCTGCTTTATATTCATCTGGTTTTGTTAGGTATCATGAGCCAGCTTATTGATATGCCAAATTAGTGCATTATAAAGTGGCGAGCCACGTATTGTTAGGCCACATTGATTGTAACTAGCTCATTTTACCGGCATCAAATATTGCGAACAATTACATTCATAATTTATTAATCAAAATGTTGGGCTAGATAAATGAGTCGGCCAACAGTTATGCTGATGGTAAGGCAGGCTTTAACGATGTAATAGCTGTATTTCGAACATTGACTGTACAGTCAGTGGTTTTGAGACCGTAGGCTACCATTGTCTCGCACCACTTTTGGTGCAAGAATCAGTAAAGACAGCAAATTTCCACTGTCTCGATACACTAGTTCAGTGGTCCGGGCCAGTCCCCTTGTGGAGCAGGACAGTTACTGCACTCCTAGCTCAGTGGCCCGTGCCACAGGACAGTACAGAACACAAAACATTACAGCCCCTACTGATTTTTTGTCAGGTATGTCTACAGGATATATTTTACCTTAATGATTCTGTGTTGAAGGTTTGATGAAGGATACATTGTAAGACTCATTTCGTCATAATGTCATTACTCTACAAAAAAGGTGATGAAACAGTTTTTGTAAAATGAGCACATTTACAGTAACTCCAGTTTTGTAACTCCTTGAAGGCACATTTAAGAGATTGGGACGTCCATAAATGTGGCTGACCTCCAATGATTTCCTGGTCAGGCAAGGAACAAGGAGAAAAGGAGTTAAGTTTTAATTTAAACATGATTCTTATGTGGTCAATTTGTTTAGTGCAACAACAGATTACAGGGCTTAAAGTTCTCCGTCCTGGGGACGGATTTCCGTCCTGGAGATTCCCTAGGGGCTATTTATGAGATCGATGTAGATTTGCAAAAAAAAAAAAAAAGTTATATGGGGGGTGGGGAGGGGGGGTAGCCATGGCCGCAATGTCAATGAAAAAATGTTAAAATGCTGCATATACTTGCTAGTGAAGTGATTTCCAAACTGCATGCATCCCTCCCCAAGGAAATAATGCAAATTTAAACATCTATGAAGATACGCAGCTCAGAGTGCACTCAGTAGGTTTCCGCTGGCTGCTGAGCTCTGATGTAACCTGACACCAAGCATTACCTTAGCGTCAACTAGCTAGCGATTGTTGTGTCGTGTTGGAGTAACTTAAATAGCAGATCAGCAATGTGACTTCATGACTCATAGTGCTACGGATTTTAATGGTGAAGTTATGAAATTCGCTCAATATGGATGACGGTGTCCAAAAGATGAAATCACAAGGAATAATGGCAGTCAGTGGATTTTTTTCTTAAACATCGAAAGTGGATTACACCATGTGAACATCAGGTATGATCTAAATATATAACGTTAGCGTATATTTACTGGGAAGGTAGCAGTGGCCAAATCCTCATCATAGAAGCGCACCAAAACGTTCAGCACACGGTCCATGTTTGTATTGGTGGCCTCGTCAGCATTTAGAGAAAAATAAATCATGTTCAACTTGTCTGATAACTGCTTTTTTATCTGAGAGGAAATTCCATGGATGTACACATATGACGCCCGTGTGTTTTAGTTTTAGTAGACCATGTACTAGTGAACTGTACCGTTATGAAACTGTATGAATCAGCAAACTTCTAATAAAGTCATCAATCAATGATTGTGCAACTGTGAACGAAAGGTCGTGCTCTGCGATAAATGTGCAGATACGCACTTTATGATTGCACAAACGATCGGTCATTGATTTGTTGTTGTAATGTATTCTTACGTTATCTTGCATTAAAAAAGCATTGTTACGTGTGCAAATCTACTATTCTGGGTAATGTTTTAGATCAACCGCGTCTGCAACTACTGTATCATGATTGGTTGGTGTATTCACCGCGTTGCATTGTTTGACTCAAAATATTACCCACGTGTGTTGTCACTGCTGTGGTACCGGTTCAGTCTGCAAAAAATCATGGAGCGGTTAGTTGTGAAGGAAGGATCAGACGTGATTAATATTGACAGCACTGTCAAAAACAAATGGAGGCGGGCTTGGTTGGATGAGATAGGTGACACAGGAAAGCCATTCAGGTCCTGGTGTCAAAAATTGAAGGAACCAGGAGCCTGTTTCTGTTGTGTTTGCAACAGAAAGCTGTTGTACGGTTCAAATGGCAAAAAAAACGCTTTTCAAGCACAACAATGACGCTGAAAAGAATGTGAGGTGTAGCCAAGCTTCAGGCTTTTGCTTTTGGTGCAAAAAAAAGAAAGAATGAATAGTATTTGCTTATCAGAATCTGAAACGGCTTGTTGAATTCTTGATGTTGTGACTTTTGCTTTTGTCGCTAAAAAAAGAGAATGAAAAGAGAATTTTTTATCAGAGAATCTGAATAAAACGGCTTGTTGAATATTGATGTTGTTTTAGTTTTAATGCACAGTATTAATAATGGGAACCCTAAAATATAAAGTAAAAGGTCAAATGTTATCCACTAAAGGTACTAACATTTTCTTTTTGAGCTGCCAACCAGTGGGTTTTAAATGTCTCGTGTAATTGACTCGTGTTCTCACTTGCAACCATTCCTCTCCCCTAATGCAAGATGCATACTGGTTCATATGACTACTACTACTAATAACATGATTAGACTGTTTTGCTAGACTAGTGTTAACTAAGTCTGAGCAGGTGCAGTTAGTATATTAAAGATTTGCCAATATTGCCAATGTAACATTACAGCCTGGTAATACTACTTTTTCTCTGCACTGGCATTTTTATTTAAAAGGTTGTAACAGCTTGCCTCCATTTAGTGTAAGTCAACATACAATTTGCTCCCACCCAAAAAGGCCTGTGGGGACTGGGGACCCCCCAAAATATACGCGGTCTGTGTGCATTTCATGTGGGAAAACCACAAAATTTGCGCCGTGGGCCCTGTGGGTGCTTCGTGCCCGCGCATGTGCACTCAAAAAAAATTGCCATGGTTGGCAGGTCTGCTGCTGCTACGCACTTTTGCTTTAAAGTCCTACAGTAATTTTAATATTTGAAATAGACCAGACTAGCAATAGACAGACTACAACTTCAGCAGGTATTTATGTTAAAATGAAGCATGAATTGTACACATTCACAATTAAGGCATTTGAGAACTGTGAAGTAGCATATCACCCAATTAATTGGTGTGTGCTGGGCGCACAATGTTGTTTATATTTCTCTTATATTGCCATTGTCTAGGACAGGGACCAGGGCTAGACCGTTGCAAGCTTAGAGCCCCTTTCAGAATGTCTTATCCCACGTCTGAAATTTTCATTCCTGGGATTTTTTTTTGCTTTAAGCCCTGAGATTAACTCGGTGCAGTTTCAAGACTATACAATAGGTGGGTCATATGTTCCACACTTCAAGAATGCATAAAGTGTTCAGTGCAATAGTGATTTAAAGTGAAGAATGAAATGAAAAATGGCTTTGATCAGTCTTTTTTCAATAGGCTCAAATAATCTAATTATTACGAACAGTTGAGTTCTCCCAGATCAAGCACACCTGAAAAAATATGCTACTTAATTTTTAGCTTGTACAAACACAGTATTAGCCCAAAGAATTGCCGCAACCTCGCCATTACCGGACAGCCCTTACTAAATGAATTAGTTCATCCTAGCCAGGAGGGGGCGATTCTACTCCCCACAAACAAGTCGTTCTTTTTTCTGCACTTGAGACACCAACTCAAACAGTGAATGCTCACATATCCTCTAAATCTCATAGCTGTGTGTTTCTCTTGTGTTGATGATTGCTGACCTTCCCCCTTTCACGCCAGATCACACAGTTTTACAGAAGATCGAGTATAAACCCAAAACCCAGGATAGAGGGGCTGAGTGAATGTGGTCTGGACTCTGTGCAGGAGAGTCATTGTGTCAGAGACGCTGTAGAAGGACAGAGTTCCTGCCCTGTGATCCAGGTACACTCCTATTCTGGAGGAGGAGGGAACAGGGATTACAGTGCCATTATTATTGTGTTTGAAAGAGTAACGGGAAGGAGTGCAGTGCAAAGCCCAGCTTTTCTCATTACTTCCCAGATAACAGTCATTACCCCTCCCTTTCCTGCTGATGTCTTTATATGACACTGCTATATAAACCCCACCCCCACTCCACTCAGCCTCCCAGTAACTGCGTCCAGACAGATCCTCTCTGCACAGCACTTGTTGCCAGTAGTCAAATCTCTCTGGATGATCAGGATATGACTGGATCTGCTCCACAAAGGTCATGTTCCCCTCAGACAAAAGGACCCTCTTCTGGGCTGTGTTGGGGTCCAGTGTGAGCTGACAGGAATCTGATGGAGGAGAAAGTTTAGTCTTAACATGAGAAAAGGCCTATTTAAGCTCTGCCTGAACTACATAATATGAAAAATATTTATTCAGTTGATAGCATTTTAAAACATTTTTATCTGTGAATGGGTATGTGCATGCGTTTTTGTTCGTTTTTGAGGAAGCTGTGTGTACGTGTGTGTGCGCGCGTGTGTGTGTGCGTCTCAGCTGAGTTTCAGAGTGTCTCACTCACACTGTAAGAAATCCTCTCTGGTCCTGGGCTCCACAGTGTGGACGTGTTTCACTGCAGGGACAGAGAGACAGTAAAGAACAGTTTTAAAAAACACATTAATACAGTGAGAGGGAGGGAGTGAGTATGAGGGTGTTGGATAAATATGCCACCATTGTGCCCATACCTAAAAAACTACCCATCACCAGCCTAAAGGATTACAGACACACAGCCTTCACCTCCACAGTAATTAAATGTTTTGAGAGGCTAGTACAAAATCACAGACGGTCATCTCTCCCCCTCACCCTGGATCAAGACCAATTTGCATACAGAGCTAACAGGTCAACAGGAGACGCCATCAACACAGCTCTTCACACTGTACTGTCCCATGTGGGACGTCCCGGTTCCTGTGTGAGAATGTTGTTTGTTGACTTAAGCTCTGCCTTTGACACCATCATCCCCAGAAGTCTGCGTCTAAACTCCTGGACCTGGGCATTGGTCAGCCCACCTGCAACTGGATCATGGACTCTTTAACAGGCCGTCAACAGTCAGCCAGGACGGGGTCCAACCGCACCCTGATCCTGACGCTCAGCACTGGCACCCCACAGTGACGTATGCTGAGTCCTCTATTCTACACTCTGCATACCCACCACTGCCCACTCATCTACCAACTCATCAAACACCATCATCAAGTTTGCGGACGACACAACTGTAGTGGGGCTGATCCAGAACAATGATGAGACCGCCTACAGGGATGAAGTCCAAAGACTGACAGCATGGTGCTCGGTAAATGACCTGGCACTCAACTCAACCAAAACAAAAGAATTAATACTGGACTTCAGGAGGAGGAGAGCAGAGCCTGCTTCTCTCTACATCAATGGAGACATGGTGGAGAGAGTGAGCAGTTTCAAATTCCTGGGCGTGCACATCTCACAGGACCTCACATGGACATTAAACACCACCTCTCTTGTGAAAAAGGCACAACAGCGGTTATACTTTTTAAGAACATTGAAGAGGGGAAACGTGTCCCAGCAGCTGCTGCTGTTCTTCTACAGGTGCTCGGTGGAGCCACGACATTCCGGTGTGGTTCATAGGCTGCACTGAGGCAGACAAAAAACCACTCCACAGAGTCATCAAAAGAGCACAGAAAATCATCAACACACAGCTACAGTCCCTCACCGAGATACACAGCGCCCGCTGCCTGTGCCGGGCCACAAACATTACCCAGGACACTTCCCAACCAGGTAACCACCTATTCACCCATCTGTCCTCAGGGAGGCGCTACAGGCTCATCAAGACCTCCAGATTGTTAAACAGTTTCTACCCCTGTGCCATAAAACAGCTGAACTCAGTGCAATAGCGTTAAATCTTGAACTTGTGCAATAATATGGGTAGTGCAATTCGGGGGGGTTTGAGCAATAAGGGTGGGTTTGTGCAATATTTGTATATTTTGTAATATTTTTATATTTATAGTATTATTACCTGCATATTCTTGTTATAGTTTAGCTGTCAATTTTTAGCACTTATATAAGTTACCAGGCTGCTGCTCCTCATCTCGTCTCTTGTCTAACTAGTCTTGATGTTGGTTTTTATCGTCTCAATTGTTTATCTGTTTTATAGTTTTTATCGTTTGCCTCCATTACAAAGCAGGAGAAGCATTCAATTTCATTGTACATCTGTTCAATGACAATAAAGGCAATTGAATTGGATAATGTCTACCCTAAGATGAATTTCAAATATTCTGTGCTGCTGCAAGGTAAAACAGGCTCACTGAATGGACACTGCAAAAAAGTCATCTCAACAAGAGTTTGTGTTATATTTATACTTAATATCTATCACTTCGTTGCACAATATAATCATAACATTACACAATTTGACTCTTCAAAAGTGACAAAGGTGGAAAGAAAATTTCACTGTTCAAACATGTGGCCACTTCAAAAAACAAATATTCAGAAATCATTTTCATTACCTGATCCAGACAATTTGACCAGTTCCACCTTACAAACGTCTTCATGTTTCTCTTTCAGTTCAGAGACAGATTTCCTCACAGCCTCAAAAGAGTTGTGTGGACTGACAGTGATGCTGGGTAAGTCTCCAGGTCCAGGAGGGGCACAGAGAGACTGACAGCTCTGCAGACAGACAGACAGACAGTAAGACAGACAAAGGATACTCACAAATAAGATTCCAGTCATGATAACAGTAGATCTTGTAACTGAAAAACACACCTCATCAACTCTATACAGTGTACAACATAGTGCAGACAGTCAGAGAGCCAGTGATGTTACCAGGAGGAAATGGATGTGATCCTCTGTGTGTGAAAGCTGCTCCAGCTCAGCGTCTCTCCTCCTCAGCTCAGCAATCTCCTGCCCCAGTCGCTCCAGGAGTCCTTCAGCCCGACTCACTTCAGCCTTCTCCTGATCTCTGATCAGCTCTTTCACCTCAGAGCGCCTTCTCTCAATGGAGCGGATCAGCTCAGTAAAGATCCTCTCACTGTCCTCCACTGCTGCCTGTGCAGAGAGCTGTTAGGAGACACAGAGAGAGGAGGCTGTACATTTTAACTAGACCTTTCACTCAGCTCTTACTGGGGCCCCACACAGCCTGTTCCCCACAGTGTGTCTCAGTGGGATTGAGCCCCACAGGGCTGGAAAGTGGCCCAACACTGGGCTCCTCACTGGCTGACTGGAGGAGAGCCCTGACTGAGCCCTGAAATGGCTCTTCCAGCAGCAGCTGTTGTCTTCTCCTCTGGTCAGTACCCACCTTGAGTGACTGCACAGCCTGTCTCAGATCCTGCAGCTCCTTCTCTCTCTCCTGGATTCTCTGCTGGAATTTACTCTGTGTCGCCCCCAGCTGCTTCTGTGGGTAAAAAATGTTCCAATAAAACTGCAGTGTTCATATATACCACAAGTTGGCTCATACTGCCATATAATTGCAAATGCATATGAAATCAAAAAGAAGTGATAAAAAAGTCAATTTCTCCTCTACTATTTTATAAACAGTAAAATAAGATTGCTTAATGTTTTAATGTGACTTTAAAAGTGAGAGATGCAAGATTTTTTGGATTAAGAATGTTTCAAAGGATAGTACTAGTCCGGCCTCCTGGACGGTGCAGAATACAAGTTTTTTTAATTTGGATTTTAAGAATTTTATCATGTTTGTCAGGTCTGAAATAAGTCTTGTTTATTTTGTTCTGCAATGATCTACAACATCTAAAGAGCTTCTGAGCCAGTAGCCTTATAAAGTTGCAACCGTTTTATCATAGCAGGATTCCTGTGGTCTTCAGTTCACTAGCTGGAAAGTTAGGAATGTCAGATTACAGGTGTTTACATTCGGTTTCACTGCCACCTTAAAACGCTAAATTGCTATTAAGAAAAACTACTTTGGATTATAGCGGTTCAGGAACTAAAACAGGAACAAGTCCTTGTAAATATCTGCAC
Source organism: Gymnothorax reevesii (assembly GCA_029721435.1). Lineage (NCBI taxonomy): Eukaryota > Metazoa > Chordata > Actinopteri > Anguilliformes > Muraenidae > Gymnothorax > Gymnothorax reevesii. Next base: position 143,964,837 of record CM056575.1, read on the forward strand.
AGTTTTGGATAGTTGGTGTGAGCTAATGGAGGAAAAATTCTGAGAAATTACATTGATGTTTCAACTGGTTAGCAAAGGCTTGCTTGGCAGCCAAGTATGCTTTTATCTACACCAGTGATTATAAGTGTTGCACAGAGTCAAGATCATCCCATATTTGCTGTCATTTTGGCACAAGAGAATGGAATTGTGATTTTACATCATTGCATTGACGCACTGAAAGTTGGCTAAAATATAGCGAAATAACTTACATTTAGTAGTGCACCAAAATCATGCACTAAAGCCAGCAAAGTAAGGTTCCTGCTGGTTTTTTGCCTACTTGGCTTGCACTCACGGTGAAAGCAGAATAATTTCTGTGAAAAACCCAAAGAATTTGAATCCTGGATCATCCTTGCTTGCTAACTTTTCTGAGCCACTGGGAGGCAGTTATGTTTGTCAGTAGCTTGTAGCCTAATAGAAGCCTGCCCTTCATACTGCCGAAGGCATTGCAGTGGATTTGGACACTAATGCTGCTGTATGTTTTGCTTCATAATGAATCAATCATTGCCAATCAGAGACAAATCAGGACTGCAGGCAGACTAATCTAGCAACCACACACCCTGCTTATGCAGCCATGCATTTATAGTCCAAGCAAAATATGATTTGGCATTATCTTGCAGAAAAATGCGAGGATGTCGCTGGAGCAAAAGAAGTCTAGTAAGGATATTATGCTCTAAAATTCATACACTTTCTGCATTAAAGATGTGCCTGCAACTGTGCAAGTCCCCTTTGCCATGTGCAGTGACACACCCTCATACTATGACAGACGATACCATGACACTAGTGTGGTTTTTGTATGTGATGCTGATAACAGTTTGGCCAGTCCTTGTCCTCTTTCATCCCAACAACACAGTGGTGGTTTCCCCAAATAGACACTCAAAATGCTACTTTTGTCACACTATTTGTCCGAAATTGCCCCATGCGCCAACTTTTTTGGAGTATGTTGCACTTGTCGAATCAAGCAGACAGTGAATAAGCAAGATTAAGTATATTGTGGACTCTGAAGATCAGTGTTGAAGTGCTGTAGCCTTGCAGGTAAAGCTTCTAAATCAGTGGTGTCACACTGCGTGCTGTGGAGAGTCAAGATGGTGCAGATTGTCACTGCTGCTGTATTCTATGACCACAGTAAAAAAGAAAAAGGAAAAAGAAAACATACAGCTAATATGTGAGAGCTCTACTCCTTACCTGTTTCTCTGTCCTTTCCGCTGCTGTTGAAACTGTATCATGACCCTTGTGTTCATCCATAACACACAGCAGACAGATACACTGCTGATCTGTTCGACAATAAACCTCCAGCAGTTTGTCATGATGAGAGCAGATCTTCTCCTGCAGGTTTCCAGTGGCTTTGACCAGTTTGTGCTTCTTCAAGGCAGGAGATTTAAAGTGAGGCTGGAGGTGAGTTTCACAGAAAGAGGCCAGACACACCAGACAGGTCTTGATCGCTTTGAATGTTTGTTCAGTACAATAATCACAATCAACGTCTCCAGGTCCAGCATAACAGTGAGCAGGAGGAGCAGCTTGGAGTCCTGTCTTCTTCAGTTTCTCCACCACTTCAGCCAGCATGGTGTTTTTCTTTAAAACAGGCCGTGAGGTGAAAGTCTCTCTGCACTGGGGACAGCTGTAAACACCAGTGTGATCATCCTGATCCCAGCAGCCCTTAATACAGCCCATACAGTAACTGTGTCCACAGGGAATAGCCACTGGATCCTTCAGTAGATTCAGACAGATTGCACAGTTGAACTGGTCCTGATCCAGAAAATCTGTAGCATGTGCCATTTTCCTGCTCAAACTAGCAAAAACTGGTTTTAAAACAGAATGTAACCTGGTTTCTCAGTATCCGCAAGATCCTGGCCTACGCTGTTTAACTGCTCACTGACAGAGACCGAGAGTTAAGTTTCCTTTCTCTGAAATCACAAGACAAAGTGTGGGAGGGACTTTCTGTTTCTGCAAAACAACTGCTCAAGGTGTGGTGAGAGCGGGAACTCGACCAGCAGTAACTGCTACTTTTCAAATGTTATAATTACTGTCATTATCAGTTAAAAATGTGATGTGGGGTAACCAGAGTATTCCAGAGGTCCCAGAACAAATAAATGAAATAAATAGTTTAGTAAATGAGCAGAAATTAATTGAAAGATAAAGCAGTTTAGATGAGGTTCAGGCTCCAAAAAAATGTGTTTCCAAATTGCATTGAATTAAAAAAAAAAAAAACTTCAGTAATGCAGTAATCACTTCTCGATAAAATGCTTTGTAGTTTTTTCAGTCGTAATCATGGTTCAAATGCATACTATAATTCATTTTTACCCTAATGTTCCCTAATTTACCCAAAAAACAAAAACATGGTTTTTTTTTTGCAATTATATCATTTAGTGCATGAAACAAATAAAAATGGTTTTTAAAGAAATTATAGGTTTGGAATCTGTTTTATTCAATGAAAATACTTAAACTATGATTCCACTGTATGTATTAACTGACAGAGTCTAAGTGGAGTTTCATTGCTCTGAAACTGAGAGTGTTGGAGTAAGCAGTCAGTCACTGCTGTAGGAGATGTAGTGTTGGGCTTAAGCCAGGCTGTGCTGAGCAGAGAGGGGAGTAAAGGAGTTAAATCTGTCCAGTCCTGTTTGTTTATGGCAGGAGGTTCAGGCATGAAGTCAAACCAGACTACAGAAAGAGAGGTGGGAACCTTACCAGCTGAGAATCTGCAGTCATTCACAAACTCTTACTTTTCTCCTGTTGCTCTAGTGCAATGAATGTCTGGTATGAAGAGATTGGGACAAATAAATTAATACTTTTTTTGGAAAAGGAAAAGACAGTGCCAGCCAATATCCTTGCAGGACTGGTGAACTGTGGGCCTCAACATTCTTGACTCTTTAACTGCCTTCGACCTTCTGGTAGAGCACATTCAAAGTCACTGCATCAAACTGAGAGACTTAAAGATTTGCTAATCTTAACCTGATTGAGCCATCTCTAACTCTCAGTTGAGGTTTTTTTATGCTGTAAAAGCCAATCTGTTTGTTCAACACATTAGATACACATTAGATGCAGTGAATTTAACATGATAACTGAATTCTTTCATAACAGTTTGCCAAATCAAGAATGGTCTCCTGGCGGTATGCATCCATTAAAGGGAAAAATAAGCTGGTAACACTTTACAATAAAGGTACAACAATTAACATTAGTTAATGCAGTAATTAAAATTTACTAACAGGTAATTAACATTTAACTAATGCACCTGGTAATCATTTACAAATGATGTTCACATCAACTAAGGCATTAATTTATAAATTATGGTTTAATAGTTTGAAGTGCTACATAGGGGATACTTAAGGGATGTTTTCAACTTCACAATAAGGGAAACAGAAAATTTATAAATGTTCAATTATGGTTACGTAATGCTTATTCAGCTCTCTAACGCATTAGTTGCCTGCTAATTAACTGATAGTTAATGAACTAATGTTAATTAACGTTAATTGTTGTACCCTTATTGTAAAGTTTTGCCAATAAACTGAATATATTCAGGTAATATGTTGTGTTTATATGAAGAAACTTTTGGCTACTCCTGTTCTGGTGGAGGCAGAAGAATTCTACATAAATGGGGCTGTTACACAAAACATAGACATTTCCAGAGAATTAACAAATTTATTCGACCTATTTACTCTCCTTAACATTTAATATCATTTAATAATTTAATGTGTGTTTTACTGCCAATGGGTCACTCATATTTTTGGAATACGGGCTGATCAAGAACATTGATTGAAAACAGCTTAATAATCATCCGCTTCAAAAGAGGTTTTCAAGCAGCCACCACAATGGAGTGAACACATATTTCATGAAAAACTAGGCTTATGCCGTCAGAGGCAACGGCTTGAAGTATATCCCCGAACGCCCCCAATCCTCTAATTCCCCAATCCTTGAATAGACTCAATACAATATAAAGCCCCTCAGGTCATGACCTTTCATTTGAACTTAATTTCAGGTCAATCGGACAAATGTTTCTGAAGACATGGCAAAAATGGTAATTTTCCATCACAAAGTGCCATCTGGTGGCAAAATATTGAACCATACAGGTATGATGTCACCATGTGACACGTTGTGAGGTCGTGACCTTGCAGTTGCATAGTTTCATGTCAATTGGACAAATAGTTCCAAAGATATTGCAAAAATGGTGAATTTTAGGTGACAAAGCTCTACCTTGTGTCAAAATTTTTAACTAAACAGGTATAATAGGACAGATTGTGAACACATCCTCAGGTCATGACCTTTCATTTGCAGTTGATTTGAGGTCAATCGGACAAACATTTCCAGAGATATGACAAAAACAGTGATTTTTTCCGTTTTTGGCCCCTGGTGGCCAATCTAGAAATTGTAAATTGTCCAAAATCGAATCAGTTCTTCCACTTTATGAAACTTAATTATATGCAAAACTTGGAATTTCTAATTGAAATATTACTGCAGTTATCGCGTTAACACGTAGATCAGTTTTTGGCCCCTGGTGGCCAATCTAGAAATCGTAAATTGTCCAAAATCTAATCAGTTCTTCCTCTTTATGATACTTACTTATGTGCAAAACTTGAAATTCGTAATTAAAATATTACTGAAGTTATTGCCTTAACACGTAGTGTGGCGGCGGTTGGACCAAAAACATAATAGCCACGGAACGCCATTTGGCGTTCGGGGATATAATTCCCTCAATTCATTCAAAGAAAAGTAATCAAATAGCCACCGTTGAGATAAACAAAACTTTATCTTGTTATTCAGTCTGCCAAGTAACCCAAGTCCTTTATAAATGCATTGAGCTGATTGAACACGACCTGACATTTGTGAACTATTAAAGGGAATAGAAAATAATAAAATGGCAAATATAGGAAACAAACTGCAGCGATAGTGAAAGACTGGTCACGTTATCGAACGGACTTTGCGTCAGGTTTTCCTCTAAAGGCAAATACCGGCTGGTTCAAAGCACATAGTACAGTGAATTAAAATCCAGCAACTTGGATCCCAAAGGAGGGGGTATGAATACATCATACACACAAGAGGTGGGGTTATTATGAAACGAGACACAGATGAGGATTAGAAGAGCAGACAAGACACAAACCAATCAGAGGAGACATTACTTCTAATCGGCACACAAGTTGCTTAATTGTACATTACAGATTTGGTAAGAGTGAATATGCCAACTTTATATGTAAAAAACAACAACAAAAACAAGGTTCTTGAAAGTTTTCAGCTTGGAGATTGTGAACGGACCAGGATGTTCACTCACACTGTGAGAAATCTTCTCTGGTTCTGGACAGAGTGAGAGAGAAAAAAAGGAACATCAGATTCAATGAAAGTGTAATGAATATACACATGAGTACGAACAAAGTTGCTTGACTGACAGTTGGATGGATTGAAAATATTCTTTGTGTTTTCTGTGCTTCTTTGACATCAGCGTTGTTATAATTATTTATTTGACTTTACCTGCTTTTCAGCTTGTGGTCCATATCCCCTGTGATGTTCGCTTGCTTCTCACTGATTATAAACTGAAGAAATTCAGAAAAAAGTTAAGTGTCAGCCACTTCATTAGCTGAACAAACATACTCAGTGTCACCAGTAGAGGGCAGCACAACATGAATGATCTCTTCCTCCTCCTCCTCCTCACTGACGCAGGCCTCCCGAGCCCATGCCTGAGTGTGAGTGATGTCAGCTGGTGAACAGTTTGGACATGTACGTCCCAACCCCACCATCTCAGGGACCCTCATGTGGGGTACAAGTGTCTAGAGGCATCTTGGTTGCCACTGACTCAGCTCAGTCACCCCCCTGCCGTGACCTGACAGATTTAAATCTTCATATTTACTCCTTTGATACCCCCCAGCTCCGGCCTGGGGCCTTTCTGTGTGGAGTTTGCATGTTCTCCCCGTGTTGCGTGGGTTTTCGCCGGGTACTCCGGTTTCCTCCCACAGTCCAAAGACATGCATATCAGGCTAATTGGAGACACCAAATTGCCCATAGGTATGAGTGTGAGAGTGAATGGAGTGTGAATGGTGTGTGCGCCCTGCGATGGATTGGCAAGCTGTTCAGGGTGGGTCCCTGCCTTTGCCCGTAGTCAGCTGGGATAGGCTCCAGCTCGCCCCGTGACCCTAGTGAGGAATAAGCGGGTATAGAAAATGGATGGATGGATACCCCCCAGCAAATGTAGATGAGATGAACTGAAAAGCAGAACAATTTCTATTTCCACCAGAGGGAAACCCTGAGTAAACTGGCTCAGTTCATGAAGCCTGGGCCTGTTTTACAGAGATACTGTATAGTTTTCATTGAGTTTTTGTTTTTTGTTTTTTACAATATTGTGACACCATGAGAGGCTGTTCCACAGGAAGCTAAGGTTGGGCAGGGCGAAGGATGTCAGAAAGTACTCAAGGAGGGTTCAAAAGGAGAGAACTTTTATTTCCCGAAGGCTATAAAAAGGTTCAAACTCAAAAATGGGTTTCCTTCAAACAATCACCAACAAAAATCACCTTCTTTAACAAGTCAAAAAGAACTTACAAAAAGTCACTTCCAAAAAAGAGTCAAAGTCATTTTTTTTCCAGCACCGTGCAAGGCAGGCCACAGTTACTTCCGTCCCCCTTTGTTTGCTGCTCAGTTTCTTATATGGGCCTAATTGGACCCATTGCAATCCATGGACAATGTAAGCCCTGTTAATTCCTTCTTAAGTACATTGATAACGTGTTTTGAAGAAGCCACGCAAATGCACGCGTTGCTTTCGTCATTGGATTTGCCAGAGGATGAGGTAGAGAAGCAGAATAAATATTTTGAACAAAAAGTGACAACATTTTCTAATTTTATTGGAGAAGTAAAGTGTTGGCTATTTAAAGCCGGGCACTCATATGAACCATCGAATGACGATAAGCCTGCTGGAAATGAAAATGATATTGATGATGTAAGGCCTGAAGACAGTGTGTCAAATGTTTCTGGTCCCAGAGTGAACTCTAAAGCCGGCTCTAGACTCTCTAAAACCTCTTCTACCAATTCGGCTAAAATTAAAGTTCAAGCAGAAAAGGCAGCATTAGTAGAACGTACGGCTGCTTTAAAAAAGAAACACCTTTTGGAGGCAAGGGAGGAAAGAATACGTTTGGAAAAGGAACAACTTAGGAGGGAACAGGAACAATTAAGGAGAGAAAAGGAACAACTGGCACTGGAAACTGAAATAAAAGAGTCCAATGCAAAACTTGAAGTTTTTGAGTTAAGTTTAATGTGTGGTTCCAGAGTAACAGATGGCATGAACTCTTATGTTGAAAAGTCCAAAATGTCAAATGGATTAAATCCTAATCCTGAGCATTTTGAACCAACCCAAGGTGAATCTAACCCCACACTGAACTCTCAAGTTGTCACTGTTAAACCTAAACGCACTGGGATATTACAACTGCCAGTAACAAATACTCCAACTTGGACAGCACCAGCACAAGTGGCACATGATGCACAAGGAGGACACCAAACTCAGCCCACTCAGGACCTTTTTAGCATCATGCAACGCCAAAATGAGATCACTAATCTGTTAGTCCAGCAAAATTCAGCCTCTGCTCTACCTATGAGGAATATACCTGTGTTTGATGGTGACCCCTTGCATTTTGAATCCTTTTTGAGAGCGTTTGAAAATTGTGTTGAGAATAAAACAACAAATCTTCGTGACTGCTTGTATTTCCTGAAACAGTACACCAGGGGTCAGCCAAGAGACCTTGTTAGAAGCTGCCAGCATCTTCCCTCTGAACGTGGGTACCCAAGAGCAAAGATACTCCTCACTGAACACTTTGGGGGTGAACATAAAATTTCCTCTGCTTACATGGACAAAATTACCAACTGGCCCTTAATTAAACCTGAGGATGTAAGTGCACTGCAATCGTTTGCTTTATTTCGTCGAGGTTGTTCCAATTTGGTACATCAGATCAAATATATGAAAGAGTTGGACATGCCAGCAAGCCTCAGGACTATTGTAATGAAGCTTCCTTACAGGAATGTTGCATGTGACATTCATGAACAAACAGGGAGTAGGGCAGTATTTATTGATCTTGTAAACTTTATTGAAAAACAAGTAAAAATTGTTTCAGACCCATTGTTTGGTAATATTAATGATGCATCTTCAGCCAACCAAGCCAAAGCATCAAATCACATGAAGCAGAGGAGAAAGGGAGGTACCTTTGCCACCAATGTTACTGCAATAAAAGATGGAGATAAATATGATAGGAAAAATATCACTTCTACTCCAGATGACCAGAAATGTATATTTTACAATTATACCAACCATATACTGGATAAATGCTCACAGTTTAAATCAAGGACCCAGAAGGACAAAATACACTTCCTAAAGGAAAAAGGAATTTGTTTTGGCTGCTTAAAGTTTGGACACACAAGCAAAGACTGTAGGAGTCGTTTGGATTGTCAAGTGTGCCATAGGAAGCATCCATCTGTCCTGCATGTGGAAAAGGATGACTCAAAGGAAGAAACTGTGAGCCCTACTTTACAGCACACATGTGGTCATATAGGGGCTGGAGAAGAGGACCATACTGTTTTCTCTATTGTTGCTGTGAAAGTGAAAAGCCAAAAGAGTAAGGAGATAGTGTACACGTATGCCTTTCTTGACCCGGGGAGCTCGGGTACACTCTGTACTACTAATTTAGCAAAGCGGTTAGGAGTAACTGGCAAAGTAGAGAACATTATACTAAGGACAATGGGGCAGATTAAAAATGTCAAAACTACTGTCATATCTGGACTGGAGGTATGTGGCCTTGACCAAGAGGACTTTATTGAGTTGCCATCTGTTTTAACACAAGCTACAATTCCAGTGTCAAGAAAAAATATCCCACGTCAAGAAGATGTTGCTAAATGGCCCTACTTGAGCAGCATCAAGATGCCTGCAGTGGATTCAGATGTGGATTTGCTTATTGGTACTGATGCTCCCAAAGTACTTGAACCATGGGAGCTAATCAACAGCCAATGTGATGGACCTTATGCAGTAAGGACAAGGGTTGGTTGGGTTATAAAAGAGCCTCTTTGTGATGGAGATTCTGGAGGTAATGTCCAAACAGGCTGTACTGTTGTAACTGCCAATCGCATGTCTGTGGAGCACTTGGAGAACATGTTAAGACAGCAGTACAATCATGATTTTAATGAAAGAACATGTGATGAACTACTGGAGATGTCAAGAGAGGACATAAAATTCATGAACATTTTAAAGAACACAACAGAGCTACAAAACGGACATTATTGTATTGACTTACCTTTCAGAGCAGAAGATCCTGTTTTTCCTGACAACCGCTGCATTGCATTACAGAGACTTCAAAGCTTGAGGAGAAGATTTATTAGAGACATTGCATTTTAAAGAGAATACACAGACTTCTTGAACAACATGCTGGAGCAAGGCTATGCCGAAAGAGTACCCATGGATGAACAGGCTTTAGAGGATGGAAAAGTGTGGTACATTCTCAACCATGGTGTATATCACCCCACCAAAGTAAAGCTCCGTGTTGTAATTGACTGTGCATGTACATATAAAGGAACATCACTTAACAGTGAACTTCTGCAGGGCCCAGATTTAACCAACTCGCTTATCGGGGTCCTCCTTCGGTTCAGAGAAGAGCCTGTTGCTGTTATGGCTGACATCCATGCCATGTTCCATCAGGTTTTGGTTCCACACAAACATGTCAACTTTCTGCGCTTTGTCTGGTGGCCTAATGGAGATGTTAATAATGAACCGCAGTAATACAGAATGAGAGTGCATTTATTCGGAGCTGTATCCTCACCAAGCTGCTCTAATTATGCTCTGAGAAGAACAGCAGAGGACAATGCATGTGAGTACTCTCTTGATGTCATTAATACAGTTTAATGCAACTTTTATGTGGATGACTGTCTTAAATCTACAGCCATAGAAGATGATACATACAACTGATACATGGACTGGTTTCACTCTGCAAAATGGGCGGTTTCAATCTTCAAAAATGGGTCACTAACAGTCGGGAAGTGTTGGCGTTAATTCCAAATGGCATTAGAGCAGCAGACACAAAGGAAATGGATTTGGACCGGGATCAGCTTCCCCTAGAAAGGGCACTTGGGATGGAGTGGTGTGTTGAAGGCGACACGTTCAGCTTCAGTACTGCAGTGCAGGAGCGGCCACATACCAGGAGGGGTATCTTATCTGTGGTGAGTTCTCTTTATGATCCACTTGGGTTTTTGTCCTCTTTTGTTATCCCAGCCAAGTTGTTGTTGCAGGAGCTGTGCAGGATGAACTTAAAGTGGGACGAGCCGATACCATCTGAGCTCTCTAAACGCTGGTCTGAGTGGCTTACTGGCCTCCAGCGTATGAGTGGATTTAAAGTGGAGCGATGTATGAAGCCTCAAAGTTAGTTTTGGTACCCCTGCAAAGGCGGCGCTCCATCATTTTTCAGATGCCAGTCAGGTTGGGTATGACACAGTCTCCTACTTGAGGCTTGAAAATACTGACAGTGATGCATATCTCATTTGTTGTAGGAAAAGCTAGAGTTGCACCTTTGAAACAGGTCACCATTCCTCGCCTTGAGCTTGCTGCAGCTGTGCTGGCTGTTCGTGTGGATAAGATGTTGTTGAGAGAATTTCAGTTACAACTTGAAAGGTCATTTTTTTGGACTGACAGTACTACTGTCCTCAAGTACTGTCACTTTACTGTTAGCACTTTTACTTGTCTCCTAGGAGATCTGCACTTTTGTACTGTTCTTATGCACTTTTGTACGTCGCTCTGGATAAGAGCGTCTGCTAAATACCTGTAATGTAATGTAAGTACATCTTAAATGAAACAGGACGCTTCCACACTTCTGTTGCCAACAGTTTCAGTCATTAGAGAAGCGACAGATATGCAGCAATGGAGATATGTGAACACCAAAGACAACCCTGCTGATGAAGCATCTCGTGGGCTGACTGCTGAGGAGTTTATGACGCATGGAAAGTGGCTGAAGGGCCCTGAGTTTCTGTCTTTACCTGCAAGTGAGTGGCCAGTATTTGACATTGATCCATCTTTAGTTTCTGTTGATGATCCAGAGGTAAAGAAGGAGCCAAGAGTGAATGTCATTGTTAAATACAGTCACACTTCCACAGATCACCTCATCCATTATTTTTCATCTTGGAGGAAGCTTAGAACATCAGTGGCCTGGCTCCTACAGCTAAAACAGTGTCTTCTGCTTTGAGTCAGAAAAGGAAGGAACTTGTGGCTAGCCGAAGTGACAAAGTGGACCAGGAGTTAAAAGGGTTTAAAGCCGTATTTGGAAAATCCAGCTTGATCCCTGAACACTGTGACAAAGCTGAAAGAGCAATGGTCCATTATGTACAAAGGCAAAGATTCAGCAGTGAAATTGCATCCCTAATACAAGGCTCAAAGAATGTGTCCAAAGACAGTCCCCTGTATCGTCTTGATCCCTTCTTGGGAGATGGCACACTCAGAGTTGGTGGTCGCTTGTCTAGATCTGCACTGCCATTGGAAGTAAAGCATCCTGTGATCCTATCAAAAGATCTACATGTATCCCAGCTGATATTACGTCACATCCATCAACAACTTGGACATGCTGGCCGGAATCACCTGCTGAACAAGTTAAGACAGAAATATTGGATCATTAATGCCAATTCTGCAGCCAGAAGAATCATTTCTGAGTGTCCGGTATGCAGACGATACAGAGGAAGGCTAGGTGAGCAAAAGATGTCGGACCTGCCTAAAGAGAGAGTTTTGCCAGACAAGGCGCTGTTTACAGATGTGGGAGTGGATTAGTTTGGACCACTTGATGTGAAAAGAGGACGAGCCGTTCTGAAAAGGTTTGGGGTAATTTTCACCTGTTTGAGTAGCTGTGCTGTACATCTTGAAGTGGCACATTCTCTCGATACTCTTGCATAAATGCTGTGAGAAGATTCATTTGCAGAAGGGGCAAGCTTAAGGTCAGACAATGGCACAAATTTTATTGGGGCGAAGAAGGAACTAAAACAAGCACAGGCTGCTTTAAACCAATCAAAGCTGGAGAGTACCTTTGTCCAAGAGGAGGTAAAGTGGAGCTTCAACACCCCAGTGGCCTCACATGAAGGTGGCGTCTGGGAGCGTCTGATATGCTCAGTACGAAGTGTACTTACCTCTGTTGTTGGACAGCAAACTCTGGATGAGGGCCTGCAGACTCTGTTTTGTGAGGTGGAGGCAATATTGAATGATCCTAATGATCCTAATGATTTAGAAGCACTCACTCCTAACCACTCCTTTCCCTGTTAAAAGAGAAACCTACTTTTCCACCAGGTTTGTTTAAACCATCTGATGTGTACATTAAGAGAAGGTGGAGGCAAACGCAGTATATTGCTGAGCTCTTCTGGAAAAGGTGGACATCAGAATACCTACTGGTGATGCAAGAAAGACAAAAATGGGTGAGACCGAAGTGGAGCTTCTCTCCGGGAGATGTTGTCATCATTGCTGATGCCACAGCGCCAAGAGGGTCCTGGATGACGGGCAGAGTTTTGAGCACCACAGCTGATTCCAAAGGCTTAGTCCGTTCTGTGAGGGTTCAGACTAAGACCAGTATTTTGGAGAGACCTGTTACCAAGCTCTGTCTCCTCCTTGAGGCTGTCACCTGAAAGTATACCTCAGTTCCTCTCTCTCTCTCTCTCTCTCTCTCTCTCTCTCTCCTCTCTCCTGTCTCCTCTCTATCTATTTGATTTGTTTCAGGGAACCAAGAAGAAGAAGAAATCCTGAAGATTTTTGTAGCGAAGGACATAGATTGGGGAAATTGCTCCCTTATGCTTATGCTGTAAGTAATTGTGGGTTTCATGTTCACAATTAGGGGCTGGGTTGTTGGAGCTATTTGTGGTTTAATTTTCTTTAGTATTAACATCCTTGGTTTATATAATATTACAATTATTATTATTATTATTATTATTTTGCTCGTTGTTAATGTTAAATTGGGTTAATATTTCTTTAGTATTTATTGTGTTTTCCATTATGGAAGTTTGGTTAATGCTTACGTTCTTTGAATGGGCCGTCAGGTGCCTAATTTGCATATATAGGTCAAGTGGGATGGGTCTGAGAGGGCATCGTGGGCATATGGTTTTTTACCAGGGATCAGAGAGGGTGCATGCTGACTTGGCTGGCTGTATCTTGCTGACAACGGTGAATAAACCAACCCTAAGCCACCAGGGTTGCTTACGCATTAATTTTAAAACAGTGATTAAGATTAGACATATTACATTTGTACAATCTAAATGGCTGTTTTAAAATTAATGCGTTCCGCACTGATGAATATTTCTAAATCCTAGTCAGACTTGGTATCATATTAGAAAAATATACAATATGTTCATTCAGAGGAACAGGAGGGAACAGGTCTCAAACAGTGTTTTACAACGCCCTCCAGAATCATTGGCACCCCAGGTGAAGATGTGCTAAAAGCCTTCAAATGAATTCTATTTTTATTGCAGAAGCATACTCTCACACTGAAAATTGTAGAAAAATGTAACCTTCATCTCAAGTGAATTTTAATGGAAAAAAATCCCTGACGAAGAAATAGTAATTTTTCATAAAATCACCTGTCCCACAATTATCGGCACCCCTAACAATTCCTGGGAATTAAATGTAATTGAAGTATTTCTGTCATTTCTATGGTAGTTTACAAAGTTGATCAGAGTATCTAGGAACATTTAATTAGTACTTCATCACTTTCTATTTCCCTGGGGTATAAATATGATATGACACAGAGGCCATTTCTCTTATCCACTCTTCAATATGGGAAAGACAAAGGAACACACCATTCAAGTAAGGCAGATGTGTGTCGACCTTCACAGGTCAGGCAATGGCTACAAGAAAAAAGCCACTCGCCTGCACCTGCCCATATCTACTGTCGGAGGAATCATTAAGAAGTTTAAAACAACTGGAACAGTGGTAAACAAGCCTGGACGAGGACGCAACGTTATTTTGCCACCACGCACAGTGAGGAGGAAGGTGAGAGAAATAAAAAGTTTTCCAAAGCTCACTGTTAAAGAATTGCAACAAATGATAGCATCTTGGGGTCACAAAGTCTCCAAAACAACCATCAGGCGCTATCTACATGCCAACAAGCTGTTTGGGAGGCATGCATGGAAAAAGCCTTTTCTCACTCACAATCATAAACGCAAACGTCTGGAGTTCGCGAAGCAGTATTAGGACTTCAGCTTGGACCATGTGCTTTGGTCAGATGAGACCAAGATTGAGCTTTTTGGCAACAAACACTCTAAGTGGGTTTGGCGGAACACAAAAGATGAGTATGCAGAAAAGCACCTCATGCCCACTGTGAAGTATGGGGGAGGATCGGTGATGCTGTGGGCCTGTTTCTCTTCCGAAGATGGGTCGTCACAGGGTTTTTCAGCAAGATAATGACCCTAAACATGTGGCCAAATCTACGCAGAAATGGTTCACCAGACATAGAATCAAGCTCCTCCCATGGCCATCTCAGTCCCCAGACCTCAACCTGATTGAAAACCTGTGGCGTGAGCTGAAGAGGAGAGTGCAGAGGAGAGGACCCAGGTCGCTGGATGATTTAGAGAGATTGTGCGAAGAGGAATGGTCGAAGATCCCTCTTTCTGTATTCTTCCATCTTGTGAAACATTATAGGAGAAGATTAGGTGCTGTTTTGTTGGGAAAAGGGGGTTGTACAAAGTATTAACATCAGGCGTGCTAATAATTGTGGCACACATGATTTCATGTATAAGAATTACTTCTTAATGTGAGATTTTTTCCCACTGAATAAATGCACTTGTATTAAAGGTTGGATTTTCCTCTTTTTCATTGTGGTCCGATATTATTTAGAAAAAACCTGAATTTATTAGAAGCTAAAGAACACATCTTAACCAGGGGTGCCAATAGTTATGGAGGGCACTGTAGTTTGTCCATATGTGATACAGTAAGTCTATTCATAAGATCATACATGTACAGGTGAAACACTGAAATGCTTCTCTGGACAGCACCACAGTCTATAAAATTCCTTTTGAGAATCTCATTGAATAACAAATGCATACCCCATGGGATACTTTTAATAATAAATAATAATGGATCAATTTTATATAGCACTTTTCTGGGCACTCAAAAACACTTCACAAGGATACATTATTTATTCACTCACACATTCACGCTCTGATGGTGGTAAACTACATTTTTGTAGCCACAGCTATCCTGGGGCAGACTGACGGAAGCGTGGCTGCCAGTATGCACCTACTGCCCCTCTGACCACTACCAAACATTCACACACAGCCATACAGGAGTGTCCTCTTATTGCATGTTTTGTGAGAGGGAAAACCGGAGTACCCGGAGGAATCCCACACGAACACGGGGAGAACATGCAAACTCCACACAGAGAGGCCAGATTCGAACCCACAACCTTCTTGCTGTGAGGCAGTAGTGCTAAACACTTTGCTACACATCCTAAGGATTCTCTCGTATTAAAGTGTACAACAGGTAAAGAGCCATATTGAACCTTCTATTATTAAAAAAAAAAAAACCTTGCAGATTTTCAAGTTATAGAGCTTAGGGTTGGTAAATTTGGATAATACTTACAAGCATAAAAGTTATGCATTATGCAAAATTCTTGGTGTGTCCACCCTGGATTTTCTCCCTGCTAAAGTACCCACCCTGGAATTCAAGGCTGCCCTACTACCATCCATCCTGGAATTCCAGAGGTCTCGAAAGGGGGGACGGTACAGATTTTTTTTGTGAATGCCCAATGTTTACTGACCTTAACTAAAAGTTGATTATTTTGCTAGGGTGTGGGGCACTTGCTCTCTCCAAAATTGTGGTATCCCTGGGGTACTGCTTGTGTATCTTGGCCACGACCCCTCAACAATCTCGCAAATTCCCCTTCCCCCAAATAATTCTATTCCCATAACTTATGGGAATTCTATTACACAAACTTATGTTTGTGTAGCTTAGTTCTGGTCGATCATGTACAAAAATAGTATAGCTTTTTAGCTTTGGGACCCCCTTTCAAAAATTTCAGGATCCACCTGCACTAACACAGTGATGCATAATAAATTTCAAAACATAGCTGCATCCATTTATTATACATCGAAAATTTTACCTACGATTCTAAATTCCCTTTCTCGTCGGACACTTGCCTTTGTTAAATTGCAACTGTATTTTTAAATTCCAACCATTTCTTGAGCCGTTCCTTTGGTGTATGCAAATAAGTTATTTCCAGCATGTCCCTTAGTGCTCACGTGGCTGTAAAGAAGGCCCCAAAAAGATGCTGTCGACTTGAACATCTATAGTGCATTTCATCTCGGTAAAATAGCCACCAACGATGCCTCCATCAACGAGAGGGATAAAAGAAGGCAAGCTACAGTCGTTAGTGATTTCAAATGTGCTCCGAGTCTGCAGAAGTTTAGCGAGAGGTAGCCTTCTGAGGTATGTGAACGAGCGATTTCAGGGCAGGACAAAAATTATCGCATCACTCTAAAGGACCACGAACGATTCCAGTTGCGGAAATCAAATTTAAAACCGAAGTTCTCATAAAAAAAATCCACTGCAAGTTTGATTTGTGTGGTAGGCATCCACAAAGATAGGATTTGACAACTTGAAAACCTTGAACTTTGATGTCTTGGACGATGTTTAGAGATGCCAAGGCTTACGTCGATTGCGTGTTTCTCCTCTTAGTGACATTCACGTCTCTGTGCCTTAGTCAGCAATTATTCAATCAAAGAGCACCTAGGAAATTCACTCGCGGAATTCAAGTCATTATGCATCAGGTTAATCAGTTTCACATGCATTACGGTGGATTTCCCCACTAATGACACGGAAATCGATTATGACACAGGAATTCTCAGGCTTGTCTTTACTGAGGGATTAAAAGCAATGGAATTGCATGAAAACTTTTCAAATTGTCTTATTTCATTAAAACAATTTAAACGATCATGAAACACATGCGTTTTTTCCAATCCCTGAGTAAAGAGAAGCACGGGAAGTTCGGAGTCATAATCGCTTTCCATGTTACTTGTGATGAGGTGCCCCTTTACACAAGTGAAACGGAAACTTCAATGCACAAGGATTTTAATTCCGCATGAGAATCTCATTAAGCATTCAATGAATAATTACGGACTACAGCGAATAAGCCTAAAAAATGCGTAAGACATACGCCGAATGTGTGACACTTGACATCTCTGAGTTTAGTGAATATACCAGTTCATTGAAATCAGGTGGTTTGCATTTTAATGAGGTCCTTTTGAGCTCTGTGAACAAGTGCTTACCGTACAGCACAGCCCGCGCCTATCGGAAATCACGCCCACTTCCGCAATTCGGAAGCCGTTGACACCAATGGGCCACTTTGCGCAGCTGAGTTGCGCGAAGCGGAATGGACCGTTCTCGATGATTTTTCGAAAGGTCAGACATTTGAAGAATTCGACTACGTATTGTCAGCACATCTGAATTCAATTAACATGTGCAGTAAAGCATTTTACTTGATTATCCACTTCATGACTGTAGAGATATTTTACTTTTACGGAAAAAAATTAGTAGGGTACTAGCTAGGTACAGTCAGAGTCCCTTTATAGTTAGCGACACAGTTACTAGCGCTAACCATGAGCAGCAGCTCCATTCTCTCAATGTCATTGCATCCAATGTCGTGAAATTAGAGGAAAAAAATGCTTCTTAAAGTGATACTTTTTTTGCGGAGTGGGAGTGAATTTTTTGAGAAGTAACATTAATATAACATCAGACTGACAATAGTAGTGGAGGTGAATTGAGGTTTTCTTTGAGTACAAGGTAGCTAATGTTTGTTAGTATAATAATAAAATTTACGTTACGCGATGAGAAATAAGAGAGCCATCGTTTGCTGTGATACATAGCTATTAATATTGATCGAAGGAGCGATTTTTTTCCCTGTAAACAGTAAAAAAACTGGGACTCACTATGACATATCAGTTTTATTAACCTACCATAAAACTAGAAAAATGGCTGAACACAAAATTTGTAATTTTACCACATGATACAAATACTCATTAAACCATCAATTGTTCAGATAATTAAACACACAAGACATGAAATGAAAGCTGAAAATATGCCAAACCATTTACTTTTTAAATAATGTCTCTGTCTTAATTGTGTCTAAAGATATGCTTGAGTAAAGTATGGCACCGTATATAAAATAAGCACTCGTATCACAATACATGATCACGGAAGTTAACTTTTTTCTTCATAACTCTCCATAATATTGGCTATTATACCATGGTCTGAGTGAATACTTTTTTCTGATTGGCTGGCAGGTATGCGTTAAAACCGTGGAACCGCACAGGTAGTTCGGCTATGGTCGTTTCACCATTCGAAATTCATCCACAAGCCAACTTGTAACCCTAGCAACGTTAAACGTGGTATTCGGCTGGGTACAATGGAAACCTAGCTGCTAATTTATCTCCAGTAAATTTAGCGGCGTCATACAAGTTGCGTCCAGCGGGGCGGTTAACTATTGGTACTCGAGCAATAATGACCGGAAATATTATAGGAGCGAAGTAATCAGGCTTTATCCATTAAACGATTGTAACTGTGTACGGTTACAAAGGAAGCTAACATGTCCACTTCATGTATCAGCGACTGCTGACAGTTCGCTAGCTACGTGCTATGCCAGCAGACTGATTTCAGCTCGCTGACTCTACCGAAACCGTCATAAGTTCATTGTAATTGTGGGTAGCAAGTTAGCTACAGTCCGCATAATCGCGCATAATGTTGGGTTATGCATAATCTCCGTTTCAGATTAATGCTGCGATTTGATATTGCTGGCAAATGACCATGGTATAAGCGGGATAATCAACTCGAAGGTGAGCATTCCACGGTTTTAATGCACTTCGCGGAGGCAACCACCCTCCGCTTTGCGTCGGGTGGTTATTTGCCTCTGCGTCGTGCATTAAAACCGTGGAATGCACGCCTTCTCGTTAATTATCCCTGACATATTTATACAAAAAAAAGCTGAAAGAACATTTGGCAAGTAATTATATTACCTGGCATCAGGTGTGTAACATGATTGGCTATAAAAGGGATGTCTTAGAGAGGCTGAGTCTCTCAGAAGTAAAGATGGCCAGAGGCTCTCCAACCTGTGAAGGCTTGGGTAAAAAAAAAATTGTGGAATACTTTAAAAATAATGTTCCTCAATGTCAAATTGCAAAGGCTTTGAAGGTCTCATCATCGACAGTGCATAACTTCAAAAGATTCAGAGAAGCTGGAAAAATCTGTGCGTAAGGGACAAGGCTAAAGTTTTTTATTGGATGCCCGTGATCTGCGGGCCCTCAGACGCCACTGCATCACTCACCGGCATGATTCTGTCATTGACATTAATAAATGGGCCAAGGAATACTAATAGAAACCAATGTCTGTAAACACAGTCCGCCGTGCCGTCCACAGATGCCAGTTAAAACTCCATCATGCAAAAAGGATGTGAGGGTGCGATCAGGAGCCAGTCACGAGAACCAGGCATTGCAGTAGAACTTGCTTTATTAATAAAGGGGGAGGACCCCCGCAGGGCAGAAGGCAAAAGTACAAAGTCCACACTCCAAAAATCACAATCCAGTTGGGCAAAAATAGAATCAAAAACCAGGGCAGTAATCGTAGTCGGACAGAAATGGGTCTGGTTCACAGGAATAAGTATGAGAGAAGCAAAGCCAGAATCCAATGGGCGTAATCCAAATCATAACCAGGGCAGCAAACATAGATCTCGTGGTCGGGCAGAAAAAGGTCGAAACAAACAGATGCAACAATCCAAAATCCTAAAGGCAAAAAATCGAAAGGTCGGGCGGTCCAGTCAGAAAGATAAATCACTATGAATCAAGGCGAGAGAAGCGTGGCGCAGGAAACAAGGAAGAACGATCTGATAGAGAATGATGTGAAAAGACACCTAATATACACTTCCAGGGAGATCACAAGGTAAGAAACACAGGTGCACACAGTCAGACTGATTACAAGGGAGCAGCACATGAGGGAAAACCTAATCACATGGAATTTGGCAGAAGCCAAAACGTGGACAGGGATCACGGGACAAACCTATACAAAGACATACAGCTCCAGTTACAGAGTTCTACCGTGCATAGTTAATAGAGAAGGGACAGCGTGATTAGATGTGGAGCTTCCACAGAAAATGCAGGAAAGGAAATCAGGGAGAGACAAGAGGCGGAGACTAAAACAGGGCGAGTGCTGATGGCTTGTTAATCAATTAGTAAGTGAAACTATACAATCTCTTGGTGATTGTTAGTAAGTTAGTATTACATACAATGTTAGTGTGTGTTAGTAACTCTTAGCGAAAACAACAAACTGTTAGTATGGTTAATAAGATATAAAAGTAAGGCGAAGTAAGCAAACAAGATCGGAAGGAAGATTGAAATCCAGAATCCAATAAATCACCCAAAGAGTGACACGCAGGACTGGGCTGTGTGCAATGACAAGATGAAAGACCAGACGGGGGAGACAAGGTGCAATGCATGACGGAAAACAGAAACCGGAATGTGACTATGGCAAAATGCAAAACGTGGAAAAGAATATACTAAGACAAAACATGCATAAACCAATACTAACAGAACACAATACATATTCTAAGAATAGTCAGATTTACCAAATATCAAAATACACAAAAGTCAGTCAGAATAAACAAGGCATGAACATGGTCAAGGCAGAACAGAACATGAGCAAAAAGCAGAATCACAAAAAAGGAAGCCATTGTTGAGCATGATCCAGAGGCGCCGCCATGTTCTGTGGGCCAAGGCTCATTTAAAATGGACTGTAGCAAAGTGGCGAAGTGTCCTGTCCAAATTTGCAAGTCCAAAGTCCAAATTTGACATTCTTGTAGGAAATCATGGGCGTTGTGTCCTCTGGGCTAAAGAGGAGAAAGACCACCCCTCCTGTTACCAGCGTTCAGTTCAAAAGCCAGCATCTCTGATGGTATGGGGATGCATTAGTGCATATGCTGAGGGACACTTGCATGTTTTAAAAAGCACCATGAATGCTGAAAGGTTTATAAAGGTTTTAGAGGAACATATGCTCTCCTCCAGATGACATCAATTCCAGGGAAGGCCTTGTGTATTTCAGCAAGACAATGCAAAACCACATACTGCAGCTATTACAACAGCATGGCTTTGTTATAGAAGAGTCCATGTGCTGAACTGGCCTGTCTGCAGTCCTGATCTTTCACCGATTGAGAAAATTTGGCACATAATTCAACAAAAAGTCCATCAAAGGAGACCCAAAACTCTACAGCAGCTGGAAGCCTGTATAAAACAAGAGTGGGATCAAATTCCAATGGCTAAACTCAAGAAACTTGTCTCCTCAATGCCCAGATGCCTCCACTATGTGTTAAAAAGAAAAAGGGATGCTTCACCATGGTAAACAGGCCCCTGTCCCAACTTTTTTTTTTTTAGACCTGTACCAGCCATCAAATTTGAAATGAGCTCAGTTTGTGGATAAAATTGTAAAATTTGTCAGTTTCAACATTCGCTATGTTATCTCTGTTCTATTGCGAATAAAATACTGGCTGGTGTGATTTGAAAGTTATTGCATTTTGAAACAAAGTATACAATTTATACTTTGTCCCAGCTATTTCGGAATCGGGGTTGTATGTTTTGGATTGATGATTAATAGAGAGGGAAGCTGGAGGACCAAACAGAAGACTGAAAACAACATATTGGCTAAATTGTCCAAAAAATGTTGGAAATGGAAGCATAGAAGTGCGGAATGCTTCTGAATACCAAAAATATTGGTACATCTGTAACTGATGCCACGTGCCATATTTTGTTAAACATCAGCAGCCAAAGGTGTTCATCACAACTAATTAAGTTCACTAACTTCAGTTGGGAAACAAAGACCACACCTCATCTCTCACCACAATTAGGAGCTCCATCATCACCACATATGTTGCGAGCTTCCTCCAAGACCCCATAAAGCTACAAATGTGCCATGGATTCACCATTTTTTAGGATAATCCATCATACATTTTACACTTTTACTAAGATGACATACTGCATGTGTTACTTTTGTATTCATGTGGGCCTGATAAAAATGAAACTGATAAAGACTTGAGGTATAAGACCAATAATTTTGCTGAGACTCCAAGAAATGTATTGCATTTCCACACCAAAAATTGTAGAGGTGCTGACAACGGAAAAAACAAAAACTATATGAAAAGAAGCAGTCGCACACTCAAGGCCACGATGCAGTAAGTTTAATTCATAACATAACAAAATACAATGGTTGGTTATGTATTAAACTTACTGTATGGTGGCCATGAGGGTGCGACTGCTTCTTTTTATATTGCATTCAATATGAGCCACATTTGTTTTATCTCATTTGTTCAAGTCTGCATATAAAACGGGGTGTACGGTGAAAGTCGCTCGATGCATTTTGTGGCCAATAATAAGTAGACAGGATGAATATGAGAGGATCTCTAACTTGAATGCACATTATGGAAGATGTTGCCATCATTGTAAAACAAACATGAGCACATACTTAGTGAAATCTTGAAAAATATGTGGTGATGGTCAAAATTCCATTAAAATAGGGAGGAAAGTCGAGTTCATCGCTCCTGTTTGCACCTTGCAACTCTCCTGGCCAGCTCAAAGTATAAGCTGGCAGCTCTCAGTTTAGGAATGGGAAGGACGTATTTCCTCCCAAGCTAGCTGCCACCTCACAGTACCAGCTCCCGTCTCGCAGTATTAACTCCCACCTCACGCTAGTTCACTAGCGAGGCTCACTCCTCCCAGTTAAGGAGCACACTCGCTCTCTTATCCACATCACCGGAATAACTGTTCATGTTTCATGTTTGTACTTAATCCCCCTGCGATCGGAGCATCCCCGCGCAGCACAGCAAACCATCCGAGAGGCTAAATACAAGGACAACGTGGAGGAGAGGGCACAGACATGCCATTCATGTTTTTGAGTTTATTCAAGATTTCCTTTTCATGAAGTAATTGCAGTATATAAGTGCAAAATCAAAAGATACAAGATACATCAGTGTCTATATGTGTATAATGATATGAATGTGTGTTTTAATGTGTCCTGTACTCGGTGTGTTCAATGAACCCTTTTCAGAACATTTCTGTACATTCAAGTTTAAGATGAATTTATACCTTCTTTGTGCAAAAAGTCAACAACAAAGTTCTTTGAATTTATGCATCAATGTATAGTAATAATTGCAGGGGTGCATAAGAATTGTAACTATTTTTTTAATAAAATTTCAATTATTTGCGATGCATTTTCTAAGATACCACACTTAGCATTATTAGCTGCTGCTGGTAATCCAGTGACTCATTGTACTGTCAGTTTATAATCACTGATTGACACCTGTCGGTCTTCTGTCTTCTCTGAAAGTCACAAAGATTAAATTGAATTGATCACTAAGGTCCTCAATTACCTTGGGATAATTAAAACCACAAACAATTAAAGAAATGGCAAAATCAAACCAAATTTTGAAACCTACCTTTCCCTCTCTCTGCATTTATCAACACATTAGGATGGGATTAGACTTGCATTGAAGGCAAAATGAAAAACAAAAAATTTAAAGCAATCACCAACAGGAACACTCTTTAAAATGACAAAAACTTGTTTTAGCAATTTGATTATTTTACTACTCTAAAGGCACTAAAACTGCTTGAGTAGTGCATATATTGGGTGCAAATGTTCATCATTCTACCGTAAAATGTAGCTTTTTTTGCAGTCGTTTAATGTAGATGTCGCTTACATTAGATGGCTAACATTAACTCAAGCCTAACATATGTCAACAAGACAGAAATAACACTATTTACTGACTACGGATTATCAAAAATTGCAGGTAGCTCTCTATCTTGCCTACTTGACATACGCATTGAAATTGACCGACAATAACCTCCTGGAACTATTTGCAGTTTCCATGAACCACGTGACAATCAAGAATTTTGGACTTCTGTTGATGCGAGTCTCACTTTACACGGCTCTGCCTTTGAGGCTTCCATACTGGCGAAGTGGCCGTGGTTTCACCTTAACTGGGTTGGAAAAACGATAGGCGTGGCGAGGAGGATTGCAAGGTGCAAACAGGAGAGAGATGAACTCAACTTTCCTCCCTATTTTAATGGAAGTTCGACCATCACCACATATTTTGTATGTGCTCATGTTTGGTTTATGATGATGGCAACATCTTCCATAATGTGTATTCATGTTAGAGATCCCTCTCATATTCATCCTGTCTACTTATTATTGCCCACAAAATGCATCGAGCGGATTTCACTGTACACCCCATTTTCTATACACGCTTTATAGTGTACTACTGTACCTAGCTAGTATCCTACCCTAATATTTGTCCGCAATCATGAAGTGGATAATCCAGTAAAACGCTTTACTGCACGTGTTAATTTAATTCATATTTTCTGACAATACATAATGTAATTCTTCAAACGTCTTACCTTTTGAAAGATCATCATGAACGGTCCATTCCGCTTCACTCAACTCAGCCTCGCAAAATGGCCCATTGGAGTCAACAGCTAAATTCAGTGCATGAGATAGTGTTAGCACAGTGCTTCACTCAGTTTCTCTCAGAAAGAGCATTATCAAAAAACCTGCTGCTTTACATAGGATATATGATTATTTTTACAAAACTGAATTGTGATTAAATTACAATTTGAAAGCACCTCAAAATAAATTCCCATAAAGGGAGTTTTTAGGAAGAAATGTAAAAAGAGCAGGCTCACATTTTAACCTAGCAGTTGCTGCTGGAAACTTCTGGAAGAAATTTACTTGCTGCTTAGTCCTAACTTTACTCACTGCAGTGATTTTCTCTCACTCTGATTACAGCTGATCTTCTCTCCCTCTCATACAAGATCACATAGTTTTACAGAAGATCCAACATCCCCAATCTCAAACCCAGGATAGAGGGGCTGAGTGAATGTGGTCTGGACTCTGTGCAGGAGGGTCATTGTGTCAGAGACGCTGTAGAAGGACAGAGTTCCTGCCCTGTGATCCAGGTACACTCCTAGTCTGGAGGAGGAGGGAACAGGGATTTCAGTGCCCTTATTATTGTGCCAGAAAAAGAACTCGGAGGGAGAGCAGACCAAAGTCCAGGATTTCTCATTACATCCTAGACGACAGTCATCGTCCTCTGCTTTCCTGCTGATGTCTTTATATGACACTGCGATAAAAACCCCATCCCCACTCTACTCAGCCTCCCAGTAACAGCGTCCAGACAGACCCTCTCTGCACAGCACTTGGTCCCAGTATTCAAATCTCTCTGGATGATCAGGATATGACTGGATCTGTCTCACACGGGTCACCTCTCTGTTCCCCTCAGACAGACAGAGATAATTATTTGCTGTGTTTGGGTCCAGTGTGGGCTGACAGGAACCTGAGGGAGGAGAGTTTTACTTATGACATTAGGCCAAGTTAGTCTGTGCATGAGTGTTTAATAGGAAACATAATTGCATGATGCACGGTAATAAATTGACTAAATTTAACACTTAAATTAATGAATTGTCTCCTTGTTATTGTAACTGTAAGTAGAGTTATCTGCGTATGTAACTGTGGTTTACGGTAAACATACACGTAACCTCTGTTATAAACTGATTGTAAAATTACAGTTGAAATAACTGGCAAAAAAAGGTGCAAGTTCATAAGTGTGCTTCTGTAGAAGATTTTTCAAACAAAAGAGAAATTATTTTATTGTTTTTTTTTAATACAAAATACCACATTTTCATATGTCCATGGAGTGAAAAAGAAATCTGGTTGTGTGTGTGAGTCTGTGCACATATGGAAGATAATTAATCAATAAGCTCAAGAATAAATGGGATGCCCTCTGTAATTAAAGGAGGTGACAGCACCTCGGCAAAGCATATTTCAGTGGAAAGTGAAATTCTTGAACTGTCTAAAACGCATAGTTTTATCAATTTTAATTTGGTAATGATCCAGTTCCATTTTTAAACCGAAAAGTCTTCAAATCGGCGTCAATACCAGGGGGCAGACATTTTTACTTGGGGGATCTAAGGCTGCGTACAGAATGCACACTTGTCCACTGGCTCACTCACTTTCTATGTTGTTTTCAATGTAGATCATTCACTACAGAGTGCCTTATAGAGCGGGTGAGTGTGCATTTCAAATGCATTATCCATTCAAACGCCAATTCCCCGGTGCTTGTGCTTCAGTTATTCTCTTACGTGACGTCAGTTGTTCTCTTTCCTTTCATTCAGGCCATGGAGTATTTCAGAGGGCCTTCAGTAAGCTCTCCCTTTTTGGCTTGGCTGCCCCCAAACTGTTTTTGTTTAAGCTGACCTGATTAACAATCAAACAATTTATCGACTGAGCGACCAAGACCAATGCAAGACCTGTTATTAGAAGTGGTAATGAAAGGTGAATTCCCATTGTCTAGATTTATATAATTGAACTGACATTGCAAATCCAAAGACCTTTACTAACTTTGCACATTTATTTTCGCCGTCCTTGGGATTGTCACACAGCTGTGCAACCTTACAGCGCTCTTTAGCCATGACAACATTCAAAATAAAGAACGGATTACCGCAGTCTCGCAAACTAATTTCCGCAAATCTGTGCTCCTTAACGAATGCTGAAATTATGAAGACATAGTGATATGTTTCATCGTCATTTATGTGCATAAGACGCCTCATAATTTTGTGGTGCAATATGTAACCATGCTATCAAAAGTAAATTAGACTGTCGTCGGTTTCAATTAGTCTGAGTAACTGTGGCCAATTAGGAGATGTAAACTGCGAAAGGTTCAAGTTATTATGTGTTTTTAAAGGTGACGTTTCCGAAGATCAAATTCAAAATCAGAAGTAAAAATGTCTGCCCCCTGGTATTGAAGCCAATTTGAAGACTCGCTGGTTTAAAAATGCGTCGCACTGGATTATTACCAAATTAAAAATGTATTAAATTATGGGTTTTACACACTTCAAGTATTCTACTTTCTGCTGAAATATACTTCGCCGAGGTGCTGTCTCCTCCTTTAACATCAGAATGTCTAATAGTGTGCAAATTTAAATAATTCCACAGCTTTTAATGACCAAATTTCCAATGGTCATATTTACATTTGTGCAAAAATCCAGAAACCACCTGCCTTGTCAGCTCATTGGAACTACATTGTTTGATTCTCATTGTCAAAGAAATAGAGCACTGGCTGGATTTAGTCCTGACAGAGACACGAGACACACAGAGACCGTGTGTGTGTGTGTGTGTGTGTGTGTGTGTGCGCGTGTGCGTGTGCGTGTGTGTGTGTTTCTCAGCTAAGAAATTGAAAGCAATTATTTACATTGTGAGAAATCCTCTCTGGTCCAGGGCTCACCAGTCTGAACTTCTTTCACTGCAGTAACAGAGTGACAGAGGAAAGAACAGAGAGAGTGATGAGGATGGAGGACAGGATTCATTATTAATTATTTACAGGAAAAGTGAGAACTTTTTTGCTCCATTACATACGATGCATAATTCATGAGACATAAGCTGGAAAAAAATTATTTTGTGACCTTAAGTTTATACACACCTGATTCAGTAATTTTGACCAGTTCCCCCTTGCACACGTCCTCCAGTCGCTCCCTCAGTTCAGAGACAGATTTCCTCACAGCCTCAAAAGAGATGTGTGGACTGATAGTGATGCTGGGTAAGTGTCCAGGTCCATGAGGGGCACAGAGAGACTGACAGCTCTGCAGAGATATGGGCTGAGATCAGTCTCAAATCAGAAAATCAGATCCTGCGCACAACCCCATTTCTAAAAAAGTTGGCAAACCATATTGTAAAGACTGCTACCACACATTATTTGATGTTATAATATTATTGAAAAAATACACTGTGATGACTTAAACAATGTCTGAAAATGTTGGCATAGTTGGCATATTCACAGTAGTAAGATCAAACTTTTAATCATACATTGAGTGTTTGGGCTCGAAGAAACTAGTTGGTTAGGTGTAGCAAGGGTAAGAATTTTCTCCCAATCCTCCATTATGCAAGTCTTCAGTTGAACGACTGCATGGGGCCTTTGTGAAATGCAGTATAGTCTGCTTCATAATTCACCGTACAGACTCATTTGGAGACAGAGCTGGATTACAGTTAAGCCAATCTAGCACCTCTGCGTCTCTGCTTATAAAGCCAGGCATTGCAGAGATCCATGCTGAGTGTGGTTTGGCGTCGTCTTGTTGGAAAACACAGGGGCCTTGGATTAGATGACATCTAGATGTCAGCATATCGTTACCTTAGTATTTTCAGGTTCTATCTGCCCAAGAAATGAAACTTGTAACACTGAGGTCACAATATGTTGCTCATTGATCCATACTCACAGTATCTACCTGCATTAAAGGTGTCCTCGAGCACATGCAAGTCACCCATACCATGTGCACTGACAAATGTTGCACTGTTATGATGAATCTATAAGGGCAGGGGCTGGTGCCAGATGTTGGAGAGTCTAATATGGTGCAGCTATTGAGTAAACATTTCTCATCCACCTATTGTGAGGCTAGAGAGGGAATATTTTGGGTGGAGAGTAACACTGATGTCTGGGGCTCCTGCTGATGGATCCATTAACTCTTGAACATTTTGGAGACACTTTACATCTCAAGAGTTGGTTTTACAAATCTGATGTTAATGTGGCCAAAATCCACTTTGGATTCATTCAACTTGACCTTTTAGGTATTTCATTGCTACCCTATCAACCCGAGATTCATGAAATGGTGAAGTGTAAGTCTGCTTGTAGAAGAAGAACAAACCTCACTATTTTGAATTATGGACACAGTGCAGACAGTCAGAGAGCCAGTGATGTTACCTGGAGGAAATGGATGTGATCCTCTGTGTGTGAAAGCTGCTCCAGCTC
Organism: Gymnothorax reevesii; assembly: GCA_029721435.1. Classification (NCBI taxonomy): domain Eukaryota; kingdom Metazoa; phylum Chordata; class Actinopteri; order Anguilliformes; family Muraenidae; genus Gymnothorax; species Gymnothorax reevesii. Next base: position 143,993,657 of record CM056575.1, read on the forward strand.
AGCGTCTCTCCTCCTCAGCTCAGCAATCTCCTGCTCCAGTCGCTCCAGGAGTCCTTCAGCCCGACTCACTTCAGCCTTCTCCTGATCTCTGATCAGCTCTTTCACCTCAGAGCACCTTCTCTCAATGGAGCGGATCAGCTCAGTAAAGATCCTCTCACTGTCCTCCACTGCTGCCTGTGCAGAGAGCTGTTAGGAGACACAGAGAGAGGAGGCTGTACATTTTAACTAGGCCTGTCACTCAGCTCTTACTGGGACCCCACACAGCCTGTTCCCCACAGTGTGTCTCAGTGGGATTGAGCCCCACAGGGCTGGAAAGTGGCCCAACACTGGGCTCCTCACTGGCTGACTGGAGGAGAGCCCTGACTGAGCCCTGAAATGGCTCTTCCAGCAGCAGCTGTTGTCTTCTCCTCTGGTCAGTACCCACCTTGAGTGACTGCACAGCCTGTCTCAGATCCTGCAGCTCCTTCTCTCTCTCCTGGATTCTCTGCTGGAATTTACTCTGTGTCGCCCCCAGCTGCTTCTGTGGTTAAAACATGTTCCAATAAAACTGCAGTGTGTTCCTAAATCACCACAAGATGGCTCATACTGGCATGTGAAATAAAAAAAGAAGTGATTTGAAAAGTCCATTCCCCTACGACATTATAAATGGTAAAACAAGAGATTTTTTGATGTTTTAATGTGACATTTAAAGTGATAGATGCAAGATTTTTTGGATTAAGAATTTTTCAAAGTAAAGAATTAGTCTGGCCTCCTGGACAGTGCAGAATAAAAGTTTGGTTTTTTTGCCACAAAAATTACATTTATTCGGATTGTTAGAATTTTATCATGTTTTTCAGGTCTGAAATGAGTCTGCTTATTTTGTTCAGCAATGATCTGCAACATCTAAAGCGGCTCTGAGCCAGTAGCCCTACAGCGTCGCAACTGTTTGATCTCCATAGCAGGATTCCTGCTGGAAAGTTAGGAATGTCAGATTACAGGTGTTTACATTCGGTTTCACCGCCACCTTAAAACGCTAAATTGCTATTAAGAAAGTCTGCTTTGGATTATAGTGGTTCAGAAACTAAAACAAGAACAAGTCCTGAGTAAATATCTGCACAGTTTTGGATAGTTGGTGTGAGCTAAAGGAGGAAAAATGCTGAGAAAATGCTGGCTAAAATATTGTGAGGTAACTTACATTCATTAGCGTACCAAAATCATGCACTAAGGTCAGCAAAGTAAGGTTCCTGCTGGTTTTTTTTTTCGACTTGGCTTGCACTAACCGTGAAAACAGTATAATTTATGTGAAAAAACCAAGAGAATTTGAATCCTGGATCATCCTTGCTTGCTAACTTTTCTGAGCCACTGGGAGGCGGTTATGTTTGTTAGTAGCCTGTAGCCTAATAGAATCCTGCCCTTCATACTGCTGATGGCATTGCAGTAGATTTGGACACTAATGTTGCTGTATATTTTGCTTCATAATGCACCAATTATTGCCAATCAGACAAATCAGGACTGCAGGCAGACTAATCTAGCATCCACACACCCTGCTTAGGCAGCCATACACTTAAAATCCAAGCAAAATATGATTTGGCATTATATTGCAGAAAAATGAAGGGATGTCGCTGGAGCAAAAGAAGTCTAGATGGTAGGATATTATGCTCCAAAATTCATACGCTTCTTTCTGCATTAAAGATGTGCCTGCAATTGTGCAAGTCCCCTTTGCCATGGGCAGCGACACCCCCGCATACTATGACGGATCATACCATGACACCAGTGTGGTTTTTGTACATGATGCTGATAACAGTTTGGCCAGTCCTTATCCTCTTTCATCCCAACAACACAGTGGTGGTATCTCCTAAAAAACACTCAAAATGGTGTTTTTATAAGCCCGCTCTCAAAAGCGATGCTATGTGATGGTGATGTCCGTCCGTGTGTCCATCCGTCCATTTGTAAAGTTATCCTTTGCCGCGCGATAACTTCAGTTCTTCTTGCCCGATCAATTTCAAACTTGGTACATGGGTTTGGCTTAGTGACCTCTAGAAGCCTATTGATTTTCGGCTCGATCTGGTGTTTGGTCCGGCAACCAGGGGACGCAATATGTTCACTATATGCTAGCGGGCGTATAACGCCACAACCTGCGTTGCTCTTGTTGCACCATGTGACATCATTATTTGTCCGAAATTGCCCCTGCTTTGACTTTTTTGGAGTATGTTGCACATGTCGAATCAAGCAGACAGTAAATAAGCAAGATTCAGTATTTTGTTGAGTTTGAAGGTCAGAGTTGAAGTGCTCTAGCCTTGCAGGTAAAGCTTCTAAATCAGTGGTGTCACACTGTGTGCTATGGAGAGCCAAGAGGGTGCAGATTCTCACTGCTGCTGCATCTATGACCATAGTAAAAAAGAAAAAAAAAAAAGCATATATGAGAGCTCTACTCCTTACCTGTTTCTCAGTCCTTTCTGCTGCAATTGAAACTGTATCATGGCCTCTGTGTTCATCCATAGCACACAGGAGACAGATACACTGCTGATCTGTATGACAGTAAACCTCCAGCAGTTTGTCATGAAGAGAGCAGATCTTCTCCTGCAGGTTTCCAGTGGCTTTGACCAGTTTGTGCTTCTTGAAGGCAGGAGATTTATAGTGAGGCTGGAGGTGAGTTTCACAGAAAGAGGCCAGACACACCAGACAGGTCTTGGTCGCTTTGAATGTTTGTTCAGTACAGGAATCACACACCACATCTCCAGGTCCAGCATAACAGTGAGCAGGAGGAGCAGCTTGGAGTCCTGTCTTCTTCAGTTTCTCCACCACTTCAGCCAGGAGGGTGTTTTTACCCAGAACAGGCCTTGGAGTGAAGGTCTCTCTGCACTGGGGACAGCGGTAAACACAAATATGATCATCCCTACCCCAGCAGCCCTGAATACAGCCCATACAGTAACTGTGTCCACAGTGAATAGTCACTGGATCCTTCAGTAAATCCAGACAAATAGGACAGTTGAACTGGTCCTGATCCAGAAGATCTGCAGCCTGTGCCATTTTCCTGCTCAAACTGACAAAAACTGGTTTTATAACGGAATGTAACCTGGTTTCTCAAAATCTGTAAGATCCTGGCCTCCGCTGTTTTACTGCTCACTCTGACAGAGACCGAGAGTTAAGATTCCTTTTTTTCTGAGATCCCATGACAAACTGTGGGAGGGACTTTCCGTTTCTGCCAAATAACTGCTCAAGGTGTGGTGAGAGCGGGAACTCGACCAGCAGTAACTGCTACTTTTCAAATTTTATTATCCCCCGCCAACACGAAGTGGGAGGGGGATATAGGTTTGACCTCCGTCTGTGTGTGTATGCGTGCATGCGTGTGTGAATCCGTCCGTCCGTCCGACAGAAAGGGGACAACTTTTCTCAGAAACTATTATAGATAGGACAACCAAATTCGGTGTGTAGCTTCAGACCATAAAGGCCTTGATGGAGTTCGAAAATAAGAAGCACACGATTGGCGGGGGATGTTGTAGACCATGTCAACTTGTTATTACTGTCATTTTCTGTTAAAAATGCAGTATGTGCTGACCCAGAGTATTCCAGAGGTCCCAGAACAAATGAAATAAATAATTTAGAAAATGAGCAGAAATTCCTAAAAAGCATTTTAGATGAGGTTCAGGTTCCGAAATGAAAGAAAGAAAAACAAACCCCAATTCTGAAGAAATGTGTTTCCAAATTGCAATGAGTGGGAAAAAAAACTTCAGTAAAAAAGTCACAACTTGATGAAGTGGAGTTTCATTGCTCTGAAACTGAGAGTATGAGAGTGAGCAGTCAGTCACTGCTGTAGGAGATGTAGTGTTGGGCTTAAGCCAGGCTGTGCTAAGCAGAGAGGGGAGTAAAAGAGGTAAATCTGTCCAGTCCTGTCTGTTTATGGCAGGAGGTTCAGGCATGAAGTCATACCAGACTACAGAAAGAGAGGTGGGAACTGTACCAGCCGAGAATCCACAGTCATTCACAAACTTTTCCCACGTTGCTCTTGTGCAATGAATGTCTGCTATGAAGAGATTGGGACAAATTAAATTAATTAAATTAGCAAATAAATACATTTTTTAAGAAAAGGAAATGACAGTGCCAGCCAATATCCTTGCAGGACTGCTGAACTGTGGGCCTGCTACATTATTTAATCTTTAACTGCCTTAAACCTTCTGGTAGAGCACATTTTAAGTGACTCTATCAAACTGAAATATGTGTTGACCTTAACCTGATTTAGCCATCCCTAACTCTCAGTTGAGGTTTTTTGTACTGCAAAAGAAAATCAGTTATGTTCAAGACAACAAATGCAGTGACTTTAACATGATAACTGAATTCTTTCATAACAGTTTGCCAAATCAAGATTGCTCTCCTGGAGGTATGCATCCATTAAAGGGAAAAACAAACTACATATATTCAGGTAATATGCTGTGTTTATAGAAATAAACTTCTGGCTACTCCTGTTCTGGTGGAGACTGAAGAATTCTACATTAATGCAGCTGTTGCGCAAAACATAGACATTTCCAGAGAATTAACAAATTTATAAGGCCTATTTACTCCTCTTAACATTTCATTAAAAATGTGTTTTACTGTCAATGGATCATTCATATTTTTGGAATATGGGTTGCTCAAGAACATTGATTGAAAACAGCTCAATAATCATCCGTTTCAAAAGAAGTTTTCAAGCTGCCACCAATGGAGTAAACACATATTTCATAAAAAATTTTACCTCAATTAGTTCAAAGAAAAGTTATCAAATACCAACTATTGTGATAAACAAAACATTCTCTTGTTATTCAGTCTTCCATGAAACCCAAGTCGTTTATAAATGTATTGAGCTGATTGAACACGACCTGACATTTACAAACCATTAAACAGAATAGAAAATAATAAAATGGCAGTTACAGGAGACCAAATGCAGTGTTAGTGAAAGACTGATCATGTTATCAGAAGGACTTTGCGTCAGGTTTTCCTCTAAAGGCAAATACTGACTAAATCAAAGCACATAGTATAGCAAATTAAAATCCAGCAATTTGCATCCAAAAGGAGGGGGTGTGAATGCAGTGCATCATACACACAAGAGGTGGGGTAATTATGAAACGAGACACAAATGGGGATTAGGAAAGCACACAAGATACAAACCAATCAAATGATACATGACTTCTAATAGACACACAGGTTGCTGAATTGTTGTTGGGCCCCATTTTGTAATACCAACCCATTTTGTAATATGTGCCCACTCACCAGTTTCTTTATACTACTGTGAACATAGCCCTTCAGATACTCAATGACTCAATGGTATCTACCTTTAAGTCAAGCCTGCTCTTGAAAACCCCCAAGGTCTCTGCCTCAACAATATGGTCAGGCAAGCTATTCCACATTGAAATTACTCTTTGGGCGAAGAAATATTTCCGAATATCAGTGCTAAGTTTACCTTTGGTCAACTTCCATTTGTGACCCCGAGTTCTACTCACAACACTTGGTTGAAGAAATCCTACATAATTCACTTTGTTAATCCCTTTAACATATTTAAAGACCTCAATCAATTCACCCCTGAGTCTCATTTTCCTAAGACTGAAGAGATTAAAGATCTTCAGCCTCTTCTCATAGCTTTCATCTTTTATACCTGGAATAAGCTTAGTGGCTCTTCTCAGAACTTTCTCTAGAGCCTCTATATCTTTCTTAAAGTATGGTCCCCAGAACTGTACACAATACTCCAGATGTAGTCTGACGAATGTGTTGTACAAAAGAAGCATCACCTCCTTAGATTTGTACTCAATACTTTTGGCAATGTATCCCAGCATCCGATTGGCTTTTTTAACTGCTACGGCACAATGGCTAGAGCCTGTGAGGGGTTTGGTCAACAATCACTCCCAGGTCTTTCTGGTGTGCAGCACATTCCAGTTTTAAACCTCCCATGAAGTAATCCCATCTAATGTTTTTATTACCTACACGTACAACTTTACATTTTGCTAGATTAAATTTCATTTGCCACATTTCTGCCCAATTCTGGATTCTATCCAAATCATCCTGAATCACTTTAGTGGACCCTAAACTATTTGCCAAACCCCCCAATTTAGTATCATCTGCAAATTTAACCAATCTGCTCTCAATATTACTATCAAGGTCATTAATGTAGATGAGGAACAGCAGGGGCCCCAACGCCGATCCCTGGGGGACGCCACTCCCCACCATACCTAGATCAGATGAGATACCACTGACCACCACTCTTTGTGTTCTGTCCTGCAAACAGTTTTGAATCCACTCCGGAATACCTCCTGTAACTCCAATGGAGCTCATTTTACAAATTAGTCTCTTATGCGGTACTGTATCGAATGCTTTCTGAAAATCCAAGAGTATGATGTCATAAGCCCTGCTCTGGCCATAAGTCTTGGTGGCCTATTCAAAAAATTCCAGGAGGTTTGTCAGGCATGAGCTTCCCTTACGAAAACCATGTTGGCTATCCCTCAAGATACTGTTACATTCAAGAAATAAGTCCAGCTCATCTTTTATGATAGTTTCCAATATTTTGCACGCAATGCAAGTTAAACTGACTGGCCTGTAATTTCCTGGCTCGGTACAGTCCCCTTTCTTATATATTGGTATTATATTGCCCTGTTTCCAATCATTTGATATTTCTCCAGTTTCTCAAGACCGTCTGAAGATGGCGGACAGCGGCTTAAAGATGATCTCATCAACTTCCCTGAGCGCTCTAGGATATAAGCCATCAGGACCCGCCGCCTTATCTGCTTTTAGTTTATGCAACTTGTCTAATACTTCGTTATCCCGAACCTCAATTTCCGCTAAATAATCTTCAGCATTTGACATGCCCTCTGGCCAAATAAAGACCCCCTCTGAGGTAAAATTCACAAAGTAATTGTTTGAGGTATCCGCAATATCCTTGTTATCATATAGCAGCGATCCGTTTTTATTTTTTATGCACTTAACCTACCCTTTGACTTTCCTTTTTCTGCTACAGTACTGAAAGAAGCGCTTAGGGTTAGTTTTTGCCCCCTCTGCAATTAGTCTTTCATACAGTCTTCTAGCATTCCTCAGCTCTTTGACCACAGCCCGCATTTTACAGTATTCAGCCTTAGTGTTCTCATTGTTATCCTGCATGTACATCTTATAAAGATTCCTCTTTTCCCTCAAAATGCTTTTGGTCATCCACTGAGGATTCTGCTTTTTCAGCTTACTTTTGAACACCTTTGGAATGAATCTGCATTGTGATTTAAGTAAAACCCCCTTAAATCTTTCCCACATCTCATTTACGGACTCACAGTCCAGGAGTCCCTCCCATTTTATTTCACTTAGATATGAGTGTGAGGTTTTACGAAACGAACCAAGTGCCAACACCAGTAAAATGCAAAAAAGAGGCTTTATTTCTGAAGGGGGAAACCCCCCAACAGAGCCGGCAACAGTGCAAAGTCCACAATCCAAAGTCAGAATCCAAGGGAGGAAATCCAGAACTGTAAACAGGGCACCAATTACAAAAATTGTTGTCAGACAAAAATGGGTCAATTAACAAGAATGCGGCAAAGTACAGGGAGAAGGCAAAGCTCGAGGTCTAGGACGGTCCAGTCAGAAAAGATAATCACAATGATACAAGGCAAGAGAAGCGTGGTACATGTAGCAAGGGAAGAACGATCTGACAAGGAAGTGCTACAAATAGACATCTAATATACATTTCCGGGAGACCACATGACAAAGGAACACAGGTGCAATCAATGGGGATGATAACAATGGAGAGACACATTGGGAAAAAAATAATTACATGAAATTGGCCGTAGCCAAAACGCAGACAAGGATCACAAGACAAACTTATAGACAGATAAACAGCTACAGTCAAGGAGTACTCAAGTGCATAGATAATGAGAGAGAAAGAACAGTACAAATCAGTTGTGGAGACCCACAGAAACGCAGCAGAGATAATTAGGGAAAGAAAAGAGGCGGAGACTAGAATAAGGCGAATGCTGAGAGATCGTTAGTCAATTAGTAAGTGCATCTATACAATCCTGAGTGCTCGTTAGTAAGTTAGTGTTGTGATCCGTATTTCTACTTGTCTTGTTTAAGTTCTGTACCTGGCTTTGCCATGCTTTTTGATTTCTGTGTTTAGTGACCACTGCTCTGTCTGACTATTCTTAGAATTATGTATTGTGTTTTGGTAATTTTAGATTTCTTGTTTTATTATTTTTCATGTCTTGTGTATTCCTAGTCTTTGCCATAGATTCCTAGATTTCATGCCATGTTTTCTTTTACATGCATTGCACTTCGTCTACCCAGTCTTGTCTTGTGTAGGTCTTTGCTCACGGTTTTGTCTTACGTGCCACGCATTCGGGTGATTTATTGGTTTCTGGGTTTTCAATCTTCCTTCATTATCTTGTGTGCTTCCTTCCTCTCTCTGTTACTATCCACTAACCGTACTAACAGTTTATTGTTTTCGATTAATTACTAACCAAGATTAACATTGTATATTTTTACTAACTGACTAACTCGCACTCGGGAATGTATAGCTGCACATACTAATAGACTAACGATTTCTCAGCATTCGCCCAATCTGTATCTCCGCCCTCCTTGCCTATCACTAATTATCTCTACTGCAGTTTCCACTTATATCTCAGGTTTTCCCTTTTCTTTAGACTGCACACTTAAGTACTCCTTAACCGGAGCTGTTTATTCGTTCATAGGAATGTCTTGTTATCCCTGCCTGCATTTTGGCATTCGCCAGATTCTTGTAATTAGATAATCCCTCATGTGTCAATCCTGATTATTGTTTCATTGATCGCACCTGTGCTCCCTTGTCATGTGTTCACCCCGGATGTGTATATAAAGCGTCTTCACATTCAGTTCCATGTCAGATGGTCATACTTCCTTGTTTCTTGTGCCACGTTTCTCGCCTCGGCTCATTGTAATATTATCTTTCTGACTGGATTGCCCGACTATTGATTTTGGTTTGCCCTTTTTGGATATTGTTGCATCTGTGTGTTTTTGACCTTTTTTCTGCCCTACCTTGTTATTGTTTTAGCTGCCCTGGTTTTGGATTCGGACTGTCTTTGGCTTATGAGTTTGTTTCTCCTCCAAACGCACGCCTGTGTACCGAACCCTTTTTGTCTGACCACAAACTTTGTTATTGGTGCCCTGGTTACGATCCTGTATTACGCCCATTGGATACTGTTTTTTGATTGTGGACTTTGTACCGTTGCCAGCTCTGTTGGGGGGTTTCCCCCCTTCAGAAATAAAGCCTCCTTTTTGTATTTATCTGGTTGTCGCTATTGGCTCATTTCGTAATTCCCAACAGTTAGTTAAAATATACAAGGTTAGTGTTGGTTAGTAATTATCAAAAATAACAAACTGTTAGTGGGTGTTAGTAATATAGCAAAGGTAAGAGGAAGGAAGAATACAAGAGAATGAGGGAAGATTGAAACCAATAAATCACCCGAAGGAGTGGCACGCTAAACAAGGCACTGTGAGCAAAGACAACACTCATGACAAGACTGGGGAAACGAAGTGCAATGCATGGAGCTGAAAACATGGCATGAATAAACTGAAACGAAAACATGGAAAATAATAAAACCTGAAATCTAAATTACCAAAACACAATACATAATCCTAAGGATGGTCAGACAAAAGCAGAAGTCCAGAAACACACAGGTCAATCAAAACATGGCACAAGGCCAGGCACAGAACTTGATACATGGACAGGCATGGCAAAATACAGAATCACAACAATGAGCGCATCCTATCAAAGTTTTCTCGCCTAAAATAGAAAATTTTTTTTAAAAATACACTTTTTCAACTTCCCATGAAACATCAAAATTAACAGCAGAGTGATCACTTGTCCCCAGTGGCTCCAGTACCTCAACATTGCTAATTCTATCTGGGTCATTACAGGGCACTAAGTCTAAAATTGTCTTCTCTCTTGTAAGTTTATTAACATACTGCACCAAGAAATTATCATTTATAACAATTAGAAATTCTTCCTCCCCCCTACCCTGTCCTTTCACCATTTCCCAATTGATACCAGGATAATTTAAGTCTCCCATAATAATAGTCCCTCCACCCCTACAAGCTTGCGTAATCCTCCTCATTTAATTGACTGTACTGTGCAAAGCTGGTGGTCGATAGCATACTCCTATGTTTAAACCTGTCTCGTGTTTGCCAATGAGCCTGACCCAGATATCTTCACTCGGCAAGGAATGTTCAATTTTGGGAATTTCCTGTACATTTATGTTTTTGCTCACATAGATTGCTATGCCCCCTCCTCGCCTATTACATCTATCTTTCCTAAAGAGCTTATAACCTTCTATATTATATTCATCTCCATCCTCTTCACTTAGCCATGTCTCTATAATCCCAACTATGTCATAGCCCTTACTAATTATAACAGCCTCAAGCTCTGTAAATTTATTTTTTATGCTTCTTGCATTTAAGTAAAAACATTTCAGGTTATTACTAATGCTCTTCCCCTTGATTTCCCATGCGGCCGCTGCTTCAAGCCCCCCACTACGCTTTGTTGCTTTAAAAGTATATCATCAATAGTGCATGTAACGCCGTCAGCCTCCATCTGGGCAGTCTGCATTTCCCTACATGTAACACTCACTAACCTCCCTGCCCCCCAAGTCCCAAGTTTAAATAATCCTGTGCTACCCTCAACATATGCTGGCCCAGTGCAAAGGTACACCTCCGGTTCAGGTGCAGCCCGTCAGGCTTGAACAGGTCACCCCTGTCCCAGAAAAAGTTCCAGTGCCCCATAAACCTATACCCCTCTTTCCTACACCAGGTTCGTAGCCTTGTGTTAAACCTCCAGATAAAATTCTGCTTTCCTCTGCTTGCACGTGGTACCGGTAGAATCCCGGAGAACACTACGGTTCAGGATCTGCTCCTAAGCTCCTCAGCTAATTCCACAAATTTGCCTTGCAGAACCTCAAAGCTACCCTTACCTATGTCATTTGTCCCAACATGGACCATGACGACTGGAACCCTCCCAGCTCTGGCCAGGAGCTTGTCCGCCCGCTCCAGGAGGTCTCCTACTTGGGAACCAGGCAGGAAACACACCGTACGAGACTCCTTGTCGCACGAACAGACTAAGCTATCTATTCCTCTAAGAATTGAATCCCCCACTATCAATAACTCTCTTTTCTGAGGGGTAGAGGCCAACAGGGTGCTCTGCTGCTCATCAGTCCCGCCACTCTCAGGGTCAGAGGCCAAGTCGAGTTCCTGCAAGGGCTGGAATCGGTTGGACACCTCAACCACTGGAGGAGCTGTCGCTGTACGGCGTGCACGCCCTTTCCTGCACTGTCGACCTACCGTCACCAAACTTTCTCTCCCTGCCTGCTCTGGGATCCCAGTACTACCCTGCTTCGGCGTACACACCATTTCTCGAAACGACATACTACTTAGTTCCTCTAGGAACTCTACTGATTGCGAACTATGTCGCGCCGCCAACTGGCCCTGAAGATCAAGGATCTTGCTCTCCAGATGCTCAATTAGCTGGCACCGGTGGCAGACAAACCCACCCTGGAAATCTCTTTCCAAAAGTGCGATCATCCTGCAACCGTCATATAGTTTTGGCCACATTTTGAACCCCCTACCTAATGACCCTACTCACCCTAGATAAAAGAAAATTACTAATACCGAGACGGAAGCTGAGGAATCACAATTTATTAATTTAATAACCTAAGAAGCCCTAAGCAGCAGTCACAATAGACACCGTGGGGAAACTATGTAAATGGATTATAAGCCTCTTTTCACAGGGGCTTAGTTTCAATATATAATATATAACAACCCCAATTCCGAAATAGTCGTGTTATCCCCTCTTTCCTTTTAACAACATTCTTATCCCTCTGACAAGGACAGAACACTCTGCCCCTAATAAGGACTCTGGACTCTACAAAGGCTGCCTCCTGCATTTAATCCCTTCTTCTCCCACCTCCCCCCCCCCCCCCCCCATTCCCCTGAAAAAATTCCTACGCGTTTCCTGCGTGTCGTGTTATAAACCTGATGTGTATTATTATGTCTGATGTCATCTTCAGTGTTAACCGCCGAAGAAAGTGGAGTTGGCAGCGCAACGCACGTTGCAGCATCCCGGAGCACTTTCTCTCAAAACGTAATTTTGTTGTTATTCTGTAACCATGACAATAAATTCATCTGAATCTGAATCTGAATCTGAAATAGTTGGTAAAAAGTGTAAATTGTGAATAAACCCCAATGACTTTCAAATCATACCAGCCAGTATTCTATTCACAATAGAACAGAGATAATTATAATAAGGGCATAAATAATTATAATAAGCGATAATAATAATAAGAGCGCATTACAAAGTCCTTAAAAAAATTAAGTGCAAATTTATCTCCCATTTTCAACTAGTTTTAAAATGGATATGAAATTTTCCTCAGTGCTTCTGATGGTGAACCTAAAAGCGCGCAGGGCATAGATGACGTAGAAAAAAAATCTTGAGATTCTCACAGATGCGCAAGCAGATACTGGCCTCTAAACATTGGACCCGGAGAAAGCAAAATAGCAAAATGGGCGTGGTCAGCAAATTTCATTCATGCATATCTTGAAAGCTATTTCACTGTTGTTTCTGAAATTTTGGGATATCACTATTGGTTCTAAGGGCTATTCGCAAAATAAGTTAAAAAGAAATTGGAGGGGGTCGGGGGGGAGCTTTGTTCAGTTTGGCATGGAATGACCCATTCCAGATTCGGTGAGACTGGATATGCCAACTTTATACATAATAGAAAGAATAATCCTGAAAGTTTTCAGCTTGAAGATTGTGAGAAAATGCTTTGTTCTGTTCACAATGAAAGAAAGATTCTCTGGTACATTACTGGACAGAGAGAGAGAAAAAAAGGCACATCAGATTCACTGAACGTGAGATGAATTTGCACATGAGTATGAACAATGACTGAGATTTGGGTGGATTCAAAATATTCTTAGTGTTTCCCTTGTAGCTTTGTCATCAGCATTGTTTTTGTTATTTATTTGACTTTACTTACATCTCTGCTTGTGGTCTAAATCCACATCCCCTGTGATGTTCGCTTGATTCTCACTGATTATAAATTATCATTATTTATCTGGCTTTACTTGTATTTCAGCTCCTCACCCCTAATGGAGCATCCATGCTGACAGCTGATTATAAACTGAAGAAATTCAGAAAAATGTGCAGCCTCTGCCATTTCACTCAGCTAAACTAACATACTCTGTGTCACCAGTAGAGGGCAGCACAACATGATTGATCTCTTCCACCTCCTCACTGACGCAGGCCTCCCCTTCCCATGCCTGAGTGTGAGTGATGTCAGCTGGTGAGCACTTAGGACACGTACGTCCCAACCCCGCCGTCTCAGGGTCCCTCATGTGGGGTACAAGTGTCTGGAGATGTCATAAACATTTCTGATCTTCCTTGCTCACCCCTTGTACTCTTATAGATTTAAATCCTCATATCTCTTCCTGTTGCGTGCTGGGGTGTGTCAACCATGTCAACCACATGCCGGTCATCAAACTTCATTATCCACACCTTAAATCAGGAACTCCAGTTTAATGAGCTACCGATGGCTTGATTGACTCCCCCTGCCATCACCCTACAAGAGCACCTGCTGCAGTTTGGAAGAGGCTCGCTGTGCAGACTTGTGCTGCTCTTTGTGCACAGTTTTGTGATTGTTTGATAATTTCTTTGATTCCTGTGCTTCTTTGGTACTTTTGTTTTGTTTTTGTGCACTTTTTTAGTTTAGGTTTCGGCCAGAGTAGGAAGCTGCGGAGGACTCAGCCTAAATTTTGTTTTTGGGTGGGAGACAGATTGACTTTATATGATCTAGGGCAGTGCTTCCCAAACCCTTCCTGAAGGCTCACCTGCCCTGCTTGTTTTAGATCTCTCCCTGCTCCCGCACAGGGGATTCAAATGATCAGGTTGTCATCAATCAGCTTTAGGGGGTGATTAATGATCTGATCATTTGAATCACCTGTGCTGTAGCAGGGAGAGATCTAAAACATGCAGGACAGGTGGGCTTCTTGGAGAGGATTGGGAAGCACTGATCTAAAGTACAGTCTTCAGGGGCCCTGCTTTCGCCAGTCCAAAACACCAACTGGGCGTGTGTGTGTGTGTGTGCGCGTGTATTATATAAGAGCTGGATACTGAACCAAAAATGGCCACTCCTTCATTTCAATGGAAATGGCTGAGTGGCGCAGCACACCAACATGGGGCCTTATTTCCGGAGTCATCCGGACACGCGCTGTGAGACTTTTCATTCATACATGCGTAGTGTGGGGCTAATGAACGTGCTGATGCCTGAGGTACCTATGACAACGGTCCGCGCCCAAAGCACTTCCACACAGGACGCCTGTTCATGACCAATGTTCTCTGGAAATGTAGCTAATTATCATGTCCACTGCGAAAACCATGCAACAGCTCTGTGCCAAATGGGCAAACATAGCACTTGGTTTACATATAGTTTGGAAAAACAATTTATTTACCTAATAGGGATATAAAATGTTAATAGACTATTTTTATATAACAGGGAAATAAAATTATTGACTATCGCAAACAATGTCAGCAAAATAGTTGACATGCTGCTCTATAAGATGACAGTTCGATCTCATTTTCCACGCAGTTCAAAGCTAAATGTATTTGTAGAAAGTGAAGCGTTTCGAGCTTGTTAGCTTGCAGCCTCCTCTATTCTTGCTGGATTCAAAACGATAACCGTCTTGCTTGCCCCTGCACTGCCCGTGCTTCATGAACTGATAAGTTTTATAATAGATGACATTGATCAAAGTATTTGGCCAATTCTGAAAAGCGAAATTACTTTTAGTGTCGTGTATGCTCTAAGCTCATTAAATCCATCTGTTCTCCATACCTGGAACTGGTGCCCATCCCAGCTGACTCTGGACGAAAGGCAGGGACCCACCCTGGACAGCTCACCAATCCATCGCAGGATGCACAAACCATTCATTAGAATTTAATTTCAATAGGCCTATTTCATATCGCGAATGCATCTGCTGCGCATACTCTTGCAACCCGGTGTGTCATCCGTAACATAGCTGCTACCGTTATATGCTATTACCACGTTTATCAACACTAGAAATTAAACTCTAAACTTACTTCACTAAATTCAAGCTTGAGGTTTTTACAAACCAAATGTTTCTCTGGGTACTCAAACCTCAAGGTAAGCCGAGAAAGCGCTGATTTTATTTGATATTAGTGGAGTTTGAATACGGAATTATTTTCTTTCCCCTTATTCAGATTAGCTAAGCCGTAAGTCCTCACATAATCAGCACCCCAGTTATAAAAGATACATAAAGTCGATCTTTGTTTCTTTCTTATCTGTTTCTTTCTTCTGGTACTCTCGTATTTTCTCTGCGCAGACGGAGTTCAGCCGCGTTACCAAATCCCAGCAGCATCACTCCCGGGCACTGATGCTGCTCACTAACCATGTGTCGTTCACGTTTCATCTTGTCCAGCGTTTCCAACCCACTCAACACTTATAGTTAAAGGCTGAACTACAAATACTGTCTCTTTTTGTGCAGTCATGCAAGTTCGGCGGATGTATAAAATAACGCGACGCACGCTGCAGCAGCCCGGAGCACTTTCTCTCCAAACGTAATTTCGTTGTTATTCTGTAACAATGACAATAAATTCATCTGAAAATAAAAGATACTTCATATTCATTATTTTAAAAGTAGCTGAAAAGTTACGGCATCAAGTATGCACATCTGCTATTGTTTTAATAAGTAAGAATGGGACATGCAATGGCAAATAAATTATGAGCTGTGTAGTTTTTTTCTGCTGAATTTATACGATGCTGAAAGTGCACATATAGAAGTAGTCAATGCTACTTATCTAGCTAGGTAGCCAGTATATAATACATGAATTAGCAAATCACAGTACCGTGAATTGGTGTAAGATATTCAAAGTATCAAAATACACAACTCAGTTTAGGTTCATCTTGAACATTTTAATCTGAAAAAGCAAAGCAAGTGTTAGCTACATGTACGATTATAGGATGTCACCTTCAATAGTTATCGAATACATACCCGTCATCCAACCCAAGTTAACCAACAACAGCCTTTGCTTCCTTACTGTATATTCTGTAATGTTACATAAAAGACAGGTGAAGCAGTCGAGTCGCTACATAACAAAGCCATTCATGAAATACAATGAATTAAAACACTGGTATCGTTACACTTGCTCACTTTACCGACTTGGTAATAACGTCAACCTACAGCACAAAATCTCCTGACCAGGGCTACATGCAGAGAACTGCAGTAGCTGCACTGCCTGTGAGAACGCGCTTAGAGACAAGGTCCCCTTGGTGTTTGCATAGCCTGAATTAAAATAAAAATTTTTGTCGCTGCCGTGGAAAATGGCACCAATGATTTAAAAGAGAAAAAGCAACAGATATTGATAATTTGTGGTAGTCAAAAAAATGTATTCACATATTTATCAGAGTGTCTTTTTCAATTGTTCCCTATGGAAAAATTTCTTTTAGTCCCCCATGGCATCACATGACCTGCAATATCAGCTTGACCGCTAAGCCCTTGTCAGCATGCATCTCAGTCCTGGTTCAGTATCCAGTTCTTATAATACATCCAGGGAGTAAACTGGTTTGGTTGATGAAGTCTGGGCTCATTTTTGAGAGATACTGTACTTTTTTGACAGTTTATATGATAAAATATGACAAAAGAACACTTAAATCCAGCATTTGATCCGTTAATGATGTTAATTTATTATTAATGTTATTAAATATCCCTTAAATATGATAATCCCACCTTTTTAGGCCAGCCACACTTACATTGGTACAAAGGACACATAAACAGCAGAATAACTTTTAAACAGCACTGTCATTACTAAATATATTTAATAGCCCACAGGAAATGAAAGCAGAAAATGGTCTTTTCTGAACCCTCATATTTGTTGTCTTATTCCAACTTTCTTTCTTCAGTTTGTTCCGTTACCGGCAGCTTGATTTCTCAGCTAGGAAAGGCAAGTCAAGAGTGTGATCTCCTCTACTGATCCATCAGAGGCCATTAATTACGTCCAAATGAGTTTGCAGGATTGAGTTTAAAGGTCTCCTGCAGCCTCTGGGTCACTCAGTGATCAGAATCTGCTCATACATTGAATAAGTCATACAAAATCAGGGGATTGTGTTGTGTTCTGGGGTCCTGGCCTTTGGCCAGGATAGCATTTATAGTTTTAACAGTTTCATGTTCTAGATTTCATAGTTCATAGTTTCATGTTCCATAGTCATGTTCATAGTCACAGGTTTAACAGTTTCTTATATCAGGATCAAGTATTTCATGTTTCACATTCCATGTCCATGTTTTTACTTTTCCATGTTTTTGTTTTCGCCAGGTCTACCATGCCACTCCACCGCTTGTCTGCGTTCCGCCCCGTGCCTTCGTTGTTGCACATTTCAGAGCTCTGGTTGGCTTTGGTGTTTCCCCCTTCCTTCTGTGCTGTGCTGATTCGGGGCTTTCTAAGCCTAATTGACAATTAACTGTTTTTAAGTTACTAACATTTACTAACATTCACTGGGTTGGTGTAATTCTTAGATAGGCACATTACTAATACTACTAATTCAGACAGGGAGTTTATTGTCATGATTCCTGCTTTGCTATTTCAAGATCTTGCTGTGCTTTTTCTGTTCTTAACATTCATGCTTGCTTCCAAGCTGCATACTTAATTGGTACTTAAGCTGAGCCGCTCATTCTCTTAATGAGCAGGTCATGTCATCCAATCTCTGTCCATGTCTTGATCTTGCCCTGCCTCTTGTTTCTGCTTCTCCAGGTGTCGCCCCTCATGTGTCCTTGATTACTTACCCTTTATCTGGATGCGGTGGAAGTTGGCTGGCAGACAGTGTCTCAAGTTTTGGTTCTAGTCAAGTCTCGTTTCATGTTCAAGTCTATGCTCATGCTCATGCTCATGCTCATGCTCATGCTCATGCTCATGCTCATGCTCATGCTCATGCTCATGCTCATGCTCATGCTCATGCTCATAGCCCTTGTAAATATAGCCATAGTCTTGTTTATTTTTCTTGGATTTCTCTCCCTGGAGTTTCCAGTGGTTTTTTTGTTCTTGCCATTTTTGCTATTTAGTTTCCCCGCTCTGTGTAGCGTACTTTAGTTTGTCTTTTGCAACCCTTTGGGCCAAGTTTTTCGTTGGCCCTCGTGCCTGTTTTGTTTTTTGTTTAATAAAATCCTCATTCCCATCTCCCCGCATCTGGTGTCTACCTGATTCCATATCAGATTGTCTTGAAATCTAATATTCTATGCAACAGTAAAAGGAACCATTATTTCATGTCGTCATATACATTTTAATTTTGTATTGCTGTTTGCTGTCAATAACTTTTTTTTTTTTTTTAAAGCAATTAGTGGCCAACTAGGATACTCAAGATTCTGTTGCTCAATGCAACCAAGTAGAACAACAACTGAGGCTGAGCCAAGTTTAAAAAAAAAAAGAAGAAGAAAGAAAATCCTTTAAGGCAAGGGCAAATCCGTTTGTTCTAGCTGCACATGTAAATTTGATTCACGGGAAATTACATTAGGAGAGTGCTTCACACAGTGTCTTTCAGATAGGGCTTTATCAAATCACCATATGATTTACGTAGGATATGTGACAATGTTCAGAAAACTTTTATGATTAAAATGCAATTGGTAATGTTCCTGAAAAATAAAATCCTTTAAAGGCAGGTTTTAGGAAAGAATGTTTAAAGGACAGGCAGTGGCGGTTTTAGAGTGTTTTACTCCCCGGGCGAGACCCCCTCTGAGCGTAAATGTAAAAAAACATTACAACTGAAATTAACATCAAAATACTGTAGACTACAATATAACTCTTATACAAAACATCCATAAAATGCCATTTCATATAAGCATGTCATTACATGCTGAATGTCTGTCATTACATGCTATATTAACCGATCTTTCAGGGATGAATAATTAGCTCCTTGGCTACTGCCTCGAATTCTATGCTTGGCGGTGACGGATAGAGAGGGGGAAGTGGAGCAGTAGTGACAGGGATTTTTTTTTTTGGGTCTACCTGGATTGAGATGTGCGCTTAATGCTCTTGGGTTGACAGGCTGTGATCGTGTATGATTTGCCTTTATTGTATTATACTCTGTAAAAAAAAAAGAGATATGGTTCCGTAGGGGAATTTCCAATCCAGGGGTTTTAACATCCAGGACTTGCAGTGAAAATAGCAGAAGTGATTTCTAGACTTTGTAAGTAACTTACAAAGTTACTTCTGTGCGAGGAAGGCAAATTCCCCTCGTGTTCTTATTCCAGTCTACTACTGTGTAACAGCACTGACAACTGTTATCTAATGTAAAATAACTTGTAAATAATTCTTATTTATTTATTAAAGTTGTAAGTAATTCCATAAAATTTGCTGGTGTGTTATTTTAGTTTCGGCACTCGTATCTTACAAACTGTTCTGTGTCGTAACAAAAATTGAGGGCTGATGCGGGATCTGAACTACTCTTTAAAAAAAAATCGTCAGCATAGTAATATATTGTTACAGTTCAATATTTCATTGTCTACAAACACCAGCAAATTTTATTCGTCATGACTGAGATTAAGCCTGATGTCTTTATGGATGCGCCCGATCAGGAAGTTTTTGGCAAACGTTTACTTATAACTGGTTAACTATGCTAAACTATGGTTGAACTATGTGAACTATGAGTAGTAGCACACGACTAATGTTTGTCATTAAAATTACCATATGACAGGGCTCAACGGGCTTACCGAATTACAGGGCTCAACGTTAACCCAAATGATAGAAATAAATAATAACTGAACTTTAACTAGTTTTGTTGCAAAGGCAAATCTTGTGCTGAAATTAGATCTCGTGTTCAGACGGAATTAGTGTTAGGTATAGTACGCATCAAAGCTAGAAGGCTAGCAAACGTAAGAGTTACACCAGCAGTTATACGTTAGCCCTTCATTAATGGCATGGATTGTCATGGTTTGGTCCTGCCGGCATGAGGAAGCAAGCCGGCGGGCACAGGGACCATGTACCCAAAACTGAATTGAGGGACCCAAGTGCACAGGCTGAGTAAAATATAAATAAATTTTAATAAAACCCATTAAACACCCAGGGGAACAGCAGCAATATTCAGGGCTCCAATACAAACGGCCAGCAAACAATGAGCCAACAGAATACAGCTGCACTGCCAGTGTGGCAGTGCAGCTCTTAAATACACTCAAGTCACCTCCACCTCAACGAGCAGCAGCTGTAGCTCGTTGAGGTGGAGGTGCAAACAGGAGAGGGGAGGGCCTGCAGGGCCAGACCATCACATGGATACCGTAATCATACAGAGGGAACATAGCTGCACCTTTATCTTCTGAGCGTTTCTCCTCTTCCTCTTTTCTTCTTTTTCTAAATTGGGCCCCTGATGGCTTTGGCCTTTTTCTCTCCATCTTTCACCCGACTGTGACAGTCAATCTATTTCCCATCATCCCATCCCCCAACACCGTCACTCACCACCAGGAGTAAACCAATTCACCTTGGTGACCACATAATCGTCCGCCTACTTTATTAGCCATTTTACGCGCAATTAAAAAAACGTGCTGGAATTATAAACCTGTTTTTATAATATTATGACATGTATGTTATGTGGAAGAAAGTTGATGTGTGACTGACTTTAGCCCACTAATTGCATTAGAGTATTGCTCTATACAGTAGATCCCCTTGGCATTGCGTTGCATTTGGAGACCCAGAGCAGAGGTGAACTGTCCCCCGCGCCCCCTCCCCCTTCTCACACACACAGCTCCTGTGCACAGCACCTTCTCAGCAAGCAAGGGCGCCTGCAGTCAGGGGGCGCCAATGTGCCAATTGCCCACACAGTGATATGATAGACAGAACATTTTCGCCCGTGCCGAAAACCGCTACTGGCTTCTGTGGACGGCACCTTCTCAGCAAGCAAGGGCGCCTGCAGTTACAGGGCGCCTGCAGTTAGGGGGCGCCAATGTGCCGATTGCAGTGATATGATACAATTTTTTTTTTTTTTTTTACCCAAGCGCTCCTGGCGCCCCCCACGAAATGGCGCCCCGGGCGGCTGCCCTGTTCGCCCGTGCCTAAAACCGCTACTGAGGACAGGCTTAAGTTTTAAATGAACTCACATATTTCCAGCAGGTGAATGCCTATAGTAGTTATGATAGCAGAACACGTCCCCCCCCCTGCACTGCATTGCCCTGCTTTCCTGCCAAAAATTTCCAAAAGAAATTCACTTCCTGCTTAAAGTAGGGATTCAAAGAAAAGAACTGAAATATGGCAATTTCAACATCAATGGAAAGCTTAGAACGCAAAGAATGCAGTGTAATGACATTTCGTCACATTATCGATATGAGAAAATGGAAACAAGCACAAAACGACAGTACTTTATTGAGCGTTTTTTTTTTTAAATTATTATTATTATTATTATTAATTTGGAGACAAAGGCAAAATATAAACAACTATAGACATTACAGACTTAAAGTAACAGACAAAAAGACAGACTGAAATAACATGAGGTAAGAGGGATAGAAAGAGGAAAAAACAAAAAAGCAATAGCAGTACATGTAAATTACATTGTGATATTATACAATTGATTTTAATAAAGTAATGTGCGTAAACTTTTCTTGTTGTAAACAAGTTTCAAAGACTGCAAAAACAAGTCAAATTCTATCAGAAAAAATTTAAAGGAAGGCAATGTTTTCGCGAATTTAGATTTATGTAAATGGAATTTACCCAATAAAATCATGAGGTTAATTATAAAATTCAAAGAGTTAGTGTTACACATAAAATAAGCAATCACGTCTCTAAGACGTATTTTAATAGAGTGACCAGTTTTCCTTAAAATAAACAATTCCATGTATGTCCAAAATTAAGAAGAAAATGAACAACGAAAAAACAAGTGTGACAACGTTTCAGGTTCATTGCTGCAAAATGAACAGTTTTCATCCAATACGGTAAATCTTGACACCAATATATTAGAAGGATACAAGTTGTGCAAAATTTTAAAGTGAACTTCCCTAACCTTGTTAGAAATACAAAATTTTAAAGGAGAAAGCCAAGCCCTCTTCCATTTAATACAGTATCAGGTAACCGAGAATTCCAAAAGGATTTCCCTCTCGGTGAGATCTTTTTTTTATTGGAAAAAGCATTTCTTATATGCTTATATGCTTATTGGTGCATTCCTTATATGCTTATATGCTTATTGGTTCATTCCTTATATGCTTATCGTGCGGATGCTGTAGCCAAACCCCATTATGATAATGAAGACCGGTAAGCCTTTATTTTCCTTTGTAGTTTAGGCAAACACGTTGAGACCTTCTGCCTCATCTAGGACCTTCCTTGGCTTAGACGCACGGTGTATACAGCTGTGACTCTTAGACGCACGGTGTTTACAGCTGTGACTCTCGGGCAAAAAGGACCAAATATGAGCCAGGGGAAAAAGCAGAATCATGTTTGTTCAGGCAGGGTCAGAACCAGGAGATCACAGGGCAACAAATCCAAACGGTAGGCAAAAATTAAAAAATCAAAAAGCAAGCAGAGATCGAAACCAGTAAATCAGAGGGGCAGACGAATCCAAAGGGGCAGGTAAATAATTGAAGTCGGGCAGAAGGGTGTCACAGAATCTCTAAATACAAACAGGCGTACTGGGTGCTCGGCTCTGAATGAAGTAGATCATCGTTCTGACGAGGAACAGACTGCAGAGAGGGACTATATATATATACACAAGGTACTGTAGGTAACGAGCCTGGTGGGGCAACAGGTGTGAGGGATAATCTAAACATTAACTGAGAGGTAATTAACAATACAAAATGGGAAACAATGACAAAGACTAGTTTCACGAGACATCCTTAAACAACAGCAGCTCCATTCAAGGAGTGCCTAAGTGGAGAGAGATGGGAGAAACAGATTAGTAGAAGAGATAGTTGCAAAACTGTCTCTCATAATCTGGGGTTGTGTCTCCGCCTACTCTTGTGGAGGTTCAGACCCATCTTGTACCGTAATGCTGTTAATAAACTACCAGTTGGGTTGTACATTGGACTCTGCATTTAACTCATTCCCTATGGAATACTTTTATATAAAATTGTGGTGTTTGTACGGAATACTTTTCCCAAAAATTATATAATATAAACACGTTTAGTTGAATGTACTTTTGATTGCATTTTCAAAATAAAGGTTTTTAGCAGGTTCAGATGCAAATGTCAAACTAGCAGTGTCATTTTGGTATTTGTAACAACGTTCCAATTGTCATTTTGGTTGCCTGCCATGTGACGCTGAGCAGCTCCTCGACTAGGTGCTCAACTACATGCTCCTCGACAATGACCTGTCCTGGCTCGGCCATGGCCCCTCCCCTCCATTGGTTGAGGTAAAGGAGGCCCATCACCGCGATCGTTAATTGACCTCGTGTTTTCATCGTACTGCGAATGGTCGAGGTCGCTATTACTGCTGTCAGATTGGTCAGATTGACGCAATACTAATGTATTTTGCATGTTTTCAACGGAACTCCAAATCACATCATCCAGGCTGGTGGGACCAGCTTACTGTGGGGAATGGTGGAATTCGCCGCGCCGTTGGCACCGGCTTGCCATAGGGTATGAGTTAATTCCTGGTCTGGAGCATAACTCATTTGCACATATGACATCAAAGAAGTGTGTTTCAAAAACTTTCAGACTCGAGTGGAAACGAGGACGGTTCACTCACTGCCTGGCAACACAGTCGAATCACATCATGTATCTTAACACCAAAATGGCGCTCAAATCATCAAATGTTATTTTTGAATGGCAAAAATCACCTGACATGGCCACAGGATTTTTGAGTAGAACCAGCTGATTGAAATTATAAAGAGTTATTAGAATTCATTTACGTAATACACCCACAAAAATGACTTTTAATAAAACTAGATGTATAGATTGACAATAAAAATTCTAATTGTGTTAGCATATGAACTAAAATCCTGATGTTCTGAACTTATTTATTTGTTAAGTTAACCTTTTCTGGCCAACTAGTGATTGTTAGAAAAAAAATAGTCAGCAAGTTATGATTAGGCCAGTAAAATTAATGAACTCAATTCGCACTTTTAGCATAGATTACCTCAGTATAGGCGGTTTCTTTCTGCAGTAAAGAAACATAATTTGTGGCAGAAGGCTATAACCATACTCTGTCAGAAGGGAGAAACGTATGTATCCAAGTCTAATAATTGTATCATTGAAATTGCCTATTAATTACAACTCTGTATGGGCCTAATTCATTGGAAAATGCAGTGGCTGTTTCCGTGAAGAAAGCCATGAATAACAAAAGTGGTTCACTAATCAGTATTACTGGTTTGGTAACAACAGTCGTCATACTAATAAACAATACCCGAAATTAGTCACGGCTAATCTGGGTCATGTACAGTGCTCCAATCTGCGGTAAAGGCCTGCATAATTAGGCTATAATAAAGTCGCGAGGTTAGTTCAGCCCCATTTGTGATGGGCAGCGGCAATAGCCCAATTGCATTGCTCAAACACCCGTCCCCTCAACAGCCAAAACATTTTTTATTATTTGCTAAACAGAATTGAATAGTAATGGCATAAAGTCACTTTCCAGTGTCTTGAAGCCAAATCACTTTTCAAAAATGGCCTCCACATTTTCAAATGAATGATAAGGACCAGTGATCAAAACTTAATTTCAAGCATAATATCACTAGGCTGTATCACATCCCTCTGCCTGAGTAGCCTATTGCTATATCCTTCTGCTTAAAATTATGTTTCCATGCTGCAGAAAGAAAGCCCAATGATCAACCGAGATTAAAAGCCGACTGCAAAGTGTGAATACAATTCATTAACACCATTTGTAAAAATTTGTTGATTATTTTTTTAATGCTTGCTAGCTAGGCTAGATAAAAATAATCTGTTCAGTGCATTCCTATTTTTCATGAATATGCTGACACAATCTCAGTTATTTCTGCTTTATATTCATCAGGTTTTCTTTGGTGTCATGAGCTAGTTTATTGATATGTCAAATTAGTGTATTAGAATGCAGCGAGCCGCGTATTATTAGGCTACATTGATTGTAACAAGCGCATTTTACCGGCATCAAATATCATGAACAATTACATTCATAATTTATTTATGAAAATGTTGGGCTAGATAAATCAGTCGGCCAACATTTATGCTGAGGGTAAGGCAGGCTTTTAAGATGTAATAGCTGTGCTCTGAACATTGACTGAGCAGTCAGTGGTTCCAAGACCATAGGGTACCATTGTCTCATGTCACTTTTTTCGGTGCAACAGTCAGTAAAGACAGCAAATTTCCACTCGTTACTAGTGTCCACTAGTGTCTCGATACACTAGTTCAGTGGTCCGGGTGAGTCCCCTAGTGGAGCAGGACAGTTACTGCACTCCTAGATCAGTGGCTCATCCCACAGCACAGTACAGAACACAAAACGTTACAGCCCCTACTGATTTTTTGTCAGGTAGGTCTACAGGATATATTTTACCTTAATGCTTCTGTGTTGAAAGTTTGAATCTCTCTGGATGATCAGGATATGACTGCATCACTCCGATATGGGTCACCTCTCTGTTCCCCGCAGGCAGACGGAGGTCTTCATTTGCTGTGTTGGGGTCCAGTGTGAGCTGACAAGAATCTGATGGAGGAAAAAGTTTAGACTTAACATAAGAAAAGGCCTATTTGAGCTCCGCCTAAACTACATAATATGAAAAATACTCTCTCAGTCAATAACATATTTAAACATCTTTATCTGTAAATGCATATGGGCATGTGTTTTTCACTGTTTCTGAGGAGGCTGTGTGTGTGTGTGTGTGTGTGTGTGTTTGTGTGTGTGTGTGTGTGTCTCTCAGCTGAGTTACAGAGCGTCTCACTCACACTGTAAGAAATCCTCTCTGGTCCTGGGCTCCGCAGTGTGGACGTGTTTCACTGCAGGGACAGAGAGACAGTAAAGAACCATTTTGAAATACACATAAATACAGTGAGGGAGGGAGTGAGTTTGAAGGTCTTGGATAATGTCTACGCTGAGATGGATTTCAAATAATCTGCGCTGGTGCAAGGCAAAACAGGCTCACTCTGTGGACACTGCAAAAATATTACAACAATACAACAATATTTGTTTTCAGTGGCGGTCTGTCAGCAGAAACACAGGGCCAGCAATGACCTCTCCTTTCACTGCTTAATGACCTAAACCTTTCCCAGTTTACCTCTCCCGATTAGCAACAGTTGCTCAGACTAATTGGTAGAACTGACGAGATTCTAATTTATTTTTGAAAGCAGCTGTGAATGCTCTGCTGAAAGCTAACGTGTGTCTCCATTCAGCCAAGGGCCTGGTGCACAAGTAGGTGATCAAGCCAGAGGTTGATTCATCCGAACGGGACTGGGATCCAAGGGACTGGGAACCAAGGCACCTCTCTAGCGGGATTGGCTCGGGAGCGCCGCCGTGGGCTAGACAGCGGTACGTCTGGCCCCATCTCATCCTCCCCGTGGTGGGGGCCACTAACCCCTGTGCCTCTCCGTACCTCCACAGCGCTGTGGGCCCACTGGTGAAACCGGGGGGAGCAAGGCCACCCCCAATGAAGAACCGGCCTGGCCCTCGTGGCGCGGCGCGTGCCACCAATCCGCCCCGCAGCCCTCCACGCCCGCACC
Organism: Gymnothorax reevesii; assembly: GCA_029721435.1. NCBI lineage: Eukaryota > Metazoa > Chordata > Actinopteri > Anguilliformes > Muraenidae > Gymnothorax > Gymnothorax reevesii. Next base: position 144,020,249 of record CM056575.1, read on the forward strand.
CCGGACCACGCAGGGCCATAACGGCTTAGTAGTGTAAAAGAGTGTTGAATAAAAGGCATTGAGTGCAACCTCCTGTGTCTAGTCTTGTGCATCCCATACCTGTCCATTCCGCTCTCACATAATCACAAGAGGTCACACACTACGCAAAATATTAATGAAACGTTATAATTTCTGTGCTCGTGTAGCTCGTGAAACAGCACAGATTTGCGTAAAATAGTTTGCGAGGTTCATTGAGCAATTAACCATGACAGTCTGTTCTATAGTCTGAATGTAGTGACAGCTAAAGGGCTTTGTTAGGTACTATGCACAGCTAAGTGATGGCGAAAGTAGTTTCTGCAAAGTCAGCGGAAGTTTCAGATTTTTTGCATTTATGTTTCCATCCTAACAATGTTGTATCAATTAAATAAATGTTGGCAATAGGCATTTATTTTTTCATAATCATTTCTTATCATGGAAAATGGAATGTTCTTGGTTGGTCAGTCGATAAATTGTTTCATTGTTAATCAGGCGAACTTGAATGAGAACAGCGAGAGGACAGTTGAGCAGTAAAGGGTAAGGTTACTGAGGCCCCTCTGAACATGTGACTGCACGTCACTGTTTGTTTTAGTATTTATACTTAATTTCTTTCTATCACTTCGGCCACTTCAAAACAAGAAATATTCAAAAATAGTTTTCATAACCTGATCCAGACAATTTGACCAGTTCCACTTTACAGACGTCTTCCAGTTTCTCTTTCAAGTGATGGTGGGTAAGTCTCCAGATCCAGGAGGGGCACAGAGAGACTGACAGTTCTGCAGGGAGATACAGACAGACACAGAGACAGAGAACATTCTTAAATAACATTTGAGTGCTTATAATAACAGTAGACCTTGAATGAAGAACACACCTCATCATCTCTATACAGTGTACAATACTGTGCAGACAGTCAGAGAGCCAGTGGTGTTACCTGGAGGAAATGGATGTGATCCTCTGTGTGTGAAAGCTGCTCCAGCTCAGCGTCTCTCCTCCTCAGCTCAGCAATCTCCTGCTCCAGTCGCTCCAGGAGTCCTTCAGCCCGACTCACTTCAGCCTTCTCCTGATCTCTGATCAGCTCTTTCACCTCAGAGCGCCTTCTCTCAATGGAGCGGATCAGCTCAGTAAAGATCCTCTCACTGTCCTCCACTGCTGTCTGTGCAGAGAGCTGTTAGGAGACACAGAGTGAGGAGGCTGTACATTTTAACTAGGCCTTTCACTCAGCTCTTACTGGGACCCCACACAGCCTGTTCCCCACAGTGTGTCTCAGTGGGATTGAGCCCCACAGGGCTGGAAAGTGGCCCAACACTGGGCTCCTCACTGGCTGACTGGAGGAGAGCCCTGACTGAGCCCTGAAATGGCTCTTCCAGCAGCAGCTGTTGTCTTCTCCTCTGGTCAGTACCCACCTTGAGTGACTGCACAGCCTGTCTCAGATCCTGCAGCTCCTTCTCTCTCTCCTGGATTAATCTGCTCAGTGTCGACCCCGACTGTTTCTGTGGATGGAAGAATTTTATGCATCACATTTCAATGTCGTTCTTTTCAGCAATTCATTCATATCACTTAAACTTAAGACTTTGACATGTTCAGACAACACAGTTATGCAGTGACTTGCAGTCTTGCCTCCCAACAAAAAGGTTCAAATTATGGCTGTTGGTTTTTCAGTGTGGAGTTCTCTCTGTCCGTATCAGTTTTGTATGGGTGAGCTAGTTTCCTTGAATAGGCCAAAGATTTGCACATTAGATGAACCCAAGAATTTATGGTGATGTGGCAACGATCAACGATCTTTGTGAAAAAAAAAAAAAAAGTTTATTTCCAAAAAACCAAGCAGTCATCTAAAATACAGTACACACCTCAACTGTGTTAATATGAACTACAGACCTCCACACAAGAGGGCTTTTTATGTAATTAAGGGTTTTTGAAGTTGGACAGAAATGGTAATTAGGTTGTATGCTGTCAGAGCCGCACCCACCCTACATGTACTGCCATGACCCTGAGCAAATGGGGTCTCTTTGGATGAACCAGTTCTCTGATCACTGACTCCTGATTTTCTAATTAAACATCATGCTAATGTATGGAGAATTATCCCTTCTCTATTATTCATATCGTAAGTGAGCAAAACTGTCTGGCTGGCATGCATGGATATCTCAGTGTATTAGACTTAAGTGGATAACCTTACAATTATGCCATAGTGTGCTCACAATAAGATCATTGTGGCCTTTTGGCCCCTGATTGAGGCCCTTATCCCCCGCATTGCTCCAGTGGAATTGGCCCCTGTTTTTTCAAAATGACTGTAAAATGCTCTGGGTAACTGTCAGCAACAGTAAATATTTGAAATGCTTTGTTTTGTCATCGTTTGTATGCATAAAATATTTAGAAATGTACAGACATCAAACAAATTCTAGAAAACAAAGTGCATAAGTCATCATTCTGTCACTAGTGGTCAAATTTATATCTGCGATCACTACTAAAGTGCTCATGTTTCGTGAAAGAATTTGTATCCTTACTTGTTTCTCAGTCCTTCCTGCTGCGGCTGATACTGTATCATGACCTTTGTTTTCATCCATTGTACACAGAGAACAGATACACTGCTGATCTGTACGACAATAAACCTCCAGCAGTTTGTCGTGATGATAGCAGATCTTCTCCTGGAGGTTTACAGTGGCTTTGACCAGTTTGTGCTCCTTAAAACCAGGAGATTCATAGTGAGGCTGGAGGACAGCTTTGCGTTTTCTCCCAGTACAGGAATCACACACCATATCTCCAGGTCCAGCATAACAGCGAGTAGGAGGAGCAGCTTGGAGTCCTGTCTTCTTCAGTTTCTCCACTACTTCAGCCAGGATGGTGTTTTTACCCAGAACAGGCCTTGGGGTGAAGGTCTGTCTGCACTGGGGACAGCTGTAAACACCAGTATGATCCTACTGATTCCAGCAGCTCTGAATACAGCTCATACAGAAACTGTGTCCACAGGGAATTGTCACTGGATCCTTTGGTAAATCTAGACAGATCGGACAGTTGAACTGGTCCTGATCCAGAGGATCTGCAGCCTGTGCCATTTTCCTGCTCAGAGTGACAAAATTGCCCTAATTTCAAAGAAAAATGTGGTTTCTTAGAATTTGTGTGAGGAAAGAAATTACAAGATAGTTCCTGGCTCGAAGCAGACAGAGACTGAGACTTAAGCTTCATTTCTTTGAAACTACATGACAAACTGTGGGAGGGACTTTCTGATTCTGCCAAATACCTGCACAAGGTGTGGTGAGAGTGGGAACTCAACCAGCTTTGACTCCTACTTTCCAAAATATATTATTACCGTCATCTTGAGTTAAAAATGTGATATGGGGTGACCAGTACATTCCAAACAATGTCGCAGAGCAAACGGAATGAGTACAAATACATAATCAGATGAGGTACTAGATTGAAGCCAGTTTTAATTCAAAACTGAGAAATTAAAGTGATTATTTTCATCGAGCTGAAAAACATTTTTAAAGCCTTATTATCCTCTTTTTCCCTCTATGATTGTGACATAAGCCATGAACTCTGCTATTCAGCTTACATTAGCGTGTTAAGAGTGTCACTGATTAGAACTCATTGCTTGCTAGCTTGTGGAAGTAATGCCTCTATTTCACATGCAGTTCCTGACAAGAAGTGGGTTGATTTTCTGACTCCGTGGCTGTGTCCGAGAGCACTCAATGGTGCCAGGTAGCCAGTTTCTCTAACATGCAGATGGAAAAGTTTTGTAAAAGCTACTTTTTTATAGGATAACAAAGGTTTGCATACAGCACCCTCCATAATTACTGGCACCCCTGGTTAAGATGTGTTCTTTAGCTTTTAATAAATTCAGTTTTTTTCTAAATAATATAGGACCACAATGAAAAAGACAGTAAAATCAAACCTTTAAATCAACTGCATTTATTCAGTGGGAAAAAAAATCCCACGTTAAGAAATAATTCTTTTACAACAAATCATGTGTGCAAAAATTATTAGCACCCCTGATGTTAATACTTTGTACAACCCACTTTTGCCAACAAAACAGCACCTAATCTTCTCCTTTAATGTTTCACATGATGGGAGAATACAGAAAGAGGGATCTTCAACCATTCCTCCTTGCACAATCTCTCTAAATCATCCAGTGACCTGGGTCCTCTCCTCTGCACTCTCCTCTTCAGCTCACTCCACTGGTTTTCAATGGGGTTGAGGTCTGGGGACTGAGATAGCCATGGGAGGAGCTTGATTCTGTGTCTGGCGAACCATTTTTGTGTAGATTTGGCAACATGTTTGGGGTCATTATCTTGCTGAAAGACCCTGTGACGACCCATCTTCTGCTTTCGGGCAGAGGCCACCAGATTTTAATTTAAAATGTCCTGATATTTCAAAGCGTTCATGATGCCATGCACCCTAACAAGGTTCCCAGGGCCACTGGAAGAGAAACAGGCCCACAGCATCACCGATCCTCCCCCATACTTCACAGTGGGCATGAGATGCTTTTCTGCATACTCATCTTTTGAGTTCCGCCAGACCCACTTAGAGTGTTTGTTGCCAAAAAGCTCTATCTTGGTCTCATATGACCAAAGCACACGGTCCCAGTTGAGGTCCCAGTACCGCTTCGCGAACTCCAGACGTTTGCGTTTATGATTGTGAGTGAGAAAAGGTTTTTTCCGTGCATGCCTCCCAAACAGCTTGTTGGCATGTAGATTGCGCCTGATGGTTGTTGAGGAGATTTCGTGACCCCAAGTCTTTAACAGTGAGCTTTGGAGAACTTATTTCTCTTACTATACTCCTCATTGTGCGTGGTGGCAAAATAACCTTGCATCCTCGTCCAAGCTTGTTTACCACCGTTCCAGTTGTTTTAAACTTCTTAATGATTCCTCTGACAGTAATTATGCGCAGGATCAGGCAAGTGGCTATTTTCTTGTAGCCATTGCCTGACTTGAGTAGTTCGACACACATCTGCATTACTTGAATGGCGTGTTCCTTTGTCTTACCATGTTGAAGAGTGGATAAGAGAAATGGCCTCTGTGTCACGTCATATTTATACCCCAGGGAAACAGGAAGTGATGAATTACTAATTAAATGTTCCTAGATACTCTGATCAACTTTGTAAACTACTGTAGAAATGACAGAAATACATCAATTAAATTTATTTCCTGGGAACTGTTAGGGGTGCAAATAATTGTGGAACAGGTGATTTTATGAAAAATAATTATTTCTTAGTTAGGGATTTTTTTTCCCTTAAGATTCACTTGACTTGAAGGTTACATTTTTCTTCAATTTTCAGTGTGAGAGTATCCTTCTGCAATAAAAATTTAATTTATTTTAAAGCTTTTAACACATCTTAATCAGGGATGCCAATAATTATGGAGGGCGCTGTATGCACAGGGTAGGTAACAAGCAAGGTGGGACAACAGGTGTAAGAGATGAGCTATACCAGTACTATTCAACCTTGTCCAGAAAGGGCCGGTGTGGCTGCAGCTTTCATTCCAACCAAGCAGTTACTCAACTGACACCACTAATCAACCCCAAGAGTCTTTGCTAAAGAGCTTGATTAGTTGTATCAGGTGTGTAAGTGCTTGGTTGGAATGAAAGCTGCACCCACACCGGCCCTTGTAGGATATGTTGTATAGATCTAATCTAAACATCTTAACATTAAGTGAGAGGGGAAAACACAGGAGGTAATTAACAATACAAAATGGGAAACAATGACAAAAACTAGTTTCACGAGACATCCTTAAACAACAGCAGCTCCATTCAGGGAGTGCCTAAGTGGAGAGAGATGGGAGAAACAGATTAGTAGAAGAGATAGTTTCTGCAGATACTTTGCAACTAAGGCAAATGAGTGGGAGAGAAAAGCAGGCAGAGTTACAGATAAGTGTGGAAAGCGGAGAGAATCTATTACTAAAGTTAATCGTTTGTGTGATAATAATATTGCCCAAATTGGGCAAGTTACTATGGCAGTTATATGTGTAGCAGGCCGAAAGAGGGCAGGCCTCCAGACTCCTGCCCGGGCCCTCCTTCGGCCTGCCACATTCTGGCGTAATCGGCAGGATCTGGGGCATCCTAATGGATGGCAGCATGCGTAAAGCATGGAGTGTGAGGACATGCTCACGAAAGAGGGGGAGAGATGTGACAGTTGAAGGGTCCTGTCACTGGGAGTGTCTCCTAATAAGTACATGCCCTGGCTACCTTGCCAACGAGCCTAGCTCTTTGGCGATGTGGTCAGCGCGCATGACTCTTACCCGGGAGTCTGGAGGCTCAAGTTCCCGCCCGGGCCCCTCCTTCGGCCTGACACATATACATGTACTGTCACTTCCGATTATCAGATATTAGAATTCCATACACACAACAAACCCCTTTGAGCAGAAGCCAAATCAGAAAATGTATGCACTCCCCTGTTTAAGGCTTGATAATTCAAGATTTGAGCTTCACAGAGAAGGGGAAAATGGTTTCAGTGAAATCGGAATCTTGAAGCATTTAGAATATCATCGTATTTTAGTTTATTTTCAAAATAAAATTTTTGGACATTTCATTAATCGGCTGGTGTCAAACTTAAGTCATTTCATGAAATAAATAAAAAAGAAATGAAAGTCATTCACGAAATGACTGGTTTCATGATCTGACTGAAACATATCGCCCATTACACCATGTAACAAAATTTTTGCTTTTTCCTGTTCCTGGGCAGAAAGTGTTATTTTCCAATTGCTTATACCTAAACTAAAAGGAGAAGACCTATCAAACTTTGTTTTTGTGACTTGGGTAATGAATTTTTCAAAAGGTATCCATTTTCTAGGACATTAAAAGGTAGATATAGAGCTGGTTTGCCAACAGAGAATTTTCTTGAGCTTACAAGCATTTAACAGGCAATTTTACACAACGCAATTAATCTGCCATCACTCTTCATTGGTTTTTTTTTTGTGAGGAGAATGTCACTCTGTCACTGTATTTGGTTCTGAAGCAAGATGAAGTCACAAAACCCCCTGGTCCTTTTTATGATTACTTTATTGAACCCCGTGGGGGCATTTGCTCCCTGCATTTGACCCATCCTATAGTTAGGAGCAGTGGACAGCTACAGAGCAACACCCAGGGGTCAAACTCCAGTTCTCAAGCCAGAGCCTTGGTCAGGAGCACTGGGAGGAGTGTTCCTGTGATGCATGTGGGGGAAACCGGTGATCCCAAAGGAAACCCATGCAAACGCAGGGAGAACATACAAACTCCACACAGAGAGGCCCTGGCCAGCCGGGTATCAAACCTGCAACTGTTATAATCTGGTTCTCTGCTTAGTTTACATTTTCTGTTAGTGTCATTTCTCTGTTAGATTCATTTGTATTTAGTTATTTTTAGTACCATTCTCAGTTCCTTGCACCATTGTCTCCCGCTGTTATGCATTGCGTCATCTCTGTATTTATGCCAGTGCACTTTCCTGTCTGTGAGTTGTCACATTTCGATTGATTTCGGTGTTTTCCAGTGTTTCACAACCTTCCTTCACTTCTCGTTTAGCTTCCTTCAGCACTAATTACTAATTAAGTACTAATCCCACTATCACTCTATGTTTTGTCTGGTTTATCTACTAATCCTTACTAATACACTAATTCTGCAAATGTGGCGCAAGGTTAGGATGTCTGTATTATTTTTCAGGTTAATATGTCAGTATTTCTCAGATTCCCCCCATACTGATTTTTTGTTGATAAATTTACTAATTTTGATGTTTGCTTGCGAGGACAATTTATTTGCTAACTAGAAGAGCACTCAGAGAGCGCAGAACCTCCGCCGCCAGGGGGCAGCAAAGCCAAAAGCACGGCAATTGGAACTCTGGCCCATTGGAAAGACTTGAAATCTTGAACTTTGGAGTATATCTCAGCAGTACTTTGGCCTAGATATGCCAAAATTTAAGCACCTCTTCCTTGACTTAATACCCACATACCCTGAAAATTTCATGAAAATCCGGCCATTACTTTTTGAGTTATCTTGTACACAAACAAACAAACCAACAAACAAACGGCACCGAAAACATAAACCTCCTCGGCGGAGGTTAATAATAATGTAGAACAATACCATTTCTCGCCATTGGATAGCGATAAAGACCAATATGGAGCTTTTCTCATAAGAACAAAGCTACCTTCTTTCGGTGGTCATAAATAGGTTCCATTCCTTTGAGACAGCCATTGCGAACAGAGCAGAGCACATGTTAATGTCTGTCTTTTTGTCATTCTTGCAGAAAAAAATCAAACTTAAAATATGTTGCATCAGACATCTTTCGTCATCTGTCTGCACCCGCAACGTATACCATAATGCATCATGAGCAAATAATGACAAGCATCCTCTAAAATTATAAATAAAAAAAAAAATTGAATTTGTATCACCAAATGACAAGGAAATCAGACACTAGAAGGCACCAGAATGCATCATAGAGCTTCAAATTTTTACATTTCTCCTGGTAGAATGCGCCCTCAATTCTTGGATTCTCAGCACCTCCACCACCAGCCATAGCCGCCTACTCTACTCTGCCAGCCGCCTAATCCAAAAACTTTTGAAAGTCCTACACTATACATGAAAATGCAATGCTTCTCACTCACCAGCCAGGGAATATTTAGCCTGTTCCTTTTGCAAGCCCATATTACTACAATCTCTCCTTCTTGGCACAGCTCAATGAGCAGTACAATTGGCATTTTTAGATAGAGTGTGAACATCCTCTTGGGCATTTCACCAGCATTCCCAAAACACCTCCAGAGGGCAAGACCTCACCACTCAAGACCATGTTGGCTATTTCCCTGGTGAAATAGCCTTCGGCGCCATTTTGGGTATTGCATCATAGGTTCATATGGAGCCAGTTCTATTTTTCCAAGGTAGCTTTTCAGAATCAATGTAAAAAAGTCTATTAATAATCTCATTATGCATAATTAAAGAAACATATTTTTCCTTTTAAAATGTTTTGTTTTCTATTTACATTTGTGTCACAACCCTCTAGTAAATCCCTTATGTTTCTCTTTACAATTCAGCAGCTTGTATCTCTATTGTGTGCATGTGTGCTGTGATTGGTTAACATAATGTGTGTCTCTCCCCGCTCGAGTCCCTCTCGTTACACGTCACCTTCGAATGGCCAAAATCACCTGAAATGGCCACAGGATTCTTGTGAGGAACCAGCTTATCGGAATGAAAAAGAGTTATCAGATTTCATTGATGTAACCTTCTTACAATAATGAACTCGTTTATCTATGTATTGGTTTATTTGTTTAAGCCTTTTTCTGGCTAGCTAGTGAATGTTTGAAAAGAAAATAACAAGTTATGATCAGGCCAGTAACGTTTATCACACTTTCACCTCAGTATAGTCACTTCCATTTTGCAGTAAAGAAACATAATTTGTAACAGGAGGCTATAACTATACTCTGTCAGAAGGGTGAAACATTTCTATCCAAGTCTTAATGATTATATAATTGACATTGCCTATTACGTACCATTCTGAATGGGCCTGATTCATTGGAAAATGTGATGGCTGTTTCCATAAAGAAACCCAAGAAGATTAAAAGTGGCTCACTAATCAACATTACAGGTTTGGTAACAACAGCTGTCATACTTATAAACAATAACCAAAATTACTCAAGGCTAATCTGTGTTGTGTGCAGTGCTCCGAGCTGCAGTTAAGGCTGCATAATTTGGCTATAATGAAGTTGCAAGGTTAGTTCAGTCCCATTTCTGATGGGCAGTGACAATAGCCGACTTGCATTACTCAAACACCAATCCCCTCAACAGCCTAAACATTTTTTATTATTTTTGAAAGGGAATTGAATGGTAATACCATGAAGTCACTTTCCTGTGTCTTGAAGCCAAATCCCTTTTCAGAAACGGCCACCACATTTTCAAATGAATGACCAGGACCTGTATTCAGAACTTAATTTCAATTCAATTCAATTCAATTTTATTTTGTATAGCGCTTTTTACAGATACACTGTCACAAAGACGCTTTACAGTCAGAGATGGGTTACTGAAGGGCAGTGCCCAACCTATTCCCAGTACCTATTCCCTATTCCCACTACAGCGAGGCAAAAATAACTCCCAGTAGGGAGAAAAAATCCTCAAACAGTGGTGAGAAAAAACTCCCCAGTGGGAAGAAATCTCAGGAGGAACCCGGCTATAGTGGGGAAGCCCATCCTCCGCGGGCTAGCTAGTTGATAACAAGATAATGACAAGAGTTCCATTGAAATCCATCAAATCAGTGCTAAAATAATTTGTATATTTAAAACTGTCCAACAGATGTCTTGGCTAATGTAAAACAATTAGCAATGGAGGTCATCATGAGGCAGGAAGACCCTCTTGGTCCTGTAGCTGAAACAAGATGGTAACAGCTGGTCTTAGGCTGGAGCTCCAGGCCAGGGGGTGTTGGGTGAAGCTTGATCTGGAGCTCAGGGCAAGTGCCCAGAGCAGGAGGAGGAGAAAAAAAAAATATTGTAAGGGAGGTGGAGTTGTATGGCGAGCACACAGAGCAGGAGAGACAGAGGTGCCTGTGTGCGATAAGGAAACCCCAGCAGAATAAGACTATGGCAGCATAGTTATGAGAAACAGGGGCAGGGGCCAACACAGCCACGAGGGCAGGTTGAGACAGTCACCACCAGACCATGACCAGCTCAGCAGAATAGGGCACCACCAGCAATGATCCAGTGACAGCACTGACTGCTCAGTCCACCAAATATTCTATAGCTTATGCCAGCCACCCACTCCTGTCCCTCAACTATAGGACAGACTAAAGAGATATGTTTTGAGCCTAACTTTAAATATACTGATAGTGTCTGCACCCCGAATATGAGCAGGCAATTCGTTCCATAAGAGGGGAGCACGATAGGAAAAAGCTCTACCGCCTATGGTAATTTTAGCTATTTTTGGAACAACAAGGAGGCCTGCGCTCTGCGAACGGAGTGTTCTGGAGGGAATGTAGGGTAAAAGTAAATCACTTAGGTACAATGGACCAAGCCCATGTAAGGCTTTAAAGGTAAGAAGTAGTATCTTATAGTCTATTCGGAATTTAACTGGTAACCAGTGAAGTGAAGCTAACACTGGGCTGATATGCTCGTGTCTCCGTGTTCTAGTGAGAATACGAGCAGCTGCATTTTGAATTTGCTGGAGCCCCTTTAGAGAGGATTTTGCACAACCAGACAAAAGAGCATTACAGTAATCTAATCTTGAAGTAACAAAGGCATGGACAAGCTTTTCTGCATCATGTAATGACAGCATTTTCCGAATTTTGGAAATATTCCTCAAGTGGTAAAATGCAACTTGAGATGTTCTTTATATGTGTATCAAGTGCGAGATCAGGGTCAAGAGTAACACCAAGATCTTTAATAATGGCACTTGAAGCGATTGAAATTCCATCAATGTTAAGCATGTAATCTGAGATTTTGCATCTCTGGGATTTGGGACCCACTACGATTATTTCTGTCTTACTAGGGTTCAACAAGAGAAAATTGTGACTCATCCATTTCTTTATGTCTACAAGACAGGCTTCCATCTTTGACAGCTGGGCAGCTTCATCAGGCTTGACTGACAGATATAGTTGTGTGTCATCTGCATAGCAGTGAAAGTTAATGCCATGTGCGCGAATAACTTGTCCCAGTGGAAGCATATATATTGAGAAAAGCAGAGGTCCAAGCACAGATCCTTGTGGTACTCCATATCTAACCCTTGATTGATACGAGGAGTCATTATTAAAATGCACAAATTGATATCGATCCGATAAGTATGATCTGAACCAGGAAAGAGCCTGTCCACGGAGGCCTACAAGATTTTCAAGTCGATTCAACAGGATATCGTGATCGATAGTGTCAAATGCTGCACTTAAATCAAGAAGCACAAGTACAGAAATGTAACCACTGTCCGAAGCGAGGAGAAGGTCATTGAGTACTTTGAACAGGGCTGTTTCAGTACTGTGACAGGGTCTGAAACCAGATTGAAAAACTTCCAATATACAATTGGAGTGTAAAAATGAACAGAGTTGTTTTGAAACGGCCTTTTCTAGTATTTTAGAGAGGAATGGGAGGTTTGAGATAGGCCTGAAGTTAGACACATTATTCACATCCAAGTTTGGTTTCTTAAGTAGGGGTTTGATGACTGCACGTTTAAGAGTGTGTGGGATGTGTCCAGATGCTAAAGAAGCATTGACAATGTGTAATAATGGGGTTCCAATCACTGGTAGTAGCTCCTTTAAAAGCTTTGTTGGGATGGGGTCCAGAAGACACGTAACAGATTTTGACGAATTTACAATGGGATTAAATTCGCTGACATCTATTGGTGTAAAAGAGTTCAGGTAGGACACTTGTCCTTGTGATAATTCTAAATCCATAAGCTGGGTAGATAGAGAAGAAGACCCTATATGAGGAGAGACAAAGGAACTCTGAATCTTGTCCCTGATTTTTATAACTTTATTATCGAAGAAATTCATAAAGTCATTGCTGTTAAATGGTACAGAAACACAGGGATCAGCTTGATTCTTGGTTAGCTTGGCAACAGTGCTAAACAGGTGCCTGGGGTTGTTTTTATTTTCATCTATCAATGTAGAGAAATATGAGGAACGTGAAGTGGAGAGGACACGTTTATAGGCAAGTAGACTGTCTTTCCAGGCATGGAAGAATACCTGCAATTTAGTTGAACGCCATTTGCGCTCCAGTTGGCGTGAAACCTGTTTTAAAGAACGAGTATAGTCATTGTACCATGGTGCTAATTTCTTATTGCACACTTTCCTCTTCTTTAGAGGTGCAACAGTATCCAGGGTTCTGCAAAGTATGTTATTTACATTGTCTGTCAGCTGATCAATTGTGTTTTTACTTGCATTTGTATATGCATTATGGCTAACACCAAGAAAATCTCCACAGTGTACAAATGAGCCTGGGAGTTCATTAATAAAAGCATTTGCAGTCCAGGAAGAAAGCTTTCGGCTGTAGTAGAATGCGGGATCCAGTGACACATGACAGCCTTGAAGAAGTTCGAAGGTAATTAAATAATGGTCTGATAAAACTGGATTTTCAGGCATGACTGCCACATTTGTTATTTCAGGACTATAAGTTAGGACTAGGTCAAGTGTATGGTTGTGGGAATGCATGGACTGATGTACATGATGATTGAAGCCAATAGATTCAATGATAGATAAGAAGGCTGATCTGAGAGGATCACCTTCATTGTCCATGTGAATATTGAAATCCCCTACAATTACAACTTTGTCTGAATTTACAACCATATTTGAAAGGAAATTGGCAATCTCATTTAAAAAACCACTGTATGGCCCTGGTGGCCTGTATATAATAGCAAGGACAAAACTGACTGCTTTTTTATCTGGATGTGCAAAACTGAGAACAATAACTTCAAAAGAATTAAATTTGAAGCCAGATTTCAAGGTAGGCAGGAGATTTGAATTGTATATGGCAGCAACCCCACCTCCACGACCCGTGAGACGCGGAACATGAATAGAACTATAACCAGGAGGGGTGGCTTCATTTAAGGCAACATATTCATCAGTTTTCAGCCAAGTTTCGGTTAAACATAGAATACCAGCTTTGTGATCAGTAATTAATTCATTTACAAAAGTTGCCTTAGAAGTTAGTGATCGAATATTAATTAATCCAATTTTTAACTTGGGTTGTTTAGCCACATTATTAATAAAATGACAGGTACTAATTTTTTTAAAATTTGCCCAACAAACACTCCTAAGGTTTTTAGCAGAGCTTAATTTAGGTCGAGGTTGAGACACTATCTCAATAGCATAAAACCTGGGCAGCAGCTCTTGGGAACAAGCAGAAATCTGTGGAAGACAGTAAGTCTGCTGCCTGGTCTTGGCTCTGGTGTGTCAGGAAATGGAATTTCTAAGACTACACGATAAATTATTAGAAAGAAGAGCGGCACCCTCCCACGTGGGGTGAATGCCATCTCTTTTCAAAAGACCAGGCCTCCCCCAAAAAGTATCCCAGTTATCTATGAAGCCAACACCGTTTGCAGGGCACCAAACAGACAACCAGTGATTTAGTGATGTCAATCTGCTGTAGATTTCATCACCACGCCGAGAGGGAATGGGACCAGAGCAAGTTACTGACCTCGACATCTTTTTTGCCATATTACACACCGATTTAATATTATTTTTGGTAATCTCCGACTGCTTCAATCGGACATCGTTAGCGCCGACATGAAAAACAATTTTAGAAAACTTACGTTTACCTTTTGCCAGCACCTTCAAATTCGCTTCGACGTCGGTCGCTCGAGCCCCAGGAATACAGTGGACTATGGTCGCTGGTGTCGCTAAATTCACGTTTCTTAAAATAGAATCGCCAATTACCAGAGTTTTTTCAACAGATTTCACAGCTGGTGCGCTGCTGAGGGGGGAGAACCTGTTGGAAACGTGAATAGGCTGTTGGTGCACAGGTGGCTTAGGCTTTCGTCTACGTTCCCGAACTGTAATCCACCCGCCTTGCTGCGGAGGCTCTGCTGGGGTGCTACCTGAGGAAAGGCTAACTGATGCATCCGGAACCGGGAAGGATTCTATATACTTTTCGCTATCTCGAATTTCATATAAGGTACGGATGCGACTTTCCAATTCAGCAACCTTCTCCGTCAGCCTATCATTTAACTTACATTTATCACAAATAAAGTTATCACTAACTGTGGAGAAGGAATAACTAAACATATCGCACACAGAGCAAGAGACAGCCCAAGAAGCAGAGGAAGGGTGAGGGATAGGCGAAACCGGAGAGCCAAACGCAGCCATTTAAACTTGATGACTACTTACGTTTTATTTGGCTTTATTAAGTCCGATTGCTCGTGGGAAAAAAATAGGATCCGAGGGAAAAATATGGAACGCCTTGTAGATGGGTAAGAGTTCAAGGATTATATTCAAAAGATTATGATAGAAAAAAGTAGCCGCGTGAAGAGGCGCCTCTGGATCTAACAGCAACAGGCTGATAGGAAACAGGAAATCAGGCCAATTCCAATGGCTAAACTCAAGAAACTTGTCTCCTTTCAAGCAAACTTTCAAGCAAAAAATCATTAGGCTGTATAACACACCTCAGCCTGAGTGTAGCCATATCCTTCTACTTAAAAATATGTTTTTATGGTGCAGAAAGAAAGCACAATAATCAATCGAGATTAAAAGTCAAGTGCTAAGTGTGAATACAATTCATTAACACCACTTGCCAAACCTGCTGATTTTTTTTCATGCTCACTAGCTAGGCTGGATAAAAATAATTCATATTTTTGAGAATAAGCTGACACAATCTCAGTTATCCCTGCTTTATATTCATCAGGTTTTGTTAGGTGTCATTAACTAGCTGATTGACATGCCAAATTTGTGCATTAGAAAGCAGTGAGCAGCATATTGTTAGGCTTCATTGATTGTAACTACCTCATTTCATCGGCTTCAGTTGTATTGAACTATTATGTTCATAATTTATTTATCAAAATGGCAGCCTAGATAAATGAGTTGGCCAACAGTTATGCTGAGGGTAAGGCAGATTTTTACGCTGTAATCGCAGTATTCCGAGCATTGACTGTACATTCAATGGTTCCGAGACCGTAAGGTACCATTATCTCGAGCCACTTTCTTCGGTGCAAGTCCAGTGAGGACAGCAAATTTCCACTGTCTCGAGACACTTTTTCAGTGGTCCATCCAATCCCCAAGTGGAGCAGGACAGTTACTGTAATGGCAAGCTACTGCCCTGAGCCAGTCCCCTAGAGGACCCAGACAGTCACTGCCAAGCCCATCGACAGGGGGGGCAACCAGATATGTTGTCCCGGGCCTCAGGACCATAAGGGCCCCTGAAGGACCCTTAATTTATTTTACTTTACATTCATATATTTCTTTTTAATTGAATCATTGCCTGATGAATTAAATATTATTTTCTACTCAACATATACTTAAAAACTTTAACATATTAAATATTTCAAATATATATATTTTCCTTTTTTTGCACAACCCCCCCCCCCCGTCTTAGCAGAGAATGGTTTGACCCCGCTCTGGCGCACTTTAGGCTACGCTACATACGTGCCCTGAAGTGGGAAATTTACGTAAATCCATCATTGTTATAAACTCTAAACATGGCGAGTCATCATAAATCGGGTGCGCAGAAAAGAAAAAAGAAAAAGAGAGGAAGATCATAGAGGTGAACGAGAAAAAATGATGAAGTTTTTAAAAGGGGGACAAGAAGCCAGAGAATTAGGGCTAGAGTTGGCTGTGGACGGTGATGTCGGTAAGTGAACAACAGCCGCTAACACTGAAAGTTTACATTCGCCATCACCGTGACCAAAGCCCGATTCGAGTCTGTCACCGGCCGCTTGTAGCCTATTGAGCTGCGGTATGACAAGGCATGCTGCCCGCGTTGAGCGGAGGAGAGAGAAGGTGATGGGAGATCAGGGAGGTAATGTTAGTCCGTGGGGAGCAGGTGCGCGAGGGTGAACAGACTTGGGTCCGGCGGCTGGATTTATCTTTGTTTTACAACCCGCTGTGTATTATATCAAAGGCTAATACGAATTTATCACCGAAACAGCACAAACGAGCAGCAGTGGAACAGCAGAGGAGCCCATCAGGGAGAGACCTGGAGCTGTCAGGCAGCCCACAGTCAGAGCTGAGCAGCCGCAGATCGGTAGGGAGAGTGTGTCAGTCAGAGTCTGCATTGATCATGAATGCTGTTGTTGTTGTATTAGTAGTAATGAATACTATTCATTAGAGATGAATGAATGATCTCTGCACACTGCTACGCATTTTCTTGTCTTTGCCAGTGACTGTAGCTGGAGGAGAGCGAGGCTTCAGCAAAATGAAAATAATAAAATACTGCCTACGCTCCGCCATGTCACAAGGCAGGCTTAACAACCTTGCCATGCTCTCCATTGAGTGTGAGCTTGCACAAAAACTGGATTTCACTGATGTTATAAATGACTTTGCTGTCAAAAAATCTAGGCGCATCACTGTTTGAGGGCTTGATAACCCCAGGGATGTGGAGGGGGCAGGCATAGGATGTTTAGTTATACTGTATTGTTGCTTAGCAGGCAGGCATAGCACTCTCAGTTGTATTGTATTTGTAGCCTACATGGAACAATAGATGGAAATGGTTTGTTTATATTGTCACATTACTGTCTGTTAACTGTCCATCTCAAATTAAATAATTTGAAAATTGACACTGTCATTGCTTGCAAAGCGTTAAAAGTACTGCGTATGTTCTTGTGACAAGCCGGTGGGGTGGGGGGGCCCTATGATGGTCTCTTGTCCCCGGGCCCCAGCAAGTCTGACAGCCCTAGTCGCTGCATTTCTAGCTCAGTGGCCCATTCCACAGGACAGTATGATACACAAAACATTATAGCCCCCACTGATTTTTTTTGTCAGGTACGCCAACAGGATATTTCTGGCTCAATGATTCTGCATTTAATTAAGGTTAGAGGAAGGATACATTGTATGGCTCATTTTATCATGGCGTAATGTCATTACTCTGCAAAAAGGTGATGAAACTGTCTTTGAAAAATGGGCACATTTAATCTGAATGAATATATATTACAAGATAACAGCCAAAATATTAGAAATAGAATGAATAAATCTCTTGGATATTTCATTAAAAAAGCAACAATGTGCTATAAAAAGGTAGATTAATAATAGTTTAAAAATACATACAGGCATGCTTGTTCACATGGCAGGGAGTTTTATACAATATTTTCAGGTTAGAACAAAAGAAAGCTCTGGATTGCATATTGCGAAAATTTGTGGTGTAGCATGAAGGCATATGGGTCCCCTGAAGAATCTGTAAATATGGTTCAGCTTTTGTACAGAAAATCAACTGTTCAAGTGAATATAAATCGTAAACTAACTGAGTGTTAGAAGATGCAGAGAGCTGAGAAACAATTGTGTCTTTTGATTGTAGTTTTATGTGTTTTAGAATTTTGTCTGCTGTACACAGAATAAAAAATGATTTCCAGAATACCTGGTGTTAAAACAAGTACAGGAGCAATAGCGGAAGTATCAGCACATACAGGTGATATTACAGTTCTTGGTAAGAATAAAAATTAATTAGATATTGTAAATTAGTTATTTTGAAATGGAAGAAAATATTTCTGGTACAAAGTTAAATCAGGATGGAAGAGAAAATGTCTGGATAGGGCTTTGAAGACCAATTTATTTAAATACAGATCCATAAGATGAGAAAAAAGATTTGAGTATACAAATTACAAATGGAAATTGTTGGGAGAGAAATCAGGAATCGAAAGAACAAGAAATTAAACAAAAGGTAGAAAAGTAATAACGTGGTACATTATAAAACTTGCATCAATATAATGAAAACATGTAGCTTCAGAACTTATTTTATCTCATGGGTCTGGGAGAGGATAGAAAAAAAACTTCATTTTTTAAATTCATTTTTATGTTATTGATTGTTTCTGATTCTGATTTTTATTCATATTAGTTATTTACTCTCCTGTATTCTCTCTCAGCAGAGATGTAAACTATCTGCAGGAGAGAGAGGGATGAGGGACTGACTCCTGTACACAGGGTATTACAGTCATCAATGCAGCACCATATGAAGGCATGGAGGACTTTCTCAACATCATGGAAGAGTGAAACCACTTTACTCTCTCATTTCAGTGTGTTTCTGCTCTTTTTAATCAGAGCTGATTTTCCCTTCACTCTCTGCTTCATCACAGATCACACAGTTTTACAGAAGATTGATAATAAACCCCAAACCCAGCATAGAGGGGCTGAGTGAATATAGTCTGGACTCTGTGCAGGAGGGTCATTGTGTCAGAGACGCTGTAGAAGGACAGAGTTCCTGCCCTGTGATCCAGGTACACTCCTATTCTGGAGGAGGAGGGAGCAGGAATTTGAGTACTCTCATTATTGTTTCTGAAAGAGTAACTGGAGGGACAGCAGCACAAAGCCCAGGACTTGTTGTTATGTCCCAGACCACAGTCATTACCCGACCCTTTCCTGCTGATGTCTTTATATGACACTGCTATATCAACCACTTTCCCTCTCCACTCAGCCTCCCAGTAACAGCGTCCAGACAGACCCTCTATACACAGCACTTGCCACCTGCTGTCAAATCTCTCTGGATGATCAGGATATGACTGGTTCTGTCCCACATAGGTCACCTCTCTGATCCCCTCAGACAGACGGAGGTTCTGTTGCGCTGTGTTGGGGTCCAGTGTGAGCTGACTGGAGTCTGATGGAGGAGAAAGTTTAGACTTAACATGAGAAAGGGCATATTTAAGCTCTGTCTAAACTACGTATGAAAATTTCAGTCAATAGCATATTTAAACATTATCTGTGGATAAGTATGTGCGTGTGTTTTTGACTGTTTCTGAAGAGGATGTGTGTGTGTTTGTGTGTGTGTGTGCGCGTGTGGGCATGTGTGTTCGTGTGCGTCTCAGCTGAGTTTCAGAGCGTTTCACTCACACTGTAAGAAATCCTCTCTGGTCCTGAGCTCCACAATGTGGACTTGTGTCACTGCAGGGACAGAGAAACAGTAAAGAACAGTTTTGAAAAAACACAAATACAGTGAGAGGGAGGGAGTGAGTATGAGGGTGTTGGTTCGTACGGCTGTTCACACAGTCCTAACTCCACCCACAGATTCTTCCACTCCTGATGAACCTATGCAGGTTAATGGTTATTTAATAGCGGGGGTCGCAAGCCCGCTCGCAGGCATATAATCTGCCATAATTGTGGTAAGCCTGGGCATATCCGTCGAAACTGTCCTGAGGTCTGGGGAAACGGGAAGACCCCCTACTGGTATGGGGAGCACTAGAGGGTTAGAACCAATCTCCCCATCAGACTTTAATACCTGTTGAATTGATTAAGGGAACACAGAGAATTTTAATTAATGCGTTTTTGACTCTGGGCCTGTAGACTGTTGTATGGATAGGGAATGGGCTAAGACACACTCCATTCCGGGTCGTCCTCTTTTGCAATCACGCGCTGTTAAAACTTTGGATAGTCGCCCGTTGGGAGACGGAGTTGTATCCGAGATCTCCAAACCCTTGTCTATGTTTATTTCCCTTTGTGGACACTCTGAGGAAATAATTTTTTTTTTTATCAGTTCGCCTGTGTTCCCAGTTTTAGGACATTCTTGGTTACGTAAACACAAGTCACATCCTTTGGGGTAATAAGGATAACCCTGTTGCGCAGTGGGGTTCCGATTGTAGATCCCACTGCATGGATAGCTCTGTGTTGGCCTGGACGTCAATCCATGAGAGAAAGTGACGCCTGGAGCGATTCAGGGGAGATTATCCCACACGACCCTCCAAATCTAGATAAGGGGGCTGAGGAGGGGTTGGAGTGGGACCCTCAATTTGACTGAAGTCAGCCAGAGGATGATTCTTATTCCGAATGTGGCTCCGATCTAGAGACTGTCATTGATGCGGCTGAGTACGATCAGGTTGAGAAATTAGGGGCTGCTTTGAATTTTTGTTTGCCTCATAACGTGCCGACTGCTTTTACTGATCTCGCTGAAGTTTTTAGTAAACAACGTGCCTCTACTTTGCCTCCTCATGGCCCTTATCATTGCGAGATCAATCTACACCCTGGCACCACTCCCCATAGAGGGTCATTGTACTCACTGTCAGGTCCTGAACGGAAGGCCATGCGGGAATATATTTAGGAGGCCCTGGCCAATAGTTTTATTCGACCATCCACCTCCCCGCCGGGGCAGAGTTCTTTTTTTGTGGTGAAGAGTGGAAGACGGCGTTTAATACGCATGACGGGCACTACGAAGATTTGGTTATGCCGTTTGGATTGGTTAACGCCCGCTCTGTATTCCAGGCACTCGTCAATGATGTCCTTTGAGAGATGTTAGAGAAATTTGTCTTTGTTTATCTTGACAACATTTTAATTTTTTCTTCAACTCTCTCCGAGCACAAACACGTCAGAGAGGTACCCTTCTCGAAGCTAAGCTTTTTTTTAAAGCCGAGAAATGCGTTTTTCACGCCAAGACGGTCTCATTTCTTGGGTTTCTTGTTTCAAAGGGGTCGGTCCGCATGGACCCTGAGAAGGTGGCAGCCGTCAGGAATTGGCCTGCCCCCCAAAATGTCAGAGGTCCAATGTTTCCTGGGATTTTTCTCATTTTTACTGGAGGTTTATCCGCAGCAAGGTAGCTGCTCCCTTTATCGCTTTAACTAAGAGAAACACCTCCACTTCTTTCACCTGGTCGCCAGCAGCCGAGGCTGCCTTTCAAGAGCTAAAGAAATTGTTTAGCTCAGAACCTATTCTGGTTTTGCCCGACCCCTCCCTCCCATTCGTTGTGGAGGTTGATGCCTCGGAGGTCGTAGTGGGTGCTATCTTGTCCCAGCGCCCCCTTTGGGACAATAAGCTACACTCATGCGCCTACTTCTCCAGGTCACTGTCTGCTGCTGAGTGAAACTACAGCATCGGTAACAGGGAGTTGTTAGCCGTTAAGCTGGCGTTAGAGGAGTGGCGCCATTGGCTGGAAGGGTCTGAACCTCCGTTTGTGGTCTGGACTGATCATAAAAATCTCCAGTATATTCAGCAGACCAAGTGACATAATTCCCGGCAGGCACGGTGGTCTTTGTTTTTCAACCGTTTCAACTTCATGTTAACTTACTGCCCTGGCTCAAAAAATATTAAGCCCGATGCCTTATCGCGGATTTACAACCGTTCCGACTGTGATCCGATGCCGGAGCCAGTCATTGCGGTTGATCAGATTTTAGCACCCGTCAAGTGGGACTTGGAACCTGTGGTAGAGGAGGCATTAAGAACTCATTGCAGTCCTGGTGGGGAACTACCCGGTTGTCTATTTGTTCATGTAGCGGTTTGCTCACAGGTTCTCCAGTGGGGAGACACTTCCTGTCTGGTAGGTCACCCTGGGGCCCATCGTATCAAGCAGTTCTGAGCCCGACGATTTTGGTGGCCCAGCATGATAGACATTCGGGAATTTGTGGCAGCGTGCGGCACTTGTGGCCGGAATAAGGTGTTCCATCTCCCTCCGCTGGCCTGTTGCACCCGTTGCCGGTACTCAAACGCCCTTGGAGCCATATTGCGCTCGATTTTATCACAGGCCTGCCCATCTCTGATGGCAATACTGTCATCCTGATTGTGGTCGACCGTTTTTCCAAGACCGCTCATTTTATCGCACTGCCTAAACTGCCCTCTGCACGGGAGACAGCCCTCTTAGTTGTTAACTACGTGTTCCAGTTGCATGGTCTACCCTTTGATGTGGTCTCTGACAGGGGTCCTCAGCTTGCGGCCAAATTTTGGCGTGCTTTTTGTAAACAGTTGGGAGCCACGGTAAGCCTGTCATCAGGGTTTCATCCTGAGACTGACAGCCAGACTGGGCGCACTAATCAGTCCGTAGAGAATACTCTTCGGTGCTTAGCGGCCGATAATCCTGCGTCCTGGAGTGGTTTTTTGACATGGGCTGAATACTCCCATAACTCATTATGTAACTGCTCTATGGGTCTTTCTCCTTTCGAGGCCCAGTTGGGTTATCAACCTCCTCTATTTCCGGAGTCTGAGAAGGAGTCAGATGTGCCCTCTGTTGAACACTTAATTCGACACTGCCGCTCTGTTTGGACTAAGGTCCCTACCTCCTTGTTGCGGGCTGGGCGTAGTCAGAGATCTGCTGCTGACATAAGGCACCGTTTGGCCCCATCTTATCGAGTGGGCCAGAGAGTTTGGCTTTCCACTTGGGATCTCCCCTTGAAAGTCGAATCTCGGGAATTGGCCCCTCGCTTTATTGGCACGTTTTAGATTAACCCTGTCACTATGTGTCATAAGCTTCCTAGATCCTTGTGGATCCATCCCTCCTTTCATGTGTCCAGGCTTAAACCTGTTAGCACCAGTGTCCTGGTACCTACCGACAAATCCCCGCCGCGGATGATTGAGGGGGGCCCGGCGTACACCGTACCTCGTATTGTGGCCGAGAGGCGTGTTGGTCGGGGATTCCAGTTTTGGTACATTGGGAGGGATATGATCCTGAGGAGCGTTGCTGGGACCCTGCTCGGGATATCCTGAACCCTGCCCTTATTTCTGAGTTCCGTGCTAGGGGTTGTTTGGGAACGTCTGGGTCCGTCCCTTAGAAGGGAGGGGGGGGTGTCCTGTCATGGTTTGCCATGTGCTTTTTGCTTTCTTTGTTACTCTTGTCCCTGAAGATATCGTTTTCTTTCCGCATCAGATCTTTTACACAGCTGACTGATTACTCCTGGGTGGTTCTTCCCGGAGTCTATTTAAGCTGGAAGTCGCACCGCCTTCTTCGCTGGAGTGTTTGATATAACTTTGCTCACTTCCGCTCAATATATTTCTTGTCAGGTATATTTGATTTGTATATATTCTTTGTTTCTGGGAAGCTTAGCTTCTTTAGGTTATTTGGCACTATTGTTAGGTGCCTTGTTAGTTTTCTCTTTTATTGAGATTTCTTTTCTGTCTGGTTGCTCGCTTCGTTTCTGGAACTTAAGCCTTTCATTTATTCAGAAACGCAAGCTCCTTTCCTCTTTTTTCGCCCAATCTCTTTCAACTGCATCGGCTCACTGCTTGGTGCAGCTTCGCCTACTGCGGCATCTGATACTCCACTTTAACCTGCCATTACAGGATAATAGGCATCGACCGATATGGATTTTTTAGGGCCGATGCCGATACCGATTTTTTTTTTCCATCACCCTTAGCCGATGACCAATTTTGGACCGCCGATTTTCTTGGGCCGATATTTGTGGCCGATACTGCTTTTGCTCCCACAATTTACATCAAAAAAATGACACAATGATAAAAAAATATCAGAGGTCTCAAGTAAGAAAAACATTAATTGAAAAGATTCAACCAGCCATCGATGTGATGGCTGCTCCTCCCCAGTGAGACGCGAACCCCCCACACACAAACGCACACACAGTCTGAAAAACTCCACTACCGCTGGATTGAAAACGGCAGCAAACGGCTCTAAATACGTTTTCACAAAACACTGACACAAATTAGTACTACATATAAAACATTTCTCTCATCATTTAAGTTCTAAAGACCTCTCTGATAGCCGACATGGCTGCGCCACTCTGCTCTGAGGGAGAGAGCACACACAGCAGGGCTCGAAATTAACTTTTTTGCTTGGTAGCGCTGCGCTTCCAAATTCAAAAAGTTAGGAGCGCGAGCAAAAATATAGGAGCGCACACACGGAAATCAAAGAAGCACCAATATATATATTTTTTAATGTTTAAAGAAACTACAATATAACACTCCACATTAACAATACAACTGTCTCCAACAATTTGCAATTATTAAACAATATGAGAGTCTTGAGTTTGATTAACAAAGGTTTCCATTACATTGGCTTCATTCCATATCTGGAGGCCAGGATTCAAAATTGGTCTCCTTGCTCTCTGCCCTTCTATACATCTCTTCACTGCGTATGAGGCATCAAATATGTCCAGAGGACCCTCCACACTGATGCGAATCAAATCTTCAATTGTGTAAGGGCTAAATGCAGATCTGACGTAAAGTCGTAAAGTCCTTTTTTGCCTCAATATTGCAATATGAATCAGTCCACAGCGGTAACTTTGCTATTTGTTGGCATAAGCAGACTTTATAATGAGTTGGATAAGTTTGTTTTAAGATTGCCTATGCCACACGCCCAGGCACGTCTCTAGGACTAAAGATTGGCGCGGCCCAGAGCTCCCCTTAATTACTAACCCTAACTTGCACGCAATCATTCGCATAATTGACAAACAATCCTTCCAGAATTTTCCTGGCTTTTTTATTATTATTTTTTGCGTTAACTTTTTCAAAAAGTGGCAATGAAAGTTGCAATGTCTTGGCAATTTATTTTTTGTCCGCGAGAAATTTGCGTGGATTGGTTGAATTTGCTTTAATAGTTGCAATGGCAACATGCAACTTCCTTGAGGGACTGAGCAATAGATTCACTCCGAGAACACGCCGGTACGGTACTGCACATTTCGGTACGGCAACAATCATTAATCTGGACGCGAAATTTCGTGCATTTAAATCAGCGTTATTCAGAATTGCTCACAGACATTTCAAATGGTGTTATATTTTATTTAAACGAAACGATCATGAAGCGCCAGTTAAATCACTTGATGTGTGGAAAAAGTAGCACAGACGTTTGAGAGCAGTTTGTCATTCATAAAGCGTTGAACAATTTTTGAGTGGCCTAAAAAAATTCTCTGATCTGAATTTATACCATTATTTGGTCATCAATAGATCTCACGGAGAGAGAAACCGTAACTTCGATTGCCAAAATTGGAAAACGTGTTAATAACGGAAAACAACTGAGTACAAGCCAGGAACAATCCTTGATGCAAAGGCATGGTCCGGGCTCCACCAATTATCACTTCCAGAGACGCCACTGCACACGCAATTGTCTTCTAATTTCTGCATTTTCAGGAAAACGTTGCGTGTACTTGCAAATAAATAAATGTTTATTGGTCTAAAGGCGCGCTGTAAAAAATGTTAATGATTTTTGCAGATAGGATACTGAAGATATGAGCGAAGAAACCGAGACGGAGATTTTAGGGCTGCGCAAACGCCGAGCCGCGAGGCAGCATATTTTGATAAGTTGCAACTATTAACAGAACATCGGACCTACTCGTTTACGCACATTTGTCACAGAATTTTCTGTTTTTCGTTCTTTCTCCATGTTTGGAAGGACGTTCACGTTTAAAGTGTTTGGACTCAGTAGATAACGCACTGTTAACAGGAAGATTCGGGCCATTATCTTTACAATGAACACGGTGCACTTCACCTTCTAATAACCTCAGCCATTCGACATTTCGATGCAACTCTTCGCGAAAATGATCAACTGATTTCGCCGCCGCTTCATCCGAATCACCGTAATGATTTTCAGTTCCAGTAACTTTTGAGACCGACTCGACTTTTTTTTAACATTAACGATACCCAAAAAAAGTCTTCCATTGCTCTTCGTTTCATTTTCCGTCCACATCTTGTGCATAGGTACAATAGTAACTCTCATTCCCGCGAAATGGATTGTTTGACGGCTAATACTGTATTAACCATTCTATAATCAGTACTGAGGTTTAGGACGTCAACCTCCCCTTTGATTGGTCAGAATGGTCCCTGTCAGCTCGAGGGAACACACTGGGTGCGCTCGGCTGCGGTATGTCCAGTAGATTCATGCACTGCTCCGAGACATACGCCCATCTCTATTCAAGCTGCAGCAGCGGCGGGCATGCCTTCTGACTACCAAATGTACCCGAAAAGAGGCGATTAATAGGGGGGAAAGCGGTTGCACAGGTGCGACTGTTTTAATTCGAAGGTCGCGCAGTGTTCATTTTGGCCGCAGTTTCGAGCCCTGCACATACACACACGACACGAAACGCGTTTAACCTCACATCGGTGTTCGATGAATTAAACTCCTACAAACACCATGGTACTGAATTGACAACGTTGACATTACTTAATCCTTAAACCGGTGTTCGTGACATCTGTACATATTAGCCTACAACGACGTCAACATTTCCCTAAATACAATGGTGAGCATTTTTAAAGACGAAGCATTCAGCAGCATTCCTGTTTTTCTGACTCACAAACTTAACTATGTTTCCAAGCACGTGTACTACATGGCAATTACTTGGCATTCATGTTTCCTATTTCAAAGTGGGCGGCAATATTTCAACTAAGTTTAACAGTGACAGGCTAATAGAAATTTTAAAACACATTGTTCTGAAGCAGCCACTGCTTTCACCACTCTTCCAGTGGGGGAGGGGTAATGCGTCTGCATGTGCTGCAGGGTCTTCCGGCAACACAAAACTGCCCCTGGATGCCTGTCTGTAAATCATGCCGCGGAAAAATATATCGGCGAAAATGCAAATATCGGCCTAATATATCGGCCGGCCGATGTATCGGTCGATCCTTACAGGATAATGTCTCCACTGAGGCCGGTTTGTAGACTGGTGTGAGAGAAACCACCTCCAGTCAAACTTGGCTTAGACAGAAGAAATGGTAGGAGACTTCCGGAAGTGCTCCACATTTTTCATCAGTCCATTGCTGCCAGTGCCATCTTTTTAGCTGTTGTGTCTTGGGGTAGCAGCACTTCTGCAAAATACTATAACAGACTGAATAAGCATATTAAAAAAGCTGGAAACATCATCGGCTAAAAGCTGGTTTCATGGAGGATGTGGTGGCAGAGAGACAACTGACTAAAATATTGACCATCATGGATAACCTCTGCCACCCCCTTAATGACAATGTACAGGCAAAAGAGCACCCGAAATCACAGACTGATCCAGCCCTGCTGCCTTACAGAGTGACACAGAAAACCACAGACTGATCCAGCCCCACTGCCTGACAGAGCACCATAGAAAACCACAGACTGATCCAGCCCCACTGCCTTACAGAGCACCATTGAAAACCACAGACTGATCCAGCCCCGTTGCCTTGCAGAGGGCCACAGAAAACCACAGACTGATCCAGCCCCGCTGCCTTACAGAGCAACACAGAAAACCACAGATTGATCCAGCCCTGCTGCCTTACAGAGCAACACAGGAAACCACAGACTGATCCAGCCCCGCTGCCTTACAGAGCGCCACAGAAAACCACAGACTGATCCAGCCCCGCTGCCTTACAGAGCGCCACAGAAAACCACAGACTGATCCAGCCCCGCTGCCTTACAGAGCGCCACAGAAAACCACAGACTGATCCAGCCCCGCTGCCTTACAGAGCGCCACAGAAAACCACAGACTGATCCAGCCCCACTGCCTTACAGAGCAACACAGAAAACCACAGACTGATCCAGTCCCGCTGCCTTACAGAGCGATACAAACAACTACAGACTGATCCAGCCCCTGTGCCTTACAGAGCAATACAGAAAACCTCAGACTGATCCAGCCCCGCTGCCTTACAGAGCGCCACAGAAATCCACAGACTGATCCAGCCCCGCTGCCTTACAGAGCGCCGCAGACAACCACAGACTGATCCAGTCCCGCTGCCTTACAGAGCGCCGCAGACAACTACAGACTGATCCAGCCCCTGTGCCTTACAGAGCAACACAGAAAACCACAGACTGATCCAGTCCCGCTGCCTTACAGAGCACCACAGAAAACCACAGACTGATCTAGCCCTGCTGCCTTACAGAGCACCACAGAAAATCCTTCCGACCAAGTGCAGCCAAGCTCTATAACTCTAACATAACATATTATGAATGGCAAGAACAGGCCTTTCAGCCCAACTAAGCTCGCCAGTTTCTTTATACTATTGTGAATATATCCCTTCAGATACTGAATGACTCAGTGGTATCTAGCTTTTGGTCAAGCCTGCTCTTGGAAACCCCCAAAGTCTCTGCCAAAAATAATATGGTCAGGCAAGCTATTCCACATTGAAATTACTCTTTGGGTGAAGAAATATTTCCGAATATCAGTGCTAAATTTACCTTTGGTCAACTTCCATTTGTGACCCCGAGTTCTACTCCCAACACTTGGTCGAAGGAATCCTACATGATTCACTTTGTTAATCCCTTTATCATATTTAAAGACCTCAATCAAATCACCCCTGAGTCCTTTTCCTAAGACTAAAGAGATTAAGGATCTTCAGCCTCTTTTCTTAGCTTTCATCTTTTTTTACCTGGAATAACCTTGGTGGATCTTCTCTGAACTTTCTCTTGAGCCTCTATATCTTTCTTAAAGTATAGTCCCCAGAACTGTACACAATACTCCAGATGTGGTCTAATGAACGTGTTGTACAAAAGAAGCATCACCTCCTTAGATTTCTGCTATGGCACAATGGCTAGAACCTGTGAGGGTTTGGTCAACAATCACTCCCAGATCTTTCTCGTGTGCTGCACATTCCAGTTTTAAACCTCCCATGAGGTAATCCCGTCTAATGTTTTTTTTTTTACTTACATGTACAACTTTACATTTTGCAAGATTAAATTTCATTTGCCACATTTCTGCCCAATTCTGGATTCTATCTAAATCGTTCTGAATCACTTTAGTGGACCTTAAACTATTTGCCAAACCCCCCAATTTAGTATCATCTGCAAATTTAACCAATCTGCTCTCAATATTCCTATCAAGGTCATTAATGTAGATGAGGAACAGCAGGGGTCCCAACACCGATCCCTGGGGGACGCCACTCCCCACCATACCTAGCTCAGATGAGATATCACTGACCACCACTCTGTGTTCTGTCCTGTAACCAGTTTTGAATCCCCTTCAGAATACCTCCTGTAACTCCAATGGAGCTCATTTTAAAAATTAGTCTCTTATGCGGTACTGTATCGAA
Source organism: Gymnothorax reevesii (assembly GCA_029721435.1). Taxonomy (NCBI): domain Eukaryota; kingdom Metazoa; phylum Chordata; class Actinopteri; order Anguilliformes; family Muraenidae; genus Gymnothorax; species Gymnothorax reevesii. The sequence continues at coordinate 144,049,443 of CM056575.1, forward strand.
TGCTTTCTGAAAATCCAAGTATATGATGTCATAAGCCCTACTCTGGTCGTAAGTCCTGGTGGCCTCTTCAAAAAATTCCAGAAGGTTTGTCAAGCATCACCTTCCCTTCCGAAAACCATGTTGGCTATCCCTCAAGATACTGTTACGTCCAGCTCATCTTTTATGATAGATTCCAATATTTTGCACGCAATGCAAGTTTAACTGACTGTCCTGTAGTTTCCTGGCTCGGTACGGTCCCCTTTCTTATATATTGGTATTATATTGCCCTGTTTCCAATCATTTGGTATTTCTCCAGTTTCTAAAGACCGTCTGAAGATGGCGGATAGCGGCTTAAAGATGAACTCACCAGCTTCCCTGAGCACTCTAGGATATAAGCCATCAGGACTTATCTGCCTTAAGTTTATGCAACTTGTCTAACACTTCGTTATCCCGAACCTCAATTTCCGCTAAATAATCTTGAGCATTTGACATGCCCTCTGGCCAAATAAACCCCTCTGAGGTAAAATTCTCAACAAAGTAATTGTTTGAGGTATCCGCAATATGCTTGTTATCATATAGCAGCGATGCGTTTTTATTCTTTATGCACTTAACCTGCTCTTTAACTTTTCTTTTTCTGCTACGGTACTGAAAGAAGCGCTTAGGGTTAGTTTTCGCCCCCTCTGCAATTTGTCTTTCATACAGTCTTCTAGCATTCCTCAGCTTTTTTTGACCACAGCCCGCATTTTACAGTATTCAGCCTTTGTGTTCTCATTGTTATCCTTTACGCACATCTTATAAAGATTCCTCTTTTCCCTCAAAATCCTATGAATACTTTTGGTCATCCACTGAGGATTCTGCTTTTTCAGCTTACTTTTGGACACCTCCAGAATGAATCTGCACTGTGATTCAAGTAAAACCCCCTTAAAATCTCTGTTCTGACAGAGTTTTGTGTGGCTGTTTTATGTGGTGCCGTAGCATTACAATTTCCCTGCGGGGCTTAATAAAGTTTATTTCTATATCCATCTATCTATCAAGATGGATTTCAAATAATCTGCACTGGTGCAAGGAAAAACAGGCTCACTGCGTGGACACTGCAAAAAGTCATCACAAGAAGTATTTGTTTTCAGTGGCGGTCCGACGGCAGAAACACAGGGCCAGCAATAACATCTCCTTTCACTGCTTAATGACCTGAAGTTTACCTCTCCCGGTTAGCAACAGTTGCTCAGACTAATTGCGAGAGCTGACGAGAGTCTAAAATTTTTTTGAAAGCCTTGTTATACATTGCACCACGTAATTATACAGCGTTTTCTTCCACTCATCAATGACTTGGTAAAATATATCATAAAATATACCAAAATAAATATCATAATAATTGCTTGTGAAGCTCGTGAAACAGCACAGATTTGCATAGAGTAGTTTGCGAGGCTCATTGTGCAATAAGACACGAGAATCCGTTCTATGGTCTGAATGTAGTGACAGCTGAAGGGTGTTGTTAGGTACGATGCACAGCTGAGTGATGGAAAAAATGATTGTTGTGAAGTCAGCGAAAGTTGCGGATTTTTTGCATTTATGTTTCCATCCTAGCAATGTTGTATCAATTATATAAATGTTGGCAATAAACATTCATTTTTTTCATTATCATTTCTTATTATGGAAAATGGAAGGTCGTTCAGTTGATAAATTATTTATTTGTTAATCAGGCGAACTTGAATGAGAACAGTCGAGCGGCAAAGGTTAAGGTTACTGAAGCCCCTCTGAACATGTGACCGCACGCCACTGTTTGTTTTATATTTATACTAAATATCTTTCTATCACTTTGCTCAATATACCAAAATAATTTGACTCTTCAAACTTGAAAATTTTACTGGTCAAAAGCAGGCACAAACGGACATAGTTTTCATTACCTGATCCAGACAATTTGACCAGTTCTGCCTTCCAGACCTCTTCCAGTTTATCTTTCAGTTCAGAGACAGATTTCCTCCCAGCCTCAAAAGAGATGTGTGGACTGACAGTGATGCTGGGTAAGAATCCAGGTCTAGGTGGGGCACAGAGAGACTGACAGCTCTGCAGACAGACAAACAGAGTTACAGGCAGTAAGATAGACAAAGGATACTCACTAATAAGATTCCAGTGCAGATAATAACAGTAAACCTTGTAAATGAGGAACACACCTCATTAACTCAATACACTGTACAGCACAGTGCAGACAGTCAGAGAGCCAGTGATGTTACCTGGAGGAAATGGATGTGATCCTCTGTGTGTGAAAGCTGCTCCAGCTCAGCGTCTCTCCTCCTCAGCTCAGCAATCTCCTGCTCCAGTCGCTCCAGGAGTCCTTCAACCTCACTCACTTCAGCCTTTTCCTGATCTCTGATCAGCTCTTTCATCTGAGAGCGCCTTCTCTCAAAAGAGCGGATCAGCTCAGTAAAGATCCTCTCACTGTCCTCCACTGCTGCCTGTGCAGAGAGCTGTTAGGAGACACAGAGAGAGGAGGCTGTACATTTTAACTGGGCCTTTCACTCAGCTCTTACTGGGACCCCACACAGCCTGTTCCCCACAGTGTGTCTCAGTGGGATTGAGCCCCACAGGGCTGGAAAGTGGCCCAACACTGGGCTCCTCACTGGCTGACTGGAGGAGAGCCCTGACTGAGCCCTGAAATGGCTCTTCCAGCAGCAGCTGTTGTCTTCTCCTCTGGTCAGTACCCACCTTGAGTGACTGCACAGCCAGTCTCAGATCCTGCAGCTCCTTCTCTTTCTCCTGGATTCTCTGCTGGAATTTACTCTGTGTCGCCCCCAGCTGCTTCTGTGAATAAAATATTTTAATGTGCCGCATTACAATGTAGATCGTCTCAGCTACTCATTCATATTACTCACTAAATGTAAGAAGATGACATGTTCAGACCACACAGTTGACTTGCATTATTGCCTCCCAACAAAAAGGTTCAAATCATGGCTGTTGGGTTTTCAGTGTGCAGTTCTCTCTGTCCATATCGGTTTTATATGGGTGAGCTAGTTTCCTCAAACAGGCTTCAGATTTGCCTGTTTGATGAACCGAATAGTTTTTGGTGATGTCGCAACTCATGGACATTTAGAAACCTAAGACTCCCCACAAAGAGGTGATATTAACAATACAGCAGCTAAACTGGGACTGTAACCATATTTGTACGCATCCAGTCTTTCCTTGTATTTACTTTGGTTTCATTCTACTGTAATGAGGGGGGAAAAAAAGCTACTCGGTGGCAGTATTGACATTTTTTTTTTTGTTAAGCCAGTCTGGAGCAAGGTTTTGGGTATGCCTTAGAGTGGAAAGTCCCAAAGAATTGAAAAAAGTCTGGAAGGTGGGAGGGGGCTGGAAAAGAGTATAAAAGGAGAAAAATTGAGAGAGTAAAGTAGTAGGTGAAATTACAAGGAGAAATAGTGGAAGGATACATTTGACCGGACCTGTGAAACTTTTTTGTGGATTTTTGCCTGGGTTGGAGCAATTTTATTGTCCTAGAACATAGCAAAATAGCAAACGCCATCTCAATTACCAAGGGACTGTAATTATCTCATTTTTATATATTTCAATCTTGGTCAGTGCTTTGTTTAATTAAATCTGTTTAAGTTTTAAAATTTTGTCTGTCATCCCTTGCTGACCGACAGGTCATAACAAATTGGGGCCATAACACCACCAGGCCACTCAACACTGAACTGTTCATTACAATGGAGCAACCTGCTCCTCCCAAATAGTGAAAACTGGCCCTCACTCCTCTCTGCACCACAGGCACTGGTGATCACACACTCCCTGTGTCATTACAGCACAAGACTGTCCTTACAGAGTAATTTAGGTGAGGTTGACACTAGACTGATGCCAACATGGAGTAAAGTGGGGTTATGATAATGTGGCTTTTTAAATTCTGTGTTCCTTGCGGCTGTACATCCTCCCACATAAATACCCCTTTTTAAGTCGTGAAAATCTACTCAGCAAGACTTTATGGTGACCAGGGTAACAGACACGCCCACCGTCCACGTCACGCTATCGATTCCCCTCCCCTTATCATCCCCCCCTGGCAGCACCATGGACAGCACCTGCTGGATGAGCTCCTTTCAGCACCTCAGACCGCTGTTTTACACTGGACAGGTCCCTCCTGTTGCGGCCAGGCTAATGAGAAAGGCTCTCCAATCACCCGCTGCACAAGGCCTCACACCTGATCCCCGTCTGCGTCAGGGAAACTGGCTACATAAAGCCAGCAGCAGACAGGGACAGGTTGGCGAGTTGTGAATGTGTTACTAACCCCTGTTCTTTCTCTACTGTCCCTATCGGAATCTGAAGGCAAAGAGACGGGGGACCCTGAGTTTATACTCCCTCCAGAAAGCCTCACTCTGGCCGCTATGCTACTACGTGACAGTGTCTAATTCCCCTGACAGTCTTTGTGCTCATGATGTTTATGGTCTTTTGGTTTATTCCTGTAAATGAAATTTCCATCCAGTGGACTGGACTCTCGCCAACCCGTTTCCCTGTCTGTGCCTGCTTTTCTGGTGGTTTGTCACAACTATACATGGGCGTAGTTTTGATTTCAAAGGTGGGGGGGACACATTTCTAGCGCAGATTCACAAAAGGGCTTTAGTTCTGAAGTAGAACAAAATAACCATGTTTTTTGATTGTTAAATAAAATACATGTCATTTTTAAATTTAGTCAGAGAGTAATGAAATTGATCAAAATATTGGCATAACCCATTCGGTGGAAAAGAGCGCAGTGAAACCACCCTGGATCGAGGTGGGTGGGGGGTTATGGGGGTGACTACTTAATCTCAAGTAATTTTTCACCCATTGCTGAAATTTAGTAAGAAATTGCAATAACATTACTCTGATAGCTGCCATCAAAGCAACATGAATATCAAAATATGCATTTCCTTAGAACCTGAGCCCAGTGGCTTTTAAAGCCAAATTATGCGGGATTGGATTTTTTTCAAAACTGTGCCCCCTCAGGTTCTGCGTGTTGGACCACTGTTGTAAGTCACACGCTTCATCTCCAAACCCCCCAGGAAAAAGTAAACGCCAGAGTAATAACTTAAAGCCTGTTAGTTTGGGCAAAAACCACATCACATCACTTAAATATGATTATTTTCAAAGACTTTTCTTAACTAACGTTAGCTAGCTAGCTAGATGGCTATATAATCTCAACAATAATGTAATTCGCAATTGTATACTGAACAACATAAGGCAGCTAATGATAATGTCTCAAGCCAAAGTGCATGCTTGCTGTGTTCAGCTAACAAGAAGCTGTTAGAGGTTGTATGAGCATGATCGCATTGAAAGCAATCCATCATAAGAGGGCTAGTGCCTCCCCCTATCTGTGTGCATGCCCTCCCGAGAAGCTTCAAGCGGACTTTGTCTGAAAACAAGTTATTGCCTGCAATCAGAGTTGTCAAAACTTCCCCCCGACCTATCTTGTTTGGGAATCACACATTTGAGCTTTGGTGCAAGTTAAACGTTCAGCAATCAGTGGTTCTCAAACTCTGTCCTGGTGCCCCACTGTGTGTGCTGGTTTTTGTTCTAACCATAATTGCAATTTTAGGATTTAAAAAGCTGTTGATTTGTCTAATAAGGCGCATTTACCGCAGTTCTTTATCCTCTTCATCCACATTTGACAAATCTATACATGCCATGAAGAATAAAAATTCCATACCCAAGTTAATATATTAAAAACTAGTACAAATAACTGCTGAGGGAAACAATTTAACCATTCATTTCAGCAATGTAAAAATTTGGTTCATCAACAAACAATAGGTTCTCATCGGTGAGGCCGTTGACGCACGGTTGCAAACACTAATTATTAACTGGCAAACAAGAGAGTCGCACGAGTTTTGTGTCATGTTTATTCAGTTCAGGCAAATTATTTTGCGAGAGCTCAAAACACCACTATGAGCAACCTAATTTGGAGCTTACTGATTTTTTCAGTCCAATTTGATCTGTTTAATGTTTTCACCTGAAAATCCTCACATTATAGAATATAAGCGCAATATGGTCAAGGGTTTTTAGCTGCGACCAAGCAGCTCTATGAACGCTTCCGTCTGTCTGTCCGTCTGTGACACCTTTTCGACCATGTTCCTGTCGTCGTATCATCATGAAATTTTCAGGAGTTATTGACCTTCACCAAAGTGATGTCCATGCACAAGGTCGAGGTCAAAGGTCAAGTTCACAGAGGTCACGACCTTGTTTGCGGGTTTTTGCGCTGTAACTCCAGTTAGAATTCATGGATCGCTATTCAATTTTGAAAATAGTTTCTAGGCATTAAGTAGGTGTTCCCTATTGTTTTTCAAGGTCATCCGTCAAATCCGAAGGTCACAAAGGCAAAAAAAGTGTCAATTTTGCCCGATTTGATGGTTTTCGCACCGTAACTCAAGTTTAATTCAATGAATGGCTATGAAATCTTACAATAAGCTTTTTTGTATAGAGGAGGGGTTCCCTATTGATTTTCAAGGTCATCTGTCGAATCCCTAGGTCACACCGGTCAAAAAAGTGTCGATTTTGCCCCGATTTCACAGTTTTCGTAACTCCACTTCAACTTGATGGATGGCTATTACATCTCAGAACAAGCTTCTTGGTACAGAGGAAGGGTCCCCTATTGATTTTCAAGGTCATTTGCCAATTTCGGGATCGCACTTGTACAGGAAACCACCAGTCATGGACACTAGGCCACGTGACGGATGCTAGGCGAGGTCGCAGCTATTACATCCTTCTGATCTACTTGTTATTCTTCATGGCAAAATGGATATGTCCATCAAAACGTAGGTTAAGATGGTAAATAACTGCTCTTAACAAGGAATGCAGCTAATTAAGACGAATAAAGATAGAGGGCTCTAATTTCTTGGCGCAGCGCAAGTGGCGAAGTGTGGCGGAGCCCAGGCAGTGGTAATTTCGTGAGGTGCAACACCGTGCGCAGACGAACGTGCGCCGAGATGGGTGTGGCGGCGTAGTAGGGGGAGGTGTCACTTGTTCATCAAGACGCAGTGACAATTTCGTAAAAAAAGTCTTCGCTGCAGTTGTGCAGAAAGCTCGCCAGCTCCAACCTGGTTCACTTTCTTTGCAGTGGTAATTTGGCTGACAAGCGCGCAGTGCGCACACGTCACCGAAACCTCGGTGGCAGGTTTCCAGAATGTCGGGCATAAAACAGTAAATAATTACAGCAACCACGGTTTAATGTAACTATCTGAATCAGCACATAAATTGTAGTATCTATATCGATTGTCCTGAGGTCAGATCAAAGGCGGTTGGCACGCGTGATGGAAACTCGACCTGACTTAATCAAGGCACCTGAATCAATGATGCAAATTAATGACTTCACATCTTTCTTAGCAAACCACAAACTGCCTCGGCATCAGGCAGTGCGTATATAATTTTCTTTTTTTTTTGGCTGTCAGACACGGAGGCATTGTACATTGTCTCGCGCCAATGTCGACTCACTTTATTGAGCAGAGCTTAAACAGAAACATTGATTGAAATTCTCAGAACTCATCTTGAAGAACTGAGCCCTCTTATCAAAACATTCACGTTTAATATCGAAAAGAGTCAATAGATTTGAAGAAATTAAAAACAATAATAGACTGTCGGACATGGAGATATATTAAAACCCTGTCAGACTTTCGGACACAAGACACTGCTTTCAACGCAATCTGTCGAGCGAAAAATTTGTTTTGGGTCCAGTGTGCAAGCGGCTTAATACTCTACTATTACTGTCACTTAGGTTTTATCGTTTTTAGTGGGGGAAAGGAATACAGCCTGATTGCTATGATCTTGTACTGAGTTAAGATCACATATTGAAAATAAATGTGGTATCTTGCATTGTTGTCCATGCATGTTAATCCCAAAATTTTAAGCAGCAACAGGCTGTAATAATAGGAACACGCAATCCATCGTTTCTCTAGCCAATGAGCAATATTTGACTTGGCTGTGTTATATCTTTCTTTGCCACGACGGGGAGCTGCTTCGTCTGATTCTGAAGTGGCTTGCACACCGGACGCGAAACAAATTTTTTGCACGACAGATTACGTTCAAAGTCAATGGGAAGACGCGAGTACACGCGTGTATTCAACCCTTTGCATTGACTTTGAATGTAACCTGTAGTGCGAAAAATTCGTTTCGCGTCCAGTGTGCAAGCGGCTTGAGTAAGACGGCTCAAAAAATGTAGGGCTGGACTGACCCTTGCGCCATTGCTGTGACTAATGCTCACGGAGCCAGCGAGATGTCCCTCAAATCGAGGGACAGCCAGTCACACCATAGCCACCCTACATGTACCGCCATGAACCTCAGCAAATGGCGTCTCTTTGGATGAACCAGTTCTTTGATCAGTCACTTCTGGTTGCTATTTTCTAATTAAGCACAATGCTGATATGTTGCAAAGACCTTTATCTCTTCTGCATAGTTCATATGTTTAGTGGCCAAAACTGTCAGGATGGCATGCATGGTTATCTCAGTGTAACAGACCTAAGTGGATAATCTTACAATTATGCTGTAGTGTGCTCACAATAAGATCATTTAGGCTCCTGATTGAGGCCCTTATACCCGCATTGCTCCATAGAATTGGCCCCTATTTTGTCCAAACAACTGTAAAGTACAAACCCCAGTTCCAATGAAGTTGGGACATTGTGTAAAACGTGAATAATAACAGAATACAATCATTTGCAAATCCTTTTCGACCGGTAATCGATTGAGTACACTACAAAGACAAGATATTTAATGTTCAAACTGATAACCTTTATTGTTTTTTTTGGAAATATTCGCTCATTTTGAGTTTGATGCCTGAAACACGCTCCAAAAAAGCTGGGATAGGGGCATGTTTACCACTGTGGTACATCACTTTTCCTTTTAACAATGCTTAATAAGCACTTGGGAACTGAGGACACTAATTCTCGAAGCTTTGTAGGTGGAATTCTTTCCCACACTTGCTTGACGTACAACATCAGTTGCTCAACTGTCTGGTGTCTCCGTTGTCATATTTTGCGCTTCATAATGTGCCACACATTTTCAATGGGAAACAGGTCTGGACTGCAGGCAGGTCAGTCTCTTACCTGCACTTTTTTACTATGAAGCCACGCTGTAGTAACATGTGCAGAATGTGGTTTGGCATAGTCTTGCTGAAATAAGCAGGGATGTTCCTGAAAAAGAAATTGCTTGGATGGCAGCATATTTTGCTCCAAAACCTGTATGTACCTAAGTTTCAGCATTAATGGTGCCTTCACAGATGTGCAAGTTACTGATGCCATGGGCACTAACACATCCCCATACCATCACAGATGCTGGCTTTTGAACTTTGCACTGATAACAATCTGGATGGTCCTTTTACTCTTTAGCCTGGATGACATGATGTCCATGATTTCCAAAAACAATTTGAAATGTGGACTTGTCACACCACAGCATACTTTTCCTACTTTGTGCCAGTCCATCTCAGATGAGCTTGGGCCCAGAGAAGCCGGCGAGGTTTCTGGGTGTTGTTGGTATGTGGCTTTCGCTTTGCATGGTTGAGTTTTAAGTTGCACGTGTGATGTAGTGACAAACTGTGTGAACTGACAATGGTTTTCCAAAGTGTTCCTGTGCCCACATGGTAATATCTTTTACAGGATAATGTCAGTTTTTAATGCAATGGCACCTGAGGAACTGACGGTCACGGGCATTCAATGTTGGTTTTCTGCCTTGCTGCTTACGTATAGAGATTTCTCCGGATTCTCTGAATCTTTTGATGATAGTATGGACTGAAGATGATGAAATCCCAAAATTCCTTGTATTTGCACGTTGAGAAACGTAGTTCTTAAACTGTTTGTACTATTTGCTCACGCAGTTGTTCAAAAGTGGTGAGCCTCACCCCATCCTTGCTTGTGACAACTGAGACTTTTGGGGATGAGCCTTTTATACCTAATCATGACACTCACCTGTTTCCAATTAACCTGTTCACTTGTGGAATGTTCCAAACAGGTGCTTTTTGAGCATTCCTCAACTTTCCCAGTCTTCTGTTGCCCCTGTCCCAGCTTTTCTGGAATGTGTTGCAGGCATCAATTTCAAAATGAGGGAATATTTCCAAAAAAAAAAACCCAATAAAGTTTATCAGTTTGAACATTAAATATCTTGTCTTTGTAGTGTACTCAATTGAATATAGGTCAAAAATAATGAGCAAATTCGTCCCAACTTCACTGTAATTGGAGTGCAAGGCCAAGGTCCACCAAAATGGCTGCCAACCACAACGACCAGCCATTTTAACTACATTTCTCAGAATTCCAAAAGCATTATCTCTAACGCAATAAAACTAATGACGTTGAACCCCTATTAGAGCATCAAGCAACCCATTGCTCTTTCTCTCTGGACTTCTGCCACGGCAGGGTTAAAGGAGATCAAGGGGTGCACATCCATCTGACTGAAAAGTCTCCTTGGAACAGAACAAAGAACAAAGTCTTTCGGACCTCTCCAGTTGGCTACAGTAGAGGTAAAGATTAACTACGTTCTGTTCCGTAATTACTTTTCCTGCCTGTTGGCGCATTTATTCAAGAACCGGTAAAAGAATTCACACTGGGAGACAACAGTGGAATTTCTTTTGTTTCAACGTTTTTAACCTTTGGAAGAAACAAAAAGGCGACTAGCTTCTCTTTTTGCTATTTTTCTCGATTAACAAGTCAACAAACTTTCTGCATTTCTCTTGTGCATCATTGTGCCTCGAAAAGCAGACACCGATTCCTGTCCGCTGACGAGCTCTGGAAACAAAGGGACCGACGCCCAAAGCCTTCATTGGACACAGTCACTGACACTGGAGGACTGGGTCACTCATTTGGTAGTGATCCCAAGTGAGGCAATTTGCATCTGGGCAGATTTGGCTAGAATATAAAACGCGCGATTCTATGCCAATTGTTGATGTTTGAACGTAATAGTTACTGTATACTTTGAGCTGTGTTTTTCTTTGCTTGATGTTTTAATGTTCTGGACTTTTTAATGTACTGGATCTTACTGTTGTACTGATTGAAAAGTTCGGTATGTAAAAGAATTTGTTTGGAAATCGCGGATATTTACTCTATGTGGCTGCATTGCTGAGCCGTTAAATATCCGATCTTTAAGTGAGTTCCGGTAACCTGTGGATTGTTTGTTTAACATTGTTTCTGTGCTCTTTGTAAGTCATTGGAACTCTTGAGAGTGAGAACTGAATTGGGACGTTTTGGCTTGGCTGACTGATTCAGTAGTAAGCCGCAGCGGGCTGAACAGTCACTCTCCCCTATTCTCAGAATTTTTTTTTTCCAGCCAATGTCTGTATACTATGCATTGCTTATTGAGTAGGAAACACTGGCTCTGGCCTAACTCGTGTAGGAGTCTTTTTCTAATTCTCCCGCCTATGCCATCCAGTTCTGTGTTCCCCCTCTCATTTCCTCCACTCTCAAGCACACGTAGTTCTCAGACTGCCACATCATCAGTCCGCCATTTTAGATCTGAGTCCGCCCTCTTAGATCTGAGTCCACCATTTTAGACCTAAGTCCGCCCCCTTAGTAGTGATGGGAAGATGAAGCTTCATGAACCATTTTCTTTATTTTCTGCGCCCACAAGATGGCGCACTCTGTTCAACAAAGGCTTGTAAGTTCATTCTATAAGCCTTATTTCTTTAACTATGGGTGCCATCTTGTGGGCACAGAAAATAAAGAAAATGGTTTATGAAGCTTCATCTTCCCATCACTACCTCTTAGATCCGAGCCCACCATTTTAGATCTGAGTCCAAGCTGCCTTTTTAACCCCTCCCTTTCGGGTACTCAGACTTACTCACAAACGCATACACACACACTCACACATCCTACCTTTAGTCTATTTGTTTACGCAGTTTCACAATATAACCGCTATTTAATCCTTCCTGTGTGTTTATTGTTTTATTCAAGTAGTATTGATTGCCTGTTCATTGCTACTGAAACATAATAAACCTTTTTATATATTTTCAACAAGTGCTTCTGGTTGTCTGAATACTGCCTGAGTATTAGCTTGAATCTAACCTCTGCCAGGTCAAGAGCTCCTCTTTCCTTCAGTGTGTGGCAATATTATTGATGCTGGATGTTGATGGTAAATATATTGCTATTGAATTATAGCATTGATAATTAAACCAGTTTTCCCATTTTTGTTGAATATTGTAATCATTTATTTATAACATAAATTGTGATAATAGTAATTTGGCATTTATGGTGAACCGTTAATGAGACTTAGTCATTCAATTGCAATTAATTTTCCCTTTTCTAGAAGGGTGGTGCCCCGAGGAACTTTAATTATTGAATTAAAGTCTTAATAAATAATTAACTTATTTATTAGTTAAGAATTACATTTAATAGCCATTGTAATGCCCTTTAAAGCTGTTGCACCTAAAGGGGTTTGTACGTTGATAACTGCAATACAATAAATATCTGAAATGCATTGTATTGTCATTAGTTTATTGTCATAATGCATAAATATTTAAAAATATACCTCAGACAGGCAGTAAACAAATTTTAGACAGCACAGCACAGAAGTCTTCATTCTGTGGCTAGAGGTCATATTTACATTTGCAATCACTCCAGAGGTTTTTGTGTTTTGTGAAAGATTTTCTGCCCTTACCTGTTTCTCAGTCATTTCTTCTGCAGCTGAGACTGTATCATGGCCTCTGTGTTTATCCATCACACACAGCAGGCAGATACACTGCTGATCTGTACGACAGTAAACCTCCAGCAGTTTTTTATGCTGAGAGCAAATACTATCCTGCAGGTGTCCAGTAGCATTGATGATATTGTGTGATTTTCCTGGATTGAGTTGATTGTGAAGTTCGAGGTGAGTTTCACAGTAAGAAGCCAGACACGCCAGACAGGACTTGACAGCTTTGCGTTTTCTCCCAGTACAGGAATCACACACCACATCTCCAGGTCCAGCATAACAGTGAGCAGGAGGAGCAGCTTGGAGTCCTGTCTTCTTCAGTTTCTCCACCACTTCAGCCAGCATGGTGTTTTTACCCAGAACAGGCCTTGGAGTGAAGGTCTCTCTGCACTGGGGACAGCTGTAAACACCAGTATCATCATCCTGATCCCAGTTGCCTTTAATACAGCCCATACAGAAACTGTGTCCACAGGGAATAGTCACCGGATCCTTCAGTAAATCCAGACAGATCGAGCAGGTGAACTGGTCCTGATCCAGATGATCTGCAGCCTGTGCCATTTTCCTGCTCAGAGCGACAAATATTGGTCTTATTTCAGAGTAAAATGTGGTTTCTAAAAATCTATATGAGAAATATCATGAGATAGTTCCTGGCTCGAAGCAAACTCCACAAGATCCTGGCCTCTGCTGTTTTACTGCTCACTCTGACAGAGACGGAGAGTTAAGCTTCATTTCCTTGAAATCACATGACAAAGTGTGGGAGGGACTTTCTGATTTTGCCAAACAACTGATAAGCCGTGTTGAGAGCAGGAACTCAACCAGCATTCATTCTCATTTTTCAAATTTTATTATTACCGTCATTTTGAGTTAAAATGTGATGTTGGGTGACCAGAACTTTCTAAACATTCCAGAACAAATGGAATGAATGATTTTGAGAATGAGTACAAACACATAATCAGATAAGGTAGTGGTTTGAAGCCAGTTTTAATGCAAAACTAAAAAATTAAAGTGATTAATTTGATCGAGCTCAAAAACATTTTTAGAGGCTTATTATTCTCTTTTTCCCTAAATGATTGTGACATTAGCCATGAACTCTGCTAATCAGCTTACATTAGCGTGTTAAGAGTGTCTCTGATTAGAACTCATTGTTTGCTATCTTGTGGAAGTAATGCCTCTATTTCACATGCAGTTCCTGACAAGAATTGGGTTGATTTTCTGACTCCGTGGCTGTGCCCTGTAGCACTCACTGGTGCCAGATAGCCAGTTTGTCTAAAACTTACAGATGGAATAGTTTTGGAAGCTACTGTTTTATTGAAAAACAAATGCTTGCATTTGTTTCATTTGTTGATTTGACCAGCATGTCATAAAAATGGAAAAAGCAAACGCATTCCTTGTGTAGAAAATAAAGAGCATCCTGCAGATCCCACCTCTCCCAGGTATCTCGCTTTAGCATGCAGAGCACAGTTTTCACTTTGTGATGCAACCTCTGTGGTTATGACAGCATCTGTTTTCTCAACCTCTGAGGGCAGTGCAGGCAAGGTTAGTTGTTCTCTTTTCTCATTTACTTGAAATGGTGATTTTTATTTTCTTGATGGCTCCCTGATAACCTGGGTCCTGGCCTGTATGCGCATCCTAATGGGGCAGGTGTAGCCTGATACAAATGTTTCCCTGTAACAGAGATGGTCCAGAATGGAGCGGGCCCAGATTTTGTCCAAAATTTTCCAACCCAAAATTTTAAGCATTATTATTATTTTTTTTTTTTAAGTCAGTCCATTTATATATTACTTTGTGCCATTTGTGGTTATTACACAGGTATACTCTCTTAATTTTCACCAAAAAGAGTTGTGTAAACCCAAATAAATACTGTCTGAACATTTCACTGGTTGTAAGGGTTGTGTTCTGAGCACCGCTGATGTGCACAGAGGACAGGAAGTGTAGGACTGGACTCCGGTGTGAAGATGGACTTTCTTGTATTCATAATGCCTTCGGCACAGCAAGAAGGCAAAACAGGATACAATACAAAAGAACAAGGAATCGAGGTTCCTGGATAATACTATTAGTAATACAAACACTGGACTTTCGCTGCAGTACAATGTACTTTTGTATTACACAGAGAAAACAACAAGGTATTGAGGTTTCTGGATAATATTAATAAGGTCCTGAAATTAACAATAAACAGGACTGTTTTAAGACTTATAATATATACGCACAAATGTGGGAGAAAGGTCTGTACTAGACAAGAGAGGAAACAAAGGCTTGTTTGGCTTACAAGACTCTGCAATAACTAAGTGCGAGGCTCAGACTTAAAGAGGACATGAAGCACTAAATGTAGTTATCTTAATTTACTGAAGGTCTCTCACCCTAAAAAGATTATTTTAGTTTTACCAGTGATGGACAAAGAATTTTCAAAATCCTGCCGTTTTATTTCAACTGTCAAAACAAAGGAGGACGCCATTGCTATTGTGTTGCCGGACGTGACGTCATCGGAGTGGTTGACTCAACTCGTCAGGCTAGCGATCGCACTGACGAACTACATCCGTTCATTCAAGATGACAGAGAAAGAGAAGCATATTAAAAAGCGAGTTAAGGAGGGCATGTTTTGCATTGCCCCTGGATGTTCAAATGAATTTTACAGCCTCAAAGATCTGGAGAAACTAGTACATTTCCATCATTTTCAACTTGAACAACCACCTGTTCTACGACGTTGGCTAGCTGCACTCAAAAGGAAGAACCCACCAGTTAGCAGCAGTGCTAGAGTTTGTAGTGAGCACTTTGTAGTCGAAGACTACGAGGAGGAAAAGTTTTTTGATGAGGCAAGATTACTGGTGACTCGTAGAAACGACAGGTTGAGACCAGATGCAGCTCCCCTCAGCGTTTGACTTTTCTTCCTATGATGCACGGAAGACAGACCGTCCCACGCAGTCCACTAGAAGTGGCTGTGCGCCGTATAACGGCGTAGCCTAAATATTTAACAGAACAGAGAGAGATAATTTTACGATCAGCCAATGTTCCACAACCCAGTTCAATCTCAATCATGATCATCCCTTCAATTGCTTATGAGACAATAATTTCAGGGACCGGCATTCAACGTGTGGCAGATAAACATAAGGAAATTAAATGATATGAACGGCATTTAAACAAATTTAAAATGATTAAGAAACCTAACTCACCATTAGGATGAATCGGTAGGAGCCCTGAATTTGTTTCTCTACTACGAGATGATCGCACCTGGGGGTAATGAGGGACACTAGCTATGTTTCCATCCACTTGTAAATCGAACTATCTGAAGTTCGCCAAACGTATTCATTCGAAGAACGCAGGTGAAAATGCGTTTCCATCTAACGGCATTAAAGCGAATAAAAAGTTGTGCATCATGACACGACATGCTGTTATGCGACTAAAGTGGTGTATCGAATAGATTTCTTACATTTTAAGCTGTTTCCATTCATTTTCGCACTGAATCGAAAATTTTTTCTTGGACCTTGTCTGACTGATTTGTTTGTGTTGAGTTGCGGATTTTATTCCCCAATGAGGTGTTGTGTCAAATCAAAGACCGAAATAAACTAAACTAAACTAAACTAAACTAAAAAAAAATCGCAGAACCTTCAAGCGCACAAAAGTAGTGTGTTGAAAAGCTGATTTATTTAGCTGGTTAGCCTAAATGGATCGCGTCTACCAACAAATTTTGATCATTGCACAAGTTGTACGTGCTTATGTGCCAGCTATTAGCAACATGGCAAACCATTATCAGAGGGCAACGATGGCATCAAAGCACTGTCACGGTGCAGTAGATGTTCGGCAAATAATGTTTCCATCAGCATTTATCGCATCAGCCTTCAACTTCAGATGTCTCTGGCATTCACGTTCCTGTGCTGTTGTAAGCAATTATTCTACCAACGCGCACTAAAGAAAGTCACTTGCGGAATCAAAGTCATTGTTCATTAAGTTAATCAGTTTTACGTGCATTACGGTGAATTCCCCTACTAGGGACACAGAAATTGATTATGACTCAGGAATTCTCAGGCTTGACATTACTGAGGGATTGACAGCAATGGAATTGCAAACAGACGTTTCAAATGCTGTCATTTCATTTAAACGATCATGAATAACCCATTCATTGTTTCCAATCGCTGAGTAAACCGAAGCACAAGAAGCCGTAATCGCTTTCCATGTTACTTGCGGTGACCTTCCACCTTTAAGCAAGTGAAACTGATATTTCAATGGACAAGGATTTATGTCATTAATAAGCGTTCTGGAAGGTGCGGGATAGGGTGATGCAGGATAGCTCCCCTAGCACACTATCCAAATCAGCTTCATGGCAGCACACAGACTCCACACTTGTCGGCATTGCGAAGCAGTGACCCCATGTACGCCATGAGGTGTTGCCGACCCACTCCTCGCTGCCATCTCCGTCCGGAGCCGCTGCAACTCCCGCATCCTCCGCAAAAACAGGTCTCTCCATCCTCCTCCTCGTCACGGGCTCAAATGCGTTAGCCATTGGGTTAGATGACAGAAAAATAACCCTTTCTGCCTTGTCCTCTACATTTTTTCTCCCTAAAAAACTCGTGAAAACTCTATACTTAAACCAACCGAACCACCAACAAACCACACCGATGACGTAGGCAGTGACGTAAAATAAAGGTGGCGGAGAGTACGCCCTAAAATGTATCGTAAATGCATTTAAAAAGTTGATTTTCATTAAAACGGCTGGTTTTTAGAAATGTTTTATTTCGGTAGTATGTTTTAAATATATACACATATCCTATGTTGGTGTCTATTCTGTTGTTTCATGCCCTCTTTAAATAGGCAACACTACCCCACAGTGGAAATGAGACACTGATGCAGGCAATGATTGCAGAACTGAAGAATGTGCTCCAGCTCTTAATAGACCGTAGAGTTGGAGCGCTGGAGGCGTGGCCTAACACCGGTCCTGTACATCAATCAGCCACAAGATTAAAACCACCAGCCTCATACAACGACCCTTGTGCTGTCATAACAGCTCCGTGAAACTGATGTCACTTAAATTCCCAAACTCAGAGTCTCCCGCTAGAACATTTCCCAGAGTATCACAGTCCCTCCAGCAGCTTGTCCTCTTACCACAGTGCATCCTAATGCCATCTCTTCCCAGGTAAATGGTGCATACACAGCAAACATCCCAGTGTTAATTGGACTCCAGAAGATTTACATGAGACCAACTGGTCTCATATAAACTCTACTGGAGTTCAGTTAACACTGGGATTTTTGCTGTGTATATACACAGCCGCAGCACATGATGTAAATGTGACTCACCGGGACAGGTGACCTTCTGCTCCAAGGTCGGCACTTTGACTGGTCAGCAAGGTAATAAGTGTAATATACAGCATGGTATGGTGCACTGCATGTTGCGTTGCGTGTCCTTATGTAAACATTATTGACGTTCGAAGTGACTCACCCTTGAGTCACTTTGGACCAGATGGATTCACTCTCATAAGCGCTCGTGCACCGATGGGCCTTGGGCGCCCTAAACCCTGTTGCTGGTTCATGGTTGGTCCCTCAGATCACTGTCAGTAGGTCCTCCAGAGATGCTCTAACCCTCTCGCCAGGCCGTAACAATTTTGCCCTTGTCAGAATAATTAAAGTGACTATTTCTCCTGCATGCAACACGTAGAATACGAGAACTGACTGTCCGCTTACTGCAGTCCTTGACAACTGTTGTTATTACGAGATAACATCATTCATTGCATCGGTCTTTGGTTTAAATGTTTTGGCTCATCGGTGTATATCAGAGGTGAATCTCAAGCTGCTCTCTCTTGCTGCCCCAGGCAGAGCTCAAATATGTGGGTGGTTTAGGTGAGGTTCAGTTTACTATCTGATATACAAACAGACAAAAACAGAGCACAATTCTTTAAAAACAAGAGTTTGTCACTAAAGTGACTATATCCCCCGCCGGGACGTATGGACGTACGGACGGAGCTGAATACTATATCCCCCGCTTCGCGCTAAACGCGTGGTGGGGGAAAAAAATTTGCTTTCAAATTGTATGAAGTCCAAAAAAATCTTCGCTCATATAGTAATCTCTTCTCAATGAAATGCTGTGTCATATTTTTCTAGTCCAAATCATGTTTCACAAGCATAAAAATGTCAAAGTCATTAAAGTGACTATTTCACCCACATTCAACACGTAGACTCCGGGGAAGCACCGCCCAGAAATAATCAGCCAGACGGGTGAAAAATCAGATGGGGAAAGAATACGATGTCGTCAACTACAAGAGTAACAAAGAAAGCAAAAAGCACATACAAAAACCATGACAGAAACCCTGTAGTGCAATAGCCAATTGTGCGCTACTCTGAAAAAGCGGCCAACCACTGCCGGTTGGTACAACCGGGGCTGGAACCCCCGATGTGATAGTCACTGCTGCACTGCAATACAGTGCCTTTTAACCAAGTGAGCTATCCGGCAGCTTGTGTAGTATGTTTTTCGTGGAAATCATGTTTCACAAGCATATAATGAGGAGTTATCCATCTTGTATATTTATCCCCTAATTTCCATTAAGAATACATGATGTGATTTCTTACACTGTTAACACTTTGGATATACAAAACCCAAAACCAGTGAAGTTGGCACGTTATGTAAATCGTACATAAAAACAGAATACAATGATTTGAAAAACCTTTTCAACTTATATTCCATTGAATACACTGCAAAGACAAGATGTTTAATGTTCAAACTGAGAAACTTTTTTTTTTTGCAAATAATCATTAACTTAGAATTTAAAGGCAGCAACACATTGCATAAAAGTTGGCGCAGGGGCCTTTTTACCACTGTGTTACATCGCCTTTCCTTTTAACGACACTCAGTAAACGTTTGGGAACTGAGGAGACCAATTTTTGAAGCTTTTCAGGTGGAACTCTTTCCCATTCTTGCTTGATGTACAGCTTAATCTGTTCAACAGTCTGGGGTCTCGTCCCTTAGATGTTCTATAGGGTTTAAATCTGGGGAATACGCAGGCAAATCAAGACACTGAACATTATTCTGCCTCAGGTAGTCCTGAGAGACTCTGGCGACATGTGGTCTCGCGTTATCCTGTTGCAGCATTAGGCGATAGTGATGGACGAGTGGAACTGCGACAGGGGTAAGGATGTCGTCACGGTAACGGGCCGCACTGAGGTTTCCATCAATTAAAATGAGGTCTGTCTTCTGTCTACTGTGTGTTCCCATCCATGTGTTTCTTTGGTGCTTTTGTTTTGTTTTTGTGCACTTTTTTAGTTTAGGTTTAGGCCAGATTAAAAAGCTGTGGAAGACTCACCCTAAATTTTGTTTTTGGGTGGAAGACAGATTGACTTTATATGATCTTGGGCAGTGCTTCCCAAACCTCTCCCGGAGGCCCACCTGTCCTGCTTGTTTTAGATCTCTCCCTGCTCCCGCACAGGGGATTCAAATGATCAGGTTGTCATTAATCAGCTTTAGGGGGTGATTAACGAGCTGATCATTTGAATCACCTGTGCTGGAGCAGGAAGAGATGTGAAACATGCAGGACAGGTGGGCCTCCAGGAGAAGTTTGGGAAGCACTGATCTAGGGTACAGTCTTCAGGGGCCCTGCTTTGGCCAGCCCAAAACAGCAACTGACATGTGTGTGTGTGTGCGCGTGCACGTGTGTGTGCATGGTTTTTTTTGTATGTAATGTAATAGGCGAGACTCCCAGGATGTAACACTCCTCTCAAACCTCCTAATAAATATACAGTATATGAGACAAACTGAAAAGCAGAACAGTTTCTTTGCCAACAGAGGGAAACCCTGTGTTGTGGCAAAGTAGCCGACGGCGGAGTCATCAGAAGAGGGGAATAATTTCCAGGACCAGAGTCTTATATATATTAGTATATATATATATATATATATATATATATATATATATATATATAAATTTTTTTTTTTTTTTTTTTTCCCAAATGTGCAAACATTTACAGTGAAACATGGAATAAATACGCAAGAACACACACCAAAAAAAAAAGGACTTTTTCAAAACTAAAAGAAATCAGAATAGGTTCTTCGGGTCTGTCAGTATGATCCTTCAGAACCACTTCCCAAGACCATAGCTCTTTCCCATCAGCTTGCCTTTTCTCTACAGAGCCCACGGGCCTAATAGAGTGTGGAACACTGTGTGGCCCCACCCACTTGACTGCTCCAAAATATCACTCATAAATTATAATGCCATTCTTGCATAATAATAATAAAAATATAAATAAATAAGCAAAGACAATCAATCCAAACATACACAACCATTTCCGGAACCCCTTCACCATTTTCCCCGGTGAAAATCAAACTTTTTATTATCTACAATAAAACACCCCTGTCTTAATGGTTTCACCGCCCCGTCACCAGTGGAACACTCCTATTTCTCCCAGGGGATACAGCCACCCAGTTTTCCTGACGGAACTAGGAAGTGCGTGCTAAAATGAATTGCCGTCAGTAAATCTGTAATACGGAGTTGTATATATTTAACCAGCAAATGAAAATAATAAATACAGCCGGAGAGAATGTTTGCAATTCTTGATACCAGACAGTATGGATACAGATGAGAGTTGAACATGACAAATAGTTGGATTCAAGAATGATGCGAAATTTTACCACACAAACTTCGCTCTCAAAATACCGGTAGGCCTTTCCCTGTATTTCAATTGCGTTGCCCGTGGGAAAATGAAACCAATGGCAGATACTGATGAATGACATAATGAATTGAATAATGAACCAATCCTAAAGAACAACGAAAATAGGAATGGGAATGAAACTGAGTGTGTAACGCAGTGGCACGTCAGCTTAGATGTAACGATACCGGCAAATGGCTAGCGGCTTGCTCATAGTGCGTCACGACTCAGTCCATGACATCCACACCCCCCCCTTCTGGAGATGCAGCTAGTGGCATCTGAGAGAGGAAGTCAGCTGTGCAGTTCAGTCACCCTGCCCAATACAACACTTCAAAGTCAAATGTATGAATTGCCAAGAACCAGCGTGTAATCCTGGCATTTGAGTCTCTCATTTGCCACCAGCCAAGACAACGCCCGATGATCGGTTTCTCAGACAAATTTTCAACCCAATAAGTAATATTTAAAGGAGTCCAAAGCCCATTTAATAGCCAGGCATTCCTTCTCTACAACAGAGTACTTGCACTCCCTTGGCAGAAGCTTGCAGATAATGTAAGTCACTGGTCGTATTTGTCCCTGGTCCCCTTGCAAAAGTACTGCTCTCAAGCCTCGCTCAGAAGCATCAGTCTGCACCGTAAAGGATTTCTCATAGTCTGGGCTGACTAGTACTGGTTCCTGGCACAGAGAGTCATTTAAATCTTTGAAAGCTAATTTACAGGTCTCAGTCCACTGAACTTTATTATGCTGACATTTGCGGGTCAAGTCTGTCAGCACTGCAGCTCTTTCAGAAAAATTTGGGATGAAATGTCTGTACCATCCCAACAAGCCTATAAATGCACGCACCTGTTTCTTAGTGGTCGGTCTATTCCCTGCCCTGATGGCCTCCACCTTCCCCACTTGAGATCGAATGACTTCTTGGCCCAGTACATAGCCTATGTATGCTGTTTCTTGCTTAGCCAATGCATATTTGTCTGATTGAATGGTCAAACCCGCCTCCTTTATCAGGGGGAGGACATGTTGCAGGTGCCTCAGGTGCTCCTCCCAGCTGGAACTGAAGATGACTATCATCTAAATAAGCTGCTGCAAAGTCCACTGTCCCCTTGAGGACTCTGTCCATCAGCCTCTGGAAAGTTGCCGGAGCTCATTGCAATCCAAAAGGCAAGACATGAAAATGAAAGTGTCCAAAAGGAGTCTTGAAAGCATTCCGCTCTTAACTGTCTGCTGCCAGAGGCACTTGCCAATAGCCCTTGCATAAATCCAGTGTGCTCAGGAACTGTGCCTTGCCCAGACGCTCAACTAGATCATCCATCTTTGGCATCGGGTATGGATCAAACTTAGCCAGGACATTGACTTTTCGGAAGTCAAGGCAGAATCGTAAGCTACCGTCCTTCTTAGGGACAAGAAAGATGGGGCAATTCCATTCACTGTGGGAGGGCTCAATCACTTTCAGCTGTTTCATAATGTCCAGTTCTGCTTTAAGGACAGGCAGCAAGTGCTCTGGAACACTGTAGGTGGGCTGTCTTACCGGTTGATGGTCCTTGAGCACAATTCCTGGACACTCCATGAAAAGGTCTTAAGGCAGAATGTTGCTGAGCTCCCATCGTTGACCTTCAGAGAGATGGCTCAAATTCAACTTGCTCTTTTCATTGTGGATGCGCAGGTACTGCTCACTGCAGTCCTCCTCCTCGGCAACTGCTTGGATCAGCATAGCTGACACTGTTGGTTCTGGTCCCTCCTTCCACTCCTTCAACATGCTAACATGGAACACCTGATGTTCCTTCCGGTGGTCTGGCATGTGAACCTCGTAAGTCACCCTCCCCATCTTCCTGCTCACTGTGTAGGGCCATTTGGCCGGCATCTTGTTGTCTGAGCTGGGCAACAACAGCAGGACCTGATCCCCAGGTTGGAAGCAGCGAGTGCGTGCTGACTGATCATACCAGGTCTTTTGTCTAGCTTGAGCTCTCTTTAAATTCCCTTGTACTATGGCTGTTGTGGCCGAGAGCTTCTCCCTCATCTTCCGCACAAAGGAGAGGATGTCAGTCTTACCCTCCATCCCACCTTCCCAGCTTTCCTTCAGGATATTGAGTACGCCCTGTACTTAGTGTGTATACAGGAGTCAAAGGGGGAGAATCCTGTTGAAGCTTGAGGTACGTCTCGGTACGCTAATAACAGGTCGGTTACCACTGGTCCCAATCTTTCCCGTTGTCAGACACAAACTTTCGGAGTATGTTCACAAGTGTTTGATTGAATCGCTCCACTACGCCATCTGTCTGTGGGTGATAAGGAGTGGTTCTGATTCTTTTAATTCCAAGCAGATCATAGACCTGCCAAAGAATTTTACTTTACTTTATTTAATTGGGGCCTTGATCGGCTAACACTTCACGTGGTATCCCAACCCTAGAGAATGCATAGTTGAAGCATAGCTGTGGCTGCCTGTTTAGCTGTTACCTCTCTCAAGGGAAAAACGCTTCGAGGTACCTTGTGGCATAGTCACAGACTACCAAAATAAACCTTTACCCAACTTGCTTCTTTCAAAGAGTCCCACCACATCAACGCCAGTCCTCTCAAAAGGTATATCCTCTACTGGCTATAGAATCATGGAGGCTTGAGCAAGGTTTTTACCACCTGACAACTGGCACTGTGGACATGATCTACAGAATCTTGATATAGCCGTCTTGATATAGCCCGGGGCAATAAAAGAGTCTGCTAACTCGCTGCAATGTTTTCATATATGCCAAGTGACCAGCCCAGGGTATAGAGTGCGCAAGCTCCAGAACTTCTCCTCTGAACTTTTTAGGCACCACCAGCTGTAACCCTCCTCACTGTGCCTAAAGGCAGTTATTCTGAATGAGGTAACCTTCCTTCCCTAGCTCTGGCATAATAATAGCATCCTCCTTCACTTTCTTAAAACAAGGAGCGAAGGCAGCATTGGCATGCTGTTCCTTTGAAAGATCACAATTGAAAGTCACATCGGTATCTGTCAGACTGGGGGGATCCAAACTTGACTCTAACTGCACGTTGGAGTGCTCCAGAACATCCCCAATAGTGTATGTCTCACACACCTCTCCTCTCTAGTAAGTGCTGACTCCTCAGCAAGATCTTCCCCATAATAAGGCAATAATGGCAGATCATTTTGGTTCTGTTCTCTTGCCCTAGCTCGAGTAACAACACCACACTATACAGACTTACTGATCAACTCAGGAAGCACCAGAAGATCTTGACCCAATAGCACAGGATACGGGAGCTTCGACAATAGTCCTACCCAAAACAGAAAAGTCTGATCACACACTTTGATATACACTTCCGCTGTGTAGTGCTCACTCTTGTCCTCATGTACACAACAGACCGTTAACTTATCGTCAAAGTTTTCATGGGGGACTAGATCTCCCTCTACGAGTGTTTGGGTACAGCCGGTATCTACTAGGGCTGAAACAAATTTCCCATTAAGCTCGATAGTCACAACGGTTGTCTCTCCTGACTGTCCATTGTGGGTGGGATAGGACTGGGTATATAGTAAAGATTTGCACACTTAGAATTCTTAAGAATCCAGGATGTTCCAGTCAGAAGTATTACATTCAGAGTACAAGGCATCAACAATTGCAGCACAGGAAAAATGTTTTGACAAGAGCTATTTGTGAAATGACTGCTTAAATGTACGTAGGGGAAGTCACATGCTGTGATAGGGAAGAGGTGAGCTGGATCAGATTAATTAACAAAGGAATGAACGAGAGGAAGTTCCTAACCACATGAAATTGGCAAAAGTCAAGAAGCGGAGAGGGATCACACAGACAGCCTATGACAAACAGACGACTCCGGTTAGGGAGTTCTAAAGTGCACAGAGAGTGACAGGCTGAACAGTGTTTAACAAGGTGCAGAGAATCTGCTGAAGCACAGCAAAGTAAATTGAGTGAAGGCAATGGGCGGAGACTAGAGCAAAGCGAGTGCTGAGAGCTCGTTAGTCAATTAGTAATGTGCAGCTATACAATCCCTAGAGCTTGTTAGTAAGTTAGTGTTGTGTCCCAGGGTCCTGGGCCTTTGGCCATAACAGTATTTTTAGGGTTTTACAAGTTTCATGTTCCCGGTTTCATAGTTCTTGTTCATTATTCATATCACAGTTTTAAGTTTCTTGTATCAGGTTATTACATTCCATAATTCACATTTATTGTTCATTTTTTTACTTTTCCATATTATGTTTTGCCAGGTCTGCCAAGCCACTCCACCGCTTGTCTGCGTTCCGCCCCGTGCCTTCGTTTTTTGCACATTTCAGAGCTCTGGTTGGCTTTGGTATTTCCCCCTTCCTTCTGTGCTGTGCTGATTCGGGGCTGTCTAAGCTTAATTGGCAATTAACTGTTTTAAGTTACTAATATTTACTAACACGGGAGGTGTAATTCTTAGACAGGCACATTACTAATACTACTAATTTAGGTAGGGAGTTTATTGTCATGATTCCTGCTTTGCTATTTCAAGTCTTGCTGTGCTTTTCTGTTCTTACATTCATGCTTCCTTCCAATCTGCATGCTTCATTGGTACTTAAGCTGAGCCGCTCATTTTCTTAATGAGCAAGTCATGTCTACCAATCTCTGTCCTTGCCTCATGATCTTGCCATGCCTCTTGTTTCCTCTCCAGGTGTTGCCCTCATGTGTCCTGATTTTCTCCCTTTATCTGGAGGTGGTGGAAGTTGGCTGGCAAACGGAGTCTGTCATGTGTGCAGTACAGTATTCACGTAGTTTTCTTAGCCAAGCCAAGTTCTTGTTGTTTAAATTCCTGATCTAATTATTCTCTTCTGTTTATGGTTTTCTGCCTGGAGTTTCCAGTGGTTTTTTTTGGGATTTTTTATTTAACAGCTCTGTGAAGCTCTTCTTAGTTGAATTTTTGCAACCCTTTGGGCCAAGTTTTTTTTGTTGGCCCTCGTGCCTGTATAACTCCCTGTTTCCCCTGATCTTGCAACTGGTATCTTACTGATCTCGTATCAGTTAGTATCATAAACAATATTAGTGTTAGTAAATTATCAAAAATAATAAACTGTTTGTATTGTTAGTAAAGATAGGACAGGAAGGCGAAGGACGCAAACGAGATTGGAAGGAATGTTTGGAAACCAAGAAATCACCTGAAACTGTGGCACACAAGACTGGGGAATAAAACTGTCCTAGAACACAACACAAGACAAGACTGGGGAGACAATGTGCAATGCAGGGTATGAGAATTACAAAAACCAGAATGATAACTAAATAGTGAATGTGGGAAATGGCAGGCAAGGACATAGCAAAGAAAGACAGGCAAAATATAAAACATGGCATGGATTCAGGGTAGTAACAAAAACATGGACAGGGAAAAGCAGAATCATAACACAAGCGCATCTCCACTGACGATAACATTACAATGGTACATGTGCAAGGCTGTCACGCTGCAAGACAAATCACTACCCCAAGTCCTGGACAGTATGTGGCTTGTGCATATGATGGACACTACCGAATTGGAATGTTTTTGGAATTTTGTACAGACAATGAGGACTATAGCATCAAATTTATGGACCCAGAGGTCCAACAAAATTATTCAGGTGGCCTGCCAGGGAGGATATCAGGTGGATCCCAAAGGGTGATATTCTATGTGTCATAGCACCACCAACTAACAACACAGAATGGAATTATAAAATTCAGAACAATGAGTTCAAAACCATTTGTGACACTTTTGAGCAGTACTCTACTCGTCTCGACTGACGTTCAGGTATAGTATGACTTTACAGACTTTGACGAGTCAGTCTCATTGCTATTGAACTTCATGACCTATTTTCATACCAATAGTTCTGTTAGCTGTTATTATGATGAATATAAAAATATGGTGAGATATTTGGGGAGAGTACTTCATTGGTGAATCGTATTCCTAAGTTAGAAGGAAATCCAAGATGGTCATCTGGGGGGTCGGGTTGAGTTGACACAGATCCAGGCACAATGGAGCTTATATTCCTGCCAAAATATGGTGCCAGCCCATGATTTTTTTTATTCAGATATATTTAGTGGGCATCAACATATCCCCTGGTACCTATTTTCATACTTCTAACATTGATTAAAATGTATGCATAGATGTACACTCAACAAAAATATAAACGCAACACTTTTGTTTTTGCTCCCATTTGTCATGAGATGGACTCAAAGATCTAAAATTCATTCCAAATACACAATATCACCATTTCTCTCAAAAATTGTTCACAAATCTGTTTAAATGTGTGATAGTGAGCACTTTTGCTTTGCTGAGACAATCCATCCCACTTCACAGGTGTGCCACATCAAGATGCTAATCAGACACCATGATTAGTGCACAGGTGTACCTTATACTGTCCACAATAAAAGGCCACTCTGAAATGTGCAGTTTTGTCTCACAGCAAAATGCCACAGATGGCGCAAGCATTGAGGGAGCGTGCAATTGGCATGCTGACAGCAGGAATGTCAACCAGATCTGTTGCTCGGGCATTGAATGTTCATTTCTCCACCATAAGCCATCTCCAAAGGCGTTTCAGAGAATATGGCAGTACATCCAACCGGCCTCACAACTGCAGACCACGTGTAACCACACCAGCCCAGGACCTCCACATCCAGCAGGTTCACCTCCAAGATCGTCTGAGACCAGCTACTCAGACAGCTGCTGAAACAATTGGTTTGCATAACCAAAGAATTTCTGCACAAACTGTTAGAAACCGTCTCAGGGAAGCTCAACTGCATGCTCGTCGTCCTCATCTGGGTCTTAACCTGACTCCAGATCGTCGCCGTAACAGACTTGAGTGGGCAAATGCTCACATTCGATGGCGTCTGGCACGTTGGAGAGGTGTTCTCTTCACGGATGAATCTTGGTTTACATTGTTCAGGGCAGATGGCAGACAGCGTGTGTGGCGTCGTGTGGGTGAGCGCTTTGCTGATGTCAATGTTGTGGATCGAGTGGCCCATGATGGTGGTGGGGTTAAGGTATGGGCAGGCATCTGTTATGGACGAATAACACAGGTGCATTTTATTGATGGCATTTTGAATGCAGAGAGATACTGTGATGAGATCCTCAGGCCCATTGTTGTGCCATACATCCATGAACATCACCTCATGTTTCAGCAAGATAATGCACGGCCCCATGTTGCAAGGATCTGTACACAATTCTTGGAAGCTGACAATGTCCAAGTTCTTGCATGGCCAGCATACTCACCGGACATATCACCCATTGAGCATGTTTGGGATGTGCTTGACCGGAGCATACGACCGCGCGTACCAGTTCCCACTAATATCCAGCAACTTCGCACAGCCATTGAAGAGGAGTGGACCAACATTCCACAGGCCACAATTGACAATCTGATAAACTCTATGCGAAGAAGATGTGTTGCACTGAATGTGGCAAATGGTGGTCACACCAGATACTGACTGGTTTTGAGTCCCCAGACCCCCAATAAAGCAAAAACTGCACATTTCAGGGTGGCCTTTTATAGTGGACAGTCTAAGGTACACCTGTGCCCTAATCATGGTGTCTGATGAGCATCTTGATGTAGCACACCTGTGAGGTGGGATGGATTGTCTCAGCAAAGTAAAAGTGCTCACTATCACACATTTAGACAGATTTGTGAACAATTTTAAAAGGAAGGGGTAGACGCGGCGCGCGTAAAAAAAAACGCGCTAATGCACGTATGTGTTTTGTTACCTTGTGCCTTACACTCTATGTCCTACCCCTTGAACTACTTTTGGTTTTTTTTTTACTTTAGTTCTTTTTTCTGCTTTCCGTCGACGATGCTGTGAACAAAGCTTTACATGTTAAGTCATACATTACATTAGTGTCTGCGGTGAGATTCGAACCAGGAACCCTGTGGAGAATGCAATGTTAATCACACCATTCACTGTGGCCTTAACCACTACACCAACGGAGATTGTTGCCAGCCTGAAAGCCTGAAAGACAATTGAAAGCTATATATATATATATATATATATATATATATATATATATATATATATATATATATATATATATATATATATATATATATATATTACACATACATACATACACATACATACAAACACAGATTATATATATATATATATATATATATACTTTTTTTTCTCATATATTCATTTTCTCTTTTATTTATTGTTGTCAATGAGGAGACGAGTGAATATCCGTTTTGATGTCTTTCATGCTGGTGGCCGATCCGGAGACACTAGGTAGAATAATTTGAGCAGAACAAACTATTTGTGGCTGAGTTGGGTTAAGGTGAGGGATAGGGATAGCATTCCCTATGAGTTGGATAGGGATAGAGATGGTTTAGTTCGTTTGGTGATGACTGTGCCATGCGGCACGCGGTGAGTAGGGTTGGAAGAGGAGGAGGAGGGGGATTCGGCACGATATATATATACATACATACACACACAGACACACACACTAAACTTTGTGTGCATTCGCCTGCTTATGACAGAACAATAGATCAGTGTCATGACAAATTAAAAACAATGTGCACGGTGCCAGTGTTGCAGTTATGAGGCAGACAGGTTGATTTCTCGCGGTGTGAGGCGCGGATAACATGAGCAAAATTATAGATAAGGTCCTTTTCCTTCTTAATGATCTATTATTGTTGTTAACGTCATATAATTGGGCAGCCTTAAATGCACCCGCGTGTTTCCCATTTCGAATGGAAAGAAAGGGCGCGATGAAATTGGACGTACGTGCACAAAGTTTATTTCGAGACTATATAGGGTGGTATAGTCCTCACCGACCAACAAGAACCAAAATTAGTGATTGCACGGTGCAAGATGAGTGGAACTTGTGGCCGCTGTCTGGGCAGCTGCGGACTTCAGAGACCACGATTGAATTCTGTAAAGAGCGGGGTCTGATTGCTCGCTCTCCGCTTTGTCGGCGGTGTCGCAGAGCCCTCTCGTGGTTTGCGAAAGCATACTCTCGAGTGGGCTTCGTGCGGTGCTGCCACAATCGGAGATGCAGCACGCGGACCTCCGACAGCAGCATATGTCGTGGCAGCTGGTTCGCTGGTAGCAGGATGTCGCTGGAAAAAGTCCTGGTGCTCACCTACTGCTGGGCGGCGCAGATGTCAAACAAAGCGGCAATAAAGGCATCCAGTGTAAAACCCCAACAAGACAATTCCAACGACGGACAATTGCTATGGGTGAAGGCCTCATGTGTTCTCTTTGTCCAACTTTAATTAGAGCATTCTTCTGGCTGGGGTGAATCACAATAAAATGAATAATCTTCACCGTCAGAGGACGGGGCATGAAAACGCAATGGTTACGATTAATCTGACTCCATAAAACAAGTAGAATACAAAATTTAGCTATAACCTCGTTAAAAATCTGACTCCAAATTAGAATTAGAATTGATCATTTAGGGAACACCTGCGTGAATCTTGAAACAGTGATAACCAGTAACTTAGACTCTAAGGACTAACATGAAGTGACTATACCTTGAATTCCTAACAGACAACCACCGCCGCTACATTAATGTTCTTGGGCATTAACACCATGTTCGAATCCTAGTTCGTTGGTTAGGTTAGAGGTTGGAAGTCAACCATCATTGCAATAGCCTCTGCTGGTATAATACAATGAACTTAGGATTATATATTAGCCCAAAGGTTCTATAGGTTAAAACTCAGAACCAACATATATAACATTTATCCTTACAATAGGTAGATCATGGTCGCCAAAACTAACTTAACCAACCAATTCCCACACCGGGCCGCTGGCCAGTCGTTCCTCAGTGAGGATAAGCGATTCTCCTCGGTATTTGCCGAGACTGGGCTAAGCAGAATAAAAAGATTAAAAGACACGAGACCACGCAAGCTGAAAAAGGAATAACAATAATTTAATTACCAGGTAGGCACAACTTGGATCAAACAAATCAACGCTAAGCCAATTACCAGTTACATATAATTTAGAAGAATGATTTAGAATATTTTCATACCTGGAAAAAATGAATGGCCACGCGGAGCTAAAGTCGCCCCGCGTGGTCAAGGAGAACTCAAATGCCCCCGCGCTCCGCAGAGCAAGGAGCCATGTCACCCCTCCCCCAACTCACCTAAGCGCGTCAGATGCTGACAAAGAGGAGACCGGAAAAGAAGAGCCCGCCCCCTTAGGATCTCGTACCTTTAAAGGCTCCAAACCACACCTCCGAACAAGGTAGAGGAAGGGGTGGCTGAATCAGAGTTTTACTGGCCTAGGTGATAAGATAATTCGCATAGAAAGGAGACTAGGTAGTCGCCCGAATGAATCTTACAAACAAAAACCATAATTCCAAGAGAAATGAAACGTGTTCCATTCAACTCCTTGGATTTTCCAGAGAATAAGAAGACCAAACATGATAGGAATATGTGCTAAAATGATGCACTTGTCATGGAAAAGCCTTAAAATGGAGTATTCTGGCCCAATTGTGTTATCAATATACAAGAGGTTCCTTTTAGGATATTGAACATTAACAAAATATGAATTTAATAGAGGTTTAGGTTGTTTTAAGCCAATTGAAGTAGCTGCGCTTTAACTTCAATGAAACCAGTGAGTTTGAGTTCCAGAGATGCTGGGCCTGCTAGATTTGATAGCTCCCACCCCCCGCCGTGGAGAACAAAGGATGCCACTCTGACCGGCAGGCTGTAGGATTATAAAAGTTAACTGCTCGCTCTGGATTGTGTCAGATCACCAAAACATTCAGATTTTACCCGCGTAATGGGCATGTGTTCCAACAAAATGATTTTTGACATATATTTTGAGTACAATCAAGCCAAACCAAACTTTCAGGTTCTACACCAGCCTCGACGGCGAGCTCACGAGCAAGGAGACCGTCGTTGACCGGTTCAGTTATTGCCGCAAAGTTTGCCTTCACGTCATCCAGCAGTGTAGTGCCACCGCTATAGGGGGCCCAGGACGTGTCGTGGAAATTGACGAGTCTATATTTGGCCGCCGAAAATACAACCGCGGTCGTTTGCGCGATGGCAAGTGGGTTTTGGGAGGAATTTGTCGTGAGACTAAGGAGGTTTTTTTCGTAGAGGTTGAGGACCGGAGTTCGGCGACGTTAATACCCCTTATTAAGGAGTATGTTGCCGCCGGTTTGCAAATCGTCACCGACTCCTGGCGGGCGTACGATTGCCTCAGCGAGGAAAACTTCCAGCACCTCACGGTGAACCACTCCTTGAATTTCGTCGATCCTGCCGACCCTGGCGTGCACACGCAAAATATTGAGTGCCAGTGGTGGCAGATCAAGAGGTCCTTGCCATCCACGCACACCAGCAGCAGCGACGGCTTAGGCTTCTATTTGGCAGAGTACATGTGGCGACTTAAACACAGCGGCGTCAACCACTTTGCTCAAATTTTAGCCGACATCTTGTTGCTCTACACGCCACCAAAGAGCATGTAACATCCTATCGTCACCACTCTCCAGACTTCTGCTTCGGCAGAGGTCTCCTATAAGGTCCAAAGAAAAAAACAATGAAACTTTGCGCCCGGAACCGCATTATTTACAGTTCCGGGCACCACCACACAGCTTCATTTGCACACGGATACGACGTCCATTGAATAATATCATCAGGCCAACTTCGCGTAAATTCCAAAATTACTGTCGTCAAGCGCAAAGCAAACTTAAGAACGCAAATCATTACTCAAACAGAGGTCCAGGCGCGAATGAATGAAGCCCCACAATGACACAAGCGGCTGGGTGTGGAACACAGTAGCGCTTGCGGCACGCACGTGCTTACGCTGCGCAAAGTGCGCATGCCCTAGTATTGTCAACAGTGTCATGGCTGCCACCTTTATAAGCTAGTAGCACGTATAGCCGCTGTGGAAATTAAAGTGTAAATTATCTTTACTGGATGTACGGTCAACGTTTTTCCACACCCGAATACTTTACTTGGTATCTAAACATTAAGGTAAGCTGAAAAAGTTGTGATTTTTTTCGATTTTGCTGGAGGTTCTGTATGGTACTCTTACCATAAGCACTCCTAATAAGCCAGCTGGAGTTTATCTAGTCCCGGTACTATTAATATACTAAACTAAAAATATCACAGGGCTTAGCTGAGAACCCAGATAAAACAGACTGGCTCCAACACCCAGGAAAAACTGAAGGAGGCGGAGCACTCCGGCAAAACTTACCGTTTAAATTCCAACCTAACCGAACGGACGAGTCAAGTGACTGCTGACCTACTTACTAAATACTAAATCTCAGATCCCCAGCCAAAAATGCAAACAATACTTATCTAGCTAGCTAGCCGCGAATACAACCAAGGGTAACCGAGAAAAGAGTAAAGCCCCGGTTCCCTTTGATTAAAATGGACCGAATAAATGAGTCGTTTACTATGTGTACGAACTAAACAGTACCTCCCCCAACAAGCAGTCCTAAGCACTCGAACTAGCAGTTAAACTTTAATCAGCTGATCAAGGCACAGCAACCGGAGGAAAATACAAAGATAGGGTATTTACAATGTGTTTAATCAGAAGAGCTCTTTGGTCATAATAAAATGTGAGAAAGACAAAAACCCCTGTTCGCATTAATATTCAAGCTTGGCAATGCCTTTATGCAGTAATGCTGTCAGGATAGAGAACGAAGGGGACTAAAAAACCCCGGTGAACGTCAATATTTATTGGTTAGAAGACTGTATGAAAGGCAACCCACCAAGTATGAACCAAGCCGGGTTATAGTTAGATATCCAGGTAATTCGATTATGGTGTTGAGACGCTTATCATGGCGCCGATCATGGACGGGCAGAAAGAGCCTCGGTTGGTTGCTAATGAGCTGCTAACCTATGTATTCCATCATCTTGCTGGTTACCCGTCTGATGACATCAAGACTGTGAAATTGAAGTTTTATTGTCCGGATGCTATTTGCAAAGAAATGCAAAGAAAGTTACATGGAAAAACTTTGCCGACATTCTTCGAAGTTTACTAAGAGAATTGAGCGTGGACCAAAAAGTGCGTCGGAAAAAGAAGCCGATGATATTATGACAAGTGTGAGGACAATTGACTCACGCTATGCAAATGAAAGCATGCCTGTTGTGTTTGTGGCCGTTGATCTATCCAAAATACCTGCACACTCACTAGGCGAGGTCGATGCTCTTTCGATTGTTGAAAGAGTGTGCAAGTTGGAGAGACAAATGGCTAATCTGTATGCTCAACCTGCTCCGTCGTATGCTGGTGTTGTAGCGTCAGCTCCTTTATCCTTAGCGTGCAGTGCAAAGCCCATGCGAGATGAGTGTCCAACAGACGGCCCCACTGGGTTAGTCTCATCTCACGAGGTGCAGCGTCCACTCCACGCACAGACTCCTACGAAACTCTCTCCGTGTCCCGGGAGTCAGGGCCAGGACGATGATGGGTTAAGGATGTAACCGTATCAGAGGAAGAAGATTGCTCGTCAAAGTCGGAGAGACGGGCAGGAATGCCGACCTGACACTGCCCTCGAGCCCCGGTCTAAACAGCCGACAGCCGTGATGGTACTCGTCAAAGTACCACTCTACGTGCAGAGCCACGCCATTATGAGCTGTTTGTATTTTGCGTAGCCAAGGACATTAACAGTTGAGGATATTCATAGTTTTCATATTCAATGTCCACGACCTCGAATGTGTATCAAAGGACAGCTCGTGGACGAAGTCCTATCGTGTCGTTGTTGAGTCATCGAACGTCCAGAATATTCTCAACGCGGACTTCTGGCCTGATGGGATTGGTTGCCGCCGCTATTGGCGAAAAAAAAAATACACGATTCTCAGTACTGGCTCGCAACACTATGTCTGCTAACATACAGCTCATGTCCCTCAACTGTGAAGGTGTTATTCGATCTAGTGACGATATTAAAAGTGTCTTGAGTAATGAGCAATGTGATGTGTTAGCTCTTCAAGAAACCTGGTTATTAGAGAGTAATCGTCATGTGCTCGGTAATGTACATAGCGAGTATTTGTATCACGGTAAGTCCAGCGTTGATGCCACACAGGATATTCTACCTGGTCGTCCCAGTAGAGGTGTAGCTAAATTGTATGACAAGAATATCTCTAACTGGGTTACATGCCTTGATGTTGATAGTAAACGAGTGTGTGGTATTGTACTGAAGTCCGATCCAAACTTTTCAATACTTATATTATCTGTTTATGTGCCATGTGACAATTAATCAAACAGTGTAGTTGATACTGGGTATTTGGAGGTTATAGATGTGCTGGAGAGCACAGTATATGAACAGAGTTGTAATGCTAGTATTTGTGGTGACTTTAGTTTAGAACAGTGGTTCTCAAGTTCGGTCCTGGCGCCCCCCTGTGTATGCTGGTTTTTTGTTCCAACTACAATTGCAATTCTAGGATTTTAAAAAGCTGTTACTTTTTCTAAATTAGCAGCATTCCATGTTTTAAGCAGTTATTTACCATCTTTAGTCACATTTGGATGGACATATCCATTCTGCTATGAAAAATAAAAACCCTTGAACATATTGTGCTTAATTTTCAATATTGCTAGGCTTTTCAGGTGAAAACATTTTTACACAGATCAAATTAGGCACTGAGAAAATCAATAAGCTCCAAATTAGGTTTCTGACTACAGGTGTTTTGAGTGTAATGTGAATATAGGCCACTGGATGGCAGTATTTACCCTTTTTTTATTCAGCTCAGACTGGAGGTATGTTTAGACATGTCCTGGACATGTCTGGGGCAAGTCCCCGAAAAGTAAAAAAAAGAGGTCTAAATGTGGGTGGGGTCTGCAAAAGAGTATATAAGGAAAAGAATTGAGACAGTAAAGTAGTAGGAGAAATTGCAAGAAGAAAGATCCGTGTGACCAGACCTTTCATTTCTGTTCAAGACCTGTGAAGTTTCTTTTGTGGATTTTTGCCTGTGTTTGAGTTTTTTTTACCTCACCCAGCACATCACCTGGAAACTGTAAATATTTCTGTTTTTTGTATTCAATCTTGGTCAGAATATTAGTTTAGTCGTTATTGTCTTTGTTAAAAATTAAATGTGTTTAAGTTTTTAAAACTGTGTCTGTCATCCCTTGCTGTTGCTGTTGTGTTGGAAATTGTAATTACAAATTGGGGCCATAACAAATTGGGGGCTCAAGGTCCGGGATAGACCATTTTGTGAGTCATTTATTAAAAATCTAACATTTCAGATTGTAAAATTGTTTTTGTGAATTTTCCTATATAAATATATTGACAACAGCAATGGATGATTTCTTGGCATCACCAACCGTAGGGGTTTTGAAGTCTTTTAAAAAGACCGAACTGTTGGAAATATGCAGACATTTGGAGCTGACAGAGGTAAAACCAGCCATGCGAAAAGTAAGACTGGCTAGAGAGATAGTTGAATATTACATTGATGAAAATGTGTTTGCACCAGGAGATCTGGAACAGTTTCCAGTGGAAAATCCAAATATAGAAATGGAACTAAAATTAAAAATGCTAGAGATTGAAAGGGAAGAAAAAGAAAAACAAAGGCAGTTTGAGTTGGAAAAATTAGCTAGAGAAGAGAAGAAAGAAAGGGAACAAAGAGAATTTGAGTTAGAAAAATTTGCAAGACAGAGAGATTTTGAATTAGAGAAATTCGAAAGAGAAGAAAGACTCCAAATGGAGCATCTAAAAATTAAAATTCAAACTGAAAATAAATTTCGGGCTAGCCAGGAGGTAAAATTGGTGCCTCCATTTTCGGAAAAGGATGTTGACAACTATTTCCAGTGTTTTGAAAAGGTAGCAAAGAGTTGCCAGCGGCCAAAGGAACACTGGCCTCTGATGTTGCAAACTGTCCTCAAGGGTAAAGCTCAACAAGCCTAGTCGGCTTTGTCTGCAGATGATTCCTCTGATTATGAGGTTGTTAAAAAGGTTATTTTGAGAGCTTATGAGTTGGTTCCAGAGGCTTACCGACAGAAATTCAGAGGTTTGAAGAAATCTGAAAATCAGACTTATGTTGAATTTGCTAATGAGAAGCAGGTTTGCTTTGAGCGCTGGTGTACTTCTATGGAGGTCAAGGATGATTGTAACTCACTAAAAGAGATGGTGTTAGTTGAAGAATTCAAGAAATGTGTTAAGGATGATGTTAAGACCTACCTTAATGAGAAGCAAGCACTGAATTTGCAGTCAGCTGCCAAATTTGCAGATGAATATGTTCTCACACATAAGTCCAAATTTCAGTCTAGCAGTAACAATAGATGGTCCCAATTTCAGAAAAAGGGTTATGGTGATACCCAAGATTCCTCACCCAAAGACAAAGACAAATCTGGTGATGGTGCTCAGAAATCCAGTAACAGGTCTGATCAAAGTGTGAAAGCTGACAGTGACAAAAGTGGTCTAGTTTGCAGTTATTGCAAGAAATCAGGTCATGTTACAACTAACTGTTGGTTCCTTAAAGCTAAAAAAGAAAAGGATACCAAATCAAATGCCTTTGTGAAAACAAGGTTAGAAACCCCTGTAGTAGATAACCGATCTGCTAAATTGCCTGCTTCTTGTGGGGCTAAAAAGCCTGATACAGGTGACTTCGCGAGGGAGGAATTTCTTCCATTTGTGTCAGGGGGATTTGTGGCTCTGAATGAGCATACTACTCCTGTCCCCATATATATCCTACGGGATACCGGAGCTTCTCAGTCACTTTTGTTGATGGACTCTTTGGAGTTACGTGATGAGACCGCTTCAGGGGATTTCATACTTGTACAAGGTATTGAAAGGAGGACTGTATCTGTACCCCTGCGCTCTATATTCTTGAAGTCAGATTTAGTTACAGGACAGGTAAAGGTGGGACTTATGTCAAGTCTACCTAT
This sequence comes from Gymnothorax reevesii, assembly GCA_029721435.1. Lineage (NCBI taxonomy): Eukaryota > Metazoa > Chordata > Actinopteri > Anguilliformes > Muraenidae > Gymnothorax > Gymnothorax reevesii. The sequence goes on from CM056575.1 coordinate 144,087,383, forward strand.
AAAGGGTGTTTCTCTGTTGCTAGGCAATGACCTGGCTGGGGGCAAAGTAGTTCCCCCTGTACATCTTACTTCACAGCCGAGCACTGAAGATGGGGATGAGGACCCATCTCTGTATCCTTCTTGCGCAGTGACTCGTGCTATGGCTAAGAAGGCTAAAGAAGAAGATGTTGTGGTGCCGTCCAGCACATTGAATAGTCAGGACTCGGGTGGTTCGCCTCATGACTCTGATTAGCCTACTATGGTTTCTCCGTTTGAGGACTTATCAGATACTTTAATCAGTTCTCTATTCAGCCAGCCGGAAGGGTCTGGTGATTCTGATGTGTCTGGAGACTTGTCTCTGTCCAGAAAGCGGTTGATTGAGGAGCAAACTAATGATCCTGAAATTTGTGTACTAAAGAGGAGAGCCCTTCCTGATAAAGAAATAGACGCAGTTCCAGTTGGGTATTATCTCAAGGATGGTGTGTTGATGCGGAAGTGGCGCCCTCCTGATATCCCTGCCAATGCAGATTGGGCAGTGGTCAGGCAAATTGTTGTTCCGAAGGTCGACAGGAATGAGATCTTAACAATGGCTCATAGTTTACCTTTAGGAGGTCATCTTGGTGTTAACAAGACTGTTGATAAGATCATGAAACACTTCTTTTGGCCTGGGCTTCGGAAAGACGTTTCCAACTTTTGCAAAACCTGTCACACTTGTCAAGTAGTTGGAAAACACCAGTTAGACCCACCTGTAGCTCCATTGCAGCCTATCCCAGCATTTGGAGAGCCCTTCTCTTAGGTCATTGTTGATTGTGTTGGTCCATTACCCAAGACTAGATCTGGAAATCAGTACTTGTTGACAATCATGTGTGCATCTACCAGATTCCCTGAAGCCATACCTCTATGTAACATCAAGGCAACTGCAATCTCAAAGGCTTTGATAAAGTTCTTCACGTTGTTTGGCCTTCCCAGGGAAATTCAGTCAGACCAAGGTAGCAATTTCACTTCAGGATTGTTTCAGCAGGTTGAGTATGAACTAGGTGCAAAGCAGATTCTTTCTAGTGCCTATCATCCAGAGAGTCAGGGTGCCTTAGAGCGGTTTCATTCCACTCTCAAGACAATGATGAGGACTTATTGTTATGACCATGAGAAAGACTGGGATGAAGGTGTTCATTTGCTGCTGTTTTCAGCTAGAGAAGCAGTGCAGGAGTCTACTGGATTTAGTCCAATTGAGCTAGTGTTTGGTCATGAAGTGAGAGGACCTTTGCTATTATTGAGTGAACAATGGCAAGAGGAAGAGCTGTACATCAGTCTGTTAGACTATGTTAGCAAGTTCAAGGAAAGATTGCGTGCTGCTTGTGACCTAGCCAAAGAGAACTTGAAATCAAGTCAGAGAAAAATGAAAACTTGGTATGATCATAAGGCTAGAAGCCGTGAGTTTAAACCAGGAGACAAGGTCCTTGTGTTGTTTCCCTTGCAGTCCAATCCATTGCAGGCTAGATTTCATGGTCCTTATGAAATTCTGACAAAACTCAATGATCTCAATTACATTGTGAAGACTCCAGATAGGAGAAAACTAAAACAATTGTGTCATATTAACATGCTAAAGCCTTATCATGACAGAAATGCTAGGGTTGCAGCTGTCACTTCAGATTCTCCAATGGTCGAAACGTGTGAAGATGAGAGGGAGTTTCAAGATGATGAACCAAGAATTAAAGCTGAAGTTCTTTCATGGAAATTGTCAAACACTGAAGTGTTGCAAAATCTTGATGTAAAACTCCAGCATTTAGAACCCTCACAGAGAGATCAGTTTGAAAGGTTGATCAAGAAATATGAGGATTTGTTTCCTGATGTTCCAAAGAGAGTTACTATAGCCTCTCATGATGTAGATGTTGGTGATGCCAAACCAATAAAACAGCATCCATACCGGATGAATCCTGAAAAGAGAAAGATTGCTGAGAAAGAGGTTGAGTACACGTTAAAACATGATATTATCAGACCCTCCGACTCAGATTGGAGTTCACCCTGTGTGCTAGTTCCAAAACCTGATGGAAGTACTAGATTCTGTACAGATTATCGCAAAGTCAATGCTGTAACTAGAACTGATGTGTTTCCAATACCTAGGATTGATGATTGTATTGATAGAGTAGGGCAAGCAAAGTTTCTGACCAAGATTGATTTATTAAAGGGTTATTGGTGTGTGCCTTTAACTGAGAGGGCCAAGAGCATCTCTGCTTTTGCCACACCATCTGGATTGTACCAGTATGAAGTCCTACCCTTTGGCATGAAAAATGCCCCAGCCACATTCCAAAGGATGATACAGTCTACAATCGCCGGATTGCCACACACCGGTGCATACATCGATGACCTGATCACATGGAGTGACTCCTGGGAAGAACATCTAAAAGATGTAGAGACGTTGTTCCAGCGCCTGACCCAGGCTAACCTGACTGTTAACCTGAGCAAGAGTGACTTTGGTTGTGCTACTGTCACCTATCTTGGCTACATCCTAGGCCAGGGTAAGGTGGCACCCATAAATGCTAAAGTCCAAGCCATCATGGACTTTCCAGTTCCTGACAACAAAAAAGCTTTGCGCCGCTTCCTTGGAATGATCGGGTACTACCGCAAGTTCTGCAAGAACTTTGCTGAGATTGCTCTCAGTCTAACTAACCAACTGAAGAAAGGCGTAAAGTTCACTGGGGATGATGCATGCCAGAGAGCCTTCGATCGCCTGAAGTCTCTGCTGTGTCACTTCCCCGTGCTCAAATCTCCTGACTTCAACAAATCGTTCTCCATCGCGGTCGATGCTAGCGACCAAGCTTGTGGATCTGTGCTCCTACAGAGAAGTGACTCTGATGACATTGAGCATCCCGTGGCATACTTCTCCAGGAAGTTAAATCGCCACCAAAGGAACTATTCCACAATAGAGAAGGAACTGTTGGCTCTGGTCCTTTCTTAACAACACTTTGAAGTTTATGTTTGTACAGGGGAAAAGCCAATGATTGTGTACACAGACCACAATCCGTTAATGTTTTTGAGTAAGATGAAAAACAAGAATCGGAGATTGTTGAATTGGAGTTTGATTTTACAGGAGTTTGACTTGGAAATTAAGCATGTGAAGGGTACAGACAATGTAATTGCTGATTGCTTATCCCGTGTTTGAATGTGTATATATATATCATGTGTTTATTTGAATATTGTATGATATGTATATATAGACAAGTGTTCACTAAACCATTTTGTATTGAAAAGAAAAATTTTGCCTTTATGAGTCAAAATTTTTCCCTTTTGGAATGGAGGTGTAATGTGAATATAGGCCACTGGATGGCAGTATTTACCCTTTTTTTTATTCAGCTCAGACTGGAGGTATGTTTAGACATGTCCTGGACATGTCTGGGGCGAGTCCCCGAAAAGTAAAAAAAAAAAGAGGTCTAAATGTGGGTGGGGTCTGCAAAAGAGTATATAAGGAAAATAATTGAGACAGTAAAGTAGTAGGAGAAATTGCAAGAAGAAGGATACGTGTGACCAGACCTGTCATTTCTGTTCAAGACCTGTGAAGTTTCTTTTGTGGATTTTTGCCTGTGTTTGAGTTTTTTTTACCTCACCCAGCACATCACCAGGAAACTGAATATTTCTGTTTTTTGTATTCAATCTTGGTCAGAATATTAATTTAGTCGTTATTGTCTTTGTTAAAAATGAAATGTGTTTAAGTTTTTAAAAAATGTGTCTGTCATCCCTTGCTGTTGCTGTTGTGTTGTAAATTGTAATAACAAATTGGGGCCATAACATGAGTTTTTCCCAAATAACCTGCCTGAACCAAATAAAATCAACAGGAAACACAAAAGGTGTGACTCCATTGTTTGCCAAGTAAATTGTCGGGTTTTGCCACCATGTGTCAAGAGATTCACCAATGAGGAACCTTTTGATTATTAATGTTGATTAACTGTTTGGTGAAATCGTTTCCCTCTGCCAATATTTACAATATATCTCAATGTGGATATTTGCATAAATGCACCAAATAAAAATAAAACATCAGCTTGTTAAAATCGAAAGATTGCAATTGTAGTTAGAACAAAAACCAGCATACACAGGGGGGCGCCAGGACCGAACTTGAGAACCACTGATTTAGAATGTCAAAACGCTCATTGTAACGTGTTGCAGGACTTTATCCAGCGAAACAACCTGTCACTCGGATGGGACCATCATACTGCTGTGGTTAACAATACTCCCATTAGGGCAAGAATCTTGTATTGATCATTTTATTGTTAGTGGCGATGTGTTTGACCAACTGGATGGTCATGGAGTACATTATGACCCTACGAAACCCATCCAATCATAGTGTTCTCTGGTTATGTATAAAGTATGTTATTCCTACTACAACACACAGTGATACATTACGAGGACAGACTAAACGGAGTTTATGGAGTAAAGCTTCCGAGGAGGACATAGAACTGTATAAATGGGAATTGGACATCTTATTAGATGATATATTACGGTTTCTACACTCCAGTGCTGTGATATGAAATGGATCAGAACAATATATAAGTCTGCTATTAATAAGCTGTGTCAAGACATCTTATGTTGTTGCCTGACGGCCAGGACAGACAACATCCCCGCACAAAAACCACGCTCCCGTAATATCCCTGGATGGAACGATGTTGTAAGACTGGAGAAAGACCAGTCCCTGTTCTGGCACTGACCGTGATTGTAATGTTAAAAAAGGGATGTTTAATGCTGCTGTAAATAAGCTGATTGGTTCATATGCGAAGCTTTACACTCATAATATTATTTATTTGTTTCGCTCATACTGTTGCTCTTTTTATGGTTCTCAGCTGTGGGACTTACAGTCTCAGGGCTTTAAATCATGTTGCTTGCAGTGGAACAAAGCTGTCCGAAGATTGTTACATCTTCCTTATCAAACCCACACCTGGCTATTAGGTCCTCTTACAGGTCAATATCATATATCTGTTCAATTGTACATAAAATTTCTGAAGTTTTTCTATTGAGTGTTAAATTATGCAAATCCTGTTATTTCTTTTATAGCTGGGATCGCTAATTCATTTGCCTATATGGAGGTAAGAATATTGCGTTCCTCTGGTATCGATACGGTGTAAATCTTAATGGTAACCTCTCATCGAATATATGTAAAATATGTCATACTACTGAAATATCAGCAGATCAGCAATCACTTGTCAGTGTTTTGTTTGAATTAAGTTATTACTCTGTCTCTTGTCTGTCAAATGAAATGTGTCAGATTCAGATTCAGATTCAGATGAATTTATTGTCATTGTTACAGAATAACAACGAAATTACGTTTGGAGAGAAAGTGCTCCGGGCTGCTGCAACGTGCGTCACGCCGCCAACTCCACTTCCTTCTTCAAAAATTAAAGGTTACAGAAAAGAAACCTTTTGATGACATCAGACATAATATATACATCAGGTTTATAACACGACACGCAGGAAACGTGTAGGAATTTTTTCAGGGATAAGAAAGTTGATATTCCGTGTGACATTGAGGCAGACAGAGGGGAGACGTGGAGTGGGGGGGGGGGGGGGTGCCGAATTCTATTTCAATTTCGGGTGGAACAAGCAAATTTGATTGATCCGCTGTTCATTTGTAAATTTTTTACTTCACGCTTCAGGGTCACCAGTTCTCCCACCAGTTCTCCCATCAGTTCTCCAATCCTCTCATCCTGTCTCTTGCCCAGATTCACAGTCAAACGCACAAACTCCCCACACTGACTCAAAACAGCGTCCATCTTTCTGTGCATTTCTGCAGATGATCCCAGAGTCTTTTTGAGCAACTCACCATTCTCTGATACTCCACTGAAGCGCTCCATAATAATTTTGGTCTCAGCTGCAGCAGAAAGGACTGAGAAACAGGTTTAGGACAGAAAATTTTTCACAAAACACAAGCTTTTAAAAAGTGATTGCAGATGTAAACATGACCTCTACCTTTAGAATGAGGACTTATGCACTGTGCTGTATCAAATTTCTTTGTTTGTCTGAAGAACATTTTGAAATGTTTCATGCATTAAAATATTGACAATCGATGCTGACAGTGATCCAAAATACTTCACAGTCCATTGGACAAAATGGGCCAATTCCACCGGAGCAATGCGGGGATAAGGGCCTTATTCAGGGGCCAAAAGGCTACAATGATCTTATTGGCGCTCATTTATCAAACCTGCGTAGGATCTGGTGTAGATTCCGGTGTAAATATCAGCGTTCGCCAGGTGCCACGTATGATTTACTTTAAGGGCTCAAATTTTTTGGTGCAGCGCAGGTGGCGAAGCGTGGCGCAGCCCACGCAGTGGTAATTTCATCTGGCGCAGCCCGCGCAGTGGTAATTTCGTGAGGTGCAACACCGTGCGCAGATGAACGTGCGCCGATGAACGTGCGCCGAAATGGGTGTGGCGGCATAGTAGGGGGAGGAGTCACTTATTCATCAAGACGCAGTTACAATTTCGTAGAAAAAGTCTTTGCTGTGAGCGAACTAAACACGGTACCTCCCCCAACAAGCTGTCCTAAGCACTCAAACAAGCAATTAAACTTTAATCAGCTGATAAAGGCACAGCTACCGGAGGAAAATACAAAGATAGAGTATTTACAATGTGTTTAATCAGAAGAGCCCTTTGGTGATAATAAAATGTGAGAAAGACAAAAACCCCGGTTCGCATTAATATTCAATATCTATATTGGCAAGGCATTTTATGCAGTCAGGATAGAGAATGAAGGGGACTAAAAAACCCCGGTGAACGTCAATATGTATTGGCTAGAAGACTGTATGAAAGGCAACCCACCAAGTATGAACCAAGCCGGGTTATAGTTAGATATCCAGGTAATTCGATAATATTCTTGGCGTTGAGAGATTGCTGGGTTCGTTTGCTAAATCAGCTACAGAAAAAACAGGCAACAGTACCACAGTCCTTGATAACAACTGTTTTACTTTGTATATCGCACAATTCACTTAGTTAGACAATTATTTAGCATTTAATTTCTTCTCGAATTTTAGCGTTTAAATTTATTTTACTTTACCTTACTTTGCTTTGGGGGGAGACTGAAATCCCCCCAAAAAATACCCAAAAAACCCTGTCGCCTTTGTTTGACCAGATTAGCGACTTAATTTGGCTGTTTGCTCACCGAGTTGTTACTGGGGGAAAAAGGGGAAGATACGGGGGAAGATTCTCTCTGTCTCTACTGCGACAAAGGTTATATCTCGGGAGCAAATCGTCTAACCTCTATTATTGTTTGAGTCTTAACACAGAAATTATTTCAGAAAACCCTGTTTACACAAGCGTTAATCCTCAACTTCAATCCCACACATCTTCCTCTCTCAACTCAAGCAGAATAATCACCAACGAACAGTGCTACAGCACAGCCAAGCAAAGTCAGAAAAGCCAAAGTCAGATGCTCATCCAGTCAGATATAGCCCACGCTGAATAACAGAAGAAATGTCAGTTGATTAAAGGCGACTGGAAAATAAGTTTGCACGTAATTATTTTAGAGAATCAAATTTATTACCAGCGCGTGCATATTTACACTCATTTCATCAAACGAGAGCAGAACTTTCAGCACAGAGAAGATCTCCTCCGGGAAAGTGACGAGTGGCTGCTCGTTTTGTGTGGCACCCAATAAAATGTCATGGAGTAATAGTCTATTTATAAAAGTACGATGAAGAGTGATCACTGCACAGTATTTTAACAGTTACGCTCATGCAGCTCCGATCGAGGCAGTGGGGATTCATCCGTCTCCCCACCACCTCGTATTCCCACGATATAGTGGGAGCCCCGCTCCTCGAACGGTGACAGCTGGAGGTTCGAATCTGGTTGGCCGTCACTGGTGCGAGTCCTGCTGCGTGCGCCTGAGCGCCGCAACCACTGATCTATATAGAATTCTATATAGATCAGTGACCGCAACCCGTTCATAGGTGGCGATCTTAAAATGGGACCACTTTTTTAGCCAACATGTAAAGAGTTTGGATTGTCAATTATGTAGGCTATATAACATGAAATATCATGGATCTATAAATTCAATTTAAGGCCGATGTTATTCACACTTGTGGCCAATGCTGAATTTTTTCTTGGTCACGCTTATAAGCGCGTCTAACACGCATTTCGATAAATTTTTGTGCTTAGACGCACTTAAATAAGTGCGTATAGTCACGTCGATTTATTAATGAAATAAATCAAACTTCTGCTGCCCTCCGGTTTTCCACCTCAACGGTGTTTACCGAAACAGCAATAGTTTTCCAAACTGCTGCCTTCTGGGCTCCCTTTATGCCATTCTTATGGCTTCAAAATAAAATGATTTTGTTTTTCTCCACCTCGGACGTGATAATTTATATTTCCTCCTCAGTGAAGTTCTTTCTTCTTTGCCGTCTTTCGAGAGTCCATGTCGTAAAAGTGGGCAGGACTATGCCTCCCGGAGCAGAAATTTATAGGGGCGTGAGCGTGACATGTAAATTTCGATGGTTTCAGCCGCAAGATTTATCAAAGCCACGCCAGTTCTACACTGAAATCAGCGACGTACACACTAAGTAAATCAGACGTGACACCTGGCGAACGCTGATATTTACACCAGAATCTACACCAGATCCTACGCAAGTTTGATAAATGACGGCCAATAAGATCATTGCGGCCTTTTGCCCCTGAATAAGGCCCTTATCCCTGCATTGGTCTGGTGGAATTGGCCCATTTTGTCCAAAGGACTGTGAAGTACTGTCAGCTAAATAATTGATATTGATATTGATACAGCACAGTGCATACGTCTTCATTCTGAAGGTAGAGGTCATGTTTACATTTGCAATCACTTTTAAAATGCTTGTGTTTTGTGAAAGATTTTCTGTCCTCACCTGTTTCTCAGTCCTTTCTGCTGCAGCTGAGCCTCTATCATGGCCACTGTGTTCATCCATCATACACAAATAACAAATAGATTGCTGGCCTGTACGACAGTAAACCTCCAGCAGTTTTTTGTGCCGAGAGCAAATACTATCCTGCAGGTGTCCAGTAGCATTGATTATATTGTGTGAGTTTCCTGGGTGGAGTTGATTGTGAAGTTTGAGGTGAGTTTCACAGTAAGAGGCCAGACACACCAGACAGGACTTGACAGCTTTGCGTTTTCTCCTAGTACAGGAATCACACACCACATCTCCAGGTCCAGCATAACAGTGAGCAGGAGGAGCAGCTTGGAGTCCTGTCTTCTTCAGTTTCTCCACCACTTCAGCCAGCATGGTGTTTTTACCCAGAACAGGCCTTGGAGTGAAGGTCTGTCTGCACTGGGGACAGCGGTAGACACCAGTATGATCATCCTGATCCCAGCAGCCCTGAATGCAGCCCATACAGTAACTGTGCCCACAGGGAATAGTCACTGGATCCTCCAGTATATCCAGACAGATCGAGCAGGTGAACTGGTCCTGATCCAGTAAATCTCCTCCTTCAGCCATTTTATTGCTTGAACTTGAAGAGATGGTGTTGTGTTTGGTGAAATGAGAGACAGAGTTAAGTTTCGTTTCCCTGAAATTGCATAAAAGAGATTGGGCATCACTTCCTCGTTCTGCCCACAGTTGAAGGAGGAATGTCGTTGGACTGTTTCTGACTGTCATCGGCCACAGAGTCGTGGTAACAAAGAGCAGCCACTTCTCCCGCCAGGGAATCACCTGAGTGCTCATGACTGTCATCTGACTTTGCTGTCACATGATTGCTTGACCGATAATATGCTGACTTACTCAAGCTTCGGTTCCTGTGAAGCGGCTCCTCAGCATGTTTGCTTAACAACCCTCCTCCTCCCCAGCTCCACCCGTCCCATTTTAGCATTTTGTAACCCTCTTCCTTCATGACTAAATTGCCATTCAATTACAATGTCTCTTCTTTAAGATCATAGTTGCTGTCGGCTCTCTGCTATGCAGGGGGGTTAGTGGCAGCTCCCTGCATTTGGTTCCAGGCTTGGACGGGCAGGGTTGTCTCCGAACAGAGCCATGCCGCCAAATTCAATGTATGCTTGGATGCTTTCAATGAATGTTCTCTTTGACGAAACGGTCCTATCAGAACATTCCTCTGTGTACTCTAATTGGAATTAATTGCAGTGTGGTACCTCAGAATAGGGAGAAAAATCAATCAGCGAGCATTAATTATTAACCTCTAGAAAGTGATATTGCTGAACCTAACTAGGGAAAGTAGATGCCACTCACTCGGCCAAAGCTACTCCAACGGCTTCAATTGTTGGACTCACAAAATGAGAGGTATGATTTGAAAAAATGCTTTTAGTAGCAATTTATTGAAACATATTTTATACAAGATAATCTCAAGCTATGGCCTCTGTTCTCAGGTATAAGATAACATGGGAATTTTTGCAGCTTTGCTGAAGCAAGACAAGGAAAAAAGGACTAAATGATACATGGCTATAATGTGGAAAGGAGGCTGTAATGTTTTGAGTACATCATATAGTGTACGGTCTAACTGTATGTCGGGCTTATTTCAACAGACCATGTATGAGCTAGGTGTTGGCAAATTAAATCCAGTTCTTACCATCTTCACTTTCAAGGAGGTTTAGAGAGATTTCACAAAACTTTGAAGAATATGATCAAGATTTATTGTTTTGGAACTGAAAAAGAGTGGGATGAAGGCATATATTTCTTGCCATTTGCTGTGAGGGAATCAGTTCAGGAATCTCAGGGTTTTGTTTAGTTAAACCTGCATTGGTCAGTCAGGGTATGAACTTCTATTACATTTTAACTTTTCAAAATAGACTGTCAAAAGCCTGTGAATTAGCCAGACAAAATCTAAAGAGCTCTCAAGACAAAATGAAGGCATGCTATGACAAGAAGTCAAAAAGAAAAAAAAAAATCAAACAAGGAGATAAAATCTTGATCTTACTCCCAGTTCCAGGTCAATCTTTGAGAGCTAGATATGAAGGCCCTTTCCAAATTAACAAATCGTGTCATTCAGAGGCTGATTGGTCAACAATCACTCCCCGATCTTTCTCGTGCGCAGCACATTCCAGTTTTAAACCTCCCATGAAGTAATCCAGTCTAATGTTTTCATTACCTACATGTACAACTTTACATTTCACTACATTAAGTTTGATTTGCCACATTTCGGCCCAATTCTGGATTCTATAAAAAATCATCCCGAATCACTGAAGTGGACCCTAAACTATTTGCGAAACCCCCCAATTTAGTATCATCTGCAAGTTTAACTAATCTGCTCTCAATATTCCTATCAAGGTCATTCATGTAGATGAGGAACAGCAGGGGTTCCAACACCGATCCCTGGGGGACGCCATTCCCCACCATACATAGCTCAGATGAGATACCACTGACCACCACTCTTTGTGTTCTGTCCTGTAACCAGTTTTGAATCCACTCCAGAATATCCCCTGTGACTCCAATGGAGCTCATTTTAAAAATTAGTCTCTTATGCGGTACTGTATCAAATGCTTTCTGAAAATCCAAGTATATGATGTCATAAGCCCTGCTCTGGTCATAAGTCTTGGTGACCTCTTCAAAAAATTCCAGGTTTGTCAGGCATGACCTTACGGGAACCATGTTGGCTATCCCTTAAGATACTGTTACATTCAAGTATTAAGTCCAGCTCATCTTTTATGATAGATTCCAATATTTTGCACGCAATGCAAGTTAAACTGACTGGCCTGTAATTTCCTGGCTCGGAACGGTCCCCTTTCTTATATATTGGTATTATATTGCCCTGTTTCCAATCATTTGGTATTTCTTCAGTTTCTAAAGACCATCTGAAGATGGCGGATAGTGACTTGAAGATGATCTCACCAACTTCCCTGAGCACTCTAGGATATAAGCCGTCAGGACCCGCCCCTTTATCTGCCTTAAGTTTATGCAGCTTGTCTAATACTTTGTTATCTAGAACCTCAATTTCCACTAAATGATCTTGAGCATTTAACATATCCTCTGGCCAAATAAAGACCCCATCTGAGGTAAACAAAGTAACTGTTTAAGGCATTAGCAATATCCTTGTTATCATATAGCAGCAATCCATTTTTATTCTGTATGCACTTAACCTGCTATTTAACTTTCCTTTTTCTGCTACAGTACTGAAATAAGCACTTGTGGTTAGTTTTTGCTCCCTCTGCAATTTGTCTTTCATACAGTCTTCTAGCAATCCTCAGCGCTTTTTTGACCACAGCCCGCATTTTACAGAATTTAGCCTAAGTGTTCTCATTGTTATCCTTTATGTACATCTTATAAAGATTCCTCTTTTCCCTCAAAATCCTACGAATACCTTTCATCATCCACTGAGGATTCTGCTTTTTCAGCTTACTTTTGGACCCCTTTGGAATGAATCTGCATTGTGATTCAAGTAAAACCCCCTTAAATCTTTCCCACATCTCATTTACGGACTCACAGTCCAGGAGTGTCTCCCATTTTATTTCACTTAGATATGAACGCATCCTGTCAAAGTTTGCCCGCCTAAAATTGAAAATTTTAGTTGTTGAATACAACTTTTTAACTTCCCATGAAACACCAAAATTAACAGCAGAATGATCACTTGTTCCAAGTGGCTCCAGTACTTCAACATTGCTGATTCTATCTGGGTCATTACAGAGCACTAAGTCTAAAATTGCCTCCTCTCTTGTAGGTTTATTAACATACCGCACCAAGAAATTATCATTGAAAACCCCTAGAAATTCTTCCTCCCCCCTACCCTGTCCTTTCACCATTTCCCAATCAATACCAGGATAATTTAAGTCTCCCATAATAATAGTCCCTCCACCTCTACAAGCTTGCGTTAACCTTCTAAAAAGCATTTCATTGACTGTACTGTACAAAGCTGGTGGTCGATAGCATACTCCTATGTTTAAACCTGTCTAGTGTTTGCCAATGAGCCTGACCCAGATATCTTCACAGGGCAAGGAATGTTCAATTTTGGGAATTTCCTGTACATTTATGTTTTCGTTCACATAGATTGCTACGCCCCCTCCTCGCCTATTACATCTATCCTTCCTAAAGAGCTTATAACCTTCTACATTATATTCATCTCCATCGTCTTCACTAAACCATGACTCTGTAATCCCAACTCTGTCATAGCCCTCACTAATCATAACAGCCTCAAGCTCTGGAAATTAATTTTTTATGCTTCTTCCATTTAAATAAAAACATTTCAGGTCATTACAAATGCTCCCCCTTGATTTCCCATGCAGCCGCTGCTTCAAGCCCCCCACTACGCTTTGTTGCTTTAAAAGTATATCATCAATAGTGCATGTAACGTCCCGATGTGTAACACTGGCTAACCTCCCTGCCCCCCCAAGTCCCTAATTTAGATAATCCTGTGCTACCCTCAACATACGCTGGCCCAGTGCAAAGGTACCCCCCCGGTTCAGGTGCCACCCGTCAGCCTTGAACAGGTCACCCCTCTCCCAGAAAAAGTTCCAGTGCCATGTAAACCTATAATCCTCTTTCCTACACCAGGTTCGTAGCCACGTGTTAAACCTCCAGATAAAATTCTGCTTTCCTCTGCTTGCACATAGTACCGGTAGAATCCCGGAGAACACTATCGTTGATCATCTGCTCCAAAGCTTCTCAGCTAATTCCACAAATTTGCCTTGCAAAACCTCAAACCTACCCTTACCTATGTCATTTGTCCCAACATGGACCATGACAACTGGATCCCTCCCCGCTCTGGCCAGGAGCTTGTCCGCACGCTCCAGGAGGTCTCCTACCTGGGCACCAAGCAGGCAACACATCGTATGAGACTCCTTGTCGGGCAAACAGACTAAGCTATCGATTCCTCTAAATATCGAGTCCCCCACTATAACTAACTCTCTTTTCTGAGGGGTAGAGGCCAACAGGGTGCTCTGCTGCTCATCAGTCCCGCCACTCTCAGGGTCAGGGGCCAATTGGAGTTCCTGCAAGGGCTGGAATCGGTTGGACACTTCAACCACTGGAGGAGCTGTCGCTGTACGGTGTGCACGCCCTTTCCTGCGCTGTGGACCTACAGTCACCCAACTTTCTCTCCCTGCCTGCTCTGGGATCTCAGTACCACCCTGGTTCGGCGTACACACCATTTCTCTAAACGACATACTACTTAGTTCTTCTAGGAACTCAACTGATTGCGAACTATGTTGTGCCGCCAACTGGCCCTGAAGATCAAGGATCTTGCTCTCCAGATGCTCAATTAGCTGGCACCGGTGGCAGACAAACCCACCCTGGAAATCTCTTTCCATAAGTGCGATTATCCTGCAACCGTCACACAGTTTTGGCCACATTTTGAACCCCCTACCTAATGACCTTGCACACCCTAGATAAAGGAAAATTACAAATGCCGGGACAAAAGCTGAGGAATCACAATTTATTAATTTATTAACCTAAGAATCCCTAAGCAGCAGTCAAAATAGAAACTGTGGGGAAACTATGTAAATTGATGATTAGCCTCTTTTAACAGGGGCTTAGTTTCAGTTAACAGACATGAAATACCAAATTGAGCCAAACACTTTATGTAATAAGCCGGCTTATTAGGAGTGCTTGAGTTTATCTTGTCCCAGTATTATTAATATACTAAACTAAAAATATCACAGGGCTTAGCTGAGAACCCAGATAAAACAGACTGGCTCCAACGCCCAGGAAAAACTGGAGGAGGCGGATCACTCCGGCAAAGCTTACCATTTAAATTCAAACCTAACCGAACGGACGAGTCAAGTGACTGCTGCTCTACTAACTAAATACTAAATCTCAGATCCCCAGCCAAAAATGCAAACAGCACTTGTCTAGTTAGCTCGCCGCAAATACAACCAAGGGTAACTGAGAAAAGAGTAAAGCCCCGGTTCCCTTTAATTAAAACGGACCGAATAAACAAATTGTTTATTATGTGAGCGAACTAAACACGGTACGTCCCCCAACAAGCTGTCCTAAGCATTCAAACAAGCAACTAAACTTTAATCAGCTGATAAAGGCACAGCAACCGGAGGAAAATACAAAGATAGAGTATTTACAATGTGTTTAATCAGAAGAGCCCTTTGGTGATAATAAAATGTGAGAAAGACAAAAACCCCGGTTCGCATTAATATTCAATATCTATATTGGCAAGGCATTTTATGCAGTCAGGATAGAGAATGAAGGGGACTAAAAAACCCCGGTGAACGTCAGTATTTATTGGCTAGAAGACTGTATGAAAGGCAACCCACCAAGTATGAACCAAGCCGGGTTATAGTTAGATATCCAGGTAATTCGATAATATTCTTGGCGTTGAGAGATTGCTGGGTTCGTTTGCTAAATCAGCTACAGAAAAACCAGGCGACAGTACCACAGTCCGTGATAACAACTGTTTTACTTTGTATATCGCACAATTCACTTAGTTAGACAATTATTTAGCATTTAATTTCTTCTCGAATTTTAGCGTTTAAATTTATTTTACTTTACCTTACTTTGCTGCCGGGAGACTGAAATCCCCCCCAAAAATACTCAAAAAACCCTGTCGCCTTTGTTTGACCAGATTAGCGACTTAATTTGGCTGTTTGCTCACCGAGTTGTTACTGGGGGAAAAAGGGGAAAATACGGGGGAAGATTCTCTCTGTCTCTACTGCGACAAAGGTTATATCTCGGGAGCAAATCGTCTAACCTCTATTATTGTTTGAGTCTTACCACAGAAATTATTTCAGAAAACCCTGTGTGCACAAGCGTTAATCCTCAACTTCAATCCCACACATCTTCCTCTCTCAACTCAAGCAGAATGATCACGAACGAAGAGCGCTACTGCACAGCCAAGCAAAGTCAGAAAAGCCAAAGTCAGATGCTCATCCAGTCAGATATAGCCCACGCTGAATAACAGAAGAAATGTCAGTTAATTAAAGGCGACTGGAAAATAAGTTTGCGCGTAATTATTTTAGAGAATCAAATTAATTACCAGCGCGTGCATATTTACACTCATTTCATCAAACGAGAGCGGAACTTTCGGCACAGAGAAGATCTCCTCCGGGAAAGTGACGAGTGGCTTCTCGTTTTGTGTGGCACCCAATAAAATGTCATGGAGTAATAGTCTATTTATAAAAGTACGATGAAGAGTGATCTCTGCACAGTATTTTAACAGTATACGCTCATGCAGCTCCGATCGAGGCAGTGGGGATTCATCCGTCTCCCCACCACCTCGTATTCCCACGATATAGTGGGAGCCCCGCTCCTCGAACGGTGACAGCTGGAGGTTCGAATCTGGTTGGCCGTCACTGGTGCGAGTCCTGCTGCGTGAGTCTGAGCGCCGCAACCACTGATCTATATAGAATTCTATATAGATCAGTGACCGCAACCCGTTCATAGGTGGCGATCTTAAAATGGGACCACTTTTTTAGCCTACATGTAAAGAGTTTGGATTGTCAATTATGTAGGCTATATAACATGAAATATCATGGATCTATAAATTCAATTTAAGGCCGATGTTATTCACACTTGTGGCCAATGCTGAATTTTTTCCTGGTCACGCTTATGAGCGCGTCTAACACGAATTTCGATAAATTTTTGTGCTTAGACGCACTTAAATAAGTGCGTATAGTCACGTCGATTTATTAATGAAATAAATCAAACTTCTGCTGCCCTCCGGTTTTCCACCTCAACGGTGTTTACCGAAACAGCAATAGTTTTCCAAACTGCTGCCTTCTGGGCTCCCTTTATGCCATTCTTATGGCTTCAAAATAAAATGATTTTGTTTTTCTCCACCTCGGACGTGATAATTTATGTTTCCTCCTCAGTGAAGTTCTTTCTTCTTTGCCGTCTTTCGAGAGTCCATGTCGTAAAAGTGGGCAGGACTATGCCTCCCGGAGCAGAAATTTATAGGGGCGTGAGCGTGACATGTAAATTTCGATGGTTTCAGCCGCAAGATTTATCAAAGCCACGCCAGTTCTACACTGAAATCAGTGACGTACACACTAAGTAAATCAGACGTGACACCTGGCGAACGCTGATATTTACATCAGAATCTACACCAGATCCTACGCAAGTTTGATAAATGACGGCCAATAAGATCATTGTGGCCTTTTGGCCCCTGAATAAGGCCCTTATCCCTGCATTGCTCCGATGGAATTGGCTCATTTTGACCAAATGACTGTGAAGTACTGTCAGCTAAATAATTGATATTGATATTGATACAGCACAGTGCATAAGTCTTCATTCTAAAGTTAGAGGTCATGTTTACATTTGCAATCACCTTTAAAATGCTTGTGTCTTGTGCAGTAAATCTCCTCCTTCAGCCATTTTCTTGCTTGAACTTGAAGAGATGGTGTTGTGTTTGGTGAAATGAGAGACAGAGTTAAGTTTCGTTTCCCTGAAATTGCATAAAAGAGATTGGGCATCACTTCCTCGTTCTGCCCACAGTTGAAGGAGGAATGTCGTTGGACTGTTTCTGACTGTCATCGGCCACAGAGTCGTGGTAACAAAGAGCAGCCACTTCTCCTGCCAGGGAATCACCTGAGTGCTCATGACTGTCATCTGACTTTGCTGTCACATGATTGCTTGACCGATAATATGCTGACTTACTCAAGCTTCGGTTCCTGTGAAGCGGCTCCTCAGCATGTTTGCTTAACAACCCTCCTCCTCCCCAGCTCCACCCGTCCCATTTTAGCATTTTGTAACCCTCTTCCTTCATGACTAAACTGCCATTCAATTACAATGTCTCTTCTTTAAGATCATAGTTGCTGTCGGCTCTGTGCTATGCAGGGGGGTTAGTGGCAGCTCCCTGCATTTGGTTCCAGGCTTGGACGGGCAGGGATGTCTCGGAACAGAGCCATGCCGCCAAATTCAATGTATGCTTGCATGCTTTCAATAAATGTTCTCTTTGACGAAATGGTCCTATCAGAGTATTCCTCTGTGAACTCTAATTGGAATTAATTGCAGTGTGGTACCTCAGAATAGGGAGAAAAATCAATCAGCGAATATTAATTATTAACCTCGAGAAAGTAGGATGAAGACATACATTTCTTGCTATTTGCTGTGAGGGGTTCAAGAATCTCTAGGGTTTTGTCTAGTTAAACCTGCATTGGTCAGTCAGGGTATGAACCACTATTACATTTAAAGGAGTAATGGATGAATGAAATGTTTGAAATCTACTTGTTGAAATACGTTTCAACTTTTCAAAATAGACTGTCAGAAGCCTGTGAATTAGCCAGACAAAATCTAAAGAGCTCTCAAGACAAAATGAAGGCATTCTATGACAAGAAGTCAAAAGAAAAAAAAATTCAAACAAGGAGATAAAATCTTGATTTCGCTCCCAGTTCCAGGTCAATCTTTGAAAGCTAGATATTGTTATGATATTGTTATTGTTAAAGAAAACCAGCAAGGAAAACTTAAACCGAATTTATTCTTCACAATAAAAAAAGTTCCACAAAAAAAAAAAAACATCCACTGTTTAATTATCTAATAACACTCTAATGCCACTAATTTACTCTGTTGCCAAAACAAAAACTCTGCTTCTGCTCTGCTGTGCTTAAAATCACAGCATTTATATAGACTAGCAACATTCTGGAAAGGTCCTCAGGATTCCTGGGTAATCCCGCCCCGTCCAGGCAGGAAGGTGCCAGAAGCTTTTAGAAAGCACTGGTCTATGACATCCATGGACCTATAAGGAGAACTGGACAGACAACTAGGGGCTGGAACACACGCCGACATGGTCCTAGCTGTGAACTTGATATTGCAGGTCACGTGATGCCATGGGGGCCGAAAAGAAAATTTTCCATAGGGAATAATTGAAAAAGACATGCTGATAAATCCGTGAATAAGTTTTTTTGACACCCACAAATTATCGATTCCGAAACGGTTTATTTTTCTCTTTTAAATCATTGATGCCTCGTTTTTCGGCAAAGACAAAATGTTCTATTTATATTCAGGCTATGCGAACACCAACGGGTCCTCATATGTAAGCGAGCTCTCGTCTCCTCCGAATTTAGCACTGCAGGACGTGAGTGGGTGGAGCAATGGGCATTCCTTGCTGTCTGTCTGTGTTCAACATTAAAGACGTAACCAAGTCGGTAAAGTGAGCTGGCGATGTGACGGTGCAAATATATTGAGCAGCAAAAGAAACGCGACTTAATTAAAGACAGACCGGAAAATGAGTTTGCTCGTAATTATCGTAGAAAATCAAATGTACTAATTGCGAGTAGATCTGGGCTGATCAGAACCGCGAGGTCCTCGAGGCTTTACCCGGGGTCTGTCATGCTTGTTGTTATCCAGCCCAGATTTACAACGCACATGTTGATGTGATTGCTTATAAGGTGTTTCTGGGTCCATAGCAGGTTAAATACCACTAATAAGGGTTGCTGGCCCTGAGCAGTGGGCAAGCAGGCTGCCCACTTCAGTACTTGTATTCCTCAGTGGGTAGCTTCTGGACTGGAATCATATAGAAACACAAATCACCAGCACTAACACCAGAGAGGCCATCTTGAAAAGACCAGTGGGCTAACCCAAGCAGGGGCTTATCCTGATTTTTTTCAGGACTTACTCCCATAGATCCGCTGCGCTTTGCAATACTAGGGGCAGCACTAAGAGCCACAGCATGTGGTCTTCGGCATGTGAGAGGCTAGGTAACGTTAGTACGACCACCTGCTAACGATAAGGCGTATGCAGCACATCACATGCCACTTGGATATGGAGAGACCAGAAATGGGCATTCCTTGCTTGTCTGTCTGTGATCAACATTATAGACGTAGCCTAGCCAGTGATGTGGGCTGGCGTTACGGTGCAAACCTACTGAGCAACAAAAGAAACGCCACTTAATTAAAGGCAGACCGGAGAATAAGTCTGCGCATAATTATTGCAAATCAAATTTATTACTAGCGTGTGCACATTTACACTCGTTTCATCGAACATTTCTATGTTTTGCGGTCACTTTGAGTGACCATAAGAGCACATTAACTTACTAGCTAACTTGCGTTTCTTTTGTTGCTCAGTATATTCTTGCCATTTTATTTTAATTGATGAATGGCCGTAATATGTAGCAACTCGATTGCCACATTTCATGTAGCGAAGCAAAATGTACTGTAAGCCAAGTTCGCTGTTGTGACATAGTAGAACCATGTACGCAGCCAACACTCACCTTACTTTTTCATTTTAAAATGAGATGGTTATATCTATGAACTGAGTTGTATATTTCCATTACTTTGAAGAGCACCAATTCACATTACTATATTTTGATGCGTTATGCATAATGTGTCAGCTGAGTAGCATCTAATGTAATATCTATATGAGTTCATTTATAGCACTACATAAATTCAGTTCGAACACCGCTTAGCGAACCATTTATTAACCATTCTTCATTGTTAAATTACTTACAGACCTTCATACATGACAAAACTTTTAAGCAACTTGACAGATGAGATCCAAAATGGTAACTATTTTTTGTGCATGATCCAAACCGGATGGGTGGAACAATGGGGATTCTTTGCCGTCCGTCTGTGATCAACATTATAGATGCAGCCAAGTCGGTAAAGCGAGCTGGCGTTACGGTGCAAATATTTTAATTGATGAATGGCCGTAATATACTCGACTGCCACACTTCATTATGTAGCGCGGCGAATATAGTGAGCCAAGACCACTGTTGTGATATCCTAGAACCATGTACGCAGCCAACACTCACCTTGTTTTGTCAGTTTTTGTTTTTTTGCCAGCTCTGTTTTACATTTGAAGATGAACTCAAGAACTCAAAATCAAAAGGGTCATGGGTTAATTGCTTAACTTTCACAGAGCTGGCCATTATATCTATTATGAGGCATGTGCAGTGCGTTGTGTTGTGTGTTCGGTTCATTGTCTTGAATCCGGAAAAGATAATGGAATTCGCTCGCAGACTAGCAAGAATCATCTCACTCCATTAATGTGGTTATGCATCGTTGAGCTGAAGAGAACACGAGGCTGGGGCGTGTTTCCCAAAACCGTAGTTGCAGACAGTTGCAGAAGTAATTTGTCCATTCACAGTCAATGGTTCCAACTATGGAAGTTTGCATCTGTGATTTCGGGAAGCGCACCCCTGAGCAATGTCACGTTACACAACAGCAAGTCAACTATTTTGCCAACATTTTTGAGTTGAAATCAACAGTATTACTTCTCGGTTAAATAACAGTCGTTTCAAACATTTGCTATTGGATTTGTGTTTTGAATTTGTGTCTCAAACCATGATTAAATTTTTACCGGCGGCTATGCTTTTTTTCCGTTCCGCTCATACATACATCAGGGTGCACAGTCTACGGTGGTCAGACTTCCATTTCCGGTGAAAAGTGATCATGAACATGCACCCTAGGTCGGAGTTCCGCGAGCGCGAGCCGTTGTCATGGACACCTCGGATACCAGCGCGTTCATGAGCCTCACACTACGCATGTGTGAGCAAAAATCACACTGCGCATGTCTGCGTGGGTCCGGAAGCTTGGCCCCCATGTCGGCGTGCTGCGCCATTAAACAATTTCCATTGAAATGAATGGGCGGCTATTTTCCAATTGAATATCCAGTGAAATATAAAACATCTTTGATTACATCAGATCAGATGTACATCAGATGTTTTACAGACACACCACCAGAAGGTGCCAAATGAACAAAAAAATAGTGCCACGGGCCCTGTAGCTCACCTGACCACTCAAGGGTGTGTAAGCAGTTTAACTCAAACTAGATATGTGATGTATCTTGCCACGTACTAACTACATAGCAAATTTCAGCTGAATATGTGCATAAATAGCTTTCAGATGGCCAATTATGTGATTTTCAATATGGCCGCCATGTTTGAAATCAGATCGGAAGGCCTTGAACAAACTTTGGTGTCCTCAAGGGTAGGAAGGTTTTGTACTTGTCAAGTTTCAGCTTCATAGGCCCAGTGGTTTCCGAGGAGAAGATGTTTACGGACGACGAACGACGACGACGAACGACGGACAAACAGGCCATGACATAAGCTCATCTGACTTTGTCAGGTGAGCTAATAATAAATAGCTCACCAGCAAGGCAGCAAAAACAGCATGTAACAAATCTTCATTTACAAATGATATACAATTCTTCACATAAAATACGCATATATAACAATATCAAGGCCCTTTCCAAATTAACAAATCTTGTAATTCAGACTCCTGGCCGTTGAAAGCAAAGAAAAAGGTTGTGCCATGTTAAAATAATTAAACCATTTAAGACGGGACAATCACGTCAGATTTATCCATTTATTTGAAATGACATACCTTTGAATTTGGCTGTGACTCTACCTCTACCTCTGCTCAAGTGATACTCTGGAACAATCTGAGCAAGCATGACACAGACATTCCAGGAGATCACAACCCCCCCAGCAGAGCCTGGTTCACTGTGTTTAGAATTTCAATTCAATTCAATTCATTTATATAGCGCTTTTCACAGAGACTGACACAAAGATGCTTTACATTGAGAGATTAATTGAAAGGGCAGTGCCCAGCCTATCCCTCACTAGAGCAAATGAGGCAAAAAAAACTCCCACTAGGAAGAACAATCCTCAAACAGTGGTGAGAAAAAGCTCCCCACTGGGAAGAAATCTCAGGAGGAACCCGACTATAGTAGGGAAGCCCATCCTCCACGGACTAGCTAAATAACAACAAAATGAAGTCAAATAGAGTAAAATGTCAAAAGAGTTCCATTTAAGTCCATCTGAACCGTGGCGTCTGTAGCACCAGGAAGTGGCATGCCGAGGATGGTGCAGAACTGGATCAGGACAGCAGGAAAGCAGCTGCCAGTGCTCAAAATGAAATGAAAGACAATACAGGTTACAAACAATACCCATACCATACAAAACAAAGCCAAAACGACATAAAGACAAGAGTATGACACAACAAGTACTGCCAAAGACCATGCTGTTGGTAAGGAGGAGGCTGGGGAGGTGGAGGGGATGTTTGCGCAGATGTGTAATGGTCTTGGTGGGAATGGTAAAGCTTGGTTAGTTGAGACGGAGAGCGCCGCCTTATTTAACAAGAAGAGCACCGCCAACGGTGCATAATACACCCGTCATGAACATGGATCAGGAAGTGGACAGACAACATCTGGGCCCCATGTGACCTTCGACCTTTGCCAGTAACCTTGACCTTGGAGGGAGGGCCGTAAACATGGTACGCGACACTCCGCTCAGTGAAGGTACATGTGTGTATGAAAAATCATGGATGTATCTCAAGCAGTTGAGAAGTTATGCTCCGGACAAGCCCCATGTGGGCCCCATGTGACCTTTCACCTTTGCCAGTGACCTTGACCTTGACCGGGTGAACGAAATCATGGTGCACAGCGCCTAGTGATGGTGCACGTGTATGTGAAGTATCACGAATGTAGCTCAAGCGGCTCAGGAGTTATGCCCCGGACAAGAAATTGCTAACAGACAACAGACAGACGGACGGACGGACAGACGGACGGACGGGGGTGATGACATAATACGTCCCGTCTTGAGACGGGCGTATAAAAAGACGTGTAAATTAGCTGTGTGACGCTGAAGTCCAAGGGGATTGGACAAGAGGTGGAGCCAAGACTGACTTCTGTGCCTGTCTAAACTAACTCTGATGCTCCGTTTCAGACAGGACACTCACGTCAGATTTAACCATTTATTTGGAATGATATACATTTGAATTTCGCTGTGACTCTGCTCAAGTGATACTCTGGAACAATCTAAGCAAGCATGACACAGAGATTCAAGGAGATCACAACCCCCAAACTCGCGCTCCTGCCGCGAGCAGATGACCAGAGTCACCCGTGGGGATCAGAATATGAAATGCGTTTTGATTCATTGAATTCTGAATATGAATAACAAACGAACTCATTCTATGATCAAGGAATAAAAGATATGACATTGACTGAAGCTGTTGGGTTTAACGAAATGAACCAATTGCGAAAACCAGTAGAATGCAAAAAGGAGGCTTTATTTCTGAAGGGGGAACCCCCCAACAGAGCTGGCAACAGTACAGTGTCCTCAATCCAAAATCAGAGTCCAATGGGCGAAGTCCAGAGTTATACACAGGGCACCAATCACAAAACCATAGTCGGACAAAAAGAGGTCGAAAAACAAGAATGTTGCAAAAGTACAGGGAATAGGCAAAACTCGGTGTCTCGGGCGGTCCAGTCAGAAAGATAAATCACTATGAATCAAGGCGAGAGAAGCGTGGCACAGGAAACAAGGAAGAACGATCTGACAAGGAAGTGAATCAAACAGAGATCTATATATACACATCCGGTGTGAACACATGACCAGGGAGAACAGGTGCAATCAATGGTAACAATAATCAGGGAGTGACACATTAGGAATAAACTAATTACATGAATTTGGCTGTAGCCAAAACGCAGACAGGGATTACAAGACAAACCTATGAACAGAACAACAGCTCCGGTCAAGGAGTACTCAAGTGTATAGAGAAAGGAAAGCACAAAGTATTTGTGGAGATCCACAGAAAATCGCAGCAGAGATAATTGGAGAAAGGCAAGGAGGCGGAGACTAGAATAGGGCGACTGCTGAGAGATCGTTAGTCAATTAGTAAGTGCAGGTATACAATCCCGAGTGCTTGTTAGTAAGTTAGTCAAAATATACAAAGTTAGTTTGGGTTAGTAATTAGCGAAAACAATAAACTGTTAGTATGTGTTAGTAAGATAGTAAAGTAGGAGGAAGGAAGAACAAGAGATAATGAAAGAAGACTGAAACCCAGAAACCAATAAATCACCCAAATGAGTGGCACGCAAGACAAGGGGCCGTGAGCAAAGATACACACATGACAAGACAGGGGAGACAAAGTGCAAGGCATGGAAAATAAACAAGGTAAGGGAAACTGAAACATGGCTATGGCAAGAAAACATGGCAAGGGGACTATGGAAACTAAAACATGAAAATAATAAACCAGACATCCAAATTACCAAAAACACAATACATAATCTTAAGAATGGTCAGATGCAGCAGAGGTCACTAAACACTAGAATCAATCATAAATATGGCAAGGCCAGGCACAGTACTTGAACAAGGCATGGATCATGGCATGGCACAGACAGAAAAAGCAGGATCACAACAGAAGCATTAATTGACAAAAATTGATATGCAGAAAGTGCGTTATGTGGGGATAAACAATGTGAATGTGATAAGTATGTCGCATTTCCTTTGAATTCAGGCCAGCACAAGGGCGTTACTGTGCCTCAAACTTTGGGGGGGGACAAGATTTTTAGGGTCTTTTTTTTTACTCAGAAGCAGACAACATTCAATGCTTTGCAGTCTGTTAAGATAAAGGCTGAAATGCTCCAAAAACACAGATCTTCAAAAGATTTCCACTCAAGGTTTTGGTTGCAATGTTACTTAACATTTTGTCTCGAAAAGGAGCACTGTCTAGGTGAGGAGTGTCCAATCTGATCCACAAAGGGCCGCTGTGTGTGTAGGTTTTCATTTTAGCCCAGCGCTACATCACCTGAATCATCTAATTAACTAATCATGGGGTTCAATAAAAACCTTGATTACTAAAATCAGGTGCAGCACTTTTAAGTGCTTTTTCCATCGGACGCGAAATGAATTTTTCGCACTACAGGTTACATTCGAAGTTTATGCAAAGAATACGCATGTATTTCCGTCTGAGTTGACTTTGAATGTGATTCATGCGAAAAATTTATTTCACATCCGGTGGAAACCAGGGGAGTATTGCACAAAGCTGGCTAACCGAGTAAGCCTGGCTTTTGCACGAAGTAAAACCCAGAAAGCTGTATTTATTTCAGTCCATGTTCCAGATTTGAATAGTTTCAAGGTTTTACTTTGTGCGAAAGCCAGGCTTACTCAGTTAGCCAGCTTTGTGCAATACCTCCAGCTTAGAAGTGCTGCACCTGATTTTAGTAATCAAGGGCTCAACACTAACTTTTTTTTTTTAATTACTCATTCGGAAAAGTAAAATCAGATTTATACTTACCAAAAGAAAAATTTACATTTAAAAAAAAAAACATTTCTCAATGACAGGGAACCTCTACATCCTTTCTACAGCAGGAGGACAACCAAGTAAAAAAGAAAAATAATTTTTGAAGTTCTGGTCTCTTCAGCATTCTTGTATTCAAAAATGTTTTCTTTTACTGTTCTGTGAAACTATGAAAAATATTATGACCTGGAATACAAATCAAAGTGATTTTACTGTTGGGTGTCAATAAATACAAACGTATATTTTTTACACACTAAAATGAATTATAAATTCACACACTCTTTTCTACTCAAATCCTCATTTGTTACTTCACAGTCACCAATATACACAAGGAAATGTACTAGTATATAAGAAACACTTGAAAAATGATATTGAAAATAAAATTTAACTTTAGTTTGTACCCTCTTAAATTCTAATTAAGAAACTGACTTATTTACCATTTAAATGTTTTTGCCTCACAAATGTCACTTGGGTTCTCTTAAAATTCTCTTAAAATCTTAAAAACTAACCCTCTCAGCCCTTTCCTATTTAATTTATTCATTGAACCACTGGCCCAAGCAATAAGTCAGGAGACAGGACTAAATGGTATTTTTGTGGGAGGAGAAGAGTATAAGATAAGTCTGTAAGCAGACGACGTATTGATTACAATAAAAGATCCTAATTTAGGCCTGCCGCTATTAATGAAAATTCTAGAAACATATGGGGAATATTCAGGGTACATTCTGAATGTATATAAAACACAGGTTATGACATTTAACTACACTCCTACAGCAGAACTCAGCGCAAAGTATAATTTTAAGTAGAATTCTTCCTATATTAAATATCTTGGAGTGAATCTACCCAAAGACATATCACAATTATTCAATTGTAATTATAGTCGTATTACCAAAAAGATATACGAAGATCTCGATGGGTGGGGCTTGCTGCCTCTTGACTTCGGGGGCAGAATTAGGTCAATAAAAATATCTCTTTTTATCATTACCAATAGATATTCCTCTGCAACAATTTAGAGAATGGGATAAACATATCTCTCGATTTATATGGAATAAACAGAGACCAAGGGTTAAACTCTCTACACTTAAGCTTCCGGAGGAGAGGGGTGGCAGGGCCCTCCCATCTGTTAGGGATTATTATTTAGCTGCCCAGCTGAGATCACTTGTGTGCTGGTGTAACCCATCATATGTAGCCAAATGGAAAACCATGGAATTATCTCTAACAGATGCGATACAATCTCTGCTGGGGTGCGCAGGAATGGATAAAAAAATACCACTGACAGAGAGCCAATCGGTGAACTGTTCACTGGAGGTGTGGAGAGAAAGTGGTTAAAAAATGTGAACTCCAAAATAAGATAAAACTACTAAGATGGCCATCATATGACCCTGAATTCATACCGGCATCACAAGATCATAGATACAAACAATGGACTTATTATGGTGTTACTGCTACAATTGTTAAAAAAGGGGAACTTAACAGCTTTAGTAATTTAGGTCAAATGTATGGGCTGGGAGGTCAGGACTTTTTCAGGTATTAACAGTTTCGTGACTATTTTAGAAAGAAAATTAAAGGCAGTAACCAAGCAGAGCCCTCAGCACTAATTCAGGTATTTATGGATGCATACAACTCTGGGAATGCTAAGGGACTTATAAGCAAGTTATATCATGGCATCATTTAATTGAATAAGGACAATACAGACTATGTGAAACATCGATGGGAAAAGGAGTTGAATATTGTAATAACAGAGGACATGTGGCTTAAAGCCTGGGAAACCCAGTCATCTTCTACCAACTCCTGGACCTGGAGGGACTTCTGTTGGAAAAGTTTAATTCCTTTTTTTATAACCCCCAAGCAGAAGTCTAAACAAACTGGAACACAACTGGCCTGCTGGAGGGACTGTGGAGAGACCCTGGCAGACCAGACTCATATCATCTGGTCCTGTCCTCCCATCCAGATTTACTGGAGGGAAGTGGCTAAAATTATCTCAAAGGCTCTGAGTTTTGACATTGATGTATCATTTTCAACCCTTTATCTCGGAAATATTTCTCATGGACAGTTAAGTAAAGCCGATAATTACCTTTTCAATGTTCTGCAGGCAGCAAGTAAAAAAGCCATTACGAAATGTTGGCTCCAGAAAAACGCCCCCACCAGTGATATCTTTATTAATATAGTAAAACAACTACATGTCCTTGAACAAATGACATACTCAATCCGACTTCAAAAAGATTTGGGTGAGAAACGATGGCAGAAATGAACTGTTTATTTGGCCAATGAGTGACACTGTTATAAATGTGACAATGTTATGTGTCTTAAATGTATATGATGCGCAGAAAGGATAATTTATCCTTTGGATTTATTGACTATACCCCCGGACCCTGACTGTTTGTTCAGTTTGTTATTTGCTTTATGAAAAAATGAAAAAGCCAATAAATAAAGAGTTTCAAAAAAAAAAAATCATCCAACAGGGAAATTGGAAAATACAAACAGGCTTCACACACAGTGACATACAACTTTTCAGGCGAATTACCGGAAACATCAGAACCTCATTGGTTTAGCTCAGACTTCACCAATGAAATGAATATAAGTAAAATTACTTTAAGAAACAATCAGTATCAGTGAAATGATAGCATTGGCGCTAAACCAATGTTAACCTTGGAAATGTTCAGACAATAACCACGGACTTGGCTTTGTATTGAGGACCAAACGTTAGTGCCCATAAATCCTTGATTTCGTTTCGATGCAGTGACTCCACCTCACGAATCCATTAAACAGGAGAAGCCAATCAGAAGCGCTGAGGGGAGAAACCAATGCAGCAGGAGGAACAGCCGTCCGAGTAGCATCCGCAGTTCAGCGACTTCGTCCTCATTAGGCATTAGCAACGGCGGCGAGTTAACATGGTTCTTTCTTGGTGAAAGCTACGGCTAGCATTTTAGCTGAGTCTCTCACAATGCTATCTTAAACGTCCACGTCTTCAAAGCTCACACGTTTTCAGACTTTATGAAAGCAATAAACGCAGTATATTTACCCAGCAACTCTTCACTTCAAGATCGCCTTGAAACGAAAGTTTCGGCTGTTCAGTTCTCTCACGCCGCAGTCTCCCAAAGCGTCTTCTACGTTCTTCACGTTTTTTCTAAATGCACAATCACCAACTGAAGGCTCCTTCTTGTTAAAGGTGCAATCCCGCCTGGCTCAGTTTAGGTTGTTCTTGTTTTGAATTTCCCAACGAGTCGAGCACCGCCTCCGTCCAGTCAGGAGTCTCCCCGAAACCATCCGGTGGCCGAACCGGGTCACATCATCAGTAGTCGGAGTGGGCACTTCGTCCTCGCTGAAAACACTACAGCTGTCAAAAAGAAAGCGAACTAAACTGAGACAGATCAAACGAAAGTATCCTGTAACCTGGAAATGTTCGGAAACGTTCATTCTATAATTTCTGTACCTACAATTTTCGTCCCGGGAAGTTTTAGGAACATAGTTTACTGGATGTTTCAGGCCGGATGATCATGATAGTCCGCTATGTGTCAGCACTCACCGATTTGATCTTAAAGGGATATTTCAACATTTTGGCAAATTGGCCCATTGACACAATCCCTAGTTATACGGGTAGGTGCATTACCTTTAATTTTCCGTGCCTTTTGTGTTGACATTCGGAGGGAGAGATGCGAGCTGCTCAGCGAACTTGAGTGACCGTTGCTGTCCCGCAATTCATCAAACACAACACAGCCCCAAAACGCTTTCTTGGATAAGTGGTGACCATAGAATTACATACTAATATTAAGTTGATGTTTGATTTGTTTCATTTTTGAGGGGGACGAACACCACCCTTTTGAAAGTTGACGGGGACATCTCCCCCATCCCCCCACCCACTAGTAACGCCTATGCTTATATGTATAGTGTATTTCTTGTGTATTTTTTGACCTGGGGGTTGAAGTGCTTATGAACTGGGCAGTGAAAATGCTTGTGAAGGGACGGCTGCTGGCTCTGGATGTGAGGAGGTGGATGGGACAGGAGGGACGGCTGCTGGCTCTGGATGTGAGGAGGTGGATGGGACAGGAGGGACGGCTGCTGGCTCTGGATGTGAGGAGGTGGATGGGACAGGAGGGACGGCTGCTGGCTCTGGATGTGAGGAGGTGGATGGGACAGGCGCATTTCATTTCGTAGACACTTATAAATTAAATTCGCATTCCACACTCCTTCTAATTGCGCTAAAATATACGTAAGTAAGTCAGGAGGCGCTGGGGGGTGCGGTAAAAATCTGCAGCCCCCCATATCCGGCCATGGCTTGACCATTAGCCTGGCTGCAGAAACCCACAGTCCTATATCTCGGATCTAGCAGTGTTGCAACTGTCATTACACTCATGGTCTCCAGTGAAGACAAAGACTCACTTATCATCCTCGTTAGGTTATTGCACAGCTGGAGGGCTTTCTCGTTTTGAATGTGGGGTTGTTTTCTGGTGTGTGTGTACCGAAGCATAGCAGATGAGTGGAATGACTTTGGACTCCGACACACTCTGCTCTTTAGACAATTCAGTGGTGGCCATGTTAAATGGAGAAAGCACATTCAAACAGTCTTTAACTGAGTGCTACTCCTCTGCGGTGATGGGTGCGAGATCCGTCCTCAATGACACCAGGGCAGCACCAACTGGCTCTCTCTCCTCATATAACTACTGCAGCATGGTGTATGTGCTGTTCCACCTGGTGTCCATCTCCTGCAGGAGCTTTAGATGTGGTCGACCCATCTGCTACTGCTTTTGGCAGAGTTTCTCTTTCGCCAATGTGCTGGACCCAAATTAGCCAACTATTCTCCTAGCCTTGCCTCTGATCTTGTGATGGTCCTGCCCTGCAGTCCCTCCCCCTCCTGCTGTCTGCACCTCCGCCTCAACGAGCCACACCTGCTGCCCGTTGAGGTGGAGGTGCAGTGAAGAGTATAAAAGAGCTGCATTGCCAAACAGGTAGTGCAGCTGCATTCTGTGTGATGGAGTCCTGTTCTTTTTGCCGCTGCTCCTCTCTGTTTTTATTCTTTAAATTAAATATGTTTTTATATTTTTTTTTCTCAGCCTGTGCGTTTGGGTCCCTTATTTGGTTTTGGGTATGGTCCCAGTGCCCACCGGCTTCTTGCCTTCTGCCGTCGGGACCCAACTATGACAGATCTCCTCCAGCCCGGGCGTGTGATCAATAGATTTTTTCACAATGAGGTTCAGAGCATGTGCAATGCACTTTGGGTTGCACAACTGCAACATTCTTGAACACAAAATCATGTTCACCGCTGCATCAGTTACAAGGCGTCTGACTTTGGTTTGGATGCCCCACTCCTCCATCAGAGCCCTCATCTGTGATATTTTTTTTTTCTCCCAGCAACACCGTGGACAGTGTATCCTGCTCATTTATAAAATGACAGGTCACAGCCAAATGGGCATCCATATGTATGGATGTCCACATGTCACTGGTGAGGCTCGCAGCAGCAGACTTCTCCAGTTCCCTCTCAGCCCTCTCCTTTTCCTCCTTGAACTGTGTCTCCACCATTTCCTTCAGAGCTTTTCTGGTGGGGATTCTGTAGGTTGAGGCCAAACGTTCAAGAAGCTGTCTGAATTCAGCGTCATGAACCAGGGAAAAGGACTGGGAGTCCTAGACAATGTTCACCAATGCAGCACTGACCAGTTGTCTGGTTTGAGTGGGCTCCAAGCTCATGGTCCCTTCAACACAAGGAAACATGTGAGAGTGAGAATAAAAATGAGCTTGAGTGTCTTTTGTGAGTAAATTATTCTTTAATGTTCTCAGTCACAGTTAGTTGGCTGGTCTACTATCATAAATTATGTAATGTGGGATCAAAGCATTGCATATTTCCCCACTGTGGGATGAATAAAGGTTTATCTTATCAAAGGAATGAGCGCCCAACCTCTGCAACTGCCAGCTGGTATTTCATATGAAGAAGGACCACCAACAACAAATCTTCTCTCTGAAAAAGTGAAGGTAAAACACATTTTGTGCAAGCAGCAATGTGAGAAATGAACGAATCAATGACAGCTGATGTACATACCATGACTCTTCGGGTTCCTTGTTGCTCTACTCCCAGAGGGGATGGCATCATGCTTGGCACGGTAATGCCTCAGCATTGACGAGGAGTTTTTGGCCAGCTGCTGGTGGCAGACTAAGCACTGCACCTTTAGGGTAGTAAAAAGGCTGTTATATCATTTCTAACGTCTAAAGAAAAAAAATAAACACACACAAAACAAACAAGAACAGAACAGTGCCAAACATACCTTATTGACCGAAATCAATTCACAATGTTCCCACACGGCAGAACGTTCTCTCTTCCTCGCAGGCTCCATCACTCGCACAAACTCAACACCAAAACACAACCACAAATCACCCTGCCAATGGTTTACTTCCTTCCAAACTATAGAATCATGAACCAAAACAGTGACTTAGCGAATTAAGCTTCAGACGTCACTGATCACGTGAGTCTGGCCAAACGAATCAAGCCTCGACAGGGCTTCTGGAATACAGTGTTTTTTTTTGTTTTTCTTTGACACTTGCGCCGGAGATTCAGCTTCAATCGGACCATCACTACTACTTGTTAAAATCTTGATTTAGTTGTTTCTGTTGTACTTGTTTGTCAGGAGCAGGTGTCAAAGAAAAAACTTATTCCGGGAAGTGGACCAAGTGTTCCACTGACCCCTGTAAATCTATCTCTGAAAAATGTGCCCATTCTCCAGAGTCTGATGTAATTGGGTTTATTGTATCCCTGCTCAAAGTAAAATACAAAACCCAGGCTGGTCTGGCAAACCACGTGGCATTCATTCTTCACCAAACACCCCACACCGCCTGTCAGAACCCTCATATTTATTACCCTTTGGCACGTTCCTTGAGGTGGGATTAATCGTGACCCTTTCTACCTTCAACATTATTAATTCTGATCAGTACATTGTCAAAGCAACCCTCCACCCTTAGTAAGTTTGCCATTACATCATAGTGTCCCTACATTTTAGGCCTCCAGGGATGCTCAAAGACCACACAAGAGCCTCTCAAACCATAGGTTCACCTGAAGGTAATTAAGCTATCTCGGGCTATAGATGGTTCCAAAACACTCGAGTGCGCATGCTGTGGTAGTGGGACCAAGTTCACTACTGAAACGGTTATTCAGAAAAGGTTAGCTCATGAAGCCGGCCTTGAGCTTCCTGCAGGAGCTTCTATATCAGGTTTTCTGACAGATTTATTTGTCTTTGCCTCTTCTCAGCCCCGCACTCTGACAGCAGTTTTAAAAGCCTGGATCAGTTCTTTCTGTTGAACTGTGATTATGGTAATACCTTGATTATAGAGTATTTAAGAGTATTTTCTCCACCACACTGGGTTTTGTTTTTGTTAAAATTGCATTGTTTGGTCAATTGTTTTTTTTTTTTCTTTTATGTTCGTGGTTGGTGTGTTTATTGTTTTGTGCTGCTATCTGCTGACCACTTTGTTTATATTCTTTGAAATCTGTTTTCCAAAGCTAATTTACAAATACATGTAACAACCGGCAACCGGCATACCAGCTAACCGGCAAACGCCATTTTGTTGCTTCCCTTTGTCCCCAGCGTATCCAAATGGAAAATAAATGTTCTTTGCGACCTCTGCACACTGCACATGCAGTGGGCCCCATCATGTTTGGGATAATGGTATTTTTTTTTTCCCTTGGCGCTCTGCAATTTCAGATTTGAAATCAGCCAGTGTTGATGTGCCCAATGTGAAAGTTCTCAACTTTTATTAAAGGGTGTTTTTACACATCAGGTTTCACCATGTTTAACTGACACCACTAATTTCTGGGACAATAATGTGTACAGGGACAAATGCTCTCGCAGGTGTTTTTGATCAATGACTTCAATTCAGTTTTTTTTTTTTTTGTTCTGGTATGAAAAAGGGTTTTAGCACCCAATTTAGATTCTTGGCTGTGTTTGTCTTTGGAATCTGTTATTGGCCTCTGAATGAGAGTGTTGCAACAATGAAAATTTTGTTTGCAATCATAGGACTGAGAAATGGAAAAAGAAAAAGGTTAAGTTACTCCTTAGACATCTCATGCTCTGGCAGAATGTGTTCAAACAGGTCACTAAATGTACGCTGAGTACACAGACTTAGAGGATCATGCTTCATCAGACAAGGGACACATCAGTAAGGGTGTGAGTAACATTGCTATCACTGACGCTGTGACATCATCACTGAACCTAAAGCCCTGGATGACTACCCAGGTTTATTTACCAATCAGAGCCAGAGATTTCACTTCCAGATCAGGTGACCCAAGAGCACAAAGAACAAATAGGATCAGCCACTTTTGACGAAAGAATTGCTCAGGGTCCATATGCAAATAAAATACGATAAAACCTTCAAAACTGGAGCTTTGATGTAAATTCCGATTGGCCACTGAGTCGAGCTCGCTAACGTGGAGGAGCCGCTTCTCCCACCGTCTTGGTGCACATGACTGTCATCTGATTTGCTGTAAAATGATTGCTTGACTGATAATATGCTGCTTTACTTAAGCTCTCATTCTGAGAAGCGGCTCCGCAGCACATACACATAACAACCCTCCTCCTCCCCAGCTCCTCCTGTATATTTTAGCTTCTGTAACCCTGCTCTTTCATGACTAAACTACCGTTTAGTAACAATGTCTCTTCAAGATCATTGGTGCTGTCGGCTCTGTTCTATGGATGGGTCTTAGTTGCTGCTCCCCGAGTTTGGTGGACGGGAAGGGATCTTTCATAACAGAGTCATGTCGCCAAACCCAATGTATTCATTGAAAGTATACAAGCATATTCTCTTTGACAAAGTGGTCCTATCAGAATTACAATCCCCAAGGCATTTATGAAGGCATCTAATCAATCACTGACTATGAGGATGAAAAGAACTGTTGTAGGTGTTGGTGATGCCTCTCGCTGATACGCACTATATGACTCCTAAACACAGTTTGAGGAGGATCACTGCTCCTCTGGGTGACTGAGCTGACGTCTGTGAGCGAGGAGAGTTCTGTAAGAGGTGAGTCCACACTAACCCACCAGCGCAGATGGCATCTCCTGCCACGAGCACTAAAGGTGCAGCTATCAGCTGACAGATGTGCACTCAGACACCTTTAACACCTCCCTGTCCTCAGCTGTGAAATCAGCTTCTATTATGGTAGTGCTTAAGAAGTCAATATCAATGCATCCAACTGATACATCTATTGTGCTTCTCACCCTTATGGTTACATCTTACTTTTAATGGCTCATGAAGGGACAGATCACTGGACTCCCACTGTCGATTGTTGATGACTTCATTCTGCTAATATTGTCTGCTTGTTCGTACGCATCTGAAAATAGGATTGACTTCAATCTGAATCTGAA
Source organism: Gymnothorax reevesii (assembly GCA_029721435.1). Taxonomy (NCBI): domain Eukaryota; kingdom Metazoa; phylum Chordata; class Actinopteri; order Anguilliformes; family Muraenidae; genus Gymnothorax; species Gymnothorax reevesii. The sequence goes on from CM056575.1 coordinate 144,122,551, forward strand.
TCCAAATCTTGCAACCTGACTGGCCGCAATTTACTGGTCGAAACAGCCATGTTAGTAGAGTCACCAAGATGAAGAGACGGAGTGCATGTGGTCTCTGGACTCTGTGCAGGAGGGTTATTGTGTCAGAGACACTTTAGAGTCCCTGCCCTGTGATCCAGGTACACTCCTATACTGGAGGAGGGGGAACCATAGACTGTATAAAAAGATGGACGCAGCACTGTGGTCTGAAAAATGAAGCCCATGCGGAAGTACCGTAAATGGGCATTCTCTTTAATGGCCAGCAGATGGCGTCGTCGGTGGTTGCAGAAAGAACTTCAATGCTATAGAAGTCTGAGAAAATGACCCTACTTTCCCACATGATTTTTCATTTGAATAATAAGTTTTCACATTATCTTTTGGTAGCTATAGCAAGTTTCAAGTCTCCTCATATCATGATATATCATGATATATGATGTTCATTTTTTTTTTTAATGATTTTTTTTTAATATTAACCTTTATTTGACAGTCACACAGTAGAGAGAGACAGGAAAGTTGGGGAGAAGAATGGGGATGACATTCGGAAAATGACCTGAGCCGGAATCGAACCCAGGTCACTGCAAGAAGGACACCGATGTGCCACTGGGGCACCCAATGATGATCATTTTTGTAAATTATGGTCCTAAGTAGACTAAAATAAAGGATAAAGTCAGAATATGCTTTAGAGGCGTGGCTATTCTCTGGTCCTTGTTCGATATAGTCATATCCACCTCTCACGTCCCTCCCCGGATCTTGATTCTTGCTCTCGTCCAATAGAAATCACATATGGTTTCAAAATGACAACATGGCGCAATTCAAATTGCCAAAATCGAGGCTTCGTTTATGGTATGCTGAAACCAATGGGTGATGTCACGATTGCTTTGTCCATCTTTTTATTCAGTCTATGGGGGGAACAGGGATTTCAGTTTCTTTTTGCTCCGTTATTATAAAGAAAATCTAATTGGAGGGAGAACATCCAAACTCCAGGAATAGTTATTCCCCCTAAAGGCCGCAGTTACCACCCTCTTCTTTCCTGCTGATCTCTTTATATTAGACTCATATAGAAACCCCATCATCCCCTGCCACTCAGTAACAGCGCCCAGACAGACCCTCTCTGCACAGCACTTGGTACCAGACATCAAATCTCTCTGGATGATCAGAATATGACTGGATTTACCTCACATGGGTCTCCTCTCTGTTCCTTTTAGACTGATGGAGGTATTTACATGCTGTGTTGGGGTTCAGTGTAATATGATGGGAATCTGATGAGGGAGAATATGAACAAGGATCCATTATGCTGTAGTGCTTCCATGAAATTTAAATTAACCTTCAAAAAAGTCTAAGGCAAAGCTGTAAAGTTTTACCAAATGAGCAAACACATTCCAAAGTAAATTTTAAGGCTCTTGAAATACAGGAACAGTGCAGGTAGAAGGTCTACATACACTAACAGATTTACTCTGATCACAAATTTGTCACACGGAATCGTGACTGAGACAAAATCTCATCTTTGGAAAAATTAAACAGAGTAAACACAAATATACTTTAAAAAATAACTCAATTTATTCAAAAAAAAAGATATCAAATACCTACCCTTGTTATAAACAATACTCTCTGAAGTTATTCAGTCTACCAAGTAGCCAAAGTCAATTTATAGATGTATTCTGCTGATTGAGCACAACCTGACATTTACAAACTATTAACCACAACAGAACACAATAAAAATGCAGCCACAGGCATCAAACTGCATTGATCACGAAAGACTCATAAGATTAGCAGAAGGACTGGTTTCTGTCTGAAGATGGTACTACAAATGATGAAGTTTGAAGGGGCAACTACCTTTTTCCAAATTGGATGAAATGAGCGTTTGATAATTATGGGAGTGAATTAGTAATTTTTAGTACAGTTTTGTGCCTGCTAAATCTGTTTTCCCCCCATCTGATTTTCACTTTGTCATTTTTTTCCCTCTACAGAACCATTCATGGTGACAATTTTGTGAAAAGAAAGCAAATGAGGAAGGTGGCAAATGTTTTTTCAGGACACTATATGGGTGCATCTCAAAGCCTTGACTGCATCCTTAGGAGACTGCATTTTTAGGGGTCGCTAAACTGACTTTAAGGGTAAGGGACATGGTTGAATTAAGGGTAAGGTTTAGAGTTAGGGGTCAGAGTTAAGGTGAACGTTAGGGAAACCAGTCACAAATTGCTTTAACCAAAGCTTTTTAATGGAGATAAAATTATGTGAACGTCAGTTCAGTGAATGGAATGAAGTGACGGCTCCTGAAAATGCAGCCTTTGAAGAATCTAGCCCACACTTTGAGAGGCACGCTCTATGTGTGTTGGCCCTTAAGTTTTACATACTCAAGTGTCAGAAGTTCTGAGAACTTTTTTCACACAGCCTTGTTTGTTGCTCTAGCGCCTCCTAGTGGCATTCCAGGTGCTAATAGGTGAGGGAGCTGTAATATTTTGTGGATTGTACTGGACTGCTGATGTGGGCCAATGGCATCCCAGTGCAGTTAGTCCCCTAGTGGAGCAGGACAGTAACTGCACTGGCCCCTGACAGCAGTACAGCACAGCCCAGTTCAGGTAAACAAAATGCTAAAGCCCACACTGACTCATAGGTTGCTCTTTACTCAGACAGATGAATGAATTTTCTCCACCTTTGTACAGTATATGTTTATTAATTTGGTGAAAAAATAGGTGGCATCTGACAGGTGAGAAATTGGGAACAGTTCCAGAAACGGTCTGCACTTTCCCAGGATAACTGCACGATGTGCTCCAGCATGTTCGTACATAATTCGCAAATTGTATATTGAAGATTTTGTGAGATTATTGAAGCCAATTTTATGATTAAAAAAGAAGAAAAAAACTTTCCTCAAACTTTCCAGCTTGGAGAAAGTGAGCAGAACAGTAAAGCATGTTCACTCACACTGTACTAGACAGACAGAAAGAAGAAAAAAGCAATAGAAATTCAGTGAGAGTGTTATGAATGAGCGTTCAAGTGCAAAAAATGAATTCTGACTGACATTTAGCTGGGGATTCATAATACTGCCATTATTGATCTGGCTTTACCTGTATTTCAGCTGGTGTTATAACTCTTCATCCCTTATGGAGCATCCATGCTGACAGCTGATAATAAACTGAAGAAATTCAGAAAAATACGAAGCACCTCACAAAGCCAAACTAACATACTCTGTGTCACCAGTAGAGGGCAGCACAACATGAATGATCTCTTCCTCCTCCTCAGGAAGGGCGACACCTCCTCACTGACCAGGCTTCCCCTTCCCATGCCTGAGTGTGAGTAATGTCAGCTGGTGAGCACTTAGGACACGTACGTCCCAACCCCGCCGTCTCAGGGTCCCTCATGTGGGGTACAAGTGTCTGGAGATGCCATAAACATCTCAGATCTGGCTTGCTCACCCCCTGTGCTCTGACAGATTGAAATCCTCGTATTTCCTCCAGTGAAACCCCCCAGCAAATGTAGATGAAATGAACTATAACTATATTAACTATATAATGGAAACGTAAGATATTACCCCACCCACCACTATTACTTAATGGTACCCAACTCGAGGAGGTTGCTAGCCACTGTCATCTAGGATTGACATTTGACACAAAATTTTCCTGGGACTCACATGTTGAATATTGCTGGTAAAGTTAGTAAAATAATTAATGTTATGAGATGTCTGAAATACACGCTTCCACGTACAGCATTGGAGCAAATTTATCTCACTAGAATTAGGCCTACAATTGATTACGCTGACGTGATCTATGATAGCTGTCCCCTTTACCTATCTGAGAAACTTGAGAAGATCCAGATAGAAGCTGCCCGAGTATGCACTGGGGCAATGCGATAATCTTCCACCAACAAATTGCTTGAAGAAGTATCTTGGTCCCCCCTCATAAAGAGGCGTAAAATGCATAAACTTGTTTATATGTATAAGATAATTAATAACCTAGTTCCACAGTACCTGTCACGTCTCTGTCCACCGACTGTAGCGAGCATCAGTGCATACTCAACACGAAATTCACAGTTCTTAAGACCACCTGTTTGTCGAACCTCCAGCTTTAATAATTCATTTTTTCCATCAACAGTCAGATATTGGAACAGTATTGATTTCGCAGCTCGATCAGCCACCACGATTCAGTCATTTAAGTGTAAGCTCAAATTAATGTTTGCCATCAAGCCTGTCCCAAGATATTTCTATACTAGCGAGCAAAGGGTCGCTTCCGTTTGTCACACGCGCCTGCGATTGGGCATGTCTGGGCTAAATTCTCATTTTTTTGGTGTTGGCATTGTGCAGTCACCAAATTGCACCTGTGGTGTCGTTGATACAACTCGCCACTTTGTATTGGAATGTCCCCACTTCACTGCTCAACGAGATGAGTTGCTGGTGTCAATCAGAAACATTGTAACCCCTGGGCTGCTCCATCTTATGATGCCCAGGCTGAATTCAAACATGTTTATTGAACTGTTACTATTTGGTTCCAAAGAAATGAATGTTAATTTAAACATACATAATTTTAAAATCTTCCAACATTTCATTCTAAACACTAAGCCTTTTTCATAACATGTCTTACCTCTTAGAGTCATTTTGTATTTTAGCACTTCTATTTTTACATCCTCTACTACTTCTATGCCTAGTGTTTCCGTCATTGATTTCTATCAAAGTGTATTTATTTTGTTTCTGGATTATATAAGATTTGTTGTTCTCCTTGCCAACATCTCGCGACTGCATTGTATCATATTGTATCACTGTTTTATTTGTTTTTCCTGTGTGTCTTGTAAATATATGTATTGTCTGTTTTGTACTGGAAAGCCCCTCGACTAGCGCTTGGCGCTACTTGGGCAATCCATGTTAAATAAATATGTTTATATATGAACTGAAAAGCAGAATAATTTCTGTCTCCATCAGAGGAAAACCCTGAGTAAACTGGCTCAGTTAATTAGGTCTGGGCCCATTTTACAGAGATACTGAAAAGTTTTTATTGTGGGTTTTTTTTTGATACAATATTACAAAACAAAACAAAATACAGCATTTGATTTGTTTTTAATGTTTATTTCTTTATCATTATTCATCTCAATTAACACCCCTTAATTATGATAATCCCTCCTATTCAGGCCAGGCTCTCTTACATAAATACAAAGGACACAAGCTACAGAATCACTTTTAATCAGCTCTGTAATTATTACAAAAAATATATAATAGCTCTCATTGGAGGAGTTGAAAGCGAAGAATTGTTTTCTGAATGCTCATTTATCTCGTCTTACTCCAACTTCATCCTTCTTTAATTTCTAGTTTGTTAACTTTTGCTTTTTCTTCAACTTTTAATAGGCCAGTCAAGATTGAAGGCTTATTCCATTGCAGTGAAATCCTCTGTACAGGAGGTCCAGTTTAGAATCAGAGACCAGTAATTACATCAGAATGAGCTTGGAGGACTGAATATAAGATCTCCTGCAGTCCCATGGGTGTTCAGAATCAGCTCATACTTTCAAAAACTCAGAAAAAAAATCAGCGGATTGTCCTTAAAGCTGTCCTTCTAAGCTACAGTAAAGAGAGCCCTTGTTTCATGAAGTTAAATGCAATTTTATATTTGTATTGCTGTCAACTATTGTTTTTAGGTCTCAGCAATCAATGGGCAGCTATGCTACTCAGGATTGTCTTTTTTCATGCAACCAAACTGAAGAACTACAGGGGCTAAGTATGAAAAAAAATCTTTAAAGACAGGTGCAAATCTATTCTTTTCCCACTGCACATTTAAATTCAACATATTAGAAAGATATAGCAGGCTAATGTTTCACACAGGCTCTTTCAGAAAGAGCATTATTAAATTTGTTCAAAGCTAATGATTCACAAAAGATACATGGTGATGTTTAGAAAACAAAATTATGATTTAAAAGCATTTTTTAATTATCCTCAAAATAAATTACCATAAAGGAAGTTTATGGTAATTTATGGTAATTTCTCTCTCATTTCAGATCACACAGTTTTACTGATGATCCAACAGCCTTTACCCAAAACCCAGGATAGAGGGGCTGAGTGAATGTGGTCTGGACTCTGTGCAGGAGGGTCATTGTGTCAGAGATGCTGTAGAAGGACAGAGTTCCTGCCCTGTGATCCAGGTACACTCCTATTCTGGGGGAGGTAACTGGGATTTCAGAGCTCTCATTATTGTGGTAAAAGGAGTATTTGGAGGGAGAACAGTCCAAACACCAGGATTTCTCATTACATCCCAGACGACAGTCATTACCCTTTCCTTTCCTGCTGATCTCTTTATATGACGCTGCTATATAAACCTCATCATCTCCACTCCACTCAGCCTCCCAGTAACAGCGTCCAGACAGACCCTCTCTGCACAGCACTTGCTTCCAGAAGTCAAATCTCTCTGGATGATCAGGATATGACTGGATCGGTTTCACACGGGTCACCTCTCTGTTCCCCTCAGACAGACAGAGTGTTTTGTGTGCTGTGTTGGGGTCCAGTGTGAGCTGACAGGAACCTGTTGGAGTAAAGTTTTAATTATAACATTTGGCAAAGTTAGACAAATATCTGCACATGAGGGTTTCATACTGTTTCATAGGAAACATACTTGCTGGAATGGCAGAGTAGAGGATTTTCAAAATTATTATTATGAGAAATAATCTTATAGTTCGGTTTAAATTCTATATCCCATATTTTCATATGTAAGAAAGATATGTGGCTGTGTGTTAGTCTGTGCACGAATGTAAGTTAATAAATCGATAAGATGAGGTATAAATTGGTCGTTCTTTGTAATGAACATTACAATGTTTTGCAGTCTGCAAATTTGTCATAATCTGTATTTTCTGGCTTTGTTATGTTCATCATTTGTTGTTTCAATAATCATTCATTGCACCTCGTCTGCCCCAGTCGCATCATGTTCGTCTTCCATGTGATTTAAGCCATGCACTTGCCTGTCCGCGTTCGTGCATCTATTTGGGTATTTCCGTGGGTTTCCGTGGTTTCTGAAATTCTTCCTTCATGTCTCATTTCCCGTATTTCCCGCTATTCACGTATTAACATATTAATTAAGACTAATACTTCATGTTACGTTATTCCAAATGGAAAAAATGGAAGTGGCGGAGATTAGAATGTTGCGCTTTACTCTGGGTTTAACACAGAAAAACAGGGTTAAGAATGAGACAGTGAGAGAAATGCTGGGGACGAGAAGAATTGGGGAGAAGGCTAGAGAGTGGAGACTTAGGAGGTATGGGCACGTGAAAAGAGAGGAAGAGGCGTACGTGGGACGGAGAATGTTGGAGATAGCATCACCAGGAAAGAGACTGAGAGGGAGACCAAAGAGGCGGTGCATGGACACCATCAGGGAGGATATGAGGAAGTTGGAGTTGAAGGATGAGTACACACAGGACAGAGAGACGTGGAGGAGACTCGCGCGCTGTGGCGACCCCTAGACAAGGGATGTGCCGAAAGACAAAGAAGAAGAAGACTTCATGTTACGCAATGTCATTATTAACATAGACTAATAAACTCATCCTGAGTACTTTTGTGCATAAATATTCACCTGTCAGGTAATGGCGAGTAAATATCACGTTGTTCATTTTTTACTAATACTCTTTGCATTCGATCTAGTCTGAAAACTCCGCCCTCCTGTTTCCTATCCCTGACTCTGCTGATTACTGCGATCTCCTGCACCTGTTTTACCTCGAGCTGCCTCCCGTTCTATTATGCACTTAGACAACTCCCTGATTGAAGTCTTTTTTTCATGTTTAGGATTGGTTTGTCAATTGTGATGCATTATCATGGTTTGTCTTTCCCTCGGGTGCTAATTACATTTGATTGTTTAGCAACTCCCACCTATCCTATTCCCCGCCTAGTTTAGTAATTTCCTTGGGTATATAATGTCTCAGTTCAGTACAGATTTCCGTCAGATCTTCATGCCTTTTTCTCCTTTGCCTGTGCTTTGTGCCAGTGTTCTTGTTTTCATTCCCGTGTACAACTATAGCCTGTGTCTGACTGATTACTCTTTTGCCTAGCCCTTTTGTTTTGATTGCTGCATTTATTGATTCTCGTGTGCGAACCTTACCTGCCTGACTACGTCTCTGTGCTACCCCAGGCTTCCTGACCCATTGCTTGAATAAACGACTATGGTTTCCTGACTCGCGTTTGGTTCTTCTGTCAGCCATGACAGAAAGATCTGACCAGAGGATGGAACCACCAAGTGACCCGCTGCAGGCAGCAGTGAGCCAGCAGGGAGCTATGCTTGAATCTCAGCAACAACAACTGCTGGCGATTATGCTGCATCTGCAGGCTCTGACTCATTCCGTCAGCAACCCGATGATCCAAGCAAGGGCTACACCACCAGATGGCACGCCGCAACCCTCAGCTCCACCTGTGCCGGCATCTCAAGTTCAGTCGCCGCTCCACTCACGGCACTCACCCCCTCCAAGTCCCAGTTCGTATGGGGGGAGAAGGCGGCGACTGCATTCAGACTGCTCAAGCGCCTGTTCACCACGGCACCTATTCTGACCCATCCTGACCCCAACGCTCAGCTCCTAGTGGAGGTCGATGCCTCGAACATCGGAGTAGGAGCTGTGCTGTCCCAAAGATCGACATTGGACAACAAAATACACCCATGTGCCTTCTTTTCAAGATGTCTTAGTCCTGCTGAAGAAAATTATGACATTGGAAACCGAGAGTTACTTGCTGTCAAACTCGCTTTGGAGGAGTGGCATCAGTGGCTGGAAGGAACACAGATACCGTGTCAAGTCTGGACAGATCACAAGAACCTAGCGTTTCCCTCATCAGCAAAGAGACTGAATCCAAGACTGGCTCGATGGGCCTTATGATTCGCCTGTTTCAACTTCTCCCTCACTTATCCACCTGGATCCAAGAACATCAAGCCTGACGCCCTTTCGCGAAAGTTTGAGGTCACAACAAATGACCACCCTCCAGATACCATCCTACCTTCACAAGTGGTGGTCAACGCGGTCGAGATGGACATCGAGCGAGAGGTCCAACAGGTCCAGGGGGACTCTGGCGATTCCAGTGACTGTCCTGACCACAGACTTTTTGTGCCAGAGGCTATGCGCTCTCAGGTTCTCTGTTGGGGACATTCTTCCCAACTCTCCTGTCACCCAGGCAGAGGGCGCACTCTCCATTTCATTCGTCGCAAGTTCTGGTGGCCACGTATGAATAAGGACATCCTGAACTTTGTATCCACCTGTTCTACCTGTGTGCAAGCTAAAGTCATGAATCAACCACCACAGGGACTTCTCCAGCCACTCCCCATCCCACACCGCCCTTGGTTGCAGATTTCCCTCAACTTCATCACTGGCTTACCTCCCTCCAACCATAATACCACTATCCTCACCATTGTGGACCGTTTCTCTAAAGCTGTGCACTTCATACCGCTCACCAGACTCCCCTCTGCCTCCGAGACTGCATCTCTGCCAGTCCGGCATGTCATCAGAGCCCACGGCATTCCCTCCGATATTGTTCCGGACAGAGGTCCTCAGTTCTCTGCCCGCTTCTGGAAGGCTTTTTGCAAGCTGCTTGGGACACCCACCAGCCTCAGTTCAGGTTTCCATGCCCAAACTAATGGCCAAGCGGAATGGGCCAACCAAAGTATTGAGACTGTCCTCAGGTGCCTGTGTTCGCACTGTCCGTCCAGCTGGAGCCAGCAACTACCATGGGCGGAGTACGCCATCAACAGTCATACCTCCTCCTCTTCACAATTATAACCCTTCGAATGCTGTATGGGGTATCAACCACCCATCTTCCCCAGCCAGGAGGAGGAGGTGGGAGTTCCATCAGCCGCCGTCTTCATCCATCGATGCAAGCGCACCTGGAGGATTACATGTACCAACCTGCTCAAGGCAGCGGCCCGAACCAAACTACTGGCGGATCGCATACTCCGGCCCCTGTTTACAGGATTGGACAATGGGTCTGGCTCTCCACCAAGGACATTCCTATTTGCAAGGGCACTCATAAGTTGGCACCCCGGTATATTGGACCTTTTTCCATAGTCAAGATCATCAGTCCCACGGCTGTGCGCCTTCAGCTTCCACCCACCATGAGACATCTTCACCCGACCTTCCACGTCTCTAGAATCAAGCCAGCTGTCAACCATCCCCTGCAGGAGGATCTGGCTCCCCCTCCTCCACCCCGTGTCATTGACGGTGGTGAAACCTTTACTGTCCGATACATCATGGACTGCCGTCGTCGGGGCCGTGGGCTCCAATATCTCATTAACTGGGAGGGCCACGGCCCCGAAGAGAGATCCTGGATTCCAGCCCGCTTTATTATGGACAAATCTTAGATCACTGAGTTTCATAAGAACCATCCTGTGCCATCAGCTAAGAACGCCCAGAGGCGTTCGTAGGTGGGGCGGTACTGTCATAATCTGTATTTTCTGGCTTTGTTATGTTCATCATTTATTATTTCATTTATCATTCATGTGTTTAAGGTTGCACCTCGTCTGCCCCAGTCGCGTCATGTACGTCCTCCATGTGATTTAAGCCATGCACTTCCCTGTCCGCATTCGTGCATCTATTTGGGTATTTCCGTGGGTTTCCGTGGTTTCTGAAATTCTTCCTTCACATCTCGTTTCCTGTATTTCCCGCTCTTCTCGTATTAACATATTAATTAAGACTAATACTTCATGTTACGTGATGTCATTACTAACATAGATTAATATATTCATCCTGAGTACTTTTGTGTATTAATATTCACCTGTCAGGTAATGGCGTGTAAATATCACGTTGTTTTTTTTTTTTTTACTAATACTCTTTGCATTCGATCTAGTCTGTAAACTCCGCCCTCCTGTTTCCTATCCCTGACTCTGCTGATTACTGCGATCTCCTGCACCTGTTTTACCTCAAGCTATCTCCCTATATTATGCACTCAGTCTCCGATCAGGGAGTTGCCTGTTTTTATGTTTAGGATTGGTTTGTCAATTGCGATGCGTTATCATGGTTTGTCTTTCCCTCGTGTGCTTATTAGATTTGATTGTTTAGCAACTCCCTCTTATCCTATTCCCATGCCTAGTTTAGTAATTTCCTTGGGTAAATAATGTCTCAGTTCACTACAGATTTCCGTCAGATCTTCATTCCTTTTTCTACTTTGCCTGTGTTTAGTGCCAGTGTTCTTGTTTTGATTCCTGTGTACAACTATAGCCAGTGTCTGACTGATTACTCTTTTGCCTAGCCCTTTTGTTTTGATTGCTGCATTTATTGATTCTCATGTACGAACATTACCTGCCTGACTACGTCTCTGTGCTACTCCTGGCTTCCTGACCCATTGCCTGAATAAACGACTACGGTTTTGGATTTCCTGACTCGCGTTTGGTTCTTCTGTCAGCCTTGACAAAATTGATCCAATTTCAACAGTGGTCATATCAGCATGTGCCCAATAAACCTACAAATCCATCAGGATTCTAAGGTCACAGGAAATGGAGCTTGACGTGAATTCTGATTCACAGAGTCAAGCTTGCTTAACGTAGAAGAAGCGCTACCTGCTGGAGACTTACCTGAGTGCATTTGACTGTCATCTGAATTTGCTGTCATGTGATTGCTTGACCGATCATATGTTATCTTATTTAAGTTTGCGATCCCGAGCAGGTGTGCCTTGGCGCGCTAGTTCAAAAACCCTCCTCCACCCCAGGCCCTCCTGTCTTTTATTGTGTGCATTGATTGTGTTCTCTCGTGAAAAAATTACCATTCAGCGTCACTTTCTTTTGAGGTCACTGTTGCTATAGGCTCTGTTCTGTTTTGGGGGGTTAGTTGCAGCTCCCTGCCTTCGGTTCCACGCTGGATGGGCAGGGATCTTTCAGAACAGAGCCATGTTGCCAAACCTGATGAATGCTTGTATTCCTGTGTATTTTCAATAAATTTTCTCTTTGACAAAGTGTTCTAACAGAACTGCATTTTTTTTTCTTGTTCTTGTTGACACAGAAATAGAGCTTTGGCTGTATTTAGTCACGACAGAGACACTGGACACACAGAGGCTGTGTGTGTGTGTGTGTGTGTGTTTGTTTCTCCGCTGAGGAATTAAAAGCAATTTTTTACATTGTAAGAAATCTTCTCTGGTCCAGGGCTCAACAATCTGAACGTCTTTCACTGCAGTAACAGAGAGAGAGAAGAACAGAGAGAGTGATGAGGATGGAGGACAGGATTCACACAGAGACAAACTTCAGGTATTAACTATTTACAGGGAAATTGACTATTTATATTCTCCAATGCACATGATCAAAAGTTAAGGATGGCACATAAGCTGAAAATCATAATGTGACTAAGTTTTTAAACACCTGCATCAGTAATTTTGGCCAGTTCCCCCTTGCAGACGTCCTCCAATCGCTCCTCCAGTTCAGAGACAGATTTCCTCACAGCCTCAAAAGAGTTGTGTGGACTGATAGTGATGCTGGGTAAGTGTCCAGGTCCAGGAGGGGCACAGAGAGACTGACAGCTCTGCAGAGATATGGACTGTGATCAGTCTCAAATCAGATTCCTGTGCACAACCCCATTTCTAAAAAAGTTGGCACATCATGGAAACTATATTGAATATACTGCTACCGCACATAATTTCATGTTCTAACATTGATTAAATTATTTATTGAAAATATGCACTATGCACTAAAGTTGGTACTGTCAACTGTTCATAGTGGAAACATCAAAGTCTTAATCACACACATTAAGAGTTTGGGCTCTGAAGAAACTAGTTGGTCAGGTGTAGGAAGTGTAGGAATTTCCCCCCATTCCTCTATTATGTAGGTTTTCAGCTGAACGACTGCACGGGGCTTTTGTCACATGCAGTATAATCTGCTTCATAATTCAACATACAGTCTCTTTTGGAGACAGAGCTGGATTACAGTCGAGCCAATCTTGCACCTGCACTCTTTGCTCTTGTAGCCAGGCACTTGTAATCCATGCAGAGTATTTGGTGTTGTCTTGTTGGAAAATACAGAGACATCCTTAAGAAGAGACATCTAGATAGCAGCATATGTTGCTCAGAGATTCATGCACACAGTGTCTTCCTGCATTAAAGGTGTCCTCGAGCACATGCAAGTCACCCATATCATGAGCACTGACAAGTCTCCATACCATAATAATTGTAGGCATTTAGACCCTACAGTGGAAACACCTAGGCTTGTCTTCTCCATCTTTGGTGTGAAGCAAGTAATGGCTTTTTTTTTTTTTCAAAAACCGCTTGAAATGTTGACTCTGCCAATCATTAACAAACTTCCACCATACCACTGTTCATCACAGAGATGACACAGAGACCAGAAAAGTGCCATCGATTTCCGACAGAGATGATATATGGCTTCAGCTTTGCAAAGAAAAGTTTTAACTTCCATCTGTGCATGTAAAAGTAAATGGTCTTGAAGTTTACCGAAGTAACTCCAAGTCCATGTCCAGTCCAGTCGCAGAGTAACGCCTGAGGCATCGGAGATCGTGTGCATTCAGAACTGATTTTTAGTCTTGCCCTTCAGGCAACAAAATTCAACTGTATTCCTTCAAGCTTTTACTTGCGACCCCAATTCCAAAAAAGCTGAGATGCTGTGTAAAATGTAAATAAAAACAGAATGCAATGATCTGCAAATCTCATAAACTGACATTTTATTCACAATAAAACATAAATAGCATATCAGATGTTGAAAGTGAGACATTTTACCATTTCATGAAAAATATTACCTCATTGATGGCAGCAACATATCTCTAAAGTTTTTACGATTGTTTAGAATCAAATTTTCTTTTAACACCAGTCTGTAAACGTCTGGGAAGTGAGGAGACCAGTTGCTGAAGTTTTGGAAGAGGAATATTTTCCCTCTCTTGTCAGGATGTAGGATTCAAGCTGCTCAACAGTCCTGAGTCTTTGTCACCAGATTTTTTGTTTCATGGTGTGTCAAATATTTTCTATTAATCAACAGTCAGAATTGAAGGTAGGCCAGTCATTGACATTGTCAATGACATTTCAGCATTGAATAATACCTTTCCAGATGTGTAAGCTTCCCATGCCATAGGCACTAATGCAACCCAATACCATTTGAGATGAAGGCTTTTGAACTGTGCGCTGATAACAAGCTAGATGGTCTCTCTCCTCTTTAAACCGCACAACATGTTAATTCCATCAACATAATTAAATCTCTGCTCATTTATCAATTTATTGTCATAAATACATATGCAACTTAAATTTATCTCCTGGAACATCTGAGAGATTAGTTCACAGGCTAAAATAAACATTTTTAATCATATCAGCAAGTTGCAGGCAGACATTTGTTTATCGCAAGAATCCCATCTTACTGAGTCAGACTGTCAGAAATTAATGCATCCATAATATAGTCAAGTATTCTCATCAACTTTTAAATCAAACGTAAGTGGTGTATCAATTCTAATTAACAGAAAAATACCATTAATGCATGACAGCACCATCACTGACCCTGAAGGACAATACCTCATCATCAGTGCCTCAATCAACAGCTTTAACATCACAATTGCAAACATGCGTATATGACCCCAATGCAGATGATCCTAATTTCTTTCACACTTTTTTTCCTCACTAAATAACTTCACAAACTCAGCAATAATTATTTGAGGTGACTTAAACTCTGTCATCCCATCTTGAATAAATCAAGAACCACTGCTAATCCCAGAAACGCACTTCACCAAAATCCTAAAGCAGTACAGTACAGCAGTACTTTGGTCATGGCGATAGCTCGCTTTTAAAAAAAAAAATTTAATTGGGAATATACTTTTTTTTTCTAGGTCATAGATCATACTTTTTTTCTCATCACTCACTCATTTATGTCCAATATGTCTGACTGCATCCACCCCATCACAATTAGTGAGTATGCACCAGTGTCCCTCTGTCTTAACAATGTACAAATCAAACAACCCATAACAAAATGGTGTTTCAATTTATCATTGCTTAAAGATGCTGATTTCAACACTTTCTTCACAAAAGAGTGAGCATCCTTCATGGAAATAAACAATTGTCCAGAAGGTTCACTTTGGGAATCATCATTACTTCATCATCATTACTTTGGGAAACCGCTAAGGCTGTTATACAAGGAAAAATAATATACTCATCCCAAAAAAAGAACATGAGATGGAAAAGAATCTAGAACAAAAGAACTCAATGACCAGTATGCTAAGACCCCGACAGAACAAATCCTAAAAGAAATTGCAGCAACTTTGCAAAGACGCAAACACAATAACAAATCTGGTAAATATTTGGTGAACCAACTCAAAGAAAACCAAAACAAACCTATTATTTGCTGTCATTAAGAACTCAGCAGGGGAAACCATCTATACATCTTTATACATCAAAAAAATCATTACCACATTTCAGGAATTTTATGCTAAATTATACACCTCAAACAATGAACCACAGTAATCCGATATCCACTCCTTTCTTTACAGAATAGACCTGCCTCAGCTTAACAAGGAAGTATCAAATTAAATAAATGCAGCTGTAGCACTGGACGAACTCCATAAAGCATTAGAAAAAATGCGGAATAATGAAGCTCCAGGACCTGATGGCCTCCCTGCTGAGTTTTACAAGCACTTCTGGAACACAATCTCACCACTTCTTTTCAGAATGACTGTAGATATCAAGAAAAATTAAAAAATTCTGCCAAATCTGAATATAGCTTTCCTCTTGGTAATACTGAAGCCTGACAATGACCCAACCTTATGTTCCAGCCACCGTCCAATGTCACTCATTAACACAGATCACAAAATTATCAGGTAGGCGCTAGTCAATCGAATCGAGAAAGTAATCCCATCCCTTATCCAGACATATTAAAACAGTTTTATCAAGAGACTCATCCAGCAAAATGTGCAGACTGTTAGACTTAATTACTATATCAAAACTAAACCAACTCAATAATTGCTCCATTAGATGCAGAAAAGGCTTTAAAGCGGGTAAACTGGAAATTTTTATTTGAAGTACTCCTTAGATTTGGCTTCAGGGAATCGTTTATTCACTGAATAATATTCATTACAGTGAGGTGGTATTCCTGCTGGGCCTTAGGCCTGTCGCACCTCCAACGGTGCCTGGGGTGGCCTGTGCATGGCAGGGGCGTCCTCTTCCCTGAGGTAGGCCTAAACCTGACCACATACCTAAAGGTTTTGCAGCAGGGTCTTCAGCTAGGGACCACCACTCATTGATGTTTCGCCCCTTAGCTCAGAACATCTCCTGGTGGCGGGGCAGTGAACAGGGACGTCTCCCTGACACCTCCTGCAGCAAAACCTACTTTGATTTTGGCCCCCAAGACTTCTCTTGTCGTTTTAGCCAGAGCCAGTGGCTTGCTTTTTCATCTTCCTTGGAGAGCTCTTTGGTGGATCTGCTCAATGTGGCTCCACGTAGTCCCAAGTCCTTGAGCAGGCGTGATGTTGATCTGCCCACAAAGCCTCTGGCTCCCATCTCCACCGGGTACACCTTCACACTCCATCCACTTTCTCTGCACTCGGTGACCAGGTCCGCATACTTGGCCTTTTTTCTCTGGTGGGCTGCTTCCAGTCCCTCCTCCCATGGCACTGTCAGCTCGATCAGTGTTGCTGTCTTCACCACTGCAGACCACAGCACCACGTCTGGTCTCAAGGTGGTGCTATACATCTCCTGTGGGAAATAGAGCTGCCTACCCCGGTCCACCTCCATCTTCCACGCCGCCCCGGTGTTAAAAAATTGGCAGGTGGTCTCTTGCTAGTTTGTGCCAAGGATTCTCCCTCCTTGAGAAAGTGGATCCTGCATCGGCCTCCTGATGGACTCCGCCTATTTTCCTCCTGCCGACTTTTCTCCAGCAACTCTACCAGCTTCTTCAGCACCTGGTCATACTGCCATCTGAACCGACCCTGTTTCAGTGCTGTTTTGCAGCCCGATAGGACATGCTGGAGTGAGGCATTTGTGGTCTCGCAGAGGTTGCAGGAATGCTCTGTTCCAAGCCATTGATGGAGGTTTTGAGGGCTCGGGAGGGTGTCATATGTTACCCTAATAAATGCCCACTCTCTCCATCACTATTCGCCCTGTTTATTCAGCCCCTAGCTGCTGCAATACCTCCAAGCATCAGCATAACAGGAATTTAAACCTCCTCCATTCACCACAAAATCAGCCTTTACGCAGATGATATATTGCTTTACCTTCAAAACCCATCAAAGTCCCTCCCAAAGGCTGTCAAGCTCGCCAGTTCATTTCTATGAATATGCTATAAACTGGACAAAATCAAAAATCTTATCATTATAAGGGGATGACTAGCACCCTGCAGCTCAAAATTCACCGCTCACGTCCTCTGGCATAAATATTTCCACTAAGCTCTCAGAGTTGTTCCACCTTAACTTCATCCCATTAACAGAATCAATAGAAGATGACCTAAACCGCTGGATAAACTTACCACTTACCCTAATCGGCAAGATTGTAACAGTTAAAATGCTACTACCTAAAATTAATTACCTGTTCAAAATGATTCCAACATGCCCTTCCACTAAATGCTTTAACTCACTAAATTCCATTATCAATAAACTTTACTGGAAAACAAAACAACCCGGATAAAACTTTCAACTTTGCAAAAATGTAAAAATCAAGGAGGACTAGAGGCACCCAATTTCCGTTATTACTATTTGGAAAACCAATTACAGTATAGCACAAACTGGATTCACCCCAACCAATTAAACAACTCATGGATAGAAATAGAAGAGTCAGTTTGAAAACAAATTTCAATCTCTGACCAACCATTTCAATCATCTTCTCTAAAACATCACAACTGTTTCAAAAATGCTGTAATCTCAGCGACTCGGACAGCTTGGTGAAAACTGAACAAAATCTTCAATTTCACGATGACACCATGTAAATATACACCAATATGGCACAACCCCGAGTTCTCTTGAAAGAAAACACCCATTTGCTTTAATCTCTGGAAAGAAAACGGCATAACTCATCTCCATCATCTTTCATAATGACTCTTTCATCACATTTCAAGACTTGAACCATAAGTACAACGTATAATATTGGGAACAAAAAATATCTTCAAAACCTACAATGACAATCTATCCTGAAATCAAAAATCAAAATGAAGGACAATAAATTAAAACCTCCCCCAATACAAGTAGAAATAAAAAAATAGCTAATCCCAAGAAAACTCTTTCTAAAGTCATACAAATTAATATTAAATTCAGATTTGACAATGTCCCTTCCCATGCAAGCCTGGGAAAAAGACCTATCACTATCCCCTGACTTAAGCTTAAAATCATCCCTGGAGGAAAGGAGACACGCACACGGGCAGACGAGACCACGTGTGTGGGGAGAACTCAGAAGCCATCCCCCCCGACCACCTAGATTGGCTACTTACACAGAGACCCAGTCCCCAAAAGTTTTACTGTTATTTGGCCTGGCTCTGGATCGAACTGATCAGCCATTTGTTCAGATTCTACAAAGGTAGTTCACAGAACATGCGGCACACAGCACGATGTATAAAATGGGATTTGTAGATTAAGACACAAGCTCATATTGCACAAATAACCCCTCAGATAATTATTTCCACTTCACTTGGCTCTGACAACCAACCCATCGTTTTTGGAAACAAGTCATGGACAGAATTTCACATATTATGGGCTGTAGAGTCCCATCTGTTTGCGTGCTGGTACACCTCTCTGAAATCAACCCACTGATCCAGAATGTCAAATCCATACTCAGTGCTCTAGCTATTGCCAAGACGACTGTTCTTCCTGACAGGAAAACAAGAAAAAACATTAACATAAATCAATGGTTATGTCAATTGAAAGAACACATGATGAGTCCACTTGCAAAGCCTTCTAAGTCAAGTTGGTCCATTTTTTTTTAGAAAAATCTGATTTTTTTGGTAGGCATAGAAATTACCTTCCATAGGTATCAGTTTTCACTATACGGAAATTATGATGCTTGCAGATATAATCCATGAGCTAATTCATTATTTTTTTTTCAAGAAATGACATTGATTTTGCAACACAAGTTTTGACTGAGTAGGTCTTGAAAGTGGAGTGGAGATTCAGCAGATTTTGAAAGAGTTTAAAAGAGACCTATTTTGCTATATTTCCAAGATTATATTTTGATCTTGGACTCCCCTAGAGTACTCCTGATCATTCAAAGTCCAAAACAGGGTCTTTATTTAGCTCATACTGCCATCCTCAAAAAAACCCATTAGTAGTCCATTGTAGTCTCTGCCTGAAACGCCTCATTGGGGTGGCTCTTCCGCTATGGCCCCCACTCCCCATGTGCCCAGTGTCTTCTGACTGGCCAGCTCTGTGGAGTGCAGAGTTGGGCGGGACAAGGCTGCAGAATGCAGTTTTCTGGGTCCGCCTCCCCAGAGTGAAATGTGAGACACCTCTGCCATCTGATAATGGAAATTTTGCAATCTAACGCAGTACATGTGTACAGATCTAATGAAATGAACTTGTTCTTTTGAACGCAGGGGCAAAAGTGGACGACGCAGTGCGAAAGTCTGGCAGCT
The DNA here is from genome assembly GCA_029721435.1 of Gymnothorax reevesii. NCBI lineage: Eukaryota > Metazoa > Chordata > Actinopteri > Anguilliformes > Muraenidae > Gymnothorax > Gymnothorax reevesii. The sequence goes on from CM056575.1 coordinate 144,142,020, forward strand.
CAAGCATGAATTTACTATTTATCTACAGCAACAGTGGTGAGTACAATGGTTTTTCTACTCTATAGCTAGGATGCAGGGAAAGCTAGAATCCACTCCATATAGAAGCATTTGTAGAACGGGTCGACATGCCTAAGTGAAGACCGGAGACTGTAGAAATCTGGTGGGTCTGAGTTAAGAGGGAAAGATGGACATTCAGGAGCAGCTAAAAGTGGACCAACGGCTTAGTGTGTGTTATAAGGACCTGCTGGTTTGTGTGCATAACTGTAGTGTGTCGTTATGGAGGAGTAAGGAACAGATTCTGCGCTGGTATATGACGAAGGGGCGAAAGCTCCAGGCTAAACGGCCTTTTCGGAAATTGCCACTGGTAATGGTTTACTTATTGCGTTGGAATAATCTTTTCCTCACGGAAAATGGGCGCATTAAGGATAGTGCGCGAGAGCTAGGGAGAGCTCCGGTTTTGTCATGAACATAATACAGGTTTTACAGACTGTAATTTCCGTTTGCGTGAACCGTTGCTCATGTGGAGCTAGCGAATCAATCACCTCCACAGGAAAGAATTTAATATTCAATCAATGGCAATGCAGAGAAATCGTTTGTTATTCCGGACACGTTATAGCCTGTGTGCTTCCCTATTGCTTTCACCGGTAGTATCTGAGACCTTGCCCAGACATTGGAGACGTTGGCCCTGGTCATGGATAAGTAAAGCAATCGTTTCACCCAAAAGCGCACACCAAGCTTTGCAAAACCTACGTCTGGTCTAACTGCACCTCTCCAGCTAGCTTCAACTGTAGTGGCTACAATCAGGCAATGTTATGATGAAACTGCCACATTGATGCTTACTGAGGTAACACAAGCATACCGATCAGAATTACTGCATATAAGTTAACAAGTGTAAGCACCGTTAGGCCAAGGAGGGTCCTAGCTGAGGCGGAAGGTCTCAGCGTGTTTGCCTTAACAGCCAGGAAAAAAAAAAAAGCCTAGCGGTCTCCATTATAATAATGGGGTTTAACTGAGTATCCTCGAGGCCAACCAAAATAACACTCATCACAACGTGGAAAATCCACCTTGTAACACAGATGCCAAGTGTGTTGAGCAGGCACATGATTACAGACTACATTACTCAATCAGCAGACAGGCTCCGGACTGGAAGGAAAATGTTAGTCAGAATCAGACTCCCACAACCGGATGCAAATATTAATTTATTTCGCCAGGAAGGTACAGTTAAATCACAAAACCAATTACATCGTTTCAGAAGGATAACAAGAAGAAGTCATCTCATACCTGGCGCAGCTCAAAACTACACATATACACAATGTATACGAGGGAAGGATGAATACAAGCTTCCATAGCAATATCATGTCAAATTGCCCAAGATCTTCCATGACTAGATTAAAGCTAACCTCGGCATAGAGATGCGCTGGGAGGAGTTGAATGCAATGTTCCAGTGTAATACCAGCTACACACATATAGATGCACGTGTGGGGAGGCGATCCCCCATAACTCCTATTGGCTTCATACAGGGCCCTCCAAAATTATTGGCACCCCTGGTTAAGATGTGTTCTTTAGCTTCTAATAAATTCAGTTTTTTTCTAAATAATATAGGACCACAATGAAAAAAATAGGAAAATCCAACCTTTAATTCAAGAGCATTTATTCAGTGGGAAAAAAATCCCACATTAAGAAATAATTCTTTTACATCAAATCATGTGTGCCACAATTATTAGCACCCCTGATGTTAATACTTTGTACAACCCCCTTTTGCCAACAAAACAGCACCTAATATTCTCCTATAATGTTTCACAAGATGGGAGAATACAGAAAGAGGGATCTTCAACCATTCCTCTTTGCACAATCTCTCTAAATCTTCCAGCGACCTAGGTCCTCCCCTCTGCACTCTCTTCTTCAGCTCACTCCACAGGTTTTCAATGGGGTTGAGATCTGGGGAATGAGATGGCCATGGGAGGAGCTTGATTCTGTGTCTGGTGAACCATTTCTATGTAGATTTGGCCACATGTTTAGGGTCATTATCTTGCTGAAAGACCCAGTGACGACCCATCTTCAGCTTTCAGGCAGAGGCCACCAGATTTTGATTTAAAATGTCCTGGTATTTCAAAGCATTCATGATGCCATGCACCCTAACAAGGTTCCCAGGGCCTCTGGAAGAGAAACGGGCCCACAGCATCACCAATCCTCCCGCATACTTCACAGTGGGCATGAGGTGCTTTTCTGTATAGTCATCTTTTGTGTTCCACCAGACCCACTTAGAGTGTTTGTAGCCAGAAAGCTCTATCTTGGTCTCATCTGACCAAAGCACGGAGTCCCAGCTAAAGTCCCAGTACCGCTTAGCGAACTCCAGACGTTTGCGTCTATGTGATTGTGAGTGAGAAAAGGTTTTTTCCATGCATGCCTCCCAAACAGCTTGTTGGCAAGTAGATAGCGCCTGATGGTTGTTTTGCAGACTTTGTGACCCCAAGATGCTACCATTTGTTGCAATTCTTTGACAGTGAGCTTTGGAGAACTTTTTATTTCTCTTACCATCCTCCTCACTGTGCGTGGTGGCAAAATAACCTTGCGTCCTCGTCCAGGCTTGTTTACCACTGTTCCAGTTGTTTTAAACTTCTTAATGATTCCTCTGACAGTAGATATGGGCAGGTGCAGGCGAGTGGCTATTTTCTTGTAGCCACTGCCTGACTTGTGAAGGTCGACACACATCTGCCTTACTTGAATGGTGTGTTCCTTTGTCTTTCCCATGTTGAAGAGTGGATAAGAGAAATGGCCTCTGTGTCACGTCATATTTATACCCCAGGGAAACAGGAAGTGATGAATTACTATTTAAATATTCTAGAAACTCTGATCAACTTTGTAAACTACTGTAGAAATGACTGAAATACTTCAATTACATTTATTTCCTAGGAATTGTTAGGGGTGCCAATAATTGTGGAACAGGTGATTTTATGAAAAATAATGATTTCTTAGTTGGGGATTTTTTTTCTCTTTTAAAATTCACTTGAGTTGAAGGTTACATTTTTCTATAATTTTCAGAGTGAAAGTATGCTTCTGCAATAAAAATTGAATTTATTTTAAGGCTTTTAACACATCTTAACCAGGGGTGCCAATAATTATGGAGGGCGCTGTACGGCATGGAGATGCATGCATGGGAAACCGGGTGCGGTCTTCCCTGAATCCTTTGTTTCTCTCCCTTTTAAGCCCAAACTCCAGAAGCACTTCCTACAGCAGGGTCATAAATCATTTTTGGTAATCAGGAAGGCAACCCCTCCTCAGAGGGGGTTTGGGAGGGGGCATTACCAGGAGAAGCAGAAGTAGATTTCTTTTCATACTTATTGAATGAGGGTTCAGTATAATTTTAATCCCTTCGAAATATGCATCATGCGATTTTGGAATCTTAGTGGAATAAAATGGTGCCAAACACAATATGCTTGCAATGCAGTTTGCCATGAACTGCCAGTTACAGTCCAGAATTACAAAGATCCTTGGTATCAATGTTACCAGTCAGCTTATGTCATATAACAAAAATACACATTGGATTTGCAACATTACGGGAGGTAATGTGAATTATTTTGCAGGTGTAGTCTCTGAAAAGTCTAGTTTATGACACTGCGGCATTCTCTCTGCCCAAGTTGTCTCAGTCATTTTCGGGTGGCTTGCAAGACGTTCAACGCTGACCTTTTCCCCAGAAACTGTCCATTAACCCCGAGGCAGAGGGCTGCTCCAGCTGTCGTGACCTAAGTTGAGCAGAACAAGTGACGCCATACAGACCCGAATTCCATTTGCTCTCAGATACTCTGCATCTGCCAGGTGCCGGGGCCCTTAAGACAATAGGAGTACTTTGCCAGTCCTGTGTCTGTTAGAAAGGGGCTGTGTTTAGTTCTCTTTACATTGCAGCGCGGCTTACACCAGCATTTTTAATTAGCCCGACATCACGCAAACTAACATGAAGTAGCTGGTAACCAAGTCGTCATAACGACTGAGACAAACCCTGGCAAGACAGGTTTTATAGACGGCAAGATCCGTTACCATGGACAGTTGTACCAAACATCCAAATTACAAACAAGAATTAAAAGTTAGCTTCAAATGAGTTTAATGTTCACACACGGTCTGTAGAATTTCCCCTGATATCACTCTTGCATATTTAGGACACAAACATTAGCAACAGTAACTTGGTTACGTTAGCTGCTGTGCTCCAGCCACAATCATTGGCTTATACAGGAAAAAGCAACTTACAGCTTCTGTGTTTGTGAGTCACGGACAGTCGCGACCAATACAGGCTTTATCTTCAGATGTTTAATAAAGCCTGCGTTTGAGGCAAGTTGTTAGTGCTATCTATCGCTAGCGGTCCTGCTAGCCACCCGTAACACGTTAGCTTCACTTACATTATTTGCTGTTATACGGTTACTTACAGCTTTTGGCTCCGAGCACTTGATCGATGCAACTGCTTCAGGTTTGAGAAGCAGCTGAAACGCTCAAACACTCAATTGGTACACATATGTATCACACCCAGACGCACAAAAAAGCCTCTTGGACCCATTGTCTAACCCCAACAGGAAGTCAACCATTTTGAATTTTGCGGTCATTTTTGGCTTTTTCCACTTGTTTTATTTTAACAAACTCCTCCAACAGATTTCATCAGATTGACTTCAAAATTAATTTCTGTGAGCTTGACTACCTTGTGATCAAAAGTTATTAAAAGATTGTGCTATCGTTGAAGGGCGCGCCTGCTGCGGAAGGTTTTTTTTTCGAAGGTCTTGCCATAAAATCTGAATTTGCTATAACTTTGGGATAAATGGTCCAATCTGCACAAAACTTCACATGATCGTTAATAGTCCTGCCCTGAACATGTCTATATGACAATATCTCATTATAGTCACATCGCCCCCCGTTGGTAAAAGGAAGTGTCTTTTTTTTCACTTTACCACGTATGGATCCAACCATAGACTTTATGAAAAGATGGATGCAGCACTCTGGTCTGAAAACTGAGGCCAAAGCAGAAATCTCCAAAATTTGCACTCTATTAATAGACTGTAGATGGTGACGTCAGTGGTTGCAGATATCCTATAGAAGTCTATGAGAAAATTACCCTAGTTTCCCACCAGATTTATAATTTAAATAATGATTTTCCACATTACTTAACTGTATCTATCGCAAATTTCAAGTCTCCTTTGATATATCATGATGATCGTTTTTGTAAATTATGGTCTCGAATAGACTAGAATAAAGGATAAAATCAGTATATGCTTAGGGGCATGGCTATCCTCTGTTCCTTGTCTGATACGATAAGATCCACCCCTCGCTTCTCCCTGGATATTCAGTTCATGCTCTCATCCAATAAGACTCATATCCGGTTTCAAAATTGCAAAATGGCGCAATTCAAATTGCCAAAATCGAGGCTTCCTCAATGGTATGCTGAAACCAATGAGTGATTGGTTGCTTAGTCCATCATTTTATACAGTCTATGGATCCAACATAGTTCACCCTACCAACTTTATTCCACGTCAAAGATGTGCAGAATAAGTTGGTAAAGCTACATTATGAACGCTGGGAAGCTACGAGCAATGGCGTCCGTCTGCCAACATGGCGACTATCGATCCCTCACCATCAAATTACGTTCGGCTTTTTCATGGCTTTAACAAACTCTTAACCTCATGAAAACTGATACACATATCAAGAATGGCAAGCACTTTCATATGATAAGGGTGTTGCCCATGGGCAGGGCAAAATGGCTCTATAGCGCCACCCAAAAAAAATTTCAACAAAGCAGCCCTCGCAACTTGGAATACCCCCCTGGTTCATCATCGTTCAAACATCATCGTAGCTAAGAACATGCAGACTAAGGAATAATCTTGATGCTTGAATTAGCACCAACTCCCTATCTAGCCACGATTCGTTCCATCAGATGAAATAAACCAGCTCCAACTGACGCTAATTCGAGCCTCATCTGCAAAGTCGTACTTCGTGCACGTGCCCAGAGAAAAGGAAAAGTCCACACTAGCTGAGAGCTGAAAATGTCACAAAATGACTCAAAGCAGGGAAAGGAACGAGCGGAGGCTGCTCCTCTTCTTCTTTATGTTTTTTTTCAAGGTTCGTATCCCAACATTACGGGGCATTACTGCCACGTAATTCAAAAATATTCTGTCTGGTAACTCTTTTTCAAACTGAACCAATACCACCATGCTGGCTTGCTCCTTCCCGTCTCGATATGCACCGAGCTGCACAAACTCCTTCTATTTCCAAAAAAGAATCAACTTTAATTAATAGAATAAGGGACACCTTTAACATAATGTAACAATTCATAACATAACATGAATGGCGAGAACAGGCCGTTAAGCCCAACTACGCTCACCAGTTTCTTTATACTACTGTGAATATATCCCTTCAGATACTCAATGACTCAGTGGTATCTAGCTTTAAGTCAAGCCTGCTCTTGAAAACCCAAAAAGGTCTCTGCCTCAACAATATGGTCAGGCAAGCTATTCCACATTGAAATTACTCTTTGGGTGAAGAAATATTTCCGAATATCAGTGCTAAATTTACCTTTGGTCAACTTCCATTTGTGACCCTGAGTTCTACTAACAACACTTGGTTGAAAGAATCCTACATTATTCACTTTTTTAATCCCTTTAACATGTTTAAAGACCTCAATCAAATCTCCCCTAAGTCTCCTTTTCCTAAGACTAAAGAGATTAAGGATCTTCAGCCTCTTCTCATAGCTTTCATCTTTTATACCTGGAATTAGCTTAGTGGCTCTTCTATGAACTTTCTCTAGAGCCTCTATATCTTTCTTATAGTATGGTCCCCAGATATTGGTCTAGTGAATGTGTTGTACAAAAGCATCACCTCCTTAGATTTGTACTCAACACTTTTGGCAATGTATCCCAGAATCCGATTGCCTTTTTTAACTGCTGCAGCACAATGGCGAGAGCCTGTGAGGGTTTGGTCAGCAATCGCTCCCAGATCTTTCTCGTGTGCAGCACATTCCAGTTTTAAACCTCCCATGAAGTCATCCTTTACGTCCCCATTTCCATTTTTGACAAATTTCCCGACAAAATGATTGTCACTGTATACACGACTGTTTTCCCATCTATTTCCTGTCACCTTCATCCCTACAACAAATGGCCCTTCATCAGTTTCATTGCTACTTCCTTTATTCTTTCTTTTTACCCCCTTCCACCACATCACTCCCCACTATTTCGAAATTCAAAATTTCAAGCAAAAGGCAACTATGAAACAAAACGCTATACTTTCAAATTGGCGCCTTCCACTCTACCCGCGCAGCCCGTCTCTGCACTCTCCTCAGCGGAGCAAACCCTCTTTTTGGGGGTTTATGAGGATCATCAGGAAATTATCACAAGGAAAGGGAACACTGCTGCCATTAACAGGGCGAGGGAGGTGGCCTGGCAGAATATCGCCTACAAGCCACATGCATAAGTGACACAAAGATTGTTCAATTGGTTGTATTATACAATAAAAATATCCCTCATGAAAGGGACACAATGAATGTAGATAGGCTTCACCAAATTTATTAATTTATTTTTGAAAGTGATACTCCATTTATCAACTGATTGCTGCAAACATTTTAGATAATTTGCTAGCCAATTGGAATTTTATTAATTTTTTAAAAGTTTAATTTTGTCTTGATTGGACGATCTTATTTATTTTTGAATAGGTAATGCTTTTTTCATGAATTGTATTTATGTTTGACATGTTATTGTCATTACATGACAATCGTAAGCGTGTAAATGCATGGCAGAACTGTCTTTTGGGTGCCTGTTCCAGTCTATTGGGCATTCTTTGAACATAGATGAAGCTAATCCTCACTTTAAACCTGCTACAGGGCAGGTGTAGAATCTGACCATTTGGTTGATTTAGCTCAATCCAGAGCCAGCAGTAAAACTTTTATAACCTCGGATGTTTCTGCAGCCTGCCTGTGGGGGGTAGCATCTCTGGCTTTGCTCAGCGAGGGGCCGGAGCTGCGAAGCCCTGCGGGTCCCAAGTCTCCTGTGAAAGTCATTTCACTGTCCCCAAAGTCCTGTTACATTAATCTGTTTAAAATAATCTAAATCTCTGGGAAATTCATAATATGTTTATGTTCAATATCCTGTGAAGAAATCACTTATATACTTATAACCCAATTAAACTATATCATACTCCATTTTAAGGCTTTTCGATGACAACTGCATCATATTAGCACATATTCCTATCATGTTAAGTCTTTTTGTTCTCAGGGGAATCCAAGGAGTTGAATGGAGCATGTTTCATTTCCCTTGAAATTATGGTTCATTCTGTTCGGGAAACTCCTGAAAATTGGTTTGATTTTACGCAGGCAATTACACTAGTCTCCTCTCACTGCTAGGAAGTCTATTACACCCCCAAATGGGGGGGGGGGACCCAGATTCGGCCCTCCCTTCCTCCACCTTGATCGGAGGTGTGGTTTTGGGGGCTTAAAACCAAGAGATTCTAACTATTGTGGCCCGTTTTTTTCAAGATCTCGCGTGCTGAAAGGTGGGTAGTCTTTTAATTAGGGAGAATCACATGCCGCCTCGCTCCGCCCGCCTGGGTCTGAGCATAAGTAACGGATCTAGGTAGGCGGAGAGGGATGGCATCCGAGTTCTTCCCGGGCACGTGGTGCGGCCTCGCTTCGCGTGGTTGGCCTCCATTTTTTCCAGGTACGAGTTTTTTCTCTCTTTCTAAATTGTGTGTAACTGATAATTGGCTTAACGTTGATTTGTTTGATTCAAGTTTGTGCCTACCTGGTGTTATGGCCCCAATTTGTTATTACAATTTACAACACAACAGCTACAGCAACAGCAAGGGATGACAGAAACAGTTTTAAAAACTTGAACACATTTAATCAACAGACAAAGACTAATACTAACCTACAACTAATAACCAAGATTGATTTACAAGAAAAACAGAAATATTTACAGTCCCTTTTTGTTGGGGTGGCTTGGTGATGTCCTGGGTAAGGAAAAAAAAATGCTCAAACACAGGCAAAAATCCACAAAAGAAACTTCACAGGTCTTGAACAGAATGACAGGTCTGGTCGCATGTATCCTTCTTCTTGCAATTTCTCCTACTACTTTACTGTCTCAATTCTTTTCCTTATATACTCTTTTGCAGACCCCACCCACATTTAGACCTCTTATTTTTTATTTTCTGGGACTTTCCCCAGACATGCCCAGGACATGTCTAAACCTAGCTCCAGTCTGGGCTGAATAAAAAAAGGTAAATACTGCCATCTAGTGGCCTATATTCACATTACACCTCCATTCCAAAAGGGAAAAATTTTGACTCATAAAGGCAAAATTTTTCTTTTCAATACAAAATGGTTAAGTGGAGACTTGTCTATATATACATATCATACAATATTCAAATAAACACGTGATATATATATACATATTCAAACACGGGATAAGCAATCAGCAATTACATTGTCTGTACCCTTCAAATGCTTAATTTCCAAGTCAAACTCCTGTAAAATGAAACCCCAATTCAACAATCTCCTATTCTTGTTTTTGATCTTACTCAAAAACATTAACGGATTGTGGTCTGTGTACACAACCACTGGCTTTTGCCCTATACAAACATAAACCTCAAAGTGTTGTAAAGAAAGAACCAGAGCCAACAGCGCCTCCTCTATTGTGGAATAGTTCCTTTGGTGGCGATTGAACTTCCTGGAGAAGTATGCCAAGGGATGCTCAATGTCATCAGAGTCACTTCTCTGTAGGAGCACAGATCCACAAGCATGGTCGCTAGCATCGACTGCGATGGAGAACGGTTTGTTGAAGTCAGGAGATTTGAGCACGGGGAAGTGACACAGCAGAGACTTCAGGCAATCGAAGGCTCTCTGGCATGCATCATCCCAAGTGAACTTTACGACTTTTTTCAGTTGGTTAGTTAGACTGAGAGCAATCTCAGCAAAGTTCTTGCAGAACTTGCGGTAGTACCCGATCATTCCAAGGAAGTGGCGCAAAGCTTTTTTGTTGTCAGGAACGGGAAAGTCCATGATGGCTTGGACTTTAGCATTTATGGGTGCCACCTTACCCTGACCTATGACGTAGCCAAGATAGGTGACAGTAGCACAACCAAAGTCACTCTTGTTCAGGTTAACAGTCAGGTTAGCCTGGGTCAGGCGCTGGAACAACGTCTCTACATCTTTTAGATGTTCTTCCCAGGAGTCACTCCATGTGATCAGGTCATCGATGTATGCACCCGTGTGTGGCAATCCGGCGATTGCAGACTGTATCATCCTTTGGAACGTGGCTGGGGCATTTTTCATTCCAAAGGGTAGGACTTCATACTGGTACAACCCAGATGGTGTGGCGAAAGCAGAGATGCTCTTGGCCCTCTCAGTTAAAGGCACACACCAATAACCCTTCAATAAATCAATCTTGGTCAGAAACTTTGCTTGCCCTACTCTATCAATACAATCATCAATCCTAGGTATTGGAAACACATCAGTTCAAGTTACAGCATTGACTTTGCAATAATCTGCACCGAATCTAGTACTTTCATCAGGTTTTGGAACTAGCACAGAGGGTGAACTCCAATCTGAGTTGGAGGGTCTGATAATATCATGTTCTAACATGTACTCAACCTCTTTCTCAGCAATCTTTCTCTTTTCAGGATTCATCCGGTACGGATGCTGTTTAATTGTTTTGGCATCACCAACATCTACATCATGAGAGGCTATAGAAAATCTCTTTGGAACATCAGGAAACAGATCCTCATATTTCTTGATCAACCTCTCAAACTGATCTCTCTGTGAGGGTTCTAAGTGTTGGAGTTTTACATCAAGATTTTGCAACACTTCAGAATTTGACAATTTCCATGAAAGAACTTCACCTTTAATTCTAGGTTCATCATCTTGAAACTCCCCCTCATTTTCACAAATCTCGGCCATAGGAGAATCTGAAGTGACAACTGCAACCCGAGCATTTCTGTCATGATAAGGCTTCAGCATGTTAATGTGACACAATTGTTTTGGTTTTCTCCTATCTGGAGTCTTCACAATGTAATTGAGATCATTGAGTTTTGTCAGAATTTCATAAGGACCATGAAATCTAGCCTGCAAAGGATTGGACTGCAAGGGAAACAACACAAGGACCTTGTCTCCTGGTTTAAACTCACGGCTTCTAGCCTTATGATCATACCAAGTTTTCATTTTTCCCTGACTTGATTTCAAGTTCTCTTTGGCTAGGTCACAAGCTGCATGCAATCTTTCCTTGAACTTGCTAACATAGTCTAACAGACTGATGTACGGCTCTTCCTCTTGCCATTGTTCACTCAATAATAGCAAAGGTCCTCTCACTTCATGACCAAACACTAGCTCAAATGGACTGAATCCAGTAGACTCCTGCACTGCTTCTCTAGCTGCAAACAACAGCAAATGAACACCTTCATCCCAGTCTTTCTCATGGTCATAACAATAAGTCCTCATCATTGTCTTGAGAGTGGAATGAAACCGCTCTAAGGCACCCTGACTTTCTGGATGATAGGCACTAGAAAGAATCTGCTTTGCACCTAGTTCATGCACAACCTGCTGAAACAATCCTGAAGTGAAATTGCTACCTTGGTCTGACTGAATTTCCCTGGGAAGGCCAAACAACGTGAAGAACTTTATCAAAGCCTTCGAGATTGCAGTTGCCTTGATGTTACGTAGAGGTATGGCTTCAGGGAATTTGGTAGATGCACACATGATTGTCAACAAGTACTGATTTCCAGATCTAGTCTTGGGTAATGGACTAACGCAATCAACAATGACCTTAGAGAAGGGCTCTCCAAATGCTGGGATAGGCTGCAATGGAGCTACAGGTGGGTCTAACTGGTGTTTTCCAACTACTTGACAAGTGTGACAGGTTTTGCAAAAGTTGGAAACGTCTTTCCGAAGCCCAGGCCAAAAGAAGTGTTTCATGATCTTATCAACAGTCTTGTTAACACCAAGATGACCTCCTAAAGGTAAACTATGAGCCATTGTTAAGATCTCATTCCTGTAGACCTTCGGAACAACAATTAGCCTAACCACTGCCCAATCTGCATTGGCAGGGATATCAGGAGGGCGCCACTTCCGCATCAACACACCATCCTTGAGATAATACCCAACTGGAACTGCGTCTATTTCTTTATCAGGAAGGGCTCTCCTCTTTAGTACACAAATTTCAGGATCATTAGTTTTCTCCTCAATCAACCGCTTTCTGGACAGAGACAAGTCTCCAGACACATCAGAATCACCAAACCCATCTGGCTGGCTGAACTATGAACTGATAAAAGTGTCTGATAAGTCCTCAAACGGAGAAACCATAGTAGGCCAATCAGAGTCCTGAGGCAAACCACCTGAGTCATGACTATTCAATGTGCTGGATGGCACCATGACATCTTCTTCTTTAGCCTTCTTGGCCATAGCAAGAGTCACTGTACAGGAAGGATACAGAGATGGGTCTTCATGGCCATCTTCAGTGCTCGGCTGTGAAGTAAGATGAACAGGGGGAACTACTTTGTCCCGAGCCAGGTCATTGCCTAGCAACAGAGAAACACCCTTTATAGGTAGACTTGACATAAGTTCCACCTTTACCTGTCCTGTAACAGTGTTTCCCACACGTTCATTTATTCGTGGCGGCCCGCCACGAATAAATTTTGGCCGCCACGAATACATTTTTCGGCTTTTGACTCAACCTCGCCTCCGGACTGTTTGCTTTGTGAATGTCGCGTGTCGTTACAATTCTGGCGCATTGGGTGGCGGTATGCATTGTAACGCCGCCTTTACATTAATAAGTAGCTGTAGAAGAAGTCGTGGTGGGCCTATAAATTAAGAAGACGCAGAAGAAAAAGTTGAGGTGGAAGAGGCATGGCTCGAACGACGAAAGTAAGACGTGCCGGTATAAAGTGGTCAAATAAGCCCAAAAGTGATCTGAACAAAAAAAGTGGTCTTGGATATATCCATGCGTAACTTTGTGCACTTCAAACTTCAGAAACTCTTTCTGATTGTTTCGTAGCGGGTGCTTCGGTGTAAATCATGTCTACATGACATTTGCGGTTCATTTATTGTAATGGTTTTTGCAGGTGTTCATGTAAAATAAAGTATTTACACATGAAGGAAGCGACGTGTCTCCATATATTGCGCGCTCTCACGCGTTCACGTCTGGAACCAGGATATCTGTGTCGCCGCACTGAAAATCTTTTCTCTTGTTTCCCCTCCTGTTAAATCATGCTGCCACTGCTTGTGCCGCTGGCGCACTTTTTTGTTAAAATGTACACTCAACAAAAATATAAACGCAACACTTTTGTTTTTGCTCCCATTTGTCATGACATGGACTCAAAGATCTAAAATTAATTCCAGATACACAATATTACCATTTCTCTCAAACATTGTTCACAAATCTGTCTAAATGTGTGATAGTGAGCACTTTTGCTTTGCTGAGACAATCCATCCCACCTCACAGGTGTGCCACATCAAGATGCTCATCAGACACCATGATTAGTGCACAGGTGTACCTTAGACTGTGCACAATAAAAGGCCACCCTGAAATGTGCAGTTTTTGCTTTATTGGGGGTCTGGGGACTCAGAACCAGTCAGTATGTGGTGTGACCACCATTTGCCTTATGCAGTGCAACACATCTTCTTCGCATAGAGTTTATCAGATTGTCAATTGTGGCCCGTGGAATGTTGGACCACTCCTCTTCAATGGCTGTGCGAAGTTGCTGGATATTAGTGGGAACTGGTACGCGCTGTCGTATACACTGGAAAACCCCATCCAAAACTGCTCAATGGGTGACATGTCCGGTGAGTATGCTGGCCATGCAAGAACTGGGACATTTTCAGCTTCCAATAATTGTGTACAGATCCTTGCAACATGGGGCCGTGCATTATCTTGCTGAAACATGAGGTGATGTTCATGGATGTATGGCACAACAATGGGCCTCAGGATCTCATCACAGTATCTCTGTGCATTCAAAATGCCATCAATAAAATGCACCTGTGTTCTTCGTCCATAACAGATGCCTGCCCATACCATAACCCCACCACCACCATGGGCCACTCGATCCACAACATTGACATCAGAAAAGCGCTCACCCACACGACGCCACACACGCTGTCTGCCATCTGCCCTGAACAATGTAAACCGAGATTTATCCGTGAAGAGAACACCTCTCCAACGTGCCAGACGCCATCGAATGTGAGCATTTGCCCACTGTTACTGTTACGGCGACGATCTGGAGTCAGGTTAAGACCCCGATGAGGACGACAAGCATGCAGTTGAGCTTCCCTGAGACAGTTTCTGACAGTTTGTGCAGAAATTCTTTGGTTATGCAAACCAATTGTTTCAGCAGCTGTCTGAGTAAATGGTCTCAGACGATCTTGGAGGTGAACCTGCTGGATGTGGTCCTGGGCTGGTGTGGTTACACGTGGTCTGCGGTTGTGAGGCCGGTTGGATGTACTGCCATATTCTCTGAAACGCCTTTGGAGACGGCTTATGGTGGAGAAATGAACATTCAATGCCCGAGCAACAGATCTGGTTGACATTCCTGCTGTCAGCATGCCAATTGCACGCTCCCTCAATGCTTGCGCCATCTGTGGCATTTTGCTGTGAGACAAAACTGCACATTTCAGGGTGGCCTTTCATTGTGGGCAGTCTAAGGTACACCTGTGCACTAATCATGGTGTCTGATGAGCATCTTGATGTGGCACACCTGTGAAGTGGGATGGATTTTCTCAGCAAAACAAAAGTGCTCACAATCACACATTTAGACAGATTTGTGAACAATGTTTGAGAGAAATGGTAATATTGTGTATCTGGAATGAATTTTAGATCTTTGAGTCCATCTCATGACAAATGGGAGCAAAAACAAAAGTGTTGCGTTTATATTTTTGTTGAGTGTATATCTATATATGTAGATCTTCAGGAAAAATTTACTGAATGCTGACTATTTTCATCAATACTTGTACATAATTAATCTATTGTTCCATTCTGTAAATATTTCTATTCAAGTACATTTGTACAGCATTTATATATGTATGTATATAGTAGGGGTGCAACGATTCATCGACATTGTCGACAAAATTCGATAACAAAGTTCGTTGTTGACTAATTTATTCAACTATCATATGTCGTTACATAATTGCAAACGTATTTCACGCACTGGAACTGGACTAAACGTCGTTTCACAGGACCTGGAGATAAAGGAAGCTGCAGAGTGAGCCATCTGACATAATTCGCAACTCTCAGTCACGCCTGCGCAAATGCGACCGGTGGGAGGAGAAAGGAAAGCGACAGGATAATGCGGACCTGGAGCTGCAAATTTATGCACGCAGTTACAATATTCTATCACTAGATGGGACTCCAGGATCATGTATTGAATATTCACAAGCACGCCGAATACTGAATACCGTAAGCCTACTTTTCATTCACTTGAAAATTTATTAAAGAGCACAAGGAGAGAACAAAGAGTGGTTGCTTTTCTTCATTCAATGCATACTATGCAAAAAACTTTGTACTTGTACTTTTGAGACTTAAGTATATTTTTCACAAAATGGTTTTGGTACTTAAGTAAATATAATGTGAGCTACTTTTACTCAAGTAATTTTCTTATAGGTGACTTCAACTTTTACCTAAGTAACTTTCAGTCATGGTACTTCTACTTAGTTGTTTTTTTTTTCCAGTGCTTTATACATCTCTGGGTATACCTGGATTAATATCAGAGACTCTAGACCAAAGAATATTGTTCACAAAATTCAGATTTTTTTTATTGGAGGAAATTTTTTCTTTTTTTTTGCTGCTGCTGCTGCCTGTCCTTGGTGATCAGAGAAAGAATCTTTTTAATTATTTATATTCGCACTTTACCTGACAACAGTTCAGAAACTTGAATTCTCACTTGAATTTTTTTCTATCCTTTGTCCGCAAGTTTTAATCTTTATTGTTTTTGTTAGTTAGCACGTGGCTAAATTGACCTCAAGCTAAATTGAGAAGTTAATTGCTAAATAACCATTGCACTGTATGAGTCAATCTGACTAGTCGATTAATCGTTTCAATAATCGTCAACGAATCGACAATCAAAATAATCGTTACTTGCTGCACTAGTATATAGTGTTTACAATTGCAGCTTTGCATATTCTTGTGTGTATATAGTGTTACATTATAGTTTTGCAGTTCCATTCAAAATGTGGATTTTGACATTGTGGCCCCCCCCCCCCCCCCGGACACCACCACAAATAGATCCTTGATCTGTAGGAAACACTGTGTAACTAAATCTGACTTCAAAAATACAAAACGCAGGGGTACAGATACAGTCCTCCCTTCAATACCTTGTACAAGTATGAAATCCCCAGAAGCGGTCTCACCACGTAACTCCAAGGAGTCCATCAACAAAAGTGACTGAGAAGCTCTGGTATCCCTTAGGATATATATGGGGACTGGAGTAGTATGCTCATTCAGAGCCACAAATCCCTCTGACACAAATGGAAGAAATTCCTTCCTCACAAAGTCAGCAGTATCAGGCTTCTTTGCCCCACAAGGAGCAGGCAATTTAGCAGATCGGTCATCTACTACAGGGGTTTCTAACCTTGTTTTCACAAAGGCATTTGGTTTGGTATCATTTTCTTTTTCTTTCTTAGCTTTTAGGAACCAACAGTTAGTTGTAACATGACCAGATTTCTTGCAATAACTGCAAACTAGACCACTTTTGTCTCTGTCATCTTTTACACTTTGATCAGACCTGTTACTGGATTTCTGAGCACCATCACCAGATTTGTCTTTGTCTTTGGGTGAGGAATCTTGGGTATCACCGTAACCCTTTTTCTGAAATCGGAACCATCTATTGTTACTGCTAGACTGAAATTTGGACTTATGTGTGAGAACAAATTCATCTGCAAATTTGGCAGCTTACTGCAAATTCAGTGCTTGCTTCTCATTAAGGTAGGTCTTAATATCATCCTTAACACAGTTCTTGAATTCTTCAACTAACACCATCTTTTTTAGTGAGTTGAAATCATCCTTGACCTCCATAGAAGTACACCAGCGCTCAAAGCAAACCTTCTTCTCATTAGCAAATTCCACATAAGTCTGATTTTCAGATTTCTTCAGACCTCTGAATTTCTGTCGGTAAGCCTCTGGAACCAACTCATAAGCTCTCAAAATAAACTTTTTGACAACCTCATAATCAGAGGAATCATCTGCAGACCAAGCCGAATAGGCTTGTTGAGCTTTACCCTTGAGGACAGTTTGCAACATCAAAGGCCAGTGTTCCTTTGGCCACTGGAAACTGTTTGCTACCTTTTCAAAACACTGGAAATAGTTGTCAACATCCTTTTCCGAAAATGGAGGCACCAGTTTTACCTCCTGGCTAGCAGAAAATTTATTTTCAGATTCAATTTTAATTTTAAGTAGCTCCATTTGGAGTCTTTCTTCTCTATCAAATTTCTCTAATTCAAAATCTCTCTGTCTCTGTCTCTCTCTTTCTGTTCTTTCCTCTTTCTCTCTCTCAAATTCTCTTTGTTTTTCTCTTTCCTCCCTTTCTTTTTCTAGCATTTTTAATTTAAGTTCCATTTCTATATTTGGATTTTCCACTGGAAACTGTTCCAGATCTCCTGGTGTAAAAACATTTTCATCAATGTAATATTCAACTATCTCTCGAGCCAGTCTTGCTTTTCGCATGGCTGGTTTTACCTCTGTCAGCTCTAAATGTCTGCAAATTTATAGCAGTTCTGTCTTTTTAAAAGACTTCAAAACCTCTACGGTTGGTGATGCCAAGAAATCATCCATTGCTCTCTGTCAATATATATCTAGGAAAATTCACAAAAACAATTTTACAATTTGAAATGCTAGATTTTCAATAAATGACTCTCACAATGGTCTATCCTGGACGAGCCCCCAATTTGTTATGGCCCCAATTTGTTATTACATTTACAACAGCAAGGGATGACAGACACAATTTTAAAACTCAAACACATTTAATTAAACAAAGGTAACTAACTACTAACTAATCTACTGACCAAGATTGATTTACAAGAAAAACAGAAATATTTACAGTGCCTTTGGTGGGTTGCTTGGTGATGTCCTGGGTGAGGAAAAATGCTCTAACACAGGCAAAAATCCACTAAAAGCTTCACAGGTCTTGAACAGAATGACAGGTCTGGTCACATGTATGCTTCTCCTTGCAATTTCTCCTTCTACTTTACTGTCTCAATTTTACTCCTTATAAACTCTTTTGCAGACCCCTCCCACCTTTTAGGCTTTTTAAAATTTTTCTCTGGGACTTGTCCCAGACATGTTTAAAACATGCCCAAACCTATCTCCAGTCTGGGCTTAACAAAAAAAAGGTAAATACTGCCATCTAGTGGCCTCTATTCACATTACAGTTCAGTGTCTTGATTGGCCTGCGTATTCCCCAGATTTAAACCCTATAAAACATCTATAGGATATTCTGTATCGCCGGGTGAGAAGGCGTGATCCAGAACCAGCCACAGTCCAAAAGTTGCGTCAAGCACTCCAGGGGGAATGGGACCGCATCACCAAGGCTGAAATGCGGCATTAGATTGACTCCATGCATCGCAGAATCCAGGCTGTGTGTGACGCCAGAGGAGGCCATACAAGATACTGACTTCGGTGATCCAGAATTGCGCCTTCAACTGATGCAATGAATTGGAAACCAGGAAAAATCTGTTCTTCATTCCTGACTCTAAAACTGTGTCTTTGATTTGAATCTTAATATTTGTTATGTATTGTTCAATTTATCGTAAGAAAATGACATGTGTTGCAATAAATGTGTTTATTGTGTTGCGTTGGAAGTTTTGGTCTAAGTATAAGTAAGTATTATCTATCTATGGTAAGTATAGTAATGACTATTCACTGATTTTCGTTTGCATTACATGCACCTGCATCCAATAGCTGTTAGCCAAGTAGGCCAAGATAGCGAACTAGCTAGCAAAGCTGGCAAACTAACATTAGTTCGCTTGCTAGTCAGAAAGCATTTTGCCAACTTCATTAGTTAGGCCTACATTACATTGTGTTTGACCGTTTCACTATATTTCTGCACACGAAAACCCTAATAAAATTAATATTATCTCAAACTTAAATAAATGGCGTTCGCCTTTCGTGACTGAGATTAGTGTGCAGTAAAACACCCCTATACTCGAACATTAGCAGGTCACAAAGCACCGGGTAGTCTACCGTAGGATTGACACCTGGTATTAACAAATCAAAATATGGGATTTGCTGAATCCATCATAGATTTGTGTTTTCTCCTGTCAGCGACTATTGTACAATATAAAAGCAGGGCATTACTTTGCTACAGAGGATGTGGGGTTGCGGACAAACACTCAAATGCACGTACCAATTGAAAGCGGAGCAGGTAGTCACCCTAACACGCACCCACACAACAGCCCTCTCTCCCTCCCTCCCTTCATTAAAGTCGCTCTTCATTCTGCTGACATAACTCCTAACCGGGCTGGCAATAGCTACTCTGACCTCCTCCTCAATCTGTCCCTGGGTCACGTCTCTCTTTACCTCCTCCTCTAAATCCACCTGAATAGCTACCATTTCTCCACTACACTGTTTTTGCACATTTATGTTGGGTGTGAGTCCGATAGTGACTTCTGCACTTGATGCTGAAGCCGCTGACGGCCCAGAGCCCCCACTGCAGTCGATCATGTAGCAAACATGTTAGATATTTTTGCACATTTCGCTGCATCCACCTGCAGGTTTTTGAGCCAGAGTTTTTCAGCACTCCCCTGGCGCTTCAGTGATTTTTCCGTTTTGTTGGCCAGGAGGGGGGTCTAGCCAGCCTAGTCAACTTTGCAAATACTGTACACTCTAACTCCAGCCGAACTCAAGGTATGAGTGGCGGCCACGGCCAGGGGAGAGGGGCAGGCCAAGAAAGGAGGGCTGAGAGATTTCATTGGGCTAGCCAAAGGTCCTCCTAGAAAAGGGACTAATTGGCCGCTTTTTGTGTTTTAAATAACGGCGCGGTCGATAAAAAATGATTTATAATATACTGTTTTGTTTGAATTATGATCGCCACGGCCAAAAATGTGCGTCGGCCCACCAAGCCCGGTTTCCATGGTTACCGATGTGGGGCTAATCTCAGCCACTTTGATGGAACTGAACTCTCGCTATCATAAGCCAGACTTGGCCATCTAGCCTGATTTTCCTTTAGCCTGCTTGATGGAATACCCCTCTGGTTGCCACTATCCAATTGTTTTGAGTGCACAGCTGTTCCCTTCAGGATCTCCACCACCACCACCCCCAACGTGCACAAGTATGCCAGGGCCCGTTCATCGCTGCTTGCAGTTTTAATTATTATTATTCCCACTTTTCATGCCCTAATTTTGCCCCTTTCCCAGATACAAAAACTCCCCAAACTTTCCACATTTGACTGGCCAGATCAAAATTCTATATTTTTGGCCTTGTGCACATAAGCGTGGCCAAATGGCAAAATAGCGCCACCTACCAATTTTCAAACGCATCCATATATTAATATCCGACCTTACTCATAGCGCGCTCCCCAGTGGTAACAGGAAGCGATTTTTTTTTACTCCATCATGTACTGATCCAAAAAAGTTGACCCCACCAACTTCACTCCACTTCTAAGACATGCAGAGCAAGTTGGTGAAGCTACATTATGAACTCTGGGAAGCTACCTGCAATGGCGTCTGTCTGCTGTTGTGCCGAGTATCGATCCCTCGCCGTCATATTACATTTGGCCACACCTGTTGCTCACCTGTCGCATGCATTCTGATGCGTGAGCCCTATGTTGTTTTTACTGCTGCTCTCCTGAGTTTAGTATTGTGTTTTTACTAGTTTTACTAAACATTTCTATTTTTTACTCTGCCTATGCGAGTGGGTCCATAAACCACTTTTTGGGTTTGTGGTCCCAGTGCCCGCTGGCTTGTTGTCTTCAGCTGCCGGGGGAAAAACCATGACAGAATGCAGCTGCCAGCATGGGACCCAGCCGGGCTGGTTGTGAGGGGAGCAGCAGCAGGTTTTTTATGCAATGGGCTTGTGGGGAGCAGTGTTCCGGGTCCAGCGGAGTTTGTCCTCCCGTGGCGTTCCGGGTCCAGCGGAGTGTGTCCTCCCATGGCGTACCAGGTCCGGAGGAGCTGGTCTCCCGTGGTGTTCCGGGTCCGGCGGAGGTGGTCTCCCCTGGCGTTTCGGGGTTCGGCAGCCTTCTCCTGGCTCGCCAGGAGGTGTGCCTTGAGGGGAGGATACTGTGATGGTTCTGCCCTGCAGTCCCTCCCCCTACTGCTGTCTTCGCCTCCACTTCAACAAGCCACACCTGTTGCTCTTTGAAGAGGAGGTGAAGGGAAGAGCATATAAGAGCTGCGTTGCCAATTTGGCAGTGCAGCTGCATTCTGGTTTCTAGCTCCCGTTTGTGTTTGCTGCTGCTCCCCCGGCTACTTGTTTATTTTAAAATATGTTTATAAAACACTTTATATTTTTGTACCAGCCTGTGCGAGTGGGTCCTTCTCCACCTTTTGGGTACATGGTCCCAGTGCCTGCCGGATTGCTGGGTGCATCTGGCAGGACCAAACCATGACAGGTAAGTAGGCCGACAAGTGACTTTAGATTTAGTCAAGAGTCGATTTTTATAGGCGACAGCTGGGCCATTTGGGGGACATGGTGGCATTCTTTCAAATATATTTAAGTATAGTCAAATATTGCAGCTTTCGTCCATCTCGTCATGTGCTTTTTCAAGTCACTGTCATATCCTGCCTTTATGTCAAATAATGCACTAGTGAGGTAGCTGCACAAAAATGCAAGCTTTCGGATGTTTTAAGTGACCCAATTATCGTGGCAGAGGAGAAAGTTGTGCATGCCCTAGCAACCTGATATGTTATCTGTAACATGGCTGTTGCTATTAAATGCTATTACCGCGTACAGCAGCACTGGAAATAAACTCTGCATTTTCTTGACTGGATGTAGTCAACACACCCGAATGCTTCTCTGGGTACCCAAACATCAAGGTGAGCAGAAAAAGTACTGCTTTAAGTTGATATAGGTTGAACATAGAATTCCTTTCCAACTAATGACCAATTTTGCTCTCGTTTTCTTTCAAGAAATTTGATGTTCGCTTGTGCCTCTATGAAATATTACCTGTGGTATTAACTGCTAACAACGGTATTCGTACAATATTTTTCGCAGTAACCCTGTTAATGACCGCGCTGCTACACACTTGTGTTTATGCACGTGCATGTGACCTGTTTTATGAGTGGTGCCCACTGGAAAATGGGGCTCCCCCCAAAAGCCAATGTGTAAAGTGAAAACATTAATTAATGTCATTGTCCCCACAAAACGAACTGATGCCCATTGTCATGGTTCTGGTTTTTGATCATGTTTTATGTGCTGGTTTTGTGTTCATGATTATTGTCTTTTATTTATTCTTTTTGGTTTTTGTAACATTCTGGTTTTTGGTTCATTCCATGTTTCAGTTCCATTGCACTTGTCTCCCCTGTCTTGTGATCTCGTTGGTTCAGTCCGTCTTCCCTGTCTGCGTGCTCACTGACTTCGGGTGATTTAAAGGAAGTCTGGTGTTTAAAACATTCCTTCATATCTCGTTTTCGCCCTTCACTCTTCTGTTCTGACTACTAACAAGACTAACATTTGTATTATAGTATACTAACACAACTAACCATGTGTATATATAGATTCAATTACTAAATTGCTAATAAGCATTCTAGTTTTAGTTGTAAAGCTGCACCGTTACTAATAGACTAATTCCCTCTTCGCAATCGCCCTGTTGTATTCTCCGCCCCTTTGCTTTCCGCCGTCCTCTCCCGATGTTCAGCGAGAATCTCTCGCACGTGTTTAATTACTTTCCTGCTCCTGTTATCTGTGCACGTTGAACTCCTGGACCGGAGCTGTTTAAATGTCATAGGCTGTCTGTGTGATTCCCGTCCGTATTTCGTGTCTCGCCAGTTTCCGTGGTTAGGGTTTCCCTCATGTGATTCTCTCGATGTAATTAGTCTCATTCCCCGCAGCTGTTCTCTGTATAGCATGTGACCTTTCCTGTGTGTATATTAGGAGTCTTTTCACTCACAGCTCTTGTCAGAATGTTGATCAATATTTCATCGAGCTGAGCTCCTTGTACGCCTTTGATTATTGTTTTTCTTCGACTGGATAGTCCGACCCTGATTCTTGCCATTACCCCTTTTGTACTGTTTTTGCCTTTCTGGATTTTGACCTATTTTTGTATGACCACGAGTACTGTGTTTGGATGCCCTGTGTATGACCATTGGCTTAGCCTATCGACTACGACTTTTTGCATCTCGTTGTTGTACCTCTGCCCATCTGTCTTACTGGTTCTGACCCCCGCCTGTCTAGTCGATACCGTTTTTGGATTTCGTATTGTAGCTTGGCAAGTTCTGTGTTTTTTGGCTTTGACTCGGACTACAATAAAGGCTTACTTTTTTTTTTTTTTTTTTGGATTTACTATCTCTTGCGAGTGGTTCCTGAACGATACCTCACACCTGTGTTTTCAGGGCTCTAAATTTGTTGACCAGGCACACCGCAGGCACGGCGAAGGAGGGGGGGGGAATGCCGCGCCAACAGGGTGTATCAGGCACATTTTGAAATTTTGTGCCCGGTGCAGGTACTCCTCTGTCCTGCCTCCGTCCCTCCTGCCGGTGCAAGTGGCAAAGAGGGAGGAGAGAAGGCGTGAGTGGGTTTAACACAACCGAGTCAAATCTTTACCAATCAAATGAGCTCTTCTCACCTTTAAAAGCGCTGTGGGCGAGGCGCAGTGCAAGTTTCGTTTGACATGGATGAAGTAGGACACAGCAGCAACACCAGACAGCCAAACTTCAGCCAGGAGGAAACTGATGTTCTGTTCCGGGGGTTTCAAGCTCACAGTGGCCGACTATATGGTTAAGCAAACAGACCTCTACGGGCTGATGATGAGAAAGTGGCCGCGGAATTCT
Organism: Gymnothorax reevesii; assembly: GCA_029721435.1. NCBI lineage: Eukaryota > Metazoa > Chordata > Actinopteri > Anguilliformes > Muraenidae > Gymnothorax > Gymnothorax reevesii. The sequence continues at coordinate 144,165,943 of CM056575.1, forward strand.
AGAACCGCGACTGCTGCTTTTTTTAAGGAAGTGCAAATGTGAGGCCATTTCATAATATTGTGCAATTATAAAGAGGGAATCAACAATGTAGTTTTTGAGTGAATGAAATAAAAATTGCCAATAAATACATGTGACTTTATTACGTACTATAATTATGCTGACAAACACGTTATATGAGAGAACAGCAACTTGAGTCAACATTTGCCTAATTGCGAGGCCCTACTGCAACCAGAAGGAATCCGACAAGGGGTGCACTTGACAGCTGTGTAAGCCTATAGACTACCTTTTAGTAGGCTAATACTACACAATAAAAGTAAGACAATCAACTACTTGTTAAAATCTTAAGATTGCAATTGTAGTTGGAACAAAAAGGCAGCAAACAGTGAGGTGCCAGGACCGAGTTTGAGAACCACTGAGCTAGAGGAAGTTTTGAACATATATACTGCAGAGTTGTCACTTGCTAATTAGCTCCGTGAGAAAGAGCATCGGCTCTTGTGCCAGAAATTGAGTTCAAGCCTCAATTGATGTGTAGAACCTGAATGTTTGGTTGATTTTGCTCATAAAAGGTATGTCAAATGTCAAAAATCATATTGTTGGAACACATGCTCATTACACGTGTAAAATCTGAATGTTTGGGTGATCTGGCGCAATTCAGGCCCAGCAGTAAGCCTTTACAACCTGGATGTTCTTGCTGCCTGGCTGTGGGGGTAGAATCCCTTTGTTCTACACAGCAGGAAGCCGAAGCCATTCCATCCAGACTACTCAGTGTTCCTCAGAGTTATATCACAGTCCCCATTGCAGTTAAAGCCCAGTTCCATTAATCTGCTTAAAACAATCTAAATCTCTGTGAAATTCATAAATTTATGTTCAATATCCTATAAAGGAACCACTTATATATTTATAACACAATTGGACTATAATACTCCATTTTAAGCTTTTCCATGACAACTGCATCATTTTAGCACATATTCCTATCATGTTTGGTCTTTTTATTCTCGGGAGAATCCAAGGAGTTGAATGGAACATGTTTCATTTCCCTTAAAATTATGGATAATCCCATTTGGGAAGCTCTTATAGTGGTCAAATCTCGCTCACCTCTCTATGCAAAATAACCTTATCACCTCGATGGGGAAAGCCCACTCTGTTCGGAGGCGTGGATTGGAATCTTTAAAGGTGGGAGATTCTAATCAAAGAATTCTAATCTAATCAAATCTAATCTTCTCTTCGCCTTTGTCAAGATTGTCGTTGAGTTGGGGAAAGTCACATGACGCCTCGCTCTGCGGAGTGAGGTGGCATCTGAATTCTCCCCGGGCCACGTGGGACGGCTTTAGTTCCGCGTGGCCATTCATCTTTTCCAGGTATGAATAAGTATGCATTTTCTTCCTAAATTATGTGTAACTGGTAATTGGCTTAGGGTTGATTTGTTTGATCCAAGTTTGTGCCTACCTGGTAATTAAATTATTGTTATTCCCTTTTCAGCTTGCGTGGTCTCCATGACTCTTAACACTCGTATATTCTTTCTAGCCTTGTTGCGACCGGGACTTAAGGGGAAATTCCTACCAAGACGTGTACGTAACGATACTTCTAAGTTAGATGTGGGATTGCATTCTACCCCTTAAGGGTCTGTGTAATACCGGCCTTGAAGATTTAGCTCTTAAAAGGTGCCCTTTTGGCGAATAATTAAGCCGGCACCCGGTTAAATATTCTTAAGGGGCCCTTGGGTTTACATAAACCAGGGTTCGTGATACATTCACGCTCAGTGCTACTTTGTTTATGCTTCGATGCTGCTATCATGGTATTTTCCTCTAACCAATGGAATTATGGTCGAATTAAGACAGGACAGCTACACTTATTAACCCTGGGGGCGTATTTGCTGAGCAACGATGGTTTCCATTGCCAAGGCTGAAGGCATAGCTGTGTCGAGATTCACGCATGCTGCCCTAAAACTATCAATTCTAATTCTAATTTGGAGTCAGATATTTAACCTCTTAAACTCCAGGGTCTCCCAATTGGGGGACCCTGAGACTCACCGCAGCAAAATACCTACAACGCCGCGCTAATTAAGTAGCAATATAGTCATATTACACATCAAATGAAACAGGAGAGCCTCTGCTACAAGCACATATAAGTCATTTTTACATACACTAAGCACAACTCAAACGCCAAGCATATTAATGTTCAAATATCAAAATCCGAGTAGCGTCAGAAAATCAACCTTCTCACCACATTTCCATGTCTCCCTCTCTGATACTTCATGCCACACAAACAGAGATATACTCTATTCATTTTGGGTATGTCATTTTCAAACAGAAACCTAAAAAAGAGGCTGGGGCTTAAGAGGTTGATGAGGATACAACTAAATTTGGTATTGTAACTGTTTTATGGAGTCAGATTAATCGTAACCGTTGCGTTTCTATGCCCGTCTTTGGAAAGAAAAAAATAATCATTATATTGTGATCCACACCAGCCAGGAAAGTGCTTGAATTAAAGTTGGTCAATAAGAACACGTGAGTCCTTCACCTCACTGCAATGTCCGTCGTCGGTATTGTTTTGTGAGGCCCTACAGATGTAAACTGCACATTAGAGTGCTTCCTTTTTTTCATCTTCCTACACTCTGCTTCTTGTTCAGAATTGCCTAATTTTGCCTAAAATTGTCCGGCCCTGACCATTACCGCGCAGCAGCTATAATTATTATTATTGTTGTTGTCATTATATTATTTTAGTTTTGTAGATTCAAAATCTCTACAAATCTTTTTGTAGATTCAAAGTCTTCGCAATTTTACAGTGAGGAACAGTTTTCTGAAATAGTTCTATAATATTTAGATGCAGTTTTTTGCAGATCAGTGAATCTCTGTCAATCTTTAACTCTGAGAGTCTTTGCCTTTATAAAATGCTTTTTTATACCCAGTCATGTGCCTGACCTGTTGGCAATTCACCAAATTGTTGTTTTTTTTATTAGTACCACTCTGTATTCTATTGTGAATAAAATGTTGGTTTATCTATCTATCTATCTACGGTCGACGCCGGAGCGGCAGGACGAAAATTGGGTCCTATTTCCGATGCAGCTCTCAAGCTCCTTTGGGTCCTCTAGATTGGTGTCGCGCAAGAGAGTGTCTAGAAACGTCCCCGCTGGTTGTCCCCTTAGAGAGATTCCATGCTGTGGGACCCACGTTACTAGTTGGTGCGCTGGGGAAGTCTCGTCCCGGTAAACGTGCCCTGCAAGTCTCAATCCGTTCCTACGAATGATGTTAGAAAGACATTCCGTATCTTTATAGAGCTCCTTGTTAGTAACTTTCTCATGCCATGCAATATTATGCACCTTCCTTGGGTTTATAAGATTTGCTTATCATTGCATTCTGATTTTATTTACAATTTACACAGCATCCAAACTTTTTTGGAGATGGGGTTGTATATTACTCACAATTGAAGGTAAAATGGCAAAAATCTGACTGATTTATCAGTCAAACGTTGTTCTCAAAGTGATGGATTATAAGATGAGTATCTATTGGAAAACTAGTGAGCCTCAACCCATCTTTGCCCTTGAGGTGCTGAACCTTTTTGGAGGTTCCTTTTATACAACAACATCCTGAGCTAACCTGCTTCAAATCACCTATTATTGCACATGTTCCATCGTTATTGGTCCTAAAATTCCCCTGCAACAACTTTAATGGAGTTTGTCCTAGTAATCTCATCTGCAGATTGTATTTTTTATAAGAAACTGAATTCACAAAGTAAAGCATCAAATAATCTGCATCAGTGTTTCTAATGTAACAAAGGGTGAAAGGATTTCTCAAATCACTCTTGTTTGATTTCATTAGTATTTTTCAGTTCAGCATTCAGTATTTTTTCAGCTTTTTTCGTATCGGGGCTTTATTCTGAAGAATAGCCATTTGGCCTTGTGCATACTTGCCATTTAATGCATGTTCTACCTAGATAATATCCTGACATGATTTATTCACGTTTTACCCCTTAAGCCCTACACCCCGGTAGCGGGGGGTGGTGGTTACGCATGATAAATACAGCATGTTTCACGCTGGCTATTGTAAGCTGAATGTGTCCGTGTCATAACGAAACTAGATCTTCCAGTTTCCAAGTATGTTTTCTTCTCAAGCATTGTTTCAAAGATCTCAGTTGCTCAGCATTCGGCTTGCTTACAATGTATTTTCCTCTCTGTGATCAGCTTGTGATGCTGTAAGTAAGACACTGCCGGTAGCCATTTGATTCTCTGGGCTCTGATGTTTCCAACAAGCCCTGCACAAAGCTAGCCTGAGAAATAGCCTTGCGTTCCCATTGAGTCAAACCGAGTCCATGGGCCATTTGCATGTACGTAAATAGCGCGGCAATGTAAACACTTAACAGGTTTATTTGTGGTATTTTCGGTATGATTTTCTGCTAAATATTCAACAGTCGTTTTCCGACAAAATACTGAGAGCACGACAATACAAACAAGGGGTGTGACTTGTTTTCTTAACTCACTCTTTATATTTGCAATTTGACCGGGCTTTAATAGTCAATTGCTACAGCCAAATGGTTTGAGTGCAGGACTGCTATACAGATGACGAGGGTTTGAATCCCTGGTCAGTTGTGTTTTTAAGTAAGACAATAGTAACATCTTTCTTGTATAAATAACTGCTGGGGATTTTGATCTTTCTACTTTTTTCCCATTTTTAAACCTTTCCTTTGTAATAATATTATTATTAATTTGCTTTTTTTTAATAAATCTGTTCCAGTGGAGGCTGTTACAGCTCATAATGTGAAAACGACGCATAATGTGAAAAGGATTTTTGTTAACGCATAATGTAAAAACTTTTGATGCGTAATGTGAAAAATCAGCTCATAATGTTAAAAATGACGCATAATGAAAATTTTTTTTCTAATGCCTAATGTAAAACATTTTGACGCATAATGTAAAAATATTTTTTTAACGCATAATGTAAGAACTTACCAGCGCATAATGTAAAACACAAGGGCGTCCCATCCCGTAGGTTAGAATTCAATCTTCCTTCCAGGACAAATTTCGACCAATGAAATCGCCAGATATTTTGCTCGCTTTGGAGAGCACTGAACGATAGTCAGGTCCTGACAATTTTCTTGGCACTTTTTGCACTCAGTCGACCATTTCTAGGGACAATAATGACCAACAACCTATGACCAGGGATTTATCCAATCAGCAAGGTCCAAGGACCTTGTGCGCACCTGTTGGGATTCTGGATTCGTCTGTCATGTTTAAATTTCTGTGCCTGGCTCAGCCATGTTTAGGATTCTTGTGTTTAAGTGACCACTGCCTGTCTGACCATTCTTAGGATTATGTATTGTGTTTTGGTAGTTTGGATTTCATTGTGTTATTATTTTTCATGTCTTAGATCATTTAGTTTCTATGCCATGTTTTCATTTCCATGCATTGCACTATGTTTACCCTGTCTTGTCTTGTGTAGGTCTTTCCCCACGGTCCCTAGTCTTGCGTGCCACTCATTCGGGTGATTTATTGGTTTCAGGGTTTTCAATCTTTCTTCACTATCTCATATGCTTCCTTCCTCTCTTTTACTATCCACTAACCAATACTAACAGTTTGTTGTTATCACTAGATTACTAACCAATATTAACATTGTATATTTTTACTAACTTTCTAACATGCACTCGGGATTGTATAGCTGCACATACTAATTGACTAACGATCTCTCAGCAGTCGCTCAATTCTAAATTCCGCCTCCTTGCCTATCCCTAATTATCTCTGCTTCAACTTTCTGTGGATTTCCAGTTATACTTTGTGCTTTCCTTTTCTTTTATCTTGGCACTTTAGTACTCCTTAACCGGAGCTGTTTTGTACTTAGGTTTGTCTTGTGATCCCTGTCTGCGTTTTGGCTACAGCCAAATTCATGTAATTAGTGTATTCCTCATGTGTCTCTCCCTGATCATTGTTACCATTGATTGCACCTGTTCTCCCTGGTCATGTGTTTACCCTGGATGTGTATATAAGATGTCTGTTTGGTTCACTCTCTTGTCAGATCGTTCTTCCTATGCCACGTTTTGTTTACGCCTTGATTCTAAGTGATTTATCTTTCTGACTGGACCGCCTGACTACCGAGCTTTGCCAATTCCCTGTATTGTACCGCATTCTTGTGTATCGACCTATTTTTGCCTGACTACGGATTTTGTTTTTGGTGCCCTGGTTACGATTCTGGATTTCGCCCTTTGGATACTGATTTTGGATTGCGGACTTTGTACTGTTGCCAGCTCTGTTGGGGGGGGGTTACCCCCTTCAGAAATAAAGCCTCCTTTTTGCATTCATCTGGTTTTCGCTATTGGTTCATTTCGTAAATCTCAACAGCACCTCAGTCCAGTAATTTGATAAATGATGAGAGTCCAAGTGGCCAGAAAGTATATGAGCATTTAAATCAACACTGGTCGACAAAGTCAAAATATATTCAAATATACCCTATCTGGTGATATTGTCAAATGTCAAAACCAGAGAAGTAATAGAAAATATAGATAGAAATCAAGAAGAGAAATTTCAGCACTCTATCTTATACAGGTAGTTAGTAAAAGAACACTGGTTATTTTCAAATCAAGCCCCCTGGCAGCCATACTGGATGTCAAATCATGCTGAACTTGTGTGACCAATACAATTATAAATGATCACAAAGATGAGCCAAAAATGTATCTTGAAATCCCTCCAAATTTCAGTATTTTCTCTGAGCCGCTAGTATAGGAGCACAGGAACTTGAATCATAGGTTGTATAAGATCATGATCAGGAAGGACATTTCAATCGTTTCAATCGATCGCTTTATTCTTCGTGCTATTTTTCTCAAAAAATTAAACGACAGATTCCAGAATTGCCCGATTGGTTCAAAAGTTTTGCTTTTTCCTCCAGATTTACAACCTACCCCAATACAATGAAGCCAATGAAGTGATTTTTATTTCACTTCGCTATTTCAACACAGTAGCCAATGGTGCTGGACCATTTTCTACAAAACCCAAAACCAGTGAAGTTGGCAATTTGTGTAAATTCTAAATAAAAACAGAATACAATGATTTGCAAATCCTTTTCAACCTATATTCAATTGAATACACTGCAAAGACAAGTTACTTAATGTTCGAACAGGTAAACTTTGTAATTTTTTGCAAATATTAGCTCATTTGGAATTTGATGCCTGCAACATGTTTCAAAAAAGCTGGCACAAGTGGCAAAAAAGACTGACAGTTGAGGAATGCTCATCAAACCCTTATTTGGAACATCCCACTGGTGAACGGGCTAATTGGGAATAGGTGGGTGCCATGATTGGGTATAAAAGCAGCTTCCCTGAAATGCTCAGTCATTCACAAACAAGGATGGGGCGAGGGTCACCACTTAGTGAACAAATGCGTGAGCTGATTGTCGAACAGTTTAAAAACAACATTTCTCAACGAGCTATTGCAAGAAATTTAGGGATTTCATCATCTACGGTCCCAAATATCGTCAAAAGGTTCAGAGAATCTGGAGAAATCACTGCACGTAAGCGACAAGGCTGAAAACCAACATTGAATGCCCGTGACCTTCGATCCTTCAGGCGGCACTGCATCAAGAACCGACATCAGTGTGTAAGGGACATCACCACATGGGCTCAGAAACACTTCAGAAAACCACTGTCAGTAACTACAGTTCGTCGCTACATCTGCAAGTGCAAGTTAAAACTCTACAATGCAAAGCGAAAGCCATTTATCAACAGCACCCAGAAACGCCGCCGGCTTCGCTGTGCCCAAGCTCATCTAAGATGGACTGATGCAAAGTGGAAAAGCGTTCTGTGGTCTGAGGAGTCCACATTTCAAATTGTTTTTGGAAACTGTGGACGTCGTGTACCCCGGACCAAAGAGAGTTATAGGCGCAAAGTTCAAAAGCCAGCATCTCTGATGGTATGGGAGTGTATTAGTGCCCAAGGCATGGGCAACTTACACATATGTGAAGGCACCATTAATGCTGAAAGGTACATACAGGTTTTGGAGCAACAGATGTTGCCATCCAAGCAACGTCCAAGCAACGTCCAAGCAACGTCATGGACGCCCCTGCTTATTTCAGCAAGACAATGCAAAGCCACATTCTGCACGTGTTACAACAGCATGGCTCCGTAGTAAAAGAGTGCGGGTACTAGACTGGCCTGCCTGTAGTCCAGACCTCTCTCCCATTGAAAATGTGTGGCGCATTATGAAGTGTAAAATACGACAACGGAGACCCCGGACTGTTGAACAACTTAAGCTGTACATCAAGCAAGAATGGGAAAGAGTCCCACCTGAAAAGCTTAAAAAATTGGTCTCCTCATTTGCCAAAGGTTTACTGAGTGTTGTTAAAAGGAAAGGCGATGTAGCACAGTGGTAAAAAGGCCCCTTTGCCAACTTTTTTGCAATGTGTTGCTGCCTTTAAATTCTGAGTTAATGATTATTTGAAAAAAAAAAAAAGTTTCTCAGTTTGAACATTAAACATCTTGTCTTTGCAGTGTATTCAATTGAATATAAGTTGAAAAGGATTTGCAAATCATTGTATTCTGTTTTTATCTTCGATTTACATAACGTGCCAACTTCACTGGTTTTGGGTTTTGTAAAAGATAATAAGAAAAACAATTTAATTAAGCATTGTTTTGTGATTGAAAAAGGAATACATCACAAAAGATCCTTTCAAGCTTTATGTTTAAGCCATTCACTTTACGCAGTTCAGGTGTTTACAACAGGGTCACTGTAATACAGGCTGTCCTTACCCCATGCCCTTTTCAGTGCAACATGTGTCCAATATGACATATTGATCAAGAAGAACATTTGTGTGACAGTAATAAGAGTTATGAATATAATATATCTTTTTGGGAAACATAGGATACTAGTCCACCCCCAAACATAATGAATTCAAAGCAGTTTTTGCATCATTTCATAATTTTAGTGAATTCTAACCTACGGGATAGGGTGCCCTGGAAATATTAACATTCAGTGTTTAACATTATGCGTTGATAAGTTCTTACATTATGTGTTAGAAAATATTTTTACATTATGCGTCAAAATGTTTCACATTATGATCACGTTTTTACATTATGACTTGTAACAGAGCCAAACTTCATTTTCTTTGTATGTATTGTGTTTGAATAGGAAATCGTATATACTATGGGACTGGCAGAAATAATAATTTAAAAAATATTTATAAATTCTAAAAATCAAAACCGGGTTATATTTGGGTGGAATGTAGTATGCCTGTAATGACATATAATTGAAATTAGATGAGTTTTACAGTTTAATATCTGAGAAATCTCAAGGTACCTGAATTGCCAATTTGGAGAAGCCACCTTGACATTCCTCTCTAATTTTGTTCTGATGTACTTGATTAGAATATACTTTGGCACAGATAATGGTGAGATTCTGTGCTGTACATTTTTAGAGGATTCAGACTGCAACTCAATAAGTTCACAAGGGATAGAAGTAAAACATTGTTTGGCGCATGAGATCTGTGATTTATACTGCGTTCCATTTTCATTTACTCTGACTCAGTGACATATATAATGATTTTTACACTACGACAGCAATCCTAAATGGTTTTTAGCTATTGGGATACCAAGATTATTCAAATGGAGTAAATAGTTGCACGCATTTCATTTTGGGCTTGCCATTTTCGAAAAAGAGGCTCAGGGCTTAAAGGGTTAAGTTAAACTAAGCTCCATCAAGATATTTCACTAGAGAGAGAGAAATCCAGCTCAAGATGCAAACAGCAGTTTGTTGACAGTTTACTTTGGGGGTAAGGGGGTTGCCAGGATTGTAGCTGTAGAATGAAGATCGTGGGGGGGAAAAAAAATCTTGTGCCTTAAAATCTTCGTGGTATTTGCTTGATTACATGAAATAGCAAAGTGTTCAGTGCAGTGTTTGTAAAATAAGAACAAACCTCACAAATTTTAATTTTGAACACTGTGCAGACAATCTGAGAGCCAATGATGTTACCTGGAGAAAATGGATGTGATCCTCTGTGTGCGAGTTATGTTGTGAATGGCACCGCGTGTTGTTTCAGTGAAAATAATAATCATTTTGAAATGTGATGTCGGCAGCATATTCCAATTAAGCAGGGACACATTCATGTTAACCACTGAGTAACATTACATCTCCTTTCAATAACAGTTGGTAGTCGTTTAGTGATGTTACCTGGAGGAAACTGATGTGATCCTCTGTGTGTGAAAGCTGCTCCAGCTCAGTGTCTCTCCTCCTTAGCTCAGCAATCTCCTGCTCTAGTCGATGGTCGAGTCCTTCAGCCCGACTCACTTCAGCCTTCTCCCGATCTCTGATCAGTTTTTTCACCCCAGAGCACCTTCTCTCAATCAGCTCAGTAAAGATCCTCTCACTGTCCTCCACTGCTGCCTGTGCAGAGAGCTGTTAGGAGACACAGAGAGAGGAGGCTGTACATTTTAACTAGGCCTTTCACTCAGCTCTTACTGGGACCCCACACAGCCTGTTCCCCACAGTGTGTCTCAGTGGGATTGAGCCCCACAGGGCTGGAAAGTGGCCCAACACTGGGCTCCTCACTGGCTGACTGGAGGAGAGCCCTGACTGAGCCCTGAAATGGCTCTTCCAGCAGCAGCTGTTGTCTTCTCCTCTGGTCAGTACCCACCTTGAGTGACTGCACAGCCTGTCTCAGATCCTGCAGCTCCTTCTCTCTCTCCTGGATTCTCTGCTGGAATTTACTCTGTGTCGCCCCCAGCTGCTTCTGTAGATGGAAGAATTTTATGTGCCACATTGCAATGTACATCTTTTCAGCTACTCATTCATATCACTCACTAAATGTAAGACGATGACGTGTTCAGACAACACAATTATGCAGTGACTTGCATTATTACCTCCCGACAAGAAGGTGCAAATCATGGCTGTTGGTTTTTCAGTGTGCAGTTCTCTCTGTCCATATCGGTTTTGTATGGGTGAGCTAGTTTCCTCAAATAGGCTACAGATTTGCATGTAGATGAACCTGAGAATATATGGCGATGTAGCAACAGGTTCAGGTTTACTTTATTTATACCTGAAGGTAAATTGTTGTGCAGTTGAACAAAAATGGGTATGGCATGCAAATCATATTGTGTCATACACCACAGACAACACAAAAAAGCAAGACAAACAGTTAAAATGATTAAAACAGTTAAGGTGCTCCTGTGCAAGTCAAGATGCTAAATTCCTCTCATATCAATTTTTAGCTTGCCGGCCGTAGGCCAGTAACCTATTGTCGTCACTTTGTGTCTGGAGGCGTTGTCCGTTTAAAGCCATATCTCAAAAATTGTTCAATGAATTTTTTTTTTAATTTGGAGATATGATCAAATGGGTCATCAAGTTAATGCCCGAGCAAAAATTCATTTAATTGAATCATTTGTTTAGACTTGGCAGCCATTTTTATGTTGAAAATGGCCATTTATGGCACTTTGGTACAATTTTCCCAAAAACTGTCTGATTAATCTTTTTTATCGCAGCAATGGAATCAGTAATTTGCTTCAACAGTGTAAACGGCGTCTAGATTGAATCACGTCTTCATAGCGCCACCTAGGCAACATGTCTGGACTTAGTCATTTTTCGGGGTGTTTTGTGCTGTAACTCTCTTAATATGGCATTTAGAGCTTAGGTGTGTATGAGGCACCTAGAGGGAATCATGTATGCCAATTAATCTTGGTCGTTCGAATTTGACCTTGAGCCTCAAGGTAAAGGTCAAATGGCAAAAATGTGTTATAACGGCCTTATGTGGCATTTTGAGCTAAGGCACCTATAGGGAATCATGTAAGCCAAACATTCTCGGCAAGTTGAATTTGAAATTGGGCGTCAAGATTCAATGGAAAAAATTGCTATAACTTGCTGAATATGGCAATTAGAGCTCAGGCATGTTTGGGGCATCTATAGGAAACCATGCATGCTGAACATTCTTAGGCAGTCAAGGTCAAGGTTATATGACAAAAATGGCCCATATTTGTTTAATATTGTTTTTAGGGCTTAGGTATATATTGGGCACTAATAGCAAATCACATATGTTGGTTGTTTTCGACATATTGGATTTGACCTTGGAAAACAAGGTCCACGTAATCACAAAATGGCCTAAAAGTCCTTCAATGTTGGCTTTAGATCTTCAGTATGTATTGGATACTAATGACAAAGGTCAAGGTCATGTGACAAATCAATCTATTAATTTCCTCGTCTATAATGTCTTTAGACATTAGTATGTATCAGGCACTAACCTATATAGGGGAGACTGGGGTAATATGAGCCATTTTTCATACTTCGGATCACTACATCAAAGCAATCATAGTTTTGTCAGTAACTATTATATCTGCATATATTTCAGGATGTTGTGCATCCCTTCAAACAAACAGAATGAGAGGAAACATAACTGTTTCAATAATATAGAATGTTCAAAAAAAGTGGTCTCGTGGCACAACTTACCCCGCGAATGGGGTAAGTTGAGCATAGGAGCGAGGTAAATTGAGCCATATCCTTACTCCCTCCCATGGTCCTCCCCACCTCCATCACACCCCTCCCTCACCTTCTCCCTCCCTAAATAACAGTCACTTCTTCACATTCATGTTTATTTTTATTTATTATACTTTTGTACACAATTGACCTATGGCTAAGCCCCACCCTCAAATGCAATGAGCCAATAACAGTGCGTATTCTCTCTCCATATACTTGGACATTCTGAGCCTAAACTTCCATTGAAATGCATTATGGAAACTGAATCGTTCGCTTTTATGGGGTTTTAAAATGTTTCTAAGTTGAAAAAGAATGATCAAACGCTGTGCTTGGGGTAAATTTAACTCCGATACGAGGTTTACCGAGAGGCTGGGCGATGGGGTGTATTTTATACCCTTCCCAAAGCCACATCATAACCGAGAGAAGTCTCTCTTCTGGTTAAAGCTGCCTTCACACCGGACGCGAAACATTCAAAGTCATTGTAAAGACGACAGAGAAAGTTCTGGTTAGAAAAAAATCTAATCGGATTTCATGATGTAGACTTTTTAAAGATTATATTTTTGCTAAATGGCAGAAAAGTGACATAAAAATGTTGCCGTCTGTCACTCATTAAAAATTGCGACTGTTCAGTCGAGTTGCCCGATAATGGTAACTAAAATCCCTTTCCCACTGAGCTGCGTTGGGCCGCAGAAGTGTGTGGATGAAACAGTTCTTCTCTTTCGCAGAGAAGAATTGATTCAAAGAACCATGAATTGATTTGCTGTGGTAGGGGACCATTCGTCATCACCGCTGAAATTTGAGAAAAAATTAAACAGGTTTATTTTTTTCGCGGATGTCCGAGCTGGAACTTTTTAACACCAATATCGTGTAGACAACGTGTTGCTTTTGCAAGAATTCGTGTCGACCTCCGAGGACTGATGCTATTTACTTTTCTCCTGTTAGAGCTATAACTGCTGGCAACCTTCAAGACCCTTGGCACTCTAGTTATGTGATAAAGGGTCTTCAATGTAGGACAGAAATGGTAATTAGACCTTATGCTCTCGAAGCCACACCCAACCTTCACGCACGGCCATAACCCCGAGCAAATACACTGCCCGTCCAAAAAAAAAGTCGTCGTTTGGAAATAAATAAACAAATTCTATAATTGGATCATTACTGTGGTTATTAATATGTGTCAGTTGACAGTAATCATTTTAACCCTGACTGATGAAGCGTGTCGCTACTCATTTCTTAAAAAATCACAGTGGAAGACATCCCCTGATGGTGGAAAAGATGTTACAGTATTTCAGAATGGGCAAGTTATTGGCCTGTATCTAGCAAAGAAAACCGTGAATGACAAAAACAAGTATGAGGAGTCATTTTCACAGACAAATTTGCCACCATAAAGCCCTGACCTTAAGCACATTTAAAGTTATTGGGATGTGCTCAAGAAAGACCACCGAGTGGTTCAACCATTTTGTCGAGATGACAAGATCTCGGCCAAAAATTTTGGCATTTCTGATCGAAAATAAATGTTCTGGCGTTGCATATGGTCATCAAGCAATGACAAGACGAATTTGTACTGTAATCAAAGCTACAGGGGTTCCAACAAAAATATTTGAGTGTGCGACTTTTTTTTTGGACGGGCAGTGTAGCATCTCTTTGGATGAACCAGTTCTCTGATCACTCACTCCAGGCTGCTATTTTCTAATTAAGCACAATGCTGATCTGTGGAGAAGAATTATCTCTTCTGCATTGTTCATATGGTAAGTGACCAAAAATTGTTAGGCTAGCATGCATGGTTATCTCAGTGTATCAGACTTAAGTGGCTAATCTTACAATTATGCCATAGTGTGCTCACAATAAGATCATTGTGGCCTTTCGGTGCCTGAATGAGGCCCTTATCCCCCGCATTTCTCCATTGGAATTTGCCCGTTTTCTCCAAACGACTGTGAAGTACTTTGGATAACTGTCAGCTATAACTGTGATGCATTGATTGTCATTATTTTATTGCATGTAAAATTTCAAAATATACCTCAGATAAACAAAGAAATATAAGTCTTCCTTCTGTTGCTAGAGGTCAGATTTATATCTGCAATTGTGAGGTACAATTCAGGAACCACTCGCGAGAGACAGAAATCCAAAAAAACGTATGCCTTTAATGGGGACCGAGTCAAAGCCAAAAAATACAGGGATTGCCAAGCCACAATACGAAATCCAAAAACAGCGTTGACAAGACAGGCAGGGGTCAGAACCAGTGAGACAGATTAGCAGAGGTACAAAAACGGTAGGCAAAAAGTCGTAGTCGATGAACAAAGCCAAGGGGAGGAGGAAATATCGTCGGCCTGCTGATAAACCTCGTATCTATAATTTGATGAGAAACAAAAACTCGTATGTCCACGATAATAGCATATACATTGAAAAATACAAAATTTCATTGATTGGATATTCTTGGAGGAAAAATAGTCATCCTACCCGAACACAGCTCAACTGCATTCTTACATGCAAAATTAAACTTTTTTTTTCGCTCTCCTGTAAAGTTAATCAATTTGAAGATACGAGGTTTTATCAGCAGGCCGACGATAGGTGGAGTAAAACAAAATTATTTTATTTGGAAGTCTTGAGTCTGGCATAAAGGGAGCCCAGTAGGCTGCAGTTTGGAAAACCTATTGCTGCTGCAGTAGTAAACACTGTTGGGGTGGAAAACCGGAGTGCAGCAGATGTTTTATTTAATTCATTAAAAAATCGAAGTGACTATTCGCACTTAATTTTTGTGCTTTGACGCACTTAAATGACCAAAATTCTTGTTAGACGGACTTATTATTGTGGCCATGACGCACATTCCTCCATTGCCCACACTTATTTTAAGCGTGTCCAAAGCTAAGCTAAATTTTTTTCTTGGCCAAACTTATTTTAAATGGTACTTTCTAAGCGGCACTGGAATGGTCATCAACTTGCGCACTTACAAGTGTGGTCAAGAAAAAAATTTAGCATTGGCCACACGTAAAAGTGCGAATAACGTCGGCCTTAATAAATTCAATTTATAGATCCACGATATTTCATGTGATATTACCTACATAATTGACAATCCAAATGCTTTACATGTAGGTTAAGAAAAGGGGTCCGATTTTAAGATCGCCTCTAAAAAACGCGTTGCAACAGCGCATGAACCGGTGGAGGCCAACTAGACTCAAACTTCCAGCTGTCACAGCACTGATAGGCTCCCTCTCAATCGTTGGAATACGAGCCATTGGGGACATGGATGAGTTCCCCCCGCCTCGATCGGAGCACGATCGAGCACCATGAGGTTAATTGGTAAAATACAGTCTGCAGAGATCACTATTCATTGTAAATTTATCTGTGTTACTCCATGACATTTTATTGGGTGCCACACAAAACGAGCAGCCACTCGTCACATCTGTGTAGAGAAATTAATTACACTTATATTTGGAAACAACCTGCTTTTATTCACTTATTTATTCATTCATTTATTTAGTCTATTTATTTTTAATAATAAGAACAACAACAGCATGACGTCCGCATCGCAGCATATGGTTTATTACACAGCTGCACTCGTTCCTGCATGTTGTTAGCTGTTTTCAGATTTGCGTACACCAGGTCAGAGCTGGCGTGTGATTTTTGCGGACCGTTCGCTCACGTTCAGATTGATAAATGCCGATTCTTGCGGGAGATTTGGTGTACAATCATTTTTTGGGTGTACGCAAGTTTGATAAATGAGGGCCAGTGAGAGGCAGAACAGTGATTAGCCAGGTGCAGAAAATCTGCTGAAGCACAGCAAAGTAAATTGAGTGAAGGCAAGGGGCGGAGACTAGAGCAGAGTGAGTGCTGAGAGCTCGTTAGTCAATTAGTAATGTGCAGCTATACAATCCCTAGTGCTTGTTAGTAAGTTAGTACTATAAACAATGTTAGTCTTGGTTAGTAAGTTTAACTAAAACAACAAACTGTTAGTATTGTTAGTAAAATAGAAAAGCAAGGTGAAGATAGTAAACGAGATTGGAAGGAATGTTTAAAATCCCAGAAACCATGAAATCACCCGAAAGTATGGCATCAAATACTGGGGCAGTGAGCGATCACATGACAAAAGACCAGACAGGGGGAGACAAAGTGCAATGCATGGTATGAGACAAAACATAGACCGGAATATAACTGAGGGAATGGACTATGGGAGAATATGCAGGAATAAACATAAACAAAACAAAGCATGGATCAAGACATGGCAAACATGAACAGAACAAGGCAGAATCATAACAGCATGCAGTCACATGCAAAAAGCTTGTGTTTTGTGAAAGATCATCTGTCCTTACCTGTTTCTCAGTCCTTTCTGCTGCAGCTGAGACTGTATCATGGCCTCTGTGTTCATCCATCATACACAGACAACAGATGCACTGCTGATCAGTGCGACAGTAAACCTCCAGCAGCTTTTTGTGCTGAGAGCAAATATTATCCTGTAGGTGTCCAGTCGCATTGATGATATTGTGTGAGTTTCCTGGGTGGAGTTGATTGTGTGATTTGAGGTGAGTTTCACAGTAAGAGGCCAGACACACCAGACAGGACTTGACAGCTTTGCGTTTTCTCCCAGTACAGGAATCACACACCACATCTCCAGGTCCAGCATAACAGTGAGCAGGAGGAGCAGCTTGGAGTCCTGTCTTCTTCGCTTTCTCTACTTTTTCAGCCAGGATGGTGTTTTTACCCAGAACAGGCCTTTGAGCGAAGGTCTGTCTGCACTGAGGACAGCTGTAAACACCAGTATAATCACCCTGATCCCAGCAGCCCTTAATACAGCCCATACAGTAACTGTGTCCACAGGGAATATCAACCGGATCCTTCAGTAGATCCAGACAGATCGGACAGTTTAACTTATCCTGACTCAGTAAACGTCCACCTTCAGCCATTTTACAGCGTTCACTGACAGAGATGATGTTTGTTTTGTTTCTATGAGAGACGGATTTAAATTTCATTTCTCCGAAACTGCGTGACAGAGAGTGGGAGTGATTTCCTGGCTCTGCCCTGAGCTCCAGGAGGTGTCATGCTGGACTGAAGCCAGGCTCTGTAGAGCAGGGACCGCTTGGAGATTGAGTTCCCAAGAGTGTACAGAGAGGGGAGCAGATGATTAACCTGTGCACAACAGCTGCTGCACAAACAAGTGACTCACCTGAGCTCCAGGTACGGGGCATGTAGTGAATACTCTTTAATATAGCATCAATTTAGCAAAGGAGGTGAGGCCCAAGTGAAATGAAATGGGCTTAAAGGGCTTAACAATGAGTGATTTATTGTCATGGTTTGTGAGGTGTGCAACATTGCCGGATGTCTGCCACGCCTCCTTTGCTAGAGTGTCTGTTTGCAGCTAAGCACTATAACCGAAGATATCTGTAGTCAGGATTCGTCTGACTTTATATCTTCTCGTTATTATTGGAGTTCCTTCTTCTTTACGGATTTTCCCTTTTCTACTTTTTTCTCTCTTGCGTTGCTTCCGGGTTTCAGACTATTATACGTCCTTTGGAAGCGCGAGTACTTTCCAGTGGTCTGTATTATTCTGTGTTTGTATTGTGTCCATGCTGCTCTTTTCTCTCTGGCGGCTAATCAACAAGCAGTTCTCTCAGGGTGTGGCAAGTGTCTTTCTAGTCTGAACAATCAGCGGAGAGAGTCCGCCTGCAGGAGAATGCCATGCTGAGAGAGGAAAACGTTCTGTTAAGTCTCACTGAGAGTATTTGAGCCTTGATCACACAGAATGTTGCACAAGCACAATCTGTACACCTTCCCCGAGAGCCAAAACTCCAGTTACCCCCAAGATATGGAGGCGAGGCAGGAAGATGTAAAGATTTCATTGCCCAATGTGAAAATTTTTTTTAAGTGCCACCTTTTCAGTTTGTGAATGAAGAGTCTCAGGTTTCATTTATTTTATCCCAGTTGACTGACACAGCACTCACTTAGGTCGGGCCACTTATTCGATCAAATTCACCAGTCGTGAATACAGAGGAGACTCTCGTTAGAGAAATGGTATTGGTGTTTGATCAGGATGTTTGTGGTCAGGACGCAGCAACGCGTTTAATGCATTTGAGGCACGGCCCTGAATGTGTCGCAGAGTTTTCAATCTCATTTCACTCCTTGGCAACAGAGACAGGCTGGCCAGAAGCACCTCTTATGACAGTGTTTGTTCAGGCTTTGGCTGAGGAGGTTAAGGATGTTCCAGCCACATCAGAGCCTTGTGTTGTGTTTCTCTGGATTCGTTGGTTCATACTGCAGTACGAATTGATAATCGCATTCGCGAATGTAACAGGGAGAAACGTACTGCATTGGCTTTTGCTCTTGCATACAGCTCCAATTGCACCCACTGAAATTTCCACTCCTGGCAAGCCTATGCAGGTTGATGGCTCATATGAGAGCCAGGCTCATAAGCCCGTTGGCAGACGTATAATCACCTATAATTTTAACAAACCGAGGCATATCCGTCCACACTGCCCTGACCTTCTAGCGGTATGGGGGGCGCTAGAGGGACAGACCCAATTTCCCTTCCAAACTTTGATTCCTGTAGAATTGACTGTGGGGAGACAGAGAATATTTGTTGAGGCTTTTTTGGACTCTGGTGCCGTGGACTGTTTTATGGATGCGGAGTGGGCTAGGAGACATTCCATTCCCACTTGCCCTCTTTTACATTTGCGCACTGTTAGATCTTTGGACGGTCGCCTGCTGGGAACTGGATTTACAAAAGGTCTCTGAATCATTGACTATGTTCGTTCCCAGTGGCGCCTCTGGAACTGATAATTGGTGGGGCCTGGACCATGCCTTTGCGTCAATGATTGTTCCTGGCTTGTACTCAGTTATTTTCTGTTATTAACACATTTCCCAATTATTACAATTATCCTGTGGCAATCAAAGTTATGCTTTCTCTGTCCACGCAATCTAATGACGACTAAATAATGGGATAAATTCAGATCAGAAAAATTATTGAGGCCACTCTAAAATTGGCCAGTGCTTTATGAAAGACAAGCTGCTCTCAAATGTCTACCTTTTCGCTACCTTTTCCACATATCAAGTGATTTAACTGGCGCTTCATGATCGTTTTGTTTAAATAAAATAAAAGCCCATTTGAAACGTCTGTGTGCAATTCTGAATAATACTGATTTAAATTCACAAAATTACGCATCCAGATTAATGATTGTCGCCATACCGAAATGTACCGTACCATAACGGCGTGTTCTCTGAGTAAATCTATTGCTCATCCCTCAAGGAAGTTGCATGTCGCGATTGCAACACTAAAAGCAAATTCAACCAATCCATGCACATTTCTCACGGACAAAAAAATAAATCACTAAGACATTGGAACTTTCATTGCCACTTTTTGAAAACATTACTGCAAAAAAATCAATCAAACAGGGCGAGTCAGAATAACCCGGTCATCCAGTGGGGCACTGATTATAGGTCCCACTGTAGGGAGAGTTTAGCGTGTCATCCCAGGCATCAATCCATGGGGTAGGCTGAAGCCTGGAGTAAGTCTGAGGAGGTTGTCTCTCACAATCCTCCTAATCTAGAAAAGGGGGGGGGGAGGAGGGGTTGGAGTGGGATGCTCAATTTGACTGGCGGCAGCCAGAGGACGATTGCGATTCGGAGGATTTCTCTGACTCGGAATCAGTCATAGAGATGGCAAGTTCTGAACAGGGTGAGAATTTGAGGGCTGCTCTGAACTTTTGTCTGCCTTCTAATGTTCCTCACGATTGTGCTGATCTCACGGAGGTTTTTAGCAAGCAACAGGCCTTGACTTTACCTCCTCATCACACGTATGATTGCGAGATCAATCTCTACCTGGGTAACACTCCCCCCCCAGGGGCTCATTCTACTCTCTGTCAGGGCCAGAGCGAAGGGCCATGTGAGAATATATTCAAGAGGCTCTGGCTAATGGATTTATTCGCCCCACCATGTCTCCTGCTGGAGCGGGATTCTTTTTTGTGGGCAAAAAAATGGTGGTCTGAGACCCTGTATTGACTACAGGGTCTTGAATAATATCACCATTAAAAACTGATACCCCCTTCCATTGATGAACTCTGCGTTTGAAAGTCTGCAGGAGGTGTCATGTTTTACCAAGCTAGACCACTGGAATGCTTATAACATGTTCAGATCAAGTTAGGGGGACAAGTGGAAGACAGCATTTAATACACATGACGGGTACTACGAATATTTGGTCATGCCGTTCAGATTGATTAACACCCCCTCTGTGTTCTAAGCACTCGTTGATGATTTTTTCTTCAACTCTCTCAGAGCATAAACAACATGTCAGACAAGTGATTGAGTCCTGCTTAAAGCCAAGCTTTTTGTCAAGGCTGAAGAATGCATTTTTCATGCTAAGACAGTCTCGTTTCTTGGCTTTATTGTGTCTGAAGGGTTGGTCCGCATGGATCCTGACAAGGTGGCCGCGGTCAGGAATTAGCCTGCCTCTCAAAACGTCAAAGAAATCAACGATTTTTGGGCTTTGCAAATTTTTATAGGAGGTTTATTCGTGTAAAACCCCACAAAACAATACCAAAATACGGACACTGCAGAGGGCTGAAGGTTTCATGCGTTCTTTTTGGCTGGCGTTAATTCAAGCAACTTCCTGGCTGGTGTGAATCACAATAAAATGGATATTTTTCTCCGTCCAAAGACGGGGCACAAAAACACAATGGTTACAATTACTCTGATTCCATAATACATTTAGAATACCAAATTTAGTAATATCCACATTAAATATCTGACTCCAAATTAGAATTATAATTGATAGTTTGGGGGCAGTATGCATGATACTCGAGGCAACTACGCCATTAGACTTGTCTGTGAAAATCATTGTTACTCAGCAAATGCCCCCAGGGGAATAAACATCGCCGCCGGATCTTAGTTCGGTGATAGTTCTAGAGGATGGAAGAAATTACCATCAAAGTAACATCTAGGCATAAACAAAGTAGCACTGAGCATAAACATATCACAAACCCAGGTTTATGTACTCCCAAGGGTCCCTGAAGAAGGTCAATCAGATACCGGCTTCTCAGCCTAGGGGTACCTTTAAGATAGAATCTTTAGGACCTGTACTATATAAACCCTTTCAGGGTAAACCGCAATTGGCAATGCAACTTAAAAAACTTCACTACCTACAACATTAGCTAGCTAGTCTGGAATGGTAAAAAATCGCCCCCTAAGTACCGGTCGCAACATGGCTAGAAAGAATGTACACATGTTAAGAGTCACGGAGACCATGCAAGCCGAAAGGAATGACAATAATTTAATCACCAGATAGACACAAACTTAGATCAAACAAATCAACAGTATGCCAATTACAATTTACGCATAATTTAGAGAGAGAGAATAAATTCATACCTGGAAAAGGAGGCCCACGACGCGGAGCGAGGCCGCACCACGTGCCTGGGGAGAACTCAGATGCCATCCCCCACGCCTACCTAGATCCCTTACTTACGCACAGACCCAGGCATGTGGAGAGAACTGGGATGTGACTCGCCCGAATTAAAAGATTACTCACGCCCTTCCACATGTGGGGAGATCGATATACGATTCCCGCCAAAGGAAAGTCTCTCCTGCCTTTAAACCAGACCAAACCTTTGATCAAGGCGAAGGAAGGGGGGGCCAAATCTGGGTTTTCCACCATTTGGGGGATGTAATAAAACTTCTAGAATAAAGAGGAGAGCAAAATCTGACCAACTTTCAGGAGTTTCCCAAAGGGAATGAACCATAATTTCAAGGGAAATGAAGCATGCTCCATTCAACTCCTTGGATTCCCCTGAGAATAACAAGACCAAAAATGATAGGAATATGTAGTAATA
Source organism: Gymnothorax reevesii (assembly GCA_029721435.1). Taxonomy (NCBI): domain Eukaryota; kingdom Metazoa; phylum Chordata; class Actinopteri; order Anguilliformes; family Muraenidae; genus Gymnothorax; species Gymnothorax reevesii. Next base: position 144,188,185 of record CM056575.1, read on the forward strand.
TGATGCAATTGTCATGAAGAAACCCTTAAGATGGAGTGTTGTATAGCTTAATTAGATTATAAGTTGCTATGGCCCCAATTTGTTATTACATTTACGACAGCAAGGGATGACAGACACAACTTAAAAAACTTCAACAGATTCAATTAAACAAAGGCAACTAACAACAAACTACTCTTCTGACCAAAATTGTTAAATACAAGAACAAAAATATTTACAGTCCCTTTGGTTGGGTTGCTTGGTGATGTCCTGGGTGAGGAAAATGCTTCAACAAAAATCCACTAAACTTCACAGGTCTTGAACAGAATGACAGGTCTGGTCACATGTATCCTTCTCCTTGCAATTTCTCCTACTACTCCACTCCCTCAATTTTCCTCCTTATATACTCTTTTGCAGACCCCTCCCACATTTAGACCTCTTTTTTTAATTCTCTGGGACTTGTCCCAGACATGCCCAAACCAAGCTCCGGTCTGGGCTTAACATAAGAAAGGTCAATACTGCCATCTAGTGGCTTCTATTTGCATTACAAAGTATATAAGTTTCTTCACAGGATATTGAACATATAAACATATTATGAATTTCCCAGAGATTTATATAATTGTATCCCCCGAATGAAGGTCGGAGGATACTATGGATTTGGCCTCGTCACGCGTCCGCGTCCGCTGCGTTCGCAGAGATTTTCTTGTGAATGCTCTACAGCCCACATAATTGCACCGATTCTTTTCAAATTTTGCAGAGACATGTATTATGGTAAGTTCACGACACCTATTGATTCTGGGTACTGTGGGACCATCTAGGCCCAACTGGGGGGCCTTCGGGGGATACATGTGCTCGGTTGCCGAGTGCTCTAGTTTTAAACAGATTAATGTAACTGCACTTTGGGGACAGTGATATGTAGAACCCCAAAAAACAATACCAAGGACGGACAGTGCAGAGGTTTAAAGGGTTCACGTGTTCTTTTTGGCTGGCGTTAATTCAAGCAACTTCCTGGCTGATGTGAATCAAAATAAAATGGATATGTTTCTCCGTCCAAAGACGGGGCACAAAAACACAACGGTTACAATTAATCTGACTCCATAATACATTTAGAATACCAAATTTAGTTATATCCACATTAAATATCTGACTCTAAATTAGAATTAGAATTGATAGTTTGGGGACAGCATGCAAGAATCTCGAGACAGCTACGCCATCAGACTCATCTGTGAAAACCATTGTCACTCAGCAAACGCCCCCAGGGTAATAAAAGCCGCCGCCGGACCTTAGTTCGGTGATAGTTCTGGAAGATGGAAGAAATGACCATGATAGTAGCATCTAGGCATAAACAAAGTAGCACTGAGCATAAACATATCACGAACCCAGGTTTATGTACACCCAATGGTCCCTTAAGAAGGTCAATCAGATACCGGCTTCTCAGCCTAGGGGTACCTTTAAGAGAGAATCTTTAGGACCTGTACTACATAAACCCTTTAGGGGTAGATCGTAATTTGCAATCCAACTTAAAACCTTTCACTACCTACAACATCAGCTAGCTAGTCTGGAATGGTAAGGAATCGCCCCCTAAGCACCGGTCGTTAAATGGCTAGAAAGAATGCACACGTGTTAAAAGTCACGGAGACCATGCAAACTGAAAGGAATAACAATAATTTAATCACCAGGTAGGCACAAACTTAGATCAAACAAATCAACGTTAAGCCACTTGCAAGTAACACACAATTTAGAAAGAGAAAACACAGTCATACCTGGAAAAATGGAGGTCAACCACGTGCCTGGGGAGTACTTAGATGCCATCTCCCCCCGCCCACCTGGGTGATCTACTTACACACGGACCCAAGCACGCAGAGAGAGCTGGGATGCGACTCTCCCAAATTAAAAGACTACTCACCCCTTCCGCACGTGGGGAGATCAAAATACGATTCTCCTCCAATGGCTAGAATCTCTTGGTTTTAAGCCAAAACCACACCTTTTGTCTTCACAGGATATTGAACATATAGACATATTATGAATTTCCCAGAGATTTAGATTACTTTAAACAGATTCATATAACTGGACTTTGGGGACAGTGACATGACTCTCACAGGAGTTCTGTGGCATCCAGGGCTTTGCGACTACGCCCCCCCGCTGAGTAAAACCAGAGATACTACCCCACACAGGCAGGCTGCAGGAACATCCTAGGGGAATGTCATAAAAGTTTTACTGCTGGCTCTGGATGGAGCTTATCAGCCATTTGTTCAGATACTACATCCGTAATTTTAGCGCGGTAGCTGCCCCCATTATCAACTCAATAAGAAGAATACCTCCTCGTCGTTTGCTTGGTCTCCGGCAGCAGAGGCTGCTTTTCAGAAGTTGAAGAAACGATTTAGCTCTGAGCCCATTATCGTTTTGCCCAACCCCTCCCTCCCATGTGTTGTGGAGGTGGATCCGTCAGAGGTCGGGGTGGGTGACATTTTGTTTCAGCACCCATGCGCCTACCTCTCCAGGTCATTGTCGGTGGCCGAATGAAATTACAGTATTGGTGACCAGGAGTTGCTAGCTGTCAAGTTGGCGCTAGAAGCGTGGTGCCATTGGTTGGAGGGGGCTGAACATCCGTTTGTGGTTTGGACGGATCATAAAAATCTCCAATAGACTAACGTTGTAATTCCCGGCAGGCACGGTGGTTGTTATTTTTCATTCGCTTTAATGTTAGGTTAACCTATCGCCTGGGTTTCAAAAACATCAAGCCTGACGCCTTCTCGCGGATTTACGACCGCTCTGGTCGCGATCCCATTCCTGAGCCGGTTATCCCGGCAGCTCAGATTGTGGCTCTCATTCAGTGGGATGTTGAGTTTGTTGTGCGGCCAGCTCCTGCCAGCTCCACTCCTCAACAACCGGCCCCTTGGAATGTAATTGGGGGTCATAAACCTAAGGGAGGCGCTCCTTTCTCCCCCCTCCACCACAAGACATCCATCTTGCAAACAGATTCTTAATCTTAGATGAGCTGGAGCTGGAGCCCCCCTGTCCATTGACTGGTCATTCTGTGTCCCATCGACCGCTGGCTTTATCGGTTATGTCGACTGTAAATTCCATGTATCCTGATGCCCATTGCCGAAAGCTTCACTCTTCTGTACCACAGCCAAGTGACTCGCTGAAACAAAATGTAACACCGAAACAAAAACCATACAAATCCCAGCTTCCTTCTTCACTAACAATCGGTGACTCTATTGTTAGGCATTTTAGAAGAAGAACAGCGGTTACTTTGTGCTTCCCAGGTGCTAAAGTGATGGACATTGCTGAGCGGCTACTGAGCCTACTAGACAAACATCAGTCTATGAGTAATGTAATTATCCACGTTGGCTTTAACGATATCCAAAACCAAGAGTCAGAAATTTTAAAGCAGGACTTCATTAATCTCTTTGGTGTACTCAGGGACTGTGGTAAACGTGTTTTTATATCAGGCCCTTGTCCTTCTCTTGGAAGGGGGCTCGGTCTCTTTAGCAGAATCTCCACTCCTGGTTGAAATCAATCTGTTCCACATATAATTTGTCATATATTGACAATTTTAATCTTTTCTGGAATGGCCCGTCTTTTTATAGAAATGATGGTATTCACCCCAGCAGTCAAGGTGTACGCGTCTTCACGGATAATATACACTCAACAAAAATATAAACGCAACACTTTTGTTTTTGCTCCCATTTGTCATGAGATGGACTCAAAGATCTAAAATTCATTCCAGATACACAATTTTACCATTTCTCTCAAACATTGTTCACAAATCTGTCTAAATGTGTGATAGTGAGCACTTTTGCTTTGCTGAGACAATCCATCCCACCTCATAGGTGTGCCACATCAAGATGCTCATCAGACACCATGATTAGTGCACAGGTGTACCTTAGACTGTCCACAATAAAAGGCCACCCTGAAATGTGCAGTTTTTGCTTTATCGGGGGTCTGGGGACCAGTCAGTATCTGGTGTGACCACCATTTGCCTCATGCAGTGCAACACATCTTCTTCGCATAGAGTTTATCAGATTGTCAATTGTGGCCTGTGGAATGTTGGTCCACTCCTCTTCAATGGCTGTGCGAAGTAGCTGGATATTAGTGGGAACTGGTACGCGCTGTCGTATACGCCTGTCAAGCACATCCCAAACATGCTCAATGGGTGACATGTCCGGTGAGCATGCTAGCCATGCAAGAACTGGGACATTTTCAGCTTCCAAGAATTGTGTACAGATCCTTGCAACATGGGGCCGTGCATTATCTTGCTGAAACATGAGGTGAGTGTTACGTTTGAGTTTTATAGAGAGTTCAGTACTCGTAGCATAAATGGGATTCTATACATTCCAGTTAACTTGCTAAAGACATAAGGATTACGTGATTAAGTAACGTGGGGAGTCACGTGGGGTGGGAAGGACACGGGTTGCAAGTGAAAAGAATAAACTGGGAGTTTTTCTGAAACTGAACAGCAAGTGTCAGTGTCAACCTATACAACATTTGGCGACGAGGATGGCTGGTTTTAGCCTTCCCCCACCCGACCCTTTCCTTGCGCTGCCAGGGGAGCCGCCCGTACTATGGACAAGATGGGTAGAAAGTTTTAATAATTACATTGATGCGCTCGGACAGTCGGACGAACAACTTACAGGCAAACGGAAGAAAGCGCTTCTTGTCCATTGTCTTGGGACGGAAGGCCAGAGAGTGTTAGCGGGACTGGGCTCGCCTATAACATTCGATGCTGCAGTTACATTGCTGGAAAACCATTTTGCGGGTAAACAACGAGTCCTGGTCCGGCGATACAGACTACGGAAACGTCACCAGCGACCCGGTGAGTCAGTGCAAACATTTGTGGCCGATTTGCGTGAGCTTGCCAAAGCCTGTGAATACGGAACTTTGCACGATCAAATGATCAGAGACCAACTGATAGAGGGCACTTTATGCGACAAGACTCGGGAAAAGCTGTTAATGGAGTCTGATAATTTAACTCTGGCTGACGCGATTAAAATTGCGTTGCAAGTGGAATCAGCTTTAGAATGCTCGAACTTGTTAGCTAGCCCTGATGCCAGCTTAACTGCTTTAACTCAGCAACTGCAGCATTCCGATCTGACGTTATCACAGGGCCTTCCCATTAGCACTACAGACAACGCATCTGTACAACAAATGAACAAACGGCGCCCCCCTGTGCCAAAGAAGCGCAACTGCGGCAATTGTGGATCTAATTCTCATGCAACCAGATCTTCACAGTGTCCAGCCCGGGGACAAACGTGTTATAATTGCGCTAAATTGAATCACTTTGCAAAAGTCTGCCGTTCAGCCCCAACTAATCCGGCACCACAACAAAGGAGCTCCCAAGCAAACTCCGAATGTACAGAAATTAGCAATGTGATTTCAAAACAAACAGCATTTCGGACATGCACTGTACAACTAAGGGATGTCAGCGTGCCACTTATTCTAGATACTGGTGCTGCAGTGTCACTCCTCAAAGTTGACACTTAGGCAGTTCTTTTCCAATGTACCCCTAAAACGACCCTCTACGCGCCTGTGTGGGTATGGTAACTCAAAGATCAAGATAGTGGGCTCCTTAGAATTGCCTGTCCGTTACGGTATAAGGTACTTGCCGTCTTTTACTTTCCATGTAGCACAGCAGGGCGCCAATCTCCTTAGCCTGGACCTTTTTACCAGACTGGGTTTCTCTCTCAGGGACAGTTGTGGAATGGCCATTCTGCAGGTCTCACCTACAATGCGACAGCTGTGGCCAACACTGTTTGATGGCCTGGGCTGCTTGACAGCATTCACTCACCGGCCCCTGGTAAATCCTGCAGTGGTGCCCATCATCCAGCCCCTCAGACGCCTGCCCCTCGCCTTCCGAGATGGAGTCGCTGCAGAGCTGACCGCCCTGCTGGAAGAGGGCATCATTGAGCCGATAAATTCTGCTCCGTGGATCTCAAACCTGGTGGTTGCACAGAAAAAAGGAGGGGGATTGCGGATCTGTCTGGACCTACGCCAGGTTAACAAAGCTGTCATCCCGGACAAGTACCCCTTGCCAACGGCAGAGGAGCTCACCGCTCTCTTCCACGGGTCAACTATTTTTTCAAAATTGGACTTGCGTCAGGGTTATCTGCAAGTGCCTCTTCATCCAGCCAGCTGGGACCTGACGGCATTCGTAACACATGCTGGTGTCTTCAAGTATACACTCATGCCTTTTGGTCTCAGCTCCGCCCCAAGTTGTTTCCAAAAGGTCATGTCCACAATCCTCGCAGGGATCACAGGGGTAGTGGTGTACCTCGATGATATTGTGGTGCATGGGCCAGACCAACCCACTCATGACGCACGCTTGCACAGTGTTTGAGGCGCTGGCCAAACACCCTAAATGACCAAAAGTGCATCTTCACTCCCCCTACAGTGGAGTTCATCGGATTCCGCCTCTCAGCAGAAGGTATTGCCCCACTCTTTTCCAATGTAGAGGCTATACAGCGCATCCCAGAACCTACCTCCGCCTCAGAGGTTGCATCCTTCTTGGGAATGATGGCCTATTATTTGCGCTTTTTGCCCCATTTTTCACAAACAACAGCACCGATACGCCAGCTCCTGAAGAAAGATGAGCCATGGAACTGGTCACCAGAATGTGCAGAAGCCTTTCGCAAACTGAAGGCGCAACTAACCTCACCTCCTGTCCTAGCCCATTGCAACCTCTCTAGTCCTACCCTACTGACCTGTGATGCCTCTGTTGCTGCAATTGGGGCTGTGTTGTCGCAGGTATATGACGGCATTGAGAGGCCAGTTGCCTTTGCATCGCGGGGCCCTGACTCCCACAGAGCAACGATACAGAGCGCGAAGCTTTAGCCTGCGTATGGGCGTGTGAGAGATGGCACATATTCCTATATGGCCGCCACTTTACAGTCAGGACAGACCACCAGGCCCTCACGACAGTGCTCTCAACATCAGGCTCAGGCCACAAGCCACTGCGACTTCACCGATGGGCAGAACGCCTCCGTCAGTTTGATTATGACCTCATCTTCACACCAGGGAGAGAGAATGTTGTGGCAGACCTCCTCTCCCGCTCCATCACGGCCCCAACCCCTTTCGTCCCGGTGGACGATGGAGAAGCGGCTCTCATCCAGACACTCTATGCCCCACTCCAACCCATAGTTACGCTTGAGGAACTGAAAGCAGCATCGGAAACAGGCCCAACACTGTCTACACTGCGTAACTATATCAGAAATGGCTGGCCATCCCGCATCCCGGAAAACCTGGAGCCATTCGCAAGGGTGAAGGGTGAGCTGTCTTGCTGGGCGGATACCTGCGTGTCAAGAGGGTTCCACACAGTCATCCCAAGTGCCTTGCAAGCACGAGTCCTGGCAATGGCACATGAGGGCCACTTGGGAATTGTGAAACTCAAGCAACGGTACCGTGATCTTGTATGGTGGCCAGCCATTGATCGGGATATCGAAGGTCTGGTCAAGGACTGCGCAGCGTGCCTCCTCAGCGGAAAAAGTGGACCTTCATCACCTCCTCCCCTACAGCAACTCCCCTGGCCTTCTCGTCCCTGGGAGCATGTCCAACTCGACATCTGTGGCGAACTTCATGGCCGTGGTGTTCCCCACCACCAACGCTTTCTGGTGGTGGTTTATGACCTCCACTCCAAGTGGCCAGAGGTCGTACCAGTCGGGACAGTGACATCACATGCAGTAATCAAAGCTCTGGATGGCTTGTTCGCACGCTGGGGATTACCAAAGGCAGTGACAACTGATAACGGACCCCAGCTGACGTCAATGGTGGAGTGGAGCGCTTCAATGCTATATTAAAGAATGGTATCAGAGCGCACCTGACTCAAGGCTGCACGTTCGAGACAGCACTTAATCAGACCCTGCTACAGTACAGAGCAATCCCACAATCTACCACACAGGTCTCTCCAGCAGCTCTAATGATCGGCAGAGAATTGGAGTTGCCATTGCACAGGCTCCGAGCACCAGCTGGAAGGCCACTCAGGGGCTCACTAACCCAGAACAGAGAGACCATCGCCGCACGACAGCAGGAGATTAAGAAAGAGGGTTGACAAAGCACGCAGGGCAAAGCCATGTTCAATTCAGGTCTCTGACTGGGTCAGGGCCCGACGCCCACAACGGCATAACAAGATGGCCTCATTCTGGTCCCAGCTAAGGCAGGTCAGGCGACGCCTGGGGCCTGCCACATTCCTGCTCGACGATGGCTCGCGATGGCATGCTCGGAGTTTGAAGAAAGTCCCAGCCCCCATTATAGCTCCAGCCCCGCCACCAATCCTCGACACCATGGGCACTGACCCTGGCCCACCTCCTTCCGTAGAGCCAGTTGCGGCACCAGCCCCAGCCCCCGTGGTCTCAGAGCCCAGACAACTGCGGCTCAGGACCCAACCCGCTTACCTGCGGGATTATGACACTTCATGGGTCTTACTCAACACCTGCAGCCTGCAGACTAAGCATGGTATTTGGACTTTTCTTACCCCACGGTTTCCATAAAGTTTTTTGAGGGGGGGGATAAATGTATGTTTGAGTTTTATAGAGAGTTCAGTACTCGTAGCATAAATGGGATTCTATACATTCCAGTTAACTTGCTAAAGACATAAGGATTACGTGATTAAGTTACGTGGGGAGTCACGTGGGGTGGGAAGGACACGGGTTGCAAGTGAAAAGAATAAACTGGGAGTTTTTCTGAAACTGAACAGCAAGTGTCAGTGTCAATCTATCCAACAGTGAGGTTCATCGATGTATGGCACAACAATGGGCCTCAGGATCTCATCACGGTATCTCTGTGCATTCAAAATGCCATCAATAAAATGCACCTGTGTTATTCGTCCATAACAGATGCCTGCCCATACCATAACCCCACCACCACCATGGGCCACTCGATCCACAACATTGACATCAGCAAAGCGCTCACCCACACGACGCCACACACGCTGTCTGCCATCTGCCCTGAACAATGTAAACCGAGATTCATCCGTGAAGAGAACACCTCTCCAACGTGCCAGACGCCATCGAATGTGAGCATTTGCCCACTCAAGTCTGTTACAGCGACGATCTGGAGTCAGGTTAAGATCCCAATGAGGACGACGAGCATGCAGTTGAGCTTCCCTGAGACGATTTCTGACAGTTTGTGCAGAAATTCTTTGGTTATGCAAACCAATTGTTTCAGCAGCTGTCTGAGTTGCTGGTCTCAGACGATCTTGGAGGTGAACCTGCTGGATGTGGAGGTCCTGGGCTGGTGTGGTTACACGTGGTCTGCGGTTGTGAGGCCAGTTGGATGTACTGCCATATTCTCTGAAACGCCTTTGGAGACGGCTTATGGTGGAGAAATGAACATTCAATGCCCGAGCAACAGATCTGGTTGACATTCCTGCTGTCAGCATGCCAATTGCACGCTCCCTCAATGCTTGCATCATCTGTGGCATTTTGCTGTGAGACAAAACTGCACATTTCAGAGTGGCCTTTTATTGTGGGCAGTCTAAGGTACACCTGTGCACTAATCATGGTGTCTGATGAGCATCTTGATGTGGCACACATGTGAGGTGGGATGGATTGTCTCAGCAAAGCAAAAGTGCTCACTATCACACATTCAGACAGATTTGTGAACAATGTTTGAGAGAAATGGTAATATTGTGTATCTGGAATGAATTTTAGATCTTTGAGTCCATCTCATGACAAATGGGAGCAAAAACAAAAGTGTTGCGTTTATATTTTTGTTGAGTGTATTTTACACTATCCACAACGCACCTCGTGAGTGACTAGTAAACACGCTGCCATGTTTAGATGATAGACTTGTCATTGATCAGAAATGCACCTTCTTGCAACAAGCGGCTTTGTGCTATATCCCCCCCTTGTGGCCTGACTGTCTTACTGCCAGCCCAGACCAACCTTATCTCAGGACAAAGAATGCTACGGACACAACAGTCCCACAACAGTCGGCCAGTGAAGCTGCTCTGAATGCCTTCTCTGTTATTCCTGTCTTGATTACTTTTAGGGTAAATACTCAATTCTCACCACGTTTTGTATGTAAACCAAACCTAACATCTATTCCACATGAAAAACAGGTCTCACATAGCCCTGAAACTAAAACAATAAAAGCTCATTGCTTAATGTGAGATCACTGTCAAAATCTTTCCTAATCAGTGACCTGATTACCAGTCATAACCTAGATACCATGTTCCTCACGGAAGCTTGGCTTGATTTGAATAACAGAGTTACAGTTCTGACAGAATCCGCACCGCTAAATATTAGCTTTATAGATGCTCCTAGAGTGGATAAGAAAGGAGCTGTTATTTATTCCGACGTGTTTCAATGTAATCCGGTATCCTTTGGAGAATTTTCATCCTTCGAATATCTTGCTGCCGTCTTGAAATGTTCTCCTACTGTTTTACTCCTGATAATTTACAGACCTCTAAAGTATTCCAATTGCTTTTTTGATGAATTTGCTGAACTATTTTCCATAATCTCCACAGAACATGACTGTATATCTATTGCTGGGGATTTCAACATTCATACTGACAACCCAAATGATAACAGTGCCAGAGAACTGAATAACTTACTTGACACTTTTGGATTGCTACAACATGTCTCAGGGCCCACCCACAACCGGGGCCATACCCTGGACTTATTTACTGTATTACAAGGGGTTTAATGTCATCTTTTGCATCAGCTATTGATGTCGCTCTTTCTGACCATTGCTGCATCTTTCTTGACATGAAGATTACCCCTGTCACTCTTATTAGATTGCACATCGTCAAAAAGTGGCACATTAATTAGAGTTCAAGCGCATGGTTTATGGAGATTATCTCCCAAACTCCCCTTTTCTCCTCAGCCTCTGTTAATGATCTCCCAGATAATTTTAACTCAAAAATCCTGAATGCTATTGATGTTGTTGCACCTGCTAGAGTTAAATTAGTCTCTGGTAAGAAAAAAGCACTATGGAGGAATGCTGCTTCTGTAAAGGCTAAGAAAAAAAGTGCAGAAAAGCTGAGCGTAAATGGCGAAAAAAATAAACTTTGCATCCATTATGACATCTACAAAGAAAGCTTTCACTCCTACAATCTCAAATTTAAAAGCTCAAGACAATCTTTCTTCTCAGACATTATTAATAAAAACACTAATGGTGCTCGTACTCTATTTGCCACCGTTGATAGGCTGATTAACCCCCCTCCACAAACAGCTCCTGAGTTTTTTTCCACTGTCAAATGTAATGAGTTTGCTGCCTTCTTAACAAATAAGATTGAAAACATCAGACTAACTATCAGTGGTTCCACTTTAAAAAAGATACACCACTGCCGCACTTGCATAAAAGCAGCTCAATCAACATGTTTCATGCCATTGACCATCAATTCTTACAGGAAACCGTACAGGATCTTAAGTCATCATCATGTTGCCTTGACATCCTGCCAACAAGCATTCTGAAAAGTGTTTACGGCTCCTTGGCATCTGACTTGTTGCAAATAGTCAATAGCTCCCTTCAATCGGCCATTTTTCCTGAGTCATTGAAAACTGTAATACAATATAATAATAAAAACCCTTAATAAAAAAAACATAGCCGTGAAACCTCTGTAATTAGCAACCAAAGACCAATATCAAATCTTCAATTAATAAGCAAAATAATTGAAAAAAACTGTCTCCCAACAACTTAACAATTTCCTGATCTCAGATAATCACCTAGATAAATTCTAGTCAGGCTTTCGACCCTATCACAGTACCGAAACCATACTCACTTAGGTTATTAATAATATTCATATGAACACCGACTCAGGGAAAACCTCAATCTTAGTGTCATTAGATCTTAGCGCTGCCTTTGACACTGTTGGCGACTTAATCCTACTGGATAGTCTGGAAAACTGGGTTGGGCTATCGGGCATTGTCTTAGAGTGGTTCAGTCCATACCTGCAGGACAGAACTACTTTTGTTTCCATTAGGAATTACACATCTAACCTAACCACCATGACATATGGGATACCCCAAGGATCTATCTTGGGACCACTATTATTCGATCTTTACATGCTCCCACATGGCCTAATTATGCAAAAAAAAAAAAATTCTCTAACCATAACTGTGCAGATGGCACCCAAATGTACACCACATTTTCAGCAGGTGACTATGCCTCTATAGACTCACTGTTTGAGTGCACTGACCAAATAAATGACTGGATGTGCCAGAACTTCCTCCAGTTTAACAAAGACAAAACAGAGATAATTGTCTTTGGTGCCAAGAAAGAGCCAAGTTAAAAATCTTGGCGTTATAATTGACTCTGATCTTAATTTTAACTCTCACATCAAGTCCATAAGAAAATCAGCTTTTTATCATCTTAAAAATATAGCTAGAATTAGGGGTTATATGTCCAAAAAGATCTATCTTTGAGTTGCTCGCATATTATGAACCCTCTAATCCACTTAGGTCATCAGGGACTGGTCTACTAGTTGTACCCAGAATCAAAACAACACTTTGGAAAGCTGCATTCTGTCACTATGCCACACAGAGCTGGAATAAACTCCCAGAAAACATTAGATTTGCTCCAACACTACTTACTTTTAAAAACCGATTAAAGACCTTTATGTTTAGTTCTGTTTTTAACAGCTGCTAGATGCTTTTATTGTATTTTTAGTTACTTCTATCTTATTGACTATTTTACCATTTCTTACTTGTTTTATCCCATTGTTTAACATTGTTTATTTTATCAATTTGTTATCTTTTTCCCCTTTCCTCTTTTTTCAATGTGAAGCACTTTGTCCTTGTGCATGAAATGTGCTGTAAGAGAGAAGCCAGGAGATAACATGGACAGTGCCTGTTGCCCTCTGTTCTTCACATAATGGGGTAATAAAGACATAACAGTCTATACTTCCACCACAGCTGGCATCGTCTCCAGTCAGGCATGGCTGGGAACAGTGGGGTAGTCAAGTCATCAGGGTCCAAACATCCTCTACAGCTGCACCCCCCCCCACCCCCCCCAATTCTACCACTGAGATAAGGGGACCTGGAACTGGACACTTCAGCATGGGTGATTGAGCGCATCAAAGATGGGGAGGGGAGCGCATGGCTTGGTTGCTGCAAGGAATTTCTCTCACAGCAGGGTGTGACCTGTGCTCTCTGCCCTATTGGTGCCATAGTGACCTCTTCTGGACACACTATCACCGCACCTTCTCATTTTATCACTGTAACTGTTCTGATTTAAGAGTTTCAATTTACACAAAACCCACTGTTACACTGTTTTAATTTCCCTCATATCATCACTGAATTACTTTATAATACCTGGGGTAATAGTGATGTGAATCTCATGGGGAATGGGTCTGTTGGGAAGGAAATTCATAATAATTACATCATCATAATTCTGTATGTAATCGTGCTTGGTATGCATCTCTTCAGCTAAATTCAAGGAGTTGAATGAGTTGTATTTCATATCCACTATATTTCAAGAAAACATAGTTTCTGTTCCCCAGCAATGATTTGTCCTTAACCAAAGGTATCTCTTGAGGTATTTCCACTCATCTCTCCCCCTTTGCAGAAGTGCTTTGCGACCCCTCCCTGAGGTCCGTCTCTAAGGGTCCTGGCACTGATCTAAGAACTTTTATTATCTCCTTTGAATAATAAATGTTTTCTTATTTCCTCCAGAGGGGGGAGTCTAAATTCCGATTTGGGCCATCTGTGCGGCCTGATCAAAGGCGCCACCAACCTTAAATCTGAGAGAGACGACCAAGTCTGGGAAGCTCGTATCCGACTTCCCATACTTTGGTCCGTGCGTATTTCTAGTTTAACGGTTTCGTAATTCGGACTCTTGCACGACCATTTGTATGTAGCCTTTTCGCCAGGTATGACTTTTCTCTCATTTTCTAAACGGTGTGTAACTTGTAATTGGGTAATGTTGATTTGCTCGATTTAAGCTCTTGCCTACCTGGTGAATAAACTATTGTTATTTCTTTAAACTTGAATGGTCTGAGTGGCTCTTAACTCTTGTGCATTCTTTCTAGCTATGTCACGCCGGATGACTTAGGGGTATGGTCACCCAAGGACTGACTGATCAGCGGCTTTGGAATGAGACTCAGTTTTAATCAAGTTAAATAGGCAGCCAAAATCTACCAACATAAGGAGTCATATTCGCCGGTTCTGGGATTTTTAGCCTGAAAGAAACCCATAAGACGGCAGCCGATTATCCGTTGAAAATTCATATAAACGGAGCCCATGGGTGGATTGGATCTGGGTTCGCTGTAATTCAAGCCAAAAGATGCTGTTGCAGTGATTGCTGACTTCTAATCCTCTGGTATTACCGACGAACCTAAGCAGCGGAAATAGTAGGCTACTAAAAACCCGGGGGTATATATTTTAGTGATGCAGGCTTGCATTTATGAGTCCGGGGATAATCTCCCCGAAATCCACGCAGGTGTTCCCTAAATGATCAATTCTAGTTCTAATTTGGAGCCAGATATTTAACGAGGATATAAATAAATTTTGTATTCTAAATTTATTATGGAGTCAGATTTGAATCGAGAGTAACAATGTAATCGTTATGCTTAGTTTGCTTAAATCACTGATAAATCTGACCTTTTCAGTTGCTGCGTGTGTCCCAATGTGCACCTGGGATTATTTGCAGCAAGACATTAAGTTAGATTATTCCATGATTTCGGCATAGCCCCGTTTTCGAACGAAAAACTATTAAGAACACCTCAGGTAAGTCTCAAACTGGGTCCAAGGCGGGACACAGGCATAAAAGATTTAATCAACACGTTCCATTGCCTCATAACAGCTGGATTCTACACGCATAAACCTTCGCCCCTGGCTCCTCCGTCATTGGTCGAGCTGTGTGGGTTTTACAGTGCCATAGAAATAAACTTGTCCAAATTTGGGTCCAAGATTGACATCGCTTTCAAGTTGACCCAGCGCAATTCTGTTCATCAATTCAGCTGAATATGAACAAGCTCCAATGCCTAAGAAGGGCCCGGGATTGGGACTGCGTTCTTGTTAAGTCTTCGAAGCCAATTCCTTTTTCTAGTTAGTCAGGAGCAAGCCCCCAGTCCATCTATGGTAATCAGAATTGGAGCAGAGATCTCTTTAAGCTACTCCAACTTCCTGTGGGACAGTTCTGTGACGGCAAAGTTGGCACTTCACCTGGCTGTAATCCTGGGAGCCACATTTGGCTGGCGATTGACAGCTCAGCTTCGTCTATTACATCTGTACTAAATTAGCCATTAGCAATTAGCGGGGCTGGACCGTGGGCTACCCGCCCCGGGCCCGGTGATGTAGCAGCTGATCAAGTGGGGGAGTAAGCACAAGAACGGATCTCCGAGATGCTAAGTCTCACACATTCGAAGTAGGTCCTATGCATTTTTAGGCTTATTCACCATAGTCCGCAATTATTCAATGAAAGCTTATTAATGAGATTCTCATGCAGAATTAAAATCCTTGTGCATTGAAGTTTCAGTGTCACTTGCGTAAAGGTGGACCTCACCACAAACAACATGGAAAGTGATTATGATTCCGGAATTCTCGTCCTTCTCTTTACTCAGGGAAAAGAAACAATGCATATGTTTCATGATCGTTTCAATTGTTTTAATAAAACAAGACCAAATGAAACCAGTGGCGGAGCTCTCAGTAAAGACAAGCGTGAGAATTCCCGAGTCATAATTGCTTTCCGTGACACTAATGGGGAAATCCGCCGTAATGCACGTGAAACTGATTAACTTAATGCAAAATGACTTAAATTCCGCGAGTGAATATCTCCAGTGCGCGCTGATTGGAAAATTGCGAACTACAGCACAGGAAGGTGAATGCCACTAAGAGGCGAGAGACTCTACCGAATGCGAGACTTGGCATCTCTTTTTTGGGAAGTGATGTAAACTCGTACCATCGTTTGGAGTCTTGTTACAGCCTACCTCTACGCAGTTATTTGGCATGTTGATTAATGTTATCTCAAAGTCAACAAAATCAAGGATTAATAAAGGCGAAATCAATTATCAGTATAGAACAAACCACTTGTCGCACGTCACACACTTTTCACACGTCACGGGTCATATGACTACGAGGACCGTGTGCAACCACTGTTTTGAGGGGTGGGGCTTAGGACCGTACAAACCAGCCAAATCTTAGTTTTCAAATAATGATTAAAAGTTATAGAAAGCATTTACGAAAGTGTTGTGCATATTAATTTGCCACATATGATCCATTTCTTCAAAAAATAGCCAAAAAATGTTCAAACTGAGTGAACCTTTAAGCAAAATGCTGTCAGATACAGTATTATTAGAAAAGGCTAACGGTTACTCATACTAACCGATGTGGCAAATAAGCTCTGTGATCATCATGGCTACGATCAACTGAAAACAAAGGACTCTAATTTCGTAGACCAGGCGCAGGCGCAGCGAATGGGGGGTGCGCCGCGCCAACGGGGTGTGTCCAGGCGTATGTCCGGCGCAAGTACTCCTCTGTCCCGCCTCTGTCCCTCCTTCCAGCGCAAGTTGGCAAAGAAGGCGACACAGCCCAGTGAAATCTTCCTCATTGGCATGAGAAACGACTGATAGCGTGTTCCTATTATTACAAACTGTTGCTGCTTAAAATTTTGGGATTAACATGCATGGACAACAATGCAAGATACGTTACACATTTATTTTCAATACGTGATCTTAACTCAGTACGAGATCATAGCAATCAGGCTGGATTCCTTTCCCCCACTAAAAACGATAAAACCTAAGTGACAATAATAGTAGCCTAGTATTAAGCCGCTTGCACACTGGACGCGAAACGAATTTTTCGCTCAACAGATTGCGTTGAACTTGTGTCCGAAAGTCTGACAGGGTTTTAATATATCTCCATGTCTGACAGTCTATTATTGTTTTTAATTTCCTCAAATCTACAAACTCTTTTAGATATTAAACGTGAATGTTTTGATAGGGGCTTAGTTCTTCAAGATGAGTGCCGAGAATTTCAATCAATGTTTCTGTTTAAAGGGTTTGTGAACAATAAACTTAATATGTTTTTAAAAGGTATATTTTGTATATATAACCTCATTAAAATCAATAAAAATATATATAGGCAGTTTATCTTTTCTATAAATAAAGAAAACAATGTCTGTGTCTGCACAGCCACAGAGTTAATTAGGTGCCCGTGACGTCACCCGATGACGTCATAGAGGTCTTCATCTTGCCTAGCCGCTATCAAGGTCTATAGTCGAGGTGGTGTTATAGCGTGTCTGATCATCGGCGTGTGCAGAAAATATGGGTGACTACGATGGCTATCTTGGTAATAAATTTTAAAGGCATGAGAAAGCAGTAAGTTCTGCTAGGTAATTTTGCCCACAGGCACAGGTCAAATAAATCAGAGAGAGTGAGAGAGATTTTCCCCACAGACACACGTCAAATGTCCTGAGAGAGAGAGAGAAATGGTCACCGAAATAAAAAATTCAACTTGACCTACATGTAGCCTAGAGAAAACGAGAGAGCTCAAGTCGACAACCTAGTTACAGCATGGCATTCCGCAACACTCGGAGAACTCAATACACTACAGTAAAGAGACTGCTCTGCTTGAATCGGCAACCTATCAGCCAATCAGTAAATAGTATTTCTTGTTGCTAGGTGAAATAGCAGCGCCAAATCACATTCTTCACTCGCACCCTCCATGTAGTGTATTTTGGCTGAAAATAAACCCTGCTTCGATCCGGTGTCACACGTGGTACCGCAACATCTCTTGTTTGTGACAGACAAAACGATACAAATACACAAAATAATTATTTAATTTAGCTTTTATTATACTGGGGAGTCCCATTGAAATAAAAAAGTACAGGTATGGCTAAACATTTTCTTGTTCAAAATCTATCAACTACTCCAGGGGGAAACGCTCGCATGTTGAAATCAAATTTTTAAGCTCATGTCAAATAGCATTCGCGAATGCCGTAGCTGGCCAGCTAACTCATATTTGTGACGCTAAGCACAGCTGTTAGCTGTGTTGTAAAATGCTTGATGTTGCAAAGTAAAAGGAAATATACACGCAACATGCAGATCTAAGATAGATAGTTGTATATGGCAACGTTTAATTTCTCGCCTACTTGAGCTACCACTTCTGACAACAAGATGTGACAAGACGAATAACCACAGAGATATAAGAAAACTAGAGTGGACGATGTGTGGGCTGGACCAAAGCGGAAATGGAAGAATAGCTACGCCATCTTGGGTATGTATAAATGTCCAATGAGTTATATGTAAACAGTAGGCTAAACATGGGTGTCGACAACTTATAGACGCGTTTTCCGTGTTCTTTTTATCTTTTCTTACCTAAAATGGACTCAAATAAGGAATTATAATCGAACAACAAAATTTATTTTAAAAAATGTAGATTTTTTAAATCCGGTGAATTCGATGTTTATTTAATCGGAAGACATTACAGAGATATCGGAACTTCAGCCGTATGAGCGAGTTTTCGTTATTTTCGAGCACGGTTTAGGCCAGTTATACTGCATTTTCCATTGAACATCTGTCCCAATATACATACTCAAGATGGCGGCGGCGTGCTGCCACGGAAACCACGTGATTGTCCACTCTAGTTTTCTTATATCTCTGTGCGAATAACGCGGTCAGCATTCATTCTACAAATAGCCTACAATGCGCACAAAACTTCCGCGACCGATCCTGGTCTGCTATCTAGTGATAGAACATTGTAACTGCGGCAATAAATTTGCAGCTCCACGTTCACTTGTGCACATCTGCACAAAGATACACCTTTGTTCTTCGCGAACGCGCAAAATCCGGATAATCCGTAAATGATGAATTCAATTAATATTTTAATTTGAAACAAGTAACTGTTGTACAAAAAAAAGTAATGTACAAATCCTCAAATTAAAAAAAAAAAAAACAAGTGCTGTAACGAAGTACATGCACTTAAATTGCACCTTTGAAAACGGGATTATCAACCCCCCAAAGAAAATCTCACGCGAGCCTGTATTCAAAACTTGAGAGCCCTGTGTTTCCATCAAAGCGATTTTCACCAGGCTCTTGGAGCGGAGCAGCATGCGTATTTTTACAATTAATTTCACAATAATAGCGTAGTTTAGCCGTTTATATGGAAACACTGAGGACGCACCATGGGCTGCATGCGATGTCCCGTGTCTACCCCACAGCCTGTCGCAACCGGACTTCAGTCGTATTAATGGAAACATAGCTTTATATGGCTGCCCCGGGTCATCGATTAAGTCCTCTCTGATGTCACTCGGGTCACGTGACCCTGGACTGGGCAGGTTCTTGCATAAACGCTACAGAGCGCACTGTCGTGTACATTTGGCCCGAGAAAAAAATTATTTTGAAAAATATGTTTCTAAAACACGCATATTTGTATTTTTACTATACATATATTGGATTTTATGTAATAAATGCAGTAAAGGAAATTTGGTTCAGAAACCCTTTAAGCTCTGCTCAATAAAGTGAGTCGGCACTGGCGCGAGACAATGTACAATGCCTCCGTGTCTGACAGCCAAAAAAAAAAAGAAGAAAAGAGGACGATTAGAACAGATTGATAACGAAATAAAGAATAAAAACAAACATTTTAACAACAGAACATCCAATGAACACTGAAATTTATTTATTTGCGGGGCAACTTTTTGGATGTTCCGTGTGTTGGTGATATATTTTAGTCTTTAATTCGTTATAAATGTGTTCTCATATCAATACTTTTACTTTTTGCTGGCTGCTGGACATGGAGTATTTTGCATTTCATGTCGGACAGTCTTGATCGTGCATGCGATAATTTATTCGCACTGTCAATGGTCATGGAATTGATTTGCTCACTGACTACAAGTACTAGCCTATTTTATCTCTGGTGGGGAAATAAAGCGTGAATCTGTTCGATCCCTCTGACTAATTTTCAAAAGAAAGACCGAATAAAAACTGCTGTCTATCTGCAACGGAAGAAAACAGACGAATAGGCTAAAAAGACCAAGAAAAGTTGATAGCTATCAATTTGCATTCTGTGAAGGTCAAACACAAACATGGCCAAGTTTGCACGTCTAATAATTCCTGGAATACTCGGAAAAATGAGAACTTTTATGACTTTTGGACAGGGAGCTATATTAATACCCTGTCCGACTATCGCGTCTTTGCATTGACTTTGTCTGTAATCAGATGTGCGAAAAAATTCGTTTCGTGTCCAGTGTGCAAGCGGCTTGACTGAGCACAGAACGCAAGCATGCTATATATATATATATGTGCGTTTGTAGTTGGCTGAGAAAGACGTGAAGTTGTTAGTTTGCATCACAGATTCAGCTGCATTAAGCCAGGTCAAGTTTCCATTACGCGTGCCAACCGCCTTTAATCAGATTAATTTACGTTAATTTAATTTACGTCCTTATTCTGATAGTTACATTAAATAGTGCTTCCTGTAATTATTTATTGCATTTAAACGTGCCTTACATTCTGGAAACCTGCCTGTGAGGTTTCGGTCACGTGTGCGCACTGCGCGCGGTCAGCCAAATTACCACTGCACAGAAATTAAACCAGGTTGGAGCTGGTGAGTTTCCTGCGCAAAGACAGCGGAGACTTTTTCTACGAAATTGTCACTGCGTCTTGATGAATGTGTGACACCTCCCACTACTACGCCGCCACACCCATCTCGGCGCACTTTCGTCTACCAAAGGCTGCGCACCTCACAAAATGACCACTGCGCCAGTGGAAATTACCACTGCATGAGCTGTGCCACGCTACGCCACCTGCGCTGCGCCAAGAAATTAGAGCCCAAAGAAAACAGCTAACTAGCTTACCTCAACCATTCCATATTACTCCACTGTACTCACACAAAATGAAGCATAACTTTCCAACACTGAGGTCCTGCTCCAGATAAACAGGGCAACAGAGCTTTCTGGTTCGAAGAACCATCAAGTCCTGTTCCATTCATAATGACTCCAATTATCTATGTCGGTAGCAAATTGCTATCATGTAAATGCAAATGTCTTTCAATCACTGTGGAAAGTTTATACGGTCTGGATTCAGAAAAACATGTCAATTAATGGATAATTACCTGATTATAGTGCTGGTGATCGCAAACTATAACTGTGCTTTATGTAGATTAGCCTGAGCAAGCATTAGAGAAACTGGATATCAGTGAGGCGTCTAATGAGCTTGTAAAGAACCCAGAGATGGGGACTCAAGTCACAGTGACTTGGACTCAAGTCGACTCCAGTCGCTGTTCTGATGACTTGTGACTTGACAAAAAATAAAAGACTTGAAACTCAGAAGCAAGGGAAGGCTGAGGAGAAGGAAGGGAAGGCTGAGGACGGAAGAGAAAGGCTGAGTCAGACGGAAGACTCTATAGTCACAAAATGGCGTACTGAGGGTGACGCGCTCCACAACTCCCACATAATTGAGCAACAAAGTTCTGCAACACTAAACTAGAATGTAACAAGATTGACTTGAAAGTTTTATTGATCACTACTATATAAATATGAGCTCATAAAAAGAAGAGATTGACTTGAAAGTTTTATTGATCACTACTATATAATTATGAGCTCATAAAAAGAAGAGATTGACTTGAAAGTTTTATTGATCACTACTATATAAATATGAGCTCATAAAAAGAAGCAAAGCATCCGAGGGAAATTTTAAGTTCCAGTGAAACGGACTTTGAAAATGCTACCGCCTTATCGGAAGAAGACCGTAAAATGCTGAACTCCATGAACAAACACCTGAAGGAGCTAAGTAAGCTGCATCTACTGCAGGATGTCATAAAAGATATTGTGGGATCTTTTATGATAAGGATCATAAAGGATAAGCAAGGATAAGCAAATGAAAGCTGAACTATTGGACTTGAAATGTCGAAGCATGAGAAATAATATTCTTGTCATGGGTGTGAAGGAAGAGGACAATGAAAATTATTCAGCGACTGAAAACCTACTGAAACAATTTATGAAAAACAATCTGATGATGTCTGATAAACAAATAACAGAAACTGAAATCAAGAGAGCCCATAGAATTGGTCGCAAAAAGGATCCTAAGAAACCTAGATCTATAGCCGTGTGTTTTTTACATTTTAAATCTAAAATATCAGTAGGGGTGGGAACTTAAAGGCACAGCCTTTTCTATGTACGAACAATTGCCACTGGAGATATTAGAAAGAAGGCGCTCATTACTTCCTATTATGAAATTCAACAAAGCGCAAAACAATAAAGTGCGACTATCAGTAGATAAACTGTACATCAACAACCAACTTTTTAGAGACTCCAAAATAACAACATGGCTCTAAAGCAGATGGAGGTTTTCATTAATTATTTGGAGCTGTAGAATACCAGCAGTGAACACCCTTGCAAGAAGCCAGGGTCTACGCCAGGTAACACCAGAGCTGGATCTCACCAAACTCTAAATCGAGAATGCTTTGATGTAAAATGAGAATGCATGGATGGAAAGCAATGTTGGAAAGACTATAGTGAGGATATGACTGCTGACAATGTTCACATTATCTTTTTTCCCCTTCTTTTGGTTTTGTTACTGTTCTGTTGTGGTTGTTGTCATCCTTAGAATTATCACATTTTCACCATTGTATTTTTTTAGATCTTATTTTTTCACTCACCATTATGTGTATATGCATACACGTATTTGGAAATCTGTGCACAGGTGTTTACATGGACAGGTATATGTATTTTGATGTATGTGTAAATGCGTGTATGTATATATAAATGTATATACATGTGTGTATGCACAGGGTATCTGTATGTATGTATGCATTGTATATGTCTTTGTAGATATATGTGTATGTAGTGTTCTATATGTGTATATGTTTATGTATCCGTATCTGTATGCATATGTGTATGTATATATTTATGTGTATATAAGCCTGTATATATAGGGATATGTATGTATATGTATATATATGTGTGTATGTATGTACATATTGTAATGTGAATATAGGCCACTAGATGGCAGTATTTACCTTTTTTTTTTGTAAAGCTCAGACTGGAGTCATGTTTAGACATGTCCTGGACATGTCTGGGGCAAGTCTCAGAAAATTAAAAAAAAGAGGTCTAAATGTGGGTGGGGTCTGCAAAAGAGTATATAAGGAAAAGAATTGAGACAGTAAAGTAGTAGGAGAAATTGCAAGAAGAAGGATACGTGACCAGACCTTTAATTCTGTTCAAGACCTGTGCAGTCTATTGTGGATTGTTTTTCACCCAGCACATCACCAGGAAACCCCACCAAAACAAGGGACTGTAATTATTTCTTTTTTTCTTGATAATCAATCTTGGTCTTAGCTGTTATTTAGTTGTTATTGTCTTTGTCTGTTTAATTAAATGTGTTTGAGTTTTAAAACTGTGTCTGTCATCCCTTGCTGTTGCTGTTGCTGTTATGTTGTAAATGTAATAAGAAATTAGGGGCCATAACAAATTGGGGGCTCAAGGTCCGGGATAGACCATTTTGTGAGTAATTTATTGAAAATCTAACATTTCAAATTGTGAAATTGTTTTTGTGAATTTTCCTAGATATATATTGACAACAGCAATGGATGATTTCTTGGCATCACCAACCGTAGGGGTTTTGAAGTCTTTTAAAAAGACGGAACTGCTAGAAATTTGCAGACAGTTAGAGCTGACAGAGGTAAAACCAGCCATGCGAAAAGCAAGACTGGCTAGAGAGATAGTTGAATATTACATTGATGAAAATGTGTTTGCACCAGGAGATCTGGAACAGTTTCCAGTGGAAAATCCAAATATAGAAATGGAACTTAAATTAAAAATGCTAGAGATTGAAAGGGAGGAAAAAGAAAAACAAAGGCAGTTTGAGTTGGAAAAATTAGCAAGAGAAGAGAAAAAAGAAAGGGAGGAAAAAGAGAAAGAAAGGGAGGAGAGAGAAAAAGAAAGGGAGGAAAGAGAGAAAGAAAGGGAAGAAAGAGAGAAAGAAAGAGAATTTGAGTTAGAAAAATTTGCAAGACAGAGAGATTTTGAATTAGAGAAATTCGATAGAGAAGAAAGACTCCAAATGGAGCAACTAAAAATAAAAATTGCAACTGAAAATAAATTTCGGGCTAGCCAGGAGGTAAAACTGGTGCCTCCATTTTCGGAAAAGGATGTTGACAACTATTTCCAGTGTTTTGAAAAGGTAGCAAAGAGTTGCCAGTGGCCAAAGGAACACTGGCCTCTGATGTTGCAAACTGTCCTCAAGGGTAAAGCTCAACAAGCCTATTCGGCTTTGTCTGCAGATGATTCCTCTGATTATGAGGTTGTCAAAAAGGTTATTTTGAGAGCTTATGAGTTGGTTCCAGAGGCTTACCGACAGAAATTCAGAGGTCTGAAGAAATCTGAAAATCAGACTTATGTTGAATTTGCTAATGAAAAGCAGGTTTGCTTTGAGCGCTGGTGTACTTCTATGGAGGTCAAGGATGATTTCAACTCACTAAAAGAGATGGTGTTAGTTGAAGAATTCAAGAACTGTGTTAAAGATGATGTTAAGACCTACCTTAATGAGAAGCAAGCACTGAATTTGCAATCAGCTGCCAAATTTGCAGATGAATATGTTCTCACACATAAGTCTAAATTTCAGTCTAGCAGTAACAATAGATGGTCCCAATTTCAGAAAAAGGGTTATGGTGATACCCAAGATTCCTCACCCAAAGACAAAGACAAATCTGGTGATGGTGCTCAGAAATCCAGTAACAGGTCTGATCAAAGTGTGAAAGCTGACAGTGACAAAAGTGGTCTAGTTTGCAGTTATTGCAAGAAATCTGGTCATGTTACAACTAACTGTTGGTTCCTTAAAGCTAAGAAAGAAAAAGAAAAGGATACCAAACCAAATGCCTTAGTGAAAACAAGGTTAGAAACCCCTGTAGTAGATAACCGATCTGCTAAATTGCCTGCTTCTTGTGGGGCTAAAAAGCCTGATACAGCTGACTTCGTGAGGGAGGAATTTCTTCCATTTGTGTCAGAGGGATTTGTGGCTCTGAATGAGCATACTACTCCTGTCCCCATATATATCCTAAGGGATACCGGAGCTTCTCAGTCACTTTTGTTGATGGACTCCTTGGAGTTACGTGATGAGACCGCTTCAGGGGATTTCATACTTGTACAAGGTATTGAAGGGAGGACTGTATCTGTACCCCTGCGCTCTATATTCTTGAAGTCAGATTTAGTTACAGGACAGGTAAAGGTGGGACTTATGTCAAGTCTACCTATAAAGGGTGTTTCTCTGTTGCTAGGCAATGACCTGGCTGGGGGCAAAGTAGTTCCCCCTGTACATCTTACTTCACAGCCGAGCACTGAAGATGGGGATGAGGACCCATCTCTGTATCCTTCTTGCGCAGTGACTCGTGCTATGGCCAAGAAGGCTAAAGAAGAAGATGATGTGGTGCCGTCCAGTACATTGAATAGTCAGGACTCAGGTGGTTCGCCTCATGACTCTGATTGGCCTACTATGGTTTCTCCGTTTGAGGACTTATCAGATACTTTTATCAGTTCTCTATTCAGCCAGCCGGATGGGTCTGGTGATTCTGATGTGTCTGGAGACTTGTCTCTGTCCAGAAAGCGGTTGATTGAGGAGCAAACTAATGATCCTGAAATTTGTGTACTAAAGAGGAGAGCCCTTCCTGATAAAGAAATAGACGCAGTTCCAGTTGGGTATTATCTCAAGGATGGTGTGTTGATGCGGAAGTGGCGCCCTCCTGATATCCCTGCCAATGCAGATTGGGCAGTGGTCAGGCAAATTGTTGTTCCGAAGGTCGACAGGAATGAGATCTTAACAATGGCTCATAGTTTACCTTTAGGAGGTCATCTTGGTGTTAACAAGACTGTTGATAAGATCATGAAACACTTCTTTTGGCCTGGGCTTCGGAAAGACGTTTCCAACTTTTGCAAAACCTGTCACACTTGTCAGGTAGTTGGAAAACACCAGTTAGACCCACCTGTAGCTCCATTGCAGCCTATCCCAGCATTTGGGGAGCCATTCTCTAGGGTCATTGTTGATTGCGTTGGTCCATTACCCAAGACTAGATCTGGAAATCAGTACTTGTTGACAATCATGTGTGCATCTACCAGATTCCCTGAAGCCATACCTCTACGTAACATCAAGGCAACTGCAATCTCAAAGGCTTTGATAAAGTTCTTCACGTTGTTTGGCCTTCCCAGGGAAATTCAGTCAGACCAGGGTAGCAATTTCACTTCAGGATTGTTTCAGCAGGTTGTGTATGAACTAGGTGCAAAGCAGATTCTTTCTAGTGCCTATCATCCAGAAAGTCAGGGTGCCTTAGAGCGGTTTCATTCCACTCTCAAGACAATGATGAGGACTTATTGTTATGACCATGAGAAAGACTGGGATGAAGGTGTTCATTTGCTGTTGTTTGCAGCTAGAGAAGCAGTGCAGGAGTCTACTGGATTCAGTCCATTTGAGCTAGTGTTTGGTCATGAAGTGAGAGGACCTTTGCTATTATTGAGTGAACAATGGCAAGAGAAAGAGCCGCATATCAGTCTGTTAGACTATGTTAGCAAGTTCAAGGAAAGATTGCGTGCAGCTTGTGACCTTGTCAAAGAGAACTTAAAATCAAGTCAGGGAAAAATGAAGACTTGGTATGATCATAAGGCTAGAAGCCGTGAGTTTAAACCAGGAGACAAGGTCCTTGTGTTGTTTCCCTTGCAGTCCAATCCATTGCAGGCTAGATTTCATGGTCCTTATGAAATTCTGACAAAACTCAATGATCTCAATTACATTGTGAAGACTCCAGATAGGAGAAAACCAAAACAATTGTGTCATATTAACATGCTAAAGCCTTATCATGACAGAAATGCTAGGGTTGCAGCTGTCACTTCAGATTCTCCTATGGTCAAAACGTGTGAAGATGAGGGGAAGTTTCAAGATGATGAACCTAGAATTAAAGCTGAAGTTCTTTCATGTAAATTGTCAAACACTGAAGTGTTGCAAAATCTTGATGTAAAACTCCAGCACTTAGAACCCTCACAGAGAGATCAGTTTGAAAGGTTGATCAAGAAATATGAGGATTTGTTTCCTGATGTTCCAAAGAGAGTTACTATAGCCTCTCATGATGTAGATGTTGGTGATGCCAAACCAATAAAACAGCATCTATACCGGATGAATCCTGAAAAGAGAAAGATTGCTGAGAAAGAGGTTGAGTACATGTTAAACCATGATATTATCAGACCCTCCAACTCCGATTGGAGTTCACCCTGTGTGCTAGTTCCAAAACCTGATGGAAGTACTAGATTCTGTACAGATTATCGCAAAGTCAATGCTGTAACTAGAACTGATGTGTTTCCAATACCTAGGATTGATGATTGTATTGATAGTGTAGGGCAAGCAAAGTTTCTGACCAAGATTGATTTATTGAAGGGTTATTGGTGTGTGCCTTTAACTGAGAGGGCCAAGAGCATCTCTGCTTTTGCCACACCATCTGGATTGTACCAGTATGAAGTCCTACCCTTTGGCATGAAAAATGCCCCAGCCACGTTCCGAAGGATGATACAGTCTACAATCGCCGGATTGCCACACACGGGTGCGTACATCGATGACCTGATCACATGGAGTGACTCCTGGGAAGAACATCTAAAAGATGTAGAGACGTTGTTCCAGCGCCTGACCCAGGCTAACCTGTCTGTTAACCTGAGCAAGAGTGACTTTGGTTGTGCTACTGTCACCTATCTTGGCTACGTCATAGGCCAGGGTAAGGTGGCACCCATAAATGCTAAAGTCCAAGCCATCATGGACTTTCCAGTTCCTGACAACAAAAAAGCTTTGCGCCGCTTCCTTGGAATGATCGGGTACTACCGCAAGTTCTGCAAGAACTTTGCTGAGATTGCTCTCAGTCTAACTAACCAACTGAAGAAAGGCGTAAAGTTCACCTGGGATGATGCATGCCAGAGAGCCTTCGATCACCTGAAGTCTCTGCTGTGTCACTTCCCCGTGCTCAAATCTCCTGACTTCAACAAACCGTTCTCCATCGCGGTCGATGCTAGCGACCAAGCTTGTGGATCTGTGCTCCTACAGAGAAGTGACTCTGATGACATTGAGCATCCCGTGGCATACTTCTCCAGGAAGTTCAATCGCCACCAAAGGAACTATTCCACAATAGAGAAGGAACTGTTGGCTCTGGTCCTTTCTTTACAACACTTTGAGGTTTATGTTTGTACAGGACAAAAGCCAATGTTTGTGTACACTGACCACAATCCGTTAATGTTTTTGAGTAAGATGAAAAACAAGAATCGGAGATTGTTGAATTGGAGTTTGATTTTACAGGAGTTTGACTTGGAAATTAAGCATGTGAAGGGTACAGACAATGTAATTGCTGATTGCTTATCCCGTGTTTGAATGTGTATATATATATCATGTGTTTGAATATTGTATGATATGTATATCTAGACAAGTGTTCACTTAACCATTTTGTATTGAAAAGAAAAATTTTGCCTTTATGAGTCAAAATTTTTCCCTTTTGGAATGGAGGTGTAATGTGAATATAGGCCACTAGATGGCAGTATTTACCTTTTTTTTGTTAAGCTCAGACTGGAGTCATGTTTAGACATGTCCTGGACATGTCTGGGGCAAGTCTCAGAAAATTAAAAAAAAGAGGTCTAAATGTGGGTGGGGTCTGCAAAAGAGTATATAAGGAAAAGAATTGAGACAGTAAAGTAGTAGGAGAAATTGCAAGAAGAAGGATACGTGACCAGACCTTTAATTCTGTTCAAGACCTGTGCAGTCTGTTGTGGATTGTTTTTCACCCAGCACATCACCAGGAAACCCCACCAAAACAAGGGACTGTAATTATTTCTTTTTTTCTTGATAATCAATCTTGGTCTTAGCTGTTATTTAGTTGTTATTGTCTTTGTCTGTTTAATTAAATGTGTTTGAGTTTTAAAACTGTGTCTGTCATCCCTTGCTGTTGCTGTTGCTGTTATGTTGTAAATGTAATAAGAAATTGGGGCCATAACAATATACATTTATATGCATGTATGTATGTGTAAGTTTGTATATATTTGTATATGTACGTAGGTATGCATCTATGTGTGTGTGTGTGTGTGCGCGCACGCGGGTGCATGTGGTGTGTATACATATAGACATGAGGTATGTTTGCGTATTTATTTATATGTACATGTTTATGTGTGTATGGTGATATATTTATCTATGGAGGCAGGGGCATAGTTTACGGGGGGACACAAGGGGCATGTCCCCTACTCTTTTTGAAAAGGCAGCATTGGACCCCCCCCACCATCTAAAAAAAATAAAACGCTTGCGAATCGCGATGTCTAAACCCCCTAACCGCCAAAGACAGATTACATTTTTAAAGAAAAATCTGTGCTAGTCACATTAAACCCAATTTACAAACGTATATTTTGTGGAGAACCGCTTGCTTTCCTCTTATATAGCTAGCTGTGTATACAAACTTCCTTAAAGGACATAGTGGAGTTGGGCGATTGATTGTAAAAATGAGCTGCTGAGCATACAAATATCGATATTGTTTAATCCCCGGTGATGACTATTCAGATCCAGTGAGGTGCCGTCGGAGGTCAGTGAGGGGAGGCAGAATCTTCACCGTTAAACGAACGATAACTCACTATTATTTTGCTTGATTAGCAATCTGAGGATTGATTAACTAATTTACAAGCTTAAACCCCAGAATGGCGTGCCTGTTCCATCCACGACTCAGTGCATCGAACTTAAAAAGCTTACAAGACAGCAAATTTGTTCATATTTGGTTTCAGGAAGCAAACGCGATGCCATTAACAAGTATTAAAACCTTTTTGATGCTGCGTTCAATGTGTGGTCAACATGTTTACAATAATGTTTTCCCCCTTAAATACAAACTTTTTAATGCCATTCAAAAAAAAAAAAAATTAGGAGTTTATTTCCAGTCTTTGTTCATAAACCGATAAACAAAAGGGCAAAACTATACCTGGAATTACCGCGGGAGTTCAGTTTTTTTTGTAATGAATCATTAAGATTTACATACTTGCTGTCTCTAATCAAAGCGTAAATGTAATGTTTTTTTTTTTTTTTTGTCACTGTCACCTCTTAATCATTACAGGCTACATATAACCTAGGCTAGGTTAAATGTAGCCTGTAATGATTAAGAGGTGACAGTGACAAAAAAAAAAATTTACGTTTACGCTTTGATTAGAGACACATTGTTTCGTTAAAAAAAATAATAATAGAATTTATTGATTGTCAATCAGGCATAGTAGGCTATGTGGAAACAGGTTGATAAACTCAAGCAATAAAAGGGAGAAGTCACTGCCTCCCCTGACTGCACATCTGTGCAGATCTAACCTGGAACTGCACTACAAAGCAAGATTTGATATTTTCGAGGTAACTTGAGGTGTAATCTGGTTTTCAGGACCACTTAATCGGTTCATTTGGGTAAATCTGCATGCAGACCTATGCCAGTGGTTCTCAAACTCGGTCCTGGCGCCCCACTTTGTATGCTCGTTTTTGTTCCAACCACAATTGCAATGGTAGCATTTTAACTGTCTGTTTATTTGTCTTAATTTGTTGCATTCCATGTTAAGAGAAGTTATTTACTTAACCCACGTTTTTATGGCCATATCCATTGTGCCATGAAGAATAAAAACCCTTGAACATACTGTGATTATTGTGTTATGGCCCCAATTTGTTATTACATTTACAACAACAGCAACAGCAAGGGATGACAGACACCGTTTTTAAAACTTAAACACATTTAATTAACAAAGACAATAACAATTAACTAATCTACAATCTACAACTAATGACCAAGGTTGAATAACAAAAACAGAAAGATTTACAGTCCCTTTTGTGGGTTGCTTGGTGATGTCCTGGGTGAGGAAAATGCTCTAACACAGGCAAAAATCCACTAAAAGGTCTTGAACAGAATGACAGGTCTGGTAATCTACTATCTAGAACTAATGACCAGGATTGATTAACAAAAACAGAAAGATTTACAGTCCCTTTTGTGGGTTGCTTGGTGATGTCCTGGGTGAGGAAAATGCTCTAACACAGGCAAAAATCCACTAACAGGTCTTGAACAGAATGACAGGTTGGGTCACATGTATCCTTCTCCTTGCAATTTCTCCTACTACTCCACTCCCTCAATTTTCCTCCTTATATGCTCTTTTGCAGACCCCTCCCACATTTAGACCTCTTTTTTAAAATTTTCTGGGACTTGTCCCCAGACATGCCCAGAACATGTCCAAACATAGCTCCAGTCTGGGCTTAAGAAAAAAAAAGGTAAATGCTGCCATCTAGTGGTCTCTAATCACGTTACAATTGTCTATATTGTGAGGGCTTTCAGGCGAAAACGTAATTAAACGGATCAAATTAGACTGACAAAATCAGTAAGCTCCAAAGTAGGTTGCTGACAGTGGTGTTTTGCATTATCTCGAAATAGTTTGCCTGAGCTTACTAAATATGACGAAAAACTGGTGCGATGATTGTTTGCCAATAAACAATTAGTGTTTGCAACCATGTGTCAACAGCTTCACCAATCAGAAACCGACTGTTTGTTGATTAACCAATTGTTTACATTGATTAAATATTTGGTTAAATTGTCTTCCCCAGCAGTTATGTGTACTAGTGTTTAATATACCTTAACTTGGATATGGAATTTTTATTATTCAAGACGTATAGATTTGTCAAAAGTGGCTGAAGAGGATAAATAACTGCTCTTAAGAAAACTGCACCTAATTAAGACAAATCAACAGCCTTTTAAAATCCTTAGATTGCAATTATGGTTAGAATAAAAACCAGCACACACAGTGGGGCGCCAGGACCGAGTTTGAGAACCACTGATTGCTGAACGTTTAACCTGCTCCAAAGCTCTAATGTGTGATTCCCAAACGAGATAGGTAGGGGAGAAGTTTTCACAAATCTGATTGGGTGAAAACAAGTTAAAACCGATTTTGCTGGCATAAAGCTTTTCGAGAGGGCATATACACTGCTAGGGGGAGGCACTAGCCCTCTTATGATTGGTTGCTTTCAATGCGATCGCACCCACACAACCTCTAAAAGCTTCTTGTTAGCTGAACACAGCAAGCATGCACTTTGGCTAGAGACATTATCATTAGCTGCCTCATGTTGTTGCGTATACGATTGCGAATTACATTACAGTAGAGATTATATAGCCATCTAGCTAGCTATCTAACGTTAGTTAAAAAAAAAAAAAACTTAGAAAATAATTGTTAGATTTAAGCAATGTGATGAGGTTTTTGCCCTAACTTCACTGGCAAGCTTCAACAGAGATTACTCTGTTTACTGTTTTCCTGGGGGTTCTGGAGGAGAATTCTGAGTCCCACACAATGTGGCTTTAAAAGTTGTTAGGCGCAGGTCTAGGGTAGATGCATATTTTGATATTCATATTGCTTGGATGGCAGCTGTTATTGCAAATTCTTACAAAATTTCAGCAATGGATGAAAAATTACATGAGATTAAGTAGTCACCCCCATAACCTCCCACCCAGCTCATTCCCAGGGAGGTTTTACTGCGTTCTTTCTCATCTTATGGGGTGCGCCTATGTTTTGATCAATTTCATTACTCTGATGTAGTTTGCATTAAATTTATTTTATTTAACAATGAAAAACAAGGTCATTTTGTTCTACTTCAGAACTAAAGCACTTTTGAGAATTTGCGGCAGAAATGTGTTTGCATGGTATGTGACAGAAGATGTAGTATACAAAAACTGCGTTTTAAAGGAATGTTTATGTCACTGAAGAGCGTGCATCTGGATTACCAATGAAAACAATGCTTAATTTAGCAGCAGGATACAAATTTGTGGGATGGTGTTGAGAGATGACTCAGGTTGAATGAAGTGTTTTTTTAAATGTGGGAATTGTAAGGAAGGGTGGGGGGCAGAGGGAGATTTTATATCACTGCAGGGAAGGGAAGACACTGGGAAGAGGGAGAGAGGGGGCGGGACACAAAAAAAATGTCTTGTTTTGAGTTAATTTTTACTAGCTTGGCAGTGGGGTAAGTAAATTTCACTTGTCAAGTCAAATAGTAACTTGTACTTAAAACAAGTTACTATTTGACTTGACAAGTGAAATTTACTTACCCCACTGGCAAGCTAGTAAAAATTACCTCAAAACAAGAATTTTTGTTTTGTCTTACTAAGAAAAATGCTGATGGAAATAAATGTTTTAAGTCTTAAAATAAGTAAATTCATCTTACCTAGTATTTTTATCTTATCATTTTTTGCAGTGTATGCATGCCCATGGGTTCCTTCAGGGAATTTTAACAGACAACCAACTTTTCGTCTATGGGTTTCCTTAAGGTTAAAATCCCAGAACCAGCAATGCATAAACCCTTTATGTAAGTAGATCATGATTGTCTCTCCAACTTAATAAAACCCATTCCAATACCAGGCCGCTGGCCAGTCGTTCCTCGGTTGGGATTAAACCACTATGTATCTGCCGCAACAGGGTTAGAAAGAATGTACATGTGTTAAGAGTCACTGAAACCACACAAGCTTAAAGGAATAACAATAATTTATTCACTAGGTAGGCTAAAGCTTAAATCAAACAAATCAACATTTAGCCAATTACAAGTTACACCCAATTTAGAAAGAGAGAATAAAGTCATACCTGGAGGAAACGCTACACATGCAACGCATGCGCGGAGAGACCGGATACGATTCTCCGTGAACAACTCATTTCTCTTTCCTATAAACTAAACCAGCTACCCCCTCCTCCGAGCAGAGAGCCCCATAAGTTAACCAGGTGGGATATCGGGTTACAGGTCTCAGAACTGAAACAGAGCCAGGCCAATTGATTGTGAAGGAGGGGTCATTCAGACAAAAGGAATTAAACTAAATTAGATTATTTAAAACAGATAAGTTAGGGTCCAGTCCTACACAGATAACTGAGGGCAATATGGAGCACTGGGTAAGCCAAAGGCCTCCCATGCAGGGTGACATCAAAGGCGCAGAAACCATGCAAACCCCCACTCCCAGCTCAGAGGCCGGGTTTATTGCCTCCTCCTATCCAGCCATTCACAGATAGTTTGCTCACACTTTGCATCCCCCAGTTCTGGTCTCCAGTCTCTTACAGGCATAAACCACCCCCACTTCCTTTCACACAAACCCCAGCAAACAACAAGCTACTTATCATCAGGAACTCAGCAATTTGTTATACTGCATGTTGTTGAAGTCTTTTGATGCTCAGAAGGCCCCCAGTCTTGCTGCAGTGACACAGATGCACTTATCAGCGCCAGCAGTGCTCCAACCCCCCTTTTCCCATCTTACATAGTTTTATTAGTCTTGGGTAGTACTGTTAAAGGTTTTTAGTCCTGTGAATTTTAGTTTATAAATGTGCAGTCATCGTTTCTGGCCGACGACAACTTGAATAGCTGTGTAACCATGGCAGGAAAACTTGGTAGCGATTTTTGTTCTAAAATGCACTCCGAATGTCACTTGATAAAAATAGTAAAAATTTGGCCACAAAATATGTGCCAATTCAGACAAAATGGCATTGTGTAACAGTTGTAAAGTTACGTTGTTGCTCATGACAAAGGAGACTGTTGTCTAACTATGACAGCAATGGCATGAATTTATATGAGGAAAAAAATGCTTCAAAAGGGCTGGCAGAAAAGTGTATTTGTATAGATGATTGTGATTTTTTTTTCTGTATCAACGATCTCCACACTATATTCAGGGACACCATTATGCAATTAACTGTTGGTGTGGCTATAGGACACTTTTGCCACAGTTTGATGGTCCTGATATGATGCAAGAAAACGGATGTTGAAGACGGCTGTCAAAAACCTCATCCCCAAGCAGTTTTAGAGGCTATATGGTAAAGTCTTGAAATCCGGCTGTAGAACTCTTGATGTACACCACTCTGAATTTTTTTAGAAACTTCGGTGTCATGGCACTGTTCATGTCTATGATGTCATAATTCCAGTGTCTGCTGAAAGTCGTCCTGATCCTCTGTTGGTGTGTGTCGTCCTGTGAAATGACTGCCATCTCCGGTGACGGCCACACGTTTCGATATAGTCCCTCCAGGCATTCCAGAAACCCAACATGTTCCATGAGATGAGTCCACATGAGATGCCCGTGTCATAATTTTGTGCAGTACGAGAAACAGCGGCCTCTCTCTAGCAAGCCGTATGTCATCGTACTCTTCAACAGTCAAAAGGTTGCATTTCACAAGTATATCCACGACGCTGAATTCATCTCTTCGTGTCTCGAAGAAGTTGCGCAGGCCTCGGTTTGCGCTCCATAAGTCAAACGGCTCAGTCGGTGGACAACTCCTCTCTGTTATGACAAAAAAGACCAGGTAACAGGGCAGACGTACAAACAGGAAAATGACAGGTAAGTCGATGTACAGTACATTCATGTAAAGCAGTACATTCATTTCTCACTGCATCAGTCAATATGACTCGCATGGCTCTCAGCTTATTTGGGTACAACAGTCCAAAAAATCTGTGGGCTGATTCACACCTGTCAACCACATTTTCTGCCCAGGAATTCATTTTTTCTGATGCTGTCATATGCCTGACTCCCAATACTTAAACTCTGTCGGACTACTGGATATGGCGTCCATATTTAAAGACGTTTCTGCACTGAGGTAATTAAGAAAGCTGACAAAATTGAGATGGGTAGGAATTAAGGCACCCCAACAATGTCACTCAAGACACACTCCTGCCTTGATATTTATGTCAGTGGACTCTAACCACGCCTCAAGTCAGACAGAACTGTTCCCACAAGAAAAGTTATCTAATGATCACCGTCTTCTACCCTGTGTACTTGGGTCGGCAGTTGATTGAGTCCTTCTCATAGCGCTCTCTCCATTGTCCATTCCCATCTTCCTTGTCAAAGTAGTCTTGCCTACTCCTTTTCGGACATCATTCTCTCAGTGCCATGTTGTTCAGTGTAAAACACCAGCGCCAACACGAGGTCCTTTGCCAGACATGTCTGTAATTCCTGTTGCTGAATCACAGAATGGGGGAAACACGCGCATGAACACACACACACACACACACACACACACGGCCAGCAAGCGCTCCCGCTCAAATGAAAAACGTAGTTAAAATGTACTTTGAAATTCGCATTTTCCAGCTTTCTACACACGATTTTATCATTTCTTAAAGTAAAAAAACTTGACATAACATGATTGATACATTGACCTAAAAGACCCTGCTTGTTTATTCATACTGAAAGAAAAAATAACGGGTATATTTCAACTCTTTGACTGCTTTGAAAATGAAGACCTTGCATATAATTTAACAAACTGACACACACACACACGACCCGCAAGCACTCCCACTCAAATGAGAATCTTAGTTAAAACCTATATTCAACATAAAATTAGTAATAATGCATCAGTTTTATATAGCGCTTTTCTGGGCACTGAAAGACGCTTCACAATGGATACATTATTCATTCACTCACACATTCACGCACTGATGGTGGTAAACTACATTCACAGCTGCCCTGGGGCAGGCTGACAGAAGCATGGCTGGCCCTCTGACCAGCACCAAACATTCTCACACAGCCATACAGGAGTGTTCCTATATTGCATGTTTTGTGGGTGGGGGAAACTGGAGTACCTGGAGGAAACCCACGCAAACACGGGGAGAACATACAAACTCCATACAGAAAGGCCCCAGGCCAGATTTGAACCGACAACCTTCTTGCTGTGAGGCAGTAATGCTAACCACTGTGCTAACATACTTTGAAGCTAATGCTGCATTGAAATTTATGAAAATTGTTTATCTATAATCGAGTTTATCGGAATTTGTTTATTTATTGTTACTCATTTCCAAGATGCAATATATACTGAGTACAAATGTAAACGCACCACTTGAAAAAAGTCAATATTTAAGTTCAAATGAACTTCAATATAATTTTTATACAACAACAACACTACAGTGACGTCACCCGACATGCCAGGTGCAAGAAATGCGAGAATTTCAAGTTAACTGTAATGCTAGGCAATTTTTTGCAAAAACGCAACATCTTGCACGCACACCACGGGAAAAATGAATTTCACTCTGAATTTGTGCACACATTGCCTTTAAAAGCATGTGAATCCGAATAAAATTTCACTTCTTCACTGACACTTGTGAAACGTCGACACTATGCCGCGACTTACAGCCCCTGAACTGGAACGTGTCATAGGCATGCTTCAAATTGGCTCCAGCACCAGGGAAATTGCCAGATGACTACACTGCGTACACACAACGATTGCAAGATTCCATCAATGGTTTCTGCAAACGAGGAGCACTCAGGACCGTCCTCGACCGGGTCAACAACGTGTGACAACGGCACGTCAGGACCGTCAGATCGTAAGGGATCATGTCCAAGACCGAACACTACCAGCGTCAAGAACGGCTGCTCAAGTCCAAGGACTACGTGGATTCATTCACCCCAACACCGTACGGAACCGTCTGCGAGCTGCAGGCCTGCGTGCACGACGTCCTTATTTCGGCCCCATATTGACGGATCGTCACCGAAACCAGCGTCTACAGTGGGCAAACAGGCACCAGAATTGGCGACTACGACAATTACACGGTGTCATCTTTTCTGACGAGTCACGATCTCACTTAAGGAACGCAGATGGCCGTATACGTGTTTGGCGGAGACGTGGTGAACGTTATAACGCGGATTGTGCCGTTCAAACGGACCGTTGGGGTGGTGGCAGCGTTATGGTGTGGGGTGGAATAAGCTACCGTCACAGAACCCCTCTCCATATCTGCAGAGGAAGGGTGAACGGCGTCTACTACCGGGACCAGGTGCTGCAGAGCCATGTTGTGCCATTCTTCAACCAATACCACAAAGTCCACACGTTCCAACAGGGCAACGCTACGGCACACACTGCAAGGGTGTCCATGCAGTACCTTGCACAGCAGAACATCCCCTTGCTTCAGTGGCCAGCTCTGTCACCGACCTCTCCCCTATCGAGCACTTATGGGATGAAATTGGACGACGTCTTTCACGTCGACGCCAGATGAACAACATCCGAGAACTTGAGGTTGCCCTTGTTCAGGAGTGGAATGCTATCCCTCAGAACACTATCCAGAGACTGATCAACTCCATGCGACGACGATGCACCGCATGTGTCAATGCAAATGGCGGTCACACCCGTTATTGACTGTCCTGTTTGACCCCTACACCAGTTAAACCTCTCTCGCGCATTAACATTATCGTGAATGAAATTAAATGATGTTTACATGTCTTCTTAAATCATTCATTATCTCAAATGCATCATACATATACACTTCGCATATCAATCCGTGGAGATATTCCAGATTTCGTGAGTGGTGCGTTTTCTTTTGTACTCAGTATATTACAAATAAAACACTTATAAGTGGTAAATACTAAGCATAATCAAAGACAAAATACAGAAAATATTTTACATGGCCAGTTAAAAATCCATAATTAAGAAGTAGATGGTGTCGCACTTCAATTCTCTGTCGGTGCGGAACTGCGATTAACAATGTGTTCAATAAGTGACCCTGGGACGAATAACTAGATGTAGGCCTGAAATCTTTCACCGGTGATGAATATTTAAGTATGCGCTTGTGTAGGCATTACTTATGGTGGGAAAGTAGGATCTGTAGCCGTTTAGAATAATTATGTTGCGGTGTTCCCAGGATACGTTTGTGGTATCATTCATGGCGTATCCGCACTCTTCCAAAAATACTTTTGGAACAGTTGGTTGGCCTGGAATACAGTATTGCTTAAATTAGCCAAATCGGCCATTGTTTAATAGAACAATGACACCCCATTATTATAAACTTTAACCGCGGTGCCTGAAAGACTAAAAATGAAACGTCCTGAGACCTATGACCTCAAAGAACAATATCACGCCCCATAGCAGCACACATTCCAAGACCCCCTACAGGGAATCTATGATCTTCTCACACCTTTTAAAAATCAACTATGTAAAGGCCCAAGAAAAGCCCAAGATTTAGCAACGACCACAGCATTGTGAAAAACAATCTCATGAAACGCAGGCACCCATACCGTTCAGCCCTGCCCCTGGGTAAGTTTCACTATACTTGGCAGAAGATTTTCATACATCAATTCAATCAATCATTCATTGGCTATCCCCCGCAAGCCCCGCCAACTCAAAAACGCGTGCACCTCACACCGTTCAACCCCGCCCCTGGGTAAGTCTCATTATACTATTATTATACTTGACAGAAGTCGTTCGCTTCATGCATTGGCTACCCACGCAAGCCTGCCAACTCACAGATAGCAAACCCTGCACCCCCATTCTCCCATTCAGTTACTATGCGTCTGCACGCTGAGAGAGAGAGAGAGAGAGAGAGAGAGAGGGGGGGAAGGGAAGGAGAGCTGTGGAATGAAAAGACTGGATACTTTTCTCTGGATTCTTTCCACACACGCGCACACACATACACATCGCGCTGAAAACTGGTAAATAATTTTATCTTTCTTTCTTTCCTTGTCCTTTACACACACTGATTCACCGCATTCACCGCTATTTTCAGCATGCTTTCACCATCGCTTTTTTTTCCAGTTTTAACACTTCTTGCACTCATTTTTTCGTATTAAAACACTGTTTTACCAACATGTCGCCAACAACATTATAACACTCTCCGAATTTAAACCCTCTTTCGTTACCCCACGACCAACAAAATGGTTGAAATAAAATTTTACCACTTTTATCACTTTCACTTCCCCCAATCACTCAAATAATACATGTTTAAAAAAACACTAAACTATAACACAAATTAAATAAATGCCTTTTAAGGTTCATCCAACAAAATAAAGTAAAACACACTAAAATGTATAAAATTCTATCCCCACACCAGAGCATGCAAGGGGGAGGGTGAGAGGGAAGGGGGGCTTTGGGACAGTGCTGAATCTCACACACAGCCCCAGAGAGGGAGAGAAGGGGAGAAGGGGATGGAAAAGGCAGAGGGGGGTAATACAAAATTGTTCCGATCCTGTCCAGCCTGACCATGTTTTGATTATGACTTCTGCCTTGTCTGACTATACTCTGTATTTTGTATTGGGATTTTGATGCCATGTTTTGTTTTGCTTTGTCTTTTTATGTCTTGCCATATTCCATCATTGCAGTTATATTCCGGTCCATGTTTTGTTTTCCACCACTTCGTCTTCCCCTGTCTGGTCTCATGTCATGTGATCACTCAGCCCCAGTATTGTGTGCCACTCTTTTGGGTGATTTAGTGGTTTCTGGATTTCAACCATTCCTTCCAATCTCGTTTACTTCTTTCACCTTGCTTTTCTAGATTACTAACAAGTACTAACAGTTTGTTATTTTAGTTAAACTTACCAAGCCAAACTAACATTGTTTATAGTACTAACTTACTAACGAGCACTAGGGATTGTATAGCTGCACTTTACTAATTGACTAACGACCTCTCAGCATTCCCCCTATTCTTGTCTCCAACTCTGGTCTTTACTTAATTAACCTTGCTGCAGTTTCTGCGGAACCTCCGCGCTTGTTAAACTCTGTTCTCTCTCTTTTTCTGTGCGCGGTAGAACTCCCTAACCGGTGCTGTGTGTTTTGTCTATAGGCTGTCTCGTGATTCCTGTCCGCGTTTTGGCTTTTGCCAATTTCCTGTGATTAGGTTCTCCCTCGTGTTTGCTCCTTTGTAATTAATCTGATTCTCTACACGTGATTCCTGCATAGCATGTGACTTCCCTTGTGTATATATCAGCAGTCTTTTCACTCACGGCTCTTGTCAGAACATTTTCCCTGTGCTACGATTGTTTATGCCTTGTACTCTTAGTGTCATACTTCTGACTGGAACGTCCTGGATTCTGATTTTGGCTTTACCTTTGATATACCCGTGCCCGTGTGCCATACCTGTTTCGCCCGACTCCAAGTTTTGTTTTTGCTGCCCCGTTAACGGTTTGGATTACGCCCACTGGAGGGTTTTTCTGGGGGTTCTCCCTCTTCCTTAAAGTCCGTGTAAAGTCATAATAAATATGTCTCCTGAGTTTCTCTCGGCAGAGAAAAGTGTGTTATTAACCACCCAGTAAAATTTGAATGATCAAAAAATTCGCCAAGTTTTAAAAATTAGGTTTCAAAAACCTGATAGATGAAGGAATTATATCTGCTCTAAGATACTGGGGGCGTGTCTGCTGGGGGTCCTGAAACGACGCCCACTCTCAATTGTCTCCTGTCAATCAAATACCACCACTACGAAGTGAAAAATAGATGCTAATGCATGTAGCAGCTTCATTGGGGTCACACAGTCCTACATGTTCGACCATCAGAGCCAGGCTCCAGTTCAGAGTACAGAATCAGCCACGGTCTGCAACAGAATGGTAATGGTTTTTTTATCCTATTTGCGAAAGTTAGCAATTCGTATTACTGACTAGCTAAGCTAGCATAACACTGATAACACCACAAGTCCGGCCAGGACGGACTAATGAGAGGACTAACCACTGCTCAGTTTTTACTATTCGCCACTGCTCAATTTTTGAGGCGTCAACTCAATAGAAACGCATTTGTCTTTGAGGTTATTTAACTATTTCACCTTGTCATGGTTGGTGGCACACATTTAGCGGAAACCTCACATGCAGTTGTCAGAACCGATATGCCTGCTTTTTAACCAAGTCGCAGTTTTGAGAGGAAATCAGTTATTTTGCGAGCATTTAAGTTATCAAGCGATCTACAGTTAGACCATACCTAACTCAGGGTATACTGATAAGAGCACTGCTAAGTTAGCTTGCTTGGTAATTCGCTGCTGGGTGAAAAAAAGTGAATTATAATCATAATTTACAAAACAAGACAGCTAAATTTATGAGGGAAATTATGCCTGTATATAACGGATAGTGCAAAGTAACCCGACCGTCGCACTTTGCCATCACTAAAAGTAAGCTTGATCGGCAGGTTTTTCTTTTTTTTTTCAAAATTAAACGTTGTCTTGTTGAATATATTGAGATTGACACTCATGGCTTCTCGGTTGAGTTTGACGCGACGCTTCACGGCCAGTGGGCGTTGGGCTTAAATGTTGCGTCCCATATTGAACCAATACGGTACGCGATTTGTTCCGTATTTTCGTAAATGTCCAATATACATGTCTGTCACACACACATCAACACTAAATCTAACAATAATGAACAAAATAAAACACAGGAAATACTAAGGCCAGCAAAATTTTTGTGGCGCTGATCTACGCAGCGCCTGTGTGTCTGTGCCTGGCTGCCTGCCTGTGTTGCTGTCACGATTCCCTAGAGACAGACACCACACACCGGCGCTGCTCGCAACACCCGCGCCTTTAAAAAATTCCTGATTCTGTTGTCCATTGGAAATTTAAATAAACTGACAGAGCCACTACCCTGTGGCATCCAGGAAAGATGCACGAACGAGGACGAGACATTACTGGTTAGTTAGCTAGCTAGCTGCAAACTATCGTCAGTTGATGCTTTTCGAGACTGGAGAAGGAGCAGGAATACTACAGAGGCTTGTGCGCTGAAAGTGTTTATACTGCTACAGCAGCAGGGGTGGGTTACGTAACGCGGCAGTGATTTTCAGACCCGCCCAATAAATTCTGAACACAGAAACTTTGAAACACAGTTTGTGAAGCCTAGCACCAAAATTCAAATCGAAATGGTTGGAATGCTTTTTACACGTTTTAGAGACATGCATTTATGACCTATTTAATGTCTTTAGAAGAAAATTGCTGAATTCTCTTTACACGGACTTTAATAAACTCCAGTTTTGCTGCACTGCTTGGTTCTCGCGACTGGTTCCTGAACAATACATCCCAAAATACACTATGTAAACTCTTTTTAATTAATTCATACAAACTCACATGAACTCATCAAAAAGCCGTCAATAAAATTTTCACACTAGGTGCCTAGTATTATCTCTCTCTCCTCCCCTTGGGGCTGGAAAACATCTTCACGTTGGTTCCAGCCGTTCCTCGGACAGGTGCAGGCATCCCACGTATGACTCACCCTGACAGCCATATCTGCACTACAGAGGACTCTTTCTCCCCCAATTATCTGCTATTTATCTTGCGGTTCAGCAGGCTTTGCAGGAACTGTCTCCTGGGAACACACATCACTCAAAATACACTCCTTGGTCCGGCTGGACCTCAAGGTTTAAGATAGAATGACTACACAATAAACACAGATAACGGCGTCTCTACTTACGTAGAAGCTAGATTATATAAGCTTAGCTAATAATTGTGGCACACATGATTTGATGTAAAATAATTATTTCTTAATGTGGGATTTTTTTCCCACTGAATAAATGCACTAAAATTAAAGGTTGGATTTTCCTCTTTTTTCATTGTGGTCCTATATTATTAAGAAAAAAAACTGAATTATTAGAATCTACAGAACACATCTTAACCAGGGGTGCCAATAATAATGGAGGGCGCTGTAGATTATAGTATCTATTTCGACTGTCCTGATGCCAGATCAAAGGCGGTTGGCTTAATCATTGCAGCTGAATCTGTGATGCAAGTTAACGACTTCACATCTTTCTCAGCCAACCACAAACTGCCTCGGCATCAGGCAGTGTGTGTGTGTGTGTGTGTGTGTGTGTGTATATATATATATATATATATATATATATGTGTATATATATATATATATATATATATATATATATATATAATGGTTGCGTTCTATGCTCAGTAAAGCCGCTTGCACACTGGACGCGAAACAAATTTTTCGCACGCCTGATTACAGACAAAGTCAATGTAAAGATGCAAACACACGCGTGTATTTGCGTCTT
This sequence comes from Gymnothorax reevesii, assembly GCA_029721435.1. Lineage (NCBI taxonomy): Eukaryota > Metazoa > Chordata > Actinopteri > Anguilliformes > Muraenidae > Gymnothorax > Gymnothorax reevesii. The sequence continues at coordinate 144,231,769 of CM056575.1, forward strand.
TGCATTGACTTACTGCAATGTACGCAGTGTCTACGTGTCCGAAAGTTGGACAGAGTTTTAATATATCTCCGTATCTGAAAGTCATAAAAGTTCAAATTTTTTGAGTATTCCAGGAATTAGACGTAAAAACTGGGCCTTGTTTGTGTTCAACCTTCACAAAATGCAAATTGATGACTATCAACTTTTCTTGGTCTTTTTATTAGTCTGTTTTCTTCCGTTGAAGATAGACAAAAGTCTTTATTCGGTCTCTCTGTTGAAAATTAGACAGATGGATCGAACAGATTCACGCTTTATTTCCACACCAAAGATAAAATAGTGCTTGTAGTCAGAGACCAAATCAATTCCATCACCATTGACACTGAATTAAATATCGCACGCGCAATTAAGACGCAAAATGAAAATTACTTCATGTCCGGCAGCCAGCAAAAAAGTGAAAGTATTGATATGAGAACAGATTTATAACGAAATAAAGAATAATTATCACCAACAAACAGAACCTCCAAAAAATACGGCCCGCAAATAAATAAATCGCAGTGTTCATTGGATGTTCTGTTTGTTGTTAAAATGTTTCTTTTTATTGTCGGACGCGGAGTTAAATTGAAACCCTGTCGGACTTTCTGACACGTAGACACTGCGTTCAATGCAATCTGTCATGCGAAAAATTCATTTCGCGTCATGTGCAAGCGGCTTAATACTACTATTATTGTGACTTAGGTTTTTTATCGTTTTTAGTGGGGGAAAGGAATACAGCCTGATTGCTATGATCTGATACTGAGTTAAGATCACGTAGTGAAAATAAATGTGTAACGAATCTTACATTGTGGTCCATGCATGTTCATCCCAAAATTTCAAGCAGCAACAGGCTGTAATAATAGGAACACGCTATCCATTGTTTCTCTTCCCAATGATGCAGGTAGAAGAAATAAATGAGCAACCATCGTATATTATTCCAACTTCATAAGTTTGAATGATCTGACGCACAAAATGTAGTTTCGTTTTGAAATTCCATTCAAGTTTGCCAATGGTAATAATTCGCGAATGCCCTAGCTAGCAAGCTAACTCATATTCGTAATACTTATAATAGACGCAAGTGGTGCAGAAAACATGCCTGAAGCAGCAAAGTGAAATGCAATATTCACGCATCATACAAATATAAGACAGAGGCTTCTTTATTCCCATTTTAAAGGTGAGGAGAGGAGCTCTTTTGATTGGTGAAGATTTGACTCGGCTGTGTTAAACCCGCTCAAGGCCTCTCTCCTCCCTCTTTGCCACTTGTGCCGGCAGGAGGGGCAGAGGCGGGACAGAGGAGTACTTGCCCCAGGTTGCACCGGGCACGAAATTGCAACATACGCCTGGACACACCCCATTGGAGCGGCGCTCCCCCCATTCGCCACGCCTGGTCTATGAATTTAGAGCCCAGTGTGGAGGCGTCTGGAGGCGTCAAATAAATATAAATCATAAACTGTGTGTTACAAGATGCAGAGAGCTGAGAAACAATAGCACCCTGCGATTGTAGTTTTATGTGTTTTAGAATTTTGTCTGCTGTACACAGAATAAAAAATGCGTTCAGAATACCTGGTGTTAGAACAAGTACAGGAACAATAGCTTAAGTATCACCACATAAAGGTGACATTACAGTTCTTATTAAGAAATAAAATGTATATTAAATATTGTAAATTAATTACTTTGAAATGTAAGAAAATATTTCTGGTACAAAGTTAAATCAGGATTAAAGAGAAAATGTCTGGATAGGGCTTTGAAGACCAGTTTATTTAAATATAGATCTAAATGATAAGAAAGACAGAAAAAAATTTGGAGGCTGCAAATTACAAATGGAAATTTTTGGGAGAACAAGATTTGCACAATTTTTGGGAGAGAGAAAGAACAAGAAATTAAACAAATGGTAGAAAAGTAATAATATAAAACTCAAATCAATATTATGAAAATATTTGGAGTTTCAGAACTTCTCATTTATCTTTCCCCATTTTGACACGTATAACCAAATTGAACAAAGTATGAACATATTTGATTTAGAGCGCATGTAGAGAAGGAAAAAAAAGTTGCTTTTTACATGCAGAGAGTGTGGTGCACTGGGAGCTGTAGAGTTCACAGTTTGGCGATAAATTGGAACTTGTTTTCATAAAACTCTTGGTTGTAGCATAAAAAGGGAAGGTAGCTGGGTTTGTGATGTTTAAACTTGGGTTAAAATGAGTTGAGCCAGAAAAGTCGTGCCCCACCTTGAAGTAATGTACATTGATTTTTCTTGTTACATTTTATGAATTGAAAATTGATTGGTGTGGACTTTCATAACTGTAAAATAATTCAGTATAAATTTGTTTTTAGTCTTCACTTTGCAGGAAGTGAACTATACATAAAAGTAAAGCATTCCAAACTATCAGAAAACTTAAGGGGTACAACTTATAATGTTTCTGTTAGAAGACTGCGGGTGCGTTTCATTGTGGAGTTGTTTTGTAACCACTAAAATATATCCAGTGTCAATTTGTGAAGAGGTCGAAACTACTAATCATGTGTTAATAAATTATCTCACAACAAAATTAATATGGAGAAATATTCATGATATTGGTCTGAGAAGGTATATGCAAGGAAAAAATCATGTATCCATCAGGATTACGTAGAGGAACCACAAGCAAGAACCAGAGAATGCAAGAATGGAGACTTTATTTCTGCCCCCACAGAGCTGGCAACAGTACAAAGTCCACAATCCAAAAATCAGAATCCAATGGGCGAAATCCAGAATCCGTAACCAGGGCACCAATCACAAAAATCAGGGTCGTACAAAAATAGGTTTGATAACAGGAAATGCAACAAAGTACAGGAAATAGGCAAAAATCTTAAAATGTGGACGTCCAGTCAGAAAGGTAATCTCAATGAAAACAAGGCGAGGAAAGCGTGGCACAAGCAGACAAAGGAAAACGTTCTGACAAGGCATGGCTGTGATCAGACTCCTGAAATACACACTGGTGAGGTCACATGTTATCATTGGGGAAAAGGTGCAGGGGATCAGAATAATTACAAAGGGAGAGCACGTGAGAGAAACCCTAACCACATGAAATCGGCGAAAGCCAAAACAAGGACCGGGAATAACGAGACTTCCTGAAAATATTAAACGGCTCCGGTTAGGGATTCTGACATGCACAGAGTAAGAGAAGCAGAACAGGTTTTCAATTAGAAGCCCGAGCGGCAGAAACACAGCAAGACTAAGTAATAGCAAAGTGGGCGGAGTATACAACAGAGCGAATGCCAAGGGAATATTAGTCAATTAGTATGTGACTTTACAAAGAACCCGTGTACATTAGTAATATTAGTAATATATACAAGGCGTTCGTAAAAGAGTTATCAAAATAACAAACTATTAGTAAATCTAGAGTAGAAGTGACGAAGGAAGCAAATGAGACAAGAAAGAAGACTTAATCACCATTAACCTAAATCACCCGATCATGTGCTCAAGACTCAGACAGGGGAAACAGGACTAGACCAACTCACAGACAAGACAGGGGAGACAAGGTGCAAAGCATGGCAATGGTATAATCCTGACATAGAAAACAAAGACGATGAATGGTAACAAGACATAAAACTGCAAGACTATGGAAACATGGCATGGCAAGAAAACACGAGCATGATAGGAAAAAATAAAGAAAACGCAGTAAATAATAACAAATAATACTGAACAAGACTAAACATGACAGAACAGAACAGAATCATAACAGTATCATGCTTCATAAGAGAAACTTTGGCTTGGAAAAGAAGTGAGAAAAGGAAGGGAAATTGATGGAATGCAGGAAGTGTGATGAGGGAAAAGTAATGTCCTTGCTTGTTCCCGGTGCAGTTCCAAGACTATACAATAGGTGGGTCATATGTTCGACACTTCAAGAAAGCATTAAGTGCTCAGTGCAATTGTGGTTTAAAATGAAAAAAGAAAAAAAAAGACTTTGATCAGTCTTGATTTAATGGGCTCAAATAATAGAATTATTACAAGCACATGAGCTCACCCAGATCAAGCACACCTGAAAAAATATACTACTGAATTTGTAGCTTGGACAAACACAGTGTTAGCCCAAAGAACTGCCGCAATCTCACCAATACAGGTCAGCTCAACATAATTTAGCTCCACCTAGCCAGGAGGGGGCGATACATCTCCCCACAAACAAGTTATTCTTGTTTCTGCACTTGAGACACCAACTCAAACAGTGAATGCTCACATATCCTCTAAATCTCATAGCTGTGTGTTTCTCTTGTGGTGATGATTGCTGACCTTCCCTCTCTCATGCCAGATCACACAGTTTTACAGAAGATCCAGAACCAACCCAGAACCCAGGATAGAGGGGTTGAGTGAATGTGGTCTGGACTCTGTGCAGGAGGGTCATTGTGTCAGAGACGCTGTAGAAGGACAGAGTTCCTGCCCTGTGATCCAGGTACACTCCTATTCTGGAGGAGGAGGGAGCAGGGATTTCAGTGCTCTTATTATTGTGCCAGAAGACATAAATGGAGGGAGAGCAGCGCAAACTCCAGGACTTGTCATTGTATCCTTGACCGCATTCAATAAACCCCCCTTTCCTGCTGATCGATTTATATGATGCTGCTATATCGCCAACACTCCCACTCCACTCAGCTTCCCAGTAACAGCATCCAGACAAACCCTCTTTGCACAGCACTTGGTACCAGACATCAAATCTCTCTGGATGATCAGGATATGAGTGCATCACTCCCGTATGGGTAACCTCTCTGTTCCCCCCAGAGAGACGGAGGTTTTTGTTTGCTGTGTTGGGGTCCAGTGTGAGCTGACAGGAATCTGATGGAGGAGAAAGTTTAGACTTAACATGAGAAAAGACCTATTTGAGATCCGCCTAAACTACATCATATGAAAAATACTTATTCAGTCAATAGCATTAAAAATTCTTATGTGTGAATGTATATGTGCATGTGTCTTTCACTGTTTCTGAGGAGGCTGTGTGGGCATGTGTGTGTGTGTGTGTGTCTGTGTGTGCGTCTCAGGTCAGTTTCACTCACACTGTAAGAAATCCTCTCTGGTCCTGGGCTCCACAGTGAGGACTTGTTTCACTGCAGGGACAGAGAGCCAGTAAAGAACAGTTTTGAAAAACACATAAATACAGTGAGAGGGAGGGAGTGAGTATGAGGGTCTTGGATAATGCCGACACTGAGATGGATTTCAAATAATCTGCACTGGTGCAAGGTTAAACAGGCTCACTGAATGAGCAAAAAGTCATCACAGCAAGAATTTGTTTTCAGTGGCGGTCCATCGGCAGAAACACAGGGCCAGCAATAACCTCACCTTTCATTGCTTAATGACCTAAACCTCTCGCCATTTACCTCTCCCAGTTAGCAACACGAGGGCCGAGGATTAACTAGTTCTATCTGACATTTTACTCAAAAATGAGATATCTGTCCTACAATAGTCTCAGTACTAACTAGTTTCATTTGAGATATAGTTCCATGTTTTAGTGGTTACCTGTAAAGGCCAACGGTCAATTTAACATAGGTACATCTGAATTTTCGATAGAAATATTAGTGTTAACAGGTTCTATCTGCTGTCAGCCAATCTGTTACTTCAGTTTGGTCATGTGATACATGCTTGATCAAAATGGCGGCACGCTTGAGAAAGCTGACAAGAAATCACCATGGAAAATTGATGACTGACGATGAATTGAGAGACGTATTTGAGAGGTAAGTGGAGTGTATCAAACCTACAGATATTGTAGATTCTCTGTATAGCAGCGTTATATGACATTTCAGCAAATTTTTAATCTACTGTTCAAAATCAAGGAATCATATCCAAACTACAAATAAGTTATGAGATATGTACCTTTTATTGTTTTAAAATAGCAAATAGCTAAATATAAAAACTCATTTTTCTCAAAAAGTAAAAAATGCTAGATAGAACTAGTTAATCCTCGGCCCTCGAACAGTTGCTCAGACTAATTGATAGAACCGACAAGAGTCTAATTTATTTTGGACAGCCTTGTTATACATTGCACCATGAAATGATATGGCGTTTTCTTCTGCACATCAATGACTACGTAAAACAAGAGCCATCAGAAGATGGCATATCCCCCGGCCCCCGCAAAATCAGGGAGGCCTCAGGTACCTTGTACTAATAAATATCTTCTCAAAGTTTCATGGAAATACTTTCAAGTTCTGCTTTGGGAATGTAACTTTCCACATCATTCTGAGCCTGTTCCATTTGTTTTCATGAAGCAGAAAATCCCAAATAGCAAAAGACACCCTTTTTATTTCACAGGTATGTTGAAAGTTTTGTTACTGAGTTATGCCTCAGAAATGAGATACACCCTAACCAGAAACTGAGTGTAATTTGTGGCTATAGAAACACACCAAAAAAATCAAAATCTCAGCATTTTCTAAATAGGAAAAGGCGCATCTACAGGGTACATTAGATCAACATGCCAATTTCATAGATAAACGTTGAACAATTATCATGTATTGGTCTGGAACCACTGACACTCGCTTCAACTTTCTGCCATGAGAAAAAAAGCACAAAAAAAATTTCTTAAATTCTAAATACCAAAAGGCACATCTACATTGTATATCAAATCTACACACCAAATTTGGTGAAGAAATATTAAAAGGTTATTGAGTTACACTCCGGAAACTAACCATACCCTCCCCAGAGACTAAGTCCAAATTGAGGCCTTGGAAACACAAAAAATAAAAATTTTAGAAATTCCTAAATACCGAAAGGCACATCTCCATGATATATGAGATCTATACACCAAATTTCGTTAAGAAATATTAAACGGTTATTGAGTTATGCTCAAGAAACGAGCCATACCCTCCCCAGAGACTAAGTCCAAATTGATGCCATGGGAACACAAAAAATAAAAAAATAAAAAATTCCTAAATATCAAAAGGCACATCAACATGGTATATCAGATCTACACACCAAATTTCGTGAAGAAATATTATTCGGTTATTGAGTTATGCTCCGGAAACGAGCCATACCCTTCCCAGAGACTAAGTCCAACTTGTTGCCATGGAAACACAAAAAATGAACATTTTAGAAATTCCTAAATACCAAAAGGCTCATCTACATGATACATCAGATCTACACATCAAATTTCGTGAAAAAATATTGAACGGTTTTTGAGTTCTGCCCCGGAAACGAAATGATTACGGATGGACGGACATGGCTATCGCTATCTCCCCCCGCATTATATGCCAGGGGGATAATAATAAAAATTAATGTCTTTATAATTTCTGCACTCCTGTAGCACGTGAAACAGCTAAGATTTGTGTAAATTAGTTTGCGAGGCTAATTGAGCAATAAGCCATGAGAATCCATTTTATAGTCTGAATGTAGTGACAGCTAAAGGGTCTGGTATGATGCACAGCTGAGTGATGGCAAAAATAATTGCTGCAAAGTCAGCAAATGTTTCAGATTTTTTGCATTTATGTTTCCATCCTAACAGTGTTGAATACTATACAATATTTATATAGGCAATTATATAGGCAATAGGCATTTATTTTTTCATAGCCATTTTTTATTATGGAAAATGGATTGTTCTTGGTCGTGCAGTCGATAAATTGTTTACTTGTCCATCAGGTAAATTTGAATGAGAACAGCGAGAGGACAGTCGAGTGGTTAAGCTTGAGGTTACTGAAGCCCTGCTGAACGTGTGACCGCACCCCGCTGTTTGTTTTATATTTATACTTTATATCTTTCTATCAATTCATTGCTCAATATGCCAATAAATTAACATAATTTGACTGCTCAAAATTGACAAAGTTGGGAAGAAAATTTCACTGGTCAAATGCATGGCCACTTCTCCAAAAGAAATTTTCAGAAATAGTTTTCATTACCTGATCCTGACAGTTTGACCAGTTCCACCTTACAGGCGTCTTCCAGTTTTTCTTTCAGTTCAGAGACAGATTTCCTCACAGCCTCGAAAAATTTGTGTGGACTGACAGTGATGCTTGGTAAGTCTCCAGGTCCAGGAGGGGCACAGAGAGACTGACAGCTCTACAGACAGACAGACCGACAGAGATACAGACAGACAGTAAGACAGACAAAGGATACTCTGAAATGAGATTCCAGTCATGATAACTCAGATGAAAAAATACTATACTTGAATTATACTTTTACAGACTGTACTAAGTATGGTGTATGCTTTTTTCGCCCCCTTTATGTGTAATTAAGTGTGCTCAAGCAGTCATTGAGTACTACTTGTGTACTACTTCAGTACACTTAAAGTGTAGATAGTATGTTAAATTGTAACAACTTTTTACAAACTTTAAGTGTACTAAAGTACACCTCCGGAAGTACACCGTCACCTGATTTGAAATATACTTGCAGTACAATTGTATTGGACCACCAGTATGTTCAAAATATACTTAAAAGGCCTTACAATTATATTGATAATTGTGCAGGATTGTATTTTTAATGCACTTATCATTAAACTTATCATACATCAAGTGCACTCTCTGACTATTTGTATTACATTTCAAGTGCACTATTATGTTAATAAGAATGCATTTATAGTGAAGTAATATCACAAATAAAGCATCAAAAGGTTTGGCCTTCCAGCATAATATCATTGTACTATAATGTATGGTTTAGAAGTGTATTTGAAGTGCAATAGGTGTTGCAGGTATTAGTGCTGTATAGTGCACTGTGTTAGTGGTACAGAAGTATACTTAATGTCACCACATGCACTTCAATCTACTTACCACTAGTACACTAAATGTGTGCTAATCAGTTCTATGAAAGAAATCCACTTCAATTTATTGAAAAAACAAAATCAAATTTATTTATTAAAACACATAACCTCTAAAAATATGTGTCCAGGCAATTAAACAATGTTCCAGTAACATAAGTTTGTAAGAAAATAAAACTACGCAGCCTTAAATTATTATGAAAAAAAGAATCACTGATTAACTTTGGCATAGCCGTCGTTATTGCATTTCCTTCTTAGTATTGCCCGGATGTCGCTGACCTCTGTGTTTGGAAATTTTCTGGATGTATGCTTGTATGAGGTTGCAGCTATTGCAAATTTACGCTTGTTATAACATTGTTATAACATTAACACTAGAATTTTTTTTTTTTTTTTTACTGTTTTAACTCTGCATATTTCTACATGAGTCAAGGAAGAAGGCATGTTATTCCTCTGTAAATGAACTAGACTAAAAATCTGTTGCAATGTAGTACTGATGAAATACATATTTGTCATGATTAAGAAGAAGATATGTCCTACCAAACAATATTGAACAAAAAAATCCCTACTCAGATTGACGATAATGTGCTGTAACAATGTGTTTTTTCCATAGGCTAAATAAACTTATATAAACTAACATAAACTAAATAAAACTCAAGTATTTGTGCATTTTAACATAACTGGGAATGAAATGAAAACAAATGTACTAGCACATAGCAGTAAAATTTCTACATATTACATGTACTGTAAGTAATTACACCTTTCCTAAGTACACTAAATTACCACTGTTAGAACTATTTACTATACATTTTATGAAGAAGCACAGCTTAAAACAAATTCAACTTCATTTGCACTTTTTTTAAGTGTAGCTTAATTCACTTCCAAATAAGTAAAATTAAAGTGCACTTTAAAGAAGAATACTAACAGTGTATTACAGATGACTCAAATAAGGATACTTTTCTTAAGAATACTATTCGACTAATGTTAGTACTTTGAAATAAAGTATGCTTTTTCAAAAGTGCACTTTTGAACAATTTAAAATAGATTTAAAATAAATTGCACTTTTAAATAAGTACATAAATCCACTTCCAATTAAGTGAAGTTAAAGTGCACTTTAATAAAGTATACTAACTATATATTAATAATAAATATATTATTATATTAATAAATATACTTTTAATAAGAATAATATACTTTTAATAAGAATACTAATCTACAACTATAAGTGCTTTGAAATAAAGTATACTTTTTAAAAGTATACTTTAGAACAATTTACAATAGACTTACAAATATGGTACACTTCTAATAAGTAAGCTAAAGTACAACTTTAATGATTGCATAATTAGTATGTTTAATTTTAGTATATTGAAGATGAAATTAATCACATATATTTTAAATTACACTTTCTAAAATATATATTAAATATATTACAAATTAAACACAAAAAGTGAAAGTATATTTGTAATAACTTTTGTATGCAACAAATATATTTTTAATATAATTAAGTGTAGTACTTTTTCACCTGGGAATAACAGTGAACCTTGTAACTGAAGAACACACTTCATCAACTCTATACAGTGTACAACACAGTGCAGACAGTCAGAGAGCCAGTGATGTTACCTGGAGGAAATGGATGTGATCCTCTGTGTGTGAAAGCTGCTCCAGCTCAGCGTCTCTCCTCCTCAGCTCAGCAATCTCCTGCTCCAGTCGCTCCAGGACTCCTTCAGCCCGACTCACTTCAGCCTTCTCCTGATCTCTGATCAGCTCTTTCACCTCAGAGCGCCTTCTCTCAATGGAGCGGATCAGCTCAGTAAAGATCCTCTCACTGTCCTCCACTGCTGCCTGTGCAGAGAGCTGTTAGGAGACACAGAGAGAGGAGGCTGTACATTTTAACTAGGCCTTTCACTCAGCTCTTACTGGGACCCCACACAGCCTGTTCCCCACAGTGTGGCTCAGTGGGATTGAGCCCCACAGGGCTGGAAAGTGGCCCAACACTGGGCTCCTCACTGGCTGACTGGAGGAGAGCCCTGACTGAGCCCTGAAATGGCTCTTCCAGCAGCAGCTGTTGTCTTCTCCTCTGGTCAGTACCCACCTTGAGTGACTGCACAGCCTGTCTCAGATCCTGCAGCTCCTTCTCTCTCTCCTGGATTCTCTGCTGGAATTTACTCTGTGTCTCTCCCAGCTGTTTCTGTGGATGGAAGAATTTTATGCACCACATTTCAATGTAGATATTATCAGCTTCATATCATTTCATATCACTTAAGACTCTGACATGTTCAGACAACACAGTAATGCAGTGACTTGCATTATTGCCTCCCAACAAGCAGGTTCAGATCATGGCTGTTGGTTTTTCAGTGTGGAGTTCTCTGTGTCCTTATCAGTTTTGTATGGCTGAGCTTGTTTCCTAAAACAGGCTTCAGATTTGCATGTTAGACGAACCCAAGAGTTTATGGTGATGTAGCCACTCATGGACACTTAGAAGCCTGAGGACTCACCACAAGGGGGCGCTACTAACACTGCAGTGGCTAAACTGGAACTTTAACCATATTTGTGGGCATCCAATTTTTTCTTGTATTTACTTTGGGTTTTATTCCACCCCTTTAAGCCACTGTAAACACAGCAGAACTGTTCACAACAATGGAGCAACCTGCTCTTCCAAATTGTGAAAACTTACCCTCACTCCTTTCTGCACTACAGGCACTCTGGTGATCACACACTGCCTGTGTCATTACAGCACAAGACTGTCCTTACAGAACAATTCAGGCGAGGTTGATAACTGACTGATGCCAACATGGAGTACAGTGATGTTATGATGATGTGGCTTATTACATTTTGTGTTCCTATGTGGGAGGCTGTACTGCAGCTAAGCAGCTCTTTTCAGTTGTGAAAATCTTATTCAGCAAAACTTTATGGCGACCAGGGGCACAGACACGCCCACCGTCCACGTCACTCCATCAATTCCCCTCCCCTTATCACCCCCACCCCCAGGCAGCACCATGGACAGCGCCTGCTGCACGAGCTCCTTTCAGCACCTCTGACCGCTGCTTTACACTGGACAGGTCCCTCCAGTTGCGGCCAGGCTAATGAGAAGGGCTCTCCAATCACCCGCTGCACGAGGCTTCACACCTGATCCCCGTCTGCGTCAGGGAAACTGGCTGTATAAAGAGTCCGAAGGCGAAGAGACAGGGGACCCTGAGTTTATACTCCCTCCAGAAAGTCTCTCTGGCCGCTACGCTACTATGTGACAGTGGCTAATTCCCCGAGGGTCTTCGATCTCACGAAGTTTATGGTCTTTGGGTTTATTCCTGTAAAAAAAATTACCACCCAGTGAGCTGGACTCTCACCAACCTGTTTCCCTGTCTGTTCCTGCTTTTCTGGTGGTTTTCCACAACTATACGAGGTGAGCCGCGGTGCTTTTGTACTGTTGCTGGATATCTCTGTATTTCACATCTTTTTAGCAAAAAGCATCCTCAGAAATCACTGATTTGGTGCCCTACTGTACAGTTTACAAGGTGAATGACTAAGAAGTAGAGAGGATTATGTAAGCAAACTGGGCACAATTCCGAACTTTGTGAAAAGAAAATGTTATTTACAAAAAAACCAGGCAGATATCCAAAATACAGCACACACTCTGGGTTCAACTGAGTTAATATGAAATACCGACCTGCCCAGAAGTGGGCTTTTTATGTGACAAAGGGTCTTTGATGTAGGACAGACATGGTAATTGGGCTGTATGCTCTCGAAGCCACACCAACGCTACACGTACCACCATGACCCTGAGCAAATGGCGTCTCTTTGGATGAACCAGTTCTCTGATCACTCACTCTAGGTTGCTATTTTCTATTAAGCGCAATGCTAATATGTTGCAAAGACCTTTGTCCCTTCTGCATTGTTCATATGTTAAGTGACCAAAACTGTCAGGCTGGCATGCATGGTTATCTCAGTGTATCAGACTGAAGTTGCTAATCTTACAATTATGCCATAGTGTGCTCACAATAAGATCATTGTGGCCTTTCGGCCCCTTATTGAGGCCCTTATACCTGCATTGCTCCAGTGCAGTTGGCCCCTATTATGACTAAACAACTGTAAAGTACAAACCCCAATTCCAATTAATTTGGGGTGTTGTGTAAAATGTGAATAAAAACAGAATACCATGATATGCTTATTCTTTTCGACTGGTAATCAATTGAGTACACTACAAAGACAAGATATCTATTGTTCAAACTGATGAACGTTTTGTTACATCACCTTCCCTTTTAACAACACTCAATAAGCGTTTGGGAACTGAGGACACTAATTGTAGAAGCTTTGTAGGTGGAATTCTTTCCCATTCTTGCTTGATGTACATTGTTGTATGTCATGCTTCATAAGGTGCCACACATTTTCAATGGGAGATAGGTCTGGACTGCAGGCAGGCCAGTCTATTACCTGCACTCTTTTTCTACGAAGCCACGCTGTTGTAGCACGTGCAGAATGTGGCTGGCATTGTCTTGCTGAAATAAGCAGGGACGTCCCTGAAAAAGAATTTACTTGGATGGTAGCATATGTTGGTCCAAAACCTGTATGTACCTTCCAGCATTAATGATGCCTTCACAGATGTACAAGTTACCCATGGCATGGGTACTACTACATCCTCATACCATCACAGATGCTGGCTTTTGAACTTTGTGCTGATAACAATCTGGATGGTCTTTTTACTCTTTAGCCCGGATGACACGTTGTCCATGACTTCCAAAAACAATTTGAAATGTGGACTTGTCAGACAACAGCATACTTTTCCACTTTGCGTAAGTGCATCTCATTTGAGCTTGGGCCCAGAGAGGCCAGCGGGTTTCTGGGTGTTGTTCATATATGGCTTTCAATTTGCATGGTAGAGTTTCAACACTTGCACTTTTAGATGTAGCGACGAACTGTGTTAACTGACAATGGTTTTCCGAAGTGTTCCTGAGCCCACATGGTAATATCCTAAACAGATTGAGGTCAGTTTTTACCCCTCAGCCCTAAAGGCTGACGGGGCATTGCTATCCTTCGTGCGGTTGGGCGGGCGGGCGGTAGGCAGACAGGCGTCTCCAAAAACTTCGACATCAGGCTGAGGGGTATTCTGTGCATTGCACGCCTATTTTTAATACAGTGCCACCTTGAGGGACTGACGGTCACAGGCATTCAATGTTGGTTTTTGGCCTAATTGTTGTGTTCTGTGGGTTTTGGTTAGTCTATTTTAGGTTTTATTATTTTTGTGATGTTTTTCGTCTGATATTTTAGTGTTTCACATTTCGTATCTCTCTCATGTTGTTTCGGTCCACGTCTTACCCATGTACGGTTTTTGTTTTCTCCCCGGTCGCGTCATTAGTTCGTTGCAGCTTCTGTCTTAATAGATTGTGTCACTATTTCGGGTGATTTAATGGATTCTGGGTTTCAGCCTTCCTTCCGATCTCGTTTTCTTACTTCCCCTTGCTTTTCTATATTACAAACTCGTACTAACAGTATGTTGTTTCCTAGAATTTACTAACCAAAACTAACATTGTTTATAAGACTAACGTACTAACGAGCACTCGGGATTGTACAGCTGCACTTACTAATTGACTAACGACCTCTCCGCATTCGCCCTGTTCTAGTCTCCGCCTCCTGCTCTCGCCTAATCTCCTTCGCTGCATTTCTTGCAGATTCTATGCAAATTCTCTCATCTCTGTCCTGCCTCCTACTCTGTGCACTTTGAAGTCCTAATCCAGTTTATTTATGACGTCTATGGGAGAGTCTTGTGATCCTTGTCCATGTGTTGGTGTTTTCCTGTTTCATGTAATTAGGTTTCCCTCGTGTTCCACCCCTTGTTATTTATATTATTTTCAGCACCTGTGTCTGTCCGTGCCCCTCCCTATATATTTCCCGGCTGTGCAGAGCAGGGCAGATCTGACTTCACTTCTTTCCAGTTCTGTGCCAGCCCCGTGCAGAGCAGTCCTGTGCAGTTTGGCAGACGCCTCCCGAGCCCTCTGTGTCCGAGTGTCCCTGTGCCTCCCGAGTCCTCTGTATCCGAGTGTCCCTATGCCTCCCGAGTCAGCCATCTGCCAGCTGTCGCTAACAAACCTTTCAAAAACCTTTGCTAAAATGCATAGCTTCGAGGTCAGCCTATAGTTATTCACTTTCGAAGGATCCCCTCCTGTTAACAAGGGTAAGACAAAGGCAAACTTCCATATATGTGGGACCTCACTATTAAAAAGACTGAGATTAAACAAAACAGATACAGGCTCAGCAATGTAATCTGCAGCTAATTTACGAAAGTGGGGTTCCAGCTGATCAGGACCTGCAGATTTCTTTGAGTCCCACTGTTTCAGCTCTATTAATACATCAGCAGCAGATATAGGAAGAAACTGGAATGGGGCTTCCACTCTGACCTTACTGATCGGCTTTCCATTTTCAACTAAATAGCCAGGATTGTTTGACTTTTTTCCAGTCTCAGTTAAGGGGGATTTACATTTGAACGTACGGGCGTCTACGTGCAACTTATGTGCGAAATTTGGGAAAAATGACTGCGTGCTCGACGTGGCGAGTACGTGACACGTGCGTGTTTTGCTGGCCGCAGGGCACGTAGAACCGCCCGTAGCAAAAGAATTGGTCTGCAAATTAATTCCACGGTGCACGCAGCGATCAGTCGAAAATAGTCCACGCCAAGTACATGGCAAGTACGTCACAAGTGCGTGTGCTGTAGATATATATAGGGTTTTATGGGGAAAATTCCATTAAAATTAATTCAAAATGAATCATATATCAAGAATTTTAAAATATTTTTAATATTGTAAGCATATGAATATACACCCACGCAAGTGCCACGCACGTGGTAAGCACTTCTGTCGTCCGGGTAGCGCAAAACTGACTTACTTTCCACGCACGACACTGGCGGAGGTCGGACGTACGTCTCACGCAGCGCACACATGTGGCAAGTACTTGCACGTGCGGGTTATTTAAACCCGGTCATTTGCCAGTTCTTGAACAGTTGTGAAAATGCCACCCAGGAGATCCAAGGAATCACCAGCTTCAGTCAAGGATACCAGCACGGATGAAGATGACAAATGATGCTGAGTCCTGTTACATCAGCATTTTTAAATAGTACCCCAACCCGCACTGGCCACGTAGAACACGTACTCCACACTCACTTGCGCCTTGTCGTCGACGTGCATGCCACTCAAGTGGCAATCACGTTACACGTGCGTGAACCCCTCCCGTACGTCTGCATTACTTTCCACTTGAATCGCGCGTGCATGTTAAGTACTCTCCACTTGCGAGCATCACGTCCCACGTGCGTGTGAAAAGGTCCCTGATCGTCACGGATTTCGCAGATCACGCCAGCCTCATGTAAGTGGCACGTATTGAACAAGTACTTACCCTGTACGACCAGAAAAATTAGCTGCGTGCGCCACGATCGGTCTGCGGGTCAGTTTTGGCCGTAGAATTCGGGTCGTCCGTAGAACACGCAGTTCACGTAGACACGCACGATCAATTGTAAATAGCCCCTTAAACCTGCTGAAGTAAAGTGCTCATTAAAAGAATGTAAAATAGCAGACTTGTCAGTTATCATGCACAAACCATTTTGAATCAAGGATGGTGGTTCAATGGAGGAAACCTGGCCAGAGAAAGATCTGATCACCTTCCAAAACTTTTTGGGGTCATTTAAGTTCTAACTGGTTTCTAAAAGATAGTACTCTGCTTTTGCTCTCTTTACAGCTGGAGTACAGCAGTTCCTCAGCTGTCTAAAACTGAGCAAGTCAGCATCGGCTTTACTTTGCCTTGCTCTGGCCCAACCAATATTTCTACCTCTAAGCAGAGCACTGAGCTGAGGAGAAAACCAGGGATTGTTGCGACCTTTGATACACAATTTGTGAAACAGAGCACGTTTGTTCAGAATGTTTTGGAAACCATTGTAAAAGAATTTTCAGGCCTGTTCCACTTCACCAGTAACATTATGTCTGTTCCAATCAAAACTAATAAAGCACTCAGAGAGCGCAGACCTCCGCCAGGGGGCAGCAAAACCCAAAAGCTCGGCAATTGGAACTACAGCCCATTGGAAAGACTTGAAATCTTGAACTTTGGCGTATATCTCAGCAGTACTTTGGCCTAGATATGCCAAAATTTAATCACCTGTTCCTTGACTTAATACCCACCTTCTCTGAAAATTTCATTAAAATTTGTCCATAACTTTTTGAGTTATTTTGGAAACCAACAGACAAACAAACCCAGGCAAAAACATAACCTCCTTGGCGGAGGTAATGATAGAGATCAAGAAAGAAAGCTTGCTCACAAAAATGTTTAAGATTTCTTTTGATAAGCAATCTAAGCTTGGTTTTAGGAAGCTTAGCTTGTCTTACCATTGCTATGACACAATGGTCACTCAAGTTATTTGCAAAAATGCCTATAGAGTATTTGTGTGGAACATTTGTTAAAATCAAGTCGAGCAATGATGACTTCTCAAGGCATTTATCGTTTGGGCGCGTTATCTCCTCAATTAATTGCGTCAAATTAAAAGAATCACATACCAATATAAGGTTATCGGATGCTGAGGTAAACCAATCGCAATTTAAGTCCCCCACTAGCATTAGCTCATTAGAGCCAAAATTAGATATGTAGTGAGCTTATGAGGATAAGGCTTCAGCACAAGCAAAGGGTGGCCTATAGCATCCAACAACATTCATAAATTGACCCTGAGCAAAATCTAGTTTAAGGTCCAACAGTTCAAATAGCTTGGGGATTGACACTGTGGATAAAACACTTAAATTAGTTTTTTTGTATGCACAGCGATTCCACCCCCTTTCCTGGGACAATCACAGCAGTGTACATTATAGCCTTTTATACAGATATCTTTGTCTAGAACAGACCTAGAGAGCCATGTTTCTGATAAAACGATCATATCTGCATCTGTTGAACAGGCCCAAATTTTAAATCAAATCCATTTTGGGAAGTAAGCTTTGAACATTGATACAAATAACACCTAGACCAGACCTGTCTTTAAGCTCCTCAGGTGTGGGGATAGAGTTTAGACCAGGTCCAGGATTTGTATGCACATTTCCCGATATTAAAAGCAACAAAAAGACAATGCATCTTCTCTTTAGAGTGCTATTACTTGATAAACAAAAATCATCATCTTTAGCCATACTGATGCGAACAGAGGGAAAATCTTCTGTAAGTGTAAAGTTCTTTTTCAGTACAGAAATACAGGCAAGCAAAAGCAACATCTGAGAGTTAAAAGAATCTGTATACCAAAAACACCTCAGGCACAGACTTTAAATAAGCTACTGTTTCTCCTGGAATGCTGGGTCTAACAACGGGGGAATGCATAACCGTGCATCCACTCTTATTTAAAAGACTCACAATTGCACAATGAAAGAGTAAGGAGCAATACTAAAAACAATACCATTTTGACAGTTTGTAATCAGATATTATACTTGGAACTTAAGCAGTAAGGAAAAAAAATAATTACCCCAAATAATGAGCTACACAGTCCAGGTTTGGTCTAGGTTTGATGTAATGGTGCTAGCTGGTGCTAGGACCTGCTAACAAGTGGGGCTTGGGGCGAGCCGGTTGCAGGGCCCTGGGCTCGTCCTGGAGGGGCTAGCCGGTTGCTGGGTAGTAGCCTGATGAAGGCTAGCTTCTGCAGGGCAGGTGGAGGCTGGAAGCTAGCTGGTGCAGAGCTAGTGGAGCCTGATAGCCAGGTGGAGGCCAGCAGGGCTGGTAGAGGCTGATAGCCAGGTGGAGGCTGGCTGGACTGGTGGACTGGTAGCCTGGTAAAGGCTAGTTTCTGCAGGGCTGGTAGAGGCTGGAAGCTAGCTGGTGCAGAACTAGTAGAGGCTGGCAGCCTGGTGGGGCTAGCAGGGCTGGTATAGGCTGGTGGCCTGGTGATGGCTTGCGGGCCTGGTAGAGGCTAGCCAGGTGGAGGCTAGCCACAGCAGAGTCAATAGAAGCCAGCCACTGCAGGGCCAGTAAAGGCTAGCTGCTGCAGGGCTAGTGATTCCAGAAATGATCCAGGCTTTAAACAATCCAAAGACAACTAGGCCTCAAACAGTCTAGAAACAAACTGATATGAAAGTGTCCCCAAAAATGTCTCAAAAATAAGTCCCAGAAAACTCAAAGTGGGGAAATCATCATGACACTCACCTGTTTCCAATTAACCTATTCACCTGTGGAATGTTTCAAACAGGTGTGTTTTGAGTATTCCTCAACTTTCCCAGTCTTTTGTTGCTCCTGTCTCAGCTCTTTTGGAACGTTACAGGCATCAAATTCAGAATGAGTGAATAATTTAAAAAAAAAAACAACAATATCTATCAGTTTGAACATTAAATATCTTGTCTTTGTAGTGTACTAATTTGAATACAGGTCATAAAGAATTTGCAATCACTGTATTCTGTTTATATTCACATTTTATATAACATCCCAACTTCATGGAATTGGGGTTTGTACTTTGGATAACTGTGAGCTACAATAAATATCTGAAATGCATTGTTTTTTTTCCCCATTATTTTAATGTTTTAATTCAGAAACATACCTCAGACAGACATTAAACAAATTGTAGAAAGCTCAGTGCAAAAGTCTTCATTATGCATTATGCAGCATTTGCAACATTTGCAATCCCTATTAAAGTGCTCGTGTTTTGTGAAAGACTTTGTGTTCTTACCTGCTTCTCAGTCCTTTCTGCTGCAGCTGAGACTGTATCATGGCCTCTGTGTTCATCCATCACACACAGCAGACAGATACACTGCTGATCTGTACGACAGTAAACCTCCAGCAGTTTTTTGTGCTGAGAGCAAATATTATCCTGCAGGTGCCCAGTAGCATTCATGACATTGTGTGAGTTTCCTGGGTGGAGTTGATCGTGAAGTCCAAGGTGAGTTTCACAGTATGACGCCAGACACACCAAACAGGACTTGATGGCTTTGCGTTTTCTCCCAGTACAGATATAACACACCACATCTCCAGGTCCAGCATAACAGTCAGCAGGAGGAGCAGCTTGGAGTCCTGTCTTCTTCAGTTTCTCCAACGCTTCAGACAGCATGGTGTTTTTTCTTAAAACAGGCCTAGGAGTGAAGTTCTCTCTGCACTGGGGACAGCTGTAAACACCAGTGTGATCATCCTGATCCCAGCAGCCCTTAATACAGCCCATACAGAAACTGTGTCCACAGGGAATAGTCACGGGATCCTTCAGTAGATCCAGACAGATTGGACAGGTGAAATGGTCCTGATCCAGAGGATTTGCAGCCTGTGCCATTTTCCTGCTCAGACTGACAAAAATTGGTCTTATTTCAGAGTAAAATGTGTTTTCTCAAATTTAAATGATAAAAATGAGATAGTTCCCGGCTCGAAGCAAACTCCTTAAGATCCTGGCCTCGGCTGTTTTACTGCTCACTCTGACAGAGACCGAGAGTTAAGCTTCATTTCCTTGAAACCACATGACAAAGTGTGGGAGGGACTTTCTGGTTCTGCCAAACAACTGCACAAGGTGTGGTGAGAGGAGGAATTCAACCAGCTTTGTCTCCTACTTTCCAAAATATATTATTAATGTCATTTTGAGTTAAAAATGCGATATGGGGTGACCAGTACATTCCAAACATCCAAAAACAAATGGAAATAATAATTTAGTGAATGAGTACAAATACAAAATCAGAAAAGGTAGTTTGAAGCCAGTTTTAACCCAGGTGAAAAAGTATTACACTTAATTATATTAAAAGTATATTTGTTGCATAAAAAAGTTATTACAAATATACTTCTGCAAATTAAGCACAAAAAGTAATATATTTAATATATACTTTTAGAAAGTGTACACTTTAAGTGTACTGAAGTAGTACACAAGTAGTATTCAATGACTACTTGAGCACACTTAATTACACATAAAGGGGGCGAAAAAAACACACCATACTTAATAAAGTCTGTAAAAGTATAATTCAAGTATAGTATTTTTTCCCCTGGGAATGCAAAACTAGGAAATTAACATGATTATTTTGATCAAGCTGCAAAGCATTTTTAAAGCCTTATTATTCTTTTTTTCCCTCCATGATTGAGACATTGGCCATGATCTCTGCTAATCAACTTACATTAGCGTGTTAAGAGTGTCTCTGATTAGAACTCATTGTTTGGTAGCTTTTGGAAGTAATGCCTCTATTTCACATGCAGTTCCTGACAAGTATTGCGTTGATTTTCTGCGTGGCTGTCCTCTACATCACTCACTGGTGCCAGATAGACAGTTTTAGATAAATGTTTGTTTTTTTGTTTTTTTTCTCTAAATTTAACCTTATTTAACCAGGGAAGTCCCATTGAAATTGAAATCTCTTTTTCAAGGGAGCCCTGGAGGTTGAGAGGGCAATTTGCACAGCCAATTAGATCAGGGGATGATTAGGTGGCAGGTTGAAAGAGCCAGGTTGGGAGTTTAGCCATGACATTGGGGAACCCCCTACTCTTATCGAAGAGTGTCATAGGATCTTTAATGACCACAGTGAGTCAGGACCTCGGTTTAATGTCTCATTCAAAACACGGCGGCTCCTTCAGTACAGTGTCTGGACACTGCACTGGGGCATTGGGGATAATTCCACCAGAGAAAAGATCACAGCTTACTGGCCTACCAACACCTCTTCCAGCAGCAACTTGAATTTCCCAAGTGGTCTCCCATCCAAGTATTGACCAAGCCCACACCTGCTTAGCTTCAGCAGCACAGCTGGAGCAGATCAAATAGTGGTATGGCTGCTGGCCATCATTTACTCATTAATTAATTTATGAATTTAGTCATTTGTTGATTTTTCAAGCATGTCATACATTAAAGAATAAGCTTTTAAAAAATCCCAAAAATAATTTTCTTGCCTTGAGGAGAATAAGTAGCATCATTGAAATGGTATATTCCATAGACTGTATAAAAAGATGGACGAAGTCACCCATTGGTTTCAGCATACCATTTAGGAATTGTAATTTGTAATTTTGGACATTTAAACAGCACCATTTTGTCATTTTGAAACCGGATGTGATTCCTATTGGACGAGAGTGCGAATTGAAGATCTGGGGAGGAACGTGCCTCTGGATTTGACCGTATCGAATGAGGACCAGAGGATAGTCACGCCACTAAAAGATTCTGGCTTATCCTTTATTCTAGTCTACTTGGGACCATAATTTGCAAAAATGAACATCACAATATATTGAAGGAGACGTGAGACTTGCAGTAGATACCATAAAATGTGGAAAATCATTAATGAAATAATAAATCAGGTGGCAAAGTAGGTCATTCCTAGACTTCAATGGATGGGTTTCTGTGCAATGTCATCGCAGACATGTGCGCGCAGCCAGGGGGCAGAAAGTGGGATATTTTTCATTGTTATCAAGTGGAGTCGAGCAGCAAAAAGAAGATGACGAGGGGTTGTTGTGCTGTTACCTGCACAAACCGGCAAAAGGATGGATGGAGATTTTATAATATCCCGAGGGGATCTCATCCTTTTGCCAATAGACAAAGAAGATTATATTAGGCATATTTTGGGGTGTTGGTGTGTGATGGACTTGAGGGAACTCTGTCAGGTGTGAGCTTTGGTCGGCTCAGTTGATGTTTTTCAGTTTTTGTGGCATCTTGTTGTGTGAAAAACATCTTGTTGTGTTCCGGGGTTCTGGCCTTTGGCCAGGACAGCATTTATGGTTTTAACAGTTTCATGTATCAGGATTTCATAGTTCATGTTCATAGTTCATATCACAGTTTTAACAGTTTCTTGTATTAGGATTGCATTTCATTATTCATTGTCCATGTTTTAACTTTTCCATGTTTTTGTTCATGCCAGGTCTGCCAAGCCACTCCACCGCTTGTCTGTGTTCCGCCCCGTGCCTTCGTTGTTGCACATTTCAGAGCTCTGGTTGGCTTTGGTATTTCCCCTTCCTTCTGTGCTGTGCTGATTCGGGGCTGTCTAAGCTTAATAGACAATTAACTGTTTTTAAGTTACTAACATTTACTAACACTCACTGGGTGGTGTAATTCTTAGACAGGCACATTACTAATATTATTAATTTAGACAGGGAGTTTGTTGTCATGATTCCTGCTTTGCTATTTCAAGATCTTGCTGTGCTTTTCTGTTCTGAACATTCATGCTGCTTTCAAACTGCATACTTAATTGGTACTTAAGCTGAGCACGCTCATTCTCTTAATGAGCAAGTCTTGTCATCCAATCTTAGTCCATGTCATGATCTTGCCCTGCCTCTTGTTTCTCCTCCTACAGGTGTTGCCCTTCATGTCTTGATTTCTCACCCTTTATCTGGATGTGGTGGAAGTTGGCTGGCAGACAGTGTCTCAAGTTCTCGTTTGCAAGTTCATGTTCCCAAGCCTCGTTTTCATTGTCATTTTGTATATAGCCTTTGCATTCCAAGAATCATTGTCCTTTTCTGTTTATGGTTATCCTGCCTGGAGTTTCCAGTGTTTTTGTCGTTTTCTGATCCTTAGTTCTTAGCTCTGTGTAGCTCACCTTAGCTTGTCTTTTGCAACCCTTTGGGCCAAGTTTTTTGTTGGCCCTCGTGCGTGTTTTATTTTGTTTAAATAAAATCCTCATTCCCCTTCACCTCACTTCTGGTGTCTACCTGATTTCGTATCACATCTTGCCCTTGGTACAGACATTCAAGACTTCATGACTTTAGATAGGCTATATGTCATGACACACTAATACAGTTATGCAGGCCCCTGCTAAATCAGAAATATGTAAGCGCACACACACTCTAGGCCTATGAAGTTGTGAACTAAAACAGAATATGAGCAAGCAAGGATGAGCAATTAATAATAATTAAATGAATCAATAAAAAATGTTTCCACATTTCCCCCCTGTTTATAATTGATTATCCGCCAGCATGCCACTTCTCTCGATTTGCGACATGCGATTCATTCACAGGGAAGATGTGTCATCATATTACCACTACTCTCTATTCTTCTGTTCAAACAAACCCCAACTCAATTACATCGTTGTGTGATTCCTTCAGCTCCTCAGGCAGAGTATACATCTCATTGTTGTCCTGTAATAGAAACATCTGATCCGGTGGATTAGTACTCAATACTCTTGATATCATTCCTTTAATTATGGGAATTCCACAGCAACTGCAAAAGAGCAGTACTGCAAATCCCCCAACTACAAGACTCATTACAGATGTAATTCCCGCTTTCCAACCCCCAGACAGAAGCCAGTCCCACCGAGAAATTGCCACTGCTGGTGCGAGGTCTCGCTGTTGTGCATCAGATATGTCTTTCAAGCGTTGCAAGGCTTGATCAGTCACCCCTCCTGCCTCTTCATTAGCTGGTATATAGGTACAGTGTGGGCCCTATAAGCTGACAGATCCCCCCCTGTGCTGCTGTCAACAGATACAATAAGCAAAAGTAGCATTCTGCAATTCCAACTTGGACACACATTTTTGACCACTTAGATCCTTTGAAAACTCCCCAGCTTGATCCCTTTCCACAGAGATCTCTGCCCGGACTCCCCCAGGTTGAGAACTGTGTTTCTGCTTCCTGGTGTCTCTTTTTCAAAGCCCACCAATCACAGAAGCACCACTCGCTGACTGGCGCATTCGCTTAAACCGTTTCACCAGCCTCGCCTGTTCTCAGAGGTCATCTCCATCACCCTTCTGCTAGGTGTGGGCTGTCACCCACGTACCACGTGTTGCCCACAACCTTACATGCGACAAGCTCGCCGACTAGATAGTACTATGGCAATATGTCAATTCATACTTCATGCAACATTTCTGTAATCGGCTTGCGAGGGGGCGAATCTGCAAATTGCAACGCTTAGTAGATTGCTGGGGGTCCGAATCCCAGAACCACCATCTGATCCCCTGCAATCTCACCCTGTTCGTTTCCCTCAAACACGTGCACTGCCTCCCACATAGTAGGACCTGTAGGAACCACCCCGAGCCCCAATTTAGACATTACGTCCCTCCCCAGGAGGTTTACTGGGCGCTGTGTGGACACCATTACAGAGCAGAGTGTAGCAATCCCCTCAGGATCCTCAAATTTGAGTTCCTCTGTTGCTACGCTGTCCCATTGCCCCATTTGCAACACAAGTTTGTGTCATATTAGCGCTGAGCCGATGTGGAAAATTGCACTTACTTTTCTGATAACAGTTCAACATGCCCCCGTGTCACATAGAAAAGAAATTGGTGCGTCATTTACAATCAGGGTTTTCCAAGCACTCTGCGGTGCAGCCTTTAATGCAAACAATTTAATTTCATCATAGGGAAATGGCTCCCCAGATGCTAACCCTTCCCCCAGTGCAGTTAGTCATTCCGAATTGTTCCCGTCGCTTATTTGTGGATACCCACTCAAAATCAATAGTTTCCCCTGGCACCCGCAGGTTACCCCAACAAACCCTGTGCCATTTCCATTGACACATCGACTATATTAAGTGGGGGTAAACTGGGGTCGATTGAAACTAATCCATTACGTGCAGTAGACACTGCCATGGCGCATTCACATGTTCACATTCATTGTTGGCGCAACATTTGTTTAAGAATGAACAGACACAGGGAGAGAAGTCATTTTATTAAACCTCTTTTTTTTTAATATGAATAAGTCTGGAGTCTCTACTGACTTGGAGCGTAAATAAACTCTTCACTGGGTTTGAGACGGACGGGCTCTATATGCCACGCCCTCCTTTGTAGCCGGACTACCTCCAAGTCTATCCTGACTCACCCAGATGTACTTATACACCCGCTGGAGGAGGAGATACCACCTTACAATGTGACTGATGTATCCACGCCTCCCTCTCCTGGATTTTTACTGCAGTCGGTGTGGTCAGGATATGATATGGGCCCTTCCACGCCGGCTCACTCCACTTCCGCTTTTTTCCTGACACTCCGCACCAGGATCCAATCTCCAGGCTTTATCTCACGAGGCAGCAGCTCCGCTACTGATCTAGGAGGAAGCATATTTCACATCTCACTTTTGTTAGTCAACATTCTATTCATATACTCTGCCAGAGTCGCTTCTTCTACTTGTGTTCTCAGCAATAAATGTGGTAACTCAAAAGGTTTCCCATGTACTACTTCATAAGGTGACAACCCCAACCCCCAATGTGGGGTTATCCTCATGCTACTTAATACTAATGGCAGACATGCTACCCAATTCCATGTAGTCTCAGCCATGGCTTTGCGCAGTTTTGGTTTCAGGGTTCCATTAGTCCTTTCTGCCAATCCCGCTGATTGTGGATGATATGCATAATGTTTTTTCAATTCTATTCCCAATTTTACTCCCAAACAAGCCAGTTCTTTGTTTCTAAATTCTGGCCCATTATCACGATAGAATGCTTTTGGAATCCCCCACCTAGGAACAATTTCCCTACTCAGGACTTTTGCTACTGTGATTGCATCTATAGCTTCAACCTCATTTAGCAAAGGTCACATCAATAATAACACATCACTTCTTCTCGCTTCACACAGTGTTAAATGTATGAAATGTGTGGAATGGCCCAGGGGGTGTAGGGATTGCCCCCTACTGTACTACTACGCTTCCCCGTGTGTCCTGTGTGTTATAACTTTGTCATGTTGTACTTTGATCTATTAACACTTAGTCCCCCCTCTTGGTACATGGCACTGCCCGTGCACCAAATCTACAGCAATATTGAAGAGGGATTTTGGTAACATAGGCTTTCCATAGGGTCCTACCCACCCGTCATCAGTGTGTTGTGTTCCATGTGATGTCCATTGACGTTTTTCTTGTGGGGGAGCAGCATCATGCTCTGCTCACAGCAGGTCACTTGAAATTGAGTCGTCAGATTGGTGTAATAGCCCCACAAGAGTGTGTTTGGCTGTTGCCCTTGCACCTCTGTCTGCAAACGCGTCAGCCAAACTTAATTGGGTCAACATTTTTGGTGTGAGCTATCAGCTCTGTGCTTCTACAGGGTGAGTAGAGGGCCACTATCAACACAGCTATCATGAGTACAGACAGCATATCCAACACATCGGTTCACTTTCATCGACATTTGACGCCAAACCATCAACAAAGTATTCAATATCAAGTTTTGATAGTGGGGTGTCCTTAAGTCCAGGACATGCAGTATTATTAGATAGGACTCCTTTTACACAATAGAGAATACCTTTTTTTTCCTCTGAATGAATTGTAATTAAGCAATCCACCTCAGTCTAGGGTTCCGCCAAAAGCATGAAGGAAATACACAGTCAGGGCTTATTAGCCCCGACCACCCTTACATTTTCCAACATCATCAGCAGAACCGGGTAGAATCACTTTAGACCATGTTACAATTTGCAAAAAAAAAATTTTTTTAATTTTTTTTTTTTTTCACAAAAATGGCTACATATACAATATTAGTTTTCACTTTCGGCTCCTAGCACATAAAGGTCCTCTCAGTCAGTACCTTTTATTTGACTCACTTAATCAAAAATAAATTTAAAAATCGCAAGCAAAGTAATATGTGATCACGTTACTAGTGGACTTTTTCAATTATATGGTGGTCCACTTTTTGAATTTAGTCTTGCGTTAATACTTCAATTTGGATTTCCCCATATCTATTTTAGAAAGTAAACTTCTAATCCCCAGCTGGCCAGCTCATCACTTCTCTTCAGCAGTGCTCTCTGTGGAAAAGTTCCAAGAGGAGTTAGAGACAAACAATAATGAACAATTTTGTTTTAATTTAACTCGTTCGGACACTTCCCTGTAAAAGTTAAATAAACAAATTAAGGTTATCTGCTACTCAGTTCCTGGGCCATGAAGACACTCGTTGACAATTCCTGTTCAAAATGGAGAAAAGATTTTTAATTGCATTTCTTTTGTCAGGAAAGCTTTCAGTCACATTTGTTCCACTTAGTGCTTCCCCATCTAAAGATCCATGATCTAATACCACAATACTTCATTTGATTTTTTATCTTTATATCAATTTAATATGTACCATTAAATTTCATATTATATTTTGTATTTACTGGCACTTTCATTTTTGCTTTCATTTTACCTTATTTTTTTTCCTTCAGATAGCAATTGCAATTTTTCAATGCTTGATAGAAAAATCTCTAAATTGAATTTGGCTCACAGTCTCTTATTGTATACAGTGTTAAACAGTAATTTTGAAAACACTGTGTTATTCTTGTTTATACTTTTCCTTCATTTTCTTTTCAGAGATGTGCTTCTAGCACACCAATCTCACACAGCCTAATTATTTACAGAAAAGTGCTTAGATTTTCTAGCTCTTTAAAAATATTTTACAAATTCAAATAGTGTAATCACTTAATGCTCATAGAGGACATCACTGGTTGTTTTCTCTGCAATGTATTACTACCGCCAAATATTAGAGCATTTAAATATTCACTTTGTCCTGCATCTTAAAGAAATTCAGTTGGCCACAACATTAGAAACACTTGTCCATGTTTGTATGATTTACATTCAATTGTTGCTTCATTTAAACTTCCCTCTGTTTAAAGTTAATGATCGTTTAAGAGGGGTTAGCATTTATTTTATCAAGAAATGGGGACTTTTGCTCGGTTTCATAAGGAAAAATTATTCTGCTGTACTTCTGCAACTTTGTCCTTTAACTACTCCATAGTCATTAAAATGGCTTAACTCCTACAAATTTGCACTGCTAATATATACTTTTCTCTTAGAAATTTCACTTTTTACCAATCCTGTAATTACAGTAAAGATTCCATAAAATACTGTAAATATTGACTAATCAACAGGCACCTTCAATTATTTTTGAATAAAAGCTAATTTCATTGTAGACATTTATATGAGCACTTCATGGAATAGAATGACAATTGCATTCAATCTAACAAAGACAGAACTAACAAATATGCCAGCAATGCAGTTGTCTACAGACACTCACAGAGTTAGGTTCATTTACATTGATTTCCACACACGCACACGCAGTCTGAGCTCAGGACACACACGTAACACTTTCCTCTCTCACATTCGATCACATTGGAAAAGATCCAAGGCTGTAATTTTCTTATGATCTGACACCATTGTTGCTTCGATGACACACACAGACAATGCTCTATTTTAACTAAACCCAAATTCCTTTACCCACAATTATTCCCAGAACCATTATGTCAGTGTTCTACACACTCCTCAGTCTCAGACCCACAATGATTCCCTGAACCATTATGTCAACTTTCAACAAATTGCCCAGTCTCAGTCAACGCTTCGTCATCATCAGTCCCAGAACAGCCGTCATTACAACAACAACAACAAACCCCTTTACTGTTCATCAGTCCCATAATTTGCAATATTACTTTCTCTGCCTCACAACAACTAAGCCAAATTCAGTAAATTTTCCGTCACTCACCCGCACCTCCACTCATTGTTTGGAGAACCCCCAGTTTCTCCTAAACACCCCAAAAGGGCCTTCTCAAGCGCCCTGGGCTGAGGTCTTACCACAACGGCCCTTGGACGACCGTGCGCACGGTTTTCAGTCGGCGCTGATTCTCCAGGGAGTGCAGGTGAGATATTGGAATTCCGGACGTAGCCCCCAATGTTAATGGAATTTTGATTTTGATATTCCAAGTATTACCTTCACAAGAGAAAACTCAAGATGACTCAGGAAAAAATCAGTCGGAGGCAGAGAAGTTAATATCCAAGCCAAAATTGTTTACTCTTTTCTGCAGAAAAAAGGATCCCCACATACCGAAGCTCAGGTCAAAATGGAGGCTACAGAGTTTGAAAGTGCTCTGGTATTTGTAGGAATACTCCATGGCATTCTCTCTCCCCCCCCCCGGAACTTTCTATAAACACATAAACTTAGAGAAAGAGAAAAACATCTTGCCCTTGGTACAGACATTCAAGACTTCATGACTTTAGAGAGGCTATATGTCATGACATACGAATACAGTTATGCAGGCCCCTGCTAAATCAGAAATATGTAAGCACACTCACACTCTAGGCCTCTTTAGTTGTGAACTAAAACAGAATATGAGCAAGCAAGGACAAGCAATTAATAATAATGAAATGAATCAATAAAAAATGTTTCCACACTTACCCTGCCATTCTTGTACCCAAGATCCCTGTGCACGTACACCTAGGCATCATAAGGTTTTGTCTTTAGTCCCTGTCTCTGGCTGGGCAAGACACCTGCCCCCAAAGCGCAGAACCCTGAACCCGTGTCATAAAACTTTACGTTTTGCACATGACCACAAAGTACATCATTATACACGTCATAAGATTTATATGCACGCAAACTGTCCTTTGCGTACACACTGGGCTTCTCTATGAGATAACTGTATATGTCAGGTCATATGAATATATAAGGGTCTTGTAATGACTCACCTGAGGACCAGTTTCTTGAGGTAATCAGTCCAATCTGAGCTGCTTAGGCTGTTGATATTACTGGTCTGAGCCATCTCTGTCCCAGACCTAGCTAAGGAGCTATCAGACGTGTAGTGTAACATATATTTACAGTGACATTGGCGGTTATTATTTTTTTCTTCTAAATGTTGGCGGGCCACAAGGTAGCCTTGTCGTAAACATTTTTAGTTTGACTTTGTTAGCGTTCACTAATGTAACCACCACGCTCCTGATATTGTAGACATCCTAAACCATCACAACCTGATAAGCTGAGTGAAATTCACGGACATTTCAGCAAGTGTTTTTCTGATTTGTGATGCAATGAAAAACATATTTTTCTATAAAATGACATTTTATTGCAATTAAAGCTATAGTTTGTAACTTTTACATGTCCGTAAATTTCCGTTTCATCCAAGCTACTACTAGACGAGACGAGACCATGCTGATTAAGCCCATCAGCTCCTCTAGCATCTCGCTGTATTTTTCAGTATTTGTTGTTTTGTATTCTGTACCGACCGGCGACATGCCCACGCTGGCACACAGGAAATGACACATTTTATTTTAAAACAAGAAGGGAGGAGGAGGAAGAGCGGAGAATCTCCTATCAAGAGAGCTCCTGACCCCACGTGACTTGTTTTGTTTAGACCAGCGCCAGATTTCTAGCCTTCTGAGTTCACAACTCACTTTAACGACTTTGGACTTTATGTCGAAGAACTAAATCGATTACATTTTACGGACTAAGAGATTTATGGAATAATTTGTGAGCAATTGCATTTGCGTAGAACAGTGCCATGACAAACTAAAGAAACTGGGCATAGGCCATGTGGAAGTGCCGGCTGTATTGTGGTAATATCATAACATTCCTCAAGGGGGCAACAGAAGTTCCGCACTATAGCTTTAAGTCAGCAAGAACTTCCAAACAATATGGCATTTACATTGATATCAGTTCACTCCGAAGCAGTCTTTTGCCTCCTGGTTGCGCGCGCACCTAGTATTGTTTGTACACAAGAAACCCATCTATAGAATTGAACTTCTTTCTGCAACCACCGACGTCGCCATCTGCTGGCCATTAAATATAATGCAAATTTTTGAGATTTCCGCATCGGCCTCACTTTTCAGACCCGGGTGCTGCGTCCTTCTTTTTATATGGTCCATGGTATATTCACTATCACACCTCTTACAGGTAGCTCACTGCAGCATGGAGAGCATAGTTTTGACTGTGTGTTGCTGCCTTTGTGCCAAAACCGAAAGTTAAAGGTAAATCAGGTAATAACAGCCTCTGTATTATCACCCTCTGAAGGTAGTGCAGGCACCAGCAAGGCAAGATATTTTCTTCTCTCAATTACTTGCGATGGCAGTGATATTTATTCTCTTGATGGTTCCCTGACAGACTGGGTCTTGGCCTATGTGTGCATTTATATGGGGAAAATGTTGCCTGATCCAAATGTTACCCCATAACACAGGCACCTCTAAATGGAGAGGTCCTGGGTTTTGTCTACAATGAAGCCCTGCCCATAATTCATTTGTGATTTTTATAATGTTGTACTGTATGAGAGTAATATATACTGTGCATGTAGCCAACATAGTTTGTGGCGTATTTTCACAATGACACTTGTGGGGATAAAGAAACGTTAAAACAGACGGAGCTCAAGCCCCTATTAATGATAAAAATGACAGTAGTAACAGTCAAAGAACAGAGAGAGAGAGAGAGAGAGAGAGAGAGAGGGAGATAGAAAACAACTGAAGAAGAAATGTCAGCAAGGCCAGGGCAGCGAGTCACCATGAGACTCAACCAATCATCTGGTCTCACAGAGGAACCCTGTCTCATCTACTGTATCAGTGAAGAGATTCAACACACCAGATAAATCCAGATAAATCCAGATAAGGTTTTTATCCAGATAAATGCCCGAAAGGGGGATTATGTTGAGGCGCAATCCATATTTCCGTCCATCTGTCTGTCCGAATCAGAAGGTACTTGGCTGGTCAAGTCAACTCCTCCCACAGTGAAACTTTGCACACATGCTGCAGATAGACTGTTGATTCGCATATCGCAGTCGCGACTCCGGCAGGGGATGTTGTGCTCTCCGTGCAGTTTTATTAAACATGAGGAGATTAGAAAACAAAATGCATTTTATTTTATATATAAATAAGATCTACATCTTAAATTCAGCAAATTGATCACAATTTGCAATCATCACTGCACAGCATACTCATGTAATGTTTATCTTGGTTTTGAGAGTTCATACCAGCACAGCGGTAGAAGTTCTCTCAGCTGTTATGTGCTTGTGGGAATGACAATGAGCCCTTAACGAGTTTCATTTTTATATGCATTGTGGCAAATGGAAAAGATTTGTAGTCTTTTTATTTTTTCCATATCTGGATTATTTTTTATCAACCCAAAATTTTGGGAATACTTACCTTGTGTCATCATTTGTGGTAATTATATAGATTTACTCACTTAAGTTTTAGCAAAAAGACAGAGTACCTAAAGACGAGGAAAGTGTAAACTTCTGACTGGTACTATACTGTATTTCAGAGAACCTCACACAGCTTACATCCTCAGGTAAAGCAGAAATATGGGCAGTTTTGGTGTGGTTCAGGTTACAGAAAAGAATCTTTTCAAAACACCAAAATTCTTAAAACATTCGCTTCCAAATTGCATTGAGTCAAAAATAACAAAGTAATCAGTCCTCGATAAATTGCTTCATTGAGGTTTTTCAATGGAAAACATCTCTTACAAGCAAGCAATGTAATGTTTCCTCGCTTGTAATTTTTCCTTGTTAACCTAAAAGAATACTTCATGTGATTCCTGCTGTATAAAACAAATTAGAAAAGCTTTCACACTTGGGCTGCGTCTAGGACACTATTCTTTAGTCTCTGATGACACAACCCTCCGAGAACAAGAGAGCCTTGCCCGGTATAGGGACACCGGGGCCCCCTCCTGGAGCCAGACCAGGTGGCTGGGTTCTTCTCAAGACCTGGCCAGGCTCAGGCCCAAAAAGGCTACAGGTTACTAGTGATGGGAAGATGAAGCTTCATGAACCATTTTCTTTATTTTCTGTGCCCACAAGATGGCGCACTCTGTTCAACAAAGGCCTGTAAGTTCATCCTATAAGCCTTATTTCTTTAACTATGGGTGCCATCTTGTGAGCACAGAAAATAAAGAAAATGGTTCATGAATCTTCATCTTCCCATCACTACGGGTTGCCATATCTTTGTAGACCCATCACCTGCGAGGAGAGGAATAGGGGTCGGATGTATTGTGACCCAGGTGACAGATGGGGCAGAGAAACTGGCTCATGGGACATGGAATGTGACCACAATGGCAGGGAAGCTGGAGCATTTGCAGGAGGTTGAGCAGCACCTGCTACATATTCTCAGACTCACCTTCATGCACAGCTCTGGCTCTGGAACCAAGCTCTTTGACAGGGGTTGGGCTCCCTCCTTTTCTGGAGTTTCCCAAGGTGCGGAGCGGCTGGCAGGCATGGGGATACTCACAAATCCTCGGCTGAGTGCCACTGTGCTTGAGTTCATGCCGGTGAACAAGAGGGTCTCCGCAAAGCGCTGTTGGAGTTGTAGTGTGGAACTCAGGCCAGGTCTGGAGGGACAGGAGGGAACTGTAATGGTGTAACGCCAGGCCACCAGCGCCCTCAATCACCGGTCCTGCAAGACCCTTCCCGCACTCCGCGCTCCACCGCATCTGTTTCCAATTGTATCAGGAACATTTCTTGCTCTATATAACCACGAGCCTTGCACTTAGTCAATGCGAAGTCTCATAAGTCGCATAGACCTTGCAAGCGTTGCCTATGGTACTCTTCTGTAGACATTATCTCCGTATATTTGCATATCTTTAGAAGCCCTGTAATAATATGGCTTTCCTTATTGTAAATGTGCAGCACCTAATCATTGTTCATCGTTTCCTGTTTGTTTTAATTACTAACAGTGCTGTTTATTCAGTTACAGTTCAGCGCATTATTGTAATGGTATTTAGACCCTCGTTTCCTGTTTGTTTTTGCATCCTCCTTTTTTGCCTTTACTGCGGCACAGCAAAGGCATAATAAAACCCATTCCATCTTCAGACTGAAATCCAATCCACATTTGCTGTTTTTCAGTGTACTTTACTCAGTGCACAGAAAAAGTCCTTCCAATAGGCAAAGAATTCATGGTCAATCATTTACTTACTTCTCTCATGTTACTATTATGCAATAAACGGTCACTGTGAAGGGATGGGAAAAATTAAAACAACAAAAACTTCCAGCTAATATCCTTGCAGGACTTGTGTTGTTGAAATGCAGCTCAGGCATGCCTGACTGCTGAACTGTTGGCCAGCTACATTTTTAACTCTTAAACAGTTAGTGGATTCATTCAGTTAGTGGATTTCATTGAAACATATGTTGAACTTAACCTGGTTGAGCCATCAGTTGAGATATGTTATGATGAAAAAACTCTGATGATCTTAATTCAACAAATCTTTCAATTAGCTTCCGTGATTCAAAATGCGCCCAAGCCAAAAGGATGAGCAGGCAGTTAAAGGGTTAAAGATCAAATAAACTGGCTCAGTAAGCTAATTAGCCATTTAATGTTTGATCATGATAAGTGACATCATACAGGGAAACAATGACGATCCCTGGATTGTTTTTCAAAAATGTTATGCTGAGACAAGCCATGGAAATGATTTGGCCTCCCAAAATAATAGAGATCAGACTTTGTAAATACTCACGCTTCATTCTGACTAACATACTCTGTCACTAATTCTCCCTGCGCTCATATTTGTTTATTTTAACAAAAAAAAAAAATTAAAACAACCTGGGTTCGATCCCCAGTTGTACCAGTGCTAGCAGTGGTTGGCAGCCTTTTCAAAGCAGCGCACAATTGGCTTCCCACTGCAGGGAAATAAATTGAGAGGGATTTCTGATTTTGAATCATTGAACTTTAGCATTGTTCATTGCTCAAGCGCCTCCTGTTGGCCAGCCAGGTGCCCGTCAGTAAAATTCTAAGCTTGTTCATATTCAGGTATCCTCTACCCTCGTTTTGAACTTGCGCTGAAAGGCGCAAGCTTCGGTGGAGAGCCGCATGCTGTCTTCGCTCTCCCAAGATGGCAACATGTGGTCGCATACAAGCAAGCTTTTGTACATAGTTCGCTAATTGGACATTCCAGATTTGGGTGGTATTGGAGATGCCAACTTTTCTAAATTAAAAATAAATAAATAAAGCAGGTCACATTTCCATCCCCACATGCACAATGAATATGAAGATTAGGCCTGTAACTTGCTTTAGCTATCAGAGCAGTTTCTAACTTTAGAACTAAAATTCCACTTTTGATATCACAGATGCTAACTTACATAGTTGGAGCCATTGACTGTGAATCGACAAACGATGGCTAACCTACGTCGCAACTATGCCTTTGTAAAAGGCATTCCTGGCTGGCTAGTATGCCAAAGCTTTTCGCTTTTAAAGTATTAAATTACACGTGTAACAGTTGTAAAAACTTGAATTTATTCATTTAAATGAATAGTTCAGATTTTTTGACGCAAAGTTTTATGAAATAAACTTACTGTAGTGCATGAGGCAAATTTTTTGGTTAATGAGTCTTGTGAGTGGAGTTCTTGCCTCTCAAAGTTTTGAATGAAGTAGTTCCGGCTATTTTGCTAGATTTTTTTTGCATGTTTTTGCCTGTTTTTTAAAGAGTGATATATTTCAGTTGCAAAACCATGGTTAGTGAATAACTCACACTTCACAATCACTCTGCACTATTTGCCTATCCCTCGATATCACTGCACGCTGCGCCGCCTGCAGGCTATCAGCAGTTTAACGGTCTCACCATTTCCTGTGATTGACAAAAAAAAAACCCTAACTACAAAAGGGACGATGGCATTCCCCTTAACACAGTGTCCACCTGATAACATTATGAACCTCAGTTTACCGATGGCAAACTTCATCAGATGTAGATAAGGTAGAGAGAGAGAGAAAGAGAGAGAGAAGCTGCCCGAGCTGAAGATGAGCCCACGACAGCAGCTAGAAGAGACAGAGTCAATGAATAGTAGTGGCGCTCTTGTTCAAATTGTCAGACAATGGCGCGGGAGGCGGAGAGCTACTGCTGCCACGGATGGGAACTTGTCATGCTACCGATGGAAGATTTCGCTATATCAGACGAGGCTGATATAGCTACCTGATACTTGCCTGTGTGTGCAGCACTCGCCATGAAGATTTTCCTGTAATCTGGAATGCCGTTGTCTCACTGACCTTTTTCCACTTTCCAAAAATATACAGGAAGAAGCGTCCCAGGCCTGCAGGACCTGATGAACAGCTGTCTTCTGAGTAAGTGTAATGGCTGTCTCTTATGAGAGAATCATGGAATTCATAATTAGTTGTGAGGGTATTTTGGCTGCAAAAATTTACTGGGTGGTGACTAATTATACAGTCGCATATATCCTATTAGGGCTCATTCTGTTTAGTAGCAGAATACAACTGTATACACTAATACAGCAAATAGGCTACATATCACCAGTATTCTAAATGCAGACATAATCAGTTACATGTTGTAATCAGAAGCGGCCCCTCCGCAAGCCTTTGGAAACCTCACCTTTCAGTGCTACATAATCTAAATCTCTCGCAGTTTAATTTTCCTGATGAGCAACAGTTGCTTAGAATAATTGGTAGAGCCGAAGACAGTCCATTTCATTTTCAATAGTATTGTTATACATTGCACCACCATGAAGTGTTTTCTTCTGCTCATAAATGATGAGGTAAAATATCAATGTCTTTGTCAGTTCTGCCCCCGTGTAGATCGTGAAACAGCACAGATTTGACTAAATTAGTTTTTGGGGCTCATTAAGCAATAAGCCACGAGTCTGTTCTATAGCCTATTCTGAATGATGTCATGGCTAAAAGGCATTGTTTTGGCACGATGCACAGTTTAGTGACAATTGAAGCACTGATTACTAAAACCCCACAAGTCAAGTCAAGTCAAGTGTGACTTATGGGGTTTTAGTAATAGGTGCTTCAATTGTAAGGGTGGCGAAAATGAATGCTGCAAAGTCAGCGGAGGTTTTGCCATCCTTATGATTCCATATCAATAACATCAATGTAGGCAATAAGCATTCACTTCTTCATTATCATTTATTATACGTATTGGTCCTAGTTGTTCAGTCGATACAAATCCACACCATTTCATTGTATTTTCTTGTCTGACAATAAACGTGTCTCTCTCATAGCTCTATCAGGTCGCGCCAGTCAATATCTAACGTGTTATCTTTGATATAGGTGATAGCCGGCGCGCAGTGATACCACGAGAGAGAAAAATAGTTCAAAGTGATTGTAAAGTGTGAGTTATTTACTGACCATGGTTTTGTGACTGAAAAATATTTCTATTTTAAGCACATGTTTTGGGAAGCAAAAGTTTTTATTTTTGTGATCCCAGCAAACTAGTCGGTACTACTTCATTCAAAACTTCGAGAGGTGAAAAATCACCTCTCATGCACTACACTGATAGAGTATTTCACAGAGTGTCATTCATGTCAAAAAATCTGAACTATCCCTTTGAATGCATAAAGTGTTAGTATGCTATCTAGTGAATTATTCATCACATTGACTTGAACAGACTAAAAGCTTACGCTATATTCACTCTCCAATTGCAGCTCCTGGTCTCATTCCGGTTTCACTATCATGGCTGAAGTTTCGATTTTACTCAGGGTCTCGCGGTGGATGATGGGTTTAGTTTGTTAGTTTAGTTAGAAAGAAAACGCCCTAAGCGCAGTCCAAAGTGGCATCAGGTATCCCCTAACCGCCTCTCAGTGACCTGTCCAAAGTGGACTGGACAATACTATGCAGAAAGGCGGGAGTTGATTAGACTATGGTTATAGACAGATCTACAGCCAATTGATGTACAGCTAAAGGACTGTGGATTATAAGAACTGATCTCCGGGCAACGCCCGAGCAGAGCGCTCTCCGAACTGTGACTGAGAACATTCCTCTGTTGCGGTTTGCTATTTGCTCTTTGTCTGTTATAAATATATTATACTTCAATCACAATCTGGTTAAGTCTCAATTTCAATTGTCATCCACCCTTAACGCACATCACAGGTAACAAGAAGTAATTTCCTAACAAAAGGTCAGTCAGAATATGGCAGGGCAGAATCATAATCATAAGGCATGGCAGAATCAGAACACATGGCATGGCAAAAGCAGAATCACATCAGCAAGGAGTGTCAATCAGAGTGTTATCTCTCATGTTCCTTAAAAGCCAGATGCCTTTGCATCTCGGCAAACTGCTATTATTATTTACTTGCCTTGTAGCAGGGAAAAGGGGGGAAAGTGTTGCTGCAGATGAAAGGGTCTGAGAGGTGCGCAAGTGAACCATTACTTAAAAGTATGGAAACCAGAACACAATAATCACCAAAAATGTAATAAAAACATTTTTTTAAATATTGTTTGAAGTTGTTTTATTCATATCCTGATGTTAAAAATAATCATAGTGAATTTCCAGGGCTGATAACAAAACATTACAACTTGTGGATAAAACAAGCAAACAAACAAAAAAAAAAAAAGAAACGAAACAATATTAATTCAGCGTTGCGGGTAAAAAAATAGTTATGTGCTTGTGAGGAACAACCAACAGAAATTAAAACTGGTGAGGAAAACAGCCAGCGAGAAAGCAACAAAAATAATGTTATTATTTAGGCATGTAATTTGCTGGATGTCTTTCCCGTGCTCTATCACGTTATGGTTCAGTATATTAGGATGGATTTTGATGCTAAAACAAAAACAAGTGTTGCCAGGCAAGACAAAACCTTGCCCTTAGAACTTATGTTGGTGTTTTCACACCGACTGAATTTTATTAGTGTGACCTTAACCATTTTCAACTTACAATCCTTTGAGAAGCTGTGACCCTCAATTTGACCTTTCAAGGCCACTCAAGGTCAAAGGTCATGGTGAGAAATAAAAGCCCATATAGGAGTTCCCATATTGTCATAATAGTAAACAGCTGTAAGACGGGAAATCCAGATGGGATGACAAAAGGCTGACAAGCTGGTGGGGCCCCAGGAACTGAGGCTCACCCTAAAATTCAAAGGACTGATATTGCATACAGTATGACAATAGGCTGTTAGGACTTCCTTAGGGTGAGCGAGCCGCGAATTCTCCAAGATGTTGGCTAAGTGGCGTCAAAGGAAGAGGAAGTGGAGTGTTGATGGTTGTGTCTGTGGCCAAATGGGGGGTTTATGACGGCCCAGGACAATCAGCAGAACTCTGGTGACGCGAGGGGGGTAACTATCACAGTCCCCCCCCCCCCGTAACATCATCCTCAGCCCTGATCATCCCTTCCATGAAACAGAACCTTAATTTATCTGTTTAAATTCTCTGTCAGCAATGTCAATCCTTTTTGAGATATTCTACGTATACTCAGTCCATCTGAAAACGCACCACTCACGAAATCTGGGATAGCTCCACGGATTGA
Source organism: Gymnothorax reevesii (assembly GCA_029721435.1). Classification (NCBI taxonomy): domain Eukaryota; kingdom Metazoa; phylum Chordata; class Actinopteri; order Anguilliformes; family Muraenidae; genus Gymnothorax; species Gymnothorax reevesii. Next base: position 144,271,193 of record CM056575.1, read on the forward strand.
TATGTGAAGTATATACGTATGATGCATTTGAGATAATGAATGATTTAAGAAGACATGTAAACATCATTTAATTTCATTCACGATAATGTTAATGCGCGAAAGAGGTTTAACTGGTGTAGGGGTCAAACAGGAAAGTCAATAACGGGTGTGACCGCCATTTGCATTGACACATGCGGTGCATCGTCATCGCATGGAGTTGATCAGTCTCTGGATAGTGTTCTGAGGGATAGCATTCCACTCCTGAACAAGGGCAACCTCGAGTTCTTGGATGTTGTCCATCTGGCGTCAACATGAAAGACGTCGTCCAATTTCATCCCATAAGTGCTCGATAGGGGAGAGGTCGGGTGACAGAGCTGGCCACTGAAGCACGGGGATGTTCTGCTGTGCAAGGTACTGCATGGACACCCTTGCAGTGTGTGCCCTAGCGTTGTCCTGTTGGAACGTGTGGACATCGTGGTGTTGGTTGAAGAACGGCACAACATGGTTCTGCAGCACCTGGTCCGGGTAGTAGACACCATTCACCCTTCCTCTGCAGATATGAAGGGGGTTCTGTGACGGTAGCTTATTCCACCCCACATCATAACGCTGCCACCACCCCAACGGTCCGTTTGAACGACACAATCGGCGTAATAACGTTCACCATGTTTCCGCCAAACACGTATACGGCCATCTGCGTTCCTGAAGTGAAATCGTGACTCGTCAGAAAAGATGACACCGTGCCATTGTCGCAGTCGCTGATTCTGGTGCCTGATTGCCCACTGTAGATGCTGGTTTCGGTGACGATCCGTCAATATGGGGCCGAAATAAGGACGTCGTGCACGCAGGCCTGCAGCTCGCAGACGGTTCTGTACGGTGTTGGGGTGAATGAATCCACGTCGTCCTTGGACTTGAGCAGCCGTTCTTGTTGCTGGTAGTGTTCAGTCTCGGACATGATCCTGTACGATCTGACGGTCCTGACGTGTCGTTGTCACACGTTGTTGACCTGGTCGAGGACGGTCCCGAGTGCTCCCCGTTTGCAGAAACCTTTGATAGAGTCTTGCGATCGTTGTGTGTGTGCGCAGTGTAGTCGTCTGGCAATTTCCCCGGTGCTGGCGCCAATTTGAAGCATGCCTATGGCACGTTCCCAGTCAGGGGCTGTAAGTCGCGGCATAGTGTCGACGTTTCACAAGTGTCAGTGAAGAAGTGAAATGTTATTCGGATTCACATGCTTTTAAAGGCAATGTGTGCCCAAATTCAGAGTGAAATTCATTTTTCCCGTGGTGCAAGTTGTTGCGTTTTTGCAAAAAATTGCCTAGCGTTACAGTTAACTTGAAATTCTCGCATTTCTTGCAACTGGCTTGTCGGGTGACGTCCCTGTAGTGTTGTTGTTGTATAAAAATTATATTGAAGTTAATTTGAACTTAAATATTGACTTTTTTCAAGTGGTGCGTTTTCATTTGTACTCAGTATATTACTGTGAAATAACTTATGTGCTTAGAATCAAAATTCTCCATACAATAATCCAGTTTAACAACTGGATCATATTGATACATATTCATATCATGTTTGGTATCGTTTTTCACAGGAAAATTCCAAGAGTTGAATGGAATACATCTCATTCTAACTGAAATTATATTTCATTCCCCTTTAGAAACTCCCTAAATTTTGGTCAGAGCAGGTTACCCTCTTTGATAACCATTTGGGTTTTCCTCACTTTGCAAAATTGTTTCATCACCTCCTGCTAATGGTGGAAACCCAAAACGTGGATTCGACCCCCCTTTCAGGTAATTTACGGCCATGCCGCCTGGATCAAAGACGTGATTTGGTTTAAAGCAAAGGGAGACAATTCATTCGGGGAAGATCGTATCTGATCTCTCCCCGCGTACGTTAGTGCGTGGTAGCCAAAACAAGTTTGGTAAGAGACTCTAGCATTCAATAATTATTTTCAAAATTTAGTCACAGACTGAGTAAAATTACTGTGTGGACCTACCTACCTGTTTAATAAAACTTTATGTTACTATAATAAATTGCCTTCTTGTAATTTGTGTGGTTTTTATGATTTTAAATCCATCTTGCTTCCTGTAGCCAAAATTACGGTTAAATACTTAGGGGAAATGGGCGCTGACTGAGACAGACTTTCAGAGGCCAGTTGCAGAGGAGGTTTTTAGGGGGCTCTGGTAAGTTAGAACAGGGGCCACGTTCGACTGCTAACAGGAGTGGCGGGGTATTGGCTCTGGTGGTTTGGCGTAAGAGAACTCATGGGCGTATTACGGCAGTTCTTGTCAAACTGTCCTGAAGGAGCCCGATAGGTACTATTAGTATCATACATGTTGACCCGGGTCTGTTACTATCGCGAGGGAAACGTACTCGCGTATTACGGTGGTTGCTGGCTAATCAATGCAGAGCTCCCCGAACTAAGGTTTTGCGATTGAGTGGGTCCGGAAGCGCAATCGTGTAAAATTTGCAAAAGACTGAGTATTGTATTATTATTTTAAACTCACCCCATTTTAACTAAATTTTGTATTTCTAATTGATTATATGGAGTCAGATCAGTCGTAACTGCTGAGCATTAGTGCCCTGTTCTGACGAACACAGATGTTGATGAAAAGTCTAATATGGGACTCTTGCCTTTATTACGGAACACAATGAGACATTTCCTGAAATTTACTCATAATGGTCATATATAATAATAATATAATATATATAATATATATATATAATATATTTGCTTGCAATCCATAGCATGAAAAACAATACAGGCAGAACATCATAAATGCAAGTTAAGCTTGAAATTAACTGAAATGAATTATGGTCTTCCTGGATGTACATACTCAATTTTCATTGATCCCAACTTGTTTTTGGTTCAGTCAATATTGCAAGTGCAATTTGTCATTATAAGACACAGAAGGAGAGTAAATGCTTAAATAAAAAAGGTGACATCATTAATGACGACACAAGAAAAAGTGATTTGGTTTCAACAAGGCATGAGAGTCAAATCTGACGATAGAAACAAATACAAAAAAGTCACTACTTTATTGAAAACAATCTGCAATAGCCAAGAGTCAAGCCTGGGTACATTGGGAAATCACAGGAGAGGTCATAGTGGGTGTAATAACACAATTAATGAAATGTCGTGCTGATGGAGTCCTGACAGAATTTCATCAGGCAAGCCTCCAAGATATTTCCAGCTCAGTGCTTCTGGATTTAATTACGGTTTGAGGAAGGATACATTATATGACTCGTTTTTTTCATGGTGTAATGCCATTACTGTACAAAAAGGGTGATGAAACTGTATTGGAAAAACGGTGACATTTGTCCAGAATGAATATATGCAACTAAATAATTGCCAGAATAATTATGAATAGAATTCATGAATTTCGACAATTTTTTATTAATAAAAAGCTAAATTTGCCATCAAAGGTTGATGTATTACAGTTCATTTGGTGACATTATTGTTCACAGGACAACAAGGTTTTTATTTTGAGTTGAACATTATTTCATTTATTTCTCCTCTGTATCTCATTGTATTTTTCTCTCACAGCTGATTTTTCCCCTCTCTTGTCCCAGATCAGAGAGTTTAACAGAAGCCCGAGCACCAACCCCAAACCCAGGACAGAGGGGCTGAGTGAATGTGGTCTGGACTCTGTGCAGGAGGGTCATTGTGTCAGAGACGCTGTAGAAGGACAGAGTTCCTGCCCTGTGATCCAGGTACACTCCTATTCTGGAGGAGGAGGGAACAGGGATTTCAGTTCTATTATTATTGTGTCTGAAAGAGTAACGGGAGGGAGAGCAGAACAAAGCCCAGCACTTGTTATTACATCCCAGAGCAGAGTCATCACCCCTCCCTTTCCTGCTGATCTCTTTATATGACGCTGCTATATAAACCCCACCCCCACTCCACTCAGCCTCCCAGTAACAGCGTCCAGACAGACCCTCTCTGCACAGCACTTGGGGCCAGTAGTCAAATCTCTCTGGATGATGAAGATATGACTGGATCTGTTTCACACGGGTCACTGCTCTGTTCCCCTCAGACAGACAGAGTTCTCTGTGGACTGTTTTGGGATCCAGTGTGAGCTGACAGGAATCTGATGGAGGAGACGGTTAACATTTACTTTGAGGACAGGGGTATTTAAGCACTGGCAAAACTTCATAATTAATTTTTAAAAATACTTCGTTTAAAGTATATTTAGAAACTCTTAACTGAAGATGTGTGCGCTGGTGTTTTTGACTGATGTGTGTGTGTGTGTGTGTGTGTGTGCGCGTTCCAGAGTGTCTCACTCACGCTGTAAGAAATCCTCTCTGGTCCTGGTCTCTACTGTACGAGCTTCTTTCACTGAAGGCAAAGAGAGAGAGAGAGAAAGAGGTTTGAAAAGGTGTTTACAGAGGAGGAATTCAGAGGGCCTGTGTGTGTGTGTGTGTGTGTGTGTGTGTGTGTGCGATTGTATCTGAGTTTCAGAGTGTCTCACTCACACTGTAAGAAATCCTCTCTGGTCCTGCGCTGTACTGGATGAGCTTCTTTCACTGCAGGGACAGAGTGAGACAGAAGGAGGTTTGAAAAGATGTTTACAGAGGAGGAGAGCAGAGGGCCTATGTGTGTGTGTGTGTGTGTGTGTGTGTGTGTGTGTGCGATTGTGTATGAGTTTCAGAGTGTCTCACTTACACTGTAAGAAATCCTCTCTGGTCCTGTGCTGTACTGGATGAGCTTCTTTCACTGCAGGGACAGAGTGAGACAGAAGGAGGTTTGAAAAGATGTTTACAGAGGAGGAGAGCAGAGGGCCTATGTGAGTGTGTGTGTGTGTGTGTGTGCGTTTGTATAGGAGTTTCAGAGTGTCTCACACTGTAAGAAATCCACATAAATTCACATAAAAATACACATAAATTCAGTGAGGAGTTTATTAGCTAATGCCAACACTGAGATGGATTTCAAATATTCTGAGCTGGTGCAGTGTGAAACAGGATCACTGCAAAAAAGTCATTGCAATGAGTATTTGTTTGATATTTATACTTATTATATACTTCCTCATAAATATAGGGAATCTACACCTGTGATACAAGCGCGAGGCAGGAGGCTGTATCAGCCACGTATCACACGTATCTGCCTGCTGGGCAAAATCCCGTATCAGAGGCAGCAAACATTGCAATAGCAACAGTCACGAGCGTCGTTGGCAACGCATTGCTGCAGATGCTGAATGGACGCTGTCATGGCGGAGAGACTCATGAACATGAACTAACGTTTCACGCGTCACGCAAATTTATTACCTTAATGGAGAAAATTGCATTTGCATGCCAGCTAGCAAATTAGCCATTCCATTGACTTAAAGCAGGGGTGTCAAAATGACTCGTAAACGGGCCAAGAGGCTGCAGGTTTTCACTCCAACAATGCAGAAGCGCACCTGATACAACTAATCAGTTGTGCAGGCCTAGATCAGTTGATTAAATCATTGCTTTAAGGTGAGCTTCTGCTTGGTAGGATTGAAGACCTGCAGCCTCTTGGCCCGTCTACAGGTCAGTTTGACACCCCTGACTTAAAGGGCAACTCCGGTCAATTTCAACACGTATCTTTGTTGTTTGTGGTGAAGGAGTACTGTCAATAGCGAGACAAACGAAGAAATTTGGTTTTGCCTACACCGAGTTATGCTCCTGCTAAAGTTCGTACCGAAGCGGCTCCAATGGGGCAGGCTTTTAACGTGCTTTTAGCGTCTTAACACGATCGTGATGTCATTTCAAGTCCATAGCCATGTTCACCTAACCCTTCCAAGTGACCGCAATGAATTTCACTACAGTAGCTGAACTAGAAATGTATAAAAATTGTGCTAATTTACTCAGTGCACGTACCTCTGTTTACTTCCTGTTTTCCGATGAAGTCCACACTGGTCGATTGTCGAACTCGAAAAATCCAATATTCCAAAATGTAATTTTTCCACCAAAATAACATGCTTACGAACCGCTGTGGTTATGTCCATTGCGATGACTGTGTAGCAACATCGCTACACTGCAGCCTAACATCACAACAATATTTTAATACTCGCGCGCAGTCTCATTGGGAATTAGCACTACAGATGAGTGTAGGCAACATCCGCGGAGATCTGACAGCTGACTTTCTTCCTCTGTGGTCATTGCGAGGCAGACCCACAGGAGCAGCACCACGTCTCCGCACTTCGTGGCCGTGAAGCAGCCTCAGCCTGCCCCTCTGCATCTGCCGCTCTTTCGACATCTTGTGCCAATAACTCTTCGTCCGTATATTCAGGTTCGAAGAGGTAACCCCGGCCATCTAACAAAAAAACTCCTTGTGTTCCACATCGGATTCGGAAGAACTATCCATCAGAGCAAATATTTTCAAGATACTGAACAAATGTCGTTGTCGTTCCAACGCTCCGTCTTCGTCTGAGATCTCCGCGGATGTTGCTGTTTGCCGGATGTTGTTGTTTTTATTTGCCAAAATCTAAGTCTGCATTCATATATATGTCATAATTGGTGTATTATGACCTCCGCTAATAATCTGATATATTCTCGTAAACGAAGAATTTTAGACTTGTTTCTACATTGTGCGGGGAGCGTTATTTTTGTTTCCCAGGCGCGATGTGGGCTAATTTGTCTAATTACCATGAATGGGCGTATCTATCGAGCTGTTGCTTTGCACGCATGCGCGATGCGGGTAAGCACTTGTTCACAGAGCTCAAAACGACCTCATTAAAATGCAAACCACATGATTTCAATGAACTGGTATATTCACTAAACTCGGAGATGCCAAGCGTCACGCATTCGTCGTAGGTCTTACGCAATTTTTAGGTTTATTCACCGTAGTCCGTAATTATCCATTGAATGCTTAGTGAGATTCTCATGCGGAATTAAAATCCTTGTGCATTGAAGTTTTCGTTTCACTTGCGTAAAGGGGCGCCTCATCAGAAGTAACATGGAAAGAGATTATGACTCCGGACTTCCCGTGCTTCTCTTTACTCGGGGATTGGAAACAATGCCTGTGTTTCATGATCGTTTAAATTGTTTTAATGAAATAAGACCATTTGAAACGTTTTTATGCAATTCCATTGCTTTTAATCCATCAGTAAAGACAAGCCTGAGAATTCCCGAGTCATGGGCTAATCGATTTCCGTGTCCTTAGTGGGGAAATCCACTGTGGATCCACTGTGCACGTGGAGCTGATTAACTTGATGCACGATGACTTAAATTCCATGAGTGAATTTCCTCGGTGAGCTTTGATTGAATAATTGCTGACTACAGCACAGAAAAGTGAATGTCACTGAGAGGAGAAACTCACGCATAGGACGTAAGCCTTGGCATCTCTGTTAACTTCGTCCAAGACATCAAAGTTCAAGGTTTTCAAGTTGTCAAATCCTATCTTTGTGGATGCCTACCACATAAATCAAACTTGCAGGATTTTTTAATGAGAACTTCGATTTTAAATTTGATTTCCGCAACTGGAATCGTTCGTGGTCCTTTTGAGTGATGTGATAATTTTTGTCCTGCCCTGAAATCGCTCGTTCACATACCTCATAAGGCTACTTCTCGCTAAACTACTGCAGAATCGGAGCACATTTGAAATTACTAACGACTGCAGCATGCCTTCTTTTATCCCACTAGTTGATGGAGTCATTGTTGGTGGCTATTTTACCAAGATGAAATGCACTATAGATGTTCAAGTCGACAGCATCTTTTTGGGGCCTTTACAGCCATGTGAACTCCATGGGACATGCTGGAAATAACTTGTTCGCATACAATAAACGGACACCAGCCAATGGCTACAAGAAAATAGCCACTCACCTGAACCTGCCCATATCTACTGTCAGAGGAATCATTAAGAAATTTAAAACAACTGGAATAGTGGTAAACAAGCCTGGACAAGGACGCAAGGTTATTTTGCCACCACGCACAGTGAGGAAGATGGTAAGAGAAATAAAATGTTCCCCAAAGCTCATTGTTAAAGAATTGCAACAAGTAGTAGCATCTTGGGGTCACAAAGTCTCCAAAACAACCATCAGGCGCTATCTACATGCCAACAAGCTGTTTGGGAGGCATGCACAGAAAAAACCTTTTCTCACTTACAATCATAAACGCAAACGTCTGGAGTTCGCTAAGCGATACTGGGACTTCAACTGGGACTGTGTGCTTTGGTCAGATGAGACCAAGATAGAGTTTTTTGACAACAAACACTCTAAGTGGGTCAGACGGAACACACAAGATGAGTATGCAGAAAAGCACCTCATGCCCACTGTGAAATATGGGGGAGGATCGGTGATGCTGTGGGCCTGTTTCTCTTCCAAAGGCCCTGGGAACCTTGTTAGGGAGCATGGCATCATGAACGCTTTGAAATACCAGGACATTTTAAATCAAAATCTGGTGGCCTCTGCCCGAAAGCTGAAGATGGTTTGTCACTGGGTCTTTCAGCAAGATAATGACCCTAAACATGTGGCCAAATCTACACAGAAATGGTTCACCAGACACAGAATCAAGCTCCTCCCATGGCCTTCTCAGTCTCCAGACCTCAAGCCCATTAAAAACCTGTGAAGTGAGCTGAAGAGGAGAGTGCAGAGGAGAGGACCCAGGTCGCTAGATGATTTAGAGAGATTGTGCAAAGAGGAATGGTCGAAGATCCCCCTTTCTGTATTCTCCCATCTTGTGAAACATTATAGGAGAAGCTTAGGTGCTGTTTTGTTGGCAAAAGGGGGTTGTACAAAGTATTAACATCAGGGATGCTAATAATTGTGGCACACATGATTTGATGTTGAAGAATTATTTTTTAATGTGGGATTTTTCTCCCACTGATTCAATTTTTTTTCTAAATAATATAGGACCACTCAATTATGGAGGGCGCTGTAGTTTTCCATATGTGATACAGTAAGTTTATTCATAAGATCATACATGAACAGGTGAAACACTGAAATGCTTCTGGACAGCACTACAGTCTATAAAATTCCCTTTGAGAATCTCATTGAATAACAAATGTGGTAAAATGAACTGCATGGGACACTTTTCTGAACTGTTAACATTTAAAAGCAGTTTCTACACATCCTAAGGATTCTCTAGTATTAGAGTGTATAACAAGTAAAGAGCCATATTAAATATTTAATCATTACTAAAAAAAAAAAAAAGATGTGTTTGTGAAACACTGATGCCTCCGCGGCCCATGTTTAAGTTTTTGTAACCATGCTCCAAGGTCAAGGTCACAAGGTCAAAAGTCATGACCCCATCTGAAAGGGACAGGTGAAAAACTATATGCCCCCGAAACTTCGTTTACGGGGGCATAGAAAACCCTTGCGGATTTTCAAGTTATAAAGCTTTGGGTTGGCTATTTTCCTCTTTTTTTCTGGGGGGGGGATACTTACAAGGATAAAAGTTATGCATTATGCAGAACTCTTGGTGTATCCACCCTGGATTTTCTCCCTGCTAGAGTACCCACCGCGGAATTCCAGAGTCTCGGAAGGGGGGACGGTACAGATTTTTTTGTGATGCCCAATGTTTACTGACCTTTACTAAACGTTGATCATTTCGCTGGGGTGTGGGGCACTTGCTCTTTCCAAAATCGTGGTATCCCTGGGGTATTGCCTGTGCATCTTGGCCACGACCCCTTAACAATCTTGCAAATTCCCCTTCCCCCAAATAATTCTAATCCCATACAAGTGAACATTTGTGTAGCTTAGTTCTGGTCGGTAATGTAACAGCTTTTTAGCTTTGGGATCCCCTTTCAAAAATTTCTGGATCCACCTGTACCAACACAAAGAGTAATGAATAATAAATTTCAAAACATAGCTGCATGCATTTATTATACATCGAAAATTTAACCTACAATTCTAAATTCCCTTTCTTGTCGGACACTTGCCTTTGTTAAATTGCAACTGTATTTTTAAATTCCAAACATTTCTAATGAGAACAGTTACAGTGGCTCCAATAAGTATTTGTACACTACTTGAAAATTCGATGACATAACAGCTTTTGTATATTTGGCTAAATGCTTGCTATTGTGCGTAAAAGTGATTAAAATATTTGATAATCAATATGTTTTAAACAAATATTTAATGTCAAAAGGGCATATTTGGTCAGAAAGGCTATTATCTGACCCAATAAGTATCTGTACAGTTCCATTAGTGAGTCAAAAAACCTATAATACTCACCTAAAATTGACTCAAGATGTTTACAGGACATGGTTGACTCACTTGGTCTGATTTGGTCAAGCGTGACCAAACTGAACACTCCCTCTGTACAGAGACTGGCCTATGTCAATGGCCTGACCATGCCCATAATGTATTCCTATGATATATGGCTAAGACACGCGAGATACCCCGTCGAATGCGGGAGCAAATCATTCAGCTACATAAAGAAGGCCAAAGCACCAGAAAAATTGGAACTTGGCAATCGTTACGCCACACGACCGTGCAGTACATCATCAAGAAGTACAAACAGTCTGAACGCATAGCCAATGCAGCCAGGAAAGGACGTCCCAGGAAGACCAGCCAGCGCACTGACCGGTACATCTCCCTGCTGGTACAGAGGGAGAGACAGTCCTCGGCCTCCAGTCTTGCCACCAAAGTGGACGAAGCAACTGGAAGCCATGTTTGTGCCCAGGCCATCCGTAACCGGCTCCATGAAGTACAGTAGTGTACAAATACTTATTGGAGCCACTGTAAATCCTTATTTTTTGAAGATTGGTAAGAGAGGAATATATGGTCTATAGTTGACTTGATGGACACGAATGGCAATTTCTTAACTTATGAGCAATTCTGTATGAAATATACAGTGGAAGTCGAAGTTCTCATATAAAAATCCACTGCAAGTTTGATTTATGTGGTAGGCATCCACAAAGATAGGATTTGACAACTTGAAAACCTTGAACTTTGATGTCTTGGACGATTTTTAGAGATGCCAAGGTTTACGTCCTATGCGTGTTTCTCCTCTTAGTGATATTCATGTCTTTGTGCTGTAGTCAGCAATTATTCAATCAAAGCCCACCAAGGAAATTCACTCCCGGAATTTAAGTCATCGTGCATCAAGTTAATCAGTTTCACGTGCATTACGGTGGATTTCCCCACTAATGACGCGGAAATCGATTATGACACAGGAATGATCAGGCTTGTCTTTGCTGAGGGATTAAAAGCAATGGAACTGCATAAAAACGTTTCAAATGGTCTTATTTCATTAAAACAATTTAAACGATCATGAAACACATGCGTTGTTTCTAATCCCTGAGTAAAGAGAAGCAGGGGAAGTCCGGAGTCATAATCGCTTTCCAATGTTACTTGTGATGAGGCGGACTATGCCGAATAAGCCTAAACAATGCGTAAGACCTACGCCGAATATCCCAGTTCATTGAAATCACGTTTGCATTTTAATGAGGTCCTTTTGAGCTCTGTGAACCAGTGCTTACCCGCATCGCGCATGCGCGCAAAGCAACAGCTCGATAGATACGCCCATTTATGGTAATTAGACAAATTAGCCCACATCGCGCCTGGGAAAAAATAATAACGCGGGCGGCGTGGAAGCTGGTAGGAGAGCGCCATGACAGTCAGCCATCTTGAAACTGTTGCCGTTGGCAAGGGACAAATAGCACCAAACGCGGAATAAATCCGCGTTTGCCCTGCCAGCCAGTGCAGAGTGATTGAGTCACCGGAGGAAATCAGGAAGCGTGGCTATCGTAGCGTATTGAAAATCAGTACTACTGCAGCATATTGCAGGACCATACATATGCAACATCAGCACAGGAGACCGAATCCTCATCCGCAAAAAATAAAAAAGAAAGAAAAAGAATTGAAAAGGCAGCGCGACCGGCTCGCTCAAAAAACAAGGGTGAACATTGGACTAGCCTTCCCCAGGTGGAAGGATCTAATGAAGGAGAAAGATTTTCTAAGGGACGCTGAAATTGCCAGCTTTCTCCTCGACAAGTAAATCAGCTATACTGCCAAAATTAGCCTAAACACAACTTTTCATTCAGTTTTGTTACACAGTGTTGCTTGTTACCATAAGCAGCATAATAGTAGAGCTTACTAAAATACTGCATTCTCATTGTTACAGGTGGAACTATATGTTTGTGGTTTCAGTAGCTTTCATAATCGCGGTAAACGCCGGCTTTCGAAGCCTACCCACCGGCTTTTAGTGTCGGTGAAGCTGGTGGGTAGACTTTAGAAGCAGGCATTTACAGTGACTAAAAGCCGGCATTTATCGCGACTAAAGCTTCTCAAACCATGTAAACATACAGGCTCATAAATACGAAGGGTACTTATCTCCTATCAGTGAATGAAATGGCTAAACAGTTCCTAGAACGTGCTTAATTTTTGTCATAAAGGACTAAAGAATAAGCCACGATGGTCATGTTTTAATAATGGGAAGGTGCCACCACCTGTTTTCAGTGCATCAATTTTCCGGGCTCAATCTGCAGACTTAGTTTTATTTTTCATTCGCTGGCAGAGTTCTTTTTACTCTTTGTTGGCAGTGGCGCAATTCGAACGGGGGGGGGGGGGGGGGGTTAATTAGTTTTTTAGCTAGTTCTCAATCTTTTTCCTTTCCTTGACGCGTTTTCCAGTTATCATAATTGGCAACTAAGACACTGTTTCTCTCCATATGCGCTCATATGCGATCTAACAGCGATGAAATCGTGGGATAAATTCGGTATACAGTGGCGTAGCCAGAACTGAAAATTGCCTTTCACAAAACATCCGTTTTAAAAAATTATTAGTCCTGACCTGTTCTCAGTCATTTTCATAATTAACAAAAGGTTTAACAAAAGGTTCACTCCGAGAGCACTCCACGTTTAATCAGAGAGAACAAGCAGCTCCTGTTAAGTAAGACGACAATCATTCATCCGGACGCGTATTTGCTGCATTTAAATCGATGATGTTAAAAATTGTAGACCTGTCGACTGTCACGCAGCTTGAGCCGCATGCTTCTAATGGCCTATTTAACCGCAGAGTGCAACATTTTTTATCAACCCATGCAATACCGAGAGCGAAAGGCGATATTTCATTACAATGCAGACCAGTTCAATCGAGGCGAAGCATTAGCCTTTTAATAAGTACATTATTTCTCTGTACTGAATTAAGCCCATGATTGTATCGCTGTTGGATCGCATATGGAGATAAATCGTGTCTTCAGTTGCCAATGAAGATAATTGGAAAACGCCTCAATGAAAGAAAATGATCGAGAACTAGCCAGGACTAATTGTCATAAAGGACGTGTTTGTGTCCCTTCCAATTACCAGTTCGATTTGCGCTTCAGGACGCTGGTCCATGCAGCAGACTTATTTTCGTTAGACTTCGCATCAGCCTTCCTGTCACAAATGACACCTGTCCGTGCTTTGACAGTCTCTGAGGGTCCGCCTCATCCGACATTAAATTTTCACGACGGTGTCTTCTGTTCGTGATTTTGCATCTACAAGTGGTCGAGAGACACTGCTAAATGCACACCTACTTCCCCTAATGCATTCTGTAAGTAACATGCCGAACAATAAAACGTGGTCAACTCCGCCTGACCGCTTGATTACGCGAGTACAGCTAAACATCTGCTTACTTAGGGTGAGTCTAGTAAAATATTAAAGGTTTTTTTGTAATGAGCGCTTAAAACTGTTGTTTAGCAATGCACGAACAAATGTGTTTTAACTTTGTTCTAACTCTATCAGCGCTCGCCAACAAGGACTTCAAGGGCAAGCTGATCGCAAGTGACGTTATGCCATGGGGGGCAAACGAAAATTATTCCATAAGGAACAATTGAAAAAGACACTCTAATAGATCTGTGAAGAATTTTTGTGACTACCGCAAATGATCAACATACAATCTGAGTTTTCTCTTATTAATTGTCGGTCGCCTTTTCCACGGCAGAGACAATTTTTTTTACTATTAATTCGGGCGCTGCGAACACCAAGGGGACCTTGTCTCTAGCGTTGTCGTAAGCCGCACTGCTGCGGTTCTCTGCGTGTAGCACTGGTCAGGAGATTCCGTGCTGTCGGCTTATGTCATTAGCAAGTCGGTAAAGTGAGCTGGTGTAAAGTGTTTTCAGTAATTGTATTTGATGAATGGCTTTGTTATATAGCGACTCGACTGCTTCACTTGTCTTTTATGTAAAGTTACAGAATAAACAGTGAGGTAGCAAAGGCTGTTGTTGGTTAACTTGGGTTGGATGACGATTCGGTAACTGAAGGTGACATCCTATAAGCGTGCATGTAGCTAACACTTTCTTTGCTTTTTCGTTGTATAAAATGTTCGAGATGCACCTAAGCTGAGTTGTTTATTACCATTACTTTGGATATCTTACACCGATTCACGGTACTGTGTTTTGCTGCTTCATGTATTATATCGAGGGCTGACTGCAATAAACAGTTATGTCCGGGTCTTATGTATTGGGCATAACTGTTTATTGCAGTCAGCCTTCGATATGCTGGCTTTCGGTTCAGTAGTACCAGTTCTGTTAATACATTGATGGTTTCATCAGCGCTGACGAGGCTTCTTGACACACGGTTGCTGCCGTAGTTGCAATACGTGTATAAAAAAGTGAGGCGCTAGAGTCCATTATTCGTTGGAATGTAATGCATGATTCCTACGATGGATGGGAGTAATTCCTACACAATGTCCCTTTAAATATACCACTGACTAAAAGCAAATGTTAGCGACTATTAAGCAAGGATGTTTTATATTTCACCTTATAGGTCCATGCTATTAACGGTCACCAGTGAACTAGCTACCTTTGTTACCTTACAGTTGCGGAAGATACTTGAAACAGAAATAAATCTGGACTCTGTGTTGATAAATTATTACTTTTAGTTGTTTTTTTTTTTTGTTATTAAAATGCTACTGGTCTGTACTGAGGACAATAAAAACCTGAAAAAAATGCTTTAGATAAAATGTGTCAGAAATTATGGTCAAAATGAGTATATGATAAATAGAAGAACATAAGGACATTTTTCGACCACTCTCGATACTGATACTGGGGTCTCGGGTTCATACAAGGTGTGATGTGAAAATACCCATAAGATTTTCTCTGTTTAACATGTCCTCTCTATCATTTCATTGCTCATTATGTCAACATGGTGACATAATTTGACCCTTCAAAATTGACCAGTGGGGTAAGAAAATTTCACTTGTAGAACACATGGTCACTTCAAAAAAATTGAGTATAATAATCAGATATTACAACCTGATGCAGAAATTTTGACCAGTTCTCCCCTGCAGACATCATCCACTCGCTCTTTTAGTTCAGCAACAAATTTCCTCACAGACTGAAAAAAGATGTGTGGACTGACTGTGATGCTGGGTAAGTCTCCAGGTGCAGGAGGGACACAGAGAGAGTGACAGCTCTGCAGACAGACAGAGAGACAGACAGTATGACATACAAAAGATAATCACAAATACGATTCCAATGCAGATAATAACCTTGTAAATGAGGAACACACTTCATCAACTCTATACAGTGTACAACACAGTGCAGACAGTCAGAGAGCCAGTGATGTTACCTGGAGGAAATGGATGTGATCCTCTGTGTGTGAAAGCTGCTCCAGCTCAGCGTCTCTCCTCCTCAGCTCAGCAATCTCCTGCTCCAGTCTCTCCAGGAGTCCTTCAGCCCGACTCACTTCAGTCTTCTCCTGATCTCTGATCAGCTCTTTCACCTCAGAGCACCTTCTCTCAATGGAGCGGATCAGCTCAGTAAAGATCCTCTCACTGTCCTCCACTGCTGCCTGTGCAGAGAGCTGTTAGGAGACACAGAGAGAGGAGGCTGTACATTTTAACCAGGCCTTTCACTCAGCTCTTACTGGGACCCCACACAGCCTGTTCCCCACAGTGTGTCTCAGTGGGATTGAGCCCCACAGGGCTGGAAAGTGGCCCAACACTGGGCTCCTCACTGGCTGACTGGAGGAGAGCCCTGACTGAGCCCTGAAATGGCTCTTCCAGCAGCAGCTGTTGTCTTCTCCTCTGGTCAGTACCCACCTTGAGTGACTGCACAGCCTGTCTCAGATCCTGCAGCTCCTTCTCTCTCTCCTGGATTCTCTGCTGGAATTTACTCTGTGTCGCCCCCAGCTGCTTCTGTGGATAAAATAGTTTTGTGTGCCACATTTCAATGTGGATCTTTTCAGCTACTCATTCATATTACTCAATAATGTAAGACTCTGACATGTTCAGACAACACAGTTATGCAGTGACTTGCATTATTGCCTCCAAACAAGAAGGTTCAAATCATGGCTGTTGGTTTTTCAGGGTGGAGTTCTGTGTCCACATCAGTTTTGTATGGGTGAGCCTGTTTCCTCAAACAAGCAACAGATTTGCATGTTAGACGAACCTGAGAGTTTATGGCAGAGGTGGGCAGCGAGGGCCGTATCTGTCCCTGGTTTTCACACCAACGTCTGGTCTTTAATTAGTTGATTGTCTCAATTAGCCAAACCAATTATGAAATCTGACGTTTCATGCGCATTTCTTTAAATTCTCATGAAACTACAAAGACTAGTCCTGTCTCCCTTCATAAAACATTTTCCTTTGATCGAATCATTGCGAAAATCTATATTTGTGCATGCAATCAATTAACTCAATTAGTCAGGGTAATTGATAGAAATAAAAACCTGCATGCATACACCGGCCCTCCAGGACCGTGATTGCCCACCCCTGGTTTATGGTGATAGAGCTACTCATGGACATTTAGAAGCCTGAGGACTCACCACAAGGGGGCGCTATTAATACTACATCAGCTAAACTGGGACTGTAACCATATTTGTGTGCATCCAATCTCTTCTTTTATTTAGTTAGGCTTTATTCTACCCCTTTTGGCTACTCTAAACACAGCAGAACTGTTCAGTACAATGGAGCAACCTGCTCATCCCAAATTGTGAGAACTGACGCTCACTTCTGTCTGCACTACAGGCACTCTGGTCATTACAAAAGAAAAAGAAAAGAAAGTGCAGCTGAGTTTCTATTGCTTTTCGTTCTCTGGCCACAGAGACAGGCTGGCCAGAGGGTCCTCTGTTGACGGTATTCAGCCATGCCGTTATGGAGAAGATTAAGGACGTGCTGGTAACTTTAGAACCCTGTTCAACTTTAGACTCTTTAGTTCGTACTGCAGTACGAATTGACAACCGCACACGCGAATGCAACAGGGATAAGCTAAATAGATCACCGCTGGCTGACAATGGGGTTAAAATTGCTAGTGGCAAATGTGCATCTCCTATTCCACCCATTAAAGATTCTACTTCGGTTGAGCCCATGCAAGTTGACGGTTCGTTTGACCGTCAGCCTAAGAGACCCATTAGCAGAAGAGTAATCTGGTTTAGTTGTAACAAGCCAGGTCATATTTGTCCACATTCTCCTTAGCTTTGGGAAGCTTTGGGGAATCAGAAAGACCCCTCTAGCGATTCAGGGGGTGCTAGAGGGGCAGACCCAGTTTCCTTTCCGAACATTAATCCCTCTGGAACTTACTGTGGGGAACAAGAGATTTACTATTGAAGCATTCGTAGACTCGGGCGCAGTTGATTGTTTCATGGATATTAAATGGGCTAGAAAGCCCTCCGTTCCCACTGTTACGTTTTCACCATCACGCTCTGCAAGAACTTTGGACGGTTGCCCGCTTGGAACGGGAGTTATAACCGAAGTTTCGGTACCACTAAAAATGTTTATTTCCTTTGGTGGCCACTCTGAGACTTCAATTTTTTTATTATCAGGTCCCCCACTTTTCCAATAGTTTTGGGGCATTCATGGTTGCGGGAACATGAACCTTGTATTAGTTGGGGGTAACAGGTTGATCCTATCGTCCACTGGGGTCCCAAGTGCAACTCTCATTGTAGAACTAATGAGAATGGTTCTTTCGGACGTCAAGCTATGGGGCAGGCTGACGTCGAGAGCGAGTGTGAGGAAGTTATCGCTCTGTACCCTCCTAGATGGGAGAAAGGGGCAGAGGAGCGGTTAGAATGGGATCCTCAATTTGACTGACGAGAGCCAGAGGACGATTACTTTTGGAGGACTTTAGGGATTCGGAATCAGTCATAGATTCCTTAGATTCTGGGCAGGGTAAAGAATTTGGGGCCACCCTGATCTTTAACTTGCCTCTGAATGTTCCCAGGGATTACGCCAATCTTGCTGAGGTGTTCAGAAAACAACGAGCCTCTACGTTACCACCGCATCGTCCGTACGACTGCGAAATTAATCTTTATCCTGGGACAACTCCGACCTAGGGGTTCGCTATATTCGCTGTCAGGACCTGAGCGTAAGGCTATGCGAGAGTATATTCAGGAGGCTCTCGCCAATGGTTTTATTCGGCCGTCCACGTCCCCTGCTGGAGGGGGATTCTTTTTCGTTGGGAAAAAGGATGGCGGTCTGAGACCCTGTATTGATTACAAGGGTTTGAATAAAATCACCATTAAAAACCGATTCCCCCTTCCGTTAATTCATTCTGCATTTAAATGTCTGCAGGAGGGGTCATTTTTTACGAAGCTATATCTTCATGTTATTTATAATTTGATTCGCATTCGGGAGGGGGACGAATGAAAAACGGCTTTTAACATGCATGACTGGTACTACGAATATCGAGTCTTACCGTTCGGGCTGGTTAACGCCCCCTCCGTGTTTCAGGCATTCATCAATGATGTGCTCAGAGAGATGTTGGAGAAATTCGTCTTTCTTTATCTTGACGACATTTTGATTTTTTCTTCAACCCTCTCGGAGCACAAACAACACATTAGGCGTGTACTGGAAGCCCTGCTGAATGCCAAACTTTTTGTTAAAGCCGAAAAATGTGTTTTCCATGCGCAGACTGTCTCGTTCTTAGGCTTTATTGTTTCTAAGGGGTCGGTGCACATGGACCCTGACAAGGTAGCTGCGGTCAGGAACTGGCCTGCACTGCAGAGTGTTAAAGAGGTGCAACGCTTTCTGGGCTTTGCAAATTTTTACAGGAGGTTTATTCCTAATTTTAGTGTGGTTGCTGCCCCCATTATTGCGCTCACTAAAAAGAATACCTCCTCACTATTTTTTTGGTCCTCGGCAGCCGATGCTGCTTTTCAGGAATTAAAAAAATGTTTTAGCTCAGAGCCTATTTTGGTTTTGCCCGACCCCTCCCTCCCATTTGTCGTGGAGGTAGATACTTTGGAGGTGGGCGTGGGTGCTATTCTGTCCCAGCGCTCTCGTTGGGATAATAAGCTTCACCCATGTGCGTACTTCTCCCGGTCTTTGTCCGCTGCCGAACGCAATTATAGTATTGGTGACCGGGAGTTATTAGCGGTCAAGCTGGCGCTCGAGGAGTGGCGCCACTGGTTGGAGGAAGCTGAGCACCCCTTTGTGGTTTGGACCAACCATAAAAACCTTTCACAATCTTTGACTGTGAATTTAGGCAAGAGACTGGACGAGAGGATGGGAGAACAACTGGGAGAACTGGTGGCCCTGAAGCGTGAAGTAAAAAATTTACAAAATGAATAGCGGATCAATCAAAATTGCTTGTTCCAACCCGAAATTGAAATAGAATTCGGCGTGTCCCCCCCCCAACTCCGCGTCTCCCCTCTGTCTGCCTCAGTCTCACACGGAATGTCAACATATTTCTTATCCCTCGGACAAGGACAGAACACTCTGCCTGACTCTGGCTGCTCTCCTGCATTTAATCCCTTCTTCCCCCACCTCTCTCCTTCCCCATTTCCCTGAAAAAATTCCAACGCGTTTCCTGCGTGTCGTGTGTTATAAACCTTTTGTGTATTGTGTCTGATGTCAGCAATATATGTTCTGTGTTCTGCATCTGTAACCTTAATTTTCAAAGGAAAAGTTTCCGGGGCGCTTCTCAGTGTACGACCCGCTGCAGTCTACCTTCCCCAGTAGACTAGAGAAACTGAATTGCCTTTTTTAGGACAAATAAAGTCGTCTGATTCTGATTCTAACTCTTTGTGTAATTCCTCTATGGGGCTTTCCCTGTTTGAGGCCCATTATCTCCAGAGACTGAGAATGATTCCGAAATTCCCTCAGTCAACCAGTTCATTCGGCGCTGTCGGTTGGTTTGGACTAAGGTTCGTTCTTCGCTGTTGCGTTCGGGGCGCAAACAAAAATCCTTCGCTAATAGAAGGCGTCGTTTGGCCCCGTCTTATCGGGTTGGGCAGAGAGTTTGGCTGTCTATTCAGTACCTCCCGTTGAAGGTAGAATCCCGAAAACTGGCACCCCGCTATATCGGCCCGTTCAAAATTGTGCGGAAGATCAATCCAGTCACGGTCCAGCTGAAACTCCCGAGATCTTTATGCATAGATCTGTCATTCCACGTCTTTCGGATTAAGCTGGTTAGCACCAGTGTCCTGGCACCTGCCGACACACCTCCGCCGCCGCCAAGAATGATGGAGGGGGGGCCGGTTTATACCGTGCGCTGTATTCTGGCCGAGAGGCGTGTAGGTCATGGGATCCAGTTCCTTGTAGACTGGGAGGGATATGGTCCCGAGGAGCAGTGCTGCGTCCCTTTGCGTGACATTTTGGACCCCTCACTAATTTCGGAGTTTCGTGTGCGGGGTTCCTTGGGGACTTCTGGGGGGGGGGTCCTGTCATGGTTTTGGAGCTTTGAGAGCTCCTTTTGTTACTCTCGTCCGGGACGATATCGTTTTGCTCGCCATCGGATTTCTGGGCCAGCTGGCTTTAATTGGGGGATTGGGGGCGTTACCCGGACTCTATTTAAGCTCCTGTTCTACCTCGTTCGTGTTGCTAGAGTGTCATTGTGTCCTTGGCGCTTTAGCCGGTAAGGTCTTTTGAGAGAGAGTATTGTCAGGATCTTAGCTGCATAACAGGATAAGTGTTAGTAAGGGAATCTTTGGTTTATTTCCCTTTTCTTTTGTTTTCTTTCGAGCTCGCCATTTTGGTACCACGGACGGCTACATTTAGACCCTTGATTGAGGCCCTTATGCCTTCATGCTCTAGTAGAATTGGCCCCTGTTTTGTCCAAACAGCTGTAAAACACTTTGCATAAATGTCACCGAACCCAGATAGCAGGCTCCTCCGCTCCGGATCTGCCGTGGATCTGCCCCCGGCTCCAGCTGATCCGGGGCAGATCCGCGGCAGATGCGGAGCGGAGGAGCTTGCTATCTGGGAAATTACTGATGCATTATTTTGTCATTATTCAGGGATGCAAACGGCGCGCCCTTTGGCGGATGCCGCCTTTTTCACGGCTGTCTGGGGGACTTGTGTGAGTCGTGCAGATCCGATGAGTTTTTTTTTTTGGGGGGGGGGGTGTCCGTTTGAGTGTCTGATTATAATTATCAGGGCTCTCAAGTCTCACGCATTTCAATAAGTTCGCACGCTCTCACGCCACATATGACATTTCTCACGCTGAGAAGTGATAGAATCGCCGCACATTGGTAAGATAGACTGTATATAAAAGAGATTAGTCATCTAGAATGGATTAGACTGCTCTGCATGAACCAGCAGCCTATCAGCCAATCAGAAAATAGTATATCTTGTTGCTAGGTGAAATAGCAGCGCCGTAATCACGTCTTCCACACGCGCGCGAATGCTATTGTGTGCACGCGACAGAGAAGAGCTGGAAGTGGAAGCCCGAAATCAGGTAATCGCTTCATCACTTAAATTTTTCTTTACAACGGCTGCTTATTAAAGTCGAGGAACAATGTAGGATAATTGCTTTATGGATCATTATTTGCCTCAATTTAACAGCTTTGGACGGTTATAGTTCGATGAATTGACTTGTAACTTGTTATGGGGAGAGTGGGGGCTCTCTGCCCTCCATGTAGTGTATTTTGGCAGGAAACAAACACTGCTCCGATCCGGTGTCAGAGGTGGTATCGCAGCATCTCTTGTTTGTGACAGACAAAACGATACAAATACACAAATAATTATTTAATTTAGCCTTTACCATATTGGGGAGTCCCACTGAAATAAAAAAGTGCAGGTATGGCTAAACATTATCTTGTTCAAAATCTAACAATTATTCCAAGGGTAAACGCTAGCAAGTTGAAATAAAAATTTTAAGCTCGTCAAATACCGTTCGAGAATGCCGTAGCTGTCCAACTAACTCATATTCGGGACGCTGTTGTATGCTTAATGGTGCAAAGTAAAAGGAAATATACACGCAACATGCAGACATATGATAGATAGTAGTATATCGCAAAGTTTAATTGCTCGCCTACTTGAGCCACCACTCCTGACAACGAGATGCGACGGATAACGCGGTCAGCATTCATTCTGCTAATGGCCTACAACGTGCACAATCTTCCGCGACCGATCCTGGTGCGCCATCTAGTCGTAGAATATTGGAACTGCGTGCCTAAGTTTGCAGCTCCACGTCCACTGGGGGAGACATCTGTACAAAGATAGACCGTTGTCCTTCGCGAACGCGCCAAATCCGTATAATCCGTAAATGATGAATTCAATTAATATTTTAATTTGAAACGAGTAACTAAGTTGCCAGTATCAAAATAACGAAGTGAAAATATACTTTTTATCTTTAAAATGAAGTAGAGTTAAAAGTAAAACAAAGTCCCTGTTCAAAAAATGAATGCACAGTAATGCACAAATCCTCAAAAAAAACCAAAAAAAAAAACCAAAAAAAACAACTGAAGTGCTGTAACGAAGTACATGTACTTAAGTTACCATGCACCTTTGAAAACGAGAGTATCAAACCAAGACCACTGCTCAAGCAGAAGAAAGGCAGGCATGGCTGAGACATGTGGCAAAGCAGAAAAATGCAGCTAGACGCAAGGCCCTGGAGACATTGGAGATAGCAAGGAAGAAGAAGCAACAGTAGAGAGCTGGAAGAGGTGTACTGTACTGAAGGGACTGGCACAAAAGTCTTAATAAGTTCTAATTTGGAATAAAATTTACGTTCAATTTTCCAGCGTTGTCTCGGTGTTCTTTACTTTTAAGAATTTCTAAGGAACTGGGAAAGTGTATTTTCATATAAAAAAAACTTTGTGTGTGTTCAGGGTCAGGCCTGGATGGCAGAGGTTGGTGGCAATGTAATTATAGGATATTTGCTGCGGGGGGCGTGGGCTTTGATAATCTCACTCCTTTTTGACCATACCTCTGTTTGCATCCCTGATTATTTTAGTAATAATATATAAAATACACTTAGGGCCATTAAAAATGCAACACGCTTTGCTCACGAAGACGGCGTCAAACGGTACTTGCGC
The DNA here is from genome assembly GCA_029721435.1 of Gymnothorax reevesii. Taxonomy (NCBI): domain Eukaryota; kingdom Metazoa; phylum Chordata; class Actinopteri; order Anguilliformes; family Muraenidae; genus Gymnothorax; species Gymnothorax reevesii. The sequence goes on from CM056575.1 coordinate 144,294,246, forward strand.
TCACCTTCAATAGTCTCGGACCCCTCGTCTCATGATCAGTTTGGGTTGCTGTCTGGAATTTGTCACGTACAGGCAGTAACCAGATGTGGCGCTCTTGAGCTACCATAGTCACTCGAGACTGCCCTAAGCGGGGTCGGTCAGTGACAGTGCCTGTGTTCCATTCTCGGATAGATAGCCGACTGATTGTTGAATGGTGACAGTGCAAATGACGCACCACCTCTCGGAGGCTGAGACCTGTCCGTAACATGCAAAAGGCTCTTTTCTCTCTCTTGTGTCACAAGCCGTTCTATTTTCTTGATGCAGGAGCATTTTTCTTTTTTCTTGTTGGCTTTATGTAGGCTATTGACCACACCCAAAAGAACGAGTCAAGTGTCACTGCACACATCAAAAACAGCTCAATGTTTGTCATTACTGAAGTGTTTGGCATGTTCACATGGCGCGCATCAGGATTACAATACAACGCCCTTTTTTTAATTTCTCGTGCAATAAAAATCAATCGATTCTTCAATTTGCCGCAAATACAGTACATACCTCACCGTTGCGTTCTTAATGGCGCAAAGTACATTTAAAAATAGACTTCAGACAGACTTTAAACAGATTTGATGGGGCACAGGGCATAAGTCTTTAGCTAGAGGTCAAATTTATATCTGCAATCACTACCAAAAATATTGTGTTTTGTGAAAGAATTTCTGCCCTTACCTGTTTATCAGTCCTTTCTGCTGCAGCTGAGACTGTATCATGGCCTCTGTGTTCATCCATCACACACAGATAACAGATACACTGCTGATCTGTACGACAGTAAACCTCCAGTAGTTTTTTGTGATGAGAGCAAATATTATCCTGCAGGTGTCCAGTAGCATTGATGATATTGTGTGAGTTTCCTGGGTGGAGTTCATGATGAAGTTTGAGGTGAGTTTCACAGTAAGAGGCCAGACACACCAGACAGGACTTGACAGCTTTGCGTTTTCTCCCAGTACAGGAATCACACACCACATCTCCAGGTCCAGCATAACAGTGAGCAGGAGGAGCAGCTTGGAGTCCTGTCTTCTTCAGTTTCTCCACCACTTCAGCCAGCATGGTGTTTTTACCCAGAACAGGCCTTGGAGTGAAGGTCTCTCTGCACTGGGGACAGCTGTAAACACCAGTATGATCATCCTTATTCCAGCAGCCCTGAATACAGCCCATACAGTAACTGTGTCCACAGGGAATTGTCACGGGGTCCTTCAGTAGATCCAGACAGATTGGACAGCTGAACTGATCCTGATCCAGTAAACTTCCACCTTCAGCCATTTTACAGCTTTTACTGAAAGAGATAATCTTTGTATTTGATTCAGTGAGACACGGAGTTTAGTTTTGTTTCTCTGAAACTGTGTAACCGAGAAAGGGAGTGACTCTCTCTTTCTGCCCACGGCTGAAGGAGGTGCGGTGCTGGACTGAAGCCAGTCTGAGCAGAGCAGGGAGTGCTGGGAGATTGAGTTCTCAAGAGTGTACAGAGTGGGGAGCAAGTGATTTTATCAACCCAAAATTTTGAGCATTATTTTTCAAGTGAAACCATTTATACATTACCTTATGCCATTTGAGGTTACTACTAAGGAATACCAACAAAAAGAGTTGCGTAAACTGAAATAAAGTGAGTCCAAATCAGCTGCTAGATTAAAACAATCTGCATCATACAGTGAGGGTCCCTTTTGTGCTGTAAAAAAAGGCTCCATCAAACTGATGTCACTTAAATTCCCAAACTTAGGGTTTCCCAACAGAACATTTCCCAGAGAATCACAGTCCCTCCACCAGCTTGTCCTCTTCCCACAGTGCGCCCTGATGCCATCTCTTCCCAGGTTGATGGTGCGTATATACACAGCCGGATCACATGATGTAAATGGGACTCACTGGACCAGGTGACCTTCTTTAACTGCTCCAAGGTCCAATTCTGAAGCTCAGGTGCCCATTGGGGGGTAGTTTTTGAGGTGGACTGGGGTTAGAGTGGGCACTTTGACTGGTCTGCATGCTAAGAAATGTAATAGACAGCAGGGTATGATCCACTGAGACACATTTCTTAATTCAACTTTATTGACGTTCGCAGGGACTTGTGCCACAGTCACTCTGCTGTCAGTTTGGACCAGACAGATTCACTCTCACTAGCCCTCGTGCACCAATGGGCCTTAGGCACCCAATACCCTGTTGCTGTTTTAATGGTTGGTCGCTCTTCAGATCACTGTCTGTAGGTCCTCACATCTGCTTACAAGAAGCACACCAGAAATCTCCACATTTCAGAGATGCTCGAACTCTCCCGCCAGGCCATAACAATTTTGCCCTTGTCAAAGTCATTAAAGTGACTATTTCACCCACATTCAACATGTTGAATATGAGAATCGACTGTTCGCTTACTGCAGACCTTGACACACGCTGTTATTATGAGATAATCAACATCATTCACTGCATCGGTCAGTGGTTTTAATGTTAGGCTCATCCGTCTATATGAGAGGTGAATCTCAAGCTGCTCTCTCTTGCTGCCCCAGACAGAGCACAAGTATGTGGGTCATTTGATGAGGTTCAGGTTATTATCTGGTGTCCTTGACTGTTTCTTTGTCAAACAGGCACGAAAAACAGCACAATTCTTTAAAAAATGTGCTTCCAAATTGTATTGAGTCCAAAAAATCTTCAGTAATAATGACTTCTTCTCAATGAATTGCTGTGTTGTATTTTTCCAATAGAAATCATGTTTCGCAAGCATATGAGGTTTTTCCCAACTTATATATTTATCCCCTAATTTCCATTAAGAATACCTGAAGTGATTTCTTACACTGTTATCACTCAGCATACACAAAAATAAATTAAAAAGAGTTATTAAAGAAATTAAAAATGAAAGAATTAAAACAGTTTTAATTACTTAAAATACTTGAAATATGATTAAATTACACAGTATCACAGGAATGTGTTCAGTGCTTATTCTGATTTCTCTTGCAGTGAAGAGGATCCCAGTGAGTCACAAAGATTCTACTGCGAGTCATTAAATCCCATTTTGGAGGCTTTGTTGCAGACTGTCGGTCCTGTTTATTCAATGTTCCTTTATGGATTTCACAAATCAGATGTAATTGCTTCCAAATTCTCATATTTACGGTGTTCACATTTGCAAGTAATTTCGGCTTGGGGAATTTCTTTTATTGTCTACCTCACCGGTGATTGCTGGCCATTGGATCTGACAGCGCTGGTAGAGGAGATGACCTCATTCGGGGGTTTCCCTCCAGCCTCTGGGAATCGCCTCCTGACACGCCTTTCCCCCGCCCAATCACCAACTGCCCGCTGCGCTTCCTCCTCCGGCTATGCCAGCAACAATCCATCAATCAGCGAAGACCGGAAGCATATATTAGGCTATCGTCAATGGGGTCTATTCTCTCATTTGCGCGTAAGTCCATTTTTACGCGATTCGAGTTAATCGCTTTTGAGTTACGCGTATTCTCCCCGACACGCTTCGATCACGCCCACAGCGCTTAACTCCAGAATGTAGGCGGCCTTATGAAAGAGGTGTGACTGATCCAAAAGAGAGGCAGACTCTGTACAAAGCTTATTGATTATGGCTATCAGGAAAACAAGGAACAAGGATTTTCTGATTAACCATGAAAATGCAGTTGTGGTCCATGGAAAACGCAAACCAGAGTTTAATTTGAATATCGTCGGCCTGCTGATAAAACCTTGTATCTCCAAATTGAAAACCTCGTATCTCCAAATTGATAAGAAACAAAAACTCGTATGTCCACTATTCTTTCATGCAAAATTAAACATTTTTTATTCTAAATTATATTATCAATTTATAGAATTTTATTATAATTTTTTAATTTTATGTAAATTTTTCATTTTCCTGTGAAGTTTAAGTTTGAAGATACGCGGTTTTTTCAGCAGGCCGACGATATGCAGCTGTAATAGTAGGCCTATGTATGTCTGCCAATTACAAGACGTAATACAGACATCTTTCTTATTTCTTATTCTAGCCTCCTTGGCATTAAAGCCACGCAAACAAACAAACTGCCGCGATAATGAAATAACAAATCAAGAACTTAGCGCTTCTCAACCAGCTCAATCAAATCATTGAAAACATGCCCCTCCTACACCAGCCTGTTTGCTCCGCGGAAGACAGGGAGGAAGACAAATAAAGAGAACATTCTAGTCACACAAAAATAACGAAGACAGTTTATATGATCTCATTAAAAAATTGAGCACTTGAAATCTCAAACTACTCCGATGTCAGGTTTGCAACTAAAGGACATGGCAACGCTTTAACAAACAAAGGATCCTTACCCGGCACACAGTCATCCCCCTGCCCAGAAACCGCCTCAACAATCACACAATTCCATATCCGTAGCCTATTATGTCCCATTTGATTTGAGCGACACATTCACTTGAACTTCTGCCTAGTACATTATTATGATAATGATTCTTCCCATGTGGGCTATTCTTCCATCCATCCGTCCATCCATCCATCTTCTTCCGCTTATCCTGGCCATATATATTATCATGGCCATAGGTGAGGATAGGAACGTAGATTGACTGGTAAATCGCCTTTCGGCTCAGCTCCTTCTTCACCACAACAGATCGGTTCAATGACCGCATTACTGCTGCCGCTGCACCGATTTGTCTGTCAATCTCACGCTCACGCTTCCCTCACTCGTGAACAAGACCTTGAGATACTTAAACTCCTCCACTTGAGGCAGGAGCTCTCCTCCAACCCAGAGGAGGCTAGCCACCTTTTCCCGGTCAAGAACCATGGCCTCGGACTTGGAGGTGCTGATTCTCATCCCAGCCACTTCGCACTCGGCTGCAAACTGCCCCAGTACATGCTGAAGGTCCTGGTTCAAAGGAGCCAACTTGACAACATCATCTGCAAAAAGTAGAGATGAGATCCTCTGGTCCCAAAACCGGACTCCCTCCGGCCCCTGGCTGTGCCTAGAAATTCTGTCCATAAAAATAATGAACAGAACCGGTGACAAAGAGCAGCCTGCCGGAGTCCAACATGCTCCGGAAACAGGTCTGACTTACTGCCGGCAATGCAAACCAAGCTCCTGCTCTGGTCATACAGAGACCGCACGGCCCTTAGTAGGGGGCCCCAGACTCCATACTCCCGAAGCACCTCCCACAGAATGCCACAAGGGACACGGTCGAATGCCGTCTCCAAGTCCACAAAACACATGTGAACTGGTTGGGCAAACTCCCGTGAACTCTCAGCACCCTGCGGAGGGTATAGAGCTCGTCCAGTGTTCCACGACTAGGACGAAAACCGCATTGTTCCTCCTGAATCCGAGGTTCGACCATCGGCAAAATTCTCCTCTCCAGCACCTGGGAGGCTGAGGAGTGTGATCCCCCTATCGTTGGAGCACACCCTTCGGTCCCCCTTGTAAAAAAGTGGGGCCACCACCCCGGTCTGCCAGTCCAGAGGCACTGTTCCCGACTGCCACGCAATGTTGCAGAAGCGTGTCAACCAAGAGAGCCCTACAACATCCAGGGACTTGAGGTACTCGGGCAGATCTCATCCACCTTCAGAAGAGGAGCTTCTGAACTACCTCAGTGACTTCAGCTGGAGTGATGGATGAATCAGCCTCTGGGTCCCCAGCCTCTGCTTCCTCTATGGAAGGCGTGTCAGTGGGATTGAGGAGATCATCGAACTATTCCTTCCACCGGCCGATAATATCCACAGTCGAAGTCCACTGTAAACAGTGTTGGCAGGGCACTGCTTTCCCCTTCTGTGGCGCCGGATGGTTTGCCAGAATCTCTTCATGGCTGACTGATAATCCTCCTCCATAGCCTCCCCAAACTTTTCCCATACCGAAGTTTTTGCTTCCGCCACCCCCCAGGCTGCAGCATGCTTAGCCTGCCAGTACCTGTCAGCTGCTAAGTGATTAACAAATGAGTAGTGCTTTGGTATTGGCCTGGGTAAGGCTTAATCTAGAGTATTTAATAATATCTTTATTCACACATTAAAAACAGAATTATCAATGGTTAAAAATGATAAATGAATAAATGAACTAGAGTGCCAAGGGCCCTGAAGGTTGCCGGCAGAACTGTTTCATCCGCACACTTCCACGAGCCAACGCAGCTCAGTGAGAAAGGGGTTTTAGTTACCATTATCGGGCAACTCGACTGAGCAGTCGCACTTTTTCATAAGTGACAGACAGCAACATTTCTGCCATTTTCCAAAAATAAAATCTTTAAGAAGTCTAGATCATGAAATCCGATTAGATTTTTTTCTAACCTGAACTTTCATTGTCGTCTGCTATCAATGTGTGAAGTGCGCCCTCTTCTCAATTCATATCTGGTTCTTGCTCTGCTTTCAGACAATGATTTTTTTTTTACACAACACCGCCACCGAGTGGGTCTAATTAGTATTATTCTTTCTATTCAATGATGTTAACCCCTTAAGAACTACGCCCCAGTACCGGGGCGTAGTATTACGCGTTACAAATACAGCATTTTTTACAATTGCGACATTGTCAAGCGGCATATCCACATTTTGCGAAGAAACTCGGTCAATAGCTCATGTAAACCATTTTTACCTCAACCGAACACAATTCAAGCACCAAGCAAGTAAGTAAGCATTGAGCAGAACATAGGATAAAATCATATCAGCGCTGAATCGCCAGGCTTTCTGCTGAATTTGTGCTATACATAAAAACGATACCTCAAATAAAATAGGAAAGTCCACAGAATGCAACGATATGAGCCCTGTCATTTTAAACCGATACCACATTGAAAGAACAGCAGGCATACAATTTACAGTCTACAGAGATGAGCAGAAAAAAATTCTTACCTTTGATATTTTGCAATAAAAAACCTGCTCGAGGGTAAATCTGCGCTTGCTATTGTTAGCTCAGTGTGTTTGTGTTATAACGAAACTAGATCTGCTGGGATCCTAGCATGTTCTTTCCCAGGGCGTTGCTTCAAATATCTCAGCTCCGTAGCATTCAGCTTCCTTGCAATGTACTTTCTTATCTGCTTTCGGCTTTTGATGCTGTCAGTAAGACTTTGCGGGTAGGAATTTGATTGTATGAGCCCTGATGATTCGAACAAACTCCAAACCACCTTAATGGCAGAAACCTAGCCTGAGCTACAGCCTTGCGTTCCGAGTGCGTCAAGCTGAGTCCATGGGACATATGCATGTTCTTGAATAGCGCGACAATATAAATGCATAACTAGTTTGTTTGAGGTATTGTACGAATGATTATCCGCTAAATATTCAACATTCATTTTCAAAGTCGTTTTCTGACAGAATCTTTGCACAATTTTGCACAAAAACTGAGACTACACCAGTAAAGTACGTATTTTCCTTACCCATTTGTTGAATGGGCAATTTTACCATTGACTGTTGTCGATTGGCGCAGCCTATTGGATAAAATGCCACGCTGCTGAAAGGAAAATGTGAAGGTACGATTCCTGATCAGGGTACCTTTTTTATTATTTCTTTTTTTTTTTTTGGAAATAATTGCAGTTGCCTTCTACAAATAATCGCTGGGGTTTTTGTTATTCTTACTTGTCTTTAACATATTTTCACAATGCCTTTGTATTTATCATTTTACTTATTTGTATTGTTTTTTTTTTAATAAATATGCTCCAGTGGAGTCAAACTCAATTTTCATTGTATGTATTATCTTTGAATGGGAAATTGTATAGGCAACAAAACTGGCAGAAATAATTATATGTTTTTATTCTAAAAATTAAAAAATGTTGTATTTGGATGGAATGGATGCCTGTAGTGATATATAAGTGAAATTTCATGGGTTTTACAGTTTGGTATCTGAGAAATCTGAAATGGAACACAAGGTACCTAAATTACCAAAATGGAGAAGCCACCTAGACATTCCTCTCTAATTTTGCTCTGATTGACCTGATCAGAATAAAGTTATAGCACATGCTTTCTATTTGGCCTTGACCTTGAGGCCCAAGGTCAAAAGTGCCTTGACTCACAATGTTCGGCATACCTGATTACCTATAGGTGCCTCATACACACCTAAGCTCTAAATGCCATATTAAGAGAGTTATAGCAGAAAATACCCTGAAAAATGATGAAGTCCAGACACGTTGCCTAGGTGGCGCTATGAAGGAAAGTTCAATCAAAACGCTGTTTACATGGTTGAAGCAGGTCATGATACTGATTCCATTGCTGCGATTAAAAAAATTCATCCGACAGTTTTTGAGAAAATTGCACCTATGTGCCAAAAATGGCCATTTTCGACATAAAAATGGTCGCCAAGTCTAAATGAACGATTCAACCAAAAAAATTTTTGCCCGAGCATTAACTCGATGATCGATTTGATCACATCCTCAATATGGCGACGACAAGCTGAACGAAAAACCAATTTCACAGATGAGGAGTTTGAGGTTTTGGTGAAATCAGTGAAGAGGCACCACGAGGTGTTGTATGGCGAGGGGGGCAGTGAAGGCTGATCCGATGAAGAAAGCTGTGAGTCGTTCTGGATGTGGCTTCGGTGAGGAGATGTAAGCGCAGTATCCCCGATTTAAAGCATAAATGGAGAGATCTGAGGGGCGCTGTAAAAGCCAGGCTCTCTGCACACCGGAGAAGTGTACACACAATAGGTGATGGGCAACCATCATCCCCTGTGCATTTCACTGCACTGGAGGAGGAGGTGGCATTTACTCTTTCTGCAGTGGAAGTGCATGGAGAAGAATAGAGAAGAGTGGATACGGATGAATTAGAGTTATGTAAAATGGTCATTTTTTCTGCCTATACTCAAAGTAATAATGTGATAAATACTGGAAACTAGCTTAATATGGTTTCAAATATTTATTGTATTTTTTGCCATTTCAAGCAGTTGTGCAGTACATAGGCGCCATGGGCTGAGCCAGGGAATTCGGCGCAGATGCTTAATATGCGCGTATCATGATCGCACACAACCTGAACATTAATGCTGTGCCAAAGTCTCCAGTCTCTATACATATTCTCATTAGTGGAAGGGGTTCTGATTGCAACGTGACTACAATCAATGGCTCCCACTGAGGAACCCCTAGCTGTTCATCCAGAAGTTGGCAAAGATAGAGAATTGCCTCATGGTCCAAATGAAAGCACCGGATGCACTTGGTGTCTGTTAAGTCCCAGGATGTCCAAACAAGGCCAATATATGCGTGGTCGTCTTCGAGCTCGGCGCGCTTGTCTTACTTTTTCCCACTCACGCAAAAGTGCAAGCAATGCAAGACTGGCATTTTGGTTTTAGGTTTTGAGGGCTTGGTAGAATGATGGAGAACAGGCTGTTGCGTAATATCATGTGATGATTTTGTTTGATAATTTATTTTGGTTATGAGAAATGTAGTTTAGAAATAAGGATAAACAATCGAATATTGAATGTCTCAACCTTTACCGCAATAAATAAAATAAAATATATGTGAAAATTCGGCGTATAACCGACATCAAATGCAATATTCTATTTCGCTTTATATTGGCGCTTGACTTTAATACAGCCCTCAAAAGTGCTGAACAGAAAAAGCGCGTAAGCCAGGGGGAGAATACGCGTAACTGTTATTTGCCAGGGAAACGCCCAGATTTTGGCTTTGCTCCCAGAAGTGCGTAAATGCCTTTGGGGCGTGTAATGCACAGACTTAAGTCAAGGGCAGAATACGCGTAAGCTTCGATTTATGCGCATGGGAGAATAGACCCCCTTCTCAGTCATGGTGGCTGTGGTATCGTGTGAACAGTCCACCTTGTTGCTCTGTGCCACTTTGTAAATTCGCTGATTGTTGCGCTGTGTTTTATAGATTATTGTTTGGTCTACTTGTTAATGATGGCCAAACAAAGCTTTCTAAAGCAGTGGAGCTTGTGTCGAAAAAGGGTTCATTACTCGATGCTTTTCAACACAGTGCTCTTTAGTGGCATTTGCTGGCCAAAAGTATGAAGAGCAGCTTGAATTTTCAACTTGAAGTGACCTGCTTCATTTTTGGTTGCCCACTCTACTGAGTTGGTTTGACAGCATCTGTTTAATATCATGTGACAGTTCTATCTAATATCAGGCTATCATTGTCGTGCTTTGAATATGTATTTCTTTGGGTGAAAAAATAATGTTTATTTCATTAATAAATAATTTAGATGAATAAACTGTTCTTGTATAAACATGTGCCATGGTGTGATCTCCCCTTGCTTATGACTTTTTGACATTTGTAAACATCATAGATGAGATCCATTGCATACAATAATGAACAACACAATCTCATAACAGCTTGGGACTATGCTTGTACTGTGAGGTCCTTACCTTCACGTGCTTATGTAATTAATGAACCAGTGTACAGCTACACTTATATATAAATATAATTTCAATCAGGAGAGACTCATGTGAAATCAGAAAAATATTTATTATGCTTTGAGCATAAAGGAGTAACATGATTAGAATCAAACTAGTCTTTGGCGCTCAGATTCTTTGGGAAGACTCGTATAGCCGGAGCACTGCTCAGAGCAGCGGCAGGAAATCCCCCAAAATGAGGGGCGGAAGCCCCCCCGGAAGCACAGCCTGATGAATCAGCCAAAGGAAGGAAGGAATACTCACCAAGCAGGAACAACGTAACAGATGGAGGAGCATGAGCTGGTAAGAGAAGAAAACGTGATGAGCATGACAGAAAACCAAAGAGGTCTAAACAAGAAATCCAGACATAAGACAGCAATATTAAGGGCTGCAAAGCCCCGCGGTTTTTTTTTTTTTCCCGACGTTAGCCTGTGATGGCTAATATGCTGCATTTTTTTTTTCTCCATGTTTGCCTGTGTTGGCTAATATGCTGCATTTTTTTTCGATGTTAGCCTGTGTTGACTAATATGCTGCTTTTTTTGATGTTAGCCTGTGTTGGCTAATATGCTGCATTTTTTTTATGTTAACTTGTGTTGGCTAATATGCTGCTTTTTTTGATGTTAGCCTGTGTTGGCTAATATGCTGCATTTTTTTGGGGGGGGGGGGGATGTTGTTGCCAGCAGTGGATTGGGGGCTGCAAAGCCCTGCTTGCAAAAACACGATAGTCAGCATTGGCTATGAGGCTGCAAGCCCCACATGTAATTAGCATTTGACAAAAAAGCCGAGATGCCAACCACCAACCACCAGTTATTCGCAAGCTTACCGTGGATTGTTAAGGCTTCGGGGGTCTTTGGGCTTCAATGATTGCTGATGCTTCAGGGCGCACGTAGGATGCAGATGATGACCAGCGGCCCAGTTGTTGGAGAGGCACTCTAGATATTTCTTGCGTAGTCGCCGAAGTCACGGCACCCATTCTGAAGGAATGACCTGAATAATGCTGAGGGGCAAAATAGCCTCTCAGTAGGGTCTGATTTAAAAGAAGCTAAACCAGGATTTAGACATGGGTTTACCTTCTGGGGTGAGAAAGAGGGGAGAGTCAGGTTCAGACAGAGGCCTAATCTTTAAATATTTGCACATGGATCTAAAAGGGCAAAACTGAGAACCTGAGCAAGCGATAACAACACAACAAGCACCGCCAGCTTTGGAATGTTTCAGATGAAGACTGTAGAAGTCCGGAGAGAAGTGACATCTTTCGATGTATCAAATGAGCTCAAAGTGGTAGATTTGCCACTCCTTAAAACCGTAAAGCTAAAAAAAAAAAAAAAAAAACAATCCAAAAGAGAGTCTGTATAAGTTGAAGAGCAGCCTATAACTCAGGACTACAAGCAACCTATGCGAGATGGAGAGAGTGATGGGAGTCTATTATCCAATTTCGGGGATGAACCTTGACAATACCATTGAGCCGCAGTTTAATAGAAGGATTGGAAAATAGGCTTGGAAAAGATGGGTCAGAACATCTAGCACCAGACTGAACACCAGCTACCAGACCTCTTATGTAGAGGAGTTTGAAGTGACGTACATCAGCACAATGACGAATAATTACGCAGACAGCACTGACTAAAACAGGATTTAGTGGCAAACATAGAAACAAAGCATTCTCCAGCAAATCCTGCAGTTTTAGAGCACAGAGAGCGAGACCCTTTCTCACACAGAACCTAGCGGTATCCGAATAAGGCCGCGGGGGAGGCTGAACCTAGAGGGGACTGCAACAAGTGATGAACTGGCTTTTAGGCCAAGGCTCCTGAAAACCTGGAAGTTTTAAGTGTGACGAAGAATTTGCGTGTCCCTGTACTGAAAAGGCTTCAGGGATCTTTGGGCTTTGAAGATTGCAGATGCTTCGGTGCGAACGTAGGATGCGCATGCTGAAGATGACCAGCGGCCTAGTTGTTAGAGGGGCCGTACATATTGCTAGCATAGCCGCTGAAGAACGGTACTTATTCTGAACGAATGAACCAGGTATTGCTTGGGGGCTATTAGAGTTAGGCTTGGAAAAGATGGGTCAAAACATCTTGCACCCACTGAACCCCAGCTATTATACTGCTTATAAAGTGGAATTCAAAGTGACAAACATCAACTAATGATGAACAAGACAATCAAAGACTGCAGACCCTCGCCCCTTATGGCATTAGCAGTGGTGACAATTAGTAAAAAAAAACTTTCAAGTTAACCGATAAGCAAATTAAAAAAAAATTTTTTTTTGAGTAATACAGGCTGACAATTAGACGTATGGAGAAAAATTCAGAAAACGTTTCCCAAATCCCAATCTGGATCCGGATCCAGATCATCTCAGGGGAGGGCCTAGAAACGGTAGACACCCATGACTTGTAAAAATCCAGATGATCCGATCACAGTTGTTGAATTAAGCAGGCAGACAGACATATATTACAGTTACAAATAATTGCAATAGATGTGCAGGCAGTAGCTACTGAATGAAACAAATTTTAGTGGCAAAACCAGAGAAACACAAAACATCCTCCCAGAAATCATGCAGTTTTAGAGCAGAGAAAGAGAGACCCTTACTCATGTAGAACTTAGCAAAATCTAAATAAGGCAGAATTAGAAGCTGAACTTAGAGAAGGGACTGCAATACCCAGAGAAAACCCACACGAACACAGGGAGTATGTGCAAACTCCACAGATTTGAACTCACAGCCTTCTTGCTGAGAAGCAGCTATGCTAACCACTGTGCCGCTCTGACTTTTGATAATGATGTTTACTGCGGCTTCATTGTCGCACAGAAATGCAATACTTATGCAGTGCCAGAACATGCTACAAATACAACAGGCTACGGCAATGGTTAAATTTCGTGCAGTGCTGAGAATTAGACCTTAGGCAAAGACCGAGGCCATTTACACGCAAACCACTGACCTTGAAAATAATCACCGAACCCAACGGAAGGGCAGCATTGGTAATAACTGAAGAGAAATGGAGGAACAAACCAGACTATAGAAAAATGACATGCTGATCCAATGAGTCGATGGTTCTGACCAGAATTTCAAATCGGGTGGCGGCCCTCATCCAGAGATATAACGTCATGCAGGGCACAGAGGAGGCTGAACACAGTAGATGGGAATTGGACGCATGACGTTGGGGAAGATACGCAAATCAGTTGAAAAAGATATATAGGCTACGAAAAAATAGTAACCTCTTATGACCACGGGCCCCCCGACTAAGGGCAATTAATATGCATAATAAATGCAGCACGTTTCCTAAAAGCAACATCTTCGTTCGGCATATGCTCAAGGGATGAATTCTGATAAACTAATGGCAGTTTCCTAAACCGAACACAATCCAAGCACCAATCAAGTACAAAAGCATCTAGCAAAACATAGCACGACATGATATTAGAGCTCTATCGCAAGCATTTCCACTGGATCTGTGCCACATACGCCAACGATACGTTAGATGAAAGAGGACATCCACGAAATCCGACGAAATAAGCCGTATCATTTTAAACTGAAAGCGCACAGAATGAACACCGAGCCTGCAATTTACGCGCTACAACGATGAGCTTTTTTTTTAAACTAATACTTTGATTGGCCCATTTCGTTACGTGGGTAAATCTGCGCAGGCTACTTTTTAGCCGAATGAGTCCGTGTTGTTTTGATACTTGACCAGTCAGCCTCCATGCATGTTATACAGCACCCTCCATAATTATTCGCATCCCTGGTTAGGATGTGTTCTTTAGCTTCAAATAAATTCAGTTTTTTTCTAAATAATATAGGACCACAACAAAAAAAGAGGAAAATCCAACCTTTAATTCAAGTGCATTTATTCAGTGGGAAAAAAATCCCACATTAAAAAATCATTCTTTTACTTCAAATCATGTGTGCCTCAATTATTAGCACCCCTGATGTTAATACTTTGTACAACCCCCTTTTGCCAAGAAAACAGCACCAAATCTACTCCTATAATGTTTAACAAGATGGGAGGATACAGAAAGAGGGATCTTCGACCATTCCTCTTTGCACAATCTCTCTAAATCATCCAGCGACCTGGGTCCTCTCCTCTGCACTCTCCTCTTCAGCTCACCCCACAGGTTTACAATGGGGTTGAGGTCTGGGGACTGAGATGGCCATGGACTGAGCTTGATTCTGTGTCTGGTGAACCATTTCTGTGTAGATTTGGCCACATGTTTAGGGTCATTTTCTTGCTGAAAGACCCAGTGACGACCCATCTTCAGCTTTCGGGCAGAGGCCACCAGATTTTGATTTAAAATGTCCTGGTATTTCAAAGCGTTCATGATGCCATGCACCCTAACAAGGTTCCCAGGGCCCAGGGACAGGAGGGACAGCTGCTGGCTCTGGCTGTGAGGAGGTGGATGGGACAGGCGCGTTTCATTTCGTAGACACTTCTTAATTACATTTGCATTCCGCACTCCTAATTGCGCTAAAATATACGTAAGTAAGTCAGGAGGCGCTGGGGGGTGCGGTAAAAATCTGCAGCCGCCCATATCCGGCCATGGCTTGACCATTAGCCCAGCTGCAGAAACCCACAGTCTTATATCTCGGATCTAGCAGTGTTGCAACTGTCATTACACTAATGGTCTCCAGTGAAGACAAAGACTCACTAATCATACTCGTTAGGTTATTGCACAGCTGGAGGGCTTTCTCATTTTTGAATGTGGGGTTGTTTCCTGGTGAGTGTGTACTGAAGCATGCAGATGAGTGGAATGACTTTGGACCCCGAGACTCTCTGCTCTGCAGACAATTCAGTGGTGGCCATGTTAAATGGAGAAAGCACACCCAAACAGTCTTTAACTGAGTGCTACTTCTCTGCAGTGATGGGTGCGAGATCCGTCCTCAATGACACCAGGGCAGCACCAACTGGCTCTCTCTCCTCATATAACCGCTGCAGCATGGTGTATGTGGTGTTCCACCTGGTGTCCATTTCCTGCAGGAGCTTTAGATGTGGTCGACCCATCTGCTACTGCTTTTGGCAGAGTTTCTCTTTCGCCAATGTGCTGGACCCAAATTAGCCAACTATTCTCCTAGCCTTGCCTCTGATCTTGTGATGGTCCTGCCCTGCAGTCCCTCCCCCCTCCTGCTGTCTGCACCTCCACCTCAACGAGCCACACCTGCTGCCCCTTGAGGTGGAGGTGCAGTGAAGAGTATAAAAGAGCAGGCAGTGCAGCTGCATTCTGTGTGAAGGAGTCCTGTTCTTTTTGCCGCTGCTCCTCTCTGTGGTTATTCTTTAAAGTAAATGTGTTTTTATACATTTTTTTTTACTCAGCCTGTGCGTTTGGGTCCCTTATTTGGTTTTGGGTACATGGTCCCAGTGCCCGCCGGCTTCTTACCTTCTGCCGGCGGGACCAAACCATGACAGATCTCCTCCAGCCTGTGCGTGTGATCAATAAATTTTTTCACAACGAGGTTCAGAGCATGTGCAATGCACTTTGTGTTGCACAACTGCAACATTTTTGAACACAAAATCATGTTCGCCGCTGCATCAATGACGAGGCATCTGACTTTGGTTTGGATGCCCCACTCCTCCGTCAGAGCCCTCGTCATCTCAGCGATATTTTCTGCTGTGTGGGACTTTGGAAAATGTCCCACTCCCAGTAACACCGTGGACACTGTATCCTGCTCATTTATAAAATGACAGGTCACAGCAAAATAGGCAGCAATATGAATGGATGTCCAAATGTCACTGGTGAGGCTCGCAGCAGCAGCCTTCTCCAGTTCCCTCTCATTTCACTGGTGAGACTCGCAGCAGCAGCCTTCTCCAGTTCCCTCTCATTTCACTGGTGAGGCTCGCAGCAGCAGTCTTCTCCAGTTCCCTCTGATGTCACTGGCGAGACTCGCAGCGGCAGCCTTCTTCAGTTCCCTCTCATGTCACTGGCGAGACTCGCAGCGGCAGCCTTCTTCAGTTCCCTCTCATGTCACTGGCGAGACTCGCAGCGGCAGCCTTCTTCAGTTCCCTCTCATGTCACTGGCGAGACTCGCAGCGGCAGCCTTCTCCAGTTCCCTCTGATGTCACTGGTGAGACTCGCAGCGGCAGCTTTCTTCAGTTCCCTCTCATGTCACTGGCGAGACTCGCAGCGGCAGCCTTCTCCAGTTCCCTCTCATGTCACTGGCGAGACTCGCAGCGGCAGCCTTCTCCAGTTCCCTCTCATGTCACTGGTGAGACTCGCAGCGGCAGCCTTCTCCAGTTCCCTCTCATGTCACTGGTGAGACTCGCAGCGACAGCCTTCTTCAGTTCCCTCTCATGTCACTGGTGAGACTCGCAGCGGCAGCCTTCTCCAGTTCCCTCTCATGTCACTGGCGAGACTCGCAGCAGCAGCCTTCTTGAGTTCCCTCTCATGTCACTGGTGAGACTCGCAGCGGCAGCCTTCTTCAGTTCCCTCTCATGTCACTGGCGAGACTCGCAGCGGCAGCCTTCTCCAGTTCCCTCTCATGTCACTGGCGAGACTCGCAGCGGCAGCCTTCTCCAGTTCCCTCTCATGTCACTGGCGAGACTCGCAGCGGCAGCCTTCTCCAGTTCCCTCTCATGTCACTGGCGAGACTCGCAGCGGCAGCCTTCTCCAGTTCCCTCTCATGTCACTGGCGAGACTCGCAGCGGCAGCCCTCTCCAGTTCCCTCTCATGTCACTGGCGAGACTCGCAGCGGCAGCCTTCTCCAGTTCCCTCTCACTGGCGAGACTCGCAGCGGCAGCCTTCTCCAGTTCCCTCTCATTTCACTGGTAAGGCTCGCAGCAGCAGTCTTCTCCAGTTCCCTCTGATGTCACTGGCGAGACTCGCAGCGGCAGCCTTCTTCAGTTCCCTCTCATGTCACTGGCGAGACTCGCAGCGGCAGCCTTCTTCAGTTCCCTCTCATGTCACTGGCGAGACTCGCAGCGGCAGCCTTCTTCAGTTCCCTCTCATGTCACTGGCGAGACTCGCAGCGGCAGCCTTCTCCAGTTCCCTCTGATGTCACTGGTGAGACTCGCAGCGGCAGCCTTCTTCAGTTCCCTCTCATGTCACTGGCGAGACTTGCAGCGGCAGCCTTCTCCAGTTCCCTCTCATGTCACTGGCGAGACTCGCAGCGGCAGCCTTCTCCAGTTCCCTCTCATGTCACTGGTGAGACTCGCAGCGGCAGCCTTCTTCAGTTCCCTCTCATGTCACTGGTGAGACTCGCAGCGGCAGCCTTCTCCAGTTCCCTCTCATGTCACTGGTGAGACTCGCAGCGACAGCCTTCTTCAGTTCCCTCTCATGTCACTGGTGAGACTCGCAGCGGCAGCCTTCTCCAGTTCCCTCTCATGTCACTGGCGAGACTCGCAGCAGCAGCCTTCTTGAGTTCCCTCTCATGTCACTGGTGAGACTCGCAGCGGCAGCCTTCTTCAGTTCCCTCTCATGTCACTGGCGAGACTCGCAGCGGCAGCCTTCTCCAGTTCCCTCTCATGTCACTGGCGAGACTCGCAGCGGCAGCCTTCTCCAGTTCCCTCTCATGTCACTGGCGAGACTCACAGCGGCAGCCTTCTCCAGTGCCCTCTCATGTCACTGGCGAGACTCGCAGCGGCAGCCTTCTCCAGTTCCCTCTCATGTCACTGGCGAGACTCGCAGCGGCAGCCTTCTCCAGTTCCCTCTCATGTCACTGGCGAGACTCGCAGCGGCAGCCTTCTCCAGTTCCCTCTCATGTCACTGGTGAGACTCGCAGCGGCAGCCTTCTTCAGTTCCCTCTCATGTCACTGGTGAGACTCGCAGCGGCAGCCTTCTTCAGTTCCCTCTCATGTCACTGGCGAGACTCGCAGCGGCAGCCTTCTCCAGTTCCCTCTCATGTCACTGGCGAGACTCGCAGCGGCAGCCTTCTCCAGTTCCCTCTCATGTCACTGGTGAGGCTCGCAGCAGCAGTCTTCTCCAGTTCCCTCTGATGTCACTGGCGAGACTCGCAGCGGCAGCCTTCTTCAGTTCCCTCTCATGTCACTGGCGAGACTCGCAGCGGCAGCCTTCTTCAGTTCCCTCTCATGTCACTGGCGAGACTCGCAGCGGCAGCCTTCTTCAGTTCCCTCTCATGTCACTGGCGAGACTCGCAGCGGCAGCCTTCTTCAGTTCCCTTTCATGTCACTGGCGAGACTCGCAGCGGCAGCCTTCTCCAGTTCCCTCTGATGTCACTGGTGAGACTTGCAGCGGCAGCCTTCTCCAGTTCCCTCTCATGTCACTGGTGAGACTCGCAGCGGCAGCCTTCTCCAGTTCCCTCTCATGTCACTGGAGAGACTCGCAGCGGCAGCCTTCTTCAGTTCCCTCTCATGTCACTGGTGAGACTCGCAGCGGCAGCCTTCTCCAGTTCCCTCTCATGTCACTGGCGAGACTCGCAGCGGCAGCCTTCTTCAGTTCCCTCTCATGTCACTGGCGAGACTCGCAGCGGCAGCCTTCTTCAGTTCCCTCTCATGTCACTGGCGAGACTCGCAGCGGCAGCCTTCTCCAGTGCCCTCTCATGTCACTGGCGAGACTCGCAGCGGCAGCCTTCTCCAGTTCCCTCTCATGTCACTGGCGAGACTCGCAGCGGCAGCCTTCTCCAGTTCCCTCTCATGTCACTGGCGAGACTCGCAGCGGCAGCCTTCTCCAGTTCCCTCTCATGTCACTGGTGAGACTCGCAGCGGCAGCCTTTTTCAGTTCCCTCTCATGTCACTGGTGAGACTCGCAGCGGCAGCCTTCTTCAGTTCCCTCTCATGTCACTGGCGAGACTCGCAGCGGCAGCCTTCTCCAGTTCCCTCTCATGTCACTGGCGAGACTCGCAGCGGCAGCCTTCTCCAGTTCCCTCTCATGTCACTGGTGAGACTCGCAGCAGCAGCCTTCTCCAGTTCCCTCTCATTTCACTGGTGAGGCTCGCAGCAGCAGTCTTCTCCAGTTCCCTCTGATGTCACTGGCGAGACTCGCAGCGGCAGCCTTCTTCAGTTCCCTCTCATGTCACTGGTGAGACTCGCAGCGGCAGCCTTCTTCAGTTCCCTCTCATGTCACTGGCAAGACTCGCAGCGGCAGCCTTCTTCAGTTCCCTCTCATGTCACTGGCGAGACTCGCAGCGGCAGCCTTCTCCAGTTCCCTCTGATGTCACTGGTGAGACTCGCAGCGGCAGCCTTCTCCAGTTCCCTCTCATGTCACTGGTGAGACTCGCAGCGGCAGCCTTCTCCAGTTCCCTCTCATGTCACTGGTGAGACTCGCAGCGGCAGCCTTCTTCAGTTCCCTCTGATGTCACTGGTGAGACTCGCAGCGGCAGCCTTCTTCAGTTCCCTCTCATGTCACTGGCGAGACTCGCAGCGGCAGCCTTCTCCAGTTCCCTCTGATGTCACTGGTGAGACTCGCAGCGGCAGCCTTCTCCAGTTCCCTCTCATGTCACTGGTGAGACTCGCAGCGGCAGCCTTCTCCAGTTCCCTCTCATGTCACTGGTGAGACTCGCAGCGGCAGCCTTCTTCAGTTCCCTCTGATGTCACTGGTGAGACTCGCAGCGGCAGCCTTCTCCAGTTCCCTCTCATGTCACTGGTGAGACTCGCAGCGGCAGCCTTCTTCAGTTCCCTCTCATGTCACTGGCGAGACTCGCAGCGGCAGCCTTCTTCAGTTCCCTCTCATGTCACTGGCAAGACTCGCAGCGGCAGCCTTCTTCAGTTCCCTCTGATTTCACTGGTGACACTCGCAGCGGCAGTCTTCTCCAGTTCCCTCTGATGTCACTGGTGACACTCGCAGTGGCAGTCTTCTCCAGTTCCCTCTGATGTCACTGGTGAGACTCGCAGCGGCAGCCTTCTTCAGTTCCCTCTCATGTCACTGGCGAGACTCGCAGCGGCAGTCTTCTCCAGTTCCCTCTCATGTCACTGGCGAGACTCGCAGCGGCAGCCTTCTCCAGTTCCCTCTCATGTCACTGTTGAGACTCGCAGCGGCAGCCTTCTTCAGTTCCCTCTCATGTCACTGGTGAGACTCGCAGCGGCAGCCTTCTCCAGTTCCCTCTCATGTCACTGGTGAGACTCGCAGCGACAGCCTTCTTCAGTTCCCTCTCATGTCACTGGTGAGACTCGCAGCGGCAGCCTTCTCCAGTTCCCTCTCATGTCACTGGCGAGACTCACAGCAGCAGCCTTCTTGGGTTCCCTCTCATGTCACTGGTGAGACTCGCAGCGGCAGCCTTCTTCAGTTCCCTCTCATGTCACTGGCGAGACTCGCAGCGGCAGCCTTCTCCAGTTCCCTCTCATGTCACTGGCGAGACTCGCAGCGGCAGCCTTCTCCAGTTCCCTCTCATGTCACTGGCGAGACTCGCAGCGGCAGCCTTCTCCAGTGCCCTCTCATGTCACTGGCGAGACTCGCAGCGGCAGCCTTCTCCAGTTCCCTCTCATGTCACTGGCGAGACTCGCAGCGGCAGCCTTCTCCAGTTCCCTCTCATGTCACTGGCGAGACTCGCAGCGGCAGCCTTCTCCAGTTCCCTCTCATGTCACTGGTGAGACTCGCAGCGGCAGCCTTCTTCAGTTCCCTCTCATGTCACTGGCGAGACTCGCAGCGGCAGCCTTCTTCAGTTCCCTCTCATGTCACTGGCGAGACTCGCAGCGGCAGCCTTCTCCAGTTCCCTCTCATGTCACTGGCGAGACTCGCAGCGGCAGCCTTCTCCAGTTCCCTCTCATGTCACTGGTGAGACTCGCAGCAGCAGCCTTCTCCAGTTCCCTCTCATTTCACTGGTGAGGCTCGCAGCAGCAGTCTTCTCCAGTTCCCTCTGATGTCACTGGCGAGACTCGCAGCGGCAGCCTTCTTCAGTTCCCTCTCATGTCACTGGCGAGACTCGCAGCGGCAGCCTTCTTCAGTTCCCTCTCATGTCACTGGCGAGACTCGCAGCGGCAGCCTTCTCCAGTTCCCTCTCATGTCACTGGTGAGACTCGCAGCAGCAGCCTTCTCCAGTTCCCTCTCATTTCACTGGTGAGGCTCGCAGCAGCAGTCTTCTCCAGTTCCCTCTGATGTCACTGGCGAGACTCGCAGCGGCAGCCTTCTTCAGTTCCCTCTCATGTCCCTGGCGAGACTCGCAGCGGCAGCCTTCTTCAGTTCCCTCTCATGTCACTGGCGAGACTCGCAGCGGCAGCCTTCTTCAGTTCCCTCTCATGTCACTGGCGAGACTCGCAGCGGCAGCCTTCTCCAGTTCCCTCTGATGTCACTGGTGAGACTCGCAGCGACAGCCTTCTCCAGTTCCCTCTCATGTCACTGGTGAGACTCGCAGCGGCAGCCTTCTCCAGTTCCCTCTCATGTCACTGGTGAGACTCGCAGCGGCAGCCTTCTTCAGTTCCCTCTGATGTCACTGGTGAGACTCGCAGCGGCAGCCTTCTCCAGTTCCCTCTCATGTCACTGGTGAGACTCGCAGCGGCAGCCTTCTCCAGTTCCCTCTCATGTCACTGGTGAGACTCGCAGCGGCAGCCTTCTTCAGTTCCCTCTCATGTCACTGGCGAGACTCGCAGCGGCAGCCTTCTCCAGTTCCCTCTCATGTCACTGGCGAGACTCGCAGCGGCAGCCTTCTCCAGTTCCCTCTCATGTCACTGGCGAGACTCGCAGCGGCAGCCTTCTCCAGTTCCCTCTCATGTCACTGACGAGACTCGCAGCGGCAGCCTTCTCCAGTTCCCTCTCATGTCACTGGCGAGACTCGCAGCGGCAGCCTTCTCCAGTTCCCTCTCATGTCACTGGCGAGACTCGCAGCGGCAGCCCTCTCCAGTTCCCTCTCATGTCACTGGCGAGACTCGCAGCGGCAGCCTTCTCCAGTTCCCTTTCATGTCACTGGTGACACTCGCAGCGGCAGTCTTCTCCAGTTCCCTCTGATGTCACTGGTGACACTCGCAGCGGCAGTCTTCTCCAGTTCCCTCTGATGTCACTGGTGACACTCGCAGTGGCAGTCTTCTCCAGTTCCCTCTCATGTCACTGGTGACACTCGCAGCGGCAGTCTTCTCCAGTTCCCTCTGATGTCACTGGTGACACTCGCAGTGGCAGTCTTCTCCAGTTCCCTCTGATGTCACTGGTGAGACTCGCAGCGGCAGCCTTCTCCAGTTCCCTCTCATGTCACTGGCGAGACTCGCAGCAGCAGCCTTCTCCAGTTCCCTCTCATTTCACTGGTGAGACTCGCAGCAGCAGCCTTCTCCAGTTCCCTCTCATGTCACTGGTGAGACTCGCAGCGGCAGCCTTCTCCAGTTCCCTCTCATGTCACTGGTGAGACTCGTCTGCTTGTTCGTACACATCTGAAAATAGGATTGACTTCAATCTGAATCTGAATCCAAATCTTGCAACCTGACTGCCCACAGTTTACTGGACAAACCAGCCATGTTTGCAGAGTCACCAAGATGAAGAGACTGAGTGAATTTGGTCTGGACTCTGTGCAGGAGGGTCATTGTGTCGGAGACGCTGTAGAAGGAAAGACAGAGAGGGAGAACAGTCCAAACTGCAGGAATAGTTATTCCCCCTAAAGGGCGCAGTCACCACCCTCTCCTGTCCTGCTGATCTCTTTATATGAGACTCCTATAGAAACTCCATCATCCCGTGCCACTCAGAAACAGCGTCCAGAGATACAGCTTTTGCATAGCACTTGGAGGAGGAGGGAACAGGAATCTTGGTGCCCTTACTGTGTCAGAAAATGTAATTGGAGGGAGAGAGGTCCAAACTCTGAGAAATGCCATTCAATGTAAGGGCACAGTCACCGCTCGCTCCTTTCCTGCTGATCATATGAGACTCAAGAAACTCCATCATCACAACCTGCCATTTACAAACCATTAATCATAACAGGAAGTTTGAATCCGTAGACCGCGAGCGTTGCGATGGCCCAACATCATTCTGTGTCCTTTGTCAGGATGACAGCAGAGGATCTCACGTATCATTGCATCCAACTCTCCATCCTCAATGCAGTTTACGTCAGACCCCTTTTGAAGAAGATAACAGCAATGTGCTTTGCCTTATCAAACTTAATAAGCACTTAAGTTACAGGGAATGGGAATTTTTGGCAAGACTTGAGCTGTGTATCACGGGCGGAACCTCTCAATTTGAGTTAATTATTACATATTGTCTTCACCATTTTAATTACCTGTTGCCTTTTTGGGAAAGGAAGAAAGTGAAAGTGTTTGGGACGTAGCCATACCGAGCCTTGAATAGCGAGCTGTAAAACTCTCCTGATGCCATGCTCTGCCAATCAGCGGTAGACTGTTCTCTCATTAATCTCCAAAAGAGCGGCAATGTCTCCGACATGCACGTCAGCTAAAAAACAGCTTTGCACAGCTTCCCTGCCAGGGGATACTAGAGAGGGGCGTACCACAGCCTTATCAGCATTTAGGAGCAAAAGATTCAGGCGTTGAACCACTTCATCCAAATTGGTCATTGAATGAAAATATGTGCAAAATATGGTTCCTCGAGGCTTCCTCGCGAAAGAGCAAATAATCAAAATATGGCGTTTTCATATCCTGCAATGTCAGCTAAAAGTCTCAAATCTCTTGCTGCTGCTCGTCTTTGTGAAGCCATTCCCAAATTTAATGAATTGACCATTCTAAACAGCAAGCTTATACAGGAGGTAGGCCTGTGTAATCAATCTAAGCACTCTGTTATGGAACAACCAATGGGAATAAGGCGACGCGATGACAGGGATGAAAGCCTCATTACCACTAAATTTCCTGATTTCTTGGCCCAGGACTGCCACGGAAATATATATAGAGATAAATAAATACCTAAATAAGTAATGCAGAAATAAATAAATAAGGAAATAAATATAGAAATAAATAAGTTGAAACCAATTTATACATACATTTCATTTATTTATGAATATGTTTTTTTACTTCGCAATTTTATTGCATTTAAATGAATTTATTTATTTATTTATTTATTCATTCATTTATTTATTTTTAATTTTGGAAGTTTTGGGCTTCCATACCAAACTACATTGATTGTGAAAGACTTATAAGACTAGCAGAAGGACTTTGCTCCAGGTTTCTGTTTGAAGCTGGCACTGCAAATGATGACGTTTGAAGGGGCAACTACTCTTTTTTCAAATTGGACGATATGAGTAGTTTGATCATTGTGGAAATGAATTAGTTATTTTAAGTCAATGTTTGTGTCCGCTCTGTCTGATTTCCTCTTATCTTATTTTTACCGTCATTTTTAGAAATAAAGATCAAAACCATCCAGTGTGACAATTACTCAATAAGAAAGAACATGAAGACGGTGGCAAATACTATTTTAGGACACTTGTTTGTTGCTCCAGCACCTCCTGCTGGCCATCCAGGTGCTCATAGGCATGGGAGCTGTACCATTTTGTTCCCTATACTGTACTGCCGATGTGAGCCAAGTGCAGTTAGTCCCCGAGTGGAACAGGACAGTAACTGCACTGGCCTGTGACAGCAGTACAGGTACACAAAATGAAACAGCTTATACTGGCTCATAGGTTGCTCTTTAATCAGACAGATGAATAGATTTTCTCCACCTTTGCTCAGTATACCTTCATGAATATAGTGCAAAAAGAGGTTATAGCTGACAGTTGAGATATTTGGAACAGTTCCAGAGTTAGCCAGCACTTTCCCAGGAGAACTGCACGGAGTGCTCCAGCATATTTGTACATCCTTTGCAAATTGAATATTGAAGATTTTCTGAGATTGTTATGGCGATTTTATGTATAAACAAGAAAAAAAACTTTGCTCAGAGTTTTCAGTTTGGAGAAAGTGAACAGAACAGAAAAGCACATTTACTCACACTGTAAGAAATCTTCTTTGGTACTAGACAGAGAGAAAGAGGAAAATAGTAACTGAAATTCAGTGAGAGTGTGATGAATGAGCACAGTAGTATGGAAAATTAATTCTGACTGACATTTAGCTGGGGATTCATAATACTGCCATTATTGATCTGGCTTTACCTGTATTTCAGCTGGTGTTATAACTCCTCACCCCTAATGGAGCATCCATGCTGACAGCTGATTATAAACTGAAGAAATTCAGGAAAATATGCAGCCTCTTCCACTTCAGTCAGCCGAACTAACATACTCGGTGTCACCAGTAGAGGGCAGCACAACATAAATGATCTCTTCCTCCTCCTCCGGAAGGGCGACACCTCCTCACTGATGTAAGCCTCCCCGTCCCATGCCTGAGTGTGAGTGATGTCAGCTCATGAACACTTAAGACTTGTACGCCCCAACCCCACTATCTCAGGGACCCTCTTGGGGTGCAGGTGTCTGGAGGCGTCATAAACATCTCTGACCCAGCTCACTCACCCCCCAGCCGTGACCTGACAGATTTAAATCCTCATACTTCCTCCTTTGAAACCCCCCAGCAAATGTAGATGAGATGAACTGAAAAGCAGAACAATTTATTTTTCCCCGGAGGAAAACCCTGAGTAAACTGGCTCAGTTAATGAAGTCTGGGCCAGTTTTGCAGAGAGATACTGTATAGTTTTCATTGAAGTTTTTTTTTTTGATACAATATTACAAAACAAAACAAAATACAGCATCTGACTTGTTTTCAATGTTCATTTATTTATTATTACTCATCTTAATAAACACCCCAGAATTATGATGATCCCACCTATTCAGGTCAGCGATGCTTACATTGGTACAAGTAAAACATCAACTGCAGAATCCCTTTTAAATACCACTGTCATTATTAGAAAATATATTTAAAAGCCCTCAGTGGGAGAGTTGGAAATGAAAGCAGAAAATCACATTTTCTGAACGCTCATATTTCTTGTCTTATTCCCACTTTATCTTCCTTTAATATCTGTTTAAATACTTTACCTATTTCCTCAAGTTTTGAAAGGCAAATGAAGATTATGGGCTTATTTAATCGGTGTGAAATGCTCTGTAGGTCCAGTTTAGTATCAGAGACCATTATTTACGTCAGAATGAGTTTTGAGGACTGAACTGAAGGTGTGCTGCGGCCCCAGGGTTACTGAGTGTTCAGCTCATCAGCTCATACTTTAAAAAATTCAGTGCATGAGACCGTGTTTGGCCAGTGCTTCACTCAGTCTCTCTCTGAAAGAGCATTACAAATTTGTTAAAACCTTCTGATATATGATTATATGTATATGATATATGATTATTTTTAGAAAACTGAATTATGATTAAAATTCTATTGTTCCTCAAAATAAACTCCCATAAGGGTTTGTCCAAGCAAAAGGGTAGGTTTGCATAACCCCAACTTCTCCCCTCTTCTTTTCTGAATGGTGGGTCAGATGCGTACCGTATATGACCATTTAGTAGCCCGGGCGTTTATTTCACAAAATCGACTTGGACCCCAGGCGTTTATAAGAACCAGGTGGGTATTTGCAATAGGCCATTATTTATTTTTGCACCAACCTGCACCAGGTCAGTACGGCTTTCCTACACAGTTATAAACTGATGGAATTTAACCGTTAAATTAACGCATTGTCTCCTTATCATTTTAACTGTCAGTGGAGTCCTGCGCGCATTTAGCCGTGGTTTACTCTGAACATGCACTGAATTCCGTGGTAAACGTATTGTAAAATTACAAATAAAATAACTGGCTAAAAGGTGCAAGTTAAATTACCTGGCAAAAAGGCTTCAGCTCATTTTTTTTTTATTAACAGTGTATTCGCGGAAACTGAAACTGGTGCGGTTTCATTTACATACTTTAGTTTCGAGATTTCTACATTGATCCCAGTTGGGGCAACACGCAAGAACACGGAAAACAAGCCCCCACCCAAAAAAATAATAGGCCTACGTGTCGACACCCAGCTGTTGTCATGCATCTCATAGGACATTTATACATACACAAGATGGGAGCTATTCTGCCGTGTGCGATTTGGTCCAGCCAATGACGTTGTCCACTCTAGTTTTTTTGTTATATCTCTGTGCCAAAGACTGTCTGCTACTTTTTCCCCCACATCTTAAATGACATCAGATATACGTACAAAGACAAACCAAAGCTTGTTTTAGCGTCTGTGTTACTGCAACACGGGGTAACACAGACGTTTATGTACAAGAGTGCAAATAATCGCCCGGGCATTTAACTGAACCCTGAGCGTTTAATTGACCGGCGTTTAATACGCAAAATGAGGTCGGCCCCCCGGCGGCTTTTTCCACACAGGCGCGTATTTGCACGCGGGCGAGTATTTGGTCATATACGGTAATTTATGCTGATCGGTATTTACTAGACATCCCAGAGAGATAACAGAGATAACTTTATGTCCCTCACATAAACCACTGAAAAGTTGTCTCATTGTCTATACAGGGGCAATTTTTCAGTTTATTTTTGTGACATTCTTAAGTACCTTGAAAAAGAAGCCTTATTAACACCCTAAGGGCACTCCTTTCATATTAACTTTATTTCCTACTTTAAAATAAGTGTTTAAAGATTTTATTCCATACAAAGATTCAAAAGGAGTAAGCAGAAAAAAATGATGTTGTTTTTTTTGGAGAGTTCCTTATGTGATGCTGTTCCATCCATCAGCAACCCCATTTATATTCTTAACAAATTGTTATGTTCTGTAGGTCTCTGTGTGTTTTGGTTAGTCAATTTTAGGTTTTTATTATTTCTGTGATGTCCGTTTTGAGTCTGATGTCTGAGTGTTTCACATTTCGTATCTCTCCCGTGTTATTCCAGTCCACGTCTTACCCATGTACAGTCTTTGCTTTCTCCGGGGTCGCGTCATTAGTTTGTTGCCGTTTTTGTCTTAATTGATTGTGGCACTATTTCGGGTGATTTAATGGATTCTGGGTTTCAGCCTTCCTTCCGTTCTCGTTTGCTAATTTCCCCTTGCTTTTCTATATTACTAACCCGTACTAACAGTTTGTTGTTTTCCAGAATTTACTAACCAAACTAACATTGTATATTAGACTAACGTGCTAACGAGCACCCGGGATTGTATAGCTGCACTTACTAATTGACTAACGACCTCTCCGCATTCGCCCTGTTCTAGTCTCCGCCTCTTGCTTTTGTTTAACTTGCTTTGCTGTGTTTCCGCAGACCCTCTGCATTTATCTCATCTGTCCTGCTTCTCACTCTATGCACTGTGAAATATTTATTCAGTTTATTTATCCTACTTTTGGGAGAGTCTTGTGATCCTCGTCTGTGTGTTAATGTTTTTCTGTTTCATGTAATTAGGTTTCCCTCGTGTTCCACCCCTTGTTAATTACGTATATTATTTTCTGCACTTGTGTCTGTCCGTGCCCCTGCCCTTTATCTGTTCCCAGCCAGCAAGCCAGTTTAGATCTGACTTCGCTCCGCTACCGCTCCACTTCGCACCGCTCCTTGCCCCTGGTCTCTCTGGTCCCTGTTACTCTCTCAGTGTTCTTCTCCATCTGCCTTCATGCCCCATCCCAGCCTGCCTCTGCCTGCCGTATTCCTGCACCAGCCCCGTCCGAGTCTGCCCCTCGCCTGCTGTGATCCCGAGCCTTCTCCCCGCCAGCTGTGCCTGAGTCAGCCTTTTGCCAGCTGTGCCGTCGCCCAGTCCTGTCTGCCCTGCCTGATGTTTCCGATTCTCATGGCGTCCTCTAGATGTCTTCCGAGCCTCCTGATGTTCCAGTCGTCCAAGTCTGCCCCCCTGCTAGATGTCTTCCGAGCCTCCTGATGTTCCAGTCGTCCAAGTCTGCCCCCCTGCTAGATGTCTTCCGAGCCTCCTGATGTTCCAGTCGTCCAAGTCTGCCCCCGCCTGATGTCTCCCCGAGCCTTCCTCCGGCCAGCTGTGCCTCCCGAGTCAGCCACCTCCCAGCTGTGCCCATCGTCTCGTCCTGTGCCTATCCTCCGCCTGATGTCTCCCAGCCTCCGTCTGTTCCCAAGTTTCCCCAGTCGTCTTCCAAGTTTCCCCAGTCATCTTCCGAGTTTCCCCAGTCCGATTTGCCCCTGTCCGAGTTGCCCAGTCTGTTCCTGAGCCTGCCCCGAGCCTGCCCCCTAGTGTTTCCTCATTAGTTTTGATTCCTGAGTTCTTCCCCATTCAGTGCTGTGGCACGGTGGTTGTGTTGGCCTGATTGCCTCGTTTTCTTTCTTTCGAGATTTTTTAGTTTATTTATAAATAAAAATTTTGGTTCCCTGCACCTGGCGTGTCTCCCCCTTGTTTCTCCAGTGTTTCCTTGTTCCGAGTCTTCCGAGTTTCCTAGTGTTTTCCCAGCCCACATCGTAACACAAATACAATGAAATAAACACCTTGAAAGTAATTTTTCTGTTTGGAGATTCAAAACTATTTATCTCCTCGCAACATAAGTGGTGTGATGGTTTGTTTCTTGCGTATTTACAAAGAAAAACACTTGTTATTTCAGCCACCTGGAATTTTGTCAATCATCATATTACTTGACCGGCATTTTTGGAAAGTGAACAAATTCATTAGCCAGAAAGTGAACAAATTCATTAGCTATGGATGATACTTCCCGAAATGAAGGAAATGTCACCAATTTTGTTGTTTACATCAATAGCGTCTTCCCGCTGTCATACACGGAGGTAGGTTTTCCGTCAACAAAATCACATATGTTACCATTGTCACGTACAATTAAAGTTCGGTTCACTAATCAGTTATTTGGTGGAATATTCTAGGAGTATTCTGGATTACATATCTTCCATTTTCAAGCCATCTTTTTAGCGTGGCGGGCGTTGGAATGCATGCCAATTCTTTGCAAGAGATTAAAAAGTTTTTTGACAGTGGGCCAATTCGTTATGTGATGTGGAGAGTGAAACAGTGGTCAATCGTCCTGTCACGCTAAATATATCATGGAAAACTGCCTTGTATGCTGTGATAGGAAACCAATCTCAGTATTTTGTCTTTTTTTGATCGCCGGTACGACTGTTTTTAGTGATAAATTTTGCGCAATTTCATCTCAAACGATCTTTTTGTATGGAGGTTACGTGTGTGATGGTTGACTTGTGCAAAAGTTGTCAAGCGTCATGTTGGTGACGATATCGTATTTTAAATAAAACACTGTTTGTGGGGTTCAATAAAAGTGGAGTTTTTGCTCAATTCGACTGCTCTTCATATATTTTCAAAGTGCACTACTAACATCCCAAAAAAGATTTAAAAAAAAAAAAGTTGGACCAATTAAATTTTTTGTCAAGCATCACATACGGAACCACCCATCTTGACATGCATCACATAGGTAATCTGTTGACCACTCTGTGGGCAATATGCCTAGTTTATATGAAATGGTTTGCCTTGCATTACCTCATAACGTGCCAGTGTTAATAAGTTATGAAGCTCTTTTGAATGCTGCTTACTCCTTTTGGAATAGAAAAGTATATCTTGCCCTGTCCTCCAGCATGGACATTTTGATGTACTTAAAATCGATTGGAATCTTTGCATTTCATTTGCATTTCAAGTGTTGCCCAGCAGGTTTTGGATAATCATAGGATATATGATTATGTTTAGAAAACTGAAAATGCTATTTGCATGTTCCTCAAAATAAATTCCCATCAAGGCAGTTTTTAGGAAGAAATGTAAAAAGAACAGGCTTACATAAAAACCTAGCTGCTGGAAAATAGTTGCTGCTGGAAACTTCTGGAAGAAATTTACTTGCTGCTTAGTCCCAACCTTACTCACTGCAGTGTTTTTCTCTCACTCTGATTCCAGCTGATCATCCCCCTCTCTTATATCAGATCACACAGTTTTACCGATGATCCAACAACCTTTACCCAAAACCCAGGATAGAGGGGCTGAGTGAATGTGGTCTGGACTCTGTGCAGGAGGGTCATTGTGTCAGAGACGCTGTAGAAGGACAGAGTTCCTGCCCTGTGATCCAGGTACACTCCTATTCTGGAGGAGGAGGGAACAGGGATTTTAGTTTTCTTTTTATTGTGCCAGAAAGAGTAACTTGAGGGAGAGCAGTCCAAACTCCAGGACTTCTCATTACATCCCAGACGACAGTCATTACCCTTTCCTTTCCTGCTGATCCCTTTATATGACACTGCTATAGAAATATAGTCACTCCCCCTCCACTCAGCCTCCCAGTAACAACGTCCAGACAGACCCTCTCTGCACAGCACTTGACCCCAGCTGTCAAATCTCTCTGGATGATCAGGATATGACTGGATCTGTTTCACACGGGTCACCTCTCTGTTCCCCTCAGACAGACGGAGGTCTTTATCCACAGAGTTGGGGTCCAGTGTGAGCTGACAGGAATCTGAAGGACAAAAAGTTTAATTATAACTTTTGGCCAAGTTAGTCTGATATCTGTGTATGAGTGCTTCATACTGTTTCATATGAAACATAAGAGAAATGATCTTATAGTATTCTAAATTCCATTTTTTCATTTGTGTATACAGAGAGAAAGATAAGTGGCTGTGTATGAGTCTGCCCATGAATGTAAATGAATGAAACAAAAAACTGAGATATAAATTGGTGGTGCTCTGTAATGAACATTGGAATGTTGTACAGTGTGGAAATTAAAACAATTCCAGAGCCTTAACACAATAAACAAATATGCTGTGGTCATATTAACATCCACCCAAACCACACAATCCATCAGCATTCTAAGGTCACTGGAACTGCATTTTTTGATTCTCGCTGACATGGAGATAAACCACTGGCAGGATATACTCATTACAGAGACACGAGAAATCCAGAGAGGCGGTGTGTGTGTGTATGTGTGTGTGTGTGTGTGTCTCAGTCGAGAGATTCAGGGTAATTATTTACACTGTAAGAAATCTTCTCTGGTCCAGGGCTCAACAATCTGAACGTCTTTCACTGCAGTAACAGAGTGAGAGAAAAGAACAGAGAGAGTGATGAGGATGGAGGACAGGATTCACACAAAGACAGACTTCAGATATTAATTATTTACATGGAAATATACTAACTATATTCTCCAATGCGCATGATCAAAAGTTACACACAGATGTAACACAAAGATGGCACAGAAGCTGAAAAAAATCATGATGAGACTAAAATTTTAAACACCTGATTCAGTCATTTTGACCAGTTCTCCTTTGCAGACGTCCTCCAATCGCTCTTTCAGTTCAGAGACAAATTTCATCACAGCCTCAAAAGAGTTGTGTGGACTGACAGTGATGCTGGGTAAGTCTCCAGGTCCAGGAGGGGCACAGAGAGACTGACAGCTCTGCAGAGATATGGGCTGAGATCAGTCTCAAATCAGACTCCTGTTTACAACCCCATTTCTAAAAAAGTTGGCACATCATGGAAACCATCATCATACTATAATTTGTGGAACGTTTGTCTGTTTGTCTGTCTGTCTGTCTGTTTGTTCCCCTACTCCTCCGAAGTCCTCTGACGGATCTTCACCAAACTTTTGTCTATGTAGGTTGTCCCTGGAATTGTCCTTGAGGGTCAAGGTCACTGGGGTCAAAGGTCAATTTTTCGCATCTCCCATCTACCTGGACAGATTTTCATGAAAGTTGGTACGTAGGCGTAGGTCATCACAAGAAATGACCGCGAGAGGTCCGTTCCGTCAAAGGTCAAGGTCACGAGGGTCAAAGGTCACCGTATTCATGAAAGTTGGTATTTGGACGTAGGTCATCACAAGAAATTATTCTTGCCACGGGTAATTCACGAGTATTTAAAATACTGCTACCACACATTATTTGATGTTCTAACATTATTGAAAAAATACATTATGTGATGACTTTAACAATGTCTGAAAATGTTGGCACAGTCGACTATTCACAGTAGTAAGATCAAACTTTTAATCACACATTGAGTGTTTGAGCTCTGAAGAAACTAGTTGGTCAGGTGTAGCAAGTGTAGGAATTTTCTCCCAATCCTCCATTGTGCAGGTCTTCAGCTGAACAACTGCATGGGCCTTTGTTACATGCAGTTAATCTGCTTCATAATTCACCGTACAGACTCAACTGGAGACAGAGCTGGATTACAGTTAAGCCAATCTAGCACCTGCACTCTCTGCTTATACAGCCAGGCACTTGTGATCCATGCAGAGTGTAGTTTGGTGTCGTGGAAAATACAGGGGCCTTGGAT
This sequence comes from Gymnothorax reevesii, assembly GCA_029721435.1. Taxonomy (NCBI): domain Eukaryota; kingdom Metazoa; phylum Chordata; class Actinopteri; order Anguilliformes; family Muraenidae; genus Gymnothorax; species Gymnothorax reevesii. Next base: position 144,327,392 of record CM056575.1, read on the forward strand.
TAGGTGACATCTAGATGTCAGCATATCGTTATTAAAAGGTTCTGTCATGGTTTGTGAGGTGTGCGTGTTGTTTGAAACTTTTTTGTGGCTCTCGTCCGGGGATGATATCGAATTCCTGGGCCATCGAATTCTTTACCCAGCTAGTTGATTGAGCTGGGGCGGCGCTTCCCCAGAATCTATGTAAGCAGGATGTCCGGTACGCCTCCTTCGCTAGAGTTTCTGTGTTTAGCTTCGCACTATAGCCAAAGATATCTGTAGTCAGGGTTTGTATGACTTTCTATCTTCTTATTGCTGGAGTTTCTTCTCCCTTTTTCTGTCTCGCTTTGCTTCCATGGTTGGGACTATTATACGTCCTTTGGAAGCGCGAGTACTTAAATTTGGACTATATTATTCTCTGTGTTTGTACTGCGCTCATGCTTCTCTGTCGTTGTGCTTGGCGTCCACATTCTACCGTCCATTACAGGTTCTATCTGCCCAAGAAACAAACTTTGTAATACTGAGGTCACAATATGCTGCTCAGTGATTCATGCACATGGTATCTTCCTGCATTAAAGGTGTCCTCGAGCATGTGCAAGTCACCCATACCATGTGCACTGACAAATGTTGCGCTGTTATGATGCTATCTGACGGAAGTCACGTGGAGAGACCAGATTGGCTTCGCCAAACTGTTTCTCTGCTCTCTGCGATGAAAGCGACAAAGAATGTTTTACTCCTGATCTTGATTCAATTAAAACGGCAATATCTGCTGCTGTTGCTGGTGCGATGGCTGAACTTGGGGGGAAACCTGAGAATTTCAAGTCACCCAAAACAACCATAAGGAAATCCAACCGGGCAAGCAACAAAGGTGCCTCAGCGTCACTGTCCCACGCGGATAACAGTGCGAAGATTGCTCCTACGCAATCTTTGAATTGAAGAATTGAATTGAAGCGTGACCCGCGGGTAAAAAAAGTATGGACAGTAGATGGCCGCATTAACTGTGCATCCAGTGAAGGAGGAAGGGAGAAGAAACAGATAATCGACTCCCCAGATGACTTGTTTCTTTTGGGATGGACGGAACTTAAACTTCAGGAATGCGGCCTTTTTAATGTTAGAGCATAGGACAGGCCCGGCCCCATCTCAAAAGTTGATTCTGATTTGAGTCAAGTAACTCATAACCATTGTCACGGTACAACTGCTTCTGTTTTACTCCACATGGCAAGTCTCAATGTTTGCGGTTTACGTGGAAAGCTAAAATTAGGGATTCTTGATACTTATATAACTAATCTCAATTTAATTTGTTTTAGCGAAACTAAATTAGTTAACATTGACTGCAGCTACTTTGTTGATCACTCGCCGATTTTAATGCGCAGGAAAGGATTAAATCATAAATTTCCTGGGGTTCGCGGTATTTGCTGTCTTGTGAAGAATGCACTTATACCCCATATTAGTGTTTTAAATGACACTCAGTCGGATAATATGTTATGGCTTTTAGTTGATAAGGATGCATATGGTTTTCAATTCATTGTCGGTATTATTTATATACAACACGAAGGATCCATTCATTATGACGCTGCTATTTTTGATGTAATTTCTGACGACATCGTCATCCTTAATGCAAAGGTTGATTGTCCTTTTATATTAGCTGGTGATTTTAATGTGAGAACTGGTCATCTTGACGATTTTGTCAGTGCAGATGATTTCATTCTTGATACTTGTGAGGATAGTTCTGTAGACACTAAGGAGAATTTAAATAGTTTGGGTATAGTTACGGGCAGGTATAATAAGGATAATACTGTAAACAATAATGGTAAAAGGCTCATAGGGTTGTGTAAAGATTTTGATTTTAAAATCATTAATGGTAGATTTGGTAATGACCAACTGGTTGGAGATTTTACATGCAAAAATGCTTCCGGCTGCAGCGTAGTTGACTATATCTTGGTGTCTCCAGCTTTGTTGCCATGTATTTCCAACTTTAATATTGGTGATTTTGACCCTTGTCTGTCTGATGTTCATTGTCCACTAGAATTAACGCTTAAATTTGACGTTAGTAATAGTCAGATCTCTAATCCGGTCAATAGCAACAACAGTGGTGCCACTAATGGTGATAAGTACCTCAGCACTAACCATACCCATCTTAAATATTCATGGAAAGAAGACCAAGCCACTAATTATAAAATTAACTTTGATGATGGTAATATTAATGATCTTCATTTCCAGCTAGACAATTTGAAAGTTGACTTAATGCCTCAAAGTAATATTGATAACTTACTAATAAACTTGTAAATATTTTTCTTGACCCTGCTAAATCTGTTGGGATATGTAAAATCTTAAATTCTTGTTCTAACGCTAATTTTTCTAAATGTAAAAGTAGATTGAATAAACCATGGTTTGATCATGAATGTAAATTTGAGCGAACTAGATAACAATATGCCAAAAGAAGACTGAAGGGAGTCAGTGCTCCTGTGAGTCGCTCTGAGGTCAAATCACTTGCCAATAAATATAAGAAATTTATAAAATCTAAACGCCACCAATACTTAGAACAATTTAGGAAATGTTTGAGAGATCTTAAAAGCAGGAATCCTAAAGAATACTGGAATATCCTTAATGAATCCACTAATACTGAAAGTAACGATGCTGTTAACGCATCTCTTTCAAATTTTTTTGAGCACTTTAAAAAGCTAAACTCGAGTTAGAACTGCTCAGAGTCTAACAACTTTGATGCAAGAAATATCACTCATTACCTTCGCCAGCGACTTCGCTGACGAAGGTAATGTTTTGATCCCCGTGTATTTATTTGTTTGTGTGTCTGTCTGTATGTGTATCGAATAACTCAAAAAGTACCAAACGGAATTTCATAAAATTTGGTGGGTTGATTTGGCATGACCTGAGGATCAATCGATTAGATTTTGTGAGTGATCGGGTCAAAGGTCAAGGTCAAGGCCACGAAAAGGTCAAAACCGACTTTCGGCCATATCTCGGTCAATTTTTATCCGATCGGCATGAAACCAACGCCAGTGGCGAGGGATTCAGTGGCGTCGGCGAAGGTATGCGCTCTACCGAGTGCCCGTTCTAGTTCTGTAAATGAAGTTATTAACGAATTCTTCACTGTCGAGGAAATCTTCTCAGCCATGAAGAAACCCAAGAACAACAAATCGCCAGGAATTGATAGCATTTTAAATGAATACCTAAAAAACTGCCCTAACTGTGTAGTATTTTTAATTGTTAAGTTATTTAATGTAGTTTTACATACTGGTATTGTTCCTTAGAACTGGTGTACTGGCATTATAAAACCAATCTTTTACTAGAACGGGCACTCGGTAGAGCGCATACCTTCGCCGACGCCACTGAAACCACTTTTATGAAATTCCGTTTGGTACTTTTTGAGTTATTCGATACACATACAGACAGACACACAAACAAATAAATACACGGGGATCAAAACATTACCTTTGTCAGCGAAGTCGCTGGCGAAGGTAATGAAAATAAAGGATCCAATGTAGACCCTGATAACAACAGAAGGATAGCCTCCTGAGTTGCTTGGGTAAACTTTTCACCAGTATTATTAACACCAGGCTGACATTGTTTATTGAAGGATGCAGCGTTATGTTCTCCATTCCTTAATTGAAATTTACCTCAGCAGGCACAATAAGCTTTACTGTGCCTTTATAGATTATAAAAAGGCTTTTGACCTAGTGCATCGACCTTCACTGCGGTCTAAGCTTATAGCATCTGGTATCAATGGAAAGGTCATCACAGTTGTTTATTACATGTATGCACAGGCTAAGTCTTGTGTGAAAAACTGTCAATTGTCTTCCCTTGTGAAGTCGGGGTGAGGCAAGGGGAAAACCTCTCCCCCCTACTGTTTGGTATTTATTTAAATGATTTTGAGCGGTTTATTAGTAATAAATACCGTGGTCTGAGTAGAATTGCTGAGGATGTAAGACAAGTTTTAAGTAATGAAGATGTAGAGGTGTTTTTAAAATTGTACACCTTATTATATGCTGACGACACTGCTGTTCTTGCCGAGTCACCATCTGAATTACAGAGTGCTTTGAATGCTGTTTTTGACTGTTGTAAACTATGGCACCTATGTGTTAATCCAAGTAAATCCAAGGTTGTTATCTTTTCAAGAGGCAAGGTTAGATCTTTTCCTGACTTTGTTTTCGGGGATGTTAAAATTGACGTTATTTATGACTATACTTACTTAGGAATACAATTTAATTACAATGGTTTGTATAATAAAGCTATAAGTAAGCAGATTGACCAGGCAAGAAAGGCACTGTTTAGTCTAAAGACAAAAGCCATTAAACTGGATCTGCCTATTGATATCCAATGTCAGCTGTTCGACCAAATGATTACTCCAATTCTGTTGTATGGCTGTGAAGTTTGGGGTTTTTCAAATATCTCTCACATAGAAATCTTTTATAGGAAATTTTTGAAAAATCTACAGAGGTTAACCACCGTTCAGCCAACTGTATTGTGTATGGTGAACTTGGTAAAGTAGAACTTAAACATACTGTTCATATGCGAATGTTAAATTTTTGGCTCTGTAAGCGGAAAAGACAGAGAGGATTATCTGGCTGGATTATCTAGCGCCATAATCATTACTCCAACAGTTTGACCCTTGTTGGGATACGTGCCCCATCATTACTCCAACAGTTTGACCCTTGTTGGGATACGTGCTTCAACATTTAGCAGATGACCCCAGGGTCATGAGAATGGACTCGCGGGCGCCAATCTCATTTTGCCACAGGGGTGATGGTTAATGCAGATGCCTAGGAATCTACCAAAAAAATTGCTGTCCGCAAACCTTTGGCAAGCGAGACTCATGCCGGACTCCACAGTGCCATCCAATGGACTCTGACATAACTGCACCCGTACAATTTCAATACATTACAGTTTAGGTAAATATTTCTAAAGACTATTAATTTCCTGAGTAAAACACTAATCTCACTCACTATGTCACAGAATAATGTGTATTTTGCTATACTGAAGGTTAAGAGTGGAATAATAGCCTTAATGCAGATTATTCTTGTAATTCGGTATTGTGTCGGACGTTTCATGACCAACTCTAACGCAAGTAGGTTGTGTTTGGTATCATTTTAATCCTTGTAATTTCTGAAATCTCATAGGGAATATTTCGAAGGAACTGGACTTGTGCCATACTCTCTTTCAATAACTTTAAGGGAAAAATATGCTTCAGTTTTCCTTGACCCTCTGGAATGGGGGAGCATTCTTGGCTCAAATGACCCAAAACGACCTATGACCCCGCCATAGGACGCAATCTGGAGTTTGGGCATAAAAGAGGGGGAAACAGAGAAGTCGAGGAAGCTTGTATTCATCCTTCCCTCATATACGTTGTGTATATGTGTAGTTTTGAACTGCGCCAGGTATGAATTGACTTCTTTTCTCTTTTCTGTAACGATTTAATTAGGTCTTGTGATTTAAGCTTGTGCCTGCCTGGCGAAATAAATTGATATTTGCATCTGTTGTGTGTTTCTGACTTTAAACAAACATATACTGTCCGGTTTTCGGACTCCTGGCTCTCAATCGAGTAACGTAGTCCGTAACTGCGTGCCTGATCAACACGCTTGGCATCTGCGTTATAAGGTGGATTTTCCATGCTGTGTATGGTGCTATTAATATTGGCTTCGAGCAAGATTCCGTTTATATTTTTAGGCGGAAATCTTAAAAGACGCAAGGCCTCTGAATGATGGAACTCCGTTATGCCTTTGTAGTTGCTCGCTGTGGGCCCCGGTAATCCCTAGTCATAATGTATTCCTATGTCAAATTACTGCGCTTAATAGGCCGCCAGCCTCTGAGTTCTTTCGCCGGATTGGGTTGTTCAGATGGTTTTGGTCCGGCGGAGTAGGGTATAGACCTGTAATGAGTCCGATGCACAATGGAGCTCCAAAATGGGTAATAAAATGACGAATTAAAATCCGAACATATTCATGCAAACGCATGATAACCGCAAAAGATTGCAAATATAATTTTGTATCCTAAATTTGATATGGAGTCAGATAGATTGTAACCACTAAGATATTAGGGCTGCAGCATCCGCTCGGCACGTCTCAGGCCATTTAAATGCAGAATGTGAAAGACGTCGTGAGGCCTGGGGCAGGGGTTAGGGCTGACGCTGTAGCCAGACCCCATTATTATAATGGAGACTGCGAGGACCATCTTTTAGCTGGCTGTTAAGGCAAACACGCTGAGACCTTCCGCCTCAGCTAGGACCCTCCTTGGCCTAGTTGCACGGTGTTTACAGCTCCATATTGTAACTACACCTAATAGTCTTTCAAATACTATGTATTGCCTCATGAGGTCTTTATCTGATTTAAACATTGTTAATTCAAAATGGATCTTTTATATTCAGACCCTATTAGACGACATTGGACATTCAGTAATGTGGAATGATACCAGTATTAATACTTACTCAAAGTGCAATGTAAGCAAATGTTTTGATCGTAGATTGAAAGATATTGCCATTCAAAACTGGCACAGTGAAGTATTAAACAATCGACTATGCACCTTCTATAAAACTGTTAAAATGAACTTTAATTTGGACAACTATATTGTAAAATTGAGTAACCCATACAGAACGACTTTAGGTAGATTTCGATGCGGAAACCATCACTTGCCTATAACTGAATTCCGTTACCGCCCTACTGATTCACCCAATGTCACACAGTGTCCTCTATGTAAAGAAAATATTCTCTGTGATGAATTTCATTGTGTTCTTGTTTGTACCTCACTTAGCCAAGAGAGGTTAACATTAATTAAGAAATTCTATTGGACATGCCCAAGCAAAGAAAAATTCAGTCTACTTTTTAATGTAAAAAGCTCTACCCTACTGTATAACCTCACCAAGTTTATCAAGATTATTATGTTGAATTTTCCTTAATTGCATGGCAAATTTGGCAGTTTTGCAAATATGTGTACCTTAGGGTTAATTTGTCTCTGTGTTCTGTTAAACAGCTAATTGCGTTTTTCTTTTTTTTTTCCTTTCTTTTTCTTTGTACAATTATTTTTATCATGTCTCATCGTTTTATTTGTTTAATGTAAGTTTTAACGGCTCTCATACCCCAGGTGGGGTCGTAGAGGTAAATAACTAAATAAATAAAATGAAAAAAATGAATCTATAAAGGCAGAGGCTGGTGCCAGATGTTGGAGAGTCTAATATGGTGCAGCTATTGAGTAAACATTTCTCATCCACCTCTGTATTAGTGAGGCTAGAGAGGGAATATTTTGGGTGGTGAGTAACACTGATGTCTGGGGCTCCTGCTGATGGATCCATTTACCCTCGAACACTTTGGAGGCACATTACATCTGAAGAGGTGGTTTGAGAATGCATTTTGGATCCATTTACACTTGACCTTTTAGGTATTTCATTGCTACCCAATAAACCCCAGGCACATGTAATGGCGAAGTGTAAGTCCGTTTGTAAAAGAAGAACAAACCTCACCATTTTGAACATGAACACAGTGCAGACAGCAGAGAGCCAGTGATGTTACCTGGAGGAAATGGATGTGATCCTCTGTGTGTGAAAGCTGCTCCAGCTCAGCGTCTCTCCTCCTCAGCTCAGCAATCTCCTGCTCCAGTCGCTCCAGGAGTCCTTCAGCCCAACTCACTTCAGTCTTTTCCTGACCTCTGATCAGCTCTTTCACCTCAGAGCGCCTTCTCTTAATGGAGCGGATCAGCTCAGTAAAGATCCTCTCACTGTCCTCCACTGCTGCCTGTGCAGAGAGCTGTTAGGAGACACAGAGAGAGGAGGCTGTACATTTTAACTAGGCCTTTCACTCAGCTCTTACTGGGACCCCACACAGCCTGTTCCCCACAGTGTGTCTCAGTGGGATTGAGCCCCACAGGGCTGGAAAGTGGCCCAACACTGGGCTCCTCACTGGCTGACTGGAGGAGAGCCCTGACTGAGCCCTGAAATGGCTCTTCCAGCAGCAGCTGTTGTCTTCTCCTCTGGTCAGTACCCACCTTGAGTGACTGCACAGCCTGTCTCAGATCCTGCAGCTCCTTCTCTCTCTCCTGGATTCTCTGCTGGAATTTACTCTGTGTCTCTCCCAGCTGCTTCTGCGGATAAAACATGTTCCCATAAAACTGTGCAGTGTGGTAATATATAACCACTAGTTGGCTAATACTAGCACATAATTGCAAATGCAAATGAAATAAAAAAGAACTGATTTGAAAACTCCATTCATCAACTATATTAATAACAGTAAAATAAGAGATTGCTTGATATTGTAATGTAACTGTAAAAGTGATAGATGCAAGACTTTTCAGATAAAGAATTTTTCAAAGTATCAAATTAGTCTGGCTTCCAGAATGGTGCAGAATGAAACTTTTTTTTTTTGCCTCAAAAATTACATTTATTTGGATTTTAAGAATTTTATCACGTTTTTCAGATCTAAAATGGGTCTTTGTTCATTTTGTTCGGCAATGATCCTCAACATCGAAAGCGGTACTGAGCCAGTAAGCCTTACGACAGTGAAACTGTTTCATCTCCATAGCAGGATTCCTATGGTCATCAGTTCACTAGCTGGTCAGTTAAGACTATCAGATTACAGGTGTTTACATTTGTTTTCACCGCCACCTCAAAATGCTAAATGGCAATGAAGCAACTCCACTTTGGATTATAGTGGTTCAGAAACTAAAACAGGAACAAGTCCTTAGTAAATATCTGCACAGTTTTGGATAGTTGTTGTGAGCTAAAGGAGGAAAAATGCTGAGAAATTACATTGATGTTTCAACTGGTTAACAAAGGTTTGGTTGGTGGTCAAGTATGCTTTTATCTACACCAGTGATTATAAGTGTTGCACAGAGTCAAGACCGTCCCATATTTGCTGCAATTTTGCCACGAGAGTATGGAGTTGTGTTTTTACATCATTGCATTGAGGGACTGCAAGCTGGCGAAAATATAACGAGGTAACTTACATTTATTAGCGCACCGAAATCATTCACTAAAGCCAGCAAAGTAAGGTTCCTGCTGGTTTGCACTAACTGTGAAAGCAGAATAATTTCTGTGAAAAACCCACAAGAATTTGAATTATGGATGATCATTGGTTGCTAACTTTTCTGAGCCACTGGGAGGCGATTATGTTTGTCAGTAGCCTGTAGCCTAATAGAAGCCTCCCCTTCACACTGCTGATGGCATTGCAGTGGATTTGGACTCTAATGTTGCTGTATATTTTGCTTCATAATGCACCAATCATTGCCACTCAGAGACAAATCAGGACTGCAGGCAGACTAATCTCGAATCCACACACCCTGCTTATGCAGCCATACACTTATAGTCCAAGCAAAATATGATTTGGCTAAAGAAGTCTAGATGGTAGGATATTATGCTCCAAAATTGATATGCTTCTTTTTGCTTTAAAGATGTGTCTGAAATTGTGCAAGTCCCCTTTGCCATGTGCAATGACACACCCTCATACTCTGACAGACCATTTCATGACACCAGTGTGGTTTTTGTATGTGATGCTGATAACAGTTTGGCCAGTCCTCTGTCATCCCAACAACACAGTGGTGGTTTCTCCTAAAAAACACTGAAAATGGTACTTTTGTACCATGTCATGTTATTCGTTCAAAATTACCTCTTCGCCATTTTTGGAGTACTTTGCACATGTTGAATCAAGCAGTCAGTAAATAAGCAAGATTCAGTATATTGTGGAATTTGAAGGTCAGAGTTGAAGTGCTCTCGCCTTGCAGGTAAAGCTTCTAAATCAGTGGTGTCACACTGTGTGCTATGGAGAGCCAAGAGGGTGTAGATTCTCACTGCTACCGTATTCTCTGACCATAGTAAAATAGAAAAAAGCATACACCTAAAATATGATAGCTCTACTCCTTACCTGTTTCTCAGTCCTTTCTGCTGCAGTTGAAACTGTTTCATGACCCTTGTGTTCATCCATAACACACAGCAGACAGATACACTGCTGATCTGTACAACAGTAAACCTCCAGCAGTTTGTCATGAAGACAGCAGATCTTCTCCTGCAGGTTTCCAGTGGCTTTGACCAGTTTGTGCTTCTTGAAGGCAGGAGATTTATAGTGAGGCTGGAGGTGAGTTTCACAGTAAGAGGCCAGACACACCAGACAGGACTTGATCGCTTTCAATGTTTGTTCAGTGCAGAAATCACAATCAACGTCTCCAGATCCAGCATCACAGTGAACAGGAGGAGCAGCTTGGAGTCCTGTCTTCTTCAGTTTCTCCACCACTTCAGCCAGCATGGTGTTTTTACCCAGAACAGGTCTTGGAGTGAAGGTCTGTCTGCACTGGGGACAGCTGTAAACACCAGTGTGATCATCCTGATCCCAGCAGCCCTTAATACAGCCCATACAGTAACTGTGTCCACAAGGAATAGCCACTGGATCCTTCAGTAGATTCAGACAGATTGCACAGTTGAACTGGTCCTGATCCAGGAAATCTGCAGCCTGTGCCATTTTCCTGCTCAGAGTGACAAAATTGCTCGTATTTCGGAGTAAAATGTGGTTTCAAAAATCTAAATGATAAAAATCATGAGATAGTTTGTGGCTCGAAGCAAATTCCACAAGATCCTGGCCTCCGCTCTTTTACTGCTCACTCTGACAGAGACTGAGAGTTAAGCTTGATTTCCTTGAAATCACATGACAAAGTGTGGGAGGGAATTTCTGGTTCTGCCAAACAACTGCACAAGCCGTGGTGAGAGCAGGAACTCAACCAGCTTTGGCTCCTACTTTCCAAAATATATTATTACCTTCAGGAGGTGTAGTTTACAGGGGGGACACAGGGGACATGTCCTCTGCTCTTTTTGAAAAGGCAGCATTGGACCCTGCCCCCCACACACTCACACACTCACACACACACACTTTTCACTGCCCTAAAACTGCTTAAAAGGAAAAAAACTGCATGCACTAGGACCTCGGGGAAATAGTACCCACTCAAGCTTCTCTCCAAGTCCCGCCTTTCATTCAAACAGACAGTAGGCTTTGCCAGCATCTAAAAAAAACGCTTGCAAATCGGGACGCTAAACCCCCTAACCGCTGAAGACAGATTACATAAGATTTTTTTTTAAAGAAAAATCTGTGTTAGTCACATTAAACCCAATTTACAAGCATATATTTTGTGGAGAACCGCTTGCTTTCCTCTTATATTGTGATGGGTGTTAGGAATTGGACGCCAAAAGCAGCAGCCAGAAATAAAAGGCAAAAATCGTAGCGTGCTGAGTGACTTAAACAGACTGAAATTCCGAGACTCGCGCTACCAACGGACCTGATGCCGTCCGAGGTAGAAAAACAGGCGAGCTCGAAAATACCCAAAGAAAAGGGAAAAAATAAAACAAAGATGCTCTCTCTCACTATAACTAGGCCTCAAATATGCAACTAAGCCCTTAACTGTGTTTTGTCTTAAGACCTTACCGGCTAAAGCGCAAATAAGACCCTGACACTCTAGCAAAGGACGCGAGACGAAACTGGAGCTTAAATAGAGTCCGGGCAACGCCCCCAATTAATGCCAGCTGGCCCAGGAATCCGATTGGGAGCAAAACGATATCGTCCTAGACAAGAGCAACAAAAAGAGCTCTCAAACCATGACATATATAGCTAGCTGTGTATATAAACTTCCTTAAAGGATGTAGTAGGGTTGGGCGATTGACTGTGAAAATGAGCTGCTTAGCATACAAATATCGATATTGTTTAATCCCCGGTGATGACTATTCAGATCCAGTGAGGTGCCGTCAGAGGTCAGTGTGGGGAGGCAGAATCTTCACTGTTCAACGAACGATAACTCACTATTATTTTGCTTGATTAGCAATCTGAGGATTGATTAACTAATTTACAAGCTTAAACCTCAGAATGGCGTGCCTGTTCTATCCACGACTCAGTGCATCGAACTTAAAATGCTCACGAGACAGCAAATTTGTTCATATTTGGTTTCAGGAAGCAAACGCGATGCCATTAACAAGTATTAAAACCTTTCTTATGCGGCGTTCAATGTGTGGTCAGGATGTTTACGATAATGTATTCCCCCTTAAAAACGAACTTTTCAATGCCATTAAAAAAATTAAAAACTGGGAGTTTATTTCCAGCCTTTGTTCATAAACCGATAAATAAAAAGGGCAAAACTATACTTGGAATTACCGCAGGAGTTCAGTTTTTTTTTCTAATGAATTATTAAGATTTACATCCTTGCTGTCTCTAATCAAAGCGTAAACGTAATCTTTTTTTTTTTTTTGTCACTGTTACCTCTTAATCATTACAGGCTACATATAGCCTAGGCTAGGTCTTAATTGTTTGGTTAAAGAAAAAAAAAATGTATTGATTGTCAGGCATAGTAAGCCATGTGGAAACAGGTTGATAAAATCTAGCAATGAAAGGGAGAAGTCACTGCCTCCCCTGACTGCACATCTAACCTGGTGTTGTGTTCTGGGGTCCAGGCCTTTGGCCAGGACAGTATTGTTAATGGTTTTAACAGTTTCATGTTCCATAGTCCATAGTCCACAGTCATAGTTCATGTCAAAGTTTTAACAGTTTCTTGTATCAGGTTCAAGCATTTCATTATTCATGTTTATTGTCCATGTTTTTACTTTTCCATGTTTTTGTTTTTGCCAGGTCTGCCAAGCCACTCCACCGCTTGTCTGCGTTCCGCCCCGTGCCTTCGTTGTTGCACATTTCAGAGCTCTGGTTGGCTTTGGTATTTCCCCCTACCTTCTGTTCTGTGCTGGATTTGGGGCTGTCTAAACTTAATTGACAATTAACTGTTTTTAAGTTACTAACTTTTACTAACATTCACTGGGTGGTGTAATTCTTAGATAGGCACATTACTAATACTACTAATTTAGACAGGGAGTTTATGCTTTCAAACTGCATACTTAATTGGTACTTAAGCTGAGCACGCTCATTCTCTTAATGAGCAAGTCTTGTCCACCAATCTCTGTCCATGTCCAATGATCTTACCCTGCCTCTTGTTCTCCTTCTCCAGGTGTTGCCTCTCATGTCATGATTTCTTACCCTTTATCTGGATGCGGTGAAAGTTGGCTGGTAGATAGAGTCTCAGTTCTTGTTCAAGTCAAGTTCATGGCCACGGTCTGTAGTTCGTGTCATAGTTGCCAGTGCTTTTCACAGTCTTGTTATTTTTTGCATTCTTAGCCTTTGTGTTTTTGTCCTTTTGGAAAGTCTTGAAACGTTATTCTTTTCTTTTTATGAATTATCTGCCTGGAGTTTCCAGTGGCTTTTTGTTTTTGATCCTTTTGTTATTACCTCTGTGAAACTCTCCTTAGTTTGTATTTTTGCAACCCTTTGGGCCAAGTTTTTTGTTGGCCCTCGTGCCTGATTTTCTTTATCTTTCAATAAAACCTTACTCCTCTATCCTCGCATCTGGTGTCCTAACTGGTCCCGTATCACATGGAACTGCACTACAAAGCAGGATTTGATAATAGAGGTAACTTGAGGTGTAATCTGGTTTTAAGGACCACTTAAGTGGTTCATTTGGTTAAATCTGCATGTAGACCTATGCTAGTGGTTCTCAAACTCGGTCCTGGCGCCCCACTTTGTATGCTTGCTTTTTTCCAACCACAATTGCAATGGTAGCATTTTAACTGTCTGTTTATTTGTCTTTATTTGCAGCATTCCATGTTAAGAGCAGTTATTTAGCATCTTAACCCACGTTTTATGGACATATCCATTGTGCCAAGAAGAATAAAAACCCTTGAACATATTGTGCTTATTTGTCTATATTGTGAGGACTTTCAGGTGAAAACACAAATGGATCAAATTAGTCTGAAAATCAGTAAGCTCCAAATTAGGTTGCTGACAGTGGTGTTCGGAGTTCTCAAAATGGTTTGCCTGAACTTAATATGACACAACTGGTGCGACTGTTTGCTAATAAACAATTAGCTTTTGCAACCGTGTGTCAACAGCCTCACCAATGAGAAACCAATTGTTTGATTTAAACAGTTGTTTATTTTGATTAAATGTTTGGTTAAATTGTCTTCCCCAGCAGTTGTGTACTAGTTTTTAATATACCTTGACTTGGATATGGAATTTTTATTATTCAAGATGTATAGATTTGTCAAAAGTGGCTGAAGCGCTCTAAAGATAACCACCTAATTAAGAGAAATCAGCCTTTTAAAATCCTAAGATTGCAATTATGGTTAGAATAAAAACCAGCGCGCGCATGCACACAGTGGGGCGCCAGAACCGAGTTTGAGAACCACTGATTGCTGATCGTTTAACCTGCACCAAAGCTCTTGTGTGATTCCCAAACGAGATAGGTAGGGGAGAAGTTTTGACAACTCTGATTGGGTGAAAACAAAACTGATTTTGCTGGCAAAAAGCTTTTCGAGAGAGCATACACACTGCTGGGGGAGGCACTAGCCCTCTTATGATTGGTTGCTTTCAATGTGATCGCGCCCACACAACCTCGAACAGCTTATTGTTAGCTGAACGCAGCAAGCATGCACTTTGGCTAGAGACATCATTATCTGCCTAATGTTGTTGCGTATACGATTGCGAATTACATTACAGTAGAGATTATATAGCCATCTAGCTAGCTAACGTTACTTAAAAAAGAAAATAATTGTTAGATTTAAGCAATGTGATGAGGTTTTTGCCCTAACTTCACTGTCAAGCTTCAACAGAGATTACTCTTTTTACTGTTTTCCTGGGGGTTCTGGAGGAGAATTGAGTCCCACGTAATGTGGCTTTAAAAGTTGTTAGGCACAGGTCTAAGGTAAATGCATATTTTGATATTCATATTGCTTTGATGGCAGCTGTTATTGCAAATTCTTAAAAAATTTCAGCAATGGATGAAAAATTACATGAGATTAAGTGGTCACCCCCATAAAACCCCACCCACCTCATTCCCAGGGAGGTTTTACTGCGTTCTTTCCCATCTTATGGGGTGCGTCTATATTTTGATCAATTTCATTCCTCTGTTGTAGTTTGCATTAAATTTATTTTATTTAACAATTAAAAAACAATGTCATTTTGTTCTACTTCAGAACTAAAGCACTTTTGAGAATTTCCGCCAGAAAACACTACACCTCAAACTCTTAGGAGATAACCGCCGTCACCAAATATATGCTCCCGGGTATTAGCATTATTACCGAATCCTAGGTTCGTTGGTGATATCAGGGGATGGAAGTCAAACATCACAGCAACAGCATCTTTTGGCTTGAATACTGCAAACCCAGATCTATGCATGCCCATGGGATCCTTCAGGGAATTTTAACAGACAACTGACTTTTTGTCCATGCGTTTCCTAAAGGTTAAAATCCCAGAACCAGCAATGCATAAACCCTTTATGTAAGTAGATCATGATTGTCTCTCCAACTTAATAAAACCAATTCCCATACCAGGCCGCTGGCCAGTTGTTCCTCGGTTGGGATTAAACCACTATGTATCTGCCGCAACAGGGTTAGAAAGAATGTACATGTGTTAAGAGTCACTGAAACCACACAAGCTTAAAGGAATAACAATAATTTATTCACCAGGTAGGCTAAAGCTTAAATCAAACAAATCAACGTTAGGCCAACTACAAGTTACACCCAATTTAGAAAGAGAGAATAAAGTCATACCTGGAGGAAATGCTACACATGCAACGCACGCGCAGAGAGACCGGATACGATTCTCCCTGAAGAACTCATTTCTCTTTCCTATAAACTAAACCAGCTACCCCCTCCTCTGAGCAGAGAGCCCCATAAGTTAACCAGGTGGGATATCAGGTTACAGGTCTCAGAACTGAAACAGAGCCAGGCCAATTGATTGTGAAGGAGGGGTCATTCAGACAAAAGGAATTAAACTAAATTAGATTATTTAAAACAGATAAGTTAGGGTCCAGTCTTACACAGATGACTGAGGGCAATATGGAGCACTGGGTAAGCCAAAGGCCTCCCATGCCGGGTGACATCAAAGGCGCCGAAGCCATGCAAACCCCAACTCCCAGCTCAGAGACCGGGTTTATTGCCTCCTCCTGTTCGGCCATTCACAGATAGTTTGCTCACACTTTGCATCCCCCAGTTGCGGTCTCCAGTCTCTTACAGGCATAAACCACCTCCACTTCCTTTCACACAAACCCCAGCAAAGAACAAGCTGCTTATCATCAGGAACTCAATAATTTGTTATATTGCATGGTGTTGAAGTCTTTTGATGCTCAGAAGGCCCGCCAGTCTTGCTGCAGTGTCACAGATGCACTTATCAGCGCCAGCAGTGCTCCAACCCCCCTTTTCCCATCTTACATAGTTTTATTAGTCTTGGGTAGTACTGTTAAAGGTTTTTAGTCCTGTGAATGTTAGTTTATAAATGTGCAGTCATCGTTTCTGGCCGACGACAGCTTGAATAGCTGTGTAACCATGGCAGCAAAACTTAGTAGCGATTTTTGTTCTAAAATGCACTCAGAATGTCACTTGATAAAAATAGTAAAAATTCAGCCACAAAATATATGCTAATTCAGACGAAATGGCATTGTGTAACTGTTGTAAAGTTACATTGTTGCTCATGACAAAGGAGGCTGTTGGCTAACTATGACAGCAATGGCATGAATTTATATGAGGGAAAAAATGCTTCAAAAGGGCTGGCAGAAAAGTGTATTTGTGTAGATGATTGTGATTTTTTTTCTGTATCAACAATCTCCTCACCATATTCAGGGACAACATCATACAATTAGCAGTTGGCGTGGCTATTGGACACTTTTGCCACAGTTTGATGGTCCTGATATGATGCAAGAAAACGGATGTTGAAGACGGCTGTCGAAAACCCTCAACCCCAAACAGTTTTAGAGGCCATATGGTAAAGTCTTGAAATCCGGCTGTAGAACTCTTGTTGTACACCACTCTGAATTTTTTAGAAACTTTGGTGTCATGGCACTGTTTATGTCTATGATGTAATAATTCCAGTGTCCGCTGAAAGTCTTCTCGATCCTCTGTTGGTGTGTGTCGTCCTGTGAAATGACTTCCATCTCCGGTGACGGCCACACGTCTCGATACAGTCCCTCCAGGCATTCCAGAAACGCAACATGTTCCGGAGATGCCCGTGTCATAATTTCGTGCAGTACGAGAAACAGCGGCCTCTCTGTAGCAAGCTGTATGTCGTCGTACTCTTCCACAGTCAAAAGGTTGCATTCCACAAGCATATCCACGACGTTGAATTAGTCTTTTCGTGTTTCAAAGAAGTTGTGCAGGCCTCGGTTTGCGCTCCATAAGTCAAACGGCTCAGTCGATGGACGACTCCTCACTGTTATGACGAGAACAGACCAGGTAACAGGACAGACGTACATAGAGGAAAACGACAGGTAAGTCGACGTGGAATTATTTAGTCAGAACGAAGGCCGAGGCCATCTATGTTGATACTCACCAAGAGTTTTTCTAGGACCGTTTGTCTCCAGGTCGTTGAAAAGGAAAGGATCTTCATACCTGAGGGCTGATAAGAAGGCCTCAGCAGTACATTCATTTCTCACGGCATCAGTCTATATGACTCGCATGGCTCTCAGCTTATTTGGGTACAACAGTCCAAAAAATCTGTGGGCTGATTCACACCTGTCAACCACATTTTCTGCCCAGGAATTCATTTTTTCTGATGTTGTCATATGCCTGACTTCCAATACTCTAAACTCTGTCGGGCTACTGGATATGGCGTCCATAGTTAAAGACATTTCTGCACTGAGGTAATTAAGAAAGCAGACAAAATTGAGATAGGTGGGAATTAAGGCACACCAACAATGTCACACAAGACACAATCCTGCCTTGATATTTATGCCAGTGGACTCTAACCACGCCTTAAGTCAGACAGAACTGTTCCCACAAGAAAAGTTATCCAATGATCACTGTCTTCTACCCTGTGTACTTTGGTCAGCAGTCGATCGAGTCCTTCTCATAGCGCTCTCTCCATTATCCATTGCCATCTTCCTTGTCGAAGTAGTCTTGCCTACTCCTTTTCGGACATCATGCTGTCAATGCCATGTTATTATCCCCCGCCAACACGATGTGGGAGGGGGATATAGGTTTGACCTCCGTCCGTCCGTCCGTCCGTGCGTGCGTCCGTCCGTCCGTCCAAGATAAAGGGGACAGCTTTACTCAGAAACTACTACAGATACAGTAACCAAATTTGGTGTGTAGCTTCAGACCATAAAGGCCTTGATCGAGTTCGAAAATGAGAAGCGCACGATTGGCGGGGGATGTTGTTGACCATGTCGCCTTGTTCAGTGTAAAACACCAGCGCCAACACAAGGTCCTTTGCCAGACATGTCTGTAATTCCTGTTGCTGAATCTCAGAATGGGGGAAACACAGGCACATGAACACACACACATGCACACACATGCACACACACACACACACGACCAGCAAGCCCTCCCGCTCAAATGAAAAACGTAGTTAAAAGCGATATTCATCATTAAATTTTTGATTATTCTTTGAAACTCGCATTTTCCAGCTTTCTACACACGACTTTATCAATTCTTAAAGTTAAAAAAACTTTAATATGATACATGACATAACATGATTGATACATTGACCTAAAAGGCCCTGCTTGATTATTCATGCTGAAAGAAAAAAATAACGGGTTTATTTCATCTCTTTGACTGCTTCAAAAATGATGACTTTGCATATAATTTAATAAACTGACACACAGGCACACACACGACCCGCAAGCACTCCCACTCAAATGAGAAACTTAGTTAAAACCTATATTCAACATAAAATTAATAATAATGCATCAGTTTTATATAGTGCTTTTCTGGGCTCTCAAAAATACTTCACAAGGATACATTATTCATTCACTCATACATTCACGCTCTCATGGTAGTGAACTACGTTTTTGTAGCCACAGCTGCCCTGGGGCAGACTGACGGAAGCATGGCTGCCAGTATGCGCCGGCGGCCCCTCCGACCACCACCAAACATTCGCACACAGCCATACAGGAATGTTCCTATATTGCATGTTTTGTGGGTGGGGGAAACTGGAGTACCCGGAGGAAACCCACGTGAACACGGGGAGAACATGCAAACTCCACACAGAAAGGCCCCAGGCCAGATTTGAACCGAGAACCTTCTTGCTGTGAGGCAGTAATGCTAACGACTGTGCTAACATACTTTGAAACTCGCATTTTTAAAGATGAAGACCATATAATTTAACAAACTAATGCTGCATTGAAATTTATGAAAATGATTTATCTATAATCAAGTTTATCGGAATTTATTTATTTATTTATTGTTACTCATTTCCAAGATGCAGTATATTACAAATAAAACACTTATAACTGATAAATACTAAGCATAATCAAATACAAAATACAGAAAATATTTTACATGGCCAGTTAAAAATCCGTAATTAAGAAGTAGATGGTGTTGCACAACTTCAATTCTCCTTTAGTGCGGAACTGCGATTCACAATGTGTTCAATAAGTGACCCTGGGACGAATAACTAGATGTAGGCCTGAAATCTATCACCGGTGATGAATATTTAAATATGCGCATGTGTAGGTATTACTTATGGTAGGAAAGTAGGATCTGTAGCCGTTTAGAATAATTATGTTGCGGTGTTCCAGGATACGTTTGTGGCATAATTCACGGTGTATCCGCGCTCTTCCAAAAATACTTTTGGAACAGTTGGCTGGCCTGAAATACAATATTGCTTAAATTAGCCAAATCGGCTGTTGTTTAAAAGAATAATGACACCCCTTTATTATAAACTTTAACTGCGGTGCCTGAAAGATTAAAAATGAAACGTCCTGAGACCTATGACCTCAAAGAACAATGTCACGCCCCATAGCAGCACACATTCCCAGACCCCCTGCAGGTAATCTACAATCTTCTCACACGTTTTAAAAATCAAATACGTAAAGGCCCAAGAAAAGCCCAAGATATAGCAATGACCATAGCAATGTCACAAACAATCTCACGAAACACAGGCACCCATACCGTTCAGCCCTGCCCCTGGGAAAGTTTCATTATACTAGTATCATACTTGGCAGAAGATTTTCATTTATCAATTCAATCAATCATTCATTGGCTATCCCCCGCAAGCCACGCCTACTCAAAAACGCGTGCACCACACACCATTCAACCCCGCCCCTGGGTAAGTTTCGTTATACTATTATTATACTTGACAGAAGTTGTTCGCTTCATGCATTGGCTACCCATGCAAGCCCGCCAACTCACAGACAGCAAACCCAGCACCCCCATTCTCCCATTCACTTACTATGCGTCTGCACGCAGAGAGAGAGAGAGAGAGAGAGAGAGAGAGAGAGAGAGAGAGAGAGACACAGAGGGCAGGGAAGGAGACCTGCAGAATGAGAAGACTGGATACTTTTCTCTGGATTCTTTCCACACACACACACACACACACATCGTGCTGAAAACTGCTAAATAATTTTATGTTATATTTTCCAGTTTTAACACTTCTTGCACTCATTTTTTCACATTAAAACACTGTATTGCCAACATTTCGCCAACAACTTTATGACACTCTCCGAACTTAAACCCTCTTTCGTTACCCCACGACCAACAAAATGCTTGAAATAAAGTTTTACCACTTTTATCACTTTCACTTCCCCCAACCACTCAAATAATACATGTTTATAAAAACTATAAACTATAAAAACAATAACACTATTAAATAAATGCTTTTAAAGGTTTATCCAACAAAAAAAAAGTAAAACACTAAAATGTTTAAAATTCTATCCCCACACCAGAGCATGCAAGGGGGAGGGTGAGAGGGAAGGGGGGCTTTGGGACAGTGCTGAATCTCACACACAGCCCCAGAGAGGGGGAGAAGGGGAGAGGCGGGTGGAAAAGGCAGAGGGGGGTAATACAAAATTGTTATGATCCTGTCCTGCCTGACCATGTTTTGATTATGACTTCTGCCTTGTCTGACTATACTCTGTATTTTGTACTGGGATTTTGATGCCATGTCATGTTTTGTTTTGCTTTGTCTGTTTATGTCTTGCCATATTCCATCATTGCTATATCATTGTTATATTCCGGTCCATGTTCTGTCTCTTACCAGGCATTGCACTTCACCTCTCCCTGTCTGGTCTCATGTCATGTGATCACTCAGCCCCAGTATTGTGTGCCACACTTTCGGGTGATTTAATGGTTTCTGGGATTTCAACCATTCCTTCCAATCTCGTTTACTTCCTTCACCTTGCTTTTCTAGATTACTAACAAGTATTAATAGTTTGTTTACTAACCCTAACTAACATTGTTTATAGTATTAACTTACTAACGAGCACTGGGGATTGTATAGCTGCACTTTACTAATTGACTCATTAACACCATCTGTACAAATCTGTCGGTAATTTTTTTTGTAACGCTCGGTAGCTAGGATGAATAAAAATAATGTAAAATAATCATTCATATTTTTGTGAATAAGATGACACAATCTCAGTTATTTCTGCTTTATATTCATCGGGTTTTGTTGGTATTCATGAGCTAACTTCTTGATATACCAAATTAGTGCATTAAAAAGTGCATTAAAAAGCGACAAGCCGCGTATTGTGAGGCTACATTGATTGTAACAAGCTCATTTTACCGGTATCAAATATCATGAACAATTACATTTATAATTTATTTATCAAAATGGTGGGCTAGATAAATGAGTCAGCCAACAGTTACGCTGATGGTCAGGCAGGCTTTTACAATATAATAGCTGTATTCCGAGCATTGACTGTACAGTCGATGGTTGCGAGACCGTAGGCTACCATTGTCTCATGCCACTTTTTTTCGATGCATGAGTAAAGACAGCAAATATCCACTGTCTTGATACACAAGTTCAGTGGTCCGGGCCAGTCCCCTAGTGGAGCAGGGCAGTTACTGCACTCCTAGCTCAGTGGCCCGTGCCACAGGACAGTACAGAACACAAAACTTTACTGCCCCAACTGATTATTTGTCAGGTATGTCTACAGGATATACATCCCCAATTCTGAAATACTTCGGACAAAGTGTAAATCGTGAATAGAATCAAAATACAATGACTTTCAAATCACACTAGCCAGTATTTTATTCACAATAGAACAGAGATAACATAGCAAATGTTGAAACTGAGAAATTTTAATATTTTATCCACAAAATGAGCTCATTTTAAATTTGATGGCTGCTACAGGCTTCAAAAAAGTTGGGACAGGGGCCTGTGTACCATGGTGTAGCATCCCTTCTTTTTAACATTTTAACATTAACATTAACATTTTTAACATTTTAACATTTTTAACTCTAATTTTGTGGCGCAGCCAACGCAGTGGTAATTTTGTCTGGTGCAGCCAACGCAGTGGTAATTTTGTCCGGTGCAGCCAACGCAGTGGTAATTTTGTCCGGTGCAGCCAACGCAGTGGTAATTTTGTCCGGTGCAGCCAACGCAGTGGTAATTTTGTCCGGTGCAGCCAACGCAGTGGTAATTTTGTCCGGTGCAGCCAACGCAGTGGTAATTTTGTCCGGTGCAGCCAACGCAGTGGTAATTTTGTGGCGCAGCCAACGCAGTGGTAATTTTGTGGCGCAGCCAACGCAGTGGTAATTTTGTCCGGTGCAGCCAACGCAGTGGTAATTTCGTCTGGTGCAGCCCGCGCAGTGGTAATTTTGTGCGGTGCAACACCGTGCGCAGCCACTGTGGCAATTTGGTGGACGAACGTGCACCGAGATGGGTGTGGCAGCTTAGAAGGGGGAGGTGTCACATATTCATCAAGACGCAGTGACAATTTCGTAGCAAAAGTCTCCACTGAAATTGCGCAGAAAGCTCGCCAGCTCCAAACTGGTTTAATTTCTGTGCAGTGGTAGTTTGTCTGACCGGCGCACAGTGCGCACACGTCACTGAAACCTCACAGGCAGGTTTCCAGAATGTAAGGCACATTTCAATGCAATGCCCTCCATAATTATTGGCACCCCTTGTTAAGATGTGTTAAAAGCCTTAAAATAAATTCAATTTTTATTGTAGAAGCATACTCTAACACTAAAAATTGTAGAAAAATGTTACCTCCAAACTCAAGTGAATTTTAGGGGGAAAAAAAATCCCTGACTAAGAAATAATAATTTTTCATAAAATCACCAGTTCCACAATTTTTGGCACCCCTAACAATTTCTAGGAAATAAATGTAATTGAAGTATTACTGCCATTTCTACAGTAGTTTACAAAGTTGATCAGAGTATCTAGGAACATTTAATTAGTAAATAATCACTTCCTGTTTCCCTGGGGTATAAATATGATTGACACAGAAGCCATTTCTTTTATCCACTCTTCAACATGGGAAAGACAAAGGAACACGCCAAGTAAGGCAGATGTGTGTCGACCTTCACAAGTCAGGCACTGGCTACAAGAAAACAGCCACTCGCCTGCACCCGTCCATATCTACTGTCACAGGAATCATTAAGAAGTTTAAAACAACTGGAACAGTGGTAAACAAGCCTGGACGATGACACAAGGTTATTTTGCCACCACGCACAGTGAGGAGGATAGTAAAACAAACAAAAAGTTCTCCAAAGCTCACTGTTAAAGAATTGCAACAAATGGTAGCATCTTGGGGTCACAAAGTCTCTAAAACAACCATCAGGCGCTATCTACATGCCAACAAGCTGTTTGGGAGGCATGCACGGAAAAAACCTTTTCTCACTCACAATCATAAATGCAAACGTCAGGAGTTCGCTAAGCGGTACTGGGACTTCAACTGGGACAGTGTGCTTTGGTCAGATGAGACCAAGATAGAGCTTTTTGGTGACAAACACTCTAAGTGGGTCTGGCGGAACACAAAAGATGAGTATGCAGAAAAGCACCTCATGCGGTGATGCTGTGAGCCTGTTTCTCTTCCAGAGGCCCTGGGAACCTTGTTAGGGTGCATGGCATCATGAACGCTTTGAAATATCAGGATATTTTAAATCCAAATCTGGTGGCCTCTGCCCGAAAGCTGAAGATGGGTCATCACTAGGTCTTTCAGCGAGATAATGACCCTAAACATGTGGCCAAATCTACACAGAAATGGTTCACCAAACACAGAATCAGGCTCCTCCCATGGCCATCTCAGTTCCCAGACCTCTACCCCATTGAAAACCTGTGGAGTGAGCTGAAGAGGAGGGTACAGAGGAGAGGACCCGGGTCGCTGGATGATTTAGAGAGATTGTGCAAAGAGGAATGGTCAAAGATCCCTCTTTCAGTATTCTCCCATCTTGTGAAACATTATAGGAGAAGATTAGGTACTGTTTTGTTGGCAAAAGGGATTGTAAAAAGTATTAACATCAGGGGTGCTAATAGTTGTGGCACACATGATTTGATGTAAAATAATTATTTCTTAATGTGGGATTTTTTTTCCCACTGAATAAATGCACTTGAATTAAAGGTTGGATTTTCCTCTTTTTTCCTTGTGGTACTATATTATTTTGAAAAAAACTGAATTTATTAGAAGCTAAAGAACACATCTTAACCAGGGGTGCCAATAATAATGGAGGGCGCTGTAGATTATACTATCTATATCGACTGTCCTGATTTCAGATCAAAGGTGGTTGGCACCAGGTTGAAACTCAACCTGGCTTAACCATTGCAGGTGAATCTGTGATGCAAATTAACGACTTCACATCTTTCTCAGCCTCCACAAACTGCCTCAGGCAGTGTGTGTGTGTATATATATATATATATATATATATATATATATATATATATATATATATATATATATATATATAGGTTGCGTTCTATGCTCAGTAAAGCCGCTTGCACACTGGACGCGAAACAAATTTTTCGCACACCTGATTACAGACAAAGTCAATGCAAAGACGCGAACACACGCGCGTATTTGCGTCTTTGCATTGACTTACTGCAATGTACGCAGTGTCTACGTGTCCGAAAGTTGGACAGGGTTTTAATGTATCTCCGTATCTGAAAGTCATAAAAGTTCAAATTTTTTGAGTAGTCCAGGAATTAGACGTAAAAACTGGGCCTTGTTTGTGTTCAACCTTCACAAAATGCAAATTGATGGCTATCAACTTTTGTTGGTCTTTTTATTAGTCTGTTATCTTCTGTTGAAGATAGACAACAGTCTTTATTCGGTCTCTCTGTTGAAAATTAGACAGATGGATCGAAAAGATTCATGCTTTATTTCCACAGCTGAGATAAAATAGTGCTTGTAGTCAGAGACCAAATCAATTCCATCACCATTGACACTGTGAATTAAATATCGCACGCGCGAATAAGACGCAAAATGAAAAATACTTCATGTCCGGCAGCCAGCAAAAAGTGAAAGTATTGATATGAGAACAGCTTTATAACGAAATAAAGAATAATTATCACCAACTAACAGAACCTCCAAAAAATATGGCCCGCAAATAAATAAATCGCAGTGTTCATTGGATGTTCTGTTTGTGGTTAAAATGTTTCTTTTTATTCTTCATTCATTTATTATGCTCTTTTTTTTTTGGCTGTCAGACACTGAGTATTTTGCATTCAATGTCCAACAGGCCTTGTACATTGTCCCACGCCAATGTCGACTCAGTTTATTGAGCAGAGCTTAAACGAAAACATTGACTGAAATCCTCGGTACTCATCTTGAAGAACTGAGCCCTCTCATCAAAATATTCATGTTTACTTTCTAAAAAATTCAGTAGATTTGAAAAAATAAAAAACAATAATCGACTGTCGGACACGGAGTTATATTGAAACCCTTTCGGACTTTCTGACACGTAGACACTGCGTTCAATGCAATCTGTCGTGCGAAAAATTCATTTCGCGTCAAGTGTGCAAGCGGCTTAATACTACTATTATTGTGACTTAGGTTTTTTATTGTTTTTAGTGGGGGAAAGGAATACAGCCTGATTGCTATGATCTCATACTGAGTTAAGATCACGTAGTGAAAATAAATGTGTAACGTACCTTACATTGTGGTCCATGCATGTTCATCCCAAAATTACAAGCAGCAACAGGCTGTAATAATAGGAACACGCAATCCATTGTTACTCTTCCCAATGATGCAGGCAGAAGAAATAAATGAGCAACCGTCATATTTCATTCCAACTTCACACTCATGGTCACTGAAGGAGTAACAGCTCTGAACAGCGACTGCGCGAAATACTGGAATACAACAGCAGAGCCGGGAGAAAAGTTGAGTGATAAACTTTCTCACAATCTCTGTAATTGCTAAAATCCCTTTTCTCGAAACTAAGAAAATGGGTAAGCCTAGTGGAAGCAGGGAAACCGGGAAATCAGGCTCACTGGATCCCGCAGCAGTCATGGAGGCTCTCGCTGATTTGAGAAGGGAAGTGAGGGAGTTGAGGGACAGTATGAGGGAGCAAATGGAACTGCTGCTGGAGGAAAACCGTGATCTCAAAAAAGAGATTGCTAAGAAAGACATGGAGATTAAGTCTTTAGGAAGCAATCTGGAGGAGCGGGAACAACAAGAGAAACGGAATGATGTAATCCTGACCGGGCTCAAAAACAAACCCAGGAGCTATGCCAGGGCAACAGCAAGTGTTGTTGAGTCAGACGAGAAGGATAACAAATCCGTGGAACTGCAGGTGATGGAGTTCCTTCAGTCCAGAAATATTTCTTTGGACCAAAACAATGTGGATTCATGTTATCTGCTACCGAAAAGGAATGCAAGCCGAGACCAAAATGCAACAACACGGGCCGTGCTGCTACGACTTACAAGTAACAAGCAGAAGATCTCTCTGTTGAAGCAAGGGAAAAATCTCAAAGGATCCAATGTATTCATGAATGAAAACCTCACCAAGCATAATGCAACACTCGCATGGAAAGCTTGTCAACTAAGGAAAGAGGGTAAGATACACAGCACCTGGTCAACAAACTGTAGAATTTTTATCAAACCAAATGGATCTTCACCGGAAACCACCAGACCGGTGCTGATCAAGATGATGCGGGATTTGGAGAAGTACGACCACTGACGTCCTTGACAGACATTCATGAGTAGTCATCAACCTACAGAAATAAATTTTTCGGGAAATGGATTTTTGACAGGAAGTCACCATTCTTCCGAAATAGACCCAAATGAAGAAATTGATCCGGATAACCATTTTTTCTACAAAGAGTCTAACATATGCGAATACTTTTCTGTGGACAAATTCAACAAAAGCATTAAATGGATGGGAGTTTGTCCATTATCCACTTTAATGGTAGGAGTCTATATTCCAACTTCAAACAAATAAAGGAATACCTTCAGTCATTTGCTAACCCGTTTAACATCATCACCTTATCAGAAACTTGGATTAAAGAGGAAAAGGGCAAGGACTTCTACATGGTGGGTTACAACTTTGTGTGTAAGACTAGACTGAATAAAGCAGGTGGGGGAGTTGGCGTATTTATTGATGAGGCCATAAACTTCCAGGTAATAGAATGTAAATCATATGTTGTGGAAAATGTTATGGAATGCCTTACAATTGAGATTCCCAGATTGAAAGGTAAAAATGCTGTTATTTGTTGTGTGTTCAGGGCACCGGATTCGCAAATTGATGTTTTCAGCAAATGTATGGGTGAACTACTCACTAATATAAGCCATAAAAATGTTTTCATGTGTGGGGACTTTAACGTTGACTTGATAAATCCAAATAACAGCTCTATAATAGAGGATTATATTAACGCCACGTATGCCATGGGTATGCAACCATTAATTACAAAACCAAGCAGGATTACTAGGCATAGTGCCACTTTGATAGATAATATCTATACTAATGTACTGGATTCTGAAATATTATGCGGCATCATGATAAATGACATTACTGATCATCTGCCAGTCTTTGCTATTTGGGATTACAAGGTAGATATAAAAGATCAGGCTAGATCGAAAATCCTGGAATACACAGAAATCAGAATTAAAAGTGAAAAAAGGTTAAAGGATCTGGAAATAGATCTGTTAAATCAAAAATGGGATAATGTATTAGCAGAAAATGACTCGAATAGAGCGTATGAGGCGTTCCTGTTGACTGTAAATTCTCTGTATGATACCCGCTGCTTAGTCAAAACAACCAATAATCAGAAGAAAAACAAAGAGAGAAGACCTTGGGTTTCAAAAGCACTGGCCAATGCCTGTAAGAAAAAAAATACTTTGTACAAGCAGTTTCTGAGAGAAAGGACTGAGAAAGCGGAAGTAAGGTATAAAAGTTACAGAAACAAAATTACAGGCTTGTTGAGGAAGCATAAAAAGGAGTATTACGAAAAGCTTTTAACAGGAAATAAACATTACACCAAAAATCTTTGGAATATAGTAAAGACTGTTTCTGGGAGGTCTCCGAAGAGGGAGTACCCTGCCTTCTTTAATATTCATGGTAAACAGGTAGAGAGCATGGATCTAGTCGTGGAACATTTTAATAATTACTTTGTGAATGTTGGGCCAGAACTAGCAAAGGGTATTGAATCCTCACACCTAAGATGGGACTACCTTGATAAGGATGAGGAAGTACAAGACACATTGACATTAACTCCTGTTACTGAATCCGAAATTAGATCAATTCTGAATAACTGTACAGCTAAGACATCTGTTGACGTAAACCAATTAGATATGAAATTACTGAAAACACTAACCAACGCAATTGTAACTCCACTTACGCATATATGTAATCTATCCTTCACTTGCGGAGTGTTTCCAGATAAAATGAAGATAGCAAAGGTTATCCCTCTCTACAAAAGCGGGGATAAATATGATTTCTCAAACTATCGACCTGTCTCGATAGAGCTGGCCACTGAAGCACGGGGATGTTCTGCTGTGCAAGGTACTGCATGGACACCCTTGCAGTGTGTGCCCTAGCGTTGTCCTGTTGGAACGTGTGGACATCGTGGTGTTGGTTGAAGAACGGCACAACATGGTTCTGCAGCACCTGGTCCCGGAAGTAGACGCCGTTCACCCTTCCTCTGCAGATATGAAGAGGGGTTCTGTGACGGTAGCTTATTCCACCCCACATCATAACGCTGCCACCACTCCAACGGTCCGTTTGAACGACACAATCGGCGTTATAACGTTCACCACGTTTCCGCCAAACACGTATACGGCCATCTGCGTTCCTTAAGTGAAATCGTGACTCGTCAGAAAAGATGACACCGTGCCATTGTCGTAATCGCCGATTCTGGTGCCTGTTTGCCCACTGTAGACGCTGGTTTCGGTGACGATCCGTCAATATGGGGCCCAAATAAGGACGTTGTGCACGCAGGCCTGCAGCTCGCAGACGGTTCTGTGCGGTGTTGGGGTGAATGAATCCACGTCGTCCTTGGACTTGAGCAGCCGTTCTTGTCGCTGGTAGTGTTCGGTCTCGGACATGATCCCGTACGATCTGACGGTCCTGACGTGTCGTTGTCACACGTTGTTGACCCGGTCGAGGACGGTCCCGAGTGCTCCCCGTTTGCAGAAAGCTTTGATGGAGTCTTGCGATCGTTGTGTGTGTGCGCTGTGTAGTCGTCTGGCAATTTCCCTGGTGCTGGCGCCAATTTGAAGCATGCCTATGGCACGTTCCCATTCAGGGGCTGTAAGTCGCGGCATAGTGTCGACGTTTCACAAGTGTCAGTGAAGAAGTGAAATGTTATTCGGATTCACATGCTTTTAAAGGCAATGTGTGCCCAAATTCAGAGTGAAATTCATTTTTCCCGTGGTGTGCGTGCAAGATGTTGCGTTTTTACAAAAAATTTCCTTGCGTTACAGTTAACTTGAAATTTTAAAAAAAAATTAAATATTGACTTTTTTCAAGTGGTGCGTTTTCATTTGTACTCAGTATATTACTGTGAAATAACTTATGTGCTTAGAATCAAAATTCTCCATACAATAATCCAGTTTAACCAACTGCATCATATTGATACATATTCATATCATGTTTGGTATCGTTTTTCAAAGGAAAATTCCAAGAGTTGAATGGAATACATCTCATTCTTACTGAAATTATATTTCATTCCCTTTTAGAAACTCCTTAAATTTTGGTCAAAGCAGGATACCCTCTTGGATAACCATTTGGGTTTTCCTCACTTTGCAAAATTGTTTCATCACCTCCTGCTAATGGTGGAAACCCAAAACGTAGATTCGACCCCCCTTTCAGGTAATTTACGGCCATGCAACCTGGATCAAAGACGTGATTTGGTTTAAAGCAAAGGGAGACAATTCATTCGGGGAAGATCGTATCTGATCTCTCCCCACGTACGTTAGTGCGTGGTAGCCAAAACAAGTTTGGGAAGAGACTCTCGCATTCAATAACTATTTTCAAAATTTAGTCACGGACTGATTAAAATTACTGTGTGGACCTACCTACCTGTTTAATAAAAATTTATGTTACTATAATAAATTGTCTTCTTGTAATTTGTGTGGTTTTTATGATTTTAAATCCATCTTGCTTCCTGTAGCCAAAATTACGGTTAAATACTTAGGGGAAATGGGCGCTGACTGAGACAGACATTCAGAGGCCAGTTGCAGAGGAAGTTTTTAGGGGGCTCTGGTAAGTTAGAACGGGGGCCACGTTCGACTGCTAACGGGATTGGCGGGGTATTGGCTCTGGAGGTTTGGCTTAAGAGAACTCATGGGCGTATTACGGCGGTTCTTGTCAAACTGTCCTGAAGGAGCCCGATAGGTACTATTAATATCATACAAGTTGACCCGGGTCTGTAACTGTCGCGAGGGAAACGTACTCGCGTATTACGGTGGTTGCTGGCTAATCAATGCAGAGCTCCCCGAACTAAGGTTTTGTGATTGAGTGGGTCCGGAAGCGCAATCGTGTAAAATTTGCAAAAGACTCAGTATTGTATTATTATTTTAAACTCACCCCATTTTAACTAAATTTTGTATTTCTAATTGATTATATGGAGTCAGATCAGTCGTAACTGCTGTGCATTAGTGCCCTGTTCTGACGAACACAGATGTTGATGAATGCTTTTTTTTGGGTCACACAAGCAAAAAAGAACTCGCCGAGCCACTTCCTGCTGAGTCCGTCAGTGGTATCGTTGTGAGGTTTTACACATCTGTCTACCTCCAACGGTTTTTGAGTTTTAATGGAAAAATAATTTTTTAAATCTTTTAACTGATGACCTTCGCCCCCCTGACATTTAACCCTCAACCGAGACAGAGACTATCTGAGCTACCCCATCATGCAGCATATTCAGAATAAGCAGAAATGAAAGATGCATATTTTGGTTTTGGTTTGAAGTCAACAAGATGAATTAGACGTAAGTTCTAGAAAAAAAACAATTCCACATTTCTGATGACCTTGACCTTGACCTTAACCCGATCACCCCCAAAATTAAATCAGGTGATCTATGCACCATTGCCCACCTACAACTGTATAGTTGCTAGATTGTTCATGAACAGACAAACAAACAAACAGACAAACAAACTGTACTGATTATAGTACCTCGCCCTGCTGACTCTGTTGCGGGCGAGTTAATGAAGTGCATTTCTGATGCAAAACTACATACGTTTCGAGTTGATAAAAATGAGTTTCTGGTTAATTCTGGTTACTGGGCTGAAAGCGCTTAACACAGAGAAGGTGCCCGTGAGAAAGAGGATACTGTGAATTAAATTGGTAATGTTTAAAAGAAAAGCAAGAGGCTCCTCAGAGCCTGTACCTGAGCCGGGTCTAGGCTGGGCCAATCACCAAACTGCGCTCGCACATGAACAGGACAATCGTGATCCCGGAAGAAAAAAAAAAATAACGGAGCCAACTCTTCGTCTACCGACTTGAGTAACAAGATTAATTATCAGAACGGAAAGTTGAAATCGGCAAAAACCAAATAATTAAGAGTCTTTATACAGTCTAATATGGGACTATTGGCTTTATTACGGAACACATTTCCAGAAATTTACTCATAATGGTCAAAATTTGGAAAGGAATGAGCAGTACAGGTCAATAATATATTGGATATACAGGTATTTCATAATATATTGGCTTGCAATCCATAGCATGAAAAACAATACAGGCAGAACATCATAAATGCAAGTTAAGCTAGAAATTAACTGAAATAAATTCCTGGTCTTCCTGGATGTACATACTCAATTTTCATTGATCCCAACATGTGTTTGGTTTAGTCAATATTGCAAGTGCAATTTATCAATATAAGACACAGAGGCAGAGTAAATGCTTAAATGAAAAAGGTGACATCATTAATGACAACACGAGAAAAAGTGATTTGGTTTCAACAAGGCATGAGAGTCAAATCTGACGATGGAAACAAATACAAAAAAGTCATTGGTTTTTTGAAAACAATTCGGAATAACCAAGAGTTAAGCCTGGGTACAAAGGGAAATGAGGCGGTCCTGGTGGGTGTAATAACACAATTGATGAAATGTAGTGCTGATGGAGTCCTGACAAAATTTCATCAGGCAAGCCTCCAAGATATTTCCAGCTCAATGCCTCTGGATATAATTACGGTTTGAGGAAGGATACATTATATGACTCGTTTTTTCACGGTGTAATGTCATTACTGTAAAAAAAGGGTGATGAAACTGTATTGGAAAAACGGTGACATTTGTCCAGAATGAATATATGCAACAAGATAATTGCCAGAATAATTATGAATAGAATTCATAAATTTCTAGAATTTTTTTATTAATGAAAAGCTAAATGTCCTATCAAAGGTAGATGTATTACAATTGATTTGGAGACATTATTGTTCACAGGACAGCAAGGTGTTTATTTTGAGTTAAACATCATTTCATTTATTTCTCCTCTGTATCTCACTGTATTTTTCTCTCACAGCTGATTTTTCCCCTCTCTTGTCCCAGATCAGAGAGTTTAACAGAAGCCCGAGCACCAACCCCAAACCCAGGATAGAGGGGCTGAGTGAATGTGGTCTGGACTCTGTGCAGGAGGGTCATTGTGTCAGAGACGCTGTAGAAGGACAGAGTTCCTGCCCTGTGATCCAGGTACACTCCTATTCTGGAGGAGGAGGGAACTGGGATTTTAGTGCCCTTATTATTGTGCCAAAAACAGTAACTGGACGGAGAGCAGCACAAAGCCCAGGATTTTTTATTGTTTCCTTGACCGCAGTCATTACTCCTCCCTTTCCTGCTGATCTCTTTATATGACACTGCTATATTAACCCCACCCCCCCTCCACTCAGCCTCCCAGTAACAGCGTCCAGACAGACCCTCTCTGCACAGCACTTGGGGCCAGTAGTCAAATCTCTCTGGATGATCAAGATATGACTGGATTTGTCTTACACGGGTCACTGCTCTGTTCCCCTCAGACAGGCAGAGTTCTCTGTGGGCTGTTTTGGGGTCCAGTGTAAGCTGACAAGAATCTGATGGAGGAGACGGTTAACATTTACTTTGAGGACTTTAAGCTCTTCCAAAACTTCATAATTTATTCCAAAAATACTTAGTTTACAGTATATTTAGAAACTCTTCACTGAAGATGTGTGCGCTGGTGTTTTTGACTGAGATGTGTGTGTGTGTGTGTGTGTGCGCGCGCGTGTGTGTGTGTGTGTGTGCGTGGGAGTGTCTATGTGTGTGTGTGTGTGTGTGTGTGTGTGTGTGTGTGTGTGCGTGTGCGTGCGTGTGTGTGTGTGTGTGTGTGTGTGTGTTTGTGTGTGCGTGTGCGTGCGTGTGCGTGTGTGTGTGTGTGTTTGTGTGTGCGTGTGCGTGCGTGTGTGTGTGTGTGTGTGTGTGTTTGTGTGTGCGTGTCCGTGCGCGTGTGTGTGTGTGTGTGTGAGAGAGAGTTTCAGAGTGTCTCACTCACACTGTAAGAAATCCTCTCTGGTCCTGAGCTCTACTGTCTGAGCTTCTTTCACTGCAGGGACAGAGTGAGAGGGAAAGAGGTTTGAAAAGGTGTTTACAGAGGATGAGCAGAGGAACAGTGTGTGTGTGTGTGTGTGTGTGTGTGTGTGTGTGTGTGAGTGAGTTTCAGAGTGTCTCACTCACACTGTAAGTAATCCTCTCTGGTCCTGGGCTGTGCTGTATGAGATTCTTTCACTGCAGGGACAGAGTGAGAGAAAAAACAGCATGAAAAATACACATAAATTCAGTGAAGAGTGTTTTAGCTAATGTCAACACTGAGATGGATTTCAAATATTCTGAGCTGGTGCAGTGTGAAACAGGATCACTGTGTGGACACTGAAAAAAAGTCATCTCAATGAGTATTTGTTTGATATTTATACTTATTATATACTTCCTTATAAATACAGGGAACCTACACCTGTGATAAAAGCGCGAGGCAGGAGGCTGTATCAGCCACGTATCACATGTATCTGCCCGCTGGGCTAAATCCCGTATCAGAGGCAGCAAACATTGCAATAGCAACAGTCACAAGCGTCCTTGGCAACGCATCGCTGCAGATGCTGATTAGACGCTGTCATGGCGGAGAGACTCATGAACTCCTCAGCGGCTGAAATTTTTGAACTGGACTATGTCATAGAGAAGAAACTTGATACAGAATTATTTGTAAACAGTATGCCTAATGCCGCATTTTGTAGCAATATTCACGCAAAGGGCTGTAGTAAGAAACGCAAATTTATTACTTTAATGGAGAAAATTGCATTTGCATGCCAGCTAGCTAATTAGCCATTCCATTGACTTGAATACACCGCTGACTAAAAGCAAATGTTAGCGACTATGAACGGTCACCAGCTAACTACTTACCTTTGTGACCTTACTGTTGCGGAAGACACTTGAAGCAGAAATAAATCTGGACTCAGTGTTGATAAATTATAACTTTCAGTTGTGTTTTTTTTTTTTTATTGTTATTGAAATGGTACTGGCCAGTAATGAGGACAATAATAACCTGAAATAAATGCTTTGGATAAAATGCGTTGTTAATTATGGTCAAAATGAGTATATAATAGAAGGACATAAGGTCATTTTTCGACCACTCTCGATACTGATACTGGGGTCTCGGGTTCATACGAGGTGTGATATGAAAATATCCATAAGATTTTCCCTGTTTAACATTTCCTCTGTATCATTTCATTGCTCATTATGTCAATATGGTGACATAATTTGACCCTTCAAAACTGACCAGTGGGGTAAGAAAATTTCACTTGTAGAACACATGGTCACTTCAAAGAAATTTAATAATCAGAAATTACAACCTGATCCAAAAATTTTGACCAGTTCTCCCCTGCAGACATCATCCACTCGCTCTTTTAGTTCAGCAACAAATTTCCTCACAGACTGAAAAAAGATGTGTGGACTGACTGTGATGCTGGATAAGTCTCCAGATCCAGGAAGGGCACAGAGAGACTGACAGCTCTGCAGACAGACAGAGAGACAGACAGACAGTAAGACATACAAAAGATACTCACTAATACGATTCCAATGCAGATAATAACCTTGTAAATGAGGAACACACCTCATTAACTCTATACAGTGTACAACACAGTGCAGAGTCAGAGAGCCAGTGATGTTACCTGGAGGAAATGGATGTGATCCTCTGTGTGTGAAAGCTGCTCCAGCTCAGCGTCTCTCCTCCTCAGCTCAACAATCTCCTGCTCCAGTCGCTCCAGGAGTCCTTCAGCCCGACTCACTTCAGCCTTCTCCTGATCTCTGATCAGCTCTTTCACCTCAGAGCACCTTCTCTGAATGGAGCGGATCAGCTCAGTAAAGATCCTCTCACTGTCCTCCACTGCTGCCTGTGCAGAGAGCTGTTAGGAGACACAGAGAGAGGAGGCTGTACATTTTAACTAGGCCTTTCACTCAGCTCTTACTGGGACCCCACACAGCCTGTTCCCCACAGTGTGTCTCAGTGGGATTGAGCCCCACAGGGCTGGAAAGTGGCCCAACACTGGGCTCCTCACTGGCTGACTGGAGGAGAGCCCTGACTGAGCCCTGAAATGGCTCTTCCAGCAGCAGCTGTTGTCTTCTCCTCTGGTCAGTACCCACCTTGAGTGACTGCACAGCCTGTCTCAGATCCTGCAGCTCCTTCTCTCTCTCCTGGATTCTCTGCTGGAATTTACTCTGTGTCGCCCCCAGCTGCTTCTGTGGATAAAATAGTTTTATGTGTCACATTTCAGTGTAGATCTTTTCAGCAACTCATTCATATTACTCAATAATCTAAGACTCTGGCATGTTCAGACAACGCTGTTATGCAGTGACTTGCATTATTGCCTCCCAACAAGCAGGTTCAAATCATGGCTGTTGTTTTTTCAGTGTGGAGTTCTCTCTGTCCATATCGGTTTTGTATGGATGAGCCTGTTTCCTCAAACAGGCTACAGATTTGCATGTTCGAAGAACCTGAGAGTTTATGGTGAAGAAACTTCTCATGGACATTTAGAAGCCTGAAGACTCACCACAAGAGGGCGCTATTAACACTACATCAGCTAAACTGGGACGGTAACCATATTTGTGTGCATCCAATCTTTTATTTTACTTAGTCAGGTTTTATGCTACCCCTTTCGGCCCCTCTAAACACAGATCTGTTCAGTACAATGGAGCAACCTGCTCTTCCCAAATTGTGAAAACCGACCCTCACTTCTGTCTGCACTACAGGCACTCTGGTGATCACACACTGCCTGTGTCATTACAGCACAAGACTGTCCTTACAGAGTAATTCAGGCGAGGTTGACACTTGACTCATGACAAAATGAAGTACAGTGAAGTGTTATGATAATGTGGCTTTTTAAGTTCTGTGTTCTTATGTGGGAGGATGGACAGCCGCAAAGCAGCCCTTTTTCAATAATGAAAATATTTTCAGCAAGCAAATATGAGGTGAGCTGTAGTAGTTTTGTGCAGGTGCTGCATATCTTTGAATTGCAAATCTCTTATCATAAAAACATTCTCCTTTTGTGCTGCCCCACTGTTTTCGAAAAACTAATCCAATATCCAAAATACAGTAACCCCTCCAGGTACAGCTGAGTTAATCTGAACCACCGATCTCCCCACAAGTGGCCTTTTTATCTTATTAAGGGGCTTTGATGTTGGAAAAACATGGTAATCAGGCTGAATTCCCTCAGAGCCACACCCACCCTACATGTACCGCCATGACCCTGAGCAAATGGCATCTCTTTGGATGAACCAGTTCTCTGATCACTCACTCCTGCTTTCTATTCTCTAATTAAGCACAATGCTGATATGTTGCAAAGACCTTTATCCCTTCTGCAATGTTCATTGGGTTAGTGACCTAAACTCTCCGGCTGGCATGCATAGTTATCTCAGTGTATCAGACCTCCAGTCTTCCAATCATGCCATAGTGTGCTCACAATAAGATCATTGTGGCCTTTAGACCCTTGATTGAGGCCCTTATGCCTTCATCGCTCCAGTAGAATTGGCCCCTGTTTTGTCCAAACAGCTGTAAAGTACTTTGCACAAATGTCACCTAAATTACTGATGCATTATTTTGTCATTATTTTAGTAATAATATATAAAATACACTTAGGGCCTTTAAAAATGCAACATGCTTTGCTCACGAAGATGCCGTCAAATCGTAGTTGAGCTCACCTTCAATAGTCTCGGACCCCTCGTCTCATGATCAGTTTGGGTTGTTGTCTGGAATTTGTCACATGCAGGCAGTAACCAGATGTGGCGCTCTTGAGCTACCATGGTCACTCGTGGCTGCCCTAAGCAGGTCGGTCAGTGACAGTGCCTGTGTTCCACTCTTGGATAGACAGCTGACTGATTGTTGAACAGTGACAGTGCAAATGAGGCACCACCTCTCAGCGGCTGAGACCTGCCCGTAACATGCCAAAGGCTCTTTTTCTCTCTCCTGTGTCACAAGCCATCGCATTTTCTTGATGCAGTAGCATTTTTCTCTTTTTTTGTTGGCTTTATGTAGGCTATTGACCACACCCAAAAGAACAAGTCAAGTGTCACTGTACACATCACAAATAGCTCAATGTTTGTCATTACTGAAGTGCTTGGCATGTTCACATGGCGCGCATCAGGATTACAATACCCCGCGCTTTTTCTAACTTCTCATGCCTCACTGGAAATACAATAAAAATCAATCGATTCTTCAATTTGCCGCAAATACAGTACATACCTCACCGTTGCGTTCTTAATGGCGCTAAGTATATTTAAAAATAGACTTCAGACAGACATTAAACACATTTGATAGGGCACAGGGCATAAGTCAATAGCTAGAGGTCAAATTTATATCTGCAATCACGACAAAAAAAAATTTTGTGTTTTGTGAAAGATTTTCTGTCCTTACCTGTTTATCAGTCCTTTCTGCTGCAGCTGAGACTGTATCATGGCCTTTGTGTACATCCATCGCACACAGATAACAGATACACTGCTGATCTGTGCGACAGTAAACCTCCAGAAGTTTTTTGTGATGAGAGCAAACATTGTCCTGTAGGTGTCCAGTAGCATTGATGATATTGTGTGAGTTTCCTGGGTGGAGTTCATGATGAAGTTTGAGGTGAGTTTCACAGTAAGAGGCCAGACACACCAGACAGGACTTGACAGCTTTGCATTCTCTCCCAGTACAGGAATCACACACCACATCTCCAGGTCCAGCATAACAGTGAGCAGGAGGAGCAGGTTGGAGTCCTGTCTTCTTCAGTTTCTCCACCACTTCAGCCAGGATGGTGTTTTTTCCCAGAACAGGTCTTGGGGTGAAGGTCTGTCTGCACTGGGGACAGCTGTAAACACCAGTATGATCATCCTGATTCCAGCAGCCCTGAATACAGCCCATACAGTAACTGTGTCCACAGGGAATTGTCACGGGGTCCTTCAGTAGATCCAGACAGATTGCACAGCTGAACTGATCCTGATCCAGTAAACTTCCACCTTCAGCCATTTTACAGCTTTTACTGAAAGAGATAATTGTTGTATTTGATTCAATGAGACACGGAGTTAAGTTTTGTTTCCCTGAAACTGCGTAACGGAGAAAGGGAGTGACTCTCTCTTTCTGCCCACGGCTGCAGGAGGTGTGGTGTTGGACTGAAGCAGAGCAGGGAGTGCTGGGAGATTGAGTTCTCAAGAGCGTAGAGAGTGGGGAGCAAGTGATTTTATCAACCCAAAATTTTGAGCATTATATTTCAAAGGAAACCATTTACACATTACCTTATGCCATTTGAGGTTACTACTAAGGTATACCAACAAAATGAGTTGCGTAAACTGAAATAAAGTGAGTCCAAATCAGCCGGTAGATTAAAACAATCTGCCTCATACTGCCTCATCCTGTTTGTGCTGTAAAAAAAGGCTCCATCAAACTGATGTCACTTAAATTCCCAAACTCAGGGTTTCCCACTAGGACATTTCCCAGAGTATCACAGTCCCTCCAGGAGCTTGTCCTCTTCCCACAGTGCACCCTGATGCCATCTCTTCCCAGGTAAACTGTGCATATATACACAGCCGGATCACATGATGTAAATGGGACTCACTGGACCAGGTGACCTTCTTTAACTGCTCCAAGGTCCAGTTCTTTAGCTCAGGTGCCCATTGGGGGGCAGTTTTTAGAGGTGGACTGGGGTTAGAGTGGGCACTTAGAAATGTAATAGACAGCTTGGTATGATCCACTGAGACACATGTCTTAATGAAACATTATTGACGTTCGCAGCGACTTGTGCCACAGTCACCCTTCTGTCAGTTTGGACCAGACAGATTCACTCTCACTAGCCCTCGTGCACCAATGGGCCTTAGGCACTCAATACCCTGTTGCTGTTTTAATGGTTGGTCGCTCTTCAGATCACTGTCAGTAGGTCCTCACATCTGCTTACAGGGAGCACACCAGAAATCTCCACACTTCAGAGAT
Organism: Gymnothorax reevesii; assembly: GCA_029721435.1. Taxonomy (NCBI): domain Eukaryota; kingdom Metazoa; phylum Chordata; class Actinopteri; order Anguilliformes; family Muraenidae; genus Gymnothorax; species Gymnothorax reevesii. The sequence continues at coordinate 144,366,924 of CM056575.1, forward strand.
GCTCTAACTCTACCGCCTGGCCATAACAATTTTGCCCATGTCAAAGTCATTAAAGTGACTATTTCACCCACATTCAACATGTTGAATATGAGAACCGACTGTTCGCTTACTGCAGACCTTGACACACGCTGTTATTATGAGATAAGTGACATTATTCGTTGCATCAGTCAGTGGTTTTAATGTTTGGCTCATCGGTATATATCTGAGGTGAATCTCAAGCTGCTCGCCCTTGCTGCCCCAGACAGAGCTCAAGTATGCGGGTGGTTTTGGTGAGGTTCAGGTCATTATCTGGTGTCCTTGACTGTTTCTTTGTCAAACAGGCACGGAAAACAGCACAATTCTTTCAAAAATGTGCTTCCAAATTGTATTGAGTCCAAAAAATCTTCAGTCATAATGACTTCTTCTCAATGAATTGCTGTGTTGTATTTTTCCGATAGAAATCATGTTTCGCAAGCATATGAGCTGTTTCCCAACTTATACAAACCCAAAACCAGTGAAGTTGGCACCTTATGTAAATCGTAGATAAAAACAGAATACAATGATTTGCAAATCCTTTTCAACTTATATTCAATTGACTACACTGCAAAGACAAGATGTTTAATGTTCAAACTGAGAAACTTTTTTTTTTTTGTACATAATCATTAACTTAGAATTTAAAGGCAGCAACACATTGCAAAAAAGTTGGCACAGGGGCCTTTTTACCACTGTATTACATCGCCTTTCCTTTTAACAACACTCAGTAAACGTTTGGGAACTGAGGAGACCAATTTTTGAAGCTTTTCAGGTGGAAGTCTTTCCCATTCTTGCTTGATGTACAGCTTAAGTTGTTCAACAGTCCGGGGTCTCCGTTGTGGTATTTTACGCTTCATAATGCGCCACACATTTTCAATGGGAGACAGGTCTGGACTACAGGCCGGCCAGTCTAGTACCCGCACTCTTTTACTACGGAGCCATGCTGTTGTAACACGTGCAGAATGTGGCTTGGCATTGTCTTGCTGAAATAAGCAGGGGCGTCCGTGAAAAAGATATTGCTTGGATGGCAACATATGTTGCTCCAAAACCTGTATGTACCTTTCAGCATTAATGGTGCCTTCACATATGTGAAAGTTTCCCATGCCTTGGGCACTAATACGCCCCCATACCATCACAGATGCTGGCTTTTGAACTTTGCGCCTATAACAGTCCGGATGGTTCTTTTCCTCTTTGTTCCGGAGGACACGACGTCCACAGTTTCCAAAAACAATTTGAAATGTGGACTCGTCAGACCACAGAACACTTTTCCACTTTGCATCAGTCCATCTTAGATGAGCTTGGGCCCAGCGAAGCCGGCGGTGTTTCTGGGTGCTGTTGATAAATGGCTTTCGCTTTGCATTGTAGAGTTTTAACTTGCACTTGCAGATGTAGCGACGAACTGTGGTTACTGACAGTGGTTTTCTGAAGTCTTCCTGAGCCCATGTGGTGATGTTCTTTACACACTGATGTCGGTTTTTGATGCAGTACCGCCTGAGGGATTGAAGGTCACGTGCATTCAATGTTGGTTTTCGGCCTTGTCGCTTACGTGCAGTGATTTCTCCAGATTCTCTGAACCTTTTGACGATATTACGGACCGTAGATGATGAAATCCCTAAATTTCTTGTGTAATGTGAATATAGGCCACTAGATGGCAGTATTTACCTTTTTTTTGTTAAGCTCAGACTGGAGTCATGTTTAGACATGTCCTGGACATGTCTGGGGCAAGTCTCAGAAAATTTAAAAAAAGAGGTCTAAATGTGGGTGGGGTCTGCAAAAGAGTATATAAGGAAAAGAATTGAGACAGTAAAGTAGTAGGAGAAATTGCAAGAAGATGACCAGACCTGCCATTCTGTTCAAGACCTGTGACATTTCTTTTGTGGATTTCTTTGCCTGTGTTTGAGCATTTTCATTATCCAGGACATCACCAAGCCACCCCACAAAAAGGGACTGTAAATATTTTTTTTTTTTTCCTAATCAATCTTGGTCTTTAGGTTCATTAGTTGTTAGTTAGTTGTTATTGTCTTTGTCTGTTAAATTAAATGTGTTTAAGTTTTAAAAACTGTGTGTCATCCCTTGCTGTTGCTGTTGTGTTGTTTTAAATGTAATAACAAATAGGGGCCATCACAAATTGGGGGCTCAAGGTCCGGGATAGACCATTTTGTGAGTCATTTATTAAAAATCTAACATTTCAAATTGTAAAAAAAATTTTTTTTTAATTGAATACATATATATTGACAACAGCAATGGATGATTTCTTGGCATCACCAACCGTAGGGGTTTTGAAGTCTTTTAAAAAGACAGAACTGCTAGAAATTTGCAGACATTTAGAGCTGACAGAGGTGAAACCAGCCATGCGAAAAGCAAGACTGGCTAGAGAGATAGTTGAATATTACATTGATGAAAATGTGTTTGCACCAGGAGATCTGGAACAGTTTCCAGTGGAAAATCCAAATATAGAAATGGAACTTAAATTAAAAATGCTAGAGATTGAAAGGGAGGAAAAAGAAAAACAAAGGCAGTTTGAGTTGGAAAAATTAGCAAGAGAAGAGAAAAAAGAAAGGGAGGAAAAAGAGAAACAAAGAGAATTTGAGAGGGAAGAAAAAGAAAAACAAAGGCAGTTTGAGTTAGAAAAATTAGCAAGAGAAGAAAAACAAAGAGAATTTGAGAGAGAGAAAGAGGAAAGAGCAGAAAGAGAGAGACAGAGACAGAGAGATTTTGAATTAGAGAAATTCGATAGAGAAGAAAGACTCCAAATGGAGCAACTAAAAATTAAAATTGAAACTAAAAATAAATTTCGGGCTAGCCAGGAGGTAAAACTGGTGCCTCCATTTTCAGAAAAGGATGTTGACAACTATTTCCAGTGTTTTGAAAAGGTAGCAAAGAGTTGCCAGTGGCCAAAGGAACACTGGCCTCTGATGTTGCAAACTGTCCTCAAGGGTAAAGCTCAACAAGCCTATTCGGCTTTGTCTGCAGATGATTCCTCTGATTATGAGGTTGTCAAAAAGGTTATTTTGAGAGCTTATGAGTTGGTTCCAGAGGCTTACCGACAGAAATTCAGAGGTCTGAAGAAATCTGAAAATCAGACTTATGTTGAATTTGCTAATGAGAAGCAGGTTTGCTTTGAGCGCTGGTGTACTTCTATGGAGGTCAAGGATGATTTCAACTCACTAAAAGAGATGGTGTTAGTTGAAGAATTCTAGAACTGTGTTAAGGATGATGTTAAGACCTACCTTAATGAGAAGCAAGCACTGAACTTGCAATCAGCTGCCAAATTTGCAGATGAATATGTTCTCACTCATAAGTCCAAATTTCAGTCTAGCAGTAACAATAAATGGTCCCAATTTCAGAAAAAGGGTTACGGTGATACCCAAGATTCCTCACCCAAAGACAAAGACAAATCTGGTGATGGTGCTCAGAAATCCAGTAACAGGTCTGATCAAAGTGTGAAAGCTGACAGTGACAAAAGTGGTCTAGTTTGCAGTTATTGCAAGAAATCTGGTCATGTTACAACTAACTGTTGGTTCCTTAAAGCTAAGAAAGAAAAAGAAAAGGATACCAAACCAAATGCCTTTGTGAAAACAAGGTTAGAAACCCCTGTAGTAGATAACCAATCTGCTAAATTGCCTGCTTCTTGTGGGGCTAAAAAGCCTAATACAGCTGACTTTGTGAGGGAGGAATTTCTTCCATTTGTGTCAGAGGGATTTGTGGCTCTGAATGAGCATACTACTCCTGTCCCCATATATATCCTAAGGGATACCGGAGCTTCTCAGTCACTTTTGTTGATGGACTCCTTGGAGTTACGTGATGAGACCGCTTCAGGGGATTTCATACTTGTACAAGGTATTGAAGGGAGGACTGTATCTGTACCCCTGCGCTCTATATTCTTGAAGTCAGATTTAGTTACAGGACAGGTAAAGGTGGGACTCATGTCAAGTCTACCTATAAAGGGTGTTTCTCTGTTGCTAGGCAATGACCTGGCTGGGGGCAAAGTAGTTCCCCCTGTACATCTTACTTCACAGCCGAGCACTGAAAATGGGGATGAGGACCCATCTCTGTATCCTTCTTGCGCAGTGACTCGTGCTATGGCCAAGAAGGCTAAAGAAGATGATGTTGTGGTGCCGTCCAGTACATTGAATAGTCAGGACTCAGGTGGTTCGCCTCATGACTCTGATTGGCCTACTATGGTTTCTCCGTTTGAGGACTTATCAGATACTTTTATCAGTTCTCTATTCAGCCAGCCGGATGGGTCTGGTGATTCTGATGTGTCTGGAGACTTGTCTCTGTCCAGAAAGCGGTTGATTGAGGAGCAAACTAATGATCCTGAAATTGGTGTACTAAAGAGGAGAGCCCTTCCTGAAAAAGAAATAGATGCAGTTCCAGTTGGGTATTATCTCAAGGATGGTGTGTTGATGCGGAAGTGGCGCCCTCCTGATATCCCTGCCAATGCAGATTGGGCAGTGGTCAGGCAAATTGTTGTTCCGAAGGTCTATAGGAATGAGATCTTAACAATGGCTCATAGTTTACCTTTAGGAGGTCATCTTGGTGTTAACAAGACTGTTGATAAGATCATGAAACACTTCTTTTGGCCTGGGCTTCGGAAAGACGTTTCCAACTTTTGCAAAACCTGTCACACTTGTCAGGTAGTTGGAAAACACCAGTTAGACCCACCTGTAGCTCCATTGCAGCCTATCCCAGCATTTGGGGAGCCATTCTCTAGGGTCATTGTTGATTGCGTTGGTCCATTACCCAAGACTAGATCTGGAAATCAGTACTTGTTGACAATCATGTGTGCATCTACCAGATTCCCCGAAGCCATACCTCTACGTAACATCAAGGCAACTGCAATCTCGAAGGCTTTGATAAAGTTCTTCACGTTGTTTGGTCTTCCCAGGGAAATTCAGTCAGACCAAGGTAGCAATTTCACTTCTGGATTGTTTCAGCAGGTTGTGTATGAACTAGGTGCAAAACAGATTCTTTCTAGTGCCTATCATCCAGAAAGTCAGGGTGCCTTAGAGCGGTTTCATTCCACTCTCAAGACAATGATGAGGACTTATTGTTATGACCATGAGAAAGACTGGGATGAAGGGGTTCATTTGCTGTTGTTTGCAGCTAGAGAAGCAGTGCAGGAGTCTACTGGATTCAGTCCATTTGAGCTAGTGTTTGGTCATGAAGTGAGAGGACCTTTGCTATTATTGAGTGAACAATGGCAAGAGAAAGAGCCGCATATCAGTCTGTTAGACTATGTTAGCAAGTTCAAGGAAAGATTGCGTGCAGCTTGTGACCTTGCCAAAGAGAACTTGAAATCAAGTCAGGGAAAAATGAAAACTTGGTATGATCATAAGGCTAGAAGCCGTGAGTTTAAACCAGGAGATAAGGTCCTTGTGTTGTTTCCCTTGCAGTCCAATCCATTGCAGGCAAGATTTCATGGTCCTTATGAAATTCAGACAAAACTCAATGATCTCAATTACATTGTGAAGACTCCAGATAGGAGAAAACCAAAACAATTGTGTCATATTAACATGCTAAAGCCTTATCATGACAGAAATGCTAGGGTTGCAGCTGTCACTTCAGATTCTCCAATGGTCGAAACGTGTGAAGATGAGGGGGAGTTTCAAGATGATGAACCAAGAATTAAAGCTGAAGTTCTTTCATGTAAATTGTCAAACACTGAAGTGTTGCAAAATCTTGATGTAAAACTCCAGCACTTAGAACCCTCACAGAGAGATCAGTTTGAAAGGTTGATCAAGAAATATGAGGATTTGTTTCCTGATGTTCCAAAGAGAGTTACTATAGCCTCTCATGATGTAGATGTTGGTGATGCCAAACCAATAAAACAGCATCCATGCCGGATGAATCCTGAAAAGAGAAAGATTGCTGAGAAAGAGGTTGAGTACATGTTAAAACATGATATTATCAGACCCTCCAACTCCGATTGGAGTTCACCCTGTGTGCTAGTTCCAAAACCTGATGGAAGTACTAGATTCTGTACAGATTATCGCAAAGTCAATGCTGTAACTAGAACTGATGTGTTTCCAATACCTAGGATTGATGATTGTATTGATAGTGTAGGGCAAGCAAAGTTTCTGACCAAGATTGATTTATTGAAGGGTTATTGGTGTGTGCCTTTAACTGAGAGGGCCAAGAGCATCTCTGCTTTTGCCACACCATCTGGATTGTACCAGTATGAAGTCCTACCCTTTGGCATGAAAAATGCCCCAGCCACGTTCCAAAGGATGATACAGTCTACAATCGCCGGATTGCCACACGGGTGCGTACATCGATGACCTGATCACACGGAGTGACTCCTGGGAAGAACATCTAAAAGATGTAGAGACGTTGTTCCAGCGCCTGACCCAGGCTAACCTGACTGTTAACCTGAGCAAGAGTGACTTTGGTTGTGCTACTGTCACCTATCTTGGCTACGTCATAGGCCAGGGTAAGGTGGCACCCATAAATGCTAAAGTCCAAGCCATCATGGACTTTCCAGTTCCTGACAACAAAAAAGCTTTGCGCCGCTTCCTTGGAATGATCGGGTACTACCGCAAGTTCTGCAAGAACTTTGCTGAGATTGCTCTCAGTCTAACTAACCAACTGAAGAAAGGCGTAAAGTTCACCTGGGATGATGCATGCCAGAGAGCCTCCGATCACCTGAAGTCTCTGCTGTGTCACTTCCCTGTGCTCAAATCTCCTGACTTCAACAAACCGTTCTCCATCGCGGTCGATGCTAGCGACCAAGCTTGTGGATCTGTGCTCCTACAGAGAAGTGACTCTGATGACATTGAGCATCCCGTGGCATACTTCTCCAGGAAGTTCAATCGCCACCAAAGGAACTATTCCACAATAGAGAAGGAACTGTTGGCTCTGGTCCTTTCTTTACAACACTTTGAGGTTTATGTTTGTACAGGACAAAAGCCAATGATTGTGTACACTGACCACAATCCGTTAATGTTTTTGAGTAAGATGAAAAACAAGAATCGGAGATTGTTGAATTGGAGTTTGATTTTACAGGAGTTTGACTTGGAAATTAAGCATGTGAAGGGTACAGACAATGTAATTGCTGATTGCTTATCCCGTGTTTGAATGTGTATGATATGTATATATAGACAAGTGTTCACTTTACCATTTTGTATTGAAAAGAAAAATATTGCCTTTATGAGTCAAAATTTTTTCCCTTTTGGAATGGAGGTGTAATGTGAATATAGGCCACTAGATGGCAGTATTTACCTTTTTTTTGTTAAGCTCAGACTGGAGTCATGTTTAGACATGTCCTGGACATGTCTGGGGCAAGTCTCAGAAAATTAAAAAAAAGAGGTCTAAATGTGGGTGGGGTCTGCAAAAGAGTATATAAGGAAAAGAATTGAGACAGTAAAGTAGTAGGAGAAATTGCAAGAAGATGACCAGACCTGCCATTCTGTTCAAGACCTGTGACATTTCTTTTGTGGATTTCTTTGCCTGTGTTTGAGCATTTTCATTATCCAGGACATCACCAAGCCACCCCACAAAAAGGGACTGTAAATATTTTTTTTTTTTCCCTAATCAATCTTGGTCTTTAGGCTCATTAGTTGTTAGTTAGTTGTTATTGTCTTTGTCTGTTAAATTAAATGTGTTTAAGTTTTAAAAACTGTGTGTCATCCCTTGCTGTTGCTGTTGTGTTGTTTTAAATGTAATAACAAATAGGGGCCATAACACTTGCAATAGCTCGTTGAGGAATGTTGTTTTTAAACTGTTCGACAATCAGCTCACATATTTGTTCACTAAGTGGTGACCCTCGCTCCATCCTTGTTTGTGAATGACTGAGCATTTCAGGGAAGCTGCTTTTATACCCAATCATGGCACCCACCTGTTCCCAATTAGCCCGTTCATCTGTGGTATGTTCCAAATAAGTGTTTGATGAGCATTCCTCAACTCTCTCAGTCTTTTTTGTCACTTGTGCCAGCTTTTTTGTAACATGTTGCAGGCATCAAATTCCAAATGAGCTAATATTTGCAAAAAATTACAAAGTTTACCTGTTCGAACATTAAGTAACTTGTCTTTGCAGTGCATTCAATTGAATATAGGTTGAAAAGGATTTGCAAATCATTGTATTCTGTTTTTATTTACGATTTACACGACGTGCCAACTTCACTGGTTTTGGGGTTTGTATATTTAGCCCCTAATTTCCATTAAGAATACATGATGTAATTTCTTACGCTGTTAACACTTGGCATACACAAAAATAAATAGAAAAGAGTTATTGAAGAAATTAAAAATGAAAGAATTAAAACAGTTTTAATTACTTAAAATACTTGAAATATGATTCAGTTACACAGTATCACTGTAATGTGTTCAGTGCTTATTCTGATTTCTCTTGCAGTGAAGAGGACCCCAGTGAGTTGCAAAGATTCTACTGCGAGTCATTAAATCCCATTTTGGAAGGTTTGTTGCAGACTGTCAGTCCTGTACATTCTATATTCCTTGATGGTTTTCACAAATCAGACGTAATTGCTTCCAAATTCTCATGTTTATGGTATTCACAATTGCAAGTTGATACGGGCTTTTGGAATTTTTTTCATTATCTACGTCGGCGGTGGTTGCTGGCGAGAAGACCTGACGGACCTGGAAGAGGAGATGACGTCATTCGAAGGTTTCCTTCCAGCCTCTGGGGATCTCCTCATAGATATTAAAGGAATAAGTCCCGAGAAGCAGTGGGTTACAGTGATTGTATAACGGCGGAGGGGCGTTCTAAGGCACAACACGCAGCGGACTTCACCATTATGGGACCAACCATATATTTATTTGAAATACTGGCTTCCACGTTTTTCTATACCTGCAACTGAGATGAGCACTCCCTGTCAAGGATAGTTTAGTCATGAAAGAACATGGTTACAGAAGCTAAAATAGACTGGAGGAGCTAGGGACAAGGAGGGTTGTTAAGCGTATGTGCTGAGGAGCCGCTTCTCTGAATGAGAGCTTAAGTAAACCAGCATATTATCGATCAAGCAATCATGTCACAGCAAATCAGATGACAGTCATGTGCACCAAGACAGCAGGAGAAGCGGCTCCTCCACGTTAGCGAGCTTGACTCAGTGGCCTATCAGAATTTACGTCAAAGCTCCATTTTTGAAGGTTTTATCGTATTTTCCATGCATATGGACCCTGAGCAATTCTTTCGTCAAAAGCGGTGGATTCTAATTATTCTGTGTGCTCTTGGGTCACCTGATCTGGAAGTGACATCTCTGGCACTGATTGGTGAATAAACCTGGATGCTCATCCAGGGCTTTAGGTTTAGTGGTGATGTTGCAGCGTCATTGATAACAATGTTACTCACACCCTTACTGATGTGTCCCTTGTCTGATGAAGCATGATCCTCTAAGTCTGTGTACTCAGCGTACATGTGACCTGTTTGAACACAGTCTGTCAGAGCATGAGATGTCTAAGGAGTAACTAAACCTTTTTCTTTTTAATTTCTCAGTCCTGATAGCAAACAAAGTTTTCATTGTTGCAACACTCTCATTATTCAGCAGCCAATAACAGATTTCAACGACAAACCCAGCCAAGAATCTAAATTGGGTACTAAAACCCTTTTTCATAAAAGAACGAAAAAAAAAAAACTGAATTGAGGTCATTGATCAAAAACCACTGCAAGAGCATTTGTCCCTGTACACATTATTGTCCCAGAAATTAGTGGTGTCAGTTAAACATGGTGAAACCTGATGTGTAAAAACACCCTTTAATAAAAGTTGAGAACTTTCACATTGGGCACATCAACACTGGCTGATTTCAAATCTAAAATTGTAGTATCGTATGGAGAAAAAAAGTCATAATCCCAAACATTATGGAGCCCACTGCATGTGCAGTGTGCAGAGGTTGCCAAGACCATTTATTTCCCTGTAGTGCACAACTCACTTCTTATTTACTTGTATTACAAACCCTTTTTTGATACGCTGGGGACAAAGGGAAGCAACACAGCGGCGTTGCTAAAAAATTGCCGATTAGCCGGTATTTGTTACATGTATTCGTACATTAGCTTTAGAAAACAGAAATGAAGGAATGTTCACAAAGTGGTCAGCAGATGGCAGCACAAAACAATAACAAAACCCAGTGTGGTGGGGAAAATACTCTTAAATACTGTAAAATCAAAGTATCACCATAATCACAGTTCAACAGAAAGAACTGATCCAGGCCTTTAAAACTGCTGTCAGAGTGCGGAGCTGAGAAGAGGCAAAGACTCATAAATCTGTCAGAAAACCTGATAAAGAAGCTCCTGCAGGAAGCTCAAGGCCGGCTTGATGAGCTAACCTTCCCGAATAACTGTGTCGGTAGTGAACTATGTCCCACCACCTGAGCATGTGCAGAGAAGATCTTCAGAGAAGATCTAAGAAATTTAGTCACACAGCCTTGTTTGTTGCTCTAGCGCCTCCTGCTGGCATTCCAGGTGCTCATAGGCGAGGGAGCTGTAATATTTTGTGTACTGTCCTGGACTGCTGATGTCGGCCAATGGCGCCCCAGTGCAGTGAGTCCCCTGGTGGAGCAGGGAAATTATATCCAGCAGCTCATAAATATAAAAGCAAGAACAACACACAGACACATAAAACATTTAAAAAAAACTACAATACAATAGTGCCAATAAATAAGTTAATGTCATGTAAGTCTGTGTGTGAGTGGTGGTAACTGCACTGGCCTGTTACACCAGTACAGCACAGCCCAGTTCAGCTACACAAAATATCACCCCCACCTTTGTACAGTATATCTTTATTAACATGGTGAAAAAAGGTGAGAAATTGGGAACAGTTCCAGAAACGGTCAGCACTTTCCCAAGATAACTGCACAATGTGCTCCAGCATGTTTGTACATAATTCGCAAATTGTATATTGAAGATTTTGTGAGTTTATTTATGCCAATTTTATGTATAAAAAAAAGAAGAAAAAACTTTCCTCAAACTTTTCAGCTTAGAGAAAGAGAACAGAACAGTAATGCATGTTCACTCACACTGTACTAGACAGACAGAAAGAGAAAAAATAGTAACTGAAATTCAGTGAGAGTGTGATGAATGAGCACAGTAGTATGGAAAATGAATTCTGACTGATATTTAGTTGGGGATTCATAATACTGCCATTATTGTTTTAGCTCTACCGGTATTTCAGCTGGTGTTATAACCCCTCACCCCTAATGGAGCATCCATGCTGACAGCTGATTATAAACTGAAGAAATTCAGAAAAATGTGCAGCCTCTGCCACCTCACAAAGCCAAGCTAACATACTCTGTGTCACCAGCACAACATGAATGATCTCTTCCTCCTCCTCAGGAAGAGCGACACCTCCTCACTGACGCAGGTCTCCCCTTCCCATGCCTGAGTGTGAGTGATGTCAGCTGGTGAACACTTAGGACACGTACGTCCCAACCCCACCGTCTCAGGGACCCTCATGTGGGTACAAGTGTCTGGAGGCATCATCAACATCTCTGACTCAGCTTAGTCACCCCCCGCTGTGACCTGACAGAATTAAATCCTCATATTTACTCCTTTAAAACCCCCCAGCTAATGTAGAGGAGATCAACTGAAAAGCAGAACAATTTATTTTTCCACCAGAGGAAAACCCTGAGTAAATTTTCTCAGTTAATGAAGTCTGGGCCCGTTTTACAGAGAGATACTGTATAGATTTGATTAGAGGTTTATATGATGAAAGAACACGCAAATACAGCATTTGACTTGTTCATAATGTTTATTTATTTATTACTCATCTAAATAAACACCCCCGAATTATGACACCCACCTATTCAGGTCAGTGACACTTACATTGGTACAAATGAAACATCAACTGCAGAATAACTTTTAAACACCACTGTCATTAATACATAATAAATTAAAAAGGCCTCAGTGGGAGGGTTGGACATGAAAGCATAAAATCATATTTATATTGAGAATCATATTTCTTCACTTATTCCCAATTTATCTTTCTTCAGTTTCTGTTCTGTAACTTTACTTATTTCCTCTGTAGGTCCAGTTTAGCATCAGAGAGCATTATTTATGTCAGAATGAGTATGAGGACTGAACTGAAGGTCTCCTGCGGCCACAGGATTACTGAGTGTTCAGAATAAGCTCAAATTTGGAAAAACTCATAAAAAACTCATTAAAAACAGGTGAATTGCCTTAAAATCCATCATCCTAAGTGTCAGTAGAGGGAATTGTCGTTTCATGCAGTCATATGCACTTTAATTTTGTATTGCTGTCAAATACTGTTTTCCGGTTTCAGCTATTAGATGGCGGCTGGGCTACTCAGGATTCTGTTACTTTATGCAGCCAAACTGAACAACTACAGGGGCTGAATTTTTTAAAAAATCTTTAAAGGCGGGAAATTTATTTGTTCTAACCGCATATATAAATTCAATGCATGAGACATTTCTAGGCCAGTGCTTCACTCAGTCTACCTCAGAAAGAGCATTATCAAATTTTTAAAAAACCCACTGATTTACATAGGATATATGATTATGTTTAGAAAACTAAGTTATAAAGGCAGTTTTTGAGAGAAATCTAAAAAGGACAGGTTTCCATTTAAACCTTGCAGTGAGCTGTTGGAAACTTCTGGGAAAAATTTTGCTCACTGCTTTGTCCCAACTATACTCACTGCAGTGTTTTTCTCTCACTCTGATTAGAGCTGATCTTCCCTCTCTCTCATACCAGATCACACAGTTTTACTGATGATCCAACATCCTGAACCCCAAACCCAGGATAGAGGGGCTGAGTGAATGTGGTCTGGACTCTGTGCAGGAGGGTCATTGTGTCAGAGACACTGTAGAAGGACAGAGTTCCTGCCCTGTGATCCAGGTACACTCCTATTCTGGAGGAGGAGGGAACTGGGATTTCAGTTCTCTTACTATTGTGCCAGAAAGAGTAAATGGAGTGAGAGCAGTACAAACACCAGGACTTGTTATTAAATCCAAAGGCAGAGAAACCCCACCTTTTCCTGCTGATGTCTTTATATGACGCTGCTATATCAACCCCACTCCCACTCCACTCAGCCTCCCAGTAACAGCGTCCAGACAAACCCTCTCTGCACAGCACTTGGTAACAGGAGTCAAATCTCTCTGGATGACCAGGATATGACTGGATCTGTTCCACACAGATCACCTCCTTGTTCCCCTCAGACAGACAGAGGTATTTATGTGCTGTGTTTGGGTCCAGTGTGAGCTGACAGGAACCTGAAGGTTTAAATATAATATATGGTCAAGTCAGACTAATATCTGCACATGAGTGTTTCATATTGTTTCATAGGAAAGACACTGGCTGTGATGGCATAGTAGAAGAATTTTTTTTTAAAATAATGATTATTAAGAGAAATAAACATTTTGTTTTAATTCTATATCTGATATTTCCACATGCACATAGAGAAAGAAAGATATGTAATGTGTGTGAGTCTGTGCACGAATGTCAATTAATGAATCAATAAGCTGAGCTATAAATTGGTAGCCCTCTGTAATTAACACTGGACTGTCTTACAGTATGGAAACTGAAATAATTACTGAGCTTTGATGAACAAATACTGTATCCAGGGGTCATATATACTTCACCCAAATCCCCCACAATCCATCAGGATTCTAAAGTCATTGGAAATGCATTGTCTGATTCTTCTTGTCACAGAAATAGAGCGCTGGCAGGATTTAGTCATTACAGAGACACAAGACACACTGAGAGACAGTGTGTGTGTGTCTGTGTGTGTGTGTGTGTGTGTGTGTGTGTGTGTGTGTGTTGGGGGGGCCTTTTGTTACCAATTGGGAACCATTTCTATTCTAAACGTTGAACTTGTTGGGACCAGTAGAACTCATGGGGACCAAAGCCTGATCCAAACAAGTCAAAATAGCATTTCTAAGATCATGATTGAGTTTAGGGGTCAGGTGTGAACTGAGGTTAAGGTTCAGGTTAAGTTTAGGCATGATTTGGTTATGGAAAGGGTCAGGAGTAGGGTTGGGGTTAAGCTATCCATAATGAATAGAAGTCAAAGCAAAATCTTCATGAGGACAGCTGTGCAAACTAGTGTGTGTGTGTGTGTGTCTCAGTTGAGAGATTCAGGGTAATTATTTACATTGTAAGAAATCCTCTCTGGTCCAGGGCTCTACAGTCTGAATGTCTTTCACTGCAGTAACAGAGTGGGAGAAGAACAGAGAGAGTGATGAGGATGGAGGACAGGATTCACACAGAGACAGACTTCAGATGTTAATTATTTACAGGGAAGCAACTCTAATTAATACACCCAGTGATTTAGCATGGACTTTCAACCACCTGATTTAGTCATTTTTTTCACTTCCCTCTTGCAGACGTCCTCCAGTCGCTCTTTCAGTTCAGAGACAGATTTCCTCACAGCCTCAAAAGAGTCATGTGGACTGACAGTGATGCTGGGTAAGTCTCCAGGTCCAGGAGGGGCACAGAGAGACTGACAGCTCTGCAGACAGACAGATAGACGTACAGGCAGACAGAGAGAGACAGAGAACATTTAATACAGCACCATCCATAATTATTGGCACACTTGGTTAAGATGTGTTCTTTAGCTTCTAATAAATTCAGTTTTTTTCTAAACAATATAGGACCACGGTGAAAAAAGAGGAAAATCCAACTTTTAATTCAAGTGCATTTATTCAGTGGGAAAAAAATCCCACATTAAGAAATAATTCTTTTACATCAAATCACGTGTGCCGCAATTAGTAGCACCCCTGATGTTAATACTTTGTACAACCCCCTTTTGCCAACAAAACAGCACCTAAGCTTCTCCTATAAAGTTTCACAAGATGGGAGAATACAGAAAGAGGGATCTTTGACCATTCCTCTTTGCACAATCTCTCTAAATCATCCAGCGACCTGGGTCCTCTCCTCTGCACTCTCCTCTTCAGCTCACTCCACAGGTTTTCAAAGGGGTTGAGGTCTGGGGACTGAGATGGCCATGGGAGGAGCTTGATTTTGTGTCTGGTGAACCATTTCTGTGTAGATTTGGCCACATGTTTTGGGTCATTATCTTGCTGAAAGACCCAGTGACGACCCATCTTCAGCTTTCGGGAAAAGAAAAAATATTCACTCATTTTGAATTTGATGGCAGCAATGCATCTCAACAAAGTTGGGAGAGGGGCAACAAAAGGTAGAAGAGAAAGTAGTACTAATTAAACAAGTAAATCAGAAGGATCTAATAGCTGAGACCTCGCCTAGCATCCGTCACGTGGCCTGGTGTCCATGACTGGTGGTTTCTTGTACAAGTGTGATGTCGAAATTAGCAAATGACCTTGAAAATCAATAGGGGACCCTTCCTCTGTACCAAGAAGCTTGTTCTAAGACGTTATAGCCATCCGTCAAGTTATAGTGGAGTTGCGGTGCGAAAACTGTGAAATCGGGGCAAAATCGACACTTTTTTGACCGGTGTGACCTTGGGATTCGGCAGATGACCTTGAAAATCAATATGGAACCCCTCCTCTATACCAAGAAGCTTGTTGTAAGATTTCATAGCCATTCATTGAATGAAACTTGAGTTATGGTGTTAAAACCGTCACATCGGGCAAAATTGACACTTTTTTTACCTTTGTGACCTTGGGATTTGACGGATGACCTTGAAAAACAATAGGGAACACCTCCTGTATACCTAGAAGATATTTCCACAATGTCATAGCGATACATGGATTCTAACTGGAGTTACAGCGCGAAAACCTGCAAACAAGGTCGTGACCTCTGTGAACTTGACCTTTGACCTTTGACCTCGACCTTGTGCATGGATATCACTTTGGTGAAGGTCAATAACTCTTGAAAATTTCATGATGATACGACGACAGGAACATGGTGAAAAAGGTGTCACAGACAGACAGACGGACAGACAGAAGCGTTCATAGAGCTGCCTGGTCGCAGCTAAAAACAACAATCGGATTAATTGGCACCAGGTCAGGCACATGACTGGGTATAAATAGAGCATTTTAGAAAGACATAGTCTCTCAGAGGTAAAAATGGACAGAGATTCACCAATCTGCAAAAAACTGCATCTAAAAATTGTGAAACAATTTCAGAAAAATGTTCCTCAATGTGAAATTGCGAAGACTTTGAAACAGTACATAATATCAACAAAAGATTCAGAGAATCTGGAGAAATCTCTGAGCGGAAGTCCGAAGGCCGATATTGGATGCTTGTGATATTTGGGCCCTCAGCAGGCACTGCATTAAAAAAAGACATGATTCTGCACTGGAAGACACTGAATGGCCTCAGGAACACTTCCAAAAATCATTGTCTTTGAACACAGTTTACCATGCAATCTACAAATACAAGCTAAAGCTGCATCATGCAAAGCAGAAGCCATATTTGAACACGATCAAGGAATGCCATTGTCTTCTCTGGGCCAAAATTTATTTAAAATGGAGGCAGAATGGAAAACTGTTCTGAGGTCAGATGAATCAAAAATGGAAATTAATTTTGGAAACCACAGACGCAATGTCGTGCGATTTATATATATATATATATATATATATATATATATATATATATATATATATATATACAGCGCCCTCAATAATTATTGGCACCCCTGGTTAAGATGTGTTCTTTAGCTTCTAATAAATTCAGTTTTTTTTCTAAATAATATAGAAAATGAAAAAAAAAGAGGAAAATCCGACCTTTAATTCAAGCGCATTTATTCAGTGGGAAAAAAATCCCACTTTAAGAAATAATTCTTTTACCTCAAATCATGTGTGCCACAATTATTAGCATCCCTGATGTTAATACTTAGTACAACCCCCTTTTGCCAACAAAACAGCACCTAATCTCCTATAATGTTTCACAAGATGGGAGAGTACAGAAAGAGAGATCTTTGACCATTCCTCTTTGCACAATCTCTCTAAATCATCCAGTGACCTGGGTCCTCTCCTCTGCACTCTCCTCTTCAGCTCACTCCACAGGTTTTCAAAGGGGTTGAGGTCTGGGGACTAAAATGGCCATGGGAGGAGCTTGATTCTGTGTCTGGTGAACCATTTCTGTGTAGATATGGCCACATATTTTCGGGTCATTATCTTGCTGAAAGACCAAGTGACAACCCATCTTCAGCTTTCGGGCAGAGGCCACCAGATTTTGATTTAAAATGTCCTGGTATTTCAAAGCCTTCATCATGCCATGCACCCTAACAAGGTTCCCAGGGCCTCTGGAAGAGAAACAGGTCCAGAGCATCACCGATCCTCCCCCATACTTCACAGTGGGCATGAGGTGCTTTTCTGCATACTCATCTTTTGTGTTCCACCAGACCCACTTAGAGTGTTTGTTGCCAAAAAGCTCTATCTTGGTCTCATCTTACCAAAGCACACGGTCCCAGTTGAAGTCCCAGTACCGCTTAGCGAACTCCAGACGTTTGCGTTTATGATTGTGAGTGAGAAAAGGTTTTTTCTGTGCATGCCTCCCAAACAGCTTGTTGGCATGTAGATAGCGGCTGATGTTTGTTTTGGAGACTTTGTGACCCCAAGATGCTACCATTTGTTGCAATTCTTAAACAGCGAGCTTTGGAGAACTTTTTATTTCTCTTACCATCCTCCTCACTGTGCGTGGTGGCAAAATAACCTTGCGTCCTCATCCAGGCTTGTTCACCACTGTTCCAGTTGTTTTAAACTTCTTAATGATTCCTCTGACAGTAGATATGGGCAGGTGCAGGCAAATGGCTATTGTCGGACTTGTGAAGGTCGACACACATCTGCCCTACTTGAATGGTGTGTTCCTTTATCTTTCCCATGTTGAAGAGTGGATAAGAGAAATGGCCTCTGTGTCACGTCATATTTATACCCCAGGGAAACAGGAAGTGATAATTTACTAATTAAATGTTCCTAGATACTCTGATCAACTTTGTAAACTACTGTAGAAATGACAGAACTACTTCAATTACATTTCATTCCTAGGAATTGTTAGGGCTGCCAATAATTGTGGAACAGGTAATTTTCTGAAAAATAATTATTTCTTAGTCAGGGAGTTTTTTTTCCCTTAAAATTCACTTGATTTGAAGGTTACTTTTTTCTACAATTTTCAGTGTGAGAGTATGCTTCTGCAATAAAAATTGAATTTATTTTAAGGCTTTTAACACATCTTAACTAGGGGAGCCAATAATTGTTGAGGGCGCTGTATTAAAGTGCAGAAAACTACAGTAGATCTTGTTAATGAGAAACAAATTGCATCAAGTCTACACAGCATAGTGCAGACAGACAGAGACCCAGTGATGTTACCTGGAGGAAATGGATGTGATCCTCTGTGTGTGAAAGCAGCTCCAGCTCAGCGTCTCTCCTCCTCAGCTCAGCAATCTCCTGCTCCAGTCGCTCCAGGACTCCTTCAGCCCGACTCACTTCAGCCTTCTCCTGATCTCTGATCAGCTCTTTCACCTCAGAGCGCCTTCTCTCAAAAGAGCGGATCAGCTCAGTAAAGATCCTCTCACTGTCCTCCACTGCTGCCTGTGCAGAGAGCTGTTAGGAGACACAGAGAGAGGAGGCTGTACATTTTAACTAGGCCTTTCACTCAGCTCTTACTGGGACCCCACACAGCCTGTTCCCCACAGTGTGTCTCAGTGGGATTGAGCCCCACAGGGCTGGAAAGTGGCCCAACACTGGGCTCCTCACTGGCTGACTGGAGGAGAGCCCTGACTGAGCCCTGAAATGGCTCTTCCAGCAGCAGCTGTTGTCTTCTCCTCTGGTCAGTACCCACCTTGAGTGACTGCACAGCCTGTCTCAGATCCTGCAGCTCCTTCTCTCTCTCCTGGATTCTCTGCTGGAATTTACTCTGTGTCGCCCCCAGCTGCTTCTGTGGGTAAAAAATGTTCCAATAAAACTGCAGCGTGTTCATATATAACCACAAGTAGGCTCATTCTGCCATATAATTGCAAATGAAAATGAAATCAAAAAGAACTGATTAAAAAAGTCCATTCCTCCTCTACTATATTATAAACAGTAAAATAGGAGATTGCTTGATGTTGTAATGTGACTTTAAAAGTGAGAGATGCGAGATTTTTTGTATTAAGAATTTTTCAAAGTATAGAATTAGTCTGTCCTCCTGGACGGTGCAGAATAAAAATTTGTTTGATTTTTTTTTGCAACAAGAATGACATTTATTCGCATTTTAAGAATCTTATCTTGTTTTTTAGGTCTGAAATAAGTCTTTATTTCTTTTGTTCTACAATGATCTGCAACATCGAAAGCACTTCTGAGCCAGTAGCCTTACAGCGTTGCAACTGTTTTATCTCCATAGCAGGATTATCAGGATTCCTGTGGTCGTCAGTTCACTACCTGGTCAGTTAGGAATGCCAGATTACAGGTGTATATATTCGGTTTCACCGCCACCTTAAAACGCTAAATTGCTATTCAGACAGGATTATAGCAGTTCAGAAACTAAAACAGGAACAAGTCCTTTGTAAATATCTGCACAGTTTTGGATAGTTGGTGTGAGTTAAAGGAGGACCAATGCTGAGAAATTACATTGATGTTTCAACTGGTGAACAAAGGTTTGGTTGCTTTTATCTACACCAGTGATTATAAGTGTTGCACAGAGTCAAGACCGTCCCATATTTGTTGCAATTTTGCCACAAGAGAATAGAATTGTGATTTTACATCATTGCATTTAGGGACTGCAAGTTGGCTAAAATATAGCAAGGTAATTTACATTTAGTAGCGCACCAAAATCATTCACTAAAGCCAGCAAAGTAAGGCTCCTGCTGGTTTTTGCCCACTTGGCTTGCACTAACCGTGAAAGCAGAATAATTTATGTGAAAAAGAATTTGAATCCTGGATCATCCTTTCTTGCTGACTTTTCTGAGCCACTGGGAGGCGGTTATGTTTGTCAGTAGCATGTAGCCTAATAGAAGCCTGCCCTTCATACTGCTAATGGCATTGCAGTGGATTTGGACTCTAATGTTGCTGTATATTTTGCTTCATAATACACCTGTCATTGCCAATCAGGGACAAATCAGGACTGCAGGCAGACTAATCTAGCAACCACACACTCTGCTTATGCAGCCATGCATTTATAGTCCAAGCAAAATATGATTTGGCATTATTTTGCAGAAAAATGCGAGGGTGTCGTGGGAGCAAAAGAAGTCTAGATGATAGGATATTATGCACCGAAATTAATACACTTCTTTCTGCATTAAAGATGTGTCTGCAATTATGCAATTCTCCTGCACCATATGCAATGACACACCCTCATACAGACCATTTCATGACACCAGTGTGGTTTTTGTGTGATGCTGATAACAGTTTGGCCAGCCCTTATCCTCTTTCATCCCAACAACACAGTAGTGGTTTCTCCCAAAAAAACACTCAAAATGGTATTTTTGTACCATGTCACATTATTAGTCCAAAATTGCCCCTGCATCGACTTTTTTGGAGTATGTTGCACATGTCGAATCAAGAAGACATTAAATTAGCAAGATTCAGTATATTGTGGAAATCGAAGGTCAGAGTTGAAGTGCTGTAGCCTTGCAGGTAAAGCTTCTCAATCAGTGGTGTCACACCATGAGCTGTGGAGAGTCAAGCGGGTGCAGATTCTCACTGCTGCTGCATCTATGACCATAGTAAAAAAACAACAACAAAAAAAAGCATACACCTAATATGTGAGAGCTCTACTCCTTACCTGTTTCTCAGTCCTTTCTGCTGCAGCTGAGACTGTATCATGGCCTCTGTGTTCATCCATCAAGCACTGATAACAGATACACTGCTGATCTGTACGACAGTAAACCTCCAGCAGTTTGTCGTGATGAGAACAGATTTTCTCCTGCAGGTTTCCAGTAGCTGTGACCAGTTTGTGCCTCTTAAAGGCAGGAGATTTATAGTGAGGCTGGAGGTGAGTTTCACAGTACGAGGCCAGACACACCAGACAGGACTTGATCGCTTTGACTGTTTGTTCAATGCAGAAATCACAATAAACTTCTCCAGATCCAGCATCAAAGTGAACAGGAGGAGCAGCTTGCAGTCCTGTCTTCTTCAGTTTCTCCACCACTTCAGCCAACATGGTGTTTTTACTCAGAACAGGTCTTGGAGTGAAGGTCTCTCTGCACTGGGGACAGCTGTAAACACCAGTGTGATCATCCTGATTCCAGCAGCCCTTAATACAGTCCATACAGTAACTGTGTCCACAGGGAATAGTCACTGGATCCTTCAGTAAATCCAGACAAATAGGACAGCTGAACTGGTCCTGATGCAGAGGACCTGCAGCCTGTGCCATTTTCCTGATCAAACTGGCAAAAACTGGTTTTAAAACGGAATGTAACCTGGTTTCTCAAAATCTGCAAGATCCTGGCCTCCGCTGTTTTACTGCTCACTCTGACAGAGAACGAGAGTTAAGTTTCCTTCCTCTGAAATCACATGACCAAGTGTGGGAGGGACTTTGTTTCTGCTAAACAACTGCACAAGGTGTGGTGAGAGCGGGAACTCAACCAGCAGTAACTGCTACTTTTCAAATTTTATTATTACTGTCATTATCTGTTAAAAATGCGATATGGGCTGACCAGAGTATTCCAGAGGTCCCAGAACAAATTAAATAAATAATTTAGAAAATGAGCAGAAATTCATAAATAGACAAAGAAGTTTAGATGAGGTTCAGGCTCCAAAAAATCTGTTTCCAAATTGCATTGAATTAAAAAAAAAAAAAAAAAATTCAGTAATAAAGTAATCACTTCTCGATAAAATGCTATGTGGTTTTTTCAATCGTAATCATGGTTCACATGCATACCATAATTTAATGTTTCCCTGAATGTATTTTTACCCTAATGTTCCCTAATTTACCCAAAAAAACAACATGTTTTTTTTTTTTTTTTGCAATGATATAATTTATTTCATGAAATAAATAAGAATGGGTTTCAAAGAAATTATAGGTGTGGAGTCTTTGTTTTATTAAATAAAAATACTTGAACTATGATTCCACTGTATGTTTTAACTGTGAGCCTAAGTGGAGTTTCATTGCTCTGAAACTGAGAGTGTGAGAGTGAACAGTTAGTCATTGCTGTAGGAGATGTAGTGTTGGGCTTAAGCCAGGCTGTGCTGAGCAGAGAGGGGAGTAAAAGAGGTAAATCTGTCCAGTCCTGCCTGTTTATGGCAGGAGGTTCAGGCATGAAGTCATACTAGAGTACAGAAAGAGAGGTGGGAACTGTACCAGCCGAGAATCCGCAGTCATTCACAAACTCTTACTTTTCTCATGTTGCTCTAGTGCAATGAATGTCTCCTACGAAGAGATTGGGACAAATAAAATTAAATAAATGAATACATTTTTTAGAAAAGGAAAAGTCAGTGCCAGCCAATATCCTTGCTGGACTGCTTAACCGTGGGCCTGCTACATTTTGAACTCTTTAACTGCCATCAACCTTCTGGTAGAGCACATTTTAAGTCACTCAAACTGAGAGACTGAAAGATGCGTTAACCTTCACCTGATTGAGCCGTAACTCGCAGTTGAGGTTTTTTTATGCTGTAAAAGCCAATCATTTATGTTCAACACATTAGATACACATTAGATGCAGTGACTTAATATGATAACTGAATTCTTCCATAACAGTTTGCCAAATCAAGAACACTCTCCTGGAGGTATGCATCCATTAAAGGGACAAACAAACTAAAAATATTCAGGTAATATGTTGTGTTTATAGAAAGCAACTTTTGGCTACTGCTGTTCTGGTGGAGGCAGAAGAATTCTACATTAATGCAGCTGTTGCGCAAAACATAGACATTTCCGGAGAATTAATACATTTATTTGGCCTATTTCCTCTCCTTAACATTTAATTCAAAAGGAATGTGTGTTCTACTGCCAATGGATCACTCATATTTTTGGAATATGGGTTGATGAGGAACATTGATTGAAAATAGCTCAATAATCATCCATTTCAAAAGTCATTTTCAAGCAGCCACCACAATGGAGTAAACACATATTTCATAGGTGCATGTCAATCGACTTATCGTGACTTTCAAGATGGAGGCGACTGGAAACTACCACAAGGTACTGTCTGCATGAACAGTTTTTTTTTTTTAATTAACTACCTGTGCATTTTCAAAGTTCTCAGTGCCTCGTTTTAATATCAGGGCCCTCGGAATTCTACAAATGAAGAGTGGAGCTACTTT
Organism: Gymnothorax reevesii; assembly: GCA_029721435.1. Classification (NCBI taxonomy): domain Eukaryota; kingdom Metazoa; phylum Chordata; class Actinopteri; order Anguilliformes; family Muraenidae; genus Gymnothorax; species Gymnothorax reevesii. The sequence continues at coordinate 144,389,997 of CM056575.1, forward strand.
GAACCTTGTTAATGATAAAAAAAAAAAGCAATTTCTTTGCATGGCAACGCTATGCCCCATTCACTACCATTGTAAGCCTGTTGGGAGCTTTAGCTAAAAAGCCATGTATTTTGAAATGTTGGGTGTGTATGGAGGTGGGGTATTCGACAAAAGTTAGTACTCATTATCATGTTTCAATAAACCCCAAGTCAATTTCACAACAGAATTTTACTTTGACTTTAGCTTTTTCTTCAACTTTTAATAGGCCAGTCAAGATTGTGGGCTTATTCCATTGCTGATGTCCTCTGTACAGAAGGTCCACTTTAGCATCAGAGACCAGTAATTATATCAGAATGAGCTTGGAGGACTGAATTTAAGGTCTTCTGCAGTCACATGGGTTGATGAGTGTTCAGAATAAGCTCATACTTTCAAAAACTCATGCGAACATCAGTGGCTTGTCTTGAAATCTATCATTCTGAGCTACAGTAAAGGGAGCCCTTGTTTTATGTAGTTAAATGCAATTTTAGATTTGTTTTGCTGTCAACTACTGTTTTTAGGTCTCAGCATTCAATAGGCAGCTAGGCTTCTCAGGATTGAGAAGCAGGGGATACAGGGGATAAGTATGAAAAAAAAAAAACTTCAAAGACAGGTGCAAATCTATTTTTTCCCACCGCACATTTAAATTCAACATAAGTGAAAGATATAGTAGGATAATGTTTCACACAGTCTCTTTCAGAAAGAGCATTATCAAATTTGTTCAAACCTAATGATTCACAAAAGATATATAATTATGTTTTGAAAACGGTAATTATGATTAAAATGCAATTTCTTAATGTTCCTCAAAATAAATTCCCATAAAAGAAGTTTTTAGGAGGAAAAGTAGGAAAGACAGGCTTATATTTTAAATGAACACACATACAGTATTTACAGCGGGTGAATGTTTATAGCAGTCATGATTACAGCACCCCTCCTCCACCCCCCTATGCACTGCATTGCCCTACTGTGCTGCAAGAAATTTCCCAAAGAAACTCACCTTCTGCTTAATTCCATAACTTCCTTTACTTCTCCTTTATCTCACTCCAGTGTTTTTCTCTCACTCCGATTAGAGCTGATTTTCCCTCTCTCTCATACCAGATCACAGTGTTTTACCGATGATCCAACAACCTTTACCCAAAACCCAGGATAGAGGGGCTGAGTGAATGTGGTCTGGACTCTGTGCAGGAGGGTCATTGTGTCAGAGACGCTGTAGAAGGACAGAGTTCCTGCCCTGTGATCCAGGTACACTCCTATTCTGGAGGGAACAGAGATTTCAGTTCTGATATTATTGCAGTAGAGGAGTGTTTGGAGGGAGGGCAGTCCAAACACCAGGATTTCTCATCACGTCCCAGACGACAGTCACCCTTTCCTGCTGATCTCTTTATATGATGCTGCTATATAAACCTCATCATCTCCACTCCACTCAGCCTCCCAGTAACAGCGTCCAGACAGACCCTCACTGCACTTGGTCCCAGTAGTCAAATCTCTCTGGATGATCAGGATATGACTGGATCGGTTTCACACGGGTCACCTCTCTGTTCCCCTCAGACAGACAGAGTGTTTTGTGTGCTGTGTTTGGGTCCAGTGTGAGCTGAGAGGAACCTGATGGAGAAAAGCTTTAATTATAACATTTTGCCAAGTTAGACTACTATCTGTGCATGAGTGTTTCATACTGTTTCATAGGAAACATACTTGCTGGAATAGCAGAGTAGAAGATTTTTTAAATTATTAAGAGAAATAATCTTATAGTTTGATTTTGATTCTATATCCCATATTTTCATATGTATATAGAGTGAGAAAGATATGTGGCTGTGTGTCAGTCTGTGTAGGAATGTAAATTAATAAATCAATAAGCTGTGGTATAAATCGGTGGTCCTCTGTAATGAACATTCAAATGTTTTGCTGGTTCCATGCAATAGCTTTGCATAACCTTTGACTTCTAACTTTCTTGGCCAGTTTAATTAATTGCATTGAGTGGAATGTACCCAACTCAGTTCTGTGGAACCAGTTGACCTAACATTAAGTAAATCAAACATTTCATAGGGTTTCTTTTTTATTTTTTTTTTGAGTGCACTAGAACAGATTCAAGATTATCCCGAAAGGGCCGGTGTGGGTGCAGGCTTTCATTCCAGCCAAGCACTTACACCTGTTACCACTAATCAACTCCAAGAGTCTTTGCTAAAGAGCTTGATTTGTAAAATCATGTTTAACTGCTTGGTTGGAATGAAAGCTGCACCCACACAGGCCCATTCTGGATAAGGTTGAATAGCCCTGCACGAGAACATAAACAGCATATCAGATGTTGAAAGTGAGACATTTTACCATTTCATGAAAAATATTAGCTCAATTTTAATTTGATGGCAGCAACACATCTCAAGTTGTGATTGGGCCATGTTTCCCATTGTCTAGTATACTCTTCTTTCAACAAGTCTGTAAACATCTGGGAAGTGAGGAGACCATTTGCTGAAGTTTTGGGAGAGGAAAATTGTCCCTGTCTTGTCAGATGCAGGATTCCAGCTGCTCAACAGTCCTGAGTCTGTCACCAGGTTTTTTGTTTTATGGTGTGCCAAATGTTTTCTATTAATGAACAGTCAGAGTTTCAGGTAGGCCAGTTCAGAACTCAGACTCTTCTACTGCTGTTGTGATGGATGCAGGATGTGGTTTTGTATTGTTTTGCTGAAATATGCAAGGCTTTCCCTGACAGAGACGCTGTCTGGATGGGAGAATATGTTATTGCAAAATATATATTATATATATATATATATATATATATATCTATATACTTTTCAGTATTGATAATACCTTATCAATTTGTTGTCATAAAAATATGTGCAACTTAAGTTTATCTCCTGGAACATCCAAGGGATTAGTTCACAGGCTAAAATAAACATTTTAAATCATATCAGCAAGTTACAAGCAGACATTTGTTTGTTGCAAGAATCCCATCTTACTGAGTCACACCGTTAGAAATTAATGCATCCACAATATAGTCAAGTATTCTCATCAATTTTTAAATCAAACGAAAGAGGTGTATCAATTCTAATTAACAGAAAAATACCATTAATCCATGACAGCACCATCACTGACCCCAAAGGCCAATACCTCATCATCAGTGCCTCGATCAACAGCTTTAATATCACAATTGCAAACATACTTATATGACCTCAATGCAGATGATCCTAATTTCTTCAACACACTTTTTTTTCCTGACTAAATAACTCCACAAACTCAGCAATAATTATTGTAGGTGACTTCAATTCTGTCATCAACCCATCTTGGATAAATCAAGAATCACTGCTAATAATTGGTCATGGAGATAGCTGGCATTTTAAAAAATCAATTTCATAGGGAATAAATATACATTTCTTTTTCTCCAGTTCATAGATCGTACCCTAGTGTTCACTTTTTTTTCTCATCACTAACTTGTTTATGTCCAGTATGTCAGACTGCATAATCTACCCCATCACAATTAGTGAGCATGCACCAGTGTCCCTCTGTCTTTACAATGTTCAAATCAAACAACCCATGAAAAGATGGCATTTCAATTTATCATTGCTTAAAGATTCTGATTTCAACACTTTCTTCACAGAAGAGAGGGCATCCTTCATGGAAAACTTCACCATCATTACTTTGGGAAACTGCTAAGGCTGTTCTACGTGGAAAAATAATGTCACATTCATCCCACAGAAAGAAAAAAGAACATGAGATGGAAAATAATCTTGAACAAAGGTAAAAAAAAAACTCAATGACCAGCATGCTAACACCCCTAGAGAGCAAATCCTAAAAGAAATTGCAGCAACCAACTCTCAACTAAACAGTATTATAAACAAAAAAACTTCCTTATACAATGTTCCTTATACAAAGACTCAGATATGATAACTTCAAACACAATAACAAATCAGGTGAATATCTGGCAAATCAACTCAAACAAAACCAAGACAAATCTATTATTGCAGTCATTAAGAACTCAGCAGGTGAGACCATGTGCACAACTCAAGAAATAAATACCATATTTCAAGAATTTTATGCTAAATTATACTCCTCAAACTATGAACCACAGCAATCCAATATCCAGCCCTTTCTTCACAGTATAGACCTGCCTCAGCTTAACAAAAAAAGTGTCAAATGAACTAAATGCAGCTGTAGAACTGGACAAACTCCATAAAACTTTAGAACAAATGCGAAATAAAAAAGCTCCAGGACCTGATGGCTTCCCTGATGAGTTTTATAAGCACTTCTGGAACACAATCTCACCACTCCTTTTCAGACTGACAGTGGATATCAAGAAAAATTCAAAAATTCCTCCACATTTGAACACAGCTCTCCTCTTGGTAATACTTGAAGCCTGACAAAGACCCAACCTAATGTCCCAGCCACCGTCCAATATCACTCATTAACACAGACCTCAAAATTATCATAAATTATATATATATATACTGTATTTATATATACAGTGCCCTCCATAATTATTGGCACCCGTGGTTAAGATGTGTTATAAGCCTTGAAAAAATTAAATTTTCATTGCAGAAGCATACTCTCACACTGAGAATTGTAGAAAAATGTAACCTTCAACTCAAGTGAATTTTAAGGGGAAAAAAATCCCTGACTGAGAAATAATTGTTTTTCATAAAATCACCTGTTCCACAATACAAATGGTAGCATCTTGGGGTCACAAAGTCTCCAAAACAACCATCAGGCGCTATCTACATGCCAACAAGCTGTTTGGAACGTATGCACGGAAAAAAACCTTTTCTCTCTCACAATCATAAACACAAACGTCTGGAGTTCGCTAAGCGATACTGGGACTTCAACTGGGACCATGTGCTTTGGTCAGATGAGACCAAGAGAGAGCTTTTTGGCAACAAACACTCTAAGTGGGTCAGGCGGAACACAAAAGATGAGTATGCAGAAAAGCACCTCATGCCCACTGTGAAGTATGGGGGAGGATTGGTGATGCTGTGGGCCTGTTTCTCTTCCAGAGGCCCTGGGAACCTTGTTAAGGTGCATGGCATCATGAGCGCTTTGAAATACCAAGACATTTTACATCAAAATCTGGTGGCCTCTGCCCGAAAGCTGAAGATGGGTCGTCACTGGGTCTTTCAGCAAGATAATGACCCTAAACATGTGGCCAAATCTACACAGAAATGGTTCACCAGACACAAAATCATGCTCCTCCCATGGCCATCTCAGTCCCCAGACCTCAACCCGATTGAAAACCTGTGGAGTGAGCTGAAGAGGAGAGTGCAGAGGAGAGGAGCCAGGTCGCTGGATGATTTAGAGAGATTGTGCAAAGAGGAATGGTCAAAGATCCCTCTTTCTGTATTCTCCCATCTTGTGAAACATTATAGGAGAAGATTAGGTGCTGTATTGTTGCCAAAAGGGGGTTGTACTGAGTATTAACATCAGGGATGCTAATAATTGTGGCACACATGATTTGAGGTCAAAGAATTATTTCTTAAAGTAGGATTTTTTTCCCACTGAATAAATGCACTTGAATTAAAGGTTGGATTTTCCTCTTTTTTTTCATTTTCTATATTATTTAGAAAAAAACTGAATTTATTAGAAGCTAAAGAACACATCTTAACCAGGGGTGCCAATAATTATTGAGGGCGCTGTATATATAAATATATATATATATATATATATATTTATATATAAATCGCACGACATTGCTTCTGTGGTTTCCAAAAAGAATTTCCATTTTTGATTCATCTGACCTCAGAACAGTTTTCCACTCTGCCTCCATTTTAAATAAATTTTGGCCCAGAGAAGACAATGGCATTTCTTGATTGTGTTCAAATATGGCTTCTGCATTGCATTTACAGCTTTAGCTTGTATTTGTAGATTGCACGGTAAACTGTGTTCAAAGACAATGATTTTTGGAAGTGTTCCTGAGGCCATTCAGTGTATTCCAGTGCAGAATCATGTCTTTTTTTAATGCAGTGCCGGCTGAAGGCCCAAATATCACAAGCATCCAATATCGGCCTTCAGACCTCCGCACATAGATTTCTCCAGATTCTCTGAATCTTTTGTTGATATTATGTACTGTTTCAAAGTCTTCGCAATTTCACATTGAGGAACATTTTTCTGAAATTGTTTCACAATTTTTAGATGCAGTTTTTTGCAGATTGGTGAATCTCTGTCCAATTTTAACTCTGAGAGACTATGTCTTTCTAAAATGCTCTTTTTATACCCAGTCATGCGCCTGACCTGGTGCCAATTAATCCGATTGTTGTTTTTTTATTAGTACTACTTTCTTTTCTACCTTTTGTTGCCCCTCTCCCAACTTTGTTGAGATGCATTGCTGCCATCAAATTCAAAATGAGTGAACATTTTTTCTTTAACTGGTAAAATGTTTGACTTTCAACATCTGATATGTTGTCTGTGTTCTATTGTGAATGAAATGTGGGTTTATGAGATTTGCTTATCATTACATTCAGTTTTTTTTAATTAATAATTTACACAGCATTCAAACTTTTTTGGAGATGGGGTTGTATATTACTGACAATTGAAAGTGAAATGGCAAACATCTGACTGATTTATCTGTGGCAAACATTGTTCTCAAAGTGATAAATTATAAGGTGAGTATCTGTTGGCAAACTGGTGAGCCTCGACCCATCTTTGCCCTTGAGGTGCTGAACCTTTTTGGAGGTTCCTTTTATACAACAACATCCTGATCTAACCTGCTTCAAAGCAACTTATTATTGCAACATGTTTCATCGTTATTGGTCCTAAAATGCCCCTGCAACAACTTTAATGGAGTTTGTCCTAGTAATCTCATATGCAGATTGTATTTTTAATAAGAAACTGAATTCACAAAGTAAAGCATCAAATAATCTGCAGCAGTGTTTTTAACGTAACTACGGGTGAAAGGACTTCTCAAATCACTCTTGTTTGATTTCATTAGTATTTTTCATAGTTTGCCAGATTTTTTGGAATTGGGGTTTTATGCCTGAAGAACAGCCATTTGGCCTTGTGCATACTTGCCATTTAATGCATGTTCTCCCTACATAATATCCTGACATGATTTATTCACATTTAAGTTAAACTATTTCACTAGAGAGAGAGAAATTCAGCTCGACGGCAGTTTGTTGACAGTTTACTTTGGGGGTAAGGGGGGGGGGGTTGCCAGGATTGTAGCTGTAGAGTGAAGATCATGGGGGGAAAAGAAGATCTTGTGCCTTAAAATCTTCTTGGTATTTGATTGCTACCCAGTCGACCTGAGATACATGAACTGTCAAAGTGTAAGTGCCGAGTTTGTAAAATAAGAACAAACATCACAATTTTTAATTATGGACACAGTGCAGACAGTCAGAGAGCCAGTGATGTTACCTGGAGGAAATGGATGTGATCCTCTGTGTGTGAAAGCTGCTCCAGCTCAGCGTCTCTCCTCCTCAGCTCAGCAATCTCCTGCTCCAGTCGCTCCAGGAGTCCTTCAGCCCGACTCACTTCAGTCTTCTCCTGATCTCTGATCAGCTCTTTCACCTCAGAGCGTCTTCTCTGTTGGTTTTTCAGTGTGGAGTTCTCTCTGTCCATATTAGTTTTGTAAAGGTGAGCTAGTTTCCTCAAACAGGCTACAGATTTGCATGTAGATGAACCTGACAATAGATGGTGATGTAGCAACAGGTTCAGGTTCAGGTTTACTTTATTTATACCCGTAGGTAAATTGTTGTGCAGTTGAACAAAAATTGGTATGGCATGCAAATCATAGATGCTAAATTCCTCTAATATCAATTTTAAAGAAAATTACCATTGAGTAGCATGTCCAATAAAATTAAATACAGACGAGAATATGAGCTGAGTAAAAATATTCTAAAATCTACTGAAAAAAAACAAATAAATATATATATAGACATGTAAACATGTTAACAACTCATGGAAATTTTGAAGCCTGAGGACTCCAACTAAGGGGTGCTATTAACACTACAGCTGCAAAACTGGGACTGTAACCATATTTATGGGCACCCAATCTTTCCTTGTATTTACTTTGGGTATTATTCTACCCCTTTTGCCACTCGAAACACAGCAGAACTGTTCAGTACAATGGAGCAACCTGCTGTTCCCAAATTCTGAAAACTGACCCTCACTTCTTTCTGCACAACAGGCGATCTGATGAACACACACTGCCTGTGTCATTACAGCACAAGACTGTCCTTACAGAGTAATTCAGGTGAGGTCGACACTTGACTCATGACAACATGGAGTACAGTGAGGTCATGATAATGTGGCTTTTTAAATTCTGTGTTCTTATGTGGGAGGATGTTCAGCAGCAAAGCAGCCCTTTTCAGTAGTGAAAATCTATTTAGCAAGTATATATGAGGTGAGTTGTGGTGGTTTTGAACTGGTGCTGGATATTTTGGTATTGAACATCTTTTAAGCAAAAAAAAAAAACATCCCCAGAAACATCTGATTTGGTGGCCTATTGTACAGTGGACTAGGTGAATGACTCGAACTGAGAAGGAGGGAGGATTATGTAAGGAAAACAGACACAATTACGATCTTTGTGAAAAGAAAATGTTTATTTCCAAAAAACCAAGCAGATATGCACAATACAGAACACACTCTGGGTTCAGCTGTGTTAATATGAACCACAGACCTTCCCAGAAGTGGGCTTTTTATGTGATAAAGGGTCTTTGATGTACGACAGAAACGGTAATTGGGCTGAATGCTCTCGAAGCCACACCCACCCTACATGTACCACCATGACCCTGAGTAAATGGCATCTCTTTGGATGAACCAGTTCTCTGATCACTCACTCCTGGTTTCTATTTTCTGATTAAGCGCAATGCTGATATGTTGCAAAGACCTTTATCAGTTCTGCATTGTTCATATGGTAAGTGACCAAAATCGTCAGACTGACATGCATGGTTGTCTCAGTGTCTCAGACTTAAAGGGGAACTCCGGTCAATTTCAACTCGTATCTTTGTTGTTTGTGGTGAAGGAGTACTGTCAATAGCGAGACAAACGAAGAAATTTGGTTTTGCCTACACCGAGTTATGCTCCTGCTAAAGTTCGCACCTAAGCGGCTCCAATGGGGCAGGCTTTTAACGTGCTTTTAGCGTCTTAACACGATCGTGATGTCATTTCAAGTCCATAGCCATATTCACCTAACCCTTCCAAGTGACCACAATGAATTTCACTACAGTAGCTGAACTAGAAATGTATAAAAATTGTGCTAATTTACTCAGTGCACGTACCTCTGTTTACTTCCTTTTTTCCGATGAAGTCCACACTAGTCGATTGTCGAACTCGAAAAATCCAATATTCCAAAATGTAATTTTTCCACCAAAAAAAACATGCTTACAAACCGCTGTGGTTATGTCCATTGCGATGACTGTGTAGCAACATAGCTACACTGCAGCCTAACATCACAACTACATTTTAATACTCGCGCGCAGTCTCATTGGGAATTAGCACTACAGGTGAGTGTCGGCAACATCCACAAAGATCTCAGACGAAGACGGAGCGTTGCAACGACAACAACATTTGTTCAGTATCTTGAAAATATTTGCTCTGATGATAGTTCATCCGAATCCGATGTGGAAAACGAGGAGTTTTTTGAGTTTGATGGCCGGGGTTACCTCTTCGAACCTGAATATACGGACGAAGAGTTATTGGCACAAGATGTCGAAAGAGCGGCAGAAGTAGAGGAGCAGGCTGAGGCTGCTTCACGGCCACGAAGTGCGGAGGCGTGGTGGTGCTCCTGTGGGTACTGCATCGCAATGACCACAGAGGAAGAAAGTCAGCTGTCAGATCTCCACGGATGTTGCCGACACTCACCTGTAGTGCTAATTCCCAATGAGACTGCGAGCGAGTATTAAAATATTGTTGTGATGTTAGGCTGCAGTGTAGCTATGTTGCTACACAGTCATCGCAATGGACATAACCACAGCGGTTCGGAAGCATGTTTTTTTTGGTGGAAAAATTACATTTTGGAATATTGAATTTTTCGAGCTCGACAATCGACTAGTGTGGACTTCATCGGAAAACAGGAAGTAAACAGAGGTACGTGCACTGAGTAAATAAACAGAATTTTTATACATTTCTAGTTCAGCTACTGTAGTGAAATTCATTGTGGTCACTAGGAAGGGTTAGGTGAATATGGCTATGGACTTGAAATGACATCACGATCGTGTTAAGACGCTAAAAGCACGTTAAAAGCCTGCCCCATTGGAGCCGCTTAGGTGCGAACTTTAGCAGGAGCATAACTCGGTGTAGGGAAAACCAAATTTCTTCATTTGTCTCGCTATTGACAGCACTCCTTCACCACAAACAACAAAGATACGTGTTGAAATTGCCCGGGGTTCCCCTTTAAGTGGATAATCTTACAATTATGCCATAGTGTGCTCAGAATAAGATCATTGTGGTTTTTCGGCGCCTGATTGAGGCCCTTATCCCCGCATTGCACCGGTGGAATTGCTCCGTTTTCTCCAAAGGGCTGAAGTACTTTAGATAAAAGTCAGCTAAATAACTGTGATGCATTGATTGTCATTATTTTAATGCATGAAACGTTTCAAAATATACTTCAGACAAACAAAGAAATGTGATAAAGCACTGTGCATAAGTCTTCATTCTGTTGCTAGAGGTCAGATTTATGTGTGCAATCACTTGTAAAAAGCTTGCGTTTTGTGAATGATTTTCTGTCCTTACCCGTTTCTCAGCCCTTTCTGCTGCAACTGAGACTGTATCATGGCCTCTTTGTTCATCCATCACACACAGCAGACAGATACACTGTTGATCTGTACGACAGTAAACCTCCAGAAGTTTTTTTGTGCTGAGAGCAAATATTATCCTGCAGGTGTCCAGTAGCATTAATGACATTGTGTGAGTTTCCTGAGTGGAGTTGATTGTCAAGTTTGAGGTGAGTTTCACAGTAAGAGGCCAGACACACCAGACAGGACTTGACAGCTTTGCGTTTTCTCCCAGTACAGGAATCACACACCACATCTCCAGGTCCCGCATAACAGTGAGCAGGAGGAGCAGCTTGGAGTCCTGTCTTCAGTTTCTCCACCACTTCAGCCAACATGGTGTTTTTACCCAGAACAGGTCTTGGAGTGAAGGTCTGTCTGCACTGGGGACAGCTGTAAACACCAGTGTGATCATCCTTATCCCAGCAGCCCTGACTATAGTCCATACAGAAACTGTGTCCATGGTAAATAGTGACCGGATCCTTCAGTAGATCCAGACAGATCGGACAGCTGAACTGGACCTGACCCAGTAAACCTCCACCTTCAGCCATTTTACAGCTTTCACTGACAGAGATGATGTTTGTTTTTGTTTCTATGAGAGACAAATTTAAATTTCATTTCTCCGAAACTGCATGACAGAGAGTGGAAGTGATTTCCTGACTCTGCCCTCAGCTGCAGGAGGTGTGGTGTTGGACTGAAGCCAGGCTGTGCAGAGCAGGGAGCTCTGGGAGATTGAGTTCCCAAGAGTGTACAGAATGGGGGGCAGGTGATTAACCTGTACACAAGAGCTGCTGCACAAACAAGTGACTCACCTGAGCTTCAGGTACAGTGGCAGGTAGTGCATACTTTTTTATATAGCATCAATTTAGCAAAAGAAACTTTATAATCCAATGAGGCTCTGGTGAGAAAAGGTATTAAAGGGCTTAATAATGAGTGATTTATGCAAGAGATTCATGCATTTAAGAGAATGGCGTTCATACCAATAAATCTATTGCTTTTTATCAGCGATTTATATGTAAGAGTAAATCGCTAGAAAAAAATGTCTTCCTCTCCAGAAAATAGCAATGAGGAGGTCTTTCTCAAGACCTGTTTTGTAAAATATATCACTTGAAGCAGGAAAAAAAGTGCTAGTCCTGAAATAAGCGAAATCAAGTGGTGCCAGTGTGTCGTGCCTTATGAGTGTCACGACCATCGTGTGAATGCCTTTTGTGTTTCTGCCTAATTCATCAACTTGCCTGTTTATAGAAGTATGTCTCCTTAGATTGGTTTACATCTTGTGTTTCCCCACCCTCAGCTGCATCTCATTATGTGGTTATCCTCTGAAAGCCATGTGATGGGTCCGACACCAAAAATGATACTTTATAATTGTCGCATCAATATGCACTGTCAAACAAATTTGATATCCTGGTTTAAATGTGTATTTAATGTCTTTCTTATAATGGACTAGTTTATTGTCATCAGGTATTCGCAACATGCTGGGAATACTGGTGTCATATTTTGCAAGTCCGACACCCTGTACATCCGACACCACAGTTTCCAACAGTTTAAAGCTCATGGACACTGTAATTGTTAACAAAAATAGTTATTACTTTCGTACCACCAGTTCCGGTATTGGAGGAAAGGATTTCATAGGGATTGGAAGAGGAATAGAAACTACCTGATCAACTGCCATCCAGTAGCTGGAATAGGAAATACGTAGTGCGATTGCATCATCTTTGTACTGGAGGGAAATTACATTTTTGAGTTTGAATTTGACATCCCACTGATTTTAAGACATTGGACTTGAAAGAAGGTGAGTGCAAGAAAGTGAATGTGTCCAAATTGTTGATTATAAATCATGGCATGTAAACATATGGTAGCTATGTGGAAGAGTCTGGTGGTGTAGCTGCCCTGAGATTTGTGCATGTTTTAGTCCTTTATTTATTTTAAATTGGAGCCAGATTTTAAATGAGAGTAACATTGTAATCGTTATGCTCAGTTTTCCCTAATCACTGATATGTCTGATGCTTTGTTCAGTTTCAGCGAGTGTTTCAACGTGCACCTTGGATTGTTCGCAGCATGGCATTAGGTTAGATGGTTCCGTGATTTTGGCATAGCCCCATTTTCAAACGGAGAATTACTGAGAATACTTCAGGTAAGTCTCAGGCCAGATCTAAGGCGGGACGCAGACATGAAAGATTTAATTGACATGTTCCATTGCCTCAGTACAGCGGGAATGCGCACGCATAAGCCTTCACTCTCGGCTCCTCAGTCATTAGTCAAGCTGTGTGGATTTTACGTCGGAAAAAAATCAGGATATCATCCAGGTAGACAAAGACAAACTTGTTGACCATGTCTCTGGGGACTTCATTGACGAGGGCTTGGAAGACGGCTGGGGCGTTAGTGAGTAATCTGAACGGCATGTCTCAGTACTCCCAGTATCCCAGTGGAGTATTGAAGGTCATCTTCCACTCGTTCCCCTCCCTTATTCTGACCAGATGGTAGGCATTACAAAAGTCAAGTTTGGAAAATATGTTACCACCTTGGAGGAGCTCGAAAGCAGTTGGCATAAGAGGGAGGGGATAGTGGTTCATGTAGGTGATGTTGTTGAGGTCCCTGTTGTCGAAGTATAGCTAAAGGGAGCCATCTGTCTCAACTACAAAGAAGAACCCAGCTCCGGCAGGTGATGAAGAAGGGTGGATTATAGCTTCGGTCTAAGGTTTGGAGAGGGAAAATAGTCTTTCTTTAGGGGGCGTGATGCCCGGCTTGAGGTCTATGGTGCAATTGTGAGGATAGTGAGGCGGCAGACAGGTGGCCAAGAACTTACTGAAGATCTCCTTGAGGTTCAGGTACTCAAGATGAACCTTCTCCAGGTTCGGAATCATGTCAGGAGCAAGGACAAGGACAGGTGAGTGGACCTTGCTCAGACACATCTGCAGACAGGTGGGCCTCCAGCCCAGAATCTGGTGTTTCTTCAAATTCATCTCTGGGTTGTGTTTGACCATCCAAGGGTGGAGGAAGAGGCAGATGGTCTCTCGAAGGTTGGCGGAAGTTAGGAGCTTCATAGGGATCCTGGAGTGCGAGATGTGACCGATCCTCTGGCCGTTGAGGGAATTGACCACCAGAGGGGGCAAAACCCTCTCTAGTGGGATTCTCCAGCGTTCAGCTGCTCCAGCATCCAGAAAGCTTTCCTCGGCTCCTGAGTCCATGAGGGCAGACGCCTCTCTGGAACACCCTTCCCATTCCAGGGTGGTAGGCAGACAGCTGTGGTTCTTTGCAGAGATTTCAACAAAGGATGTTCCCACTAGTGCTCCTCCTCTCGCTACGGGTGTTGCCTTTTAAAGCACACTGTGATATATAATGTGCAGCCCTACCTCAGTACAGACAGGCTTGTTCCCGGATGTGCCATTCTCCCTTTTCCTTGGATAGCCTGGCTCAGTCCACTTGCATGTGCTCAGGTTCTGAGAAGGATTTAGAAGAGTGAAAATCCCCAGACGGTGGTGGCGACTTGTTCAGGAGCGAAGGCTGTGACTGAAACTGAGGTGGCTTGCGGCTAACTCGTCTGCTTTCCTCCAGTTGAGAATCAACTCGAATGGCCAGATTAACAAGCTGGTCAAGGTCTTCGGGCAGGTCGCAGGTCAGGAGTTCATCTTTGATGCTCTCTTTCAGCCCAAGGAGGAAGGCATCATAAAGGGACTGCCGGCTAGGGTCTGGAAATCGATGTCCGATACAGACTTGGCACCCGGACACACGCGACGAACCTCTTTCCCAGCTTCAAGCCCATTTCTAGAATGGTCGAAAAGGCGCCTCATCTCGTTAACAAGAAGGTCCGCAGACTGGACGCAGGGTAGGTTCACCTCCCAAGCTGCTGTCGCCCTCAGCTTAGCTTTCCCGGTGAGCTGAGTGATGATGAATGCAACTCGGGACTGCTCAGTGGGGAACATGCTGGGCTCCAGACTGAAGATGGGCTCACAGTGAGTAAGGAAGGCTCGACAGGTACCAGGTTCGACCGCATACTTCTCAGGAGGATGTAATCGGGATTTGTGCAATGGAATAGGAAGCTGAGTAGGTGGAGCAGAAGGAGCAGAAGCAGGTGGTGGTTTGGAAGCAAGAACGAGCTGGCTATCCCGCACAGAAGCGGCCAGGTCCGCCACGCTGTGAGACTTGCTGGATCCATCTTCGTCAGACTGTACGTCTGGTGAAAGGAACCAACTACAAGTTGTCCAAAGTGCAAAACTTGTGGTCTTTATTTATGGTCTTTATTAAAAAACAGATTAGTGGAAGAGATAGTTGCAAGGTTTCTGCAGACACTCAGGCAAAGACCAGAATAGCAAAGAGAGGGCGGAGTTACAGATTAGTGTGGTAAGCAAGAAATTCAATAATTAATGTTAGTAGTTAGTGCAGTAATAATTTTACCCGAATAGAGCAAGTTAATATTTTAGTTATTTACAGGATTAGTATATGTGGGTGTGGGTTAGTAGATAAACTAGACAAAACATACAGTGATAGTGTGATTAGTACTCAATTAGAAATCAGTGTTGAAGGAAGTAAACCAGGTATGGAGGAGCTTGCGAAACACCTGAAACTTCCGAAATCACCTGAAATGTGACAGCTCGCAGACAGGGGCGTGCACTGGCAAGAACAAGACTTCACAGGGGAAGAATGATGTGCATGAGCTGGAAGATGATACTGAGAGATTAAACTAAACAAACTAAGTGGAAATGAACATAAACCAGAACAGGCAGGAAATCACAGATCATAGCACATATGACATGGAATGGGTGGAAAAAAAGAACATGCCTGGTGTAGAAAAAACAATAGCATCATGCAAACAGTATATCCGTTATACACCAATCCCAGGCAGCTCACATTAACATGAAGAGCACAGCTGTGACAGTTAAAGAAAAAAAATAACTGAAGTAAAAATGTCAGCAAAACCAGGGCAGTTATTCCCCATCAGACTCAATTATCGGTTCTCACCGTAGAACTCTTTCCTTTTTATTTTATATGTGAATAAGAACTACATCTTAAATTCAGCAAATTAATCACAATTTGCCATCATTACTGCACAGCATACTCATGTAATGTGTTTCTTGGTTTTGAGAGTTCATACCAGCACAGTAGAAGTTCTCTCAGCTGTAATGTGCTAGTGGGAATGACCATTCTGTCCAGTAAGCCCTAAACTTGTTTTATTTTAATTTACATTTTGGCAAATGGAAAAGATTTTTGGTCTTTTTATTTTTCCACATATGGATTGTTTTCTAATCAACCCAAAATTTTGGGAATATTTGCCTCGTGGTTATTTGTGGTTATTATGAAGGTTTATTAACTTAAATTTACTCAAAAAGATAAGAATGCTTAAACACAAGAAAACGTGCCCAAACCTTTGACTGGTGCTGCACTGTATATCAGAGGATCTCATACAAGCAGCGTTGCTTCCTCACACAAAGCACAAATATGGGAAGTTTAGTTGAGGCTATGGTTGCAAAAAAAAAACAAAAAAAAAACACAATTCTTAAAAACTGTTTCCATATTGCACTGAGTCAAAAAAATCTTCAGTTATAAAGTAATTCCTTATAGAAATCATGATTCACGAGCATAAAATGAAGCGTCTCCTTGCATGCAATTTTCCTTCCCCTAATTTTCACTCGTTGATCTGAAAGAATACTTCATGTGATTGCTTGCAAAAGACTTCTTTTATAAAACAATTATGAAAAGCTATCAAAGAAATTATAGGCGGAGAATCTGTTTTAGTCTATAAAAATACATGAACTATGATTTGACTATTTGTTGTTAGGAGTCACAGTTGAGTCTCATTTATCTGAAACTGAGGGTGCGGGGATGGCCGGTTAGCCACTGCTGTCGGAGTTGCGGTATTGGACTCAGGCCAGGTTGTGCTAAACAGGGTGTAGAGTGAAAGAGGTAAATCTGTCCGGTCATACCTGTTTATGACAGGAGGTTTGGGCATGAGGCCAACCCTGAGTAAAGAAAGAGAGGTGGGAACTGCATTGGCAAAGAATCCATGGTCAGTCCTTAAATTTGACTGCTCTCATGTTATTACAATGCAATAAATCGGGGGTCCTCAATCTTATCATGAAAGGGCCAGTGTGAGTGCAGGCTTTCACTCCGACTGACGGCCGTTGCACAACTGATTCTAATAATCAACCCCTCGATTCTTCACCAAAGTACTTGATTTGTAAAATCGTGTGTAACTGCTTGGTTGGCATGAAAGCTGCACCCACACCGGCCATTTTGGATAAGATTGACGACCCCTGCAATAAATGTTCGCTATGAAGGGATAGGGAAAAAAAAAACAGAGAAAACTTCCCCGCCAATACCCTTGCAGGTCATGTGTATTGCTGAAATGCAGCTCAAACATGCCTAGCTGCTGAACTGATGGCCTGCTACATTTTTAACCCTTTAACTGCCAGCTGAACCTTCTGGCAGAGCATGTTTTTAGTCATTGTAACCCATTGAAGGTTGAGTTGAACTTAATCTGGTTGATCCATCTCTTACTCTCGGGTGAGGTATGTTATGCTGAAAAAATCCAGTAAATATTCAACAGATCTTTCAGTTAGATTCAGGGACTCAAAATGTACCCTTGCAAAAGGTAGAGCAGGCAGTTAAAATGTTGAAGACCAAATAAACTGGCTTAGTGAGCTAATCAGTACTTCAGTGCAATGCAGAGTTATTGGCATGTCAGATCACGATAACAGACTTCACACAGGGACACAATAACAATCCCTGTTGAGTTTATTAATAATGTTGAACTGTGACAGACCACGAAAATGATTTTGGCTCCCAAAATAAAAAAGATCGGATTTCATAAATACTCAAGCTTGATTCTGTCTAGCATTTTCTGTCACTCATTCTCCCTGCCCAGACAGTTGTTTACTGTAACAAACAAAAAAAGTTGATCTCAGAAAAGAATAAAAAAATATGGAAAATACACTACATTACCATCCCCTGATGTACAAAGTATATGAAGCTTAGTCCAGTAACTTCCTTTAGCTGTCAGAGTAGTTTTGACTCTGGAACTAAAATTCAACATTTCCAATTTTCGAGAGAGATGGTAATGCATGTTAATGGTAATAGTGATAAATGTTCATTGTTTGACCCCAAGACTGAAATTATATGGTAGTCTACTGGGATGGGGACTCAGTATGGACACAACTCCTTTTTTACCCCTCTGCCGACGAAAGTCGGCAGAAGGGTATTGTCGTGGCAAGCGGCGTCCATCTGTCTGTCTGTTCGTTAACTTCTCGTTCCGGGACGATAGCTGAAAAAAGCCTAAGCCAAATGCTCTCATTTTCTGGTGGTATGTTGGGGATGGTTAGAGGAAGCTCCCTATCGATTTCTGTCCCATTGCGATGATCAGTTTGGACGCCACGGCAAGGCAAGCGCAAGGCAAGGCAAGCGCATTTTGTTTTTTACCAACTTTCTTTTGCTGTTTTGTTTCAAAATATACAATTTTTGATATACGTACACTTTCTTCATCATTGAGAAAGCAGCTGAACTTCCCTCTCTCATCCCAGATCACACATTTTAACAGCTGATCCAACAGCGATCCCAAACCCAGGATAGAGGGGCTGAGTGAATGTGGTCTGGACTCTGTGCAGGAGGGTCATTGTGTCAGAGACACTGTAGAAGGACAGAGTTCCTGCCCTGTGATCCAGGTACACTCCTATTCTGGAGGAGGAGGAGGCGTAGTAGGAAATTTCCGTGCTGTGACCGTTGTACCAGAAAGTGCAACGAGATGGGGAGCAGCACAAAGTCCAGGACTTATCACCTCCCAGGGCACACAGGTTTTTTCCTCCTTTCCTGCTCACTTCTTTAGATGACACTGCTATGAATACAAACCCCTTTCCACTCCACTCAGCCTCCCAGTAACAGCGTCCAGACAGACCCTCTCTGCACAGCACCTGGTCCCAGTGTTTGAACCTCTCTGGATGATCAGGATATGACAGGTTCTCTCCCACGTGGGTCATCTCTCTGTTCCCCTCAGACAGAAGGAAGTATTTGTTTGCTGTGTTGGGGTCCAGTGTGAGGTAACAGGAATCTGATGTGGAGAGAATTAGGATTTAATATGAGGACGGACCGAAGGTTTGTGTGTAAATATTCCCTCAAAGCACTCACAATAATGATGAAGTAATGAGAATGTGTGTGTGTGTGTGTGTGTGTGTGCGTGCGTGTTTGTGTGTGTGTGTTTGTATTTGTTTTTGTATATGCGTTTATTCGCGTGTGTTCTGCGTGTGGGTCCATATGTGACAGTGTTGGTGCAGGAGTGTGTGATCGTATGTGTATGCGCGTGTGCGCACGCGAACCTGCGTGTGTATCTTTGTGTGTCTGCGTACGTGGTTCTTTGTGTTTCTCGGTGTATGTGTGCCGATATGTTTGAGTGTTTGCGTGTGTGTGAGCGTGTCTCGAAATTTCAGAGTGAGTACTCACACTGCAGGAATTCCTCTCTTGCCTGCGGTTCGAGACAGATCCAGTGAGGAAGCACCACGGCGACCTCGTTCACTGCAGGGGAAGTGTGAGGGAAGGAGGGAAGACAAGAAGGATGCACGTGGTTGAAGAGAAAGAGGAATTTAATTATGAGAAATATTCAAATATTCAGGCCATTTAGAGTTTGTTTAATTCTTGTTTAATTCACTACACTGTATATTATCATTGGTTTATAGTAAAATTAAAACAGAAGAAAGAGATTAGGACTTTTTTTGTTTTTTTTTTTTGCAACCTGTTTCAGACAATTTGACCCTGCAGATGTCCTTCAGTCGCTCTTTCAGTTCAACTGCTGTTTTCCTCAAAATCTGAAGAGATATGCTGGGTAAGTTGCCAGGTCCAGGCGGGGCACAGAAGGATTGGCATCTCTGCACAAAGACAGACAGACAGACAGACAGACAATGATCTCAGGACCAATGATCAGGGAAATGCCACTTCTTAGAAAATGGGAAACATACCTTTCTGCCTACACTCCCGCTGAAAAGTTTGGAATCACTTGTGATTTTTACATAGATTAAATGGACAAAACTTATAGAGTAGACAACGAAGCATAACACAAAATCTCTGCTGGGACTTTCTAGAATGGAAAAAACACTCGGGGCAATTACAAAAAAATCAATCATTTGATTTCGACCTGACTTAGCGGTCAGAATGAGGATCAGCACCTCCAAATCTGAGGCCACCATGGTTCTCCTGGAAAAAGGTGGATTGTCCCCTTCAGGTGGGGGGTGAGTTGATACCCCAAGTGGAGGAGTTCAATTATCTCAGGGTCTTGTTCACGAGTGAGGGTAGGATGGAGCGTGACATTGACAGACGGATCACTGCAGCGTCTGCAGTGAAGCGAGCGTTGTGCTGGTCTGTTGTGGTGAAGAAGTAGCTGAGCTGAAAGTGAAGCTCTCGATTTACTGGGGATCTACATTCCAACCCTCCCCTATGATCACAAGCTTTGAGTAGTGATCAAAAGAATAAGAACGCGAATACAAGCAGCCGAATGAGCTTTCGCCGTAGGGTGGTTGCCTGATTTTTAGGAATAGGGTGAGGAGCTCAGACATCTGGGAGAGCCTCGGAGTAGAAACGCTGCTCCTCCACATTGAGAAAAGTCAGTTGAGGTGGTTCGAGAATCCAGTTCGTATGTCTCCTGGACGCCTCCCTTTAGAGGTTTCCCAGGCATGTCCAACTTTGAGGAGGCCCCGAGGCTGACCCAGGACACGCTGGAGGGATTATATCTTCCAGCTGGCCTGGGAACGGTTTGGGGTCCCCCTGGTAGAATTGGAGGAAGTGGCTGGGGAGGGGGGCTCTTGGGCCTCATGCTTACCCCCGCAACCTGGCCCCTGATAAGCAGAAGAAAATGAATGGATGGATGGATGGATTTAGACCCAGAAGAGATGTTGCAGAATCACCTCAGATATAAAGTTTTCGGTCATTTTATTGGTTAAAAAATGTTTGCTTTTTATATTGATTTATCAGATACTCATGATAATAAGAAACACAATACATTGAGAGTGTTGACCCCTTTTTTTCCTTCATACATCACTAAATATTGCTGTCATTTAGTGGATTTCAATCTACTGTGATTGTGTTCATTGTTCCAAATGAAATTGAATATACAAAATTATTTATTTTTTGTAAAGGTTTTGCTTCACACACTGATGATGTGCATGGCGGACAGGAAGTTGAGGACTGGACTCAGGTGCAAGGATGGACTTGGTTGCATTTATTATGTCTTCTGCACAGAAGGAAGGCACACAAGAAGCAATACAAAACAAAGTAGGAAATGAGGTTCCTGAATTGCCCTATTAGTAATGCAGGAACGGGACTTTAGCTAGAGTAACAATGAGTTACAAATAGTAAAAGAAAATAGGGAACACGGCTTCTTCAATAATAAAGATATAGTGCTGACATAAACAATATAAAGCACTAAATTCAACAGTTCGAATATATACATGCGACACGTGGGGAATAAATCTATACAAGACTAGAGATCTTGTATTTGTTTTGTAGAGATACAAAACAAGTATGTGGCTAACGTAGTTTACGAGACTTCGCAAAGACTAAGTGCAAAGCTCGGTCTTAAATAGAGCAACACTACCACCCAGGTAGGGCTGCCTCTGGGGTGCGGAGTGGGCTGGTCTGGGTGGTCCTGGTGGAACCCAGCCAGGAGCTATGGATCCAGGATGTCATCACGATCCACCACCTCCTCTGCTCTGGACCATAGCCCTCCCAGTCTACCAGACACTGCAACCTGCCTCTGCGACGTCTGGAACTCAGAAGGCTGCGTACCCTGTAGGTGGGATCTCCGTCAACCTCCAGGACAGGGAGAGGGTCTGTGGGGGGGTGGTATTCGGACCAATCCCATCGTTGATGGTGGCAGTATGTTCGAAGGAACCTCCCCAAATCCTGGATTGCTCACTCCGCCTCCCCAGTCATCTCTGGGTGGTATCCCGAGGTGAGGCTTACTGAGGCTCCCAGCTTCCTGAAGAAAGCCATCCACACTCGGGAGGTGAACTGTAGCCCACGGTCCGAGAGGATGTACTTCGGAGGCCCAAGTTTCTGAAAACCTATGTGAACAGCAACTCTGCCACTTGGAGGGTAGAGGACAATGTGGTGAATGGCACAAACTTTATGGCTAGCAGCTCCCAGTTGCCCACATCGTAGTTAGCCTCTGCGGGTGTAAGGTCGTGCAAGAAATACATGAAAGGATAAAGCTTTTCTGGGACTCCGTGCCTCTGGGAAAAGATTGCTCCCATCACCCCATTAGAGGCATTGACTGCCACTATGAAAGGCTTATTCGGATCTGGTAACTTGAGTATCGAAGCAGTGACAAACAGACTTTTGAATTTGTCTAAGGCTTGCTGAGTTTCCTAATTCCATCCCAGGTTTTTGGGGTTTCCCTTGAAGAGATGCATCAACGGGCCACCACACTGAGGTTTTTAATGAAGCATTGATAAAAGTTTGCGAACTCTATAAGGCACCGGAGCTCCTTTATGGTTCGTGGGATTGTCCATGCTGCTACTGCCTTCACACTCTTGTCTTCCATAGCCATTTCCTCTGGTCCAATCCCGTAGCTAATGAAGGAGATGGTAGACTGATGGAAGACGCACTTTTCCGCTTTGATGTGAAGTTGGTGTTGTGAAAGGCATTTGAGTACTCTCCTCACGTGTTCCACATGCTCTTCAGACATGGTTGAGTAGATGAGGATTTCGTTGAGGTAGGTATTGATGAATCTTCCCAGCATCTGTCGTAGCACATCATTGATGAAAGACTGTATGGCGTTCACAAGGCCATACCGCATGACGCAGTGCTCGTAGTGCCTGGAGGTGGTCCTTCCCTGATACAGATGAGATTGTTGGCGCTGCAGAGGTTGAACGTCATGATGATCTTCGCTCATTGAAGCTGCTCCTCAGCGCTGAGCAAGAGGGGCAGTGAATATTGGTACTTCATTGTGATGTCATGAAGGCCTCTGTAGCCTATGCCGGGGCCTAGACCTCCATCCTTCTTCGAGACAAAAAAGAAGCTGGCGAAATCAGGTGAAGTGAAAGGGCGAATGAAGCAAACCTTCAAAAAGCAAAATGGGCAAACCTTTGGTTTAGAACCCAGCGCCTACTCCACTGTGGGCTAGCCTTCATTCCAGGCACCAGCGACCATTCTGGTGGGCAAACCCACCTTCCCTTGCTCAGGCCTGGCAGGCTTCCTCCTCTACTTAGGCATGGGGGCATCTTCTTCTGCCTCAGCAAGGTGGGCGACTCTACTCGATACTCAGACTATGGGTGTCTCTGGCCACTGCCAGGGCTGGGGGAGCCTTTAATAGCCTCTTTGAACGGGCCAACTTTGTGATTTTTGCATCTTTGCCTTTGTGACCTTATAGGCCCACTCACATTACTGTACCATTTGTATGGCAAATGCACGTCACTGTCAGATCTCATCACTGCCAGCCATCTTCCATAATAACACAGTCTGATTGCAGATTGTCCTGCTCAAAAGATGAAATTACTTGTTGTGATAATTATATAAGGACAGTCCTCTAAAGTCTGCTGATATGCGCTTCATATCGACACTGACATGAATAGACCCTGATAATCAAGAACCTGACCAATAATCAAATGACATGGCTTTTGTTTATAATTTCTGGATGTTCTGAGATTCGCCTTTGTGAACGCAAACCGGAACAGCTGGAAAATTGAAACAAGCATCATCCACGTATTGGTTCGATTCAGGCTCTAGAGCTTTCCGTGTGAACCCACCCTAAGTCAATTATTATTGTCCAGACTCAGTCAACACAAAAGAAAACTTGCTTGCTGGGGAAAGTTACTTTGTGAATGGCTCCATGTTTTATTTTTAAAAATAATAGTTATTTTAAAACATGATATTGGCAGCATATTCCAATTAAGCTGGGACAGATTCATGTTTGCCACTGGGTGACATTACCTCTCCTTTTAATAACACTTAGCAGTCATTTAGTGATGTTACCTGGAGGAAATGGATGTGATCCTCTGTGTGTGAAAGCTGCTCCAGCTCAGCGTCTCTCCTCCTCAGCTCAGCAATCTCCTGCTCCAGTCGCTCCAGGAGTCCTTCAGCCCGACTCACTTCAGCCTTCTCCTGATCTCTGATCAGCTCTTTCACGTCAGAGCGCCTTCTCTCAATGGAGCGGATCAGCTCAGTAAAGATCCTCTCACTGTCCTCCACTGCTGCCTGTGCAGAGAGCTGTTAGGAGACACAGAGAGAGGAGGCTGTACATTTTAACTAGGCCTTTCACTCAGCTCTTACTGGGACCCCACACAGCCTGTTCCCCACAGTGTGTCTCAGTGGGATTGAGCCCCACAGGGCTGGAAAGTGGCCCAACACTGGGCTCCTCACTGGCTGACTGGAGGAGAGCCCTGACTGAGCCCTGAAATGGCTCTTCCAGCAGCAGCTGTTGTCTTCTCCTCTGGTCAGTACCCACCTTGAGTGACTGCACAGCCTGTCTCAGATCCTGCAGCTCCTTCTCTCTCTCCTGGATTCTCTGCTGGAATTTACTCCGTGTCGCCCCAAGCTGCCGCTGTGGACAAATTAATTTTCCATTTGCATCACAATTTACCTTTTAGATCACATTTTCACCTTCCAAGAAACAACGTAGACTAAGTACTGTAAAAGGCTTACTGCATTGCATTCTTTATATACAAACTGAAACATTTTGATATGTTTCAAATAATTATACCAAACAAATATTTAAGAAAGTACAGGACATAAGCCTAAATGTTGTACCAATTAGCCGATAAACTGTATATCTATCATCTTTGTAGCAATCGAGTGCCGCTTGTTTCGTGTGCAGTCTTTACCTGTTTCTTAATCCTTTCGGCTGCAAGTGAGACTGCTTTATGACCTCTGTGTTCATCCATCGCACATGGATAACAGATACACTGCTGATCTGTATGACAGTAAACCTCCAGCAGCTTGCCATGACGAGGGCAGATCTTCTCCTGCAGGTTTCCAGAGGCATCAATCAGCTTATGACTCTTTCCTGGGTTGAGTCCATCATGGAGTTTGAGGTGAGTTTCACAGTATGAGGCCAAACACACCAGACAGGACTTGACAGCTTTGCTCTCTCTCCATGCGCAGGCATCACACACCGCGTCTCCAGGTCCAGCATAACAGAGAGCAGGAGGAGCCAATAAGAATCCGGTCTCCTTCAGTTTCTCCACCACTTCAGCAAAAGTAATATTTTTGTTCAGAGCAGGCTTTGGAATGAAGGTCTCTCTGCACTGAGGGCAGCGGAAGCAGCCAGTATGATCAGTTTGAACCCAGGCGTCCTGAATACAGCCCATACAGTAGCTGTGTCCACAGGGAATAGTCACAGGATCCTTCAGTAGTTCGAGACAAATTACACATCTCAGCTGATCCATTTCCAGAATTCTTTCAGCCTGGGCCATTTTACTGCTCTTTTTGGCAGAGATTTTTTTCTTTCTGAAAGTTGTGTTGTTTTCCTGAATCCTCGCAAGAAAAAAAAAACTGGAGATATTCTCTGGCTTTGAGCAGAGCAGAGATAGCGTCTCCTGCTATTTTGCGATGCACAGTGACTGAGGTTAGTTTCATTTCTCTCAAACTGTCTGACAGGCAGGTGACGGAAACTTGGGTTGTGCCCACAGCTGCAGGAGGCGTGGTTTGAGGAGCGGTGAGTGTAATCATATCAGATATTCAGCAGCCAAAATAACACACACAGTTTCTCACGTCCGGGTTTTGTGGTAGGAGGAGGCACTCTTCTCCTCCCCCTTACCCATCATTCTGTGTGTACCTGGCTATTCAACCAATCCTCTCCCATTGTTATCTTTTGAATGTCCCTCCAACCCCCCTCTGTTGATCATTCATTGTTTTTCTCTGCCATTTGTCCTTTTGTATCAAATCAATTCAATCTTTACTGTAAAGAACAGCCCACCTTGTTTCAGCATAAATCTCTGGGCCTCCACCTTTGGTACCACCTTGCTGTGCTGGTACCAGAGCCACAGACTTCAGCAGTTGGTTTTCATTGGTATGATTCAGCACTTGTTCACAATTTTACCAGTACAATAAACTTGATTACAGACTATTGGCTGTAATCTCTCAGTTCTACGACAGCTTCTATCTCAACCGACAGTCTTGACTTTTCAGATGTTCCCAGTGAAGGTGTTCATTTTTGATCTGTTCTTCAAAGCCATATTTCATAACAGCATTTCAGTGCTGGTACACCAAATATGGAGTCATGGGACGCTATCATGCCAAAAGAGAGCATGAGTGAGCAGGGGTGTAGCAGAGTGGACATGATTTAAGCAATTACAACTTTCACTAGAAGGGCATGCAGTGAGCAAAGACCTTCACTAAGGCCAATTGTTCACTTTTCTAAATTGGCTTTTTCTTGTCTTGTCATTATGGAATTTACTACCATCTACTGGATGTTGAGATGTATTGCATTTATTCAGCCAAGGCCCCATCTGGCAATCATAGACTGCATGAAAAGATTGACGAAGCAACTGTCCATTAGTTTCAGCATACCATTTAGGAAGCCTCGATTTTGGCAATTTGAACAGGGCCATTTTGTCATTTTGAAACTGGATGTGATTCCTATTGGACGAGAGAGTGAATTGAATTTCCAGAAAGGACCAAAGGGTGGATCTACGGGTAAATCTGACAGTATTTGACGAGGACCAGAAGACAGCATGGGACCATAATTTACATAAATGAACATTGTGATATATCAAAGGAGGCTTGAAACTTGCAATTTGTACCATAAAATAATGTAGAAAATCATTATTGAAATAATGAATCAGGTGGGAAAACGGGGTCATTTTCTCATAGACTTCTACAGCATTGAACTTTTTTCTGCAACCACCGATGTCGCCATCTGCTGGCCAATAAATAGAATGCTATTTTTATAGATTCCTGCTTTTGGCCTCAGTTTTCAAACCCAGGTGCTGCGTCCATCTTTTTATACAGTCTTTGCTCGCAATGTTAACAAAAGTGAAAAATAAGTCATGCATTCGCCCTGTGTTACTGATTCACTTCAAAATTCAATTGGTTTTTCCTTGGCCTATGCTACCCCCTCCCACCAAGTTTCATGAAAACTGGGCCGTAGGTTTTAAGTAGTCCTTGCTGACAACCAGACAAACTAATAAACTGAACTGAAAAGCTACCCTCCTTGGTGCAGATCATAAATAATCCCAATATGAAAAGTTGAAGTTTGTCTGGGGATGAGTCTTGTCCCTTGTTCGTTCCCCTGCCCCAATCACACTGTACATATTCACTGACTTCATCGAAAAAGATTTAGTGTGCCGGCATATTTGGAAAATGCTGCATCCCAACAACCTTTGTAAAAAAAAACTCAACTTGCTGTAGTGAGAGACAGTGTGTATTCCTATTGAGCTCATCCTTGCCTGAGTCAGCCTTGATGAAGGAAAATCCAGAGGCCACCTTCGCTTAGGGCCGGAGGGAGAAGGGACCTTTGTTCTTCTGTGACTGCTACTCTTTAAAATGTGATTCTGGGGGCAGCATCTCTACTGCCCGCCTTCAAGCGTAGTCTGAAAACTCACCTGTTCAGACTTTATCTCTCCGCCCCCACACCCACCCAACCTAATGCTGTATTTGGTTCCAGGCTTAGTTATTTATTCAATAGAGCTTTGGCGTAATGAATTGTTTCACTGGTTGTTTTTTCCTGCGCAGATATTTCACTGCGCAAAGTTCTTTTTATGCATCATCACTTCTGGTATTTTTTACATGGTATTACTCCATTAGGCTTTCAGCACTCCGTGTCCTTTCGGAGCACTTTGTTGTGTGTAATGGCTGGTAAAATACGGAGGCCAAGTGCAGCGACCAGAGAGAGAACGAGCGGTACAGACACAATACAAACACAGAGAATTACACAGACCACCGGAAAGTACTCGCACTTCCAAAGGACGTATAATCCTCCGAAAAATGGAAGCAACGAGAGAGAGAAAAAAGAAAAGGGAAAATACCTAAAGAGAAAGGAACTCCAAAAATAACAGGAAGATATAAAGTCAAACAAATCCTGACTGGAGATATCTTCGTCTATAGTGCTTAGCTACAAACAGACACTCTAGGAAAGGAGGCATGGCGGACTTCCGGGGAAGCGCCGCCCCAGATCAGTCAGCCAGCTGGGAACAGAATCCGATTGAAAAGGAATTTGAACTCGTCCTGGGACGAGAGCCACAAAGAAAAGTCCAAAACACACGCACAACTCACAAACCATGACAGTTGTGTGTCGCTCTGGGTAAAGTGTGTGTGCCAAATGTAAATCATATAATGTAATGTGAATGGGGTTTTTAATAAATAAGAACTTATAGTATTCATTTGTTCAGTAAAATAACAGCATGGCCCTGGGCAGAATGGAATGACAGGGCACAGAAAGATGCACTGATTCCAGTTTTCTCTGTCATATATTCACCTGCAGAGAGGGCTTATTCCATAAATGAGACATCAAAACATCTTCTAATTCAGCCCAAGCATCTGCCCCCACATACAGTAACCAGCAGCGAGGTCTGCTGATTGTTGACATTCCGCCTGAAAAATTGTGCCCTGCCAAAGCGATATAGTGCATAGCGGTGGTCACCAGTCCTGTTCCTGGGGATCTAAGTGTTTTTCCCCTTCAATCTGGCACAATTCACCATACTTAATCAGCAACTCAAAGGCTTCTCTGGTTGGTGAGCGGGGAGTGGTTTTCTACGGTCCGAGTGAAAACCTACAGGATGGTAGATATCCAGGAAGAGGGTTACGCAGTCTTGCTCTAGCGGTTGAGAGAGGCATGCTTTGTTAGGGTCGGAGTGCAGATAAACAGGATGTTACGTTTCCTGAAACAGGGTAGAGCAGTCCCTTTCTCACTGCTGAGAGAGGTGTGGTTTCATAGGGATGAAGCAAAAACCTACAAGGGGGTAGATCCCTAGGCAAAGGGCTGATAACCACTGGTTTACTGGAAAATCTGCTAATGATAACATACATAAAGTACTGTATACATAATGAGGAGATGAAAACAGACCATCGACCTATTTTAGAACATTGCAAGAGCAGAAGGAAACAAGATATAGAGGGTAGACTAACCAGCCCATCTAGAACAAAAGAATGCAAAGGTGCATACCAGGACGAACAAGCTTTCAGGCCCATCTCTTATCTGTATTGCTCAGCACAGTGTGAAACCTGGACTGAGGCGTTCACTGCATAAAACTTGTTTTTGTCAGCAGGTTAGGTGTTACTCGCAATGCAAAAATACATAGAAAAATACTTCCTGATTTCAGTGCACATTATGGGAACTCTTCACTTGATACAACACCTTCTGATACGACAAAACAGCTGTCACTAGACGAGGGGAGAGATGCTGTCAATTTTTGTGAAATGTCATAATGTTGGAAAATGTATAAGGAGAATACATAGCTGTGTCAATCACATGGGTATTTATATATTTTTCAAACATCTCTGCTGCCTCTAGTGGTTGGGGGACTTATCTCTGTGTGTCTGCTGTTAATTTGATTGGAGGATAGGTGGCACTTGTTGGAATTGTTCACATAGATTTTGGGAACATATAAATAAGGCTCACTCTGTTATGTTCTATGAATGGTATTTGATCAGTTGTCTCCCCCTAGTGGTGCGGATGTTTTTTACATGCAAGTTTGAGAGAAAGTATTCCACTCGAGTTTCCTCATCTCTCCACTTTTGTTGATTTTCATTCCGTGTACCAGCATCTTCGGAAGGTTTCTCACACTTTTTCCGAAATATTGTACTAATTTGAGTAATGAGGTCTTTGTGTCCTCACAGATGGATGTATTTACAGTCTTTTGGTTTCTAGTATGAGCTATGAGTTAGCTATGTGGAATTTCAGCCTCAGCTAAGCACCGTTTGCTATTTTGAATGAGCAGCATCACTTACTTTACTTTCAAAATGATCTCATGTCAGGTTTTATTTCTCTTATCGCAGTTCTACCCTTTTCTGACAATTCAGCCATGATCTGAACCCGCGTCTTGTTGATTGGGAAGGAGTTTAGTTGCCTGTCAAATCATACACCGTGTGACAGAGGACACAACAGACTCTACAGTAGTCACTTCATGTTCTTCATGGTTCTTGATGCAATTTTTGGCCAATTATTCATAGGTTAATGTGTTTATGTAAATATTTATTTTTATTAGCATATTGTCTCCCCATTTTACGTGGAGTTCAGCCAGTGGGCTGATTGTAACAGAACAGAGCAAAAAAGGTTGCAGTGATGTTACATCCATAATGCTGATTTTAATTTCTAAAAATAATAGTGAAAATACAGATATTTTCAAAATTGTCAGCCAGACCTCCAACATTGTGTGGATATAAAACTCTCTGCATTAGTCTATCAAATTCACAGAATTCTATGAAAACATATTGTCTCTCCAATTTGCCTGTCTTCTTGTGACAAAACCATGGATATTTTCCTGAGCAGGGTTGAGAACCAATTTGTTCTCTACCTTGTATATCTCATGTCATTCCGGATAAATCCTTTGTTTTAAGTCAGCTAATCTCTTGTTCCAGCAAAATAGCTGTTCTGTTTGATTTGAGCTCAATTTTTTTTTCAACAGCTTCAGGGGGTGGACAGTATATCAGAAATATCCCAAAAATTGCTTTAACTTTAAAGTCTTTGAACCACAATTACATAACCTTCTACACAGGTCATTCAAATTAATTTGGATTCTAATTATCAGCATGTGTCTGTTTCGGAAGTCTAACGAGTGGCACTGCTAGGTTTGTTTTCAAAGCAAGATAAAGAAACCATCACAATTCAACTCAGGCCAAATACTTGGGTCCCATATTGGAGGTACATTGGACAAAAAAATCAAAAAACCATTCCGGGTGACTGTCAAAAATCCTGAGAACATATGCCAAACACCAAAAAACAACAGCAAAAATGAGTGTGGCCACAAATCAAAACTCTCCAACAAGAGCAGATGTAAAAGGAAAAAAGGGCAGATGCTCAAGGTCTTAGAAACGTATAAAAATGTAAATAATAATCCGGTGCTCTTCGGAGGGGTGAAAATAGTACAAAAATACAAAAAGACTGTCAGAGCAGTCGAACTGGAGGCAACCTCAAGGCACTCAGATATAGAATAAAAATCCTTTATTGGAACAGGGATGACACCAACGCGTTTTAACGCAAATTCTTCATCAGGGTGTGAAAAGCAGATGTACACTTAGCCAGAAGCTCTAAAAATCCTAGCGGAATTGATTCAATTTTTCACTTAATGAAACTAAATAAATAAATAAAAAAACAGCACATTGAGAGCTTCATTGATTTGATCAACCTCTGTATCTTCTGACAGGATTAGTTCACCTGAGAGCTTATTTTCCTCTTGGAGAAAATGTATTTCTTGTCCTAAAATCTTGCAACCCTGAACTATGTACAGTATATTCTTCTCTATCCTGTTTTTTTTCATTATGATTTTTATTTTCTATATTATCTTCTCCATCGCGTCACAAGTTTTTTCCGGTGTAATGTGAATATAGGCCACTAGATGGTAGTATTTACCTTTTTTTTGTTAAGCTCAGACTGGAGTCATGTTTAGACATGTCCTGGACATGTCTGGGGCAAGTCTCAGAAAATAAAAAAAAAAGAGGTCTAAATGTGGGTGGGGTCTGCAAAAGAGTATATAAGGAAAAGAACTGAGACAGTAAAGGAGTAGGAGAAATTGCAAGAAGATGACCAGACCTGCCATTCTGTTCAAGACCTGTGACGTTTCTTTTGTGGATTTCTTTGCCTGTGTTTGAGCATTTTCTCACCCAGGACATCACCAAGCCGCCCCACAAAAAGGGACTGTAAATATTTCTTTTTGTTTTTGTTATAATCAATCTTGGTCTTAGTTGTTAGTTGTTTAGTTGTTATTGTCTTTGTCTGTTGATTAAATGTGTTCAAGTTTTTAAAACAGTTTCTGTCATCCCTTGCTGTTGCTGTTGCTGTTTGTGTTGTAAATGTAATAACAAATTGGGGCCATAACAAATTGGGGGCTCAAGGTCCGGGATAGACCATTTTGTGAGTCATTTATTAAAAAGCTGACATTTCAAATTGTAAAATTAATTTTTTTAATTGAATACATATATATTGACAACAGCAATGGATGATTTCTTGGCATCACCAACCGTAGGGGTTTTGAAGTCTTTTAAAAAGACAGAACTGCTAGAAATTTGCAGACATTTAGAGCTGACAGAGGTGAAACCAGCCATGCGAAAAGCAAGACTGGCTAGAGAGATAGTTGAATATTACATTGATGAAAATGTGTTTGCACCAGGAGATCTGGAACAGTTTCCAGTGGAAAATCCAAATATAGAAATGGAACTTAAATTAAAAATGATAGAGATTGAAAGGGAAGAAAAAGAAAAACAAAGGCAGTTTGAGTTGGAAAAATTAGCAAGAGAAGAGAAAAAAGAAAGGGAGGAAAGAGAAAAAGAAAGGGGGGAAAAAGAGAAACAAAGAGAATTTGAGAGGGAATAAAAAGAAAAACAAAGAGAACTTGAGAGAGAGAAAGAGGAAAGAACAGAAAGAGAGAGACAGAGACAGAGAGATTGTGAATTAGAAAAATGCAATAGAGAAGAAAGACTCCAAATGGAGCAACTAAAAATTAAAATAGCAACTGAAAATAAATTTCGGGCTAGCCAGGAGGTAAAATTGGTGCCTCCATTTTCGGAAAAGGATGTTGACAACTATTTCCAGTGTTTTGAAAAGGTAGCAAAGAGTTGCCAGTGGCCAAAGGAACACTGGCCTCTGATGTTGCAAACTGTCCTCAAGGGTAAAGCTCAACAAGCGTATTCGGCTTTGTCTGCAGATGATTCCTCTGATTATGAGGTTGTCAAAAAGGTTATTTTGAGAGCTTATGAGTTGGTTCCAGAGGCTTACCGACAGAAATTCAGAGGTCTGAAGAAATCTGAAAAGCAGACTTATGTTGAATTTGCTAATGAAAAGCAGGTTTGCTTTGAGCGCTGGTGTACTTCTATGGAGGTCAAGGATGATTTCAACTCACTAAAAGAGATGGTGTTAGTTGAAGAATTCAAGAACTGTGTTAAAGATTATGTTAAGACCTACCTTAATGAGAAGCAAGCACTGAATTTGCAATCAGCTGCCAAATTTGCAGATGAATATGTTCTCACACATAAGTCCAAATTTCAGTCTAGCAGTAATAATAGATGGTCCCAATTTCAGAAAAAGGGTTATGGTGATACCCAAGATTCCTCACCCAAAGACAAAGACAAATCTGGTGATGGTGCTCAGAAATCCAGTAACAGGTCTGATCAAAGTGTGAAAGCTGACAGTGACAAAAGTGGTCTAGTTTGCAGTTATTGCAAGAAATCTGGTCATGTTACAACTAACTGTTGGTTCCTTAAAGCTAAGAAAGAAAAAGAAAAGGATACCAAACCAAATGCCTTTGTGAAAACAAGGTTAGAAACCCCTGTAGTAGATGGCCGATCTGCTAAATTGCCTGCTTCTTGTGGGGCTAAAAAGCCTAATACAGCTGACTTTGTGAGGGAGGAATTTCTTCCATTTGTGTCAGAGGGATTTGTGGCTCTGAATGAGCATACTTCTCCTGTCCCCATATATATCCTAAGGGATACCGGAGCTTCTCAGTCACTTTTGTTGATGGACTCCTTGGAGTTACGTGATGAGACCGCTTCAGGGGATTTCATACTTGTACAAGGTATTGAAGGGAGGACTGTATCTGTACCCCTGCGCTCTATATTCTTGAAGTCAGATTTAGTTACAGGACAGGTAAAGGTGGGACTTATGTCAAGTCTACCTATAAAGGGTGTTTCTCTGTTGCTGGGCAATGACTTGGCTGGGGGCAAAGTAATTCCCCCTGTTCATCTTACTTCACAGCCGAGCACTGAAGATGGGGATGAGGACCCATCTCTGTATCCTTCTTGCGCAGTGACTCGTGCTATGGCCAAGAAGGCTCAAGAAGAAGATGATGTGGTGCCGTCCAGTACATTGAATAGTCAGGACTCAGGTGGTTCGCCTCATGACTCTGATTGGCCTACTATGGTTTCTCCGTTTGAGGACTTATCAGATACTTTTATCAGTTCTCTATTCAGCCAGCCGGATGGGTCTGGTGATTCTGATGTGTCTGGAGACTTGTCTCTGTCCAGAAAGCGGTTGATTGAGGAGCAAACTAATGATCCTGAAATTTGTGTACTAAAGAGGAGAGCCCTTCCTGATAAAGAAATAGACGCAGTTCCAGTTGGGTATTATCTCAAGGATGGTGTGTTGATGCGGAAGTGGCGCCCTCCTGATATCCCTGCCAATGCAGATTGGGCAGTGGTCAGGCGAATTGTTGTTCCGAAGGTCTATAGGAATGAGATCTTAACAATGGCTCATAGTTTACCTTTAGGAGGTCATCTTGGTGTTAACAAGACTGTTGATAAGATCATGAAACACTTCTTTTGGCCTGGGCTTCGGAAAGACGTTTCCAACTTTTGCAAAACCTGTCACACTTGTCAGGTAGTTGGAAAACACCAGTTAGACCCACCTGTAGCTCCATTGCAGCCTATCCCAGCATATGGGGAGCCATTCTCTAGGGTCATTGTTGATTGCGTTGGTCCATTACCCAAGACTAGATCTGGAAATCAGTACTTGTTGACAATCATGTGTGCATCTACCAGATTCCCTGAAGCCATACCTCTATGTAACATCAAGGCAACTGCAATCTCAAAGGCTTTGATAAAGTTCTTCACGTTGTTTGGCCTTCCCAGGGAAATTCAGTCAGACCAGGGTAGCAATTTCACTTCGGGATTGTTTCAGCAGGTTGTGTATGAACTACGTGCAAAGCAGATTCTTTCTAGTGCCTATCATCCAGAAAGTCAGGGTGCCTTAGAGCGGTTTCATTCCACTCTCAAGACAATGATGAGGACTTATTGTTATGACCATGAGAAAGACTGGGATGAAGGGGTTCATTTGCTGTTGTTTGCAGCTAGAGAAGCAGTGCAGGAGTCTACTGGATTCAGTCCATTTGAGCTAGTGTTTGGTCATGAAGTGAGAGGACCTTTGCTATTATTGAGTGAACAATGGCAAGAGAAAGAGCCGCATATCAGTCTGTTAGACTATGTTGGCAAGTTCAAGGAAAGATTGCGTGCAGCTTGTGACCTTGCCAAAGAGAACTTGAAATCAAGTCAGGGAAAAATGAAAACTTGGTATGATCATAAGGCTAGAAGCCGTGAGTTTAAACCAGGAGACAAGGTCCTTGTGTTGTTTCCCTTGCAGTCCAATCCATTGCAGGCTAGATTTCATGGTCCTTATGAAATTCTGACAAAACTCAATGATCTCAATTACATTGTGAAGACTCCAGATAGGAGAAAACCAAAACAATTGTGTCATATTAACATGCTAAAGCCTTATCATGACAGGAATGCTAGGGTTGCAGCTGTCACTTCAGATTCTCCAATGGTCGAAACGTGTGAAGATGAGGGGGAGTTTCAAGATGATGAACCAAAAATTAAAGCTGAAGTTCTTTCATGTAAATTGTCAAACACTGAAGTGTTGCAAAATCTTGATGTAAAACTCCAGCACTTAGAACCCTCACAGAGAGATCAGTTTGAAAGGTTGATCAAGAAATATGAGGATTTGTTTCCTGATGTTCCAAAGAGAGTCTCTATAGCCTCTCATGATGTAGATGTTGGTGATGCCAAACCAATAAAACAGCATCCGTACCGGATGAATCCTGAAAAGCAAAAGATTGCTGAGAAAGAGGTTGAGTACATGTTAAAACATGATATTATCAGACCCTCCAACTCCGATTGGAGTTCACCCTGTGTGCTAGTTCCAAAACCTGATGGAAGTACTAGATTCTGTACAGATTATCGCAAAGTCAATGCTGTAACTAGAACTGATGTGTTTCCAATACCTAGGATTGATGATTGTATTGATAGTGTAGGGCAAGCAAAGTTTCTGACCAAGATTGATTTATTGAAGGGTTGTTGGTGTGTGCCTTTAACTGAGAGGGCCAAGAGCATCTCTGCTTTTGCCACACCATCTGGATTGTACCAGTATGAAGTCCTACCCTTTGGCATGAAAAATGCCCCAGCCACGTTCCAAAGGATGATACAGTCTACAATCGCCGGATTGCCACACACGGGTGCGTACATCGATGACCTGATCACATGGAGTGACTCCTGGGAAGAACATCTAAAAGATGTAGAGACGTTGTTCCAGCGCCTGACCCAGGCTAACCTGACTGTTAACCTGAGCAAGAGTGACTTTGGTTGTGCTACTGTCACCTATCTTGGCTACGTCATAGGCCAGGGTAAGGTGGCACCCATAAATGCTAAAGTCCAAGCCATCATGGACTTTCCAGTTCCTGACAACAAAAAAGCTTTGCGCCGCTTCCTTGGAATGATCGGGTACTACCGCAAGTTCTGCAAGAACTTTGCTGAGATTGCTCTCAGTCTAACTAACCAACTGAAGAAAGGCGTAAAGTTCACCTGGGATGATGCATGCCAGAGAGCCTTCGATCACCTGAAGTCTCTGCTGTGTCACTTCCCCGTGCTCAAATCTCCTGACTTCAACAAACCGTTCTCCATCGCGGTCGATGCTAGCGACCAAGCTTGTGGATCTGTGCTCCTACAGAGAAGTGACTCTGATGACATTGAGCATCCCGTGGCATACTTCTCCAGGAAGTTCAATCGCCACCAAAGGAACTATTCCACAATAGAGAAGGAACTGTTGGCTCTGGTCCTTTCTTTACAACACTTTGATGTTTATGTTTGTACAGGGCAAAAGCCAATGATTGTGTACACTGACCACAATCCGTTGATGTTTTTGAGTAAGATGAAAAACAAGAATCGGAGATTGTTGAATTGGAGTTTGATTTTACAGGAGTTTGACTTGGAAATTAAGCATGTGAAGGGTAGAGACAATGTAATTGCTGATTGCTTATCCCGAGTTTGAATGTGTATATATATCATGTGTTTGAATATTGTATGATATGTATATATAGACAAGTGTTCACTTAACCATTTTGTATTGAAAAGAAAAATTTTGCCTTTATGAGTCAAAATTTTTCCCTTTTGGAATGGAGGTGTAATGTGAATATAGGCCACTAGATGGCAGTATTTACCTTTTTTTTGTTAAGCTCAGACTGGAGTCATGTTTAGACATGTCCTGGACATGTCTGGGGCAAGTCTCAGAAAATAAAAAAAAAAGAGGTCTAAATGTGGGTGGGGTCTGCAAAAGAGTATATAAGGAAAAGAACTGAGACAGTAAAGGAGTAGGAGAAATTGCAAGAAGATGACCAGACCTGCCATTCTGTTCAAGACCTGTGACGTTTCTTTTGTGGATTTCTTTGCCTGTGTTTGAGCATTTTCTCACCCAGGACATCACCAAGCCGCCCCACAAAAAGGGACTGTAAATATTTCTTTTTGTTTTTGTTATAATCAATCTTGGTCTTAGTTGTTAGTTGTTTAGTTGTTATTGTCTTTGTCTGTTGATTAAATGTGTTCAAGTTTTTAAAACAGTTTCTGTCATCCCTTGCTGTTGCTGTTGCTGTTTGTGTTGTAAATGTAATAACAAATTGGGGCCATAACACCAGCAGGTTCAATTTCATCCTAAATTGAAAAAAATTCTCAAAAAATTTATAATTCCATCCATTTTCTATACCCGCTTATTCCTCACTAGGGTCACGGGGCGAGCTGGAGCCTATCCCAGCTGACTACGGGCAAAGGCAGGGACACACCAGTCACTCTCACACTCATACCTATGGGCAATTTGGCGTCTCCAATTAGCCTGATATGCATGTCTTTGGACTGTGGGAGGAAACCGGAGTACCCGGCGAAAACCCACGCAACACGGGGAGAACATGCAAACTCCACACAGAAAGGCCCCAGGCCGGATTCGAACCCAAGACCTTCTTGCTGTGAGGCAGCAATGCTAACCACTGCATTCACTCAAATTATTTCATTATTTTATTTGAATATTTTTTTCCCTCACAGCAGTGCTTTCCTCTCAATCAGACGCCAGTGTATCAGGTCTCTGCCTCATCCCAAATCACACAGCTCTACAGAGGATCTGACGCCAACCCCAAACCCAGGATAGAGGGGCTGAGTGAATGAGGTCTGGACTCTGTGCAGGAGGGTCATTGTGTCAGAAATGCTGTAGAAGGACAGAGTTCCTGCCCTGTGATCCAGGTACACTCCTATCCTGGAGGAGGTGGGAACCGGGATTTTGGTGATCTCGTTGTTATGAGAGAAAGTGTAACTGGCAGAAGAGCAATCCAAACTCCATGATTTCTTATTGCACCCAAGGACACCATCTTTATCCTCTCCTTTCCTGGCAATGTTTTTATATGACACTGCTATAGAGACATAGTCGTGTCCACTCAACTCAGCCTCCCAGTAACAGCATCCAGACAGACCCTCTCTGCACAGCACTTGGGGCCAGTAGTCGAATCTCT
Organism: Gymnothorax reevesii; assembly: GCA_029721435.1. Taxonomy (NCBI): domain Eukaryota; kingdom Metazoa; phylum Chordata; class Actinopteri; order Anguilliformes; family Muraenidae; genus Gymnothorax; species Gymnothorax reevesii. The sequence goes on from CM056575.1 coordinate 144,428,083, forward strand.
CTGGATGATCAGGATATGACTGGATCTGGCCCATGTTGGTCACAGCACTGTTCTTCTTGGAGAGACGGAGGTCTTCATTAACTGTGTTGGGGTCCAGTGTGAGATGACAGGAAACTGATGAAGAGGAAAATATGGATGGAGAGCATTAGATCTCTGTGACATTACAAATTTTTGCATTCTTGTACTTGCAACAAAGAGAGAACAAAAAAAAAAACTTTTTGTTTTCTTACAGAGTGGGGACATTTTTGGGAAGTGAGGATATTGTCATGTGTCACAACTACAAAGTCAAATTGTGACTTATTAGTTAAAGGGGTTGCGTGAAGTAGCTTGGCAAAATGTGGAAAACCATTTATTCAAGTGTAAAAGTTGATAAATAAAAGGTATCAATTTAAAAAAAAAAAAAGATGGTCAGTCATGTGTTTTGGGGCAAAAATGCCAATTTTCCAAAGTCGATTTGAATTTTCCTGCGAAAGACAGCGAACCCGGACATCTGACGTCAAAACAAGAACAACACAGCAAAAACAATAGCGGAACAAGTAGACATTTTTTTGGAGAGCGAGTCAAAAACATTCGTTTTGAGGGTTTCTGAAATTTCTGATGAGCCTCATGCCTTGAGCCCTATCCGGACGGGATTGGTTTAACGTGGGGACTTGGGGTAAAGTAACTTTTCCGCATGATGTCTGATAATATGAATGGCCTATTCATGGGACAAGAAATCTCTGTAGTTCTGTCAGAAGTAGGAGTAACTCGGTATACGCTATGCCGTCACTCCCCTGTCGACATATGCGGACATAAAACACCAGCTGAAGGATAAGAATAATAATAATAATAATAATAATAATAATAATGGTTGGCCTAGAACGTTTTCCTATTAACAAGATTGTTTATAACGATTATGCATTAACATTTAGGCCTACCTAAAACAACCAGAAGTCTCGCTCCTCTGAAGAGTGCCTTAGACCTTTTTTTAACTTGTCTTCGATGTCTTCTGTCGTCAAAAAAGGAATGCTTTGGACTTTTGCTAACCGCTAAACCGAGTGCTTCTTGAGGCTCATCCATCTTCATAAAAGGGCTGAAAAATACTTTTAAAACAGGATATGACGGAATATTTACCAGAGGTGGACAGTCCCGGTAAGGAAAAAGTAAAAATCCTCCCCAGAACATTATTCCAACCACCTGGATTTACTTCTGACAGAGGATAGAGCTCATTGATCAGCTCATTCTGTGAGAGGGTGAAAAACCTGGCTCGATTTTTGCTTTCTGACCCCTGGATTTTCCACCTCTGATATTTTCATACATGGTTTCTACATGGGTCGCATTCACACGGGATTAATCTTACCCAGTGGCGGTCCGTCGGCAGAAACACAGGGCAAGCTATGACCTCGCCTTTCACTGCTTAATGACCTACACCTCTCGCAGTTTACTTCTCCCGATTGGCAATAGTTGCTCAGACTGATTGGTAGAACCGATGAGAGTCTAATTTAATTTTGAAAGCCTTGTTATACATTGCACCATGAAACGATATGGCGCTGTCTTCTGCACATCAATGATTATGAAAAATATCAATATGTCTTTATAATTTCTGCGCTTCTGTAGCACGTAAAACAGCACAGGTTCACGTAAATTAGTTTGCGAGGCTAATTGAGCAATAAGCCATGAGAATCCATTCTACAGTCTGAATGTAGTGACAGCTAAAGTGCGTTGTTAGGTATGATGCACAGCTGATGGCGAAAATAATTGCTGGGAGGTCCGCGAATGTTTCAGATTTTTCATTTCATGCTTGCGGAGTCCCATCAATTATATCAACATAGCCAATAGGCAATGGCTTTGTCATTACCATTTCTTTATCATTACATGTCATGCATTATTGATGGTTGTTCAGTATATAAATTGTTTGATTGTTAATCAGGCAAAGTTGATCGCAGTTTAAGAGCAATTAAAGGGTGATGTTACTGAGGGCCTTCCTGACATCTGACGGCACGCCACTGATATTACCAAAGATACTGACTCAGGAGCGTTTTCCAGAAGATGTAAGTGGCCGTAGATTTTACTGAGCATGTCTGTAATGATTACTGACTTGACGTTTTCGGATGGGACTAAAATCCCTGGTAGGCCTAATAATTGCATTACCCCATGTCACCACGTAAAACCAATCCCGTCCGAATAGGGCTTTAGAGGAGACAGATGAGGAAGAGGGCAATGCGGTGATGTACGCTAAACTGAATATGAATGAGCCAGAAGCCATATATAATCCCGGGTACGTTGCACCTGAAAGACTCAATCTTCAATGGCGTCTTGACTAAGTGAGAGTGGGTGAATGGTAAGTCTTGCTAACTCGTTTCATCGTATGACTTCGTCCGTCGTTGATAAACATATATACAAATGCGACATTGACAACAAATTTATTGATGTTCATGTAAATTATCGTAAATGAATACCCTGTCTCTACAGTCATCTGGCGGTTGGTCTGTATACGTATTAATGTACATGTATGTATTGGCGAGTCAGTGGCGGCTCATGAACTGGCAATAGGAAGCTCAAACAATCTCTTAAAATTAATGATTTGTCATAGCCTGTTTTCAATAATTCATTTAAATGACAATTACAGAAATTCTTAAAACTCTCAACACTGTCAGATGTGGCCAGTTTTCGTTTACAAGGCATACCGATTGCGACTCCGGATTTCTCATGCTTTTCATTAATCAGGGGTTGGAAGGAATCCATGTGTTTCATGACCGTTTTAACTGAATAAGATCATTTAAAATGTCTTTATGCTATTCCATTGCTTCCAACGCCTCCATGCACAAGGACTTCAGGGCACGAATCTCTTACATATGCATTGATTGCATAATTGCTGACCACAGCAGAGGAGCGTAAATATGCCACTCAAACTTACCGAATGTATGAGAGTTGACAGGTATGCCTTAGTAAAGAATACTGGCCACACCTGATAATGTTGAGAGAGGCAAAACAGTCGTCTGTGAAGTGCTTGTAACAAAGCACACTCGTCGGCACCGCAGTAAAATCCACTCTCTCTGACAAAGCTGGTCCATTTACGGGCCCTATCTTTGTCCTTCGGCCACTCAAACAACTGTTGGGCTGAATGAGAACAATACATCGTGACACACCGCCGAGGCAACCTAAGAATTTCAACACGAAGCCACCAAAACAGCGAAGAATTAACAGGAATTTCAATGGTGTGCGCAGAATTGTAACAATGGCTATTCTGGAGTTCACGTCACCACCGCAGATTATCGAAGATCTCAGAAGAATTTTGTCAATATTGCTAAGGGCGTTGCTAGGGCCATTACTTGTAAAAAGAAGGGAGTTTTGAATAAATTCCAATGTAGAATGTTTTGAGTTTCTCGTCACAAACAGAGAGAAAAACTGATATGTCTGCCTACATCACACAACACCTTGAAAGGGGAACTCAGGGCTAAATCATAATTCTGTTTTTTACAATCATAATTAGTAAATAAATATCGTAAAATACAAAAATGTGGAATTTTTGTTTTCAAAGACAAGATAAATGAGGATTTATTCCCCCTAATTAGTTGTCGTCTGCTTCAACGGTTGCGTGGTAATGACGTAACATCGCCCGAGAATGACGAACCATTACCCTTCACCCTGAGGTATGCGCCGTTATTGTGTTGGATAGTGTGATTGTCCCAGCCCAATAATTTATGACAAAAGGTCGTTCAATATGGCCCATTGGCTAGTTGCATGAGATGGTGTTGAGTACTTTCTAAAATACGCAGGGTTGCTTCAACATTAACGGTTTGCTTTGGTCACTTATCAATCTATATCAGATGCTGAGCAAATGACAGGTATATCATCCCGGATATGTGATTTTAGCTATCGCTGATAGCTAGGTTAGGGGCAGGGTTAAAACTAGGCTTATGCTGTCGGAGGGGATGGCTGGGGGTATATCCCCGAAGGCCCCCAATCCTCCAATTGGGGTTCTGAAGGTTCTGACAAATGGTTCTGAAGATATGGCCAAAATTGATATTTTCCATCAGAAAGTGCCACCTGGTGGCAAAATATTGAACCATACACGTATGATGTCATCATGTGACACGTTGTGAGGTCATGACCTTGCAGTTGCACATAGTTTCATGTCAATTGGAGAAATAGTTCCAAAGATATAGCAGAAATGGTGAATTTTATGTGACAAAGCTCCACCTTGTGTCAAAATTTTGAACCAAACAGGTATAATGTCATCGTGGGACACATCCTCAGGTCATGACCTTTCATTTGCACTTGATTTGAGGTCAATCGGACAAATATTTCCAGAGATATGATAAAAACAGTGATTTTTTTCAGTTTTTGGCCCCTGGTGGCCAATCTAAAAATTGTAAATTGTCCAAAATCGAATCAGTTCTTCCTCTTTATGATAGTAACTTATATGCGAAACTGGAATTTCTAATTGAAATATTATTGCAGTTATTGCGTTAACATGTAAATCAGTTTTTGGCCCCTGGTGGACAATATAGAGATCATAAAATGTCCAAAATCAAATCATTTCTTCCTCTTTATGATACTTACTTATGTACAAAACTTGAAATTTGTTATTGAAATATTACTGAAGTTATCGCGGAACAGTGATTTTTTCAGTTTTTGGCCCCTAGTGGCCAATCTAGAAATTGTAAATTGTCCAAAATCAAATCAGTTTTTTCTCTTTATGATACTTACTTATATGCAACACTTGGAATTTCTAATTGAAATATTACTGCAGTTATCGCGTTAACACTGAAATCAGTTTTTGGCCCCTGGTGGCCAATCTAGACATCGTAAATTGTCCAAAATCAAATCAGTTCTTCCTCTTTATGATACTTACTTAGGTGCAAAATTTGGAATTTGTAATTGAAATATTACTGAAGTTATGGCGTTAACACGTAGTGCGGCAGCGGCGGCGGCCGGACCAAAAACATAATATCCCCCGCAACGCCATTCGGCGTTCAGGCATATAATTAGGGATGGGTTAAGATTAAGGTTTTGGATTAGACATGCATTGCTTATTGTTAACATAACGAGAAGGCTATAGAGACACACAAAGAATGAATGGAGGCCAATGTAATGTCCTCACAAGGGTATAAGTACAAGGATTTGTGTGTGTGTGTGTGTATGTGTGAGGGTCATTGTGTCAGAGATGCTGTAGAGGGACTCTCACATCGTGTCAAATCCTCTCTGCTCCTGAATTCTGTCGTTGTGATGTCTCTCACTATGGAAAGAGAAAAAAGAAAATAAAGTAGCTTGTGTGTAAGAGAGATTTGAGGCCATACTTTGAAGAAAGAAAGTCTGTCGACAAGAAATAGTATAAAATTAATTTTTTTATAGAATTTTGCTGAGATGAGGATGGCAAAACCTGAGTTGGAAATTTTGAGCTGTTCACTCTTGCAGATGCTCTCCAGTTGCTCCTTCAGTTCAGAGACAGATTTCCTCACAGCTTCAAAAGAGACGTGTGGACTGACAGTTATGCTGGGTAAGTCTCCAGGTACAGGAGGGGCACAGAGAGACTGACAGCTCTGCCGACAGATAGACAGAATAATGTTAAAATAAACTCAGATGTCTGAAGCAGTGGTCCATAAACTATGAACTCTAAACAGAAACGCTGATGCAGATCCAAATGCAGATTCCAGGAGAATGTCTTTCCAAGTGAGAAACACAGGCCATTATTTAAGTTTAATGCGCATGATACAGGTGTAGAGGATGTGCCTCTATGAGATATGAAATGGCGAGGATGGATAATTCAAACGTTTTTGTCTTAACAATCCTCCTGTGGGATACCAATATGGCATAGCAGAAAACCTGCCAAGCTAATCAACAGTCACATGAAACTACTATTATAACCAAAAATGCACAATATGAATTAATAATCAAAATAACCAAAACTAATGATTATTTAAAATGCAATTTAAAAAAAGTTTTAATCAGATTTTTTGAAGTTTTAAAAAGGCTATTTCAACTCAATTTCCCACAACACCAAAACAATGCAACTACACAGCAAAATGATCTGAGTAAATTTGACACTTATGGAGTGGAATTTACGCTTACGGAGTCTATTTGAGTCCAGTCTTGCCAAAGTGGCAAGAGTTGATTTTACTCTGAACATTTTGCTGTATAGCTGACATGTTTGTTTTGCAAACCACAATTACAATGTAGATGGGATGTTGTGTAAAACATGCATAAAAGCAGAATAAATTGATTTGCAAATCCTTTTCGACGTATATTCAACTGTGTACACTACAAAGATATTCAATGTTCAAACTTTATTGTATTTTTTTTTGGGAAATATTCACGGTTTGTGAATATGTGTTACGTGGCTTGGCATTGTCTAGCTAAAATAAGCACGGATGTCCCTGAAAAAGACGTCATTTGGATGGCAGCATATGTTGCTCCAAAACCTGAATGTACTTTTCAGCATTAATGCTGCTGTAAAACCCCACAAAACAATACCAAAATAGAGACACTGCAGAGGGCTGACGGTTTCACGTGTTCTTTTTGGCTGGCGTTAATTCAAGCAACTTCCTGGCTGGTGTGAATCACAATAAAATGGATATTTTTCTCCGTCCAAAGACGGGGTGCAAAAACACAGGACGTTACAATTAATCTGACTCCATAATACATTTAGAATACCAAATTCAGTTATATCCTCGTTAAATATCTGACTCCAAATGAGAATTAGAATTGATAGTTTGGGGACAGCATGCATGAATCTCGAGGCAGCTACGCCATCAGACTCGTCTGTGAAAACCATTGTCACTCAGCAAACGCCCCCAGGGTAATAAATGCCGCCGCCGGATCTTAGTTCGGTGATAGTTCAAGAGGATGGAAGAAATTACCATGATAGTAGCATCTAGGCATAAACAAAGTAGCACGTAGCACTGAGCATAAATGTATCACAAACCCAGGTTTATATACACACAATGGTCCCTTAAGAAGATTAATCAAATACCGGCTCCTCAGCCCAGGGGTATTCTTAAGACAGAATCTTCAGGACCTGTACTACATAAACCCTTTAGGGGTAGACCGTAATTTGCAATCCAACTTAAAACCCATCACTACCTACAACATCAGCTAGCTAGTCTGGAATGGTAAGAAATCGCCCCATAAGTACCAGTCGCAACATGGCTAGAAAGAATGTACAAGTGTTAAGAGTCACGGAGACCACGCAAGCTGAAAGGAATAACAATAATTTAGTCACCAGGTAGGGACAAACTTAGATCGAACAAATCAACGGTAAGCCAATTACAAGTTACACATAAATTAGAGAGAGAGAATAAATTCATACCTGGAAAGGAGGCCCGCGACGCGGAGCGAGGCCGCACCATGTGCCTGGGGAGAACTCAGATGCCATCCCTCCCCGTCCCCCTAGATCTGTTACTTACGCACAGACCCAGGCACGTGGAGGGAGCTGGGATGTGACTCGCCCGAATTAAAAGACTACTCACGCCCTTCCGTACGGGGCAATCTGGGTTTTCCACCATTTGGGGGATGTAATAAACTTCTAGCATAGAGAGGAGAGCGAAATCTGACCAATTTTCAGGAGTTTCCCAAAGGGAATGAACAATAATTTCAAGGGAAATGAAACATGCTCCATTCAACTCCTTGGATTCCCCCCGAGAATAACAAGACCAAACATGATAGGAATATGTGCTAATTTGATGCAGTTGTCATGAAAAAAGCCTTAAGATGGAGTGTTGTATAGCTTAATTGGATTATATGTATATAAGTGGTTTCTTCACAGGATATTGAACATACAGTATAAACATAATATGAACTTCCCAGAGATTAAGATTATTTTTAACAGATTAATGTAACTGGACTTTGAGGACAGTGATATGACTCTCACAGGAGCCTAGTGGCAGTCAGGGCTTTGCGACTCTGCCCCCTGCTCAGTATAACCAGGGATACTACCCCCCACAGGCAGGCTGCAGGAACATCCTAGCGGAATGTCATAAACATTTTACTACTGGCTCTGGATCGAGCTTATCAGCCATTTGTTCAGATACTACAGTGCCTTCACAGATGAACAAGTTACCCATTCCATGGGCACTAACAAATCCCCATACCATCACAGATGCTGGCTTCTGAGCTTTGCGCTGATAACAATCTGGATGGTCCTCTTTTTCTTTAGTCCGGAGGACACAACATCCATGATTTCAAAAAACAATGTGAAATGTGGACTCGTCAGACCACAACACACTTTGCGTCCGTCCATCTCAGATGAGCTCAGGCCCAGAGAAGCTGGCAGTGTTTCTGGGTGTTGTTGATATGGCTTTCGCTTTGCACGGTAGAGTTTTAACTTGCACTTGTAGTTGTAGTGACAAAGTGTGTTAACTGATAGTGGTTTTCCCAAGTGTTCCTGAGCCCACGTGGTAATATTCTTGACATAATGATATCGGTTTTTAATGCAGTGCCACCAGAGGGACATACCGTCACGGGCATTCAATGTTGGTTTTCGGCCTTGCAGTTTACATGTAGAGATTTCTTTGGATTCTCTGAATCTTTTGATTATATTATGGACTGAAGATGATGAAATCCCTAAAGTCCTTGCAATTCCGCTTTGAGAAACGTTGGTCCGAAACTGTTTGACTATTTGCTTGCGCAGCCGTTCAAAAACTGGTGAACCTCGACCCATCCTCGCTTGTGAACGACTGAGCCAGTGGAATGTTCTAAACAGGTGTTTTTTGAGCATTTTTCAACTCATCCAGTCTTTTTTTGCCCCTGTCCCAGTTTTCTTTGAACATGTCGCAGGCATCAAATTCAAAATGAGAGAATACATCCAAAAAAAAAAAAAAAGTTTATCAGTTTGAACATTAAATATTATGTCTTTGTAGTGTACTCAATTGAATATAGGTCGAAATGGATTTGCAAATCATTGTATTCTGTTCTTATGCATGTTTCACACAACATTCCAACATTTGTAATTGGGGTTTGTATAACAAACAAGTTAGCGAGTTGCATTGTTAGAAAGTTAGCCAGAGGGAGTCAGAAAGACAATACATGTGGTTGTACTCTGTCTTTGAATGGCCGACAAGCTCATTAAAATAAGTAAATGGACACAGCTGTGATTTTACTTTCCCACCAGGCAAACCTGTCTAACAACACTAAACTGTATTACCACCTGGAGAGTAGGTCGGAGTGTTTCTGTAATTAACTGCCAGTAGCGGCGAGTGTAAGCTAGTTAAATGAGAGACTTGGGACGGCAGTGTATCGCAGAGCTGTGAGCACTCTAGAGGTAGTTAAGCCTCATGGAAGTTCCATACATGAGTCCTTACACTTGGAGGGTCCTGTCCAAAGAAGCAAAGAGAATGAGGCAAAGAGAGTAATATACATTGACCAAAACTTCCAACGCAACACTCGGGTTTATTGCAACACATGTCATTTTCTTACCATACATGTAACAATACATAACAAATATTAAGATTCAAATCAAAAACACAGTTTTAGAGTCAGGAATGAAGAACAGATTTTTTCTGGTTTCCAATTCATTGCATCAGTTGAAGGCGCAATTCTGGATCACCAAAGTCAGTATCTTGTATGGCCTCCTCTGCCATCACACACAGCCTGGATTCTGCGATGCATGGAGTCAATAAAATGCTGAATTTCAGCCTGTGTGATGCTGTCCCATTCCTCCTGGAGTGCTTGACGCAACTGTTGGACTGTGGCTGGTTCTGGATCACGCCTTCTCACCCGGCGATTCAGAGTATCCCACAGATGTTCTATAGGGTTTAAATCTGGGGAATATGCAAGCTAATCAAGACAATGAACATTATTCTGCCTCAGGTAGTCCTGACAGACTCGCGTTATCCTGTTGCAGCGTTAGGCGATAGCGATGGACAAGTGGAACTGCGACAGGGGTAAGGATGTCGTCATGGTAACGGGTCGCACTGAGGTTTCCATCGATGAAAATGAGGTCTGCCTTGTGTCTACTGCTTATTCCAGCCAAAACCAAAACACTGGGTCCACCCCAGCGGTCACGCTGCAGGTCGGTAGCGTCAGTATAACGTTCCCGTCGCCTACGCCATACACACAGTCTTCCGTCAGACACACTCAACTTCAACCTCGATTCATCGGAGAAGAGCACCCTGTTCCACCTGCGAGCATTCCAGCCCATATGTGCCCTTGGCCATCGCAAACGGACGCGGTGACGTGCAGGAGTCAACACCAAACCATGGCGGGGACATCGGTTGTGCAAGTCGGCTTCACGCAGTCGGTTGCGTACGGTTTGGTCGCTAATCCAGTTCTGGTGACGACCTCTGGTCTGAGCAGCAGTGACTGTAGCTGGCAGGAAGCGATTGCGCAGGTGCTGGAGATGAATATGGCGATCCTGCTGAGGGGTGGTGACATGTGGTCTGGGGGCACGTGGTCGATCACCGTTGCTTCCTGTTTCATTATACTGGCTCCAGAGACGTGATATGGTCGACACGTGGACGCCCTGGTTCCTTGCAACCCGTCTTTGTGACATTCCACCAGTGAGCATACCAACGGCTCGCTCTCGCTGATTTTGACCTAGGCGCGGCGTGGACACACGTTGACCCAGGATAATGCAAAGGAATATTTAAGTAGTCCATTGCTACAGCTATTTATTGACCAAATTCTCGAAGCATTGGTCAATGAGTTCTACTCAACCTCACGGGATAGGCAAAATTCTAAACAATGTGCAATTAAGCGGAACGAGCTGCCCACACAACAAAATCAAAACAATTTTCTGAGCTTTTAAGTTGTAGCTGATGTATCATGGCTCAAAACCAATATCCCATTTTATGTACACCGAATATTTCAAAATTGTATGTGCTGCGTTGGAAGTTTTGGTCAGTATACATTGGGTTCTCTCCTTTTATTATAACCTGATTAGGGCTAAGCCATCTTCACACCTTTGTTGTATGACAATGATGCATTTTGACACCGGTGATGTCATCACATGTGCTGCAAATTCTTAAAGAGATAGTCAGTGTTGGGTATGAACTGTCAGCTAACTGTACATACAAGCTGTGAGAGAGCCAGTGACGTTACCTGGAGGAAATGGATGTGATCCTCTGTGTGTGAAAGCTGCACCAGCTCAGCGTCTCTCCTCCTCAGCTCAGCAATCTCCTGCTCCAGTCGCTTCAGGAGTCCTTCAGCCCGACTCACTTCAGCCTTCTCCTGATCTCTGATCAGCTTTTTCACCACAGAGCGCCTTCTCTCAATGGAGCGGATCAGCTCAGTAAAGATCCTCTCACTGTCCTCCACTGCTGCCTGTGCAGAGAGCTGTTAGGAGACACAGAGAGGAGGCTGTACATTTTAACTAGACCTTTCACTCAGCTCTTACTGGGACCCCACACAGCCTGTTCCCCACAGTGTGGCTCAGTGGGATTGAGCCCCACAGGGCTGGAAAGTGGCCCAACACTGGGCTCCTCACTGGCTGACTGGAGGAGAGCCCTGACTGAGCCCTGAAATGGCTCTTCCAGCAGCCAGCTGTTGTCTTCTCCTCTGGTCAGTACCCACCTTGAGTGACTGCACAGCCTGTCTCAGATCCTGTAGCTCCTTCTCTCTCACTCGAAGTCTTCTCTTGAATTTACTCAGTGTCTCTCCCAGTTGCTTCTGTGGATAGATTTTTTTCTACTGTTAATTAACAATAAATTATGCTTAGATGTGTTAAATTACTGTTAAACCATTTATAGGGCACTAAAAAATACCCTAAGAAGCTGACTGTAAAAAAGTACAGTGCGTTGGGCGTATGCCCATAAATAGTCTTACCATAGGCGGCGCTATTAAGAGGCTAGGGGAAACTTAGCTTAGCTTAGAAGAGGTGGGAAATACATTAAAACACACTTTTTTATTTCATTATTTTTATATTGATATTAGCCAATGGAAGATGGTATTTGACAGGCTTAGGCTACCTGCTCATTACGTATGCACAGCGTAGCTACAACACATCGTAGAAGCTAACGTTTTTGCCTAGCTAGCTAGCTATATTCAACGAATGAAAAGAAAACAGCCTGATAAAATGGACATTAGACATTTTTTCAATGTCAACATTAAAGAGTCTGAGAGTCCCATGCAGGAGGACGTGAGCTGTAGCAGCACTGAAATCGATGGTGTAATTCCGGAAAATCTAAAAGCTGCAGCCTTGACTGGATTTTACCCAAACTTCACCAAAGTGATTAAATTGGCACTGTCACTTCCAGTTGGGACCGTGACGTGTGAGCGCACATTTTCATCGATGCGCCGCGTCCGCAACTGGATGAGGACAACTATGGCCCAGCAGAGACTGCCCTCTCTGTCGCTTCTGTTCATCGAGAGCGACATAACAAAGTAGATTAAACCTGAGGAAATTGTTGACAAATATGAAACAAAGGCCCCGCGGCGGCTGCTGCTTCATTAAGGTAAGAAAATTTATTTATTAATTATGGGCTACAAAAGCAAAAATGAGTAGAGGAATGGAATTAATCTGCTGCGACATCTCAATTTGATGAACGTAAGCAATAATAATATGTATCTGCCTATGAGTAAAGACTTTTTTTCCCCCGTAGCTTCCCCGAACCTCATGCCCTAGCGCCACCTATGAGACTTACCATCACTTGCTGTAGAGTTAGGTGAAGAGTACTTATGATCAAATATGACCTCACCACCAAATTTTTTTGTCATTCATGCAAAATTTCACTGATTTCTATAAATCCAAAACAAACAACACCTATCTCAACTTTTAGCAAACCTTTTCAACTTTTTAATGTGTGAGTTTTCATTAGTTTTCTTTCGTGAGTGATGATGTTAGGTCCTTGTGAGTGGGACTGGGTAAGGGCACACAACCGCACTGTCAGAAGTCTGGAGAAGAAAAGCAGTTTCAGACGCTCTAGGCCACTGCTGAAATGCATAGTGCATAAAGCACAATGCAGATTTATTGCATGCATGTTTTGCCCCGAAAAACAGGAAATGCAAATTCAAAATGCATGGTATAAATATAGACCTGACTGGCATCACGTTATCGAGCACCAAGTGCCAAAGCCACGCCCTCTTTCAGGAAAGAATCACATTTTCACATAAGAGGATACTGGAGGAAAATGCGAAGAAGCTGTTGTGCAGCAGGTTGTTCAACAAAAACAAAAATAGAAACAAGCAAGGATCCAAAAAGGAGAGCTTGATGTGAAACGACAGAACCCAGTGTATTCCCTTGTATATGTGTGTTGGCAACACTTCATGACTGGTAATTTATTAAGGTATTGCAAATGCTCAGGTTCGGGTAAAGTAAAAAAAAAAAAAGATTAGACATGTATACGAGACAAAGGTTTGATCATGCTTAATTCCCACTGTCGTGTGCTCCGTTACGCAATGCAACGATTGGCCATTTGTAGCTGATCGTGGAACTTCTCTGAAGCTGCTTGTTAAACCAGCTTAAAATTTCATGTTTGGATACGAGGTGATGCGATGATCACGCTTGACAATTAATCGTGTTGATAGTAGGAAATTCTTGAACCATCCAAAACTTTTCTATGATTAACACGATTGCCACAACTGACCTCAACATCTGATACAATCACCACGATTACTCCACAGTTAAGACCACGATTTCAATCATGCCGCAAATCAAGATAGTGGGAGCCTTGCATTAAAAAGAAATGAATCCATACAAACTGATTCTTTATTTAAATTTCAGGTCATATAAAACTCATATAGAAAACATGATAGCTCAGTTTCACTCCTATATTTAGCAAATTTGTGAGTCATTTTTGTTTTTTCTCCATGGCCAATGTAAGTTGGATGGAACTTTCAAATGAAATTGCTGGCATCAGCAATCTCCAGGCGTATCCAACCAATCAGAATTTAGGAGACTGCTAGCTGCCTCCTGCTCTAAATAAAATGATTAATCCACAATTTTTTTTCATAATTATCTGAGCAACCTCCCACTAGGTTTTGTCAGCTAGCTAGCTAGTACGCAGTGGCATTTCCCCCAAACACGACTCAAAAATTTTAGGTGAAAAGCAATTAAGACCACAATGGAAAAATGATCTGAGTCACATTTTCACATTGTGCAGAAATGACAAATTAAATCCAAAATGATCTTAGAAACAAATCACTGAAAAAAATATGTAAAAAAATATAAAGTATTATGCTAATATATAATATTAGTATATACACTGCTCAAAAAAAATAAAGGGAACACTAAAATAACACATCCTAGATCTGAATGAATGAAATATTCTTAGTAAATACTTTGTTCTTTACATAGTTGAATGTGCTAACAAAATCACACAAAAATTATCAATGGAAGTCAAATTTATAAACCCATGGAGGTCTGGATTTGGAGTCACACTCAAAATTAAAGTGGAGAAACACACTACAGGCTGATCCAACTTTGTAATGTCCTTAAAACAAGTAAAAATGAGGCGCAGTAGTGTGTGTGGCCTCCACGTGCCTGTATGACCTCCCTACAATGTCTGGGCATGCTCCTGATGTGGTGGCGGATGGTCTCCTGAGGGATCTCCTCCCAGACCTGGACTAAAGCATCCGTTAACTCCTGGACAGTCTGTGGTGCAACGTGGCGTTGGTGGATGGAGCGAGACATGATGTCCCAGATGTGCTCAATTGGATTCAGGTCTGGGGAACAGGCGGGCCAGTCCATAGCATCAATGCCTTCGTCTTGCAGGAACTGCTGACGCGCTCCAGCCACATGAGGTCTAGCATTGTCTTGCATTAGGAGGAACCCAGGGCCAACCGCACCAGCATATGGTCTCACAAGGGGTCTGAGGATCTCATCTCAGTACCTAATGGCAGTCAGGCTACCTCTGGTGAGCACATGGAGGGCTGTGCGGTCCCCCCAAAGAAATGCCACCCCACACCATTACTGACCCACTGCCAAACCAGTCATGCTGGAGGATGTTGCAGGCAGCAGAATGTTCTGCACGGCGTCTCCAGACTCTGTCACGTCTGTCACATGTGCTCAGTGTGAACCTGCTTTCATCTGTGAAGAGCACAGGGCGCCAGTGGCGAATTTGCCATTCTTGGTGTTCTCTGGCAGATACCAAACGTCTTGCACGGTCTTGAGCTGTAAGCACAACCCCCACCTGTGGACGTCGGGCCCTCATACCATCCTCATGGAGTCGGTTTCTGACCGTTTGAGCAGACACATGCACATTTGTGGCCTGCTGGAGGTCATTTTGCAGGCCTCTGGCAGTGCTCCTCCTGACAGGTAGTGGTCCTGCTGCTGGGTTGTTGCCCTCCTACGGCCTCTTCCACGTCTCCCGATGTACTGACCTGTCTCCTGATAGCACCTCCATGCTCTGGACACTACGCTGACAGACACAGCAAATCCTCTTGCCACAGTTCGCATTGATGTGCCTTCCTGGATGAGCTGCACAACCTGAGCCACTTGTGTGGGTTGAAGAGTCCGTCTCAAGCTACCACTAGAGTGAAAGCACCGCCAGCATTCAAAAGTGACCGAAACATCAGCCAGAAAGCATAGGAACTAAGAAGTGGTCTGTGGTCACCACCTGCAGAACCACTCCTTTATTGGGGGTGTCTTGCTAATTGCCTATAATTTCCACCTGTTGTCTGTTCCATTTGCACAACAGCACGTGAAATTGATTGTCAATCAGTGTTGCTTCCTAAGTGGACAGTTTGATTTCACAGAAGTGTGATTGACTTGGAGTTACATTGTGTTTTTTAAGTGTTCCCTTTATTTTAATGAGCAGTAATATTATAATAATATATACTATGTGAAATATACAAAAATACTAAATTTGGACTCAGATCATTTTTTTCTTTGTGGTCTTCAATTGGTTATGCCGTTTGGCATGTGTCGTTGGGTGGCTGTACAGTATTCCTCTCTCCCTCTAATTCAGCATCTCTCAGTCCCATCATCAGAGTGAACTGCTGGTCCAAGACTATAGCCTGCCCATGCAAGCTCAGTTGCCAACATTAACTCATTTCAAAATCAAACATCTGATTTCAACTTTCTTTTTTAGCTCGACTAATGTCATGCCCGGCTTGCTAGGTTTGCTATAACAGCTCTGTGGAAGGGAGCATTTGTTATGCAGATCATTGATAGTGCAAAATTTCTATACAACAGCTAAATTCAATCCCTGCAAATCAAATTCACCATGAATTGCTTCCTCAGTTTTCATAAAATTGAATGATTGAATGCATTTGAGCCAGGGCAATACCTCAAGATTTAGCTTCCCAGCAGGATAGTCAGCTTGCTTGTTACATAATGGTGACAAGTAAATCGTCTCCTGTTTCATACGGGTATGGCCGAATCGTGCTGATTCTGCCTGCTTGCGAAATATTACCGTTGTTAATAGCAACGAGAGCATGTCTGAGTGACATGACTTAAAGAATAGATGTCAGTGAAGCGTGATTTGGCCACACCTACCCAGTCCTGAGAAATTATGAGTAGCCAAATAAGCTGTTTTTTCAGCACCACCTCATTTTTTAATTAGATTTTTTTAATATATCTTAGTGGATACTTAATATCTTCATCATTTTTGATATTCCACGTTGATTTTAAAAATGTTATATGTAGTTTGCAGAAGCGTTGAGATTTCTTCTACAGTTCACTTCTAAACTCTGTCTCATCTCCTGTATTAAATCTAGCATCAGACCTGATATCAAAGCTCTCCAGTCCTTACCTGCTTCTCTGTCCTTCCTGCTGCTGCTGATACTGTATCATGTCCTCTGTGCGCATCATTCACACACAACAAACAGACACACTGCTGATCTGTACGACAGTAAACCTCCAGCAGTTTACTGTGACGAGAGCAGATCTTCTCCTGCAGGTCTCCAGAAGGCTTCACCAGTTTATGCTTTTGAAGAGAAGGATATTCGTAATGAGGCTGGAGGTGAGATTCACAGTAAGACGCCAGACACACCAGACAGGACTTGACAGCTTTGCATTTTCTCCCAGTGCAGAAATCACACACCACATCTCCAGGTCCAGCATAACAGTGAGCAGGAGGAGCAGCTTGGAGTCCTGTCTTCTTCAGTTTCTCCACCACATCGGCCAGCATAGTGTTTTTTCTTAAAATAGGTCTTGGAGTGAAGGTCTCTCTGCACTGGGGACAGCTGTAAACACCAGTATGATCATCCTGATCCCAGTAGCCTTTAATACAGTCCATACAGTAACTGTGTCCACAGTGAGTAGCCACCGGATCCTTAAGTATTCCCAGACAGATTGGACAAGTCAAATTCCCATTACGGAGAAGACTTGGGTGGCTCAACTGGTCCCAGCTCCCGGAGATACTGGCCTCAGCCATTTCCCTGCTCACACTGACAAAGACTGAATGTAAATAGTTTCTCTGAAACTGTGGGACACAGACAGCTGGAGTTACTTCCTGATTCTTCTCACAGGAGGCGTGGTGTTGGTTAGTTAGGTTAAGTAAGGCAGAGCAGAGCAGAAATTGTAGAAAAGCAGCATACTTTCAGTTGATTGTTATTATTGCTACTATTACAATTACTGCTACTACTACTACTACTACTAATAATAATAATAATAATTATAATAAAAATCTACTTTTCTTGGCTTTTAGCTGGTCGTCTCATTCCTGCCTGTTAAACAGCATTCATTCTTCTGAGAATTATTTACAGTGACAATTCAGGAAAGGAATTCTTCCCGAGGGCGCTGGGACAGTGCTCAATCTATATATAATGAAAACAAAAAAAGCTCACTCATCTTGCAGCTGCAAAACCGGCTCTCCAAGTGTCATATGCTACCCCATTTCATCACATTAAGATGACTGTTTACCGTTAATGTAATTGAATAGAACTGGTATTTTACATACTCATCACATTTCAATTATGTGAAAAGAAATAAGAGAACTTACCGAATCTTTAAGGATTTGTTTCAGATCTGGACACATATTCCACAGAATTTTGGATCATGGTTACCTCAGCACTGAATGTTGTTTACGGTCATGCAAATTAGTCAAATGCTCCTTTTGAAACGTGATTGCGCGCTTAATTTTTTCCAGGAAATAAAAAGCTATTTATTTGGTGGGAATTCCAATGCTGGCATTGTACTGACAACTTCTGCATTCCATTCGCTGGCATTAGTGATTCCATTCCATGTGTAGATATAATTGGAATGAAACTGTCAACAGCCCGGTATGTGGTGCCTTAGGACCGTCAAAGCCATAGATTGAGTCAATATAGGTGAACAGCTACATTAAAAGTATTTTAATTTATCTGTTTTGTTTCGTCAGATGCTTTATTTACAGGTAAAGGGTGTTGTAATGGATGGAACTGGGAAGAGTGGAACACTTTTAAATACATATACTGTATAATAATACATTTTATTTATATAGCACCTTTCAAGCAATACAGCACAAAGTGCTTCACAAGCCGGTAAAATACATGTATATAAAAGCAATAAAACAAAATGGGGAAACAGGGAATTACACATCAAAATAGGAAAAATCAAGAATATAGAAGGAGACATACATGAAAACACACCCATAATAAAATAATTTAAACTGTAAAATCAGCAAAAGCAAGCCTTAAAAAACGAGTCTTTAAAAGAGATTTAAGAGACAATAGAGACTCACCATTTCCTGTGTTGTTGGGGAGGCTGTTCCAGAGTCTTGGAGCCTTAACTGAGAAGGCTCAATCACCCTTTGTTTTTAACTTGGACTCTGGAACAGCCAATAATGCTTGCTTGGAGGATCTTAGCAGTCTTATAGGTCTGTAAGGAATTAAAAGCTCACATATACTCTGGTGCCATGCCATGGAGCGCTTTGAAGGTAATCAACAGAACTTTAAATCAATTCGAAATTGAGCTAGCAGCCAGTACAAAGATGCCAAAATTGGAGTAAAGTGGGCTCTTTTATTTGTTCTAGTGCGCAATCTTGCAGCTGAATTTTGAACCACTTCCTGTTTGTTCAAAAGTTTCATATTCAGACAAGTAAATAATGAGTTGCAGTAGTCTAATCTTGACGAGATAAAAGCATGAATAATTTTTTCCGTATCTTCAAACAACGGAACAGACCTAATTTTAGCTATAATACGGAGTAGCAAATAGCATGACTGTGGAGCTCAAATTTGAGTTCAGTATCAAATATCACGCGGAGATTTTGGGAAGAGGACCTAATATTAGAAGTAAGAGGTCCAAGAGATGATTGGATTTTATCCAACACCAACTTTGGACCAAGTATAATGACTTCGGTTTTATTTGAGTTTAACTGCAAAAAATTATTAGACAACCAATTTTGAACATCAGCTAAACAGTCATGCAAGACCAACACATTGCTGAAATCAGAGGATTTTACTGAAATATTTTTGCTGACGGATAATAAAACCCAGAGGTAACATATGAATACAATATAGGCCCAAGTATGGAGCCTTGAGGTAAACCTGAAGTAAGCAGTACAGATGAGGATACATGTTCACCGATGGAAACATATGATAAAAAAAAACATATGAAACAAAAAATTTTCTGTTCGACAGATAGGAAGAGAACCATTTCAGAACCGTCCCAGAGAGCCCAACCCAATTTTTCAGCCTATCAATCATGATGACATGATCATCTGTATCGAAGGCAGCACTGATATCCAAAAGTACGAGTAATGAGCAGTAGCCAGAGTCAGAATTCATCAAAAGATCATTAGTGACCCTGAGAAGAGCGGTTTCTGTGCTGTGCTGACGTCTAAAGCCTGATTGAAATTTCTCAAAAATATTGTTGGTTTCCACCACTTCTAAAAGTTGCTTTGCGACCACTTTTGCCAAGACTTTCGAAGTAAAAGGCATTTTTTGGCCTAAAATTACTAAGAATGGCTGGATCAAGATTTGGTTTTTGTAGAAGTGGTTGAATGCAGGCAATCTTAAAATAGTCTGGAACACAGCCAGTAGAGGGAGAACGGTTTACCACAGAAAGCAAGGCAGGGCCAATAGCTATCATTACTTCTGTAAGGAGACTAGTGGGTATAATATCCAAGGGACTGGATGAGGGCTTCATACGTGACACAGTTTCAGTAAGATCCAACAGAGAAATCGGTGCGAAACAACTTAGCAAGTTTAAGCGAGGGCACGAAACAGTAACAGATGGAACATGACTGATACTAGACCGTATGACTGCTATCTTGTCAATAAAAAATTTCAAGAACTTCTCACAATCAGCGGGGGATGAAGCTGATGCAACAGCAACTGGAGGGTTCACCAGACGGTCAGTTGTTTTGAACAAAAATCTAACATTATGCTGATTAGCGGCTATTAATTCAGAGAAGAATGTATCTCGTGCATTTTTTACTCCTTGATTATATGAGTTTAACAGGCTTTTCATACGTACATATAGAACATTTTGTTTAGTGGCCTTCCACTTCCGTTCTGCTTTTCTGCATTCCCTCTTAAGGCTGCGAATCTTATCGTTTATCCAAGGTGAATTCTGTTGCACAGGTGTTGTTCTAATTTTGAGAGGCGCAACAGCATTCAGAGCAGACAAGCACGTATTATTAAACAAATTTAGCATTTCATTACTCTCTGTAACATGCGCTATATTGAAGCAAGTATTTTAAAAAATGGACGAAAATTTTGAGGCTGTGTGGGAGGTTACCACACGAGAACAAAAGGATTGCTTTACTTTGGTTTGAGCAACAGGGGCCTCGATTTCAAAGAACACACCGAAATGGTCGGAAATTAAAAGATCCTTGATCTTGAGGTCGTTCAAATTCACGCCCAGAGTAAAAACTAAATTCAAAGTATGGCCGTGTTTGTGCGTGGGTCCAGACAGCCACTGGACAAGGTTGAAGCACTCAGTAAGGTTTAAAAATTCAGTGGCCAAAGTGTCTGAGGGAACGTCCATGTGAAAATTAAAATCAACCGCTATTATGATTCCTATGTTGGTATGTGTTATAGATCCAAAAACCATATGTTAACCATAATGTAACCACAACCATATTTACATAATTTAACCGTGGGGGCTGTTTAGACGATAATGGCAAAAGCCATTAACCAATAAGCGAGAGATTCTGACTTGTTCTGGGAGATGAAATTGGGAAGAAGTCTTGGGCTCTTCAGCAAGGCCCTTAACCTCAAAATTGTTCCAGGTGCTTTTCACTTGTTTCCCCTCTTAAATTATGACAGCTCTGTCCACCATTTCGCCCAGGATGTCCACGAAAAAAGAGAAAGAGTGTTCCCGGAGAAATCTTTTCTGGTTTATTAATGGCTAAAAAAACAATTACACAATCACCAACAAGCATTATTTAAACACTTAGAATCAACATCCTTAGTCTACAGAGGTATAATGTATACGCAATTACGCACAGATTTTTACAGAATCTTCCTCTATAGAAATAAATGTACAAATGTCGGCAGGTAATACAAATACTTTGCACAGTCCAGGCTATACTTTAGGCATCTTTCCATCATTCTATGAGCTTTTACTGTAGCTCTACTGCTACACAGACATTACAAGCATTTTTTAAAACAATGAAGGATAAAAAAATTTGATGCGAAAAGTGCCACTCAGAGGTGTTAAATGAGAGCAGGGAAAGATTCTGTGACTAGTACACTCTGTATGCATATTTACGAATGACGAGATCTCTGTAAGTCCCAGCCTGCTTCCACAGTGGGAGCAGCAGGGGAACCTGGGGCTTATTCCAATCGCTGTCCTTTCTCCTTCCTCCACCAAACAGGCAGTCAAGAGAAGCAAGGAAAGAGGTGAACAAAGGCAGTGAGAAAAGAGTTTTTTTTGTGCAAAACTGCTTGCATGTTACACCGCTCAGCATTCAACATGTTGTCAAATGAAAATGTTATCTTTTATTGGGACCTGGCACATATACCACACGTCATGACATAAATGCTGTGGTCATTGCAGGTTGAATCAAGGAAAATAGAAAAATGTAAAATCTTTGCGTGCTTCTTCATACTTTACTTACAGTTTTAGGTGACATCAGTTTCAGGGCTGGCAGGTGCACAGTAAGCTCCTAACTCCTGTTTTGTGACTCCAGGAAGGCAGATTTAAGAGATTTGAATGTCCTTACATATGGCTGACCTCTCAATTTCCCAGTCAAGTAAGGAATAAGGAGAAAAATAGCACTTGAAAAGAGCCCTGTGCTGGAAAAAACCACTGTGAGCAAAGTATAAGGAAAATGAAATCAACTTGTGATTACTGGCAGATGACTTCTGCTCCTGAATCAGGTATTATGGAAATAATGTGCCATCTGTCACTTCATTATATCCCCGAACGGCGTTTCGGGGATATTATGTTTTTGGTCCGACCGCCGCGCCGCCCTACATGTTAACGCGATAACTTCAGTAATATTTCAATTAGAAATTTTTATGTTTTGCATTTAAGTAAGTATCGTAAAGAGGAAGAACTGATTCGATTTTGGACAATTTACAATCTCTAGATTGGCCACCAGGGGCCAAAAACTGAAAAATCACTGTTTTTATCATATCTCTGGAAATATTTCTCCGATTGACCTCAAATCAAGTGCAAATGAAAGGTTATGACCCGAGGATGTGTCCCACGATGACATTATACCTGTTTGGTTCAAAATTTAGACACAAGGTGGAGCTTTGTCATGTAAAATTCACCATTTTTGCCATATCTTTGGAACCATTTGTTCAATTGACATGAAACTATGTGCAACTGCAAGGTCATGACCTCACAACGTGTCACATGATGACATCATACCTGTATGGCTCAAGTTTTTGCCACCGGGTGGAGCTTTGTGATGGAAAAGTCAGTAACCACTTTGCACCAGATTGCATGAAATGATGACAGGCCTAAACGCGGATGAACCTGGATGATCAGTTTCAACTTTTCATTGTCAGAGCTATTAGTGCTTTAGGTTGTGTAATGTGTACTGCTCTAAATGTAAACCCTACTAGCTGCATGGCAGATGTGCGCAAATCACTAATTTTGACTAATTCTATTTTCTTTGCATGAAAAAGTACACAGTTGTGCAATAAATAGTGCTAGTTAGTTTTATAGATGCTATACTGATATTGATATTGTTATGGCCCCAATTTGTTATGACATTTACGACAGCAAGGGATGACAGACACAATTTAAAAACTTAAACACATTTAATTAAACAAAGACTTTTAACTAGTCTACCATCTACTCTACTGACCAAGATTGATATATACAAATAAAAAAAATATTTACAGTCCCTTTGGTTGGGTTGCTTGGTGATGTTCCGGGTGAGGAAAATGCTCCAACACAGGCAAAAATCCACAAAAAGCATCACAGGTCTTGAAAAGAGTGACAGGTCTGGTCAAATGTATCCTTCTCCTTGCAATTTCTCCTACTACTACTTTACTGTCTCAATATTCCTCCTTATATACTCTTTTGCAGACCCCTCCCACCTTTTAGACTTTTTTTTTTTTTAAATTCTTTGGGACTTGTCTCAGACATGCCCAAGACATGCCCAAACCTAGCTCCAGTCTGGGCTTAACAAAAAAAAGGTCAATACTGCCATCTAGTGGCTGCTATTCACATTACAATATTCTGTTTCAACAGAATACTTCTCATTTTATTCCCAGATTTCAGGCATCATTGTCAGAACTCATTGTTCTGTTGTCAGCTGAATGATTGCGCACATCTGTCATGCAGCTAGTAGGGTTTACATTTAGAGCAGTACACATTACACAACCTAAAGCACTAATAGCTCTGACAATGAAAAGTTGAAACTGATCATCCAGGTTCATCCGTGTTTAGGCCTGTCATCATTTTATGCAATCTGGTGCAAAGTGGTTACTGACTTACTCCAAAAGTGTCAGAGTTGTTCAGTTGAGTGTAGCACAAACCTGCACTCACTTGACATCATTGGATAGAAGACATATTTACGTAACACTGAATGCTATTTTTAATCGAAGAATGTTAAGAAATTGTAGATTTAACCATTTATTCTTGCTTTCCTTTTTTTGGGACACACTTTATAACAACATGTGATACACTAGTAGAACGCTCACCAGAATTACAGAAAAAAACACTAAAGTCATGCAATTTCAGTGAAGAAATCAGCTGGTAAAATGAAAGAAAACACTTCAATAACCCCTTCCATGCAGGCCAGCCAGCCTCAGATTGATAGAGTGATAAATTATCACAATCTACAGAACCATTTTCTCTCAACAGTGATTACTAAACAGCATATTTAAAACTCCTGGGTGAACAAAGGAGATGAAAAAGAAGATAGTCTTATTTTCTCGTTCCCTATGTCCATCCTGACATATTCAGTGTCTGATCCTTAATTTGTGTTCTGCTCCTCCAGCGGTGGAATGACCAGTGGACCTCTTCTCATGCCAGATCGCACAGTTGTACAGAACAATCCGTATTAACCCAAAACCCAGGATAGAGGGGCTGAGTGAATGTGGTCTGGACTCTGTGCAGGAGGGTCATTGTGTCAGAGACGCTGTAGAAGGACAGAGTTCCTGCCCTGTGATCCAGGTACACTCCTATTCTAGAGGAGGAGGGAACAGGGATTTTAATGCTCTTACTATTGTGCCAGAAGGAGAAACTCCTGGGGCTGCAGCGCACTCTCCAGGACAGGTCATTACGTCCAAAAGCACTATAGTTATTTTTCCCTTTCCTTATGATCTTTTTGTACGACACTGCTATTGAAATTGCATCATTGCCGCTCCACTCAGCCTCCCAGTAACAGCGTCCAGACAGACCCTCTCTGCACAGCACCTGGGTCCAGTAGTCAAATCTCTCTGGATGATCAGGATACGACTGTATCATTTCCACCCGGGCCACCTTTCTGTTCCCCTCAGACAGACGGAGGTGTCTGTGCGCTGTATTGGGGTCCATGATGAGTCCACAGGAATCTTTTGGAAAAGAACGTAAACAAGGATTCAGTGGAATTCTTTTTCCTTTACTACTCCCCGGAAATTTACCGCTACCAAATCAAAGATTTCAATGATGTGAGAACATTCTTTTAAAAATTAATTTCCATGAATATCAAATTTGCAGATACAGTGCTGTGAAAAAGTTAGTGGCCACCTTATGATTTCACCTTTAAAAAGAGATGTTGCACTACATTTAGGACTTGCACTACCAACTACACTGTTCTCTGACAGTGGAGATGCGAAGGCCGTCCCGCAATGCTTTTGGTTTGCCTGATGTGCTGAGGGGATGGAGTGAGGTGGTTGTTTGTGAGCATGTGCAAACAATAATTCACACATCACAGACTATAAATAAGGATGTCGACACTGAACGCAGTCTTGTGTTAGCAGGCATTGAGGTGGAGAGTGATACTGAATCACAACATACAGAGGGAGTTGTCGGACTTCTCATCAGCTAAATCTCCAACATCACAAAACATTTGGATGGCAGAAGTGGCCCAGCACTGTATATATTTGAATGGCGCATTCCAGCCCCAGTGGCTGAGGCAGATGCTGTAATGGCCAGTGAGAAGCGGAGGCGAAGCGCAAGGACAGAGAGAAAGAAAGCAGCAAGTACACAGTACAAACACCACTCGCGCCTCCAAAGGACGTCTAATAGTCCGAACCATGGAGGCAACTCGAGAAAGAAAAAGGGAGAGGAAACTCCAAAAATTAGAGAATAGAAAGTCTTACAAAACCTGATTAAAGATATCTAAAGCTGTAGTGCGTAGCTAAACACAGACACACTAGTGAAGGAGGCGTGCCGGACTTGCTCCTTATATAGGTTCTGGGAAAGCGCTGCCCCAGCTCAATCAGCCAGCTGGGCAAAGAATTCAATAGCCCAGGAAAACGATATCATCAGGGACGAGAGCCGCAAAGAAAGGCCAAAAACAAACACACCCTGCACAAACCATGACAGATGCAGGTCTCACTGGTGCCCACCACTGTTTGTAGTGGAAAGCCAGTGGCTACATGGAGCTCAAAAACTCTCCAGGGCTCCACAGGGAAGGCCTTGAGGCCAGTGGTGCTTTTTCAGCCAGCAAATGTACAGTATAGCCAATTGGAAATTTCCATCCCATGAAAAATTTTAAGTTGATTGGACAAATTGGGCAGGAGTTTGGACAATTTCTTTGCTATAGCGCGACCTATCCATAGATTTTCTACAAATTTGGTAGACTGGACTCTCATAGCTTGTAGATGACGAATCTTAAAGGGGAATGGTACTGGTCTGCCATTTGCACCATATCTGCAATAATTTACTTAAAATTGTTGGTTGGAATAATTTTTACTTGTCTTTATCCTGCACCAACTCTGATATGTGTATTTCAATTGAACTTTAAATAATTAATGGGCTGCGCCATTAGACCTTTGGATCTCTGGTATGGAAATCCTGCTTGTGACGTCATGTTGTTGATATGTTGCCATCAAAGAGACTTCAGAGTAAATATAAGCAGAATTGGTATGCCCTTGGACGCAACCTTGATCACAAGACAAGCATAACCGCGGGAAGTAGGGGTGCTGGAGGTACTGCAGCACCCCATGTTGGAGCAGCAGCACCCAAAAATATATTTATACAAAAATAAATAAAATTTATACAAATGGATAAATATTCATTCGAAACAGCATGATATTAACATTAAACCATAAATGACAGCAATATTTGTATCTTTTTCCTGGGCACCGACAAAAATTTTTATTCAGACGACGCAAAACACCGAGGGGTTCTTGTCTCTAAGCACATAGCACAGCTGCGGATGTGAGTAAGTAAGTTTACAGCATTGGAGTGTTTGGTGATTCCGTGCTGTCAAAGGTAATTTCCAAGTCAGTAAAGTGAGCAGGCGTAACAATATGAATGATTTCATTGATTGTATTTGATGAATGGATTTGTTATGTAGTGACTCTATTGCTACATCTAGCCTCTATGCAATGCTACAGAATAAACAATAAACTAGTAAAGGCTGTTGTTGGTTAACTAAGGTTGGATAACGGGCATGTATTCGGTAACTATTGAAGGCAACATCCTATAATCGTGCACAGAGCTAACACTATAAAAGATGAAAGCTATGAGAAGAGGCTGAAGATCCTTAATCTCTTTAGTCTTAGGAAAAGGAGACTAGGGGGTGATTTGATTGAGATCTTTAAATATGTTAAAGGGATTAACAAAGTGAATTATGCAGGATTCCTTCGACCAAGTGTTGTGAGTAGAACTCGGGGTCACAAATGGAAGTTGACCAAAGGTAAATTTAACACTGATATTCGGAAATATTTCTTCATCCAAAGAGTAATTTCAATGTGGAATAGCTTGCCTGACCATATTGTGGAGACAGAGACCTTGGGGGTTTTCAAGAGCAGGCTTGACTTAAAGCTAGATACCATAGAGTCATTGAGTATCTGAAGGGATATATTCACAATAGTATAAAGAAACTGGCGAGCGTAGTTGGGCTAAAAGGCCTGTTCTTGCCATTCATGTTATGTTATCAAAACTTAGCTCTTTCAAATGCAATACAAGCGCGTGCGCATAGTTTGGCTTCACATGAAAACTGCCCACCAAAACAGCATTATGTGCCATCTGTCAGGTCTGTTTGAGTAATGAAGCCATCAAAAATGAGCACATTTGGAAACAATGCACACGTCTCAAGGATGAACCTGAGGATTATTTGAAAAGAGAGAATTATGAAGTGATCGACCACATTAAAGTTATGCAAACAAACCAAACCGAAAATGAAAAATCAGTTACAACTTTCTCACCTTCTTGTCCAGGACATCACAAAATCTAAAGCTCCATTCACGGTGGGTGAAAATTTAGGTCAAGGTGCTATAACCACTTCTAAGAACTGAGAAGAAATATCACATAGCTTGTTGTCACATATTTGATATAAAATTTTCTGCTCAGTGTTTCTGGAGAATGAACAGAACACTTACACTGTAAGAAATGCTCTCTCGTCCTGGGCCCCACAATATCAGCCCCTTTCACTGCAAGAACAGAGTAAAACAATGAGATGGAATTAAAATATTCTTGATACATACACAGCAACATACTTGATATTACACTGACTCCATGATATCTGACGACTGTTACTGCAAGAAGCTAAAGTGTCTTGTTTTTGAAAAAAACTGAAATAACCTGATTCAGAAATTTTGACCAGGTCCACTCTCCAGACAGTATCAAATTGCTTCTTCAGTTCAGAGATAGATTTCCTCACAGCCTCAAAAGAGACTTGTGGACTGACAGTGATGCTGGGTAAGTCTCCAAGTCTAGGAGCGGCACAGAGAGACTGGCAGCTCTGCAGACAGACAGACAGACAGACAGACAGAGAACATTCTTAAATAACATTTGAGGGCTAACAATAACAGTAAACCTTGTAAATGAAGAACACACCTCATCAACTCTATACAGTGTACAACACAGTGCAGAGTCAGAGGGCCAGTGATGTTACCTGGAGGAAATGGATGTGATCCTCTGTGTGTGAAAGCTGCTCCAGCTCAGCGTCTCTCCTCCTCAGCTCAGCAATCTCCTGCTCCAGTCGCTCCAGGAGTCCTTCAGCCCGACTCACTTCAGCCTTCTCCTGATCTCTGATCAGCTCTTTCACCTCTGAGCGCCTTCTCATAATGGAGCGAATCAGCTCAGTAAAGATCCTCTCACTGTCCTCCACTGCTGCCTGTGCAGAGAGCTGTTAGGAGACACAGAGAGAGGAGGCTGTACATTTTAACTAGGCCTTTCACTCAGCTCTTACTGGGACCCCACACAGCCTGTTCCCCACAGTGTGTCTCAGTGGGATTGAGCCCCACAGGGCTGGAAAGTGGCCCAACACTGGGCTCCTCACTGGCTGACTGGAGGAGAGCCCTGACTGAGCCCTGAAATGGCTCTTCCAGCAGCAGCTGTTGTCTTCTCCTCTGGTCAGTACCCACCTTGAATGACTGCACAGCCTGTCTCAGATCCTGCAGCATCTTTTCTCTCTCCTGGATTCTCCGCTGGAATTTCTTGTTTGTCACCCTCAGCTTTTTCTGTGGATACATTATTTTTCAGTGCCACATTCAAAAGAAAGTCTTTTCAGTCACATACTCATATAACAAATTCAACTTAACGGTCCCATAATATGTTGTATTAAATTGTTTAAAATATGTCCTGTGGGTCTTTAAAATAACATTAAGAATTCAGTCACAAAAGAAAAACCACACACATCCAGGCCTATTGAGACCTCTTCTCTCACCCCGTCTGCGCTGGCCTGAAATTTGAGCCGTTTTGAAATGGGCGGGGAAGCTATGCTAATGAGGTGCTGCTCTGATTGGCTGCCTGGCCGCTTTTATTCCAGGGGTGGGTGCAGATCCGAAAAACCAGGAAACCAAGATGGCAGATATTTCAGGACAGCTTTCCATGGAATGTATTTCTGTGAGACCATACTTCAGGGATACTCATTCTTTTCCAGAATGAGCCACAGTGGGTGCAGGCTTTCGCTCTATCCAACCGGTCCCACACCTGATTCTACTAATGAACCCTTAAAGCTTTTGCCATAGAACCTTGATAAGTAGAATCAGGTGTGTAACTGCATGGTTAGAATGAAAGCCTGCACCCACTGCGGCTCATTCTGGAAAAGAGTGAGTATCCCTGCCATACTTGTTTCATCCCGAATTCGACGCCGGACGGGAGGAGGAAACAATTGAAATATTGCAGCAATGTTTACAGTGGATTTTCAATGAGAGGCAAGTTCAAATTTTAGAGTTTTGCTCGTACTGTCTCGCCTTGCATGCATGTGATTGTAGCTGTACTGTTATATAGTCATGTTATATACCCACTTAGCCATCCAGAGGAAACTTTGCTAAAAGCTCCAGTTAACTATTTCCACCAAAACAAACCGCAGTTCCGACACCAAGCTAGTAAATGTGTTTGTGGCAAAAACACACAAACAGTGTAAGCGTTGCCTATGTGAAGCTAGTGAATCGATAACTTCACCGAAAAAAAAATCCATATCCGAGCTCTACTTTTTTTCAGCTTTTAATTCGCCAGTACAATTTTCAAAGGTGGATGAAATTCCACCACGGCAATGCAGAGAAATCATTTGTAATACCAGACAAGTTATAGTAAGTTTTGCGATTGCTTTCACCCTGGTAGGATCAGAGAGCTAAACCCGCACCAAGGCAAAGTACCCAGCTAACCCTGGTCATGGATAAGTAAAACAAGTGTTTCACAGCAGCAGTAAACAAACCCAAACACATACCCTAAGCTCTGCAAAACCTACGTCTGGTCTCACTGCAGCCTCATCAGCCGAACTTTGCAGACACCTCTGGTTAGCTTCGACTATAGCAGCTATGGTCAGATAATGGAAGGATGAAACTACCACCTTGATGCTATCCAAAGAAACACAAGCATACCAATCTGAATTACTGCAAATAAATTAACCAGGAGCATTTTCTAAGTAGCATGGAATGCAAACTAACATACGGTAGTAACCGAGCGGTCATCATACCAACAGAGACAAACCCTAACCCTTCAATACAGGTTTTACAGACAGTATGTTCCGTTACCGTGAAGAGTTGTACTAAGCATGCAAATTACAAACAAGTATAAAAAGTTAGCTTTAAATGAGGTTCATGTTCACACACCTTCTGTTGAAAGTCCCCTGATATTACGTTTGCATATTTAGGACACAAACATTAGCAACAGTAGCTTAGCTACGTTAGCCACTGTGTTACAGCCACATTCAACAGGCTATCACGTTAGATAGGCTTATGCAGTAAAGCAACACAATATGGCAAAACTTACAGTTTCCGTGTCTGTGAGTCACGGATAGTTGCTCCCGATCCAGGCTTTGTCTTCAGATATTTTACAAAGCCTGTGTTTGAGGCCAGTTGCTAGCCACCCATAACACGTTAGCTTCACTTACATTTTTTGCTGTTATATCGTTACTTACAGCCAGTGGCTCCGAGCACATGATTGATGCAACTGCTCCAGGTTTGAGAAGCAGCTGAAACGCATCTCCAGTGTCGAATTATCCTTTATTGACAAAGCTGTCTTCGGTGAAATACCGAGCAATCGGAGTTAATGAGCATCGTCATCATCATCGTCATCATCATCATCGTCATCATCACCCAAATTGCGCTAGTAGTAGAATGTGCTCATACGCCTTGCGAGCTGTCTCTACGATGATTCCTGATACAACTTTAGACATGGTTGCGAC
This sequence comes from Gymnothorax reevesii, assembly GCA_029721435.1. Lineage (NCBI taxonomy): Eukaryota > Metazoa > Chordata > Actinopteri > Anguilliformes > Muraenidae > Gymnothorax > Gymnothorax reevesii. The sequence continues at coordinate 144,459,060 of CM056575.1, forward strand.
AATGCTCAAGCCTCAATAGTTCTCTGAGCATAATCGTAGACCTCACATATAAAGGCTAATAATGCTTGAGGTGAGCCATCTGATTGGTACTTCAAGGCATGTCCATACTAACCTAAGCAGGGCCACTAGATACCTAAGAAGCCAGTCAGATTCTGCATCTTTCAGGTGTTGTTCCCTATATACCTCATCTGTTCCTTGGCACTTTCCGTTCTTGAGTTTCTTAATCGCAGCTTTAATCTTAGCCCGATCTGTTACTGACATATCAATGGCCGGGAGGTCCTCGGGAGGTAGGGGTCAGGATTTTTGGAGGCTGGCGAGCTTTCTTTGTTACTCTCGTATGGGAGAATTTCGTTTTGCCTACAATCGGATTCTTTGGCCAGCTGGCATCAATTGTGGGTGCGCCCGGACTCTATTTAATCCCAAATTCCGCCTCGCCGCCTTTGCTAGAGTGCCAGTGTTACCATTGCACTGTAGTCTGCAAGATCTCGAGCTAGAGAAGTGTTGAGGAATTAGTTGCAACAAAGGAGAGTGTTAGTATGTAAAGGGAATCTCTCTCTTTCCTCTCCTCTTTCTGTGCACCATCTGGTGCTTTGTCTTTTTATCTCGGTACCTGAGATGTTTCATACTGTTGTAGCTCGCTCTGCTTCCTTATTTCTCTCGGACTAGATTTATGTCCTTTGGAAGCGTGAGTCTCTCTCTCCTGTTTTGTTTGTGTTTGTCTCTCTTACATTCCAGTTCTTCCTTTCATTCCGGCCTCTGCATTTGGCGTCTCGAAACACCAGCCATCACAGTACACTCCAGCCAACATGGAGACATCAGCTGTGACCGAGATTGAAAAGGTTGTTAACAGCCAGCATGCTATGCTTTCTGGTCTCGGCACGGGGCTCTCCAGCTTGGGCAACCAGCTGGCTGGTTTAGCTAAGAGACTCTTCCCTCAGGAGAATTGGTTGCAAAAACAGGAGAGCGTTCTGTTAAGCTTGACCGAGAGTATGAGATCCCTGTCTACACAAGTTTCATAAAATGTTGCACAAGCATCATCCACACACCTTCCTCGAGAACCAAAATTACAATTGCCCCAAAGATATAGTGGCGAGGCCGGAAAATATGAGGGGTTCACTATACTCGCTGTCAGGGCCTTAGCATAAGGCTATGCGAGGATATATTCAGGAAGCTCTTGCTAATGGTTTTATTCGGCCATCGACATCTTCTGCCGAAGCGGGTTTTTTTTTTTTTTGCGGGAAAAAAGGATGGCGGTTTTAGACCCTGTATTTATTTTAGGGGTTTGAATAAATCACCATTAATAACCGATACCCCCTTCCGTTAATGAATTCCGCGTTTGAATGTCTGCAGGAGGCGTCATTTTTTACCAAGTTATATCTCCTTAATGCATATATCTTAGTCCGCATTCGGGAGGGGAACGGACGGAAAATGGCTTTTAACACTTACGACGGGTGCTACGAATATTTCATCTTGCCATTCGGATTGGCTAATGCCCCCTCGGTGTTTCAGGCACTCGTTAATCATGTCCTCCGAGAGATGTTGGAGAAATTGGCCTTTTTTTATCTTGACGACGTTTTGATTTTTTCTTCAACACCCTCGGAGCATAAACAACACGTCAGAAGTGTGCTTGAGGCCCTCGTTAATGCTAAGCATTTTGTCATGGCCGAGAAACGTGTCTTTCACAGCCAAACTGTCTCGTTTCTTGGCTTTATTGTTTCTAAGGGGTCAGTCCGCATGGACTTACACAAGGTGGCTGCGGACAGGAATTGGCCTGCCCCTCAAAGTGTTAAGGTCCAACGCTTCTTTGCTTTTCTAATTTTTAATGCTGCCCCCATTATTGAGCTCACCAGGAAGAATACCCCATCAGCGTTATTTATTTGGTCTCCAGCAGCTGATGCTGCCTTTCAGGAATTAAAGAAATGCTTTAGCTCAGAGCCCATTCTGGTTTTGCCTGATCCCTCCCTCCCATTTGTGGTGGAGGTGGATGCTTCAGAGGTTAGCATGGGTGCTATTTTGTCCCAGCACCCCCTTTGGGATAATAAGCTACATCCATGCACATACTTCTCCTAGTCTTTGCCCACCGTGGAAAGGAATACAGCATTGGTGACTGGGAATTATTGGTGGTCAAGTTAGTGCTTGAAGAGTGTAGCCACTGGTTGGAGGGAGTTGAACACCCATTTGTGGTATGGACAGACGATAGAAATTTCCAGTATTTTCAGCAAATCAAGCAACGTAATTCCCGGCAGGCGAGGAGGTCATTGTTCTTTTACCAGTTTACTTTCATGCTAACTTGCCGCCCTAGCTCTAAAAACATACTGATCACGATCCTACCCCGGAGCCAGTTATTCTGGCTGCTCAGATTGTGGCGCCCATTCAATGGGAGATTGAGGCGGTGGTTCAGGAGGCTTTGAAGACCGATCCTGGTCCTGGGGGGAGCCTCCTGGCTGTTTGTTTGTCCCGCCTTGGGTTAGGCCACAGGTCCTCCAGTGGGGACACTCTTCCTGCTTGGCGGGGCTCCCAGGAGCCCATTGGACCAGTTCCTGGCCCGACGTTTTTGGTGGCCCAGTATGATGAGAGACATTCGGGAAATTGCTGCTGCCTGTGGCATATGTTCCAGGAACAAGACTTCCCACCTCCCTGCCTCTGGTCCGCTGCAACCACTGCCCGTTCCCAGGCACCCTTGGATGCATATTGCGCTGGATTTTGTTACTGGGCTGCCTGTGTCTGAAGGCAACACGGTCATCCTGGTCATGGTTGACTGTTTTTCTAAGGCCGCTCATTTTGTCTCACTACCCAAGCTGCCTTCAGCGCGGGAGACGGCCCTTCTTGTGGTTTACCATGTGTTCCACTCAGAGACCAACAGGCAGACTGAGCATACTAATGAGTCTTTGGAAAACACTCTTCGATGTTTAGCAGCGGATAGTCCATTCTCATGGAGTCAATTTTTAGCGTGGGCTAAGTATTCCCATAACTCACTGAATAATTCCTCCGCGGATCTTTCCCCGTTTGAAGCTCAGGTGGGTTACCAACCCCCACTGTTTCCTGAGACTGAGAATGATTCTAAGGTTCCCTCAGTCAACCATTTCATTTGTCGCTGTCGGTGGTTTTGACCAGGGTCTGTTCTTCTCTGTTGCACTCGGGGCTCAAAGAAAAATCCGCCGCTGTTAGAAGGCGTCGTTTGGCCCCATCTTATCGGGTCGGTCAGAGAGTTTGGCTGTCTACCCAGGACCTCCCCTTTAAGGTAGAATCCCTAAAACTGGCGCCTCGCTATATTAGCCTGTTCAAGATAGTGCGGAAGAGCAATCCGGTCACTGTCCATTAAAGCTCCCTAGATCTTTACGCATCCATCCATCATTCCATGTCTCTCGGATTAAGCCAGTTAGCACTAGCATCCTGGCACCTGCCGACACACCCCCACCGCCACCGCAAATGGTTGAGGGGGGGCCGATTTACATCGTGCGCCACATTCTTGCCGAGAGGCGTGTTGGTCGTCGGGTCCAGTTTCTTGTTGACTGGGAGGGAAATGGCCCTGAGGAGCTCTGCTGGGTCCCTTCTCGGGATATTCTGTATCCCACGTTTATTTCTGAGTTCCCTTGGCACTTCTGGAGCTGTCCCTTAGACAGGGGGGGTCCTGTCATGGTTTTTGGCTGGCTGGCGAGCTTTCTTTGTTACTCTCGTCCGGGAGAATTTTGTTTTGTGCAGTCAGATTCTTAGGCCAGCTGGCATCAATTGTCGGCGGTGCCCGAACTCTATTTAATCCCAAGTTCTGCCTTGCCGCCTTTGCTCTTCATTTACCTGAGGTGCATACCTTTCCCACTCGACTCCTGCAAGGACTTTGCTCAAAACATGACATTTAGCCCTCAGCTCCTCCATAGCTATCAGCAAAACAAACTCCAAGGATATTATTCTGTATTTATGTGTTGTTAATCTGTTGCTCCTACTCTTCGTTGTCCTTTCAGAAGCCTTTGTACAATATATGGAGAGATGTTTTTCCATTTAGCACTTTTTGCACCAATTAAATATTTGCTTTTTACAGATGTAGAGCCTCATCACATCTCTTGTGCTCTTGCTGTTATCTTACAATTCTGTCACAACCTGCGTCTCTGCTTAATTGGATCCTCCCCTGTTCTAGCAGTCTTGTTGGTCGTTCCTGGAATGGGTTGACTGGCTCGTTATTAGTGCAATCAGATGTTGTTACTGTAGCTTGTGGGTTTTGCCTCAGTTGAGTATGAATCATCTTTTTAGAAGGAGTTATTCTATTTCTAGTTTTCCTCCCTGGTGTCCCTTGCAGAAAGTATTGAGGATTTATTTATTTATTTATTTATTAAGGATAGCCCCTTGAGATTAACCATCTCATTTTCGAGGGGTTCCTAAAACACATGAAATACAATACAATACAATGCAAGTACATTCATACAACAAGAGGTTTCAAAACACAAAAAAACATAAATACACACAAAGTACACATAGCTCTTCAACTCCTACCTCCCTATACCCTCTCAGCCTGATGTCATCATCCCAACCATCCTTGTCCATTTTACAAATGATAACAATGAAACAATAACAACAATACAAGTCAAGATAATAGTAAGATAATAATGAAAATAATAACAGTAATCAAAATTTGATGAAACAAGAGCAAGTTGTTTTAAGATGGGAAATTAAAGCTACAGTATAAGGTAATGGACTTGAGGGTGGGGGGAAGGTTGTTCCAGTCAGAGGGGGCTTTGAAAACAAAAGACCTACGACCTACTTCCTTGGAAATTCTGGGGACAACAAAATAGAGATTTTGAGAATATCTAAGTGGATATGGTGATATATAGTGAATCAGATGCTGTTTTAAATAAGGGGGGTAATTAAAATGAATACATTTGAAAATGAATTGGATCCAGTGCAATTGTCTTCTGGTTTGGAGTGGCAGCCAATCAAGTGCTTCGTACATAAGACAGTGATGAGTTCTAAAAGGACATCTAAGAACAAACCTACATAAAGAGTTAAACAGCACATTAAGGGGCATGAGAATGATGTCATTGGTGTTTTGATAAACAATGTCCATGTAATCTATTTTTGGTAATATAAGTTGTAATATTAGTTTTTTTCCTGATTTCTAAAGTAAAACAGTTTATAGAGCGATAGAATTGGCTAAGACAACCATATGCATACTTAGATATGTAGTCAATGTGTGACTTGAATGATAGCTCAGGATCTAACCAGAGCCCGAGGTATTTAAACACCTCTACGATGATTATATTTCAATATTTCTCATCATATTCATCTGTAGATCAATTGCCATGCTGAATATCCATAATCAATAACCATATTATGTAAGCAGCAGTAACACACACACACACACACACACACAATATAACACTCACACATACAAGTAGTTCACATACGCATTGGGAGGGGATAAGCAGTACATGCACACACACACACACACACACACACACACACACACACACCCACACCACACACACACACACACACACACATACAAGCAGTTCACACACACATGAGCAGTGCACACAGACACATGTACACACAGCACATGTACACATGCACACACACATGCATAAGCAGCTCATACACATAAGCAATTGGCTTCTGTAGCTTTGATTAGTAAGCAGGCTTCTGTTTAGTTGATTTGAAAACATAATCAGGTGATGTATTTGATTTCTGTAACTTTAATCAATACCTTTTAAGTACATATACCACACCTTTTAAGTGTATATTCTTTCATTTTTTTATATAACTAATGTTTCTGTGCACCACAGATATTTCTCAGAGAATTCAAGGGAAAGAGAAAATATGAGAGATAACCCAAGAATTGTGATTGAAGCAAAGTTGGTTAAAAAAACGTTAGAGATGAAATGGTTACAAACCCATGTATTTTGATTGAAGCAAAATTGGTTGAGCTTTCCCATAAATATTGCTCTGTAAAGAACGCCAAGTTAGCACTTCTTGGCCAGGGACTGCTCTCCGGGTTTGGATTATTATACAATTCAAGGCTGGAATAAAGATGGCTTCTGAAGATTTTGTCTCTCCAATTATTCACGAACAAGGGGACCTCAAAATTATGTAAACATCTAGTCGGGAAACCACAACAAAAGCTTAATTAGCAGTGAGATAGTTAATGGACAAATTATTAGGCACATCAGACCCTACATTCCTTCTTCCATTTCTTCTCATTAAGGACGCAACCTAGTGGCTCATTGTCGGTCCTGCAATTGACTCCACCTCTGCCCAATTTGAAACACAAACCTCGCTTTCACGTGCCAAGGAATACTTTATGGTGAGAACATCGGCCTATTTTTTTCTCCTGTTTGTCTTTCCGGTGAATCCTACAGCCCTTCAAATTCAAATACCTCCACCATCACTTCTAAAAACAATAGGAAGAACCTCATTAGTTCAAAAGTCCTCCTGCCATTCAGATGTAATTCACTGTAGGCGAGAATTGAAGCCAAGACACTGAACTCATTGCTCACTGAAAAAAGTATCTGTTTTAACAAGTAATTTTATGTGATTATGGAACTTCACGATTTTTTATCTCACAAGTACGACCCCATTTACAAAAAAGTTGGGATGCCTTGTAAAATGTAAGTAAAAAAAGAATGAAAATCGTTTAAACAGTACATTAATTGAAAATGGTAAAAAGACAGCATCAGAAGCTGACAAATTTTTTTCTCTTTTGAAAAAAGTTCTCATTTTAAATTTGACACCAGCTTTTCTTTTTTTTTCTCCAGAAACAGGTTACAAATTACTGGTTTAAGTTACATGTGCTTGGGAAGTGAAATTTTCTTACTCTATTCACGGACTTAGAAATGGGTAAAATTTCATGCATCATTGGCAGAGTTTTTTGTTTAATTCAGGAAAAGAGTGATAGATATTTGAGTTTTAGGTCTAAATACAAGATTAAATGCATAGTTGGTTTTTGTTGTAGTGTTGAAGCAATCTTTGAGGAAAAAAAACACAGTAATGTAAAAAAATGTAATGGTGAATATTCTGAGGTCACAGAATGATGATGGCCCTGCAAAGATTGGCAGAGAATTTGAGAGGTTAAAAAATATCACAATTTAGAGAGATCTTACTTCTGAAGTAAAGCACTTTCCAAAACTATCAAGTATCAGATCCTTTATTTAAAACCAAATTTTGTGTTGAGAATGCATGCAGAACTAAAAAGCTTATATCTCACTACAATTTGCGGAAGTATAATGCTTTGTTCAACATTATGGCCAAAGTGTGGGTCAGTTTGGAAAGTAACACCTTCAGTTAGATAAGTGAACATCAACCAGGTCCACACTGGTCATTCTCTGCCCACCTGCTGTTTTTGCGCAGAGCTGCCTGAACTCCCAGAAAACCCACTTCTCATTGGCTTTTTTTTTTTTTTGTGGTATCTCCAATCCCACCCTAATCTGGCATGCCCAATTTGAGAACTATGTACAAGCTTGCTCGTAAGCGACCCCATGTTGCCAACTCGGGAGAGAGCAACAGTTCGCAGCTCTCCTCCGAAGCACGCGGCTGTCAACAACTGCTTCTTTACACTCATAGGTCAGAACTTCTCAAGTTCAGAACGAGGGCGGAGGATACCGGAACATGAGCAAGCTTAGAATCTTCCTGAAGAGCGCCTGGCTGGCCACAGGAGGCCCTTGAGCAATGAGCAAAGCAATTAGTTTTTATTATCCCATCCCGGCCATCCCTTCCCAAATTGAATCCCTGCAGCACGAGGCCAATTGTGCACTGCTCTGAAAAAGCTGCCGAACACTGCTGGCTGGTACGACCAGGGATCAAACCCACACTATGGTTGTCACTATTGCTCCACAATGCGATGCATTAACCAAGTGAGCTAACCTGGCAGCTCTCATTGGCTTTTGTTGAGGTGTTCCCTGGAACTCCCGGGATATCGAGTAACCGGAAATTCTTTCTAGCCTCATCTTTGAATTTTAGAAATCTGCACACATGATCTGTTTGAATGAAAGGCTGGAAACATACGTTCATGTTCAAGGTGCATATGTACACCAAATACTGATCAGACACTAATAGAAGCTAAGCAGACATGTTATTTAATAGTTCATTCTAATTTTGAGCAATTTCATTGCATTTTATTGATCAGAAACTATTTTGACTGTGGCGTTGTGGACACTATTGGACTGTGACCTATTTTGTACCAGATCATTACTCTAAGCATCTCATTGACTGGTATTTGGAATCAGTGGGTGCAAATGCTGTTCTGACATCAATTTCAACACTACAGGGTTTTATATTCTACTTTTTCAAGCAGTTGAGTACCTATAGTTGCATGTAATGTGAGGACAACCACTTTATAGAGCAAAATAAAAATAAAAAAAAAAGTACTCAAAAGAATTGTCACAAAGTAAAATACCACTTTGGGGGGACATCCAAAGTTTGGCTACAGGTTCTCATCACTCAGAGCATTTTCAAGGCAACTGTAATCAGACTGCAGTGTCCAATTCGATTTAGCAAAAAAAAAGTATTTGGATGGTCTTTATAGGTGAACCCAGAATTTTCGAGCAGAAGCATTGTATGAAAGACGGCATCTGACCAACTTGCTTACAATGTCACAAAGCAAGTTGTAAAAACAAAACAAGATAATGATCATTTTTGCTTCTCGGAAATTGTGCATGTGCATGAGTGCATGTGACCAGAGCTGGAGAGGGTGCGGTGATAGACTAAAGGCTAATTGAGCTTGGAAATCAGCAGTCAGGACTCGATTCAGGACTCAAGTGCAGACAGTGACACAGTACAATGTTCTATTAGAAGAGAAAAATGGTCAAATGTTCCAAGTCAGAAGCCAGGGGGAATGTAATATGGTACACAGGAAGTGGGCAAAAATGTGGTTTTTATACCGAACAGGGTAAGTTTGAATGTCAAAACAAAGGAAGATCCAAATCATATATCAGGAAGCCAGCCGAGATCAAAACCAGAAATCTCAAGCATAAAACAAAACTCGCTGAGTGTAGCTGGTCCTCATGGGAAATGTGGTCCTCCTTCAGGCAAAACGCTACCGCTTTGGTCCACCGGCGCAGCCAAAATCAACAAAAACTGAAAGTTCTTAAGTACTGCTTTAAACCAGCAGATGTAGCTTGTCTCTTCAGGGTGTCTTTACGGACCATCAGAAGGAGGACGGAACAGCACGGCCTGAGGTGAGAGCACGAAAACAAAACATCCGCCAGTTTTCTCTTTTCACAGAACTGGCCAAACAAGAACGTAATTTGACATAAAATTATTTAGAAAACATTTCTTGCTCTGTTCAGCGGCATGCTATTTCAGCTCAAAGCCATTTTACACAATACGGATGGGTAATTCACGGACATCCGCATCCGTATATCCGTACAACATTGCCACTACCAATGTCATCCGCAAGAGTCAACATTTCTGCTCTTCGCTCTGCCATGAACTCCATTTCGAATTTCGATTTTTTTTGAACGGGGATAAGCTATCGCATTCGTCACTGAGCTTTATATACACACGCAACTGCAGACCAATCAGAACAGCTAGACCAACTGAAACCCACCCCTCATTTGCTTTTACAGATTATGAAATCCATCAATAAAAGCGTCAATAAATAAAAGCGTCAATATATCCTTCAACAAATGTATAAATATATCCTTAAATAAATCTTGAAATAAAATGTGAAATATATCCATCAATAAATAAATAAAAACATTTATTGATATATTTATTTATTGATGTATTTGTGTATATATTAAAATATTTATTCATGCATCTATTTATTTCTTCATTTATTTATGCATTAATTTATGTTTTTATTCATGGATAGATTTATTTATTTATTTAATGAATGATTTATTGAAGGATATATTTATTGATTTATTGAAAGATTTATTTATTAATATGGCACAAATTGTCCTCCATAGCTCCGGTCTGGATCCTCCTTATTGTGAGGCAACTGCTCTAACTACAGAGTACAAATAATACAAGGGACTTGGAAAAACAAAAGATAATAAAAACACATGGAACAATTGGAAAACTAACAGCAGCTGAAGTTCTCCCAAAAGACACTACCTACTCCAGCCAAAAGTGAAAACGAAAAATGAAAATTGTTCCAGGTAATCAAAAGAAAGCTGGAAAACCTTTGGGGAAATCGTTCAATCCCTAGAAACCCCCCAAAAGATTTCTGGGTGACAATAAGTGCATGAAAAACACGAAAATTTTAGACACATTATGAACCCGGATTATTTTCTCAATATTTCTGTACTTTTTTCCCAAGGCCGGAAAGGAACTACCTGCCACTTCAGTAGTTTAATACAGTGCCAATCATTAAAGCATGGATGTGACATCAAGTACAACAGCCCAGCCTGGAGCCTTTCTCGGGGGAGTTTGCATGTCCTCCTCGAGTTTGCGATGGTCTCCTCTCATAATACAAGGACATGCATGCTAGGCTAATTGGAGGCTATTGCCTTTTGGTACGAATGAATTGTTTGTGCTTTGAATCTCATGAGCCTTGATTACTACATTTGGGTGATGTGAGATAGCTGAAAAATTGTGAAAAGTGTCATTAAACAATTAAAAAAAATCTATCAAGAACAGCAGAAAAATAATTAGATTATTAGATTTAAGCTAGTTTCTTTTTAAACAAAATTCCCATAGGTACTGAGGGAGTTTAATTTCTGTGACTGATTCTTTTACAGCATCTAACAATAGCCAGTTGAATTTAATCTTCTATGGTTGTAGCCGTCCTCATCCACCGTCCGTCAGGGAATGCAACAGCTACCCATCCTTTAAAAACAAACTTAAAAGATGGATTAAAACTAACCAAAACTGTGATCATATCCAGACTGTACCTTTTTTCTCTCTCTCTAATATGTCTAACACTTTGTTTGTATGTTTGTCTGTCTGTCTGTTCTTAACAACTTTCTTAGTTTGACACATCATTGTTGTCTATTTCTTTTTTGGTCTTGACCTGCCAAGGGACTACAGATGAAAACTAGCTAGTATAGCTATAATTCTGGTACATTTACATTTTAATTATATATTGGAATGTCTATGAATGTACACTGTCCCTTTTAAAAAAAAAAAACAACTAAATAAATAAATAAATAATATGGGTGTGCATATACACTGATTGACTGAGAGTGAGTGTGCGCATACGTGCATGTGTTACTTAGTGTGTGCAAGCTAATTTATGCGTGTACATACAAAACTTGTTTATGAGTGAGGGTGTGTGCATTTGTATGTACGTGCATGTAGGTGTAATGTCTGCCACACTCACAGCATGAGGGCTATGGCTCCTGGTCCCCACATGTCTGTCGGAAATGAAACAAATTCATGCAGCAATCAGAGTCTGAACATTTTTCATTATCACTGATCCGCAATAGCAGTCAGTTAGCTGTATGGAGATGACAATCTGGGGCAATGGGCACTCATTGGAAAATTTGTTGGACTATACATTTTGGAAATTATTAGGTGACGCTCACACTTCCTAAGCCTATCACCATTCTCACACAGATCAACTCCGACGTGCACAGGTACGAAGCACGTGCGAGCGTACTCTAAGCTAAAACCATGTTTTTTCGTGTTCCTAGTCACGTGACCATATGAGAGATGTGCAACTGAGCTCACGTTAGCATGTTAGTGTGACATCTCGTAAAAACAAGTTTTTACAATTAATTATTCATTGATTTTCAAAGCCATGGCTGTGAAACATTCAGCGTGAACGTGCCATTGGCATGCTGAAAACGGAAACGTCTGTAACTGATGTTGCAAGGGTTATGGGATGCAGTCACGGACTATCCATGATCTTCGGACACGTCTCCAACAAACTGGCACCACAGCTGACCGACCTCGTTCTGGTAGCCTACGTGTGACGTCAAAAGCAGAAGACCGACAAATTGTCTTACGTTATTTGCATAATCAATTTGTCACTGCAACGGCCTCTAGGAACGAATTGTTTAGAGGTCGTTTGATTGCCCAAACCATATGTAATCGCCTGCGCACTGCTCTTATTCAAGTTGTAACTTATCATTTTTACTCTTGGGACATTTTCGTAGCATTTCAGGTGGAACTGGTTACATTATGGACATTATTTTTATGATACGCCATCTTTAATGAGTACAGAATTAAATAAAATCATTATTTAAAACCTCATTTCTTGTATGTTCAACTTATCGACCTCCAAATGAGTGTGAAGTTTTTATTTTGGCTGAGTATGTTACAAATACTGGAATACAATTAGGAGAGATCACCACTTTCACAGTGGTAGCACTTCCATTGTAATTGAATATATCATGGCATCAGAAGTGGTGATCTCTCCTGATAGGTTTTTTCAGGAATTTTATCTGACAAATATGTAATCTAAGTCTACTGTACACTCCTTTAACTGTTTCAGCCAATAATATCACAGTGGGCAACTTAACCATTTGCCACTTAGATGATCGAACAGTCAGGTGCACGACATGCCTCAGTCAAATGACTCAACCAGATCACTGCTTTTCTCATTGGTTGGGAGATCCTGCCAAAATTCCCTTTTTGCAGGGCTGAAGGTTCTGGTCAAGTTTACCAACTTCTCCTTCTTCGTGGGAGGAATGCCCCGAGGATGCTCCATTACACCAGGAAATGTGGTTGTGTCAAAACCACGTTTAAGAAAGTCAATTTCAGTGAACTGTGTGGCAAAAAAAAGAGACCTAGAACCCTTGCGGAACTCAATCATGCCTATGCCAGAAATGAGAGGCAGTTTAGTTTTTTTTTTTTTACACTTTGCCTTGAACTGTGACCATCTACAAATGAGTGAAAGTCCCTACAGTTCATTACAATTGGTTTCACTGACCTATTCGCTATGTCAGTGTTCTCTGCTGCACTATAAGTTTCTTGAATGCTAGGTCGACCGTCCTTTTCCCTCTTGATGACATTTTAGGTGAAACAAGGTGAGAAATTCTGCATACTTTGAGTCTAGCATGGAATAACAAAACCATGGAGGCTGACATGACAGGTCACATAACCAGAATCCTGCATTTTGATTGGTTTGTAGACTTACTAGGTTCTTGTTCAACAGACTTGAAGAGAAGTTGAAAATCTATTGAATTAGTTTTACTTCAACAATATCTATGTAAATAGGCAATATTTTGAAGTTTCTTATAGTGCATAAGCTGTACAAGAACCTAGTAACTTCAAAAATTGCATTAGCTCAATTTTGCCCATATTGGACTTATTAGGTTTTTGCAAAACACTCAAGAGCTGTCGTCAGTTCTAGCTTGCTTCAAGGACTTTTAGCCTTCAGTCTCCTCTTTGTTATGAACTAACTGCTCGCAAAGCTCGTAGATACTTTTTTACGGAGCACAGCCTCAAAAAAATATTGATGTGTGTGTGTGTGTGTGCGTGCGCATGCGAGTGAATGTGCAACGGGAGGGAAAAAAAAAAAAGGAAGGAAAAAAAACACAACCTGAACGAGCACTGGCACCTGACAAACCCCCTCAGTGAGGCGAGGCTTACCTTCTATCACTGGAGAAAGGCTGTCTTCTGAGGAGACCTGTCGTGCCAGCAGCGACCAGCCCACACAGTGAAATTCCCCTCTTTGTCTTGGGGTTTGTTCAGTTTTGTTTCATCTTTTATTAATGCATTTTTTTCCTTTTTTTTTAAAAACAGCCAAGCAGCTTTTGTGAAACCTCAGTCCCAAGAAATGCTTTGTGAGGATGAGAAATGAGATGGCTCAGTCGCTACTCCCGCCGTGGTTTACAGGTGGCAAACGAACACAAAAACCAACCCCACTTGACATGGAGCCACCCTTACCTATTTCCCTGTAGGCTGATCAGGCCTGAGGACAAAAAAAAGGGGGGGGGCCCCAGTGTGTGGTCCAGAGGAGGGGGGGCCCCCCCTCCCTCCTCCGGACCACACACTGGGGCCCCCCCCTCCTCCGGACCACACACTGGGGGGCCCCCCCTCCTCCGGACCACACACTGGGGCCCCTCCCCTCCTCTGGACCACACACTGGGGGGCCCCCCCTCCTCTGGACCACACACTGGGGCCCCCCCCCCCTCCTCCGGACCACACACTGGGGCCCCCCCCCCCTCCTCCGGACCACACACTGGGGGGCCCCCCCCCCCCCCCTCCTCCGGACCACACACTGGGGCCCCCCCCCCCTCCTCCGGACCACACCCTGGGGCCCCCCCCCCCTCCTCCGGACCACACACTGGGGGGCCCCCCCTCCTCTGGACCACACACTGGGGCCCCCCCCCCCTCCTCCGGACCACACACTGGGGCCCCCCCCCCTCCTCCGGACCACACACTGGGGCCCCCCCCCTCCTCCGGACCACACACTGGGGGGCCCCCCCTCCTCCGGACCATACACTGGGGCCCCTCCCCTCCTCTGGACCACACACTGGGGGGCCCCCCCTCCTCTGGACCACACACTGGGGCCCCTCCCCTCCTCCGGACCATACACTGGGGCCCCTCCCCTCCTCTGGACCACACACTGGGGGGCCCCCCCTCCTCCGGACCAAACACTGGGGCCCCTCCCCTCCTCTGGACCACACACTGGGGGGCCCCCCCTCCTCCGGACCACACACTGGGGCCCCTCCCCTCCTCCGGACCACACACTGGGGGCCCCCCCTCCTCTGGACCACACACTGGGGCCCCCCCCCCTCCTCCGGACCACACACTGGGGGCCCCCCCCTCCTCCGGACCACACACTGGGGGGCTCGTATCCGTACCCGTATTCCGTACCCGTGCTTTGCATACCAGTTTCCGATCTGTTAATTATCGTCTTGTGTATTGAGGTTTTTTGTCTCCTTCTTCCATTTGCTGGATTGTTGCATTGCTTTGCCGAGTGTTCCATGTCTCTATCTTTGGAAATTATAGATATAAAACTATAAGCTCAATATCCCGGACTCCCAGCTGATTCCTTATAGTGCCTCATGCGTAATGCTTCAGACTGCAGGAGCCCGGCTCTCCTCAATTAAAGTTGTTCAACGGCTCCCTCTCTGCGTGCCGCAGCTTCCTGTTGCACTGACTGGGCATGCCTGTCAATTGGGCTGCTGCACGCTGGTATGCTGGTGATCCAGCTTGCAAAGGAGATGAGGAAGTTCTTTGAGCGCTCCCTCTCCAGACATGTAGTTGCGCAGCGCCTCCTTCAGCTTTATCAGGGCAATTCATCTGTTTCAGACAACTTCATCGAATTCTGCACTCTGGCTGCACTCCCCCAATGGGATCCACAAGCACTACAATGCATTCAATACATTACTGCATGGCCTAGCAGACTAGATACTGAATGAACTGACCACCTGCCCCCCACTTTTTACAGCCTCTTCTGTTATTCAACCCCAAGTCCTCATCTTCAGCAGCACCAGCTTGAATGTGGATGGGCTTGTTAAAGCCCCTTTTGGGTTTAATCCTGTTTCTTATGAAAGGCCAGTTGTGGCATATTCTGTGATTTTGCATTTGGCTCTTTTCTCCTCGCGAATGTTTTTGCAGTAACACAAAATAAAGATACCTTGTTAAATTAAACCCACCTTGAGGAACATCTTGTCACTCTTGAAAGAACTTGTCACCACTACCATGATTTAAAGACAGTGCTAGTAATAACAGCAACGACCTCAAGGACAACAACATGAATCAACAGCGATTTTATTTGATTTTTCAACCAAGAATACATCCCAGAATTAATGACTTTGCTTAATTTCTGTGTCTCCTTCTGTTATTATATCTTAAAATTGCTCAGTAAACTTTATTCCTTGTGGTTGTGGCCATCCTCGTCCACCCAAATGTTGGCTCCATACTTTTGGAACCTGAGGCCGTGGTTTGCAGTGACAATAAAGGACCTGTCGCTGGGGATGTGGAAGTTCTGGGCGATGTTCAGGCACTCATCGCTGTTGGGTTTGTCCTCTACAAACACCGTCACAAAGATAGGATTCTTTTCCAGGATCTTGCTGTAGTCGTTGACCGGGATACGTATGTAGCGAATGCGCGTATCACGTTTCATCGCCATCTTGGCTTCCATTGACATTGAGAAGCCCAGGCCTTCCGACTTGGAGCCGCTGGCTTTCGTCCCGAAGACGATCTCGATCTCCTCCAGGGTCAGCTGGTCAGGAGAGTAGAACACTCGTAAGGTCCTGCCAGAGGCGTTGGCCACGAAAGTCATGTTTCTACTCATGATGGCCTCCCAGCAACAACACCTGTATTGTAAAGATGTGCTTGTGTTAAAGCCAGAGCCACTCTCCATGATGGTGAGTACTACAGCTCCTGTAAATCATAGTGGTACCCATGCTCATTCTTGCAAATAGCTTGAATATGGTGTGAGAAAAGTAGGACAAAACAACAAAAAAGTAGGAAAGAATATCACTTCCTTCATCAGTGCTACTAAAAGTAAATAATGTATCAGCAACTCTTGAGCACTTGGAGCCCGCATGCACCTCCAGTGTACAAATAAATATGCTTTGTTGAACTTCAGTCTCTTGTATTTAATTAGGGCTGTCATATCTGGAAAATATCCATATCATAATGGAAAAGCTATGGTGTGTGAGGTTGCATTTAACACAGACCTTGTGTGCACTTTCCTGCGCGCTGTTTGATTATTTTCTCTCTAACTGCTTCATCAGTAGACAGCGTAGGATATGAGGGGCCACTTGACTGTGTTTGCCTTGGGCCTCAAAATGGCTAAATCCGCCCCTGACTATAATAATAATTATAATCAAACAATTTTTTTACTGAATAATCAAGGCCGATACATAAACCTGCAATGATTAAAAAATTATAAAGAAATGCTGGAAATCACTGATCGGCTACACTGACAACGCACTTAAAAGTCATATCGTCAGGATTATGAAATGGCAATAATACAAATATTGAATTCATCCAAAACTTTCTCTGAATTCCATCTCCCCTTTTTTACCTGCTGTTTTTTAGGCAATGAGGCCTGCACTGAATCAAAATGTTTCCAGTCTTTGAAAGAATAGGCTACATTTGCTGGGAAGCGCAGCTGCACACACATTGCCGTGATGCAATGATAATTAATTTATTACATTACCAAAGCTTTTCTTGTCCAAAAGACCTGATAATGGAATAATTTAGTTAATTGGTTATGGCTTTGTGGCTATGACTGCCCAATTTCACATTTGCAATTTACCATGGTCAGCAGTTCTCCAAATCTGGTGTCCTTTCCTTCTCACTTCTTAAAAAAAAAAAAATCTTGTGAATAAAGAATGCATTTAAAATGGGAAAAGTCCTCAATGGCTTGTTAACGTTATGGTTCCCTTATAGTTATGGTGAACAAATTAACTATGAATGGTACACAATGAATGAAATGTCAAGGTGCTTGGTGACATTTACCCACATGAAAGAAAACAGGAAAATGATCTACGTTTGGGTTATCATTTGTTGCCAACCATTTGTTAGCCTCAAGCAATATGTTTTCCACTCGCAAGCAAGCGATTGAAATATATTTCTAGCCTAACAGAAGCAGTTATGTCACGTAACTTGCTTACACTGAGATTTTCAGTAACTATGTACCTTGTTTTCCGAGTTCATAGAGAAATTAAAACATAAACAAGCTGCTGACATTGTCAAGCAATATCCCCCGCAACTGGCATTGCATTTTTGAATATAGAATGTTTATATGCATTTAGATTTCTATAGAGCTGTACTAATCGCAAAGCTGTTAATTTGCTTGCAAAAAAAATAGGCCGGAGAGTATGCATCAGAAAACTCAGAAAATTATACCAAATTGTTTTCATGACGCACCTTTAGGTCACCTCGATGCGAAATTTGATCACGATCGGATGATTAGTTTCACATTTATAGCCAAGACAGGACACATTACAGATTTCCCACAAATCTGACGCTTTTTGACCCAAAACGCAAACAATTGTAAAGATATTTTCAAAATTGTTTTTCATGACACACCTTTATGTGGTTTTACACCTTGATGCCAAATATGATCAGAATCGGATGATTAGTTCCAAAGTTATAGCCCGGACAACAAACGTATCGGATGGATTGACGGACGAACGGACGGACGGACCCCATTTTTTTATATCCCCCGCGGGGGATAAATAAATAAATAATAATAAAAAAACATTAAAACAGAATGCATAACTTCATTCCCTTGTGGCCAATATGAGTATAACAACAACAAACAAAAAATGCTGTGGAAAAATAAAATTTTCACTTGTGCCTCAAAAAAAAGAAATCAAAGTAAAAAACTCCTTTTTTCACTTGTTTCAATGATGGAAAAATTAATTAGCCTCTTAAATAAGCATGACAACAACAAATACTTGAAAAAATGTACAGCTGAAATCTTTTTTTTTTTCATTTGCCTCTGACGGTAAGGGCAAGCAGCCATACCACTTTTTATCCTTTTATTTTACAGCATATTATTATTGATCCTTTGTTGTTGTCTATTTTGACTTGTAGCATTAGGTTGTACACAGTCGTATGGTTTGAAAGCAGCATAGCTCAGCAGAATTTATGATTATCTATATAATATTACTGAGTTGGTGATTTGTGTAATTTTGCACACCTCCTCAAAAACCATCGTGAATAATGAGTCTGTTTTCCGCACACACCAGTTTTACTGAGTGACAAAGACGATGTGCCAGGTTTTGAACTTAGCTATGAAGTGAAAACTGCATTTTGAAGCCGTTTTTGCAAGTAAAACGAGTGAGCCCTTGCTGTGGAGTGTAGGACATCAGGGGGGCGAGAACTGATGTCTGACCCCGCCCCCTGATGTTCCAACACTACACATTTCCTACCATTTGATGGCGGTATTACCCCTAAACGTTGTTGTCAAACGGCCCAAATTTATCCCAAATTTCTGAAGAGTGGAACTCATTTTTCTGAAATACAACTGGCCACCCGCAGCGGGACTTCGTCAAATTTCTGAAAGCTGGAGGTGTCGCCACATCCTTGCTCCAGAACATTACGACCACTCAGCTGAAGAGGGTAACATCGGTTCACCCTTTTCCCCGCCATCCCCGAGCCTGGCCCCCAGGGGCCTCTTGGGGGGAGTGACCTGGAAGAGAAAGGTGCGCTCCAAGGTTGAGGGGCCGAGGCGCGGCAGGGCTGCAGCGGGGCGGGGCGCGGCCGGACGAGATGAGGCCCCTCGAGGAGGGCTGCAGATTATTATCCGTATCTCTGCCCTGCAGCCGGCTATCGGGACAGGGTTTGCGGCGGGGCGGAGCTGGGAAGGAGCCTTTTCACCCGGCCCCTGGCTCGACCCGGGGCGTGACTGCGGCAGTGTCCAAACCTGCCCTCTCTGATTACTTTTAGCCGCCACCTTCCCCTTCTGCCCCGCGCTGCTCTGGGGGGCCAGGCCGGATCCCTGGTCGTTCCCAGGGGACCTCCCTGGCGCCCCGGACTAAGCCCGTCCCCGGCCGATGTCAAATGTTATTGACATCCAGCTTCTTCAAAGGACTAAAGTGCACAGGATTCAAGTCATGAGCAGCTCACACACACATAAGCAGTGCGCTTCTGTAGCTTTGATTAGTAAGCAGCTTCTGTGTAGTTGATTAAAAAAAAACATAATTAGAGGATGTATTTGATTTCTGTAGTTTTGATCAATATTTGTTCAGTAAAATCATTCGTTGTTACTGAAAACATAATCAATTGAATCATTTGTAATCATTTATCTATCTACATGTATCGAATTCATCCACTTGTAACTATTCCTTTGTACTTTCATGTCTTCCCTGGAAGTTTCCACTCCTTTTTAGTGGTGTTCATGTCTGTACATGTTCATCCCTTGGCTCGGTAATTTTCCAGTCCTTTGAAGTGATGTACATGCGTATCTTTGGTTTGAATTCCTGAAGGATTAGCTAACAGAGTTTTGGGTTGCCTGTCCATCTGCAGCGCGAGAATGAGAAGACGGAAAGACCATATTTGGAAGATATTTCTTGTGATAAGGGTATAAGACCTGGGTGTGAAAGTTGGGAAATCAGTTCTTCTTGCGCAAAAAGAACTTGGTTTTTCATTTATCAACATGCCACAATAAAGCCTACTTTTCTTTTCAGGATCTGTCCCTCCAATTACTTGAGGATGGGGGAACCTCACAATCTGAAAATATGTTTGAATGAAAACCACAACAATTTATGAGCACATCTCCTCTAGCATGAGGTAAATTTTTGTGAAATTAATGACTAGTAAAGCATCTGAGTGAAAAGCAGACCATAATGAGCCTCTTCTGACTGCATTCAGTTCGTTTCCACGTGCGACTCACCTTCTTTCAAACACTACTTGGGGTTTAGGTATGTTTCTGTTGTAAATAAGCAGCTTGTCCACTCGGGTGCTTGTCCACTCGCTTGCTGTGTGAGAGAGCTCCCAAGCCCAGAGGGAGAAGAGGCAGGGAGGCGGGTAGACTGCTGCTGGCTGGGTCTAATCATATGAGTCAGAATTCTCACAAAAATGAAAATAAGGAAAGTGACCCTGCACAAAGTTTGGATGGGTAAATGTAAAATTCATGACATTTTGAGGAAGACAATCCTCGGTTTTGCTTTTGGGGGTACAAATGAGGAAATGTCTGGGAAAATGAGAACATCAGGTAACCCTGCCTAACCTAGCCTAGCCTACGATACAAACGATGCAAATTACAAATTAGAAAAACAATTCCAAGCTTGGAGGTTACTCGGTAGACATAACTTTTAATAGCAGGGATTAAGTCAGGCCTAGCTACTATGAATGGTTGAAACGGAAGCTCACAGGACACATGAACACTCAAGGTGCGCATGTGCAGCTAGTGGAAATGAGCTAGGAATGAGCACACATGACGGCATTACGTGAGCATTTCTCCAAAATGACTGACATGTTGGAGGACGAATAGTTAAGATGGCTGCAGGGTGAAGTTGCCTTCAGACGTCGACTTCCAGGCTGCTCAGCCTGTCAGGCTGCATAAACACCACCCTCAAGTACAACCAATCAGATCGCGAGCTGGAGTACAACCAATCTGCTCACGAGCCAGCCAATTCAATTCGGAAGTCTTTATTCTGTAAGCGGGCTTAAGAACATCAATATTGTTAAAAACAAATGTATTTAATCGTGAGTTAAAGAAACTGATTTGCGAGGTAATGTTAGATATTTCTGCTATTTTGATTATGTTAACCAATGCAAACAAGCGCTATATTTTTTGTCTTACAGTGAGCTTATTGACCTAACCTTAGCTAAACAGGTCATACTTAAACACTTCTACAAATAACTTCAAGTATTACTCTGTTTGAAACATAAAATTGGCCTACTTGAGAGATATTTTGTTCAAAAAGCTGTCTAGGTGAGCTTCTAAAAAACTTCAACTGCAAGTTGCTGTAACGTTAGCTGCCTTAAAGGCTGATTGTAGAGACTAGTGCCTTGCAGGATGGTAAGAAGGATAATGTTGATTTGATATTGTATAGTCTTCAATATTATTGCCTCAGATGCCTTCAAGGCTGATTGTAAAGCACTAATGCCTTCCAGGCTGACCGTAGAGACTACTGCCTTGTAGGCTGGTTAGAAGGCTAATGTTGATTTCATATTGTATAATCTTTGATACAGCACCCTCCATAATTATTGGCACCCCTGGTTAAGATGTGTTAAAAGCCTTAAAATATATTACATTTTTATTGCAGAAGCATACTCTCACACTGAATATTGTAGAAAAATGTTACCTTCAACTCAAGTGAATTTTAAGGGAAAAAAAAACCCTGACTAGGAAATAATGATTTTTCATAAAATCACCTGTTCCACAATTATTGGCACCCCTAACCATTCCTAGGAAATAAATGTAATTGAAGTATTTCTGTCATTTCTACAGTAGTTTACAAAGTTGATCAGTGTATCTAGGAACATTTAATTAGTAAATCATCACTTCCTGTTTCCCTGGGGTATAAATATGACGTGACACAGAGGCCATTTCTCTTATCCACTCTTCAACATGGGAAAGACAAAGGAACACACCATTCAAGTAAGGCCCTGTCTGAAGGCGCTGCTCTCCTGATGTTGTTTTAAATTAAATCTTATTTATATTTTTACTCAGCCTGTGCATTTTGGTCCCTTTGTTTGGTTTGGGTACATGGTCCCAGTACCCGCCGGCTTATTGCCTCATGCCTGCGGGACCAAACCATGACAGAATGCAGCTGCCAGTTTGGGACCCAGCCAGACTGAGTCAGGGGGGCAGCGGCAGTAGTTTTTTTTTTTTTTTTTTGTCCAGGGCTCCTGCCTGGGGGAGGTAGGCCCGGAGGTTGGCGCCCAGCAGCCCGGAGGTTGGTGCCCGTTTTCCCGCTCCAGTTGCCTGGAGGTGTCTGCCCCAGTTGCCCGGAGGAGTTTACCCCAGTTGCCTGGAGGTGTTTGCCCCAGCTGCCCGGAAGTGTGACCGGTGCAGGGTGTGTGGTCCGGTGCGGGACGAGGGCGCCTGGTTCCCCTGGCACGCCAGGAGGCGTGCCTTGGGGGGAGGGTCCACCCGCTGGCGCCTCGCGTTCAGGGTCCGGCTGGCACCATGCGATCAGGCCCGGTGTGGTGTTTCCGGGTCTGGCTGATGCCACGGATCCCGGAGCCTGGCGGGCGCCAGCGGGGTGTTCTGGAGCGGGGCGTCAGAGGGCACCGTGAGATGTGGTCCGGGAGGAGGGCGCCCCAGTGTGGTCCGGGAGGAGGGCGCCCCAGTGTGGTCTGGCGGAGAGTGGCGCCCCAGTGTGGTCCGGCGGAGAGTGGCGCCCCAGTGTGGTCCGGCAGAGTGTGGCTCCTGGCACGCCAGGAGGCGTGCCTTGGGGAGAGGGTCCTGTGATGGTCCTGTCCTGCAGGCCCTCCCCCTTTCGGCTTGCACCTCCACCTCAATAAGCCACAGCTGTTGCTCCTTGAGGTGGAGGTTCTATGGAGTATAAAAGAGCTGCACTGCCAGGTTGGCAGTGCAGCTGCATTCTGGTTTTTAGGATGTGCTTGATGGAGCCCTGTCTGTAGCCGCTGCTCTCCTGATGTTGTTTTAAATTAAATCTTATTTATATTTTTACTCAGCCTGTGCATTTGGGTCCCTTTGTTTGGCTTGGGTACATGGTCCCAGTGCCCACCGGCTTATTGCCTCATGCCGGCGGGACCAAACCATGACAGCCTCTGCCCGAAAGCTGAAGATGGGTCATCACTGGGTCTTTCAGCAAGATAATGACCCTAAACATGTGGCCAAGTCTACATAGAAATGGTTCACCAGACACAGAATCAAGCTCCTCCCATGGCCATCTCAGTCCCCAGACCTCAACCGCATTGAAAACCTGTGGAGTGAGCTGAAGAGGAGAGTGCAGAGGGGAGGACCCAGGTCGCTGGATGATTTAGAGAGATTGTACAAGGAGGAATGATCAAAGATCCCTCTTTCTGTATTCTCCCATCTTGTGAAACATTATAGGAGAAGATTAGGTGCTCTTTTGTTGGCAAAAGGGGGTTGTACAAAGTATTAACATCAAGGGTGCTAATAATTGTGGCACAAATGATTTGATGTAAAAGAATTATTTCTTAATGTGGGATTTTTTTCCCACTGAATAAATGCAATTGAATTAAAGGTTGGATTTTCCTCTTTTTTTTTTCTTTCTCCTATATTATTTAGAAAAAAACTGAATTTATTAGAAGTTAAAGAACACATCGTGCCAATAATTATGGAGGGCAGTGTAACATTCAGTCAGATGCCTTCAAGGCTGATTGTAGAGACTAGTGCCTTTCAGGCTGACAGTAGAGACTAGTGCCTTGCAGGCTGGTTGGTTGGCTGATGATTTCATCATATATATATATAATGCTGTGAAAAAGTGTTTGCCTCCTTCATGATTTCTTATTTTTTTGCATATTCGTTACATTTAAATATTTGAGATCATCAAACAAATTTTAAAATTAGACAAAGATAACCCCAGTAAATACAAAATGCAGTTTTTAAATGATGATTTCATTTATTGAGGAAAAAAGCTATCCAAACCTATCTGGCCATATGGGAAAAAGTAATTGCCCCAAAACCTAATAACTGGTTGTGCCACCCTAGGCGACGACAACAACTGCAATCAAGTGTTTGCGATAACTGGCAATGACTCTTTCACATCGCAGTGGAGGAATTTTGGCTCACAGTTCTTTACAGAATTGTTTTAATTCAGCCACATTGGAGAGTTTTCGAGCATGAATGACATGTTGAAGGTCATGCCACAGCAGCTCAATTAGATTTAGATCTGGACTTTGACTAGGCCACTCCAAAGCCTTTATTTTATGTTTTTAAGCCATTCAGAGGTGGAATTGCTAATGTGTTTCGGATCATTGTCCTGCTGCATAACCTATGTACGCTTGAGCTTGAGGTCACAAACTGATGGTTGGACATTCTCCGTCAGGATTTTCTGCTAGAGAGCAGAATTCATGGTTCCATCAATTATTGCAAGTCATCCTGGTCCTGAAGCAGCAAAGCAGCCCCAGACAATCACACTACCACTACCATGTTTGACTATTGCAACAATGTTTTTTAATGAAATGCTGTGTTAGTTTTATTCTAGATGTAATGGGACGCAATATCTTCCTAAAAGTTTAACTTCTGTCTCTTCGGTACACGGAATATTTTTCCAAAAGTCTGGGGGATCATCAAAATGTTTTTCGGCAAATGTGAGAGGAGCCTTTGTGTTCTTTTTTGTCAGCAGTGTTTTTCGACTTGGAACTCTCCCATGGATGCCATTTTCGCTCAGTCTCTTTCTTATTTTTGAATCATGAACACTCATTTTAACTGAGGCAAGTGAAGCCTGCAGTTCTTTAGAGTTGTTCTGGGTTCTTTTGTGACCCCGATGTGCTCTTGGAGTAATTTTGGTAGGCCGACCACTCCAGGGAAGGCTCACCACCATTGTTCCAAGTTTTCTCCATTTGTGGATAAAAGCTCTCACTGTGGTTTGCTGGAGTCCCAAAGCTTTAGAAATGGCTTTGTAACCCTTTCTAGACTGCTAGATGTCAATGACTTTGTTTCTCATCTGTTCTTGAATTTCTTTAGAAATCGCAGCATGATATGTTGCTTTTTGAGATCTTTTAGCCTACTTCACTGTGTCAGACAGAATTGTTTAAGTCTTGTCTTGATTCAACAGGTCTGGCTTTAATCAGGCTTGAGTGTGGCTAGTGAAATTCAACTAAAAAAATTTGGTTAATCACAGTTAATTCATGATATAACAAGGGGGGAAATTACTTTTTCCACATAGGGCCAGGTAGGTTTGGATAGCTTTTTTCCCTTAATAAATGAAATCATCAAGTAAAAATTGCATTTTGTGTTTACTGGGGTTATCTTTGTCTAATATTTGTTTGATGATCTGAACTATTTAATTGTAACAAATATGCAAAAAAAATGAAATCAGGAAGGGGGCATATACTTTTTCACAGCACTGTATATATGTGTGTGTGCATGTGCGTGTGTGTGTGTGTGTGTGTGTGTGTGTGTACAATCCTGATGCCTTCAAGGCTGACAGTAGAGTTCTCCCTCAGCATTGCTGGGGAGGTCCTATACTGAGTTGGAGCCTTCCAAGGCTAATTTAAAATCTTCTTTTTTTCAGCCCACAGATTTATTACTGTTCGAAAACCAACTACGGTACCTCAGAAAACTGGCCGAGGTGTTGTTGCATATTGATGTCGTCTTTACTTTTTACACTCTTCAGGAGTTCAAACAATGTCTAGGTGCCGTTGTGGACCCATATCTACCTGCCCTGCTAAAAAAAGTAAAAAAAAACAAAAAAAAAACAGCCCCAGCACCCACCCCGGGCCCTGATGCTCCTGCAGCAGGATCCGCCCCAGCACCCACCCCGGGCCCTGATGCCTTGAGGGCATCTGACTAAATACTATGAAAGATCATACAATATGAAATCAACATTAGCCTTCTAACCAGCCTGCAAGGCACTAGTCTCTACAATCAGCCTTGAAGGCACTAATCTCTACAATTAGACTTGAAGGCAGCTAACGTTACAGCAACTTGCAGTTGAAGTTTTTTAGAGGCTCAACTAAACAGCTTATTGAACAAAATATCTCTGAAGTAGGCCAATTTTCCAAACTGAGTTATACTTGAAGATATATTGTAGAAGTGTTTAAGTTAACAAGTATGACCTGTTTATCTAAGGTTACGTCTATAAGTTAACAAAGACAAAAAAGCACTTGTTGGCATTGGTTGACATAATCAAAATAGCTGAAATATCTAATGTCACCTTTCTAATCAGTTTCTTTAATGAGAAAAGACAATTAAATGCATTCTTTTTCAACAATATTGATGTTCTTAAGCCCGCTCCACTTTGAGGAGAGGAATTTGAATTGAATTGGCTGCCTCGTGAGTGGATTGGTTGTACTCTAGTTGGCGATCTGACTTGCTGTACTTGGGGGAGGTGTTTACGCAGCCTGACAGTGAGCAGCCTGGAGGTCGACGGCTGAAGTCAACTTCACCCTGCAGCAGTTAGGATGATGCACCTGGAAGTCCAGCCAAAAAACAAACTCTGTTACACCTTTAATGTGTAAATATTTTAATTTATGTATACACATTTAATTGTATTTTAACTTTATAAATATTTTGAAATATTTTATATATATATATACTATATATAAGGGATAATGCCCTGATAGGGTTTCTGCAATAATGACCGACTCGCTGTACATTATCCTTATCGCAGAGAACAGAACACAAAGTGCTTCACAGTGACAGCTATGATACCAAAGTAGCGCAGGAGTTGATAGGAGGCACAAGAGAGGTCGTGAAAGCAGGTCACGAAAGGAGACCAGCAAAAAGGCATAATAGCGCAAAGAAGACACACAATGGCCCCGGAAGGACAGGGCTTTGACCCCGGTCCAGCGCGAGGCCCCGAGAGCCTAGGGCACTGGGAAGGTCCCCTGGGAACGACCGGGGCAGCAGGGGAAGATGGCGGCCAAAAGTAATCAGACGGGGCGGGTTTGAGCCCCGCCCGACCGCGCCCCGTGTTGAGCCAGGGGCCTGGTGAAAAGGCTCCTTCCCATCTCTGCCCCACTGCAAACCCCGTCCCGATAGCCAGCCACAGGGTGGAGATACGGGTGGTAATCCAACGGGGTGCGGCTGCCTTCCACGGGCCCCCCCAGGTCTCTGCAGCACCGCAGCCTTCCGCGAAGGGCCTCGTCCCATCCAGCCCAGCACCCCGAAGACGCTCGGGCAGGCGGCGACTCGGATCCCCCCAACCCTGGGGCTGGAACACATTGGCACCCGCTGCGGCCGACCGCTACCACGCCCCGGGTCTAGCTGGGGTTACCCTGAAGGGCTCCCCCCTGCCTTTGCCCCCTCCAAACACCGTCTTGATAGTGTACTGCAGGGCGGAATTATTTGCCAAAAAGCATTTCACCGCCCCGCCCCCAGGGCGCGCCTTTCTGTTCCAGATGACTCCCCCCAAGAGGCCCCTTAGGGGACCAGGGAAAAGGGTGAACCGAGGTTACCTCTTCAGCTGAGTGGTCGTAATTTTCTGGAGCAAGGATGCGGTGATACCTCCAGCATTCAGATATATGACTATGTCCCGCTGCGGGTGACCAGTTGTATTTCAGAGATATGAGTCCCGCTCTTCAGAAATTCGGGATAAATTTGGGCCGTTTGACAAGAACGTTGAGGGGTAATACCGCCACCAAATGGTAGGGAAAGTGCAGTGTCGGGACATCGGGGGGCGGGGTCGGACTCGGACATGAGTCTCCACCACCCTGATGTCCTGCACTCCGCAGCGAGAGCTCACTCGTTTTGCTTGCAAAAACGGCTTCCAAATGCAGCTTTCACTTCATAGCTAAGTTCGAAACCTGGCGCATCGTCTTTGTCACACAGTATAGCCAGTGTGTGCGGAAAACAGACTCATTATTCACGGTGCTTTCGGAGATTTGTAAAATTACGCAAATCGCCATCTCAGTAATAATATATACACTAAGTTAGGTCTCTTTCTTCAATGTTTTAAAAGTTGAGGTGTGCCTTTTATACATTTGAAGTGAGTTCATACAGCCCTCACAACGTGGGTTATTGTTTCAAAATATTCAGTGGACTACCGGTCAAGAGTATTTGAGCACTTCACTCGTTTTTTTTTTTTTTTATTCCAAGTTTTTGCGAAATAAAAGTAGTTTTAAGTCGTAGCCTATACAGCAGATAACACGAAATGGCATAATGTGGCATGTCAATACTGAGAAGTCAAGCAAAATCTGTACATTTAGGAGAGCGACCCAAATTTAGAAGTTAATTAAAAAAAATTGTTCATGGGTAAATAAACAGCTAATTATTTATTCCTATTTTCTAACGATGGATGTTAAATTCACCACGAATAGTGCGACAGATCGAGAAGAAGCAAATCGCAAGCGCGGCATCTTTGCTTGGGAACTGTTTGAAGTAAACCTTCAGAACTACATGACTGTACTTTTAGAAAAAGTATCTTGAATATCCTTTGCAGTTCATTCAGGAAAACGAGGCCACTTTGATCGATCTAAGATTTGTCAAGGTTTTTTGTAAACAAAAACCACTTAAATGTCATTTTTCCATCTCTGAGAGCTTGGAAATTGTCTGGGTACTGAAACTATTGACCGAAGGTTTATGTTTCAGCTCCCATCTTGCATTTTCAGATATATTGGTGGGTATTGCACGACTTATACATAATACATGCTCCTTGGCCAGGTTTAAAGATGCTGCCGTGCATATCTGAGAATACAGACAACAAAAAGTGCAATTTCTCACCTTCCTGTTGACAAGATGGTCCTTTACCTAAGCTAAAAAGTTGGAACAGAGATAAATTTCTGCGCTCTTCTCGCTACTTGTCGCCCCTCACTTGGTCCCTCCCTCCAAACGCCTCACATCTTTTTTTAATTACGTCAGAATCAAACACTGCATTTTTTACAGAATATTAAAACTTCATGAAAACTTAATTCCCCTCATTTTTATGCTCCCACCCCCTTCAATTCAATGCTCGGACATTTGACACGTTTGAGTAGCCCACCATTTAGTCTAGATTCTGTTTCTCAGTGCGAACACATTGCATTTTCACTCCTTTTGTCACCCTGGTTTGTTTTTCTATCTTCCTTTGCAGTTGTTAGACTTTGGCTGACTCTTGGTGGCTGTGACGTCAATGTGGCCTTTGTTGCTCTCTCTCTGGGCAAGCACTGAGGATTTTTTTTCCTCTTTTACAAAGCTGCAGGCAATGGCTGCCCTTACTCTTGCCTCAGCCATATCTGTGTGCTCTCTTTCTCCTGCGTATCACACAAGGTACAGTGTTGTGGGTTATATTTCAGTTATTCATTATATTTACTAATATTGATTCATTATAATCACTAATACGGATTATATATTCATTTTATTACTCATACTGATAATCAGTATACTAATAATTAGATTTAGATTATATTTAGCCATCACTAATCATAATCAATAACCATATTATGTAAGCAGCGGTAACACACACACACACACAAGCAGTGCACACAGACACATGTAGTTCGCACATACACACGCAGCACACGTACACATGCGCATGCACACATACAAGCAATTCAGTTCACACATGCGTGAGCAGCTCACAAACACATAAGCAGCAGCTTATATTCAAATGGCAATTCAATCCGCTAAACGCTTTGCAAAAGATTTTGCCTTCAATCAGCGAATCGCATCTGGGCCATAGGGTCCGTGGTCTGGGCGGGAACAACGTCACTTCCGTGTCAGCCCAACGGGCCATGGGTAGCTGGATGATCTCATCCCATCCGCTGACCCATCACTGTGCTAAGGAGAAGGGGTAAAAAGTTGAAAATGGCACAAAAGACAGCTCTAGAGCTGCAGCGGGCGGCAGGGCCGAAACAGCGACTAACACCCCTGCACCGGATGGTACTGGAGGAGGGCGTGCAAACCGAGGTATGTATGCTAACGTTAATGTTTACATTATACTATTAAGAAATGTTCAATGTATAGCAGTAAGACTGAGTATTGACTCATCCGGAGAGTGATTTGTGGAGGCCGCCAAGCCATCACTGCGTGGTATATTGTATTCATTTAGAAATAAAGGTCCGGTTATTAAATGTTTGTGTTAATAATTAGCCTACAGTTTCTTTCCCGGCATTTGAGTTTAGAAAATGAAAAACCTTCAAATAGAGAGGGCTAAAATGTAGACCCATCAGTGCTCCCCATAGATATTAGTTTATTTCTAAAGACGTTTGTCCGCGCCGGCAACGCAGCTTCCGGGTTTCTTCCTAGGAGTAAAAAGAAGTCACGACAAATGCTAGGAGTAATCGGCACTGCTCATAGTCAACACGGATATCATGTAGAAAGAAACAAAAACGGTTGTGCAACGAAATCCTGCGTAGCCGAAGCTGCAGCACACATTCTGAACAACAGTGTGGAGATGACCTCTCCTGCGTCTCACGGCACGCACGAGAGGCAATCTACACACTTGGTTGGATTTTTATAACGGTTATTGTTACTTTCTACATCATTTCTGTGTTGATTATGAACACTGCCAGTTAACATCGGCCGTTGGGGACCAAGCAGATTTGCTGCGGGGGCAAACAGGAACAGCGGGGGCACAGCAGGTTGCTAGGGGGGCAGAGAGAATTATCGGGGGCAAAGCAAAAAGAGTTAGGAGGGGATGCTGCAAGGCAGTTTGAATGTTCTTTCTCCCATGTAAGTCGCTTTGGATAAGTGTCTGCTAAATGACTGAATGTAAATGAAGGGATGTCTGCATTGTCTCAGTGAGTGTGAAAGCCCGACGAAAATATTTATGGCTGTTGGTTGTTGTATTTTAATGCAGGAGAGGTTGTACGGATGTTTAGGCCGTACCAGTCCCCCCACCAGCACCGTACACACACACCGCACCGCACGCCCAAGAAAAAAACCTTTACACACAGGTTTTTCTGCCTTTCTGGAGTTGGAGAGAGCAGGACTGGGTGAAAAGAGAATTACATTCCCTGGTAAAAGTACAAGGCATGATGTCCAAACTGTTGGCACGCCTCTGGAAGTGACTTTTGATAAAATTCAGTGCTGAATATGGGGAAGCTGATTGTTTTAATTGTCTTGAGCTGTTGAGTTAAGCCAGAGGGGTGCCATTACTTTTCGTCCATGACTGTATATGGGTGGTTGGTTGGGTGGGTGGGTGGGTTGTATATTTGTAAATACAGACCATAACAAGTGTCTGTGTCAACTTTATTTCTTTTTACAGATAAATTCTGCACTGCTGCAGAATTCACTGCAGAATTCCTGAATAATGATCCGGCCTTGAAGGACTGTGGGGGCTCCAGCTCCTGAGGTCCTGGGGATCCTCACGGTCAAAACATCTCATCCCCATCGACTGTCCGAGAGAGGGGTATACGCTACGCTACCTCAGCAGCACAGCGGACATAGGACAGGCAATCGTATATACCAGGCCCCTTCAAAGGGATATAGATGTTGAGGTAACTATGTTTTGTTTATGAAGACTAATTACTTTGATTGTCTGTATGTCTATCCATGTGCTGTATGTGCACACATTCACACAAAAATGAGCATTCTACATTAGTTCTAGCAGGCCATGGTAGTAAATTTAGCCATGTACTCTTCCTCCTTTTTCCTTTGCCTTACTGCTCCTTTTTTCAAGTTGTTAATCTTGCGCTTTATCGCTGTATTTGTGGTAGGTTCCTGCTGTTAACGTAGAGTAGTATGTAGTTTTCTTTTAGACTAAGGTCTGTGCTGCAACAGAGTTTGAATTCTCTCCTGTAAGTTGCTTTCTAAGTGAAAAAATTTAGCCCGCCATATCAGCTGATAGTATGTTCTGTGGCCTAAAATCTCATTTTTTTTCGAATTTTTGATTAAATCGTTTTTCTCGATTTGGCGGCAATTTTTGTTTGAAAAATGGCCCATTTTGGTTTTCAAACGTCCTTTTCTCACCAAAACTGTTCAGTAACTTTTCTTCTAATTTGGCATGTGGATGACATTTAATACCAAAATGGCTTAAATTCCACTTTCATCATTCTCAATCTGTTCAGTAACCTTTCTTGCAGCCAGCCAAATTTTATGCTAATCTAAAACCTTGATCTTGATGTTGCCTGTAAGCTACGGGGCCCTTGGCAGTATTTTTTGTTTCCATTTTGCAATGTTTTTGTCAAAGTGTCAAAATGGCCTTAAGAGCTGAATTTACCTTCTTGCCACATTAACAGGAAGTGAGTGATATAGCTACAAAACAGTGATGGATTTGGCTGAAAATGTACAGGTTATTAACTAGTATGATGCTCGTATCATTCCTGTCCTAAATGTGCATGTCTGGTACAGCACCACTGTGTGGCAGCAGAGAATTTAACTGGAAAGACCAGTTGTTAGATGTGTCTGGCATTAATCTGAACTATATTTGCACTACCCGTGAATGTGACTAATTCAGAGTAATTTTTATTTTTTTAAGTTATTGGATTTTATCAAAACTCCAAATGTGATGTTAAAAAAGGTTTATTTTTGTATTGTGAATAAAAGCATCTGCTAAACAGGCAGAAACTAGATTGTCACAATATTGTCACTCATTATTTTGGTTCAGTTCATGCCAATGAAACAACAGTATGTTTGGACGAGGAAGAATGAAGCATGCATTGCCTGTAAAGGTATACCCAGGTCAAAAAGCCATTATACTTCAATTATGCTTAACAAAATGTTTTTTGTCTTCAAGTGCACTTGAGTATACTCAAGTAGTCGGCGTACTATAGTACTACTTGAGTATACTTGAAGTGGAAATGGTACGCTAAATTGGCACAACTTTTTTCTAACTTTGTTACATGCTGAAAATCAAGATTTGAGCATTTGAAACACTTGCAGTACAATTGTATTATTACCAGTACATTATAATAATACAATTGAAGAGCTTAAGTTCAAAAACTGATATCCATTTCAGCTTAAGTTAAAAATCCGATAATTTGGACGAAGATCACTTGAACTGTAAATTGAAGCGGAGATAAACAACTTAACTTTTTGATCTCTGCTTCAATTTTCATGGTTAGGAGTTTGAAATGGCATTTCTGTTTTTGAACTGAATCTCTTCAATTGTACTGCAAGAGTGTTTCAAAGGCTCACAAATTGTGATTTTCAGTGTTGTACTTGAAGTTTTCAAAAGGTTGTGCCAATTCAGCATACCATTTTCACTTCAAGTATACTGTAAGGAATTGTGAATCATTCTGCTGGAGAGCGGGAGACTCATAATTTAGTTAGCCCCGACAATCAACAAGCATGGAACCGCCACATGCTCTGAAATGGTAATCTTGTCAATATAACAAAGAGAAGGCCCACACCCTGGCCTCATGGTAACACCTGAAAACAGGAAAAGCCAACGAAGGCCATCAACTGTCGGAGGAGACATACTGAGAGCCATCCTAAGTCAATCAGAGACCATACAAACACAATTAGCACCCACACGGCTATCCAGCTGGGGAAACAATTGTCTTCTGACCATTAAACTTAATCATGATACGCCTCACCATTATACATTGAGGACCGGTTTCACCCCAAGAGACTGTGATCAGCATTATTTAAGTAATGAATACACTTAATATGCCTGGCCAACTTCAAAGGTTTTTTCATGTATAAGAAATGTACGTTGGGGAGGCTCGGGGTTCACTTTGACTCCGCTGAACCCAGAGTATGTTACCCGTATTTCTGTTCACTGCCGTTTTTACTGGAAATAAACACCATTTTTCATTCGAAGATTGGATTGTCCCTTCTTTCGTTCTTTTTTTCTTACACTGGCGAGCCACCCAACGCGGGATTCCGAAAAAAAAACAAAACAAAACCGGGGAATAAGGTAAGAAACGCGGTTTCTTCATTTTGCTGTTGCTTTTGTTTTACGGACACCCCCGCTTTAAAAACCTAGAAAGGAGTTTAAGGATCGGGATAATTTTTTTTTATCTTTCAGTAAAAGTTTGCAGTAGGAGTTGGAGCTTAATTCCTGACAATTCAGTAAAGCTGTACAGTGACTGAATCAGTGCGACTGTATGTACGCAGATTTGTGACTTGAATTAGGTTTCGTGCGTAACTAGAAATCGGTGAGCCCGAAGTACCGCGGCTCTGAAGTTTAAACCTACACTATAAAGTTAACCCGAAGTAGTGTGGTTTGCGCCCGAAGTACTGTGGCAGTGTGAGGTGTAACTGGTTCGTGCCCGACGGAGTGTGGCATTGTTGTTGGCCTTAACTGGTCGGTTGAATTACGGATGCCCGAAGTATTGTGGCAGTAGAGTTGTTTCTCTTTGTTTCTCACGTAACTGAAACTGGGTGCCTGTTGTGGTTCCTTACAATTCGAAAACGATTCTAAAGTAACTGAGTCGACCCGAAGTACTGTGGTAGAGAATTGTCATTGGGATCTGGAACAGTTGGTTGCTGTGCCCGACGCACTGGGACAGAAACCGGGTAGAGTTTTTTTATTCCTAAAGTAACTGGAATAGTGAAGTTGTCTGTGTCCGAAACACTGGAACAGAAACTGCGGTTTATTTGTCTTTCCTAGAGGTAACTACCTTGAACAGTTTGTTTGGTCGTAGGAACGTTGCCAATTATAGTTATGGAAAACTTCGTTGTGCGTTACATTGCCAAACATGGTAAATCGGAAATCTTGGAGGGCATTGAAAGTCAGGTGGAGCTGTATGCATGGGCTTTGTGCCAGTTTGACAGTCACCCAAAGATGGGCAAATTAAATGAAAAGGGAAAAGTTTCAGTAGCTATGACGGGTGTTCTAGCGTCATATAAAATCTGTAAAAAGAGATTAGATGCGCTTGAAACGGAGAATGGCAATTTAAAGAAAGAGATCGAGAATAAACAGGCTGATATTGAAAGTCATCACGTTAACGCCAACTTGAATGCTGAATTTCAATTGGATTTGCATAAGGAGGTTGCCGAATTAAGGAAATTTAATTCAGAGTTACAGCGCGATTTGGATAATGCGCACAGAGAAGTGAGGAATTTTAAAACTGCATATGATTACTTATTTGAGAAGTGCAATCAAAGGACAGGACATCACACAGACCAGAGAAACTGTAAGGACGATGATTTCTGGAGTAAACCTAAAAGACAGGACATGAATAATGACAGTGATGACAGTTATAACTGTACTCTGAAATTCCCGCTGGCACCAGTGCATGAAACGATGACGATTGTACCTGGAGAGGGGGGAGACCGTATAATGACAACTACAACAGTAAAACCATTATCACCTGTTGAAATCGAGTCGCTGGTTCATAATATCGGGAAATTTGAGCCTGGCATGCAAGACCCTGTGGAATTTTTATCCAATTTAGAAAGGATGGTTGACCTGCACCGTTTGACCGATGCCGATGCGTGCATCATTTTGGCTGCTTGTTTGCCCCATGCGTTGGCTAGTGCGCTCCCTCAGAGTATTCATGACAGGGATGCAAAGAAAGAGGAGAGAAAATCTGCTCTGTTGGGGGTGTTAGGAACACGTTCGGTTGACTGGGACAAAATACGAGAAGTCGTGATGTCGCCAGGGGAGCATCCAGCAGCTTATGCGGCCAGGTTATGGGAGGTATTTAGTTCCTACAGTGGCGTTGCGAACTTGACTCAGCAAGATCCTATGTTCAAATCCGCGCTCCTTTCTCAGAGTGACGCACATACTCAGCATGCCCTTGCACTGCTTGTCGATTCAAACACACCGTATTCAGACATTGTGGCAAAAATGACCCAGTTTTATAATAATCAGTCTCTGTCGAGAAAATCGCATCCAGTTGCGGCAATAGGAAGAAGACTTTCCTACAGGACCAGAGGACAAAGAGGGACGGAATCCTCTCATTCTTCAGAGGGGAATCACAGAGCTCCAGACGTCAGAAACATGGTTTGTTATGCATGTGGAAAAGAGGGACACATCGCAAGGAACTGCAGAGGGAGGAGAACAAGAGACCAGGTACTTGTTTGTTTTTCATGTGGTAAAAGGGGACACAAAGCCAGAAGGTGTTACTCTTCACTATTAAGAGTGAAAAGCTATCAAGACCTGCTGAAAAAAGTTCACAGCTTAGAGACGCAATTGGCTCTGTCTCATGACAAAAGACTAAACGAGGAGGCCATTCACGCGAAGCCATCACTGCTAGAGGAAACAGATTTTAGCTCAGACACAAGCCGTTAAAAATTTAAGACTAACACTGTCAAAAAGATTGGAGTGTGTGAGAGAGTGTGTCAGTTTTGTTTTTGTTTATGTATGATGCATATGTGTAGATGTGTGTGGGGAAAAAAGGGGGCAACATTTTTTTTTCTTGAGTTATCATTTCAGAAAGTATATCACCAACCAAATGGCACAGGAACCGTGGGGCCAGAGTCCACCTGAGAGACAAAGGAGATGAAGAGGAGAAAGATGGGGACAAGGCCCCCGCAGAGCGAGCACAGGACCATGAGGGAAGCCAGAATGATCAACCGCATGGCAGATTTACAGACAGCCAAATGATATGGACATTAAAAAAAAAAAAAACCTCAGACCAACAAAGATGTGGACTGCTCAGAAATGTGAGCGGACTGGCAAGACCCTTGTCTGAGCGGAGCCCTCTGGACAGGCTGCACAAGTGCACAATTTTGAGAGGCTGAGAGAGAAGAATTTCAAGAAAAGACTGAGAGACAATCATTTGGTCACATTTCATGGACACACACACACACACACACACACACACACACACACACGTACACACACACGCACACACACAAGGATGCATGATAAGATTGTGAAAATTTGTCCTGTATGGATTCTGTGTTGTGATGCTAAGACAATTGTTTTCCAAAGTTTCATGTTATCCTGAATGTTGTGCTGAGATGAAAGATTACAAACTCTTCCAGCATAACTCTGGAACGGTCCTGTTGGCTGTAGTGGTTCTCAGTTGATACTCCTTCATCCCTAATGATGAAATGCCATTGAAGGGAGAGAGATCCAGTGTGATTGATGGTAATGAGTCCCACGACGGGTAAGTCTCCCTGATGGCCATAGACGGGGGCAACCTAAGGCAGGACATTACCCTACTGGACACCTCTTTGGCGTGATTGAGACACTTGGTGTGATGCTATTTGTGGCTTAATAGCATCAAAAGGGGGGACTGTAAGGAATTGTGAATCATTCTGCTGGAGAGCGGGAGACTCATAATTTAGTTAGCCCCGACAATCAACAAGCATGGAACCGCCACATGCTCTGAAATGGTAATCTTGTCAATATAACAAAGAGAAGGCCCACACCCTGGCCTCATGGTAACACCTGAAAACAGGAAAAGCCAACGAAGGCCATCAACTGTCGGAGGAGACATACTGAGAGCCATCCTAAGTCAATCAGAGACCATCCAAACACAATTAGCACCCACACGGCTATCCAGCTGGGGAAACAATTGTCTTCTGACCATTAAACTTAATCATGATACGCCTCACCATTATACATTGAAGACCGGTTTCACCCCAAGAGACTGTGATCAGCATTATTTAAGTAATGAATACACTTAATATGCCTGGCCAACTTCAAAGGTTTTTTCATGTATAAGAACTGTTCACTGCCGTTTTTACTGGAAATAAACACCATTTTTCATTCGAAGATTGGATTGTCCCTTCTTTCGTTCTTTTTTTCTTACAATACTCAATTGGTACTTAAGTAGTACTCGGACTACTTGAGTGCACTGAAGTTCACTAGAAGATAACAAAGCATTTGTTCAGCATAATTTGAATACCTAGGTCAAAAACTTATTCAAATATTTGGAAATCCTTGGAGAGAAAAAAAAATCATTCTGTATTAAAAATCTCTTGTAGCTGCTCAACAACCGACCTGTAAACAGCAATAGCCTCATTCAGGGTAACATTTCGCTGAGGCAGTCTTGAGAGCTCCTCAGCAGTCCGGTCGCGTGGTAATTGGATCTCCGGAACGTCAACTCCAGCCAGGTCTTCCAGGTCCGGACCATCTACACTGGCACCATAGAGATCGTCAACCTTAGGAAATACCAGACAGTACGAGCAATCAGAGCAATAGCAATCTAACGTAGATGCATACAAAGACATTGCTAACACCATCAGAGTAAATTACATGAACAGAATTGGGAGTTACATAACCTCTGGATGTTTGGAAACCCCATTTCAAAAAGTGGTGGGTAAATTGTTTACTTATCGTAATATCCTAGTTTTGGGCCCATCTTTATAGCCTGAACCTACCTCTGGGGGATCAGCAACAGCACCTATGTTGCGTAGCCACAGCTGGTAGGGTGACTGGCCATTTTCAGTCCTCAGGCTGTGGAAATTCCAGGCATCTTGGAAATGCCTGAGATGGCTCTGGATCAATGACAGGAAAACCCAGTGGAGAGCAAAAAGGTAGATCTCACAGTCTGGATTCAACATTTATGATGCTTCCATTTCATGGAAGAGTGTGTGGAAGAGATCAAGCACTTGTGTGTAAACGTCTCTCCAAAGTCGCTCAATTCTTAAACAAAAAAGAGGTTCGTACTAATTAACATAAAATGGCCTGATGTATTCAAGATCTTAATAGCTGAATAAAACCAAAACAGCTTGGTTGGTTGTTGGTACAATTTAACAACCCATTCAACCTACCTTTGATTATGCACACTCCTCCCAGTTATATGGGAATTGCGATTGGGTCCGCGGTTGTCCACCATGTAATATGCCACCTCAATGTTCTCTCTCCCCTTATCTGACCGGACACGAGAAGGCAAGCCATACTGCCTGACGGCTCCAAGAAAAGCATCCAGCACTGTTGTGGCACGGTTGTTGGTGGCTGCTGACAAGAACACCACTAGGCGGCTGAAGCCATCTATCCCAGCGTGGATAACAAATCTCCATCTTTTTGTTGAAGGATAAAAGCTGTATAAGTTGACTGAACTACAATTACTGGCAAATCTCCATCTTTTTGTTGAAGGATAAAAGCTGTATAAGTTGACTGAACTACAATTACTGGCAAAGACTTGGCTGGATCATTTGACATTCATTTACGTACCGTATTAACTTGTGATTTCCGTCAATATGCCACATACAGTTGGGCCCAGGAACTGAATATTGCCGCCTGTGTAGAGTTCGGTTGGCCAGGGCTCTTTGTTCTGTGCCCTCTGGCTCCACTCTTTTTAGTGATTGGCGCACTCTGTGAACTTCACATAGAACAGAAAAATCAAGAACAACTTCACCACATACAAAACAACCCACAACAGCATCAAAATATGTGCAAGAGGTAGGTGAATATACTTTGGACAAGATGGCCTCTTCCCTGGAGATGGAATCGCACCATCTGGTATCCACACTGATGGACCCGGTAGATCTCCAACACCAGAGCGTCCAGCTGTGTGTCGCTCATCTCAGAATACATGTCTGACACACTTGGGAGAGGGATAAAAAATGTTCTTGAGTTACTGTTCCACTGCTAAACATGGTCACAGTAATCTACTAGAAGTGGGTATAGCAAAGGCTGGCCCAGTCCAAAAAAGTTGTATGCTCCCACTGAGACTTTTTTTTAACTTTACTGACAAGTGTTGCCAGACAGTTACCATAATGGCCACACACATAAGCACAGTCATTCCACACCTGTGCTTACACCCCCCACCCCCCATGAGACTGTCTCATACATACTGTAGTAGGCCTATGTTCATGTTTGAAATGTTCCACAAAGATCGAGTGGTGCATGCCCCACCCCTCCTCCCTTCAAAATGAAAAAGGAAGAAAAAATTCTCGTCGGTGTGCCAGACTACGTCAGGGATCAGCATCTCCGGTCCTGGAGGTCCGGTGCGTATGCAGGTTTCCACACCAAGGTCTGGTCTTTAATTGGATCATCAGCCAAACAATTTATGAAATCTAATATTCCAGTAGTATTTCTTAAAACAATCTTGAATGACCACTAAGTACTGTACTTATCTCTCTGAAACAAGCGTTTTTCATTAAGCCAATCACATTTGTGGTTCGTACCAACTGGATCAATTAGTCTGAGTAATTGACAAATAAAAACCTGCACACACACACCGGCCCTCCAGGACCCGAGTTGCTGATTCCTGGACTACATGATGACCTTGCTGACAAGTGTTGTCGCACAGTTACCATTCCTGCCTCAAATACATAAACGCACGGCCATCCCACGCCCGCGTTTACGTCTCAATAGATGGCTCAACCCCCCCCTTCAAAACACACCAAGTACACAACTATTCAGTGCGCGTGTCTCGTTGACAGAACTAGTATGCCCGTGCAATAATGTTCGCCGTATGGCTCGGGGTTGTGTGGTCAGAACAATTACCGGTACTCTTACCGGTAGCTGACGTTAGCTATTATAATAAAGTTAACGTTACACAATGTTAAAGCAGAACGCCATCGGTTGCTGTGATACATCGCTATTAATATTGACTGTTACAGCAATTTTTTTTTACACTGCTATTCGATGAACTAAAATGTTATCTTTAGATATAGTTTTTAGGATTTGAGATTCTATTGACCTGTACTTGTCAATATTATGTCGCTGCACATTTTTGGATTGATGGTTAAGGGCGAGGGAAGCTGGAGGACCAAATAGAAAATTGAAAACAGGAAGTATTGGACAAATAATTTGGAAAATTAAGCATAGAAGACGAAGTGGAGAGTCATACTGAATAGTATAAATATTGAGCTGTACTGTATTACTTGTCTGAAAGACTGCAAAGAACATGATCCATCTTTATACTAATTCCTGTTACATGTTACTTATGCCCCTCACCATACTTTCTTAAACATCAGCAGCAAAAGCTGATCACAACTACTTAAGCTCCATAAGTTAAGTAGGGAAACAAAGACCAGCCTCATCTCTCAGTACCATTTCCCATCCAAGCCCAAATACACTCAACAAAAATATAAACGCAACAGTTTTGTTTTTGCTCCCATTTGTCATGAGATGGACTCAAAGATCTAAAATTCATTCCAGATACACAATATTACCATTTCTCTCAAACATTGTTCACAAATCTGTCTGAATGTGTGATAGTGAGCACTTTTGCTTTGCTGAGACAATCCATCCCACCTCACAGGTGTGCCACAACAAGATACTCATCAGACACCATGATTAGTGCACAGGTGTACCTTATACTCCCCACAATAAAAGGCCACCCTGAAATGTGCAGTTTTTGCTTTATCGGGGGTCTGGGGACTCAGAACCAGTCAGTATCTGGTGTGACCACCATTTGCCTCATGCAGTGCAACACATCTTCTTCGCATAGAGTTTATCAGATTGTCACTTGTGGCCTGTGGAATGTTGGTCCACTCCTCTTCAATGGCTGTGCAAAGTTGCTGGATATTATTGGGAACTGGTACGCGCTGTCGTATACGCCGGTCAAGCACATCCCAAACATGCTCAATGGGTGACATGTCCGGTGAGTATGCTGGCCATGCAAGAACTGGGACATTTTCAGCTTCCAAGAATTGTGTACAGATCCTTGCAACATGGGGCCGTGCATTATCTTGCTGAAACATGAGGTGATGTTCATGGATGTATGGCACAACAATGGGCCTCAGGATCTCATCACGGTATCTCTGTGCATTCAAAATGCCATCAATAAAATGCACCGGTGTTCTTCGTCCATAACAGATGC
Organism: Gymnothorax reevesii; assembly: GCA_029721435.1. NCBI lineage: Eukaryota > Metazoa > Chordata > Actinopteri > Anguilliformes > Muraenidae > Gymnothorax > Gymnothorax reevesii. The sequence goes on from CM056575.1 coordinate 144,500,496, forward strand.
CTGCCCATACCATAACCCCACCACCACCATGGGCCACTCGATCCACAACATTGACATCAGCAAAGCGCTCACCCACACGACGCCACACACGCTGTCTGCCATCTGCCCTGAACAATGTAAACCGAGATTCATCCGTGAAGAGAACACCTCTCCAATGTGCCAGACGCCATCGAATGTGAGCATTTTCCCACTCAAGTCTGTTTCGGCGACGATCTGGAGTCAGGTTAAGACCCCGATGAGGACGACGAGCATGCAGTTGAGCTTCCCTGAGACGGTTTCTGACAGTTTGTGCAGAAATTCTTTGGTTATGCAAACCAATTGTTTCAGCAGCTGTCTGAGTAGCTGGTCTCAGACGATCTTGGAGGTGAACCTGCTGGATGTGGAGGTCCTGGGCTGGTGTGGTTACACGTGGTCTGCGGTTGTGAGGCCGGTTGGATGTACTGCCATATTCTCAGAAACGCCTTTGGTGACGGCTTATGGTGGTGAAATGAACATTCATTGAACTTGCGCCATCTGTGGCATTTTGCTGTGAGACAAAACTGCACATTTCAGAGTGGCCTTTTATTGTGGGCAGTATAAGGTACACCTGTGCACTAATCATGGTGTCTGATGAGCATCTTGATGTGGCACACCTGTGAGGTGGGATGGATTGTCTCAGCAAAGCAAAAGTGCTCACTATCACACATTCAGACAGATTTGTGAACAATGTTTGAGAGAAATGGTAATATTGTGTATCTGGAATGAATTTTAGATCTTTGAGTCCATCTCATGACAAATGGGAGCAAAAACAAAAGTGTTGCGTTTATATTTTTGTTGAGTGTAGGTGTGTCTAACCCTTTCTCCTGTCGTTTTCTCCCCCTCTCTCTTTCAGCAGAAGAGCTGCAGGCGATTCAATAACAGCCTCCCTGCAATGAGACAGATGACACTCACTCTGCACCCTGAGTCTTAACTCCCTAAGCTGTGCAAGCCTTTCCCTGTTCTATACTTTTAATAAACTGCACAATAAGCTTCCAAATCGTGTGGTATTTGGTTGTGAAAACATGCATGTGCAGTATTTGAATATGATCACCTCACATTTTTGTTGTTGTTGTAATTTTGAATGATTGTTAGATTTCTCCTGTTGAATTGAGCCTACAAACTGAACATTTGTACTCAACCCTCCAGCGATTGGAGCATCCCCACGCAGCACAGCAAACCATGGTTGAGATAATATACAAGGAAAACATGGAGGAGGGGGCACAGACAAGCTGCCTCACATGCTATTCATGTTTCTGAGTTTATTGAAGATTTCTGTTTCTGAAGTGATTGTAGTACATAAGAGCAAAATAAAAAGATATGCAGAAAATGTTTGGATAACAATATAAGTTTTTGTGTTAATGTGTCCTGTTCTGTCTGGATATAAAGTGTTTAACGAGCCCTTCCTAAAAATATTACTGTACATGCAAGCCTAGATAAATTTATACAATGAAAAGGTTGTTTTTAAACTTATGTATTGGTGTTTAGTGATAATTTTTATGCACATCTGCACTTATGAGCAGATAAATAATAATTATTACAAGTGGATTTCCTAAGATGCCACACTGAACATTATACTGCTTTTAATGATGCAGGGACTAATTGGGCTGTCAGTTAATACTCACTGGTAGTCACCTGTCAGTCTTATGTCCAGTCTGAAAGTCACGAAGATTACATTCGTTAATTACTGAATTGAGAACTTAGATCTTCCATTTCCATGGGATGATTAAAACCCCAAGCAAATGAAGAAATGGTAGAAAATTAAACTGAAACATTCCTTCCTCTCCCTCTGCATAATAAACATCAGGATGGGATTAAACAAGCATTGGAGTCAAAAGCAAAAACCAAGAATTCAAAGCCATCAACAACAGGAACATGCTCTTCAAAATGACTAAATCTCGTTTTAGTCATCTTAATTATTAAAATAATTCTAAGGCACTAAAACTGCTCGAATACTGCCTATATTGAGTGCAAATGTTCAAAATTCTGCCATTTAATGTAGTTTTTTTACAGTTGTTAAACGTTGGGGTCACTTAAGTGAGGCGGCGACATTCACTCAAGCCTAAAATATGTAAAAAAAGCCAGAAATACTGCTATTTATTGACTAGTAATTACCGAGAACTGCAGGTATGTCTCTCTACAGCCTATTTGATAGATGCATTTAAATTGCCTGCCAACGACTTCTGGGAAATATTCGCTGTCTCCATGAACCACGTGACGATCAAGAATTTTGGACCTCCGTTTACGCAACTCTCTCTACATGGCTCTGCTGCGACCCGCGGTTTGGATGATGTCACAATACACACTTTTCACTTTGAGAGCTCACTGAGTCATCTCTGGCTAGGGCTCGCAAACCCCAGTCAGCTGACGTGTGAAGACAAAGTGACACTTTGAGCAAAACAACTCTTCAACAGTCATGCAAAGAATTCAGGAAAATACCGTAAAACATACAGCACATGCTTTGCACACATATACCTGACAGGCTTTCTAAACACACAGAATCAGCAGCGACACCAACAGAGTGGAGAAGCACACATTTGCACATTTTTACAGATGCCTCCAGAATCATGATATATATAAAAAGGATGCTAAACAGTAGGTTAAAGAAGCATTGGGCACCACCACGAATTTGAGGAATTTTTCCAGAATTCTATTCTGGGGAGAAACTGAAAAAGAAGACGGGTTTCTTCTTACATGAAATGATGATTCATGAGAAGAAAAGAAACAAATATGGCCAGAGATGATGGATTATTTTAATGTTAGCAGCCAGTATGATGACATCACTAAAGCAATTTCATTACATAACATCTACATTACATTTTCTTGGCAGATGAAATTATTTGACGTAGAATAATAGTACTTCAATTCATTTCAGAAATCTGTTTAATAAAAAAAACCATTCACTTCAATAGTCCACCCAATTCAGACCAGCCATCCTCAAATTAAAAGAAATGATTGAGAGTCACTTTATAAAGACATTTTGATTATTTCTGTATTGAAGCAGAGAAAAAAGCAGAGACATTTTCTTTACTTACTTTCTTTTCTTGACCTATAACAAACATAATTTCACTTTCTGGTCTGTTATTTTTGGCAGTTTTTCCAGTTGTGCAATGGGCAGGGTGGGAATGGATGACTGAATTTTAAGGCTCTTGCAGTTCCCTGGTTTAGTGGGTGTCCAAATGAGCTCATGCTTTGATTACATGAACTTTGGCCCACATTCCTGTAGTAAGACTTGTTGAAAAAAAGAAGTGTTGCACCTGTTTTTCAGTGAATTTTCCCTACGTTCCGACACTGCAGTCCCGATAATGTAGTGTTCACTCATGGGAGAGACCTCCACAAACTCACTTGACTTCCTACAAAACTGTAAAATGTGCTGCTCTGACCCTAATGCGGTCGTAGTGTAAATTTATTGAGTATGTCGAGTGTCTATATTGACTGAGCCCCTTCATCCGACCCTCAGCTTTCACCTCTCAGATTTTATTTACTTTTCTCGGTCTCACTGCTGTGTACTTATATCCCGGAACGGCGTTTCAGGGATATTATGTTTTTGGTCCGACCGCCGCCGCCGCGCCGCCCTAAGTGTTAACGATAACTTCAGTAATATTTCAATTAGAAATTTCAAGTTTTGCATATAAGTAAGTATCTTAAAGAGGAAGAACTGACTCGATTTTGGACAATTTACAATTTCTACAATTTCTAGATTGGCCACTAGGGGCCAAAAACTGAAAAATCACTGTTTTCATCATATCTCTGGATCAACATGTAACATGATGACATCATACCTGTATGGTTCAAAATTTTGCCACCAGGTGGAGCTTTGTGATGGAAAATTACCATTTTGAAGAGGTGTTGGTGGGCCAGTAGGTGGTGATCTTCCCTCTGGCGGAATAATCCCCAATGCCCCAGTGCAGTGATGGGGACACTGTACTGAAGGAGCCGCCGTCTTTCGGATGAGACGTTAAACCGAGGTCCTGACTCACAGTGGTCATTAAAGATCCTATGACAATCTTCGATAAGAGTAGGGGGTTCCCCGGTGTCATGGCTAAAGTCCCAACCTGGCTCTTTTGACCTGCCACCTAATCATCCCCTGATCTAATTGGCTGTGCAATTCCTCCTCTCCCTCCCCACTTCTCCCCCATGGCTCCCTTGAAAAAGAGATTTTAATCTCAACGGGACTTCCCTGGTTAAATAAGGTTAAATAAAAAAATAAATAAATTGACCATATCTTCAGAACCATTTGTCCGATTGATCTGAAATTAAGTTCAAATGAAAGGTCATGACCTGAGGGGCTATATATTGTATTGGGTATATTCAAGGATTGGGATTGGAGGCGTTCGGGGATATACCCCAAGCCGTCGCCTCTGACGGCATAAGCCTAGTTTTTCACTCAAATTACAACTGATCTTTCCTCTCATTCCAGATCACACAGTTTCATAGAAGATCCAGGAAGACGAACCCAGAACCCAGGATAGAGGGGCTGAGTGAATGTGGTCTGGACTCTGTGCAGGAGGGTCATTGTGTCAGAGACGCTGTAGAAGGACAGAGTTCCTGCCCTGTGATCCAGGTACACTCCTACTCTGGAGGTCGAGGGAACAGGGATGTCTGTACACCTGTTATTGTGCCAAAAAGAGTAATTGAAATTAGAGCATCCCAAACTCCAGGACTTCACGTTACGTCCGAAATTACTGCGAAAATGCTGTCCTTTCCTGTGGATTCCTTTATATGAGACTGCAATGTCAGCCTCTCCATTCCAATTCCACTCAGCCTCCCAGTAACAGCATCCAGACAGACCCTCTCTGCACAGCACTTGGAACCAGCCATCAAATCTCTCTGGATGATCAGGATATCGCTGCTTCTCTTCCATGCGAGTCACCCTTCTGTTCCACTCAGACAGGTGGAGGTTTCCGTGAGCCGTTTTGGGGTCCAGTGTGAGCTGACAGGAATCTGAAGGAGGAGTTGTTCATAGCGTGAGATTTTATGTGATACATCTAAGATTCTGTCAGCAATCCATTTTCTGAAAAACACTGTACTGCATGATTTAACATTTTCTCCACCTTCATGTGCGTACAGGCGCAACTGTTGTTGAGACTTTCATGGGAAACAGAAACCCAGCAGGTTAACAATGTAGTTATTTCATGTTGCCTTTCCTTTAAGAAATGTCGCTTTCACAGCTCCAGAAAACCTCTGGATAAAGAACAATATTTATGAAGGATGGAGAAGCTATGGAATAGGCAAATTATACAAAAAGAAAGCAGTGATTTGTAAATCATCATTGAACAGTATTACTTGTAAACTGAAAACAGCAAAATAAAATATATTTAATATTTTCTATTTTCAACTACAATTGTGCTCAAAAGTTTTCTGAATTTGTATAATAGGTAAAGTTTTGAAAGGAAAGGTGAACGGCCAGGTAAAACACGTCTCTTTTATTTCTTATTATATTCATATCCAACTGTAGGTCATGCAGAATGGCACAGTTAGATAAAACATGGCAATGAGAAAAAAAATGTTCAAACCCTGTTCAAAAGTGTACATACCCCGTTATGAACGTTGTGAATTGCCCCCGTTAGCATCAATAACAGTGTGCAGTCTTTAGTGATAGTTGTCAATGAGGCCCCTAATTCCCTCAGGTGGTATAGCTGCCCATTCCTCCTTGCAAAATGCCTACAGCTCCTGCAAATTCTTTGTTCGTCTTGCATGAACTGCAAATTTGAGATCTTCCCAAAGCAGCCCGATGATATTGTGGTCAGGAGACTGTGATGGCCGCTCCAGAACCTTCACCTTCTACTTCTGTAACCACTGGAGGGTCAACTTGGCCTTGTACTTTGGATCTTTGTCATGCTGGAAAGCCCAAGTGCATCCCATACGCAGCGTTCATGCTGAAGAATGCAAATGGTCTGCCAGTATTTTCTGATAGCATGCTGCATTCATCTTGCCATCAGTTTTCATGAGATTCCATATGCCTTTAGAGCTCACACACCCCAAAAACATCAGAGGGCCACCACCATGCTTTACAGTGTACTGTAAACCCTGATAGTGTGGTGAACTCAATTTTTTGAGGTAATCAGTTTCCATAAAACATTTGTGTAGACAAACTTAACCATTTAGCGCTCGGAGCCAGGCTCAAGTCCCGGATCCGTCTATGAACAACAGCTCATGCGTGTCGTGTTTAACAGGGCAGCAGTGAGTGCCAGTATGGTAAGTTTGGAAGCACGGTTTGACGTATAATGGAATCTCATAACTCACGCACATGTAGTGTGACTCTTTCCTTACACTGTTCTTGGTGCAAACTACACAAGATTCGCACAGTCTCAACTTTTTCGCAGTCGGCGGGCGCAAACTAGCCAGTTGATCACTGCGATCAACACCCCACATACTGTAGTTGTTATCAACAATACAACGGGGTTTCACCATTCGCTCACCCGGACGATTCCTCTTCACTGTTTCGCACACGTAGCCCGCGGTTTGACAGCATCTTCACAAGCTTTTGTCCTGCCACAGCAGGACCAGCATCAGTTCGTTTGGCTGTCACAATGTGATCACGGTAAAAATGAACTAAAGAAAATTCACAAACTGAAAGTAATGGAATGTATGTACGTTACTTCTTAAATCACCTAAGACCAATCATAATGTCACATGAATTCAAACCATAATCTGTGTTTAGATGCAAATCAAAAAGCATTCATAACAGTTCTGCGAGTTTTGATGCAAAGTGAGCAACGCCATTAAACGCGGCTCCAGGACTCGAGCCGGTCGGCAGTAATACCAGCATAAACGTTTCCGGGCAAGTTTGATAAGCCAACTGATAAGAGATCGGGCAGGCCTGAGTTACGGTGATGTAAATATACGGGAAACAAGTGGTTAATTGCATTGTGTGGAAGGAACTTACGGAAAACAAGTGTCTGCCACTTATATGGCAATATCCCCCGCCGCCTCAATTTTATGTGTCCATTCGGACGGATGGACGGAGCCCAATACTATATCCCCTGCTTCGCGCTAATCGCGCCGCGGGGATAATAAGGCAAGTTTTTTTTTTTTTTACATGTTTTTAAGGGTTGTGAACACAAATAATTAAGTTGGCATACTCAGTTTTTTTGAGGTGATCGGTTTCCACAAAACATTTGAGTTCACCACACCTGTCAGGGTTTACAGTGAGGTAATGGTGTGTTTTTCACCATGATGGGGCCTGTTGACTGCTCTCCAAGTGTAGCGCTTATGGTTCTGACCATAAAGTGTTACATTGGTCTCATCACTCCAAATGACAGTATTCCAGAAGTTGTGAGGTGTGTCCAGGTGTTGTCTGGCATATTTCAGGTGGGCTTTTTTGTGGGATTGGCGCAATAATGGCTTCCTTCTAGCAACTCCACCATGCAGCTCATTGTTGTTATCGCTGTTGTTATTGCGATAGTGAGTGCATGTGTGCGTGTGTGTGTCTGTTCATTATGTGCTTTCCATGACTTTATTGCCTTGTTTTTATATATGTCCATGTTCAGCACTTACTATTGCAACTTCTCAAGAAAAGTGCGATGTAAATAAAGTTTGATTTGACTTGATTTGGGGGGTGGGGGCAAAGTGCATGTTTTAGTTAAAAGTTTCACAGTATTTACTCACATTGTAAGAAATCCTCTCTGGTCCTGGGCTCTACAGTATGGACTTCTTTCACTGAAGGGACAGAGAGGCAGATGACATTAATTTAATTAATCTGAATTTTATTGGAGCATCAAAAATAAATCTGAACAATTTGAAATGTTGGACCACAAACAACAATTGTGGGTGCAATCCATATCAGATGAGCTCAGAGAAGTTTTTGAACAGTGTTGATTTAATTTTTTTCGCCTTTAAATAACCAGGGAAGTCCCATTGAGATTGAAATCCCTTTTTAAAGAGAGCGCTCGGGGGTTGAGGGCTGCACAGCCCACCCATACCTCTTCCAGCAGCAACTTGGTTTTCCCAGGTGGTCTCCCATCCAAGTACTGGCCAAGCCCACACCTGCTTAGCTTCAGCAACACACTTGGCTGGAGCAAATTGAGTAGTGGTATGGCTGCTCTATGATGCATGGCTTTGCATCGTACATCTTAGCTTGCATCTGTGAATGCAGTTGTAAACGGTGCTAACTGACGAAGTATTTCTATCCCCATGTTGTGATATCCATTACACTCGGATTCCACTATCTTTTAATTATATCACTCGATGTAGGGGGAAAAATGCCCTTTGGGGAATGTTGTTCTCAAATTGATGGATTAGATTACGCATCTGTTGGCAAGTTGGTGAGTCTCAACCCATCTTTTATCTTGAGGGACAAGGCCTTTTTTTGAAGGCTTTTGTGCTAACATTATCAGTGCACTTGTTTAAGCTCACCTGTTTCACATGATCACCTGTTTATTACAACCAGTCGCAATATTATTAGCACTACAGTGCTCTGGTGCAAACGATTTTGGAGGCTATTGCAGTCATCAGATTTTGAATAACTGCATATTTTCAACAAACTATGGAGTTCTCAAGTTAAAGCATCAAATAATGTGTTGCTGTGGTGTTTTCAAATTAGTAGAGGGGGCAGCCAAGCCAATGTTGACATGGAGATTAAAAAAAAAAAATTGAGTATGTATTATGATTGGTCATTATAAGTGGAAAACTCATTGCAATATATTGCTAAACTGTAAAAATGTAAATAATTATGTATATATGTATAATATATTGAAATAAATACATTGAAACTAATTAATACTATTGTTGTCATTCGTGACAATTTTCCTCTCGTAATTCCGTGACATTGACTTTTTGAATTTTCTTGGCCATAAAGCAGGGTTAAAGTCAATATTTGTTTCTATAACTTACAGTATTAACAAAAAACACCTTAAATATGAACATATTGAAGTTTCATAACTTAACTATGATAGGAACATCACTTTCTGGATAGTTAAACACAACATTTAAAAAACCATGTCAATTTTGTGTAATTCCGTGACAGAATAGTTTTTGCTTGTTTCTTCTTTGAAAATTTCTCAAAAAATATATTTTCACTTAATGATATTAAAGAACAGGTTAATACCTTCAATATGACATATCATACTTGATATTATCTTATTTAGTTGTAGAGTTACAAACCAAAATGTAATGGGACTGTAATTCGTGACAGCTTGGCCCCCTAGAGGGTGAACAGACTTTTCATTTTACTCCTTTTCAATTTTATTTTTCCATACTGCGCAAGCTGAGATTGGGGTGGTATACTCCCTGCACTGAAAAAGAGCACATTTTACACTTAAAATATTAAACAACCTGATTCTGAAATTTTGACCAATTCCAACTTGAAGACATCTTCCAGTCGCTCTTTCAGTTCAGAGACAGATTTCCTCACAGCCTCAAACGAGTCGTGTGGACTGAGAGTGATGCTGGGTAAGTCTCCAGATCCAAGAAGGGCACAGAAAGACTGACAGCTCTGCAGACAGACAGGGTGACAGAAAAGCAGACAGGAAACTCTTTCAATACAAATCCCTGCACAGATGCCAAGACTATTGATCTAATAAAATTAAAAACTCATATCATCAACATATGCACATAAAAAAGCAAAAAGCCAGTAAGGTCACTTAACATATCATGACATAGCATAACATTACATAGCATAACATAACATGAAATGGCGAGAACAGGCCATTCAGACCAACTACGCTCGCCAGTTTCGTTATACTATTGTGAATTTTTCACTTCAGATACTCAATAACTCAATGGTATCTAACTTTAAGTCAAGCCTCCTCTTGAAAACCCCCAAGGTCTCTGCCTCAACAGTATGGTCAGGCAAGCTATTCCACATTGAAATGACTCTTTGGGTGATGAAATATTTCCAGACAAACCCACCCTGGAAATCTCTTTCCAAAAGTGCGATCATTCTGCAACCGTCACATAGTTTAGGCCACATTTTGAACCCCCTACCTAATGACCTCGCTCACCCTAGATGAAAGTAAATTATCAATGCCGAGACAGAGGCTGAGGAACCACAATTTATTAATTGATTAACCTAAGAAGCCCTAAGCAGCAGTCACAATAGAAACCGTGGGGAAACGATGTAAATGGATTATAAGCCTCTTTTAACAGGGGCTTAGTTTCAGTTCACAGAAATGAAATACCAAATTGAGCCAAACTCTATATGTAATAAGCACTCCTAATAAGCCGGCTTGAGTTTATCTAGTCCCAGTACAATTAATATACTACCTAAAAATATCACAGGGCTTAGCTGAGAACCCAGATAAAACAGACTGGCTACAACACCCAGGAAAAACTGGAGGAGGTGAGGAGGCGGAGCACTCCGGTAAACCTTACCGTTTAAATTCCAACCCAACCGAACCGAGTCAAGTGACTGCTGCACCACTAACTAAATACTAAATCTCAGATCCCCAGCCAAAAATGCAAACAGTACTTATCTAGCTAGCTAACCACAAATACAACCAAGGGTAACCGAGAAAAGAGTAAAGTCGCGGTTCCCTTTAATTAAAACGGACCGAATAAACAAGTTGTTCACTATGTGAGCGAAATAAACACGGTACCCCAACAAGCTGTCCTAAGCACTCAAACAAGCAGTTAAACTTTAATCAGCAGATCAAGGCACAGCAACCGGAGGAAAATACAAAGATAGGGTATTTACAATGTGTTTAATCAGAAGAGCCCTTCGGGAATAATAAAATGCGAGAAAGACAAAAACCCTGATTTGTGTTAATATTCAGCTTGGCAATGCGTTTATGCGGTGAACGTCAATATTTATTGGCAAGAAGACTGCATGAAAGGCAAGCCACCCAGAATGAAACCAAGCCGGGTAATAGTAAGATATCCAGGTAATTCCATAATATTCTTGGCGTTGAGAACTTGCAAGGGTTCCTTAGCTAAATCAGCTACAGAAAAACCAGGCAACAGTACCTCAGTCCTTGAAAACAACTGTTATACTTTGTATATCGCACAATTCACGAAGAATATTTTTTAGCATTTAATTTATTCTCTAAATTTAGCATTTACTTTATTTTACTTTAACTTACTTTGCTCCCAGGAGACTGAAACCGTCCCCCAAAAAAACCCCTCTTCTGCCCTCAGTTATGTGACTTTGCACGGCCTTGGCAGCGAGCTAAACAAAGTGGCTAGTAACTCCTCAGGACACTGGAGATTTTTTTTAGATGTTTACTTCAACCACATTTTGTGAAACTGTAATACAAAAATTAAGATGTTTCAACTAACAAACGAAAGAGTTCTTGTTTGCATACAGATAAAAATATTAAACATATCAGCGAAGGTAATCGTTACTTTCGACATTTTAACATTAGCTACCTCTTCTGAGAAGTAATCAAAGCCTTTCATTCCTGCATTTACACAACAGGAATCAATGCTAATCATCTCTTAACATTGCTAACCAGTTAGCTTCAACTTAGCCTGTTCGCCTTGATATGCTGCTTTAACTTCACAAACACAACAAATTCATCAACTGTTGTTTAGAGACGTAAATTAACTGACTTGAAACTTACAGATTGTCCTGTGTCTAGGGCATGACGTGAACAGCAACGAAGACACTCATTTCTCATGGACTTCTGCCCGGGTAGCTTGAGAACTAATGAAAGCTTCCCATAATTATGTGGGCTTAACGTCGATATCTGATTGCACCACTAGATGGCAAAATTGACTACAGAACCACTAGTAAAGCAAGAGACAGAATAACCCCCGTCACCTTTGTTTGATCAGATTAGCAACTTAATTTGCCTGTTAGCTCATCGAGTTGTTACAGGGGGAAAAAGGGGGAAAAAGGACGAAGGGAAGATTCTCCCTGTCCCTACTGCGACAAAGGTTATTCCTCAGGAGCAAATCGTCCAATCCCTATTATTGTTTGAGCCTTAACACACAAATTATTTTCAGAAATCCCCATTTATACAAAAGTAATTCTTCAGCTTCAATCCACCACATCTTCCTCTGTCTCAACCCAAGCAGAATGATCACCGACGAACAGCGCTACAGCACAGCCAAGAGGTTACCTGGAGGAAATGGATGTGATCTTCTGTGTGTGAAAGCTGCTCCAGCTCAGCGTCTCTCCTCCTCAGCTCAGCAATCTCCTGCTCCAGTTGCTCCAAGAGTCCTTCAACCCGACTCACTTCAGCCTTCTCCCGATCTCTGATCAGCTCTTTCACCTCAGAGCGCCTTCTCTCAATGGAGCAGATCAGCTCAGTAAACATCCTCTCACCATCCTCCACTGCTACCTGTGCAGAGCGCTGTTAGGAGACACAGAGAGTGGAGGCTGTACATTTTAACTAGGCCTTTCACTCAGCTCTTACTGGAACCCCTCACAGCCTGTTCCCCACAGTGTGGCTCAGTGGGATTGAGCCCCACAGGGCTGGAAAGTGGCCCAACACTGGGCTCCTCACTGGCTGACTAGAGGAGAGCCCTGACTGAGCCCTGAAATGGCTCTTCCAGCAGCAGCTGTTGTCTTCTCCTCTGGTCAGTACCCACCTTGAGTGACTGCACAGCCTGTCTCAGATCCTGCAGCTCCTTCTCGCTCTCCTGGATTCTCTGCTGGAATTTACTCCGTGTTGTCCGAAGCTGCTTCTGTGGAGAGATTGTTTTCAGATGGTAATCTATATTTAGATCATACAAAAGTATAATAAAGTAATAATGTACAGTGGCCAATAGGGGCAAACGCATTGCAATGCCGCAAAACATCTCTAATTATAGAAAAGCACTGCAAAAACATAAACGACGCAAACTTAAAAACATGCAAACCACAGAAGCAAATGCAAAAGAAAAAAGCTGCATACCCAAATCAATACATCGGAAGTGCTCTCAGTCGCTAAGGGGAGCACCAACTAGAACAGCTTTTACTTTTGACCAGAGCAAAACTAGCTTGCTAAGTTGGCAATAAGGCTTTCTAGCTAGCTAGCAACCTAACCAGCCAACGTTAGTTCACTTGCTTAGCTAGCAAGTTTGCTAGCCTAGCTAGCCAACAGTTTGGTGCACGGAAGTCAATAGAAAATAAATTAATAAAAATTATCCATTATTTTGCCATCTCACTTAGCTAGAGTTGAACCACGGGCATGTGCATTATACCAAATATAACTGCTCACTAGCTAGCTCCCTAACGTTAGTTTGCTTGCTTTAGCTAGCTAGTTCAGTATCCTAGCCAGCCAAGGGTTTGGAGCACAGCAGTGCCAAATGAACAAGCGGTGCCAGGGACAACAAATCCCGCCCCTCGCATATGCTTTGACCTACTTTTCCGAAATTCAATAGGCATCTATTCTGGGTCCGTGACAATCCCTAAACCCAATTTTGGGTAAATCTGGCCATTAGTTTTGCTGCTAAAGTGTTAACAAACAAACAAACAGAAAAAAATGCAGAAACACACAAAAAAAACAAATTAAAAACAATACCCCTTGCCCTCTCCCTTCAGGCAGGTCAGGGTAATAAAAATTATCCATTATTTTTCTATCTCACTTAGCTAGAGTTGAACTTCGAGCATTTATGTTATACCAAATATACTTAACTGTCAGCTAGCTAGGCTAGCGAACTAGCTAGCTAAGCAAGATAATAAACGTTAGCTAGCTAGAAAGCCTTTTTGCCAACTTAGCCACAGCGGCTTGGAGTACTTCTGTTGTTGGTGTCTAAATGCAGCATTTTTCTTTTGCATTTGCTTTTGTGGTTTGCGTGTTTTTGGCTTTGAATCATTTCTATTTTTGCAGCACGCTTCTGCAGTTGGGGATATTTTAGGCCATTGCAGCTTGTTTGCCTCTGTCAGCCACCGTAAATAATGCCATCAAGAGTAAAACTCATATAGAAACTAAGTGTGGGGTTGACTCGATCACTTCCCTAGTGAAAGCAAATGCACAATGAAAGTGAGGGTGAACGCTATTGCAGGTGCACTCAAATTATTTGATGACGTGACCCTCAAATTATCATCGATGTTGTTATTTTGGGCAATTTTGCCTCTAGCTGACCTCGAAGGCATTGTGCTCTGAAGGCACTTCACAGAATACATGAACTCGAAGAATGTGATGATGGCCTGGTGGGAATCCTGCATGATCCTCCTGAATCTCTTTGTGCACTTCTTGGTATACAAGCCCTGCAGGATGGGAAATGTAGTCCTGATGCTGTGGTTAGCTAAAGGCACCACATTCTGCAGGTCATGACATCCCCAAAGGTACAGCTGCCGTACCATGCGGTAAATCCCCCAATCAGGGTGCATTCCATGGCACAGGTGTAAAAGGAGTGCCAGATTCTGTGGGAAACCTGTTTAGCTGTCTGAGGAGGTTGTGGTGCTGCCTTGCCGTAATGACAGGGTATGGGCGAGTAGAGTCCTCAGTGATGTGATCTCCGAAGTATTCGATGCTGCTCGCACTTTCTACCGCTGTTCCGTCGATCTTGAGAGGGCTATGCGTCCTCTTGTTGATTCCTTGTGAGGTCCATCTCCAGCTCTGTGGTCATGCCAACATTTAGGAGGAAACTACTGGTGTGGCACCATTGTCAATGGTCTTCCAACTCCTCCAGGTAGGCCCACTCATTGTTCCCTGGGATCAGGCCTGTCAACCCTTGTTGTCAACAAAATTTGACTACAGTGTAGGAGCTGTAGCTGGCCTGGCCACACCATCATGTGGATATAAAGAGAACAGTGAAGGGCTCAGAACACCGCATTGTGAAGTTCTGAGGCTGAAGGTGACAGAGGCAAAGGTGTGTCTGTCCATCATGACAACCAAAGGCCGGGCAGTTACGAAGTTCAGGATCAAGGCACAATGGTTCAGAAAGTTATTTAGCCAGCCTGGAAGGGACTATTCTGGTGAAAGCTGAACTGAAACCTATGAACAGCAATGGCGCATAGTTCCAACCCATTGTCAAGGTGGGAGAGGGTAATGTGCAGTAACTGAGGGACAGCATTATCCATGGATTTGTTTGGCTGGTTGGCAAACTGCAGCTGGTCAAAACTATTGGGCGGACAGGAGCAGATATAGCCTTTGCTGATCATCTCAAGCACTTCATGACCACAGGGGTCAGTGCCTCAGGGTGACCGTTGATCAGACTGGATGTTGAGGTGCTCTTCTTTGGGAGAGGAATCATAGTGGATTGCCTGATGCAAGTAGGGACTAAAATTGAGCCAGGGAAAGCTTGAATTTGGTCAGGATCACAGGAGCCAAGACACCATTTAGCCCAGGTGCTTAGCTGGCATTCAACCATTTCAGGGCATTCCTCATGACCTGCTCTGTGATGATAACGTCAGTCCCCACTCCAGTGGAGGTGCTAACATCAGCCATGCTAGAAGCAGGTACTTAGCGCAATGTTGGCGCTGGCATCAAAGCGCGTAGAATGCCTTCAATTCGTCAGCCAGGGGAGATTCAGATAATAGACGCTAACGTCTATTATCACCAATAAACCTTGTGCACAACTTTTAGGCACAATGGGGTGGCATGGCTCAGGAGGGAGAGCGGGCGGGATAGGAATCAGAGGGTTCCTAGTTCAATCCCTGACTCCTCCAGAGAATATGTCAAAGTGTCCTTGTCCCACTCCTGTTGTGCGCAATGGCGCCTTGCATGGCAGCCTTTGCCTTCAGGGTGAATGTGAGGCATAAATGTAAAGTGCTCTGTGGTCATGTCATGTGACCAGAGAGCTCCATACAAATGCAGTCCATTTACTATTTAGAGCAATGCCGTGCGGCAAAGATCATTGAAAGAATGGTTTGTGAATTCTGAAAAATGTACTATAAAGATTTGTGAACTGTTAAAAACTAAATCTAATCAATATATGGTGTGACTACCCTTTGAAAAATTTAAAAATGACTAAGACTGTCAATCAGTTTTACAGTTTAATATGATGATTGAGTTTCACTTAATCCTAGCATATCGGAGAATTTGCCCCAATTCTTCTGCACGCTCACTTGCATTCGCCTCTCCAGGTAACCTCAGGCAACCCTGATGATGTTCAGATCAGGGATCTGTCAAGGTTATACCAACTGAATCAGCAGTCTTTAGTGAAATAAACAGATTTGTAGAGAGATATTTTAATTAACATTCCGTGTCTCTAATTTGTTTTTTATATACAAAAACATTCATCCATTTTCTATACCCGCTTATTCCTCACTAGGGTCACAGGAGGAGCCGAAGCCAATCCCAGCTGACTATGGGCAAAAGGCAGGGGTCTACCCTGGACAGTTCACCAATCCATCACAGGGCGTATACACCATTCGCTCTCACACGCACACCTATATGCAGGGGAAAGCCAAACCCTTCAATTCCAACATTGCAACCCAAGCTAAGTAAACTGTCAATCTTGAGTTGACACCAACTGCAAAAAGTAGGCTAGTTTGGTGGCTCTATTAATTTTATCCAAATAGAAGATCCTGTGATGATGTCAGTTAGTGTTAAAATGAACTTTTTAATACATAATCTTTTCTTAGGATAAGTTATCTTAGCCTTAAAGAGCAGCTTTTGCAGACAGTTTGAAACCTATGAACAGGACAGGGCCAGGGGAATGTAGCATGCATTTTTTTTCATGCATTTAAATCATTCCAAAAAATATTGTGACCTCAGGTGATATATTAGATCCAGAAAAAAATGTTGTAAACACTCAGCGCATGAAAGGTAATGCAAAATATTAGCCATTTTCTGTACTGAAAGTACAACAAAACAAAAAACGACTTGTCACTTCCCATAAAGGGTGTGATCCAATTTTTTTGACGTAGGATTTTTATGAAGAGTTTGGACCTCTAGTTAGAGGATAATAAATCTTACTTTCAGATTCCAGCTTCTGTGGAAATAAAACTTTTCGGCCAAAAACGTTACGGACAGGACACGTGACATGCAATTTTTGTTGTTTTGGCTTTTCATACAAAAATCAAAGTTGCAGCCTATTGTAACTCTAGGTGCAACAATTTTGGCCCCCCAAAAGTGTTTGGCAAAGAATATCTTATTTTAGTGATAATTGAAAAAAACACTGTCCTGTCCGTAAAGCAAAACCCCCTGCCTATAGATCAACTGCTTATTAGCACAATGAGTGCAATGTTTTTTATTGTTTTATTATTTTATTGTACCAATGAATTTTATTATTTTACTGTTCTAATCCTTCCATTTTATGTGTCTTGATTATTTTAATTTCATATTATTATATTTACATGGTCTTCTGTATCATTTGTACCAAAACCATCTGTCTTTTTACTTCGTAATAGTTTGGTTTTATGTGAAGCACCTTAAGCTGCATTTTTTGTATGAAAGGTGCTGTATAAATAAAGTTTATTATTAGTATTATTATTATTATTATTATTATTATCCATGAAGCCAAAATACATCCTCAGAAACTTTTGGATGTCAACTAACATTTCCACCATGAATTTCATGGAAATTCTGAAAAAGAATTTCTGGAGCCATGTCGCAATGCCCACGGAATGCCCCCTAATTCCATCACTCAGATACTCAGCGACTCATGGAGTCTCGGACCATCGCGCTTGTGGGGCAGGCTCCACTGTTGCGGTCCAGACAACAACTGACAGTAAAAAGTAATTTTGAGATCATGTATTATTCAGCCAAGTGCAAACCTTTTTTTGCTAGGAAAAAACAAACAAAAAACATGCATCTTGTTTTCTGCTGAAATTCATGCAATTTTTTTCTTTGCAAATCTAGTTTTAGCTTCCAAGGCAAACATTTTTGCAGATCAAGTTAACATGCAAAATCGTGGGAGGAGGCATAGTGCACATCATTATTGGCCATTCTACTCAATATCACGTTAAATCCAAATCTTAGAACTTCATAATTATAATTTTTTTTTTTAATTCACACGCCACAGGTCATATAACTAAATAGCATACCCATAATTCAATGATGTTGCATGTCATCACTGTGAGATGGCATGATGAATATGATTAAGAGGTTCAGTTCTTACTTGTTTCTCAGTCCTCTCTGCTGAGACTTTCTCATGGCATCTCTGTTCATCCATCACAAACTGGTAAGAGATACACTGCTTGTCATAACAACAGTAAACCTCCAACAGTTTTTTATGTTGTGGGCAGATATTGCTCGGCAGATGACCAGTAGCTTCGATGACATTGTGAGTGTTTCCTGGGTGGAGTTGATTGTGAAGTTTGAGGTGAGTTTCACAGTAAGAGGCCAGACACACCAGACAGGACTTGGCGGCTTTGCGTTTTCCCCCAGTACAGGAATCACACACCACATCTCCAGGTCCAGCATAACAGTGAGCAGGGGGAGCAGCTTGGAGTCCTGTCTTCTTCAGTTTCTCCACCACTTCAGCCAGCATGGTGTTTTTACCTAAAACAAGCCTTGGGGTGAAGGTCTCTCGGCACTGGGGACAGCTGTAGAGACCAGTGTGATCATCCTGATCCCAGTAGCCTTGAATACAGCCCATACAGTAACTGTGTCCACAGGGAATGGTTACCGGATCCTTCAGTAGATCCAAACAGATCGAACAGCCAAAGTGGACCTGATCCAAAAGTCCTGCTGCCTCAGCCATTTCACTGCTCCGATTGATAGAGTTTAAGTTCAAAATGTTATGTAACTAGTCAGAAATTAAGCGAGGAAAAGCCGGATACGTTAGCTTCCTCTCGCTGAATACGCACGACACAGAGAGAGACTAGCTTCCTGGTTCCGCCCACAGCTGTAGGGAGGGCGGTGTAGTGTTGAGCTGAAACTAGGTGCATTTCACTAATGCGTAGTCGCTATCTTAGTTCGCAACATACATAATTCGTCCATTCTCTATCAATTGGTCTACGTAATTTAGCATCTGTGATTTCAGGAAACGCAACCCAAGCTGTGTTGAGCAGATTGTGACTGAGTAGTGTTAGGTGACAAACAGCTGCTCTTAAAACATCCTCCCTTGCCATTCGACTGCTAGTCGCAGCCATTGACGAATGAAGGAATTTATTTCACGCGAATCATCTTTATGCCCAAATAAGTATTTTGCAATAATATATTCTAAAATACGACCGATGTCACAGCTAAATGCACTGTACTGCCATTCAAATATTAACAGTTGCGTCTCGTCGGCCAACACTCACGTTGTGTTCCATACAAAGCAGAGCGAACATACGATTACGTTTGTCATTTTACTATGCGCTGTACAACCGCAGCACATTATGTCTTGGGACTCAGACGTGATTGTTTTTATTTCACTTGCATCACGGATAAATCATGTTACAGGGGTGTTTCTGAACCAACAAAAGTCCGTTCTTACTCCTCCCCTCGCCTCTACAGTTTCATGTAAATAAATTTTCTTAGTAGTGCACTGATGAGAGTTGGTGATTTTAGTGCTTGTCTTTAAGCAGATGCAGTCTGTTTAAGATCATGAGCTCTATAGCTGTTGCTATCGCTGTTTTAAGTTGAAAATCGTGTGAACGCGAGTAGCCTTCATGCAGTATCGGTCTACTCCTGTGTTCCGGTCTCGTATTTTATGTCTGAGTTGGGTGTCTTTTAATGTGGTAATGTGGATCATTGCCTTCACTGAGATTACATGCTTTCCTGTGTCCCAAATCCACGCTGCATATAATTCCGGAACACTCCAAGTTGCATACCCATAATAAACGTGAATGTAAACTCAGAAATGTAGGATAGGATGCACAAACATGACCACCGCATATGATGTGTGAAAAATTAAAAACGGTTCGCCCCCTGGCGGTACCTCTGAAATTAGTCACCCTTTGCATAAATCATTGCTGCCAAATATTCACACTACCGTCACAATTCCCCGAAGTAATATGAGGAATAACAAAGGAAACCGCCTGCTTTGTCAGAGGGTGATGAAGATTGTCATATGAATGATGAACTTGCATACGCTTGTGTTTATTTTCATTGACGGCTGCGGCCAATTATCACGTCGAGCCGCATAATGTAGGCTGCTATTAACGGAGAGATTCAGCTCCAGCCGAACCATTTCTCTGCCTCACCGGCGTCGCTGGTACAGGATGGATGTATTTATTGTCGTTAGCGGAGAATGCAAGGAACTTGACTCCGGCTGTTGGCGTTTTTTCTGATGAACTGAACGACAACCATGAAGTTTATTATTTCTTACGCCGGGCAATAACCTCGTTCAGATAATTCACTTCAAGGTCCGAACTGCTGCGATCAACATTCATACATTACCTCAAGACCACGCTTCTGCTTCTACCGAATGAATGTCAGGTAAATTCACCATAGAGGGCTTAGCTTTATGTTCTTTTCAATACCATACTTGTTTACTGATGTGAACGGACATAAACCCAGCCATTGCGAGACGTTTTGGTGGAGCGAGACGTGAATTATTCATGATTTGTTCTGGTGTAGACGGCCAGTGTGGAGCGAAAGATTTTGGTCGGGAAAAGCAGAATTTAAATGAGCGTCTTTGTCTTGCTTACCTCATGCAAAAGTGTTAAAATGAATGTAAATATGATGTAATTTAATAGCGGTGAATGCATTTCCGATGGACATTTTTTTGCCCGACCAATCAATTTTGAAGCGGCGCATACTGAACTAGCGTTTAATGTCAAAAGCTAGTCTATCACTTTTTTGAGGAAATTTATTTTGAAGCTACTTACTGGCTTCCTCCGCATCATTTCACTCTGGAACGGTGTAGAAATAATGCACGGGCTTCCAAAAAAACAAACAAACAAACAAACAAACAAACAAAAAAAAAACAAAAAAACAAAGGAATGGCAAGTGTATGAAACATTTTAGTAAGCGCATACTTTTATTTGTCACAGCCAGCTTGAGAAACCAGAAGCTTGCACTTTCTAGCTATTGGCACCACAGTATCCTGTGGCATATAACAGTAAGTGCACCAACTGGCTTTTCCCATCCGTTGGCCATTTGCACCGATTAATCATGTGTTCATGCCGTCACTATCATTTGCTGGCCTAGTAGTCCATGGGCGAGACCAGATGTCGGTACCATATCTGATTGCAAATTCTCATATGAATTTTTTTGTACCTTGGTAGTTTATGAATCTGTATGATAACAATGAGTAGCTTTTTGGTTGTTTTCAGCTGGTTTTCATGGCAGGGTATGATCAATCTGAGGATCCCTTTTTTCGGGGCAGGGGAAACAAAATATGTTCTCATTTCGTAACGAATGGACCAAATATGTACTATTATGCCTCAAAATGTTCAGCTAGAATGCCTCTAACTGGTCACAAGGTATGTTCTCATGTAATGCACGAAACTAGGCCAACAGAGTTCAAAAGGTCACGGATTTTGGGAGTTGCCTAAAATCCGTGAGGGTGAAACACTTGACCGAGAGGTAACACTGTTGGTCTTTTATTCAAGCATTTTAAGAGGTGAAATCTTTATTTTAGTGCCATTTAGATCATTTTTGAGGGGCTATAGTCGATTATTTTGGTTTGGGACCCACAAGATCTGTATAGAATGCTTTATATCCGACCTTTGGAAATTTTCTTATGATGATAATAAATTGTAAGCCAATTATTAGATTTTTATTCAGGGGCATAAAAACATTGGATGCTCCCCAGCTGTGGTGAGTAGTTCCACATTCTACAGCCAGGTGTCAGCACAATCTATCCTTTTCTTTTAAACACCTTATGCAATAACCTGCAAATGTAAACAGAAAACCACCCTGCCAGTTGGCACAATGACCAAATAAAACAGGTAGGAATGTAAAATATTCATCATAGCCAAGGCAAGAGGCCAAACATATGACATAGGCCCTGAGATTAAAGCGATGTGCACCAGTTTTTACTTTCCAAAGACCTCAAGCATGGATGAAAAAAGAAAAGGGAGCATCCATTAATTTTGTCAGTCATAGTTTGGTGTAGAATAGGATGTTTACCTACGGTTCATAAAGAACCTGAGACAGTTTGCCTATGGAGTTACTATTGAAGATTTTCATGCCTGTCTAAGGCAAACAGTATTTCATTACAGAGCACAGGAGCATGTTCCTCCGCCAGCTGAGAGCCGTGATAGGAACAAGTTTGTTGTCTTTAAAACATCCGGACCTGCAGAGCACCCGAATCACAAAGGATGAATTGGATGTCAAAACCGTGGTCGAAATGATCCAGGAGGCAATGATAAATTCATTCAAGTTGGAAGAGGAATCGCTTGTCAGCATTTTGACTGGCACTCTCACTCCTGATGATGTCACAAAGGACCTCCTGAATGCTCACATGCTGGGTGAGAAGGATTACACAGACTTCCAATTGGAGCGCCTTGAAAAGGAGGAAGCTGATGCAAAAGACTTTTTCACGCCTGTTAAGAAACAAAAACTGAAAACATTTGCTGATGCTATTACGAAGAAAGTACAGTCCGGCAATGGGCAGATCGAGATCTGTTTGCTCGGATGATTACCATTGCACAAGGCAGACAGTTGGAAATGGACATTGTCTTGTCGTATCCACTGGGACTAATACCATGGGCGCTAGCTAATGAAGATGGTTCACTGAGAAAAACAGACAAGGCTAAACTCATGAACAGTATCAGAGACACCCTACCCCCCCGGCTGAAAATCTTCCTGGTCATTCAGCATGCATCGTTGATGGCATGAGCCTAGTTCAGAAACTGAATGTGAAGAACAATACATTCTTGGAGGTCTCCAACTCGCTTCTGAAAATGGTACTGAGGGAAGGAGGCACAAGTGAGAGAATAGATGTAGTATTCGATGTCTACAGAGAAACGTCTATCAAGGATGCAGAAAGGCAGAAACGTGGCTCGGGCTCAGGAATCAAATTCAGTACAATAGTGCCTGGACACAAAATCAAAATATGGAGGAACTTTCATTCTGTTGCAGACAATAAGACTAGACTTGTTGAGTTCCTTGTTTCTGATTGGAAGTCGACAGGCAAGAGGGGACTCATCAACACAAAGATCCTCTTTGTCACCTGCGGTCCAAAGTGCTTCAAGATTTCTGGTGGCTGTTGCAGTGAGATTGAGGAATTAGGGTCATCACAAGAGGAGGCACGGATGATACTGCATGCTAAACATGCTGCAGAAAGGGGGTACAAAGCCGTTATAGTAGTTTCAGAGGACACAGACGTGTTTGTACTTCTGTCATTCGCAAAGGATATTCCTGCGGCTTTGTTCCAAAAGCAGGGTACCAAGACTAGAACAAAGTTTGTTGATATTACTCAGTTACAGGTGTCCCTTGGAGATGACATTTGTGATTCACTCATCGGCTTTCACAGCTTTACTGGCTGTGATACGGTTAGTGCATTTGTTGGTAGGGGCAAGATTGGGCCACTGGAGAAGATGCGATCTAGCAAACTCTTCATGCAAACATTTGCTCAACTTGGAATTCTTGGGGGATGTCAGCCAAAAAATGTCAGGCATTTTTGAAACATTACAGCACTTCACTTGTGTCATGTACACGCCAACCACAAAGAATGTCTTGTTGAATAAAATGCATTATGATCTATTCTTGGCAAAGAGAGGAGAAGTAGAATCAAGTATGCTTCCTCCATGTGAAGACACTCTACACAAGCATGCCCTGCGCGCAAACTACCAAGCTCGTGTTTGTAAACTTAGTCTTGAGAGCAGAATGGATGTTCCAGATCCAGATGGACATGGATGGGTACGAGATGAAAAAGGAAGCCTCACCATTGACTGGATGGCAGGAAAGACCACTCCAGATGCAGTGATTGAACGAATGACCTGCCAATGCAAACAAATCTGCCAGGCAGGAGAATGTATCTGCCTAGATAAAGGACTTAAGTGCACACCGATGTGTAAGTTGCAGAGGTAGAAATGGATAGTGATGACGATGATGAATAAGTATTTCGCTGCAAAGACTTTCACAACCTTCTGTTGTTGACTGAAGGTGAAATACTGTAGAATTGCCTAGGAGCCGCCAATAATTGTAATCTCTGTCTCACCTCTCTAACTGGAGAGGGCATAACCTGTGACGGGCCGTATTCAGAGCAGTGACGCCACAATTTGTCGGCCTGTCATGCCTGTGGACAAGCGGCTCCTACACGATTCTACAGTACAATCCATGGACACGAAATTAAAATTCGAGTTACAGACTATCTGAGGGATTCTAATTGGACATTATAGGGGATATTAGTCCAGACATTGCAAATTTACAGTAGATTATGTTACCCCTATTTTTTTGATGTTGAAATTGCAGTTATGAAGCACTACTTAGAACAGTTATGGATCCTAAATGTATCAAAATAATCTATTTAAGCCCACCTGAAACTATCCTAAGAGCATTAAAATATAAATTTAATATGCCAAAAGCTTGCATAATCAGACCCACAGTATTATATCTTGGTCAAGTGTTTCACCCTCACATATTTTAGGCAACTCCCAAAATCCATGACCTTTTGACCTCTGTTAACGTAGTTTCATGCATTACATGAGAACATACCTTGTGACCTGTTAGAGGCATTCTAGCTGAACATTTTGAGGTATAATAGTAAAGATTTGGTCCATTTGTTACGAAATGAGAGCATATTTTGTTTCCCCTACCCCGGAAAAAGGGGTCCTCAGATTGACCGTACCCTACCCTGAAAACCAGCTGAAAACTACCAAAAAGCTACTCATTTGACATTGTTATCATACAGATTCATAAACTAGAGGTAAGGTAAGGTGCAAAAAAATTCATATGAGAATTTGCCACCAGAGATGGTACCCGTTGGCCCAAAATTTGGGCTTGGCCCATGGACTATAGTTACATGACACTAGAATGGCTAAGGTAAGAAAGTTGGTATCATAAAGTTGATAGAAGCAGGCATGGAATCAGTAAAGAGGAAGTTCTGGATGAAGATACCACGCAATGATAATGCGCTGGATATAATCAGGCCGTGCAGTGTACCCACCCAGGAACTATAAGGGCTTTGGAATCTTGTAGTATGGTGTCATGCTTTACTGTTAACAATAGTGTCTAGTTGCAGCCGATCTTCCCCCTCCAGGCCTATAAATAGACATGACAATAATGCAGCATTTGCTCTGGTCACTGATAATTGCCTTCAATGCCTTGTATGCGTGTACTGATGCGAAGAAATAAGTTTCAAATGAAGAAGGCACTTGTATTACGGATGTTAGTATGTTAGTTCCCTTCTCAGAAAGGTGATGTGTGATGACGACTTGTCATCTTTTTGCATGATAATAGGTGGGGTGGAAAAAGATTGAAGCATTACATAACTTTATGCGATCAATTTATGGATTCCAGTTATAGACATTCAAAAGTAGTGTATCGTGGGTGATTCTACCATACCATCTGCCAGATGTATGTCACATGGCCTTATTGATGGGGCTGGATATGTTTCCCCATTTTTCTCAAAATTTGACTTATTGGTATTAGACTATGGTGACCTTATTTAAATGCACGCAGCATCATCTCTTCTGACAAATCTGGATTCTGCATATAACTCTGCTTTACGCTTCATTACAAATTCAAGTTCTTGCACTCGCCATTGCATTTTATATGAATCACTTGGTTGGTCCTCTCTAAACCATGAGAAAAAAACTTTTATCTCCAGCCTTTTATCCTATACTGGCAACTACTGTACTAGATCAACTAATCAGGCCCTTTTAAATGTCCCCCGGGTGCACTCAGAGCTTAGTAAAACTGCTTTCGCCTTTTATGCACCCTGGGGGTGGATTGAGTTGCAAAATGCTGTTACCTTAGGAGAACTCCCCTCTTTAAATTCTTTTAAAAGACGGCCCTCCTTTATAAACTGCCCTGAAGGAAACATGTTGCTGTTTTACATAATCTGTGATATTGAGATGGAATGTGTTACAGATATCTTGATTATGGCTTGTATGTTTCTCCTTTAATTATTACCTCTGTGCTGCTTTTATGTAATGTATATACTGAAATGAGATTCCCCCTGTTTATGTTTACATGTTTACAGCTATTTATGCTGCTGTCTTCACCAGGACTCCCTGGAAGACGAGATCTTGTATCTCAATTATTTAACCCTACCTGGTTAAATAAAGGATAAATAAATAAATGAGTGCAATATTGAGGGACTGCTGTTGCCATCCCTAGCCCTGTGGTTGACTGTAGGACTAAGTCATGACAATTACTCTCTGCAAGTAATTGTGACGGTGATATTGTTAATTGTAACTCTCTCCATCCCAGTCAAATTGAAGTGCAGCCATTATGGTTTTTCAGTATGTTAACGCGGTTGTGAGAATCATATTTTTTTGTGGCGGTAAAAGGTCTGCGTCGGAAAACAACTCAGAGTCACCTCCAGAAAAAGCTCTCCCTGTCACAAAACACACTGCTCCAGAGCTGACTGAAATGGCCCGATAGCTTCCAGCCAACACGCCGCCATGTCAACTCGAGTTCTACCCATCTACCCACAGCCCTTCAACTCTTGTAGAAAAATTGGGTCAAATTGCGTTGTACGCGGGTGGCTATCAAACCAAGCCACTCTGAAAACTAGAAGACTTTGTGCCTTCAGGACTGGACTCGGTCTCTCTCTCTCTCTGGTTGTGTTTGTAACGGTTGTTCTTTCTCTCTCTCTGCAGGTGATTGTAGTGGTTATGGTGTTCCTCCAGCTCTTGCTGTGCACCCTGGCCCTGCTCTCCCCTTGGGCTGTCCAAGTGCTGGGCTGCCCCTTCAGGTGTCGCTGCTACAGCCTAACTGTGGAGTGTGGCTCCACAGGCCTCCTTGAAGTCCCTCCTCATGCCCCGCCCACAACCCAGGTTGGCATCCTATCGCGCAGCCTGATTACAGTGCAAATGCCCCTTTCCCATAAGCCCAGTCTGTACCCTTTCCCAGGTCCCAGTTTATTTCGTTAGGATGTCCATTAGCTGGTGCTAGGAGCGCCAACTTGTCTTCCTGGGCCTGTCAGGCTTGCAAATCATAAAATATATACTTGCAAGTGCCCCCAACTAAATAAAACAAAGTATGTAGAAATTAAGATGATGGAGGGAAAGAAAACCCTCCTGATTATCATTGCTCTGTCAATAGTTTCTTGTCATCTGCCATTGCAGTGCAGGGGATTTAGTGTTCAGCTCTGTCCATCCGTCTGTCCATTCCTAATTATGTCAGTCCCATTGATGTTAACGCGATATCTGAAGAACGAGCAGACCGATTTTGCTCTTATTTACTTCCAACATGTACTTGTAGGAGTAAAGGTCACAGGGCAATCACACAGATTTTGTACTTTATAAACCTTGTTTACGCAGTATCTCAAGAACCAGACCAATTTTGCTGATATTTAGCACCAACATGTACATGCAGCGGGGGACACTGTCATGTTAATGAGTATTTCTTACCACTGGTAGTTGCATTTGTATGTGGGTCAATGACAAATAAGCCTTTAAAAAAATGTTTTTTCATAAATCTTTAAAAATATACAGAATACATTTATTTGAAGTTGGTAGAGTGTGTTTAAACAAGTCTTAATGGTTGCACAACATTTACAGGGCTTTAGTACAATTTTTGACTGTATTTGCAGTTACACCAGCCAAAAAATGGAGGTGGCACAACCAAAAGTTCCTTGAAAAAAACACACTACCATCTGATTTTTTTTAGTAAGTATACCTGAGCGTGTCTACTCTGCCTAAAACATAACTATTTCGTAGTTGAGCTGGGTATTAAAAGTAACTTATGGATTCTTTATTGTAGGGGGACGGGTATTTTGGTTTTCCAAACAATTTAACAACAATTAAACCAGTAAACTTTGCTTATTTGAAAGGGTTTCAATAGAAAATTATGCCCCCATATTAATATTATATTAATTCATATTTTAAATGACATATTTAATATATTTGATGTAGTGTTAACTTTCTCCGACAGATGTGCCATCTGACATTTTGAGGGTTTGAGATGGAAAAGCATAAATATGACAAATCGCAAATATGCTCAAATTAGACAGGTTTCTTAGAATAAAATGATGCTTATTATGAATCATTTAAAATCATTTTAAACCAAAGTAGTGCGCTCGGACACAAAAATCTGCATGTCACGTCATTGACCCGCGTATGTATATGTAATCTGAAATGAGCCAAAACATTTAAATCACAGATGAAGCTACTAACTTTGATGATCGCATGACAACATCACGTCAAATTCTGCCGACAGACCCTAGGCAGAAAGTGAGCAGTCAGTATTTATAATTTACGTATTTTATATGGGAGAAATGGGTCCTGAGTGACTTTGACAAAGGAAAAATCATTATGGCCAGATGAGCAGGGTAAGAGCATCTTTGAAATACCAGGGCTTCTGGAATGTTCCCAGTCAGCAGTGGTGAGTGCCTGTGGACAGTGGTCCAATGGGGGCGAACCACAAACTGGCGACAGGATGTTGGATGCCAGAGGCTGATAGATGCACAAGGCTGTCCTGTCTGTCCAAACCGACAGAAGGGTTATTTTGGCACGAGTCACAGAGAATTTTAAAGATACTCTTGTGAGGAATGTGTCACAACACGATGCATCGCACCCTGCCGTGTATTGCGCTGTGTAGCTGCAGACTGGACGGAGTGCTCATTCAAACCTCGGTCCTCTGCCAAAAGATCAGTTAGTCTCGTTTTGTTTTACATCGTGCATCGTATCCATCATTTACTCGGCGAAGAGATGTCACCAGGATGCACCGTGAAAGGAAAACAAGCCTGTGGAGGAAGAGTGATGCACTGGGACATGTTCTGCTGTGAGATACTAGGTTGGGGGATTCAAGTAGACGTCAGTTTGACATAGCTGTTTTGGCAGCAGGAGCCGGACCTATTCAGTATTAGGCGGATGGTTTTATATCAGCTGCTCAGTATATATGTGCTCAGTATAAAGCCCTTCTCTTTCTCCCTCACAGACCTTCTTCCTGCAGGGTAACTCCATAGCTCAGGTCCGTCTGCAGGACCTGCCTCGGCTTGGCCAGCTGCACTATCTGTACCTACAGAACAACAGCATTTCAGTCCTTGAGCCCGGAGCCTTCCGCAGCCAGGGCCGACTTCTGGAGCTGGCTCTGAACGGGAACCGCATCCGCGCGCTCTCCGCCGAGATCCTCCAGGGCCTGGAGCACCTGCGCATCCTTTACCTGGCTGGGAACCAGATCACTCGACTGCAGGATTACACCTTCCGGAGCCTGCAGGTGAGCCCGTCTGCCGCTGGAACGTGACAGAGGAAACTGGTGAATGAATATGGTTGCCCTCATGATATCCGAATGTTTTCCAGGAGCTGACAGTTTTTATATGCATTAAAAGGGAGGGGGTAAGTAATTAAAGAAAAGCTCTGTAATTAATGTGGGTGTTGTTAAATGGTCGGCAGTTTCTGAAGGAGGGTGTGCAATTAAATGCAAAGTGTGTCATTAAAGCTGTCATTATATGGGATGTGTTTAATTATTTGGGATATGTGTAGATAATGGATATGTGGGTAATTATAAAGCATGTGTATGATAAATGGGGAGGTCTGTAATTAAAGGGAATATTTGTAATGAAAGGGCGCGTGAATAACTAAAAGTAAGGTGTGAGTAATTAAAGGGATGGGCTTATAATTAAAGGGATTTTGCGTGTAATGAAAAGAGATGTGTATATTTAAAGGGGGGGGGTTATGATGAAAATGAAGGTACTATGATTTAAAGGAAATGTGTGTGATTAAAGGGAGGTGTAGGAAAATAAAAGTGGAGGTGCATATAATTAAAGGGGATGTGCGTGATTAAAGGGAAGGTGCATATAATTAAAGGGGATGTGTGTGATTAAAGGGAAGGTGCATATAATTAAAGGGGATGTGTGTGAGTAAATGGGAGGTGTATAATCTCTCCCAACAGCGGCTGCAGGAGCTGCACCTGCAGGAGAACAGTGTGGAGGCGGTGGGGGAGCAGGCCTTGGCTGGCCTCTCGTCCCTGGCCCTGCTGGATCTGAGCCGAAACCACCTGCGCACCCTCCGACAAGCCTCTCTGCGGCCGTTACTCAGTCTGCAGGTGCTGCGCATGACAGGTCCGAGGAACTGCGTCCCATCGGCCAAGTTTGGGCCTCGGTCACTCCCTCACTCGCAGGATGATGGTTCATTTACGTATTTCGCTCATTTATTTTGCCAGACTAACACACACACACACGTCAAAATCATCTTACGGCCTATTTATCATTCAGATGCTCCATTTTTAATCTCCTGTCTCTCAAACTTCTTTTCTCTTACTTGGAGTTTATCTTTATACAGCTGTCTCTCTCCATCTGCCCATCACTCACTCACTCTCTCTCTCTCTCTCTCTCTCTACTTCAGTTATTCAGTGTTTATTGTGGTAATTTGCACTGTCACTGAAGCAAATGTTACAAAGTACCGCCGCAGTGGTAATACAAGTAGTATTTCTCTCTTTTTACTCTCCCTCTCACCCTTCCCATTTCTCTCCCCCCTCATTCCTCTATCCCCGTTTTCCATCCTCTCCTCCCCCCACCTCTCCTTTTCCTCTCTCCATCTGTGCCCCCCCCCCCAACCCGTTGCTCAGGTAACCCCTGGCGCTGTGACTGTTCTCTGCACTGGCTACACGGCTGGATTGGCGGGGCGGGCGAGCGGCTGCTGAACCGGGCGGGACGGCGGCTGGTGTGCGCGGCGCCGCCGCGGTTGTTCCAGCGCAGCCTGGTGGAGGTGGCGCGGAGCAGCCTGGTGTGCATCCCGCCGGTGGTGCGTCTGGAGCCGCGCCACCTGGCCCTGCGGCAGGGGGCCGATTTGCGGGTGTCCTGCCAGGCCTCGGGGTACCCCCGCCCCCAGGTGGCGTGGAAAAGGGCCGCCTGGAGCAGGTTGGGGGTGGAGGAGGAGGAGGAGGGGGGGGTGGAGAAAAAATCCTCGATGGCGGGGTCAGGGCTGGGGTTTTGGGGCGGGGAGCCGTTCGACCCTGACACCGGCAGCGGGATGCTGTTGCTTAGCAACGTGTCTGCGGCACATGCCGGCCCTTATGAGTGCGAGGCACGCAACCCTGCGGGCGTGGCCCGGATGACCTTTTACCTTTCGGTCAACACCTCGTCCCGTTCCGCCCCGTCTTCCAGGCGGCGTCCGCAGGCACGCGACTCTGACGTGAGCCGCAAGCCACTGTCCTACAAGCTGGGCAGCATGGACTTCAACGCCCTGGGGCCCGCCCCGCAGACTGCCATCGCAGCGGGAATCGCATTCTTGACGCTCACCGCCTTGCTTTTGCTCGCAATGATCTACAGCCGCCGTCACTGCCGCCATCTGAAAAAGGGGCATAGAGACATGGGGGTCGGGCCCGTCCTATTCCTCAAGAACAACAACTTGGACGGGCCCAGCACCTTCGCCCAGCTGGAGGAGTACCGAAATGAAATGTACATTTTTGATCGTAAGAAGGCTGTCTTCCCGCTACCTCCACCCTCCAGCCTTAAGGGAGTGCCCTCCCGTGCTCTCTCGCCTCCCACCGAGCCCCCAGAGGAGAGAAGGGTGGAGGGGGATGGGGGCGAGGCAGACTCAGGCGAAGCTCCCTTCCTAAATCGGGGCCTACTCTTTGACTCTAGGGTCACTTACGAGATCCACTGTTGATTGGAGTTGCAAAAATAATTCCTCCCCCTCAGATATACTAGCTCCACCCATCTTGTTATGATATCACAGTATAATGGTTTACAACTCTCATTGTGTTTGAGTGAGACTGTGAAAAGAGGTAGTGGTTCGCTCGAGGACTGGTCTTTATCGTGAACCTTGTTTTCTCTTCTTGTACTCCTCTTCCTCCGGTGAGTAAGGAGGATGAGGACAAGATCTTCATCACTGAATGATGTTGAGTCCTCCATTTTATCTGAAGGATGGGCTGCTGCCAATCTTCTCGAACCTTTTATTGATCCGTTCTCGCAAATTCGCATCGCTGCCGATATGAATACTTTTGATGTGAAGTATTCGGAGGCGAATCGTTCGCTTTTTTGTCTCATTTATTCATCATGCCCCTGGTTTGTAAAGACTTTTTAGATTTAGTCTGAGAGGCTAATTCACCATCTTTTTTGTGTGGATCTGTGGGCTCAAAATGAGATTTTTGTCCCCCGTGCGCGGAACGCGCGAAGCGGCGGGACATAGTATTCACGACCGTCCGTACGTCCGTACGTCCCGAATCCTTGTCAGCGAGATACCTCAAGAACGAATTGACGGATTTCCTTCAAATTTCGTGTCAACATGTATTAGGGTGATACCCCGGCGCCAGTCGATTTCGGTGACCTTCGCGTTACTCTCAAGGTCACACCGAGAGATTGTGCATTTTCACACTGATAGCCTTGTGGCGGGGGACAAAGACACGTTAGTGGCAAATACTTGTTTTTATCTATGTCTATCTTGGGAATGACCTCTCTGGTCTCCATTACAGTGAAACAGGTACAAACATGTGGCCATCCATGACATTGGCGTAGCCAGAGGGTGGGCCAAGACACGTCACTTTATGACAATAATTAGTCCTGGCTAGTTCTCAATCATTTTCCTTTATTGATGCATTTAAATCATGGGCAAAATCCATTACAATTGCAGAACAAGAACAGAGAATTGTTCTTTTGCACAAAATATCTGTTTAAAACAATTATTAGTCCTGACCTGTTCTCAGTCATTTTCATAACAGAAGGTTCACTCCGAGAGCACTCCACACTTAACAGGCGCTGCTTGTTCTCCCCGATTAGGCAAGACAAAAATCATTCATCTAGACGCGTATTTGCTGTATTTAAATCAACGTTATTCAAAATTGCATACCTGTTGTCTCTCACGCAAATAGCTTGAGCCGCACGCTTTTTATAGCCTATTGAACTGCCCAGTGCCACTTTTTTTAATCAATCCACACAATACTGAGAGTGAAATTCCGCATTTCATTGGAATACAGACCAGTTCAATCAACGTAAAGCACTGGCCTTTTAATAAGTAAATTATTTTGCTGTACTGAATTTAGTCCATGATTTCATCATTGTTAGATCACATATGGAGAGAAACCGTGTCTTCAGTTGCCAATTATTACATTAATTGGAAAACGCGTCAATAAAGGAAAATGATCGAGAACTAGCTAGGACTAATTGCTGTCATAAAGGGACGTGTCTTGGCACACCCTCTGGCTACGCTGCTGATCCATGAATTTTTAACGGCCCAACAACTCCCGACTCCGGGGCTGGAACCAGCCTGGCTCACTATACCCCTGTCCCAACTGTAGAGCTGGGAATGGGCTGGCATAGCCTCCCTTTTTGTCAACTCTCACTGAGATGTGAATGGTTTTACAGTATGGAATAAGAAAGACTACCCCATGCTCAAGGAGATGGCCTAAGCACTACATGTATCTTTCAAGGAGGATAAGTCATCCAAAGGAACAACTCATGAATCTCCTAATCTCAAACTTTCACTCTTCCAAACTCATGTACTTCTGACTTCATCTTGATGCATTTATTTTTGAAATGTATGACTACTGAAACCTGTTTGCCATTGAGAGGGAAAAGACTGTGAAAACATGGTGCTCTGGCCTTTCATTGGCCAGTCCTGTTATATTAATTGTGACATCGTCAGTGAAGTTATCTTGTCAAAGTTTAGCTCATCAGAAAAACTGTCAAGGCTAAGGTAAGACTTGGGATGGTGTGGTTATTTGATATTCTGCAGTTTCCTGTTGCTTGAATAATTTTGTATAAATAATGCAGAAATTTTCTCTTTTTTTTAAATCCTGCCATTTATGCACAAACAGAAATGCCATATGAACTGCCAATTCTGTAATTGAGACATTCTGCTTTTGCATTTTTAAGTATTTTTGGTCTGTTCTAATTTTGATGCATTTTCCACGTGCCAAATAATATTTGATGGATTTTCAAGCCCGGTAGTTATGGCTGTTGTTCTTGTAAGCAGGGGCCTGGACAAAAAAAAGTGATTATATATCTGACTTGAGATTTCCTGATTTTCTCACAGGATGCTGGATCTGGGTTTAACTAATGCTGGATCCAAGTGCTAAGAAGATCTGGATCACTGTATGCGAATTTCGGGATTAGAAAATGACTACTCTGGATTTCAATTATTGTGAATGTGAAGGAGGCTTGAATCTGGGTTTGAAATGACTGAGTCTTGATTTAAATGCTGGTACATGCAAAGGAAATGGAGGCTAAATCTGGGGTTAAAGCCAATATATACCACAGTGCAAATTTGACAGAGCATCGATACTGGATGAGTTAAAAAAAAAAATAAAAAAAACCCTTCCAGACAGTAAAACAGATCAACTATCAACCCACCCTTCTCACCTCCACTGTGGGAGTTCTGACTGCAAGCTGTGCGAGGGAGGAGCTAGGTGTCAAACTCCATCCAAGGCATTTAGTTTAACCAATGTTAGATTTTAAAATATGAACGCAGATGTGAAACCCTGCCCATCAACATCCAGTCCCGCCACACACATTCTGCAGTAGAGGTGAACTTGTTGTTCTCTCTATAGAGTACACTTTGGTGACTACGTCACACTGGTGTCGGAAGTAAAAGTTCCCATTCACTTAACTCACAGACTTTTTAAACATTCACTTTTGAAATACCTTTTATTTTGTGATTTTGCCTCATATTTCAGAGTTACTATAAATGGTGTTTTTGTAGACCCTTGTTGAATATAGTTATATACCCGAAATACGAGTTTCGGGGATATCATGGTTTCGCCCCACCTACCGCCACCGCTGCGTCCGCAGATTTTAGCCGTTAGCGCGATAACTCATAAAATACTTTACATTGGCTTCTCATTTTTTGCATGTGGGTAGATATGGTAGAGAGGATGAACTGATTTGATTTTGGGCAAGTATGCACTCCTAGTTTTGCCACCCGGTGGCGGTATATATTGAAAAAATCTGTTTTTTTAACCATATCATTGGTACAATTACTTACACAGACCTCAAATTTGCCTCATATTGTAGGTCCAGTAAATGGGAATTTATTAAAGGGGGCATCGAGGATTAGGGAATTTCAGGGATATACCCTTGCTGTTGGCTGCTGACAGCGTAGGCCTAGTTTAAATCAGTTTTTTTTTTTTTTCGCTGACATGCTAATCAGCTTTTTTAGTCTAAAAATGACACATCCTATGACCCTCCTGATTCCAAAGCAAAACGAGTTCTATGTGTCAATAATTGTCCCGCACCTTACCATATTTGATAACTTGGCCTGGTGAGACTGTGCTAATTAGTTGGCTATTGTAAGATCTTCTTAGTCATGCTAACCTTGCTGGATATCAAGTTTTGTAACGAGCATCAGTTTACATTTATAGCCGAACATCTTTGGCGAATGTTTGTCAGAGTAAAAACTCGGCAGCTAATGAACATACTAATCAGTATAGTCAATGCTCAACTGACCTAGCTACGTAGCTAAACAATCACTAGGCTACTTGCTTAACTAACACTAGTTAAGCAGCAAAATAATTGCCATTCACTGTTTTTATTGATTTATATGGACCAAATTTAGCCAGCCAAGTCAGAAAACTAGTTAGCTGCGAAGGTTGTTAGCTATGCTAGAGAGCTAATTCGCAATTCAGTTCTAGCCATGTGGGGGAAATGAGGGCTATTATATGGACCAAATATAGATAGCTAGATGTAGTCACCTCAGTACTTTACGGCCAATCCAGACAAAATGAAACAAAAACAGCAATTAATCCCCGAGTCATTCAGGGCCCGCACTTTTAATTTTTCATGCTCAGAAATGGAAAAGCACCAAAAACAAAGAAATAAAAAATGGTTATAGGTATAGTAATTTAATACTGCAAGAAATATCCAAATACCTAGTTATACAATTTCACAGAAATGTTTAACTAGCACGTTAGCTCAGCACAATGGCGGGATGCTGTCAAAGCAGATGCTCCCCCTGGGCCAGCCTGCCAGGGACCAGCAGGACTGTGGGGTCGCTCTCATTCTCCAAGTTAAGCTGCAAGTGATAAGAAAAAAAACTTGGCTGAGAAGACCATAGTCTCCAGTCACAGGCCTGAGACAAAAGGTGGACTCTAATCTAATCTGAGGAACTAGATGCAGGATATGAATTAAGACTGACTAGTTTGAATATAAATTAAAATATTAAAATTAAAATATTAAAATATCTGTTAAATATAAACAGTCTACTAGTAAAACACTAAAAGAGAGCTTACTATGAGGTTTGAATCCAATTCATCCAACTCCCATCTGTTGAGTGAGGTTCCTGTGAGAGGGGAATGCAGTGGATAGCAGGTCATTACAATGATGAGGGAATTGGGTTTGCCACTCCAAACTTGTGAGAAAGGAAGTTGAACACTATGCAGCCTGGTTCACAAAACTGGATTACTTTGCCTGATAACTGCACAATGTAAAGCCTGGATCAGCTTTTTATTTCAGTCCCAGATTTGGTTTGGGTCTGGTTTTTACCTGGTGAACTTATCTGGCCAAGTGTTTAGAGTCCATGTATCAATGCCTGTGTAGATACCATGAACCTGACTATTCGACAGAAAGGATTCCTCTTGCATTTACTTTGGACGGCACTGGTATCGATGTAGACTTCAAGACAAATGCCATCAGCATCAGTATGTGACCACAATGGTAAAAAAATATGTTGGCTGATACTCAAACCCAAAATGTACGTATTACAAGGCAACAGTGCTAGCTGGTATCACCCAGGGTATGTCTTAACCCTATCCTAATCTCTGATGTTATAAAATTGATTCCCACTCCCCAATCTCAACGTTGGGTCAATGTAATAAATTACTGTAATTGTGATTCCTGTGCTCCAATCCCACTGAGCACTGGTGTCAAATAATGGTGCCCTTTGTGTTGTATATCAGTTAGGGCAGAGCATTATCAGAGTATTACTAAATGATCAGTCAAGATGAGAATGTCTTGTATGCCCAGGTTTGCGGAACAGGCCCCTTAACCTGAGCAGTACATAAAGCTACACTCTCAGAAATAGAGGTACCGCTGGAGTCCATTTCTGTTCCCCAAGGTACATTCAGAAGGTATGTACCCTATAATTATAGGACCTCAAGGTACCTGTGTGAACCTTTTTAGGGTCTAAAAGGTACTTTTATGTTCCAAAACAAATAAAAACCCACTTCTAAGGTACAACAGCAGTACCTTTGAGGGTACTGCCCCAGTGACAAGCCTTGGTACCCTCGAAGGTACTTTTAGACCCTAAAAAGGTTCACACTCGTACCTTGAGGTCCTATAATTAGCTCTAAAGGGTACATAATACCTTAGGGAATGGAAATGGACTCCTGCTGTACCCCTATTTCTGAGAGTGTATGTATAAATCAACTTGAACATCTTATCAGTTTTGATGAGTCCCTCTGAAAAAGACTGCTTGTTCTGTGCTCTAATGTAAATTATTTACGATAAATGGAGTTTCATGCCTCTAAAAAGTGGCCGCTTTTTGTGAATGATCTGAACAGGCACTGGTTGACTGCCCTAAAGAGGTTGGCTTCAGTCTTCAGTGACAGTGCAACATTTTTGCTAAATTGGTCCCAGCTCAAGCGTCCAACAGAAGCTCACCTGAGGAGGTGCTAAACCAGGAGATTTACGCCGCTTTCACACTGGACGCGAAACGAATTTTTCGCACGACAGATTACATTCAAAGTCAATGCAAAGACGCAAATACACGCGTTCCAAATGTAATCTGTCGTGCAAAAAATTCATTATGTGTCCAGTGTGAAAGCAGCTTTAATCATCACAATGAAATCAGTTACAATTCAAGTGGCACAATGGATAATTGTACACTAGCATGAGTGACTGCCAGCAGCCAGAATTCAATATCTGGTCACTCAAATGCTAAAACTAAAATGAGTTTTGACCAAATGGACTTCCTGGAAAACTGATAGCATACAAGTAGGAGTAAGAAATGAAGGCAAACGTACTTTGCCGTTTCCACATCTTCCATGTAGCTATGGCAACAGTCATAACTATCAACAGAACCCCACAGGCCTCAAGAAGCCACCAAGGAAGGCTGGAAAAGAAGGATACGAGGATTATAAACTACTCATGCTAGCGAATTTAAACAACAAAACCGTTGACACTAGTGCATCAAAACTAGACACTGGAAAATTTAAGCGCAAAGACCAAATGCACTCCCCAATCCAAAGTCAGCCGTGGCGGTAGTATCGAGTATGACAAAGAGAAGAAAAGGTGAAAATGACAAGATTTGAGCTAGCATGCGCAAAGCAGGATGTGAGAATAGCAATAATAGTAATGCTAATGAAAGAGGCTGTGATGAAGACAGCAGCACATGATAGTTACACTAGCAATAATGGTGATAATGATTGGTACTACAGTGTCTCTGATTGCCGTAATGGTGATATAGACAGTGAGGAGTAATGATCACTCACCGAAACTGAGCCTGGCTCTTTGGCTCAGGCTCGTTCAGCCCGGCTTGGGTCCCAGATCTCGAAGGTGTGGCGTAGGGAACCACAAGGAGTGTGGGACGAGCAGTTTTTTTCTGGGTGGAGACTGTTGCTCTGGTTGCAGTCGTCTTTTCCATGGTGGAGGTTGTTGCTGTGCTGGAAGGTGTTGTTCGCTGAGTGTTTGTCATTGCGGTCGTTTCAGGAGTTGTTCGTAGGGTAGAAGTTGTTGCCGTGGTTGTAGGTGCTGTTCGCGGGGAGTAGGTCGTTGCAAGGGTGGCAGGAGTTGTTCGTAGGGTGGAGGTTGTTGCCGTAGTTACGGGTGTTATTTGCCGTGTGGAAGTTGTTGCTGAGGGTGGAGAACCTGGTGTAGATCCACTAGACCCAGGCGCTGCAGAAGACCATGTTGGTGGCCACACAGGATGAACCAAGTGTTGAGCTGTTGTTGGCTGGGTGGAGAACAGTGTTCTGGATGAAGGTGTTGTGCAGTTTGTGTAATGACCTGCAGGGGGAGATGTTTCTTTGGTAGATGCCACTGTTTGGGTGGTGGAGGAGGCCAGTCCTGCAGAATACCAGGAGAATAGAAAGAGTCGGAAGCCGTCGTTAGTGCGCCACCCTCTCTGTGACTGACAAGTTTAGCATTTCTCAATGACATCTGCTGTGTAGGACTTTAAAAAGTCAGACTTATTTCGATTACCTTTTTTCTCAGTATGATAATTTGCCAGTGAGGTGAAATAGTTTAACTCATATCAAGATTTTCCAATAGGATAAGAAATTTTCACATGTCAAGCACATAGTAACTCAAAATATCTTTATATTTTCCTCCTGAGAGAGAAAAATTAGGAATTCAAAATGAGAGACTCGTCAAGTACACTTTCTGCAGCGCGCTGGCGTCATGTTAGTGACTTTGTTCTACGGGTATGTATGCGTTTCAGTGAGGGAGGGTTAACATGGGTTTGCGAGCGCATCTATGTTGAGCATGCGCATGTGGTTGTGTGTGTAAGTGCATGCCCGTGCGCACAACTCTGAGAATGTACAGTGGTATAGTGTATGTGGTGCACGTGTGTGTCTACGTAAATGTATGAATGAACAGCGAGTGCCTGTATGTGTGAGTGCATATGTATGAAAGTACTGCATGTGTGTGTGTGTGTGTGTGTGCATATGTACAAATGTACTGTCTCTTTCTGAGTTTGTGTGTGTGTGTGTGTGTGTGCGAGCATGTGTGTTTCTCCTGATGTCTGTGACAGCAGCAGCTCACCTCTGGTGACAGTCAGGAACACGCCTGCCTTGGGGTCAGGAGTGTTGATGCCCTTGATCTCCACAGCACACCAGTACTTGTTAGAGTCGCGGCGCTGCAGGTGGCTCATGGTCACGGTGAAGACCAGCTGGGCGGGGTCATCTGTGATTGACAGGCCCGCTCTCCTCTGTGGGGAGTTGGTTTTCTGCAGTACAATGCAGGTGGACCAGAGGACACCCTTGCACCAGTACTTCACACTGTCTTTATACTTCTGATTGTAGCGACAGGGGATGGAGACCGAGCCGCCTTGCTGTGCGGCTACCCTGCTCTGCGTCCAAACACTGAGCCCCGCTGTGCAGAAAACATATTTCATTCTGTCATACACTGCGTCCAAATGTTGAGCCCTGCTTTACATGAAACACACATCTGTCCGGTTAATTTATTCATTGATCTTTATTAGTATGCCCAATGTCAGTTAGATGCCATTCAATTCAAAATTCTTTCCTGTCTATTGGCATCTGTCCTCATACTGCTGCCAAAGCCATTTACCACACCTGCTCATCCAATTCCTGGGGATCTGCAGTCCTGCGAAGTCTGCATTTCTGCCCAATTCTGGAACATCTGCCTCTCCCTATTAAATGGTTCATGAGATCTTTAGCTGTTGACTGAGGTGTGCTTACTTAGGTTTGGAAACCAACAGGACAGTTCATGTCCGGGAACAGAACAGGGTTGGGAAGCACTCGCAGATGAAGCTAACGAGGTTGATTTACCTTGTAACAACAGCACATATCAAGGTTTGGCAATAGACCGGAGATGGTAAACAAACTGTTGATTCTTGTAGCCGAGGCGTGGGATGCGAAAGACATGCGTCCAGACCAACTCTGTCAAGGGCCAAACAGGTGGGTCGGAGCATCACCGAAGGGGCAGGTCTTGTGCTGTGCTACCTGTCAGCAGTGGCGAGTTCCTACTGTATGTGGTAGGTAGCGGGACAAACCACAAAACAGCGATAGGGCGTTGGGCGCCCAAGGCTCATTGATGCGCAGGGGCAACAAAGGCTATCATGTTTGGTCTGAACTGGAGGAGGGACCACTGGCACGAGTCACCGAAAATTTTAATGATGGTTACAGGAGGAAGGTGTTACCACACTGTGTATCGCACCCTGCTGTTTGGGCCTTTGTGGCAGCAGATCTGAGCGTCTATTCTCACCCTTGTCCACTGTCAAAAGCGCCTACAATGGCCACTTGAGTGTCAACACTGGACCATTGAGCTATGAGAGCAGGTTGCCTGGTCCAACGTGTCCTGTTCTCTTTTACATCACGTATCTCCATCGGCCCATAATGTTTACATGTGCTCATAATGTTTTGGCTCACTGGCGGATGTCATATCGAGTTGTTCCTAACTGAATGAAAGGTGGTGGCAAAGGAGCAGCTGTACCTTTGGATGGTAAAAACGGTGCTGTGGGTGCTTTACCTGTAGGCCGGTCAAAGGATGTAGCTTCTGTTGGAATCATGACCGTAGGCACACCAGAGGGTGTAGTTTGTGGAGGGGGATTTTCTGCAGAACGAGTGGCGGGTGTAAGTCTTTGTGGAGGCTTTTCTGCAGCATTTGAAGAAGATGTAGATGCTGATGGTGGATTTCCTATTGATAAAGAAGAGGGTGTAGGTGGCTCCGTAGCAGTTCCTGTAGACAGCATGAAGTAGTAGTTCAGAGGTGAAACTTGGCGTATGGGCCTATGTTCTGGTATAGGAAGGATAGCCTGCGTTTGCTTGCGCATCAATTTCTTTCTGACCCGTTACCCACACACGTATTACGGCAGATAGTTTCATGGGCAACATAACTGTCAGGAACATATGAGGTTTGCAGGCTCGTGAGAGTTTAATGGTGTGAGAGAGCTTTGATAGCACATGACAGAGTTTGAAAGTGCATAAGTTTATACTATGTTAGAGTTTAAAAGTGTCACAGATGCTGTGATAGTGCAAGAGAGATATTTTGATAGTGCCGGAGAGAGTTTTGGTGTGTGAGAGTTTGATAGTGCATGAGAGAGTTCAATGGCGTGTGAGAGGGCTTTATAGAGTGCGAGAGACAGTTTGATAGTGCGTGAGGGAGGTTGTAAGTGTGTGAGATAGCTTGTCAGGGAGATTGATGGTGTGTGAGAGAGTTTGGAATTGTGTGAAAGAAATTTGATAGTCCATGAGAGAGAGCTTAATAGTGTGTGAGACAGAGATTGAGTGTGTGCGAGAGAGACTTTGATGGTGCAATAGAGAGTCTGGCTTGGTGTAAGAGAGTTTGAGAGTGTATGTTTCAGTGTGGCATCACACGCTTCACTGGAGCGTGTGTGTGTATGCAATACTGATATGGGAGTAATTTTCTCAAAATATTTCACCCAACATGGCCTCCAAAACATGAGAGTTGGTGAACTCATCTTCTGGGCTCGAACAGCAGCTCACCTCTGGTGACGGTCAGGAACACGCCTGCCTTGGGGTCAGGAGTGTCGATGCCCTTGATCTCCACAGCACACCAGTACTTGTTAGAGTCGCGGCGCTGCAGGCGGCTCATGGTCACGGTGAAGACCTGCTGGGCGGGGTCATCTGTGATTGACAGGCCCGCTCTCCTCTGTGGGGAGTTGGTTTTCTGCAGCACAATGCAGGTGGGCCAGAGGACACCCTTGCACCAGTACTTCACACCGTCTTTATACTTCTGATCGTATCGACAGGGGATGGAGACCGAGCCGCCTTGCTGTGCGGTTACCCTGCTCTGCGTCCAAACGCCGAGCCCCGCTGTGCAGAAAACACATTTGCGTTCGGTTTATTCACTCATTCATTGTTATTAGTATGAATTTCTCCTCTATTTTCTCTCAATTTTGGATGCTTGTTGTTAGTTCAATGCAATTCAATTCAAAATCCTTTCTTCTTTACAGCATGTGTCCACATACTGCTGCTGAAGCTACTGACCACGCCTGCGTATCCCATTCCAGGGGATCTACAGTCCTGCAACTTTGCACTTCTACGCTACTTGGAACATCTCGTTCTCCTTATTAGACAGTTCACAAGAACTTTATCTGTTGAATGAGGTGTACTTGCTAAGGATTG
The DNA here is from genome assembly GCA_029721435.1 of Gymnothorax reevesii. Classification (NCBI taxonomy): domain Eukaryota; kingdom Metazoa; phylum Chordata; class Actinopteri; order Anguilliformes; family Muraenidae; genus Gymnothorax; species Gymnothorax reevesii. The sequence continues at coordinate 144,542,963 of CM056575.1, forward strand.
GAGTGAAGACCTACAAGATGGTACGTTGTACATCTCCAGGAGCTGGAATGGGTAGCCTTGGTTTACAAAGAACAGAATGCACATGTATCAAGGAGCCGAAATATTACAAGCACTCGCCGATGAGGCCAACAACAATGATTATCGTGTAAAAACGGCATGTGTCTAGCTCTGCCAACAAACAGTAGATGGTAAATGAACTGTGCCAGCACTGGATCTTTGAGCTATGAAAGCAGGTTGCCTGGTCCAATGAGTCCTCCTGTTTTCTTTTACATCACGTATCTACATCGGCCCATAATGTTTACATGTGCTCATAATGTTTTGGCTCACTGGCGGATGTCATATCGAGTTGTTCCTAACTGAATGAAAGGTGGTGGCAAAGGAGCAGCTGTACCTTTGGATGGTAAAAACGGTGCTGTGGGTGCTTTACCTGTAGGCCGGTCAAAGGATGTAGCTTCTGTTGGACTCATGACTGTAGGCACACCAGAGGGTGAAGTTTGTGGAGGGGGATTTTCTGCAGAACGAGTGGAGGGTGTAAGTCTTTGTGGAGGCTTTTCTGCAGCATTTGAAGAAGATGTAGATGCTGATGGTGGATTTCCGATTGATAAAGTGGAGGGTGTAGGTGGCTCCGTAGCAGTTCCTGTAGACAGCATGAAGTGGTAGTTCACAGGTGAAACCTGGCCTATGGGCCTATGTTCTGGTATAGGAAGGATAGCCTGCGTTTGCTTGCGCATCAATTTCTTTCTGACCCGTTACCCACACACGTATTACGGCAGATAGTGTCATGGGCAACATAACTGTCAGGAACATATGAGGTTTGCAGGCTCGCGAGAGTTTAATGGTGTGAGAGAGCTTTGATAGCACATGACAGAGTTTGAAAGTGCATAAGTTTATACTATGTTAGAGTTCAAAAGTGTCACAGATGCTGTGATAGTGCAAGAGAGATATTTTGATAGTGCCGGAGAGTGTTTTGGTGTGTGAGAGTTTGATAGTGCATGAGAGAGTTCAATGGCATGTGAGAGGGCTCTATTGAGTGTGAGAGACAGTTTGATGGTGTGTGAGAGAGTTTGGAATTGTGTGAAAGAAATTTGATAGTCCATGAGAGAGAGCTTAATAGTGTGTGAGACAGAGATTGAGTGTGTGCGAGAGAGACTTTGATGGTGCAATAGAGAGTCTGGCTTGGTGTAAGAGAGTTTGAGAGTGTATGTTTCAGTGTGGCATCACACGCTTCACTGGAGCGTGTGTGTGTATGCAATACTGATATGGGAGTAATTTTCTCAAAATATTTCACCCAACATGGCCTCCAAAACATGAGAGTTGGTGAACTCATCCTCTGGGCTTGAACAGCAGCTCACCTCTGGTGACGGTCAGGAACACGCCTGCCTTGGGGTCAGGAGTGTCGATGCCCTTGATCTCCACAGCACACCAGTACTTGTTAGAGTCGCGGCGCTGCAGGCGGCTCATGGTCACGGTGAAGACCTGCTGGGCGGGGTCATCTGTGATTGACAGTCCTGCTCTCCTCTGTGGGGAGTTGGTTTTCTGCAGTACAATGCAGGTGGGCCAGAGGACACCCTTGCACCAGTACTTCACACTGTCTTTATACTTCTGATCGTAGCGACATGGGATGGAGACCGAGCCGCCTTGCTGTGCGGTTACCCTGCTCTGCGTCCAAATGTTGAGCCCTGCTGTACAACAAACACATCTCTTTCCGGTTAATTGACACATTCATCTTTATGGATATAAGTTGTTTGGACCCCGTACCAGTTGGACCTGTACCCGTTGAATCCTAACTAAATGGAACCAGTACCAGTTGGATCCCTAACCACTTGTACCCCAGATCAGTTTGATCGCAGACCCTACCCAGTTGTTCCCCATGCTGTTTGGACCCCAGACCCTAAACCTAAACTAACCCTAACTGTAATCCACACCTCGACCCTAACCCTAATCCTGACCCAATTGGTCTGGGGTCTAACTGCTCTGGGCTCCATCTTGCCTGGGGTCCAAATGGCATGGGGTCCAGATGGTTAGGGTCAGAGATTCAAATGGACAGGGCCCAACTTGTATGGATCCAACAGGTACAGGGTCAAAATGACCCATTTCCCATCTTTATTAGCATGAATTTCTGCTCTATTCTCTCACACTTTTGGATGCTTGCTGTCAGTTCAGTTAGTGTCTTGCATATTTGCATTTCTACCCCACTTACCCCACTTCTACCCCTTATTTCAGTGGTTCCCAAACTTTCTCTGCTGGGCCCTCCTTTGGTACTTAAGAAAATTTTTGCGCCCTCCCCCCCCCAAAAAAACAGGTAATACACATATTCTGCTTTCAGAGTACATTGCAGCTTATTTCACACATTGTAATAAATATAAACCTCAATCTTTCCTTGAAAGAATAAAAGTAAACTGCCATAAACTGTAGGTTGTCATATACTACAACTAGGCTACTTTTAGAATGAGAAAAAAATAACAAAATAACAAACCACCACGGTGTAATTATTTTAAGTGTAACTGTTTTCAAGCACTATAACTGTGTAATTATGTAATTATGGTTTCTTTTTTTAATATTCAACAACATTGCTATTAATGCATTTTCCGGACACCAACAGAAACTTACTTGCATACAGCCAATCAGCGACCTTGTGCGGACCTCTGAAGGAGTGTCTCGAGACAGTTACATTTTTCTCTCTTCACTGGCCTCGCTCTTATTAAGTTAAAATAAGCGAGATCGCGTCAGCTTATTCTAGAAAATATGAATGCTCTGAACAGATGAGTTTTGTCTAGCCTAGCTGGAAACATTAAAAATGATTGGCAGGTTTGGAAACGGCCGCCGTAATTTTCAAATGAAGGACACGAAGATTTAATCATTCAAAACCTCTTTAAAAGCATAAAATCATTAGGCTGTATCACACCCCTATGCCTGAGTATAGCCGTCTACTTAAAATTATGTTTCTATGATGCAGAAGGAAAGCACCATAATCAACCTGCATTAACAGCCGACAGCGAAGTGCGAAAAAAAATTAATGAACTCCACGAGCCGAACCTGCCGGTATGTTTGTAACGGTCAGTAGCGCAGCTGGATAAAAATAATCTGTCGGCCTACAGAGCATTATTGTCGGGAATAAGATGACGCAATCTCGGTTATTTCTGCTTTATATTCATTGGCTTTTGTTCGGTGTCACTTACTAGTTTATTATTAATATGCCAGATCAGTGCAGGATAAAAAAGCGGCGAGTTGGGTATCGCTAGACCACATTGATTGGAACCAGCTCATTTTATCAGCTTCAAATATTTGAACATCTACATTCATAACAAATTATTTATGAAAATAGCAGGCTAGATGAATGATTTGGCCAACAGTTATGCTGAGATTAAGGCAGGCATTTACGATGTAATCGCAGAATTCTGGGCAGCGAATGGACTGTGCAGTCAGTGGTTCCGAGACCGTATCTCGGTGCAAGTCCAGTAAAGACAGAAAAAATGTAACTGTCTCAAGACACTCCTTCAGTGGTCCGGAACAAGGTTGATGATTTGCTGAATGCAAATAATTTTCTGTTGGTGTCCGGAACTCTAGCGGGGGAAAAAAATTCGCTTCCCGCACCCCGCGCCTCGCACCGCCCCCCACCACCCCCTCCCCTGCAAATGCTCTGCGCTGCGCCGCCGCCAGTCAGAGCACCCATTCTTACCCCTGTCCGCCGTCAAATGTGCCAATAATGAGCATGAGAGTAACCATGGATCAATGACAGCGGGTTACTGGGTCCGATGAGTCCAGCTCTCCGTTACATCATGTATTAACATTGGCCCATATTGTCCATATGTACGGGATACTCAACTCATAGGCATGCATCACATGGTTTTAAGGAATGATGTGGAGGCGAATAACCACCTGACGCGAAGCGGAGGTTGGTTGCCTCCGTGAAGTACCTTAAAACTGTGTGATGCACACCTACGAGTGTATTATCCTGCTTATACCACGGTCATTTGCCAGCAATATCAAATCAAAGCATTCAGAAATTTTTGTTGAAAGCTTTGCACTTTTTCTACTTCGTACCATTCATCAAAATTCTTCTTCACTCCAAATATGTTAAAAGAAATGTTAAAATCATCCATTTGTGTTTTGTTGTGCTCTGCTCTCGACAGTTGACAGTGACAGTTTGACAGCAAACGTTGCTATGGTTACAGGTTGGCTAACGGATGAATTTCGAACGGTGAAACTACCTTAGCCAAACTACCAGTGCGTTCCACGGTTTTAACGCATACCTGCCAGCGAATCAGAAAAGAGTATTCACCTAGACCAGTGCTTCTCAAACCTCTCCTGGAGGACCACCTGTCCTGCATGTTTTAGATCTTTCCCTGTTTTAGCACAGGTGATTAAAATGATCAGCTCGTTATTGACCCTCTAAAGCTGATTGAGAACATCCTGATTATTTGAATCACCTGTGCTGGGGCAGGGAAAGATCTAAAACAGGCAGGGCAGGTGGTCCTCCAGGAGAGGTTTGAGAAACACTGACCTAGACCATTGTATAAGTGCCAATAATGTTTTGGCTCATTGGCGTATATCATAATTAGTTGTTCCTAACAGGATGAAAGGTGGTGTCAAAGGAGATACTGCACCTTTGGAGGGTGGTAGCGGCGTTATGGGTGCTTTTTCTGTCGGCTGGTCAAAGGGTGGAGTTTCTGGCGGATTCGCCACTGTAGCCTCACCTGAGGGTCGCGTCCCTGGAGGGGCATTTCCAGAAGATACAGTGGAGGGTGTAGTTCTTTTTGGAGGCTTTTCTGCAGCTATAGCGGCAGGTGTAGTTCTTAAAGATGAATTTCCTGCAGATAAAACGTGGGTTTAGTCGCCTCTGTCGCAGTTCCTGTTGACACCATTACAGTGGTAGTTCAGAGGTGAGACCTGGCCTCTGGGCCTGTGCAGTGGCACAGAAGGGACAGCCTACATTTGCCTGCGCTTCACCGTGTTGCCGAACAGTGAACACACACACGTATTACAGCTGATAGTGTCGTGGACCACAGAACTGTCAGGAACATTTCAGGTCTGCAGGCCGTGCAGCTGAAGATTCACATACCTGAAATCTGCATGTGCGAGAAAGTGTGAGTGTGCATGTGTGTGAGTTAGCGCAGTGCTGTGAGAGCACGCGTATATATTTCTGCATGTTATTTGCATAATTTTGCCAGTCTGTGGATGTGTAGGTGTGTGTGAGTATTTTTGGAAATAGTATGTTTTTTATTTGTGTCCACTTGTTCTTGTGTATGTGACTGGTGCTGTGTGTATATGTGTGAGTGTGTGTGTTGAGGAGTATGCATGGTCTATATTTATTGCTTGTTACCTCCGCCAACAAAGTTGGGGCTGAGGCTATGTTTTCCCCCCCGTTTGTTTGTCAGTCTGATTGTGAACAACATAACTCAAAAAGTAATGCACAGATTTGTCTGAAATTTTTTGGGAGGATTGCTATTACTTCAAGGATGGACCCTTGATTTTTACCACGATCAGCGGAACAATATGGCTGCCACGGCAGCCATCTTGAAATCGTATGGCATGCGATAACTCAACTTTGCTCCAACTCATAACGATTTGGATTGTGCTGCCTTGGTGGAGGTTTGCACTCTACGAGTGCCTCTAGTAGTTAGGTTTGTATTTCATGTATGTGACTGTATTTGCATGTGTTTGTCTTTTCGAGGCCATGTAAGCCATGATCCTCGGCTACATTCTCTCACATGCTATCAAACTCCCTCCCCCACACATTGTCAAACTCTTACAGTTTGGTTGTATATGAGAGGGAGTTTGATCATGCATGAGAGACAATTTAAAAATACTTAAGAGTATGAGAGATTTGATAGTGCATGAGAGTTTGACATTACACAAGAGTTGATGGTGTGTGGTAATGTGTGAGAGCATTTGATTGTGTGCTAGAGTTTGATAGTGTGCGAGAGAGATTTGATTGCTTGTGAGACTTTGACAGTGCCCAAGCATGTTTGATAGAGGGGGCTTGATAGTGAGTGCGGGTTTGATGGTGCATGAGAGTTTGACTGTGACAGTTTGATAATGTGAGAGAGAGACTGTGCACAAGAGTTTGATATTGTATCAGAGAGTTTGTTTGTGCATGAGAGAGAGTATGGTATTGTTTGAGTGAGAGAGTTTGATTGTGAGTGAGAGAGTTTGATAGTGGATGTGTCAGTGATGCCTGCGTATATGGAATAGTGATATGCAAGCAACTGAAGTATTACACGCAACAACAGCTCCCCATACGTGTTGTCTGTAATTTCAACCGCTGATAGCTCTTACAGCAGCTCACCTCTGGTGACGGTCAGGAACACGCCTGCCTTGGGGTCAGGAGTGTCGATGCCCTTGATCTCCACAGCACACCAGTACTTGTTAGAGTCGCGGCGCTGCAGGCGGCTCATGGTCACGGTGAAGACCAGCTGGGCGGGGTCATCTGTGATTGACAGGCCCGCTCTGCTCTGTTGGGAGTTGGTTTTCTGCAGTACAATGCAGGTGGACCAGAGGACACCCTTGCACCAGTACTTCACGCTGTCTTTATACTTCTGATCGTATCGACAGGGGATGGAGACCGAGCTGCCTTGCTGTGCGGTTACCCTGCTCTGCGTCCAAACGCCGAGCCCCGCTGTGCAGAAAACACATTTCATTCTGTCATACACTGGTTTACACTGGGGGGGGGGGTGGTTGGAGTTTCTGCTGGCAGGTGCTGGTTTAGAAGTAGGAACACAGCTTGGACGTGTGGCTAATGCATCACTAGGGAAACACGGGATTCATTAGCACCAATGAGCAATTTTAAGTATCAAAACAACCACCAAATCAACCAAAGTTGATCACCCTGCATGTGTGTGCGTGTGTCTGAAGGATTACTCTGAAGCTATACAACGGATTACCACAAAATTTACAGGAAGTTCAATTATATGAATGGGAGGTGATGAAATTTTCACACCAATCCGAATTCTTCAGCTGATTTGAAGTGTAAGAGGATCAAAACCTGCTGGCGGAGGTATGCAGTCTCTGAGTGCCCTCCAGTCCTTTTTTCATTAATTTATTCTTTGGGGCGAGAGAGGAATCCAGCTCACCCACAGGGAACCCAAAAACATACAGGGAATACCAACCAAGTCCACACAGAGAGGACCTGGGCCAGGGTTCAAGCCCAGGACTTTATTGCTTCTTGAGAATTTTTCATTAGAAAGGAGGAACTGACGATGAAGTCGCCTGCGTCACAAACGAGTTGCAAACGCCTCCGCTCTGAAAGAATAACGCAAGCTCACGAGGCAGGAAGTTAAGTTACACCAATATTCTTGCTCAAAGTTACCGTCATGGACTGTGACAGGGATTTGTTTTTTCGTTCATTCACTGACTTCCACACTCAAGAATGTTATTATCAATTAGTACCCTGGAAAACCCCATGTTGCGGACGCACTAGGGCTTTTCTTCACAGACACTGATGTAACACATTTAGTGATGCTTTACTGACTCCCATCATCTCACCTTTAGATGCATACAGGAAACAGACATCTCTAAGGCTGTGAAATTCATGTGTTCAGTTCTGGTCCAGGGCAAGACTATGGACATTCATTGCTTTGAATCATATTAAATATAACTTTTTCAATTGGCATTAATTGCTATTTCTTACCTTTGTTTAATTATACAACACGCTCTCGAATTCGTGAGTAATTTTGACTGAGTAGGTTTCTGGAGTGTCTTATGCAGCTGAATCCTTTACATAGATGCCAAATCGAGCCAATCCCAGCCTCTGTCTGCATGACCCTTATTTACTGCTGTACAACTCACTATTTCAGTGCCATAGAGACAGGAAAAATTACTTGATTGATGCAAGACACGTAAATAATTCAAAACTAGACAGACTGGTCACCCACAACCGCATGGGTGTAGCCCCTGAAAGTCTGCTTCTCCAGCCTGTTGCGCGTCCACCAGAAAATCATTATGTTTCAGCACAAATTTGCGCATTATTCGGCCAATACTGTCGCCACGGCGACCGAAATCGATAGGAGTCATAACTGAAGTATAACATGTCTATACCAAATATGAAATCGGTCAAAAATTACAGCTTGTACAGCGTCCACAAGGAAGTGACTATGGAGGTGGTAGGAGAGACGACTAGCATGAATCCATAGTAGCCGCCCAACTTTGTCCGGTCGCTACAATTAAAACTTATCTCTGTGTATTTTCATAATGTTGGGACAAAGCAGTGCCACGAATACATAAAAACCTCATGAAATATCAACACTGAAGTTGTCGTTCTTTAGTTCAACCAGAAGCAAAATACCTCTCAAGGATGGAAAAATAAAAAATAAGAAGTCTGTGCACTTCTGAGCCATTATTTAATTACCACAGAGGGGGAGGGGGCAGACGTTTCAGCCCCTGTAGCAGATACAGAGTGGCTTAGAAGTGTCTTTCATTTTTTATTCTTAAGAAGTATTTTGCTGCTGATTGTCCACACACCTTGGACTTATTAACGGGAGACCACAATATTTTTACTTTTCTTCATTGATCTTTACTCCTCAATGAAATTCTAAGAGACTAAAAAAAAAAATGGCTCGGTGATAAAAGTATACATTCCCTGATCATAAACCGCTTGATCATACCAGTGTGCTGTCTCTATAGGAGATACTCCGTACAACTGATTACAAGCTGTCACCCCGACCACCCAAATAGCTAAAAATTGAGAAATTTTTGTGGATGAAAAATAATATTTTTTTTTTTTACTGGCGAGCACTGTTTTGACATATGGCACAAACTTTTCAATCACATGCGAGAGGATATTATTATATTTTGACCTTTCAGACAGTTAAAATAATAGGGCTTATGAAGTAAATATCCATTCTGTCACCAAACCAAACAGAAGACTTACTTGAAAGCTCTTTGTCCATTTCAACTATATTAAATTATCTTACATGGACATACTGACACCAAAATGAAAAATAATGCAAACTCGTCCTCACATGATCTCCATTTCCAAAGCCAGCTCATGAAATCATTCACTGTTTGTACATAACGCCAAACTTTGAAGGATATTATCAATTCCATTGGAATCGGATGACATGCTAGAAATCAAGGGTATGGAGCACAGTGGTGATATGTCCAAATTTTGTGATTTTGAGATTTTTACCTCCTGTCACACATTTCAATCAGCTAATTTTTGGAGCACAATAATTATATGTCCACACACCTGAGTTTTAACAAGAATTCACATTTTCATTTTGTGGTATGTCCAACAAAATCTGCTTATATGAATTAAACATTGAAATTTTGATGAATAAACATGCATAGTATTACAGAATCATCTGTCTTCCATTGCACACAAACTTAACTTCAATCTATCACCATTGTGTTATGTCACATCAAGTGCTAGAATTGTTGGAGCACGGAGGTGACATGTCCATTTTGGCCATGATGTCGTAGTACCACACTTATGAAAACTTACATCTTCAGTATACTTCTGAACCATGCAGTAAAAGAGTGACTGACATAAAAATGATGGAAATGATGTACCTGATTTAAAAGAACATTTTTAAACCTAAAAATAATTTTTTCTCAAAACCTCTAAAACACACATACAACCATTGCGCTCAAAACCCTCGAAATGTCATCATGTCTGATCAATCCAGAAGCAAATCAACATTCATGCTGCGAGTCATGACTTTGTAGCTTAGCTATGCTCCAACATATGCTAAGAGTCACCTTTTATACCCATAATGAACATACCAACAAAAAAATACACAACACAAATACTTTAACTAACAAACCAACCTCTCTCTTGTCTCAAGTCAAGTCACATTTATTTAAATAGCACATCTAAAAACAACAGAAGTTGACCACAAGCGTTTTCCACTGAAGTACATGAGTTACACAACTGGCAGGAAAGTAAAAACATATTTAAAAAATGGTAGTTAGGCAAAAAAATTGAATAAATACTTTAAAAGAAAATGAATAAACAATGCATAAATAAATCATAAAAATGAACAAAATTAAATAAGTAAAGGAAGGAAAAATAAAAGGACTACAGACACTCAAGAGTAAAAGTGAACTTGACCAAGAAATCATGGGGCTGCCTCAGACTGACCGAAAAGCGAGATTAAAAAGATGGGTCTTTAGTCCTGATTTTAAAATATCAGTTGAAGAGCAGATTCTGATTCAGATTCTGTAAAGGGAGATTATTCCGGAGTCTGGGGGCAACAGCAAAAAAATGCACGACCACCTCTTGTCTTAAGTCATGAATGAGAAACTGACAGCAGCTGCTGAGTGGATGGATGACCAGAGTAACCGGGGGGGGAGTTAGAATAAGGAGTTATCAGGTCGGTTATATATTGAGGAGCTAAGCCGTTGAGGGCCTTAAAAAAAATCTTAAAGTTTTAAAATCAATTCAATATTCTACGGGCAGCCAGTGCAGTTCGGGCAGAACTGGAGAAATATGTTCTTTTCTCTGTGCCAATTAAAAATCTGGTCTCAGTTGTACACATCTTGCTTAGGCTTTATGATTGCTTGTGAAATATGTTTGCAGTCAATACTTGATTAAAAACAGAAAAGTGCTTAAGCAGACTTGCTTGACACATCAAAGTAGCAAAAAAAATGTCTGTTTTATGCCTCACGTAATGATTAAAAAACACACAAGACAAGTTATGTTCCCGCGGTTAGATCGTGACTCCTCAAGAGTTAAATTCTCACAGAGGCCATACACCACTTGAATGCAAAAATAAGGTCATAAACTGTGTCTTTTTATTGTTGTGGGTAGAATGTGCAAGACAGGGGATTTTTAGACTCCTAGCTCTGCATTTTATTTGCATTTTTTTAATATTGATGGAAAAATTAAGCTGAATTTTGAAGGGGACATCTCTATTTGTAAATAAATATTTATATAAATACACAATATTACCTTTAACATGAGATTTTGATGGTTGACTGAATTAATCTTATTTATTCTGTTATTCCCTGGGCAGATTTTCACTACTTGTATTGGAATACATGTGAATAATGGATTTAGGTTGTTGCTGTGAGGTTAGAAAAAACTTCCATGATTAATACTTTTTTATGAAATACACCCCTGTGGATGCTGTAGACAGATATACCTGGCTTGTTGCAGATCAGGTTTGCATTGGGAAATTCGATTAATGTTACTTTAATAGCACCATGAAAAACGACCCCTCTGTGCAGATTCAGACACCGGCGTCCGTAAATTCCTAAATTCAATTGCTAAATAATTCTGGGCAAGAATTACCAAATGTCTTGCTTCACTGGAATAATTTTCCACAGCCTCTGTGACATAAGTACTGAGTCATAAAGCCCTGAACAGACTCATGCAGAACAGGAAAAATTGGTGTTATTTTTATTCTGCGCAAAGGGGTTAATAACTACATCAAGTGAAGGCTTAGGACACCACTTCCTTGCGAATATTCAATATACTGTTATGAACACTGCAAAACGTGTCTGTATTCACAAGTCTTATGATCTTGTAGTGAGACTTTTTATATGAGATTTTCTCATTTCCCCGCCAAAGTACAAAACCCAAAACCAGTGAAGTTGGCACGTTATGTAAATCGTAGATAAAAACAGAATACAATGATTTGCAAATCCTTTTCAACTTATATTCAATTGAATACACTGCAAAGACAAGATGTTTAATGTTCAAACTGAGAAACTTTTTTTTTTTTTTTGCAGATTATCATTAACTTAGAATTTAAAGGCAGCAACACATTGCAAAAAAGTTGGCACAGGGGCCTTTTTACCACTGTGTTACATCGCCTTTCCTTTTAACGATACTCAGTAAACTTTTGGGAACTGAGGAGACCAATTTTTGAAGCTTTTCAGGTGGAACTCTTTCCTATTCTTGCTTGATGTACAGCTTAAGTTTACAACAGTCCGGGGTCTCCATTGTCGTATTTTACGCTTAATAATGCGCCACACATTTTCAATGGGAGACAGGTCTGGACTACAGGCAGGCCAGTCTAGTACCCGCACTCTTTTACTACGGAGCCATGCTGTTGTAACACGTGCAGAATGTGGCTTGGCATTGTCTTGCTGAAATAAGCAGGGGCGTCCATGAAAAAGACGTTGCTTGGATGGCAACATATGTTGCTCCAAAACCTGTATGTACCTTTCAGCATTAATGGTGCCTTCACATATGTGTAAGTTGCCCATGCCTTGGGCACTAATACACCCCCATACCATCACAGATGCTGGCTTTTGAACTTTGCGCCTATAACAGTCCAGATGGTTCTTTTCCTTTTTGGTCTGGAGGACACGACGTCCACAGTTTCCAAAAACAATTTGAAATGTGGACTCGTCAGACGACAAAACACTTTTCCACTTTGCATCAGTCCATCTTAGATGAGCTTGGGCCCAGCGAAGCCGGCGGCGTTTCTGGGTGCTGTTGATAAATGGCTTTCGCTTTGCATTGTAGAGTTTTAACTTGCACTTGCAGATGTAGCGAAGAACTGTAGTTACTGACAGTGGTTTTCTGAAGTGTTCCTGACCCCATGTGGTGATGTCCTTTACACACTGATGTTGGTTTTTGATGCAGTACCGCCTGAGGGATCGAAGGTCACGGGCATTCAATGTTGGTTTTCGGCCTTGTCGCTTACATGCAGTGATTTCTCCAGATTCTCTGAACCTTTTGACGATATTACGGACCGTAGATGATGAAATCCCCAAATTTCTTGCAATAGCTCGTTGAGGAAGGTTGTTTTTAAACTATTCAACAATCAGCTCACGCATTTGTTCACTAAGTGGTGACCCTCGCCCCATCCTTGTTTGTGAATGACTGGGCATTTCAGGGAAGCTGCTTTTATACCTAATCATGGCACCCACCTGTTCCCAATTAGCCTGTTCACCTGTGGGATGTTCCAAATAAGTGTTTGATGAGCATTCCTCAACTCTCTCAGTCTTTTTTGCCACTTGTGCCAGCCTTTTTGAAACATGTTGCAGGCATCAAATTCCAAATGAGCGAATATTTGCAAAAAATTACAAAGTTTACCTGTTCGAAGTCTTTGCAGTGTATTCAATTGAATATAGGTTGAAAAGGACTTGCAAATCATTGTATTCTGTTTTTATTTACGATTTACACAACGTGCCAACTTCACTGGTTTTGGGTTTTGTAGAAAATAGTTCATTAAATTGAGTCAGCATGTGTTTGGCAAATGAAATTTTCTTCTTCCATAGCCAAATCTAGAAATGTATCAAAATTCTCTCACCTCCTTGGCAATTTTTTTGTATCACTCAGAAAAGAATGTATTATAAATATTAGAAATAGCTGTCTAAAATCATCACAAGTGTATTTCAGGTGCAATTACAATGACATCATCATTCATCCGCAGCAAGGGGTTAAATCGTGCCCCCCTAATTCAGAAGGTCATATTGCCAGACCTGTCGATGAAATGAGCCGCCCTGGCCAACTCCCAGGCACGTTCACAGAAATACTCATTAACTGCATTGACTGATCGATAAAGTCATTGAAATCTTTTACCATGACCAGACATAAGCACAATGCACATACTGCTATTTGTTTGCCTCATAGCAAATTTGCCTTAGTCATATTTTTGCCAAATTGAGATATCAGCTGCCTGTTCTTTCATATTGGTTAAAAATTCATTTTTCCCTTTTTTCTCAAAACCTTAAAGAACAATAAAGAAAATCTACTGTCTTTAATAGCAATAATAAGGAAAAAATATAAAAATAATCATTTGAAAAAAAACCTTAAAAATGAGAGAGGCAATTATGCTATGAGGGTAATGAAATGAGACTTTAAACTGCCAGCAAGAGCGTTTAAAAAGAACTTTTACATTCCAAAAATGCTGCCGAGGATATGAGAAGCAAGATTATGAAGAACTGAAAAGACTGGAAGTTGCATTTGTTTGGCGAGACCTACCTGGCAGCCAGGTGATGAAGAGGATGAGGGGGAAGAGCTGATAGTCCATACTTGCGCCTCTGAGAGAACGACTCTGTTGACTCTGTTACTTCCTGTTTGGAGGGGACAGTGACTCGTCTCCAGGAGACGCCCACTTCCTGTCTCCAGGCTGTTGGACAACATCACATGCTGACCCACTTCACTTGGGCTCCGTTCCTCGCTGAGGGATTAACTCAATAACTGCACTGAGTCCAACCCAGGACAGCAGCTTTCCTCACAGTCCATGCTCCCGGCAGGGCTCTAGGTTTTGTCGAATACAGTTTTCCAGCAAGTAAGTAAATTCTGCTAAGAGGAACAAGCACCTGATTTACCTCAGAACATTCCAGCTGCACAAAAAATGTAATTGTTCCAGTTCAAATAAAACGCGTCCATCTGCCAGATCTTCAAACACTCTAAAATTTGTCACAACTTAAAAAAAAAAAAAAAAACACATGCTATAGACACATCAACAAGCCTTAAAAGGAAGACCAATTCCTGATTCTGGACAACCAAGGCAGTCTCCAAATGGCAAACAAAGTCTAAATCACAGACAACTCCGCAAGCCTCAAATAAGATGCAGCCAAAGTCCAGATCATGGATAGCACGAACACTTTGGTGCACAAACAAGCACCAAAAAGCCAGGTCATGGAGACAAAGCAATGCAACACATGCGGTAATCCTCACAATCAAATACTGCTTCTCCCGGACGAGAGCCAATTGTTACGACTCGGCTCAAAAGCCGTAACAAGGAGGGAGATGCACACTGATGCATTTAAAAAGCAAAAATCAATTTATTTCGCAGAATTGAACTTAACAACAAGACTATGCAAATATGGGGTATGAAAGTCAGTATCATCAGTAATGTAAGTGAGTGGACGTGTGCAAACAGTACTGAAGCAGTGTTGCATGTAATCCAACCAAAAAACAACGTCAAAATGGAGAGAGAACCCAACTTGGCAAATGGGCTTTTTTTTTTTTAGCTCAGCAAATGAGCCACAGGTGCTCTCTATTGTGCCAATGAGCCCTGGCTCCGCCCACCAGGCACCTGCAAACTGGCCTCAACTGCAAGCAGAGTAGGGGCCGTAACACACAGTTTTAAAAAAGAATAAAAACTCCTTGCTCATTATTTCAAATAAACATTATATCCAGCCATGCCTCAGCTGCATCCTCAGATCTAACTATCAACTTTAAAAAAGTTTTTTTTTTTTATAAGGCCTAAATCCCTCCTTTTTCAAATTC
This sequence comes from Gymnothorax reevesii, assembly GCA_029721435.1. Classification (NCBI taxonomy): domain Eukaryota; kingdom Metazoa; phylum Chordata; class Actinopteri; order Anguilliformes; family Muraenidae; genus Gymnothorax; species Gymnothorax reevesii. Next base: position 144,558,099 of record CM056575.1, read on the forward strand.
TGTGCTTTCAAATCTGTTGAAGGATGCTGCAATTTTTTTATCCTTTATGTTTTGCACAGTTGAATGAGAACCTGTGACGAAAAATCGATACAGCATACTGCAAGTCCAATGCCCGAGTGCTCTACAAGGCATGCTACATAGAGTGCGTTCTTCACTAAAATACTGATAACACTAGGCAGATAACCTGCTGTATACAAACTTGAACATGCTTGTGTAAAATTGAGCAAGACAATTCGACTCATTCAACATTCAACACATTCCCTGTTAGCCTCAGAAGCACACTCTTCAGTGCATTTTTTTAATATATTCAAATGCCGAGTTCACATTTACGAATAGGTCTTTTGGAAACCATTCTAATTAAAGACAAAAAAATGAAGCAAGAACAAAGCTTTTGTCAAGATCTTACCTCAAATAACAAAAGAGTCAAAGGTTACTGAACAGTAACAAGACTCATATTTTAGTTACTATCTAATGGCGCCCAAGCTACATGCACAATAGCTACTATGAGTCTGACCAGGCTATTCACAACCTTACAGCACTATGAGCCTGACCAGGCTGCTCATAACCTTACAGCACTATGAGCCTGACCAGGCTGCTCATAACCTCACAGCACTATGAGCCTGACCAGGCTGCTCATAACCTCACAGCACTATGAGCCTGACCAGGCTGCTCATAACCTTATAGCACTATGAGCCTGACCAGGCTGCTCATAACCTCACAGCACTATGAGCCTGACCAGGCTGCTCATAACCTCACAGCACTATGAGCCTGACCAGGCTGCTCATAACCTTACAGCACTATGAGCCTGAACAGGCTGCCCATAACCTTACAGCACTATGAGCCGGACCAGGCTGCTCATAACCTTACAGCACTATGAGCCTGACCAGGCTGCTCATATCCTTACAGCACTATGAGCCTGACCAGGCTGCTCATAACCTCACAGCACTATGAGCCTGACCAGGCTGCTCATAACCTCACAGCACTATGAGCCTGACCAGGCTGCTCATAACCTTACAGCACTATGAGCCTGATCAGGCTGCTCATAACCTCACAGCACTATGAGCCTGACCAGGCTGCTCATAACCTCACAGCACTATGAGCCTGACCAGGCTGCTCATAACCTCACAGCACTATGAGCCTGACCAGGCTGCTCATAACCTCACAGCACTATGAGCCTGACCAGGCTGCTCATAACCTTACAGCACTATGAGCCTGAACAGGCTGCCCATAACCTTACAGCACTATGAGCCGGACCAGGCTGCTCATAACCTTGCAGCACTATGAGCCTGACCAGGCTGCTCATATCCTTACAGCACTATGAGCCTGACCAGGCTGCTCATAACCTCACAGCACTATGAGCCTGACCAGGCTGCTCATAACCTCACAGCACTATGAGCCTGACCAGGCTGCTCATAACCTTACAGCACTATGAGCCTGACCAGGCTGCTCATAACCTCACAGCACTATGAGCCTGACCAGGCTGCTCATAACCTCACAGCACTATGAGCCTGACCAGGCTGCTCATAACCTCACAGCACTATGAGCCTGACCAGGCTGCTCATAACCTCACAGCACTATGAGCCTGACCAGGCTGCTCACAACCTCACAGCACTATGAGCCTGACCAGGCTATTCATAACCTTACAGCACTATGAGCCTGGCCAGGCTGCTCACAACCTCACAGCACTATGAGCCTGACCAGGCTGCTCATAACCTTACAGCACAATGAGCCTGACCAGGCTGCTCATAACCTCACAGCACTATGAGCCTGACCAGGCTGCTCATAACCTTACAGCACTATGAGCCTGACCAGGCTGCTCATAACCTCACAGCACTATGAGCCTGACCAGGCTGCTCATAACCTCACAGCACTATGAGCCTGACCAGGCTGCTCATAACCTTACAGCACTATGAGCCTGACAAGGCTGCTCATAGCCTTACAGCACTATGAGCCTGACCAGGCTGCTCATAACCTTACAGCACAATGAGCCTGACCAGGCTGCACATAACCTTACAGAACTATGAGCCGGACCAGGCTGCTCATAACCTTACAGCACTATGGGCCTGACCAGGCTGCCCATAACCTCACAGCACTATTAGCCTGACCAGGCTGCTCATAACCTTACAGCACTATGAGCCTGACCAGGCTGCTCATAACCTTACAGCACTATGAGCCTGACCAGGCTGCTCATAACCTTACAGCACTATTAGCCTGTCCAGATTGCTTATACCTTTCCCAATGCAAACTTTTCCTCCATTCAGCAAATAAAAAAAAATTATAACAAACACATGAATAACAATACACGTTTAAAAAATATATTTCTTTGCGCTTAAAAAGTACACCAGCTAGCACAGAAAACAAAAAGGATCCTAAATGTGTGAAGATGTAGGGCAGTGTGTTTATACATACTTTCACTCATTTACGGTTTGTGAAACTCTTGTGTCCAGCCACACAATATAGCTTCCTATTTCTGGCACTTATTTCCTTCATGGCTAAACATTCTGCAGTGTCAGCGCTTCATTTGGATTTGCCTATTGTGAAATACAGCAGCCAAAAGAATAGAGGGGAAAAAAACATGCTGCCACAGTTTGCATCTCAGATTCAGCAGAAACACTGATTTCTAGCTTCTTTTCCATCATAGCATACTGGAGGGACAGTCACGTTCTCCTACCATCGCATTCAATTTGCAAGGGAAGGGGCGCAAGATAGATTTACCATTTCATGAAAGTTTTCTTTCAAATTCTTCAGCGTATGTACCGATAGCACAAAGCCCCCTTCCCATTTATGCAAACATAACCTCTCAAACAGCAGTCAGAATTCAGGCCAAGAGGAACACATTTCCTGCTGGCATTTGCTATAGGGATTTCTTGAACTCAGTTAACCAAAAAGATGGAGATGTGTCGCACCAAAAATTCTCGTTCCACCACAAAGTGTCCCATAACTTTTGATCTCATTCAGCAGCTAATTTAAATGTGTCAAATTAGTCAGAACACACAGGATAGCGTGTCCAAAGCATTAAGGAACAGGTTTGGGTGCCACTGATTTCATTGACTGACTGGCTAAAAATGAAATTACCTCCCTCTCATGGCTTCAACTGACAGCTGTTCTAAAAGGAAACAGCGAGTATATCAAGGCAACACAGTCCTTTAGGACTCCAAGTGGTGGGATAAACTCCGCACAAGAAAAGGTACTCCAAGCCATGAGACTGCAGTTTTGTGTATGTTTTCTTTCAGATGAGGATATTACATAATCATGTAATAAGGCTTCACTTATTGTGGGATCTTGAAACACTGTCAGCACAGGTGAGAAACTGTACTCTTGTTTTGAGCGCGGAAACTGCTTTAGAAAATCAGAATAACAGAATGACCACCACATACTTCACACAGGAGAGAAACTGTATAACTGTGACTGAAAAAGCTAGTCTTGATCTGCACTGAGTTCCAAAATAGATTTCGAAGCGCGGTATTACATGAGCTGTACGGTATTACATGAGCTTCAAGAGTTCAACGTCATGCAGCCATCAAACTCTGGGAATGTGCGGGGAGATGGAGTAGTGTTGGGAATTCTGGCTCTTATAGATGAGCCAGATCATTTGGCTCAGCTCTGCAATAAGAGCTTTCGGCTCCCAAACAGCCCTTCATTTAGTACCAATTCTGGCTATTCATCCAGATATCACAATGTTTTGACCTGTGATTGGCATGTGTGCACATATGTCACCTCAATTATTCAATGTAATAATATTAAAGATTATAATTTCTAGAATACCATTCTTTTAATATGGTTTGGCATAAAAAACATTGATGCAAAACAATCAAACATATTACACTCGTATTGAACATATTTTTATTGAAAATTTTAAATTAGCATTTCACTGGAAGTACTAAACACAGTGTATTTGGTACTTCTGTGTAAATGTGTTCTAATTGTACTGTGATGTCTAGCACATAAAATAAAATAAAAAATAAACAATTCAAAGTACAGACCTTTCCAAACTGACACATAAAACAAAACATGGTGTCGCTAGCTTTCCTTTTTTCTTAAAATTACAACACTGGATGTAAAGTTCTGATATGCCTGTGAGAATGTTATAACCCTGCTCGCTATGATGGTCTTATCTTACAAATTCAGCATTCTGCCTTTGTGTGGCTACGTTATTAAATTGCATCCAAATCCTACTTTGCGACAATCACGCATTTTGTTTTGAATGAGGTGAAAAGATAATCCTATTCTCCCTTGTATTAGTTTAAAAAATGGCCCCGAGACGGGAGCCGATTTTTTGACAAATTTTGCTACCTTGTCAAAAAATGCTACCGTAATGCAAAGCGATCGTATTTATAATGAGTTGGATAAGTTTGTTATATATGCCCATAAACACCATTATCGTCCAATTCCTGTATTTTCAGGAAACCCCGGTGTGTACATGCAAATATATGTACGCTTACAGGTCAAAATGCGCACTGAGATTTTGAAGATTCTTCAGATATGAGCGAGGAAACAGCCCAACATTTTAGGTTTGTGCAAGCGCAGAACCGCGAGATAGCATATTTTGATAGGTAGCAAAATTTGTCAGAACACGGTCTCTCTTCGTTCACGTACAGGAGCCGGCTCATAGAACAAACTCGTTTGCGACAGCCACATCAGTAATACGGAGGTGCTCAGAATTCCAACATTCAAGATTTCAAAACATTCAGCCTCAATTCACACTTGTGCAATTAAGTTCAGATCAGAGACCAGTGAAAGCACTGGCACTCCAGCCGATTCTAGAGTCCCTAGATGGACAGAGATGCGACAGCTCAAGAGCCATTGCGTTTCTATCACCTGAAACCCAGCCATTGGGCACAATGGAAATCTTTGGTATTTTTCATTATTTTCTTGAAAGGGATATTTATTAACGTTGGAGAAAAAATAATGCAGCAAACAATGGTTTCAACACGCATAAGAGAGAGAAGTGCTCAGACACAAGGGAAGGGAGAGAGGAAAAAAACTTGTTCAAAACTTTGAGATGGAGCAAGATGACTCAAAATTTTAATTATTTTCTGGAACCCTCATGTCGCAACTCCATCCAGGAACTGGAGCCTACCATCGTTTTATACAGTGGGCTTTCCTTGGTGCAGTGGAGGTCTGGCGAAGGGGTTTCCTATTACTGAAGCTGCTTTCACACTGGACGCGAAACAAAATTTTTCGCGCGACAGATTACATTCAAAGTCAATGCAAAGACGCGAAAGCACGCGACGTGTGAAAAATTTGTTTCGCGTCCGGTGTGAAAGCAGCTTAATGATGAAAAACACGTTTTGGTGGTTGGTCAGTTTTTATGATCAGACTTTGAGCAATTTTTTCTGCTTCTCAATCTCAGGATCTGGCCAGGAATGATACCAAGGAAGGACATTCTGTAATCCTGCGCACATTATAAATACTCACAAAAGCACAAGCAGGTCACACATGCTCACACGAGCAAACACAATCCAGGCACATACTCTTATGCAGGGCAACACACACTCTACACGCCCTCACGTGACACTTGTGTTTCTGTGTCATACTTGAACAGAAATATGCTCATAAACAGCATAGACTACAGGTGGCATACAACGATGCCTTCCGTACATTCCTAAAACTCCCTTGGTGGACTAGTGCAAGTGAAATGTTTGTGACCAGCAATGTGCCTACCTTTCATGCTGTATTAAGGAATTTCATGTTCAGATTTATGTCTAGACTGATGAAATCCAAGAATGAGCTGATTATGGCCCAAACTGACACCTCTCAGAGTGACACACGGTATTCCACCCGCTTTTGGAAACATTGGAGGCAATGCCTATATGTTTCTAACTGATCTGTACTTTTCTAGTAGTCTGTTTCTCAGGCTATTCCTGTTGTTGTTGTTTGTCTGTGTTGTATGATTTTTATATGGACCGGATGAAATAAAGTTTATCCATCTATCTAAACATCTCCAACAAGTACACACACACGCACGCACGCACACACGCACCCCTATTACACAAAATAAACTCATTAGCCACTTTATTAGGTACACTCATAAATGCAAATATCAAATCAGCCAATCGCGTGCCAGAAAATGCTTTTATGGGACCTTTCATGGTCAAGAGGTTCAGCTGCTGTTGTTCAGAACAAACATCAGAATGGGGAGAAATGTCATCTGACTGACTAGGAATGATTGCTGATGCCAGAGGGCATGGTTTGGGGATCTCAGGAACCACTGATCCCCTGGGATTTTCATAAAAAACAGTCCAGTGAGTTCACAGAAAATAGTGCAAAAAAAAAATAATCCAGTGAGCCACAGGTCTGAGGGCTAAAATACCTTATTGAAATGGGTCAGGTAAGAGGAGATGATGAGGCTGAGGCTGGACTGATATAAGCTCACAACAAAGTAAAAGCACCTCAAATGATCACACATTTCAACAGTACTGTGCAAATGAGCATCTATGAATGCACCGCATATTAGTCATTGAAATGAATGGGCTACAACTGCTAAGGACTACACCAGGTTCCAGTCCAGCCTGTAATAAGCAGGAAACTGAGACTACGCTGTGTAGAGACTGACAAAACATTGGGAAACAATTCCGTATTCAACCTCCACCAATATCGAAAGAAATCAGAACTTTTTCGGCTTACCCGATGTTGGGGTACCCAGAGAAACATTTGGGTGGATAAAAATGTCAAGCGAACGTCCAGTCAAAAAAATGTAGAGTTTAATTTCTAGTGCTGCAATACATGGTAATTGCATATAATGGTATCAGCCATGACACACCGGGTTAGTAAGGTATGTGCAGCATATGCATTTGCAATATTAAATGTTAATATTAAACTATAAATCCCCTTCTCACTAATAAAACCCCCAAAAACATATTTCTGCCCCCTTTTAAATTTGTTCTGACAAATAAAAAGCCAAAAAAAGTGGATACAGAATTCTTCTCAAACATTGCCTGCTCTGACGAATCCGGGATTCTGCGGCAAGCTGCAGATGATGGGCAGAATTTGGCACAAACAACGTAAATCCATGGATCCATGCATGACACAGGCTGGTAATGTGGTGTTATGGCACATAACTGCACAGATAATACCAGTTGAGCCATGGTATCCCCTTGAGACCAGTCCTCCAATTCCGGTTGGGCGGTTCCTGTCTAGGAGGGCCAGTATGCATGTAATTTCTTGTTTCCACCAATTATCCCATCTAAATAGCTAATAGGCTCTACAAGCAAACATAGGGATATATGAACATATTTTGTAAAACATTAAGGGACATTTGGTGGTCATTTCAGAGCTTTTCAAGAATTGAAGCTAAAATGTAAAATGTTATTGTTCAGCAAATAAAGCTAATTAAGTTATTTAAGGCATGAAGCTGGCATGAGAGCCAGGAATAGATAAGACCCTTGTTATCCACGCCTCTGGTCTAATGACCACTTCTTGCACAATAATGCACAATGTCACAAATGTCAATGAGATCAATGTGCTTCAATGATCTCCACCGTCACCAGCCCTTAATCCAATGGCACACCACTGCAATGTAATTGCACAAAAGACTCACAGCATGGATGCGCAGCCAACAAATCTACAGTAACTGCTTGATGCAGTCATGTACTCATGGACCTGGATACCTAAAGAACTTTTGCATCACCCCCTTGAATCCATGACCTAAAAGGTGAGATTCAAGGTGGTTAGGGAGCATTTGGGTGGGGGAATCCTACCCAGTGATGGAAAAGTGTACCTAATGAAGTGACCTCTGAGCGTGTATCCTCATACAAAGACAAATATGCTCTCTAACACAAACACAAATGGAGGTATATTCAGAGGCACCCTCCCAAAAACCCCACAGTCTCTCACATGTAAGCACAGTTAGCGAGGCACTGCTTCATTCCCCTGAGTGGCTCTTCTGGTGCCTTTTGAAGTTCCCCCGGTGGTTGAAGCTCTTCCCGCAGCGCGAGCAGCTGTACTCCTTCTCCTGGGTGTGAGTCCTCAGGTGGTGCTTCAGGTGTGCAGCCCGAACGAAGCTCTTGGCGCACTGCGAGCAGTGAAACGTTCTCTCGCCGGAGTGAGTCAGCTGGTGCCGCCTGTAGTTCCCGATGAGGCTAAAGCTCTGGCCGCATTGGGAGCAGTGGTATGGCCTCTCCCCACTGTGGGAACGCTGGTGTATCGTCAGGTCCCAAACCCTCCCGAAGCTCTTGGGGCACTGGGGGCAGCGGTATGGCCTCTCGCCGGAGTGGGTTATCTGGTGCTTCTTCAGGTCCCGGGAGAAGCTGAAGTCCTTTCCGCACTCGGTACAGCGGTACGGTCTCTCCCCAGTGTGGCTCTGTAGGTGCATCCGGAGCGTCTCCCGGTGGCCGTAGGTCTTCCCGCACTGCTGGCAGCGATGTCGGTCGCCAGCATGCATCTGCCGGTGCTTCTGCAGGTCCTCGACGCGGGCGAAGGTCTTGCCACACTCTCCGCAGAAATGCGGCCTCAGGCCCGCGTGGGTGCGTTCGTGCCGTGCCAGGTTGTATGGAACGCTGAAGGTCTTTGTACACTTCGAGCAGCGGTACGGTCTCTCCCCAGTGTGGGTGCGGAGGTGCCGCTTGAGGACATCCGAGCAAACAAAACTTCGACCGCACTGGGTGCAGGGGTACGGTTTCTCCCCCGTGTGGCTGCGCTCGTGCACTTTTAAGTCGCTTTTTCGGGTGAAGCTTTTCCCGCAGTGGGAGCAGGCATGGGCCTTGGCCTCTGGCGTCACAGCCCGACTGCAGGACTCGGAAGCAAACAAAGTCGGCTCAGCTGTGGTACCACTGGGGGCCTGACTCCAGCACTCATTGCTTTCAGACGACAGGCTATCGGGCTGACACGACTTGGACTGGATCAGAGTGACGTAGTCCTCAGGGTGGGACCTCTTCAGATGCCTGTGTAGGTACAGCTCCCCAGTGAAGGACACTGAACACCGTGTGCATGGGAACACCTGAGACACCTCGACACTGCCAACTGCTGGATGAGAATTAACATGGCACCAACTCATCCATAAGAAGCATGTTGCGCAGTCTGACACACAAACATATTTCGATTATATTACAATTCAGCTAAGCCTTTAGACGCCAGTAACATTCCACCAAATTATTGACATTTACCAATGACGGTCACATACTTAGTTACAAGGTTTATCCGTCTCTAAATGAGGAGTTTCACAATCTGCATCTTTCAGTTTTCACACTATTCATTAAAAAAATGGCAACAATATTGCTCTAAACTCAATTGAAATGACATGACGCCTAATTTTCTCAGTCGTTCTTTTATTTCACTCATTACTGACTATTTGCACACTGAATGATCAGTTTCTATTCATGACAGGTTGAACCGTTTATCTACATATGAATACACATAAGGTTTGTCACTACGCCTGAGGCAAATGGCAAATCATAAGGTTTGCTTCTGTGTGTATGGCCAGGGGCATAGTTTGGCTCACTGTCCCTCTCTGCACATGAGCAGTAGTAACCGTTTGCATCTCTACATGACAAACTTAAAGGGAGTCTGTCCCTCTCTACCCACAAGATATAAGATTTTCATCTAAACTCACTGCATCTCAAGTGTAGAGCATCCTCTCCCTCCTGGAGCGATCGGGAAAATTCCACTCCATCAACAGGACTTCCCCTCAGATGAAGCTGTTCTTCTATGTCACCGCTGTCGTACTCCTCGATCACCGACAGGCTGTATTCTTCATATGGGCACCCCATGCCCTATCCCCAAAGAGCCAGAAGATATGTTTTGGGGAAAAAAAAGGATAAAAAAGAATAAAAATTATGGAAGAGTTCCAGAGGTAGGGTCAAGAAAGCATACTACTGCCATGATGAAACAAGACAATAACGTTTGGGGTAAAAACTCTTGATTTTGTGGTGCATTAATATGAGAGGTCAGATGAGGCCATTCAGCCCAACAAGGTTCACCATTTTCAAGCCAAGCTGTTTGTGAGGGTTGCCAGAAAAATGCTTCTGCCATCAACAACAAACTCTTTTTTTTTTTTTTTTTACAATAAACCACAGATGTGGGTTTGGCATATACATAATAATAGCCATAGAGAAGTGCAACTCATATGCACAGTGAAATATGGTAGTGGACCTTTGCTGCTGTGGGGCTGCTTTTCTTCCAAAGAACTTATTCGGATACATGGTATCACGGACTCCATCAAATACCAGCAGATATTAAAGGAAACCTAACAGTCTCTGCCAGGAATTGGCCAAGGTTGGTGCTTCCAGCTGGACAATGATCCAAGCACATCTCAAAATCTAAACAAAAACAATCCACCAACCACAAAATGAAGGTTTTTCCATGGCCAACACAATCCACTAACCCCATGAAAATATGTGGAATGAGCTTAAGAGGGGAGTCCACAGGCGTTGACTGCGAAATCTGAAGGATGTGAAGAGATTCTGTATGGAGGAATAATCTCAGATTCCATGCCATGTGTTCACCATCTGCGTCATGCTTTAAGACTCCAAGCTGTCAGAGGCGCTGAAATGAAGGGGTGCCAATGATTGTGGTACATATTTTTCATAAAAAGTTTCCATGCCCTTTTCGATCATTCCCAAATCATTTTGAGTCACCAAATCAGACTATTTGCCAGAACTTCCAACTTAGTATCATCTGCAAATTCAGCCAATTTGCTTTCAATGCTCTAATCACGGTCATGGGTCAGTGACATTTTTGAGTTTCAAACCAGCAAAAAAATAAAATTGCAGTTTTAAGTCAGGTTCAGCTTTTCCTGCATAAATCCACATGTGTATTTTCGATTTTTGTGAGTGCCCCTCGCAAAAGATGACAATATATGACATTTTAATGCATTTGCCTGTATACGCCCCTTAAAAATGTAATGCGGTAAAACTAATTTAATTTCAATATAATATTAAAATGAATGTTAGTGGCTCTGTTACAATCAAAATGTAATTATTGATCTACACAGATGCTATACCCAGTTGCAGAATGTCAACACTTGAATTTCAAATATTAGATATTTTGTCTTTAAAGACAGCTGCATGTTATTTGTCAACATTTGTTACATCTTTTTCCAATTAGAGAGGCAAAACTGCATTAAAATCGGGCATATCTTTAGATTTCATTAGCTCTTCTTGATTGTGTTCATACTCAATTTAACTTAGGAGTATTTTGTTTATTTATTTCAAAATTAAGCATTTTACTGCATGAAATTTTGTTTTACCGCATGACATAGCACAACTGCATTAGACCATAACACATAAATGTAACAAGTTGAAGATGGCTACTTCTGAAAAATGCCAAATATACTCAGGGCTTTCAAAGTGAACCTTATAATGACATTAAAATGTATTTTCCAACTGAAAATCAAGAATCATAATGAAACAATTTGTTTGGTAATATTCATAACATTAATCTGATATATGAATAAAATATACTCATTAATAGTTCATTTATTCATATCTTTATTTACTGCAAGTCATTGAAGACACTTTATACTAGTGTTGATGATAAAGACTAATTCAGGCTTAACCCTCTCCAGCCCAATTAATTATTTTGAGATATGAAAAATCTTGCATTCATGGAGAATAGCTCTCATACACTAGTGGCTGCAGGTGAAACAACATTGTATTTTTGCAGTACTGAGCTGGAGGGATTACTTCATCAAACCATTTCTCATGTGATCTTTATATTTTATAATCAGTCATCAATTTATTTATTGTTGCAAATTTGCAACATGAGCCTGGAGAGGGTTAAAGAGAATGCAGCCTGCATTTCTGACATGCATACAGACATTATTACAATCATATACTTTCACAGTTATACCTTTCCCTTCTCTTTTCTAGTCTCTCCTCTCTAGCAGCAAGATCTGCCCTGATCTGTGCACGGAAACTTGCACCCCTCGCTCTTTACTGGAAAGAGGCATCTGTAAAAATGTACAACCCAATTCCAAAAAAGTAAAGACAAAGTGTAAATTATGAATAAAATCAAAATGCAATGCCTTTCAAATCACTTCAGCCAGTATTTTAGTCACATAGAGCAGAGATAACATAGCAAATGTTGAAAATGAGATCATTTCAAATTTGATGGCTGCTACAGATCTCAAAAAGTTGGGACAGGAGCCTGTTTACCATGGTGTTGTATCCAGTCTTCTTTTTAACACAGAGTGGAGGCATCTGGGCATTGAGGAGACGGGTGTCTTGCATGAAGCCATTGGAATTTGATTCCACTCTTGTATAATACAGGCTACCAGCTGCTGGAGAGTTTTGGGTCTCCTTTGACTGATTTTTTGTTTAATTATGAGCAAAATGTTCTCAATCGGTGAAAGATTAGGACTGCAGGCAGGGCAGTTCAGCACACGGACTCTTCAACAACAAAGCCATGCTGTTGTACTAGCTACAGTATGTGGTTTTGCATTGTCCTGCTGAAATACACAAGACCTTCCCTGGAACAGATGTCATCTGGAGGGGAGCATATGTTGCTCTAAAACCTTAATAAACCTTTCAGCATTCATGACGCTTTTTAAACCATGCAAGAGACCCACACCATATGCACTAATGCATCCCCATACCATCAGAGATGCTGGCTTTTGGACTGAACGCTGATAACAGAAGGGGTGGTCTTTCTCCTCTTTAGCCCAGAGGACGAGACGCCCATGATCTCCAACAAGAATGTCAAATTTGGACTCGTCTGACCACAGGACACTTTGCCACTTTGCTGCAGTCCACTTTAAAGGAGCCTTGGCCCACAGAACACAGCGGCGCTTCTAGATCATGCTCAAGAATGGCTTCCTTTATGCATGATAGAGTTTTAGGTGTCATCTGTGGATGGCACAGCAGACTGTGTTTACAGACAGTGGTTTCTTGAAGTATTCCTGGGTCCATTTAGTAATTTCAATGACAGAATCATGCCGGTGAGTGATGCAGTGGCGTCTGAGGGCCCGAAGATTACGGGCATCCAGTAAAGGTCTTCGGGTTTGTCCCTTACACGCAGATTTTTTTCGGTTTCTGTGAATATTTTGATGATGTCATGCACTGTCGATGATGAGACCATCAAAGCCTTTGCAATTTGCCGTTTAGGAACATAGTTTTTAAAGTATTCCACAGTTTTTTTTTTTTTTTTAATGCAAGCCTTCACTGGTTGGAGAGCCTCTGGCCATCTTTACTTCTGAGAGACTCAGCCTCTCTAAGACATCCCTTTTATAGCCAATCATGTTACACACCTGATGCCAGTTAACTTAATTACTTGCTAAACGTTCTTTCAGCTGATTCTCTTATATTAATTGCTTTTTCTGCCCTTTTTTTGCCTGCGTCAACTTTTTGGAGACCTATTGCAGCCATAAAATTTAAAATAAGCTTATTTTGTAGATAAAAATGTAAAATGTCTCAGTTTCAACATTTGAAATATTATCTATGTTCTATTCCAAATTGGCTCGTGATTTGAAAGTCATTGCATTTTGATTTTATTCACAATTTCTATTGCGTCCCTACTATTTCGGGATTGGGGATTGTAAAATAATGTTTAAAATATACAAAAATGTATTACAAATGTTAGAAGTAATTAAGAATAATTGTACAAACATTACAAATGATTAAAATAATGAAGAAAAAGATAATTCAGTTTAAATCTTCTGTGTCATGTGGTAAAACAGCATGTCATTCGCAAAAACGTTTTGTCCACGACATATTTTGTTTGTCTGCATGACGGATTTCATCATTTTCACACCTAACAGGCAGTTGCATGGCCACCTATTCACCACACTAACCTTGACCTATAAATTTTAAATTTCATGTGTAAATCAGTATTTATAAAATGTTCAACTTTATCAACACTTTTTTGACGTTGGACATCATGACGCTCAAATCTGTGACACTTTGTATGACCCCTGGAAAAGGTGATAACTTAAATTTAGGAGCATATTTTTGAACTTTCCTCCAACTCTGGTTGTCCTCAGGGGTCCTCTGAATGATGTCATTACAGGTCACATGACTTGAGTCATATTTCTACAGTGCAAAATGGCTTCTTTGTTTTACTACATGACATTGAGGGAAATCTGTCTCTGCGGAACATTTTAGATATTAATGACATTTATTAAACATATATCTTCTTAATACTTTGCAGTGCTTTACTGTACACTATAAAAAAATATGCCAAAGACCAAAATTGATGATTTTAAACATTCTTAATCATTTTAAAAGCGGTTGTCTTTTTTTGAAATTAAGTGACTCCCATTTTACCGCATGACATTTCGCACTTTAATGGTGTAAAAGTCTATCAATTTTGTATTTTTCATGCAAATATGAAGTGAGGAGGGAGAATGATGTAATATTTATGACTATATACCATATCAAACTTATTTTATACAAGAACGTAACAGCAATTTCCCCTGGAAGCAAAAATCAGTGTGGCACGTCACACACCCGAATGTAAATAAGGATGAGCAGGGGTCCCAGGATTGACCCCTGTGGGACTCCACTTCCCAAAGTGAATAGCTCAGATGGCATTTTAGTACCAACTTTAACTAAACTACAACTTGTTTTTGCTGTTGAGGCCCATTCTTCTTTCAGTCTCCTATTTTGCCTTTTCACTCAATATGGGTATGTGCCTAAAGTCTATTGTGTTTATTTATTTCAGAGGTGAGAATACACAATAAATGTATTAACGGTATAAGCAAGTAGCTTTATGTCAACTGAAGTGCCCAGCCCGGCTTTGATAGTGGAAAAAAAACACGCTCAAATTAGTAAACCTATTGAGAATAGAATATATCAAAAAGCTTAGCCTGATGGGAATATTATGGTATTAGGCCTATTTATTTCATATTTAAAGGAAAGTGTGACATTTATAAGTTACATTTGCTTCATTTAGACCATGATGAATCCAAAGTTATTACCGGATAACGAGCAAAATGCCTCAGCTTCTTCATGAGGTAACATCAGGGCACTCACTCTTCTCCACAAAAGGTTTTCAGTTTTACCCCATGCGCAAGTAAAGAAATCACTGTTGCACACAGTACATCAGGCATGTTTTACTGCCTCTAACGGATATGAATTAGACATCAGTATGTACTAGTATACTCTGCTGATGAATGCATCTGATACTTTAATTTGGGGTCTAACATTGCAGCGCAACTGACGCGCTCTCAGGGTTGAGTGTTGATTAGGACATAAAAGAATATAAAAGGTTGATGGTGTGGAGCCCACCCACAAGGGCAGCTGAGAATATTGTCAAGAAAGAGAAATCAGGCCGCTGACACTAAAGCCGCTGGCACACTGGACGCGAAACAAATTTTTCGCACGACAGATTACATTCAAAGTCAATGCAAAGACGTGAAAAAAAACGTGTGTATTGATCGTGTCTTTGCAATGACTTTGAATGTATTCTGTCGTGCGAAAAATTCGCTTCGCGTCCAGTGTGCAAGCAGTTTAACACACCGAAGCTCACTTTTTCTCTCATCCTTTCCATCGTGAAAAAAATGACTAAATGTATGCAAGACTGAATCTCAATTTGCAGGATACTTTGCATTATTCGAGGGAGTCCAGGAGTCAGTATTAATTTGTGGGAGACTAACCAAACCTCCCAAGGAAGCAGGACGTCTGTCTTAAGACCACCTAAAAATATCAGTCATTGTTTTAAAATTATCTCACCAACTTCCTTTCATACCGATGGGTGTATGCCATCAGGTTCTATCATCTTAGACTGCCTGGCCAAAAAAAAGTCACCATTTGGAAATTAACGAACAAATTCTATAATTGGATCATTATTGTGGTTATTAATATGTTTCAGCTGCAATAATCATTTTACCCTGACTGATGAAGCGCGTCGCCACTCATTTCTTAAAAAATCATGTTGGAAGACACATCCCCTGATGGTGGAAAAGATGTTACAATATTTCAGATTGACCACTGTTATTGGCTAATATGTGAAAAGAGGCGGGTCTTGGGGTTATCTACAGGTATAAAACACCCTTGGTTTCACATAACTCCTATGAACAATGGCGAAGAGGACTATCAGTGCTTACTTTCCCCCCAGTTAACCTAGTGTGCCTTTTCGAAGACAGCCTTTTTCGCACATTACACACAGGGCTTAAAGCTCGAAAAATTGCCATGCCGGAAAAAAAAGAAATTATTGAATGAATGAAATCTAAATAAATAAATTATTTGCGTCCTAACGCACTTTGTGATGGTCAGAGGTGTATAGTAACGAACAGTAGCCTACTTAGGTAGTTTTTTTTTTTTTTGAGGATTTGTACTATACTGGAGTTTTGACTTTTACTTTCACTCTACAGCATTTAAAAGATAAAAAGTATACTTTCACTTTGTTACGTTGACATTGGCCACTTCGTTACTCTTTACAAATTAAAATATGCGAGTAACTCATCATAAGGATTGTCTGGATTTGGCGCGTTCAAGAACAGGGTCGGCCTATCTTTGAACAGATGTTGATGCCAGCGTACATGAAGCCGCAAATTTATGCACGCAGTTACAAAATTCTATCACTAGATGGCACACCAGGATCAGTTATTGAACATTCATAAGCAAGCCAAGCTGAAACACGATTTTAAGGATGAGTTCACTCCTAATTAAAATGCAGGATTTCTACTTTTAAAGCATTTATTTAGTCATATTGACACTTTTAGTTAATTTAATCCTTAAAACATTGTAGTTTCTGCATTTATTGCCAAAATGTTTATCAGTAATACTGTGAAAGTGAGAGGAAATGTGAATATTTGTTTTTCAAGTCAATTTACACTGTGCGCCCCTAAATTTTCTGCTTGTGCCCCTAAAATTTAAAGTTAGGGGCCACTGTGCTCCAGCAAAAAAATTTAGTCTGGAGCCCTGTGTAACCATAATATTGAGTACGCAAGTATTCTCTGCATGTTCCTTTCTGAAATGGTCTCCGCAACCTTTGCAACCCGAGCTCTTGCTCTCGATGAAAGACACGGCAGTTGGTTTCAAGAGGGTCAGAGCCCCAGCAGTTTTCAACCAAGCTAGATTACGCGGGGCCTCATTATTCCAACTTGCTCCAGCAAAAGTAAAGGCCTAAGCAAACAAAAAATTTCTTAAACTTTATTTATACGGGGTAGCTTGACAGACCACATGAGCATTTATGGCAAAGCTCTGCTAGTCAACTACACTTGGAATGTGTTTCTCTAACCTTAAATTGCTTCTCCTTTATGTTCAATTAATCATCTCCTCTCAAGCTCAGAAAATTAAAGGAGCAATATGTAAGAAATGTATGTTGATTAATCGTGAAATGGCCCAGATATATCACCAGACATTAAGGAATTATGTTAATTTCAAATACTTATATCACTGACAACAGTAGTCCAGCCAGAATATTCTCATTACAAAAGCGAAGTTGCAGCCCACAACTAATGTTGATGTTGTCATTCTGTGTTTTGGCCTGTTGCGTCGCTCTCCACCTATCTTCCAATCACGAAGCCAGTAGCATTTCGGCATCCAGGTTGCCAGTTACCACTGAGCTGCAGCTACCAGCGTTTTGGAGCACAAATGTCTGACGTTACTAAACCTTGTTGTTATGATTCCGAAATACGTTGCGACAAAGTCAGAAACAAAACAAGGATCTGTATAGGACATGCCTGTGAAAGATGGAGACGGCTGAAAGCGGAGAAGAATTAGAAGACCGACGCCAAGGTTGCTAATTTTCTCCTGGGCCAGTAAGATTCAGCTAAGTTTAGCAAACTTAATTCCATTTAATGTAGGCAAGGACATTTCAAATATTCTCTACAGTCGAATAAAGTTATGTATGTTCGTTCATGGTACGATAGTGCGTATGCAGGTGGGTCATCGAATTGACAAGGTAACAAATTGTTTGAGAAATAAAAACCGTGGCTCTTCAACGCTAACATTAGCAATGCATTACTAGTCTGTTTCTCTGGCTTTACGCGGAGACGCTGTGGAAACCGTTCCAACATTAGCACAGCCATTATGGCAATATGAAATGTAATTGAGGCAGTACATCAGTTAAATGAGTCCTCGTTCATTCTTCACGTATTTCACAGTATGGACTTTAGTGGGCTATCCACACAAGAGAGTGACGAGCAAGTTGACCAATATGACCATTGCTTAAGTTACTTGGTCATTAGTCTCGATCTTTACTGAAGTGAACTGAACACAACCCTGTCAGAGCAGATCATTAATGATAATGAAACATAGCCATGGTAGCTCCTTGTAGTCGACGTTCTTGCTGGATCCGGCAACCGAGCTGGCAACCACTCGTCTGGGGAAAAGAGGAAGGGGATAGTGCGCTCTGCACTATTTTGAATGTGATTGTACTACCAGTTTTGGCCACAAACTAATATATTGCTCCTTTAACTGCTTATTTTGAAATAAGCACTCTCAGGTGATGTGCGTATGAAGGCCACTGGACTGGAATCGCACTAATGCAACTGACTGCTAGCACTTGAGGTTTCACTGTCAAATTACATAAATATACTTACAGGAAGGCCAGACAAACCTGATTCAACTCAACCCTCTGTTATGAATTCATAACCATCCTCTTGTTCGTTACAGGCATCATATAGGATTAAATATTAAGTAAAGGTAAACATGAGAATGAAAACAAATTTGAAAGTTAATTGAATAGCATTTATTTTCCAGTTAAAATGCATGCAGAAAAAAAAAAACATCGCTGGGGGGGAACAGGAACATAGTTGTTGGGTCAACCATCAGCAGGTCTTCAACTGTACAGAAATAGTGAATTCAACTAAGACTTAAAAGATCTTTTCTGAAGGTAGGCCTTAAAAAAGAAATGGTCAACCTTCGCTCTAATTTCCTTAATGACCGCAACGTCTCTCCGAATTCGCTGAATTAGCATGTCGTCACGCGAGTAGAGGAGAAAGTCACACCACTCCAAACCCGATATCAACAAGTGGCCCTGGATGCGCCAGTAGTATGGATGCGTAGGCTTCAGAACAGGGGTGCCGTCCTGAACCTCGATGCATGAGCAGTCCGTGTAACTACTGACACTGGTGCATTCCATCTCCAAGAGGCCAAACGTCGGCTGTGCCCTGGGGTCGTAAATGAGCCCGTCAGGAGAAGAGACCATCCATGGGATATCTGGATGTACAAGGACACCACAGGGGTAGTGGTTCACCTCCAATTCCAGACAGTGCCCTTCCACCGCCACCTGCCTCAACTCCTGAGTCGTCTTTGCCTCCGAGGCCTGCTGGCAGCAGTTCTTCATTCTTTCCGCCAGGTTTCGGGCAGACTTCTGCCCTGTCACGCGGCAAACCTCCAAGAACCAGGAGGAGTCGATCCGCCGCTTTCCTGCGCAATGCCGCTCCAGAGAAGAATCCCATCCCCGCGTGGCTGCCTCTGTCTCGCGGGCCACGCCGAGTGGCATTGCCAGAGATATAAGGTTGAGCTGCTGCCTTTCAGTCAACTCACATGAAAGCTTTGTTGGCTCCAAGCGGTAGCCTTCAAGAGGCAACAAGGGTCTTGGAGGGGCATCTGCATGCAGTAAAGTCCTGAACGGCCTTACTGCCGGAAGCTGATAGGACAGCACACTCCCAAACGGGACTTTACCGACCGCAGAATCCACCAATGGGGTCTCAGTGGAAATTCCCATGGTGGCAATCAGCGGTGCCTCATCAGAGCTGAAGGAGCCGTACACTTCGACCAGCCTGGCAGAAAGATCCAGTGGGTCCCCAATGTCACCTCCGCAAAGGCTGCTCCTGTTTGAACAAGACCAGACACATATGCACCACATTTTATCGTTTAACCATAGGGATAATATGGTAAGGATTTACAATACGGTCGGATCAAAGGCCCAGTTTGCACCAAAAAAAATGTGTTTTTTGTGATCGGATGGCGCTTGACCACATGAAAGTACAGGTGTAAATGCACTCAAGACGCAGTGAGGACGGACTGTGATCCGATCTTTTAAACCACTTCTCAAGGTGGTAAGGGATGGATTCTGGGCACTTTGAACACGTGTTAATGCAAATGCGTCTCAAATCCGCATACAACTCCGTGGGCGGAAACACCAACAGTAAAACTCAGTAGATAATTCATATTGGTATGTCAGAGGCAGTATATTTGGTGGGGTGTTGTTAAAAAGGGTTTCATCAAAGACAGTGTTATAGTAGCTATTCAATAATAATTATAAAAATGCGTAAACAAGTTGTTCCAAACTATTTCAATTTACTTTAAACAAAATGGCGATTTCCATTTTGTTCAGCACAATCCGCAACGTGAAGTTTTTGTGCAGCTGTATCGCGCTTTCTTGAAGTTTCCGTTACGTTGCGGTGCTACGCAGCTTCTAGCTCTTAAGAGGCTGGTGAGACTGAAAACCAAGCTCTAGGACACACAAGCAAGGTCTAGCTCACAGCGCCCTCTCCGGGTACACATTGGAACATCACCCTTTACCTCTCGCAGCATTTTACTGGCGTATAGGACGCACTGTTTTATAAGATGCAGTGCATTTTCAAGGGAAAAATATTGAATTAAAGGTGCGTCGTATTCACCAGTTTTTACGGTAAGCGACGTACGCCACTTGAGGAGAGGGGAGACGAAGGATGTCATGTCAGCGACACAGATTGTAATATTGTAAGATTATACACCTTGTCAATACCAGGTGTAATGGAATGTGGTCAAATGCTATCCGATTGCTATCCGATCACAAAAAAATGCATTTTAATACCAGGTGTAAATGGAGCCAAAAATTTGCTCAACCTCTTCTCATTAGGGCGCCTTTAAAAAGTGGTGTGATCCAATGAGCTTGAGTTCCTACAGATCATGAGATTTGCCTCAAGGGCCATTTCTCCAGACCTTAAACCCATGTTTCAAAAGCATGCTCTTGCCCCTGTAATTAAAATTGGGATTCATTGGAAAAATTGAAATATGGCCATTTTGACATCAAGGGAAAGCTTCGAACGAAAAGACTGCAATGAAATGTCAATCCGTCACATTGACACGAAAAAATGGACGCGCACGAAACCACTGTACTTGATTGTAGCATAAATACTTCCGTGATGCTAGAAAAGAGGCCTGTTTCGTGTGACGTCACAAACGGGTTTTGCAAGCTCTGCTTTGTGAAGTTGTGTGCAGTGTACATGTCAATAGAAATACTACATTTCTCTTAAAGCTTTATATTTTGTTATAGAAGGTTCAAATGAGTTGTACTTGAGATAAATTATAATGGAGAAACATTTATCTATCTGTCTTTTTTTTATTTAAACTCATATTTTTCTATACAGTACATAAAAGATTAACAGACATAAAGGATCTGACGGAAATCATGTGTAAATACGGGGAAGGACTGATACCTTAATTTATTATGACATTTTTTCGATGATTACACTTGATAAGAGCGACGACAAAACAAGAGGAAGATATTTAGAATGTACTCTCTCTCTTAACTCGAAACATAATGTCCATGCACTTGCAGCTGCCTATTATCAGATCTTTCTTTAGCGTATACTTTAACTACCTAACGCTATTAGAATTGAGGTTTTGTTTCGTTTTGGCCATCACGGAAGAGGAAGGACCAGAAGTTGAAGAAAGAACCATGGGAAGAGATACAACTATAAAAAAGCAATTGAGACCTGAAATTAAGCTTGAGTGCATGAGAAGTACAGGCGGACGATTCAGGCTGCTTTTGAAGTATTAGGTGGACATATTTGAGGGGTACGATTGTGTTCTAAATGGCATCGACCGTGTCACTCCATATTTTTATGACAGTCAATCGCTGTTAGGAAATATGAGAGTCCACTTGATCGTGTTCATAAAATACTATCTTTTTTGTAGGCCAGAGCATTGGATTATCCAACCTTCCTCGGAATGGTAGCAAGACTCCAGTAAAAACAAAATTTTCTTTTTAAACTTGACAACGTGTACACGTATAGCAAGTGCGGCGACCAGACTTTTTGCAGGCATGGAACACACCAAAATAAGCAGCGAAACTAATAAGCATCGACGACAGAAATCACCTTTATGCGACATTAGCTTGAAAAAATAAAAATTTAAACAAGGGATTTAAAACTATGAACTACTGGGAGATCTGGAAGAGATCGATCAAGAGTTCTGACTCGTCAGGCTTTAAAAACAAAATTGAAAACAATTTGCAGTGTTTACAGTATTATAACTATGGAACATCTGAGAACTTTCAGAGTACACAACCTGTATGTGACGTCACCGAAAATGAGACTGTCGGCGCACTGGTTACGGTGGAAAAGGAGCAACATTGGGAAAGCGAATATCAAGTAGGATGAAACTTTTTTTCTCGTTATATGAGTGAATACCATCAACCCATCATGAAATTTCCATACTGACCAATTTTATGGATATTTATTTTCAAGGAATCCCTACCTTAAAGTGGACAGAAAATTAAGTTCCCAGGAATTTCTGGGAGGAAAGCAGAATTTCTTCACAAGAGGAAGACATTGCTTGCAAAAACTGCAGGAACACTGGGACATGTGCATCTCTGTGATACTGATATACAGTAATGTGCAGAAGTTTTAGGCACATTCAAAACAATTCTGTAAGGCAAAGATGCTTCCAGCAATCATAAGTTTCTAAATATTAAAAAATGTCCCATAAAGAGGCGTGCACTGTTGAAGTCTAATTTAAGTCTACAATTGGTGCTACAAAACTTTGCCAAACTATTAGAAACACTGTCCTGAAGCTTTATAGTGTTTTAAGCTACTTGGCTGTTAGGCTGTTCCTAGCACACTGCAGAACTGCACAGTATTTCTGCAAGCCCACAGTCACACTAGTTTCTCTCTCCAGGTTATGTAATCCCAGATCACCTTGATGATGTTGAGATTAGGGCTCTACCAAGGTTGCATTATCAGTCTCGAAATACTAACATTTTTCTAAGATATTTTTTAAACGGACTTTTGACTCCTCAGATGTACAGTGTAACTACAGCACCGCAAATATGGGAAGCATAGAACAAACATCAAAGTCCAAATCTGAGTTTAAAAAAATGTAAAAAAAAATTCCAAGGTGCCCAAAACTTTTACACAGAACTAAATTAAAGTGAAGTCATGAAATCTTTTGCTCACTTTACCTCCAACATTCCTCCATCTTTCTCTCCCTCGGCCTAGATGACACTATAACCATCCGATCACTGGGTCTTCTAGATTTAACAGCCTAAATAAAATGTAAATGAACACATTAATAAAATGTAAGAATAAAAATAAAAATTTCACTCTTTACGCAGACCAACTATAATTATACTCACTATTTCTCCAGGTTTGTACCAAGTTCGCATCGCCTCAGAAAAGCTGTCCGCTGGGGGAACAACAACGACCTCAACTTGCGAGGTGTGAGACATCCGATCCAGCCAGGCAGCTACGTGCTCACACGGAGCTGAACCAGTTTCACAGCTACAGGGACAGCGCAGTAACTTCACAGGACGCGAGTCCTTTACCACAACCTGCGAAAATACGTCATCGGGTAAATGTAAATTTCTCGGTTCAAGTTTCAATCGAAGATTATTGAGCCGCAGCCTCTTCAAGCCAAAAAATAAATAAAAATCGACTCGAGAAAGCTACACCTTCTAATGTGTAATAATAATCCTTGCGCGTCAAATATCTCGCGCACTAACCACTTTGACATAGCAGCTAATCGTACAGACTCTACTAGGCTGAGTAAATGAAAACTTATCCATCTTTACGCACACAATTTTAATTCCCCCTCTTGCATGAAGAACAGTACTTTGTGGATCAATAGAAGCCACTAATTATCCTTCAAGCTAATTCACATGGACGACTGGATACTCCAGCCCACATTGCTAAGCTCAGATAAACCAAGACAGAGATGCTAATCAACATCCAGCCAGAATTGACTTTGAGAAATAATTGTCATAATTTGACTAAAACAGGCAAAAAGAATTTAACAGCAAATTCTCTCACGTAGTGACATTTGAGACGGCGACCAAGCAGTTCAAATAATGAAATGGAATAAATTTATAAGGAATCATGCTAGATAACTAAAAGTGAAATATGATCGAAAAAAACATCAGTGTGCAGCATCCATCACTCAAATATTCTAATAGTTTATTTAGACAAAACAGGCAACCAATAGCATATTGGCCTTCAGCCTCTTCGATGTAGATGGACAGTAGCGGTGGGTTAGGTTTCAGTCTCCATATAGGAAATATCAATACAAAAAATATTAAATAACACGCTGTATACTTTAATTTCAATGATTTATAGTCGCATTTATGTTTGTGAAATATCACTCATACCTCCCCGGCACCAAATTCTGAATTGTGTTCTTCCCACATATTCCGTCATGTAACAAGACAACTGGCCCTTGAGTAGCCATCACTTTCCACAAATCTCCAAACAGACAAAAACACAAGGACCGGTTTTGTCCAGCCTACGTCCTCCTGTTTAGGCTATGATCCATCCATGACACTAAGGTCGATCATCTAAGTCCTCTTTGAGGAGATGAGAATTTATTTCCAGGGAATTAGACATTGTTTTGAAGGTCACACATAGCCCAACGGAATCAAACTACTTATAATAAATTTTTCTCTTTATGATTGCACGTCATTGTAAGAATTCAGTAGTCAGATGTTTTATGACAAGTCAAAAAATTACTTGATGTTTTTACACAAACTCACAAATTATACCAAAAGTTAAACATAAATTAACATGAAACCATGCAGAAAACTAATGCTGTGGAGTTTTTGAACAAGCAAAGAAAAATACCATTTCAGTCAGGCCAGGCCAATCCATTTATTGAGTATGATGTAGAACTTCGCTTAGTATGGCCGTGAATAGATCTGCTTTCGGTACTCTGTGCACTATATGTTCACGAACCTGAATACAGGGAGAAGTAATATCTACCCATGAACAAGACACAAACCCCAAAGTACACAAGCAGATCTAGACAGACAGGTGGAAGCTGGGGAGGTGGTGGGTGAGCAGAAATAAATAAATAAATAAATATTTAAAAAAAAAAAAAAATCAGCATATTAACCAGCAATGACAGCGATTAGGTGTGAATACAAGCTGCACAGAAGGTGACTGTTGCAGACAAAGCGTCAGTGTGAACAGCTGCAAAGCATTAGCTTAATTAGCCATTTTTGAAGAGTGCGCTGCAGTACTGAAGTGGTGTGTGCAGACATGATTGGGTAGTGAGAGGACATGTGATGTCCGAATTCTGTGATGCAGCAGCTGCAAAGACTTCCATGACTGGACTGCAGCTGCATTTCATGCCAGCTGCTCATCCTTGCTGATTGAACTCGGGGATTGCGCTAGCTGCTCGCCACATTCGCCAATGCGATTAAAAAAAGTTAGGGCAACGATAATATTTGTTAGTCCTCACCACAGTGGCGAAGGCCATATTTTCTCAAGGTGGTAATTAAATATCATTCTGTGACAAGTTCAACCCGCCCCCCTCGTCCCCACAGTACAAAATAGTGTACTGCATTGGTCTCGCAACCGCTTCACAGATATAAAAACTGTTGGACCCGCCACTGCAAACTACTAGTCAGGCTCCATTCCTTTACTAAGACAGATAGGGCCCAGCATCACGGCCATAGCGAACTATGTAGCATCGAGCTGAGTTAGCTTCTTAGCCTAGATTGCAAGCTCCAACTGACCCGCCCATTGAACTTGCCTCAGCTCCAGCAACGGTCCACCTTTCTGCCCATTTTTGGATTAGGCGGAGACAAGTAAGTGCCAAGATGGCGACCAAATGAGCTTCACAGTGGAAATTCAGAAACCTTAGGGTGAGATCATGGAGGCTATTGTCTATGTTTCATACAGTCAATGGTAGAACCCTATGGCACATCCTGGGCTACTCCATTCTTACCGCAATTACACTTTGGTGTCTTACCGTAGCAGGTGTGGCTCATTAGACCTCCAACAAACATGTTGCAAATAGGCATTTAAATTAACGTAGAGGCCCTATGCTTTTATGATTTCAGTACAACTCGAGGACCGATATTCTAGCCATTGTAACGGTCCACAAGATCATCAAGTTATTTCATATTTCATTGCGTTCACAAGCACATTAATAATGTATTTGTTCAATTAAGTTTCTAGAACTCATGGGAAATGGTAAAAGGACAGGGTAAAGGGGAGGAAGAATTTCTACATGTGATAAATGACAATTTTTGGTGCAGTATGTTAATAAACCTACAAGAGAGAAGGCAATTTTAAATTTAGTGCTCTGTAATGACCCCGATAGAATTAGCAATTTGAGGTACTGGAGCCACTTGGGACTAGTGATCACTCCACTGTTAATTTTGATGTTTCATGGGAAGTTAAAAAGGTGTTTTCAAAAATAAAAATTACCAAATTTAGGCAAGCAAACTTTGACAGGACGCGTTCATATCTAAGTGAAATAAAATGGGAGACACTCCTGGACTGTGAGTCTGTAAATGAGATGTGGGAAAGATTTAAGGGGGTTTTACTTGATGCAAATTCATTCTAAAGGTGTCCAAAAGTAAACTGAAAAAGCTGAATCCTCGGTGAATGAGCACAACTATTCGTAGGAGTTCGAGGGAAAAGAGGAATCTATCAGATGTACAGTACAGGCCAAAAGTTTGGACACACCTTCTCATTCAATGGGTATAGTATTTTCATGACTATTTACATTGTAGATTCTCACTGAAGGCATCAAAACTATGAATGAACACATGTGGAATTATGTACTTAACAAAAAGGTGTGAAATACCCGTAACTGAAAACATGTCTTATATTATAGTTTCTTCAAAGTAGCCATCCTTTGCTCTGATTACTGCTTTGGACACTCTTGGCCTTCTCTTGATGAGCTTCAAGAGGTCGTCACCTGAAATGGTTTTCACTTCACAGGTGTGCCTTGTCACGGTCAATTAGTGGAATTTCTTGCCTTATCAATGGGGTTGGGGCCATCAGTTGTGTTGTGCAGAAGTCAGGTTGATACACAGCCGAAAACCCTATTGGATAACTGTTTGATACATACATACATAATTCCACGTGTTCATTCATAGTTTTGATGCCTTCAGGGAGAATCTACAATGTAAACAGTCAGGAAAATAAAGGAAATGCATTGAAGGAGAAAGTATCCAAACTTTTGGCCTGTACTGTACATACAGGATAGCAATGAGAATACTAAGGCTGAATACTGTAAAATGCAGGCTGAGCTCAAAAAAGAGCTGAGAAGACAGAGACAAATTGTGGAAGGAGCAAAAACTAATCTGAAGCACTTCTTTCAGTATTGTAGCAGAAAAAGGAAAGTTAAAGAGCAGGTTAAGTGCATAAAGAACAAGTCGACATGGTCTACAACATCCCCCGCCAATCGTGCGCTTCTCATTTTCGAACTCAATCAAGGCCTTTATGGTCTGAAGCTACACACCAAATTTGGTTACTGTATCTGTAGTAGTTTCTGAGTAAAGCTGTCCCCTTTAACTCGGACGGACGGACGGACGCACACACGGACGCACGTCAAACCTATATCCCCCTCCCACTTCGTGTTGGCGGGGGATAATAAAGATGGATCGCTGCTATATGATAACAAGGATATTGCAGATATCTTAAACAGTTACTTTGTTGAGAATTTTACCTCGGAGCAGATTTTTATTTGGCCACAGGGCATGTTCAGTGCTCAGGATTATTTAGCGGTAAGTGAGGTTAGGAATAATGAAGTATTAGACAAGTTGCATAAACTAAAGGCAGAAGGTCCTGATGGCTTATATCCTAGAGAGCTCAGGGAAGTTAGTGAGATCATCTTTAAACCGCTCTCAACCATCTTCAGACAGTCTTTAGAAACTGGAGAAATACCAAATGATTGGAAGCAGGGCATTACAATATCAATATATAAGAAAGGGGACCATACTGAGCCAGGAAATTACAGGGCAGTCAGTTGAACTTGAATTCCATGCAAACTACTGGCATCTATCAAAAAAGACAAGCTGGATTTATTTCTTGAACGGAATATCTTGAGGGATAGCCAACATGGTTTCTGTAACGGAAGGTCATGCATGACAATTCTGAAATTTTTTGAAGAGGGCACCAAGATTATGATCAGAGCCGGGCTTATATCTATACTTGGATTTTCAGAAAGCATTTGATACAGTACCGCATAAGAGACTCATTTTTAAAATGAGGTCCACTGGAGTTACAGGAGGTATTCTGAAGTGGATTCAAAACTGGTTACAGGACAGAACACAGAGGGGTGGTCAGTGGAATCTCATCTGAGCCAAGTATGGCGGGAAGTGGAGTCCCTCAGGGATCAATGTTGGGACCCCTACTGTTCCTCATCTACATTAATGACCTTGTTAGGAATATTGAGAGCAAATTACTTAAATTCGCAGATGATACTAAATTGGGAGGTTTGGCAAATAGTTTAGAGTCCACAAAAGTGATTCAGGATGATTTGGACAGTATCCAGAAATAGGCAGAAATGTGGCAAATGAAATATAACCCTTTAAAAGGTCACACAGAAGAAAAACCCTGAAAAAATTATTTTTCTTGCTTTTCTAGGTCTACTTGGCTGAAGTAAGATCAATTAATTTTTCGAATAGGTCTCACTATGTTGATTTCAAGAGCCTCCACCAAACGGTTGAGAAGACCATAGAGGGTGTCACTCATGTTAAATACACTAGATAGGAGAAAGAGACTTCACATAAAATTACAGAAAATTTTATCAGTTTTATTTGGATTTTGATTATGATGTTTCCTGGGATAAATTTAGGTATTGATGCATTTATTCATTTACTTGTTTATTTATTGATTTATTCATGTAAATACCCACAAATTGCATGAAATACCCCAGAAACCCAGACAAAATCCAGAAACATATTTTTATTCTTCCATTTTGACATTAAAAAGCAGTGTAGATAGTTTATTCAACAGTACATGTGAAACACAAAGGTATGGAATGCAACATAATGGATTCATTCATTTCATTGATTGCGAACATGCATCATTGACAATAGACCTGTCTGAGTAAACAATCATATTTTCAGGCCTCCATTTTTCAACAGTTAAGTATACCACAACATATCCTATACATATATAAAAATCTGGAAATTGCAATAAATGCTGAAGTAAACAAACAGAGATGGAGCAGAGAGCAGACCTATTAGCACATAGTGTGACATATATATGTCACGGATGTTTTAAAATGATTAGATCATGGAATAATTAAAACATTTGAGTCTTCCATTTCAGTAAGGTTAAAACAGTATCATTATTTTGGATTAAACAGTGCATAGGCTCATTGAATAGTACATTACACTGTCAGTGTCAATAAAGGCACGGGATGCCTTCAAATAGCACACCTATTTCTTGTGGTATGTGTTGAAGCACTGTTGGTTTGAATTCAAGCACAGGAAAACCAAACATTTCTCACACGTCCAACGAGAAACACCTTTACGGCAAAGCTTGCATCTGCCCCGCTGCACCGTGTATTTTGGCCAGTGCTCATATCCATCAAATCGAATGTCAGCTGGCGGGTTGGACGATGGACCAGGGCGTCTAGCTGCTACTTGAGGCGATAGGGACGGTTGTCTACCCACTTTGGCTTTTTTGTGGGACAGTTTCAAGCTGTGGGCCACTTCATCACGGAACCTTTTGAGAGGCATGGGCTTTTCTTGCAGCATGTCACAGTCTCTTTTGTACATCAGCCAGGAGTTGGAGATGCAGAGGTCAAGTGCGAATGCAAACAAGGGGTAATACCATCGTTTTGATCGGCTGGGTGTCTTGTGAAGATGGACGAGCATGTCGGAAAGATCAATGCCACCCATGTGCGCATTGTAAGCTTTCACAAGTGAGGGGCACGGCACACTGACCTTAGCCTTTCTTTCTTTGCTCCACCTTCGCACTGATGAGGTGGGTTTAACACCACATGCGTTGCTAAGCATCAAAATACATCTGTTGTCATACCACTTCACAGCTATGACGCCATCTGCAGAACAGTAATCAAAAGCTCCCAGTCCTCTCTTCTTCAGCTCTTTGTCAGTCATGATCGGAGCTCCCTCAGTTCGATTCGTACTCACTGTCCCAATGCCCCTAAGGCCCATAGAGTCATTTAGACTCTGGAAGAGTTTGAAGCTGGTGAAAAAGTCGTTGCAAAAGACAACGGAAAGCCTCGGCAGTTGTATGGTCCTGCACAATGTTGTGACCACTTTAGCTCCCAGGTCAAACGTCTCTTCTTCGTCAGTCAGGTCCACATTGAAGAATGTGGTTGGCCCTTGATATAGGAGAAAGTCATGAATGATCCCAGAGGAACTGACACGGCAGAACAGCTTGAAGCCCCATTTGTGTGATTTGGACGGTACATACTGCCTGAGACTCCCTGCCCCTTTTCCCTTGTATGCGATTATGACTTCATCGACGCTTTGCCTGAGTGTCGGTGGTACCTTCAGGCACTGCTGCCGCAGCATGTCAAACAGCGGACGCACTTTGTAGAAGCGGTCGGGACTTGCATTTTGTCGTTGGTTATCATTGAAATGAATGTAACGGCGCATTGCTTTGAATCGTTTTAAAGACATGAGGTCAGCAATCAAGGGATACCTGGAGTCATTGCACCAGTAGTCCTCAGCTGATGGAAAATCATATACCCCCATGTATAGCAAGGCTGCCAGGAAATTCTCTATCTCCCCAGGACAGGTTTTAATGGGATCTCCTTGCTGGGCAGAGTAAAGGTTAGTGTGATGAGCTGTATGCTCCACCATTTCATTAGTGAAGAGTTCTTTGAAGTACTGATATGGGGTTTTCACAGCATCTGGAGGGTGAAAGATGGCACCTGGCACGACATAAGTCTCTATGTCTACCTTCTCCCACTTCCTTTCGACAGGCTGGCTTGGCAAATCATCAGTCTGTGCTGCAACGACTCTCAGGGTGTTTTTGCCTGGCCTCTTCTTTTTAGCAGGGGGTGGTCTACTTTGTGGCTCCTCATCTGCGGCTGATTCCCCACTCTCCTTATCCGAGTCCTCTGCATCTGAGCACTGCGGGTTTACAGGCACTACAGCAAGCTGCATCCGCCTGCCATAACAGGTTTTACGATCCATCTAAAGGGGTATAAAAAGGATAGAAAAGAATCAGAGGAAATGTATAACAATTTTAATCTGTCAATCAATGGCAACACTTAGTAATAACATTGTTCATAATCCTCAGTGATGCAACGGATTCTCATGCGCTCTTCAAAAAAAAAAGCATAAGACATTTCATTTATTCATTTTTCATCCATCCATCTATCTATCCATCCATCCCTATCTGCCTTCCTGCCTCCATGTGTGTGTCTGCGCGCGCGTGCCTGGATGTCTGTGAATTCATCCATCTATGGGTAATTTTGAGTCGGTTTTTAAATAAAAATGAATTAAACGCTGAATAAATCAAACAGCAGCAGCAGCATCAATTCACTGACCTGACCGATTTACTGTAACAAAAGTTGGGTTTTACACTATATCTCTCTAAACTTTATTACAAGCATTAGAATTCAGCATTACCATTTAACAACCACTATAGTCTTGTCATCCGTTTGGTTGAGGATGTTTTCAAAAAAATTATTACAGGCAAAAGAAAAAAAAAAAGAAGAAAAAAAATAAATAAATAACTTTCTCAATGTTGTTAGGGACTTGCGTTGTTTAGACCCTGAGAAGGTATGTCAGATGAAAAATTCGTACTAACCTCCAGAACTGTCTCCAGCCAGGTAACCCAAAACAACAGTGGTTTTTCCGGTGTCGATCTTCTTTGTTGGCATCACATTAGGACTGTCTGCACAGCACGACCACAGTGCCATCTAGTGGAGTTTTTATGTATTACACACTTAACACAAGTGGGAGAGACGGCTCAAAAAGTTTGAGCTTAATAGCTTTTTTAATTGATTAGATATTTGATATCAAAGTAACCTCTACCAAACGGTTGAGCAGACCTTTATAGGGTGTAGTGAAATGTAAAGCTGTACATGTAGGGAATAAAGGCATTAGACAGGATTACTTCATGAGAGGTTTAAAACTGGAATGTGCTCCACATGATCTGGGAGTGATTGTTGACCAAACCCTCACGGGTTCTAGCCAAGAAACATGATTGTTTAATGCAGTCAGAATGGACATATCTCTGAGAGGAATGGAAGACCCCCTAATAATCATGAAATGAGAATGGCTAAGGAATTCCAAAATTCTGATTGTAGCTTAAACTGCAACAAGTGTCATATCCACAACCCTTGCAAGTGAAATACAGAGATTGTTAAGGCATAAAAAGTAATCAGCTGTTCCCATGGCAAAAAATGTGAGGCAGCTGTGCAAATATTCAAATGCCTCATCCTAAAACGATCATCCAACAGAGGATATGTGAAATGTGGCAACACTCTTCTGAAGGGTAAGTCCATTTTATTGGTAGCTTTTCTTTCTCACTTTAGCATAAGTAGACAGTCCAGCGACTGCATGGGTGTAGCCCCTGAAAGCCTGCTGCTCCAGCCTGTACTGCGTCCACAAGGAAATCTCTGTTTTTCAGCACAAATTTGCACATTATTTGGCCAAAACTGTTGCCATGGCAACCAAAATCGATTGGGGTCATAACTGAAGTAGAACACAAGTCCATACCTAATATGAAATCAGTCAAACATTACAGCCCATACCGCGTCAACAAGGAAGTGGCTACGTACATCTCGGCGGCAGAGACGACAAGCATGAATCCATAGTAGCTGCCAGACTTTGTCTGGGGGCTACAATAATATCAAGCACATTACCCACAACATGTTTCTGAAGCTCATTCTCTCCAAATGTGGTAATTCCTAAGCTTGGAGTTTCTTTTTCAATACAGAAAAAGCAGCCATAGTTTGTTTTTTGAGACTGAATGTGTTATCCTGTTGCTGCGGTTGGCTGTCCAGA
This sequence comes from Gymnothorax reevesii, assembly GCA_029721435.1. NCBI lineage: Eukaryota > Metazoa > Chordata > Actinopteri > Anguilliformes > Muraenidae > Gymnothorax > Gymnothorax reevesii. The sequence continues at coordinate 144,590,859 of CM056575.1, forward strand.
GGTTAGAACATCCTGGTGGTCAATGATGAGAGTCTGGTGGGTCTGGAAATATGTATGATGGGGACGGTCCATGTGAGAGAAGGAAACTTCAACTTCGCGCCTCTCTAGATAGCATTGCTTGAAGCATGCTACCGACCATTGGCCATCATAAGCCACTGTCACGTAACCACTTACAGCTAAAACCAGCATTGAGATTTACTTGTTCCTGCATTTTCTCCGGTGATGATGCAAAAAGGGTGATCACTTCCTTAGAGACTAGAATGAAAGAATGTAATTTTTGTGTATCTGGAAATGTGCGTGCCTTTTCACATCTCTTTTTGAGAAGTTCAGCCTCTTGCTTGTACTGTTCTGTTGTTGCACAGTGTTGTGCAACATTGTGCCCCCAATGTCATCAGATGGTCCTTTCCCAAATGGCCCCTGATGTTTGATTGCCATTTGTTCAAAACCTAAGCTGGCATGATACGAGGAAAACAAAGTAGCAATCTCGCCTGTCTCTCCTCTCTCCCCCCCCAAAACGGGAGTCATCATTGCGCTTAAAATTTTTGAAATAAATGTATCGCCCAGCCCTGGAGGAGAGGAAGATTTGGTTGAGATAGAATATTTTGTTGCACAAATTCAAGTACATTTCTTTAGATTGGCCCTGAACAGGAACATTTATTGGCGTTTGCCATTTTTCAGGATCCCATGGCTGCTCTGACCAACCATGGTAAATGGGAGCCTGGGAAATTTATTCATGGGTCATTCCATACGAACTCAACCAAAGTACAAGAATCTTCCATGGTCACAGACTCAGATTTGGCTCTAATTTATTTGGGGAGTGCCTCTAGATTCGTAATAATGTGCAAAATTTTAGGGTCCTACTCCAAGGGGTTTCCAAGGTATGGCCCCCCAAAAATCGGGGGCCATGCCCAAGCGAATTGCGAACGTTAATTTATAAGGATTTTGAAGGCAAATATCTTTGGATCAAATGACAAGCATGGGCTGAAAGTTCCTATCCAGAGTGATTTAGGTGCAGGCTTTCAGAATATCTTGTCAAAATTTATCCATCTTCTTTCCTTTTCAAGATTTTAGCCTCTCAATTAAGAAAATGTTTATTGGTGGAAATCAAAAATCCAGTTCTCAAGGGCCCCCCAATGTGGCCAGGATCCCCTACAGAGGCTAAATTGTGCTGGATTCCTTCTACTTGAGGACAGGTCTGAATCATTTATTCATTTAATCATTTTATAAATAATTTTTTTTTAAAAAAGGCATTCACAAGATAGCCAATGGATTGTCAAGCAGCTGACCTGGAAAGCTCGGCAGAGAGCCGATGTGCCCTGGCTGCACTATGCATGCTATATCCGACACCTAGTAATAAATATAATTAATAAAGAATTAATAAAAATAAATTAATAAAAATGGATGAACAAAATGAATAACCATGTCCACCTGGAGTGGATGAGGCAGCTGTGAAACATCATCTGCTTAATTTTGTGTGGGGGTTCAGGCTCGGAATTTCAGCTGCTCTCACTCCAGTCCACATCGCCATCTTCACAAACCACTCCACCATAAGACTACCTCTCGCCCAGTTCCTAGATCACTGCTAAGGCCTTGTGAACAGCAAATAGCAAAGTTTTTCCTCTTTCCGTCTTCATTCTCAGAAATCTTGTGTGTTTATACTTGCACCTTTGAGGCGTCAGAAAAAAATATCAAAAATGCACCTTTAGGGAAAGCTGTGGGCTAAAAGGCTTGCAGTTTGTCATTTAAGAACCATTTGCAAAATAAAATCCCAAACAGTCCATTTTGACCATGCTAGACATTTTTCACATTCACTTGACATTTAATCCACCCCCTGTATTTCAAGAGCACAACAGATAGGAGGCGATTTTGAACACAGCCCAGGGGCATCTTGCCGGTAATGAAGATCTTTGTCAAGGCTCACCAGCAGGGAGGAGTCATCCCCATTTCCTGTCTCTTGCTCTTGGGAGTCGGAGTGGGAGGACGTCTCCCACGTCATATCCTCTGCCTCCCGCTTCAGTGTTCGGACAATCGGCCGCTCCTCCTCCGTCGCGCCATGGCAACCAATCTCGCATCGATCTGGCTCGGCCTTGATGGACTTAGTCTGCTCAAAGGTTAAATAAAAGCAATGACAGGTTTAGACCCATAAATGACAGCATTAGCTGGATAGATAGCTAGTTCAGCAAGATTTCTATAACAGGTATACAGTCTGATAAACTTAGATTAGCACGGAGCACGTGCCTTGACAGCCGCTGCTTCTTTATATACTCTTCACTCGAAACTTTGCAACCTCAGAATGAGGGAGGAGGATACCTGAATATGTGCTAGCTTAGAAGTTTACTGAAGAGCGCCCGGCTGGCCAACAGGAGGCACTTGAGCGACAAACAATGCTGTAATCCTTTAGTCCCAAACTGGCAGCCTCTCCCAAATTTTTTCCCCTGCAGCGCAAAGCCAATTGTGCACTGCTCTGAAAAGGCGAACAGCCACAGGCGCAACCAGGCCTTGAACTCGGGCCATGGTGCTCACTACTGCTCTACAAAGCGGCGCCTTTCCTGAGCGAGCAACCCGGCAGCTTTCTACCCTGAACATAATCTACTGTTAGCACAGAAGCTAGTAAAATCAGTTAGCTGGTTAAGCAAGATTCAGTGACAGGTCACCTTAGGCAGCAACAAATATAGACTGTATAATACTAACCACTCTGAACATATCATAATGTAATGTTAGCAATGAAGCCAGCAAACATTGGAACGAAAAACGGTTAAGATTTGGAAAGGGGTCACCTCAGTCAGCCAAGTACAGTACCAGTCGAAAGTTAACATGCATGTCTTGTAAGAAAAAAATGTGGGTAAGACATAGGCACAGTTTATTTTGCCAAAAAAAAAAAAAAAAAAAAAAAGAACTTGTGGTTTGCACTTGTGGTTTGCTTTTCATCAACCTTTTTGCCCAAAAAGTTCCAAAACAGTGTGTCTTTAATTTGGCTGTTGGAAAATGGAAAGAGCTTGTTTGTCTGCTTACTTTGCAAAATATGGCTTCTTTGAGAATTCTAACATTTTGGACACTATTCTAACAAGTAAACCTCTTACGGGATTGAATTTGAAATTATATAGAAAAGTTCAGCTGGTTATATTTCTCTAAAAAACAAACTGCTGTGACATTAGCAAAGTGAGTCCAAACTTTTGAATGGTACTGTAGTTATACCTAACCTGAAAACTCATGACAATGGTGGTCCGTTTAGCCATAGACTGTATTACTCCATTTAAACAAGCCTTCAGACTCAGAAGAACCCGCTACGGACATGGAGCATACGGTCCTGGAGCACAAGCCACGGCATTAACCAAGAACTGGAGCAACCAGGCTACGTTGCAAGTCCGGGTGGGGGGGTTCTCGCAGGTCAGCTGGGTGTAAGGCGGGACCTCAGTGCCCCAGTTCAACCCACGATCAATACTGCACAGACTCTGGCACCAAATGACATCACCAACGCATCAAATTCAAACTGAGCTAATATTTTTCATGAAATGGTAAAATGTCTCACTTTCAACATCTGACGTTGTCTATGTTTCATTGTGAATACAATGTGGGTTTATGAGATTTGCTCATCAATTCATTCCATTTTTATTCACGTTTTACACAACGTCCAAACTTCATTGGAATTGGGGTTTGAAGCATCTTTGTGAAATTCACCACATTTTGATTTTGTTTTTGTTGACGCTACTTAAAACATGGATAATTCACTTCAGTGATATTTTGGCACCTGCCATTCTTTAGCTTCAGTCTGTCTTCATTGAAAACCCACAGTACTTTTTTTTTTTTTCCCCCCTCTTTCATTTTGTTTCATTTTTGACACAGCTCCCCAGGCAAACTAAGAAAATTTTGTTGCTGGTCTGACCACTAAACGACCTATCCTGTTAGTTGGCATTCAAATGAATATGGAGGCCTCTGTAGATAATTCTGAAATTAAGGTCGAGAGACTTTAGAGTTAGTCATCTTCATATTCTTCTGACATATCACCCCGTGTATCTCAAGAAACTAACAGTTAGGAGGCAGTTCTAAACGAGGATCCTTGGCCAGGCTCACCTGCAGGAAGGAGTCATCACCATTTCCTGTCTCCTGCCCCAGGGTGTCCCAGTGAGAGGACGTCTCCCATGCCATGTCCTCAGTCTCCTGTTTGAGTATTCTGACGATTGGCTGTTCCTCTTCCTCTTCAGTCATGCCTGACGTATGGGAACTGTCTCCATGACGATCAATCTCACACTGCTCTGGCTCGCGCTTGATGACCCCCCCTGTCACCTGATTGGGGGGAGGGGGTGAAGGACAGAAGCAATGAGAGGTTTGTTCCCATGGAAACAGCATTTTAAGCCTTATTCTCATCACTCAACACCCCTCAGACTCTCTTCAGACCAGGCATGGGTTCCTAGCCAATCATTTTCCCTTTGTTAGGGCAGACCGCACCCCCTCCCCTCCTTCCCAAGCAATGCAGCCTCTTTCACAAGGGAGGTCAAGCCACCAGGGCCCAATGCATCACAAAGTAGGACAACAGAGCAGCAAGTGAGACAGTGCATTAAAAGGTTTAACTGGGTCTGGGGTCTCACGCGGCGCAGTTTGCAAACTAACCCACTCATTTCACAGGGGATTCCACGAAGCAAGTGAATTACTCTGCAGGACTAGCTGGATAATTCCGCCAATCAAAAGCCAGAGTATACACTTCACTGGTAAAGGCTTTGAGTGGTGAACTGACCACAGTGGCCATAGTACAGCACTTAAACTAGGCAGGGCTAGGAAACCTAAGAACTAATAGCACAAGCTAACCCGGGCTTTCATGGTTCAATGAAGCGAAGACTGGGGCTGCGTTCAATGCAGCTTATTTTCTGACTTCAAAATTACAAGCATGCTGCATTCAGCTACCATCCTCAAATAAAGGCTAGTAAAGCATATTAGACACTGCCAGGAACTCAACTACCCCTGCTGGCAGTGGGGAGATTACAACACTGCCTCGACCTCCACATTGCTCAGTTATTCCACTAACCGGCTGAGGTAACATCGCACGGCGTACCGTTTCAGTCTGCCCATCGTCCGTTAATCCCGGAATGATTACCACGGAAACATCGTCTGCTTCAAACCTCTGTTCTTCCTTTATCCGCTGGGCGTTCTGCGGCTCCTCGTCCTGCATGGCTTCCTCCTTCTCTTCCTCCTTCCGAAACTCCTTCCCTGTTCTCTCCGTCAGAGGGTTTTCGCCCTGGAGTGAAGAAAAAAAATGTTTTGAAAGTCCAATAAGCCTATGATGCCTTTTAAAGATCTGGCTCCAATACGCCCACCGACTCCGACAGCGTTTCCCCCACATAAGACATGGTGGCAAGAAGTCCTTATATACTGACCAACAAATGCAAGTTATTACAACACCAACCAACCACAAGTGTGCAATTAGTCCCCCGCCACCCAAAAGGTAGGCCAGGGAACTGATGATTTGTCGTGTCCGTCAAGGACCATTATTTTATGCTGACTTTTTGACATTCACCAAAGCTTATAAGTTGTAACTTTTTTTTTTTGGACTTGTAAAATTTCGATCTTTCAGCGATGACCTCCTTCACCGTTTTTCATTTCTTTCATCTGCGGTCACAACATTTGAGTGACTGTGCGAGTACATGAACAGAGCTCGGGTGTTCACAGGGTAAATGGAGAATGTCATAAGAAAATGGGGGCGCCACAATCGTTTATTCACCCAATCCTCTACAAAAGCAAATTTTTCAATCAGTCACCAATTGATGTCCCGGCAGCCCCTTCATCTTGGCTCTTACATTAACCATGGCACGTTGAGAAAGGAGGAGATTTTACATTTGGTCGCATGTCATGAGGTGAATACTCAAACAGGGTGGATCGGTCACACTCCGCTTCGGCCATTCAAAATGTATTCTCTCACAGATTTGTAGGGCTTTCTAGATGATTTTGGTGTCAAATCAGATTTGACAGCAAATTTGTTTAAATTGATAATACACTGTGGGTTCTACAGCCTTTTTAGAAAAAACATAAAGGGGAGGGTCGGAGGCAGTGGTGGTGGAGTAGTGATTATGCGAATGATGGTGTATAACAGTTTTCGGTCTTATTTTGTAGCCCTGGTTGCAATCTACAATCTAAAACAAACCTGGGTGAACTTGGAGCAGCAATACAAAAATTATTCTGGATTCAGTAAAAAAGGTCACTTTCGAGAAAAACTGACTCATCAGTGGCATACAATGCATTTACCAGTAAATGAAATACCTGTTACCGCAAATATATAGACAATGGAATGAGAATCACTTTCTGTTTTTTGTATTTGATGAGTTTAATGTGTACAATAAACTGTTGGAGTATTGGAAAATGGTATATTTTGACTCTGACAGACTTCAGCGGCGCACTTCCAGCATACGTCCATTTCAAAATTTGCCTTCAAAGAGGCCGGTAGAATACACAAGACTGCTTCGAGAGCACAACGTCCCCCGCCAGAGTTGCGACTGCGATATACGTCCATGTGCAGCGTATGCACAAAGTTTCAGAGACATCCTATGACAGTCACAGAACTGCAGTTGATTTCACCAGCCAAGTGCCCCAACAGATGTACGGACAGTCAGCCTATTCCACGACATAATCCCCCTTCTGGCCTTTCGCCGGGTGGGGGATAACAATAGTGGCCAAAGATTCATGAACTGCTTAAGTCAGCGCAGGCTGTTGTCTAGCTTGATGCAATACATTGATTAACCTTGCAAACACACAGCACTTATAAAGTAAACTAATCAGCCACAACATTAGAACCACTGACAGGCGAAGGGAATGACACGATCTCATTACATTAAGCTCCTGCAAAGGGCAGGATGGGACATATTCGGCAGGAAGATAACAGTCAGCACCTAGAGCAGATCTCTTCAAAGGAGGAAACATAGGCAAGCGAACGGATTTTGATGTCATTTGCGACACCAGATGCACACTCACCAACGACAAATGTTTACTTCTAAACGAATCGTGAAACGGTACTTCAAGGGATAGTTCACCATTTTTGAAGTGGGGTTGTATGAGCTACAAAGAAGCCCCTTCATAATTACCCACAGGACTATTACACCAATCTTCTTTACTCAATATTCATGTGACCTGCTATGAGCAGAGCATGATGCTGTCAATGGGCATCACATGGAACACAGTACACTGATGACGGGTGGGTAGGACCCTATGAAAAGCCTATATTACCAAAATCCCTCTTCAATATTGCTGTAGATTTGGTGCATGGGCAGTGCCATGTACCAAGAGGGGAGACTAAAGGGTTAATAGATCAAAGTGCAATATGATGAAGTTATAACACAGAACACACGGGGATGCGTAGTAGTAGTACAGAAATGGGCAATCCCTACACCCCCTGGGCCATTCCACACATTTCATACATTTAACATTGTGTGAAGCGAGAAGTGATGCATTATTATTGATGTGACCTTTGCTAAATGAGGTAGAAGCTATAGATGCAATCACAGTAGCAAAAATCCTGAGTAGGGAAATTGTTCCTAGGTGGGGGATTCCAAAAGCATTCTATAGTGATAATGGGCCAGAATTTAGAAATAAAGAACTGGCTTGTTTGGGAGTAAAATTGGAAATAGAATTGAAAAAACATGCATATCATCCACAATCAGCGGGATTGGCAGAAAGGACTAATGGAACCCTGAAAGCAAAACTGCGCAAAGCCATGGCAGAAACTAAATGGAACTGGGTAGCATATCTGCCATTTATATTAACTAGCATGAGGATAACCCCACAAGTGGGGATTGGGGTTGTCACCTTATGAAGTAGTACATGGGAAACCTTTTGAGTTACCACATTTATTGCAGAGAACAAGTAGAAGGAGCGACTCTGGCAGAGTATATTAACCCCTTTCTGCAGATGTAGACGCCCGCATCTATAGACCTGCAAACTGGAAGCACGCTGTTACTGTGCTCGATCAATAAATGGCACCCCCGGATCAGTTATTGAATATTCACAAGCAAGCAGACCTCGAACGCGGTTCTGAATATGGGGAAGTTCACTCCACGCCCTGTTTTTCAAGAGCTGCATGAATTTAACTCCTCAGCTAAGCTTGATGTGCAAACTGGTCAGTATCCTTGCCTATAGTATCGATCCAGCAGTTTAAAAAAACGATATCTTGACACAGAAAAAATCGTTATCCTCAGTAGCAACCAGCTAAGCCACAGTGAGCCAACAGTATTCCAAGTAATGGTTCAGAAAAATCAGTTTTCTGAGGCAAAAAAATCGACATGGTATTGATTCTCTCACATTCTACTGTTAATTACAGTTGTCACATACAAAAAAATTCGTTGTTCCCTACCGTGGATTTACGCGTAGATTCCTTCATTGACAAATCCAGCGCTTCCTTATATCCACCCGAGTACTGGCGTTGATAGCCAATCACTCAACCATACACTCAAGCTCTTCTGCGTAATTGTAGAGTTACACTTCGTGCTCTCGTGAAGCTACCCTGGTAAAAATGTATTGATTGGCTCGTTTCTTATCCAATTCCCGAGTGTTTAAACATTTTAGAGTAAGTGAAACACATTGATTGGACAAACACAGAGCATACAAACCAATGCGTATCAGCAGGCTCGGTTGTATCCTGTCTACGTTATGCACATTACGCGGTTAAAATAGACGCGATTTATAGAAAACACGTTCGCAAAACTGGCCTTGAAGTGTTCAGTTACATTTAGGGGATTTAAATGAGAACGATATGCTCTATTGGAATTATTTCGAATGAAACAGGACCGGAGTGTTCCTGCTACAGGATACTTCATTCTCTGGAAAAAGGGATTCATGAAAAAGGTGAGGCTGCTACTTTGTTATTTTTTTGTTGTTGTTGTTGTTTTGTTTTTGGAATGTATACGTACTCTACAAAGTCGAATGTCGAGGTTTTTTTCCTGTGAAAAACGCGAACTGCCCGTGCATTTGGGTGGACCCCCTGGTACGTTCATTGCACGTTTCTTTTGAATCCAGGGAGGCAATGGATCGTTCCCTGAAAGTGGAGTGTCTGTTCTATTAAAATAAGGTATATTTCAGAATTCAGATATTACTGAGTTAGTGAGTTGCACTTGTTCCTTATAAGTGTTGAAATGAGTTTGTAAGCTTAGAAGAGGGGACTGGTAGCTTTCATTTCAGGGTGAATGTTCTAACCGTTTAATAAGAAGTTTATTTAATGCGTGTTTGTGCTGGCTTGGGGCACTTTGAAGTAAAATGGCCAAAACTCTAAACTTTATTAAGGAGAAAGGGCATATTTTGTCTTTGGAGAGATTGCTGGTGACCATTGATATTTAACTGCACTGAGATTGATAAATTCATACAAAACTCAACCAGAAAATCATTTGTTCATATTAAATTTCATGCCTTAAAACTTTATTTGTGTTATATACATGATTTTTTTATGATTTGACAGGACTTCATTTTGAGACTTTGGGGAGACACTTGGATAGGTGTATAATTTGGCTAAAAGCATGTAGGTAATCTAGAATGTAATGTTGAAGATAAATTGTACTTGTGGTCAAGGAGTTTATGACCCCAGAAATGTATAGTTTTAAGCCCCAGCAGTTTTTCAATCCTCAGAATTATTTTTTTTGCAATTTCAATGGTGAATTCTCATGAAGATTTTTTATGTTTGCAGCTCATTTTCTCTACCATAATCATGAAAATTAACTGAAATACTATGTAATTCTAAATGCTGTAAGTGTCTTTTCAGAATTGAGCCACATTTTTCCTCTTTATGAAGCTTAAATCTTGAATTATACAGCATTAAAGTGGGTAACCCAAAAATAGCCAAATTTGGCTTCTGCACAAAGGGGTTAATAGAATGTTGCCTAACAAAAGTGAGATGCGAAATATGCTTCCTCCTAGATCAGTAGCGGAATTGCCGCCTTGTGAGATAAAGCCTGGAGATTGGATCCTGGTGCGGAGTGTCGGGGAAAGAAGCGGAAGTGGAGTGAACCGGCATGGAAGGGTTCATATCATATCCTGATCACACCGACTGCAGTAAAAATCCAGGAGAGGGAGGCGTGGATACATCAGTCACATTGTAAGGTGGTGTCTCCTCCTCCAGCGGGTGTATAGGTACATCTGGGTGAGTCAGGATAGACTTGGAGGTAGTCCGGCTACAAAGGGGGGAAATGGCATATATAGCCTGTCCGTCTCAAACCCGGTGAAGAGTTTATTTACGCTCCAAGTCAGCAGAGACTTCGGGACTTATTCATTTAAGAAAAAAAAGGGGGGGGGGCTTGATAAAATGGCTCATCTCTCCCTGTGTCTGTTCATTTTTAAACATATGTTGTGCCTTCAATGAATGTGAACAGTATAGTTAAATGCGGCATGGCAGTGTCTACTGCGCGTAATGGATTAGTTTCAATCGACCCCAGTTTACTCCCACTTAATATAGTCGATGTGTCAAGGGAAATGGCACAGGGTTTGTGGGGTAACCTAGGGGTGCCAGGGGAAGCTATTGATTTTGTGTGGGTATCCACAAATAATTGACGGGAACAATTCGGAATGACTAACCGCCCTGGGGGAAGGGTTTGCATCTGGGGAGCCATTTCCCTCTGAAGAAATTAAATCGTTTGCATTAATGGCTGCACCGACGAGTGCTTGGAAAACCCTGATTGTAAATGACACCCTAATTTCTTTTCTATGTGACACGGGGGCATGTTGAACTGTAATCAGAAAAGATCTTTTTTTCTTAGAAATTTGACTTTTTAATAATCCTGTAGTTACAGTAAGGATTCCATAAAATACTGTAAATATTGGCTAATCAACAGGCACCTTAAATTATTTTTGAATAAAAGCTAATTTCATTGTAGACATTTATATGAGCACTTCATGGAATCGAATGACAACTGTATTCAATCTAACAAAGACAGAACTAACAAATATGCCGGCAATGCAGTTGTTTACAGACACTCAGAGTTTGGTTCATTCACATTGTTTTCCACACAGAAACGCAATCTGAGCTCAGAACAGATACACACATAAACACACACACACACACCACTTAAGTGCACTTTCCTCTCTCACATTCATTCACATTGGAAAAGATCCAAGGCTCTAATTTTCTTATGATCTGACCACTTGTTGCTTCGATAACATACACAGACAATGCTCTATTTTAACTAAACCCAAATTCCTTTGCTCAAAATGATTCCCAGAATCATTATGTCAGCATTCTACACACTCCTCAGTCTCAGACCCACAATGATTCCCTGAACCATTATGTCAACTTTCAACAAATACTACTACTACTACTGTTCATCAGTCCCATAATTTGCAATATTACTTTCTCTGCCTCACAACAACTAAGCCGAATTCAGTAAAAATTCCGTCACTCACCCGCACTTCCACTCATTGCTTGGAGAACCCCCCCGTTTCTGACCTCCTACACACCCCAAAAGGGTCTTCTCAAGCGCCCTGGGCTGAGGTCTTACCACAACGTCCCCTGGACGACCGTGCGCACGGTTTTCAGTCGGCACCGATTCTCCAGGGAGTGCAGGTGAGATATTGGAATCCCGGACGAGCCCCCAATGTTAAAGGAATTTTGATTTTAATATTCCAAGTATTACCTTCACAAGAGAAAACTCAAGATGACTCAGGAAAAAATCAGTCGGAGGCAGAGAAGTTAATATCCAAGCCAAAGTCCGTTTACTTTTTTGCAAAAAAGGATCCCCACATACAGAAGTTCAGGTCAAAGTGGAGGATGATACAGTTAGTCTCTCTCTGGTTTTTGTAGGGCCACTCCATGACGTTCTCCTCCCCCCGCGCTGATTTACGCATCATGAGATCTCACGCAACGTCAAGCTGTGTAGGGATACACACATACATCTTGTTAGGGAGGAGAGCACCTGCCTTCTCTCTCAGTTCTGGCTCCAGATTATCTTGTTATGGATTCCGGAGCTTTCTATAAACACAAACTTAGAGAAAGAGAAAAACATCTTGTCCTTGGTACAGACATTCAAGTTGTCATGACTTTAGATAGGCTATATGTCATGACACACTACTACAGTTATGCAGGCCCCTGCTAAATCAGAAATATGTAAGCACACACACACTCTAGGCCTATGAAGTTGTGAACTAAAACAGAATATGAGCAAGCAAGGATAAGCAATTAATAATAATTAAATGAATCAATAGAAAAATGATTCCACACCATCTATCCAAAAAGAGAGATATCACCATCAAAAGGAGAGTCATTGTTGGCCATAATGACGCTAATAAAACTTTTTTGTAGTTTCATTCCAGTCCATTTGGAGGCCACTGTGGCACGGAGAAAACCAAATCAGCAATATCGACAAGATTTTACTGGCCTGGAATGGGAGTCGACATTGATAAATGGGTAACACAATTTACTTGACTTTCTTTTATATAGCCTGAAATCTAGGTATGGACTAATCTTTGTTAATTTGTGTTTTGAACATCCGAAATCCCAGTGTGCCCAATGTCAGTACAGCAGACTGACCATTAAGCAGGAGCCTTCCTTAATCCCAATGTGTGTAAATCTGTATGATGAAGGATTATGCTTTACAATATTATTCATAAATATGCGGTTTAATTTTGTAACTCTAATTTGAAGGTGGACCATCTTTTGGAGCTCATTGGACTGGATTTGGTGGGGAAAGTGACAAAAACAGCAACAGGAAACCAGTACATTTGCGTGCTGGTTTATTATTTTACAAAGTGGGCAGAGGCTTATCCCATCCCCAACAAATCAGCCAGCGTTGTGTCCCAATGCATTGTTAAATTCTTTTACAGGTTTGAGGCACCAAAAAGAATTTTAACTGGCCAGGGCACCGAATTTGTGAATGAGGTAAGATGGTGTTGTGGGGTCCCCCTGCAACCTATTCACATACAGCTTCATTGGATGGATGTACAGACAATTGAGATGTGAAACTGTGCCAATTTATGGATTGTTTTTAATGTTTTCCTCACAGGCAAATAGAAGCCTCTGCGATTTTCTTAAAATAGAGCGGAGCCTCTGTGCTCCATATCACCCTCAGACAAATGGCCTGGTGGAAAGACTGAATGGAACCATGCAAAGGTGACAGAGTCCTACAAATACAGTACCAATGAAACTTGTTCTTTTGCATTTGTTACTGAGGAAAAGCAAGTTAATTGCTTATTGTTTTGGCTCCAGTGCCTTGTGCAAACTTGTTGGGGACAGACCTGACACATGGGATGAGTAACTTGATGCGGTGATGTTTGGTCTTAGAACCAAAAAACAGCTCACAACCCAATTCTCACCTTTTTTATGTTTGGAATGGAGGCAAGATAGTTACCCATGTGAAGTAGCAGAGACTCTTTAAGAGTCATTTTACATGATCCAAATTTATCACTGCAATGACTTAATATTTTCTCTTTGTGTCCGATAAGGTCAACAGCTGCACAGAAGCAGCAGTTCTGAATGACTCAGTGTCCAAAGGAATTGAACTAAAGGACAACATGGCCAGTATTGTCAAAGGCAATATTGCTAAAAAAAAAAAAAAAAAAAAAAACGGGAGGCGGGACAAAAAAAAAATCAAAAACGTTCATTTGCTGTTGCCCAAAAGGTCCTCCGAAAAAACCATATAAAATTAGACCATATAAAATCCTGACGGTTGAAGAAAAGAGTGCAGATTTACTTGATGAGCAAGGAGCTCTTCTGCCAAAGATCAATACTGACCAAGAACCAACACACAGAATACCACACAGAATGCTGGAGGAACCACCGTCCAAAAAAAGGTCAGTGGAGATGTCACCTCAAAGTCCCACAGCTGTACCACGATCACCTCCAGATTTGCCACTTGACCTGACATAATGCCAGTCTCCCATTCCCAAAACATCCTCACCCGTCTTCCACACCCCTGAGCAAGCCCAAACAAGAGAGGCCATGTTTGAGAGCTGAAGTATTCATAAACATCACGTATCATGACTAATCAATTCTGTTTGTTAAGATTGAGGTGTTGTGTTGTCCTTGTTCAATACAGGCATCAAGAGCGCTTGGAGTGGGTAAGACGCCCATGTCCTACTTTCCAAAGTGGGCCCATATCAATTATTCTCGAGATTTTGAACATCTTGGCCCTGGACAGGAGTTGGAGAGCGAGGTGAATTATTTGCCATTGAAATGCATGTGGATTTAAGGGAAGCAATGATTTTATATATTTTTTAAATGTCCATCCAGGTCACAAATGCCCACCTGGCCTTGGCAGTAAGAGGCAAACAGCCACAAGGCCAAAAAGGCATTTTGCATGGACTCCTCCTCCATCTCAGCCATATGGAGAAAAAACAGAGTGAAGGTGCACTGCATGTCATATTGAATGTAGTTACTTTGTACTTTAGATTTACATGACTTATTTCTGGCTTTTCAGGTGGACCCATCCATTTGTGATGTTCTCCTGGGGAATCGCCAACGAGAATCACCATTGGTTCCTTGTTGTAAGTGTGTGAAACTGGTTCTTAAAAGTTAGTGACTCTTAAATTATGTATTAATGTTCTCTCTTCCACACTGTGTGGATTGCATTTCTTCCTTGTTACCCAGGCAATACATCCCACCCCCCAAAAAAAAAGCATCCTCCCAGACTCACTTGGGGAGTCTGAAGCAAAGATGAGATGTTAAGAGGCAACAAGGTATTTTCTAGTGCCAAAGATGCATGCTGTGGTGTGTTAATATCATTTTGCTATTAATCTGACAACACAATTACCCTCATCTTTGCAGAGCCTTTATGAGAAACAGTGGGATGTCCGTGTCCAGATGGACATGCAAAACTCTCCCTCATCCCCTCCAGAGGGACAGCACATCATCCGGAGTCTTTGCTTTGAAAGTATAATGGCACACCAAATAGAACACACTTATGTGAAATGAATGTTGCATAGCCTTTTAAATGTTTGCTTCCTCTTCCAGTTCTCTGAACACCTTAAGGCAGGGGTGTCCAATCTTATCCATAAAGGGCCGGTGTGGGTGCAGGTTTTTGTCCTAGCCTGCAGTGCTACAGCACCTGATTCCACTAATTAACTAATCAGGGGTTTCAATCAGGACCTTGGTGGGCAGAATCTGGTGTGTTAGTGTTGGGCTGTAACAAAAACCAGCACCCACACCGGCCCTTTCTGGATAAGATTGGACACCCCTGCCTTAAGGGGACTACTGTCAGCTTCGCAGCTGACTCTGAATCAGTTGATGCCTTCAGAACGATGCTGGCAGCAACACTGATGCATAAATCTGGTATGTTTGTCCCACTCCATTGTATTAAAATAGTGAAATGTGCTTCGTTTAGCCCAGCATGTCAATCACCATGTTATAATTTCAGATGACACGAGTGACTTGTGTCACTTCTGTCGGGAGGCAGACACTTTTGATGATGCCACTGATATTGTCTGGGTAACTATAATTGGAAATTATGGGCTGTTGTGCACCAGATACAAGAACCAGAAATGCTGGTGTTAGAATTTGTTTTGATACGAGTATAACTCATTGTACTGTGTACCATGTTTTTCAGATTGCCTGTGATGCCTGCGCAAGATTGTTCCACGCATGTTGTGCTGGCAATGCTGATCCATCACATCAGTATTTATGTCCTGCCTGTCTGAACATTTGAAGGGGGAGAAATAAATAATCAAAATCCATTTCTGGAGTGTAGATGTGTTTATGTTCTCTTCTAAAGAAAACCATGACACATGGTACAGAATATCAGGGGAAAAACTGCATCTTTATCAAGGTTGTCAATGAGAACATACATTTGAAAACATGTTTATCCAAAACAAGACAGAGGCTGCGCCGACAAGTCAATTCACGTCCGATACATCCACTAATTCCTAACCATTAACTTTTGTGGGAAAACATCAGGGAAAGGCGTTAAAAGGGAATGCCTAACGGCTCAGGAAGACAATCGCACTAAATTGAGAACCCTAATGCACTTACACTAGGCAATGTCACCAGTCCCCTGCCCATCAAACTTTTCTTTACGCAATTGGTCAGATGAATGGTTGCCACTTTAAATATTGCTGCTGCACTGAATTGTGGTAGGCAGTCACATTTCTTCAACATTGGAGCTATGGCCTTGGAAATAACTCCATCTTGTGGAGTGGATAAAGCTGAAAATTTTGATATAAATGTTGGTATATCTATGATGAACAGCTGAGGAGCTACTGGTCCTCAAAGTTGAACCAAAATCCCACATTTAACGCCTATCCTTACAGGTGAACCTGTGACCCATGTGTTCATAAGCATCGCATTCATACTTACTTCTAACGATATAAAATTGTACATCATTTTATAGCCACAACTAATATTTAGTAATTACCAAGGGAAAATATTTTAATATAAAAAGTAAAGGATACTGTGAGCTAAGAGCCATGTGCTACTGTTCACAAACACCAGCGGACACGTCAACTTTGGATCAAAATATCTCAACTCTCGCATGGAATTCAAAGAAGCCATTTACAACAGCATTGCTTATACATCTTTGAATTGAAAGTGATCAGAAGAAACGATACAGACCAAATGGCTTGGTTATCTCTGTCAAACAATACACAACTGGAAAAAAATTTGTCAATATTAAAGTCAGGTTTGCGGAACCGACTCAGCTCATTCCCGAAGCGGTACGCGTTCGCTATTTTGCATTATTAACTTTACAAGTTAGGTTCCCTCAGTGCAGCTACTGTCCTGCAGAGGTCAACGATGAGCGCTTCTCAAGAGCGTTAAACAAACTCAGGCTCGCCATCTAGCGGAAATGTGAGTGCCAAGTTGTGGGATAGCTTGTCTAATCTTTTCGAAAAAGATGGTTCTGCGTATCCAGTGCAAAAAGAGAAATTGGGAAGCCCTGAGATGCTTTTCCTTTGCACTTAGAGTTCGAATCCACTTATGGCTACCACGTAATTATTTCTGGCTCATT
Source organism: Gymnothorax reevesii (assembly GCA_029721435.1). Lineage (NCBI taxonomy): Eukaryota > Metazoa > Chordata > Actinopteri > Anguilliformes > Muraenidae > Gymnothorax > Gymnothorax reevesii. The sequence continues at coordinate 144,607,751 of CM056575.1, forward strand.
TTCTAGGAGTTGGGAACGTCTTAGGCAAAAAGACTTCAGGCGCAGCCATACACTTAGGCCCGTATTCAGAAACGACACTCACCCTCCACTCACCATATAGTGAGTACGACTGAAATGTAACTGGAGTGTGAGAAAGAGATTGACCTACTACGAACTGAGAGAGTGGTCCCACTCCTCGCCAATTGCTGTTCACAAACGCCTCTCGAGCATAACTGACACCAGTGGGAACTGGGCACCACAGGCTGTGCGTCGGCTGCTGCAAAAGGGACGCTCAATCCTCATCCTTCAGTGCTGAATGATCTAAACCGGTCGCAGTTTACTTTTCTTTATTAGAAAGTTACTAATCGGTAAAATGAGTAATTGGTAAAATGACAATCAAAATTATTTTTTATAGCGTTGTTATACATTTCTTCACAAAATTGAGACGTTTCTTTCGCATATAAATGACGAAGTAAAATATTAGCATGTCTTCATAAATTCTGTGGTCGAGTGGCTCGTGAAAGGCGCAGGACAGCCCACGAGGCTCACTAAGCAACAAGCTGTGAAACATGCCAGACATTTCCTTCTACATTCAGCAGTTAAGAATGTAGAAAAGAATGGATTCTCATGACTTACAGCTACACGAGCCTCGCAGACCAATCCACACGTGCCCTACAAGCCAACTGAGCGCAGAATTTTCCAACCCATGAGTAAAGAAAAGCATGAGAAATCCGAATGCGTGAGAGTTGACAGATATCCGTCACTAATGAAAACTGGCCACACCTGATAAACTCTCAGCATTTCGGAGTTTCTGCAATGGTAATTTAAATGAATTGAAAACAGGACAATAATTATCAGAGCTCATTCTAACTTAACAAGGAGAACTGGTGAGAAAATGATAATCCTTAGGATTTTTGGAGTTCAAGTGAATTAAATGTTACTAAATGATTGAAAACAGGTCATGTCCAATCATTATTTTTAAGGGATGGTTTTGAGCTTCCCCTATTGCCAGTTCACCAGTAGCCACTAAAGGGTACACAAATGCGAACCTTGAGTTCACCACAGTGCAGTAAACACTGAAACCAGGTGGTCAGTCAGCAAGTTACCGGCATCGTTATCGTCATTATGGCAAAAATTTGCGTAGCTGCGATTGCGTCAAGCACGTGGCTGTAAATTATCCAGAGTTTCTAATGTTTGTAACCACCTGAAAACCACAACGAAATACCGGCGCAAGTTAGTGCAGCTCAAGGGAGGTGTTTCCTGCACTCAACCTTCACTCAGAAAGAGATTCTATTTTCAGTGTGAGTGAGGTCTCTGAAAGCAAATCAGTCTTAGGGCAACCTCTGACTCATTTAGTATAACCTGACACTAAGTTTTAGTACGTGCTCACACTCAATTAGTGTGAGTGTCGTTTCTGAATACGGGCGTGAGTGGTAGCGAAAGACAAATGGGACATTCCCAGATCAGTCTGTTGGTACCTTTTCGCTTGCCGTATTTCCAGCTGCGGCTCTCGTTTGTGTTGATTTTGTGAATACGTACGGTTACGAAGCAAATACGCAAGACTAGTGGTATGTTCGCGTAAAGGGAAGAATAATTCCAAAGGGGAACTGCATCGAATGCAATACCGGTTTATAGCAGACAGCATTTCAATGGCATCGAATTACGTCCCAAATAAAAATAAATTCCCTATAATAAACAGAACAGCAGATACACAGTCTGTGGCTGCCGAGGCCCTGTGAAATATCAATTTCTGCTGCAATACATTAGACTTTTTCGCAGGAGCTTCACTCTCTTACCTGATGCATGGGTACAGAAGTGTACTTCAGCGTGCACCGTTGAGATTTCCCCGGAGGTGGACTCAGGAAATCCTCTTTGGAAAAATGCAGACTGCAAACACGGAGCTGTTTTAGGGCTCCGGGTGGCGTACAAATATCCATGTTGAGCGCAGCTAGCCACAACTGCCGAAGTCCAATATCCCGCAAAGGAATGCGGTGGAAGCTGTAAGTGGACCAGGATCTATCTTTGCTTTCACATCCAGGGAAGCAACACACACGGCCCATTTTCGAAATGCACAAGTTAAACGACCGCCCAACTTCGCAACCGCTTGTCTTCTTCTTCTCTGATGATTAACAGTTGTACACATCCTGACCGTTGCATTACCGCCACCCTGCGGAGTTTTTCAACTCCTACAATGACCTACCTTTATATTCACAGGCCCGTATTCAGAAACGAGACTCACACTCACCGTATAGTGCAGGGGTGTCAAACTCACCCGTAAACGGGCCAAGAGGCTGCAGGTTTTCACTCCAACAATGCAGAAGCGCACCTGATACAACTAATCAGTTGTGCAGGCCTAGATCAGTTGATTAAATCAGTGCTTTCAGGTGAGCTTCTGCTTGGTAGGATTGAAGACCTGCAGCCTCTTGGCCCGTTTACGGGTCAGTTTGACACCCCTGGTATAGTGAGTACGAGTGAAATGTAACTGGAGTGTAAGAAAGAGATCTACCTACCACGAACCGAAGGAGCGGTCCCACTCCTCGCCAGTTGCGTTTAGCAACAAGCTGTGAAACGTGTCAGACAGTTCCTTCTACATTCAGCAGTCAAGGATGTAGAAAGGAATGGATTCGTGTCAGACAGTTCCTTCTACATTCAGCAGTTAAGGATGTAGAAAGGAATGGATTCTCATGACTTACAGCTACACAAGCCTCGAAGACCAATCCACACGGCGTCCCACGAGCCAGCTGAGCGCAGCATTTTCAACCCATAAGAACAGAAAAGCACGAGAAATCCGAATGCGTGAGAGTTGACAGATATGCGTCATTTATGAAAACTGGCCACACCTGATATAAAGTTGAGAGTTTTCAGAGTTTCTGCGATAGTAATTTAAATGAATTGAAAACAGAGCAATAATTATCAATGCTCATTCTAACTTAACAAGTAGAACTGGCGACACATGATAATCATTTGGATTTTTGGAGTTCAAGTAAATAAAATTTTATTAAATTATTGGATATGACCTTTTTTCAATCATTATTTTTAAGGGATGGTTTTGAGCTTCCCCTATTGCCAGTTCACCAGTAGGTACTGGTGGGTACACAAATGATAACCCCGAGTTCACCACAGTGCAGTTCGTTAACACTGAAACCAGGTGGTCAGTTAGTAAGTTACAGCATGGTTATGATCATTAGTGTTAAAATTTGCATAGTTACAATTACGTCGGGCACGTGGCTGTAAATGATCCAGAGTTTTTAATGTTTATAACCACCTGAAAGCCATGACAACGAAATACCGGCGCAAGTTAGTGCGGCTCAAGGGAGGTGTTCCCTGCACTCAACCTTCACTCAGAAAGAGACGCTATTTTCAGTGTGAGTGAGGTCTCTGAAAGCAAATGAGGGTTAGGACAACCTCTGACTCATTTAGTATAACTGACACTAACTAAGTTTTAGTACTCACTCGCACTCAATTAGTGTGAGTGTTGTTTCTGAATATGGGCCTTAGTAAGTTACCGGCATCGTTATCATCGTTAGAGTTAAAATTTGCGTAGTTGCGATTGCATCAAGCACGTGGCTGTAAATGATCCTGAGTCTCTAATGTTTATAACCACCTGAAAGCCCTGACAACGAAATACCGGCGCAAGTTAGTGCGGCTCAAGGGAGGTGTTTCCTGCGCTCAACCTTCACTCAGAAAGAAATGCTATTTTCAGTGCGAGTGAGCTCTCTGAGGCCCGTATTCAGAAACGAGAGAGTACTAAAACATAGTTAGTGTAGGTTATACTAAATGAGTCAGAGGTTGTCCGAACACTCATTTGCTTTCAGAGACCTCACTCACACTGAAAATAGCGTCTCTTTCTGAGTGAAGGTTGAGTGCAGGGAAGACCTCCCTTCAGCCGCACTAACTTGCGCCGGTATTTCGTCGTCAGGGCTTTCAGATGGTTACAAACATTAGGAACTCCGGATCATTTACCGCCCTAGCTCGATGCAATTGCAAATATGCAAATTTTAACTTTGAAGCTGAACCGGATGATATTAGCTAGTGCATACTTGTAAAAAATATATACGCCCAGCTTCGGCAGGCTTCTACCTGTCGAGCTGAGCGTTGGGAAATGTTCGTAGTGCTTCAAGATAGTGCAAGCCAGAACCAGTACATAGGCAGACCGAAGAGGGAGTGACGTCTTAGATCGGATTAGATCAAATCTTGAAAATGGGTTGTTCAAAAGGGAAAGACGGATTCTGAAATCGGATTAGATCATGTAATCCAATCCTAGTTTGAATCTGGATCAAACCTTCAGTTTGTGTTGTTCAAAGCATTTCAGTAGGATCTGGATAACTTTGATCCCAAAAAGCAGGATTATCCTGATCCCAACAGGGGGTAGGATTTCAAGGTGGATTTCAGGAAGAAAATGAAGCAAAACTGTACAATTGGTCAAATGATCAATTTGTATAAATTTTGTGTATATACTTTTATTTATATTTTGCCCTTGATTTGTTGTTGTTTGTTGTTAGTGATAAAGTACATAAAGTAGACATAGGCTACCAATTACCCCTTTCAGTATAGTAAAGTAAAAATAAAATAAAAATGATCTTGTTCCCAAGACATAAACGGATTTCCCCAAACAGATTTGAATAACAAACAAAAATAATATATTCAGTATTTCTGTGATTCATCACTGCATATTAATTGAAAAACATTCATCAGAGATGACCCTGTCAAAAATAATTTCTAACAATTGCATCCCTCACTACACGTCCAGTCAGTCCCTCATCCTGACAGAACGCCAGAGGTTGGTCTGGTTCTTCAGCGGGCTCAGGTACATCACAAACATCATCACAGAGAGGGACATTGCGCCTGGTAGCGATGTTGTGCAGGACAATACATGCAAGTATTATGTTGCATGCTCCCTGTGGTTCCACTCGCAAGTAGTTAAGGCATGCAAAGCGTCTCTTCAGAACTCCATTTAAACGCTCAATTGCACATCTTGTTATGCAATGAGCAGTGTTGAAGCGCGCCTGCGCAGGTGTGGTTGCTGCAAAAAAAGGAGTCATCAGCCATGGTAAGAGTGGATAGGCACTGTCTCCTAATATTATGCCATCCGGTCGGTTGGTCTGGAGCTCTCTGTATAAAGCGCTCTCCCACAGGATACGTGCATCATGGACAGACCCAGGCCACTTCACAACGCAGTTTGTGATGATGAGGTCAGCATTATCCACAAGTTGTATGTTGATGCTGCGCCTCCCCTTTGGGTTGATGTACTCCCATTCCCTCTCATGAGGTGCTTGGATATGCACATGAGTGCAGTCAATAACTCCAATAGTATTGGGCATATTCCCCAAAAGAAAAAAACTTGTGCTTGGTCTGGGCAATCTGGTCATCCTTTGGAAGTGAGACAAACTGACTGACCAGGCTGGCCAATGCAGTTGACACAGCTTTTATTACATCACTCACAGTTGATTTGTCCACTCCAATATTGTCACCCACAACTTGGTAGAAAGTCCCAGATGCATAGAAGCGCAGAGCAATTAGGACTTGTTCCTCCACTGACAGACTGTGACTCCTTTTTGTTCTCCGTTGAAGTTTTGGCCTGACAAGGTCTGCAATGTACTTAATATCAGCAGTCCCAAAGCGAAAGCGAGCATACAGTTCTTCAGTGGTGTACTGCTCCAGTGGCTTTACACGCTCAACATACACCCTTTGATGGTACCCTCTTCCACCAAAATGGTGGTAGCGATGGACAATACCTGCCATGTCAGTGCCTCTCTGTAAGTCCTCTGAGAAAGGCTTAATATAAGATGGCTGTCAAAAACCCGCCCACTCATCAGCTGACGCGTTTTGGCTTGAGATCAATTACATCAATCATGCTCAAGGCCTATAAATACTGAGCTCACTACAACAGATGAGGTGGAAACATGGACTCAAAAGGACCCAATTTCACTGTGGCAGAAACCCATGCACTGCTGGAGGGTATGAAGTGCCATTATGCCTCAATAGTAGGAAGTTCTGTTGTAGGTGGAATGGTGACAAACAAAAGGAAGAAAGACATCTGGGTTGAAATCACGCAGAATGTCAATGCAATGGGGTCTGGCCAGAAGAGGACCTTGGAGCAAGTAAAATTCAGATGGAAGAATCTGCGGGCCAGAGCCACAAAGGACCTTGCTGAAGCAAAAAACACCCAAACAGGCAACAAACTCTTTAAGAAAGGTGAATACACAGATGTGGTTTTGGACATTATTGGAGGCGAGAACTCTAAAGCTCTGCATGGGATTGAAGGTGTTGTTGGTGATGGTGAGCCTACAATTGTAGAGGAAATTGAGCCAGTTCCTCTCAATGCAGAGGAAACATTTATTCTGGATCTCAGCCCAATTACTGCAGAACAACCTGGACCTTCACCTGTAGAGCCACCAGGCACAGGAACTCAGAAAAGAGGCTTGAAGCGTCCATTGCCAACTAATAATGATGCCTACAAATTGCTCATTAAAAGAGAAACTGAAAGAGCAGAAGCACAGATACTCCTGGCAGAGGAACAAATCAAGCTGGCCAAACTGCATCAAACCAGGGCTAAACTTCAGATCCGCCTCCTAAAAGCCAGGCTTGAAAATGCTGGTCTCTCATACTCAGATGAAGAACTCTGAACATTCTTTATTTAATGATTGGACATCTAGCCTTTTTTCAATTTAAGAGTTTTTCAAAAATATCCATGGTGTATTTGTTATTTGTTGTTGGTCAGATGCGTGATCATAAAAAACATAATATAGAAGTGGATGTTTATCTTAAATTTTTTTTTTTTTTTGTGTTTTGTCTCAAAATAAAAAGCACTTAGTGACCCCATGTTGGCTGTTTTACCTGTTCTTTACATTGCCGGTAGCCCACATTGTGTTATGTTTTCCTATTTAGAGCACTGGCAATCCGGATTTGGTAATCTCAAAAACTGTGTATCTGGATCAGGATGATCCAATCCAATGTTGCTTTGAAAAACCGGCATAAAAGTAAGACGGATTACCTGATCGTGGATAGCAAGAAATGGGATTTCCAAATCCGGATCATTTTTATCCAGATTACTTATTTTGAACAACTGGCCCTTCGTGTTCACTTCGAAGGCCAAATGGAAATGATGACGTCACTTCCTCTTCGGTCTGCCTATGTACTGGTTCTGGCTTGCACTATCCAGCCTGGTGCCCGTGCCTCGTTGCGCGTGCGCTAAAAGTGAGGCCCTGGTAACAATGACTCAATGGCTGCCTCCAGTGAAGGCAATCGAAGATGGCGGACCAGGTAGGTTTATCATTGAAATGTCTTCGTTTTGATATTTCTAGGAGGTGTCATGAAACGTCATTGTGGTCATAAATACATTTCGAGATACCATGTTGATTACTGATCTCTTTAAATTTTTAGAATGAAGGGATAATTTTATTTTGGCAAGTGTACTTGCTGACAGTGGCGTAGCCAGCGGGGGTGCTGAGACACGTCCCTTTTTGACTGCAATTAGTAGTTCTCAATCATTTTCATTTATTGACACGTTTCCAATTATCGTAATTGGCATCCAAAGACGCGGCTTCTCTCCGTATGCGATCTAACAGCGATTAAATCATGGGCTAAATTCAGTCCAGTTGCGGAACACGAACAGAGAATTGGGTTGCACAAAACTTCCGTTTAAAACAATTATTAGTCCTGACCTGTTCTCAGTCATTTTCCTAATTAACAGAAGGTTCACTCTGAGAGCACTCCACAGTTAACAGGTGCGGCTTGTTCTCCCCGATCAGGAAGCTTCCAGTACCTTCCCCTCTGCCTCCGTTTCACCGAAATACAATAAATGGAAAACGAGCACTCAGAGAGCACAGCACCTCCGCCACGCCAAGGCAAGGCAATTCCTTGATAGGAATATTGGGAGCAAATTAGTTAAATTTGCAGATGATACTAAATTGGGAGGTTTGGCAAATAGTTAAGAGTCCACTAAAGTGATTCAGGATGATTTGGATAGAATCCAGAATGAGGCAGAAATGTGGCAAATGAAATTTAATGTAGCAAAATGTAAAGTTTTACATGTAGGTAATAAAAACATTGGACGGATTTACTTCATGGGAGGTTTAAAACTGGAATGTGCTGCACACGAGAAAGATCTGGGAGTGATTGTTGACCAAACCCTCACAGGTTCTAGCCATTGTGCCGTAGCAGTTAAAAAAACCAATCGGATGCTGGGATACATTGCCAAAAGTATTGAGTACAAATCTAAGGAGGAGATGCTTCTTTTGTACAACAAATTCATCAGACCTCATCTGGAGTATTGTGTACAGTTCTGGGGACCTTATTTTAAGAAAGATATAGCGGCTCTAGAGAATGTTCAGAGAAGAGCCACTAAGCTTATTCCAGGTATAAAAGATGAAAGCTACGAGAACAGGCTGAAGATCCTTAATCTCATTGGTCTTCGGAAAAGGAGACTCAGAGGTGATCTGATTGAGGTCTTTAAATATGTTAAAGGGATTAACCAAGTGAATTATCTGGGATTCCTTTGGCTAAGTTCTGTTAGTAGAACTCTAGGTCACAAATGGAGGTTGACCAAGGGTCAACACTCATATATTTGAACAAAAAAGAGCACTTTGCACATCTATAGAGCAAGATAGGTGCGTTGGAGAGAGAGGACAAAAATAACAAAAGAATTCCCTCACACTGTCCAACTTGCAATGTGTAATTTATTTGCGACGTTTCGGTACTAGACCTTCATCAGGCAAACATCTTTTTGGGCATGAGAGGCCATCATAAATAGGGAGTGGTTGTTTCTCCACAAAAAAAATCTCATTCACACGCGTAAACACAGAGGGATAAAATCATCATCAGGTAATTGAAACACACAACACACAGAGACAGCAAGAAACGAAAATGGGCCTCGCTGAAGCAGGCAATACCCCTCAGTCCCGAAGGTCACTGCTGCAAGGTCAAACTTGGATGAAACCTTGAAAAGGCACACCTACCCCCCATGGGGAGTCCACATATGCAATATGAACTTACTAACCCAAGTGGTTACAGAGTAATAGCCCGGACAAAATTGGCAGCCGCCCGCCCGCCCGGACGCCGAAGGGACGACAATACCCCTTGTGCCCGAGACGGGCTGAGGGGTAAAAACACTCTGTGTGACATCCGTCTGAAGTAATCCCCACATGTCTAGAAGGGAAATTTATAACAGTGAATCAATTATAGATAAATAAGTATTTCTAAATATTTGTACCGCAAAAACAAAACCTAAAACCAGTGAAGTTGGCACGTTATGTAAATCGTAGATAAAAACAGAATACAATGATTTGCAAATCCTTTTCAACCTATATTCAATTGAATACACTTCAAAGACAAGTTACTTAACATTCAAACAGGTAAACTTCGTAATTTTTTGCAAATATTAGCTCATTTGGAATTTGATGCCTGCAACATGTTTCAAAAAAGCTGGCACAAGTGGCAAAAAAGACTGAGAGAGTTGAGGAATGCTCATCAAACACTTATTGGAACATCCCACAGGTGAACGGGCTAATTGGGAACAGGTGAGTGCCATGATTGGTTATAAAAGCAGCTTCCCTGAAATGCTCAGTCATTCACAAACAAGGATGGGGCGAGGGTCACCAGTTAGTGAACAAACGCGTGAGCTGATTGTCGAACAGTTTAAAAACAACATTCCTCAACGAGCCATTGCAAGAAATTTAGGGAATTCATTATCTACGGTCCGTAATATCGTCAAAAGGTTCAGAGAATCTGGAGAAATCACTGCACGTACGTAACAAGGCCGAAAAACCAACATTGAATGCCCGTGACCTTCGATCCCTCAGGCGGTACTGCATCAAAAACCGACATCAGTGTGCAAAGGACATCATCACATGGGCTCAGGAACACTTCAGAAAACCACTGTCAGTAACTAAAGTTTGTCGCTACATCTGCAAGTACAAGTTAAAACTCTGCAATGCAAAGCGAAAGCCATTTATCAACAGCACCCAGAAACGCCGCTGGCTTCGCTGGGCCCAAGCTCATCTAAGATGGACTGATGCAAAGTGGAAAAGTGTTCTGTGGTCTGACGAGTCCACATTTCAAATTGTTTTTGGAAACTGTGGACGTCGTGTCCTTCAGACCAAAGAGGAAAAGAACCATCCGGACTGTTATAGGTGCAAAGTTCAAAAGCCAGCATCTGTGATGGTCTGGGGGTGTATTAGTGCCCAAGGCATGGGCAACTTACACATATCCGAAGGCACCATTAATGCTGAAAGGTACATACAGGTTTTGGAGCAACATATGTTGCCATCCAATCAACGTCTTTTTCATGGACGCCCCTGCTTATTTCAGCAAGATAATGCCAAGCCACATTCTGCACGTGTTACAACAGCATGGCTCCGTAGTAAAAGAGTGCGGGTACTAGACTGGCCTGCCTGTAGTCCAGACCTGTCTCCCATTGAAAATGTGTGGCGCATTTTGAAGCGTAAAATACGACAACGGAGACCCCGAACTGTTGAACTACTTAAGCCAGGGGTGTCAAACTGACCCGTAAACGGGCCAAGAGGCTGCAGGTTTTCACTCCAACAATGCAGAAGTGCACCTGATACAACTAATCAGTTGTGCAGGCCTAGATCAGTTGATTAAATCAGTGCTTTCAGGTGAGCTTCTGCTTGGTAGGATTGAAGACCTGCAGCCTCTTGGCCCGTTTACGGGTCAGTTTGACACCCCTGACTTAAGCTGTACATCAAGCAAGAATGGGAAAGAGTTCCACCTGAAAAGCTTCAAACATTGGTCTCCTCAGTTCCCAAATGTTTACTGAGTGTCTTTAAAAGGAAAGGCGATGTAACACAGTGGTAAAAAGGCCCCTGTGCCAACTTTTTTGCAATGTGTTGCTGCCTTTAAATTCTAAGTTGATGATTATTTGCAAAAAAAAAAAAGTTTCTCAGTTTGAAGATTAAACATCTTGTCTTTGCAGTGTATTCAATTGAATGTAAGTTGAAAAGGATTTGCAAATCATTGTATTCTGTTTTTATCTACGATTTACATAACGTGCCAACTTCACTGGTTTTGGGTTTTGTATTGCAGACTCCCCTTCTAAGTGGGTAGGTAGGGGTACGTATGTATACATTATAAATTAAAAACAGAAAAAACTTCATATCTAATACAAAAAGACACCTCTAACATCAAAATGTACATATAATAACAATGATCAAAGTTCATTTTGCCCTATCCGAACTACACACAATTGCAAATACAATGAATGACAGCAGGAAAAAGTCATATAAACCCCAACATCTTTTTACTGTGCCGAATTTCTAAAAAATGGCATCTACAAAAATTTATATCATCACCGGGAATATTTCACTAAATAAAGCTATAGTTGGTAATCCTGTTCAGAAACACTTTTTGTTATACTGGGTGAAATGGTCCATCTATCCTGGGAGTAGTCAATACATTATGTATTCAGAAAAAGGAACAAAAAGAATCAGACCTCTGTGTCAGCTGCAGGACTGTAATAACTCTGACAAATCCCAGCCATTCGGTCCGAATCGAAGGAATCAATCAGATGCCTTCTGCTGCCCATGCCACCCTCTGTCCCTCCCTCCTCCCCGCGTGCAGCTCATCACGTTTCACCGCTGCCGGAAATATTCAGCCAGTAGTTGTCGGTAATACACCTTCAACATTGAAATCGCCATAAAACTCCAAAAGAGAAGAAGAAAAAGGAGGAAACTTTTTCGTAACCGAGAACTTTGCCGATTGGAGCGGGGGCATTGTTTACACGCGTGATCAGTTGATTGCCCTGTTTAAGCCTGTGCTGTTGCCCGGAGACAGACCTCTGATCCCGCAGGAGTTATGGAGGAGACGCCGGGGTTGCAGATCTGGAGTCAAGCAGAAGGAGAAAAGGAGAAGACAGAAGCCAGCAGTCCCGGCGATTATAATGGGAAACGTGAGGTCTCTGGGGAACAAGACGGATGAGTGTGCGGCGCTGGTGAAGACCCAGAGGGAATACCGTGAGTGTAGCATTTTTTTACTTCAGTGAAACATGGCTAAACTTGTTCAAGAAGGGAGGTGGGTTTGCACTTCATGTGAGTGAGAGGTGGTGTAATCCCGGACGTGTAAACGTTAAGAAGCGCCTCTGTACCCCGGACATTGAACTGCTGGCTGTGGGAATGCGCCTGTATTATTTACCAAAGGAGTTAATGTTCACCATTGTGATTGCCGTTTACTTTTCTCCGTCAGCTGATGCAGCGGTGGCCTATGACTCGAAATGCTGTATTCGCGTCTTTGCATTGACTTTGAATGTAATGTGTAAAAAATTTGTTCCGCGTCCAGTGTGAAAGCGGCTAAAGCCGGTCGTCGGTACTGGTGACATGGATGGAACTGGCACACCATTCTGCCGTTTAGTCTCGTAAATTAGTTAATCAATCCTCAGATTGCTAATTAAGCAAAGTAATAGAGTTTTCGTTCGTTTAATGGGGAGGATTCCGCCTACCCTAACTAACCTCCGGCAGCATACAATACAAAACGTCTGAGGTTAGTATTGCTAAACATGCCACGCTAGCTTGAAAGCTACTATAATAATATAGTTTACTAACAGGTGAATGAGACATGAGGTAGTTTGGTTAAAGTCCAAAATGTGTGGAAATGGCTGAGTCGGCTCTCCTATGCCCTGCTGAGTCCAACTGTCAGATGAGCGTTCAAGTTTGTAGGGGCGTGGCTTTGGACGGAGCGCTGACGACAGGGGATGGAGCTTAGAGGAGGTGCCATTTTCAAATCTTGCCAGCTCTTCAACATTACCAACTATAGCTTTAACAGGGGCTCAAAAAATGCAGCAAAATTGCATACATATATAAATGGACACAATCAGCAGGTCACATTGTTAGATCAACCTACTGATATACGTACATATTCATGTGTCCAGGACTATCTGGAGCTGGATAGAGAAGCCCCAATAATATTCTACAACCAGGCATCAAAATAAATGTTTGAAAAAAGAATTCAGTATAGGATCACAGAAACATATTTAAGAGTAATTGTAAACCAGTAATTGTCAACCTCCGACTAACGTCGTCGGTTTTAAACTAAATTTGCGAGCGTTGAATTCCACGGAATCCCGGAAATTTCACAAACGTTACTATTTATCTTCATATTCATCATTCAAACCCTTGGGAGCCAATGTTTGGAGGGCATGAATCCAGTAAGCCTCACGCTGTTTTAGTAGCTTGACATGGTCACCTCCCCTGGGTGGCAGGTTTACCTGTTCAATGCCACAGAAACGTAAAGAGGAGATGTGATGGTGAGCATCATTAAAATGCACAGCCACGGGATAATCCCGGTCGTTTATACGTATAGAGCTTTTATGTTCACTCATCCTCTGTTTAAGTTTCCTAGTTGTTTTTCCCACATAAGCAAGACCACAAGGACAGCGTATCAAATAAATCACGTGTGTGGATGCACAAGTGATGACACTGTCGATCGGAAATAATTTGCCTGTGTGAGGATGATAAAAATAGCTTGTTTTCAGAGTATTGTTACACTGCGCGCAACCACCGCAACAGTAGTTGCCGTTGGGGAGGGGTTGCAAACGTGTCTGCGTAGCTTGACTGGTTTTCATTTTATCATCAAAGTTGGCACGAACCAGATGATCCCTTATATTTCTCCCCCTTTTATTCACAAAGAGAGGAGGATCTTTGAACAAGGAGGCAAGTTCCGGATCAGAGTTTAGAATATGCCAATGTTTTTGAAAAACAGATCTTATTTTGGCAGCGTGGGCAGAGTACTGAGTGGGACACCTAACAGAGAATTTCTTGTATTTTTTAATGCTCTTTTTTAGCAGCTCGGAACGCGTATTTTATTTTTTTTTTCAATTCCCTGATGATGATTTTATCCCTCTGTGTTTACGTGTGTGAATGGGATTGGTTGCGGAGAAACAACCACTCCCAATTTAAGATGGCTTCTCATGCCCAAAAAAAATGTTTGCCCGATGAAGGTCTAGTACCGAAATGTCGCAGATAAATTACACATTACAAGTTGGACAGTGTGTGGGGAAGCACTGATATTAGGAAATATTTTTTCACCCAAAGAGTAATTTCAATGAGGAACAGCTTGCCTGACCATATTGCTGAGGCAGATACCTTGGGAATTTTCAAGAGCTGGCTTGACTCAAAGCTAGATACCATTGAGTCTTTCAGTATCTGAAGGGATATATTCATAATAGTCAAAAGAAACTGGCGAGCCTAGTCGGGCTGAACGGCCTGTTTTCGTTGGCAGATGTAGGGTGTTGTTGCATTCCACCGCCAGGTGCCAGCAAAGCCCAAAAGCACGCCGATTGGAAATCTGGCCCATTGAAAAGACTTCAATTCTCTGCCAGCATATCTGGATTTTAAGTTTGGCCTATATCTAAGCTGTACTTTGGTCTAGATATGCCAACATTTAATCACTTGTTCCTATTGTGCTACTCTAAGATCCTGCTACGTTTGGTTAAAATCTATGCGGCCGTTTTTGACATAACCCGCTAACAGACAAACTGATAAACGCCGGCAAAATCACACCTCCTTGGCGGAGGTGAATAATTACACCTGTCGTAGCTTCTCGCAGACTTAATGCAGCCTACATGTCTAATTAGCAAGATGAGTACATTACGCATTAACAACTGATTTTAAAGAGACACGTTGATTTAATTTTCGAAGAAATAAAAGTGAGAAAACACACGTACTAATTTTAAATAAGTTAGGTATACCATTAAGTAAAATTATACGTGTCCTAAAGCGGAACTAGCTATCGTCTATAAAGTCATTATTGTACTGTTTTACCAACCTCAGTCACACTGCTCTGTGATGGCAAGTCCACGGACTTTCTCGGCTGTTTAACGGTCTTTGGTGTTTTAGGTGTATCAAGGGCTCTTTTATCTGTCGAGCACGAACTCGCACCCTCTTCACAGACCAGCGTCTCCTTTTTCTTCCAATCGTTTAATATTTTCATGTCACGCTGTAACCTTGCAATTAAATTGCTGCATTTGCGACAGACTCGAAATGATTGAAGAGTTGTGTTTACCAGAACTAATCCTAACTTTGAGAGTTGGCTGCTTACATTTCCTTCCACGTCTTTACTGTCAAATATTAGTTTTGAACCAGCAAGTACGCCGTGGATACGTAGGTTTACGTGACATAATCGACAAAAGTCGTTGAGAAACATAATACAACTGGGATTTCGTTGCATTCCTAGTGTAATGATTGTGTTTACAGCGGATGTACAAGGCGGCTGAGCTGGCGCATAACATACGTCATCGCCGCACGTTAGTGATTGGTTTCTTCTTCTTCTTCTTCTTCGAGTTGGTGACATTTGTGAAACAAAAGCACATTGCTGTCATCTGCTGTTCAGTTCTGGATCGTAATTACGTACTCATAAATTATTTTACGAAGACCAGTTCGATGCAGATACGCCAACAAACTTTTTATTTTCAATAAGCTAGGCACAATGAAGACAGAAACTCCCGCTGCACCTAAGTCTCTGAATAATACCCTCCTATGGTGGGAATGAATTTCCCATTGCAGATGAACATGCTGAACATTCTCAGTAGAACCACACTCACATTTCCCATCAGTGTGTTTGCCAATTAGAGCCAGCCCACTCCTTAACCCACAGTGCCCAAGTCTCAGCCTCATTACAATAACCGCATCTTTTCTTTTATCACAGCACCTGCTTCCCTCGTTACAGTCCCCTGATGCGTGAAATAAAATCTTCCTTTCCCCTCACAGTCCCATGGTTTTCGCCACTTTTCTTTTTATCATTTTATTAATAGCCTCCATATAATCTGGAACTCCATACATCAACTCAATATAGTGATTGGTTTACGGGTACACCAATGATTTTAAACTTCAGACAACCGCCCACCCACCAGGAAGTAAACACATCTCAATCACGACAGACTATGTGGACGAAGCAAAGCAAAGTGACAGAGTCTGGTATTACCAGGTTATAGACATGCTGTCACTGCTACAAACTACTAAGGGCGTATTCGAAACCCCACCACGAGTGCGAGGTGCGGGGTTTTTCGTTCTGAACACGGAAGTGCGAGTTCGGGTGTTCTCCAGTCTCCGACTCAGGCTAGCCTATTGGGCTGCAAATGATGCAGAATAAAATTTAATTGAATTGAATTAAATTTTTGGGAAACCAATGGTTTTTACAAAATTTCAGCAAGATCAACCCTGGTATCCGGGCCTGAAAGTCACTTCAGGCTTCTACACATAGTTAATTGCAATTGAAACTAATCATTCTCGTGAATAGAGGGCTATTAACAAGACTAATCGGTGAAATTGATGAAAATTTCCCAAACATATCTCCCACGCCCGCCATCTTTAATCTTGACAACACTCCTCCCACACTCCAAGAAGTGGGGAGTGAGAAGAAAGCATTCTCATGCTGATTCTCGGCCGTTCGGAGCTTCATTCTCGTGTCGAGTCAACCTGTGTGTCACAAAGAACAGGGATTCGAAACAGCTCATCGCTACAACGCGCAGTTTACTCCGATGGAAAACGTCAGTTGGTTAGTTCAAGAGCAACTTTGTTTTCTTCCCCAGCAGCTGAAGCGCTGTAAATTTTTGTAAAATAGCGTACAATTAAAATGGTGTATTATTTTTCTGATTGGACTTTTAGGCCAAGAAAATCCGATGTTAATTTGGGACTATTCTCAACCTAAATCTCAACCTATTATCTCCTAAATCTCCGCCCAGCACTATGCGCTGGTGCGGCTTACTGGCAGGAGAGCGGTGAGCTTTCTACTGAATCTTATGTAGTGGCAATTTGTAGCTCATACAACCCCACTTCAAAAAGAGTGAACTATCCCTTTAACTTCACTAACTCCTAAGAACTCACTGGCTGCATGAATGACCATCCTTGTGCGCTCAGTTTTTGACTTAATTTTACTTGCACAGTTAATTGCCATTGCTATGAATGCTAGAAACCTTAAAAAAATAAAGCATTTTGTTGAGTTTGAGCTTTCTATCACTATGTGCATCTTATAAAACAATGTTTGAGTATGCCTTTGATGCCATTAAATGTTGTGTGTCCACAAAAATACCATATTTAAAAAAATATATATTTTGAGAAAATAAAACAGAACACCATAACAGATTTTGGATGTGTTAAAAACAGGCATCTAATCTGAAATGTTAAAAATAGCACAAATTTTATTTTTTTCATTTTCATGTCTTAATATTTTCTAGATTATTCAAAAGAGAGGGGCAGAATTTGAATATAAAATGCACAACATATATGGGAAGCTGTATGTGCAATACCAAATCCCTGTCTTTGAAATTAGGCTTTTTACAGTCCTTTAAATATGCAACCGCAGAGCGCAGAGTAAAAATATAAATGTCAAATTTTTTTGTTTTTATTAACAAAAAACTGGAACCGGGATTTGTCTGTGAATAGCACTCTTCTCCAGCGTGCCAAGGGCCATCAAACATGTGCGTTTGCCCATGTGAGTCGATTCCAGCACCAGACAGCGGTGAGATCCAGACCACGGTGAGGATGTCGAGCGTGGCTTCTTGCAGGCGGTTACAGACTGTCTGTGGTGTGATGCATCTGTTGTGCAGACCAATGGTCTCATCTGCTGTGCATGTCGCTGATCTGAGCCGATCCCGCAGGTGGACGAGCCGGACGCTGCGATCTTGTGTTGGTATGGTCACACGTGGCCGACGTGGATGAGGTCAATTTCCCGTCTGTCGGAAACAAACTCTCAAACGGCCTATCGTCCAATAGATAACATTCAGCTACACAGCGACCGCTCTGGTGGACATCCCTGCATCCTGCATGCCAATGGCGCATTCCCACATGAACTGAGACATCTGAGGACTTTTGACAAAATTTGACATTTTCGGGTGGCCTTTTATTGTCCCCAGTATAAGGAGTGTCTGGGTACTGCTCATTCTGTCTGGTCACTGTCTGGAAATGCCACACCCATGTACTGAGTGAAATGACTGCATCACTGAGCAAATGCTCACTTACAGAGAGATGGATTAAAAAATGGTACACAAATCAAGAGAAATATCCCTATTGTACAAGTCAGCATATGCTCACTTAGAGTTGTTAACTCCATGTGGCATCAATATTTGACATGGGGCGTTTATATTTTTGTTCAGTGTATATGATAAAATGAAGGGACACCTTTATAAGTCCATATTCCTCAAGTTAGAGGAGCCGATTTTCACTCTTGAAAATTTGAAGGACTTAGCTGAAATACTTTTCTAGATATAGCTATGCTAAAGTGGCTCCTCAGAATCGTTGTTCAAAAAGGGCCAGAACTTGGTTGCAAAAACATTTTTTCATGACAGAGCTATTAGGAGTTGAGAGCTAAAATTTTAGACCTCTCCTGTTAGGGGGAGTATGCACCCACTGGAATTTTTTTCAGCCAAATCTGAGATGGTCAAGCGGGAAGTTTCTCTGAAATTCGGACATTTGACATGGAATGACCCTGCAGGGAAGGGCACCTGCAATCTTGATAGTGTTGGATGGCCTAGGACATTTCTCCTGCGCTTAGTCCAATGAAGCTACACAAAAGGACGGAAGAAAAATCTTCCATTTCTAGAATGTTTTATACAAAAGAGGGAAAGATTGTCAATAATCTGCAGAGATTTACAATTCCCACTGCCAGTTGGAACACATACAAAAGATAAACTGTCAGAGAAATACTGACCACAGAAATCTACGGCTGAAGTGGTAAACTAAATCAGACACTATAGCAAAGGAGGCGTGATGGACTTCTGGCTTATATAGAGTCCGGGGAAGGTGCTGCCCAGGTTCAATCAGCCAGTTGGGTAAAAACTCTGATAGAGAAGGGATTCAATATCATTCCGGGACGAGAGCCACAAAGAAAAGTCCTAACACACGCACACCACCTAAACCACGACAGGACACCCCCCCAAGGAAGGGCTCCGGACGTTCCCACAGAACCTCATGCACAGAGATTAGGATCCAGGATATCCCGAGAAGGAACACAGCACTGCTCCTCAGGTCCATATCCCTCCCAGTCAACTAAGAGCTGGACCCTGTGCCCTACACGCCTCTTGGCAAGGATGCGACGCGCGGTGTAAACCGGCCCCCCCCCCTCAATCATCCGTGGTGGTGGCGGTGGTTTGTTGACTGATGCCAGGACGCTAGTGGTAAGCGGCTTGAGCTGAGAAATGTGAAAAGAAGGGTAGATTCGCAAGGATGTAGGGAGCTGCAACCGAAAGGTGACTGGGTTGATCTTCTGCACGATTTTGAAAGGGCCAGTGAAGCGGGGACTTCCGTGACTCCACCCTCAAAGGAAGGTCCCGAGTGGAAAGCCAAACTCTCTGGCTAATCCGATATGATGGCGCCAAATAGCGCCTCCTATCAGCAGTGGTCTTCTGTTTCTGCACAGAGCGTAAAAGAGATGACCAACAGACAGACAGACCCACTGACAATGCCAAATAAAACAATTAACCAAAGGGACCTCCAAATCCCTCTCCGCATGAGGAAAAAGAGGCGGCTGATAACTCAACTGTGTCTCAAACGGGGAAAGGCCTGTGGAAGAATTGCACAACGAATTGTGGGAGTATTCGGCCCATGCCAAAAAATGACTCCACGATATAGGGTTATCGGCCGCTAGGCACCGAAGAGTATTTTCCTGGTTAATTCTTTTTGTCTCCCATTCATCTCCAGGTGGAAACCAGACGAAAGGCTCACAGAGGCCCCTGGCTGGTTGCAAAATGCCCGCCAGAATTTAACTGTAAACTGCGGGCCACAGTCGAAGACCACATCCTGGGGGAAGCCATGCAGCCGGAACACTTGGTCCACAACGCGGTGGGGCCGTCTCCCGTGCCGAGGGCAGTTTAGGAAGGGCGACAAAGTGGGCAGCCTTAGAAAAGCGATCTATCACCACCAAAATAACCGTGTTACCTTCTGAAGCCGGCAGACCTGACACAAAGTCTAAGGCAATATGGCTCCAAGGACACTTAGTGAATGGCAACGGTTGAAACAGACTAAAGGGGGAGAGATGAGAACCCTTGTTCCGTGCACAAATGTCACAAGCTGCCACAATTTTCCAGATGTCTCTTTTGATACCGGGCCACCAAAAGTGTCAAGCCAAAAACTGCTTGGTCCATTGAACCCCCGAATGACTAGCTAAGTGGGAAGAGTGACCCGACTGGAGAACTTGGGAACGAACCGCCACAGGGACAAACATACAACCAGGCGGCTCCCCACCAGGACCAGAATCGGAACGCAACACCTCCCGTACCACAAACTCAACATCCCACAGTACAAGATCTAGGCTGGCAGAATTATAGGCTCAGGAAGAGGATCGCGACCAGAACGGTCATAAATTCGCGACAAAGCGTCAGGCTTGATGTTTATAGAGCCAGGGTGATATGTCAACATGAAATTAAAGTGGTTGAAAAATAAAGCCCACCGCCCCTGCCAGGAAATACGCCGCTTAGTCTGCTGGATATACTGGAGGTTTTTGTGATAGGTCCAGACCACAAACGGGTGTTCGGCCCCCTCCAACCAGTGGCGCCACTCTTCCAACACCAACTTGACTGCCAACAACTCCCAGTCACCAATGCTGTAATTCTACTCCGCAGCAGACAATGAACTGAAGAAGTAGGCGCAGGGATGCAATTTATCATCCTGAGGAGAGCGCTGGGACAAAATGGCACCCACCCCGACCTCAGAAGTATCTGAAGGAAAGGGAAGGGTCGGGCATAACAAGGATAGGCCCAGAGCTAAAACGTCTCTTCAATACCTAAAAGGCCGCCTTTGCTGTGGAGGTTTTAAGAGAACATCGAGGATGCATTCTTCCTAGTAAGCACAATGATAGGGGCAGCCACAGTGCTGAAATTGCAGATGATTCTCCTATAAAAATTAGCAAAGCCTAAAAAAAGCTGCACCTCTTTTACATTCTGTGGAACGGGCCAATTCTTGACCGGATCCATACAGACTGACCCTGCCGATACAATGAAACCAAGGAACGACACAGTCTTAGTGTGAAAAATGCATTTCTCAGCTTTGACAAAAAGGTTTGGCTTTGAGGAGGGCCGCAAGCACTTGTCGGACATGTTGTTTATGCCCCGAGATAGATGAAGAAAAAATCTGAATATCGTCGAGGTAGACAAAGACAAATTTCTCCAACATCTCTTGGACGACATCGTTGACAAGTGCCTGGAACATGGAAGGGGCGTTAACCAAACCGAATGGCATAATCAAATACTCATAGTACCCATCATGCGTGTTAAATGCCGTTTTCCACTCGTCCCCATCACGGATCCGAACCAAGTTATAAGCATTCCGGAGGTCTAGCTTGGTAAAAAACAACGCCTCCTTCAAACGTGGAGTTCATCAACGGAAGGGGGTATCGGTTTTTAATGGTGATATTATTCAAGCCCCTGTGATCAAAACAAGGTCTCGGGCCGCTATCTTTCTTTTCCACAAAAAAGAACCCCACTCCGGCAGGAGACGTGGAGGGCCGAATAAATCCATTAGCCAAAGCCTCCGGAATATATTCTCGCATGGCCTTGTGCTCAGGCCCTGACAGCGAGTATAACGAACCCCTGAGGGGACTAGTCCCAGGGTAAAGATTGATCTTGCAATTGAAAGTACAGAGTAGCCCCCAAATTCTCAACCAGTTCGGAATCTGCCATCTGTATGAACGACTCAGAGTCAGAAAAATCCTCTGAATCAAAATCCTCCTCTGGCTGCTGCCAGTCAAATTGAGGATCCCACTCCGGCCCTTCCTCCGCTCCAGAGGCCTCAGTTATAAGCCCAGTTCCCAACGGGCAACCGTCCAAAGACCTGACAGTGCGTGAATGTAAAAGAGGGCGGATGGGAAAGAAGTGTTTCCAAGGAAGACAGTGAAGGCAAAAAGTCCCTGAAACTAGCTGGAACTGAAGATGGCTGCAGTACAGGCCTGGGAAATAATCAACAGAGATGATAACCAGCGCCTGGTTGATATCTAAGCATCACAAACTTCAAACAGTCACTTCATGCAAAGTAAATGAACAAATATTTAAAAATGCAATTTATTTCTACATTATGTTAAGCTGTCCAATTGTTAATACTTGAAAAATATATGGGGGGGGGGTCTTCCTTGAGACTCTGTCTGAAAGATTTAATTTTTATCTATTTAGTGTTCAGTGGCACAAACAGGATTTGATTTTCATTTGTTTTCTCCTGATTTTCTGTGGCTGCATTACCGCTATCATGAAAACAACATACAGTATATTGACGCAATAACATTTCTCAACCACTAGGGACAAACAAAAACCTTCCATTCTTTGCTATTGCTGTCATCAGCCCTATAATCCACATGTATCATTCATTTCTTATTTGCCTCTCTTGCTCCTGCAAAGCTGCCTATATTCCCGCATCATCTTATAGCGCCAACTAGAGGCCATAGCTTGAAATTAAAACTTTGTGATGATTATGTTGTCTTCTTTTTCATCAGAAAATTGCTGCTCGTAGCTTTTCTTCAAATCATACCTCTCATTTTCCCTTCATTGGGTCATATAATTTAGGCCTGTTATGGCCCCAATTTGCTATGACGAACAAGACAACAAGGGATGACAGACAAAATCTTAAAACTTAAACAGATTTAATAAAACAAACTGACAACTAACCTACAACTTATGTTACTGACCAAGATTGATATATACAAGAAAAAAAAATATTTACAGTCCCTTGAGATGGGGTTGCTAGGTCTTGAAAAGAGTGACAGGTCTGGTCAAATGTATCCTTCTCCTTGCAATTTCTCCTACTATTTTACTCTATCAATTTTTCTCCTTATATACTCTTTTGCAGCCCCCTCCCACCTTTTAGACGTTTTTCAATTCTCTGGGACTTCCCCTCTCAGACATGCCCAGGACATGCCCAAACCTAGCTCCAGACTGGGCGTGACAAAAAAAAAAGGTCAATACTGGCATCTAGTGGCATTTTTCCAAATTACCGGCCCTTGGAGAGGCTTTGGTTGAGCGAGCGGAATCTAGTTTTCCCTGTTTTGATCACCAATGTCAGTTTCTTTGAGTAAATAATGTTTGCTGATTGATTTTTACCTCTTCCTGTTCTGAGACACCCTGCTGCAGTTAATTCCTTCTCTTTTGAAATTAGAGCATAGAGAGGAATTTTGTACTAACATTGCATGTGGGGCAGTGATTTGCCACATTCAGCAATCTAGTTCAGTGTGATTGCACCGCAAAATCCTGAAGTGATTATTCAAGAGTTTAACAGGAGAACATTACAAAAATCAAAGTTCCAGTAATAGGTGGAGAAGATATATACCAAAGTTTATCTTTAAGGATAGGCAATGATTGTGCCTGTGATCAAAAATGCTAAAGGGCAGAAGATATTGGCAACCTTATATTGAGGGCTGACTGCAATAAACAGTTATGTCCAATATATAACATCTGGACATAACTGTTTATTGCAGTCACCCCTCGATATGACCTTCAGGCTTGTGTGTGTGCGTGCGTGTGTGTGTGTGTGTGTGTGTGAGTGGTAGGAGTAATCAGAAACCGAGAAATATGCATATCTGTGTATGTGTGTGTGTGTGTGTGTGTGTGTGCCTGTGTGTCTGGGAGAGGTGGGAGCAATCAGAAACAGCGGGATAAGCATATCTATGTGTGAGTACACATGTGAGTGTGTATGCATATGTAAGAGTGTTTGTGAGTGTATTTGAGTGTGTTTCTTTGTGTGCGCGTGTGTGTGTTTGTGTGTGAGAAAGAGTGAGAGAGAGAGAGAGAGAGAGTGTGTGTGTGTGTGTGTGTGTATGTGTTTCTGTGTGTGTGCGTGTGTGTGTTTGCGTGTGCATATGCGAAGGGGTGAAAGGACAGCAGTCAGAGACAGTGGCCCTCATTTATCAAACTTGCTTAGGATCTGGTGTAGATTCTGGTGTAAAAACCAGGTGTCACGTCTGATTTACTAAAAGTGTGTACGTTGCCGATTTCAGTGTAGAACTGCCATGGGGTTGATAAATCTGGCGGCTGAAACCATCGTAATTTACATGACACGTCCCTATAAATTCATGCTCCGGGAGGCATAGTCCTGCCCACTTTACGACATTAACTCTCGAAAGACGGCAAAGAAGAAAGAACTTAACTGAGGAGGAAATATAAATTATCACGTCCGAGGTGGAGAAAAACAAAATTATTTCATTTGGAAGCTTTAAGAGTTGCATAAAGGGAGCCCAGAAGGCTGCAGTCTGGAAAACTATTGCTGCTGCAGTAAACACCGTTGAGGTGGAAAACCGGAGTGCAGCAGAACTTTGATTTAATTCATTTATAAATTGAAGTGACTATTTGCGCTTATTTAAGTGCTTCCAAGCCTAAAAATTGATCAAAATTTGCGTTAGATGCACTTATACGTGCACTTATGAGTAATACTTTATGTGTATCCAAAGCTAAATTTTTTTCTTGGCCAAACTTATTTTACGCGGTACTTTCTACAAAACCCAAAACCAGTGTTGGCACGTTGTGTATATCGTGAATAAAAACAGAATACAATGATTTGCAAATCCTTTTCAACCTATATTCAAGTGAATACACTGCAAAGACAACTTACTTCATGTTCGAACAGGTAAACTTTGTAATTTTTTGCAAATATGAGCTCATTTGGAATTTGATGCCTGCAACATGTTTCGAAAAAGCTAGCACAAGTGGCAAAAAAGACAGAGAGTTGAGGAATGCTCATCAAACTCTTATTTGGAACATCCCACAGGTGAGCGGGCTGATTGGGAACAGGTGGGTGCCATGATTGGGTATAAAAGCAGCTTCCCAGAAATGCTCAGTCATTCACAAACAAGGATGGGGCGAGGGTCACCACTTAGTGAACAAATGCGTGAGCTGATTGTCAAAAAGTTTAAAAACAACATTCCTCAACGAGCTATTGCAAGAAATTTAGGGAATTCATCATCTACGGTCCGTAATATGGTCAAAAGGTTCAGAGAATCTGGAGAAATCACTGCACGTAAGCGACAAGGCCGAAAAATCAACATTGAATGCCCGTGAATGCGCGGTACTGCATCAAAAACCGACATCAGTGTGTAAAGGACATCACCACATGGGCTCAGGAACACTTCAGAAAACCACTGTCATCTGCAAGTGCAAGTTAAAACTCTACAATGCAAAGCGAAAGCCATTTATCAACAGCACCCAGAAACGCCGCTGGCTTCACTGGGCCCAAGCTCATCTGAGATGGACTGATGCAAAGTGGAAAAGTGTGCTGTGGTCTGGCATTTCAAATTGTTTTTGGAAACTGTGGACGTCGTGTCCTCCGGACCAAAGAGGAAAAGAACCATCCGGACTGTTATAGGCGCAAAGTTCAAAAGCCATCATCTGTGATGGTATGGGGGTGTATTAGTGCCCAAGGCATGGGCAACTTACACATATGTGAAGGCACCATTAATGCTGAAAGGTATATACAGGTTTTGGAGCAACATATATTGCCATCCAAGCAACGTCTTTTTCATGGACACCCCTGCTTATTTCAGCAAGACAATGCCAAGCCACATTCTGCACGTGTTACAACAGCATGGCTCCGTAGTAAAAGAGTGCGGGTACTAGACTGGCCTACCTGTAGTCCAGACCTGTCTCCCATTGAAAATGTGTGGCGCATTATGAAGCGTAAAATACCACAACGGAGACCCCGGACTGTTGAACAACTTAAGCTGTACATCGAGCAAGAATGGGAAAGAGTTCCACCTGAAAAGCTTCAAAAATTGGTCTCCTCAGTTCCCAAACGTTTACTGAGTGTCGTTAAAAGGAAAGGCGATGTAACACAGTGGAAAAAGGCCCTTGTGCCAACTTTTTGCAATGTCTTGCTGCCTTTAAATTCTAAGTTAATGATTATTTGCGAAAAAAAAAATAAAGTTTCTCAGTTTGAACATTAAACATCTTGTCTTTGCAGTGTATTCAATTGAATATAAGTTGAAAAGGATTTGCAAATCATTCTATTCTGTTTTTATGTACGATTTACATAACGTGCCAACTTCACTGGTTTTGGGTTTTGTACTGGATTCTGTACAGATTATCGCAAAGTCAATGCTGTAACTAGAACTGATGTGTCTCTAATACCTAGGATTGATGATTGTATCAATAGAGTAGGGCAAGCAAAGTTTCTCACCAAGATTGATTTATTGAAGGGTTATTGGTGCGTGCCTTGAACTGAGAGGGCCAAGACCATCTCTGCTTTTGCCTCACCATCTGGGTTGTACCGGTATGAAGTCCTACCCTTTGGCATGAAAAATGCCCCAGCCACATTCCAAAGGATGATACAGTCCACAATCGCCAGATTGCCACACACGGGTGCGTACAGCGATGACCTGATCACATGGAGTGACTCCTGGGAATAACATCTGAAAGATGTAGAGATGTTGTTCCAGTGCTTGAACCAGGCTAACCTGACTGTTAACCTAAACATGAGTGACTTTGGTTGTGCTACTGTCACCTATCTTGGCTAAGGCATAGGCTAGGGTAAGGTGGCACCCATAAATTCTAAAGTCCAAGCCATCATGCACTTTCCAGTTCCTGACAACAAAAAAGCTTTGCGTCAGTTCCTTGGAATGATCGGATACTACCGCAAGTTCTGCAAGAACTTTGCTGAGATTGCTCTCAGTCTCACCAACCAACTGAAGAAAGCCGTAGAGTTGACTTGGGATGAAGCAAGCCAAAGAGCCTTCGATCGTCTGTAGTCTCTGCTGTGTCACTTCCCCGTGCTCAAATCTCCAGACTTTAACAAACCATTCTCCATCGCAGTCGATGCCAGTGACCAAGCTTGTGGATCTGTGCTCCAACTGAGAAGTAACTCTGATGACATTGAGCATCCCGTGGCATACTTCTCCAGGAAGTTCAGTCGCCACCAAAAGAACTATTCCACAATAGAGAAGGAGCTTCTGGCTCTGGTTCTATCCTTACAACACTTTGAGGTTTATGTTTGTTCAGGGCAAAAGCTAATGATTGTATATACTGACCACAATCCATTAATGTTTTTGAGTAAGATGACAAAGAAGTATCGGAGATTGTTGAATTGGAGTTTGATTTTACAGGAGTTTGACTTGGGAATTAAGCATGTAAAGGGTACTGACAATGTAATTGCTGATTCCTTATCCCGTGTTTGAGTGTGTGTGTATATATATCACGTCTTTACTAGCATTTTGTATTATAGGTATATACACACAAGTGTCTACTTAACCATTTTTGTATTGAAAAGAAAAATTTTGCCTTTATGAGTCAAAATTTTTCCCCTTTGGAATGGTGGTGTAATGTGAAAAAAAGAAGCCACTAAATGGCAGTATTGACTTTTTTTTGTGAAGCCAGTCTGGAGCTAAGTTTTAGGCATGTCCTGGGCATGTCTGAAAGGGGAAAGTCCCAGAGAATTATAAAAAAAAAGTCTAAAAGGTGGGAGGGGGCTGCAAAAGAGTATATAAGGAGAGAAACTGAGAGAGTATAGTAGGGGAAATTGCGAGGAGAAGGGTACGTTTGACCAGACCTGTCACTCTTTTCAAGACCTGTGAAGCTTTAATGGATTTTTGCCTGTGTTGGAGCATTTTCCTCACCCAGATCTTCGCAAAGCAACCCCACCAAAGGGACTGTCAATATCTCAGTTTTGTGTATTTCAATCTTGGTCAGTGCTTTATTTTATTAAATCTGTTCAAGATTTTTGTCTGTCATCCCTTGCTGTCTGATAGGTCATAAACAATTGGGGTCATAACAGGGGAGTTACTTGGACTGAAAGGTATCATATCAAGCAGTTATACCTTTAATAGAATTATTTTACATAGGGGATCTAGGAAAATGTAAATGGAGATAGACCTTTGGAATTTTCAAAATGTCATGAATTTTGCAAGTCTATGGTTCTATCTCCTAAATAGCTCCTTGTATTTCCGGAAATGTTTAGCCACAAAGTTTTGTCTCACCCTGTGTGTGTGTTTTTTTAAAGAACACAACAATGTGACTCCACCTAAATCTGCAAATTACATGTTCATGTTAAAAGGTAATACAGAATTTGAAAGAAAAACAGAGTATCTGACAATAATAATCAAAGAAAATGGACAGCTGTCCTCCTGTCTGAAAATAAATTGGAAACAAACTTTGTAACACTGAAATGAGCTATGGAGCCTTGAGGGTGTTCAGTGTCAATTGCTGCAATCTCAATAGCCAGTACAAGTTCATCTGAGTACATTGAATGCAGACATGATGCACACTACATTGTAAACAAACTCTGGGCTTGGGCTTGGTTTCAACTTGTACTACATCAATATCGTACTTATCCATGTGCATATACATGCATCTTGCAATGCAAAAAATATAAGATTGAAAATCAAGTAGTACTATCTTAAATGGCCCCCTGGAAAAAGAAAACCCTTTTGAAAAATTACCACAAAATACTACAGTAAAATGCTACAGTTTTCTACAGTAACTATGGTATTTTTGCAGAATACTACAGATATACTGTAATAACTCTGTAGTTTACTATAGTGATGCTCAAGTAAATCACAAAAGTCAAACTCTACTATAGTAAACTATAGCACTGATATTCAATTACTGTAGTATATTTGCAAGAAACTATAGTTTATTGTAGTAAAATGTTGTTGACTATAGTTTAAATCAATTTTACTGTTGTAAAGTATGATTAACTATAGGAAAAGGGATAGTGCAATGAAGGGAAATGAAGGGTTTTCAGACAGACACATCCTTCAATTGCTGTAGTACCTACCTTTCTAAACTGGACTTATTCCGTCGGAGGTGACGGCTGGGGGTATATCCTGGAACGCCCCCAATCCTCCAATTCCCCAATCCTTCAATAGACCTTGAATAGACTTTCATTTGAACTTAATTTCAGGTCAATTGGTCTAATGGTTCTGAAGATATGGCCAAAATGTTAATTTTCCATCACAAAGTGCCACCTGGTAGCAAAATATTGAACCATACAGGTATGATGTCATCATGTGACACGTAGTGAGGTCATGACCTCGCAGTTGCACATAGTTTCATGTCAATTGGAGAAATAGTTCCAAAGATCTAGCAAAAACGGTGAATTTTATGTGACAAAGCTCCACCTTGTGTTAAAATTTTGAACCAAACAGGTATAATGTCATCGTGGGACACATCCTCAGGTCATGACCTTTCATTTGCACTTGATTTGAGGTCAATCGGACAAATATTTCCAGAGATATGATAAAAACAGTTTTTGGCCCTTGGTGGCCAATCTAAAAATTCTAAATTGTCCAAATTCGAATCAGTTCTTCATCTTTATGATACTTACTTACATGCAAAACTTGGAATTTCTAATTAAAATATTACTACAGTTATCGCGTTAACATGTAAATCAGTTTTTGGCCTCTGGTGACCAATCTAGAGATCGTAAATTGTCCAAAATCAAATCATTTCTTCCCCTTTATGATACTTACTTAAACGCAAAAGTTGGAATTTCTAATTGAAATATTACTGCAGTTATCGCGTTAACACTGAAATCAGTTTTTGGCCCCTGGTGGCCAATCTAGACATCGTAAATTGTCCAAAATTGAATCAGTTCTTCCTCTTTATGATGCTTACTTATGTGCAAAATTTGGAATTTGCAATTGAAATATTACTGAAGTTATCGCATTAACACGTAGTGCGGCAGCGGCCGGACCAAAAACATAATATCCCCGGAACGCCATTCAGCGTTAGGGGATATAAATATCCCAGATTTCATCATCTGACAACCTTCTATTTGGTATATCAGAGGGGTTTTGCTTTGAAATGGTAGAGTGGATAGAACCTTTGCTCAGCGATCCTCACATCCTGATCAGGTGACCCTATATCCAGCTCCTTGGACAATTTGGACATCGAAATTTTTAAACTGAAGTGGATGGAAAATTCATACAAAGTGCTATGCACTTTCTGGATGTTTCTCCCAGCTGCCATCTATCATTGAAAAAATTACATCAGGATATAGTACCTGTTAATAGTGAGATTATTTCTAAGGTAGAACATAATTTTTCATGAAAAGTGGAGATAGGCCCAGTTAATCCTCAGCCCATGAACTGCTGCTTTTATTGTGGTTTCAAAACCTTCCACTCCAAAAAAAAAAAAAACACCTCAGTGAAAACTTCAGGTTGCTGTGTTTTTGAATGTCCAAACAATTCACAGCACTGTTATTTCGGAAAATCCAACCCTCAAATGACAGGTAATCACTGGAAATCGGCTCAGCGTGTTGAACCATAAGTCGTGAAAATGTGGGTACTTACATTTGGACGAGAGATGGATTGTGCAAAGGTTGCTTTAAACGGGATTCAATCTCGGGTAGATTACACAATAACTATGTGCTGAAGGGGATGTGGTGGGTTTAGATTTGAAAAATGGCTTTTAGTCCAACTGCATTGACCGTTTCTGGCTAATGAACAAGCTGTTGTACCTCTGTCAGACGCAGGCTTGTGTCTGTGTGATCGTCACAGGAAAATCTCCACTCTTCACTCACTCTGCTCAGCGTGACTTCTGTCCAACAGCACACCAGCTGCAGCTGAGGGCAGAACCAGGAAGCGACTTCCGCTCTGTATGTTACACAGTTTCAGGGAAATGAAACTTAACTCCGACTCTCATTTAAACAAAGACGAACAGCTTTTCTCTCAGTTTAAGCGGTAAAATGGCCGAAGGTGGAATTCTCCTGGATCAAGACCAGTTTGTCTGTTCAATCTGTCTGGATCTACTGAAAGATCCAGTGTCTATTCCCTGTGGACACAGTTACTGTATGGGCTGTATTAAGGGCTACTGGAATCAGGATGATCATACTGGTGTTTACAGCTGTCCCCAGTGCAGAGAGACCTTCACTCCAAGGCCTGTTCTGGGTAAAAACACCATGCTGGCTGAAGTGGTGGAGAAACTGAAGAAGACAGGACTCCAAGCTGCTCCTCCTGCTCACTGTTATGCTGGACCTGGAGATGTGGTGTGTGATTCCTGTACTGGGAGAAAACGCAAAGCTGTCAAGTCCTGTCTGGTGTGTCTGGCCTCTTACTGTGAAACTCACCTTAAACTTCACAATGAACTCCATCCAGGAAACTCACATAATGTCATTAATGCTACTGGACACCTGCAGGAAAATATTTGCTCTCAGCACAAAAAGCTGTTGGAGGTTTTCTGTCGTACAGATCAGCAGTGTATCTGTTATCTGTGTGTGATGGATGAACACAGAGGCCATGATACAGTCTCAGCTGCAGCGGAAAGGACTGAGAAACAGGTAAGGACTGGAGCTCTTTTCTGACTGTATTGAAACTACCTCTAGATATAAGAGGAGGCAAACTATGTAAATTGGGAACAATGATGTAACTCTTAAAAGGTTGCAGAGGTCGTTTCTTTGTATTAACCCAAGTCTGGTTCCGGGAGTCCAGAATCACAGTCAATAATCACAAAGTTTTCACATGATCAGTCATAAGTCATTTTGACTTTACGCATGGACAGTCATAAATCACTTTTGAGTTTAATTATGGACCGTCAGAAATCATTATGAGCATGTGCAAGGACAGTCATTAATTACTTTGAGTTAAAGCATGTACAGTCATTAATTATTTTGAGTTTAAGCATGTACAGTCATGAATTATTATCTTGCCAAAAGCGGAGCTTTATGCAAGATATGTTGGTCAGAATGTTTGTTTATTGTTTGTTTGTTTTTTTGTCTGTAATCATTCTTCTTGAACACTTTTCTCTGCTGTGCGTGTTGCCTGCTCCTTGTCATCTCTTGTGCAGTTGCCTCCCAATGACTCATCACGATTCCCATCATTCGGGGGACTCCATCAAGGTCAAGGTCAAAGGTCAAGGTCAATTTTATGTAAATTTGAGGGGTTGACGAAACCCTTATTTTTTGAGTAGCTTTGATCGGATCGACTTCAAACTTGGTGTGAATGAAGTATATGGTCAGGCGCTTAGATGGGTAGTTTTTGGTGGCGATCGGCCTTGACCTTCATGGTTCTCGCTGAAAAAAACACGACCCTTTTGGCAAGATACCGTTCAACCTACGGTTGACATCCTTCATTTTGAGTTTGCACATGGACAATCATACATCATTTTCATACCCCCTCTCCGCAGTACATGTCACTGTTTTTTTTGGCTAATAGGTAGGTATGCTGTAAATTGGCAGAGAAAATGCTCCATCTGCCTGTGTATACTCTCCACTACACCATTGCTGACATGGGCCATCTCAAATTCTGCCCGCTCTGTGACTAAATGCATTATTGTACATATTTCAAAGTATTCACATAATGGTTCAATGATTAGTGAATGTCTGGATTTATAACCAGTCGGCATAGCAAAGCAAATATTATTTTCCGTTGATCAGTGTGTTTATGCGTCATCAGGCCAAACCACCACAAAATTACTCTGTAACTGCTGTAAAACTACGAGGAAAGCTGTTTTAAGCATCATTTTAAATATTCATTTTTCTATTTGTCTATTTGTGGACAATTCTTGTGAATTCACTGTAGCGTCTGAACCTTTTCAGATGCAGCCTTAAAACTTCACAGTTGAATAGTTGAGATGAAAACGAAGGCTAAGTTCGGATGAGTGCTTATTTGTGTATACCAATGTGGGTTAGTTTTTGGGGTGTAGGGTGTAGTAGTGGAAGTAGCACCTTTGTTTGAGCAGTCAGCCACATCCTCTGGATGGACTCCAGGCACTGGTCCTTGCCGCACATGTTACTCTCACCAATGGCTCCAAGAAGCTGCTTGTGCACGGCAGTGGCACACCCCGGTACCCCATGTTGGCTCTTGGGCTAAACTAGGGTGAGGGTAGCACACAGAGAGTCTCTGCGTGTGATGGAGTTAGTCTAGCTCAAAATTGTACATGGTGCATGAAGTCAACAAACCAGACGTACTTGATCCATCATAAAGCCGTTTTCGTTAAAGGAGTGATTGTCGGGCACTACCAGGGCACACTGATTATTACTGTGAAACCCAGCATGGGGTTCAATGCCACCTAGCTTTATAAAACTATCTAGTGTCCCAAATGTTGCTTAACCTACCCCAGATCAGGTTAGCAGCCGCACCTGAATTGACAGGATGTGCCAGCGTGGGATACCCGAGCCAAGGATAATGGCGTTCAAATTTATCTGGATGATGTACAGATCGCACGGCACTTGAATGACATTGGATGAACGATCGGGCTAGGAGTAGGCTAAACATGTTATGTTTCAACTTCAGCAACCAAGGCAACATGTTTGCACGAACCTAGTTGTATCCCATACAGACAGACAGACCATCTGTTAGTACGTCTTGGCAGACAGACTGAAGCAAGTGTTGCCTTTGTCAAACAGAGAGAAATGAATCCCTAACATCACCACTCAAAAATCGGGCCCGGAGGGCAGAAGATGCGTATAGCCTCTTAGGGAGGAACATTCCCCGGTTCTATTCCCTCAACCAGATGCCAAATATGATCAACCCACGAAGGCTTAATGATGGCAGGGGCATTGAAGAAACCTTGAGAAAACATCACTGTCACAACCATGAGAGCTTCTCTTGAACAACATCAAGTTACAAAGGGCTGAAAAAGATCTACTCCTTAAACTGATGGAGATGACAGCAGTAGCACCATAAAAATACCATGGAGAGGGTCAGACCCTAAACGGGTAGAGTGCTTCCTATGTGAAGAGCAAGGAGACCTGAATGATCTGAAAGCAGCAATGACTATGAAACTGAACCAGCGACTGAATTACGGTGCACGGAATCTCAATGATGGGAAGCTGCTTGCCAAACTTAGTGCTGGAGATGTCGTTGCCCAGGAACTCAAGTACTATGCTGCATGCTTAACCCATCTCTACAACCGGGAAAGAGCTCATCTCCATGCCGAAAAGTTCGAGAAAAAAGAAGGGGAAAACATAAGGGCATATCCCACTGCTTTCTCTGAGCGTGAGACATATATCACTGAGGCAAAAGCTGCAAGTGAGGGTGCAGATCCACCCATCTTCCATCTTGGCGACCTACATAGGTCGCCAGCAACAATTGTCTCTGCTACAATTTGTTTTCATGATTGAACATGGAGCAGACATTGATGACATTGATCTTAATGTTTGACTACTGATGTTTTTACTTGACCTTGATTACACAGCGTCTAAAAGTACATGTGCAAGGACCATGCATACCATAGTCATTTATTTATTTTAATTTCATCTTTCTGTTAATTACAATAGGTTCTGCAGGGCCCAGGGCCGGATTATGGGGGATCTGTGCCCCGGGGCCAGGAGTTTGCAAAGCCCCCCCCCCAACACTCCCAACCCCCACCCACCCCCACACCAACCTACCGTACCTAAGGATTCTACAAAAGTTTCTTCCTGCTCTTCCTTCTGGCAAAGTCGTCCACTAACTCATCAAAGTTGAGCTGTCGAACAAACTCTGATTCTATTGCTAGAAGGGCATTGACATCGACTAAATTCAATGAATGTGCTGCACAGGGGACATAACAAATCAATGGGTTTATTCATTTCAGATGAGCTTGGATTCCATTGTACTTTCCTGACATATTACTTGCATTGTCATAAGACTGGCCTCGACAGTTAGTTAAGTCTAGGCCCAGGTTCTCCACCATTGCAACAACACACTCAGCCAAACTGTTTTCACTATGATTTTCAATCGGCTCAAAAGCCAGAAAACGCTCAACTACTTCTCCACCATTATTTACAAACCTGAAAATAAAAGTAAGTTGGTCCACATGAGCAAGGTCTGGAGTGGAGTCAACGATAACAGAGAAGTATTTGGCTTCTTTAATCTCACTGATAATTGCTTCCTTTGTTCTTTCTCCCATTAAGTGGATAAATTCCTCACAGATTGTGGATGAGAGGTAGGACACAGAGCCTTTGCCCTTGCCTCCAAACCTTTGGAGATGGTCAGCTAGAAAAGGGTCAAATTTGGCCAACAGTTCGACAATGCCCAAGAAATAACCATTGTGAGGTGATCCCAACCACTCATCATCTCCCCTGAAAGCAGGGGCCCTCTCCCCCAAAAACTGAATTACAGCAACAACTCTTTTCAAAACTTCCCGCCTGTATTGCCTCTCTGCGTCAATTTGTTTGACAAGATCAGAATCAACACATCCTGTGTTTTTGGAGCGACTGTGTAATGTTGACATGCAAGCCCTATGCTCCTCACTCCTCTCATGCTCACCGATACGCTCAGAATGTTTCAAATCAGAAAACCTGTGGACAAACGCATTGTGCTTACTTGAAAACAGTTTGCAAGCAAAACAAAAGATGCAACCAGATGAAGGAGAGTAAAGTAGCCACTGCCTAGTCACAGACTGGCCGTTAGGTAGAGAGCATTTGATTAAGGAATTTGTGAAACTCCTAGTGATGCCCCCCATGGTCCTATCCCTACTTGAGGCAGGGTACTTTTCACTTCGATTTTGAAAAGCAGCTGCTCCTCTACTAACCAGATTCGACTTGACCTGTTCAGTAATGGCACTTGGCCATAAAGCAGGGTCATTAACCATTTCACACCAGGAGTTTCAGCCCCTAGCTCCTAATGTGATACTGGTCTCAGTGTACCCCTCCTGATTTGACGAGATTTTCTCAGGCGATGCCTGGTCTGACAGTGAGTCTCCTGTCCTAAGAGTGCACAAGTCTTTAATGGTTGTGGTATTTGGCCATAAAGCAGGGTCAATTAGAGGTTAATGACCGGAGTTGGTGTCCCCAGCTTCTGGTGTGAAACTGGGCTCCGTGCAAAGATTTTCTCAGGTGGATGTCTGAGTGTGGGCCTGAGGCCTGAGCCTGACAGGCCGGGTCTACGCTTGATTGGGTCTGTGAGGGCTCTGGTATGATCAAACCAGTGGTGATCTCTTCATTGCTGCAACCCGGGCTACTGATGACATTATCAATATTTGAATCATGAGGCTTGTCAAAAAAGTTAGAAATCAAAGACACATTTAAAAAAAAATCTGCCTGCTTTGCCTCCCTATTTTTTTTGGCTTTTCGTTTTGAAGCCCCACTTTTTTGTTTGCAATCCATACTACTGATGCCAAGTGTAATGCTAGAGTGTTGTATCTATTGAATTATCACGGGGACTTTCACAACAGATTGTATTAATATAACAATAATATAATTCAGTATAAAAGAGTACCCACAATACAATAGAAGGCAACAAGCCTTAAAAAAGGGCGTTGGAAATGCTTAAGCCTTTTAGAAAGGCTTTGAGCCTTTGAAGGTGCAGTGTTGTTTCTAATAATATAATATAATAAGATATAATATAAATGGATATAAGCCTTTAAAAAGGCTGTTGAATGTTAAACTGCTGAACAAGTCAGGTTGCACAGGTTGAATACAAAGCAAGTTGTCCAGCTGAAAGGCCAGGTAGTGAGGAGTAGTGAAGCAGGGGGCTATATATAGAGAGAGCCCAAGTCTCCGCCCCTTCATTCAGTCCATTGGAAAATCGATATTGGAATTCCACTTAGACTTCCAAATTTGTTCACTGAAAATACAGTAGCCCTTACAATGGCTTTAAGTCTTAAGGTACACTATTATTACAATACAATACAATATAATGTAAATGTCAATGAGCTTTTTAATAGGGTGTTGGATGCTAAATCTGATAGTCTAGGAAAGGTTTTAATGTAAGAATGTTGTTGGGAGTTTCGATAAATGGATTTAACAATATTGGATTTTCACTCAAACTTCCGAAATTTCTGCCATGTGAGGAGTTTCGATAAAAGTAATGCCAAGTGTAATGTGGGAGTGTTGTATCGATATTGGATTTTCACTTGGACTTCACTTTGTTGGCATTGGTGTGTACAGTACACCCCTTTACAGTGGGGACATATGGAAGCGAAATCTGCAAAGTGAAGCGGGGCGAAACTCAGTGTTCTGAAGGTGAATATCTACCAGTCTACTACTCTCCTCGAAGAAAACTATAGGTTATAATGACACGTGAATCTGCTGTGTATTGTGACTGGACCACTGTACAGCCCGCCCCTGAGTCTAGCTTGGCTATAGGACACTTGCTTCACGATATGGTCGCGACATGCGATAAATTTGCATGGAGTCAGAGATTTCTGAGCTTTTGGACGTGCCGCAATGGCAGTTTCGATGCACTCCAAGGACCATGTTGTATTGTGTACACACAATACTGTGCGGGAGCGAAATCACTTCTCATAGAAAATAGGTACAGCTTCTACTAGCTGTCTACTGGGGCCAGCATTAGGCTCAGAATATGCTTGCCGTGTGCACATTTTGCCCGAATGCGTTGCCATGCATATTTTATGTTGATATTACGTGTGGTAGCACACCTGAACACAAGGTACGCAGACATGTGCACATGTTGCAATATTGACACAACCGCGAGGGGCGATCTTCCGAACTTCCATGTTGAGCTCGTGGTAGAGTCAAACAATGGTGGAAAATATTAATGAGAGCCCGGCTGGCTATCTGCTCCCTACATGATACCGCCAGTATCCAATGTTGCCAATTTAGCGACTTTGTCACTAGATTTAGCGACTTTTGGCCTTCTCTGGCAACTAAAACCTCATCTAGCGACTTAGTGGCTTTTTAGGTGAATCTGGCGACTTTAAAAAAACACATCTCTCGAGTGTCAAAATCATTGTTTTTCAATGTAACTTCAGCGCTGCACCGCCATCAGAAGCTTATTTCATGGTTAAGCAGCACTGCACAATAGCCCCGATCTTGAAACTGTACCCTTTGGGATTGTCAACATAGCCATGTAGACACATTTTCTTGAGATCAGTGAGTCGTGCGTGACGTTATGACAACGTAGTAACATCATGACGTAATCTAGCGACTTTTCAGATAGCCAATAGCGACTTTCGGTGATTTGTTTTTGGCGACACTACCAGTATCGTGCATAGTGCTCTGATCGCTCTGCTGCAAGTATGTGCGGTTGCGCACGTAAATTAAGTCACACAGCTAGCATATCCTGGGCCTTAGAGCTCGCTGAAAGGACTTTCATTCAAAACCCTTTGTAAATCAGAGGCCCTTTGTGAGAACATTAGTAATCAGAGGGCTCTCTTAACAGTATGCTCTCCCATTAGGGCTCTCCCTAGGGCTCCAACATTGCCAGAAGTCACGACCCTTAGCAAGGGCTTTCATAATCATGGGGCCCTATGAAAGCATTCCCCCCTACTTCCTTGAACCCCTAGTTGGTAAACATTAGGGCTCCCTTAGGAGTATTCACGAGAGGCACTACAGCAGGGCCAGCCCAGTGTCCCTCTGACTGCCGTCCCCCATAGCCCAGGGGCCCTCTGGCTGCCGTACCCCATAGCCAGGGGCCCTCTGACTGCCGTCCCCCATAGCCCAGGGGCCCTCTGGCTGCCGTACCCCGTAGCCCAGGGGCCCTCTGACTGCCGTACCCCATAGCCCAGGGGCCCTCTGACTGCTGTCCCCCGTAGCCCAGGGGCCCTCTGACTGCCGTCCCCCATGGCCCAGGGGCCCCCTGATTGCCGTCCCCCGTGGCCCAGGGGCCCTCTGGTTGCCATACCCCATAAACCAGGGGCCCTCTGACTACCGTCCCCCATAGCTCAGGGGCCCTCTGATTGCTGTACCCCATAGCCCAGGGGCCCTCTGATTGCCGTCCCTGTCCTCCCTGCCCAATTCATATCACCCTTTTCTCTCAGTTCTCTGCAGATATGCCCTATAACAGTGTGAGTAGTCATAAGATCCTTGAGAATAGAGGCCTTCAGACATCGCAATTGGCATCGGCATCTGCATCGCTTTGGCCGCCCCCACGGGGCCCTGGACGTTTGGGCCCCTGGGCGCCCGCCCCACTGTCCTGGTCCGTAATATGGCCCTGGCGGGGCCATTCACTACAGCATAATGAAAGATATGTATTCTGCGCAAATGTGATTTACTACATTGCAAGCCAGATCGGTTTGATCTAAGTGCTGTATGTTGCAAGGATCAAAACTACATGTATGTGTTTGTTTGGTTGAAAATTATCATTAAAAGTTTTATCGTTTGATGAGATGCATTGTTGCTTTTTTTACACCCGAAAATAGTCATAAATGGCAGAATTAAGAACAAATTCATCTCTGATGCCATTTTAAGTAGTAAAAATAGATCCAGCATGCTTGAAAACACACATAGTGAAACCAAGATCACTGAAATTGACCAAATACATGCATTTTAATGAAAGAATCTGACTTCAGAAGTTCATTTTGGTGGCCATCTTGGATTTTCAAATGGCCAATTGGGCAGATTTGACAAGTATCCCATAGAGAACACCCATGCCGAATTTGGTGCTTGTATCACAATTTGCACGATTGTTCTCTTATCTGCCCCGCTACAGTGTCATGAGTCTTAGACATTATTTCCAAATTTATTTTTAAAAATGAAAATTAAAAAAATTAAATTCAAGTTTTATTGAAAAAAAGTTACATAATTGACAGAAAATATAATATTTCAGAATAATTCATCTTGAAGCATAAACTCA
Organism: Gymnothorax reevesii; assembly: GCA_029721435.1. NCBI lineage: Eukaryota > Metazoa > Chordata > Actinopteri > Anguilliformes > Muraenidae > Gymnothorax > Gymnothorax reevesii. Next base: position 144,647,093 of record CM056575.1, read on the forward strand.
AACGCAAAGGTTTTAAGGTTTATTTTAAGGAGTAGCTCTGCCAGTGCCAGTGATTTAAAACATAGGTTCTGTGTTTTTGAGTGAGAAGGGGCATTATTATGATTTCCATTGTTAAGTGTTTCATTCCGTATCTCATGGTAACTTTAAAAATAATTTTGTATCGATGTATTTGGATAATTTTGACCATGTGGTGAATATTTAATTGTTTGTGTGTTTTGTTTCATGCATGATGCTTGTATTCAATCGCTGTGGAAACAGTCTACTTTAATTAAAAACAATGAAATAATCAATCCACAGAAGCAGCTGGAGGCGACACAGAGTAAATTCCAGCAGAGAATCCAGGGGAGAGAGAAGGAGCTGCAGGATCTGAGACAGGCTGTGCAGTCACTCAAGGTGGGTACTGACCAGAGGAGAAGACAACAGCTGCTGCTGGAAGAGCCATTTCAGGGCTCAGTCAGGGCTCTCCTCCAGTCAGCCAGTGAGGAGCCCAGTGTTGGGCCACTTTCCAGCCCTGTGGGGCTCAATCCCACTGAGACACACTGTGGGGAACAGGCTGTGTGGGGTCCCAGTAAGAGCTGAGTGAAAGGCCTAGTTAAAATGTACAGCCTCCTCTCTCTGTGTCTCCTAACAGCTCTCTGCACAGGCAGCAGTGGAGGACAGTGAGAGGATCTTTATTGAGCTGTTCCGTTCCATTATGAGAAGGCGCTCTGAGGTGAAAGAGCTGATCAGAGATCAGTGGAAGGCTGAAGTGGGTCGGGCTGAAGGACTCCTGGAGCGACTGGAGCAGGAGATTGCTGAACTGAGGAGGAGAGACGCTGAGCTGGAGCAGCTTTCACACACAGAGGATCACATCCATTTCCTCCAGGTAACATCACTGGCTCTCTGACTGTCTGCACTGTGTTGTACACTGTATAGAGTTGATGAGGTGTGTTCCTCATTTACAAGGTCAAGTGTTCTAATTTCCACAAAAATCTTAATTTGAGACTCTCTCTCCATCTGTGTGTCTGTCTGCAGAGCTGTCAGTGTCTCTGTGCCCGACCTGAACCTGGAGACTTACGCAGCATCACTGTCAGTCCACATGTCTCTTTTGAGGCTGTGAGGAAATCTGTCTCTGAACTGAAAGAGCAACTAGAGGACGTCTGCAAGGGACAACTGGCCAAAATTACTGAAGCAGGTAAAATCTTTAAAAATAATTTAATGAGCTGCCGGGTGGCTCACACGGTTAAGGCACTGCTCTGCAGGGCAGAGGTGATCACCACGTCGCGGGTTCGAGCCACAGCGTACCCACCGGCAGGGGTCGGCAGCCTTTTCGGAGTAGCGCACAATTGGCTATCGCGCTACAGGGTTTCAAATTGGGAAGGGACTGCCGGATTTGGGTGTTCAGCGACAGCTTTGTTCGTTGCTCCAGCGCCTCCTGTTGGCCAGACGGGCGCTCGTCAGGAAGACTCTGGGTTTGTTCACGTCCGGGTATCCTCCGCCCTCGTTCGTAACTTACGAAGATTCGACCAATGAGTGTATAAGAATCAGTGGCTGACGGACACGTGCTTCGGAGGAGAGTCGTGAACTGTCTTCACTATCCTGAGTTGGCAGCAAGGGGTCGCATACGAGCAAGCTTTGTACATAGTTCACTAATTGGGCATTCCAGATTCGGGTGGGATTGGAGATGCCAAATTCAAAAAACTAAATAAATAAATAAATAAAATAATTTCATGTCGGTTTTCACCCCCTAGACAATTCTAGCCGATGGATTATTGTCATGTCCCTCGCCGTCCGTCCGTCTGTCTTCCACCACTTGTTACCATTCTGGCTGCTGAATTGTTGTGGGGACAGGCCTCAAATTTAAAGCTGACATGGATGTTGGGTGTCTCCAGAAGCCTATTTGATGTCAAGATCATATGTCCAAGTCTGACCTAATTTTTGATTGGTCAAAATATGGCCACGCCCACCTGTAAGCCACATCAAGGAGGTATATTGTGCCCATGCATTCATGTTGCTTAATGTAAAAGCAATGGAAGTTTTAATTCAGTTTTAAATGTGGAGGTGGTGAGGGGTTGACAGTAATTTTATATTACAGCGGCCTGTAAGAGAGCAGAGAACATGTACCCCCCCCAAATACCCACACACTGTTCCTCTGCTCTCCTCTGTAAACACCTTTTCAAAACTCTTTCTGTCTCACTCTGTCCCTGCAGTGAAAGAAGCTCATACAGTAGAGCCCAGGACCAGAGAGGATTTCTTACAGCGTGAGTGAGATCCTCTGAAACTCAAAGACAGACATACACTCACGCACACAAATGCAAACCTTTTTCTGTGAAAAAAAAAAAAAAAAACATATATCCCTTTCATGCATGGAGGTCACTACAGTGTACCGCAGTTTAAAAGTGTTTTTTCTCTATATATGCTTTGGGCACTGCTGGATATTAGTAAAAAAAAATCTGAGTTCATCATAATTTTGCACGAACTGAGTTTAAACTGAGTTTATCATCGACCCCAATTGCGAAATAGTTGGGAGAAAGTGTAAATTCTGAATAAAATCAAAATGCAATGACTTTCAAATCACACCAGCCAGTATTTTATTCACAAAATTTGATGGCTGCTACAGGTCTCAGAAAATTAGAATAGGGGCCTGTTTACTATTGTGTAGCATCCCCTCTTCTTTTTAACACAGAGTGGAGGCGTCTGGGCATTGAGGAGACAGGTTTCATGAGTTTGGCCATTGGAATTTGATTGACTCTTGTTTAATGCAGGCTTCCAGCTGCTGGAGAGTTTTGGGTCTCCTTTGATGGACTTTTTGTTTAATTTTGTGCCAAATGTTCTCAGTCAGGACTGCAGGCAGGCCAGTTCAGTTCACAGACTCTTTGACTACGAAGCCGTGCTGTTGTAAAAGCTGCAATATGTGATTTTGCATTGTCCTGCTGAAATAAACAAAGCCTTCCCTGGAATAGATGTCGTCTGGGGGAGAGCATATGCTCCTCTAAAACCTTTATTTACCTTTCAGCATTCATGTTGCTTTTTAAAACATGCAAGTGTCCCACACCATATGCACTAATGCATCCCCATGCCATCAGAGATGCTGGCTTTTGAACTGAACGCTGATAACAGGAGGGGTGGTCTTTCTCCTGTTATGACCCCAATTTGTTATGACATATAAGACAGCAAGACATGACAGACAAAATTTTAAAACTTAAACAAATTTAATTAAACAAAGACCGACAACTAACCTACAATTTCTACTACTGACCAAGACTGACATAAACAAGAAAAAAAAAATATTTACAGTCCCTTGAGATGGGGTTGCTTGGTGATGTCCTGGGACAGGGAAATGCTCCAACACAGGCAAAAATCCACAAAAAAACTTCACATGTCTTGATAAGAGTGACAAGTCTGTTCAAATGTATCCTTCTCCTTGCAATTTCTCCTACTACTTTACTCTCTCAATTTTTCTCCTTATATACTCTTTTGCAGCCCCCTCCCTCCTTCCAGACTTTTTTCAATTCTCTGGGACTTCCCCACTCAGACATGCCCAGGACATGCCCAAACCTAGCTCCAGACTGGGCTTACCAAAAAAAAAGTCAATACTGCCTTCTTGTGGCTTTTTTAAACCACATTACACTCCTCTTTAGTCCTGACGACACAACGCCCATGATTTCAAAAAGAATGTCAAATCTTGACTCCTCTCACCACAGGACACTTTGCTACTTTGCTACAGTCCATTTTAAATGAGCCTTGTCCCACAGAACATGGCAGGGCTTCAGAATCACGCTCAACAATGGCTTCCTTTTTGCATGATAGAGTTTTAGGTGGCATCTGTGGACGGCATGCCGGACTGCATTTACAGATGTGGTTTCTTGAAGTATTCCTGGGCCCATTTAGTAATGTCAATGACAGAATCATGCCGGTGAGTGATGCAGTGGCGTCTGAGGGCCCAAAGATCACGGGTATCCAGTAAAGGTCTTCAGCCTTGTCCCTTACGCACGGAGATTTTTCCACTTTCGCTGAATCTTTTGATTACGTTATGCACTGTCGATGATGAGACCTTCAAAGCCTATGCAATTTGACGTTGAGGACCATTGTTTTTGAAGTATTCCAGTTTTTTTTTTACGCGAACCTTCAAAGGTTAGAGAGCCTCTGGCCATATTTACTTCTGAGAGACTCAGCCTCTCTAAGACATCCCTTTTATAACCAATCATGTTACTCACCTGATGCCAGTTGACTTAATTACTCGCTAAATGTTCTTTCAGCTCATTCTCTTATATATTAATTGCTTTTTCTGGCCTTCTTTGACTGTGTCCCAACTTTTTTGAGACCTGTTGCAGCCAGAAAATTTGAAATAAGCTCATATTGTGGATAAAAATGTAAAATGTCTGAGTTTCAACATTTGAAATGTTATCTATGTGCTACTGTAAATAACGTATCGGCGCATATGATCTGAAAGTAATTGCATCTTGATTTTATTCACAATTTACACTTCGTCTCAACTATTTTGGAATTGGGGTTGTATTTATAGAAATTATTCTTGTGCCAAAATAGAAAAAAATACTCAGATTCCTCACTATGGGACAGTTCATGCCTGGTCTTGAAAGATGGCGGGATGGACAGACCTATGGGAGGACGAGTGGAAGTATGAAAAGACACATCTACGCAATTAGATGTAGCTAAACATTATATTTTATTGAGAAATATCAAACAGTTTCGGAAATTCTACCCCACAAAAGAAGCATTATGGATGGACTGACGGACATGCAGAAGGACGACACTCATTCCAAAATACCAGGGCTATTCAACCTTATCCAGAAAGGGCCGGTGTGGGTGCAGCTTTCATTCCAGCCAAGCAGCGACACACCTGATACTACTAATCAACCCCAAGAGTCTTTGCTAATGAGCTTGATTAGTAGAATCGGGTGTAACTGCTTAGTTGGAATGAAAGCTGCACCCACACCGGCCCTTTGAGGATATGATGAATAGCCCTGCTATACCGTTTCCACTTTGTGGTGGAGGTTAAAAATTTAGACTCTCTCCTTAAAATTTTCCTACCTACTCCTGTCCTGCATGTCCGTTTACTGTGATACAATCTGAAACACACATGCAAGACGGTATGAAGAAGAACTAAAGTATAACTGTACCTGTGAACTGAACAGACCTGAGATAGTCTGTCTTCATTGTAAATTTTAACTTTCTCCTCCATCAGATTCCTGTCAGCTCACACTGGACCCCAACACTGCAAATGAACACCTCCATCTGTCTGGGGGGAACAAGGAGGTGATCCGTGTGGGACAGAGCCAGTCATATCCTGATCATCCAGAGAGATTTGAGGGCAGGGCCCAAGTGCTGTGCAGAGAGGGTCTGTCTGGACGCTGTTACTGGGAGGCTGAGTGGAGGGGGGGTGGAGTTTATATAGCAGCGTCATATAAAGAGATCAGCAGGAAAGGCGGGGGTGATGAATGTGCTCTGGGATGGAATAACAAGTCCTGGGCTTTGTACTGCTCTCCCTTCCGTTACTCTTTCTGGCACAACAATGAGAGAACTGAAATCCCTGTTCCCTCCTCCTCCAGAATAGGAGTGTACCTGGATCACAGGGCAGGAACTCTGTCCTTCTACAGCATCTCTGACACAATGACCCTCCTGCACAGAGTCCAGACCACATTCACTCAGCCCCTCTATCCTCGGTTTGGGTTTAACAGAGGATCCTCTTTAAAATTGTGTAATCTGTGATGAGGGAGAGAAATTCATCAGTAGTTCACACTGAAACAGAAATTCAGACCAAAAATGATTTCTAAACTGCATTCTCCTCTGCCTTCCCCTTCAGTATTGCAATTGTTTACGGTAAAACGTACAGGCAACTAACTCAGTCGGCTCCATGGCAACACAAACTTCTCATTGGCTTGTTGACAAAAGTCAAGGTGCGGAAGAAACGCGGCAACGGTCGTTCCAATCCGATTTCCCGCAACCCTCCCCCTAAGTTCCCTCCATTGCCCTCCCTCACACGGGAAGGGTTTACTTGCCTGTTACGTCATTCGGAGGGCTGACTCGAGTGGAGGGAAGGAGTGAAGGGAGAATCTCATTACAGATTGGAACGCAGCCCTTGTCTGTGCAGTGACCGCACTCACCCAGAGTTCTTTCTTGTGAGTCTCTAGCACAGATGCAGGGACTGTTTTCTGTGTCAGATCCACAGCAGCACAGTCCCGTACATCACCCTGTGCTCTCCTGCTCTGCTCCCTCATACACACTGGCTGGGCCTCAAAAGAGCCCTTTCACCACATCATGGAGGAGCTCACTCACTGTCACATGATGCCTGCGCTGCACACAGACTGTACGCTGTCACTGCGGTCAATTTACCTTTCTCAGCTTAAGAAAGTATTGTTAATTTCTTACTGAGTAATTTCTCCTTTTTTAAATAACTTTTGCATCTCCAGTCCTGTACAAATCTGGAGTGTCCAATCAGTGCACTATTTACCCGACTCATGCTGCCCACTCGGGAGAGTGAGAAGGTTCACTATTCTCCTCTGTAACATGCGCCTGTCGCCACCACTGCTTTTCACCTGTAGATTCAGACCACACACACACACACACACACACACACACACTCACACAGAACATGGGAAACGGAAACACAAACCAACAATTGTTCATAAAGCAACAAGTGCCAGGATGGCCTGCAGGAGGCGCTTGAGCAATGATTAATGTTTCCGATCACACTTTATAATAAGGCTACAAATAATATGCTACAGTAATGCTGAACTAATGTATGACTCATGAAGATATAATGCATGAATTAATACAGAACATATCATTAATCCCTTTTGCTTATCATGAACAAATGATAAACTCACTATGACATTTTGTGATCATCGAGAAGCTAATTCACGGTTTCTTCATATATTAATTATTTTTGTGATAAAATTTGCTGGATTCCTTTTGTATGAAAGTTTTAAGGATAATGCATTAGCTAAGTCTCAGCCTTGATTTCGCGTACAGTAATGGATTGGTTCAAAATTACAAATCAATTAATTTATAATTGAATTTGTGTTGTTGAAAGCAGAGGGGTGTAGCATGGTAGAGAAAGACGCACTGAAACCAAAATCATTTAGCTGGCACCATCTGATAAAGGTGAAGAATGATCAGACATATTTGAATTCAACAAAAGTCCCACTGGCTGATCCAATAAACTGGACGGATGAGTGTAAATGACAATTCATTACTTAATCATGACTTCAGACATTATTCACCTTTTTTGTGTTCCCCTAAGTAAACTCACCTTATGATTTTGTTCATGATTACTTAAAGGTCCCGTTGTAATGGAAATCATATTTGCTCGTTTATACTTGCAGATATGTATGTGTAGTTATTGTCATTTTTTGCATGTTTCGTATATGAAATTAGAACTTTGCGTAATAAATGGAAATTTTAATTCCGTTTTTGTATATTTTTTAACTTCCTAAGGCCCGCCCATTAAAAAAGTTCACTTACCAGAAATGCAAGTTTTATGAAGCGGGAGGCCAATGCAGCAGCAGAGAGAAACAGAGCAGCACAGAACGAATACACTCTCGGGGAAAGACATGGAAACAATGACAGGAACAGCACTTGCACTTCCTAAAAAGACGCCCAACCATCTGACAAGAAGGAAACAAAGCGAGAGAGAGAACAAGAAATAGTATCTCGGGAACCTAGAAAAAAAACAAAGCACCCAAAATAGCGCGATCCAAAAATAAGAGAGGGGAATGAAGAAAAGGGCAAAACCCTAGATAGATAGGAATTCCTTACATAACTAGAAGATAAACAGTCAAAAAGTGGGTAAAAAGTGATAGAGACAAAATTCAATATCGTCCCGGGATGAAAGCCACAAAGAAAAGTCCTTAACACACGCACACCACCTAAACCATGACAGGACCCCCCTTAAGGAACAGCTCCGGACGTTCACACAGAACCTCATGCACGGAACTCAGAGATAAGGTTAGGATCCTGGATATCCCGAGAAAGGACCCAGCACCGCTCCTCAGATCCATATCCCTCCCAATCAACTAAGAACTGGACCCCGCGCCAGACATGCCTCTTAGCAAGGATGCGACACATGGTGAAAACTGGCCCCCCCTCAATCATCCGTGGTGGCAACGGTGGTTTGTTGACCGGTGCCAGGATGCTAGTGCCAACTGGTTTGAGCCGAGAAATGTGAAGAGAAGGGTGGATTTGCAAGGATCTAGGGAGCTGCAACCAGACGGTGGCCCGGTTGATCTTCCGCATGATTTTGAAAGGGCTAATGAAGCGGGGAGCTAACTTCTGTGACTCCACCCTCAAAGGAAGGTCCTGAGTGGAAAGCCAAATCCTCTGGTCAACCCCATATGATGGCGCCAAATGGCCCCTCCTATCGGCGGCAGTCTTCTGCACCGAGTGTAAAGATAAGACCGAACCTTGGCCCAGACTGACCGACAACACTGAATAAAACAATTAACCGAGGGGACCTCCGAATCCCTCTTAGCAAAGGAAAAAGAGGTGGCTGATAACTCAACTGTGCCTCAAACGTGGAAAGGCCTGTGGCGGAATTGCTCAACAAAGTGTGATAGTATTCGGCCCACGCCAAAAAATGACTCCACGATATAGGGTTATTGGCCGCTAAGCACTGAAGAGTATTTTCAAGAGACTGGTTAATGCTTTCTGTCTGCCCATTCGTCGCTGAGTGGAAACCAGACGAAAGGGTCATGGAGGCCCTTAGCCGGTTGAAAAATGCCCGCCAGAATTTGGCCGTAAACTGTGGGCCACAGTTGGAGACAACTTCATGAGGCAGGCCATGCAGCCGGAACACATGGTCCACAACAAGGAGAGCCGTCTCCCGCGCTGAGGGCAGGTTAGGAAGGGCGACAAAGTGGGCGGCCTTAGAAAAGTGATCTACCACCACCAAAATAAACATGTTACCTTCTGAAGCTGGCAGACCTGACAAAGTCTAAGGCAATATGGCTCCAAGGACGCTTGGGGACTGGCAACGGCCGCAACAGACCAAAGGGGGAGAGATGAGAACCCTTGTTCCGTGCACATGTGCCACAGGCTGTCACAGACACCGGGATGTCTCTTTCCATACCGGGCCACCAAAAGCATCACGCAAAAAATTGCTTGGTCAGGTGAACCCCGAATGACCAGCCAAACGGGAAGACTGACCCTACTGGAGAACTTGGGAATGAACTGCCACAGGGACAAACATACAACCAGGCGCCTCCCCACCAGGACCAGAGTCTGAACGCAACGGCTCCAGTACCACAGACTCAACATCCCACAGTATGGAAGCAGCAATCTGGGTTGGTGAAATTATAGGCTCAAGAAGAGAACGGCCATAAATTTGTGACAAAGCATCAGGCTTGATGTTTTTAGAGCCAGGGCGATAAGTCTATGTAAAATTAAAGTGGTTGAAAAATACGGAAGAACACGGAAGGGGTGTTAACCAAACTGAACAGCATAACCAAATACTCGCAGTACCCGTCATGCGTATTAAATGCCGTTGTCCGCTCGTCTCTCCCAGCCCAGATATGAATTAAGTTATATGTATTCCAGAGGTCGAGCTTGGTAAAAAAAGATGCCTCCTGCAGACGTTCAAATGCAAAGTTCATCAAGGGAAGAGGGTATCGGTTCTTAGTGGTGATATTATTCAAGCCCCTGTAATCAATACAGGGTCTCAAACCACCATCCTTTTTACCCACAAAAAAGAGCCCTATCGTATCAGGGGATGTGGAAGGCTAGTTTGGCAGTGCAGCTGCATTCTGTTTTTACTCTGTTTGATGGAGCCCTGTTTGTAGCCGCTGCTCTCCTCTGTTTTTGTTTTAAATTAAATATGTATTTACATTTTTAGTCAGTCTGTGCACTTGGGTCCCTTTAGTTTGGTTTCGGTACATGGTCCCAGTGCCCGCCGGCTTATTGCCTTCTGCTGGCGGGACAAAACCATGACACTTAAATGGCCACCCGGAATAAGACAACCTTAATAAAGAATTACTGCAAAATACTATTGTAAAAATACTACAGTTTTCTATAGTAACAATGGTATTTTTGCAGAATTACTATAGATACACCATAGATAATCCATAGTAACTCTGTAGTTTAGTATAGTGATGCTAAAGTAAACGACAAAAGTCAAACTCTACTATTGCAAACTATAGCAATGATATTTAATTACTATGGTATATTTGCAACCAACCATAGTTTACTGTAGTAGATTATAGTTTACATCAATATTACTGTAGTGAATTATAGGACATTTATATAAGGCAAATGAAGGTTTTTAAGGCATAGACACTTAATTCAAGTGCTGTTGTACCTGCCTATCTAAATATCCCAGATTTCATCATCTTACAACCTTCTATTTGGTGAATTAGAGGGGTTTTGCTTTGAAATAGTAGAGTGGATAGAACCTTTGCTCACCAATCCTCACATCCTGATCAGGTGACCCTATATCCAGCTCCTGATTGGACAATATGGACAGAACTTTTTAAAATGAAGTGGACGGACAATTCATACAAAGTACTATGCACTTTCTGGATGTTACTGTGAAAGAGGGGTATTGGGTAACCAGACGCAAGGGAAAACCGTGTCTTAAGCCAACCAAATGGTAGATGGCCACTAATATGCCTACGGAGGCGATACAAAACTAAATAACGTTAAACTAAGGAACCCCAGCCAAAATGCTGGGCGATTTGGAAAATGCAAAATTTTGCCCTAAAAATGAAGCGAGCAAAATAAACCTCACACGAATTAAATCCTGTTTTTATTTTTAACTGGGGAAGTAAACATGGAAGTTGCCCAATAGCGTTACTCATAAGAAAATAAAACTCAAAAAATAATCTGAAAACAAACTCCGCCTCAGAACGGAGCGAACCCTTGCCAAACGTGGGCTAGGAAGCTCAAATATTTTAGTTCATAAAGATTAACAACATCTACAGAGAGAGTACCCTTCAGAAAAAAAAAAAAATACAAGAAAAGGAAAACGTATTTCTGGTAAAAGGTAAAGAACTCAAATGCACCCAGAAACTTCCGGACAAAGACAGTTGACGTCGATTGAAAAGAACAATAAAAATGGGATAAGGGAATATCCACCGTAAGGACCTCAAGAATGAGGCCAGGAAATAGATCGACCAGAAGTAAGGAACGGAGATATCCGACGATGACAGTTGGCGTAATGAAAGAACAATAAGCAAAAAAGGTCCTTATGGCAACGAGACGCAGCTCGAGAAAAAAAAAAACAAAGAACAAAACAAAGCCCAAACCTGAACGCAGTCGGGAATAATCCCCCCTAGGACACCCTAGTGAAAGAACCCACCCTCTGAATCCCCTGCCGAGTAGCAGCCCAAACAAACAAAAGGACCTTAAAAGAAACCAAAGAGGAAGGTAGTCCAAGTACAAGTAGCGGCAACAAACAGAATACCCAAACCTCTAAGCGGACACTGAATCAAAAGATATTATTCTTTTTTTAACAAAGATTCTGTCACAACCGTCTGCACCACTCTATGCAATACCGGCTCTGTGCATGGTTAGTTAGACACAGAAGCACTGACTGCATGGAAGTCAGAGCTTAAATAGAGGCGCAACCCAAAACAGCTGCCGTAGATAATTGAAATCATGATTCCAATAGGCCCCAAGTGGCAGCACCTGGCCACTATGCTCAGAACCATGACAGTTCCTCCCAGCTGCCATCTATCATTGAATAAATTGTATCAGGATATAGTACTTGTTAATACTGAGATTATTTCTATGGTTGAACATCATTTTTGATAAAAAGCGGCCCAGGTAATCTTCAGCACACAAACTGCTGCTTTTATTGTGGCTTCAAAACCTTTCACTCCAAAAAAACACCTCAGTGAAAACTTCAGGTTGCTGTGTTTTTGAATGTCCAAACAATTCACAGCACTGCTATTTAGAAAAATCCAACCCACAACTGACAGGGAATCACTGCAAATCGGCTCTGTGTTTTGAACCATAAGTCGTGAAAATGTGGGTACTTGCATCTGGAAGAGATATGGATTGTGCAAAGGTTGCTTTAAACGGGATTGAATCTCGGGTAGATTACAAAATAATAACTATGTGTTGAACAGGATGTGGTGGGTTTAGATTTGAAAAATGGCCTTTAATACAACTGCATTGACCCTTCCTGGCTAATGAACAAGCTGTTGTACCTCTGTCAGACACAGGCTTATGTCTGTGTGATTGTCGCAGGAAAATCTCTCTTCACTCGCTCTGCTCAGCCTGGCCTCTGTCCAACAGCACACCACATGCAGCTGAGGGCAGAACCGGGAAGCGACTCCCGCTCTGTCTGTTACGCAGTTTCAGGGAAATGAAACTTAACTCCGACCCTCATTTATACAAAGACGAACAGCATCTCTGTTAGTTCAAGCAGTAAAATGGCCGAAGGTGGAATTCTCCTGGATCAAGACCAGTTTGCCTGTTCAGTCTGTCTGGATCTACTGAAAGATCCAGTGTCTATTCCCTGTGGTCATAATTACTGTATGGACTGTATTAAGGGCTGCTGGGATCAGGATGATCACACTGGTGTTTACAGCTGTCCCCAGTGCAGAGAGACCTTCACTCCAAGACCTGTTCTGGGTAAAAACACCATGCTGGCTGAAGTGGTGGAGAAACTGAAGAAGACAGGACTCCAAGCTGCTCCTCCTGCTCACTGTTATGCTGGACCTGGAGATGTGGTGTGTGATTCCTGTACTGGGAGAAAACGCAAAGCTGTCAAGTCCTGTCTGGTGTGTCTGGCCTCTTACTGTGAAACTCACCTCAAACTTCACAATCAACTCGATCCAGGAAACTCACACAATGTCATCAATGCTACTGGACACCTGCAGGATAATATTTGCTCTCAGCACAAAAAACTGTTGGAGGTTTACTGTCGTACAGATCAGCAGTGTATCTGTTATCTGTGTGTGATGGATGAACACAGCGGCCACAAAACAGTCTCAGCAGCAGCAGAAAGGACTGAGAAACAGGTAAGGACTGGAGCTCTTTTCTGACTGTACTGAAACTGGATATAAGAGGAGGCAAACTATGTAAATTTGGAAAAATGATGTTACTTTTAAAAGGTAACAGAGGTTGTTTCTTTGGGCTCTAATTTCTTGGCGCAGCCCACGCAGTGGTAATTTCATCCGGCGCAGCCCGCGAAGTGATAATTTCATGCGGTGCAACACCGTGTGCAACCACTTAGGCAATTTGGTAGACAGATGTGCGCCGAGATGGGTGTGGCGGCGTAGTTGGGGAAGGTGTCACATATTACACATATAGCCATTATTTAACCAGGGAAGTCCCATTGAGATTGAAATCTCTTTTTCAAGGGAGCCCTGGGGGTGGGGAGGGAAAGGAGGAATTGCACAGCCAATTAGATCAGGGGATGATTAAGTGGCAGATGGAATGAGCCAGGTTGGGACTTTAGCCATGACACCGGGGAACCCCCTACTCTTATCGAAGAGTGTCATAGGATCTTTAATGACCACTGTGAGTTAGGACCTCGGTTTTTAACGTCTCATCCAAAAGATGGCATCTCCTTCAGTACAGTGTCCCCATCACTGCACTGGGGCATTGGGGATTATTCCGTCAGAGGGAAGATCGCCACCTACTGGCCCACCAACACCTCTTCCAGCAGCAACCTGGTTTTTCTCAGTGGTCTCCCATCCAAGTGCTGACCAAGCCCACATCTGCTTAGCTTCAGCCACGCAGCTGGAGCAGATCAAATTGTGGTATGACGCAGTGAAATTTTCATAGAAAAAGTCTCCAATGGAGTTGCGCAGAAAGCTCGCCAGCTCCAACCTGGTTTACTTTCTGTGCAGTGGTAATTTGGCTGACCGGCGCACAGTGCGCACATGTCGCCGAAACCTCACAGGCAGGGTTACAGAATGATTGAAAATGATTATTCCATTGCATTATGGCATTATTATATTTTGTTCCATTGCACTTGTCTCCCCTGTCTTGTGATCTAGTTGGTTCAGTCCATCTTCCCGGTCTGTGTGCGCACTTACCTCGGGTGATTTAAGTGAATTCGAGCTAACCAACCCGCACTCGCCACCTGCTCTGCAACTGCTCCCGCACCCGCTTCTGCTCCCAGCCATGAGCCCCGCCTTCCTCCTCCGGAGAGGTAGGATGGAGAGCTCAATTCAATTCAATTCAATTTATTTTGTATAGCGCTTTTTACAGATACACTGTCACAAAGACGCTTTACAGTCAGAAATGGGTTACTGAAGGGCAGTGCCCAACCTATTCCCACTACCTATTCCCTATTCCCACTACAGCGAGGCAAAAAAAAACTCCCAGTAGGGAGAAAAAATCCTCAAACAGTGGTGAGAAAAAACTCCCCAGTGGGAAGAAATCTCAGGAGGAACCTGGCTCTAGTGGGGAAGCCCATCCTCCGCGGGCTAGCTAGTTGATAACAAGATAATGACAAGAGCTCGGCATGCGTAGTGCGTTCCTGACCCAGTGAAAGCCACTCAAGAAGGACTGAGCCAACTAGATCACAAGACAAGGGAGAGAAGTGCAATGGAACAGAGAAATGGAATGAACTAAAAATCTGAGGATTACAATAACCAAAAAGAATAAATAAAAGACAAAATCATGAACACAGATCCTGAACATAAACATGAACATAAACACGACAAAAACCATAGCCATGACAATTTTGAATTTATTCGGGTTATCTTTGTCATAGTTTGCTATGTGCTTTTTGCTTCCTTTGTTACTCTCGTCCCTGACGACATCGTTTTCTTTCCACATCGGATTTTTTACCCAGCTGGCTGATGACTCCTGGGCGGTCCTTCCCGGAGTCAATTTAAGCCGGAAGTCGCCACACCTCCTTTGCTGGAGTGTTTGATATGACTTTGCTCACTTCGGCGAGATATATTTCTAGTCAGGGTTTTGCCTATTTATACATATATTCTTTGTTTCTGGGAAGCTTAGCTTCTTTAGGTTATTTGGCACAATTGTTAGGTTCTTGTTTAGTTTTCCCTCTCTTATTGAGATTTCTTTTTCTATCTGGTTGCTCGCTTCGTTTCTGACACTTAAGCCTTTCGATTATTCGAAAACGCAAGCTTGTTTCCGCTCTTATTTAGCTCAATCACTTTCAGCTGCGTCGGCTCTCCGCTTGACGCAGCTTCGCTTGCCGCGGCATCTGAAACTCCACTCTAATCAGCCATTACAATCTTTGTCGTATATAGAAATTTGTTTGATGATCTGAGACATTTAAGTGCGACAAATCTGCGAAAAAGTTAGAAATCAGGAAGGAGGCAAATACCTTTTCACAGCACTGTATGTTACACCTGTGTTCAGCTTATAATCATATAAAAATAACCTCTTGCATAGAGCACCTTTCAAACTGTGTGCTTTACTTTCATGATTGACTTCAGATTTAATCATTTTGACTCTATATCACATTAGCATTATTTATATCAGGATCAGGTCTGGTGCCAAAATGTAGTTCTTTGAAAAAGCATGTTTCCTTTAGTATTTTAAATGTAAATACTACATTTAATATTCAATATATATTCTTGTTACATCTTGTGAATAAAATAATAGTAATACGTTTACATTTTCACCACTTCTCACACTTCATACTGGGGTTCAGCTCCCACCGAACTCAAAACCTGAGTAACTAGGGCCAGCTGAACTGAAACAATAAAGTGAAATCAAGACTTAACTGCATTAAAACAGAAAAGACTTTGAGAAAGGTTCGTGCATTTGAAAGACTTAGGCATTCCAATTTTTAACTTGTCAAATGTCTTCTTTTTTTCTTCTCGTCCATAATTTTATCCATGCTGCCTGTGTGGCACAGAACAATTCAAGGGAAAACTTTACCTTCCCCAAGTTATCACCATGGACAAGGAAGATGGCTTAAGGGCAGCGGAACTGCTGCGTACGTCAGATGGCCTGAATGAAGAGGACACTAATGAACTGAGGGAACGTTCATGTTCCCTTTTCCAACCCCAATTCCGAAATAGTTGGGACAAAGTGTAAATTGTGAATAAAATCAAAACGCAATGACTTCAATCTTAATCCGCACGATGATAATACTGAGGTCATGAAAAAGTCCAGCAGAGGGCAGAATTGAATGGCAATACTGCTATGCCATAATTTCGCTGAGCCATTTGAGCTAATGGTCTGGTCCAACAGAGATTTCAGCTAAGGTGTCTCTACTGCCTACCTCAAAGATAGTAAGTCCAATCCACGAAGTGGAGACACGATACTAAAGTGGAGAGTCAGCTGACCAAAATATGTTAAACTTGTGAGTGTAGTGGCAAAAATGTGGGAGCAAGAACAAGTTATAAAACTGTGTTTTTCAGCTTTCCAACCGGAATTTTTTGTCTCATTATATCCCCAAACGCCTAATGACGTTCCGGGGGATATTATGTTTTTGGTCCGACTGCCACCGCCGCGCCGCCCTACGTGTTAACGCGATAACTTCAGTAATAATTCAATTAGAAATTCCAAGTTTTGTATATAAGTAAGTATCATAAAGAGGAAGAACTGATTTGATTTTGGACAATTTACAATGTATAGATTGGCCACCAGGTGCCAAAAACAAGGTGGAGCTTTTTCACATAAAATTCACCATTTTTGCCATATCTTTGGAACTATTTGTCCAATTGACATGAAACTATGTGCAACTGCAAGGTCATGACCTCACAACGAGTCACATGATGACATCATACCTGTATGGTTCAATATTTTGCCACCAGGTGGCGCTTTGTGATGGAAATTTACCATTTTGGCCATATCTTCAGAACTATTTGTCCGATTGACCTGAAATTAAGTTCGAATGAAAGTCTATTCAAGCTCTATTCAAGGATTGCGGAATTGGTGGATTGGGGGCATTCGGGGATATACCCCCGGCCGTCGCCTCCGAGGGCATAAGGCTAGTTTAATATAGGAGTTAATGAAGTTTTGGGTTGTGTTCCCATCGCTTTTCGGCTCATACTGCCAAAACCGTCTGCACGATTGCTTGCATAGTTACATTTTTGTGACCAGCACAACTTTTCCAACAACTTGGATATAAAAATATTTATGTGGGGTGGAAGTTGTTGGGGCAAGTTTCAGGGAAGACTTCTCGATGATTTAACAGCAGTCCGCCAGTCTAACAGGGACATCACCACACTAAGTTCCCAGCATGTATTGTAACAAAAATTATTTTTAAAAATTATGATAAAGACATGATAAAGGTTATGGAAAATTTGAACAGTGGAGAAATTATACAAGCTGTACCTAACATTTTACTGTTTGAATAATATTTCTACCCAAAAGTATGACAGAGCAAAAAATAGCAAAAAAAAGCTGAATCTACTGAATCCTTAATAGGACCCCAAAAAATGACTTTTAAAATTCAATATCTCAGAAACTAAAAAGAAAATCAAAAATCAGTACTTATGCAATGTAATTCAAAACAAGCTGAATTTTTTAAAGTTAAAATGGAATCAATAGCTTAAACGGTATAGGAGGAGTTAGTGGGGCAAATTTAGGCAGAAGAAGAAAAAGGAGAAGAAGAAAGATAAAAGAGTGTGCTGCTTCTGCTGAAGCAAACACAAAATCATTGAAAGAAAATATAATATTTCATAATAATTTATCTCAAAACATCGACTCATACTTAAAGGGTTTAAGGTTTAACTTAAGGAATAGCTCACGAGCCCTGCCAGTGCCAGTTATTTACAACACAGGTTCTGTGTTTTTGAGTCAAAAGGGGCATTATTACGATTTCCATTGTTAAGTGTGTCATTCAGTATCTCATGGTAACTTTTTAAAAATAATTTTCCATTTATACATTTGGGCAATTTTTACCATGTGGTAAATATTACATTTTTTTATTGTTTTGTTTCATGCATGATGCTTGTATTCAATTGCTGTGGAAACAGTCTGCTTTAATTATAAACAATGAAACAATCAATCCACAGAAGCAGCTGGGGGCGACACAGAGTAAATTCCAGCAGAGAATCCAGGAGAGAGAGAAGGAGCTGCAGGATCTGAGACAGGCTGTGCAGTCACTCAAGGTGGGTACTGACCAGAGGAGAAGACAACAGCTGCTGCTGGAAGAGCCATTTCAGGGCTCAGTCAGGGCTCTCCTCCAGTCAGCCAGTGAGGAGCCCAGTGTTGGGCCACTTTCCAGCCCTGTGGGGCTCAATCCCACTGAGACACACTGTGGGGAACAGGCTGTGTGGGGTCCCAGTAAGAGCTGAGTGAAAGGCCTGGTTAAAATGTACAGCCTCCTCTCTGTGTCTCCTAACAGCTCTCTGCACAGGCAGCAGTGGAGGACAGTGAGAGGATCTTTACTGAGCTGATCCGCTCCATTCAGAGAAGGTGCTCTGAGGTGAAAGAGCTGATCAGAGATCAGGAGAAGGCTGAAGTGAGTCGGACTGAAGGAGTCCTGGAGCGACTGGAGCAGGAGATTGCTGAGCTGAGGAGGAGAGACGCTGAGCTGGAGCAGCTTTCACACACAGAGGATCACATCCATTTCCTCCAGGTAACATCACTGGCTCTCTGACTGCATTATGCTGTACACACTGTATAGACGTGATGAAGTGTGTTCCTCACAAGATCTGCTGTTATTAGCTGAATATTATTTCTCAATGTTCTCCGTATGACAGTCTGTCTGTCTGTCTGTCTGCAGAGCTGTCAATCTCTCTGTGCCCCTCCTGGACCTGGAGACTTACCCAGCATCACTGTCAGTCCACATGTCTCTTTTGAAGCTGTAACAAAAACTGTAACCAAACTGAAAGAGCGTCTGGAGAACACCTGCAAGGTGGCACTGGTCAAAATTACTGAAGCAGGTTGGTAAACCTTAAAAAAGAAAAATAACTTAATTCCACTTTTTGTTCAGTGCAAATACAACAGGTGTTTTTAATTCCGTTTTAGTGGAGGTGGTGAGGGGTTTATGGTAATTTTATGTTACGGCTGCCTGTAAGAGTGCAGGGAACATGAGCCCCTTTTCAAACCTCTTTCCCTCTCACTCTGTCCCTGCAGTGAAAGAAGCTCATACAGTAGAGCCCAGGACCAGAGAGGATTTCTTACAGTGTGAGTGAGACTCAGCTGAGACACACAAACATAGATACAATCCTCTCCATGAAAAATATACCGTATATTGCAATTATTCTTACAACAAAATAGAATACTTCTAATGTGAGACACTCTGAAACTCGTAGACAGACAGACAGACACATGCACACAGGGCCGTTGACAGCTTTGGCTGGGCCCGGGACAACATCACCTGAGTGGGCCCCCCCCCCAACTTTCCCGCACACATACACACCGGCACACAGTAACCACCCAAAACCCCTTTTATCCGTCTCTACTCACTCCAATGCTTAAATAACAGGTATTCCAAACCCATTTAACCAGTGAACCATTTTATTTCAACATTTCAACATATTTACATATTTAAACCGTTTTATTTCAACATGGTAGGCTATGTTAACGTAACATATTACGGTAAGAGTTATTCAAATAACTGTCGCATATAGAACATGCTACAACCAAACAATCAGTGTCACTCCTAATCACTAAATCCAAAGAAGTCTTCGAAATCAAAATCGTCATTTCTGAACAACTCCGCCAACTCCAAAGGTGGACAATGCGCCGCTTCCTCTTCTACCGGTACGTCGCTTACGTCAGAGTCATCGTCAGTTGACACGAAAGCGAAAGAATAAAAATGACGATATAAAATTTAAGAGGTCAGTTGTGAAATATGCGGAGGTATTTTTCTGTGGACCTCATAAGGGTGAGGGAGTGGAAGAAGCAGAAAACAGCTTCAACACCTGTCAGAACAAGAGGGCGGCTATTGTCTGATACTGAAAAAAGTGATGACTGATTTAAAACTTTTGATTTGTCTTGTGGATTATTTTACAATTGTTTCGTTTAATTTGTAATTTCAGCCCATTTTTCAACACGTTTTTATTCATGACTTTTGCTTCAAATAGAAAGAAATATATTTTTTTTGTCCCGAAGCTGAACCCTTAATTCGGGCAACTATCGGGTAGGTCTGCCTATGGTGTGTTGAGACGAAAATCCCTTGCGTGTGCTTTCGCATGATGTTTTAACAACGCAAAGCCATACTTGAATAAAATAAATAAATAAATAAATAAATAAAAAAATATATTTCCCTCCCCCATCTTTTTCCATTTTCAAACTTTTTTGAAAAAGCTCCAGGGAGCCATTAGGGCAGCGCTAAAGAGCCGCATGCGGCTCTAGAGCCGCGGGTTGCCGACCCCTGGTTTAGAGCTTCTTGGGCTAGTTTCATTGACTGCGCTTTTCAGTCTGCGCCTGGTTATCATTTTTCTGGAATCATGGACTTATTTGAAGGGTATCCAGTCTACACTAAAGTTTAATCGTTAACAGAACACCAAATTTAAAGCCCGTTTTTTTACATTAAACTTTAGGCCTACCTAGGAGCAATTTCAAATGCCGCCATGTCTACACGGGCTGATTTCCAACGAAATAAGATTTGATTAACAAGAGGCAGCATTCCACTAGCTAATCGGAGTGCAGATAACGTGCCTGAAACATTAGGATATGATTGCGGGCATAGGCCTAATGTGCATATTCTTGACTTCAATAAGACATATGCAACACAGTGTTTTTAAATTGATATGTTTATGAAATAATCCAATGGCCTGTGCATGTGTGCAGATCATTCTTCACTCTGTGTATCTTGCTATCTCCAACTATGAATGGCGCATCGCACGTACGGGTTAGGCTACATTACGAGGCTCAAAAAAAAAGTTTCCTTTACCTGGCTCAGCTGTCCCACCTGCTGCATTATCTGAATCTTTTTTAAAATATTTATGGAGTGAGCCCCTGAGGCTCTTTGCTTCTTCCTCTCTTTTTCTCTTGTCTTTTCTTTTCTGTGCTCCTGATTTGTGCATGTTGTTGGCAAGCGAGCACGCAGGCTTATTGCCGAAGCCGTGTGATCAAATAGTGCCGCGCTTTTTTATGCTTTAATCAAAGACCAAACCATTTCTGCATTATGGGTGATATAGGGATGTTCTTGACTCTATTTTCGAGGACAATACAGGCAAAAGAACCAGAAATCATTTATTGAATGCAAATATATCACATTTCACCCCCAAATCAACACATTTTGAAATTAAACAGAATGATTAATCGTATCTTCATGAAGGACCAGTTCTGGGCCCCCCTATATGTCTGGGCCCGGGACAACATACCCGTTTGTCCCCCCCTGTCGACGGCCCTGCATGCACACACAGATGAAAACCTTTTTCTATGAAAAAAAAAATATATATATATAAATGAAAATTATTCTCATACCAAAATAGGCAAGCAAAATATACTCAGATTCCTCACTATGGGACAGTTCATACCGGTTCTTGAAACAAAAAGCGTTAGAGGGATGGACAGACTTACAGAAGGACAAGCAGAAGTATGAAAAGACACATCTACGTGATAAGATGTGGCCAAATATTACATTTTTATTGAGAAATATTGAACAGTTTAGGAATTCTGGCCCACAAAAGAAGCAAAATGTATGGACAGACATGTAGAAGGACGACACTCATTCCCATATCCCCCTTCCATTTTGTCATGGAGGATAAAAATTATGGCTCTCTCCTTAACATTTTCATACCTGCCCCTGTTCTATGTGTCTGTTCCCTGTGATACAATCTGAGACACACATGTAGGCATGAGGAACTAAAGCGTAAAACATGCTGCATAACTGTGTACTGTACAGAGCTCCTGTCCTCATAGTAAATCTTAACTTTCTGCTCCATCAGATTACTGTAACCTCACACTGAATCTGAACACAGCAAATGAACACCTCCGTCTGTCTGAGGGGAACAGAGAGGTGACCTATGTGGGACAGATCCAGTCATATCCTGATCATCCAGAGAGATTTGACTACTGGTCCCAGGTGCTGTGCAGAGAGGGTCTGTCTGGATGCTGTTACTGGGAGGCTGAGTGGAGTAATGATGGGGTTTATATAGCAGCGTCATATAAAGAGATCAGCAGGAAAGGGAGGGGTGATGACTCTGCTCTGGGACATAATAACAAGACCTGGGCTTTGAGCTGCTCTCCCTCCAGTTACTCTTTCTGGCACAATAATGTGGACACTGAAATCCCTGTTCCCTCCTCCTCCAGAATAGGAGTGTACCTGGATCACAGGGCAGGAACTCTGTCCTTCTACAGCGTCTCTGACACAATGACCCTCCTGCACAGAGTCCAGACCACATTCACTCAGCCCCTCTATCCTGGGTTTGGGGTTCTTTCTGGATCTTCTGTAAAACTGTGCGATCTGTGAAGAGGGAGAGAAACTCAGCAGTTATTCACACTAAAATGGAAATTCAGTCCAAAAATGATATATAAACTGAATTCTCCTCTGCCTTCCCCTTCAGTATTGCAATTGTGCCTTTACATGCCCTCCATTCCCACAATGACCACAGGGCAGAGCCCCTCCACATCCCCCTGCTGCTCAGTAAGTCTCCAGCAGCACAGCTTCTCCCTGCCACTGACCCCCGGCGGGGGAAACGCAGTCGTGGACCTGCTCTCCTCCCCCCACACAGACCCAGGCCCCGACACTGTGGATCCAGAGCTGATGCAGATGCAGGCTGGGGTCTCTGCACAGCAGCTCCAGCAGGACTCACAGCAGCCCTGTGCTCTCCTGCTCTGCTCCCTCATACACACTGGCTGGGCCTCAAAAGAGCCCTTTTATCACATCATGGAGGAGCTCACTCACTGTCACATGATTCCTGTACTGCCCAAGGGCTTTACTCTGTCACTCCTCAGTTAATTTCACCTTTCTCAACTTAAGAAAGTACTGTCAATCTCTTACTGAGTAATTTCTCCTTCTTTAAATAACTTTTGTATTTCCAGTCCTGTCCAAATCTGGAGTGTCCAATCAGTGCACTATTTACCCGACTCATGCTGCCCACCCGGGAGAGTGAGAAGGTTCACTATTCTCTTCTGTAACATGCGCCTGTCGCCACCACTGCTAATCACCTGTAGATTCAGACCACACACACACACACACACGCACGCATACACACAAACACAAACACACACACACACACACACACACACACACACACACAGAGCAAGGGAAGAGGAAACACAAACCAAAAACGATTCATAATGCAACTACTAGGTACCTGGATGGCCTGCAGGAGGCACTTGAGCAACAATTAATGTTTCCGATCACACTTCATAATAAGGTTACAAATAATATGCTTAAATGATGCTGAACTAATGTATGACTCATGAAGATTTAATGCATGAATTAATACAGGACATATCATGAATTCTTGTTGCTCATCATGAACAATTGATGAACTCACTGACATTTTGTGACAATTTCACGCTTATGAGATCGTCAGTTAAGGGATGCTAATACACAGTTTCTTCATATAATAATTATTTTTGTGATAAAATTTGCTGGATTCCTTTTGTATGAAAGTTAATTTCAAGATAATGCATTAGCTCAGTCTCTCAGCCTTGATTTCAAGTAGAGTAATGGATTGGTTTAAAGTTTCAAAACAATTCATTTATAATTGAGTTTGTGTTGTTGAAAGCAGAGGGGTGTAGCATGGAAGAGAAAGATGCACTTTAACCAAAATCATTTAGCTGGCACCATCTGATAAAGGTGATGAATGATCAGACGTTTGAATTCAACAAAATTCAACGAGTTGATAAACGGAAAACGTGTTAGAAATGATATTTAGGAAAACTCAACCCACATCTGACAGGGAATTACTGGAAATTTGCTCTGTGTGATGGACCTGAGCTTGCAAGGACCCACATTTACACATCTGGACAAGTGGTAGAAATTGTTAAGGTAGCTTTTATCATGTTGAAATATCAGGTAAACCACACAATAATAAATATGTTCTGAACAGTATATGGTGGACATTGATTTGAAAAATGGCTTTTAATCTAACTGCAGGAACCCTTCCTGGTTAATGAACAACCATTTGTACCTCTGTCAGACGCAGGCTTGTGTGGTGGTTACAGGAAAATCTCCCGCCTTCACATATTCTGTTCAGCCTGGCTTCAGTCCAACACCACACCTCCTCCAGCTGAGGGCAGAACCAGGAAGTGACTCCCGCTCTGTCTGTTACGCAGTTTCAGAGAAATGAAACCTAACTCCGTCTCTCATTTGAACAAATACAAGCACCATCTCTGTTAGTTCAAGCTGCAAAATGGCTGAAGGTGGAGTTCTCCTGGATCAAGACCAGTTTGTTTGTTCAATCTGTCTGGATCTACTGAAAGATCCAGTGTCTATTCCCTGTGGTCATAGTTACTGTGTGGGCTGTATTAAGGGCTGCTGGGATAAGGATGATCACACTGGTGTTTACAGCTGTCCCCAGTGCAGAGAGACCTTCACTCCAAGACCTGTTTTAAGAAAAAACACCATGCTGGCTGAAGTGGTGGAGAAACTGAAGAAGACAGGACTCCAAGCTGCTCCTCCTGCTCACTGTTATGCTGGACCTGGAGATGTGGTGTGTGATTCCTGTACTGGGAGAAAACGCAAAGCTGTCAAGTCCTGTCTGGTGTGTCTGGCCTCTTACTGTGAAACTCACCTCAAACTTCACAATCAACTCGATCCAGGAAACTCACACAATGTCATTAATGCTACTGGACACCTGCAGGATAATATTTGCTCTCAGCACAAAAAACTGTTGGAGGTTTACTGTCGTACAGATCAGCAGTGTATCTGTCTGCTGTGTGTGATGGATGAACACAGCGGCCACAAAACAGTCTCAGCTGCAGCAGAAAGGACTGAGAAACAGGTAAGGACTGGAGCTCTTCCCTGACTATTGAAACTAGATATAAGAGGAAGCAAACTATGTAAATTGGAAACAATGATGTTACTCTTATAAGGTTACAGAGGTCGTTTCTTTTTATAAACCCAAGTCTGGTTCTGGGAGTCCAGAATCACAAACAGTCAATAATCACAAAGTTTTCACATGATCAGTCATAAGTCATTTTGACTTTACGCATGGACAGTCATAAATCATTTTTGAGCTTACTTATGGACTGTCAGAAATCATAATGAACATGTGCAAGGACAGTCATAAATTAAAAGCATGTACGGTGACCGTTAAAGCATGTACGGTCATGAATTATTTTGAGTTTAAGCATGTACAGTCATAAATTATTTTGAGTTCAAGCTCGGACAACCATACATCATTTTCATACCCCCTCTCCGCAGTTCATGTCACTGGCTTTTTTGTCTAATAGGTAGGTATGCTGTAAATTGACAGAGAAGATGCTCCATCTGCCTGTGTTTACTCTCCACTACATCATTGCTGACATGGGCCATCTCAAATTCTCCCCGCTCTGTGACTAAATACATTTTTGTACATATTTCAAAGTATTCGCATTATGGTACAATGATTTGTGAATGTCTGGATTTATAACCAGTCAGCATAGCAAAGCAGATATTATTTTCCGTTGATCAGTGTGTTTATGCGTCATCAGGCCAAACCACCACAAAATTACTCTGTAACGGCTGTAAAACTACGAGGAAAGCTGTTTTAAGCATTATTGTAAATATCTATTTTTCTGTTTGTCTGTCTATTTGTGGACAATTCTTCTGAATTCACAGTCCATCACAACCTTTTCAGATGCAGCCTTAAAACTTCACAGTTGAATAGTTGAGATAAAATGGAAGGCTGAGTTCAAAGATGGGCGAGTTCTGAGCTGTACTGTAAGCAATACCAGCTTTATTGTGACTGGTGCAATCCCATGTGAACATTAGTACAGACTATTGCCAGCCAGCATTAAAAAGTGAAGTGCATTTTATATTTCTAGCATAGTAGCTGTGTCATGAGTCTTAGACATTATTTGCAAATTTTATTTTAAAACTTGAAATAAAATAAAAAAAATTCAAGTTTTATTGAAAAAAAGTTTTTTTTAAATTATTTAAAGTTATTACATAATTGAAAGAAAATATAATATTTCATCATAATTCAGAATAGACTCATACGCAAAGGTTTTAAGGTTTATCTTAAGGAAAAGCTCACAAGCCCTGCCAGTGCCAGTAATTGAAAACATAGGTTCTGTGTTCTTGAGTCAAGAGGGGCATTATTATGATTTCCATTGTTAAGTGTTTCATTAAGTATCTCATGTTAACTTTAAAAATCATTTTCCATTGATACATTTGGACAATTTTGACCATGTGGTGAATATTTAATTGCTTGTGTGTTTTGTTTCATGCATGATGCCTGTATTCAATCGCTGTGGAAACCGTCTACTTTAATTAAAAACAATGAAACAATCAATCCACAGAAGCAGCTGGGGGCGACACAGAGTAAATTCCAGCAGAGAATCCAGGAGAGAGAGAAGGAGCTGCAGGATCTGAGACAGGCTGTGCAGTCACTCAAGGTGGGTACTGACCAGAGGAGAAGACAACAGCTGCTGCTGGAAGAGCCATTTCAGGGCTCAGTCAGGGCTCTCCTCCAGTCAGCCAGTGAGGAGCCCAGTGTTGGGCCACTTTCCAGCCCTGTGGGGCTCAATCCCACTGAGACACACTGTGGGGAACAGGCTGTGTGGGGTCCCAGTAAGAGCTGAGTGAAAGGCCTAGTTAAAATGTACAGCCTCCTCTCTCTGTGTCTCCTAACAGCTCTCAGCACAGGGAGCAGTGGAGGACAGTGAGAGGATCTTTACTGAGCTGATCTGTTCCATTGAGAGAAGGTGCTCTGAGGTGAAAGAGCTGATCAGAGATCAGGAGAAGGCTGAAGTGAGTCGGGCTGAAGGACTCCTGGAGCGACTGGAGCAGGAGATTGCTGAGCTGAGGAGGAGAGATGCTGAGCTGGAGCAGCTTTCACACACAGAGGATCACATCCATTTCCTCCAGGTAACATCACTGGCTCTCTGACTGCATTATACTGTACACTGTATAGACGTGATGAAGTGTGTTCCTCACGAGATCTGCTGTTATTAGCTGAATATTATTTATTAATATTCTCTGTATGACTGTCTGTCTGTTGGTCTGTCTGTCTGTCTGCAGAGCTGTCAGTCTCTCTGTGCCCCTCCTGGACCTGGAGACTTACCCAGCATCACTGTCAGTCCACACAACTCTTTTGAGGCTGTGAGGAAATCTGTCTCTGAACTGAAAGAGCGACTAGAGGACGTCTGCAAGGGACAACTGGCCAAAATTACTGAAGCAGGTAAAATCTTTAAAAATCATTTCATGTCAGTTTTCACCTCCTAGACAATTCTAGCCGATGGATTATTGTTGTGGCCCTCGCCGTCCGTCTGTCTGTCTTCCACCGCTTGTTACCATTCCAGCTGCTGAATTGTTGTGGGGACAGGCCTCAAATTGAAAGAGGACATGGATGTTAGGCGTCTCCAGAAGCCTATTTGATGTCAAGATCATGGGCTCTAATTTCTTGGCGCAGTGTGGCACAGCTCACGCAGTGGTAATTTCGTCCGGCGCAGCCCACGCAGTGGTTATTTCGTGAGGTGCGCAGCCTTTGGTTAACGAACCTGCGCCGAGATGGGTGTGGCGGCGTAGTAGGGAGAGGTGTCACATATTCATCTAGACGCAGTGACAATTTCGTAAAAAAAGTCTCCGCTGGAGTTGCGCAGGAAACTCGCCAGCTCCAACCTGGTTTAATTTCTGTGCAGTGGTAATTTGGTTGACCGCACGCAGTGCGCGCACATCACCGAAACGTCACAGACAGGTTTCCAGAATCTCAGGCACATTTCACTGCAATAAATAATTACAGGAAGCACTGTTTAATGTAACTATCAGAATAAGGACAAAAATTATAGTATCTACATCTATTGTCCTGATGTCAGATTAAAGGCAGTTGGCCCGCGTGATGGCACATCTGATTACAGACAAAGTCAATGCAAAGACGCGATAGTCGGACAGGGTTTTAATATAGCTCCGTGTCCGAAAGTCATAAAAGTTCTAATTTTTCAGAGTATTCCAGGAATTATTAGACGTGCAAACTTGGCCATGTTTGTGTTCGACCTTCACAGAATGCAAATTGATAGCTATCGACTTTTCTTGGTCTTTTTAGCCTATTCGTCTGTTTTCTTCCATTGAAGATAGACAACAGTCTTTATTCGGTCTTTCTTTTGAAAATTAGTCAGATGGACCGAACAGATTCACGCTTTATTTCCAGAGCAGAGATAAAGTAGTACTTGTAGTCAGTGAGCACATCAATTCCATGACCATTGACAGTGTGAATAAATTATCGCATGCTCGATCAAGACTGTCCGAGGCGAAATACTCCATGTCCAGCAGCCAGCAAAAAGTAAAAGTATTGATATGAGAACACATTTATAACGAAATAAAGAATAAAATATATCACCAACACACGGAACATCCAAAAAGATGACCCGCAAATAAATAAATCGCAGTGTTCATTGGATGTTCTGTTGTTAAAATGTTTCTTTTTATTCTTTATTTTGTTATCAATCTGTTTTAATTTAATTTAATTTTTTTGGCTGTCAGACACGGAGACATTGTACATTGTCTCGTGCCCATGTCGACTCACTTTATTGAGCAGAGCTTAAACAGAAACATTGATTGAAATTCTCGGTACTCATCTTTAAGAACTGAGCCCTCTTATCAAAACATTCACGTTTAATATCTAAAAGAGTCAGTAGATTTGAAGAAATTAGAAACAATAATAGGCTGTCGGACATGGAGGTATATTAAAACCCTGCCAGACTTTCGGACACAAGACACTGCGTTCAACGCAATCTGTCGAGCAAAAAATTTGTTTCGCGTCCAGTGTGCAAGCGGCTTAATACTAGGCCACTATTATTGTCACTTAGGTTTTATCGTTTTTAGTGTGGGAAAGGAATACAGCCTGATGGCTATGATCTCGTACTGAGTTAAGATCACATATTAAAAATAAATGTGTCACGTATCTTGCATTGTTGTCCATGCATGTTAATCCCAAAATTTAAAGCAGTAACAGTTTGTAACTAATAGGAACGCGCTATCCATCGTTTCTCTTGCCAGTGAGCAAGATTTGACTCTGCTGTGTCGCCTTCTTTGCCAACTTGGGCTGGAAGGCGGGACAGAGGAGGGACAGAGGAGTACTTGTGCCAGGCTACGCCGGGCACGAAATTGCCACATACGCCTGGACACACCCCGTTGGCGTGGTGCACCCTCCATTTGCCGCGCCTGGTCTACGAAATTAGAGCCCCATATATCCAATTCTGACCTAATTTTTGATTGGTCAAAATATGGCCACGCCCACCGGTAAGCCACATCAAGGATGTATATTGTGCCCATGCATTCATGTTTCTTAATGTAAAAGCAATGGAGTTTTCATTCAGTTTTAAAGGTGGTGGTGGTGAGGAGTTGACGGTAAATTTATGTTACAGCTGCTTGTAAGAGAGCAGAGAACATGAGCCCCCCCAACCCCCCCCACACTGTCCCTCTGCTCTCCTCTGTAAACACCTTTTCAAACCTCTTTCTCTCTCTCTCTGTCCCTGCAGTGAAAGAAGCTCATACAGTAGAGCCCAGGACCAGAGAGGATTTCTTACAGTGTGAGTGAGACACTCTGAACATTAGAGACAGACAAACAGACACATACACAAACAGATGCAAACATTTTTCTGTAAAAAAAAATTAAAAATAATGATCTATATATCCCTTATCCCTACGTTACTACAGTGTACAGCTGTTTAAAAGTGTTTTTTCCTCTATATATGCCTGTAACTTTGGGCACTGCGGCATATTAGTAAAAAAATCCGAACTGAGTTTATCATAATTCATACATGAGAGGGATATATTTATTTGTTTGTTTGCATCAGACATACATATACATAATAGGGTATAGTGTAGTCCATAGAATTAAAATCACTAGAATTTAAAAAAAAAACATTAAAAAATAATAATATGGAACAGACAATAATAAAAGCAATCAACCATAGCATGTATACAAATGTTTGTACCACAAGGTAACAAGTTTAGAAGTCATGTAAAAATCAGATCTAACAATATTGCATAAAATGGTATTCAAAGATGAAACAAGCCGATTCATGAAGCTGGACCCAGACAAACGATACATTTCTGAAAAAGATTTGACATTATTCATAACAAACATTCCACTTGCACTGCATCTTCGGTTCAAGTTGTGAAGTATCCTATAACAATTGTTGTAAGCAATTTTAACAGCATTCCAGCAGGCAAGATTGAAATTACTCCAAAGTGAACAGAGATATACATTACTGCAATATGAATCAAATAGTCTATTTTTAACAGTGACAGAACAGAAGTAAAACTTTCTCAACAACATATTCCCTCTGGCATATATCAATCCGATTTTGCTTCGCATATCAGCTTCATCAGAAAGAGAATTATCAATAATATGACCTAAGTACCAGGGTTATTATAGTTAACGAAAACTAAGACTAAAACTAAAACTAGCTGTGAAAAAATAATTTAGTTAACTGAAATAAAAATAAAAATGTAAATATTTAAAAAAATGTAAACTAAATAAAAACTACAATGGACAATACAGGGATAGTCAGACAGGCTTTTAATATAGCTCCGTGTCCGAAAGTCATAAAAGTTCTGATTTTTCCGAGTATTCCAGGATTTATTAGACGTGCAAACTTGGCTATGTTTGTGTTCGACCTTCACAAAATGCAAATTGATAGCTATCGACTTTTCTTGGTCTTTTTAGCCTATTCGTCTGTTTTCGTTGAAGATAGACGGCAGTCTTTATTCGGTCTTCCTTTTGAAAATTAGTCAGATGGGCCGAACAGATTCACGCTTTATTTCCACAGCAGAGATAAAATAGTGCGTGAGCAAATCAATTCCATGACCATTGACAGTGTGAAGAAATTATCGCATGCACGATCAAGACTGTCTGACACGAAATGCAAAATACTCCATGTCCACCAGCCAGCAAAAAGTAAAAGTATTGATATGAGAACAGATTTATAACGAAATAAAGAATAAAAACCAACAAACGGGATATCCAACAAAGGTGACCCGCCAATAAATAAATCGCAGTGTTCATTGGATGTACTGTTGTTAAAATGTTTCTTTTTATTCTTTATTTCGTTATCAATCTGTTCTAATCGTCCTCGTTTTTTTTCGGCTGTCAGACACGGAGGCATTGTACATTGTCTCGCGCCAGTGTCGACTCACTTTATTGAGCAGCTTAAACAGAAACATTGATTGAAATTCTCGGTACTCATCTTAAAGAACTGAGCCCTCTTATCAAAACATTCACGTTTAATATCTAAAAGAGTCAGCAGATTTGAAGAAAGTAAAAACTATAATAGACTGTCGGACACAGAGACACCCTGTCAGACTTTCGAGCGAAAAATTAGTTTCGCGTCCAGTGTGCAAGCGGCTTAATACTAGGCTACTATTATTGTCACTTAGTTTTTATCGTCTTTAGTGGGGGTAAAGGAATACAGCCTGATTGCTATGATCTCGTACTGAGTTAAGATCACATATTGAAAATAAATGTATGACGTATCTTGCATTGTTGTCCATGCATGTTAATCCCAAAATTTAAAGCAGCAACAGTTTGTAATAGGCTAATAGGAACACGCTATCCATCGTTTCTCTTGCCAATGAGCTAGATTTGACTCGACTGTGTTATACCCGAACACGCCTTTGCCAACTTGCGCTGGAAGGAGGGGCAGACGCGGGACAGAGGAGTACTTGCGCCAGGCTACGCCGGGCACGAAATTGCCACATACGCCTGGACACACCCCGTTGGCGCGGCGCACCCTCCATTCGCCGCGCCTGCGCCGCGCCTGGTCTACGAAATTAGAGCCCCATATAAGGAACGTACAACTAACAATTTCTGAACACCTTTAGCAGAAGGTGCAAACACAACAAGATCGTCAGCATACATAAAGTGATTGATAACAACTCCTCGACAGTAACAACCAGCATTCATATCATTCAACAACAAACTTAATCCATTCATATAATAATTATACAAAAGAGGTGATAAGATGCCACCTTGACAGACACCATTACTGACATGAAAACCTTCAGAAATAGATGTACCCCATTTAACAAAGTAACATCGGCGAGAATACCAGAAAGCAATAATTCTAACAATATAAGATGGAACACCAGCATCAACAAGTTTCCTTATCAATTTCAGATGATTCAAACGATCAAAAGCTTTGGAAGCATCAAAATAGGCAACAAACATTTGGGAGCCATGTTTAACATAATGAATAATTTCTTTCAAAGCATATACATACAAATCTGTACCATGTTTTGATTTAAAACCAAATTGGTTTGCAGTTGTACAAATATAATTCTCCATCCTAGGTAGCAAAATAATCTCAAATATCTTTGTGAAAATGTTAGATAAACCAATGGGGCGATAGTAATTTTTATCACTTATACGTTTGTTCTTATCTTTAACAATTGGAACAATAACAGTGTCAATAAGGTCTTTCGGCATATAACCATGAATCAACAAAGAAGAGAATAACAACGACAAGATAACAGAAACGTTAATACTAGCATTCTTGACATGTTCAGATGTTAAGCTGTCCAGGCCAGCAGCCTTTCCATTTGACAAATCTTTAACAATTTGTGCAACCTCCTCAGCAGTAACAATCATACCATCAACAAACAAAACATCTGAGAAACTATTAACAACACTAGAGCAATTACTGTCCTTCACGCAGTTAAAGATTGACTCATAATGAGTTTTCCACATTACAGGAATTTCATCACCTCTACAATAATTTACTTGGTTGGGTAATACTACTTTACTATTCATTTGTTTCTTCACATCCTTCCAAAAATCACAATCATTCTTAAAGTTCAGATTATTAGCCATTTTGTCAGCAAGTATAGTATCTTTCTGCCTTTACACTTCCGCAACTCATATTTAAACCTAGCTCGTGCACCTTTCATGATTTCAAACACAGGACCTGCTCTGGGTTTTCCTAGGTTTTGCCACGTAATATAGGAGTCACGAGCAGCAACATGGTATCTATCATCATTCGTATTCCAACCTGGAACATTATGAACGTTTCTTGCTTTCGTACGTTGAGACAACAAATGTTCAGAATATGACAACAGAGATGACTTGATATCAGCATAGAGTCTATCAATATCTTCAAGGTGAGCTATATTGGTACAATTTGGATCGAGACATTTTATACCTTCACCAAGAGTAATAGCGCCAAGTTTTTCACTAGTTGAATGTCTATAAACATCAATATCATTCGTAGTAAGTTTGTTCCAATTGATTCTGGGTGTAACATCATTACTACACACACTTGAGTTTTCAGGCACAAGATTAACATTGTATTTAAAAGGTAGTGGAAAATGGTCTGATAAAATACAATCATGTAAAACAGAGAAACTATGAACACTAGAAAAAGCATCAGCAGTACACATGACATGGTCTAACCATGAAGTTGTTCCCCAAGTGGAGCTTAGAAAAGTATATGAGTCATTAGGTAACATAGTCTTATCAGCAACAACAAAATTATTCTCACAACAATACCTTGACAAAATGTCACCAAAAACTGAAGGTGAGGACATGTTTGAGTTGAAGTCACCAACAATAGTAATACATGAACTATCAATTTCCTGAGTTATAGTTGACAATTTTCCTAGACAGTCATTGAACTTATCAAGGTTGCTGTCAGATTCATAAGGTAAATAAACATTGAGTATATAAAAAGTACGTTTATCACAACAAATCTTGATGCCACACACCCAATCATACTCAAATTTACAGACTGATATAGCAGCATCTATAGACTTGGGCCACATTATTCCAGCCCCTCCATGGGGGCGACCAGAAATAACACCCAGTGAAGCATCAACTGGGGAAACAGCCATACCATAAAACTCATCATGCGCACCGTTTAAAATCTCACATTCCTGCCTGGTTATCATTAGTTACTGGAGACATAAAATATCACAGTTGCCAAGAACAGAACAGAAAATATACAGCGCCCTCTGTAATTATTGGCAGCCCTGGTTAAGATGTATTAAAATAAATTCAATTTTTATTGCAGAAGCATACTCTCGCACAAAAAATTGTAACCTTCAACTCAAGTGACTTTTAAGGGGGAAAAAAAGTCTCTGACGAAGAAATAATTATTTTTCACAAAATTGCCTGTTCCACAATTATTGGCACCCCTAACAATACCTAGGAAATAAATGTAATTGATGTATTTCTGTCATTTCTACAGTAGTTTACAAAGTTGATCAATCTAGGAACATTTAATTAGTAAATCATCACTTCCTGTTGCCCTGGGGTTATAAATATGACGTGACACAGAGGCCATTTCTCTTATCCACTCTTCAACATGGGAAAGACAAGGGAACACACCATTCAGGTAAGGCAGATGTGTGTCGACCTTCACAAGTCAGGCAATGGCTACAAGAAAATAGCCACTCGCCTGCACCTGCCCATATCTACTGTCAGAGGAATCATTAAGAAGTTTAAAACAACTGGAACAGTGGTGAACAAGCCTGGACGAGGACGCAAGGTTATTTTGCCACCCTGCTCAGGGAGGAGGATGGTAAGAGAAATAAAAAGTTCTCCAAAGCTCACTGTTAAAGAATTGCAACAAATGGTAGCATCTTGAGGTCACAAAGTCTCCAAAACAACCATCAGGCGCTATCTACATGCCAATAAGCTGTTTGGGGCGGCATGCACGGAAAAAACCTTTTCTCACTCACAATCATGAATGCAAACGTCTGGAGTTCGCTAAGCGGTACTGGGACTTCAACTGGGACTGTGTGCTTTGGTCAGATGTGACCAAGATAGAGCTTTTTGGCAACAAACACTCTAGGTGGGTCTGGTGGAACACAAAAGATGAGTATGTAGAAAAGCACCTCATGCCTACAGTGAAGTATAGGGGAGGATCGGTGATGCTGTGGGCCTGTTTCTCTTCCAGAGGCCCTGGGAACCTTGTTAGGGTGCATGGCATGATGAAGGCTTTGAAATACCAGGACATTTTAAATAAAAATCTGGTGGCCTCTGCCTGAAAACTGAAGATGGGTTGTCACTGGGTCTTTCAGCAAGATAATGACCCTAAACATGTGGCTAAATCTACACAGGAATGGTTCACCTGACACAGAATCAAGCTCCTCCCATGGCCCTCTCGGTCCCCAGACCACAACCCCATTGAAAACCTGAAGAGTGAGCTGAAGAGGAGAGTGCAGAGGAGAGGACCCAGGTCGCTGGATGATCTAGAGAGATTGTGCAAAGAGGAATAGTCGAAGATCCCTCTTTCTGTATTCTCCCATCTTGTGAAACATTATAGGAGAAGATTAGGTGCTGTTTTGTTGGCAAAAGGGGGTTGTACAAAGTAATATGAGGGGTGCTAATAATTGTGGCACACATGATTTGATGTAAAATAATTATTTCTTAATGTGGGATTTTTTTTCCCACTGAATAAATGCACTTGAATTAAAGGTTGGATTTTCCTCTTTTTATCATTGTGGTCCCATATTATTTGGAAAAAAAACTGAATTTATTAGAAGCTAAAGAACACATCTTAACCAGGGGCGCCAATAATTATGGAGGGCACTGTATTACCCCAAATCTGAAATAGTTGGGACGAAGTGTAAATTCTGAATAAAATCAAAATGCAATGACTTTCAAATCACACCAGCCAGTATTTTATTCACAATAGAACAGAGATAACATAGCAAATGTTGAAACTGAGAAATTTTACACAAAATTAGTTCTTTCCAAATTTGATCGTTGCTACAGGTCTCAAAAAAGTTGGGACAGGGGCCTGTTTACCATGGTGTAGCATCCCCTCTTCTTATTAACACAGAGTGGAGGCGTCTGGGCCTTGAGGAGACAAGTTTCTTGAGTTTAGCCATTGTAATTTGATACCACTCTTGTTTAATACAGGCTTCCAGCTGCTGGAGAGTTTTGGGTCTCCTTTGATGGACTTTTTGTTCAGCAGTTCAGCACATGAACACTTCTACAACGAAGCTATGCTGTTTTAATAGCTGCAGTATGTAGTTTTGCATTGTCCTGCTTGTCAAGAGAAAGAGACATGCTAAACACTGCGTTTTTTATTTAGCCAGATGAATTGTCTCAGTACAGAATCATAACTGCCGAAAAGACCCCCTCCAGACTCCTCCCAAGTCCCGCCAATACCCCAGAACTCCCGTGCCCCTCCCCTTATGTCCACTGCATGCTGGGCACAGTTGTTTTTATCACACTGCTGAAATATACAAGGCCATCCCTGGAATAGATGTCATCTGGAGGAGAGCATATGTTCCTCTAAAACCTTTATATACCTTTCAGCATTCATGGTGCTTCTTAAAACATGGAAGTGTCCCACGGCAGAAACACTAATGCATCCCCATACCATCAGAGATGCTGGGTTTTGAACTGAACGCTGATAATAGGAGGGATGGTCTTTCTCCTCTTTTGCCACGCCCATGATTTCCAACAAGAATGTCAAATTTGGACTCGTCTGACCACAGGACACTTTGCTACTTTGATGCAGTCCATTTTAAATGAGCCTTAGCCCACAGAAAACTGCGGCGCTTCTGGATTGTGCTCAACAATGGCTTCCTTTTTGCATGATAGAGTTTTAGGTGGCATCTGTGGATGGCACAGCGGACTGTGTTTATAGACAGGGGTTTCTTGAAGTATTCCTGGGTCCTTTTAGTAATGTCAACAACAGAATCATGCCGGTGAGTGATGCAGTGGTGTCTGAGAGCCCAAAGATCGCAGGCATCCAGTAAAGGTCTTCAGCCTTGTTCCTTACGCACAGAGATTTTTCCAGTTTCTCAGACTATTTTGATGATGTTATGCGCTGTCGATGATGAGACCTTCAAAGCCTTTGTAGTTTGACATTGAGGAAAATTGTTTTTAAAGTATTCCACAATTTTTTTACGCAAACCTTCACAGGTTGGTGAGCCTCTGGCCATCTTTACTTCTGAGAGACTCAGCCTCTCTAAGACATCTCTTTTATAGCCAATCAAGTTACACAACTGATGCCAGTTAACTTAATTACTCGCTAAATGTTCTTGCAGCTGATTCTCTTATATATTAATTGCTTTTTCAGCCCTTTTTTGCCTGTGTCCCAATTTGAAATAAGCTCATTTTGTGGATAAAAATGTAAAATGTCTGAGTTTCAACATTTTATGTGTTATCTATGTACCATTGTAAATAACATATAGGCTCATATGATCTGAAAGTCATTGCATTTTGATTTTATTCACAATTTACACTTCGTCCCAACCATTTTGGAATTGGGGTTGTATATTTATAAATTACTCTTGTACTAAAATAGCAAAAAATACTCAGATTCCTCACTATGTGACAGTTCATGCCTGCTCTTGAAAGAAAAGGTGCTGGCGGGATGGACAGACCTATGGGAGGACGAGTGGAAGTATGAAAAGACACATCTACGCAACTAGATGTAGCTAAACATTATATTTTATTGAGAAATATCAAACAGTTTCGGAATTCTGGGCCGCAAAAGAAGCATTATGGATGGACTGACGGACATGCAGAAGGACGACACTCATTCTTATATACCAGGGCTATTCAACCTTGTCCAGAAAGGGCCAGTGTGGGTGCAGCTTTCATTCCAGCCAAGCAGCTACACACCTGATACTACTAATCAACCTCTGGAGTCTTTGCTAATGAGCTTGATTAGTAGTATCAGGTGTGTAAGTGCTTGGCTGGAATGAAAGCTGCACCCACACCTGCCCTTTCTGGATATGATGAATAGCCCTGCTATACCGTTTCCACTTTGTGGTGGAGGTTAAAAATTTAGACTCTCTCCTTAACATTTTCCTACCTACTCCTGTCCTGTGTGTCTGTTTGCTGTGATACAATCTGAAACACACATGCAAGAAGGTATGAAGAAGAACTAAAGCATAACTGTGTACATGTGAACTGAACAGACCTGAGATAGTCTGTCCTCATTGTAAATTTTAACTTTCTCCTCCATCAGACTCCTCTCAGCTCACACTGGACCCCAATACAGCTCATCAACGCCTCCGTCTGTCTGAGGGGAACAGAGAGGTGACCAATGCGGGACAGAACCAGTCATATCCTGATCATCCAGAGAGATTTGACATCTGGCTCCAGGTGCTGTGCAGAGAGGGTCTGTCTGGACGCTGTTACTGGGAGGCTGAGTGGAGTGGGGATGGGGTTTGTATAGCAGTGTCATATAAAGAGATCAGCAGGAAAGGGAGGGGTAATGACTGTGCTCTGGGATGTAATAACAAGTCCTGGGCTTTGTACTGCTCTCCCTCTCGTTACTCTTTCCTTCTCAATAATAAGGGCACTGAAATCCCTGTTCCCTCCTCCTCCAGAATAGGACTGTACCTGGATCACAGGGCAGGAACTCTGTCCTTCTACAGCGTCTCTGACACAATGACCCTCCTGCACAGAGTCCAGACCACATTCACTCAGCCCCTCTATCCTGGGTTTGGGTTTGATGTAGGATTCTCAATTAAACTGTGTGATCTGCGATGAGGGAGATAAATTCATCAGTAGTTCACACTGAAACAGAAATTCAGATTAAACACACAGAAAAGTGACATAAGTGACATGATAAAAATCCTGTTCATGGACTAATTGAATCTTGTTCTCCCATTATCCTCACTTTACTTGACTACTCTATTACTTTTACGCTTTTTTCTTTTTAATCTAGAAAAGGTAGGAACACCAGTGACCCCCTTTATACCCTGTATTAAAATGTGTTGTGGGTGATCGGATCGCAATACTGCTTGAGCAGATGTAAGCGCTGGAGCAAATGCACCCAGGACACATTGGGTGAGGATCGTGACTTGATCTGCACCTCCAGAGATGGTCAGGGATGTATTGTCACCACATTGAACACAAGTGTAAATTCAACTGTGTTTTCAATCCGCATGATAAAAATTATGTGGACCTTCTGAATAACACCTGCTGCAGTCCTCCTCAAATAAAATAAAATATTTGACAGTGCATACGTCAGTTTCATACTCAGCGTTCATCCCAGCAGTCTCCCTCACTGTCCTCACCCACCACTCTTGACTGCGTGTCCTCATCCAGGTCATCCTCAGGACAGAGGTGTCATGGACCACAGCTGAAATAAAGCAGCTGCATAAAACTGCCTTCGCCTTCAGCATTGTATGAGTTGAATACAGATTCTTCCTCCTCTTTGCAATGCAAGCAAATACTGTAGCTTCACAGATGGCAACCATCTTTTAAGTATTTCTCTTTTTGTTTTTTGTTTTTGGTTTTCTAGGCCGCTGAAACAAGCGGAACATGTGACCTTTTAGGCTGGACAGAGCAATCCTATCACAGTTGGATGTCAGTTGGGGCTCTGGAGACAAATAAATACCAGGTGTTCATGTAATCAGTGTAAATCATACCTTGATACTAACAGATATGAGATGCATTATAACGCAAGGTTTAAATCAGTCAGTGACTTTGGACCACTCTTCATTTCTATGCATTCCATGCATTCCAATGCCAAAAATGAGGCTTGACTAGCAAAATAAGGAATGGCCGCATCCAGATTAGCGTCTCACTCTTGTGTCCCGCAGTCGAATGAGGATACTTGATTGTGCGCTGATCTGAGTTTTGATTGTTTACTGAAAGTTTATCTTTGCAGAAGGAAATGGTTGAATCAGATTAGGGGAGATGAAGGGCCAGAACGACAGGGGCTTTCTGATACACGGTTCCTGTGGTTTTATTTATTGTGGCATTCGCGGTGGCCTGATCAGGTCACGACTGAGAGTATAGGATTTTGTTTATCACGTAAATGAATTGCACAATTTAATAGAAAACAAATGAAACTTCCATAAGTGCCTGAATATTTAGCACTGAGCTAACACCATCACTCTGCTGACATTCACTGTGGTCAAGCTATCACTTTCAGTTTTGAGCCAGCAACGGTTTGTATTAATCACTTTCACATCATGAGTTCAGCTGTGGGAAAAGTACTGCAGTTGTACGATAGAGAAAAATCTGGAACAAATGCCAAATCACTATTTTCTTGCACTGTCAAGCTAGCTCACTAGTTAACAAACTAATGTGGCCCAATGTAGCATAATGTGGCATTATGGAACGGTACTGCTCGGAAACTAGCTAAGTAACATTTACCTAGTTATGAGAGTGGCATTTAGCTAGCTCGCTTCAGTGCTGAGCTATATCAATTTCACCCACGTTACACTTGGTATTCAGTTAGACTATCACGAGATGAGCTATGGTAAAAGTACTACAAAGAAAAATGTGGAACAAATGCCAAATCACAGCTTTCTTCCTCGGGCGCAGTCATTGCAAATACAATGTAATCAAAGCCAGCAATCCAGTTATGTGTCTCAAGTCTCGTTTTGGGCAAAAATGAATATTCATAACCTTGGGCCTTATTTATAAATATTTGCATGGATTTCATACCTAAACAATAAGTACGCACAAAAAAAAGATATTTTGTGCAAAACAACCTAACTTGTAAACCTATGGGTAAAATGTGAACTGTATGCAATTTTCATTTATTTTACCAGGATGGACTTGGAATTTATTGACTTTGTGCATAATCTTAATCATTTTCCTTTTTATAATGTGAAGTTTGTTTTTATAAATCAGAAATCTGCAAAGAAAGTGACATGCGCACCTTTTTTTGTGCCTACGCACCGTTTATAAATGATACCCCTGAATATTAAGAGTGGTCCTGGGCTGACCCACTGTGACATCAT
Organism: Gymnothorax reevesii; assembly: GCA_029721435.1. Taxonomy (NCBI): domain Eukaryota; kingdom Metazoa; phylum Chordata; class Actinopteri; order Anguilliformes; family Muraenidae; genus Gymnothorax; species Gymnothorax reevesii. The sequence goes on from CM056575.1 coordinate 144,687,696, forward strand.
TGGCTCGAAAGGTCTTTCCTTTGCAGGCTCATATTGACATCCCACAGTCCCACAATTCTCTGCTTGTGACATCAATGGCCCTACATATCATGGCTGCGTTCCAATCCAAAAAAATGCTTGCTTTGTCATGTTCACTCGCCCTCCAATCAAGGGGGGAATCCCCAAAAAATCCCAGATGTAAGATGGCTGCCACTTGTAAGGTCATTCCAATCCAGTTTTGCAGAGGGAAGGACCCATTTTCATTTGCTCAAACCCTCATTTATCCTACCTCAAGCAAAGCCAACAACAAACCTTCCTCTAAGCTTTGATTTTGCCCAGAATCCTTTGCTGATTCTCCATCGGTAAAAAAATTCACCTCCGCCATTTTTCTCTGCCGGCGAAAGGAGTAATTATGGCAGGGAAATTACAATGCAAAAGTAAGAATTGTGTTTGAGTAGTGTGTAATTTATGACAGAGTTATATGCAAATAGCAAAGTTTGGGGGTGAGGGGTTACATTTTTAAGCATGTAACTTCACGTTCATTTTTGCTGTAGCTAGCCTATAGCTACCTCGAAGACTGTTGCGGAGCTTAAAGCAGCTGTCACTCTGGATGCAAAACAAATTTTTCGCATGACAGATTACATTCAAAGTCAATGCAAAGACGCAAATAATTGCAAAACGCATGTATTCGCGTCTTTGCATTGACTTGAATGTAATCTGTCATGCGAAAAATTTGTTTCGTGTCCGGTGCGAAAGCAGCTTCATTTTCTCATAAAACAGTCGCGAGAGCCGCAGCAATTAAATGATCAGCCGTCTTCTTCTTGCCATAAACATGCGACACAGAATCCACATGAGCTGTAAAAGGTAAAACGTACAGGCAACTAACTCAGTCGGCTCCATGGCAATACAAACTTCCTGCTGGCTTGTTGACAAATGTCAAAGTGCGGAAAAAACGAGGCGAGTGTCGTTCCAATCCGATTTTCCACAACCCTCCCCCTAAGTTCCCTCCATTGCCCTCCCTCGCTCGGGAAGGGCTTACTTGCCTACCATGTCATTTGGAGGGCTCACTCGAGTGGAGGGAAGAAGTGAAGGAAGTATCTTATTTCGAATTGGAACGCAGCCCTTGTCTGTGCAGTGACAGTGTCGTGGATTTTCTTCAACATATTGAGATTCCCCCATCCTCAAGCAATTAGAGAGAGACAGATTCTGAAAAAGGAAAAATTAGGCTTTTTTGTGTCATGTTGAAAAATGCAAAGCCGAGTTCCTCTTGCGCAAGAGGAACTGCCCCCAAGACAAACTGCAGAACTGCCCGATGAACTCTCCCGATCTCCTCCCTCACGAACTGCAAGACGAACTCCCCTGTAGAACTGAACTTTTCCTCTTGTGCACACAGTTTTATACGTCAAATATGGTCCTTCCCCTTTTCATTCTCGCACTACAATTGGACAGGCAACCTTAAATTCTATTTAGGTAATCTTTCAGGAATGCAGAGCAAAGACGCATGCGCGTCACCTTAAAAGACCTACAGCCACACCCAGATGAAAAAGAAAAAGAATACAGACAAAGACAAAGAATACAGCCAAAAATAAAAAGATAACAGTGGATGAATTCGATGCATCTCAAATTATTACAAATAATTCAATAATGTTTTCAGTAGCAAATAATGATTTTGCAGAACAAATATTGATCAAAGCTACAGAAATCAAATACATCCTCTGATCATGTTTTTTGGATCAACTAAACAGAAGCCTGCTTACTAATCAAAGCTACAGAAGCTGCTGCTTATGTGTGTGTGAGCTGCTCATGCATGTGTGAACTGAATTGCCTGTATATGTGTGTTTGTCTGTGTGTGAGCTGCTTGTATGTATATTTCTCTGTATATTTGCACTGCAGTATATGAACTACTTGTATGTCTGTATGTGTGTGTTATGTGTGTGTGTCTTTTTGCTGCCTACATAATATGGTTATTGATTACTAGTATGAGCAATGAAAGAATAATGATAAAAATACATATATAATCAATATTAGTAAATAAAATGAACAATGCTGAAGTAAAATCTTCAACAACAGCACTGACTCAGAGTTCCTTCTTGCGAGCCTCTAGCACAGATGCAGGGACTGCCTGATGAGCTGGAGCCCTTTCACCACGTCATGGAGGAGCTCACACACTGTCACATGATGCCTGCGCTGCCCACAGACTTTATGCAGTCACTGCAGTCAATTTACCTTTCTCACCTAAAGAAAGTACTGTTAATTTCTTACTAAGTAATTTCTCCTTCTTTAAATAACTTTTGCATCGCCAGTCCTGTACAAATCTGGAGTGTCCAATCAGTGCACTATTTACCCGACTCATGCTGCCCACTCGGGAGAGTGAGAAGGTTCACTATTCTCTTCTGTAACATGCGCCTGTCACCACCACTGCGAATCACCTGTAGATTCAGACCACACACACACACACACACACACAGAACAAGGGAAGAGGAAACACAAACCAACAATTGTTCATAATGCAACTACTAGGTGCCTGGATGGCCTGCAGGAGGCGCTTGAGCAACGATTAATGTTTCCGATCACACTGTATAATATTACAAATAATATGCTCCAGTAATGCTGAACAAATGCATGACTCATGAAGATTTAATGCATGAATTAAGGACATATCATGAATTCCTGTTGCTCATCATGAACAAATGATGAACTCACTGACATTTTGTGACAATTTCACACTTAAGAGATCATCAGTTAAGTGATGCTAATTCACAGTTTCTTCATATATTAATTATTTTTGTGATAAAATTTGCTGGATTCCTTTTGTATGAAAGTTAATTTCAGGATAATACATTAGCTCAGTCTCTCAGCCTTGATTTCGAGTAGAGTAATGGATTGGTTCAACGTTACAAAACAATTCATTTATAATTGAGTTTGTGTTGTTGAAAGCAGAGGGGTGTGGCATGGAAGAGAAAGATGCACTTTAACCAAAATCATTTAGCTGGCACTATCTGATAAATTAAAGGCGAAGAATGAACAGACATGTTAGAATTCAACAAAAGTGCCACTGGCTGAAGCAATACACTGGACGGATGAGTGTAAATGACAAATCATTAATTAATCATGACTTCAGACATTATTCACCTGATTTGTGTTCCCCCAAGTAAACTCACCTTATGATTCTCATTTGTTCATGATTACTTAAAGGTCCCGTGTAATTGAGATCATATTCGCTCATTTTTACTCGTAAATATGTACGTATAGTTATTTTTTGCATGTTTTGTCCATGAAATCAGTACTTTGAGTAATAAATGGAAATTTTTATCCAGTTTTTGTATATTTTTTCAACTTCCTAAGGCCCGCCCTTTAAAAAAGTTAACCTACCAAAAATGCGAATTTTGTGAAGTGGGAGGCCAAGTGCAGCAGCAGAGAGAAACAGAGCAGCACAGACCCAATACTCTCACGGAGAAAGACACAGAACCAATGACAGGAACCGCTCTCGCGCTTCCTAAAAGGACACCCAACATCCGACAACAAGGAAACAAAGTGAGTGAGAGAACAAGAAGAAATATCTCGGGAACCTAGGAAAAAACAAAGCACCCACAATAGCGCGATCCAAAAATAAGAGAGGGGAATGAAGAAAAGGGAAAAACCCTAGATAGATAGGAATTCCTTAAATAACTAGAAGATAAACCGTCAGAGAAATACTGACCACAGAAATCTACGGCTGAAGTGCTAAACTGCAAGTAAATCAGACAATCAGCAAAGGAGGCGTGGTGGACTTCCGGCTCATAAAGAGCCGCACAGGTCAATCAGCCAGCTGGGCAAAAAGGGATAGAGACAAAATTTAATATTGTTCCGGGATGAGAGCCACAAAGAAAAGTCCTTATCACACGCACACCACCTAAACGATGACAGGACCCCCCCTTAAGGAACAGCTCCGGACGTTCCCACAGAACCTCATGCACGGAACTCAGAGATAAGGTTAGGATCCAGGATATTTCGAGAAAGGACCCAGCACCGCTCCTCAGATCCATATCCCTCCCAATCAACTAAGAACTGGACCCCGCACTGGACATGCTTCTCGGCAAGGATGCAACACATGGTGAAAACCGGCCCCCCCTCAATCATCCGTGGCGGCGGCGGTGGTTTGATGGCCGGTACCAGGATGCTAGTGCTAACCGGTTTGAGCCGAGAAATGTGAAAAGAAGGGTGGATTTGCAAGGATCTAGGGAGCTGCAACCAGACGGTGACCTGTTTGATCATCCACACGATTTTGAAAGGGCCAATGAAGCGGGGAGCTCACTTCTGTGATTCCACCCTCAAAGGAAGGTCCGGAGTGGAAAGCCATATCCTCTGGTCAACCTGATATGATGGCGCCAAATGGCACCTCCTATCGGCGGCAGTCTTCTGCACCGAGCGTTAAAGATACAACAGAACCTTAGCCCAGACCAACTGACAACACTGAATAAAACAATTAACCGAGGGGACCTCCGAATCCCTCTCAGCAAAGGAAAAAGAGGTGGCTGATAACCCAACTGTGCCTTAAGTAGGGAAAGGCCTGTGGAGAAATTGCACAACGAAGTGTGGGAGTATTCGGCACACGTCAAAAAACGACTCCACAATGTAGGGTTATTGGCCGATAGGCACTGAAGAGTATTTTCAAGAGACTGGTTATGCTTTCTGTCTGCCCATTCGTCTCCGGGTGGAAACCAGACGAAAGGTTCATCGAGGCCCTTAGCCGATTGCAAAATGCACGCCAGAATTTGGCCGTAAACTGTGGGCCACAGTCGGAGACAACTTCATGGGGCAGGCCATGCAGCCGGAACACATGGTCCACAACAAGGAGAGCCGTCTCCCGTGCTGAGGGCAGGTAAGGAAGGGCGACAGAGTGGGCGGCCTTGGAAAAATGATGAACCACCACCAAAATAAACGTGTTACCTTCTGAAACCGGCAGACATAACACAAAGTTTAAGGCAATTTGACTCCAAGGACGCTTGGGGACTGGCAACGGCCGCAACAGACCAAACGGGGAGAGATGAGAACCCTTGTTCCGTGCACATGTGCCACAGGCTGCCACGGACTCCCGGATGTCTCTTTCCATACCGGGCCACCAAAAGCGTCGAGCAAAAAATTGCTTGGTCCGGTGAACCCCTGAATGACCAGCCAAGCGGGAAGAGCGACCCTACTGGAGAATTTGAGAATGAACCGCCACAGGGACAAACAAACAACCAGGCGGCTCCCCACCAGGACCAGAGTCTGAACGCAACACCTCCCGTACCACATACTCAACATCCCATAGTATGGGAGCCGCAATCTGGGTTGGTGAAATTATAGGCTCAAGAAGAGGATCGCGGCCAGAACGGTCAAAAATTCATGACAAAGCATCAGGCTTGATGTTTTTAGAGCCAGGGCGATAAATCTACGTAAAATTAAAGTGGTTGAAAAATAAGGCCCACTGCCCCTGCCGGGAATTATGCCGCTTAGTCTGCTGGATATACTGGAGGTTTTTGTGATCGATCCAGACCACAAATGGGTGTTCGGCCCCCTCCAACCAGTGGCGCCACTATTCAAACGCCAACTTGACTGCCAACAACTCCCGGTCACTATTGAATAGAATAGAATAGAATAGAACTTTTATTGTCATTGTAGTCACAATGAAACATCATTTCAGCAGCATCTCACATATCACAAAATCATATATCACATCACATACATATATACACAAACATACTCTTAAAAACAAGTGCTGGTGCTGAGGCTCAAATAAAGTACATTACTTAAGAATAAAAAAGAGAAACGTGCTGATCCACAATACCCATAGTGTGCATTAGGGAGGAGGTTTCACACACCTGACCGCTTGTTGGTAAAAACTGTTAAGTAGTCTGTGCGAGCACTCAGTGCCCTGTATCTCCTTCCAGAGGGGAGGGGGTGAACAGTTGGCGTCCTGGGTGTGTGGGGTCTTTAGAGATGGAACTGGCTTTCCTGTGTAGCCGGCCAGTGTAGATCTCAGACAGAGGGGGCAATGTGGTCCCTATTATCCTCTCTGCTGTTTTCACAACCCGCTGTAGAGTTTTTCTGTCCTCTGCCGTGCAGCTAGCAAACCACACAGTGCAGCAGTAGGATAGGAGGCTTTCAACAGTGGCCCTATAAAAGCTGAACAGCAGATTTTGAGGGAGTTGGGACTGCCTCAGCTTCCTGAGGAAGTAGAGTCTCTGATGGGCTTTTCCCACCTGATGGTTGATGTGCGCTGGCCAGGTGAGATCGGCCGTGATGTGTACTCCCAGGTACCTGAAACAGTCCACCCTCTCCACTCTCTCCCCATTGATGTCAAGCTCAGAATGCCCAGTCCGTTTGGATTTTCGAAAGTCTATTATAATTTCTTTGGTTTTTGACGTGTTCAAGTCCAAGTTATTATTGTAACACCAATGCGTCAAATGCTGAATCTCATCTCTGTAGTCTGTCTCGTTGTTGTTGTGGATCAGTCCTACGACAACCATGTCATCAGCAAATTTAACAATGGTGTTTGTGGGGTGAGTGGGTGTGCAGTCGTGAGTGAAGAGAGAGTAGAGGAAGGGACTGAGAGCACACCCCTGGGGTGTTCCCGTACTTAGGGTCAGAGTGGTCGAGGTCCCATCCTGACCCTCTGTGGCCTGTTCCGGAGCAAGTCCAGCACCCATGTGCACAGAGAGCTGCCGAGTCCCAGGTTGCTCAGTTTTGTAATCAGTTTGTGTGGAATTATGGTGTTGAATACCGAGCTGAAGTCAACAAACAGCATTTTAACATATGTATTGCTATTGTCCAGGTGTGTAAGTACAGTGTGCAGGGCTGTTATAACTGCATCATCAGTAGATCTGTTTGACTGGTTTGTAAACTGGTGCTGATCAACAACAGTAGGTATGGCAGTTTTAATGTGTGAGAGAACTAGTCTCTCAAAACATTTAGTGATTATTGGTGTAAGTGCAACTGGGCAGTAGTCATTCAGGCAGCTCACTGTGCTTTTCTTGGGTACTGGGACGATTGTAGTGGACTTGAAGCACGTAGGGACAGCACACTGCAGCAGCGAGAGGTTGAAGATGGTGGTGAATACTCCTGCCAGCTGGTCCGCACAGGCCTTAAGGACACGTCCTGTTAGGATCCTGTTTTCATGCCATGTTTAAGTTTTGTGCCTGGCTATGCCATGTTTATTGATTTGCGTATTAAGTGACCACTGCTTGTTATCATGACTATTCTTTGATTGCGTATTGTGTTTTGGTATTCAGATTACATGTTTTTATTATTTTCCTGTCATAGTTTATCATGCCATGCTTTCATTCTCTTGTCTTGTTTATTTCTGCTATGCCATGCCTTGCACTACGTCTACCCCGTCTTGTCTTGTGTAGGTCTTTGCTCACGGTTTAGTCTTACGTGCCACGCATTCGGGTGACTTACTGGTTTCTGGGATTTCAATCTTCCTTCCTATCTCCTTTTGCGATCTACTAACAGTACTAACAGTTTATTGTTTTCGATAATTACTAACACTTATTAACATTGTATATTTTTACTAACTTACTAACTTGCACTCGGGATTGTATAGCTGCACATACTAATTGACTAATGATCTCTCAGCAATCGCCCAATTCTAATCTCCGCCCTCTCATCTATCTCTGTTGCAGCTTCTGTGAATTTCCACTTGTATCTCATGCTTTCCTTTTCTTTAGACTATGCACTTTTAGTACACCTTAACCGGAGCTGTTGTTTGTTCATAGGACTGTCTTGTGATCCCTGTCTGCATTTTAGCATTTGCCAAATTCATGTAATTAGATTATTCCTCATGTGTCAATCCTGATTATTGTTTCATTGATCGCACCTGTTCTTCTTTGTCGTGTGTTCACCCCGGATGTGTATTTAAGGTGTCTTCACATGCTCTTCCATGTCAGATCGTAACTTCCTTGTTTCTTGTGCCACGTTTGTTTCCGCCTCGACTCATTGTGATTTATCTTTCTGACTGGATTGCCTGACTACTGATTCTTGATTTGCCCTTTTTGGATATCGTTGCATCTGCGTATTTTTGACTTTTATCTGCCCGACCTCGATTTTGTGGATTGCTGCCCTGTATACGATTCGGACTGTCCTTTGGCTTATGAGTTTGCTTCTCCCTCAAACCTACGCCTGTGTTCCGGATCTGTTTTGACTGACTACGATTTTTGTGATTGGTGCCCTGGTAACGAACTCTGCTCTGTCCCATTGGAAATCGAGCTTTTGATTACGGACTCTGTACTGTTGCCTTTCTCTCTGCGGGGGTTATCCCCCTTATTCAATAAAGCACCTATTTTTTGCAATCCCGTGTCCTCGCATTTGGTTCCAGATCGATTCCTCCCACGTCCAGAGATCCCGTCTGGTCCAGCTGCCTTCCTGGTGTTGAGTCTGTTCAAAGCAGCTTTGACCTGGTGTTGATGGAGCTGGATCTGGTGGCCCTCCTCTGGTAGATCTGGCTGACAGTTGGTCTCTGCATTCTGCTGGTCAAATCGAGCAAAGAACTGGTTCAGGGTGTTAGGGAGGGAGCTGTCCATGGGATTTGGGGCTGCTCTGCTGGTTTTGTATCCAGTGAGGGTTTTTATCCCCTGCCACATGTTCTGGGAGCTGTTGGCGTTAAAGTGCTCCTCTATGCGCTGTTTGTGACTGCGCTTTGCCTCCCTGATGGCCCTTCGCAGCCTCTTCTGCGCCTCTCCGTACTCCAGCTGGGTCCCTGATTTGAATGCAGAGTTACGCCCTCTGATCAGAGTTTGCACTTCTTTGTTGAACCAAGGTTTCTGATTTAGAAAAACCTTGACAGTTTTTTATGTCTCTACTACAGTCTCTGTACAGAAGTTTATGTAGGAGAGGGTGGCTGATGCATGTCCCTGCAGGTCTGTTTCTTCAGCAAAAACCTCCCAGTCAGTAACATCAAAACAATCCTGCAGAACTGAAGTTGCTTCTTCATTCCACACTTGAACTGTTTTGATGGTAGGTTTCTCTATACTGATCAAGGGTCTATATGCTGAGATGAGAGACAGAGCCAAGTGGTCTGAGAGTCCAAGATGTGGGAGAGGAGTGACTTTATAGGCCTTCTGAATGCTGGTGTCAACTTGGTCGAGAGTGTTTTTATCTCTCGTGGGGATGTTCACATTTTTGAAGAACTTTGGCATGACAGTGTTCAGGTTGGCATGATTAAAATCTCCTGCCGCGATGACAACGCTGTCTGGTCGGGCCGTCATGCATTTGTTAATGGCTCCCTGCAGCTGATCTAAGGCTAGCTTAGCGTTAGCTTGCGGTGGTATATAGACAGCAGTTATCAATACAGATGTGACTTCCCGTGGCAGATAAAAAGGCCTACAACTCAGGATCATGTATTCAATGTCCGTTGAGCAGTGAGTCTCAATTATCCTGGCATCGGTGCACCATCTATTCTGTATATAGATGCACAGACCCCCACCTCTGCTCTTACCGGAGTGACTGTTGCGGTCCGCTCTGTAAACAGTGTGGCCTGCTAGCTCGATCGCAGCGTCCGGTGTATTTGAATCCAGCCACGTCTCTGATATTATCATCACGCAGTGTTCCAGGGGACTCGATATGATCCGCAGTCTCAGCTCATCCATCTTGTTGTGGAGTGACCGTGCGTTGGTGAGGAAAAGGCTGGGGATCGCTGGTCTGTGTGGGTTAGCTCTTAGCCTAGCTTTTATGCCTTCTCTCGTGCCTCTCCTGCACTGCCGTCTCCGCAGAGCCTCCCGGCGAGTTGTTTTTCCGCCGTAGGGACGCTAGATCTCCAGTGGAATAAAGTCCCAGTTAGATGTCGACTTTTCCTGCTATCGCTAGCAGCTCAGCTCTATTGTAGCTTAGAGCTTCAGTCAGTCTAATGAGGAGTAGACATACAAACATAATCCAACAAAAAATGCCGACGTGAGAGCGCTTGGCTGCTGCGTCCGACCGCGCCGCCATGGTGGAACCATTCTGTGATTCCTCTCCGCAGCAGACAATGACCTGGAGAAGTAGGTGCAGGGATGCAATTTATTGTCCTGAGGAGAGCGCTGGGACAAAATGGCACCCACCCCGATCTCAGAAGCATCTACCTCTACCACAAATGGAAGGGAGGGGTCAGGCATAGCAAGGATAGGCCCAGAGCTAAAATGTCTCTTCAATTCCTGAAAGGTAGCATCCGCTGCTGGGGTCCAGGAGAAAGACGAGAAGGCATTCTTCCTAGTAAGCACAATGATAGGGGCAGCCACAGTGCTGAAATTGCGGATGATTCTCCTATAAAAATTAGCAAAGCCTAAAAACCGCTGCACCTCCTTTACACTCTGAGGAACGGAGTAATTCTTGACCACTGCTACCTTGTCCGGATCCATACGGACTGACCTTGCCGACACAATGAAACCAAGGAACAACACAGTCTTGGCATGAAAAATGCATTTCTCAGCCTTGACAAAAGAGTTTGGCTTTGAGGAGGGCTGCAAGCACAGATGTGTTGTTTTTGCTCCGACAGAGTTGAAGAAAAAAATCTGAATATCGTCAAGGTAGACAAAGACGAATTTCTCCAACATCTCTCGGAGGACGTCGTTGACAAGTGCCAAGAACACGGAAGGGGCGTTAACCACACTGAACGGCATAACCAAATACTCGTAGTACCCGTCATGCGTATTAAATGCCGTTGTCCGCTCGTCTGTCCCAGCCCAGATCTGAATTAAGTTATATGCGTTCCAAAGGTCTAGCTTGGTAAAAAAAGATGCCTCCTGCAGACGTTCATATGCAAAGTTCAACAAGGGAAGAGGGTATCGGTTCTTAATGGTGATATTATTCAAGCCCCTGTAATCAATACAGGGTCTCAAACCACCATCCTTTTTACCCACAGAAAAGGGCCCTACCCTAGCGGGGGATGTGGAAGGCCAGTTTAGCAGTGCAGCTGCATTCTGTTTTTCCTCTGTCTGATGGAGCCCTGTTTGTATCCGCTGCTCTCCTCTGTTTTTGTTTCACACTAAATTTGTATTTATATTTTTACTTAGTCTGTGCACTTGGGTCCCTTTTGTTTGGTTTGGGTACATGGTCCCAGTGCCCGCCAGCAGGACCAAACCATGACACTTAAATGGCCCCCTGGAATAAGACAAACTTTATGAAAAATAACCACAAAATACTATTGTAAAAATACTACAGTTTTCCATAGTAACGATGGTATTTTTGCAGAATTACTATGGATACATTATAGATATTCTATAGTCACTCTGTAGTTTACTATAGTGATGCTAAAGTAAACCACAACAGTCAAACTCTACTATAGTAAACTATAGCAATGATATTCAATTACTATAGTATATTTGCAACAAACCGTAGTTTATTGTAGTAAAGTATAGTTTACATCAATTTTACTGTAGTAAATTAAAGGAAATTTTTATAAGGCAAATGAAGGGTTTTCAGACATAGACACTTCATTCAAGTGCTGTAGTACCTGCCTATCTAAAAAATCCCAGATTTCATCATCTTACATAGCTTCTATTTGGTATATTAGAGGGATTTTGCTTTGAAATGGTAGAGTGGATAGAACCTTTGCTCAGCGATCCTCACATCCTGATCAGGTGACCCTATATCCAGCTCCTGATTGGACAATATAGACATAGAACTTTTTAAACTGAAGTGGACGGACAATTCATACAAAGTACTATGCACTTTCTGGATGTTTCTCCCAGCTGCCATCTATCATTGAATAAATTATATCAGGATATAGTACTTGTAAATACTGAGGTTATTTCTATGGTTGAACATAATTTTTGATAGAAAGTGGAGATAGGCACAGGTAATCCTCAGCCCACGAACTGCTGCTTTTCTTTTGGTTTCAAAACCTTCCACTCCAAAAAAACACCTCAGAAAAAACTTCAGCTTGCTATGTTTTTGAATGTCCAAACAATTCACAGCACTGCTATTTCTGGAAAATCCAACCCACAACTGACAGGGAATCACTGCAAATCGGCTCTGTGTGTTGAACCATAAGTTGTGAAAATGTGGGTACTTGCATTTGGACGAGAGATGGATTGTGCAAAGGTTGCTTTAAACGGGACTGATTACACAATAACTATGTGCTGAACGGGATGTGGTGGGTTTACATTTGAAAAATGGCTTTTAATCCAACTGCATTGACCCTTCCTGGCTAATGAACAAGCTCTTGTACCTCTGTCAGACGCAGGCTTGTGTCTGTGTGATAGTCGCAGGAAAATCTCCACTCTTTGCTCGCTCTGCTCAGCGTGGCTTATGTCCAACAACACACCAGCTGCAGCTGAGGGCAGAACCAGGAAGTGACTCCCGCTCTGTCTGTTACGCAGTTTCAGAGAAATGAAACTTAACGCCGACTCTCATTTAAACAAAGACGAACAGCTTCTCTGTCAGTTTAAGCGGTAAAATGGCCGAAGGTGGAGTTCTCCTGGATCAAGACCAGTTTGTTTGTTCAATCTGTCTGGATCTACTGAAAGATCCGGTGACTATTCCCTGTGGACACAGTTACTGTATGGGCTGTATTCAGGGTTGCTGGGATCAGGATGATCATACTGGTGTTTGCAGCTGTCCCCAGTGCAGACAGACCTTCACTCCAAGACCTGTTCTGGGTAAAAACACCATGCTGGCCGATGTGGTGGAGAAACTGAAGAAGACAGGACTCCAAGCTGCTCCTCCTGCTCACTGTTATGCTGGACCTGGAGATGTGGTGTGTGATTCCTGTACTGGGAGAAAATGCAAAGCTGTCAAGTCCTGTCTGGTGTGTCTGGCCTCTTACTGTGAAACTCACCTCAAACTTCACAATCAACTCGATCCAGGAAACTCACACAATGTCATCAATGCTACTGGACACCTGCAGGATAATATTTGCTCTCAGCACAAAAAGCTGCTGGAGGTTTACTATCGTACAGATCAGCAGTGTATCTGTCATCTGTGTGTGATGGATGAACACAGAGGCCATGATACAGTCTCAGCTGCAGTAGAAAGGGCTGAGAAACAGGTAAGGACTGGAGCTCTTTTCTGACTGTATTGAAACTGGATATAAGAGGAGGCAAACTATGTAACTTGGGAACAATTATGTTACTCTTAAAAGGTTACAGAGGTCGTTTCTTTGTATTAACCCAAGTCTGGTTCTGGGAGTCCAGAATCACAAACAGTCAATTATCATTTAAAGTTTTCACTTTAAAGTCATTTCTACTTTCCGCATTCCCAGTCATAAATCATTTTTGAGTTTACTTATGGACCGTCAGATATCATTTTTAGCATGTGCAAGGACAGTCATAAATTACTTTGAGTTTGCACATGGATCCCTACTCCGCAGTACAAATCACTGGTTTTTTGGCTAAAAGGTAGATATGCTGTGAATTGACAGAAAGAAATGCTCCATCTACCTGCATATATACTCCACTACACCATTGCTGACATGAGCCATCTCAAATTCTGCCCGCTCTGTGACTAAATACATTTTTGTACATATTTCAAAGTATTCACATTATGGTTCAATGATTTATGAATGTCTTGATTTGTTAACAGCCAGCATTGCGAAGCAGATATTATTTTCCATTGTTTTGTGTGTTTATGCTTCATCAGGCCAAACCACTGCAAAATTACTCTGTAACTGCTATAAAACTATAAGGAAAGCTGTTTTAAGCATTATTGTAAATGTTTATTTTTCTGTTTGTCTATTTGTGGACAATTCTTGTGAAATCAGAGTAGCGTCGCAACCTTTTCAGATGCAGCCTTAAAACTTCACAGTTGAATAGTTGAGATAAAAAGGAAGGCTGAGTTCAAACATGGGCGTCTTCGGAGCTGTACTGTAAGCAATACCTGCTTTATTGTGACTGGTGCAATCCCATGTGAAAATTAGTACAGACTATTGCCAGCCAGCATTAAAAAGTCAAGCGCATTTTTCATTTCTAGCGTAGCAGCTGTGTCATGAGTCTGAGACATTATTTGCAAATGCAATTTTAAAAAGTAAAATTTTTAAAATAAGATTCAAGTTTTACTGAAAAAAAAGTTAAACAAGAAAAGGCTAAATTTTCTGAAGAAAATTTGTGTGGTTGCTTCAACGACAAAGGTTGAAGAGGCTGGCTTATAAAATGAAGGTGCTTGGAAACTTAGAGGCAAAGGAAATTGCTGAAGAAATGTTGAAAAACTGCTGAAATGTAAACACAAGACTTTAAAGCTGAAAGTAATAGTTTAAAGAAATCTGACTTTTCAGCTGCGTCATGACCGAGTCTACTCCGCTTCAACCCAGCTGTTAAAAAAATAGTGAATTGGAGTCAATGAGATTGATGTATCTCTGTCTGCCTCTGTGTGTATCTAGGTCAACGCAGTGTATGCTGAGAAATTACCTTAATGAGGGTGCAAACATGGCAGGGCGCATTGGCAGACTGCCGCAGCTGAATGCTTATAGCTCATTGTCAGTCTCGCCCTTGTAACCATGACTGCAGCATGCAGATCAGGGAGTGGATCAACGCGGGCGGAGTTAAAAGTTAGACTCCGCCCATTTCACATTTGGACTCGTTTTCAGGCGCCATCTGGTGGCAGAGACCATACAGCACATTCACAAATGTTAATGCAGCACCTTCAGACAGATTGGCCTAAAACTCCCGTATTGATGGCATATGATGAATGACCAAACAATTCCAAAGTCACCTGTTAGCTGGATTTCATTAAATTACACAGATAGAGCTGAGAATTAAATTAAATGTATGAGGTGCCATTGTTTGATCAACTCTGTACAGATACAGTGCCGTGAAAAAGTATTTGCCCCCTTTCTGATTTAGTTTTTTTGCATATTTGTCACGCTTAAATGTTTCAGATCATCAAACTAATTTTAATATTAGACAAAGACAACAAGACTAAATACAAAATTCAGTTTTTAAATGGTGATTTCATTTATTAAGGTGAAAAACCTATCCAAACCTACTTGGCCTTATGTGAAAAAGTAATTGTCTCCTAAATCCTTAAAACTGGTGGTGCCACCCTTTGCAACAACAACTGCAATCAAATATTTGCAATAACTGGCAATGAGTCTTTCACATCGCTGTGGAAGAATTTTAATCTTCTTTGCAGAATTATTTTAATTCAGCCACATTAGAGGTTTTTTGAGCAAGGACGGGCTGTTTAAGGTTATGCCACTGCATCTCAAGCGAATTTTAGCCCAGACTTTGACTAGACCACTCCAAAATCTTCATTTTGTTTTTTTTTTAAAGCCATTCAGAGGTGGAATTTCTAGTGTTTCAGATAATTGTCCTGCTGCATAACCAAAGTACACTTGAGCTTGAGGTCACAAACTGTTCACTAATGAACTAAGGGAACCGTTCATGTTGCCTTTTACAACCCCAATTCTGAAATAGTTGGGACAAAGTGTAAATTGTGAATAAAATCAGAACGCAATGACTTCAATCTTAATCTGCACGATAATAATACTGAAGTCATGAAAAAGTCCAGCGGAGGGCAGAATTGAATGGCAATACCGCTATGCCACAATTTCGCTGAGCCATTTGAGCTAATGGTTTGGTTCAACAGAGATTTTAGCTAAGGCGTCTCTACTGCCTACCTCAAAGATAGTACAAAACCCAAAACCAGTGAAGTTGGCACATTATGTAAATCGTAGATAAAAACAGAATACAATGATTTGCAAGTCCTTTTCAACTTACATTCAACTGAATACAATGCAAAGACAAGATGTTTAATGTTCAAACTGAGAAACTTTTTTATTTTTTTGCAAATAATTATTAACTTAGAATTTAAAGGCAGCAACACATTGCAAAAAAAGTTGGCACAGGGGCTTTTTTACCTCAGTTTTACATCGCCTTTCCTTTTAACGACACTCAGTAAATGTTTGGGAACTGAGGAGACCAATTTTTGAAGCTTTTCAGGTGGAACTCTTTCCCATTCTTGCTTGATGTACAGCTTAAGTTGTTCAACAGTCCGGGGTCTCCGTTGTCGTATTTTACGCTTCATAATGCGCCACACATTTTCAATGGGAGACAGGTCTGGACTACAGGCAGGCCAGTCTAGTACCCGCACTCTTTTACTACAGAGCCATGCTGTCGTAACACGTGCAGAACGTGGCTTGGCATTGTCTTGCTGAAATAAGCAGGGGCGTCCATGAAAAAGACGTTGCTTGGATGGCAACATATGTTGCTCCAAAACCTGAATGTACCTTTCAGCATTAATGGTGTAAGTGCCTTCACATATGTGTAAGTTGCCCATGCCTTGGGCACTAATACACCCCCATACCATCACAGATGCTGGCTTTTGAACTTTGCGCCTATAACATTCAGGATGGTTCTTTTCCTCTTTGGTCCGGAGGACACGACGTCCACAGTTTCCAAAACCAATTTGAAATGTGGACTCGTCAGACCACAGAACCCTTTTCCACTTTGCATCAGTCCATCTTAGATGAGCTTGGGCCCAGCGAAGCCGGCGGCGTTTCTGGGTGCTGTTGATGAATGGCTTTCACTTTGCATTGTAGAGTTTTAACTTGCACTTGCAGATGTCGTGACGAACTGTAGTTACTGACAGTGGTTTTCTGAAGTGTTCCTGAGCCCATGTGGTGATGTCCTTTACACACTGATGTCGGTTTTTGATGCAGTACCGCCTGAGGGATCGAAGGTCACGGGCATTCAATATTGGTTTTCGGCCTTGTCGCTTACGTGCAGTGATTTCTCCAGATTCTCTGAACCTTTTGACGATATTACGGACCGTAGATGATGAAATCCCTAAATTTCTTGCAATAGCTCGTTGAGGAATGTTGCTTTTAAACTGTTCGACAATCAGCTCACACATTTGTTCACTAAGTGGTGTCCCTCACCCCATCCTTGTTTGTGAATGACTGAGCATTTCAGGGAAGCTGCTTTTATACCC
The DNA here is from genome assembly GCA_029721435.1 of Gymnothorax reevesii. NCBI lineage: Eukaryota > Metazoa > Chordata > Actinopteri > Anguilliformes > Muraenidae > Gymnothorax > Gymnothorax reevesii. The sequence continues at coordinate 144,704,535 of CM056575.1, forward strand.
AATCATGGCACCCACCTGATCCCAATTAGACCGTTCACCTGTGGGATGTTCCAAATAAGTGTTTGATGAGCATTCCTCAACTCCCTCAGTCTTTTTTGCCACTTGTGCCAGCTTTTTTGAAACATGTTGCAGGCATCAAATTCCAAACGAGCTAATATTTGCAAAAAATTACAAAGTTTACCTGTTCAAACATTAAGTAACTTGTCTTTGCAGTGTATTCAATTGAATATAGGTCGAAAAGGATTTGCAAATCATTGTATTCTGTTTTTATTTACGATTTACACAACGTGCCAACTTCACTGGTTTTGGGTTTTGTAAGTCCAATCTACGAAATGGAGATGCGATACCAAAGTGGAGAGTCTGCTGAGCAAAATATGTTAAAATTATGTGTGTAGTGGCAAAAATGTGGCAACAAGAGCAATTTATAAAACTGTGTTTTTCAGCTTTCCAACCGGAATTTTTTGTCTCATTTAAAATAGGAGTTAATGGAGTTTCGGTTTGTGCTCCCGTCGCTTTTCGGCTCATACTGCCCAAACCGTCTGCACGATTGCTTGCATAGTTACATTTTTGTGACCAGCACAACTTTTCAGACAACTTGGATATAAAAATATTTATGTGGGGTGAAAATTGTGGGAGCAAGTTTAAGGGAAGACTTCTGGAAGATTTTACAGCTGTTCGCCACTTTACCACACCACACTTCTGCTGAAGCAAGCACAAAATAATTGAAAGAAAATATAATATTTCTTACTAATTTATCTTGAAAGATAGACTCATACTTAAAGGTTTTAAGGTTTACCTTAAGGAATTGCTCATAAGCCCTGCCAGTGCCAGCTACTAAAAACAAAAGTTCTGTGTTTTTGAGGCATTATTACGATTTCCATTGTTAAGTGTTTCATTCAATACCTCAAGGTAACTTTAAAAATAATTTTGCACTGATACATTTGGGCAATTTTTACCATGTGGTAAATATTAATTTTTTGAGTTTTTTGTTTCATGCATTATGCTTGTATTCAATCGCTGTGGAAACCGTCTACTTTAATTAAAAACAATGAAACAATCAATCCACAGAAGCAGCTGGAGGCGACACAGAGTAAATTCCAGCAGAGAATCCAGGAGAGAGAGAAGGAGCTGCAGGATCTGAGACAGGCTGTGCAGTCACTCAAGGTGGGTACTGACCAGAGGAGAAGACAACAGCTGCTGCTGGAAGAGCCATTTCAGGGCTCAGTCAGGGCTCTCCTCCAGTCAGCCAGTGAGGAGCCCAGTGTTGGGCCACTTTCCAGCCCTGTGGGGCTCAATCCCACTGAGACACACTGTGGGGGACAGGCTGTGTGGGGTCCCAGTAAGAGCTGAGTGAAAGGCCTAGTTAAAATGTACAGCCTCCTCTCTCTGTGTCTCCTAACAGCTCTCTGCACAGGCAGCAGTGGAGGACAGTGAGAGGATCTTTACTGAGCTGATCCGCTCCATTGAGAGAAGGTGCTCTGAGGTGAAAGAGCTGATCAGAGATCAGGAGAAGGCTGAAGTGAGTCGGGCTGAAGGACTCCTGGAGCGACTGGAGCAGGAGATTGCTGAGCTGAGGAGGAGAGACGCTGAGCTGGAGCAGCTTTCACACACAGAGGATCACATCCATTTCCTCCAGGTAACATCACTGGCTCTCTGACTGTCTGCACTGTGTTGTACACTGTATAGAGTTAATGAGGTGTGTTCCTCATTTACAAGGTCGAATGTTCTAATTTTCACAGGAAAATTCACAGTACCCTCTGTCTGTCTGTCTGTCTGTCTGTCTGTCTGCAGAGCTGTCAGTCTCTCTGTGCCCCTCCTGGACCTGGAGACTTACCCAGCATCACTGTCAGTCCACACACCTTTTTTGAGGTTGTGAGGAAATCTGTCTCTGAACTGAAAGAGCGACTAGAGGACGTCTGCAAGGGACAACTGGCCAAAATTACTGAAGCAGGTAAAATCTTTAAAATTCACCCCCTCGACAATTCCAGCCGGTGGATTATTGTCATGTCCCTCGCCGTCCGTCCGTCTGTCTTCCACCGCCTGTTACCATTCTAGCTGCTGAATTGTTGTGGGGACAGGCCTCAAACTTAAAGAGGACATGGATGTTAGGCGTCTCCAGAAGCCTATTTGATGTCAAGATCATATGTCCAAGTCTGACCTAATTTTTGATTGGTCAAAATATGGCCACGCCCACCTGTAAGCCACATCAAGGATGTATATTGTGCCCATGCATTCATTTTTCTTAATGTAAAAGCAATGGAGTTTTTATTCAGTTTTAAAGGTGGAGGTGGTGAGGAGTTGACGGTAAATTTATGTTACAGCTGCTTGTAAGAGAGCAGAGAACATGAGCCCCCCCAACCCCCCCACACTGTCCCTCTGCTCTCCTCTGTAAACACCTTTTCAAACCTCTTTCTCTCTCTCTCTGTCCCTGCAGTGAAAGAAGCTCATACAGCAGAGCCCAGGACCAGAGAGGATTTCTTACAGTGTGAGTGAGACACTCTGAAACTCGGAGACAGACTGACAGACAGACAGACAGACAGACAGACAGACAGACAGACACATACACACACAGATGAAAACCTTTTTCTGTAAAAAAATTTTTTTTATAAATATATATATATATATATATATTTTTTTTTTTCTCATACCAAAATAGGCAAGCAAAATATACTCAGATTCCTCACTATGGGACAGTTCATACCGGTTCTTGAAACTAAAAGCGTTAGAGGGATGGACAGACTTACAGAAGGACAAGCAGAAGTATGAAAAGACACATCTACGTGAGAAGATGTGGCCAAATATTACATTTTTATTGAGAAATATTGGACAGTTTAGGAATTCTGGCCCACAAAAAAAGCAAAATGTATGGACAGACATGTAGAAGGACAACACTCATTCCTATATCCCCCTTCCATTTTGTCATGGAGGATAAAAATTATGGCTCTCTCCTGAACATTTTCATACTTTCCCCTGTTCTGTGTCTGTTCCCTGTGATACAATCTGAGACACACATGTAGGCATGAGGAACTAAAGCGTAAAACATGCTGCATAACTGTGTACCTACAGAGCTCCTGTCCTCATAGTAAATCTTAACTTTCTGCTCCATCAGATCACTGTAACCTCACACTGGATCTGAACACAGCAAATGAAAACCTCCGTCAGTCTGAGAGGAACAGAGAGGTGACCTATGTGGGACAGATCCAGTCATATCCTGATCATCCAGAGAGATTTGACTACTGGGAGCAAGTGCTGTGCAGAGAGGGTCTGTTTGGATGCTGTTACTGGGAGGCTGAGTGGAGCGGAGATGATGGAGTTTATATAGCAGCGTCATATCAAGAGATCAGCAGGAAAGGAGGGGGTTATGACTCTGCTCTGGGACATAATAACAAGTCCTGGGCTTTGAGCTGCTGTCCCTTCAGTTACACTTTCTGGCACAATAATAAGGGCACTGAAATCCCTGCTCCCTCCTCCTCCAGAATAGGAGTGTACCTGGATCACAGGGCAGGAACTCTGTCCTTCTACAGCGTCTCTGACACAATGACCCTCCTCCACAGAGTCCAGACCACATTCACTCAGCCCCTCTATCCTGGGTTTGGGGTTCTTTCTGGATCATCTGTAAAACTGTGCGATCTGTGAGGAGGGAGAGAAACTCAGCAGTTATTCACACTAAAATGGAAATTCAGTCAAAAAATGATATATAAACTGAATTCTCCACTGCCTTCCCCTTTAGTATTGCAATTGTGTCTTTACATGCCCCCCGATCCCACAATGATGTGACGGCGTAGATGTTTAGACGCCAAGAGCAGTAGCTCGAAATAAAAGTAAAATCCAGCAGCGTGCTGAGAGGCTAAAACAAATGGAAATCACGGGGCTCACGCTACCTACGGACCTAACGCCGTCCGTGGTAGCCAAAAGGCGAGCTCAACAAAATACGAAAGAAAAGGAAAAACAACCCAGATAAATCCCTTACTCACTAATACTATTACTTTAATGCAGCTAAGATCCTGCCTATACTCTTCTATACTCACTTCTCAAAATACCTTACCGGCTCAAGCGTCAAGCGCAAAATGACACTCCAGCAACAGGAACGAGGAAGGACAGGAGCTTAAATAGAGTCCGGGCAATGCCCCCAATCAATGCCAGCTGGCCAAGGAATCCGACGGTGAGCAAAACGATATCGTCCCGGATGCTGCCCGCTCGGGAGATTGAGAAGGTTCACTATTCTCTTCTGTAACATGCGCCTGTCGCCACCACTGCTTTTCACCCGTAGATTTAGACTGCACACACACACACACACACACACACACACACATACACAGAACAAGGGAAGAGGAAACCCAAACTTGTGCTTGCTCATAATGCAACTGACAAGAGCCTGGATGGCCTGCAGGAGGCGCTTGAGTAACAAATAATGTATCTGATCACACATTATAACTAGAAGAGCACTCAGAGAGCGCAGAACCTCCGCCGCCAGGGGGCAGCAAAGCCAAAAGCACGGCAATTGGAACTCTGGCCCATTGGAAAGACTTGAAATCTTGAACTTTGGAGTATATCTCAGCAATACTTTGGCCTAGATATGCCAAAATTTAATCACCTCTTCCTTGACTTAATATCCACCTACCCTGTAAATTTCATGAAAATCCGGCCATTAGTTTTTGAGTTATCTTGTACATAAACAAACAAACCAACAAACAAACGGCACCGAAAACATAAAGCTCCTCGGCGGAGGTTGATTAGGTTAAAAATAATATGTGGCCGGAATGAAATGAAGGATGGCAAAATAAGAGGCAAACACTGACAGAAATCAGAGAGGGAGACTTGCGCCTCCGAAGGACCTAGCTCCAGTCTGTGAAACAATAAGGAAGAAAAACAAGTTCAACAGAACAAATAGAAACGGAAAAAATATCAGAACCAGTGATAAAAAGAATAAGCACCAGACAGTACCCATAAAGAGGAAAAACAGAAAGATTCCCTTGCTATCAAGCACTCTCCTCTTTTGCAGCTAATACCTCAACAACTTTCTCACTAGAGACCTTACCAGCTAAAGTGCAAATAAAGTGAAAAGTTTTTATTGAATTTTAAACACTGATACTCTAGCAAGGGCAGCGAGGTGAAACTTGGGCTAAACTAGAATCCGGGCGACGCCGCCAATTAATGCCAGCTGGCCCAAGAATCCGATTGTGGGCAAACCGATATCGTCCTGGATGAGAGCAACCAAGAAAGCTCTCAAAGCCACCACCAGTCTCCAAAGCCATGACAGGACCCCTTCCTCTAAGGGACTGGTCCAGAAGTCCCCAGGGAACCCCGTGCACGGAACTCAGAAATGAGTGTGGGACCCAGAATATCCCGAGAAGGAACCCAGCAGCGCTCCTCGGGGCCATATCCCTCCCAGTCGACAAGAAACTGGACCCCACGACCAACACGCCTCTCAGCCAGAATACGGCGCATGATGTAAACCGGCCCCCCCTCAACCATTCGTGGTGGCAGCGGGGGTGTGTTGGCAGGTGCCAGGACGCTAGTGCAAACCGGCTTTATCCGAGAGACATGGAAGGACGGATGGATGCGCAAAGATCTAGGGACCTTTAACTGGACGGTGACCGGATTGATCTTCCGCACAATCTTGAACGGGCCTATATAGCAGGGAGCCAGTTTCCTTGACTCTACCTTCAAGGGGAGGTCCTGGGTAGACAGCCACACTCTCTGACCCACTCAATAAGATGCGGTCAAACAATGCCTTCTACCGGTGGCGGATTTCTGTTTGAGCCCTGTAAAACCCCACAAAACAATACCAAGGATGGACATTGAAGAGGGCTGAAGGTTTCACGTGTTCATCTTGGCTGGCATTAATTCGGGCAACTTCCTGGCTTGTGTGAATCATACAAAATATAATGGGTATTTTTCTCCGTCCAAAGACAGGGCATAAAAACACAACGGTTACAATCAATCTGACTCCATAATACATTTAGAATACCAAATTTAGTTATATCCTCGTTAAATATCTGACTCCAAATTAGAATTAGAATTGATAGTTTGGGGACAGCAATGCATGAATCTCGAGGCAGTTACACCATCAGACTCGTCTGTGAAAACCATTGTTACTCAGCAAACGCCCCCAGGGTAAATAAGCATCGCCGCCGGATCTTGGTTCGGTGATAGTTCTAGAGGATGGATGAAATAACCATGATCGCAGCATCTAGGCATAAACAAAGTAGCACTGAGCATAAACATATCACGAACCCAGGTTTATGTACACCCAAGGGCCCGTCAAGGAATCAATCAAATACCGGCCTCTCAGCCCAGGAGTATTCTTAAAGATAAAATCTCTAGGACCGGTAATACAAAAACCCTTTAGGGGTAGAGCGTAATTTGCAATCCAACTTAAAACCCATCACTACCTACAACATCAGCTAGCTAGTCTGGAATGGTAAGAAATCGCCCCCTAAGTACCGGTCATAACATGGCTAGAAAGAATGTACAAGTGTTCAGAGTCACGGAGACCACGCAAGCTGTAAGGAATAACAATAATTTAATCACTAGGAAGGCACACTTAGATCAAACAAATCAACGTTAAGCCAATTACAAGTTACACACAATTTAGAAAGAGAGAATAAATTTGTACCTGGAAAAATGGAAGCCGCACCACGTGCTTAAAGAGAAGTCAGATGCCATCCCTCCCCCCTACCCAGATCCGCTACTTACGCTCGAACCCAAGCACGTAGAGCGAGGCGGCATGTGATTCTCCATAATTAAAAGACTACTCACCCTTCCGCACGCGAGATCTCGAAATAAGGACCTCCCACCAATGGCTAGAATCTCTTGGTTTTAAGCCCGAAGCCACACCTTTGATCAAGGCGGAGGAAGGGAGGGCCGATTCTGGGTTTTCCATCATTGGGGTAATAAAGCCATCTAGCATAGAGAGGAGAGCGGAATCTGACCAATTTTCAGGAGTTTCCCAAAGGGAATGAACCATAATTTTAAGGGAAATGAAACATGCTCCATTCGACTCCTCGGATTCCCCCAAGAATAACAAGACCAAACATGATAGGAATATGTACTAATATGATGCAATTGTCACGAAAAAGCCTTAAAATTGAGTATTATATACAGGTTGTCCAGCAGTCCCCTGAAACAAAATTCCCTGACTTTTCCCTGACCAATTTGTGAATTTCCCTGACCATATATCGCACTATATTCATTGCGATTTACAACTTTGTCATCATATAAAATGCGAAAATCATGTTTAGATCCTCACATATATTACATCAATGTTCTAAATAGTGACAAGAACCAAATATATAATCATCAGATCCAATTTTGCAATATCCAACATTACTTACAATCAATAAACAAATTTGTGAATTATTTTGAATATTCTATTTTATTGCCACATACCTTAACACAACACCAGTCAGCAATGTCTATGTGTTGTTTGGACCCACAGGTCAATAAAATTACTACTACAATATAGTATTTCGGTGCTGACTGCAAAACGATTTATAAGATGAGCTATCATTCAACCTGTAGATCAGGGATACTCAGTCTTTTCCAGAATGGGCCACAGTGGGTGCAGACTTTCGCTCTATCCAACCTGTCCCACACCTGATTCTACTAATGAACCCTGAAAGCTTTTGCCATAGACCCTTGATAAGTAGAATCAGGTGTGTAACTGCATGGTTAGAATGAAAGCCTGCACCCACTGCGGCTCATTCTGGAAAAGAGTGAGTATCCCTGCTTTAGATCCTCACCAGTGAGTGCGTACACATCGAGAGTAGAGAGTAGAAGAGGGAGAGGTACAATTGGCATTCTATTCTGCTTAAGGTAGCGTTACATCGTTTGACAAGAGCATATTATCTAGGCTGTATGTCTAGAGCCCTCAAGTGGCCGATAGCCTATTATACTTTTTATTCTCAATTTCGTGGGAATTAGATGTCACCACTGTATGGCCCAACCCGCCCGCACCCGCTAAATGATATTAAAATATTGACCCGACCTGCGGGTAAACCCGGGGCACCCACGGGTTCCGGGCCGACCCGTGCATCACTATAATGTGGGGGAAAAAAAGCCACTAGATGGCAGTATTGAACTTTTTTTTGTTAAGTCCAGTCTGGAGCTAGGTTTTGGGCATGTCCTGGGCATGCCTGAGAGGGAAAGTCCCAGAGAATTGAAAAAAGTCTAAAAGGTGGGAGGGGGCTGGAAAAGAGTATATAAGGAGAAAAATTGAGAGAGTAAAGTAGGAGGAGAAATTGCAAGGAGAAGGATACATTTGACCAGACCTGTCACTCTTTTCAAGACCTGTGAAGATTTTTGCGGATTTTTGCCTGCGTTGGAGCATTTTCCTGTCCCAGAACATCGCACAAAGAAACCCCATCTCTGTAACCATCTCATTTTTTTATATTATCAATCTTGGTCAATGCTTTATGTTATTAAATCTGTTAATGTTTTTTAAAAATTTTGTCTGTCATCCCTTGCTGTCTGATAGGTCATAACAAATTGGGGCCATAACGGTATAGTCACTTGAAATACTCTGAGGGGAAAATGGTGTAATAATAGACTTCTCAATCCTCACACCAATCGTATAATTCCCAGTTCAGAATGTACTATATGCTACACACCACTGACCATGCCAATACCCCAAAGTGTTCTGCGAGCCGGGAGCCGTGGTAGTTCAAAACAAACAGTAAATGTTCTGATTTTATTATTTTTATTTCATTTCAAGCTTTGATTGTGAAATAAAAAGGCATTTTTAATTACTTGGTGTATATATAAAGTAAAAACCCTTTTTTAAAATAACAATTAATTGATGATTGATCGTTCACATTATCAGTGATCGAGTAACACAATTTCTTGAAATTGACATCCCTAATCTCCTAGTAGGAAGATGCGCCAAACAATGGCTACTAGCCCTCTATGGCTTAATGGCTACCTCACTTATGCCATCCGTATGATTCCACAAGAAAAACCTTTCCTATCTTAACTTATGACAAAAGCAGCTGCCATTCCCTCCCTCCGCAGCAGAGTCATTCTGGATGAGGCGCGCAAATGGAAATGTGTCAATGCAATAGTTCTGTCCCCTTGGAACAGTATTTCCTCCTTTTGCAATGACTACATTACTCCTCTCTACTCATCCAGACCCTAACCCATACTCCTCCCTATTGTCTCTCACATATCTCTACCCTACCCCAACTCAGCCTTCATCCCGTCACATCACTAGCCTACCCCCTAATCATCCCTACCCTTGCTCACCCTTGCCCTAACCCATACTCATACTTATTGTACCCAACCTATCCTAACCCCACCAATATTTTACCCCAACTCATCCTTACCCCAAACCACTCATCCCCCTCTCTATCTTAACCTAAACTCATCCCCAACTCCCCCCCACTCCTTCCTGCCCAACCCCAATACATCCATCATCCCTACCCTAACCCATACTCATCCGCACTCATCTCTAACCCCACTCTAACCATTCCTACCCCACCCTTACCCTACTTACATATCTCAATCCTTCCAGAGGGAAACATTTACGTGACTTAAACATAAATTACAAGTCAGCACGTACTTTTGGCTAGAATTATAATGGTGTGTTCAGGAACCACACCCGAGTGCCCAAATTTCAAAAATTGTAAGCCTTTATTTCAAAATGGGTCAGAACCAAGAAACACAGGAATAGCCAAGCCAAAGTCAAAATCCAAAAACGAAGTTGATAAACCGGCAGGGGTCGAAACCAGAGAAGTAGATGTGCAACGGTGCATGAAACAGTGGGCTAATCCAAAAAAATCATGGTCAAAATCCTGAAGGGTAGGTTATACACAGGGCGTCAATAACAAGAATCGGGGTCGTACAGAAAAAGGGTCAGAATCTGGAAAGTAGCAAACAAGAACAAGGGGCAAGGCAATAACAAGTTCGTACAAAAAATGTCATAGTTGGAAGCAATAATCAAAAGGCATACGAGGCACTCTGCGCTAGTGAAACACCAGAAACCACTGAAATCACCTGAAGCATGTAGGCACGCAGACTGGGAAGACGGACTGTACCATACTGATCACAAGACAGGGGTGACAAAAGTGCAATGAATACAGAAATGGCATAAACAGAAAAACCAGGATGTATAATAAGCAAAATCAATAAAAGACAATGCAATGTACTTATATATGAAAACGACCAATATTATGCATGTCTCATATGCGAAACCTATATGTTGCCCTACATTAAAACCTATATGTTTATATAGGTTCTTTCCGAATGGGAATTTAAGAATCCTTATTTCATCCCTGTAGGAAAAAGTGTGGGACCTTTAGTTGCTACACAAACATCTCAGATAAAAGACAAGAGTCTGGTTATTAAAACTGAACGGAAATGTAGACTTTGTCTTCAAATTCATTAACCACAGTGAAATGCTCAGATAGATGTGGGGATGAAAATGAATCTTGAAAGGCATGTTTTCTTGAATGTATGTTCTATGTACTTTTGCTACATTTAGACTCATGACCGCTGAACCATATTCATGTAGAAACTGCATTACAGACAAGCTAGAAAACATTGCATTTGGTGGATGTAACAGTGTGGTGTATAACCTTTCAGTGGATGTGTCTGAGCTGTAATGATGTGAATCTGGCAGTGACTAAAACTTAAAAAATGCTTAACTGATGAAATAAACAAACTATTTTGTTTTTATACATTTCCTTCTCTTCCACAATACACAACTCAATCTTCATAAAATGGAAATAAGCATGGTCAACCTTGACCTTGTTATCGTTAATGTTTCAGAAAAAAAAAAAAAAAAAAAAAAAAAAAGTGTGAGGTATCGTTCAGGAACCACTCGCGAGAGTCAGCAATCCAAAAAACGTATGCCTTTATCATGTCTCCCCCTCCGAAGGGTCGGGGGGAGACATTGTTTTCGGGTGAGTTCCCGTCGGCGTTCCAATTTTTGTCCGGTCCATACCTCCAAAACTATATGACCTAGAAGCTTCAGATTTGGTATGGAGGTTGCCTGTGTGATCGCATTGTGCCTTTAAGGGGTTAAAATTCTGGGGTCCCCCAATTTTAGGAAAGGGGGAGAGACATGTTTTTACGAGTATAAACACTTCTAGTTGGAGTCCGAGTCAAAGCCAGAAAACACAGGAATTGCCAAGCCACAATACGAAATCCAAAAACAGTATCGACTTGACAGGCAGGGGTCAGAACCAGTAAGACAGATGGGCAGAGGTACAAAATCGAGGCAAAAAGTCGTAGTCGATGGGCAAAGCCAATGATCATACACAGGGCATCCAAACACAGTACTCGTGGTCATACAAAAATAGGTCAAAATCCAGAAAGGCAAAACAGTACAAAAAGGGCAATGGCAAGAATCAGGGTCGGACTATCCAGTAGAAGAGAAACAATAATCACAGGCATACAGGGAGCACAATGAAATATTGATCAACATTCTGACAAGAGCTGTGAGTGAAAAGACTCCTAATATACACACAGGAATGGTCACATGCTATACAGAGATCAGCTGTGGGGAATGAGACTAATTACATCGGGAGAATCACATGAGGGAAACCCTAACCACGGAAATTGGCGAGAGACGAAATACGAACGGGAATCACACAGACAGCCTATGACATTTAAACAGCTCCGGTCCAGGAGTTCTACGTGCACAGATAACAAGAGCAGGAAAGTAATTAAGCACGTGCGAGAGATTCTCGCTGAACATAGGGAGAGGACGGCGGAAAGCAAAGGGGCGGAGATTACAACAGGGCGACTGCGAAGAGGGAATTAGTCTATTAGTAACGGTGCAGCTTTACAACTAAAACTAGAGTGCTCATTAGTAATTTAGTAATCGAATATATACATGGTTAGTTGTGTTAGTAGACTATAATATAAAAATACAAATGTTAGTCTTGTTAATCATTAGAACAGAAGGGCGAAGGAAGAAAACGAGATACGAAGGAATATTTCTAAACACCGGACTTCATTTAAATCACCCGAAGTCAGTGGGCACGCAGACAGGGAAGACGGACTAAACCAACTAGATCACAAGACAGGGGAGACAAGTGCAATGGAACTGAAACATGGAATGAACCAAAAACCTGAATATTATAAAAACCAAAGAGACTAAGTAAAAGACAATAATCATGAACACAAAACATGATCAAAACCCAGAATCATAACAATTAGATATTTGTGTTGATATCATAGCTTTTTGTCTCCTCTCACTTGCCATAGTTAAAAATGACTGGTTTACACATAACATGCCATTGTCACAAGGCAACATGTATTTAGGATCAAATGTGATGCCGATTTCACGTGTTCACATGCAATTAAGTTGTTGTGTAAAATTCTTGTTATTTCTGTAAGGGACTTTGGACTAATATGCAGACATTACCTTGAGAACAAAAATATGAGCGAGGCATCATGTATGACAGTTGCAAAAGTGAGATATGGGCTATACAATAGGTATGACAAACAGAACCTGGCACTGGGTATATGAGCTATATAGGAGACATATACAGTACCTTGCATGTACATATAGGGCCTATATATGGATATAAAGAAGCAATATAGGAAACCTATATGACCTCTATAAGGACATACACTATATTACCAAAAGTATTTCCTCACCTGCCGTGACTCACATATGAACTTAAGTGCCATCCCATTCCTAACCCATAGGGTTCAGTATGATGTCGGTCCACCTTTTGCAGCTATTACGGCTTCAACTCCTCTGGGAAGGCTGTCCACAAGGTTGAGGAGTGTGTTTATAGGAATTTTTGACTATTCTTCCAAAAGCGAATTGGTGAGGTCACAGTCTCCGCTCTAATTCATCCCAAAGTTGTTCTATCGGGTTCAGGTCAGGACTCTGTTCAGGCCAGTCAAGTTCATCCACACCAGACTCTGTCATCCATGTCTTTATGGACCTTGCTTTGTGCACTGGTGCACAGTCATGTTGGTGGAGGAAGGGGCCGCTCCAAACTGTTCCCACAAGGGTGGGAGCATGGAATTGTCCAAAAGGTTTTGGTATCCTCAAGCATTCAAAGTTCCTTTCACTGGAACTAAGGGGCCAAGCCCAACTCCTGAAAAACAACCCCACACCATAATTCCTCCACCGAATTTCACACTTGGCACAATGCAGTCCGAAATGTACCGTTCTCCTGGCAACCTCCAAACCCAGACTCGTCCATCAGATTGCCAGATGGAAAAGCGTGATTCATCACTCCAGAGAACGCGTCTCCACTGCTCGATAGTCCAGTGGCGGCTGCTTTACACCACTGCATCCGGCGCTTTGCATTGCACTCGGTGATGTATGGCTTGCATGCAGCTGCTCGGCCATGGAAACCCATTCCATGAAGCTCTCTGCGTACCGTACTTGGGCTAATCTGAAGGCCACATGGAGTTTGGAGCTCTGTAGCAATTGACTGTGCAGGAAGTTGGCGACCTCTTTGCACTATGCGCCTCAGCATCCCCTGACCCCTCTCCGTCAGTTTACATGGCCTACCACTTCGTGGCTGAGTTGCTGTTGTTCTGAAACTCTTCCATTTTCTTATATTAAAGCTGACAGTTGACTGTGGAATATTTAGGAGCGAGAAAATTTCACGACTGGATTTGTTGCACAGGTGGCATCCTATGACAGTTCCACGCTGGAATTCACCGAGCTCCTGAGAGCGGCCCATTCTTTCACAAACATTTGTAGAAACAGTCTGCATGCCTACGTGCTTGATTTTATACACCTGTGGCCAGGCCAAGTACAAGAGTGCTGTTTAAGTAGTGCAGTGTCGGGTCCTGCCATGAGGGCGAAAACGGAGGAATAGCAGCCATTTAGAAGGAAACACTGAGGACGCACCATGGGACGCATGCAATGTTCTGTGTCTGCCCCACAGCCTGTCGCAGCCGGACTTCAGCCATATTAATGCAAACATAGCTTTAGAGTGTTTTTCCCTGCCTCTGTCACCCCAGGTTTGCTTTTGAGACGGTTTAGGCCAGGGTTTTACTGTAATGTATACTGTGACAAATGTTTGTGAAATGTGCTGTACAAATGAATTGATTAGATTTTTTTTCTTTGAAAAGTTTAAATATCCTGACCCAGAGTCCCATTTTCCCTCATCTGTGCTTCACAAACTGTACCCCATTTTCACAGCGGTCATTCTCAGGGGACGCAAACTTCAGAGAAAGTGCATACGCATTCTGTTGTGTAGTAGTAAGGAGGTCGGCTAGCTTGAATTACTTTACTTTATTTACAAACTCATCAACCTAGCAGGAGCCTACTAGAATGCTTGAACGAGACCTTTCACGTCCCCCGTTTCACCCCCCTCCGCAGGAGCACACATCGCCTTGCCTAGGGCTCCGCCTGCAGGCTAAATAAGGAACACCACATATCCCCCCTTCATAAGACAACTCTTATAGGGCTATGTAATAAAAATAAACAAAGGCCCATTTCAAACCCATATTTTACCCTATACCATACAATCAACAATGGCTTTTCTCAGTAACTCATTTCAAAGTCCTCAGTCCATGCGGGTGCACGTCTCAGCCTGGCAGGTCTGACAGGCGATGCCTGTGTGTCAGGCTGTGGGCCCACAAGGTCATAGTCTACAGGAGGCGGCTCCCTGTTCCCCTCCCCTCTCAATGGAGAGGCAGGCGCCAGGTAGGACGCATTCCAACAGCGACCATCAGACAGCACGTAGGTGTGCGCTCCCTTCTTCCCGACCACCTTCGGTGGTTTTGTGAACTTACATTGTGTCTTTGGGAGGATGCCAGGTTTCTTTACCCGCACGTATGAACCACGAGGGAAGGACACACTCTTTGCTCCACGCCTCTGATCCGTGTATCCCTTGTTCTTGCTCTGTTTCAGAGCCACTCTGGCGGCGCCGTCATCAGGTGAGTGTGGCGTGGTTTGTGGTATTTGAAATCCAGCCACATGTGGTTTTGTACGCATAGGCCTACCGTGCAACAATTCAGCTGGCGAGTGCTGCGTCGCTGAGTGTGGGGTAGAGCGGTAGGCCTGTAGGAAGTCTGTAACAAAGCCCACTGTTTGCCTTCCAGTGAGGCAGTTTGCAAGCTGTCCTTCAAGCTGCGATTCCAACGCTTTATCTCCCCGTTTGCACGTGGGTAATACACAGATGATTTCCTATGCACTATACCTCTGTCATGGAGAAACTCCTCAAACTCCAGTGACCCGAACTGAGAGCCGTTATCTGAGACCAGCTCCTTTGGATTGCCCTCCCTGCTGAAAACTGTGGAGAGAAACACTGTAACAGTATGTGCTGTAAACTGTGACACAAAAGCTATCTCCGGCCACTTACTGTAGTAGTCTATTAGAGTGATCGCAAAGCGACAGTCCAGGGGAGCCTTCTCGAAGGGCCCCACCACATCAATTGCAAGTTTCTCCCAAGCCCCTGTAGGATATGGCACGGGCTGCAGTGGGGAGGTGCGTGTGACTGCCGACTTGTCATGTGACCGACATGTGGTGCACGGTTTGATGGTTGACTCAACCTGGGCATCCATGCCAGGCCACCAGTATACCTCTCGGAGTCTCTGTTTTGTCCTCACAATCCCCTGGTGTGTGTCGTGGGCCAGGGATATCAGTTTAGGCTGGAGACTGTCCGGGACGAGCAGTCTGTGCGTGCCTCGCACGACACAGTCGTCCTGTAGAGCCAGTTCGTCCTGTACTCTGAAAAATGGCCGCAGATCTGGGTCTAAGTACTTCTCATGCTTGGGCCATTTGGAAGTGAGTATCACACACAGTTTCTGTTGTATTGGGCAGGAAACGCACTCCGCTTTGAACTCAGCTGCAGTGATAGCTGAGAGAGGAGAGACAAGAGCTACCACTTCCACGTCCTCTTCTTGAGCAAGTTCTGAGCTTGGTAGTGGAAGATGTGACAAACAGTCCGCAGTAACGTTCTCGCGACCGGGTTTGTACTGGATGTCATAAGAAAATGAAAGTAACCTAGCGGACCACCGGGCTATGTGCATGCCTGCTCTTCCCTGACCTTTCGAAGAGAGCAGAGTGGTCAGCGGGCTGTGGTCAGTGCGTAATGTAAAATGTCTCCCCCACAAATATGCCCTCCACTTTTCTGTTGCCCACACACACCCCAGTGCCTCCTTCTCTACTGTAGAATATTTCCTCTCAGCCTGGGACAGCGTGCGTGACGCAAACGCCACCGTTCTTTCAGAGGCGTCAGGATGTATCTGTGTGAGGACTGCACCCAGACCGTAGTCGGATGCGTCTGTTGTGACGATGGTTGGTAGCTCTGGGTCGAAGAGTGAGAGAGCAGGGCTATCAACTATGAGTCTCTTAACCACCTTAAAACACTGCTGAGCCTCAGGTGTCCAGTGGAATGCTGCTGACCCTCGGAGCAGTGCTCGCAGTGGCTCGACGACAACCGCGTAGTCGGGGATGAATTTTTGATACCAGCCAGTGAGCCCCAGAAATGACCTTAAGGTGATGAGGTCTGTAGGCGGGGGAGCTTGGGACACCGCGTCCACATGCGATGCATCAGGTTGTAGTCCTTTCGCTGACACAGTGTGCCCCAGGAACGTCAGTTCTGTCTTCCACTTGGAGTAGTTCAGCTTGAGGCCCGCGTCGTGAATGCGTTGCTGCACAGCTTTCAGGTTTTTGTCGTGCTCCTCGGCTGTTGCACCTGTAACAATAATGTCATCGAGATAGCACTGGACACCTGACTGACCTTTAAAGATCAATGACATCATACGTTGGAAGCAGCTGGGTGCCGACGCCAGTCCAAACAGTACTCTCTTGAAACGAAACAGTCCATTATGCGTAATGAAGGTAGTCAGGCTGCGGCTGTCCTTGTGCAATGTGACCTGATGATAAGCACTCTGAAGGTCTAGGGTACTAAACATAGTTGCGCCCCTCAGCTCTGCAAAAAGTTCCTCCATGTGGGGTAGTGGGTACCCATCTATCACTACTGCCTTATTAGGCTCTCTCAAGTCCACACAGAGGCGTATGCCCCCATCTTTCTTTCTAGAGACAACTATCGGTGAAATCCATTCTGAAGCCTCTACTGGCTCAATTATGTCTTGGTCTACCAGTCTCTTTATCTCCTGGGATATAGCTCCCCTCACAGAGAATAGCAACCTGCGTAGTGGTTGTTGCGCAGGTCTAACTTCAGGGCGCATTTTAACTAGATGAGTGAATGCCTTTGCACACCCTAGTTTGTTTTCTTTACCACTGGTTGTGACAGAGTTAACCTGGTTACATGGGGCTGACATGACTTTGCCGCCTACTATCTGCATATTTAACGCAGCAAACAAATCTCTCCCTAATACAGCAGACCCATTTTGCACGATGTAAAACTCTGCGTCAGTGCAGTGGCCACCAAAGGCTACTCTTGCCTGTAAACATCCGAGGACGGGTATTGCATGTCCTCCGTAGCTAACTAGGCTCAGCTTTGGTGTTGTAAGAGAACTATTAGGGAAAAGTTGCATGAAGCTGGATCTGGGCAAAATAGATACGGCAGACCCTGTATCTAACATGAGCTTAATATCTTGACTGTCTCGCGCATTTGTGCTAGCATTTATAGTACACACAATTTTCTCTGCAGAGCGTGCATCACCCTCTATGCCTAACACAGTCACTCTCACTTCTGCCGTCTTGGTAACATTCTCGGTCACACACTCAGTTATTTCACTCACTCTGTTAGAGCCGCGGCAAACTTTTGAATAATGTCCCTTACGTTTACATGAATTGCAAACTGCATCCCGCGCAGGGCATCCATCAAAGCTGGCGATGTGTTGAGTTGAGCCACATCTGTAGTACGCTTTACGCTGCGTTGTAGCTGTAGAAGAGGGCTGTGGTGGGGAAACATTATTCCTTCCCCGCTGAGACCTGTGCTGTCGGGGGCGGGCCATCTGCACTGCCTCCACAGCGCTGTCCTGAGGTCCGTGATGCATTGCTTTTGCCTCCGACACAGCCGTTTCAATCTGACCTGCCATCTGTACAGCCCTGGTTGATGTCAAGGGAACCTCGAGCAGCAGTCGCTCCCTCATGCGCGCAGAGTTGGTTTTTTCGACCAGTTGGTCGCGGATCATTTCCTCTTCCATTCGACCAAACTCACAAGTTGTAGCTAGCTCTTGTAATGAAGCGACATATTGGTGCGTGCTCTCGCCATTGCATTGACTACGTTGACGAAAACGGTAACGCTCGGCTACAACATTCACTTTTGGCGTAAAGAAATCCTCAATGGCTCTTAAAGCCGAGATATACTTATCATCAGCCACTGTCAGCGTATAGAAAAGTCTCTGTCCCTCTGCTCCCAAACAATGGATAAGCAGGGCGCGCTCTCTTGCATCTGGTGGCTCCTTCTCTGACATCGCCAGTAGGTAATTCTCAAACGTACGGATCCATGCCTTGAATGGAACAGGTGGCTCCCCGGCGTTTTGAAGAAACGGTGCAGGTTGGCTTAAATTCAAAGTGGCCATCCTCGTCGCCAATATGTTGTGTAGTAGTAAGGAGGTCGGCTAGCTTGAATTACTTTACTTTATTTACAAACTCATCAACCTAGCAGGAGCCTACTAGAATGCTTGACCGAGACCTTTCACGTCCCCCGTTTCACCCCCCTCCGCAGGAGCACACATCGCCTTGCCTAGGGCTCCGCCTGCAGGCTAAATAAGGAACACCACACATTCGCTTTGATAATTCCGTATTTTCTCAGAATGCTACACATTTCCAGCGTATGTTTGGAACATGACTTGAGCAACGCCTGCATCAGCAGCTTCCACAGCAGCCAGAATGTGCATCTCGGATCCATCCATCCAAGTTCTTGACCGCTGGCCGTCTCAGGCATATCGTTCCCACATTCACAACAATCTCAAAGATCACCATGAGGCTCACACTGAATTCAGCCGTTTGAACTGGCTCTTAGGGAGCTGAGCTCATGTGGAACCAAAACAGAGACACAGCCCCCACCCTGAGTGTCACTCTGTCCAGCCCTAAATACATCCTCCCAGACCAGCCAACTGTGGACATCCTCCTTCCATCTTCATCTCACCTTCTTAACACCCATCCATTCATCCCTAACATTCATTCTCCATTAAACCTCCAAAACAACACATTCTTAAGCTGTGGTCCTCGCTCTTGAAATATTCTTCAACAATGAAGACCTTCAAACTGTGGTGTTTTGTGAATACCCCTACCAGTGATGGAACAGAGGGGAAATATACATGGAACAATAAGCAATAATTAAATAAGAAAAACCATAAAATAAATAATGATTCTGTGAGAACATGCAACTAGGAGCACCCACCCCTATTTTTATTATTAGGTATCTAAACTACATTGTTTTCTCAAAGCACAATAATTTTTTGGACAGTGATAATTTTTTTAATTTTATATTTTTGTAATGTTGTTTCTGTTGGCCAGTGTAATCACCTAATTAGAATCCAACAGAGCATTTTTTTTTTATGCCGACGAAGAGACAAAGGCAAAATGTCCCTGAAACAAGCTGGAACTGAAGATGGCTGGAGTACAGGCCTGAAATATCATCACCAGAGATGATACCCAGCGCCTAGTGATGTCTGAGTATCCCAAACTTCAAACAGTCACTTCATGCAAAGTCAACAAATACTAAAAAAAACTATTTATTTCTACATTTTGTTAAACTGTCCAATTTTTTATGCTTTAAAAAAATGGGGGGAGGGGGTCGACCTCGAGACTCTGTCTGAAAGATTTATCTTCAACTTTTTAGCGTTCAGTGGCATAAAAAGGATTTGGTTTGCATGTGTTTTCTCCAGATTTTCTGTGGCTGCATTACTGCAAACATGAAAGCAACATACAGTATATTGACGCAATAACATTTCTCAACCACTAGGGGCAAACAAAAGCCTTCCATTCTTTTCTATTGCTGTCATCAGCCTAATAATCCACGTTTCATTAACCTTTTATTGGTCTCTCTTGCTCCTCCAAAGCTGCCTATATTCCCGCATCATCTTATAGCATCAACTAGAGGCCATAGCTTGAGATTAATATCCTGTGATGATTATGTTGTCTTCTTTTTCATCAGAAAATTGCTGCTCGTAGCTTTTCTTCAAATCATACCTCTCATTTTCCCTTCATTGGGTCAAACTATTTAAGCCCTTGGAGAGGCTTTGGTTGAGCGAGTGGGATTTAGCTTTCCCTGAAATGATCAGCAATGTCAGTTTCTTTGTGTAAATAATGTTTGCTGATCGATTTTTACCTCTTCCTGTTCTGAGATACCATGTTGCAGTTAAGTCATTCTATTTTTAAATTAGAGCAGAGAGGAATTTTGCACTAACATTGTATGTTGGGCAGTGATTGGCCACATTCAGCGAGCTAGTTCAGTGTGATACTGAATATTCCTGCAGTGATTATTCAGGAGTTTCATGCAAGAACATTACAAAAATAAATGTTCAGTAATACGTGGAGAAATCCTGACAGTTGACTGGATCCTGACTGGAAAAACACTGGCCAAAGTTTATCTTTCAGGAGAGGCCATGATTGCGCCTGTGATCAAAAATGCTGAAGGGCAGCGGACATTACATTCTGGTGACCTTGTATCGAGGGCTGACTGCAATAAACAGTTTTGTCCAATATATATAACATATGGACATAACTGTTTATTGCAGTCAGCCCTCGATATGACCTCCAGGCTTGTGTGAAAATGTGTGTGTGTAAGTGGTGGGAGTAATCAGAAACAGTGGGATATGAATATCTGTGTATGTGTGCACGTGTGTGGGTATGCATGTGTTAGTGTGTGTGTGTGTGTGTGTGTGTGTGTGTGAGTGTGGTCCGTGTTTACCTACCCTTGTGGGTACGAAATGTCCCCATAAGACATGGAATTTCCAGATTTCTTTAGCCTTATGGGGACATTTTCAGGTCCCCATGAGAAATTGAGCTATTTTGGGGTTAGCGGTTAAGGTTAGGGTTGGGATTAGGTTAGGGTTTGGTTAACCCGTCCAGTGCCAAGTTTTTTTTTTTTTCGGCGTTGGCACGGGGTTGGTTCTCTAATCGTTGCAAACATTGCATTGAGAAGAAAGCAGCGCGTTATACTGCCAATGGCTAATTTTTATTCATTGGAAAACTGCTGCCACCTGGTGTCAAAAATTGGAACTATCAAAACCCGAGTTAACTCGGACGTAGCACTGAGACAATAATC
The DNA here is from genome assembly GCA_029721435.1 of Gymnothorax reevesii. Lineage (NCBI taxonomy): Eukaryota > Metazoa > Chordata > Actinopteri > Anguilliformes > Muraenidae > Gymnothorax > Gymnothorax reevesii. The sequence continues at coordinate 144,725,648 of CM056575.1, forward strand.
TTCTACCCCGAGTATACTAGTGCGTGGCACTGAACGGGTTAAGGTCAGGGTTAGGGTTAGGGTTAGGTATGTATTGTTTAGGGTTAGGGTCAGGGGAAGAGGCTAGGGAATGAATGCAAGTCTTCAATGTCCCCACAAGCCATGAAAACCCAACATGCGTGTGTGTGTGTGTGTGTGTGTGTGAGCGAGCGACTGTGTTTGTGTGCGCACAGGGGGTGAAAGGACAGCAGTCAGAGGCAGTGAGAGGAGTACACCTGTGAGTCAAAATCTCTCTCAAATAATAGCATTTCCTCCCCTCTGCTTCTGCCTGTGTTTACAGATTCTCTCTCTTTTGAAAGATATGAAATACTGCCATGTCCTCTCTTTGTTCATTATTTAATAATTTTTCTTTGACTCTTGCTTTTATTGTGGTTCCAAAACCTTCCACCCCTAAAATACACCTCAGAGAAAACTTTGATATGCTGTGGTATAGCACTGCTATTTAGGAAAACCCAACCCACAACTGACAATTACTAGAAGCTACTAGAATTACTAGAAAGCGGCTCTGTGTGATGGGCTAGAAGTCGTAAGTACAGACGTTTTCACATCTGGACGAGCGATGGATTGTGTTGAGGTTGCTTTTAACTTTTTCAAATTTAGGTAGACTGCACAATAATAACTATGTGCTAAACAGTAGGAGATGGGTTTAGATTTGAAAAATGGCCTTTAATCCAACTGCAGCGACCCCTCCTGGCTAATGAACAAGCTGTTGTACCTCTGTCAGACACAGGCTTGTGTCTGTGATAGTCGCAGGAAAATCTCCACTCTTCACTCGCTCTGCTCAGCGTGACTTCTGTCCAACAGCACACCAGCTGCAGCTGAGGGCAGAACCAGGAAGCGACTCCCGCTCTGTCTGTTACGCAGTTTCGGGGAAATGAAAACTGAACAGCATCTCTGTCAGTTTAAGCGGTATAATGGCCGAAGGTGGAGTTCTCCTGGATCCAGACCAGTTTGTCTGCTCAATCTGTCTGGATCTTCTGAAAGATCCGGTGTCTATTCACTGTGGTCATAGTTACTGTGTGGGCTGTATTAAGGGCTACTGGGATCAGGATGATCATACTGGTGTTTACAGCTGCCCCCAGTGCAGAGAGACCTTCACTCCAAGACCTGTTTTAAGAAAAAACGCCATGTTGGCTGAAGTGGTGGAGAAACTGAAGAAGACAGGACTCCAAGCTGCTTCTCCTGCTCACTGTTATGCTGGACCTGGAGATGTGGTGTGTGATTCCTGTACTGGGAGAAAACGCAAAGCTGTCAAGTCCTGTCTGGTGTGTCTGGCCTCTTACTGTGAAACTCACCTCCAGCCTCACTATGAATCTCCTGCCTTTAAGAAGCACAAACTGGTCAAAGCCACTGGAAACCTGCAGGAGAAGATCTGCTCTCTTCATGACAAACTGCTGGAGGTTTACTGTCGTACAGATCAGCAGTGTATCTGTCTGCTGTGTGTGATGGATGAACACAGAGGCCATGATACAGCCCCAGCTGCAGCAGAAAGGACTGAGAAACAGGTAAGGACTGGAGCTTGTTGCTGTTAAATGAAATATCTAATTACTTTGAAAGAGTTCCATGAGATTTAGGATTTAGAAAGTGAACCTCAGTCAGTTCAGTCTGTTTGACATCCCTCCTCACTCCCTTAAAGGGATTCGTCATGGCTGGAGCAGCAAGTTCACTCAGAGACTAAAGAATGAAAATGTACATTTTGTCTGAAAACATAATTGAAGTGTCCACGGATTTTGGGTTTTAATGAGAAAACTGGGACGGTTTTTCATGGTCAATATTTCAAATAATGTATTGTGGACACAAAGTTTAATAGTTATTTATGAGTGAAAAACTTTATATGGGCTTGTGAACTCCCAACAAATTAACTGAGCTTGCAGACATAATCTTCTCATGAACAACGGAATCCTGATGATACAATCAACTGTAGTTAGCATATGAGAAAGGATCAGCTCGTAATTTTTCACATAATTTTTCTTATACTGTTCCAAGAAAACATTCTTTCAGAGTAAAAACATTTGAGTTTTAGAATATTGAAAAGAAACTAATCCGGATTTGTGTCGATTTTTCATTTCTTGGTAAATGTGTATTGTTCCTTTAAGGGATGCACCCTTGCCCTTTTATTTCAGTTCAGGCAGGAAACTGAGTGGAGGGTAGATTCGCTTTGGAGTCACATGGTCTTTATACACTCTCCTATCATGTTTCGTTGTATATTAACCAGGGGGAAAACACACAAATAATATGTATATATAAATAAATCAGTGGATTTCGCCAGCTTGTGAAAAGCATGGAATATTTTTTATTTTTATTTTATATAATCGTTGCACACATTGCATTAAGAAGGAATCAGCTCATTTTACTGCCGATGGCTAATGTTTATTCAATGCAAAACTTCTGTCACCTGGTGTTAGAAATTGGAACTATCAAAACCCAAGTTAACTCGGACGTAGCACTGAGACAATCTTCTACCCCGAGGATACTCGGGCGTGGCACTGAACGGGTTTATGTCACTATGTCACCTCTGTGCTGACACTGATGTCTGTAGCCATAAATAACAAATAATACAACAAAGGATAATACATTGCGCATTGACTGTGGGCATACATATAGTTTTATGATAGTACCAACTAGGACTAGCAAATGAAAAAAAAAAAAAAAGGTGCAAGAGGCGGATACACCCAGGCAGAAAATGTCTATTGTTTTTAAACTGGCTGTCAACTACAATTTATGCCCATTTAGCATGGGAATTGTTACATACACCTTTCTAGCAAATTAGAAACATTGGTGGGAACATTTTACTGCCACATACACCTTTAAAATAAAGGAGTCTTGACCCCTTTAGGATAAGAATTCAGACCTAAAATTTTGCCAGATGGGTCCTACATTAATGTATCTAAAAATTGAAAAACATCATTTTTGCCCACAATGTCACTTATGCCCTTTTTGCATGACTTGTTACATGCACTTTTGCAACTTTATTTGCAAGAAAGGTTTGTTGTCTTCGAAAATTACTCATAACCTTTTAAGATTGGAATATGCAGAAGTTTTCCTCCGAGCACAATTAATAGGAACAAGCTCCCAAGCCTTTCTGTCAGTCCCCAGGGTTGAGACCGCAATTATATCACTCAAACCTCAGCATGTCCCTCCATCCAGTTCATTAGTAACAACCTCCTAAGCCTTCTACAGTCATCAGAATTGGGGCTCCATTTCTGCTAAACTCAACTGTCCTGCCATCAGACAGTTCAGCTCTGGTGCAGGGTGCACTCTGCATGACACCTGTCCAAGAGAGCCGTTAGGCAGGCATTGATATGCCCTCCACCCTTACGTGTTCAATCCAAACTGAACTGTGTCGTGCTGCTCTGGGCTTTGTCCTACTGTCCGTTGTATTATTATCAATAAACCCTACTATTGGATTGTATTCTGCCCCCACGTAATTCCTGGTATAGATCATAAAATAGTATGCTGTATATGAAGAAAAAATATTAATTAAAATAAGAGCCAAATGTCTTGAGTCCAAAATTACATGTCTGTCTGTCTTCCTACTCACAGAAGCAGCTGGGAGAGACACAGAGTAAATTCCAGCAGAGAATCCAGGAGAGAGAGAAGGAGCTGCAGGATCTGAGACAGGCTGTGCAGTCACTCAAGGTGGGTACTGACCAGAGGAGAAGACAACAGCTGCTGCTGGAAGAGCCATTTCAGGGCTCAGTCAGGGCTCTCCTCCAGTCAGCCAGTGAGGAGCCCAGTGTTGGGCCACTTTCCAGCCCTGTGGGGCTCAATCCCACTGAGACACACTGTGGGGAACAGGCTGTGTGGGGTCCCAGTAAGAGCTGAGTGAAAGGCCTAGTTAAAATGTACAGCCTCCTCTCTGTGTGTCAGAGCTGTATATATGCTGATTGGTTCTGAGCTGGTCACGTGTTTTATGGACGTCATGTTTGCTACCATTAATCAATATTCATCCAGCAATCCCCAAAGCGAAGTGTCAAATATGACATAAAAGTTCAAAAAGTTATTCAATTATGCCAACAACTCTGTGGTTTTCTTGGGGGGGGGGGGGGGGGGGGTCATACAGAGGATTGTTATCCTATGTAGGTCCTGTCATTTTAATCAGAATCAAATAATGTCTTACATTATGGGTAGGGTTTAATAATGATCACACTAACAATAAATAACATTAAGACTAGTTTGATTTTCACTATTTCTGAGTATTTATAATTTTTATAAGTAATTTCAACCTTTTTGATGGATGGAGACGGGAGACTGAGGAGAGAGGTAGGCTAAAAGTTCCATGACTGATTAGGCGATTGGGCTACAATGTATTTTACAGGTTCATTTAAGATATTTAAGAAAAGTAGACGCTGGGATTGGCTATTAAAGCCAAACTGTCGCCAAAATGCAACCTAGGGTGTTTTTGTGAATATACCCCAGTCAAACATTCATTTAAAACCATAAATACGACAGAAGCGCCACTTTTAATATTGACCTTTTGTCAACTGGCTTTTCGAATGGGAGCGCTTGGGCACTGCTATGATCACATCAAAATTGCTATTTTTAAAGCACCAAGACTCGACACATGAAACTTAGCTCGTAGTATCGCCAGGCTCTCTACACATTAACTCGAGCATTGTGAGCATTGTTTGTGTCCAAGGAGTTTACTTAAATACCGCTTTTAACACTGGACACGCCTAAGGCAACAACCCGGAAGACAACGCAAGGTAGGTCCCATGCTCACAAAAATGTCTTTTAAGCAAATAGAGGAGTAGACCAGATGCGCTCAAAGCCCGCTATGGAAAAGGACTATAAAAGTGCTCAACAGCATGGACAGTCAATGCAGAGAAAAGCGCACCTTACCGAAAAAAAAAGAAAAATCACTGAGGACAATTCCGGTAAAAAGTAAAAGCTGGAGCACCCAGAGCTCAGGACACACTGGCCCAATACTAATGTCCACCCTCACACACTCACTTTGAGGCGCGCTCCCGCTAAGTCCGTGAGGGCTTAGGGTTGTCCCATTGACAAATCATGAAGTGCGTGAAGGATCTCTCGCGGACTTTTTGAGCCCTAAATGCACCCTTTCCGTAAGTGGGCATCTCCGCAGACTTAGCGTTAGGAAACTACCCATAGTTCATTGCATTGTGACTATGACATGAATCCCCTGGGGAAACCAGTTGGCGGCCGCTATGAAAGCGAAGTGAAACGAGCAAATTTGTAAACAAAAGTTGATTCCTCCGGCGCCTTGTCTTCGAGCAAAGCAAAAAACGTTAAATAAAAGGTCCCAAAGCTGCGATTGTGAGAAACATGATGCATCGCTGTTGACAACTAAACGAAGGGCTGTCCCATTCCCTTTTTATAGTAGTTCAGCCCCTTGCAGCCTCACGCACTCAATCACTTTCCAGGTGCAGCTACTTAAGTCAGTGAGGGCTCAGGGAATAGATTGAGATTCAGTCAATCTCTTTATTGAAAAGACTGACGTTTCGACGTCCACTGACGTCTTCCTCAGAGTCAGATGATGCATGAAAGATCACGCACCGGGGGGTTTTAAATACCCTTCCCTTAATTACATCATACCAAATACAAGGTGCGTATGCGATGGTAAAATAACATGGTAATGGAAACACATTTCATAGCATGAAGAAGAAAGAAAACCAACAAAATGGTTATATTGGACCTCACCATTTTTAAAGGTGCGAACGGGAATCAAGAATACACCATTTTCCGCAAACCCCTGAGCAGATATACTTTAAGAGCAGACAGCAACCATCCCAGCCAGCTGAAACAAAACATACCTATTGGTCAGTTTTTGCGCTTGAGGCACAATTGCAGTACTGACCAGGGGTGCGTTCAAAATCACACCGGTGCACATCGTTTTGTTACATTTCCCGGGTTGAAAAACCTGTTTCCTCCAACTGGTGTGCAACAGTGCACAACGTCATCAGAGATATGTTTTCCTCTGTTTGGTGGGTGTGCCAGGGGTGCTATCCAATAAGCTGCAACATGTAGGCAAACTACGCAATCTTAAAACAGCAGTGGCGCAATGAATACAACGAGGGTAGTATATAAATGCATCTCTTGCAGCTTAGTATTCACGACGGTTGATGACATCATACGACATGTTTGTGGTAAGTACAAGTTTAAAAATCAAACACGAATTGTGAGGTATCGATCTGGAACCAAATGCGAGGACACGGGATTGGAAAAATGAGGTGCTTTATTGAATAAGGGGGGTAAGCCCGCAGAGAGAAAGGCAACAGTACAGAGTCCGTAATCCTAAGCTCGAATTCCAATGGGACAGAGCAGAGTTCGTAACCAGGGCACTAATCACAAAAATCGTAGTCAGGCAAAACAGATCCGGTACACAGGCGTAGGTTTGTGGGAGAAGCAAAATCATAAGCCGAGAGACAGTCCGAATCGTAAACAGGGCAGCAATCCACAAAATCAAAGTCGGGCGGAAAAAGGTCAAAAATACACAGATGCAACGATATCCAAAACGGGCAAACCAAGAATCAGAAGTCAGGCAATCCAGTCACAATGATAAGTCACAATGAGTCAAGGCAGAATCCAAACGTGGCACAAGGAAGAACAATCTGACATGGAAGTGCTTGAAAAGACCTCATATAACCATCCGGGGTGAACACATGACAAGGGCGAACAGGTGCAATCAATGAAACAATAATCAGGATTGACACATGAGGAATAATCTAATTACATGAATTTGGCAAATGCCAAAACGCAGACAGGGATCACAAGACATTTCTATGAACAAACAACAGCTCCGGTTAAGGAGTACTAAATATGCATAGTGTAAAGAAAAGGAAAGCATGAGATATAAGTGGAAATACACAGAAGTCGTAACAGAGATAGGCAAGAGGGCGGAGATTAGAATTGGGCGATTGCTGAGAGATCGTTAGTCAATTTAGTACGTGCAGCTATACAATCCCGAGTGCAAGTTAGTAAGTTAGTAAAAATATACAATGTTAATAAGTGTTAGTAATTATCGAAACCAATAAACTGTTAGTACTGTTAGTAGATAGCAAAAGGAGAGAGGAAGGAAGAACACAAGATATGAAGGAAGATTGAAATCCCAGAAACCAGTAAATCACCCGAATGCGTGGCACGTAAGACTAAACCGTGAGCAAAGACCTACACAAGACAAGACGGGGTAGACGTAGTGCAAGGCATGGCATGGCAGAAATATATACAAGGCGAGAGCAGGAAACATGGCATGATAACTGTGGCATGAAACATAATAAAACAAGAACTCTAAATTACCAAAACACAATACGTAATCAAAGAATAGTCAGACATATGCAGTGGTCACTTAACACGATAATCAAAACATGGCAAAGCCAAGCACAGAACTTGGCATGGGCTAACATGGGAAAGCAGAAACATGACATGAGCAGGCAAGATCATAACATTACCCCCCCTCCTATGAAACGCCTCCCGGCGTTTCACCGGGCTTGGGATGAGTAGAATGAAAGTCTTTGATGAGTGATTTGTCCAGAATGTGCCGAGCTGGCACCCAACTGCGGTGTTCAGGACCGTATCCTTCCCAGTCGATGAGGTATTGCAGTCCCCGACCTCGTCGACAGCAGTCCAGCAAAGTCCGAACAGTGAAGGCTTCGCCGACGGGTGGTGGAGGATCAGGACCAGATGACAGGGGGTGGGTAACAGCAGGTTTAATCTGTGATACGTGGAATGTGGGGTGAATTCTGCGCATGGATAAGGGGAGACGGAGGCGAACAACAGAGGGACTAATAATTTTTTCAATCGAGAAGGGGCCTAGAAATCTGGGAAATAACTTGCCCCCGTTACCTCTTAACGGAATGTCCTTGGCGGATAACCACACGCGCTGCCCAGGCCGGTATGATGGAGCTGGGGTGCGTTTCTTGTCGGCACGAGCCTTCATGCGTGCGACCGACCTGAGCAGCGCCTCCCGTGTGGTTCTCCAGGTGCGTCTGCATCGCCGAACGAACTCACGGGCAGAGGGAACAGCTACCTCCTCCTCCTGGCAGGGAAATATAGGCGGTTGATAGCCTAAAGAAGCTTGGAAAGGAGAAAGTCCAGAGGCAGCAGAAGTGTGACTGTTAATCGCGTATTCAGCCCATGGTAACTGATGACTCCAGGAGGAGGGGTTTTTAATACACAGACACCTGAGAACCGTCTCAAAACACTGGTTAGCCCGCTCAGTCTGGCCGTTAGATTGGGGGTGAAAACCAGAGGACAAACTAACTGTGGAACCAAGGGATTTACAGAATGCTTTCCAAAATTTGGCTGTGAATTGGGGGCCGCGGTCAGATGTGATGTCAGAAGGGATACCGTGTAATCTGATAACGTGTTGTGTAATGAGGGTGGCTGTTTCTTGGGCAGAGGGAAGTTTGGTGAGTGGAACAAAGTGAACGGCTTTAGAAAATCTATCGACAATAGTGAGTATGGTGGTGTAGTGATTGGAAGGGGGCAGACCAGTGATGAAATCTAGGGCAATGTGTGACCAGGGATGGTGAGGTGTGGATAGGGGTTGCAATAAGCCGTGAGGTGGTTGATGTGATACCTTTCCCTGGGCACAGACTGAGCAGGCGGTGACATAACCTTGAACGTCTTCTTTGATACCAGGCCACCAGAAACGGCGAGTGATGAAATCCAGGGTGCGACGGATGCCTGGGTGACAGGATAGGTTAGAATTATGCCCCCAGTCCAAGACTCGAAGGCGCAAACTGGCAGGCACAAACAGACAATGGTTGGGGCAAGAGCTAGGTGCAGCAGAACCATCTTGAGCATTTCTAACTTCATTCTCAGCATCCAGGGTGATTGCGTTAATGAAGGTGCTTTAGTAGTAGTATGTGTCAGAGCAGGGGGGATCTTTCTCGGTCTCAAAACATCGTGACAGGGCGTCGGGTTTAACGTTCTTGCTACCAGGGCGATATGAGAGGTAGAAGTTAAATCGGGAGAAGAACAGAACCCACCTGGCTTGACAGGGATTCAATCTTTTAGCTGATTGGAGGTACTCGAGGTTCTTGTGGTCGGTCCAAACTAGGAATGGCACCTCGGAGCCCTCCAGCCACGGCCTCCACTCCTCCAGCGCCAATTTGACGGCGAGTAACTCTCGGTTGCCGATGTCGTAGTTGCGTTCCGCAGGTGAGAGGCGACGGGAGAAGAAGGCACAGGGATGGATCTTGTTATCTCTGGGGGCTCTCTGGGAGAGGACCGCACCCACTCCCACGTTGGATGCATCAACTTCGACCACAAACTGGAGAGAGGAATTGGGAATGGTTAGTATGGGGGCAGTGGTGAAACGTGACCTGAGGTCTGAAAATGCTGTTTCAGCCTTAGGGGACCACCGGAATTGTGTCTTAGTGGATGGGAGGGCCGTAAGGGGAGCAGCAATGGAGCTGTAGTTACGTATGAACCTTCTATAAAAATCAGCGAATCCCAGGAAGCGTTGAAGTGACTTACGGTCAGAAGGTTTGGACCAGTTCACCACGGCTTCGATCTTCGCGGGGTCCATGCGAATAGAGTCAGGTCCAATGATGTATCCAAGGAATGAGGTAGATTGCACAGAAAACTCACACTTCTCAGCCTTGACGATGAGGCGGTTCTCCAACAGGCGTTTCAGGACCTGGCGTACGTGTCGGACATGGTCTTCCTGGGACCTGGAGAAGATCAGTATGTCATCTAGGTAGACAAAGACAAACTTGTTGATGGCATCTCGTAACACATCATTAACTAGGTTCTGGAAGACCGCCGTCTCGTTGGTGAGACCGAAGGGAAGAACCAGGTACTCCCAGTGGCCGGTAGGGGTATTGAAGGCGGTCTTCCACTCGTCTCTCTCCCGAATCCGGACCAGGTGGTAGGCATTCCTGAGATCTAGCTTCGTGAAGACCTTAGCACCTTGCAGGAAGTCGAAGGCGGTACTCATCAGAGGCAGGGGGTATCGGTTCTTGATTGTGATTTTGTTAAGACCCCGGTAGTCAATACAAGGTCTCAGTGACCCGTCCTTCTTGCCCACGAAGAAGAATCCAGCCCCAGCAGGTGAGGACGAAGGGCGAATTAACACGAATTAACACAGTGGTCACTTAACACGATAATCAAAACATGGCAAAGCCAGGCACAGAACTTAAACATGGCATGGGCTAACATGGGAAAGCAGAAACATGACATAAACAGGCAAGATCATAACACAAATTTGAACCTATTTCATCAGGCTCCGAGAATTCTTCCAAGAGATGGTATGGTCCTCTCAGCTGCTATAGTTACAACACTTGCATGACACAACGGGGTGTTCAGCGCACTACTGTCGCCGTTTAAATATATGTTTTGCTACGTGTTGCCAACTTTGAATGCACCCAAAGGAGGAGTTTGAAAACAATGGAGTTTGAAAAACAATGTCTGTAAAATGCGGGATAGGTTTCTCCAGAGAGGCTACAGCAATGCTATTGTTGACACCGCAATTAACCGTGCCTGCCAAACTGATAGGAAGTCCTTTTTTTCCAAAAAATATGGGAGGGCAGCTCCCTCTCGTAGCTTCTTTTCAACAGAATACAGTCTGTCCAAATCCACAATCGATCCAGTCCACAAGGAGCCTCAAGTGTACTTTCTGTGGACTTCCCGAGAGTCCACTTGCGGTGCCGACTTCAGCAGATTTCACTAGTGTAATTACCCATAATACATTGCAATAAGGACGTGACATTTTAATTTTTCCAAATTGCTGACAGAAGAAAAGCACGTTCACACACAAAACCACATAAACTTATTATAAATTTTTAATATTAAAACATTACTTGAATAACGTAGGCCAGATACAAAATTCAACATCATCATACAGAAATACAGACTACAGAGGTATTCAATATGCATTTGCACGGAAACAAGTGAAACAGACTCAAAGCCTGTCTATCAGCTCATTTTATTTTGCTGCAAACTCCCGCTCTTGCAGACTTTATGTAATGATGGTGAAGACGTCATATTACATACGCCTGAAGTCCGTGAGGGCTCAGTCTGCAAGTCCAGAGGGTGGAGATTTGGATTCAGCCAGAGTAGTTCACAACAATGTGACAGGCCCACATAGTTTGTCTACGTGGCTGCCTTCTTCTTCTTCTTTTAGGTTTTATGGCAGTTGACATCCCTTTTGGTGTTTTACCGCCAGCCTCTGGATTTTATTTTCGCTTGGGGTAATTCTGACCAAAAAAAAAAAAAAACCAACCTTAATATCACCATATCTAAATCCTGAATCAACTTAATGTTTCAGTTGTGTCTAATTATCGCCTATAACCCTCCGAACCCTTCCTCCAATATCCCCTGAAGATCATGACCAGTCACGTCTGTAATACTCAGTATCTCTCGAGCTGCACACACTACCATTTTTATCCTTTCCGTCTTTGTCTCAATCTCACTAGCACAATTTATCACCATAGCTATAAAAGCTAAGAACCGTCTCCTATCCATTACTAACTCTTTGTTGCATCTGTTTTCTGCCCTCACTGTGCTCTGCACCTCCTTCCCCATTCCCTTTTCAATCCGTATTCGCTTACAAGCTTCTGAGTTCGATACTTTATTTTCAGTCCTTGTCCTTCCCACCTCACTTTCAAATTTCCATCTTTCGCTCTCCTTTGTACCAGTCTTGTGATTTCCCCTACAGTGATAGCACACGGCTTTTTCCTCTGGCAATTCAGAATCCAGTTCTGTGCAACCCTCTTTTCCACACCTTCTACACCAGGGGTGTCAAACTGATCCGTAAACGGGCCAAGAGGCTGCAGGTCTTCAATCCTACCAAGCAGAATCTCACCTGAAAGCACTGATTTAATCAACTGATCTAGGCCTGCACAACTGATTAGTTGTATCAGGTGCGCTTCTGCATTGTTGGACTGAAAACCTGCAGCCTCTTGGCCCGTTTACGGGTCAGTTTGACACCCCTGTTCTACACCTATAGTCTCTTTTACGACACACTGCAGCCATATGTCCATAATCCTGGCAGCGGCAGCATCTTAATGGGGCTATTTCAAATGCCCGCACCCTGTAACTCACGTAATCAATCATTACTCGATCAGGAAGTTCATTTTCAAACTTAAGCAATACTGACAAGTTATCTGTAGCCTTGCCATCTTTTTAACTCTTTTAGCGTCGTGCTCCACATACCCCTTCAATTTCCATGAATATTTCCACTTTTATCATCAGCAACACTCTACTGATGACTCCCTTAACACTGGGTCGGCTACGCAACAACAAGTAACTGGCATCATATCAAACTCTCTAATCTTCAAAGCTCTATCTCGTTGTCTCAAAGATTTGTACTCAATAATCACCAGGCCACTTCTGCATACTCTTACTGTTTTTACATTTCCAACTTCTTGTTTAACGAATCTGCCCACAAAGTGTCTATCACTAAAGACACAACAAGTTTCTCCACTTTATCCAACTAATTTCATCCCCACCAGGAATATTTCATCCTGTACTTCATGTTCTTTTTTCCTTTTCTTTTTCCCTCCATCTGTCCCTTCCACCTCCATTTTTGTGCCACTCGTCAAAAATTCGCTTTTTTTCTTTTCCCGAGCAGCAAAACCTTCTGACCAAGTCTCCCTACACTCTGATCACGCTGAGCAGGCGGCACAGTGGCACTGTGGTTAGCACTGCTGCCTCACAGCAATAAGGTTGTCAGTTCGAAACCGGCCTGGGGCCTTTCTGTGTGGATTTTGCATGTTCGTGTGGGTTTTCACCGGGTACTCCGGTTTCCCCCACCCACAAAAACATGCATCATAGGAACACTCCAAACAGTACCCCTGACCAAGGAACTGGCTTTAGAACTGGAGTTGGTCCCTGGGCGCTGCTCTGAGCTGCCCACTGCTCCTAACTATAGGATGGGTCAAATGCAGAGGACAAATTACCCCATGGGGTTCAATAAAGTATATCTTATCTTATCACCTGGACTCTACGTGGCTGCCTACGCCCTCCTATGGGTTTTAACGGTGTGGTCGATGTGTCACTGTTCTAATTCTAATTCACACAAAGTTTATCTGTCACCCAGGGACGGGGGAAAAATGCAAAATAAAAGAATTCATCAATTGTAACACCACCCTTGTAGTGTACATGTTAAAGGAGCTGAGTCACGTGATCTGCGCATGCTCAGAACTTTGAAAACTGTTCATCCTAACAAGAAATCAAAATCAAGGCGATCGTGACTTATCTTCCAAAAATCCGTTTCCATCGGCGCTCCACATTCTTCAATTTCTTGAATATATACATTTTTTAGTTCCTTGAACATAAGGCTTTTGTTTTGGGTATTTTTTGTCCGGTATAAGTCGAGGAACTAGAAGTTTTAGCGTCCTCTCGAAGGATGTCCTCTCGAGGAGGGAAGCGGTACGGCAGCGGCCGCACGGTTTTCGCCTACTGCATTGGCATAGAGCACCACAGAAGCGATCTACAGTCTTGCAAGGGCAACCAGTCCTCTTTCGTCCAGATTTTGTAGAGCATGTGCTCTTACATCGGCAAAAATCCTCGTTCGGCTGATCGAGTTCGTCTGTGTTTTTTTCTTGCTGTATAGAAAGCAAACGGCAGTGCTTCATGAAGGCGCTCGAATTTCTTTCCCCGCCCAACAAATATGTTTGAAAACAAGATCATTCGCATAGAAATCAGATACTTACCGAAAGTGGCGCGCTTGCACCAGCAATTGAAGTCATTCCTAGTCTTATGCAGTCTTTATTTTGTCCCGAGAGATTCACGTCCTGCGAGCTCTGTATCCTACGAGTCTCCGCACAGCCTGTCTGTTTATCTTATTTGCATATGTCACCTCCTGAGCATGCGCATTAACCGTGACACAGCTCCTTTAAAATGTATTTGCTATAAAATTTACACTGGCCAATCCAAGAGAGCCTTAAAACAGCGCATAGCTGAACACAAGACTGCTATCCGTACACGAAATACGGATTATGCTATTGCACGTCATTACGCCGAAGTTATTCATGGGTCAGTCTCGTCTCTGAAATTCTGGGGGATTGAAAAAGTGCGGGCGTCTTTGGAAACATAGTCCAGAAATTGCTCCGCCAAGAAGCTTCCTGGATACACACTTTGAATTGTGTCGAGCCTAATGGGTTAAATGATTGCCTCAATTTGAATTGTTTCCTATAATTTACGCAAGTCTTCTATTTTGTCTTTGTATTTGTGTTATGTACAGAAGACAACACTACCATTTTGTGGTTTTTCTTTCTTCTTGATGCTATGAAATGTGTTTCCACTACCATGTTATTTTACCATCGCATGCGCACCTTGTATTTGGTATGATGTCATTAAGGGAAGGGTATTTAAAACCCCCCGGTGCGTCATCTTTCATGCATCATCTGACTCTGAGGAAGACGTTAGTGGACGTCGAAACGTCAGTCTTTTCAATAAAGAGATTGTGTCCTGAGCTTTGTGTGCTTCAGCTTTTGCTTTTTACCAGAATAGTCCTCAGTGATTTTTTTCGGTAAGGTGCGCTTTTCTCTGTCTTTTAAGCAAACTAACAATGTTCTCAATGTTCAAGTTCATGTGTTGGGACACTGATAATACTACAATTGTCATGTGTCATGTAATGTGGAGTCTTCTTAGTATTTTAAAACTAGCGATTTTGATGCGACCATATTATCCAGCCTTTTGGGTTGAGCCGTAGAATCATCTGCCGTGGGTAGCAAACACGGCACCCATGATTTGAGTTAGCCAAACTTTCTCTATATACGGCTCTGCTCTGTGTCTCCTAACAGCTCTCTGCACAGGCAGCAGTGGAGGACTGTGAGAGGATCTTTACTGAGCTGATCCGCTACATTGAGAGAAGGCGCTCTGAGGTGAAAGAGCTGATCAGAGATCAGGAGAAGGCTGAAGTGAGTCGGGCTGAAGGAGTCCTGGAGCGACTGGAGCAGGAGATTGCTGAGCTGAGGAGGAGAGACGCTGAGCTGGAGCAGCTTTCACACACGGAGGATCACATCCATTTCCTCCAGGTAACATCATCGGCTCTCTGTCTGCAGATTGTTGGGGTCAGCAATAGGCAGCCCGCGGGCCGAATCCGGCTCGCCGAACCTTCCAATCCGGCCCGCGACTGAGTTCTACTTGTTTAAGTACTGTATCTCGGTCTTTTTGTGCGCCTGTAAGTCAATGCGCTGGGACATGGAAACGCGTGTTTGTGTGTGCCTGCGAGCCTCTGCACTGGGATAAGGAAACACCCACCTCCCTAAATCACCAAGCGCGACAGTTTGGGGAGCGGGTTTTCCCTGCCTGTCTGCAAAGGGATGATTTTGGCCGCCGCCTCAGTTCAACCGAAGCATTCAGAAGAAGCGTTTTTTGCGCGTGCTCAAACCCATTCACAAAAGCCGCGGCGGTGCGCATTTGATGCGACACGGTTGTTTTTTCGTGGACGTCCGCGGGGCACAGCTGCACGAACCTGCTTCTCCCCCGGTGTTGTGTCCCGGTTCCTTGGGCCTGTGTCTCTCCTAATGTTTCCTCACTGAGCTTTGCCTCGTTTGAAATGTGAAGAAAGCCCATGTCGTCGCCTCCGAGTTGTAGAATGAGTGTTATAGAAGAGAAACACATATTTCAGGACCACTACTGAATCTTTTGGATATTAAACGTGAATGTTTTGATAAGAGGGCTCAGTACTTCAAGATGAGTACCGAGAATTTCAATCAATGTTTCTGTTGGAGCTCTGCTCAATAAAGTGAGTCGACGATGTCCCTGTCTGACAGCCCCCCCAAAAAAAAGAAAATAAAAGAGGACAATTATAACAGATTGATAACGAAATAAAAATAAAAAGAAACATTTTAACAACAAACCGAACATCCAATGAACACTGCGATTTATTTATTTGCGGGTCATATTTTTTGGATGTTCTGTTAGTTGGTGATATATTTTTATTCTTTATTTCGTAATAAATCTGTTCTCATATCAATACTTTCACTTTTTGCTGACTGCCGGATATTGAGTATTTTGCATTTCGCGTCGGACAGTCTTGATCGTGCATGTGATATTTAATTCACAATGTCAATGGTCACGGAATTGATTTGCTCACTGACTACAATCACTATTTTATCTTTGGTGTGGAAATAAAGCCTGAATCTGTTTGATCCATCTGACTAATTTACAAAAGAAAGACCGGATAAAGACTAAATAATAAAGTCTATCTTCAATGGAAGAAAAGACAAATAAAAAGACCAAGAAAAGTCGATAGCTATCAATTTGCATTTTGTGAAGGTCGAAAACAAGTTTGTAGCCTACGTCTAATAACTCCTGGAATACTTGAAACAAGAGAACTTTTATGACTTTCGGAAAGGGAGTATTCGTCATAAATGCACGAAATCCCGCGCCAATGTCGAATCACTTTATTGAGCAGAGCTTAAACAGAAATATTGATTGAAATTCTCGGTACTCATCTCGAAGACCCGAACCCTCTTATCAAAACATTCACGTTTGCTATCTAAAAGATTCAGTAGATTTGAAGGAATTAAAAACAATATTCGACTGTCGGACACGGAGTTATACTGAAACCATTCGGCTGTCGGACATGGAGATATATTAAAACCCTGTCCGACTTTTGGACACGTAGACAGTGCGTTCATATTAAGCTGAAAATCAGCAGTGTAAGCTCTAGCATATGTAAATGATGATATGATTGCTCAAGATTTTTCATTTTATGTCATGCAAAACACTAAAGATGTGTGTAAATGAAAATGATGTGCTTACAAGTAAAATAAAAATATAAACAATTATAATAACATATGATATTAATATAAAATTATTAGGCAAAAAGATTAATTTAATTTCAATCAAGGGGCCTATTTGAATGTCCGGCCCCCGAGGTGTCTGTTGAGAAAAAATGTGGCCCTCCGACAAATGTAATTGCCTACCCCTGGTGTATAGAGTTGATGATGTGTGTTCCTCATTTACAGGGTCTGCTGTTCTAAATTGCACAGGAAGTTCATTTGAGACTATCCTTTGTCTGTCTGCAGAGCTGTCAGTCTCTCTGTACCCCTCCTGGACCTGGAGACTCACCCAGCATCACTGTCAGTCCACACGTCTCTTTTGAGGCTGTGAGGAAATCTGTCTCTGAACTGAAAAGGGACTGGAGGATGTCTGCAAGAGGGAACTGATTTTTATTTCTGATGCAGGTTGGTAAAACGATTATGGTGAGAAATCCTTTCATGAAAGATTTTTAAAACAAAAAAATGGGTACGCGTGTCCTCTCTCACTCTGTCCCTGCAGTGAAAGAAGCTCATACATCAGAGCCCAGGACCAGAGAGGATTTCTTACAGTGTGAGTGAGACACTCTGAAACTGTCGCCTGAGTGACATACACACACGCAGAATCAAATGAAAGAAATAAATATTCTTTTACCAAAACAGAAAAGTAATACTCCCCCACAAACATTTTAATTCATACTCCTCTCCTGTGTGTTTGTCCTGTGATATAATCCAAAATATACACGCAAGCGGGCATAAAATGGAACTAAAGCATAAATCATGCTGTGTAACTGTGCACTGTTCAGAGCTGAGATCGTCCTGTCCTCACAGTACATCTTAACTTCCTTCTCCATCAGTTTCCTGTTGGCTCACGATGGACCGCAATACAGTGAATCAACACCTCCGTCTGTCTGAGGCAAACAGAGAGGTGACCCGTGTGGAAGAGATCCAGTCATATCCTGATCATCTAGAGAGATTTGAGTACTGGCACCAAGTGCTGTGCAGAGAGGGTCTGTTTGGACGCTGTTATTGGGAGGTGGAGTGGAGAGGGGAAGAAGTTGATATCGCAGTGTCATATAAAGAGATCAGCAGGAAGGGAAAGGGTAGAGGGTGTGTTCCAGGACAGAATAACAAGTCCTGGAGTTTGTGCTGCTCTCCCGACAGTTACTCCCTCTGGCACAATTGTGAGGGCACTGAAATCCCTGTCCCCCCCACCTCCAGAATAGGAATGTACCTGGATCACAGGGCAGGAACTCTGTCCTTCTACAGCGTCTCTGACACAATGACCCTCCTGCACAGAGTCCAGACCACATTCACTCAGCCCCTCTATCCTGGGTTTTGCTGTGATCCCAGATCCTCCATAAAACTGTGTGATCTGAGATGAGGGAGAGAAAATCAGTAGAAGTTCACATTAAATAGAAATTCAAGCCAAAAACACTGAAATGTCATATAACTGATGTTATGATAGAATTTCAAATCAGAAATTCATGAAAATTTCAAAATTATTCTGTTCTCTTGTTATCCTCGCTTTACATTGTAATTTTAAAAAAATGACATTCTTATGAGGTGATTGATTTTTTTCATAATCTGAAAAAATTCTATTCAATTTAATTTATCCTCCGCTCATTAATATCCTGTAGAACCTGAATATTTGATTTGGCTCACAATATATGTCAAAAATCATATTGTTGGAACACGTGCCCATTACACGGGTAAAATCTGAATGTTTGGGTGATCTGACACAATCCAGAGCCAGCAGTAAACTTTTATAATCCTACAGCCTGCCGGTGAGAGTGGCATCCTCTGTTCTGTTCACAGCAGGAAGCCGGAGCCACTACGTCCAGGCTGCCCAGTGTTCCTCAGAGTTCCATCACTGGTCCCATTGAAATTTTAGCCCAGTTATATTAATCTGCTTAAAACAATCTAAATCTCTGTCAAATTCATATTATGTTTATGTTCAATATCCTAGAAAGGAACCTCATATATATATATCACACTTTTGGGCTATAATATTCCATTTTAAGGCTTTACCATGACAACTGCATCGTTTTAGCACATATTCCTATCATGTTTGGTTTCTTTATTCTCGGGGGAGTCCAAGGAGTTGAATGGAACATGTTTCATTTCCCTTGGAATTATGGTTCATCTTGTTTGTAAGATTCATTCGGGCGACTACCTAGTCTCCTCTCTATGCAACTAGTCTTATCACCTAGGCCAGTAAAACTCTGATTCGGCCACCCCTTCCTCTACCTTGTTCGAAGGTGTGGTTTGGAGCCTTTAAAGGTACGAGATCCTAAGGGGACGGGCTCTTCTTTCTCCTGTCTCTCTTATTCGGTCCTGTCCTTTATTTGTCAACGTCTGAATCGTGTAGGTAAGTGGGGAGAGGTCACATGTTGCCTTGTTCCGGAGCGGGGGAACGTGTGAGGCCCCCCCGACCACGTGGAGCGACTTTAGCTCCGCGTGGTCATTCATCTTTTCCAGGTATGAAAATATTCTAAATCGTTCTAAATTAGATGTAACGGTAATTGGCTTGGTGTTTATTTGTTTGATCCAAGTTGTGCCAACCTGGTGAATAAATTATTGTTATTCCTTTTCCAGCCTGCGTGGTCTCCGTGTCTTTTAATCTTTTTATTCTTCCTAGCCCCGTCTCGGCGGATACCTAGGGGTAATATCCCCACTGAGGAACGACTGGTCAGCGGCCCGGTGTGGGAATTGGTTGGTTAAGTTGGTTTAGACGACCATGACCTACCTACTGTAAGGATTGATGTATGCTGGTTCTGAGATTTTAACATATAGGAAACCCATAGACTCAGTAAAGTCGGTTATCCATTGAAATACTCTAAAGGAACCCATGGGCTAACATATAATCTGGGTTCATTGTATATATGCCAGAAGAGGCTATTGCAGTGATGGTTGACTTCCAACTTCTAATCTGACCAACGAACCTAGGATTCGGACATGGTGTTAAAACCCGGGAACATTAATGTAGCGGCGGTGGTTGTCTGTTAGGAATTCAAGGTATAATCACTTCATGTTTTTCCCTAGAGTCTGAGAAACTGGTTATCACTGCCTCGAGATTCAAGCATGCTGCCCCAAAACTATCAATTCTCATTCTAATTTGGAGTCAGATACTAAACGAGGATTCGACTAAATTTGGTATGCTAACTGTTTAATGGAGTCAGATTGATTGTAACCCTTGCGTTTCTATGCCCCGTCTTTAACGGAGAAAATTATTCATTTTATTGTGATTCACTCCAGCCAGAAGAGTGCTCTAATTAAAGTTAGACAAAGAGAACACGTGAGTCCTTCACTTCGCTGCAATGTTCCGTTGTTGGTATTGTTTTGTGAGGTCTTACAATCCAAAGTTTTGAAGAGCAGTGGCTGTAGCCGTGAATGTCTTACTTGCGCTGACCCACTGTGACATAACTTGCCCTAAATTTTTCTCCTGAGCTGGCTGATTGTGACATCAGAAGCCTCATTTTCACATCATGCCAGGTGTGACGCCCTACGAGCTTCACGTATACAAAAAAGGGGAGGAGGACAACAATCACGAGTTCCAAATCATTCAGATTAATTTTCCTTTTCAAGAGTTCATTAGTGAATCGTTTCTCGAAGCAGCACAAACATGACTAAACAAAAGACAAAGAGAGATCAGGTGCCGGCCTACAAACAAGGCCTGACACTAGATCCTCAAACAAAAGTGCCGGCGGCAGGTAACAAGTCAAATCAGCGTGTTCCCCCCCGAGCACAACTTAGAGCTGGTTCATATAGACAGCGCACTCCCAGTAATTAAGTCACGTGCCACCGGCACACCTGTAAAAAGGCAAACAGAAAAGACATTAGTAATCACACTCAACAGGACCAAGACAACCGCAGACGAGCTCAAAACACAACAATTAACACTTAAAAGGCCTGAGGGCCGTCACACAGGTCTTTGTGTTATCGCTCCCCATATTGTTCTGTCCTGTGGTGGTTCATTGTGACATCACTGACTCGCCGGACAGTTCTCTCCTGAGTCTCCAGCAATGAAAATGGGCCTGTTTGCTGAGTCAGATCCATAACAGCTTAGGCAGGTATAGCGGCAAAACAGTGCTGAATGCCCTCTTCAGTATACGGCTCTGTGCTCTACTGATTCAATAGAGGAAAAAAGCAACGAATTAATATTATCGCAAAAAACATTAGATTGTCCTGTAACTGCAATATTTAAAGGCTTAAAATCTTTAATATATGACCAATATGCCACTTTACATGTCATTTTTAAAAATTATTTAAGGTACAAGTGTGGAAGCAATGGAATTGCATAAAGATGTTTCGAATGATCTTATTTCATTTAAACAATTTAAACGATCTCGAAACTCATGAATTGCTTCCAATCCCGGTGTAAACAAATGTGTGAGAAGTCCAGAGTCATAATTGCACGTGAAACTGATAAACCTCCATGCACAAGGATTTCAATTCACATGGTCACATGCATCAGGTCTGATAATGGTACTGAATTTACTGGACAGGGTTACCAAGCACTACTTCGCCAGAACAGAATCAAACATGAAACATCAGCACCATACTCCCCACACCAGAATGGCACTGCTGAGCGCAACTGGAGAACTGTATTTCAATCAGGAGAGACTCAAGTGAAATCAAGAAAGTATTTATTATCCTTTGAGCATAAAGGGGTAACATGCTTATAACCAAATCAAGTCTTTGGCGCTTGGACTCTTTGGGAAGACTCGAAGATCAGGAGCACTGCCCGGAGCAGCCGCAGGAAATCCCCCAAAGAGTCCAGACACTGGTGGTGGTGGTGGCTGAAGACTGGTGAAACTGAAATGGCGGAACGGGAGGTCTGATGAGTAAGGTGGTGTTGGGGCGGAGGAGGGTCAGCGAGCGGCAGCATGGGCGAACTAGGGCGGAGAAAATAACATATTTAAGAAGACGGCAGCAGAATGATAGGCTAGCGCCGCGACTGAGGTGTGCCCTGGTTGGATAGAAGCAATCAGCTGCAATTCCAGCTGACTGCTCATTGACAGCCCCGGATATTGTCTGCGGAGAATCAGGAGTGAACATGCATGAACAAAATAGACGGGGTTGACGAGCGCTAAAGAGAGAGAGTCTTCCTGACTGAACTTTCGCTAAGCTTCATTTGACATGGCTAGATGCATGCTCTAGGAAAGCCAGTTACCCAAGGAGCTATGGCCATATGCAGTTCAGACAGCAGCAGTGGTGAGAAATAGATGTTTCAACAACCGCGCCAGACGCCTTACTTCATGCTGACAGGAAGGAGACCAAATTTGTCAAGGATGCAGAAATTTGGGACTGTGTGTTATGCATATAGGCAGGACAGGAAGAAGCTAGACTCAAAGTCTGACAAAGGCATCTTTGTGGGTTATGACAAGAACAGCCCAGCCTATATGGTCTACAATCCGGACTGCAGAAAGGTGACGAAGCACAGACTGGTGAGGTTTATGTCCAAAGTTGAGGGACAGATGACTGGTGACAAGACTGATGACGATGATGTTGGCGTGCAGTATAGCACAACCAGACCTGACTCAGACAAACGCAAACAGCTTGATATCTTAGAGAGAAGGCTAAGCCCAAGCCAGACAAGTCCACAGCCAGCTGCGGTGAAAGCAGAACCACGATCTCCAGACACCTTGAGTACAGAGAGGAGGTACCCTGTTAGAGAGAGAAGGAGGCCAGATTTTTATGGTGAGCAGAGTGATCAAGCACAGATAAGCATTGATTATTGCCATAAGATGGTGTGTAATGTACCCCAGACATTTAGAGAAGCTGTGACTTCCTCCAACTCAAAGGAGTGGGTTGATGCAATGGATGAGGAGATGAAATCATTGAGGGATAACAACACATTTACTCTGACCACTTTACCCGATGGCAAGAAAACAGTGGGGGGTAGATGGGTGTATGCTATCAAAACTAATGCTGATGGATCTGACAAATACAAGGCCCGGTATGTTGCCAAGGGGTACAGTCAAGAGATGGGTGTAGATTATGGAGAAACCTTTTCTCCTACTGCTTACCTTACTAGTGTGAGAGTGTTAATGCAGAAGGCTGCTCAGGAGGATTTGATCCTCCATCAGATGGATGTTAAAACTGCCTACCTACATGCACCAATTGATTATGAAATTTACTTGGAACAGCCAGAAGGCTATGACGTAAAAACTCAGACAAATGAAAATATGGTGTGTAAACCGGAGAAATCATTGTATGGGTTAAAGCAATCAGGACGAAATTGGAACAAAATGTTACTCTGTGAAAACAACTTTGAACAAAACCCAGCTGATCATTGTGTTTACAAGAGGGAAACGGAGCATGAGAAAGTGATAATATTGATATGGGTTGATGACTTGGTTATTGCTGCCAGTGATGAGAGAGCAATGAAAACAGTCAAAGAGATGCTCACTGAAAACTTCCAGATGGAAGATTTAGGCAGACTGAAGAATTTTCTGGGGATCACGTTTGATCAGTGTGATGGAGTTGTGACTAAGTTACAGCAGAGTTATGTTGGTAAACTGCTGGAAAGGTTTGACATGCAAGATTGTAAACCCAGGTTGACACCATGTGAGTCAAAGCTGAATTACACTGATCATGATGAAAAGGTGAGTGACCCCAGGAAATACAGAGAAGCAATGGGTAGCCTAATCTATCTTAGTTTGTGCACTAGACCAGATTTGAGCTATGCTGTTAGCAAACTTTCACAATATTTCAGTGTGCCAACAGAAGGACAGTAAAACATGTACTGAAATATCTGAAAGGCACAGTTGACAAGATGCTGTGTTACAGGAAATGTGCTGATGGGTTACAGTTGGTGGCTTACAGTGATGCAGATTGGGCAGCTGATGCAATTGACCGATGTAGTACATCTGGTTATTGTGTTAGCCTATGTAAGAATGGTCCTCTGATTTCTTGGAAGACCAAAAAGCAGCCAACTGTAGCACTGTCAACTTGTGAGGCTGAGTACATGGCATTAGCTGCCACTACACAAGAATGTTTGTACCTGTCTCAAATGCTTAAACATCTTGATTGTCATAATGGTGTCCCTGTAATTTATGAAGACAACCAAGGGACAATTGCATTGGCAAAGAATCCTGTTAGTAGACAGAGATGTAAACACATCGATATCAAACACAATTTTGTAAGATCAACTGTAAACAATGGGGAAGTGTTTTTGGAGTATTGCCAGACCAGACAACAGATCAAATGGTTGTTGTGATTCCGTTTTTGCCATGTCCATGTTTTAGTTCTGTGCCTGGCCTTTGGCCATGATTCTGATTGACCCATGCATTCTTGTCCTTTGCTCATGTCTGACTATTCTTAGGATTATGTATTGTGTATTGGTATTTTGGATTTTCATGTTTTATTATTTTCCATGTTTTAGTTATTCATAGATTTCATGCCATGTTTCCATGCCTTGCACCTTGTCTCCCCTGTCTTGTCAGGTGTGTATCTTTGCTCACGGTCCCTTGTCTTGAGTGCCACTCATTCAGGTGATTCATTGGTTTCTGGGTTTCAACCTTCTTTCATTATCTCGTGTTCTTCCTTCCTCTCTCCTTTTGCTATCTACGAACAGTACTAACTGTTTGTTGTGTTCGCTTAATTACTTACCCATATTAACATTGTATATTTTTACTAACTTACTAACATGCACTCGGGATTGTATAGCTGCACATACTAATTGACTAACGAACTCTCAGCAGTCGCCCAATTCTAGTCTCCGCCTCCTTGCCTATCCCTAATTATCTCTGCTGCAGTTTTCTGTGGATCTCCACTAATACTTTATGCTTTCCTTCTCTTTAATCTATACACTTTAGTACTCCTTGACCGGAGCTGTTGTTTTGTACATAGGTTTGTCTTGTGATCCCTGTCTGCGTTTTGGCTTTTGCCAGATTCATGTAATTAGATTATTCCTCCTGTGTCACTCCTGATTATTCAATCATTGATTGCACCTGCTTCTCCCTGGTCATGTGCTCACCCCAGATGTGTATTGTTGATGTCTGTTCATGCACTTCCTTCGTCAGATCGTTCTTCCTTGTCTCCTGTGCTACGTTTTTCACCTTGATTCATTGTGATTCATCTTTCTGACTGGACCGTCCTTGATATCGAGTTTTGCCAATTCTCTGTACTTTTGCTGCATTCTTGTTTTTTAACCTCTTTTGTCTGACTACGATTTTAGTGATTGGTGCCCTGTGTATGACTCTGGATTTCACCCCTTGGCCTCTGATTTTGGATTGCGGACTTTGTACTGTTGCCAGCTCTGTTGGGGGGGGTTTCCCCTTCAGAAATAAAGCCTCCTTTTTGCATTTTACTGGTGTTTGCTCTTGGTTCATTTTGTAAAACCTCACAATGGTTGCTGACCTAATGACAAAACCAGCTACAAAAGGGAAACTTCTTACCTTTTCTAGGTTCCTGTTTGGGTAATTGCCAAATTAAGATGTTGCTCTTGTTCCTTGCAATGCTTTTGTTTTTCCTTGCAATTTTTCTTGTTTGTTTTTTTCTTGTTGCGAATTTGAGAGCAAGTGAGGGTGTTAATTGATGCTCGATAACTGCCTTAACTGTGTGCTCTCAATTTACAACCTTAATTGAGGCCAGGTCATGTGACTGCATTTAAGCCTCACCTGTGACTAATAAACTATTCTCTGCTCATCTCTGCTATTTGTAATCAGATGGAAAAACATTCTAGTAAAAACCTTTCATGATATACCTGAGGACAGCATACTACTCTGAGTGACTTCACTTTCTCCTCATTGCTGCAGCTCCAACCCTGCTGCCAAATATGGCAACACCATTGACTTTATCACATAATCATCTGAACAAATTGCGTGTTTCCAGTCAAGGACAAAATTTCAAGTAACATTTTTTGAACTGAGCCAGTGAAACACACATTCTGAACTCAGACAAAAAACTAAAAAAAAAAGCTTTTAAATAAGACAGGTAATGAAATCCTAGTACTAATAACTAAAGATTTGGTGAAGTCTTTTCCAGTTTTTTAAAGCTTTCAATACCATGTAAAAAGCACAATGTTATTGTGTCTGGTATTGGAAAACAAAAGTTGTACAATGAAACGAAGCAGTAACCAACCTCAACCACTAGGGGAAAACACAGCCCACTCCTCATCCTTCACTGCAGTCACTATTCTATCAGAGTCATGCGCCATTTACTGGATGTTTACAAGTCTGCAAAGGGTTACAAAGCGATTTCTAAAGCTCCGTGACTGTAGATACCTCTGGTGTAGGACTCTCTAAGAGTGCATTGAAGACTCATCCAGGAGGTCACAACAGAACCCAGACAAACATCTAAAGAACTGCAGACCTTACTTGCCGCATTTCAGTTCAGTGTTCGTGATTCCTCTATAACAAAAAGACAGCATGAAACCCCCCCCCAAAACTTTTTGGATGATATTCACAGGACTGATGCGTCAAAAGTGGAACTTTTTGGAGGATGCTGGAGAATGTCTGGCCGTCAGTATGTGACTTAAAGCTTAAGTGCAGTTCAGTTATGCAGCATGACAATAACTGAAAGCGCGCAAGCAAATTTATCCCTGAATGGCTAAAAAAAGATTCTGTTGTGGCCAAAGTCCTGTCTTAAGTCAAATTGAGATGCTGTAGCATGATCTTAATTAGGCAGTTCATACTAGAAGGCCTACCTGTAATGGCCGGTAGTATACGGAGGCCAAGCGCAACGACAGAGAGGAAGAGAGTAGCACAAATACAGTACAAACACAGAATAATATAGACCAAACGCAAGTACTTGCTCTTCAATAGGACGTATAATAGTCCGAACCATGGAAGCAAAGCGAGATAGAAAAAGGGGGAAGAAACTCCAACAATAAGAAGATACAAAGTCATACAAAACCTGACTAAAGATATCTTCGGCTATAGTGCGAAGCTAAAAACAGACACTCTAGCGAAGGAGGCATGCTTATATAGATTCTGGAGAAGCACCACCCCAGCTCAATCAATCGGCGGGTAAAGAATTTGATAGCCCAGGAATTCGATATTGTCCCAGGACAAGAGCTGTAAAGGAAGGTCCAAACAACACGCACACCTCACAAACCATGACACTTCCAGTGTGGCTGGATTAGAACAATCGGCAAAGCAGAGTAGCCTGAATTCTTACATAGCAATGTCACAATGTGTGTGTGTTTATGTGTGTGTGTGTCCTGAGCTCAGATTGCGTTTCTGTGTGGAAATCAGTGTGAATGAACCAAACTCTGTCAGTGTCTGTAAACAACTGCATTGCTGGCATATTTGTTAGTTCTGTCTTTGTTAGATTGAATGCAATTGTCATTCTATTCCATGAAGTGCTCATATGAATGTCTACAATGAAATTATCTTTTATTTAAAAATAATTTAAGGTGCATGTTGATTAGCTAATATTTACAGTATTCTATGGAATCCTTACTGTAACTACAGGATTAGTAAAAAGTGAAATTTATAAGAAAAAAGTGTAAATTAGCAGTGCAAATTTGTAGGATTTAAGCCATTTTAATGACTATGGAGTAGTTAAAAGACAAAGTTGCAGAAGTACACAGAATAATTATTCCGAATGAAACCGAGCAAAAGTCACTATTTCTTGATAAAATAAATGCTAACTCCTCTTAAACGATCGGTTACTATAAACAGAGGGAAGTTTTGATGAAGTAACAATTGAATGTAAATTATACAAACATGGCCAAGTGTTCCTAATGTTGTGGCTAACTGAATTTCTTTAAGATGCTGGACAAAGTGAACTTGCACTTGTTAAGAACTAGGTCAAATCAGTCGACTGAAGCCCGGAGGCAGGAGAACCCCCACAGTCCTCAGGGTATCAGCACCTCAAATGAAGCTCAGAGTGGCATAGGCCCCCCAACAGTTTCCAGCATGGGAGCCCAGCCAGCCAGCAGCAGTCTCCAGCCCGGAGCCAAGCCAGCCAGCAGCAGTTTCTAGTCCAGAGCCCAGCCAGCCAGCAGCAGTCTCAAGCCCACAGCCCAGCCAGCCAGCAGCAGTCTCCAGCTCAGAGCCCAGACAGCCACCATCAGTCTCTATCCTGGACCCCAACCAGTCAGCACCAAACTCTAACACTGAGCCCAGCCAGCCGCTTCCAGCAACAGAAAGAAAGATGGAAGGAAGAAAGGCTCCGATCATGTGGCCTAAATCCAACCAGAAGAGGGAGTGGGAGACTATTGATTCAGACCTGGTCCTCCTTTTAGAACAACTGAAGGGTCCAGTTGAAAGAAAGTTAGACAACATGGGGGCTCTCATTTACAGTTATGGCGCTGAAAGATTGGGGGTAAAGCACAAGGCACAGAAGCTGCAGGAAGACCCTCCAAACCAGCCAAAGTCCAGGAGGCAGCGGGAAATTGAAAGACTGGTGAAAGAAAGAAGACAGTTGAGAAAGCTGTGGAGAAAGGCTACAGAGATAGAAAGAGAGGAAATTGAAGTCCTGCAGGCCGAAATAAAGCAGCGCCTAACAAAGTTGCAAAGAGCCAAGCACCTCAGACGACAACATAAGAGGAAGGAACGCACAAGAACCCTCTTCTTTAGCAATCCCCACAGTTTTGTCAAAGGCCTCTTTGAACGAGAAAAGATTGGGAGCCTCAAGGTGCCCATAAGAGACCTGGAAGAGCACCTCAGGAGGACGTACTCTGATGATTGGAAGCATGAGACAGTCAATTTCCCGAAGGCCATACCACCAGATGCACCAGAACACGAAATGGACACAAGGTCCCCCACCTGGAAAGAGGTGAAAAAGACTGTGAAGCAGGCAAGATCAGCATCAGCACCTGGGCCCAATGGCATCCCTTATAGGCTGCACAGGAATGCCCCTGGAACCCTCAGATACCTGTGGAAACTGATGAAGGTAGCATGGAAGAAGGGAGTGATTCCAAGAGCATAGCGAAGAGCAGGAGGCATCCTGATCCCCAAAGAAAAGGACTCATCATCTATCCGCCAGTTTCGGCAGATCAGCCTGCTGAATGTGGAGGGGAAGATCTTCTTTAGTGTCGCTGCCCAAAGACTCTCTGCCTTCCTTCAAAGAAACAACTTTATTAACACATCGGTGCAGTAGGCCGGGATCAAGGGTTTCTCAGGAAGTTTGGAACACGCCAATATGATCTGACACCAGATACAATCTGCAAAAAAGGAACGGAGAGATCTACATGTGGTTTTCCTAGACCTCGCCAATGCCTTTGGGTCAGTCCTTCACAAGATCTTGTGGACGGCCTTCAATTACTTTGGCATACCAAACCACATCACAAATCTGGTCAAGAGCTACTTCTAGGATTTCCAGTTCTGCGTAACAACTGAGAGCAACACCACCGCCTGGCAGCATCTGGAAATCGGTATCATGGCGGGCTGCACAATTTCCCCTCTGGCATTCGTCATGGCAATGGAGATGGTCATACGGGCATCCCGATGGGTAGTGGGAGGCGAGAGGACTAAGAGTGGCCTGCGGCTTCCGCCTATTAGAGCCTATATGGATGATATGACCGTCATAACAACTACCAAACCATGCACCAGACGCTTGCTGCAGAAGCTCCAGGAGAACATTCAGTGGGCATGAATGGACTTCAAACCAAGCAAGTCACGCAGCATAAAAGCCAACTGACAGGCGAGAGGTTCCACATCAGCCATGAACCAATCCCAACACTCCTGGAGAAGCCCATCAAGAGCCTCGGGGCGACGGTATAATGTGGACCTCAGAGACACCCAACAACTTGAATAACTGCGGCAGGACACAGCTAACGGCCTTGGGCAGATCAATAACACTGCGCTGCCAGGGAAACTGAAGCTCTGGTGCCTCCAGTTTGGGTTACTGCCCAGACTCCAATGGCCGCTGACCATGTATGAGGTCCCTCTTTGCCATGCTAACACTTGGAAAGGCTGGTGAACTCCCATGTGAGGAAGTGGCTCGGACTTCCAAAGTGCTTCAGCAGCGTTGGACTCTACAGTGACGGAGCCTTGTTACTGCCAATCTCGAGCGTGGTTGAAGAGTTCAAGTGCGCCAAGGTGAGGCTGGAGATGTCCCTCACTGATTCCCGAGACCCTGTATTGAGAGGTGCCCCTCCAACCTTGGCAACTGGGAGGAAGTGGACCCCTGCCACTGCTGTTCTTCCGGCCAAATCTGCTCTCCTCCATCATGATGTAGTGGGCCATGTCCAGCAAGGATAAGGAGGTTTTGGCCTTGGAACTGTAACCGCTCTCTGGCAAAAGGCATCAGCAACCAATCGACGAACCATGGTTGTAGAGGAGGTGCGCCGGCAGGAGGAAGCCATCAGATGGTCCAAAGCAGTGACACAAGCTAAACAGGGCCGCTGGATGAGGTGGGAGGGTGTCGAGAAGAAGAAGCTCTCATGGAGTGAACTTTGGGGCATGGAATCCAACAGGCTTGGTGATGAGTTTCATCATTCGGGCAACGTATAATGTGCTTCCTTCTCCTGTAAACCTGCAACAATGGTTTGGAAAGGACCCAGCGCGCCCCCTGTGTGCGACCCCAGCAACGCTCAAGCACATCATGGTGGGCTGTAAAACCAGCCTCACTCAAGGCAGATATACATGGAGACACAACCAGGTCCTCAGATGTCTAGCTGATAAACTTGAGTGCAAGAGGGGCACCATCAACGCCCTACCTACCATCAACCAGCATGTGAACCAACACCCACCACTGTTTGTTCGGTAGGGGGAAAAACACAGATCAAGGCCTTCATACCCTGACCTGGGCCTACTGAATGCAGCCAGGGACTGGCAGATGCAAGTCGACTTAGGTCGGAGGCTCATCTTTCCCCCGGAGATTGCAACAACCACCCTATGTCCAGACCTCATCCTATGGTCAAATACATCCAAGCTTGTTTACATCGTTGAGCTAACAGTTCCTTGGGAGGATGCTGTTGAAGAAGCGTATGAACGCAAGAAGCTGCGGTACTCCGATCTAGCAGCTGCAGCAGAGGACAGAGGCTGGAAGGTGAGGGTGCACTCGGTGGAGGTGGGGTGTAGGGGTTTTGTGGCCAGCTCAACAGTGAAGCTCCTTAGGGAGATTGGAGTCAGGGGACAGGCACACAGACAGGCCATTAAAGAGCTGGCCAAAACCGCAGAGAAGACAAGCCATTGGCTGTGGCTGAAGAGGAACGACACCACTTGGGCCGCTGGGGCGAATGATTAGCCCGGAGAAACACACACAGGAGTGATCAACCTGTGGTGGACCTGCCTCAGCTGAGGGCGTCTTGTGATAATTGGCCGAAACGCCCAGTGATCAGAGATCCACAACTGACGATGTGTCCCAGTGGCTGAGCAAAGCCCTAAAGCGGCAGTTACTATTCCACCTAGGTATGCGGTCAGGTGCAAACTTGGCTCAGGGAGGAGGACACCCCTGCCATGCATAGTCCGGGGGATTGTTACATCCAGTCCAATCATCGAATTTGCCTACGACTGATTTTTTTCCTGAGTCGTCTGAGTTTTCTCTTGTGAAGGTAATACTTGGAATATAAAATCAAAATTCCTTTAACAACACCAGCGGGCAAGGCCCACCCCTACTCCTTTCTCACCCCAACAAAAGCCACCAAAGGCAACCGGGGGCCCACAGAGGAGAACTAGACACCCTTGGGCCACAGACCCAATGCCGCCACCCTCCGTCCTTGTAAAGGCAGACATCAGAGCTGTAAGAGGGAAGCCAGAAGATAACATGGACATGCGACCAGAAGTGTCTATTGCCCTCTGTTCTTAACATAGTGGGGTAATAAAGGCATATGAGCCTATACTTCCTCCACAGCTGGCCTCCACTCCAGTCAGGCATGGCTGGGAACAGTGGGGTAATAAAGTCATCAGGGTCCAGACATCCTCTACAGCTGCACCCCCTAATTCTACCACTGAGATAAGGGGGCCTGGAACTGGACACTTCAGAATGCATTTAGCATTTAGCATGCATGGGTGATTGAGCGCATCAAAGATGGGGAAGGGAGCGCATGGCTTGGTTGCTGCAAGGAATTTCTCTCACAGCAGGGTGTGTCCTGTGCTCTCTGCCCAATTAGTGCCATAGTGACCTCTTCTGGACACACTGTCACCGCACCTTTTCATTTCATCACTGTGACTGTTCTGAGTTAAGAGTTTCAATTTAAACAAAACCCACTGTTACACTGTTTTAACTGCCCTCATATCATCATTGAATTACTGTATTATATCTGGGGTAATAGTGATGTAAATTTCATGGGGAATGGGTCTGTTGGGAAGGTAATTCATAAGAATAACATCATAATTCTCTATGTAACCGTGTTTGGTATGTATCTCTTCAGCTAAATTCAAGGAGTTGAATGAGATGCATTTCATATCCACTATATTTCAAGAGAACATAGTTTCTGTTCCCCAGCAATAATTTGTCCTGAACCAGATTTATCTCTTGAGGTGTATTTAGAATCATATCTCCCCTTTTGCAGAAAGTGCTTTGCGACCCCTCCGAGGTCTGTCACCAAGGGTCCTGGCACTGATCTAAGAACTTTTATTATCTCCGTTGCATAATAAATGTTTTCTTATTTCCTCCGGATGGGGGAAGTCTAATTCCGATTTGGGCCATCTGGGCGGCCTGATCAAAGGCCCCACTAACCTTAAATCTGAGAGAGACGACCTAGTCTGGGAAGTTCGCATTCGACTTCCCATACTTCCGTCCGTGCGTATCTCTAGCTTCGTGAAGTTTTGCAATTCGGCCATTGCACGACCGCCTAGTGTGTAGCCTTTTGGCCAGGCATGACCTTTCTCTCATTTTCTATGTGTGTAACTTATAATTAGTTTAACGTTGATCTGTTTGACCTAAGCTTTTGCCTACCTGGTGAATAAATTATTGCTATTTCTTTAAGCTTGTGTGATCTCTGTGACTCTTAATCTTTTTATTCTTCCTAGCCTTGTTACAACCGGTACTTAAGGGGGCGATTCCTTACCTTCCCAGACTAGCGGATGTGTAGGTAGCGGTTAATTTCAAGATGGATGGCAAATTATGTTCTACCCCTTAAGGGTTGATGTATTACAGGTCCTGGGGATTTGGCCCTCAAAGGTACCCATGGGCTTAAGCCGGTACCCGGGCAATCCCCTTAAAGCCACATACTCATCTTTGATAGGATGACGATCGCCTAAATCACACAATAACTTTGAAATACTTAACCTTATAGATTAATCTCTCCGCAATGCAGTGATGCCTTTGAAAAAAATTAACTACATCGGGAGATGTTTGTATTTGACCGCCAAAGTGTGTAACCCTACTTCTTTTCGCTCACCAAAAAAAACACACACATTTTCGTGACGTAGTACACATGATAGCGATTATAGTGAATCGCTATTATAGCGATTATAGCGAATAGCGATTTTTTTGCAAATATGACACATACATCAAGTCAACAACCATCCTATTACAGTAGAGTCATCCAAACATCGCAATCATTTCCTTTTGTCATATATGTTAGGCTATTTACCTTGTGCGAATCCAAAAGAGGACGACTTGGCTTCCTTGTTCATTGCGCGACAAGCTTATTTTTC
Source organism: Gymnothorax reevesii (assembly GCA_029721435.1). Classification (NCBI taxonomy): domain Eukaryota; kingdom Metazoa; phylum Chordata; class Actinopteri; order Anguilliformes; family Muraenidae; genus Gymnothorax; species Gymnothorax reevesii. The sequence continues at coordinate 144,758,871 of CM056575.1, forward strand.
CTTCCGGATCTATTTTTAGCAACTGGCCGACAAGGGAAACCTCCTCAATAGTTTTATCTTTATGGCTGGACCTGGGGTTCTAAAATTGTGCGTTTGTTCTTATTCGCTATATCTAGCCACTACGAACATAGGAAAGTTCACTAAAAAAATTCTCAAAATTAAGTCTTAATTAGTGAATCCGTTAGTATGTGGCTTTAAGCGGCCTTTTGGTGTACATGAACCTGGGTTCGTGATGTGTTTATGCTCAGTGCTACTTTGTTTATGCCTAGATGCTGCGATCGTGGTAATTTCCTCCAACCTCTGAAACTCTCACCGAACTTAAGATCCGGCAGTGATGCCTATTAACCATAGGGTGCGTTTTGCTCAGCGACAATGGTTTTCACAGACTGAGTCTGGTTGCGTAACTGCCCTGAGATTCACACATGCTGTTTCAAAACAATAAATCCTAATTCTAATTTGGAGTCAGATATCCCTTGCTGCGCTGTGCCTCGTTAAAAAGCAGTACACTGCTCATGCAATAGGGGGCAGCAAAGTCTTCTCCTCCTCCTTTTTTTTTTTCTTCGTGGTGTGTTGAACACAGCGTATGGTGCATTATTTGCTTTATATCCCCTATTGGAATCTCACGGAAATACACGCGTCGATGCGTTGCGTTACAAAAATTTGGACGACACACTTTGCTACGCAAGGACGCAGGATGGCTACCTTGCGTTGCTCAATGCGTTGCCTTGCGTTCATGCACGCGTACCTTGCGTAGAGTATGAACCGGCCCTAAGGTTACCACACAGACTGCATGTAGTTCGCTATCCAAACCCAGCCTGTAGAGTCACGAGAGCCAAGTGTGCTGTAACCACTCATAATAAGGATGGAGGAACGAGTCCTGCTGCTACCAGATTTTTTGTCGATATATCATAATGGCTGGCGAATGATAACCTTACCGATCTTTTCTGTAGATGATACCAATAATAAGTGAGTAATGTCATTCCTGTCAGGCGATTATTTACTCAGCTGACCGCATGTTACATTTTCGTAACGTTAGCAGCTGAACAGCCAGCCTGAACAGCTAAGATAGCAGCTACTTAAATACTCTCAACTTTCTTTAAAAAGCCCCTGCTCTGCTGGCCTCTCTCTCTCTCTCTCTCTCTCTCTCTCCTTTTCTAATGTCCAGATTCGTGTGTGGGGGCTGCGCGTTCTATTGACTGCCGTACTTCGCGAACCTCGCAAGCAAAAAACGCACAATTTTCCAAGAGGAGCACGAAGCATTGACCGAACCATTTTTAAAGAAGGGGGGGGGGTGTTGAAATTTATAAAATCAATATTGCATACCTTTGTGGCTTTGCGACTAACTCTGGTGCATTAGTATGAATAGCAGTTAGGTCAATGCATAATAATTTAGTCATGGCGGATACCGTGGATTTTGTGGGACCCAATGGGCTGTGGGCCCTTATAATTGTCATCACCTTTCCCCCCTATATGAAGGCTCTGCTCCCCGCCCCTCTCCTCTGCAGCAGGTACCACACAGACACACACGCGACACACCTCCTCCTCCACACACACGCTGTCTGTGTGGTTGACATGGACTGTTGGGGTGGGTGTTAATCAAAACAAACCAATCACCTTGTTTTCCTCACATGCTACTGCCCTGAGTGGCCTCTTATTGGCCTGAAAAAAGTCAGACAGCAGCTGCGAGTCGTGACGCCGGCCTACCGGCAGTCTGTAGTGTAGAAGGAAAAAAAAAATAAAAAAACCCGACATGCAGGCAGGGTAGCCGGTAGGCCAGCAGGCCAAGCACATACCGGCGCATCAGGAAAACTCCCGAATCTCCCGTTGGCCCGTCCGGGCCTGCAGCTAAGACCAGCCCAGCCAGGCACCCACCAACTGATCTTGCCTGAACATCGAAGACCTCGTTGCACCGTCTATTCAACCAGATAAAATGGAGTTACTGCATCAACATGTCACTAAACCCCAAGATGTTACAAACATGTCAGTTGTTGCTTGAAAGAGAAACAATATTAATTAGTGTGAAGGTATTTCTCAACTGCAACCAATAGCAAGCAGCTACAGTCACATCTGTGGTTTTCCACTGCCCCAAAACAACAGTTGATCTAAAGGCCCAGTCACACAGCGAAAACGCATGAATTACGCATGAATTACGCACAGATTTTCGTTTCTGCGCGGAGCTTACGTCGTATGCGTAATTCGTAGGTGGAACGAACGTGGACTGTCAGTGATTGTAAGTGGATGTGCGTCGAAGGCGGTTTGTGCGTGATTTTGAGTTTTGAACGGTTCAAAAATTTTCCGACGCACAACTGTGCGTTGGTGTGCGTAATTCATGAGTCGGCATGCGTAGTTTATGCGTCGAGTATGCGTAACTATGCGCGGGACACTCGTTGGCCGTCAGTGCTTATGCGTCAGAACTGGTTTGAATCCGCGCACGTCCACGTCCGTCCACTGATGCCCCACGTTCATATCACGCATGAAACGCGCACGTATCACGTTCATTCCACTGACATCCACTGACAATCAATTATAAAACTGACGAATAACTGACATATCACTGACGGAAAACGCATAACGACGCACATCCACTGACGAGTGACGCATTTCCGACGCACGACTGACTGACATAAAACTGATGATTCACTGATGTTCCACTGACGAACCACTGACAACTCACGTATGTATTTTGGCATATAAAAGCAGCCATTTCGGGCACTTTTGCCATTCCAGACCTATGGGACCTCCTAGCAGCAGCACCAGCAGCAGGTTTTTCAGCAGCAGCAGCTTCTGGTGGATCTACATGGACTTCTTCTTCAGCAGCTTTCTTCTTCTGCACCCTTGTCTTTGAGGGCAAGCGAGCTTTCCTGGGTGGCATCTCTTGAAGTGTTCTTGATTGGCGAAAGGTACTGAGGAACTCCCGTCGTTCACCGCTTTTTATATGCGCTGAACCGAAGCGATAGTGACGCCGAAGGTGCGTTTTTCGTGCGTGATCCGTCAGTGATTCATCCGTGGGGCATGCGTCGACATGCGCGGAACGAAAGTGCTTGTACGTGGAATGTAAGTGAAGCGTTCGTGTTTGGACGTGCTCCGCCGGTGATTCATGCGTCGGGTGTGCGTCGAATGTTCGTGGAATACTGCACCGTGTTTGCTATTATGCGTCGACGTGCGCGATATGTCAGTGATTGTAAGTGATACATGCGTGGTTCATGCGCGATTCATGCGTGATTCGTCCAAGATTTCTACCCCCGACACCCCGAAAAATTGGTCAATTTCTCAACGCACAAGCACGCACAAACCCAATCTGTGCGTGATTTGTGAGTGATTCGTGCGTGATCGGCTGTGTGACTGGGCCTTAAGTGTTCGAGGGAAGGCTAGCTTGAAATGAGCTAGTCTGAAGCGAACTCAAATTATAAAACCATTGTTCATCTGCACATAAAAATATAGACACTCTCAGTGGGTAGTTCTCTGTTGTCATTTCACAATGGCATTTGGCTATGAGAGATTACACAAGCCCAAGTTTTTTTGCCAAACCGCCATAAAAAATATCAACAACACAGATAAATGTGATTTTAAAGTTTATTTTATATCTCATTGCAAGTCTTATTCCTGCTGTGAGTATTTCAATGCGTTCAACAACTTTGCAACCATGCAACCATGATGAGGCAACCGATCGCACCTATATGTAATTGACAGTGCCCTCCCCCACGCAAAAGCTGACAGTGTACCAACATTTAGGTTCTACATTTAACTCCCTAAAGCCCTACGTTCCCCTGGCGGTAACGAAGGCATTACAGGATTTTCCAATGACGTGCTGTGAGTCTCTGACCCTTAAACGCATAATTGCCTTCGAGCTGACCCTGTTGAAGATCACTTGATCAGTAATCACACAAGTTATTTACTGAATAATGAAGACCAATATATAAGCCTGTGATTATTAAGAAAGTATTAAGAATTGATAGATCACTGAAGGGTTACATTGACAACAGACTTAATAGTGATATTGGATGGCAGAGAAAAAAATACAAATAAAAATAAAAAAATAATTAGCCCAGTGCTTTCCCTGAATTCCATCTCCTGGATTTTTTTTTTTTTTTTTTTAACAGTGCAACCTAATTTATTTTAAGATTGCCCTTCATCATAATGTTTTCAGCTTTCAAAAGAATCGGTTGCATTTGCAGGGAAGCTTAATTGCACAATGATTGCAGCGTGAAGCAACAATAATTAACTATTAAATTACTAATGCTCCTTACGTCAAAGCATTCATGATTGAAAAATTTTGTAAATTGGATACTATTTTGCCATTAGCATGACCACGAGCCGTCAGATTCACAAGCAGCTTATCCAGGAGTTACCGATCGCGTCACTTTTCTCTTTTTCAAAGAAACAAATACAAACACCATTTCTGACTGTTCAAGCAGTGAAATGGCTGAAGATGGAGATTTACTGGACCAGGAACACTTTGCTTGTTCGATCTGTCTGGATCTACTGAAGGATCCAGTGACTATTCCCTGTGGACACAGTTACTGTATGGACTGTATTAAGGGCTGCTGGGATCAGGATGATCATACTGGTGTTTACAGCTGTCCCCAGTGCAGACAGACCTTCACTCCAAGGCCTGTTCTGGGTAAAAACACCATGCTGGCTGAAGTGGTGGAGAAACTGAAGAAGACAGGACTCCAAGCTGCTCCTCCTGCTCACTGTTATGCTGGACCTGGAGATGTGGTGTGTGATTCCTGTACTGGGAGAAAACGCAAAGCCGTCAAGTCCTGTCTGGTGTGTCTGGCCTCTTACTGTGAAACTCACCTCCAGCCTCACTATGAATCTCCTGCCTTTAAGAAGCACAAACTGGCCAAAGCCACTGGAAACCTGCAGGAGAAGATCTGCTCTCATCATGACAAACTGCTGGAGGTTTACTGTCGTACAGATCAGCAGTGTATCTGTCTCCTGTGTACAATGGATGAGCACAGAGGCCATGATACCGTCTCAGCTGCAGCAGAGAGGACTGAAAAACAGGTAAGGAGCTCTCTCTCTCTCTCTCTCTCTCTCTCTCTCTCTCTGGATGATTTCATACTCAATAAAATGCGAGAGGATGAAAGTAGAAACATTTATATCGGGGGATGGGAGAAAAATACTTCTGTACGATGACTCTGAAGAGCAAGTTCTTTATTTGATCATTTATGTGCGCTTGACTCAACATATAGTCTTTACACTCAACTGGGTGGGTGTCATTTTGTTCTGATTTTTAGTTTGTTTTTTCTCCTCAAAATTTCATTCCGATTGAAAAATAGTTTTATATCTTTTAAAATTAGTAACAAAATACAGAACAATTTAGTGCAATTTGCTCGCAATTTCAAAAACAATGTTATGATTCAGCTACTGTCAATGAAAAACTTGACATCCCTGTTCTGCTAAAACTTTCTGGTATAGGAAATGCAAACTAGAAAGAAGGTACTGATTTGTAAATCATCCTAGACCTTCATTACGTTGAAAGCAGAGCAAAGACAAAATATTCAGGTCCTCATTGTCCTCTCTATTGTTTAAGGCAAATACATACTGTATCTCATGCTTGTTATACACTCCGCACACATAGTATGGTCCTCACTTGCACTGGTGGATGCAATAATGAATGGTGTTTATTAGCAAAGGTTTTTCAGAGCAGTGAGAGCCCATTTGGCTTTACCCATCATGAAAGTATGTCCGTTTTCATTGCAGCGCCATCTGAACGATCAAAGATCAAGAGAACTCAGTTTCAATTTTCTACCTCATCCTTCACTCAGAGATTCTACTCAATTCCCTGAGTCTAATGCCATGGACTGTGCAGGGCGAAATCCGTTAATTCTACATCAGAACATTGAGAAGTGTGGTTTGTTTAACTGTTGAATTATTCAGGACTCTCTACAACCCCCCTCCTCCTCCAAAAAAAAAACAAAACAAAAGAATGTGCAGTAGTTGGTGTGGTAAATCATGCAATATTTTGTCAAATAATGTATTCACTTTAATACAGGCTAATGATGCTTTAGAAATCACTGCGATCTGTATCATGCTGTATTTTCCATATTGTTCAAAATAATTCAGAAATAAGGGAGTAGAATATAACTATAACAAGAGCACCGCCAACGGTGCTTAATACGCCCGTCATGAACATGGATCAGGAAGTGGACAGACAACATCTGGGCCCCACGTGACATTTGACCTTTGCCAGTGACCTTGACCTTGGAGGGAGGGCTGTAAACATGGTACGCGACACTCCGCTCAGTGATGGTACACGTGTGTATGAAATATCATGGATGTATCTCAAGCGGTTGAGAAGTTATGCTCCGGACAAGCCCCATCTGGGCCCCATGTGAACTTTGCCCTTTGCCAGTGACCTTGACCTTGACCGGGTGAACGAAATCATGGTGCGCGACACAGCGCCTAGTGATGGTGCACGTGTATGTGAAGTATCACGAATGTAGCTCAAGCGGCTCAGGAGTTATGCCCCGGACAAGAAATTGCAAACAGACAACAGACGGACGGACAGACAGACGGGGGTGATGACATAATACGTCCCGTCTTGAGACGGGCGTATAATAATAATAAAAACTCTTTATCCACAGAAACAGTCGGGGTCGACACTGAGCAGATTCATCCAGGAGAGAGAGAAGGAGCTGCAGGATCTGAGACAGGCTGTGCAGTCACTCAAGGTGGGTACTGACCAGAGGAGAAGACAACAGCTGCTGCTGGAAGAGCCATTTCAGGGCTCAGTCAGGGCTCTCCTCCAGTCAGCCAGTGAGGAGCCCAGTGTTGGGCCACTTTCCAGCCCTGTGGGGCTCAATCCCACTGAGCCACACTGTGGGGAACAGGCTGTGTGGGGTCCCAGGCGATTGCTGAGCTGAGGAGGAGAGACGCTGAGCTGGAGCAGCTTTCACACACAGATGATCACGTCCATTTCCTCCAGGTAACATCACTGGCTCTCTGACTTTATGGTTTATGTTTTACACTGAATGGAGTCGATGAGGTGTGTTCTCATTTATTAATCAACAACTATTATCTGCAAGAGAGTCTTGTTTGATAATGTCTGTCTGTCTGTCTGTCTGTCTTTTTGGCTGTTCATATACTTGTCTGTCTGCAGAGCTGTCAGTCTCTCTGTACCCTTCCTGGACCTGGACACTTACCCAGCTTCACTGTCAGTCCACACATCTCTTTTGAGGCTGTGAGGAAATCTGTCTCTGAACTGAAAGAGCGATTTGTTGAAATCTGCTGGGTGGAACTAGAACTGGAATTTCTGAATTAGGTTGTTCATAATTTTAATTCTTTTCCAATCAGGCATATATAAATGTGAATATACAAGAATTTTCTATTTTCTGTGATCACGCCTTGAAACAGGATTTACAATCCACTCAATTCCCGTATAACTGAATAACTTGCACCCTGAATGTTGTCTAAACATGTAGTAAAATGTGATATTTGACTGAGTGAAAATAAGAAAACACAAACCAAATGGTTAAATTATTATTTAATTTAATAAATGAATATAGTTATCAATTATCACCTATATTTGTTCCCTTCTTTGCATATCATTCTCCCACTTTGTGCTTTTAGTGAGAGAAGTCCATGCAGTGGAGCCCAAAACCAGAGAGGATTTCTTACAGTGTGAGTGTTCAACCTGAGAACACACACACACACAAAAAGCAAACCAAACACAAACATGCAAAATCTGAATGAAAATGTTTTTAAAAATGAAAATTTCAACTTTTTCTTTTAAGTTTTTATGGAATAATTATATTATCATTATCAATGTTTCGGTTTCAGATATATCAGTTGATTTGTTATCTGTTGTGTTCCAATATCCCCCCTCCCCCACCCCCCATGCATAGAAAATTGTCAGTATTCTGAGGGGGGCACGGCTCTCCGTTCATGAGATTTGTTTACAAATGAAGCGTTTCACTGCAAAAGGGGACATGCATCAAATTCAAAATTTTCTAGTAGTGATATTAAAAACAAAGCCAAGGGAAAGTTGCACATGTCCAAGTATCCGTTTTTGGTCAAACGGCGATTTAAACCCTTATTTCACTATGCTGAAATTAGCATTTTTTCACAAAGTGAGACATACCCATTTCACCTTTTTGGTAAAACAAGACATATCCATGGATATGTCTCGTTTTGTTAAAAAAAAAAGTTCAAACTATTTTAATGCATTACCAGTACCAAATAATCAAAGTGATGCTGGATTTCCATTTTCTGGCTAAACATGTTTGGTTAGTCAAGAGCAAGACTGAGAAATAAAACAAATAACTGGTTTTCTTGAGAACTTTTTGTCTTGAAGAGAAAAGGCCTTTTTCTCCAAACAGCAAAAATGGATATGTCTCATTTTGCAATGAAACTCTTCAAACGCTGCTCTAACATTAATTGTCACAATATTGCTGAGTAACTACAAGACTGCTATTGTGGTACTTTTGTATGCATATATTCACCATGAAGATGCACACAAGCCGAAGAGAAACTTGAGTCCCAGTTGACACACACTGGGCACCAACAAATTGTGAACAACTTACTTGATGTAAAAGCTAGTCAATGTACTTAACTTTAGCAAGCTAGGCAGCTAACTTGCATTACCTTGCTAGGCAACCATTCCCTGTCCAGGTCTTGATATTTATATGGCTCATAAAATCTTGCTGCAATGGCTTCACCTTCCGAAACAGCGGTTCTGCAAGCCTACAGGCCAGCAATGTTATGGTGATTGTACGTCAGATGCAAAGATGTTTCTTCAATTCATCATTGGACTCAGAGATGGCTCTGCAATCCCAATCTAAAGGTGCAGAGTCTGGAGCAGTGGGGGCACTGGAAGTCTGTCATTGTGATCACTGCTCGCGTTGTTCTGTGGCGTTGTTCTGCTGCAGCGATAAGCCTTTGATGCCAGTCCTATCCAAAATTTGCAGCGACTTGGTGAACTGTGGCTTTCCAGTGCAGTCATTTCCAGGACAGTCCTCTGACTCCGTTGGCTTGATCTTGCACCAGCGGAATTTGGGCTTGATGGAGTTTTTATAATGCTGTCCAGTGCCAGGCTTGTTTGCTGATTCAAGCATCAGTTTCTCTGTCCAGATCGCCTACATTGGAGATGGAGCTTCAAGGGTACTTGAAGCTCTCTGTATTTGCCAACAAAGTACCATCAACTGTGATTGTCAGTTTGAGGAGGTTGGAGTTTGGTGTAAGTTGATGGAGCATTTCAGTCCTACCAAGGCTGATCGTCAGGTCAAACAGCTTTGAAACTTTGAGAAACGGTCCAGCATCAGCTGCAGGTCAGAATCTTCATTAGCCTTGAGGGACCAGTAGTCTGCAAAGAGAACTTTCTATCAGAGATCATGGAGGGTCTTTCTTTTGGCAATGAGCCGGCGAAGGTCAAAGACCGAGCCGTTTGGATGGTATCGGCTGTACTCACCTTTCTCCCGACCCCAGTCTGAGTGAGAAAGCAAAAGGTGAAATGATGTCAAAGAGGACTGGGTCTAAGACACAGCTCTATTTCACACCATTATGTCATGATGTCATATCATGAACAAGAGGATGATAAGAGTTGCCCTACTTTTATGATGACTGCTACATGTAGGAAAATCTGTAGCCTATGCTTTTTCCTACTAGGAATTTGGAAATCCTGAGTTATGACTTAAACCCAAAAGTTCAAGTTGAGAACACTGTGATAATCATATGCAAAAACAGATTTACCTGTATTTCCATTTGCAAACAATGGAATATCCTCTAAACGCTGTGACAAAATATTTTTCGCCCTCTACAGAGACAGAGAGCAGGAAAAACTCTCTTTACAAAAGTAAAAACTAACCAAATATTAACAATGCTTTATTTCCATTCAACTTTGTAACAGCTTATTGACAATGAGCACATCTTTTTTTGTCCTAATGTAAATACATGCAGGAGTATGAGTGTCACTCCATGCCATTTAACAGGGGACCTGTGTCATTTGGTTCAGTTAAAGAGGGGACTTCAGTCACTCTTTACTGTTCAAGTGGGCACCATCTATTTTGTTCTGAAGCACAAAGTTCAAAACAATGTTTGACATTTAAAGCTCTCTGTGCTGGTTTTGAGAGAGGCATAACCCTTGCAATGTCAGTGACGGACGTTTCCGTATTCAGCATGCCACGCTGAATGTTTCACAGCCATGGCCTTGAAAATAAACGAATAATTAACAGTAAAAACTTGTTTTTCCGAGATGTCACACTATTGTGCTAACGTGAGCTCAGTTGCACATCTCTCATATGGTCACGTGACTAGGAGCACGAGAAAACATGGTTTTAGCTTAAAGTACGCTTGCACGTGCTACGTACCTGTGCACGTCGGAGTTGATGTGTGTCATGATGTCTCTCACAACGCATTTACCCCTAGTGATAATAAAAACTCTTATTAAAAGTTTCAAGAAAATATTTACAAGTTTATGAGTGTGAAGTTTCTTTTTTGACTCAGTATATTTTTGTTTTATTAAAATGACCAGAAATAGAGGTCCCCTCTTGGTCAATGTCGGATGATAATCCCCTGTTAGTAAGGTAAACGTGTGTGTGTGTGTGTGTGTGTGTGTCAGTGACCTGCGCAGAGTACAAGATGTACACCACATCCGCACCGCATCCGCAGGAATTCGATTAAAATCTGCACCGCAGAGCGGCTCCACCGCACTATTCGCTCACCGCACAAGTCTTGTGTGGTGAGCGGATAATGTGGTGGAGCCACGAACTCTGCGACCGCACCGCAGAGAGGTGTGGATTTTGAAGAAGCATGCTGCTTCAGCATGTGAAGAAGCAACCTGTGGCTGCGGTGCGGACATGGTGTACATCTTGTACTCCGCACGGGTCACTGGTGTGTGTGTGTGTGTGTGTGCGCGCGTGGGCGCACGCAGGGGGTGAAAGGACACCAGTCAGAGGCAGTGTGAGGTGTATCCCTGTGAGTCAAAATCTCTCTTTAATAATACCACTTCCTCCCCTCTGCTTCTGCCAGTGTCTCCTGATTAATTCTCTCTCTTTTGAAAGGTATGAAATACTGTCATGTCCTCTGTTTGTTCATAATTTAATACTGTTTCTTTTATTGTGGTTCCAAAACCTTCCACTCCTAAGAACACCTCAGAGAAAACTTTGATATGCTGTGTTTTTGACTGTCTCAACAATTCACAGCTCTGCTATTTAGGAAAACCCAACCCACAACTGACGGGGAATTACTGGAAATTGGCTCTGTTTGATGGACTAGAAGTCGTAAGTACAGACGTTTTCACATCTGGATGAGCGATGGATTGTGCAAAGTTTGCTTTAAACTTGTTCAAATTCAGGTAGATTACACAATAATAACTATGTGCTAAACAGTAGGTGATGGGTTTCGATTTGAAAAATGGCCTTTAATCCAACTGCATTGACCCTTCCTAGTGAATGAACAGCCACTTGTACCTCTGTCAGACACAGGCTTGTGTCTGTGTGATAGTCGCAGGAAATTCTCCACTCTTCATTCGCTCTGCTCAGCGTGGCTTCTGTCCAACAGCACACCAGCTGCAGCTGAGGGCAGAACCAGGAAGTGACTCCCGCTCTGTCTGTTACGCAGTTGCAGGGAAATGAAACTTAACTCCGACTCTCATTTAAACCAAGACGAACAGCATCTCTGTCAGTTCAAGCTGTAAAATGGCCGAAGGTGGAGTTCTCCTGGATCAAGACAAGTTTGTCTGCTCAATCTGTCTGGATCTTCTGAAAGATCCGGTGACTATTCACTGTGGTCATAGTTACTGTATGGGCTGTATTAAGGGCTGCTGGGATCAGGATGATCATACTGGTGTTTACAGCTGTCCCCAGTGCAGAGAGACCTTCACTCCAAGGCCTGTTCTGGGTAAAAACACCATGCTGGCTGAAGTGGTGGAGAAACTGAAGAAGACAGGACTCCAAGCTGCTCCTCCTGCTCACTGTTATGCTGGACCTGGAGATGTGGTGTGTGATTCCTGTACTGGGAGAAAACGCAAAGCTGTCAAATCCTGTCTGGTGTGTCTCGCCTCTTACTGTGAAACTCACCTCCAGCCTCACTATGAATCCCCTGCCTTTAAGAAGCACAAACTGGTCAAAGCCACTGGAAACCTGCAGGAGAAGATCTGCTCTCATCATGAAAAACTGCTGGAGGTTTACTGTCGTACAGATCAACAGTGTATCTGTCTGCTCTGTGTGATGGATGAACACAGAGGCCACGATACAGTCTCAGCTGCAGCAGAGAGGACTGAGAAACAGGTAAAGAGCTCTCTCTCTCTCTCTCTCTCTCTCTCTCTCTCTGGATGATTTCATTCTCAATAAAATGCGAGAGGATGAAAGTAGAAACATTAATATCGGGGGATGGGAGAAAAATACTTCTGTACGATGACTCTGAAGAGCAAGTTCTTTATTTGATCATTTATGTGCGCTTGAGTCAACAAACAGTCTTTACTCTCAACTGGGTGGGTGTCATTCTGTTCTGATTTTTAGTTTGTTTTTTCTCCTCAAAATTTCATTAAGATTGAGAAATAGTTTTATATCTTTTAAAATTAGTAACAAGATACAGAAAAATTTAGTGCAATTTGCTCGCAATTTCAAAAACAATGTTATGATTCAGCTACTGTCAATGAAAAACTTGACATCCCTGTTCTGATAAAACTTTCTGATATAGGAAATGCAAACTAGAAAGAAGGTACTGATTTGTAAATCATCCTAGACCTTCATTACGTCGAAAGCAGAGCAAAGACAAAATATTCAGGTCCTCATTGTCCTCTCTATTGTTTAAGGCAAATACATACTGTATCTCATGCTTGTTATACACGCCGCACACATAGTGTGGTCTTCACTTGCACTGGTGGATGCAATAATGAATGGTGTTTATTAGCAAAGGTTTTTCAGAGCAGTCAGAGCCCATTTGGCTTTACCCATCATGAAAGTATGTCAGTTTTCATTGCAGTGCCATCTGAACGATCAAAGATCAAGAGAACTCAGTTTCAATTTTCTACCTCATCCTTCACTCAGAGATTCCACCCAATTCCCTGAGACTAATGCCATGGACTGTGCAGGGCGAAATCCGTTAATTCCACATCAGAACATTGAGAAGTGTGGTTTGTTTAACTGTTGAATTATTCAGGACTCTCTACAACCACTCTCCCCCGAAAAAAAAAACAAAACAAAAGAATGTGCAGTAGTTGGTGTGGTAAATCATGCAATATTTTGTCAAATAATGTATTCAGTTAAATACAGGCTAAAGATGCTTTAGAAATCACTGCGATCTGTATCATGCTGTATTTCCATATTGTTCAAAATAATTCAGAAATGAGGGAGTAGAATATAACTATAAAACAATTTATCCACAGAAACAGTCGGGGCCGACACTGAGCAGATTAATCCAGGAGAGAGAGAAGAAGCAGCAGGATCTGAGACAGGCTGTGCAGTCACTCAAGGTGGGTACTGACCAGAGGAGAAGACAACAGCTGCTGCTGGAAGAGCCATTTCAGGGCTCAGTCAGGGCTCTCCTCCAGTCAGCCAGTGAGGAGCCCAGTGTTGGGCCACTTTCCAGCCCTGTGGGGCTCAATCCCACTGAGACACACTGTGGGGAACAGGCTGTGTGGGGTCCCAGTAAGAGCTGAGTGAAAGGCCTAGTTAAAATGTACAGCCTCCTCTCTCTGTGTCTCCTAACAGCTCTCTGCACAGGCAGCAGTGGAGGACAGTGAGAGGATCTTTACTGAGCTGATCCGCTCCATTGAGAGAAGGTGCTCTGAGGTGAAAGAGCTGATCAGAGATCAGGAGAAGGCTGAGGTGAGTCGGGCTGAAGGACTCCTGGAGCGACTGGAGCAGGAGATTGCTGAGCTGAGGAGGAGAGATGCTGAGCTGGAGCAGCTTTCACACACACAGGATCACATCCATTTCCTCCTGGTAACATCGCTGGCTCTCTGACTTTATGCTTTATGTTTTACACTGAATAGAGTCGATGAGGTGTGTTCTCATTTATTAGTCAACTACTATTATCTGCAAGAGAGTCTTGCTTGATAATATCTGTCTGTCTTTTTGGCTGTTCATCTACTTGTCTGTCTGCAGAGCTGTCAGTCTCTTTGCGCCCCTCCTGGACCTGGAGACTTACACTGCATCACTGTCAGTCCACACATCTCTTTTGAGGCTGTAAGGAAATCTGTCTCTGAACTGCAAGAGCGATTTGATGAAATCTGCAAGGCGGAAGTAGTCAAAATTTCTGAATTAGGTTGTTCATAATTTTATTCTTTTCCTATCAGGCATATATAAATGTGAATATACAAGAATTCTCTATTTTCTGTGATCACGTCTTGAAACAGGATTTACAATCCACTCAATTATCGTATAACTGAATAATTTGCACCCTAAATGTTGTCTAAACATGTAGTAAAATGTGATATTTGACTGAGTGAAAATAAGAAAACACAAACCAAATGGTTAGATTATTATTTCATTTAATAAATGAAGACAGTTATCAATTATCACCCATATTTGTTCCCTTCTTTACATTTCATTTCCCCACTTTGTGCTTTTAGTGAGAGAAGTTCATCCAGTGGAGCCCAAAACCAGAGAGGATTTCTTACAGTGTGAGTGCTCAACCTGAGAACACACACACACACACACACACACACACAAACAAAGCAAACCAAACACAAACTTGCAAAATCTGAATGAAAATGTTTTTAAAAATGAAAATTTCAACTTTTTCGTTTAAGTTTTTATGGAATATTTATATCATCATTATCAATGTTTCAGTTTCAGATATATCAGTTGATTTGTTATCTGTTGTGTTCCAATATCCCCCCTCCCCCACCCCCAAGCATAGAAGATTGTCAGTATTCTGAGGGGGGCACCGCTCTCCGTTCACGAGATATGTTTACAAATGAAGAGTTTCATTGCAAAAGGAGACATGCATCAAATTCAAAATTTTCTAGTCGTGATATTAAAAACAAAGCCAAGGGATAGTCACACATGTCCAAGTATCCGTTTTTGGTCAAACGGCGATTTAAACCCTTATTTCACTATGCTGAAATTTGCATTTTTTTTCACAAAGTGAGGCATATCCATTTCACCTTTTTGGCTAAACAAGACATATCCATAGATATATCTCATTTTGTAAATAAAAAAAAAAGACAGAAGTTCAAACTATTTTAATGCATTACCAGTACCAAATAATCAAAGTGATGCTAGATTTCCATGTTCTGACTAAATATGTTTGGTTGGTCAAGAGCAAGACTGAGATATAAAAAAATAACTGGTTTTCCTGAAAACTTTTTGTCTTGAAGAAAAAAGGCCTTTTTCTCCAAACAGCAAAAATGGATATGTCTCATTTTGCAATGAAACTCTTCAAATGCTGCTCTAACATTAATTGTCACAATATTGCTGAGTAACTACAAGACTGCTATTGTGGTCTGGGTACTGGTACACTGGGTACCAACAAATTGTGAACAACTTACTTGATGTAAAAGCCAGTCAATGCACTTAACTTTAGCAAGCTAGGCAGCTAACTTGCATTACCTTGCTAGGCAACCATTCACTGGTTAGGTCTTGATACTTATATGGCTCATAAAATCTTTCTGCAATGGCTCCACCTTCCGAAACAGCAGTTATGTAAGCTTACAGGCCAGTAATGTTATGGTGATTGTCCGTCGGATGCAAAGATGTTTCTTCAATTCATCATTGGACTTCGAGATGGCTCTGCAATCCCAATCTGGAGGTGCAGAGTCTGGAGCAGTGGGGGCACTGGAAGTCTGTCATTGTGTTCACTGCTCGCGTTGCTCTGTGGCGTTGTTCTGCTGCAGCGATAAGCCTTTGATGCCAGTCCTTTCAAAAATTTGCAGAGGCTTGGTGAACTGTGGCTTTCCAGTGCAGTCATTTCCAGGACAGTCCTCTGACTCAGTTGGCTTGATCTTGCACCAGCGGAATTTGGGCTTGATGGAGTTTTTATAATGCTGTCCAGTGCCAGGCTTGTTTTGCTGATTCGAGCATCAATTTCTCTGTCCAGATCGCCTTCATTGGAGATGAAGCTTGAAGGGTACTTGAAACTCTCTGTATTTGCCAACAATGTACCATCAACTGTGATTGTCAGTTTGAGGAGGTTGGAGTTTGGTGCAAGTTGATGGAGCATTTCAGTCTTACCAAGGCTGATTGTCAGGTCAAACAGCTTTGAAACTTTGAGAAGCGGTCCAGCATCAGCTGCAGGTCAGAATCTTCATGGGCTTTCAAGGACCGGTAGTCTGCAAAGAGAACTTTCTATCAGAGATCATGGAGGGTCTTTCTTTTGGCAATGAGCTGGCGAGGGTCAAAGACCGAGCCGCCTGGATGGTATCGGCTGTACTCACCCTTCTCCCGACCCCAGTCTGAGTGAGAAAGCAAAAGGTGAGGATGATGTCAAAGAGGACTGGGTCTAAGACACAGTTCTATTTCACACCATTGCTTATCTAAAAGCCTTGTCATGTCATGATGCTTCATTGGCCATCCTGAGCAAGAGGTCAGTAATGCACAAGTTGTGTTCCGTAAAATTGTTGAGCAGGAGCAGTTCATTGTTACTGACTTTTCCCACTCCGTGTCTCCCAAACACTCCTTTCCAGCTCTTGTGGTCATTCCCTACTGTCACATTGAAGTCTCCCATAATGACAAGCTTGTCGTTTCAGGGGTTGACTTAATATGACTTATAATAGCGTGTGCATGAGAGAATGATGGTGTGTGTATGAGAGAATGATGGTGTTTGTGTGACAGTATGATAGTACAAGTGAAAGCAAGTATGAATTCTGTCTCAGACGGCCTCTCATAGGATATTGAACATATAAGCAAATAATGAGATTCCCAGAGGTTTAGATTATTTGAAACAGATTAATATAACGGGACTTTAATTTAAGACTGAGGACAGTAATATGACTCCAACAGGGGCATTGTGTGTGTGTGTCAGCCAGGTCTTTGCAACTACTGGTATCTTTGCTATCTGGAATAGCTCTGGACCAAGCTTATCAGCCATTTGTTGCCCACAGCCTCTGGGCTCCCCCACGCATCAGCGTTTGCAGATCTTACAGATGTGCCGCTCAGAACCCACCCCAAAGGCACAGATGAATTTTACTGGCTTCGGAATGGAACAATCTTTTTTAAAATGAAATAAGCAG
This sequence comes from Gymnothorax reevesii, assembly GCA_029721435.1. Lineage (NCBI taxonomy): Eukaryota > Metazoa > Chordata > Actinopteri > Anguilliformes > Muraenidae > Gymnothorax > Gymnothorax reevesii. The sequence goes on from CM056575.1 coordinate 144,775,993, forward strand.
TGAATTCTTACCAGCCATTCTTACATTACAATCCAGGTTTTTTTTCTTTTTTCTTTATTTGTTATAGAGGGACAGTGTACATTAATTAACATTTTACAAAGAAAATGTAAATGCACCCAATTTTAGCGAAAAGGCTAGTTTCCATTGGTCGTCCCCTTGCCAGAAGGAGCATGGCAAAGTTACCTATTAATTAAAAAAAATAGATTACAAGCAAAAGAGCAAACAAAAAAATAGAACAATTACAATTTTGTATAAAACAGATGAGTTCCGAACCAGCAAGCAACCCCCCCCCCCAACCCCAGACACACACATCCACACACTATAGGCACACACACACTCACACACACACATCCCCACACTAGAGGCACAGACACACACAAGCGCACACATACACACGCCTGAAGTACGCATGCTCTCTCTCTCTCCCCCCCACAACACACACACAGACACACACATACACACACACACACACACACACACACACCAGAGGTACGCGCACACACACCCCAACACTCACACTCTTCTGATCTCATAAATTAATGCTGACATGTTTGGTTGTCTATTAGCCATTTCTTTAATTTTAGTTTAAATGAGCTATAGGAACTGGACTCTCTTATATTTTGTGGGATTGTATTCCACCCACCAGCTGCTTTATAAGAGAAAACTGACTGACCAAAAGTTGATTTCTTGTAAGACACTGCACAATCACCTCTAGCAGCACCTCTAGTAACACTGGTTACAGATGATCTAAATTGCATGAGGCTGCAAAGTGGTGGTGGGGCTAAGCGGTGTCGGATTTTATATACAAGACAGCAATTTTTAAACATAACAAGATTATTCCAGCTTAGAAGCCTATATTTGTTAAGTATTATACAATGATGAAAAGATCTTGGTTTTTTATCTAGAATTTTGACAGCTTGTTTATATAAAGATATTATCGGCTTTAATGTGATGGAGTTTGCAGTGCCCCATGTTGGTAGACAGTAGTTAATATGTGATATTATGAGAGAGAACATGTACATTTTTGCAGCCTCTGTTGACATATAATTTCTGAGGTGCCTAAAATTTGCAAGTGTAAAATTTATGATCCTACTCACCTTTTTAACGTACTGCTTGAAAGACAAGTTACTATCCAAAATAATGCCTAAATATTTGTATTCATTTACAATTTGAATTTTCTGCCCTGAAAAGAAAACATCAGGCTCTGTGTAAGATTTTTTTTGTTTTAGCAAAGAACATGGCAACAGTTTTAGAAGTGTTAAGTGTTGTAAATGACAATTATTCAACCAATTTGAAACGTCAATCATAACTTTTGTAAGCTGTACCGCAACCTCGGAATGATTATTACCTTTAATAAAAAGGACAGTATCATCTGCATACATAAGGATCTCACTACCTTGGCACACTGATGGAAGATCATTTATATAAAGACTGAAGAGAATTGGACCCAAAATTGAGCCTTGGGGTACCCCTGTTACTAGATCTTTAAAGGACGATCTTGTATTTTGTATTTTAACACATTGAGAGCGGTTAGTGAGATATGATTTAAACCAATTGGATGCATATTGAGAAAAATTAAACTGAACAAATTTCGACTGAAGAATGTTATGATTAACTGTATCAAACGCTTTTCGTAAATCCAAAAGCATTGCCCCAACCACACCCCCTCTGTCTATTAAAGACTTAACTCTTTCTATAAAATAAACAGTTGCCGTTTCTGTTGAGTGGTATGCCCTAAATCCATGTTGCATCGGATGTAGGAGTTGGCTAGTATTTAGATGAAGAATTAGTTGGTCAGCCACTAATTTCTCTATAACTTTGAACATGACAGGGAGGATACTTATTGGTCTATAATTTGACACTAGCCGAGGGTCATTATTCTCAAAGATCGGAACAACAACTGCAGGCTTCCAGTATTGGGGGAAGCTCCCTTGACCCTGAGTCAGAGAGATATTTACAATATGAGTGATGGGTTTAATCAATGAGCTGGTACACTCCCTGATCATAGCAGAGTCGATTTCATAAACATCTTTTCAAAATTTAGGTTTGAGTGAATCAATCACTTTTAGTACTTGCTCTTCAGAGACTCTTTCAAAATTAAAAATGGGTTCTGACATTGATTCCTTTACATCATATTGTTGGTGCAAGGAAAAACTGTTTGCAATGGTAGCTACAGAATCTACAAAATAATGATTTAAAGCTTCAGCTACATCTATTGCCTCATTTATTAGCATGTCATTAAGCCTCAGTTCGATCTGTTTTCTAGAATTGTTTTGTCCAGATAGTTTCTTTATTTGCTGCCATGTCATTTTGGAGTTTCCCTTATTATTTACTATTATCTCCAAAAAGTAGTTTGCCTTGGCTTTTCTAAGTTCTTTTGTCACCTTATTCCTAGCTGATGTAAATTCAAGCCTGTCAGTATTCAATTTGGACTTCAGTGATGCTTTTAGGATCTGATCTCGTTCTTTCATCATTTGAAGTATACTTTCTTTTATCCATGGAAGAGAAACCCTTTTATTTTTATTTCTAAACATTTTTGAAAATTCTTTGATAAGTTTATGCAATTCATCATCCACAAAATACTGGCTAGTAAAGTCCAGATTATCTGATTTCATTAATTCATCCCACTTTATATTCTGCACAGCATTTTTAAAATCTTCCTTTTTATTCCTTGGTATCTTCATATAATCCATGCTCTGTGCAGAGACAGAGCATTTCTTTCCATTTACTTTTCTAGCCATTAGTATCAAATTATGATCAGAGAGCCCAGTTATAAAATTATAGGATTTAATTATTCTTTCTGACTTATTGCTAAAAATGAGATCAATCAGTGTACTGGAGGAATTGGTCGTTCTGGTTGCTCCACTAACTATTTGTGTTAAATTAAAACTCCTATTACAATCACCTCTCTTTTAAAATCACATTGTTGCAACATTTCTCTAAATTTTTCATAGAAACTAACATTTGATGAGGGCGGACAGTAGATTACAATTTGAGTTAATGACATTTCCGGCGAGAGTACTATGTTTTGACCCAGACATTCTAGTTCACATGCTATGTCTTTGATTACATTACATTTGATTGTGTCTTTCACATAAAACATAACTCCCCCACCTTTTCCATGTTTGCGATCATTCCTAAAGATGTTAAAACCAGGCACATTTATAGCCGCATGAGGCGAGTTTTCATTTAACCATGTTTCAGATATTGCTAGAAAATCCAAATTTGATTCTTGTAAAAGATGTCGTACTTGTTCATATTTAGAAAGAATACTTCTTATATTTATGTGACCACCTAAAAGTCCTTTGGGTTTGCTACGTGAGTCCCAGATTAATTTAGAATTGTTCACAGTTTTAAAAACTTTCCATTTACGATGCTTAATTATGGCTTTATTTATGCGTCGTTTAGACCTAGTTGCCCGTAGGACTTGAGTTACCACATTCCCATGATTAACAGTATCCTCCGAGCGCTGAGTTGTTTCAGTCGCCGTCTGTCCAATATCGCTCCCCGGACAACCAGTCTCGTCCTTCGCCGCCTCTTCACCGATACTGATCCCCAGATCCAGGCTGGCAGCCGTGTTTGACTCTACTTCCACGCTTCCCCTCCACGAGCACCCCGGTTCCAGTAGCCAACCTTCAGAGGCACGTTCACACCTGTCTGCTCTTCCGATCTTGACCTCGGCCAATATTTTCACATCTCCCATAGTTGAAATGCAAGCAAACCCGACGGAAGAGCCCCATTCCACCGATCTTACCTGAGGGATCACAGCGTTGCTCCTGATGTTATTTTCAAGTAGATACTGATGTATATCCCCGGACATCAGAAGGCAGATGGCAATTATAACTGCCTCGAAGCTTTGGCATTTAGATACGGTTTTGATAGTTTTCATACCACGACATTTAGAGGCTAACGCTACTTGCCAACCTGGATACACGAAAGTGGATAGTAGCGAAAAACTGCCATAGCCAAAATGTTTGTGATTTGGTTTACCGAATTTACTCCGCTCCTGGGAGAAACATTGCTTAGAATAAGGTCCTGAATCAACTAATTTTGTTCCATTATCTATAAACTTTGAAAGCACGCAATATATTAATAGTGTCAGGAGTATTCCTGAGCCACCAGCACCTGAGCTACCTGTTGCGGCCATTTTTTTTTTCAGACTCAGCCAGTTACTCTCCCTGCTCCAGGGAGATCTCTCCCTGCTCCAGCACAGGTGATTCACAGCTCTTATCCAGAGCAACGTACAAAAGTGCACAAGAACAGTACAAAAGTGCAGAGCTCCAAGGAGACAAGTACAAGTGCAAACAGTCAGTGACAGGACACGTTCCATTGTTACAGTGCAACAAAGGGGCAGAGTCAAGTGTAAGAAAAGGGCAATAAAATAAAATAAGTGCAATAAAAGGCCAACATGACAAGTGTAACAAAGGGGCAGGAAAATCAAGTAAACTGACAAAATAGGGTGCAAAAAAAATGAAGGGAAACCAAATCAAGCGGTAACAATCAGGAAGTAAGGTAAACAGAATTTAGTGCAACAAATCAAGGGATGTCGGGACAGGATTCAGGGCCGTGGAGCAGGGGAAAGGTGGAGCCTGAAGAGGTGGGTTTTCAGGCGGCGCTTGAAGATGCTCAAGGATTCTGCTGTTCTGACCTCGATAGGGTAGATCATTCCACCAATGAGGTACCAGGACAGACAGCAGCCTTGAGCAGGAAGGGGAGGAGCGGAGAGGGGGAGGAGCCAGGCGACCAGAAGTAGCAGAGCGAAGTGCTCTGGCAAGGGTGTAAGGTCTGAACAGTCTCTGGATGTAGGCTGGAGCTGTTTTGTTGACTCCCTGATAGGCTAGCACCAAAGTCTTAAATTTGATGCGAGCGGCAACAGGGAGCCAGTGGAGCTTTGTGAGCAGGGGAGATGACGTGGGAGTGTTTTGGGAGGTTGTGGACCAGGCGAGCTGCAGCGTTCCGGATGAGCTGCAGGGGTCTGATGGCGGATGCTGGGAGGCCGGCGAGGAGGGAGTTGCAGTAGTCCAGAGGAGAGGATCAGTGCTTGGACTAGGTGCTGCGTTGAGTAGCTGGTGAGGAAGGGCCGGATTCTACGGATGTTGTAGAGGAAGAACCTGCAGGTCCGAGTCACTGCAGCGATGTTCACAGCAGAGGAGAGCCTGTCATCAAACAGGACCCCAGGGTTCTTCACACTCCGCGAGGGGGAGATGGTGGCATCCCCCAGGTTGATGGTCAGGTCCAGGAGAGGGGAGGATGGAGCAGGGATGTAGATCATCTCCGTCTTGGTTAGGTTGAGCTTCAGGTGATGGTTGTCCATCCAGCTCTGGATGTCATGTAGGCAGGCGGAGATGCAGGCGGAGACCTGGGCATCAGGGGGACAAGAGAGAAAAAGTTGAGTGTCATCAGCATAAAAGTGATATGATAAGCCATGAGCAGAAATGACAGGACCGAGAGACTGGAGATAAAGTGAAAAGAGGAGTGGACCAAGAACGGAGCCTTGGGGGATGCCTGTGGTAAGTGGGCAGGGTGTTGATACTTCACCTGCCCAGAGAACCTGGTAGGAGCGACCGGAGAGGTACGATTTCAACCAGATGAGGGCTGTGCCTCATATTCCCAGTGCACAAAGGGAAGAGAGGAGGATGGAGTGGTCAACAGTGTCGAATGTGGCTGAGAGGTCGAGGAGGATCAGGATGAATGAGAAGGAGGAGGCGCGTGCAGTGTGAAGTACTGACAGAGATGAGTGTGGTCTCCATGGAGTGGGCAGCTCTGAATCCCGACTGGTGCGGGTCCAGGAGGTTGTTTTCTGCAAGAAAAGAGGAGAGTTGGTTAGCAACAGCACGTTCAAGGGTTTTTGACAGGAAGGGGAGGAGGGAGACTGGGCGGAAGTTCTGAATGACTGGGGGGTGAAGGGAGGGTTTTTTCAGGAGAGGGATAATGGTAGCCTGTTTGAATGAAGAGGGAAAGCATCCAGAGGACAAAGAAGAGTTAATAAGGGAGGTGTCACCACATTGTTGGGTGTGTTAGCCTGGAGGAGGGGGGAGGGGATAGGGTCGAGAGCACATGTGGAGGAGCAGCTGGGAGAAATCAGTAGAGGACAGGGGGGAGAAAGCAGAGAGGAGATGGGAGGGGACAGCGGGGGAGAGGGGAGTGAGGGGGGAGAAGGAGTTGCGGATGGACACAATCTTATCCTTGAAGAAGGCTGCGAAGTCCTCTGCTGTGATGGAGGTTGCAGGTGTGACAGGCGGAGAGCTGAGGAGAGGAGAGAAGAGAAGACAGAAAACAATTGGCGAGGGTTAGAGATTGAATTCTGGATATTAGAATGATAAAATTTAATTTTAGCAGAGGTAATTGAAGAGGAAAATTTGGCTAGGAGGGACTGGTAATGGGACTGGTCTGCCGGGGCCCTGGATTTCTTCCATTTCCTCTTTGTCACTCGTAGGCTTTTCCTGTTGGAGCGGAGAGTTTCTGACATCCAGGGTCTGGGTGGGGATGATCTGACTGGCCTGGAAACAAGAGGAGAGAGAGTGTTTAGTGAGGATGATAGGGCAGAGAATAGAGAGGAGGCAGCAGATTCAGTGGGGAGATTAGAGAAGGAATCAAGGGAAGGGAGGGAAGCAGTGACATGGGAGGCGAGAGCGGAGGGGGAGAGAGCGGAGGTCACGGTAAATTGTAACAGAGGGGGTTGGAGTGGGAGGAGAGAGAGGGAGAGGGAGGGAGAAGGAGATGAAGTGGTGGTCAGACAGGTGGAGAGGGGTTACGGTGGGATCAGAGGAGGAGCAGTTACGAAGGAGGACTAAGTCGAGGAGATTTCCAGCTGTGTGAGTTGGGGGTGAGGGCAGGAGGGAAAGGCCAAAGGAGTGGAGGATAGGAAGAAAGACGGCAGACTGAGAGGCCTCAAGGTGGAGGTTGAAGTCTCCCAGGAGAGTCAGTGGGGTGCCGTCGTCAGGGAAGGTGCTGAGCAGGACGTCCAGCTCGTCGAAGAAACAACCTACAGGGCCTGGGGGACGATGCACAACAATGATAAACAGGTTAGTTGGAGAGGATATGGAGACAGAAAGAAATTCAAAGGAGGAGATAGAAAGGTGAGAGAGAGGAAGAGGCAAAAATTTCCAAGTAGGAGAGATTAACAAACCAGTCCCACCACCTCGCCCGAATGGCCCGGGGGTGTGGGAGAATAGGAAGGAGGTGGAGAGGGCCGTCGGCGTTGTTGTGTTGTCTGGAGTGATCCACGTCTCCGTCAACGCAAGGAAGTCGAGGGACTGGAGGGAGGCATAGGCACAGATGAACTCAGCCTTCCGGGCAGCAGACTGGCTGACTGGCAGTTCGACAAAGTGTTCGGACATTCCAAGTTCCCATTATCAAATTATTTTGCTTTTCTTTTTGATTTGCTCAACTGACCACAGTGGAATGGATCCGTTAGCCATGCTAAACTGACTAGAATTCTGAGAGCAAGCATTTGGTTGAGGTACCTTTTCTAGCCCCCTCCCTCATATGAGAATAGGCAGCGCTATTCTTAAGAGGCTGCCCAGTCTTTTGCAACAGGAAAAGTCCTGGCTGATGGATTTTACCTGTTGCTCTGGGTTCAGGATCTAAACAGCCACAGGCCCAAGAGCTGTGACTACAAACGCTTGACTACAACGGGACAACTTCACCTGTTGCTTTGCTATGTCCCCATTGCCATCGGTCTTTGATTTTTGTGTGCAAACAGATCAGTGATGAGTTGCAAAATGAAACTGTGCATGAAGAATTGAAATGGGAAAATCATTGCATTGTTATAGTTCCACTCTCGGCCAGAAGAGTCTTTGTTTGGTGGCACAAGGAGCCATTGCACCTGGAGACTGCAGGTTGCAGTTGATGACCAGGTCTGCTGAAGTGTCACATGTATGTTCTGATGCTCTTCACTGCACTTGCTGACACCACCTTCATGACTGTTGGATGCACAGGTGATCTCTTCTGCTAATTCAATGAGGAGTCAGTCTTCCCTGGCAATAGTGCTAACTAGCTTGAGTTTATCTCACTTAGGATTTGAGACCTGTTCCCTGCAATCACCAGGCTTAGCATGTCTGCTGTGACGATTTGCCTAGGTAAGGCCGCTGCACATTTTACAGCTTCTAGGAGCAAATGGTGAGAGCTGGGTGCCAGGTGAAGACTTACAGTGGGCAACCAGTCTTGAGAGGGACTCGGCAGTCCCCCGACTAGAGGTACTACCTCTTTCTGACACTCCATATACTCCATATACTGCCTCCTCAATGGAGGGCATGTCTGCTTGATTCAGGAGTTCCTCAAAGTGTTCCTTCCACCGGCGGTTAATATCCCCATTTGAGGTCAGCAGTTCCCCACCCCTGCTGAAAACAGCCTTAGCGAAGCCCTACTTCCCTCTCCCGTGTTGTCTGACAGTTTGGCAGAACCTTTTTTGAGGCTACCTGAAAGTCGTTCTTCATACCCTACGCGAATTCCTCCCAAACCCGAGTTTTTGCTTCAGCGACCACCGTAGCTGCAGTCCTTTAGGCTGCCGGTGCCGGTCTGCCGAGCCAGGGGTCCTTTGGGCCAACCAAGCATGAAAAGCCACCTTCTTCAGCTTGACAGCCTCCCTCACTTCTGAGGTCCACCAACAGGTTCTGAGGTCACTGCTACGACTAACTCTGACAACCTTCAGGTCACAGCTCTAGGCAGCCTCTTCCACGAAGGAGACTTTGAAGAGAGTGCACTCAGATGTCTTCTGGAGGTGTGAGTTGAAAATTGTCCGGACAGGGTCCTCTACCAAATGTTCCCAGTCAACTCTCACAACACGTTTAAGCTTCCCAGGTTTGTCGAGCAATCTTCCCCGCTATCTGATCCAGCTGACCATCAGGTGCTAATCAGTTGACAGCTCTGCCCCTGTCTTCACTCGAGTGTCTAAAACGTACAGCCACAGATCTGATGACACGATAATAAAAGCGATCATTGACCTTTAGCAAAGGGTGTCCTGGTACTGAGTATAATTATGAACACCTTTATGCTCAAACGTGGTGTTTGTAATGGATAATCCATGACTAGCACAGAAGTCCCACAACAAAACACCACTCAGGTTCAGATCAAGGAAGCTGTTCCTCCCAATCACTCCCATCAAAGTGTCTCCGCCATTACCCATGCGAGTGTTAGTCTCCCAGTAGAATAATAAAGTCCCCAGTAGAAGCCTGTTCCAGGACCCCATCAAGGGACTCCAAGAAGGCTGAACTGCTGTTAGGTGTGTAAGCACAAACAACAGTTGGATCATTCCCCTCTGCAACCTGCAAGCACATTGCAGAGACCCTCTCATTCACCGAGATGAACTGGAACACGACAGAACTCAGCCAAGGGGACACAAGTATCCTTACGCCTGCCCGCCGGCTCTCATCTTGGGAAATTTCAGAAGAGTCCAATCCCTATCAAGGAGCTTGATTCTACAGTCAGAGATACGTATTCGTAAAGGTGAGTCTGACTATATGAAGCCGGTGCCACTCAACCTCCCGCAGAAGCTCTGGCTCCATCCCTGCCAATGTGGTGACATTGCATGCCCCAAGAGCCAGATTCCATAACCAGGGCCGAGAATGCAAGGGCCTTTGCCCCTGTCTGCCACTCGGTTTACAAAGTACCTGACCCCTACTCCTCTCCTAGGGGGTGGTGGGCCCATGTGGAGGCAGCTCCCCGTAGTCTGTTCGGGTAAAACCCAGCCACTAGGCACTCCCCTGAAATTTCCCTTCCCAGACCTGGCTCCAGCAGGGGGCCCCGGTGTCCCTAATACGGGAAAAGTTCTCATTCTTGTCAAGGATCTTGTCATAAGAGTTTAATTGCTTTTTGTCAAGCCCCTCACCTGGGACCAATTTGCTTTAGGAAACCCTACTAGTAGCTACTGGTCCAGGCAAGACAACTCCCAAGATTGCAGGGGCTCGCAAACTCATCCACCACGATAATGTAGTGAATCACGGAGGAGCCTATAGCTAAACAGACACCAACAGTAACTGGTTGCAAAGCTCTATAATCAAAGGCTTTATAGCTTGATCAAAAGTTCCCTCAGCATACTGACTGCAACAACTCTGACTAAGCTCTATATTAAATGATTAGTTCAGGAACAGGCTGATTGACAACAAATGATAGATGACATACTGAAGCAGGATTGACCAATGTGCCAATCAGATTAAGCCGGGTTTTTTTTTTTTATATATATATATCTTCCTATGACTCATATCTTCAAGGGAGTAGATTGCACATTTGAAATGGTTTGATTTTGTTGATATGCAGGGCTCAAGAAATGAATTAGTTTTGTAATTTTCCCAACAACAATTCTAACATTTTTAGTGATTTTATGGCGACATACTGTCGATGAGAAAATGCAACAAGATTGAAAAAACTATTTTCATTGTTCTGAATCTAAAATTTTTTCCCCATAACTGCTCTGTCAGCTTCCTGTTAAAAAAGGTCATGGCCTACAAACGTGCACATATGGGGATGATTAAAACTTTCATCTTGTTAACATTGCCCTGAGGAAAAGAGTGAATTTCTGATAGACATTTGATGTTCTGATCCTCACGTTAAATCTGAACCTTTCCATCAGATTTCTGTCAGCTCACACTGGATCTCAACACAGCGCACAGAAACCTCCATCTCTTTGAGAGAAACAGAAGGGTGACCGGTGTGGCGAAGATCCAGTCATATCGTACTCATCCAGAGAAATTTGATAGCTGGTGCCAGGTGCTGTGCAAAGAGAGTTTGTCTGGATGCTGTTACTGGGAGGCTGAGTGGAGTGGGGATGAAAGGGTGTCTTTAGCAGTGTCATACAAAGAGATCAACAGAAAAGGGAGGGTTGAGGCAAGTCATCTAGGTTATAATTGCAATTCCTGGAGTTTGTACTGCTCTCCCTCTGGTTACTATTTCTGGCACAATAATAAGGGCACTGAAATCCCTGGTCCTCTCTCCTCCAGAATAGGAGTGTACCTGGATCACAGGGCAGGAACTCTGTCCTTCTACAGCGTCTCTGACACAATGACCCTCCTGCACAGAGTCCAGACCACATTCACTCAGCCCCTCTATCCTGGGTTTGCAGTTAATTTAGGTTCCTCAATAGAACTATGTGATCGGTGTGATAAATAATAAGAGAGAGGGAACAAAAGTATGTAAAATTCAAATCTAAATGGGATATTAAAGTCAGTTACTCAGGGGAAAGTATATTTACCTTGAAGTGTAATGACAGAATAAAATGAATTCAATTTACATACAAAAATAAATGTTAAAAAAATTGCAGTTTTTATAAACCATTAAAATAATATTTTTTATTATGATTTAAACACGGTGCATAGAACTATATATTTTTTATTTTGTAAAATGTATTAATAAAACATAATTAAATTCTACGCATCACTGGGTAGTAATGATTTATATTTATCGGTTTATTTCTTTGAATTTACTCAATGCATTTAATCAAATCTACATATTAGATTTGTGATTGTGTTATGCCCTATATTTAAAGGTGATATTACCAAGAAATAACTCACCTACAGTACAGTATAAAAAATATCATGCTATAACATTACTGCATATTTTATATTGTGATATGCGCATATATGTAACATTGTTTTGTTACTTGGCTGGTGTGAGTCTCCTCACTTTTGTCAACCAGGTTAAACAGGAGAGTAAAGCACAGGGAGAGAAGCACTCACAATTTGCATAATTCCTTTGCCTGTCGCATCCAAATCCGGGAAAAGGAAGTGCTTGTCAATTAAAATCTATCTGATTCCATGTAGTTGGATTCATTCAATATTTTATCGATTAATAATTACATGAATAAGAAGTTTTTGTTTTATTTAAATGAAATAACCAGATTTTATTCCAAACATTTTTATTTGAAAATATTTTATTTATTTTATTTATTTACATACTTTAATTACTACATAATAAAGGACTCATTTATATTGGATATATTTGAGCAAATACATTAAAATAGGCAGGACCACAGAATAATTTTTTACAGTGTAGAGTGGAGATGGTAGCACAGATACAGCGGTGTGGAGTGGAGACAGTGGTGCAGATGGAGGGGGTGTAGAGTGGAGATGGTGGCGCAGATAGAGAGGCATGGAGTTGAGACAGTGGTGCAGATGGAGGGGGTGTAGAGTGGAGATGGTGGGGCAGATAGAGAGGCATGGAGTTGAGACAGTGGTGCAGATAGAGGGGGTGTAGAGTGGAGATGGTGGCGCAGATAGAGGGGGTGTAGAGTAGAAATGGTGGTGCAGATAGAGGGGATGTAGAGTGGAGATGGTGGCGCAGACAGAGAGGTGTGGAGTGTAGACAGTGGTGCAGATAGAGGGGATGTAGAGTGGAGATGGTGGCGCAGACAGAGAGGTGTGGAGTGTAGACAGTGGTGCAGATAGAGAGGTGAGGAGTGGAGACAGTGGTGCAGATAGAGAGGTGTGGAGTGGAGACAGTGGTGCAGATAGAGGGGGTGTAGAGTGGAGATGGTGGCACAGGTGGAGAGGTGTGGAGTGGAGACTGTGGTGCAGATAGAGGGGGTGTGGAGTTTGTGGATAGTAGTTTGGAGTGGAACAGCTGGTGCAAATAGAGCAGATGTAGAGTGAAGCAGGTGGTGCAGATAATGGAGGTGAAGAATAGAGCTGGTGTTGTGGATAGAAGAAGTGCAGAGTGGAGAACTTGGTGCTTCAGGGATAGCAGTATATAGACACAGACTAGAAACAGCACGTTGAATTGGCAGTGCCTGAGGCATAAACAGGGACCTGGAGTAACTGCCTCTCAGTGACATGGCGAAAATGTCTCCCAACACATTCTGTACATTCTTTAGCTATCAGAAACAGACATAGAATGAGATAGCACAACATACTATCAGAGCATAAATATACACTGCCTGGCCAAAAAAAAAGTCGCACACTCAAATATTTAGTTGGAACCCGTGTAGCTTTGATTACAGTGCATATTCGTCTTGTCATTGTTTTGACAACTATATGCAATGCCAGAACATTTCTTTTCGATCAGAAATGCCATGATTTTTGTCCAAGATCTTGTCTTCTCGACATAATGGTTGAACCACTCGGTGGTCTTGAGTACATCCCAATAACTTTTTTCATGTTAAATGTCAGGACTTTGTGGTGGAAAATTTGTTTGTGAAAATGATTCCTCCTGCTTGGTTTTGTCATTCATGGTTTTCTTGTTAAATACAGGCCAATAAATTGCCCGTTCTGAAATACTGTAACATCGTTTCCACCATCAGAGAATGTGTTTTCCGGCACGATTTTGTAAGAAATGAATTGCGACGCACTTCATCAGTCAGGGTTAAAATGATTATTGCCATCTGAAACATATTAATAACCGCAGTAATGATCCAATTTTACAATTTGTTCATTAACTTCCAAACGGTGACTTTTTTTTGGCCAGGCAGTGTATGTATGTATATATATATATATATATATATACAGGTTTCAGGGTGCCCTTGTTCTGTTATGTGCAGCGGATTCTATGTCTCTGTATGTGTCAGCCCAGTGTCATCCTGACATGTCATATAGTGACAAACTCTGACCAAACGTTGATATGTGACCAAAAAGGAGGCTTTTGGCGTCCTCATATGATGCCAGTTTAAAACAAACCCGACCTCCTAACACCTAACCTGTAATCCGAACCTTTACATTAACCCGTTTAATCCCAAAATTTTCCATGCAATGAAATGCATGCATTTTACTCCTCAAACCTCCCTAACACAAAGACTGTATGTTTTTTATAATTAATTATTTAATTTAATTTTTTTTTTTTGATGGTAAAGATCATAGTTGCAGTTTTTGCCCAAAGCCAACAACAATTTTAGACCTTATAGAAGTTAAAAAAAAAAAATGTTCACAAATGTTACCAGTGGGACTAAACGGGTTGTGTCAAATAAGGACACCAGAAGGCTTCTTTTTCATCGTATATTGAGGCTTGGACAGGTAGCATCACTATACAGAGTTGGGATGAGAATGTGTTGGATGTGTGTATCTCTCTTACTTTCTGGGCGTTTGTTTTCCTCTCTATCTCCAAAATCCGAGGCTGCGTGTAAGTGCCTGGCCTCCCATACAGGGAACGTTTTGGGAGACCTAAGGGTGCTCTCCTCTCCGTGTATTATTAGATTAAGAATATCATATCTATGGCTAAAAATTATTGCTGATTTACTATTGACCTGTGTTTATCTGCATTCACAGATGGCCGTACCAATCAAATGTATTTTTGTTGTACTCTCTCTTTAAGTTCTTGGGATCCACCTTTGAATGTGTGCGTCCTGAACTCTTTTTGCTGAAATAAACCCTGATTATACCGGACATACCGTGTCGTGCTTGATTCTGTGAATAGAGGAGTTTCTCATCTCAACTGAGCAGATATATGAAGGTGGTGCCAACAGAGGACTGATGGAGTGGAGCATCTGGAGCAGATAGAACAAGTGGAAAGTTAGGCAGGTGGTGCAGATAAACTGGGTTGAGAGTAGAGCGAGTGGAGTAGGTGGTGCAGATTGAAGGGGTGTAGAGTGGAGCAGGTCAGGCAGATACAGGCGGTGTTGTATAGTGGAGCAGATGGTGGAGATCAGAAGCTGTATTCAGATTGAAAAAGTGTATCTGAGGCGGTTCAGAGCAGTCCTGAATCATTCCGGAAACCCCTTTCAGGCAGCCAAAAATAGGCGTAGCAGCTGTGCCTTTTTGCCGTCTAAAATCAATCACACAGCGACCAGAAAGGCGAAGTCGTTGCCATAGCGGCGGATACTTTCAGAACTCTGCTCGCAATTATGACAAAGAGTCATGCTGATATGGACTTTTTCATGCTGTTACTCATGCAATACGAAACGACCCATTTATTAATATATACTTCATATAGTGAATGCATGCTGGGGATGCCTTAAATGCCAGTGACGGTGGGATGTCTTTCTTCATAACCAAACGAGGACAGAAACAAATTGAAATTGACTGTACAGAGTTGTGACATGCACAGTGATGGGTTCATAGAACTCAAACCCCGTTACCTTAACCCTGATCTTTAAAGGTTCCAATTGGTTTTCAACTGGTTTACATTCTTAGTTTGGATATGAAAAAATTTTCGCAGGAGCGTCATCAGCATCACAGCTGCCGCCGTTATATGGTATTACCACGTACAGCAGCGCTACAAATTAAATCAAAAAATTTCTTGACTGGATGTAAGCTTGAGGTTTTTTCGCTGCTGAATGGTTTGGTAGCCAAACATTAATAAGCTGAAAAGGTTCTGACTTTATTTGATATTGATGGAGGCTAAATACGGTACTATTTCCAACACTGTTGCTCCAAAACAAACACCACAGTCGGCAAGAATAACGCATTATTTACATTAGCACAAAATCTGTTTACATGAAAACTGAACAGTCAACAATAAAAAAGGTGGCAAAATTAATTAAATTTGAAGTACCAAGAAGTCAATGCACCTGCATAATTAGCGTGAACTACATTTTCGGCGCGAAGTTGGTGAAATCTGACCTATTGCGAATGAGTCACTGCGCTACAAGTAGTAACGGCGGCTTAACCCATTCAGACAGAAGGTGAAACGTATCAGCTACTCTTTTTTCGAAATTATCACAATGGAGTGATTACCTATTGGATACATGTATATAAACGATGAGACATTGTAAAAAAGAGAGATGGAAGTGGGAGAAAGTTTAGGATTTTTTGCATTTATTTGGAGTATTACCAACCTTACATGTCGCTCCCCTGTGCTTTGCGCATAACAGCACCCTGTAGCCATGACGATATTCACAACATGGCTGGGCCTCTTGGAGCTTATTGCTCTATAAACCTATCTAATTCATGCAAATCTGTTTCATCAGCTAAATTCTGAATATTCAAAAACATTTTGGCGTTTTGTGTTGTGATTTATGTGCAGAGGAACATGCCAGATAACTTTATGATGCCATGTACAGTAGCCCACCGGTGTAAAGAATACATTTGACAGTCATTCTACCAATTAGTTTCTGCAGCAGATGCTAATCAGGCAAGTCAACTGCGAAAGCATTAGGCAATTAAGCATTGAATGGTGAGGTCACCATAGTCCTTAGTTACTGCCAACCATTCTTCGTTATTTAAATGGACTATCACTCATAACATTCGATTTCTCTCCATCAGTAAATAGCAGAACCATATTCATGGATGGACTGTTGGAGGGAATGATCATGTCTGCAATAAGGAACCCCTCGTCCTGCACATGAATATCAGTATCTGAGAGCCTGTGTGTCACTCGCAAATGTACTGCCTCCAGTCACAGCAGGTTATTCAGGTTTTACAGTCTTTTAAGGAAGGGCAGACATGGCACCCCTGCATTACTCCCTTGTGCTGTGGCCTCAGGTGAGACTTCAGGCAGTGCAACATTACATTCCTGCAGTGGGATGGCCTCCACAAGGAGTATGGGCAGAAATCTGTGCCACCAGAAAATGAATTTGAATCTCATGATTTGAAATTGTATTTTTTTTATTTGAATCATTGCATTGAAAAACTGAATCTGAATAGTATCATTCAAAATTGAATTCATTAGTTTGTAACAGGAATCTAATAAAATTTGAAAATTCAACTCCCAAATATGCTCATGTTCAGTTCTCATAATTCAAATTCAGTTCTCAAAATTCAATTTCAATTTACTGTGACAAACATCCGGGTAGTTTAAGGACGAAGGAAGTGCAATCGATCTCAGATATACAGGACTCCTCTTTGGCCAATCAGCGCCTACGTTCTCAAACACGCGCTCGCGCCTCCTCCTGGTCCTGGACGCGTCTTTTTTTTTTCCGTAACCAAGGGAGGCTAGATTTCGCATTTTCTCATGAATACTCGTCACGCAGACGGGCCGCAAATTTTTTTTCTCTAAACGTTATGTCTATTGCACCTTATACCTGTCCTCTGATTGGTCAATCGTCTCCAAGGAGACATTGAAACTTATGAATGGGCAAGGTCATGTGGTAGAGTCCCTGACTTACGGTAGCGTATTGCTGCCATTCCTGGCAAAAGAACGGGTCTGTAGTGAAAAGTTTCTTGTTATTACAAGATCCTTTTCGTGTTATGACAACATATTTTCACGCTTTAACAAGATATCTTCACGTTATTTCAACGCGAAAACATCATATTATGACAATAAACTTTTGGCTCATTTACATGGTTTGATTAAGTTCTACTTGTTGCTTGTCGAAACATGGCGAGATTATGCTATTATTGAGCACGGTGGGCGATACTGTGATTAGTTTGCGTACAGTAAGAGGGATTTTAAAAAGCTTGGGGCTATACGGTAGACAGAATGAGCCTGACCCCCTGGAGGTGGCGACGTTTCTGAACATCGGTCAAGCCATCACTAACTCGGAAAACGACGGTCGCACCGTCACAGCTAATAATAAAATGCGCAAATACAGTAGACATCACGTTAGTAACATAATGTGATATACTTACTGTCAAATAATCGTCACATGGAAAGATATAACGAGGCTTGTTCAACAAAAATGAATATGTACTTTGTTCAGAAAAATACGCAAGCAAACTTGAATAATTTGCGATAATAATCAATTGTGATTGATTAGTGAAAAAAATAAATACATAATAAACAGGATAGGAAGTTGGTAGTTTGGCCAAGGTGATGGGTGCGATTTTGGTAAGGAGCTATTATTCTAGATCAGCACTTACAATTGCTTGTTACAGTAGGCTACATGTGTTCTTACATAAGGCAAGTAAGTCAATAAGAGCAGAAAATACTCTGGAATTAATACAAACAATTGCCATCAAAATTGGTATCTGGTGAATAGGAGAAAGAGTGAGGAAAAATACACGACCATACTGCATGTGCTGTAGTACAAGTGTATTGAATAAGGAAAGATTCAATGGGAGAATTATTTTATAAATGGCTATCAAAGTTGGTACTTTGCAATGTGCAACAGGAGAAAATGGAATGAAGGGCCATGTTTGAGGGCCTGTAATTCCCACAAATCAATAATACTTGCATACCATACTACATGTATTTTAGAACAATTGAATATGAAGAGATTTTATGGTGAAATTATTGAATAAATGACTGTCCAAGTTGGTACATTGCAATGTGGGAAGTGAGACAACTGAATGGGTGGCCATTTTCATGGCCTTTAATTCTTGCAAATCCAAAATTTTTCTAAAAATAACACTTCTATACAATACAACATGAATGTCTTTAAAGCAGGAATACTGAATATGAGGACATTTTGGGGTGGAATTAAATAAATGCCCATCAATGTTAGTACTTGGCAATGTGCAAATAGAGACAATAGAATGGAGGGCCGTGTTTCAGGGCCTGTAACTTTTTAAATGCAACAAATTTGCAAAAAATTACTCTTAACTACCATAATAGATGTATTTAAGCACAAGCCCACTGAATACAAAGAGATGATATGGCGGAATTTTAAATAAATAGCTGTCGAAGCTGGTACTTTGCGATGTGCAAATGAACGGGGAGCCATATTTGAGGGCCGTAATTCCAGTTTAGCTGAAAGTCTATTATAAATAACCCTTCCATACCATACTACATGCATTCTAGTACAAGCGCACCGAATATGAAATGGCCGTCAAAAATGGTGCTTCGCAATGTGCAAATGGAGACAATTGAATGGGGGGGGGGGGCAATATTTTACAGTGTGTAGTTCTTGCAAATGAAGAAGTTTGCAATGGATAAAGTGCCAAATTCATACAATAGTACACTACAGGCCAAAATTTTTGGGCCACCCTCAGATTTTTAATGGTGCCCCCTTGGTTTTGTCCCCTGGGTTTTGGGGAAGGCATTTATACAGTTTGAACAATTGAAGTCAAGGCAAGATCTGGAAGACCAAGAAAAATTTCAGATAGAATGGCCTGAGATTTGGTAAGAAATGCTCAGAAGAACCCAAACATCACTGCAAAAGAGCTGCAAAAAAGAGCAGCAGACACAGGTGTAGAGTTTCACAGGACAACAATACAGTGACCTTAAACAACAAAGACCTACGTGGCAGAGTGGAAAGAGTTTCCTTTCCCACAACCTCAATACAAAATTAAGCATCTGAAGTATGCAAAAGAAAACTTTAAGAAACCTCAAGCCTATTGGAACAACGTGCTTTGGACTGATGAAACCAAAATTGAACTGTTTCAAGTAAGGTTTGTTTGGAGAAAAATGGGTGAAGCATTTGTGGAGAAAAACACATTGTCAACTGTAAAGCATGGAAGTGTATCCATGATGCTTTGGGGTTGTGTAGCAGCTGGGGGCACAGGCAGTGTTGTGTGAGTGGACAGAAGAATGGATTCCACCAAATAACAAGACATTCTAGAGGCTAATTTTCACAGCTCAGTCCAGAAATTGAAGTTGAAGAGATGTTGGGTACCCCAGCAAGACAATGACCTGAAGTATACCTCAAAATCCACCATTAAGTACTCCCAGGAAAGACAGATGAAGGTGTTGGAATGGCCATCACAGTCCCCAGACTTGAATATTATTGAAAATCTGTGGAGAGACCTCAAACATGCTGTGCATGCAAGAAGGCTGAAGACTATTTCTGAGCTAGAGGTGTTCTGTCAGGAAGAGTGGGGAGAAATTCAAAGACAAGAACTAAAAGACTCTTAGCTGGCTACAGCTTTTGCAACCTGCTATGGCTTTCCAAGGAGGAGTTACAAAGTATGAGCTGACAGGGTTCCCAAACCTTTGCACAAGGTATTTTTCCTGGCACTATAATTTTGAAACTGTAAAAAGTTAAAAATAAAAATTATTCTTGCTTTGAAATGTGCTGATGTGTCATGTTTGACTTTGTAGAATTTAGTGTTCAGGTTTGGTTTAAATCACTTGGAGATTAATTGTAACAGACATTTAAACTAGGGGTGCCAAAATGTTTGCACCCCACTGTAAGCCTATTTTACTTTCAAATTTTTGCATAAATGAGCATTGAAAGAAACTGAATGGGTAAAAATGTTTTTGGGCCTATAATTTATCAAAGGCTATTTGTACACTCCGCTGCATTACTTCTGGTCGGTTACATCAAACAGGCAGTATGGTAATGTTATTTTCAGCAAACAGTTTGATTTGCAAAAGTTTTATGTTCCCCACTTCCATTTCCACCCTTCACCAAATACCAGTTGTGATGGTAATTCATGCATTATATCAAGAGTATTTTCTGCTCTAATTTACCCATTTGCTTAATGTCAAAACACTTGTACTCTAACAAGCAATTGTAAGTGCTGATCTGGCATAATAGCACCTCATCAAAATCGCACCCATCACCTTGGCCAAACTACCAACTTCCTATCCTGTTTATTATGTATTTATTTTTTCACTAATCGATCACAATTGATTATTATCGCAAATTATTCAAGTTTGCTTGCGTATTTTTCTGAACAAAGTACACATTCATTTTTGTTGAACAAGCCTCGTTATATCTTTCCATGTGACGATTATTTGACAGCAAATATATCACATTATGTTACTAACGTGATGTCTGCTGACACTGTATTTGCGCATTTTATTATTAGCTGTGACGGTACGACCGTCGTTTTTCCGAGTTAGTGATAACTTGACCGATGTTCAGAAACGTCGCTACCTCCAGGGGGTCAGGCTCATTCTGTCTACCGTACAGCCCCAAGCATTTTAAAATCCCTCTTACTGTACGCAAACTAATCACAGTATCGCCAACCGTGCTCAATAATAGCATAATCTCGCCATGCTTCAAGACAAGCAAGAAGCAGAACTATATCAAACCATGTAAATGAGCCAAACGTTTCTTGTCATAATGTGATGTTTTAGCGTCGAAATAACGTGAAGATATCTTGTTAAAGCGTGAAAATATGTTGTCATAACACGAAAAGGATCTTGTAATAACAAGAAACTTTTCACTACAGACCCGTTTTTTTGCCAGGAATGGCAGCAATACGCTACCGTAAGTCAGGGACTCTACCACATGACCTTGCCCATTCATAAGTTTCGATGGCTCCTTGGAGACGATTGACCAATCAGAGGACAGGTAAAAGGTGCAATAGACATAACGTTTAGAGAAAAAAAATTTGCGGCGCGCCTGCGTGATGAATATTCATGAGAAAATGCGAAATCTGGACTCCCTTGGTTACGATAAAAAAGACGCGTCCAGGACCAGGAGGAGGCGCGAACTCGTGTTTGAGAACGTAGGCGCTGATTGGCCAAAGAGGAGTCCTCTACATCTGAGATCGATTGCTCTTCCTTCGTCCTTAAACTACCCGGATGTTTGTCACAGTAAATTGAAATTGAATTTTGAGAACTGAATTTGAATTGTGAGAACTGAACATGAGCATATTTGGGAGTTGAATTTTCAAATTTTATTAGATTCCTGTTACAAACTAATGAATTCAATTTCAAATGATACTAGTCAGATTCAGTTTTTCAATGCAATGATTCAAATAAAACAAATACAATTTCAAATCATGTGATTCAAATTCAGTTTCTGGTGGCACAGATTTCTGCCCATAAAGGAGCACCAGCCCCAATTTGTGAAAGTATTTCAGAGTAAGGACACTAATCTAGCATCAAATAAGTCTTTTCCATCCATATTATGGTTAGGAGGTGGGCAGGGAATATTTTACACTTATTGGGATACTGTCCAGTAGTGCTGAGGGCAGACCCAGAAAGTCATTCCTTCACTTTTAGTCACACACTTTCAGAAGAACAAAACTCCGTCTCTGTCAGTGTGAGCAGTACAATGACTGAAGATGGAGGTTTACTGGATCAGGAGAAGTTCAGTTGTTCAGTTTGTCTGGATCTGCTGAAGGATCTTGTGACTATTCCCTGTCGACACAGTTTTTGTATGGGCTACATTCAGGGCTGCTGGGATAAGGATGATCACACTGGTGTTTACAGCTGTCCCCAGTGCAGACAGACCTTCACCCCAAGGCCTGTTCTGGGTAAAAACACCATGCTGGCTGAAGTGGTGGAGAAACTGAAGAAGACAGGACTCCAAACTGCTCCTCCTGCTCACTGTTATGCTGGACCTGGAGATGTGGTGTGTGATTCCTGTACTGGGAGAAAACGCAAAGCTGTCAAGTTGTCTGGTGTGTCTGGCCTCTTACTGTGAAACTCACCTCAAACTTCACAATCAACTCGATCCAGGAAACTCACACAATGTCATCAATGCTACTGGACACCTGCAGGATATTTGCTCTCATCATGACAAACTGCTGGAGGTTTGCTGTCGTACAGACCAGAAGTCTATCTGTTATCTGTGTGCGATGGATGAACACAGAGGCCATGATACAGTCTCAGCTGTGTAAACACCGTGCAACTAGGCCAAGGAGGGTCCGAGCTGAGGCGGAGGGTCTCAGCATGTTTGCCTTAACAGCCAGGGAAAAGAAAGTCCTCGCAGTCTCCATTATAATAATGGGGTCTGGCTACAGCGTCAGCTCTAGACCACTGCCGTAGGCCAAACGTGATGACATCTTTCACGTTCTGCTTTTAAATGGCCTGAAATGTGCCCAGCAGATGCTGCAGCCTTAATATCTTAGCGGTTGCAATGCATCTGACTCCATATTACATTTAGGATCCCAATTTAGTTATAACCCTTTGCGGCGACAATTAAATTATGCGTTCCCGCAAGGTTGATCTGACTCCAATATATGAACTACTACTTACTTTAGAGCTCCGTTGTGCATCGGACTCATGACTGGTCTATACCTTACTCCGCCGGACGAAAACATCTGTACAGTCCAATTTGGTGAATCAACGCAGAGGGTGGAGGTATTAAAAAGCGCAATAATTTGACATAGAAAATAGCTATGACTAGGGATTACCGGGGCCCAAAACGAGTAACCCCAAAGTTTAACGGGCGCGTTCAGGGACTTGAGGTTAGAATTGTATGATCTCCGTTCAGGGACTGAGATGGTAATGAAATACGCCCCAACCGCTCAGTGTAACGGAGTCTCCTCGAGGCCAATCAAAATAACACTCATCACAACGTGGAAAATCCACCTTATAATTCAGAAACCAAGCGTGTTGATCAGGCACGCGATTACGGACCACGTTACTCAATCAGCAGACAGGCTCCGAACTGGAAGGAACATGTCAGTCAGAATTAGGCTCCTACAACCGGATGCAAATATTAATTTATTTTGCCAGGCAGGCATGCTTAAATCACAAAACCAATTACATAGTTACAGAAATATAAAAAGAATAAGTATTCCCATATCTGGCGCAGCTCAAGACTACACATATACACAATGTATGAGGGAAGGATGAATACAACTATATAATTGCATTCTGTTGTGTGTTTCTGCCTCTAACTTGCTTTAAACCTTCCAGCTCAAAGTTCCTGTCACCAAAGGGGTATAATGTAGGGCTATGAGGCCTCCATTCTAGATACATGGTGGTTTTCCATGCTGTGACTGGTGTTATTTTTATCGACTTTCATCGAATATGTCATTATACTCAAGAGTCACTGGATGCCTTCTTTTTTGGCGTTATACTGAATGCCTTTTTGCATCATACTCAGTAGTCGCATGTTCCAGTCCCCGGTCACACTTTATATGTCGAGCCACAGGGCTTAATAGGACCACCAGCCTCTGAATTCTCCACCGAATTGGGCTGTACAGATGTTTTTGTTCTGGCAGGCTTAGGGTATAGACCAGTTACAAGTCAGATGCAGAACGGAACCTTAAATTCATAAACTGGAGTCAGATCCCATTGATGACAATGCATGATTTAATTGCAACCACCACTGATTAAAACTAAGTTTCATATTCTAAGTTTCATTTGGACTCAGATAAACCGTAACCACTATGCTATGTGCCCTGTTCCTTTGAACAGAGAAATTTGACAAATAAACATTTTTCATCCCGATTCACACCAAGCGGGGAAGAATGCCCTGTGCCATCCCCTCCGGCTATTTTCATCCTTAGTATAGCAGTGAGGTGTTTACAGTAGCATCGCAACCTTTTAAGTAGTATCCTTCAAACTTCAAAGGTGAATATTTGTGATAAACAGGAAAGCTTGGTTCAATGATGGTGTGTTCTGAGCTAAACTGTAAATATTGTAAACCAATAGTAGGTGTTTTCCGCAATCTGATTGGTTAATTACCCTTGTCGAATAGTGTTCGACATCCCTGAAATGACCGAATCTTTTCATCTGCTCACGAATACATTAGCATGCAGAGGTGTATAATCCAGGGGTCAGAAAGTAAAAATCCTACCATGATTTCATTCCAACCGTAAACTCCTGTCAGTAGATTTTGAGTTGTTAGTTTTACCACCCAGCTGAAGAATAGTGTCAGCTGCCAGGTCTTTTGTGGCTGGAACAATATTTTCTGAACCTGGATTATACACCTCTGTTAGCATGAAAACGGACATACTTTCGCTCATCCAGCCCATCAGTTCAACTTGACAGGTTGCGGAATTCTAGCGCGTGACTCGATGGCCTAATTGTGACGGATCACGTCGCCATACGAAAGAGTCCGTGCAAAAAACGTTTCTTTCTCGCTTATGGTTTACAATATCGATAAATAGTTACGTTTGTGAAAATTATGGTTGACAATATCGATAAATAGTTACGTTTGTGAAATTTCCTGGGATTCATTGGAATTCAACACCCGCAAATTTAAACGTTAAAAACCTCCGACTAATGAATCCCGGAAATTTCAAAACGTAACTATTTATCTTCATATTGTACTAGAAGCCAGAGGTGTCAAACTGCTCTTTCAAAGCCCCAAGGGGCAAAAGATTTTCAGTCCAACCGAGCAGTAGCACACCTGATACAACTAATGAACTGTGCAGGCTGAATTCAGTTGATTAAATTAGCTGTATCAGGTGTGCTTCTGCTTGGTTGGACTGAAAACCTGCCGCCCTTTTGCTGACCAGTTTGACACCCCTGCCTTTACCAATACTGGCTTCTCTTTTGGAGTTGGTGCAATCCCACATGGATTGCACCAGCTATTAGATACTTTGCCACCCAGCATTATGCAGTTGGGTGCATTTAATTTTTTTTTTTTTTTAGCATAAAAGCTCTGTCAAGTTACAGTCACCGTCATATATTTTCAAAAAAGTTATCATTTTCAAAAAAGTTAATATTTCAATATATCCGCGGGCAATAATCACGAGGTACAAGCAGAATGAGGCAATTATAAATTCAGAAGCACCGACGACAGACACAATATGACTTTTACATTACATTCCATTTCAGGTTCTTAGCAGATGCTCTTATCCAGAGCGAGGTAAAAAGTGCAAAAAATCAGTACAACAGTGCAGAGCTCCAAGGGGACAAGTACAAGTGCTAACAGTAAGTGACAGAACACATTTTGTTGTTACGCATCAAAACCAATAAGCAATCACCATAAATACTGATAAGGGCAGCAAATCAAGCAAACAAAATCAACTAAAACGGCAAAAAAACTCAAGCAGACCGGAAAAAAATCGAGTGGAGGACAACAGAATCAAGTGCAACAAAAGGGCAACAAAGTCAAGTGTAACAAAAAGGCAACAAAGTCAGGTGTGACAAAAGGGCAACAAAATCAAGTGTAACAAAAGGGCGACAAAATCGAGTGGAACAAAAATGAAGGGCAACCAAATCAAGTAAAGCGGTAACAAAATCAGGAAAAAGGGGAACAAAATTAAGTGCTTTTTAATTCAATTTTAAGTTCGTTGGTCATTATATCGCATGGTTTACCTCATCCTGCATGTTTCATGTTGTTTGGGCATTGCCTTTGAAATGGCAGCTGGAGCCTGATTGACAAATAGCAGTCAGTTAATTAAAGATTTATTTAAGGTTAAGTGTAACAAAAAAATTAACCAAAATTTGAAAAAAAAATTTTTTTTCATTTTTTCTGAATATCACCTCTCAGAATACATTCCTGGTGGCTTTTTAAGGCATAATAACTGAACATTGACAATATCTGGTGGGTACACTTTCAGACGGATTTTCTCCGTGAGGGAATTTCCGCCACATAAATCCAGATATCTCAAGAACAAGTGAAAATATCCGCATAAAATTTTGTGAGTGAGTAGATCTCACTCTGATCTACGTTTTGAGCAAAAGAAAACAGTAAAGTCCATGTCTGGGTGTTTTAGACACCTCAGCATAGGCCGTCAGACCTGACCGCATTTTGAGGTCCCATTCTAATTAGCATAATTATGTATTGTGTTATGGCCCCAATTTGTTATTACAATTCACTACACAACAGCAACAGCAACAGCAAGGGATGACAGACACAATTTAAAACTTAAACAAATTTAATTAACAGACAAAGACTAACACTAACCTACAACTAAAGACCAAGATTGAATAAACACAAAAAAACAGAAATATTTACAGTCCCTTTTGTTGGGGTGGCTTGGTGATGTCCTGGGTAAGGAAAAAAAAAATGCTCTAACACAGGCAAAAATCCACAAAAGAAACTTCACATGTCTTGAACAGAAATGACGGGTCTGGTCACATGTATCCTTCTCCTTGCAATTTCTCCTACTACTTTACTGTCTCAATTCTTTTCCTTATATACTCTTTTGCAGACCCCACCCACATTTAGACCTCTTTTTTTTACTTTTCGGGGACTTGCCCCAGACATGTCCAGGACATGTCTAAACATAGCTCCAGTCTGAGCTGAATAAAAAAAAAAGGTAAATACTGCCATCCAGTGGCCTATATTCACATTACACCTCCATTCCAAAAGGGAAAAATTTTGACTCATAAAGGCAAAATTTTTCTTTTGAATACAAAATGGTTAAGTGAACACTTGTCTATATATACATATCATACAATATTCAAATAAACACATGATATATATATACATATTCAAACACGGGATAAGCAATCAGCAATCACATTGTCAGCACCCTTTACATGCTTAATTTCCAAGTCAAACTCCTGTAAAATCAAACTCCAATTCAACATTCTCCGATTCTTGTTTTTCATCTTACTCAAAAACATTAACGGATTGTGGTCAGTGTACACAATCATGGGCTTTTCCCCTGTACAAACATAAACCTCAAAGTGTTGTAAAGAAAGGACGAGAGCCAGCAGTTCCTTCTCTATTGTGGAATAGTTTGTTTGGTGGCGATTGAACATCCTGGAGAAGTATGCCACGGGATGCTCAATGTCATCAGAGTCACTTCTCTGTAGGAGCACAGATCCACAAGCTTGGTCGCTAGCATCGACCGCGATGGAGCACGGTTTGTTGAAGTCAGGAGATTTGAGCACGGGGAAGTGACACAGCAGAGACTTCAGGCGATCGAAGGCTCTCTGGCATGCATCATCCCAAGTGAACTTACGCCTTTCTTCAGTTGGTTAGTTAGACTGAGAGCAATCTCAGCAAAGTTCTTGCAGAACTTGCGGTAGTACCCGATCATTCCAAGGAAGCGGCGCAAAGCTTTTTTGTTGTCAGGAACTGGAAAGTCCATGATGGCTTGGACTTTAGCATTTATGGGTGCCACCTTACCCTGGCCTATGACGTAGCCAAGATAGGTGACAGTAGCACAACCAAAGTCACTCTTGCTCAGGTTAACAGTCAGGTTAGCCTGGGTCAGGCACTGGAACAACGTCTCTACATCTTTTAGATGTTCTTCCCAGGAGTCACTCCATGTGATCAGGTCATCGATGTACGCACCCGTGTGTGGCAATCCGGCGATAGTAGACTGTATCATCCTTTGGAACGTGGCTGGGGCATTTTTCATACCAAAGGGTAGGACTTCATACTGGTACAACCCAGATGGTGTGGCAAAAGCAGAGATGCTCTTGGCCCTCTCAGTTAAAGGCAAACACCAATAACCCTTCAATAAATCAATCTTAGTCAGAAACTTTGCTTGCCCTACTCTATCAATACAATCATCAATCCTAGGTATTGGAAACACATCAGTTCTAGTTACAGCATTGACTTTGCGATAATCTGTACAGAATCTAGTACTTCCATCAGGTTTTGGAACGAGCACACAGGGTGAACTCCAATCTGAGTTGGAGGGTCTGATAATATCATGTTCTAACATGTACTCAACCTCTTTCTCAGCAATATTTCTCTTTTCAGGATTCATCCGGTACGGATGCTGTTTAATTGGTTTGGCATCACCAACATCTACATCATGAGAGGCGATAGAAACTCTCTTTGGAACATCAGGAGACAGATCCTCATATTTCTTGATCAACCTCTCAAACTGATCTCTCTCTGAGGGTTCTAAGTGCTGGAGTTTTACATCAAGATTTTGCAACACTTCAGAATTTGACAATTTACCTGAAAGAACTTCAGCTTTAATTCTAGGTTCATCATCTTGAAACTCCCCCTCATCTTCACAAATCTCGGCCATAGGAGAATCTGAAGTGACAGCTGCAACCCAAGCATTTCTGTCATGATAAGGCTTCAGCATGTTAATGTGACACAATTGTTTTGGTTTTCTCCTATCTGGAGTCTTCACAATGTAATTGAGATCATTGAGTTTTGTCAGAATTTCATAAGGACCATGAAATCTAGCCTGCAATTGATTGGACTGCAAGGGAAACAACACAAGGACCTTGTCTCCTGGTTTAAACTCACGGCTTCTAGCCTTATGATCATACCAAGTTTTCATTTTTCCCTGACTTGATTTCAAGTTCTCTTTGGCTAGGTCACAAGCTGCATGCAATCTGTCCTTGAACTTGCTATCATAGTCTAACAGACTAATGTGCGGCTCTTCCTCTTGCCATTGTTCACTCAATAATAGCAAAGGTCCTCTCACTTCATGACCAAACACTAGCTCAAATGGACTGAATCCAGTAGACTCCTGCACTGCTTCTCTAG
This sequence comes from Gymnothorax reevesii, assembly GCA_029721435.1. Classification (NCBI taxonomy): domain Eukaryota; kingdom Metazoa; phylum Chordata; class Actinopteri; order Anguilliformes; family Muraenidae; genus Gymnothorax; species Gymnothorax reevesii. The sequence continues at coordinate 144,804,722 of CM056575.1, forward strand.
CTGCAAACAACAGCAAATGAACACCTTCATCCCAGTCTTTCTCATGGTCATAACAATAAGTCCTCATCATTGTCTTGAGAGTGGAATGAAACCGCTCTAAGGCACCCTGACTTTCTGGATGATAGGCACTAGAAAGAATCTGCTTTGCACCTAGTTCATACACAACCTGCTGAAACAATCCTGAAGTGAAATTGCTACCTTGGTCTGACTGAATTTCCCTGGGAAGGCCAAACAACGTGAAGAACTTTATCAAAGCCTTTGAGATTGCAGTTGCCTTGATGTTACGTAGAGGTATGGCTTCAGGGAATCTGGTAGATGCACACATGATTGTCAACAAGTACTGATTTCCAGATCTAGTCTTGGGTAATGGACCAACACAATCAACAATGACTTTCGAGAATGGCTCCCCAAATGCTGGAATAGGCTGCAATGGAGCTACAGGTGGGTCTAACTGGTGTTTTCCCACTACCTGACAAGTGTGACAGGTTTTGCAAAAGTTGGAAACTTCTTTCCGAAGCCCAGGCCAAAAGAAGTGTTTCATGATCTTATCAACAGCCTTGTTAACACCAAGATGACCTCCTAAAGGTAAACTATGAGCCATTGTTAGGATCTCATTCCTGTAGACCTTCGGAACAACAATTTGCCTGACCACTGCCCAACCTGCATTAGCAGGGATATCAGGAGGGCGCCACTTCCGCATCAACACACCATCCTTGAGATAATACCCAACTGGAACCGCGTCTATTTCTTTATCAGGAAGGGCTCTCCTCCTTAGTGCACAAATTTCAGGATCATTAGTTTGCTCCTCAATCAACCGCTTTCTGGACAGAGACAAGTCTCCAGACACATCAGAATCACCAAACCCATCTGGCTGGCTGAACAATGAACTGATAAAAGTGTCTGATAAGTTCTCAAACGGAGAAGCCATAGCAGGCCAATCAGAGTCATGAGGCGAACCACCTGAGTCCTGACTATTCAATGTACTGGACGGCACCACATCATCTTCTTCTTTAGCCTTCTTGGCCATAGCACGAGTCACTGCGCAAGAAGGATACAGAGATGGGTCCTCATCCCCATCTTCAGTGCTCGGCTGTGAAGTAAGATGTACAGGGGGAACTACTTTGCCCCCAGCCAGGTCATTGCCTAGCAACAGAGAAACACCCTTTATAGGTAGACTTGACATAAGTCCCACCTTTACCTGTCCTGTAACTAAATCTGACTTCAAGAATATAGAGCGCAGGGGTACAGATACAGTCCTCCCTTCAATACCTTGTACAAGTATGAAATCCCCTGAAGCGGTCTCATCACGTAACTCCAAGGAGTCCATCAACAATAGTGACTGAGAAGCTCCGGTATCCCTTAAGATATATATGGGGATAGGAGTAGTATGCTCATTCAGAGCCACAAATCCCTCTGACACAAATGGAAGAAATTCCTCCCTCAAGAAGTCAGCTGTATCAGGCTTTTTAGCCCCACAAGAAGCAGGTAATTTAGCAGATCGGTAATCTACTACAGGGGTTTCTAACCTTGTTTTCACAAAGGCATTTGCTTTGGTATCCTTCTCTTTTTCTTTCTGAGCTTTTAGGAACCAACAGTTAGTTGTAACATGACCAGATTTCTTGCAATAACTGCAAACTTGACCACTTTTGTCACTGTCAGCTTTCACACTTTGATCAGACCTGTTACTGGATTTCTGAGCACCATCACCAGATTTGTCTTTGTCTTTGGGTGAGGAATCTTGGGTATCACCATAACCCTTTTTCTGAAATTGGGACCATCTATTGTTACTGCTAGACTGAAATTTGGACTTATGTGTGAGAACATATTCATCTGCAAATTTGGCAGCTGATTGCAAATTCAGTGCTTGCTTTTCATTAAGGTAGGTCTTAATATCATCCTTAACACAGTTCTTGAATTCTTCAACTAACACCATCTCTTTTAGTGAGTTGAAATCATCCTTGACCTCCATAGAAGTACACCAGCACTCAAAGCAAACCTGCTTCTCATTAGCAAATTCAACATAAGTCTGATTTTCAGATTTCTTCAGACCTCTGAATTTCTGTCGGTAAGCCTCTGGAACCAACTCATAAGCTCTCAAAATAACCTTTTTGACAACCTCATAATCAGAGGAATCATCTGCAGACAAAGCCGAATAGGCTTGTTGAGCTTTACCCTTGAGGACAGTTTGCAACATCAGAGGCCAGTGTTCCTTTGGCCACTGGCAACTCTTTGCTACCTTTTCAAAACACTGGAAATAGTTGTCAACATCCTTTTCCGAAAATGGAGGCACCAGTTTTACCTCCTGGCTAGCCCGAAATTTATTTTCAGTTGCAATTTTTATTTTTAGTTGCTCCATTTGGAGTCTTTCTTCTCTATCGAATTTCTCTAATTCAAAATCTCTCTGTCTTGCAAATTTTTCTAACTCAAATTCTCTTTGTTTTTCTTTTTCTTCCCTTTCTTTCTCTCTTTCTTCCCTCTCAAATTCTCTTTGTTTTTCTTTTTCCTCCCTTTCTTTTTATCTTTCCTCCCTTTCTTTCTCTCTTTCCTCCCTTTCAATCTCTAGCATTTTTAATTTAAGTTCCATTTCTATATTTGGATTTTCCACTGGAAACTGTTCCAGATCTCCTGGTGCAAACACATTTTCATCAATGTAATATTCAACTATCTCTCTAGCCAGTCTTGCTTTTCGCATGGCTGGTTTTACCTCTGTCAGCTCCAAATGTCTGCAAATTTCTAGCAGTTCTGTCTTTTTAAAAGACTTCAAAACCTCAACGGTTGGTGATGCCAAAAAATCATCCATTGCTGTTGATCTGTCAATATATTTTAGGAAAATTCACAAAAACAATTTTACAATTTGAAATGTTAGATTTTCAATAAATTACTCACACAATGGTCTGTTCCGGACGAGCCCCCAATTTGTTATGGCCCCAATTTGTTATTACAATTCACTACACAACAGCAACAGCAACAGCAAGGGATGACAGACACAATTTAAAACTTAAACAAATTTAATTAACAGACAAAGACTAACACTAACCTACAACTAAAGACCAAGATTGAATAAACACAAAAAAACAGAAATATTTACAGTCCCTTTTGTTGGGGTGGCTTGGTGATGTCCTAGGTAAGGAAAAAAATGCTCTAACACAGGCAAAAATCCACAAAAGAAACTTCACAGGTCTTGAACAGAAATGACAGGTCTGGTCACATGTATCCTTCTCCTTGCAATTTCTCCTACTACTTTACTGTCTCAATTCTACTCCCTATATACTCTTTTGCAGACCCCACCCACATTTAGACCTCTTTTTTATTTTCTGGGACTTTCCCCAGACATGCCCAGGACATGTCTAAACCTAGCTCCAGTCTGAGCTGAATAAAAAAAAAGGTAAATACTGCCATCCAGTGGCTTATATTCACATTACAATCAGTACTACATTGCAACAGATTTTTAGTCTAATTCATTTACAGAGGAATAGGGAGGCCTTCTCCCTTGACTCACATAGAAATATGACACAGTTAAAACAGTTAAAAAAAAAAGAAAAAACATTGTAGAGTTAATTTTATAACAAGCGCAAATTCGCAATAGCTGCAACCTCATACATGCATGCATCCATTAAATTTCCAAACATAGAGGTTGGCGACATCCGGGCAATGCTAAGAAGGAAATGCAATAACAAGGGCTATGTCAAAGTTAATCAATGATTATTTTTATAGTAAATTTATGGCTGTTTTTGTTTTATTTTCTTACAAACTTACTAATGTTACTGGAACATTGTTTAATTGCATGGATACCTCTTTTTAGAGGTTTTATGTTTTAATAAATAAATTTCATTTTTTCAATAAATTGAAGTGGATTTCTTTCATTGAACTGATTAGCACATTTTTAGTGTACTAGTGGTACCATAAATTAAGTAGATTGAAGTGAATGTGGTTACATTAAGTATACTTCTGTACCACTAACACAGTGCACTATACAGTACTAATACCTGCACCACCTACTGCACTTCAAATACACTTCTAAACCATACATCATAGTACAATGATATTATACTTGAAGAACAAACCTTTTGATGCTTTATTTGTGATATTACTTCACTATAAATGCATTTTTATTAACATAGTAGTGCACTTGAAAAGTAATGCAAATAGTCAGAGAGTGCACTTGATCTAAACTTGAAGTATGATAAGTTTAATAATAAGTGCATTAAAAATACAATCCTACACAACTATCAATTTAATTGTAAGACCTTTTAAGTATATTTTGAACATACTGGTGGTCCAATACAATTGTACTGAAAGTGTATTTCAAATCAGGTGACAGTGTACTTGCGGTGGTATACTTTAGTACACTTAAAGTTTGTAAAAAGTTGTTCCAATTTAACATACTATTTACACTTTAAGTGTACTGAAGTAGTACACAAGTAGTACTCAATGACTGCTTGAGCACACTTTATTACACATAAAGGGGGCAAAAAAAGCATACACTATACTTGTATAAAAGTCTAATTCAAGTATAGTATTTTTTCACCTGGGACGCCTTGTCAGGAGAGGAGTACGTCAGTGTCTCGTATGTCAAGCCAGTCCTGGATCTATTCAATTCAAATATTTTGAAGCCAGAGGAAGGCAAAACAGGACTGAGTGAGGATATAAAGAAGAGGGTCCTGGATTATTTAAATGAGAAATACAGAGATCCTGCGACTGACCAGCTGCTCACCATGGCGACATTCCTGGACCCACAGTACAAGGCCACCAACATGTCACCTGAAAAGTTGGGGGAAGAGAGGAGCAGAGGGGCTACAGAGATGAGAGCACCAGAGGAGCAGACAGCCACGGATGCCCCTTCTTCCACAGAGGGCCAAAGCGATAGGGAAGCCACAGCCACTCCTGCACAACACAAAAAGGCCAAGAGCACCCTGGGCAGTTTCTTCGAAAAGACCAGCAGTGCATCACCTAGGCATGGCATTGATGTGGAGCTCGACGGCTACCTACTGATGCTGTCAACCATCTCCGAGTCTGATCCATTGGACTGGTGGCGTTGTCATTGTTCCCACATCCCCAACATTGGCCGCCTCTGCGCATCCCGGCCGCAAGCTCACCCTCCGAGCGGCATTCAGCACAGGGGGAAATAATGTGACAAGCACCAGGGCCTCACTGAAGCCTGAAAATGTTGACAGGCTGGTGTTTCTGGCAAATAATCTATAAGACTCAAAAGCCTGTAGATGCATCACAGAAAAATAATGGACTTCAACTAAAAAACCAACCTTGATGTTCATTTTGCTTGCTTTACTTCAGATATTTGATGGAAAAAGATTGAAAGACAAAATAAAGATTTTCAAAAGAATTAATCACTGTGTTTTTTTCTGAATAGCATTACATGGTGTATCGTAGACAGGAGATGAGTCTTGCTGCAGGTAGACTTGTTAGAGTTTTTTTTTAAAGTACATATTAAAGATATTTGAGAAGCTCAGCATTGTACTTCCTTTGTAAACAGCTTTAAACCAGAAAGTAGGTCTTATAATCTGAATATTACCTGGTGCTGGTTTCGTTAAGAGGAGCTGGCAATTGGTAAGAGTCTTTGCTGGGATTGATAATGAGCTTGTAACTGGTGATGTGATCTGGTATAAAGTTAACCTGGCATGATGAGCAGAATTTGGGCAGAAACTAGTTGGAAATTAGGCAGCAACGACACACTTCAATTTAGTGGTCCACTCAGCAGAATTTTGACCTGATACAGGACCAGTTAGACACCAAATGTGAGGATGGAGGGAAAAGGCTTTATTGGAAAAATAAAGAAAATCAGGCACGAGGGCCAACAAAAAACTTCACCCAAAGGGTTGCCAAAAAACAAACTAAAGAGAGCTACACAGAGCTATAAACAAAGGATCAAAAACAATGAAAACAAAGGCCACTGGAAACTCCAGGCAGAAAATTCAAAAACAGAAAAGAATAAGGCTTCAAGATTTTCAGAATGACAAAAAACACAAAGGCTAGGAATGCAAAATAATAAGACTGTGAAACACACTGGCTACTAACAACTATGGCCATGAACTTGATAGAACAAGAACTGGAACTTGAGACACTGTCTGCCAACCAACTTCCACCGCATCCAGATAAGGGCTAAGAAATCAAGACATGAGGGGCAACACCTGGAGAAGGAGAAACAAGAGGCAGGGCAAGATCATGACATGGACAGAGATTGGTTGACAAGACTTGCTCATTAAGAGAATGAGCGTGCTCAGCTTAAGTACCAATTAAGTATGCAGTTTGGAAGCAAGCATGAATGTTCAGAACAGAAAAGCACAGCAAGATCTTGAAATAGCAAAGCAGGAATCATGACAATAAACTCCCTGTCTAAATTAGTAGTATTAGTAATGTGCCTATTTAAGAATTACACCACCCAGTGAATGTTAGTAAATGTTAGTAACTTAAAAACAGCTAATTGCCAATTAAGCTTAGACAGCCCCGAATCAGCACAGCACAGAAGGAAGGGGAAATACCAAAGCCAACCAGAGCTCTGAAATGTGCAACAACGAAGGCACGGGGCGGAACGCAGATAAGCGGTGGAGTGGCTGGGCAGACCTGGCATGAACAAAAACATGGAAAAGTTAAAACATGGACAATGAACAATGAATAATGAAATGCAATCCTAATACAAGAAACTGTTAAAACTGTGATATGAATTATGAACATGAACTATGAAATCCTGATACATGAAACTGTAAAAACCACCAACAATACTGTCCGAGCCCCAGAACACAACACATAAAGTACTTGGATGTTAAACTTGCATGATCCAAAAAAGTTGGGCAGAAACTACTTGGAAATAAAGGTGCAACAACTCACTTCAATTTAGCGGCCTGCCCTGCAGAAGTTACACAGAAAATAGTTGTGCATGAAGCTGGCATGCTCTGAAAACTTGTGGAACTTGTGGAAAACTTGATTGAAAACTTGTGGAACATTGTGAAGAAAAAGTTACTCTCAATGAAGCAAAGCAATCTTATTGAGCTGAAGGAATGCCTGAAAAGATCTTGGAATTCTGTTACTAGAGAGCAATGCCAAAGACCGGATCATTCCATGCTGTGTAGAATTTGAGCTGTAATCAATGCAATGGGCAGAACCACCAAATATTGATTAAAATGAACTATTACATGGACAGCGTGTAACATAAACATGTTTGATTCTATTTTTTTGGACCAAAGATTTTTGTGGCACATGCCATTAAATGGTCAATAAAGAGTTATTGTTAACAATGCAACATTACATAAGTTTGCACCCCACGCATTCAAATGATTCTAATATTTTGCGCTTCACCTGTACATATATACCTACATATACACGTATACACTCATGCATATCTTCATATTGACAAACACAAACAAAACAAATGGCCATAAACGGTCATAATAACTGATGTTAACAAAAACTATAAATAAAAACAATAACAAAACAGAATTCAGAGATGTGAAGTATTGTAGTACGTGGGATCCAGGTAGAATTTCTCAATCAATTCACTTTCTTTAGAATACTATAAAATGTCATTATGTTCATCTTATATTATGACGTAAATACATTAATCATGCGCTCCATCTGTTTTGTAGCCCTTCTTCAGCTGAAAACCGTGTGTTGGGTGGCGGAGCAGACAAGGAGGATGCCCAGGTCCAATTTCTTTGGACACAATATAAAATATTTGATCAGAGTAATTGCAGGGGGGAAAAAATCTTTGCTCTGTCTATACTTCTAAAATGTCTGACACCAGTATAATATCTGTATAAAAAACTGGAACCCTCCGCTCTCTGAAATGCTCTTCACTCTAACTTTCCAGGATGGACTGTGTTATATGAAAGTGCTTGAACTTGTTTAAGTCGCAGACAAGACAGTGCTGGGTACATGGTTTGCCATTTTATGTGTTTTACATGAAAGACAGGACTAAAGATGAGATTGTCTCCTCTCTTCTATTCTTGAACTTCAGCCAAACCACAAGCCACTGCCACACCTTCAGCAGCTGGGGGCAGAGCCAGGATGTGACTCCCACTCTCTGTGTCATGCAATCACAGAGAAATCAAACCTAACTCTGTCTCTCTTACAAACACATACAACACAATCTCTGTCAGTTTGAGAAGTAAAATGGCTGAAGGTGGGGTTTTTCTGGATCAAGATCAGTTCAGCTGTCCAATTTGTCTGGATCTACTGAAGAATCCGGTGGCAATTCCCTGTGGACACAGTTTCTGTATGGGCTGCATTAAGGGCCATTGGGATCAGGATGATCATACTGGTGTTTACAGCTGTCCCCAGTGCAGACAGACCTTCACCCCAAGGCCTGTTCTGGGTAAAAACACCATGCTGGCTGAAGTGGTGGAGAAACTGAAGAAGACAGGACTCCAAGCTGCTCCTCCTGCTCACTGTTATGCTGGACCTGGAGATGTGGTGTGTGATTCCTGTACTGGGAGAAAACGCAAAGCTGTCAAGTCCTGTCTGGTGTGTCTGGCCTCTTACTGTGAAACTCACCTCCAGCCTCACTATGAATCTCCTGCCTTTAAGAAGCACAAACTGGTCAAAGGCACTGGAGACCTGCAGGGGAAGATCTGCTCTCATCATGACAAACTGCTGGAGGTTTACTGTCGTACAGATCAGCAGTGTATCTGTTATCTGTGTGCAATGGATGAACACAGAGGCCATGATACAGCCCCAACTGCAGCAGAAAGAACTGAGAAACAGGTAAGGACTGGAGCTTGTTGGTGTTAAATGAAATATCTAATTACTTTGAATGAATGAAGTTTATTTCGGTCTCAGTTACAATCCATTGGCATTTACAAAAACAAGATAAATTTCTTTTCCTGAGGCCGAAAAGGTGTAGGCTGAAGCCAAGGCTTATTGTGCCTACCCTTCTTACATACGTATTAAGTTACAAACATACAATTACAATATCAGGATGTCATGACATATCAGAAAACAATAATTAATTCAGACGCACATATAAAAGCAAAATCAAAGGATTAGTAAGTACATATTATTTCGATTATAATTATAATAAAGATCTATATTTATCTATTACCATGGATTTATACATTTTTTTAAATTGACTGATTGAGCTGCAGAGTTTTAATTCATTGTCCAATTTGTTCCGTAAAGATATCCCTTTAACGGATACACATTTGCTTTTGATAGTAGTTCTTATTTTGGTGTTTTTAAACATACATATACCCCTTAAATTATGATCACTCTTTCTTAACAAGAAAAGTTCCTGGATGCATCGTGGGAGCAGATTATTGTTAGCCTTGTACATTATAATTAAAGTGTTTAGATCAATAATGTCTTGTAGTTTTAAGGTGTATAAGTTAATGAACAGTGGGTTTGTTGGTTCATAATAACCTTTTTGATTTACAATTCTTATGGCCTTTTTCTGTAAGAGGAAGATTGGATTTATTTTAGTTTTATGTGTGTTCCCCCACACCTCCACACAGTAGTTAATGTGTGGAAGCACGAGAGCGCAGTACAGAATATATAGTGAATGTTTGTTTAAGAAATATTTCATTTTACATATTATGGCAATTGCTTTGGATATTTTTGTTTGCAAGATATTTATGTGAGGTTTCCAGTTGAGTTTATGATCAACTGTTATACCCAAAAATTTATTTTCATACATCCGTTCAAGTTCCACATTATTGACCTGAAGTTTGACCGGTATGTTAATTCTTCTATTTCCAAATATGATGTATTTTGTTTTGCTTAAATTCAATGACAATTTATTAATGTCAAACCATTTTTTTAGTATTGCTAATTCCTGTTCAACTGTATTCAGAAGCAGTGCAAGATCTTTTCCCGAGCAGTGGAGGCTGGTGTCATCGGCAAACAGGACACATTTCAGATGCTTTGGCACATTACAGATGTCATTGATATACATAATGAATAATTTAGGGCCCAGCACAGAGCCTTGAGGGACTCCATATGTAACCCTATTCAGGTCAGAATTATTGTTTTCTATATGGACATATTGGTGTCTGTTGCTGAGGTAGCTTTGTAACCATGAAAGAGCGATTCCTCTGATTCCATATCTTTGTAATTTATTAACTAGTATTTGATGATCAATGGTGTCGAAAGCCTTTTTTAAGTCAATGAAGACTCCCACCATGAATTCTCTGTTATCTATTGCATCAGATATCTGTTCCACCAGCTCCATTACTGCCATCGAAGTGGACCAATTAGACCTGAACCCATACTGTTGATTGCTGAGTAGATGGTGTTTGTCTATGAAGTTGTCTAGTCTTTCAGCAAAGAGTTTCTCTAGGACTTTGGAAAATTGTGAGAGCAGAGAGATAGGCCGGTAATTTGTAAACAGGAATCTGTCTCCACTTTTAAAAATAGGAATTACTTTAGCCACTTTCATTACCTGGGGAAAGATGCTGCAAGAAAAGATTGGTTGCATATGTATGTAAATGGTGTTACTATGTATTCAATTATATTTTTAATCAGCATCATATCAATGTTAGTGCTGTCAGTGGATTTTTTGTTCTTAAATTTTTTTACAATTTCAAGTATTTCATTTTCATGTACACTCTTAATAAAAATGGAGGAGGGGTTTTGATTGATTATCTTTTCACCTAGGCCTTCTTTATCTTTTGGCTGTACAATTTCCTTTGCTAAACTTGGTCCGACATTTATAAAGAAGTTATTAAACTCATTTGCAATTTCTTTTGAAAAGACTTCGAAAGAGTTCCATGAGATTTAGGATTTAGAAAGTGAACCTCAGTCAGTTCAGTCTGTTTGACATCCCTCCTCACTCCCTTAAAGGGATTCGTCATGGCTGGAGCAGCAAGTTCAAACAGAGACTAAAGAATGAAAATGTACATTTTATCTGAAAACATCATTTACTTTTCCACGGATTTTGGGTTTTCATGAGACATCTGGGATGACTTTTTCACGGTCAATATTCCAAATAATGTATTGTGGACACATAGTTTAATAATTATTTATGGGTGAAAAACTTTGTATGGGCTTGCAAACTGCCAACAAATCAACTGATCTTGCAGACATAATCTTCTCATGAGCCTCGGAATCCTGATGATACAATCTGAATCAACTGTTGTGAGCATATGAGGGAAGGATCAGCCCGTAATCTTTATCGTAATTTTCTAATACTTTTCAGAGAAGATGTACTTTCAGAGTAAAAACTTTTGAGTTTTAAAATATCGAAAGGAATCGAATCTGAATGGATAAGTGTGTTTTTCATTTCTTGGTAATTGTGTACTGTACCTTTAAGAGATGTACCCCTGGGCCAGATTCAGCTCGTGATACTTTTACATCCCACTACATATTGGGCTGTAACTTCAGAACAAAATGTGATATCAGCACAAATTACACACGTTTTTGTGTTGTGGGGTCTAGGGAAAAAACTGGTGCGTGGTATTTTACTGAAAATATACCGTTGTTTTCATGCATCTGAAACAACTCTGTTTAAAGTTCTGTTCCACACATAATGCTCTAATAATAGGTTAATCCTAGATTTTCTTAGGTTGAAAATATTGTTTTTTATAATTTCCTAAGATTTGGGGACCAAAAATGTTCAATAAAAATTTTTATTGGGGGTTAAGTGAGGAAGGGTTGCGTGACTCTGTTACAGTGACCCTGTTACCCAAATGCTCTGCATTTTTTGCTCATATTTTTAGCGGGCTGACCCCAAAAAATTTACATAAATGATAAAACCCTCATTTAGGGTATCATATCCCTCATATCTTTCAACTACATGCATGCCAATGTTTATGAAGTAAACATTCTTAGTTTTTCATAATACAGGATGGAATAAAGAGTCAGAAAAATTCAAATTTTTTGGACATAACTAAGCCAATTATTAGTTCAAATTGTCAAAACATGTTCCAAAATGTGCCTTGGTGGTATATTTACCCTCCCAACCGGAGCTCTCAACTTTTGATTATTCACAAAACAGGGAACGTCAGCTTACTGGCGCTGAAAACATGAATCAACACGTCTATTGTCAAAGTGTGCAACTGGAATCAAAAGTTAATTTTGAGTCGGCGCCAGCGAATAGATATTTCACCTGAAATGAAGGTTCACTACTGCACAAAGACCTTTCTGTTGTCATTTCTAAAAACTGTGTTAGTCACTGTGTGCTTCACTCAGAAATGGTAGCACCGCAGTTTAATACACTCAGCTACAGGTGACATTCTGTTGTTGCTCCTTCAAAACTGTATGAGTCTGATATTGGTCTCAGATTCAGTGCTGTTGAAGACATTTAACGGTGGTGGAACACCACAATAACAATCAGTTCAATTTATCTGTCACCGCCCTTGTGTGAATTCCTCTTGCATCTCCTCCCATCCAGCAGCTTGTGTGTCTTTCAGATACATTGCCTCTTGTGATTGGTTTATGTCTCATGTTCTTTCCTCACCGGCTGTGTTATATTCACGTTTACCTTTCCTCATGTGAGTGTTGATGTATTTATTCCCCTTACTCTGAGTTGGCAAGTTCTTGGACTGTTACTTCTTTACCCTCATGCAAGAAGGGCGTAATTGACATTTTACAAATTTTTCAGGAGAGGCAAAAAACTGCACCAGGTAAATCTCTACCAAGTGGATTAAAACTTCCATGGTGAATGAGTGGGATATTAAATGATATTGAAGCCTGAAAAAAGATTGTATCCTAATCATTAGCCAATGAAGAGATAATCCAGATTCTGTCACTTAGGCCCTTTTAGTCAGGATAAAGAGTTCAGTATATGAGAAACGCATCCTAAAAGGCCGTATCAGCAACACTCTACTAAGAGAAATGAAGGTGACCTCATGAGAGTTTGTTCAATGTTCATAATTTCTCATTTTTAAATATGCATAATAGTTTCCTGTTTGCCTCGTAAATGTTTTAAATGTTAGAAACATTTTAATACATGGATATGATATGGTAGGATACACATTTTCGTTTCCATTGCCAAAATTTTTAAGTATTTTGTTAAACAGCTGGTCTATCTATACTGCTTGAAATTGCTGTCAAACTGCAAAGAACTTGAGCATGTAAAAATTAAACATCAGATCTAAAGATACACTAAACGTCCCAGTGGCTAAAAACAATGCAAGTTACCACTGAATTTAGGTCACTATGGCTACATTCAGACAGCAGGCAAATGTGGCCCAAATCCGATTTTTTTTGCCCATATGTGACCTGTATCCCATCTGTTAAAGACAGTTTGAACAGCACAAATCCAATTTTTTTTTTTTACATTCAGCCCAAGCCACTTTCATATGTGGTCCAAAATCCAATACGTATCTGATATTTTGCAATGGGACTGCTGTCAGAACAGCCAGGTCGCATTAATCCGACCTTTACGTCATTGAAATGTGACAAACGTGACAAACCTGGGTCCCAGGAGGAGGAGCGGCAGGAAAAACGATAACAACAACAGCCATTTTTGCGCATGCGGGTCACTTCAGGGTCGCAATCAGTTCATACTCAAAACTGATAGAAGTCGCATATAATGTGTAATATGAACGAGCACACAAAAAAGATCGGATTTCCCCAAAAAATCTGAATTGTGCCTTAAGACCTGCTGCCTGAACATAGCCTATGTAACCTCTGTGCTGACACGGATATCTGTTGCCATAAAAAACAGATAATGCAACAAAGGATAATACATTGTGCATTAACTGTGGACGCATGTATAGTTTTATGATAGTACCAACTAGGACCAATCAGTGGCATAGCCAGTGGGTGTGCCAAGACACATCCCTTTATGACAGCAATTAGTCCTGCCCAGTTCTCAATCATTTTCCTTTGTTGATGCGTTTTCCAATTATCGTAATTGGCAACTGAAGACACGGTTTCTCTCCATATGCGATCTAACAACGATGAAATCATATTGCTTCTCTACATCAGTGATTCTCAACTGGTGGGTCGCGACCCAAAAGTGGGTCGTGGACCCATTTTCATTGGGTCGCAGGCCTTTGCCGGGTCAAATAAAAAAATCTGTGCTTTTATTTTGAAGAGAATTTTTTTTTATGCAGCGGATTGCCGTCTATTCGCACTCCTTAACACTAGGGGGTCTAATTTCGTAGACCAGGCGCAGGCGCGGCGAATGGGGGGTGCGCCGCGCCAACGGGGTGTGTCCAGGCGTATGTTGCAATTTCGTGCCCGGCGTAGCCTGGCGCAAGTACTCGTCTGTCCCGCCTCTGCCCCTCCTTCCTGCGCAAGTTGGCAAAGGCGTGTTTGGCTACAACACAGCCGAGTCAAATATTGCTCATTGGCAAGAGAAACGATGGATTGCGTGTTCCTATTATTACAGCCTGCTGCTGTTTAAAATTTTGGGATTAACATGCATGGACAACAATGCAAGATACGTTACACATTTATTCTCAACATGTGATCTTAACTCAGTACGAGATCATAGCAATCAGGCTGTATTCCTTTCCCCCACTATAAACGATAAAACCTAAGTGACAGTTATAGTAGCCTAGTATTAAGCTGCTTGCACACTGGACGCGAAACGAATTTTTCGCTCGACATATTGCGTTGAAAGCAGTGTCTTGTGTCAGAAAGTCTGACAGGGTTTTAATATATCTCCGTGTCCGACAGTTGTGTATTGTTTTTAATTTCTTCAAATCTACTGACTCTTTTAGATATTAAACGTGAATGTTTTGATAAGAGGGCTCAGTTCTTCAAGATGAGCACCGAGAATTTCAATCAATGTTTCTGTTTAAGCTCTGCTCAGTAAAGCGAGTCGACACTGGCGCGAGACAATGTACAATGCCTCCGTGTCTGACAGCCAAAAAAAAAAAAAAAAAGAGGACGATTAGAACAGATTGATAACGAAATAAAGAATGAAAAGAAACATTTTACAACAGAAAATCCAACGAACACTGCGATTAATTTATTTGCGGGTCATTTTTTTTTATGTTCTGTTGGTTGGTGATGTATATGTATTTTTATTCTTTATTCCGTTATAAATCTGTTCTCATATCATTCGGCTACTTTTATTTTTGCTGGGTGCCGGACATGGAGTATTTTGCATTTCGCGTCGGACAGTCTTGATCGTGCATGCGATAATATACTCACACTGTCAATGGTCATGGAATTGATTAGCTCTCTGATTGCAAGCACTATTTTATCTCTGCTGTGGAAATAAAGCGTGAATCTGTTCGATCCATCAGACTAATTTTCAAAAGAAAGACCGAATAAAGACTGTTGTCTATCTTCAAAGGAAGAAAACAGACGAATAAAAAGACCAAGTAAAGTCGATAGCTCTTTGCATTGACTTTGACTGTAATCAGTCCTGCGAAAAATTTGTTTCGCGTCCAGTGTGCAAGCGGCATTACCGAGCATAGAACGCAAGCATAATATACGCACTGCCTGATGCCGCTCCCCAGCTCTCCCATTAAGTCCTCCAGACACAGATCTATGATGTTAGTAAGGCTGAAGTTACTGCTGCTTAATATTCTTCAAAGCACAATGTTTTTCAGTATTTACCAACTGATAAGCCAATAAGAAGAAAAGTTAATTTTGTATACTTGAATCTTTTTGAATTGCACTTTTTGTTTAATTTATTTTGAGTTTGTGGATAAAAACTGAAGAAACTGAATTTATTCCATAGTGCACTGTTGTCATATTTGCACTTTTAATTTTATTTTTAATTAAATTTTTTTTGCCAGAATAAGTGACTGAATAAACTTTAAGAGTACAGTTTCTGAAGTGTGACTGAATGTTACGTTAAATCAATTTGAGAAGTTGACTTTTTTTTATTTGGGTCACGGCTTATCATTAAGGGGTGATGGTGGGTCCTGAAGCCAGACCAGTTGAGAACCACTGCTCTACATGATACAGCTTTAACTTGCATTTATGGATTACGCTGCAAACTCTGTTCACGCAGAGATTTTTGGACGTGTTCCTGAGCCCATGCAGCGAATTCAAGTGCAGAATCATACTTGTTTTTAATGCAGTGCAGCCTGAAGGCCAGAATATCACGAGCATTTTTGGCCTTCTCCCTTGCGCACAGATTTCCCCAGATTCTCTGAATCTTTAATGTATTGTAGATGGTAGCATAATCAATGTTGAAATGTTTCCGAAATTGTTCAATTTTTAGATGCAGATTGGTGAACCTCTGCCCGTCTTAATTTCTAAGAAAGAGTGCCTCTCTAAAATGCTTGTTTTATACCCAGTCATGTTACTGACCTGTAACCAATTAAAGGAGAATTCTGGTGTGAAATTGACTTGGGGTGTATTGAAACATGATAACGAGTAGCCTACTAACCTTTGTCGAATACCCCACCTCCGTACGCTCGCAACATTTCGAAATATATGGCTTTTAAAGCTGAAGCACCCAACAGGCTAACAATAGTAGTGAATCGGGCATAACGTTGCCATGCAAAGAAATCGCTTTTTTCATCATTAACATGGCTGAAAGTAGCCCCACACTTGATCACTAGAATTCCGAGGGCCCTGACATTTAAAACGAGGCACTGAGAACTTTGAAAATGCACAGGTAGTTTATTAAAAAAGACTGTTTATGCAAACCTAACCTTGAGGTAGTTTCCAGTCGCCTCCATCTTGAAAGTCACGATAAGGCGATTGATGAGCACGAACTTATAGGAAGGATAGGGGAACAGATTGCAATCTATTCGTTCGTGCTTGTCAATTGACTTATTATGAGTTTCAAGATGGAGGCAGGATAACGGTGCGAACATACTGTTGCGTTTTGAAAGGCTGCAATTGATAGTTGTGCCGAAGATATTGCAAGGGACCAATGTGGCAGCCAGAAAGTTCCAGGTAGTTATCTTTGAAAAAAAAAAAATCATCTTTTGTATGGATAATTCAATTAATAAAGTTGATAAAGGTGAAGATCTAATCCAAATTCATGATGTGCTGCTTGAATTCAAAGTTGCTGTGGACTGCAACTGCAGCAGGATTAGGTAATTAAGCATACAGATGTACCATTACCAAACGGTCTTTAATACCGCCAACGGACTGCCACTGATTTAAAACACTTGTCTGTCATTCTGGGCATACAATCACCAGTTGAATCCAGACTGTTTCTGCCTTACTAATTCCCTGTGTGCAGATAGATTAATCATGACGTCAAACAGCAACTTCAAATGGCTGCTAAGTGGACTGAGACTGCTTTTTTGTCAGTTCCTGGTCACATGACCTAGACCCAATTAATTGGCATGTCTGTGTAAATGTTTTCTTGCCTAACACTTTGCCTTCTGTCAAGTCATTTTGTCTATTTGTCTATGACACTTGTGTTCAGTGCGAGGCGTCAGACACAGTGGCCCTTGTGCATGAACGAGGTTTGACTTCTACTGGGTGTAAGCTTATACTGAGAATAGTCATTGCAGCCCCTGAGGTATAAGAAAATTGGCATGCACAAAACGTAGTTTAACAATTCGCGGGATAACTATTGTGCGAATAAGCTATTCCATAGCTTGTTCAATGATTTATTGCTGTTGTTTACCACAAATCCATTAAAAGGTCCTCACGCTTCATTGCTCAGAATAGGGAATTTTCGCGAGCTAGTACGCAAACGCCAATCTATTGTTTGAATCTATTGTTTTTGTGGTCAACGCTCAAAAGATGGACGTTCGCCTACACGTTTCGGGGGAGTTTGCCAAAACTCCCTAATCGCAATAGAGTGACGCTGAGGATGATGAGGTGGAGCCAAATGAACATGTCGAGAACAATATGCAAGGGGTTCGAGTCAGGGCCAGGCTGATTGCCAATCATTTCGCTGGTTAAATGAATATGCACTGCAACCTTGAATGTTTGTTCAGGCATTCAGTTATACTTTTTTTTTTTGGTGAAGACAAGTATAAAATGAGTTGAAAATGAACATCTCCAAATGAGTGTCAATCTAAACAGGGTAATTTGAACATCACTTCATACCAGTATCCTAAAAACAGAAGGCACAGTTTTGAAACATCCACTGAGAGCGGACTGCAAATGGTCTTATTCCACTTCACCAGGTTACACCAGGAAATCTGCGGTATTTACACCAAAGATTAAGCTATTACATATTTTAGCATGCAGCTCCCTATTCGAGGTTTAAAGTTATACTGCAGTTTAACTTATACCATGTTCATGCATAGCAACAGTGGTAAAACTATTGATTTATACCTCGTAAAGGCCATTCTGTCCCTGTGCCGCTTTCATGCTTACAGGCCTAAGTGACTGAAGGTGAACAGATCTAAGGCAGGTGTCAACTCACAGGTGCCAAATATTAATAATCCCTTTTGTTCACTCTTCTACTCCATATTTCAAATTAAACAAGGTCTGACTTGCAGATTCAACATCTGCTAAAGAAATTAAATTACAATGCTGAAACGTCTTCTCCAATTACTGCATGTGGGCGGATCCTGACGATTTACTTATTGAGTACGTTTTTAAAGGTATTCAGTTTAAATCAGTTTATTGTGGAGTGCCAGGTAATCAAATTTATGAAGGAAAATTTCAAGTTACTAAAACATTAACTTTTTACATTTTTGTAACTTAAACAGTCAGTAAAGAAAGACAAAATCAGTTTATGATACTAAATACATTTGAAAATGAAGTCATATGGACATTGCCATTGAAGGACTTTAGTGTACATGAATGTATCTAAAAAGTGAAAATCATCATTTTTGCCCAAAATGTGCCCGTGTGTTCAGGAACCACTCAGAAGTTCCAAAAATCGTAAGCCTTTATGGCAAAAATGGGTCGGGGCCAGAAGACACAGGGATTGCCGAGCAAAAATCAGAATACAAAACACAGTCAAAATAACCGGCAGGGGTCAGAACCAGAGAAGCAGATGTGCAGCAGTACATAAACATTAATCCAAAATCGTAGTCAGAATCCAGAAGGGTGGGTCATACACAGGGCATCAAAAACAGGAATCCTGGTCGTACAGAAAATGGGTCTAAATCCAAAAAGGCACAAACAAGAACAGCCAGGGCAGGGCAATCTCAAGGTCGTACAAAAATAGTCGTACAAGAAGCAATAATCAAAAGGCAAACAAGGAGCTCTGCACACGTGTATATTGATCAACATTCTGGCGCGGAACAAGCATAGATGTATTTATAGAACACTAGATTGCTGATAGGGTACGTTCAAGTGAAGGATCTGTCCTAGGAGCTCATACATCAGAAGTAAAATTTGCACGTAGACTCCCATTGATTTTCGCCTACGTTAAAATTATAGTTTCAAAAAGACTTGCGTGCGAGTACGTGTTATTTTGGTATCATTGTGCAGAGCAACATTTTTTCTCCCTAAATATGTGCTTTCTGGAGGACGGAAAGTGGCACACATACTAAAGGGAGGATCGAAATGTGACTCGGTGTTGACGTTAAAGTGCAGCAGAGAAGTGATGTTAACGTGACCGAGGCTTTTACCTCTGATAAGATTATTGCTTGGAAGTTATCGTCGTTATAAGAAACGCCGATGAATGTCCATATACATGATCAAATTCCACTCTGGTTTCCTCACTTCATTGTACCCTGGTTGACTATTTGACATCAACCAAATTGTTTATATTGAATCATATGGCTAATGCTAACGTTGATAAAAGGAAGCGCTGGTGAAGCCTTTCTCCCCTCCTTGTCTTTTGGAACTCTGTATAAAACAGACAAAGCGACTTGTCCACTGTTTTAAATATTATGCGGGTAAGAAGTATTGTCCTTGAATGTCAATTACAAGTAGCTAGCTAGCTTGTTAGCCACCTTGTTAATTTTATTTACTACTAAGTCAAAGCAGTCCCCACGACGGTAAGGTAGCCAAGGTAGCTTGCTGGTGACCGTTATCAATTGCTAGCGTTCGCTTTTATTCAGCAGTCTGTTCAAGTCAATGGGACTGGCTAATTAGCTAGCTAGCACGAAAGGCGATTTTTTTCTAACAAAGTGACAACTTTGCGTTTATACGTTAACTTACTCATGAAATGTTTTATTACAGCTCTTCAAATAAATATTGCTGTAAAAGGCAGCCGCACATCTCGGCATTTTCTGGCTTGTATCGACTTATTTGAAATTGGCCTCATAGGAAACCATTCATTTTTATGAAGAAGTTGGATGTATCGATATGGCGGCCGGGTGCCTCACTTTGGATAATGTAAATATGACGATCTAGTAATCTAGTGTTCTATATATATATATATATATATGGGAACAAGCTGCAGTGAAGTCTAAATAGAAAAGAGGGAAGTCACATGCTATGCAGGAACAGGTGAATTGGATAGCAACTAATTACAAAGGGAAGCACACATGGGGAGGTCCTTAACCACAAATAATTGGCAATAGCCAAGACATGGACAGGATCCATGCAGGCTACCAATGACAGATAAACAGCTCCAGTCAAGGAGTTCTAAGTGCACAGACAATGAGTGCAAGAGAGATTGCGCGAAAACACACAGGAGGGTGCAGGGAAAGTAAAGCAAGAGGCGGAGACTAGAACAGGGTGAGAGCTGAGATTGCATTAGTGGTAATGAGCGGTGCAACTTTACAAATTAACCCAAGTGCTCCTTAGTTAATTAGTAATATGTACATGGATTAGTTAGGTTAGTAAACTATGATACAAAATATAAATGCTTGTATTATTAGTATGAAGGAAAGCAAGGCGAAGGAAGTAAACGAGAATTGAAGTAACAATATGAAACACCAGAAACCACTGAAATCACCCGAAGCAGGTGAGCACACAGACTGGGGAGATGGACTGAACCAAACTGACCACAAGACAGGGGTGACAAGTGCAATGAATACAGAAATGGCATGAACAGAAAAATAAGCTAAATGAATAATCAAAAGACATGGCAAAAACACAGAAACAGAGCAGCAAAACACAGAACCATAACACAAAATGTTTCTTACGCCCTTTTTGCACGAGGGCACTGACTTGTTACATGCACTTTTGCAACTTTATTTGCAAGTAAGGTTCATTGTCTTCGAAACTTACTCATAACTTCCACATATTGCTATCAGTAAAGGTTTTCTTCCGAGCTCAATTAATAGGAACAAGCTCCCAAGCCCTTCTGTCAGTCTCCAGGGTTGGGACCGCAATCATATGAATCAAACCTCAGCCTGTTCATCCGTCCAGTTCATTAGTAACAACCTCCCAAGCCTTCTAGAGTCACCAGGATTCGGGCTCCATTCCTGCTAAACTCAATTGTCCTGCCATCAGATAGTTCAGCTCTAGTGCAGGGTGCACTCTGCATGACACCTGTCCCAGAGAGCCATTAGGCAGGCATTGATATGCCCTCCACCCTTACGTGTTCAATCCAAACTGAACTGTGTCGTGCTGCTCTGGGCTTTGTCCGACTGTCTATTGTATTACAATTAATAAACCCTAGCGTTGGATTGTACTCTGCCTCCTCATGATTCCTAGTCTAGGTCATAAAATATGACCTCTGTATATGAAGTATGAATATTAAACTGTAAAGGACGAGCCAAATGTCTTGAGTCCAAAATTACATATCTGTCGGTCTTCCTACTCACAGAAGCAGCTGGGGGCGACACAGAGTAAATTCCAGCAGAGAATCCAGGAGAGAGAGAAGGAGCTGCAGGATCTGAGACAGGCTGTGCAGTCACTCAAGGTGGGTACTGACCAGAGGAGAAGACAACAGCTGCTGCTGGAAGAGCCATTTCAGGGCTCAGTCAGGGCTCTCCTCCAGTCAGCCAGTGAGGAGCCCAGTGTTGGGCCACTTTCCAGCCCTGTGGGGCTCAATCCCATTGAGACACACTGTGGGGAACAGGCTGTGTGGGGTCCCAGTAAGAGCTGAGTGAAAGGCCTAGTTAAAATGTACAGCCTCCTCTCTCTGTGTCTCCTAACAGCTCTCTGCACAGGCAGCAGTGGAGGACAGTGAGAGGATCTTTACTGAGCTGATCCGCTCCATTGAGAGAAGGTGCTCTGAGGTGAAAGAGCTGATCAGAGATCAGTGGAAGGCTGAAGTGAGTCGGGCTGAAGGACTCCTGGAGCGACTGCAGCAAGAGATTGCTGAGCTGAGGAGGAGAGACGCGGAGCTGGAGCAGCTTTCACACACAGAGGATCACATCCATTTCCTCCAGGTAAAATGACTGGCTTTCTGACTGTCTGCCATACATGGTGTAGTCGATGAGGTGTGTTCCTCATTTGGTTGTCTACGACTATTATCTGCAACAGAATCTTACTTGATAATATCTGTCTTTCTGACTGTCTGATATGTCTTTTTGACTGATCGTCTGCATGTCTCTCTGCAGAGCTGTCAGTCTCTCTGTGCCCCTCCTGGACCTGGAGACTTACCCAGCATCACTGTCAGTCCACAAGTCTCTTTTGAGGCTGTGAGCAAATCTGTCTCTGAACTGAAAGAGCGATTTGATGAAATCTACAAGGTGGAACTGGTCAAAATTTCTGAATTAGGTTGTTCATAATTTTAATTATTTTCCTATCAGGCATATATAAATGTGAATATACAAGAATTCTTTATTTTCCATGATCTCATGACTTGAAAAAGGATTTACAAGCCACTCAATACCCGTATAACGGAACAATTGGCTCCCTGAATGCTTTCTGAACATGAAGTAAAATATGTTACTTGACTGAGTGAAAATAAGAAAACACAAGCCAAATGTTTAATTTATTATTTCATTTGATAAATGAAGATAGTTATCAATTATCACCTATATGTATTCCCTTCTTTGCATATCATTCTCCCACTTTGTGCTTTTAGTGAGAGAAGTCCATGCAGTGGAGCCAAAAACCAGAGAGGATTTCTTACAGTGTGAGTGCTCAACCTGAGATTTTTAAAAATGAAAATTTCAAGATTTCAGATATATCAGTTGATTTGTCATCTGTTGTGTGCCAATATCCCCCCTCCCCCACCCCCGAGCACAGCAAATTGTCAGTATTCTGAGGGGGGCACGGCTCTCCGTTCATGAGATATGTTTACAAATGCTGCTCTAACGTTTGTTGTCACAATGTTGCTGAGTAACTACAAGACTGTATGCACCATGAAGATGCACGCAAGCCGAGGAGAAGCTTGAGTGCCAATTGACACACGTTGGGCACCAACAAATTATGAACAACTTGATGTAAGAACCAGTCAATGTACTTAACTTTAGCAAGCTAGACAGCTAACTTGCATTACCCTGCTAGGCAACCATTCCCTGGCCAGGTCTTGATATTTATATGGCTCATAAAAATCTTGCTGCAATGGCTTCACCTTCCGAAACAGCAGTTCTGCAAGCCTACAGGCCAGAAATGTTATGGTGATTCGAGCATCAGTTTCTCTGTCCAGATCGCCTTCATTGGAGATGGAGCTTTCAGGGTACTTGAAGCTGTCTGTATTTGCAAACAAAGTACCATCAACTGTGATTGTCAGTTTGAGGAGATTGGAGTTTGGTGCAAGTTGATGGAGCACTTCAGTCTTACCAAGGCTGATTGTCAGGTCATACAGCTTTGAAACTTTGAGAAACGGTCAAGCATCAGCTGCAGGTCAGAATCTTCATGGGCTTTGAGGGACCAGTAGTCAAGAGAACTTCCGAACAGAGACCATGGAGGGTCTTCGTTTTGGCTGTGCGCCGATGAAAGTTAAAGACCAAGCTGTCCAGATTGAGTGAGAAAGCAAAAAGGTGAGGATGATGTCAAAGAGGACTGGGTCTAAGACACTGCTCTATTTCACACCATTGCTTACCTAAAAGCCTTGTCATGTCATGATGCTTCATTGGCCATCCTGAGCAAGAGGTCAGTAATGCACAAGTTGTGTTCCATAAAATTGCTGAGCAGGAACAGTTCATTGTTATTGACTTTTCCCACTCCGTGTCTCCCAAACACTCCTTTCCAGCTGTTGTGGTCATTCCCTACTCTCACATTGAAGTCCCACGTAATAACAGGCTTGTCGTTCCAGGGGGTTGTCTTAATAACCTGATCAAGAGCTCATAAATGTTTTCTTTGATGTCTGTGCTAGTGAGAGTGAGTGAATTAGCTCTTGTAATGGTGAGGTATTTGGACTTTCTGAGAAAGATGTGCAGCTTCATCAGGCATTTTTCAATCCAAACTGCAATCACTGGGATTTTTTTGAGTGGTACTATCTTAATAGAATATCCTATTCTATTGATCCTGTCATCTACTGAGGGTATTCCCTAACAGAAGAATGCGTATCCACCTCCTTCATCTTTTTGTGAGGCTTCACAGGGTTTCAACAAGTGCAGTAATTTCAATGCCAATTCTGTATGGCTGAAGTTCTGTAGTGGCAAGCGCTGTCATTCTCTCTGGTCTATTCATGCCAGTTCTGTCAAGAAGTGTTCGGACATTCCAAGTTCCCATCATCAAATTCTTTTGCTTTTCTCCTTGATTTGCTCGACTGACTAATGTGGGATGGATCAGTCAGTCATGCTAAACTGACCAGACTTCTGAGCGCAAGCATATGGTTGAGGCACCTTTCCTACCCCCCTCCCTCACATGACAATAGGCAGTGCTATTCTTAAGAGGCTGCCCAGTCTTTTGCAACAGGAAAAGTCCCTGAAATTTTGAAATTTAAATGGCCAAAGAACAGCACAGATTTACATGAACATGATTGCCATCGCCACGCCATTTCGTGCAACTGTGATAATTAATCTCACATTCACGTTTCATCCGCTTTTCAGAATGTTTTCTACCCTGTGTATTTTTTTAGACGCTTAAAATCCAGTGCGATCTTACGACAAATCTGTTTTAAATTAATCTTTTATTATATCTTAAAATGCTACAATGAGAGATGTACAACCCCAATTCCAGGTAGTCCCAGGTAGTTGGGACAAAGTGTAAATTGTGAATATAGTCAAAACGCAATGACTTTCAAATCACACCAGCCAGTATTTTATTCACAGTAGAACAGAGATAACATAACAAATGTTGAAATTGAGAAATTTTACAATCTTATCCACAAAATGAGCTCATTGCAAATTTGATGGCTGCTGCAGGTCTCACATAAGTTGGGACAGGGGCCTGTTTACCATGGTGTAGCATCCCCTCTTCTTTTTAACACAGAGTGGAGGCGTCTGGGCATTGAGGAGACAAGTTTCTTGAGTTTAGCCATTGGAATTTGATCCCACTTTTGTTTATTATAATTGATTCCAGCTGCTGGAGAGTTTTGGGTCTCCTTTGATGGAATTTTTGTACAATTATGCGCCAAATGTTCTCAATCGGTGAAAGATCAGGACTGCAGTCAGGCCAGTTCAGCACACGGACTCTTCTACTACAAAGCCATGCTGTTGTAATCGCTGCAGTATGTGGTTTTGCATTGTCCTGCTGAAATACACAAGGCCTTCCCTGGAATAGATGTCGTCTGGAGGGGAGCATATGTTGCTCTAAAACCTTTATTTACATTTCAGCATTCATGGTGCTTTTTAAAACATGCAAGTGTCCCACACCATATCCACTAATGCATCACTATATCATCAGAGATGCTGGCTTTTGTACTGAACGGTGATAACAGGAGGGGTGGTCTTTCTCCCCTTTAGCCCGGAGGACACGACGTCCATGATTTCCAACGAAATAGTCAAATTTGGACTCGACTGACCACAGGACACTTTGCCACTTTGCTACAGTCCATTATAAATGAGCCTTAGCCCACAGAACACGGCGGTGCTTCTGGATCGTGCTCAACAATGGCTTCCTTTTTGCGTGATAGAGTTTTCGGTGGCATCTGTGGATGGTATGGCGGACTGTGTTTACAGACAGTGATTTCTTGAAGTATTCATGGGCCCATTTAGTGATGTCAATGAAGGAATCTTGACGGCGTCTGAGGGCCTGAAGATCACAGGCATCCAGTAAAGGTCTTCGGCCTTGTCCCTAACGCACTGAGATTTTTCTAGTTTCTCAGAATATTTTGATGATGTTATGCACTGTCGATGTTGAGATCTTCAAAGCCTTTGCGAATTAACGCTGAGAAGCACTGTTTTTAAAATATTCCACAGATTTTTTCGCAAGCCTTCACAGGTTGGAGAGCCTCTGGCCATCTTTACTTCTGAGAGACTCGGCCTCTCTAAGACACCCCTTTTATAGCCAATCACGTTACACACCTGATGCCAGTTAACCTAATGACTCGCTAAATTTTCTTTTAGCTGATATTTTTATATATTAATTGCTTTTTCAGCCCTTTTTTGCCTGTGTCCCAACTTTTTTGATACCTGTTGCAGCCAGAACATTTGAAAGAAGCTCATTTTGTGGACAAAAATGTAAAATGTCTCAGTTTCAACAACTGAAATGTTATTTATGTTCTATTGTAAATAACATATTGGCTCACATGATCTAAAGGTCAATGCATTTTGATTTTATTCACAATTTACACTTTGTCCCAACTGTTTTGGAATTGGGGTTGTAATTCAGGGGAAGATTTTTTTCAAATTTTTCAAATTATTGGCATTCTTTCAATCTAACGTTGTAGCCCAGCTAGGTTTGTCTGCTTTTCACAGGAGTACACGGGAGGAGATTTAGGGAAGGGCGGAGCACCTGCAATTAGCGAAATGTAAACTCAGGCTTCTTCCCAGCGGCATTTTAAATTGTTTAAGCCGCTTCAGGTGTGTCTGTTTCAAGAAATGACACGCAACTGCCTACACACCCTATGACAGCAAGTGGTCTCATCACACTTTTAAAAAGCCTTGTTCAACATCGCCACATCCCAACTCAGCATTTCATCTCTCATTGTAGTATTTTTAGGAGATCTATAATGATTAAATGAAAATAAAGAGATTTGTATTCAGATCACACTGGATTTCAAGAGTATAAAAAATACAAAAGGTGGAAAACATTCTTTAAAATGGATGAAACGTGAATGTGAGATATAAATGATCACAATCACACAAAATGGCTGAATACAAGTTCATGCAAATCTCTGTTGTTCTATGGCCATTTAACTTTCAGAATGCGGCAATCAAACATGCTACCTTAAAAGCTCTACTCATTCAGCAAAGTAAAGAAGAAAATCCCATGTTTGATTGCTAAGTGAGAAAAGTAAATGGGGACTGGTTTACTTTACTTAGCGTAGCCTAATTGGTTAATAGGAGATGATTCTGTAGTCCTTTACTTGGCTCCGTGCAGCATGTCGCCAAAAATGACTGATGTCAGTCAAGTTTGTTTCTGGAAGCATTTCACAAGCCCTTTGAGGTTTGGCACTTTCGTTCAACCTGCATTGCGTTTAATAAAGGAAAAGGGAAACCTCGGATGTTCGCCCCATGGCAGCAGGTGGTGGTACTACGCCTTAAAATAACCGTGGATCAGAATCTGTACAGCCCTAGTCTGACTATATGAAGCTGGTGCCGCTCAACCTCCCGCACAAACTCTGCTGCTTTCCTGCCAGTGTGGTGACATTGCATGTCCCAAGAGCCAGATTCCATAACCAGGGCCAAGAATGCAATGGCCGCTGCCTCTGTCTGCTATCCGGTCTACAAAGTACCGACCCCTACTCCTCTCCTTGGGGGTGGTGGAGGCAGCTCCCCGTAGTCTGTTCGGGTAAAACCCAGCCACCAGGCACTCGCCTGCAAGCTCCCCTCCCAGGCCTGGCTCCAGCAGGGGGCCCCGATGTCCCTAATCCGGGCAAAGTTCTCATTTTTGTCAAGGAGCTTGTGAAAAGAGTCTGATGAATGCTTTTTGTCAATCCCCTCACCTGGGACCAATTTGCCACGGGAAAGCCTACCAGGAGGTAATGGTCCAGACAAGATAGCTCCCAAGATCCCTGGGTCACGCAAACTCCTCCACCATGATAATGTAGTGATTCACGGAGGAGCTTATAGCTACACAGAAGCCAACAGTAACTGGTTGCAGAGCTTTAAAATCAAAGCCTTTATAGCTCGATCAAATGTCCCCTCAGCATAATAACTACAACAACTCTGACTAAGGTCTAAATTAAATGATATGCTCAGGAACAGGCTTATTGACACCAAATGACAGATGACATACTGAAGCGGGATAGACCATCGTGCCAATCAGGTTAAGCTGAGTGTTTTTTTTTTTAGGACTCATATCTTCAAGGAAGTAGATTGGATATCTGAAATGGCATGATTTTGTTGATATTCAGGGGACAAGAAATGAATGAGTTTTGTTAAACTATTTGCAACAACAATTACATTCAGTAAATGGGATCTGATCATCCAGGTGAGTGTAGTCCAGAAAAGGACTGTTGTTGGTGACTGATGTTTCGACAGGCTGAGGGGAAGTCATTTTCAGAGCCGAGTGATGTGTCAGCTGTCAGTGGTTCGTGTAAATACTCTAGTGGTTACAGCAGATTGGTCAGCGGGAACGTGATGTTATTAATCGTCTGTCAGATGAGCCATGATATTATTGGCTATGAAGACTATGAACAGAGATAGGTGTGTGTAAATCTGTTATCTGTACAATGAAAAAAATAATTTTAAAAAGGTGGCGGGGTTCTCACACTAATTCTAATATTTTGAGTGATTTTATGGCAACATATCATCGATGAAAAAATGCATCAAGATTGAAACTATTCACTATTTTCATTATTACCTATTTTCATTGTTCTGAATCTAAATTATTTTTTTCCATAACTACTGCTAGTCAGCTTCCTGTTAAAAAGGGTCATGGCCTACAAATGTGCACATATGGGAATGATTAAAACTTTCATCTTGTTAAGATTGCCCTGAGGAAAAGAGTGAATTTCTGACAGACATTTGATGATGTGATCCTCATGTTTAATCTGAACCTTTCCATCAGATTTCTGTCAGCTCACCCTGGATCTCAACACAGCGCACAGAAACCTCCATCTCTTTGAGAGAAACAGAAGGGTGACCGGTGTGGCGAAGATCCAGTCATATCGTACTCATCCAGAGAGATTTGATAGCTGGTGCCAGGTGCTGTGCAAAGAGGGTTTGTCTGGATGCTGTTACTGGGAGGCTGAGTGGAGTGGGGATGAAAGGGTGTCTTTAGCAGTGTCATACAAAGAGATCAACAGAAAAAAGAGGGTTGAGGACAGTCATCTAGGTTATAATTGCAATTCCTGGGCTTTGTACTGCTCTCCCTCCGGTTATTCTTTCTACCACAATAATAAGGGCACTGAAATCCCTGTTCCCTCCTCCTCCAGAATAGGAGTGTACCTGGATCACAGGGCAGGAACTCTGTCCTTCTACAGCGTCTCTGACACAATGACCCTCCTGCACAGAGTCCAGACCACATTCACTCAGCCCCTCTATCCTGGGTTTGCAGTTAATTTAGGTTCCTCAATAGAACTATGTGATCTGTGTGATAAATAATAAGAGAGGGAACAAAAGTAGGTAAAATTCAAATCTAAATGGGATATTAAAGTCAGTTACTCAGGGGAAAGTATTTTAACATGAAGTGTAATGACAGAATAAAATGAATTCAATTTACATACAAAAATAAATGTTTAAAAAATTCAGTTTTCATAAACCATTAAAACAATGTTTTTTTATTCTCATTTATACAATGTGTGTAAAACTATATCTTTTTTGATTCGGGACTGTCAAGCTGATAGTGCAGGTAGAGGAGGTGTAGAGAGGCGAAGGTAGAGCAGATAGAGATGGTGAGGAGCTGTGGGTGGAGATGGAGGAGGTGTTGAGTGGAGTAGGTGGTGAAGATAGAGGAAAAGTAGAGGCACAAGTGGTGCAGGTAGAGGTGAGGAGTGGAGCAGGAGTTGTAGATAGAGGTGTAGAGTGGAGACGGTGGTGCAGATAGAGGGGTGTAGAGTGGAGATGGTGGTGCAGATAGAGGGTGTGTAGAGTGGAGAAGGTGGTGCAGATAGAGGGGGTGTAGAGTGGAGGAGGTGGTGCAGACAGTGAGGTGTAGAGTGGAGACAGTGGTGCAGATAGAGGGGTGTAGAGTGGAGATGGTGGTGCAGACAGGGGGGTGTAGAGTGGAGACTGTGGTGCAGATAGAGGAGTGTAGAGTGGAGGAGGTGGTGCAAATACAGGGGGTGTAGAGGGTAGGAGGTGTTGTGGATAGTAGTTTGGAGTGGAACAGTTGGTGCAAATAGAGCAGATGTAGTGTGAAGCAGGTGGTGCAGATAATGGAGGTGAAGAATAGAGCTGGTGTTGTGGATAGAAGAAGTGCTGAGTAGAGCAGTTGGTGCTTTAGGGATAACAGTATTTAGACACAGACTAGAAACAGCACGTTGAATTGGCAGTGCCTGAGGCATAAACAGGGACCTGGAGTAACTGCCTCTCAGTGACATGGCGAAAATGTCTCCTAACACATTTTGTACATCCTTCAGCAGTCAGAAAGAGACATACAGTAGAATAACATAGCACAACATAAATTAAGAGCATGTATACGCAGGTTTCAGGGTGCCCTTGTTCTGTTATGTGCAGCGGATTCTATGTCTCTGTATGTGTCAGCCCAGTTTCATCCTGACATGTCATATACTGACAAACTCTGACCAAACGTCGCTATATGAACAAAAAGGAGGCTTTTGGCGTCCTTATATGATGCCAGTTTAAAACTAACCCGACCCCGTGACCCCAAACCCATAATCCGAACCTTTACATTAAGCGTGAAATAAGGACATCAAAAGCCTACTTTTTCATTGTATATTGAGTCTTGGTCAGGTAGCATCACTGTACAAAGAGTTGTGATGTGAATGTGTTGTATGTGTGGATCTCTCTTACTTTCTGGGCGCTTGATTTCCCTTCTATCTCCAAAATCCAAGTATCTGTCATCCCATACAGTGAAGGTTTGGGGAGAACTAAAGAAGGGTGCTCTCCTCTCCCTTTATTATTAGATTAAGAATATCTATGGCTAAAAATTATTTCTGATTTAATAAAGATATAGGCTTGAGGTAATTTTGAACTCATTTGGTGCAGTGTAATTTTGCCAATCATTGTACAGTGTTTATCTGCATTCACAGATGGCCTGACCAATCAAATGTATTTTTATTGTACTCTCTCTTCAAGTTCTTGGGATCCACCTTAGAATGTGTGCGTCCTGAACTCTTTTTGCTGAAATAAACCCTGATTCTACCGGATATACCGTGTCGTGCTTGATTCTGTGAATAGAGGAGTTTCTCATCTCAACTGAGCAGATATATGAAGGTGGTGCCAACAGAAGACTTATGGAGTGGAGCATCTAGAGCAGTTAGAACAAGTGGAAAGTTAGGCAGGTGGTGCAGATAAACTGGGTTGAGAGTAGAGCGAGTGGAGTAGGTGGTGCAGATAGAAGGGGTGTAGAGTGGAGCGGGTTAGGCAGATACAGGCGGTGTTGTATAGTGGAGCAGATGGTGCAGATAGGGGAGATGTAGGCTGAGGCAGGTGGGCACATAGAAGAGATTGACAGCAGCACTAGGGTGGAGACAGGCAGGGTGACAAACACTATTTATAGGAGAACATATACTGTATTCCCTCAACTATGATGTGCCGACAATTTATTTATTCATGTTTTGTCTATTTTCACCTTCTACAAATGGAAACTGACTGAAGTTTTTCCATCGCTGCCTATCTTTATAATACTTACCTCTGCTGGCTTTCTGTGACATCAGTAACTCTGTGGTTGTTTACAGTGCTGCCTCATTGTGAGAGCACAAGCCCTAAATTCTCTCCATCGGACACTCACTGTGACATCACAGGCCCAAGTCAACTGATTCCACTTGTGGTCGAAGCACATTATACAACCCCAATTCTGAAATAGTTGGGATGAAGCATAAATTGTGAATAAAATAAAAATGCAATAACTTTCAGATCACATGAGCAAATATGTTATTTACAACAGAACATAGATAACATTTCAAATGTTGAAACCGAGACATTTTACGTTTTTATCCACAAAATGAGCTTAATTTAAATTTTCTAAATTATTTCAGAGCCAGCATCTCTGATGGTATGGGGATGCATTATTGCATATGGTGTGAGACACTTGCATGTTTTAAAAAGCACCATGAATGCTGAAAGGTATATAAAGGTTTTAGAGCAACATTTGCTCCCCTCCAGACGTCATCTATTCAGGGGAAGGTCTTGTGTATTTCAGCAGGACAATACAAAACCACATACTGCAGCTAATACGACAGCATGGCTTCGTAGTAGAAGAGTCCATGTGCTGAACTGGCCTGCCTGCAGTCCTGATCTTTCACTGACTGAGAACATTTGGTGCATGATTATACGAAAAGTCTGTCAAAGGAGACCCAAAACTCTCCTGCAGCTGGAAGCCTGTATTAAACAAGAGTGGGATTAAATTCCAGTGGCTAAACTCAAGAAACTTATCTCCTCAGTGCCCAGACGCCTCCACTCTGTGTTAAAAAGAAGAGGGGATGCTACACCATGGTAAACAGGCCCCTATCCCAACTTTTTTTAAGACCTGTAGCAGCCATCAAAATAAAAAGAGCTCATTTTGTGGATAAAATTGTTAAATTTCTCAGTTTCAACATTTGCTATGCTATCTCTGTTCTATTGTGAATAAAATACTGGCTGGTGTGATTTGAAGGTCATTGCGTTTTGAATTTATTCACAATTTACACTTTGTCCCAACTATTTCGGAATTAGGTTTGTACACTCAACAAAAATATAAACGTAACACTTTTGTTTTTGCTCCCATTTGTCATGAGATGGACTCAAAGATCAAAAAAAAAAAAGTCAATACTGCCATCTAGAGGATTTTTTCCCCCACATTACATATGGACTACAAATGGGGTTTTTTGAGGATGGCAGTACCAGCGAAATAAGAACCCTTTTTTTACTTTGCGCGAACAGGAGTACTCTAGGGGAGTCAAAGACCAAAATATAAACTTGAAAAAATAGCATATTTGGTCCCCTTTAAATCTTAGAATTTCAAGTACACTCCTCAAAAATATAAACGCAACACTTAAGTTTTTGCTTCCATTTGTCATGAGATGGACTCAAAGATCTAAAATTCATTCCAGATACACAATATTACCATTTCTCTCAAACATTGTTCACAAATCTGTCTAAATGTGTGATAGTGAGCACTTTTGCTTTGCTGAGACAATCCATCCCACCTCACAGGTGTGCCACATCAAGATCCTCATCAGACACCATGATTAGTGCACAGGTGTACCTTATACTGCCCACAATAAAAGGCCACTCTGAAATGGGCAGTTTTGTCTCACAGCAAAATGCCACAGATGGCACAAGCATTGAGGGAGCGTGCAATTGGCATGCTGACAGCAGGAATGTCAACCAGATCTGTTGCTCGGGCATTGAATGTTCATTTCTCCACCATAAGCCGTCTCCAAAGGCGTTTCAGAGAATATGGCAGTACATCCAATCAGCCTCACAACCGCAGACCACGTGTAACCACACCAGCCCAGGACCTCCACATCCAGCAGGTTCACCTCCAAGATTGTCTGAGACCAGCTACTCAGACGGCTGCTGAAACAATTGGTTTGCATAACCAAAGAATTTCTGCACAAACTGTCAGAAACCGTCTCAGGGAAGCTCAACTGCATACTCGTCGTCCTCATCGGGGTCTTAACCTGACTCCAGATCGTCGCCGTAACAGACTTGAGTGGGCAAATGCTCACATTCGATGGCGTCTGGCACGTTGGAGAGGTGTTCTCTTCACGGATGAATCTCGGTTTACATTGTTCAGGGCAGATGGCAGACAGTGTGTGTGGCGTCGTGTGGGTGAGCGCTTTGCTGATGTCAATGTTGTGGATCAAGTGGCCCATGGTGGTGGTGGGGTTATGGTATGGGCAGGCATCTGTTATGGACGAAGAACACAGGTGCATTTTATTGATGGCATTTTGAATGCACAGAGATACCGTGATGAGATCCTGAGGCCCATTGTTGTGCCATACATCCATGAATATCACCTCATGTTTCAGCAAGATAATGCACGGCCCCATGTTGCAAGGATCTGTACACAATTCTTGGAAGCTGAAAATGTGCCAGTTCTTGCATGGCCAGCATACTCACCGGACATGTCACCCATGTCACCCGCGTACCAGTTCCCACTAATATCCAGCAACTTCGCACAGCCATTGAAGAGGAGTGGACCAACATTCCACAGGCCACAATTGACAACCTGATAAACTCTATGCGAAGAAGATGTGTTGCACTGCATGAGGCAAATGGTGGTCACACCAGATACTGACTGGTTCTGAGTCCCCAGACCCCCAATAAAGCAAAAACTGCACATTTCAGGGTGGCCTTTTATTGTGGACAGTCTAAGGTGCACTAATCATGGTGTCTGATGAGCATCTTGATGTGGCACACATGTGAGGTGGGATGGATTGTCTCAGCAAAGCAAAAGTGCTCACTATCACACCTTTAGACAGATTTGTGAACAATGTTTGAGAGAAATGGTAATATTGTGTATCTGGAATGAATTTTAGATCTTTGAGTCCATCTCATGACAAATGGAAGCAAAAACTTAAGTGTTGCGTTTATATTTTTGAGGAGTGTACTTGAAATTCTAAGATTTAAAGGGGACCAAATATGCTATTTTTCCAAGTTTATATTTTGGTCTTTGACTCCCCTAGAGTACTCCTGTTCGCGCAAAGTAAAAAAAGGGTTCTTATTTCGCTGGTACTGCCATCCTCAAAAAACCCCATTTGTAGTCCATATGTAATGTGGGGGAAAAAATCCTCTAGATGGCAGTATTGACTTTTTTTTTTGTTAAGCCCAGTCTGGTTTTTGGGCATGTCCTGGCGCGAAATTTTTTTTCCTACGAACTTCTTGTCTTCATTTGCATAACCCCTTTGCGCAGAATCCAAATCTGGCTTTTTAGGTGTTACCTGATTTAAGGCTTTAAATTCAAGATTGCAGCTTCACAGACAGAAAAACTTCGGCTCAATTTAGTCTACACACTACATGCATTTAGACTCCCATTGTATTTCAGTTTATTTTTATGATTTTGGTGGAGAAAAGGGGCTGCAAACATAAAAAATCTTCATGAGAATTCACCATTGCAATAGCAAAAAAAATAATACTGACAAATGAAAAACTGCTGGGGCTTAAATCTATACATTTCTGGGATCATAAACTTCTTGACCACAAGTACAATTCATCTTGAACATTACATTCTAGATTACCCGCTTTCTATGAGCCAAATAGACAGCTATCCACGTGTCTCACCAAAGTCTGAGATCCATCAAAATGGTTCACTGTCAAATTATTCATTTATCATATATTTAACACAAATTAACTTTTGGGGCATGAAATTCAGCATGAACTAATGATTTTCTGGTTGAGTTTAGCATGAATTTATCAATGAGTACAGTTGAACATCATTGGTCACCAGTGACCTCTCCAAACACAAAACATGCCTTTTCTCCATAATAAAGTTAACAATATTGTCCATTTTTCTTCGAAGTCCCCCAAGCATTAAATAAATATTAATAAATATAAAATATTAAATATTAAATATGCTGATTAAACAGCTATAAAATTCACGCCGCAATGAAAAGCTAACCGCTCTCACATCCGAGCTCATAACCTTACACCTTATAAGGGTAAAAACTCACGAACTCAATAATATCTGAATTCTGAAATACACCTCATTTCAACAGAACAGAAATTTCACTTTCAGGAAAAATCAAACAACATATACCTCCATATTCAACAGAATGGTGTAATGAACGTATCGAGGGATCTACCGACTTGCGTGGGCTGCATGCATTTGGAGAAATGAAAACCTCGGCATTCAATGTCTTTAAACGCGGTATAAATTCTACAGCAAAAAGCTATAATGAGCTAAATGCAAACAGAGTAAAGTATAACCTGTTTTCTTCATTGATGCCCTCCTCCAGAGACAGATGTGTCGGGTAGAAGGAACCCTCCAGTACTATTTCATTCAGAATAATTCCCATTGACCGCGTCCATACAACATTTATCTCGTAAATGAAATTGAACACTTCAGGCCGATTTCGGGTGTCTTTGTTTCTTTGATATTGCATCCTTTTCAGCTGCGCAACCGTGGCCAACATTCGAAGAACACAACCAACCTTACTTTTACGCTTAGCTTTGTATCCTATTCTTATTGTACGATCAATGTATTTCAGTTATTGAGGAAAGTTTAAACACTCGGGAATTGGATAAGAAACGAGTCTATCAATACATCGTTACCGGGGAAGCTTCCCGAGGGCGTGAACTATAACTGTAAAGTTACGCAGATGAATCTGAGTCTATAATTCAGTGACTGGCTCTCGACACCAGTACTTGGGTGGATAGAAGGGAGCGCTGAGGAATATACGCGTTAATCCATGGGAGGGAACTACGCATATTTTGTGTGTGATGACTGTAATTGACAGTAGAATGTGAGAGAATCAATACTGAGTCGGATTTTTTGCTTCACAAAATTCTTGTATATTTCATTCTTGTATATTTCATGTATGCATGTGAAGTCAACATGCTCTAAAACTGATGGTAGTGCAATATATAAGTGTGTATGCCACTGTATTGTTCACATGAATTATAGTTGACAGTTGGCCAGGTAGGTTTGGATAACTTTTTTCCCCTTTTCGCTTCTTTGTCTAACATTAAAATGTGTTTGATTTGAAACATTGAAGTGTAAACAAAATATGCGAAAGAATAAGAAATCAGGAAGGACACAAATACTTTTTCTTTTTTTTTTTTACAGCACTGTATATTGT
This sequence comes from Gymnothorax reevesii, assembly GCA_029721435.1. NCBI lineage: Eukaryota > Metazoa > Chordata > Actinopteri > Anguilliformes > Muraenidae > Gymnothorax > Gymnothorax reevesii. The sequence continues at coordinate 144,841,200 of CM056575.1, forward strand.
AAATATTTTACATCTCACCTGCTGATGACACCATTGATGTTGAGGAATATTGTTTTTAAAGTATTCCACAATTTTTTTTTTACGCAAGCCTTCACAGGTTGGAGAGCCTCTGACCGTCTTTACTTCTGAGAGACTCAGCCTCTCTAAGACATCCCTTTTATAGCCAATCATGTTACAAACCTGATGCCGGTTAACTTACTTACTTGCTAAATGTTCTTTCAGCTGATTCTCTGTTTATTAATTGCCTTTTCAGCCCTTTTTTGCCTGTGTCCCAACTTTTCTGAGACCTGTTGCAGCCAGAAAATTTGAAATAAGCTCATTTTATGGATAAAAATGTAAAATGTCTCAGTTTCAACATTTGAAATGTTATCTATGTCCTATTGTACATAACATATAGGCTCACGATCTGAAAGTCATTGCATTTTGATTTTATTCAAAATTTACACTTCGTCCCAACTATTTCAGAATTGGGGTTTTACGTGAAACCTTTTATGTATCATCTTTTATACTTGAAAACCGTTTATTCAGCATTTTGCTATGATACTTCACACAACCTCTTTAAAAAATCTCTTCAACAGAACCTGTTAGACAATGTGAAGTAGGAAAGAAGATTTCAAAAAGCAACTCATCATGCCGCAAACTAAAGAAATTCAAGTACAGATGAGAAACAAAGAAATTGATATCTATCAATTTGGTAAGGGTTACAAGGCCATTTATAAGTGTACCTAGTTCAGGCAGGAAATTGGGGTCATTCTACATTACCTATGCAGTTGTCTGCATGACCAATATCTCATGCGCTTAGCGAAGCACTGGTGATCCATTTTTAGAAACAGATTTCGCTTTCTTAACATGAAACGATTGTGAATGAACACAAACATGCAAGGTAAAATACGAGCGAGCAGGGGGGTATTCCATCAAGCAGGCTAAAGGAAAATCCAGACTTAAATGGCCGAGTCTGGCTTATGATGGTGAGAGTTCAGTTCCATCAAAGTGGCTGAGATTAGCCCCACATCGGTGACCATGGAAACTATGGTTCTGGCTAAGCCTGATACATCCAGCTAAGCTCAGATTTCTGTTCCATCAACTTGAGCCACATCTCTGTTCTATCAAGCTGGTTAGTGTGAATCCCAGCCTACTAACCACGGTGATTTAAGCTGCAGGGCAATCCTGCCCTGTTGCAGGTTTAAAGTGTGGATTAGCTTCATCGATGTTCTAAGAATGTCCAATAGACTGGAACAGACACCCAAAAGATAGTTCTGCCAGTGCATTTACTGTGGAAACATTTTTTTTATTCATTTAATCATTATTAATTGCTTATTAGGTTACATTTGATTGTTTATTGATTTGTTATTATTATTATTATTATTTGATTATCCTTGCATGCACATATTCTGTTTCAGATCATAGGCCCAGTGTGTGTGTGCTAACATATTTTTTATTTAGCTGGGGCCTGCATAACTGTGAATTCCAGTGCGTCATGGCATGTAGCTTATCTAGGACCTAGCAGACCTCAGGACCATAAACAAGAGCAGTATGTGTCTCTTCTAGTCTTTTGTTTTACCAGGAGATGGACACGGGGGAGCCTGGGTGAGATAAGCCTAGGAGATGATATGAAAACCACCTGCCTATTGCGCATACCACGGGGTGGCTTGACGTGGGCTACGCCCCTGACGTGGACTACGCGCGTCTGCGAAAGCATTCCAGCAGATGCCATGATGTGTAAAACAGCGCGGGGGGGAGAAGAACGTCAATATGTTTTCCTATAAAAGCCACAGAATCAGAAACTGTCCTTATCCTCCATCTTGACCTGAGCTTCTGTATGTGGGGATCCTTTTTTGCAAAAAAGTAAACAGACTTTGGTTTGAATATTAACTTCTCTGCCTCTGACTGATTTTTTCCCTGAGTAGTCTGGGTTTCTTATGTGAAGGTGATACGAGGAATATAATGTTAAAATTCCTTTAACATTTACACACTCACAACTGTCATGTAATGATAATAATATGTGAAACATAAGTATAATTCATTAATAAACATTAACTTTTCAAAAATAAATAAGATCATTCCAATTAAGGCAAAATAAAACAAAAAAAATTAATAAAATTCTAATTGGCTAGCAAATTTTCTTAAAATTTTCGCAGCAATCAGTTGATAAATGCAATATCACTTTCGAAAATAAATTAATAAGCAGACATGCGCTAGAGGGAGCGGCATGCCCCTATTCTCTAGAGGGTGGCGAGACCCTCCCCACAGGTACAGATGCGAGGGCACCAAGCGGTGTATTCTCTGGGAAATGAGCCTAACGGGTCCAGCGAGGAGCCAGGCTACACATTGTGAGGTCATGAATCATTTAAAAGGAGAATGCCCATTCTTGATCCAGGTAATTGCTTTGGTGGTTGCAGATGTGCGCTGAAGGCTTGGCAGCCTTGAGCAGCCAATGTTTTGAATGATCAGTGAAAAGTCACATCATAGGGGCACTTTAAAGAAAGTCAACATGCTGACCAGCACTGATTAATATCCCAAGCCATGCATTGATGATTACATTGATCAAATTGGTCAAACGCATTATCTTAGTAACTTTTACCTCAAGCAAGGATGCTTACAGATTACACTCACTGATTGGGCAAAGAAAGTCTCTGGATTTCCCACACCTGATGGATATCACCAATATAACGTAATGCCTTTTGGGTTCAAAAATGCCCCAGCAACCTTTGAAAGACTTATCAACAATGTGACAGCTGGCTTGAGTGCTGTGGAGAATTACATTGACGATGTTTTCAATCACACCCTGGAATAGGACACCCATTTGAAGAAGATCAATGCTTTCATTGAAAGACTGACAGAGGTCAAAGTGATGTTGAACCTTACCAAGTGTGAATTTGCAAAGACTCAAGTTACTTTCTTTGGACATGTTATAGGACAAGACCAGGTCTGACCTATACAAGCAAAGGTAGAAGCTATTGCCAATTTTCCAGGGGCAAAATGTAAAAGAGAGCTTAAGAGATTCTTAGGGGATGGCTGGCTTCCACAGAAAATTCTGTCAAAATTTTCTGATGTGGTATCTCCACTTACTAATTAGCTAAAAGGAAAAAATGTAAAATTCATTTATAGCCAATGCCGGGGTGGCCACTGGGAGGACCGGGAGCTTTCCTGGTGGGCCGGGCAAGACTGTATTTACCTTGGTGCCGGCCCACTTACATCAAAATTCTAGATCGCCAGCCTTCACATTGTGGCGATAGTAATTCTTTACAGTAAACTCTAGCTTATGCATTCGAATTTCTTCTTGGATATGCGATACGTTGTTTATATACATACCTGATCAACATTGTCAAATACTCACCCATGGTGACTCAAGATGCAATGTAAATCTGAATTCATGACGTGGTAGGCCGAGCTACATTGTCCTATGCATTTTAATAAATTGTTACAAAAATTAATTGTTTATTAGGGCATGTAAAAAGCGATCAAAACACAGCCTATAGGCCTACTATATATTTTGCTTGTTTTGCTCTCAGAAGTTAGGCTACAGTGGAACAGGGAATGATGGGAATGGGAGCTGGATTGTCCAATCATAGCCTTTCTGCCACTCGACGTGCATGATCAGCAAGCGTGTTCTGTGCGTGCGCGGGAGTGATTCTCGGGTTATGCGTAGTTGCACCTGAGAGGTGCGTTGTGGATGGAGAGCAAGAAGAGGCCAGGAGGGGCCGCAAAGGCCAGGATTAAAAACAGAAAGGCACTAGAAGAAGATGCTTCCAAATGTGTAAAGCTGCCAGATCTATTTCCCCAAGGACAGAGCCAATTTGCATCTGGTAAAGAGATATGGTTAACGTTTGCAAAGCTATAAGATATGTTATAGGCTAGACGAATGGAAAGCTGAAACATGTTTTTTTAAGCACAGTGCAGCCTAGGCTAAAATTCAATCTCCTTCAGTGACGGTTCGTCGGCCATAAGAAAGGGAAGCCAAAACCTCGCCCTTCAAAGCATAATGACTTAAACCTTTCGTAGTTCACTTTGCTTGATCAGCAGGTGCTTATACCAATAGGTAGAGGGACAGTCAAGTTTATTTTTGATAGCAAACGAGGACGCAAATTATCAAGTAGTTTTGCGATTTTTATTTAAAAATCAAATATATTTATTTAATTCATCAAATTAGTTTGCGAGGCTTCTTTCGCAACAAGCCACGAGAATCCGTTTTCTACTATCGTAATTCAGTGGCGTAGCCAGCGGGGGTGCTGAGACACGTCCCTTTTTGACTGCAGTTAGTAGTTCTCAATCATTTTCTTTGACGCGTTTTCCAATTATTGTAATTGGCGACCGAAGACACGGTTTCTCTCCGTATGCGATCTAACAGCGATTAAATCATGGGCTAAATTCAGTCCAGTTGCGGAACACGAACAGAGAATTGGATCGCAAAAAACTTCCGTTTAAAACAATTATTAACCCTGACCTGTTCTCAGTCATTTTCATAATTAACAGAGGGTTCACTCCGAGAGCACTCCACATTTAACAGGTGCGGCTTGTTCTCCCCGATTAGGAACAGGTCAGGACTAATAATTGTTCTAAATGGAAGTTTTCTGCAACCCAATTCTCTGTTCTTGTTCCGGAACTGGACAACTTTACAGTCTACTTTTAACATATTTTAGGGTTGAAAAACTCCTTTCACAGGCAACCTGTGTGCTTGAAAGTGTCAAAAGAAACTGGTATGCCATACCAATGAAGTGGTAGGCATCGGTGAAGAAGTAGTACTGTGCATAACCCACATAACCCTCCAGAGTGGCTTTCTTTAGCTGCACCCACTGAGATGCCACACTGCGGCTGTTGATGCTTTGAATCAGGTACTGTCTGATCAGGTACTGGCATAGGCCTGTTGTACGACCCAAAAACAGAGAGAGTCTGTAAGGAACCCAAATATAGCTTTCTTTTATTTCAAATTATTTATTCAATATTTTGTAACATTTGATTTCACTGCTTATATGAAAGACTACTCCTTTCAACTTGTACATTTCTGAGTTTTGTATTAGGGAGTTTCCAGTTGGAAATGTGGACTGCGGTTTGAACTTTCCCACTAAGATTTATGTTGTATAGGTCACTAGGCTACATTATGCACTTTTTAGTTAATTAACAAAATCAACAGAATGTTTAAGTGAAGTGTTATTCCATTAAGTGGTCAACAAAAACCCAATAAAAAGGGACAGAAAATATTAAGTTGATCAATTACGCTTCATTTAATAAAATGCCTCCACCGTAAAAAGTGGGCCGGTTTATGCATGAAATTCCCGGGCTGAAAAATGATCCCACCCCGGCCCTGTTTGGAGCAGCGAGTGTCAGACTGCATTTGTAAAATGCAAGGCCATTCTAATGATTTCTCCCATGTTACAAGCACCAAATTTTGGCAAAGCATTTAAACTTCCAATTGATGCTAGCGATGTTGGAATTGGTAGTGTTCTGATTCAAGAGGATGACCATGGTATTGTTATTTCTCAAAGAAATGTTATAAATGTCAGAGAAATTATTGTACAATTGAAAGAGACTTAGGCTCTTCTACTTGCTCTACAGCATTTTGAAGTCTACTTGGGAACAGGGGCGTATTTTGCCATTTTGGGGCCCAAGGCAAACACAGTCAAGTGGCCCCTCATATCCTATGTTGTCTACTGATGAAGCAGTTAGAAAGAAAATAATCAAACCGAGCACAGGAAAGTGCGCACAAGGTCTGTGTTAAATGCAACCTCACACACCATAGCTTTCCAATTGTTTGTGCGAGTTCTTTGCAGACAGAATAAAGGTCCAGATTTTGTCTTGAAGAAAGTGCTTTAACCCTCTTTTCCCTCCTTCATAAAGCTGAACCTCGTATTGCTAATTATCACCCAAATGTACTCATGCAGGAATATTGCTAAGCTTGCCGGTTTTGCGTGGGTTCCCTCAAGAAATATCTAGAGAGCACTGAATCAAACTAGAGACGGGCGTTTCTGTGAATGTGATGAAATGAGGTATAGAAGTATTTGCCCAGTGAGACAATGTTCATTTTCAGCTGTACAGCGCAGTAGATCATTGAAAATAAAGCAAAAAAAAATTTACGACTTTCCCTTAAATTTCCTGCGGAAGATAAACTCAGAACTTCTTTAAGCAAGGTACATGAATTGGTGCCCCCAAAATGAAATACATTCTTTTCAAGAGTTGTGCACTTCTGTTTATTCTGATAGAGCGCTGGCAACAGCGTGTCATCACAGCACAGGCTGATTATAAAAACTGGTTTATAGAATTAGTCGTGACATGTAGCCAGCCTGTCGTCATAATATGTTTTATCAGCTGAGCTGTGCAAGGCGTACGCTTTAGGGTTGTTTTGGTAATAATCACTTTCACTTATTCAGAAGTCTGTTTTCTGGGTGCAGTCACGGAATTTATGCATACCTACATTGAATTGCCTTTACTTTGCTAACCGTTCTCACGGTGAGTAGAATGTATAATTCGCTTTTTTATTTTCATTGTGATTCACACGCCTGACCGCTTCTGTATGTCCAGCTCTGTACTGAGCGAGATGCGAATGCCAGGTGCAGCGCGCTTTAATGTTTACGAATTTCTAAGATGTTCAAAAGAGGAAAACCGCTCTTTATAAACAGCCTGATTGTATCCACGATTGCATATGCACTGTCTCTCCAAAAATTCAGTCACCACCACTGGAAATATTAATATAGAAGAGAAAAGTAACGCAAAATGGTGAACAGTTAAAACTAATTGCCAACCGGCCTTATATTGTCAGTGATGAAATCTGTTACGCAATCTAGCCATTCATGCCATTTGAATGAAACAAGACGACCTCTGTCATATAAGCAAGACTTAAAATTTTGTCACTGGTAAATATCTCCAGGGGCTTAGTAGCTGCATTTTGAGTTAAATTGTAGCTTTGCTCATAAAGATCCACAAAAAAACCGAGTTTAAATCTGGCAAGGCTCGGTGGAATCCTGGGAATTATAAGAAAGCCTGACTCTGAGACGTGAATTTAGCGGCCGACACTTCTTCCCAGGTGTGGTACAATTAATATTTATCTGACAGGGGAGATACTATTGTCAGACAGTGCGTCTATCTAATTCCGCTTAATTTCTGATCTCTGTGCTGGCGCCAAGGAGTTTGTTTTGCCACAGTCTTCCTAATTCCGGTCTGCGCGTCCGCACTTTGGGCTAGTCCACTGTGGTGCAAACTGAAGGGGGCCCTGAAACACCGGATTTAGTATTTTGATGCTTTTTTTTTAGCGCATGGATTTATAAGAACACGTTAAAAACAGTAGAAAACAGAAAAATCTTTCTAGATCATAATAAGTTAGTGATGCCTTTCATGGGGCCCCTTGAAAGCATGGGGCCCTAGGCGACTGCCTACCTCTGCCTAATGGTGATATGAAATCAGGTAGACACCAGAAGCGAGGTGAAGGGGAATGAGGATTTATTCAAAACAAAATAAAACAGGCACGAGGGCCAACGAAAAACTTGGCCCAAAGGGGTGCAAAAAACAAACTAAGGTACGCTACACAGAGCTGGGAAACTAAATAGCAAAAACGGCAAGAACAAAAAACGAGGGTTATGTATATAACCGCGGTTCTATGAGTTTCGGATGACCGCCAGAGGCGGTGCTTTCAGCACATGCATGGATATCCATCACACGAACGTGCAGGTCGAGTAATAGTAACAACAAAGTCACCTGTGACCTGGGTGACGTCACCCCGTGACCCCGGCATAAAAGACCGGTGAACCCAGGAAGTGACCTCTTGGCAAATCTTCTCGTGTACACTCCGAGTGACTGCCAAGCTCTGGCGGTCATCCGAAACTCATAGAACCGCGGTTATATACATAACCCTCGTTCTATTTCGTTTCTCCTGACCGCCAGAGGCGGTGCTTTCAGCACATGGATGACTAATACCAACCAGGTCATGAGGAGTGCCTACCCGTACTCAGTGTTGCTGCGACGGGCCTGGAATGACAGCCGTCGCCACAGGGTTATGTGGGACGACATTAAGACGGTAAAACCTGGTGAAGGTGCAGCTGGACGCCCAGGAGGCTGCGCTGCATATGTCTGAATGGGGTACGCCCTTCAGTGATGCCCATGAGGCCACCTCGCCCCGTGCAGAGTGCGCCCGAACAGCCGGAGGAACCGGGAAGCCACCATGTCTGTAGGCATGCAATATGGCCTCGACTACCCACTTGGAAAGCCTCTGTTTAGAGAGCGCTAGACCTTTCCTCGGCCCTGTGTGGCACAGAAACAGGGCGTCACTCCTACGGAAGCCTTCCATACGGGACACGTACACCCTGAGGGCGCGAACTGGGCACAAAAGTTCCGACCTCTCACCATAGCCTGCCTCGAACGCCGCAAGGCTAAGGGGCTGGTTTACGAAGGTAGCAGAGAGGGTCTTCGGGAGGAAAGAGGGGTTAGGCCACAGAGTGACCCCACTGCCGCCGGGGTGCCACTGCAGGCACTCCCCACTGACTGATAGCGCGTGTAATTTTCCCGACGCGCCTCGTCGATGTAATGGCCAGAAGAAAGGCAGTCTTCAGGGAGAGCCATGAAATGTCTGCCGTGAGCATGGGCTCAAACGGTGCATCGCAGAGAGCCTGCAGCACTAAGTGAAGATCCCACGTGGGTATCCGCCCCTGTTAGGGGGGGTCTCAACCGGAGAGCACCCTTCAAGAAATGTGCCACCAAGGGGTGGGACCCCATGGTCCTTCCCTCAATTCTGGCATGCTGAGCAGAGATGGCAGCTGCATAGACCTTAATGGTGGAAGGAGTAACACCCTTGTCAAACAGAGACTGGGGAACAGTAGAATGGTCGGCAGGGGGCAGCATGTAGGCTCCTCCCCCCCGAGTCAAGCACCAGTTGGAGAAAAGCCTCCAACTGTTGGCGTAGAGGGCATTGGTGGAGGGTGCCCGAGAGCTTGCAATGGTGTTGACCACTGCCGGCTCACAAAGACCTAGCAGGTGGTCTGGCCCTTCAGCCGCCACACCCAGAGCTGCAGACGGGCTGGATCCGGGTGCCAGATCTGCCCTCCCAGCTGTGATAACAGGTCCGTCCTCACTGGTAGGCACCAGAGGTCGCCGTTCAGTTGCAACCACTTGGGGATTCTGGGGAACCACACTTTGCCCGGCCACCAAGGGGCGACGAGCAGCAGCTCGTGGTGGTCCATCGCAACCCTGTGCAGGGTTGGTACGATGTGGCCGAGGGGGGGAAGTGGCAGAGGGGGGAAGGCATACAGCAGTTGCCTCGGCTAAGCATGCGCCAGCGCGTTCTGGCCCAGGGAGCTGGTGCCGTGGAGGCTGAACCACAGACGGCAGTGTGTTGACCCCTGGCAGGCAAAGATGTTCACCTCTGCCCTGCCAAAACGTTCCCAGATGGCGAGATCCACTGCTGGGTTGAGTCTCCATTCCCCAGAATCGGGGTCCTGGCGGGACAGCAGATCCGCTGCCCTTTTGGCAGTGCCTGGCAAGTACATGGCACGCAGGCTCAAGAGATGCCAATGGACCCACCGCAGAAGTTGCCTGACCACTTCTAAGCACTGGAGGGACTTGGTGCCTCCTTGGTGGTTGATGTAATACACCACTGTAGCGTTGTCTGTCCGCACCAGAACGTGTCTGCCAGCCAGGCCTGGGAGGAAGTGCTGTGGGCTGAGAAAAACAGCCCGTAGCTCCAGCACGTTGATGTGCTGCTGTCGCTGCCCTGGACTCCAGCAGCCTCTGACGGTCCAGCATTGCCAGACTGCACCCCAACCTCCCAGGGAGGCGTCCGTGGTGAAGGCCTCCCTCCGGAAGGGGATAGCGGTCAGTGGAACACCCCGCAAAAAGTAACCCTCCTCCTCCGTGGACGGAGGAGTCTGCAAAAGGAATCTTTTACCTGCACAAACCTGTACCCGTGCAGCGCCGGATGGAGGTGGAGACCATTGAGCCACCTCTGAAGCGGACGTAAGTCCAGGAGCCCCAGCGGGACCAGAGAGGAGGCCACCGTAAGCATGCCCAGCAGGCGCTGAAAGGTCTTCAGGGTGAGTGATCTGCCCCGTCTGAAGCGGCCAAGCAGCAGGCGGATGTTGTGGATCCTGGTCAGGGAGGGGGTTGCCCTCAAGGACCTCGAATCCAGATGCATGCCCAAGAAGATCGTCTCCTGGCTGGGCACCAGTGAGCTCTTCTGGTAATTCACCCTGAGCCCCAGCTCTGCGACATGTGAGAGCACAATCGCGATGTCAGTGTGGGCCTGAGCTTCCGATCGTGAACAGACGAACCAGTCGTCTAGGTTAGGCAGGACGCGCAAACCTTGTGCCTGAAGTGATGCCAATGCCGCTGCCACACACCTGGTGAACACACGGGGTGCCAGCGATATCCCAAAGGGCAGAACATTGAACTCGAAGGCCTGGCCCTCGAAGCAAACCGCAGGAACTGCCTGTGGTGTGGCGCAATGGGAACATGAAAGTAGGCGCCTTTCAGGTCGATGGTGGCAAACCAGCCGCCGGCCTGGATGTGGTGCAAGACATCCACCGTACGCAGCATGCGGAATCTCATGGTCTTCAAGTAGGAATTGAGAGACCTCAGGTCGAGGATCGGGCGGATACCGCCGTCCTTCTTTGGAACCAGAAAATACCTGGAGTAGAACTCACATTGCTGTCCCTGCCTGTCGACGGGAGAGATTGCTCCTTTCTCCAGGAGAGTGGTGATTTCCTGCCTGAGGACGAGGGACTTCCCCAGATGGCTCACTGTGGTATATTTGACCCCATGAAAACGCGGCGGTCGGTGGCAGAACTAGATGCGGTAACCCTCGGTGGGGGTCTGGGGTCAACGCTCTCCAGCGTTAGAGCTGTCCGCTGGAAAAGCGGCCGACCGCTGGCGCGCTGATGTCAGCGCCGCCCAGACTGCCCCCGTCGGTCACCAGGGGGCGACAGGGAGTGGACTGGGTGTAGGGGGCAGCGCCGCGGGTACAGGAGATGGTGGGGCGACGAAAGTCAGCTGCCCCTCTGGTCTCCTGGTGGGTGCGTGGCCGAGACGGAGTCGAGGCACTCCGGTCCAGGGCCTGTTGGGCGGCCTCACCAGACAGCTCCCCGGGGACAACAGGGAGAGAGCGTAGCAGGCGCCGGTCGGGCTCAGCCAGAGAGAACTGCGCCAGCCATATCTGCCGGCGGCCGAGGGTGAGAACGACATCAGCTGGCCCAGTTCCCGCGGCGAGTAGGCAAAAGGCCTGGAGCGCCGCGTCGCACAGTTCCCTTGATGCCGCGCTCGTCCCCTCCAGCGTCTGGGCAAGGGCCAGCAGCAGGTGTTACAAGGAGTTGTCGATACGGCCCATTCGTGCCGCCGTGTCATATCCTCGCACGAAGAGGTCGTGGGTCACACGGCATTGAGCGCGGGGGCATCGGGCGTCAGGCCGCAGAGCCTCATTGGGCGAACGGACGAGGGCAGCCACGGAGGGCTCAGTGTTGGGCATCCGCTGGAGGCCGTAGGTGGGGACATCCTGCATTGCTACCAGGGTCTTGCAGTCACCGGGGAGGTGGGAAAGGCGCCTGGGGTCCGCCCAACAGACAGCGAGGAGGGCTGTGTGAAGCCTCTGAAAAAAGTGCTCTGATACTGGGCCACCTGGGGCGTGTCCAAACCCAGACGGGCCAATGCAGCTCTCAGCGTTAGCTGGATGGATGAGCGTCCGCCTTCCGACGCTGTCACGGTGCCATGGCTGGTGGCCTGGGAACCGGCCGGAGAGGTGGAGTCGTGACCGTCAGACCCACCGCAGTCAAAGCTCTCCGACGCCTGGACCCACAGCTTATCGAGGCCGCGTGCATCAACGGCTGGCGACAGAACGGGTGGTGATGGCGATCGGTCGGGCTGCCAGGGAGGCGGGGTGGCTGCGGGAACATTGCTGCCCCGTAGCGGAGGCTGGAGATTTGCCAGCAGGGCCTACATCGCCTTGGGAGCGGCGAAACGTGGGGGAGCCCCACGGCGCTTGCTGGGCCCCGCTGCTGCAGCCGGCACCACATCCTATCCTCCCGAGACCCGGGGGATGTCGGATGGGGAATCCATCCTAGCCAGCCTGGCGGTCCGTGCAGCCTCGCTCAGGCACATGCAGTCTGCGCAGGCCATGTCAGTCAGCCCCTGCCGCAGGTACTCAATACCCAGGCAGGAGGGGCACTCGCGGTGGTCGTCCTCCGGCTCGAGGGGCCGGAAATAAACAGTCACTCACTAGCGTGAGAAGACATCACACACCGCAAAACACTCAAGGCAGCCAGCCCGTGAACAGGCCGGAGGCAAGGCTACCCAAAACAAGGCGGTCGACAATACTAACGAAATAGGCCCATGCGCCCCAGAACCGATTAACAAATCAGCGGTGAGAAACACCGCTAAGTGAATAAAAATGAAAGCCATTTACTTGAAGGAACACAAGCCGGCCTCCAGCGGCGAGGACGCCGCCTCTGAGGGCTACACTACTAACTCCACTGAGCGAGAGCACTCAGCGAACGGTGTAATACTAACGAAAATAGGCGCCGTGCGCCACAGAACCAATTAACAAATCAGCGGCGAGAAACACCGCTTTAAGCCAAATGTAATGAAAACCACTTACTTGAAGGAAACGAGCCGGCCTCCAGCGGCGAGGACGCCGCCTCTGAGGGCTATACAGCTAACTCCACCGAGCGAGAGCACTCAGCTGACGGTGTAATACTAACGAAAATAGGCGCCGTGCGCCGCAGAACCGATTAACAAATCAGCGGCGAGAAACACCGCTTTAAGCCAAATGAAATGAAAACCACTTACTTGAAGGAAACGAGCCGGCCTCCAGCGGCGAGGACGCCGCCTCTGAGGGCTATACAGCTAACTCCACCGAGCGAGAGCACTCAGCTAACGGTGTAATACTAACAAAACAATAAGAAAAAGGAATCTACGGATTCAACGCAGTTTCTTGGGGGATGCGTAACGCACAGCCCCAACCCCACGGGTAACGAAACCAACACGTGTTTGGTCCAGAATCCCATTTCCAACTCGCAACCTGCAAAACGCGAGAAGATGAAAGAGGTCACTTCCTGGGTTCACCAGTCTTTTATGCCGGGGTCACGGGGTGACATCACCCAGGTCACAGGTGACTTTTTTGTTACTATTACTCGACCTGCACGTTCGTGTGATGGATATCCATGCATGTGCTGAAAGCACCGCCTCTGGCGGTCAGGAGAAACGAAATAGAACCACTGGAAACTCCAGGCAGAAATCCAAGAACAAAAATAAACAACAAGACTAGGGCTATATACACAGGGACTATGAACAAGACTTGGAACCATGAATAAGGACTTGAAAGCATGAACATGAGCGACAAAACTTGCAAACATGAGCTAGAACTTGAGACACTGTCTGCCAGCCAACTTCCACCGCATCCAGATAAAGGCTGAGAAATCATGACATGAGGGGTAACACCTGGAGAGGGAGAAACAAGAGGCATGGCAAGATCATGACATGGACAAAGATTGGTTGACAAGACTTGCTCATTAAGAGAATGAGCGTGCTCAGCTTAAGTACCAATTAAGTATGCAGTTTGGAAGCAAGCATGAATGTTAAGAACAGAAAAGCACAGCAAGATCTTGAAATAGCAAAGCAGGAATCATGACAATAAACTCCCTGTCTAAATTAGTAATATTAGTAATGTGCCTATCTAAGAATTACACCACCCAGTGAATGTTAGTAAATGTTAGTAACTTAAAAACAGTTAATTGCCAATTAAGCTTAGACAGCCCCGAATCAGCACAGCAAAGAAGGAAGGGTGAAATACCAAAGCCAAACCAGAGCTCTGAAATGTGCAACAACGAAGGCACGGGGCGGAACGCAGACAAGCGGTGGAGTGGCTTGGCAGACCTGGCAAAAACAAAAACATGGAAAAGTAAAAACATTATGCACTTTTTAGTTAATTAACAAAATCAACAGAATGTTTAAGTGAAGTGTTATTCCATTAAGTGGTCAACAAAAACCCAATAAAAAGGGACAGAAAATATTAAGTTGATCAATTACGCTTCATTTAATAAAATGCCTCCACCGTAAAAAGTGGGCCGATTTATGCATGAAATTCCCGGGCTGAAAAATGATCCCACCCCGGCCCTGTTTGGAGCAGCGAGTGTCAGACTGCATTTGTAAAATGCAAGGCCATTCTAATGATTTCTCCCATGTTACAAGCACCAAATTTTGGCAAAGCATTTAAACTTCCAATTGATGCTAGCGATGTTGGAATTGGTAGTGATCTGATTCAAGAGGATGACCATGGTATTGTTATTTCTCAAAGAAATGTTATGTCAGAGAAATTATTGTACAATTGAAAGAGACTTAGGCTCTTCTACTTGCTCTACAGCATTTTGAAGTCTACTTGGGAACAGGGGCGTATTTTGCCATTTTGGGGCCCATGGCAAACACAGTCAAGTGGCCCCTTATATCCTATGTTGTCTACTGATGAAGCAGTTAGAAAGAAAATAATCAAACCGAGCAAAGGAAAGTACGCACAAGGTTTGTGTTAAATGCAACCTCACACACCATAGCTTTTCCATTGTTTGTGCGAGTTCTTTGCCGACAGAATAAAGGTCCAGATTTTGACTTGAAGAAAGTGCTTTAACCCTTTTTTCCCTCCTTCATAAAGCTGAACCTCGTATTGCTAATTATCACCCAAATGTAATCATGCAGGAATATTCCTAAGCTTGCCGGTTTTGCGTGGGTTCCCTCAAGAAATATCGAAAGAGCACTGAATCAAACTTGAGACGCACGTATCTGTGAATGTGATGAAATGAGGTATAGAAGTATCTGCCCAGTGAGACAATGTTCATTTTCAGCTGTACAGCGCAGTAGATCATTGAAAATCAAGCAAAAAAAAATTTACGACTTTCCCTTGAATTTCCTGCGGAAGATAAACTCAGAACTTCTTTAAGCAAGGTACATGAATTGGTGCCCCCAAAATGAAATACATTCTTTTCAAGAGTTGTGCACTTCTGTTTATTCTGATAGAGCGCTGGCAACAGCGTGTCATCACAGCACAGGCTGATTATAAAAACTGGTTTATAGAATTAGTCGTGACATGTAGCCAGCCTGTCGTCATAATATGTTTTATCAGCTGAGCTGTGCAAGGCGTACGCTTTAGGGTTGTTTTGGTAATAATCACTTTCACTTATTCAGAAGTCTGTTTTCTGGGTGCAGTCACGGAATTTATGCATACCTACATTGAATTGCCTTTACTTTCCTAACCGTTCTCACGGTGAGTAGAATGTATAATTCGCTTTTTTATTTTCATTGTGATTCACACGCCTGACCGCTTCTGTATGTCCAGCTCTGTACTGAGCGAGATGCGAATGCCAGGTGCAGCGCGCTTTAATGTTTACGAATTTCTAAGATGTTCAAAAGAGGAAAACCGCTCTTTATAAACAGCCTGATTGTATCCACGATTGCATATGCACTGTCTCTCCAAAAATTCAGTCACCACCACTGGAAATATTAATATAGAAGAGAAAAGTTACGCAAAATGGTGAACAGTTAAAACTAATTGCCAACCGGCCTTGTATTGTCAGTGGTGAAATCTGTTACGCACCTAGCCATTCATGCCATTTGAATGAAACAAGACGACCTCTGTCATATAAGCAAGACTTAAAATTTTGTCACTGGTAAATATCTCCAGGGGCTTAGTAGCTGCATTTTGAGTTAAATTGTAGCTTTGCTCATAAAGATCTACAAAAAAAAAAAAAACGAGTTTAAATCTGGCAAGGCTCGGTGGAATCCTGGGAATTATAAGAAAGCCTGACTCTGAGACGTGAATTTAGCGGCCGACACTTCTTCCCAGGTGTGGTACAATTAATATTTATCTTACAGGGGAGATACTATTGTCAGACAGTGCGTCTACCTAATTCCGCTTAACTTCTGCTCCCTCTGTGCTGGCGCCAAGGAGTTTGTTTTGCCACAGTCTTCCTAATTCCAGTCTACGCATGCCCACTTTGGGCTAGTCCACTGTGGTGGAAACTGAAGGGGGCCCTGAAACACCGGATTTAGTATTTTGATGCTTTTTTTAGCGCATGGATTTATAAGAACACGTTAAAAACAGTAGAAAACAGAAAAATCTTTCTAGATCATAAGTTAGTGATGCCTTTCATGGGGCCCCTTGAAAGCATGGGGCCCTAGGCGACTGCCTACCTCTGCCTAATGGTGATATGAAATCAGGTAGACACCAGAAGCGAGGTGAAGGGGAATGAGGATTTATTCAAAACAAAATAAAACAGGCACGAGGGCCAACGAAAAACTTGGCCCAAAGGGTTGCAAAAAACAAACTAAGGTACGCTACACAGAGCTGGGAAACTAAATAGCAAAAACGGCAAGAACAAAAAACCACTGGAAACTCCAGGCAGAAATCCAAGAACGAAAATAAACAACAAGACTAGGGCTATATACACAGGGACTATGAACAAGACTTGGAACCATGAACAAATACTTGAAAGCATGAACATGAGCGACCAAACTTGAGACACTGTCTGCCAGCCAACTTCCACCGCATCCAGATAAAGGCTGAGAAATCATGACATGAGGGGTAACACCTGGAGAGGGAGAAACAAGGGGCATGGCAAGATCATGACACATGGACCAAGATTGGTTGACAAGACTTGCTAATTAAGAGAATGAGCGTGCTCAGCTTAAGTACCAATTAAGTATGCAGTTTGGAAGCAAGCATGAATGCTAAGAACAGAAAAGCACAGCAAGATCTTGAAATAGCAAAGCAGGAATCATGACAATAAACTCCCTGTCTAAATTAGTAATATTAGTAATGTGCCTATCTAAGAATTACACCACCCAGTGAATGTTAGTAAATGTTAGTAACTTAAAAACAGTTAATTGCCAATTAAGTTTAGACAGCCCCGAATCAGCACAGCACAGAAGGAAGGGTGAAATACCAAAGCCAACCAGAGCTCTGAAATGTGCAACAACGAAGGCACGAGGCGGAACGCAGACAAGCGGTGGAGTGGCTTGGCAGACCTGGCAAAAACAAAAACATGGAAAAGTAAAAACATGGACAATGAATGTGAAACATGAAATGCAAAAACCTGATACAAGAAACTGTTAAAACTGTGACATGGACTATGAACATGAACTTGAACTATGAAATCTTGAACATGAAACTGTTAAAACCATAAAAATGCTGTCCTGGCCAAAGGCCAGGACCCCAGAACACAACAAATGGTAAGTCCACCTCTGCTTGGGAACAACCACCTTCCCTTTTTAAGAATCAACAAACGGCAAACCACACATTTTTTCAGAAAATAAAGAACAAAAACCAGAGATTGATGAGTTTGAGTTGCGTTTGCAGGAAATTTAGGAATTTAGTCTTGTGATGTGTTGCATGTCATGGGCAAGGATAAAGTTTGTACTTGTAATGTGTTAGAAAGTTGCCCACATCTTTTGTGTTCGTGGGTAAAATTTGACCCATGATTTAATTCAGTCCAAAATTCTCCAAAAACAATCATTATCATCCAATATTGTTTTTCACCTCATAACTAACTTATTATGCACTCATATCCATGCAATCACTGTTTTAATTTGTATTTTTATGACCTTGTGAACCTTTCATCTGACAATATACCACTCGTTTTCAATTTTGAAAAATGTTTAATTCACACATTATATCTCCTATAGTGAAGACAATGTGTAATTAAGCTATTTGACTGTAATAGACTAATTTCAGAGTACACTTTGTAAAATACATTGCTTGTGGGGGGTTTTTTTTTGTGTGCGTGCGTGAGTGCGTGCTTGTGCTTGTGTGTTTGTGATCAGTATCGTTCTCAGAACCACCCTCCTTGATTTAAGATTGCTTTCTGTGCTCCATTTCACTCTCATGCCCAAAGATATGATCCATAGCCTCATACACAGTGAATCTTTTGCCCTAGTTGAATATACTGATGCAGCTGCAGAATGATCACAACTCATACAGACCATCTCTAGAGTGTTGCTAGAATTCTGTGTATGCCGTTCATGCCACGCCCCTAAGGAGAAAACTTACCAGCAAGAAAAAAAATTGTTTGTGCATGTGTGTATGTGTGCGCGTGCATATGTGCGTGCGTGTGTGTACATGCTGACATTCAAGTTAGTTTTTCGTCAAAATGCATCAATATTTTGCAAGGAAGTTTGTGTTCCCAAGGAGGGACAGATGCCAGGGGGATTGAGAGTGCACAAAAATAATTGTCCCCAGGGAGGAGGGGATGGGGGGGTAGTGTGTGTGTGTGTGTGTGTGTGTGTGTGTGTGTGCGCGCCTGTGCGTGCGTGCGCATGTGGTTTTGTTACCTATCTGGGACCTTTTCTGGTATGAGCACTGACCTTGTTGGGACCAGTAGTCAGTATGGGGACCAAAGACTGGCCCTAATATGGCAAAAACGCCATTTCTGATGTCTTGGTTGAGGTTAGGGGTCAGGTAAGAATTGAGGTCAGGTTAAGGTTAGTTAGGCATGATTTGGTTATGGTTAAGGTAGAGTTAGGGGTAGGTTGAGGTCGAGGGTGTCCATAATAGAAGTCGATGCAATATCCTGGTGAGGTTAGCAGCACAAACATTACACATTACAACTAAAGATGCACCGAATTTTCGGCCACCGAAAATTTTCGGCCGAAAAAGGCAAAAAAATTCACTTTCGGTTTTCGGCCAAAAAACTTTTAACACCAAAACAATACGGCCGAAACAGAATGTTGCAAGCAAAAACTGTGGCCAGCACACGCCTGTCTGAATGTTTTAAATCAAGGGACGCGCACCACCATCACCACGTTATGGCACTAAAGTCCGCGAGTGCTGAATTGCATTTTCTGTTTGACACTGTCCTGATGCACAGGATAGCAGCTGGTGTTGTGTCCGATTCGGTTGCACATTGAATACGTACCACATAAAAACGCAAAGCAATGATATCCATAAAAGGCATAGAGTATTCATAGACAATGGCAATATATTCTCAAGGCATTTGTGCAACATCAGTATTCCATAATGTAACTACAACCCCTGCAAAAATATGGAATCACCACACACGGATGTTAATTTGCCTTTTTTCCTTCATAACAAAGAAGCAAATAACACATATGACATAACAATGGTTGTTTATTAGCTTGACATGCAGGCGTCATTTAACATTCAGGCATGGCAATTTTCCGCCGCCGTTTTTATGTGATATCGGTTGCGCAATTTCGCGGTTGGCATTACTCGGGCAGAAATGCGAGATGCGGACAGACATGTGTTATTGTTTACATTTTGACGAGACACCAAATTTTTTGCGATGAAAGACGAAAAGTCATTTAACTTCGCGTTCGTTCGACTCCCCCCAGCTGTTGCCATGCATGAACAGTTCAATTTGAAAGTGAAGGCAAAACACGTGGCAAACGCGCAAATTGCAGGAGACGGCAGAGTATTACAAAGTATCGCTTTACGATGCGTCATCTCATCTGTGATACCTTTCCCTTTCCTGAGAACAAAATGCTTCATCAGCACCCAAAACGTTATTCTCCGCGCAATTTTCGTAGAATAGGGGCAGCATAATAATTGGACACAACGCCGTTGCTTTTAATTTCGCTTCGAACAGGATCTCGGACAAAGAAACGCATTTCATAAATGCAGCAGCTTCGGTGAATAAACGCAACCTTGTTTGAAAGGTAAGGCAACGCACAGTATATTTATCAAGCAGCCTAAAATAACACACGTTTCAAAACCAAATCTGAAGACCTGTTTCAGTGATGGAAAGTGAAGCCTGTTTCCAACCGATAATGTGGAAGCGAGTTGTCTATCGCAGCCAATTCTCTCTGACCAACAGTGGGCTGCTGTTGTCGTCACGCAACATATTTTACAATTTTTCAGCAGCCAGTAATAGGCCAGTCAGCTATAGGCCTGTAGGTTATTCATGAGTGGGGCCAAGTTAAACATTTTATTTATAATTTTATTTTATATTGTGCTTTGTTGGAATGTCCGTGCTAATAATTTGTAATGGATTTATTTTTTGAAGCGTGAATGTTAATTTATGCCATTGCACTGCCTACACTTTAGTTAGGTAAGTACACAGTCATAGCCATAAATGCAATGGTACTAAAAATTGGCATAATTTCTTTCGGTGTTTCGGTTTTCGGCTTTCGGCCAAGTGTTTCTCATTTTCGGTTTCGGCCAAAAATTTTCATTTCGGTGCATCCCTAATTACAACATTTGATCAGCAAATCTTGGATTCAGTGAAGCCTGTGATTCATTTTCAACTTTGGCGGCTGTACAATTTTCCTTCTCAGCTAAATCAAGGGACAGAAATTCTTGGTTATTTGTGGACGTTTCCTTTGAGACCATTCCAACATTGTATTGAGACATTTCTTGGGATCACCTTGACATACCTCGCAACTGGGTGAATATTGTCCATTTATTTTAATGTCATTTATTTGTTTGTCATCTTGGTTTTAGTTTTGCAAAGAGGACTCTGTGAATTGCAAATTTCTTGGATAATTCAGTTTTAAATTAGTGCTCCAGTTAGTTTGTTTGTTCATGATCACTAATTCTTATGTGCATAACGAAGAATTCCTATACATAACATTATGAACTAAAATCATAATATTCTGAACAGATTATTATTATTATTATTATTATCTTGCAGGCTAGAGAACATAATTGCAAGCAGGTTATGATAAGGCCAGAAAAGTTAATAAATTTTCATCACTTTTTCTTCAGCTTAGTTTAGCTCAGTAGGTGCTTTTTTTCTGCAGCAAAGAAATATACTTTTCTGGCAGAAGGCGATAACTTTACCCTGAAGAAGGGTGAAGTGCAGTCTAATGATTGTATTATTAATATTGTGTTTTAATTACAACTCCATGTAGGCCTAACTCATTTGAAAATGCAGTGCCCCCCCCCCAAAAATAGAAATAATAATTTTAAAAAGAGATAGCTCACTAATCAATACTGCAGGCTTGGTAACAATAGCCGCACAAATAAACACTGACCCAAGTTAGACATGGCTGATCTGGGTCAATGTACAGTAGGGGAGACCGGAGCTTGTTGTCACACTTTTTACACTCTTATATATTTCTTGGAATCAATACATCATACACTACCACTCAAAAGTTTGGGATCGCTTGCAAATTTCTTTGTTTTCAAAAGAAAAATACATTTTCATGCTTTTCACAAACATTTTTTCCATTTCACAAACATTTTTATCCATTTCACAAACGATTACAATTAATCAGATGATTTTCAAAGAATGATCTATATTTTTGCATAGAGGCCTATTATCAGCAACTGTCAGTCCTCTGCATCAATCCCCTGGTATGGCTGCTAATCCAAGTTAAGCATTTTATAAGGCGAATTGATTATTAGAATGCCCTTCTGCAAATGTGTTGCAGAGCTGTAAACTGTTGAACTAATAATGGCGCGCAAAAGGGAGCATGACATTCTTGAGGTTGGTTTAGAACCTGAAGCATCAGCAGTTGTTTGTTTGTTTACAGGCTCAAAATGGCCAGAAAGAAAGAACTTCCTTTAGAGACCTGTCAGTCTATTGTTGTGCTTAGAAAAGAAGGCTATGCAATGCAAGAAATTGAAAACTTAAAATCTCTTACCATGCTGTCAACTTCTCCCTTCAGAGAGCAGCACAAACTGGCACTAACAAGGACAGAAAAAAGGAGTGGGAGGCCCCAATCCACAACTGTGTAAGAAGACAAATATCTGAGAGTGTGTAGTTTTAGACAAAGACACCTCACAGGTTGTCAACTAACAGCCGCGCTAAATAGTTCCCAACAAACACCAGTTTCAGTATCAACATTTTATTTTTTATTTTTTTGAAGAAGGCAAAATTTGAAGTACATATTCATAATTTTCCATTAAAATCATTATTTCTAACTCAGACAATGTCAGCTTGTCCTGTTCATTAGCTATATTTCCTTTTCCTTTCCATTTCCTCCTATATTTCCTAATTGAATGTGTGTTTCCATGGAAAACAAGAAAATTTACAAGTGATCCCAAACTTACAATGTGTTGTTCTCTACTCACACAGGACATGAGAGCTGACCATGTAAAGCAAGAAAACTAGTATTCCACTTTTTAGTTGTGCCCTTTAGTGGAGAAGATAATTGCAGTGTGACAACTTACCCGTGTCACTACAAGCCCCGGTCTCCCCTACTATAAGCCACACCAAATAGGCCTACACAATTACAAACGTTTGTAGACTATAATAAAGTTGCAAGGTTGGTTCAGTCCCATTTCTGAAGGCCAGCAACTTTAGCTCTCTGCATAACACAAACACTCGTCCCCCCTTGGCAGACTGTACATTTCCCTAGCCTTTGGTCAGAAGGATTGAATGGTAAAAGCATGAAGTCATTTGCAGTGTCTTCACTGAAGTCTAACTGCTTTTCAGAAACAGCCACCTTATTTTCAAATGAATTATACAGAGTTGTAATCAAAATTCAATTTCAATTATAAAATCATTAAACTATAGTTCGTTCTTCTCCCTGGATATAGTTATAGCCCTCTACTTCAAATTATGTTTCTATGCCAAAAGAAAATGCAAAGATCTACAGAGATAAACAGCTGACTGAAAAGTGTGAATAGAATTAATTAACATTAGGCTATACTCACCCAGTCGTAACCTGCTAACTATTTTTAAATGTTCAATAGCTGTTTATAATAAATCTGTTCAGATCATTTGAATATTTAGCTAATTTAGTAAGCTAATGCTATCTCAGCTATTTTTCATTTATATCCATCTGGTTTTGTTTGGCATCATGAGTTAGCTTTTCGAAATGCCTAATTAGTACAATAAAAAGCAGAGAGCTATGGCATGTTCACATTGATTGGAATTAGGTAATTTTATCAACTTGAGTTATTTTGAACAATTACATTCAGACTGATTATGTTAGGATCCTGTTCCCATGTCATGTTTAAGTTTTGTGCCTGGCTTTGCCATGTTATTGATTTTCGTGTTTAGTGACCACTGCCTGCCCTTCGACTATTCTTAGCCTCATGTATTGTGTTTTGGTAATTTCAGACTTCATGTTTTTATTATTTTCCTTGCCATAGTTATCATGCCATGTTTTCATTTTCGCTGGTCTTGTTTATTTCTGCCATGCCATGCTTTGCACTACATCTACCCCGTCTTGTTTTGTGTAGGTCTTTGCTCACGGTTTAGTCTTACGTGCCACGCATTCGGGTGATGTACTGGTTTCTGGGATTTCAATCTTCCTTCATATCTCATATTCCTCCTTCATCTCTCCTTTTGCTATCTACTAACAGTACTAACAGTTTATTGTTTTCGATAATTACTAACACTTATTAACATTGTATATTTTTACTAACTTACTAACTTGCACTCGGGATTGTATAGCTGCACATACTAATTGACTAACGATCTCTCCGCAATCGCCCAATTCTTATCTCCGCCCTCCTTGCCTATCCCTAATTATCTCTCCTGCAGTTTTCCACTTATATCTCAGGCTTTCCCTTTTCTTTAGACTATACACTTTAGTACTCCTTAATCGGAGCCGTTGTTTGTTCATAGGATTGTCTTGTGATCCCTGTCTGCTTTTTGGCATTTGCCAAATTCATGTAATTAGATTATTCCTCATGTGTCAACCCTGATTATTGTTTCATTGATCGCACCTGTTCTCCCTTGTCATGTGTTCACCCCGGATGTTTATTAAAGGTGTCTTCACTTACACTTCCATGTCAGATCGTAACTTCCTTGTTTCTTGTACCACGTTTGTTTCCGCCTCGACTCATTGCGATTTATCCTTCTGACTGGATTTCCCGACTTACGCATTATAAATACAGCATCTTTCCAAATCGCGACATTGTAAAGTGGCATATCCACATTTCGCGAAGAAACTCGACCAAAAGCTCATGCAAACCATTTTTACCTCAACCGAACACAATTCAAGCACCAAGCAAGTAAATAAGCATGCAGCAGAACATAGGATAAAATCATATCTGCGCTGAATCGCCAGGATTTCTGCTGAATTCGTGCTATACATAAAAAACGATACCTTAGAAAAGTCCACAGAATGCAACGATATGAGCCCTGACATTTTAAACCGACACCACATTGAAAGAACAGCAGGCATACACTTTACAGTCTACAGAGATGAGCAGAAAAAAATTCTTACCTTTAACATTTTGGAATAAAAAAACTGCTCGAGGGTAAATCTGCGATTGCTAATGTTAGCCCAATGTGTTCGTGTTATAACGAAACTAGATCTGCCAGGATCCTAGCATGTTCTTTCCCAGGGCGTTGCTTCAAATATCCCTGCTCCGTAGCATTCAGCTTCCTTGCAGTGTACTTTCCTATCTGATTTCGGCTTGCGATGCTGTCTGTAAGACTATGCCGGTAGGAATTTGATTGCATTAGTCCTGATGATTCTTACGAACGCTAAACCACCGTAATCATAAAAATCTAGCCTGAGCTACAGCTTTGCGTTCCGAGTGCGTCCATGGGACATATGCATGTTCTTGAATAGCGCGACAATATAAACGCATAACTAGTTTGTTTGGGGTATTGTCCGAATTGTGCGAATAATTATCCGCTAAATATTCAACTCTCATTTTCAAAGTCATTTTCTGACGGAATCTTTGCTCTATTCCGCACAAATACTGAGACCACAATAGCAGCCTACACTACGTATTTTCCTTACATATTCGTTAAATGGGCAATTTGACCATAGACTGTTGTCGATTGGCGCTGTTACAGATCTACATATCTGCAGTGGGTTGTCAAGATTTGGTGGCGTTGTGAACGCAGCCCATGAAATAACGAGATGACACAGACGTAGTTCGATACAAATATATTTCCTTCCGCCCACGAGCTAACGTAAGCTGACATGAGCCGCTTCAATTGACTTCACAGTTTCCAACATGGACGCTTCAAGCTGTACAATAGTAAACTACACAATTCCAGGCTGTTCAACACCTGACTGCATAATGCTGGACTGGAATGAATTGGACTGTTAGGCTGTACACTACTTGGCTGTTTAGGCTGTACAATGCTTGGCTGTTTCAACCTGCACAAACACACACAATTTCTCATTAAGGTACTTACAATGTACAATACGTTTTTACATTACAAAAAGCTAACATCTGGATAGCTGGTAATTACGTTACAAGTTGCAAAGATGATGTACCGAACGCAATTCACAACGCATCAAGAAATAAAAATTGCGTCAATAATGAAAAGGACGTTATATTATCGGGGAACGACATACGTTTGTATGACGAAACTTCATGGTATAGAAATAGAATACCGTCTATCACATTCGCTTACTTCGGCTCCCTTGACAAACTTTTGAAGCGTGACCGGAACAGATTCTGGAAGGCTGTGAAGAAATCTAAGAAAAGTCCCCATCACACCCAGATGAAGCCGAGTGAATTCGTGAATTATTTCTCTCGGATAATGCAGGACGATAATAGCGCCCTATCAGATGAACATTTCGCCATATCAGCCTTTGTATCTGGGAAGTACCGTGATATGGCCGACGATGTGATGGCGGGAACTGTAACTCTGGAGTGTGTAGTGGAGCGTATACGGAAACTGAAACGGAACAGTTCCGCTGGAGCAGACGGGATAGTTGGGGAGTTCCTCAAACATGGTTCCTCCGATGCTCTCAGTGGTCACTTAGCTAGCTTTTATACATCCATTCTGTCATATAATTGTGTACCTAGTTGTTTCAATACAGGGGTAATGATACCAGTATTGAAGGAACCCACACTCAATCCACTCATCCCTGGTAGTTATAGGCCAATTATTGTATCCTCAATATTTTCTAAATTGTTCAAACTGCTCATACTTCCGTCAAATTTGGATATGTGTCGTAACCAGTTTGGTTTTCGGTCTAACCTAGGTGTGTACAACGGTCTTAATCTCCTGAATGATGTCATGTGTTTTACCAAATATACTCGTACTAACTTGTTTGTTTGTAGCCTCGATGCCGAGAAATGTTTTGATTCTATTTGGCACGACGGTTTATTTAATAAATTATTTGGTGTTTTACCTGATGTACATTGGAGATTTTTACGTAATTGGTATAATTCACTCGACGTTGTTGTGAAATGGAATGGCTCTATACACCATGATTGTTATTTTAAAGTCACTAGAGGTACTAGACAGGGTAGTATTCTTTCCCCTGTTCTGTTTAATATTTTTCTCAGGGATCTTATGTACGAACTTCAATGAACTGAAACAGGTGTGCGTGTTGATGAACAGTTGTGTAACTCATTTGCCTATGCTGATGACATTACGGTTTTTAGCACCACTGTACCTGGGCTGCAGTTGCTTATAATGAAGAGTTACAACTATTTGAATGTGGTGGTTCAAGTTCGGGATAAGTAATACTAAATGTATGGCTGCCGGTGAGGCTCGTAAATGTTTTTCTGACCTCCCAGTGTGGTACTTGGGTGACACCCAAATCGATAATGTTGACTATCTAGAAATACTTGGTGTACATTTTGATGTCAATGTTAAGTATGAATGAACGTCATGTGGATGCTAGGATAAACAAGTGCAGCCGCGCATCTTATTCCATGAGTAATATTGGCATGTGTTACCCAGGTCTAAATACGTTTAGCAAAGTACACCTATATAACACCGTATGTTTACCATCTTTGATGTTCGGTATGGATCGCCTCAATCTCAGTACACAAAACTTAAGCAAGTTACAATCCACTCAGGGGAGTATTATGAAGCAAGTCTGTGGTTTGGGAAAACGATCCCATCACACTCCCCTAATGCAGGCGTTAGGAATTACTCGTGTAAAATCTAATATTGTTGAATCAACTAAAGCTCTCTTTTCTCGCCTCTGTTTGTACGATTCACCGTGTTGCGATCTGTCTGTCCATCTACTAGCGCTGTATGCATCGAATGGTACGCTAATTCCAGGAACGATTGTAGAACGTCTAGTCAATATGGGTGTATCCCCTTCTAGTCTTATTGTAGGCAGCAAACGATCTAGTCAACCAGAACATATAGACGGTCTAGTCGATTCACTTAAGTCACTTCTATTGTCTGACAACTATATTAAACCCTGGTGTAATGAATACCTTCTAGTCAAACTCTTAACCAGAACTTTTTAGAATGAATGTACATGACTGTTGTTTTACTTCATGTTTTATCTGTACTGCATATATATATATATATATATATCTATATTTCTCCTGTATTGGAGGTAGAAGAAAATAAATTAAAATAAATAAATTATTAATTAACTTAACGTACAAACATTCAAACTGGACCTAACCCTACTATATTACACAAGGAATTCAAATAGAAGATAAAACAGTTTACTTACAACGCTTTCACCACAGAATCACATTTTTAATTAACATTTTCACGGAGCTCAACTCCAGCAACCATGTGCTTCTTTTTCTTAAACTGTCTGCGCTGTTATATGACGTCATTTCTGCGTCCCCATTATCTAAGGGCAGGTTCATACTCAACGCAAGGTACGCGAGCGTGAACACAAGGCAACGCATTGAGCAACGCAAGTTGTCCATCCTGTGTCCTTGCGTAGCAAAGTGTGTCGTCCAAATTTTTGTAACGCGACGCGTCAACACGTGTATTTCCGTGAGATTCCAATAGGGGAGATGAAGCAAATAATGCACCATATGATGTCTTCAATACACCTAAAAGAAGAAAGAAAGAGGAGGAGAAGGAGAAGACTTTGCTGCCCCCTATTGCATGAGCAGTGTACTGCTTTTTAACGAGGCACAGCGCAGCAAGGGACGCGCGTTCAGGCTTCTCTGTGAGCGGAATGGAACGGACCTGTGGTCGCGTTCGCTCGCTTGCCTTGCGTTAAGTATGAACCGGCCCTAAGAACATAGCGCGACGATGGCGCCACCCCCTGAACACTTAATGCCGGAATTATACTTTGCGTGTGCGCAGTAGCGGTTTTAGGCACGGGCGAACAGGGCAGCCGCCCGGGGCGCCATTTCGTGGGGGGCGCCACGAGCGCTTGGGTAAAAAAAAAAAAAAATTGTATCATATCGCTGCAATCGGCACATTGGCGCTCCCTAACCGCAGGCGCCCTGTAACTGCAGGCGCTCTTGCTTGCTGAGAAGGTGCCGTCCACAGAAGCCAGAAGCGGTTTTAGGCACGGGCGAAAATTTTCTGTCTATCATATCACTGTGTGGGCAATTGGCACATTGGCGCCCCCTGACTTCTTGCTGAGAAGGTGCTGTGCACAGGAGCTGTGTGTGTGAGAAGGGGGAGGGGAGGGGAGGGGGCGCGGGGGACAGTTCACCTCTGCTCAGGGTCTCCAAATGCAACGCAATGCCAAGGGGATCTACTGTATAGAGCAATACTCTAATGCAATTAGTGGGCTAAAGTCAGTCACGCATCAACTTTCTTCCACATAACATACATGTCATAATATTATAAATACAGGTTTATAATTCCAGCACGTTTTTTTAATTGCGCGTAAAATGGCTAATAAAGTAGGCGGACGATTATGTGGTTACCAAGGTGAATTGGTTTACTCCTGGTCGTGAGTGACAGTGCTGGGGGATCATGGGAAATAGATTGACTGTCACTGTCGAGTGAAAGATGGAGAGAAAAGGCCAAAGTCATCAGGGGCCCGATTTAGAAAAAGAAGAAAAGAGGAAGAGGAGAAACGCTCAGAAGATAAAGGTGTGCAGCTATGTTCCCTCTGTATGATTACGGTATCCATGCCATTAATGAAGGGCTAACGTATAACTGGTGGTGTAACTCTTACGTTTGCTAGCCTTCTCGCTTTGATGCGTACTATACCTAACACTAATTTGGTCTGAACACGAGATCTAATTTCAGCACAAGATTTGCCTTTGCAACAAAATTAGTTAAAGTCCAGTTATTATTTATTTCTATCATTTGGGTTAACGTTAAGCCCTGTAATTCGGTAAGCCCATTGAGCCCTGTCATATGGTAATTTTAATGACAAAAATTTGTCGTGTGCTACTACTCATAGTTCGAATAGTTCAACCATAGTTTAGCATAGTTAACCAGTCCTAACTAAATGTTTGTCAAAAACTTCCTGATCGGGCGCATCCATAAACACATCAGGCTTAAACTCAGTCATGACAAATAAAATTTGCTGGTGTTTGTAGACAATGAAATATAGAACAGTAACAATATATTACTATGCTTACGATTTTTTTTTTAAGAGTAGTTCAGATCCCGCACCAGCCCTCAATTTTTGTTACGACACATAACAGTTTGTAAGATACGAGTGCCGAAACTAAAATAACACACCAGCAAATTTTATGGAATTACTTACAACTTTAATAAAAAAATAAAAAATAAGAATTATTTACAAGTTATTTTACATTTGATAACAGTTGTCAGTGCTGTTACACAGTAGTACACTGAAATAAGAACACGAGGGGAATTTGCCTTCCTCACACAAAAGTACCGATTTAAGTACTACAGTAACCACGAAGTTACTAACAAAGTCTAGAAATCACTTCTGATATTTTCACTGCAAGTCCTGGATGTTAAAACCCCTGGATTGGAATTTCCCCTACGGAACCATATCTCTCTTTTTTTTACGGAGTATAATACAATGAAGGCAAATCATACACGATCACAGCCTGTCAACCCAAGAGCATTAAGCGCACATCTCAATCCAGGTAGACCCAAAAAAAATCCCTGTCACTACTGCTCCACTTCCCCCTCTCGTATTCGTCACCGCCAAGCATAGAATTCGAGGCAGTAGCCAAGGAGCTAATTATTCCTCCCTGAAAGATAGGTTAATATAGCATGTAATGACAGACATTTAGCATGTAATGACATGTTTATTTAAAATAGCATTTTATGGATGTTTTGTATAAGAGTTATATTGTAGTGTACAGTATTTTGATGTTAATTTCAGTTGTAATGTTTTTTTTTTTTTTGTTTTACATTTTTTTCCTGTTGGGGGGGGGGGGCGCTCAGAGGGGGGTCTCGCCCGGGGAGTAAAACACTCTTGAACCGCCACTGCGTGAGCGCTGTTGGGCGCTAGACCGCGTTGACGCAATTTTCGTCATCAAACATTGTGCGCATAGCTCTCCGCGGACGACCGCGACTGCGCATGCTCTAGCAAACAAACACGGATGCTTTTCGTTGCTTAAAGTATAACGCCACCATAACTAACAGGCGCAGCCCATTGGATAAAATGCCGCGCTGCTGAAGGTACGATTCCTGATCAGGGTACCTGTATGTATTATCTTTGAATTGGAAATTGTATAGGCAACAAAACTGGCAGAAACAATCATAATTTTTTATTAATTCTAAAAATGTAAAAATTTTGTATTTGGATGGAATGGATGCCTGTAGTGATATATAAGTGAAATTTTATGGGTTTTACAACTTGTTATCTGAGAAATCTGAAATGGAACAAAAGGTACCTAAATTGCCAAAATGGAGAGGCCACCTAGACATTCCTCTCTAATTTTGCTCTGATTGACCTGATCAGAATAAACTTTGGCACAGATAGTAATGACATTCTGTGCTGTAATTTTTTTTGAGGTTTCAGGCTGCAACTCAACAAATTTACAAGGGATCGAAGTAAAACTTTGTTTGGTGCAAAATGAGATCTTTCATTTACACCGTGTTCCATCTCCATCCAGTGCTTGAAGTGGACCGGAACGCAGCGGAACGCAGTTCCGGTACTTCTGTATTTTTATCATATGCGTTCCTGCACTTTGAAGTTGGCCAGAATGCACCGGAACACAGTTCCGGCACTTCTTTATTTTACATTACATTACACATTATATATTTTCATCAAAGATTGTGGTTCATTCGATAGCCTAGATTATTCCATTGTCTGGGTTGCTTGTCGTTCATTCGCATGAGCGCACCAATAAAAGAAAATCCCACATTTGACAACAAATTGGTTGCCTAGCTACCACTTCTGAGTTATTGCCATAGGTACTGAGGGTGCGCTCATTCAAGTCTGCACTGCTGTGGTTGGCAAGTGGGACGTTACGGTCCAAACCACAGCTGTAAATGGTAAATGTTTGCTGCCAATATTAACTGCTGGATTGTAAAACACCTACTACGGTTATGAAGACAAGGAACACATCGTTGAAAAGACGAGACCGCGAGGATTCATCTGCAGTAAGTCGATCATAATTTTATATCCACTCAGGGAATTCCTATGTGTTCCTATGTGTATGTGCACTCTATGGGACAGCTTTGAATCTCTTGTCACTCTGTGAAATGACAATAAAGGCGTTCTATTCTATTCTATTGTATTAAGTGCGACCAAGACGGGTCCAGTGTTGTTGTTTGTGCTAACATTAGCTAGCTAGCCACCAGTATGAAAAATAATTCAATGACTTGCCAACTGGTTCGCAAAACCTGCTCAACGAGCTCTCAATAAAGGATTTTAAACTAACATCACAATCTAACCAGCCAACACGCTGGAACAGTGTTTCGTCCTTTAAACTCTAAAGCACAAAACACTTCTCAGTTGTCGTTGGCTGGTGGTACGATTATTATTATGCAGTTCTGTGTTGCTATTAAGAGTTTGAGCAGGCTTTGCAAACTATCCTATGTTGTTTGACTGGTGACTTCTAGCCAGACAATCCAAACAATGACATGAATAAAGTGCTCTGATATATATATATCGCATGCTTGCATTCTATGCTCATTAAAGCCGCTTGCACACTGGACGCGAAACAAATTTTTCGCACGACTGATTACAGACAAAGTCAATGCAAAGACGCGATAGTCGGACAGGGTTTTAATATAGCTCCGTGTCCGAAAGTCATAAAATTTCTAATTTTTCCGAGTATTCCAGGAATTATTAGATGTGTAAACTTGGCCATGTTTGTGTTCGACCTTCACAAAATGCAAATTGATAGCTATCGACTTTTCTTGGTCTTTTTAGCCTATTCGTCTGTTTTCGTTGAAGATAGATGGCAGTCTTTATTCGGTCTTTCTTTTGAAAATTAGTCAGATGGACCGAACAGATTCACGCTTTATTTCCACAGCAGAGATAAAATAGTGCTTGCAATCAGACAGCAAATCAATTCCATGACCATTGACAGTGTGAATAAATTATCGCATGCACGATCAAGACTGCCCGACACGAAATGCAAAATACTCCATGTCCGGCACCCAGCAAAAAATAAAAGTATTGATATGAGAACAGATTTATAACGAAATAAAGAACAAAAACCAACAAATGGGATATCCATCAAAGATGACCCGCCAATACATAAATCGCAGTGTTCAGTGGATGTTCTGTTGTTAAAATGTTTCTTTTTATTCTTTATTTCGTTATCAATCTGTTGTAGTCGTCCTTTTTTTTGGCTGTCAGACACGGAGGTATTGTACATTGTCTCGCGCCAGTGTTGACTCACTTTATTGAGCGGAGCTTAAACAGAAACATTGATTGAAATTCTCGGTACTCATCTTGAAGAACTGAGCCCTCTTATCAAAACATTCACGTTTAATATCTTAAAGAGTCCGCAGATTTGAAGAAATTAAAAACAATAATAGACTGTCAGACACGGAGATTGCAATAAACTTAAACATCTTGACAATACGGTTGTGGTTCTTACTCCAGCTGCCCACATACTAAGGGTTCATTCAAAAATAGGCCAAATATCAGAATTATTGTGAAAACACATCTGTTCAAACAAGTACTGTAGCACAAAATGAAAAGAGTAGAGCATTGTCCTTAAGAGCCATGTTTGCTAAATGCATGAATGAAAAAAAATGTTTTAAGTTTCCAATTTAAAAAATAACGTGTTTTCAACTTTTCAACTAACCCTAAACCTTTTTTAATGACCGGGATGGTTCTCAGAAAATCAGGGTTCCTGCACTTCTTTTTTCCCACTTCAAGCACTGCCATTAACTCTGACTCAGTGACATATATAGTGATATTTACACCAGGTATGAAATCCCAAATGGTTTTACCTTTATTACGATACCAATATTATTCAAATGGACCAAGCAGTCGCAGAGATATACTCATTTCATTGGGCTTGCCATTTTCAAAAAAGAGGCTCAGGGCTTAAGGGGTTAAACAAGTTGCCACATGATAGGTTTTCAACAGCATCTGATTTTGATATCTTACATCATTGCTGAAAGGGTTAATTTTGGTTGAACACTCCAAAAGACGGGTGGTGCCTGGCATGGCAGACCCTGTCCTTCACACGCACACTGTCCATCCAAAAAAAAGTCACCATTTGGATTTAAATACTCAATCATTGAATCATTATTGCAGGGATGAATATCTTTTCAGCCAGCAATATTTCTTTTAATCCTGACTGATTCTAATCCAATCCAACTTCATTTATAAAACACTTTAAAGGGGTCCTATTTTGCTATATTTCCAAGGTTATATTTTGATTTTGGACTCCCCTCGAATACTCCTGATTGTTCAACGACCAAAACAGGGTCCTTATTTAGCCCATACTGCCATCCTCAAAAAACACCATTTGTAGTCCATAATAGTCTCTGCCTGAAATGCCTCACTGGTTTGGCTCTTCTGCTATGGCCCCCACTCTCCATGTGCCCACTTTCTTCTCGCTGGCCAGCTCTGTGGAGGGCGTAGTTGGGCGGGACGAGGCTGCAGAATGCTGCAGAAGCGGCGGGCAAATTCCGCATTTAGACCTAATGAAATGAACTTGTTCTAATAAACATAGCGGCGAAAGTGGAGGATGCAGTGCGAAAATCTGGCAGCTCAAGCTCAAATTTGCTATCGGCTGCAGTTTGCAATGGAAACAGTGGTGAGTACAGTGGTTTTTCTATTCTATAGCAAGGATTGAGGGAAAGCTAGATTCCATCCCATATAGACACATTTGTAGAATGGGTCGACATACCCACGAGTAGACCGGAGACTGTAGAAATCTGTTGGGTCTGAGTTTAGAGGGAAAAACAGACAGTGAGGAGCAGCTAAAAGTGGACCAACAGCTTATGGACTGCTTAGGTGTGTACTATAAGGACCGGCTGGTCCATGTGCATAACTGTGGTGTGTTGTTAGCATGGAGAAACGAACGGCTTTTGCGCTGGTTTATGACGGAGGGGCGAAAGCTCCCGGCTAAACGGCCTTTTTTCAGAAATTGCCCGTGGTAATGGTTTACTTATTGTGTTGGAATGACCCGCGTTTCCTCGCGGAGAATGGGCGAGTTATGGATAGTGTGTGAAAGCGAGATAGAGGTCCCGTGATGTAATGAACATACTACAGGTTTTTCAGGCCGTAATTTCCGTTTGAGTGAACCGTTGCTTATGTGGAGTAGCGAATCAATCACTTTTACAGGAAAGAATTTAATACTCAATCGATGGCAATGCAGAGAACACATTACCGGACACATTATAGCCTGTGTGTTTCCCTATTGCTTTCACCGGTAGCATCAGAGAGCTTGCCCAGATATTGGAGTAGTATCAGGCAGGTCATGGATAAGTAAAGCGATCATTTCACAAGCACCCAAAAACGCACCCCAAGCTCTGAAAAATCTACGTCTGGTCTAACTGCACCTCTCTGGTTAGCTTCAACTGAAGTGGCTACTGTTGCCCCTCCTGTACGAACATAATACAGGTTTTACAGACCGTAAGTTCCGTTAGTGCGGAAAAGTTGCTGATATGGAGCTAGCGAATCAATCACTTCTATAGGAAAGAAATTCCCATTTAATCTCTGCCTTTTTCGGCTTTTTATTAGCCACAACAATTTCTAAAGGGGGATGAAATGTCACAATAGTGCAGATAAATTATATGTAATACCAGCCACGGTAGAACTTTTGCGTTTCGCATTGCTTTCATGGTAGCACCAGAGAGCTTGCTCAGACATTTGTGAAGTATTCGGCTGATCCCGATCATGGATAAGTGAAGCGATCACTGACTGTAGTGGTTACAATCGGGCAACGTTATGATGAAACTGCCTCATTGATGCTTACCGAAGTAACACAAGCATACCAATCAGAATTACTGCATATACGTTAACCAATAATATGTTTAATTAGCACTGCGGCACGCGAACTAACATGCAGTGGCTGGTAACTGAGCGGTCTTAACAACCACAGAGACAAACCCTAGCAATACAGGTTTTACAGACAGCAAGTTCTGTTACGGTGGACAGTTGTACCAAGCATCCAAATTACAAACAAGTATTAAAAGTTAGCCTCAAATGAGGTTTATATTCACACACCTCCTGTGGATTTTCCCCTGATATCTCTCCTAGGACAAAAAAATTAGCAACAGTAACTTGGCTATGTTAGCCGCAGTGCTACAGCCACAATCAACTGGCTATCTCGTCAGGTTGTCTTATGCAGTAAAAGCAACTTACACCTTCTATATCTGTGAGTCAGGGACAGTCGCGACTGATCCAGAATTTATCTTCAGATATTTTAGAAAGCCTGCGCTCGAGGCCAGTTGTTAGTGCCAACTATTGTTAGCGGTCCTGCTAGCCAGTAGCCACCCGCAACACGATAGCTTCACTTACATTATTTGCAGTTATATGGTTACTTACAGCTTGTGGCTCCAAGCGCTTGATCGATGCAGCTGCTTCAGGTTTGAGAAGCAGCTGAAACGCTTATCCTGTGTCAAATTATCCTTTATTGACAAAGCTGTCTTTGGTGAAATGCTGAGCACAAGCAGCTAATGTTCCCTTTGGCTGTGGCTGTTTGCTGCCAGCAAACAAAAAAAGCTACCCACTGATTTCTGGTGGCATTGTCTTTTCGAAGAGAAGTAGGTGTTTTTCTTTGCCTCCAAAAGTAAATGGACAAGCAGCTTTGGGAAAGATACTGACAAAACTGCACCTGAAATGATCTGTGATTCTTCTTTTGTATTTCCAAACGTGTAGACCCTGCTAAGGCATAGTATGATCTGCCGTTGTTAGTGCCGGCTAGAATTGTTTCCAGTGTGGGCAGGTCCAGCGCCGTGATTGGCTCTGGCTAGGTCTGTATTAATTGGACGGCACAACCTGACATCAGGTTTTGCCCAGATCTCGCGAAGATCTCAGGAGGAGCTGTTCAGAGAGGAAATCACATTCACAAAATCACGTTCTTGGATTATGGCAAAACCCCAGTATCTTAAGTTTAGAAATTTTTCAGAGGTTGAGCATGGACAACCAACATTATAACATTACTAATATGTATTAAAAGAAGGATCAGCATAATAGGTCCCCATTAAACACAACAGAGTTGGCCAAAGTGCTGTACACAGGCACTAAGAACAGTATACATAAACAGATATTCATATAAAATAAATCCAAAAGATTAAAAAGATTGTGCGATAAGACACATACAGGAACAAAAGGTATAACTGCACAAATAAAAGAAATAAAAGAATGACGACTCATGCTGAGTTAAATTCCAGGGGAAGAAGGTGAGTTTTAAGACGAGATTTAAAACCTAGTAAAGAATATGTCTGCTGAATGTTGACTGGCCACTCATTCCACAGTCTGGGAGCAGCAACTGCAAAAGCTTGATCCCCTCGGAGTTTCAGCCTTGTTTTCGGGACAACCAGGAGCAGCTGATCAGCTGACCTGAGGGACTGTGTAGGGGTGAAGCAGGTCAGAGAGGTAGAGTGGAGCAAGACCGTTTAGAGATTTGAAGGGAAAAAAGTAGGACTTAAATTATATGATAATGCACAGGGAGCCAGTGAAGGGAAGCTAAAATAGGGAAAATGTGCTCATGCTTGCCTGTATCAATGTGTAACTTCTCATTTCTTAAAAAGCCATGCTGGAAGACGTATCTCACAGTGGTTGTAAAGATGTTTACTGTGTTTCAAGAGGGGCAAATTCTTGGCCAGCATTAAACAAAGAAAACAGCTATGGAAATTGCTGAAATCCCTGGAATAGGGTCAGGAACTGCCCAAAAATATATCAAAACCTGGAGGGATAGTGGTGACCTGTTAACTCTGAGGAAGAGATGGGTTACGAAAAATTGTGACTGAACCTGATCGGAGATCACTAAGATGCCCAGTAAAGACTCATCCAAAAAAAAAAAAAAAAAAAAGTAGAACTCATGACTGTTTAATTAGACAAGAGCATTTTTACATTTCAATAAAACAAGAACTAAGAGGACTGGGTTTAAGAAGTGGTCAGAGAAACACCAGGTGCAGGATCCGGAAGTGTTTATTAAAACTCAAACCACTAAGGGAGAAATGGCAGACACGCCAGAAATAAAACACCGTGCACAAGCACTGAACAAATGGGAAAACTGAAGTACACTGCCAAATGCAGGGGGAAACAGAAATACACTCTCCAAGAGAGGATAAGCTAAGGAAACAAAAACTGAACCCAACTATACTGACGGATACGCTGGGAGACTTATACACGGGGCAGACAAGACTAAAGCGCTGCAAACAGAAAGGCTCGGGAACCATACACGGGAGACACTCAGAGGGCACGAGGAGCATTCTGCACGAGAGGAGGCAGGGACTCGGAATGCAATCACGGACTGAAACAGAAACACATGGGATTAATAAACAATTACACGAGAACCGGGTTAACACTAACGACTCGAGACAAGACGCTGAGACGAGCAATCAAGCGAGACAGTTTAGATTAAGGCAATCTAAACTTGACAGGTAAAAAGCACCACAAGAAAAGCGAAAGGAAAAGCACAGGGTTTTAAATGTAGTTAATAAGAGCTCAGGCGGAAATCACAAAAGCCAGAAAAGCATACGTTCCCTAAATGAGTTAATCAAGGTTAATACTTCGTGACGAAATATTTACAATCATCCTTAAATAAGTGCTGGTTAGTACGTGTTAGTAATCCTATCAGAGAACGCATTCACTCAGTTTCGCGAGACCCAGAATTAAGCACAGCTGGAAGCAATGAATGAAATACCAAAGCCAAACCGAAAGTAGAAACGTGATTGGTCGACGATACACAGGCACGCTGAAGGCAGTCACGCGACATCACTGGAGACAGATTGGGAGCGATTGTCAGACGGCTGAACTGAAAGCTGGAAAAATAAACGAGACGAAAGTAAATCACAAGCACAAGGACGCACGAGACAACACACGAAAGGGCAGAATCATAACACTGGGACTAAACAGCAGGATGTTTGAAATCACTACGTCAGTTAAATGTAGGCCTACTCATAAGCGTACAGTCCAGATGAAATAATGAACAATGACTTTCAAGCTAATCATAAACTATTCTTGAATACAAAGATTCTTCAGGCTCTAAACTCAAGCTTGAGATTCAAGTGCTAATGTCACACATTTTTACAAGCAAACACACTAGTGCTATTACTACCTTATGAAATTAATAATAAAAATGTAAATTGACTGGAATTGCGTAATTCTTCATGTGGCACATTTATTATTCATTTTTAAAAATACATTAAATAATAAAATTCCCTGCCTCTCTTTTCAATGTTCTGATTGATGAACACATTATCAGGAAAATTTATGAAATTCCATTAGGTAATGAACATGAGTTTTTCATTAATTCAGTTCCTTAATTTTAAAGAAATCATTTAATTTACGTACTTTTCCATGGGTTTGGTCAAAATTTGATTCTGCTAACTTCATCCCCCTCATTTTAGATCACATAATTTTATAGAAGATCCACTTGAAAACCCAAACGCAGGATAGAGGGGCTGAGTGAATGTGGTCTGGACTCTGTGCAGGAGGGTCATTGTGTCAGAGATGCTGTAGAAGGACAGAATTCCTGCCCTGTGATCCAGGTACACTCCAATTCTGGAGGAGAGGGGAGCAGCGATTACAGTGCCTTGTTTATTGTATGAGAAAAAAAACCCGACAGGAGTGCAGCCTAATTTCCAGGATTTCTTATTTTGTCCCAGACGACAGTTATCAGCTTGCCCTTTTCTGGGGATGTTTTTGTATGACACTGCTATGGAAACATAGTTAACCCGATCCCATTCAGCCTCCCAGTAACAGCGTCCGGACAGACCCTCTCTGCACAGCACATGGCTCCAGCCAGTAAATCTCTCTGGATGATCAGGATATGACTGGATATCATCTACCCAGGTCACCTCTCTGTTCCCCTCAGACAGACGGAGGAACTGGTTCGCAGTGTTGGGGTCCAGTGTGAGCTGACAGGAGTCTGAAGGAGGAGAAGGTTACAGTTTTAATTTGTATCGAATATTTTTTTTCTATTGTTTTGTTATATCTTTTTTTATTCCTGCCGTGTAGTCTAAGCAGTAGTTGTAAGCTCAATTGATCGATAATTTACATTATATATTATCTGATCTGTTGTATATCTATTTCAATGACTTTATTGTATGCGCTTGCTGTATGTCTTTTTTAGAGAAACATTCATGTAATGAGTAGAGGTCTGGCTAAAGCCTGTCTGTCTTTCATTCTTTTCTCCATAAGTCATTATCTTTATGATTTCACTTATTTTCATCTCTGTATATTTAATTGTGCATCATGTGTTTTGAAATGTAACCAATGAAATGCATTCAGTGATGAAAAAGAACAGTGTGTAGCACAGCAAAATGGTCACAGGTCTGAATTAGGCTGTTCTGTAAGGAGTTTGCGTGTTCTCGTGTTTCCTTGGTTTTTCTGCAGATTCTGCAATCCAAGGATATGCATCTCAGGCCAATTAGAGACTGAAATCGCCCAGAGGTGTGAGTAAGTGAGTGATGTGTGATGGAATCCAGGGATGGAATCGTGAACTGCCCAGCGGGTGTTCCCATCTCATGCACACTGGATGCTCGGACAAGTTCGTTTGTGAGTGACTGTGTGTGTGTGTGTCTGTGTGTGTGTGTGTGTGTGTGTGTGTGTGTGTGTGTGTGTGTGTGTGTGTGTGTGTGTGTTTGTGTGAGTGTGTGTGTGTGTGCGCGTGTGATTCTTTGTGTGTATGTGAGAGGGTGCATTAGCATTTGTGTGTGTGTGTGTGTGTGTGTGTGTAAGTGTGTGATTCTTTGAGTGTGTGTGCATGAATGTTTGAATGTGTGAGCGCATGCGTTAGTGTGTATGTGTGTATGTCACTCAGGTGACAGTTCCAGAGTGTCTCACTCACACTGCAAGAAATCCTCTCTGGTCCTGGGCTCTTCAATTTGGAGGACTTGGGCTGCTAAGACAAGAAAACAAAATAAAAGAGGAATAACAATGAGGGAAAGATTTGAATAGGGAGGAGAAAAATTAGATGAAACTATAACAAGATCATCTTTACACTGATGTGGA
Organism: Gymnothorax reevesii; assembly: GCA_029721435.1. Taxonomy (NCBI): domain Eukaryota; kingdom Metazoa; phylum Chordata; class Actinopteri; order Anguilliformes; family Muraenidae; genus Gymnothorax; species Gymnothorax reevesii. The sequence goes on from CM056575.1 coordinate 144,881,244, forward strand.
CTTGAAATATCATTGTGTACTATTAGGGTTGGGCAAAAAAAATCGATTTTTATTTAAATTTTCGATATCAATTCATTTTATTCAAAGATCGATCTTTTATTAGCGCATTTCCATCTTGCTTGTCAATATTCAATAACTGATGCGGGAGTGCCATCTAGTGATACAGTACTGTTCTGCATGCATAAATTTGCCGCTCCATGTCTGCTGGCGGTCACGTCTGCACAAGGCGTTTAAGATTACCCTGCCGAGCACCGTTTTTCTACTCGAAAACGCCAAATCCAGATAATCCTTAAATGATTACATTCATATTTTCATTTGTAACGGGTAGCGAAGTGGCCAGTGTCAAAGTAACGAAGTAAAAGTGTACTTTTTATCTTTTAAATGTAGTCGAGTAAAAGTCCCAGTTAAAAAAAAAAAAAAAAAAAAACTCGGGTACAAAGCCTAAAAAAATACTTAAGTAATACATTTCCTGACGTAACGGATAATAATGAATAAGTTAATTGCAAGTAGTGGTATTTTAACTATGTATCATATAAATGTACATCGAGCAGTGTTTCATTGATAGAAAGCATGCTGCAAATGCGAAAATAGCTGTTGATGGTAAAAATGTACTGTAATCCTAAGTAACTGCAGTGGACACGACTGGTTACGCACGGAACGGTAAATTGAGGCCGGATTTTCCAGCTACAAGTAATGATGAGAGAACAAAGTCAACGTTGGATATAAATTTGGGTATCAGATCTTTATTTTAAGCTCAACTACATGTGTTGGGAGATATATTTTCAATGACAGCGTAGGGTGGAAGGTTAGTATTTAAACGTGCCAATTTTCGTCCACCATTTCAGCCAGTTTTCGTATTTAAAAAATCCAATATTATTTTCTTTGTTTAATGTATAGAATATATATTTCTGTACAGTCGAACATGGCCACGTGGGGTATTTTAGGGCAAGCATATTGGTTTAAATTCAATAACATTCACTTGAAAATGAACTTGCAAAATGAAGCATGTAATATTGACCCAGTTTCAGAGAATAATAGTCTATGTTGCACTTTATTATGCTGATTGATCAAATGTGTTGGTCAATAAAAAGTATTTTCAGGAAACAAGTTTGGGGTCACTTTTTAGTGTGAACTTTAATATTTGAAATATTTGGCCTAGTTAGAAGGTTTCTTATTAATAATTCAACGGAAAGTATAATTTCTGCCATTCGTTCTCCAAGACTCCCTTTCATATTCAAGCAAAACAGGTACTGAAGCTGAAACATCCTTCACTTAATCGATATTGGATTGCATCAAATTGGGGCCTTGTGAATCGAAATCGAATTGATTCAGGAAATCAGTGGCAATACCCAGCCCTACTTACTATGTCTCCTATATTTATAATTGTGAACAGAAATGATCCTTCATTCAATTTTAATGATGTATGGGATAAGCATGGAAAGTACTCTGAAAAAAAAGGACTGAGTGCCATAATATATTGCATTACCTGACTCAGAGATTTTGTCCAGGCCCACCTTGCAGACGTTCTCCAGCCGTCCTTTCAGTTCAGTAATTGATTTCCTCAGAGCCTCAAAAGTGTTGTGTGGACTGAGAGTGATGCTGGGTAAGTCTCCAGGTCCAGGAGGGGCACAGAGAGACTGACAGCTCTGCAGACAGATGGAGACACAGACAGACTCGGGCAGACAGGCAGGGTAATAGACGGATAACAGTCTCCAATCATATTCATCGGCAGATGCCCGGAGTAAGTTCCCAAAAATGAAGAATATGCCTCATAGATGTAAAATATGCCCAATGCAGTCACAGAGCCAGTGATGTTACCTTGAGGAAATGGATGTGATCCTCTGTGTGTGAAAGCTGCTCCAGCTCAGCGTCTCTCCTCCTCAGCTCAGCAATCTCCTGCTCCAGTCGCCCCAGGAGTCCTTCAGCCCGACTCACTTCAACCTTCTCCTGATCTCTGATCAGCTCTTTCACCTCAGAGCGCCTTCTCTTAATGGAGCGGATCAGCCTAGTAAAGATCCTCTCACTGTCCTCCACTGCTGCCTGTGCAGAGAGCTGTTAGGAGACACAGAGAGAGGAGGCTGTACATTTTAACTAGGCCTTTCACTCAGCTCTTACTGGGACCCCACACAGCCTGTTCCCCACAGTGTGTCTCAGTGGGATTGAGCCCCACAGGGCTGGAAAGTGGCCCAACACTGGGCTCCTCACTGGCTGACTGGAGGAGAGCCCTGACTGAGCCCTGAAATGGCTCTTCCAGCAGCCAGCTGTTGTCTTCTCCTCTGGTCAGTACCCACCTTGAGTGACTGCACAGCCTGTCTCAGATCCTGCAGCTCCTTCTCTCTCTCCTGGATTCTCTGCTGGAATTTACTCCATGTCGCCCGCAGCTCCTCCTGTGAAGTTTTCAATTAAAATATTAAAAAATAGATATTTGGGCATTGATAAAGTCATTGTTAATTAAATTTACTATCTACCCCAGGTTATTGCAGTTTAATCCTTTCGCACTGCATTGCACAGTCCTGTATAATCCACGAGGACTGGATGTTGCTTCTAGCTCGCTAACCAAGCAAACTAGCGTGTTAATAAAATAATCACAGATTCAGTCAAAGCCTGATAAAGGCTTGGTTTCACCAATTGTTTTCCTTGCCATGCTTATTTTGTGTTTCTGGCTCAGTTGAAGAGAACTGCACTCACGTTACTTTTGGAAACCCTTGTTTCACATCTACAGCAGCCAGCTAGCTAGCTACAGGGTTACATGAAAACCATGGTGTTGAGCAGCCCGTTTTTTCATGTAGCTCTGTAGCTAGCTTGCTGGCTGCTACTGACGAGGTCTAATTTTGCTGGCTGCATCGCAGGGTCCTGTAAAATCCAGCAAGATTGTGCACTGTTTGTTTAATTTAGACCGCCAATATGCTGTCATAGTCAGCTGAATAACATTAACTGTCACAATCCTCATGTGGATTCCTTTTGTGTCTCCTCCCACCAAACAGGGTTCATGTCTTTTAGATTGTCTCCTTTGATTGGTTTGACACCTTACGTATCTCCCTGGCCAGGTGATATGCGTATTCTGGCGTACGTGTCTGTGTGTTTGTGTGTGTGTGTGTGTGTGTGTGTCTATATATATATATATATATATATATATATATATATATATATATACACAGCACCCTACATAATTATTGGCATCCCTGGTTAAGAACTGTTAAAAGCCTTAAAATAAATTCGATTTTTATTGCAGAAGCATACTCTCACACTGATAATTGTAGAAAAATGTAAACTTCAACTCAAGTGAATTTTAAAGAAAAAAAATCCCCGACTAAGAAATAATTATTTTTCATAAAAATCACCTGTTCCACAATTTTTGGCACCCCTAAAAATTCCTAGGAATTAAATGTAATATTTCTGTCATTTCTCCAGTAGTTTACAAAGTTGATCAGAGTATCTAGGAACATTTAATTAGTAAATCATCACTTCCTGTTTTCCTGGGATATTAATATGACGTGACACAGAGGCCATTTCTCTTATCCACTCTTCAACATTGGAAAGACAAAGGAACACACCACTCAAGTAAGGCAGATGTGTGTCGAACTTCACAAGTCAGACAATGGCTACAAGAAAATAGCCACTCGCCTGCACCTGCCCATATCTACTGTCAGAGGAATCATTAAGAAGTTTAAAACAACTGGAACAGTGGTAAACAAGCCTGGATGAGGACGCAAGGTTATTTTGCCACCACGCACAGTGAGAAGGATGGTAAGAGAAATAAAAAGTTCTCCAAACCTCACTGTTAAGGAATTGCAGCAAATGGTAGCATCTTGGGGTCACAAAGTCTTCAAAACAACCATCAGGCACTATCTACATGCTAACAAGCTGTTTGGGAGGCATGCATGGAAAAAACCTTTTCTCACTCACAATCATAAACACAAACGTCTGGAGTTTGCCAAGCGGTTCTGGGACTTCAACTGGGACCACGTGCTTTGGTCAGATGAGACCAAGATAGAGCTTTTTGGCAACAAACACTCTTAAGTGGGTCTGGCGGAACACAAACAATGAGTATACAGAAAAGCACCTCATGCCCACTGTGAAGTATGGGGGAGGATCGGTGATGCTGTGGGCCTGTTTCTCTTCCAGAGGCCCTGGGAACCTTGTTATGGTGCATGGCATCATGAACGCTTTGAAATACCCGGACATCTTACATCAATATCTGTTGGCCTCTTGTCATGGTTTAGAAGCTTTGAGAGCTCTTTTTGTTGCTGTCGTCCGGGACGATATCGTTTTTCTCTTTATCAGATTACTGGGCCAGCTGGCATTAATTGGGGGTGTTGCCCGGACTCTATTTAAGCTCCAGTTTCGCCTCGCAACCTTTGCAAGAGTGTCAGGGTCTTATTTGCACTTTAGCCGGTCAGGTCTCGAGACAGAATTCTGTTCAGGACTTAGTTGCTTATTTGAGGCTTAGTGATAGTAAGAAAGGGATTCTAAGGGATAAAAACGAAGGGATGTTTTATTTTTCCATTTTCTTTTGGTATCTTCGAGCTTGCCTGTTTTTACCTCGGATGGCATCCGGGTCTGTTGGTAGTGCGAGTCTCGCACTTTTATTCTGTTTGATTCTCTCAACTCTCAGTGGTTTTTGCTTTGTAACTCTGGCCGCTGCTTTTGGCATCCGATATCCAATACCCATCACACCTCAGCCTGAAAGCTGAAGATGGGTCGTCCCTGTATCTTTCAGCAAGATAATGACCCTAAACATGCAGCCAAATCTACACAGAAATGGTTCACCAGACACAGAATCAAGCTCCTCCAATGGCCATCTCAGTCCCCAGACCTGAGCCCCATTAACCCCATGTGGAGTGAGCTGAAGAGGAGAGTGCAGAGGAGAGGACCCAGGTCGCTGGATGATTTAGAGAGATTGTGCAAAGAGGAATGGTCAAAGATCCCTCTTTCTGTATTCTCCCATCTTGTGAAACATTATAGAAGATTAGGTACTGTTTTGTTGGCAAAAGGGGGTTCTACAAAGTATTAATATCAGGGGTGCTAATAATTGTGGCACACATGATTTGATGTAAAAGAATTATTTCTTAATGTGGGACTTTTTTTCCCACTGAATAAATGCACTTGAATTAAAGTTTGGATTTTCCTCTTTTTTTCATTGTGGTCCTATATTATTTAGAAAAAAAACTGAATTAGAAGCTAAACAACACATCTTAACCAGGGGTGCCAATAATTATTTAGGGCGCTGTAGTGCCGTGAAAAAGTATTTGCTTCTTGATTTCTCATTTTTTTGCATATTTGTCGCACTTAAATGGTTCAGATCATTAATCAAATTTTAATATTAGACAAAGACAACCCGAGTAAATACAAAATACAGTTTTTAAATGACAATTTCATTTTTTAAGGGAAAAAAGCCATCCAAACCTACCTGGCTGTATGTGAAATAGTAATTGCGCCCTACATCCTAATAACAAGTGGTGCCACCCTCGGCGACAAGAACTGCAATCAAACGTTTGCGATGACTGGCAATGAGTCTTTCAGATTGCCGTAGGAGAATTTTAGCCCACTCATCTTTGCAGAATTGGCCTGTTTAAGGTCTTGCCACTGCCTCTCAAGTAGATTTTAGTGCTGACTTTGACTAAGCCTCTCCAAAATCTTCATTTTATTTTATTAAGCCATTCAGAGGTGGACTTACTGGTGTGGTTTGGATCATTGCGCTGCTGCATAACCCAAGTGCACTTGAGCTCGAGATCACAAACTGATGGTTGGACATTCTCCTTCAGGACTTTCCGGTAGAGAGCAGAATTCATCGTTCTATCAATGACGACAAGTCATCCAGGTCCTGAAGCACCAAAGCAGCCCCAAACCATCACACTACCACCACCATGTTTGACTTTTGGTCTGATGTTCTTTTTATGAAATGCTGTGTTAGTTTTACGCCTGATGTAATGGGATGCACACCTTCCAGAAAGTTAAACTTTTGTCTCCTCAGTCCACAGAATATTTTCCCAAAAGTCTTGGGGATCATCAAGATGTATTTTGGCAAATGTCAGACGAGCCTTTGTGTTCTTTTTGGCCAGCAGTGGTTTTCGCTTTGGAACTCTCCCATGGATGCCATTTTTGCCCTGTGTCTTCCTTATTGTTGAATCATGAACACTGACTCTAACTGAGGCAAGTGAGACCTGCAGTTTTTTTAGATGTTTTTCCGGGTTCTTTTGTAACCTCCTAGATGAGTCGTTGAGTAATTTTGGGAGGCCAGCCACTCCTGGGAAGTTTCACCACTGTTCCAAGTTTTCTCCATTTACGGGTAATGGCCCTCACCGTGATTTCCCAGAGTCCGAAAGCCTTAGAAATGGCTTCGCAACCCTTTCCAGACTGATAAACGTCAATTTCTTTGTTTCTCATCTGTTTTTTAGTTTGCGGCATTACATGTTGCTTTTTGAGATATTTTAGCCTACGTCACTTTGTCAGACAGGTTCTATTGAAGTGATTTTGTGATTCAACAGGTCTGGCAGTAGTCAGGGCTGGGCGTGGCTAGCGAAATTGGACTCAAAATGTGGTTAATCACAGTTAATTCATGATATAAGGGGGGGGGGGGGGTGTAAGGTTTAAATGGTTGGTTTCCCTTACCCAACTTGGAGATGACCATGGCAATTGAGGCACACAAAACAGAAAGCAACACAGCACCAATGTTTGGCAGAGCTGTCATTTTACTAGTCTCAAGGCGTTGTTTACATACACCACCAAAGAGGGGAGGGAGAGCCATGGATTCCCCTCTACAGCCAGTCCCAGCCCCCACATAATGACAACCACCCCAAAATATAAACCTCCCTACAGCTACCGTTCCCTAATCATGAAGGGGTGGTATCCCCAATTAACACATACACAATTACAATGACATTCCAATGACCTTACACTCCTAGACCAGACAATATAAAAAATCTTTACTTGTTATACAAACTCATTTATCTCAACTAAAACCATAATACAACACAACACAATACAAAACAAAACAACAACCCAATCCAGTCAGCCTCCCCTGCAGTCCATTTGGTTTGTCCCACAGGCTGATGGAACACACCAGGCCCTCGTCAGCCACACTCTCATGGGCGCACCTCCATGAAAATGTTGGTACTAAGTAGCACCTCAGAATAGAGAAAGATCAGACCCACAATGCAAACTGTCGATTTACTGAATAGGATCCTTATTCAGCAAATGGACACAGCAAACAGACAACAACTACAAACCATATATTTATGCATTTGGTTAATAAACACTGGATCTGTGCATCTGTTAATGAGGGGATGCCTGCAGCTCCCTCACAGGGGGCAATTACTTTTTCACATAGGGTCAGGTAGGTTTGTATAGCTTTTTCCCGTTAATAAATTAAATCATCATTTATAAACTGGATTTTGTATTTACTCAGGTTATCTTTGTCCATCCATCCATCCATCCATCTTCTGCCGCTCATCCGGGGCCGGGTCGCGGGGGCAGCAGTCTAAGCAGGGATGCCCAGACTTCCCTCTCCCCAGACACTTCCTCCAGTTCTTCCGGGGGTATCCCGAGGCGTTCCCAGGCCAGCCGAGAGACATAGTCCCTCCAGCGTGTCCTGGGTCTTCCCCGAGGCCTCCTCCCGGTGGGGCATGCCCGGAACACCTTCCCAGGAAGGCGTCCAGGGGGCATCCGATAAAGATGCCTGAGCCACCCCAGCTGGCCCCTCTCGACGTGGAGGAGCAGCGGCTCTACTCTGAGCTCCTCCCGGGTGACAGAGCTCCTCACCCTATCTCTAAGGGAGCGGCCCGCCACCCTGCGGAGGAAACCCATTTCAGCCGCTTGTACCCGAGATCTTGTTCTTTCGGTCATGACCCAGAGTTCATGGCCATAGGTGAGGGTAGGAACGTAGATTGACTGGTAAATCGAGAGCTTTGCCTTTCGGCTCAGCTCCTTCTTCACCACGACAGATCGGTACAATGACCGCATTACTGCTGCCGCTGCACCGATCCGTCTGTCAATCCCACGCACCATCCTTCCCTCACTCGTGAACAAGACCCCAAGATAACTTGAACTCCTCCACTTGAGGCAAGAACTCTCCTCCAACCCAGAGGGGACATATCACCTTTTTCCGGTCGAGAACCATGGCCTCGGACTTGGAGGTGCTGATTCTCATCCCAGCCGCTTCACACTCGGCTGCAAACCACCCCAGTGCATGCTGAAGGTCCTGGTTCGAAGGAGCCAACAGGACAACATCATCCGCCAAAAGCAGAGATGAGATCCTGTGGTCCCCAAACCGAACTCCCTCCGCCCCCTGGCTGCGCCTAGAAATTCTGTCCATAAAAATAATGAACAGAACCGGTGACAAAGGGCAGCCCTGCCGGAGTCCAACATGCACTGGGAACAGGTCTGACTTTCTGCCGGCAATGCGAACCAAGCTCCTGCTCCGGTCATACAGAGACCGCACGGCCCTTAGTAGAGGGCCCCGGACTTCATACTCCCGAAGCACCTCCCACAGAATGCCACGAGGGACACGGTCGAATGCCTTCTCCAAGTCTACAAAACACATGTGAACAGGTTGGGAAAACTCCCATGCACCCTCAAGCACCCTGCGGAGGGTATAGAGCTGGTCCAGTGTTCCACAACCAGGGCGAAAACCGCATTGTTCCTCCTTAATCCGAGGTTCGACTATCGGCCGGATTCTCCTCTCCAGCACCCTGGAATAGACTTTACCCGGGAGGCTACCCCTCTAGTCCCCCTTCTTAAATACAGGAACCACCACCCCGGTCTGCCAATCCAGAGGCACTGTCCCCGACTGCCACGCGATGCTGCAGAGGCGTGTCAACCAAGACAGCCCTACTACATCCAGAGACTTGAGGTACTCAGGGCAGATCTTATCCACCCCCGGTGCCTTGCCACCAGGGGGCTGCCGAACTACCTCAGTGACTTCAGCCTGAGTGATGGATGAGTCAGCCTCTGAGTCCCCAGCCTCTGTTTCCTCTACGGAAGGCGTAACAGCAGGATTAAGGAGGTCGTCTAAGTATTCCTTCCACCGGCCAACAATATCCCCAGTCGAAGTCAACAGCTCCCCACCTCCACTGTAAACAGTGTTGGCAGGGTACTGCTTTCCCCTCCTGAGGCGCTGGACGGTTTGCCAGAATTTCTTCGGGGCCGACCGATAGTCCTCCTCCATGGCCTCCTCGAACTTTTCCCATACCCAAGTTTTTGCTTCCGCAACCGCCCGAGCCGCAGCACACTTAGCCTGCCGGTACCGGTCAGCTGCCTCAGGAGTCCCGCGAGCTAGCCAAGCTCGATAAGACTCCTTCTTCAGCTTGACAACATCCCTTACTTCCGGTGTCCACCACCGGGTTCGGGGATTGCCGCCACGACAGGCACCGGAAACCTTACAGCCACAGCTCCGAACAGCCGCGTCAACAATGGAGGTGGAGAACATGGTCCATTCAGACTCAATGTCTCCAGCCTCGCTTGGGATCTGGTCAAAGCTCTCCCGGAGGTGAGAGTTGAAAACCCCTCTGACAGAGGGTTCCGCTAGACGTTCCCAACAAACCCTAACAACACGTTTGGGCCTGCCAAGTCTGTCCAGCTTCCTCCTCCGCCAGCGGATCCAACTCACCACCAGGTGGTGATCAGTGGACAGCTCAGCCCCTCGCTTCACCCGAGTGTCCAAGACATACGGCCGAAGGTCAGATGACACGACCACAAAGTCGATCATTGACCTCCGACCTCGGGTGTCCTCGTGCCACGTGCACAGATGGACACCCTTATGCTTGAACATAGTGTTCGTTATGGACAAACCATGACTAGCACAGAAGACCAATAACAGAGCACCGTTCGGGTTTAGATCGGGGAGGCCGTTCCTCCCAATCACGCCCCTCCAGGTAACACTGTCACTACCCACGTGGGCGTTGAAGTCCCCCAGTAGAACGATGGAGTCCCCAATCGGAGCACTTTCCAGTACCCTTCCTACGGACTCCAAGAAGGTCGTATACTCTGCACTGCCATTCGGCCCATAAGCCGAAATGACTGTGAGGCACCTGTCCCCGACCCGAAGGTGCAGGGCAGCGACCCTCTCGTTCACCGGGGAAAACTCTAACACCTGACAGCCAAGCTGGGGGGCTATAAGCAAACCCACACCAGCCCGCCGCCTCTCACCGCGGGCAACTCCAGAGTAGAAGAGAGTCCAGCCTCTCTCAAGGAGTTGGGTTCCAGAGCCCAGACTGTGCGTGGAGGTGAACCCGACTATCTCTAGCCGGTATCGCTCGACCTCCCGCACAAGCTCAGGCTCCTTCCCCCCCAGTGAGGTGACATTCCATGTCCCCAGAACCAGATTCAGAGTCCGGGGATTGGATCGCCGGGGCCCCCGCCCACGACTGCCACCCAAAACACAAGGCATCAGCCCCTTCTGAACCCTCCCGCAGGGGATGGGCCTACGGGAAAGCGGGCCCACGTCGCTCGTTCGGGCTATGCCCGGGCGGGTCCCGTGAGCGGAGGCCCGACCACCAGGCGCTCGCCTATCAACCCCAACCCCAGGCCTGGCTCCAGGGTGGGGTCCCGGTGACGCCAATCCGGGCGACGTAAGCATCCTCGATTTTCTGACATTCATAAGGGGTTTTCGAATCGCTCTTTGTCTGACCTGATCTTTGTCTAATATTAAAATTTGTTTGATCATCTGAAACAATTAAGTGTGAAAAATACGCAAAAAAGTAAGAAATCAGGAAGAGGGCAGATACGTTTTCACGGCACTATATATATATATATATATATATATATATATAAATCGATGTGATACAACCCCTGAGAAACATTTGGTATTGCGCATGTGTAATACAACTTTCTCGCATCACAATTGGTCAGATTCCATTCATTGGCAAAGATGGTAACATTACCACCCCTGCGAACCGTGACCGTGGTTGACCTTGGTTGACCTCGGTTCACTATGGTCAACCATGGTTGAAGCATGGTTAAAAATGGCCGACCATGTTTGAAGCATGGTTGCACTCGCTTGGGGAGTTTTTGCACCATGGTCAACCATGGTCGGCCATTTTTAACCATGCTTTAAAAATGTTTGACCATAGTGAACCGAGGTCAACCAAGGTCAACCTTGGTGTTCCATTTAACAAAAATGTCAAAACCATGGTTTTACCAGGGTTGACCACGGTTACTTGAACCAGGGTCAACCAAGGTCAACCACGGTCACGGTTTGCAGGGGCAATCCTCCTACTGGGAACTGGGCGGCTAGCCTTCGCGTTTGTTTCTAGTTTGCAGTTCATTCAAGTCAATTGAATGAATAATTTGCTAACTAGCATGCTAGCCCTAGTAGTAAGTTATATAAGTTACTGTTGTAAACACTGTTCGTCTAAACCAATGAAGGTCCTAGATGAGGCAGAAGGTGTCAGCGTGTTTTTCCAAACTGCAAGGGAAAATAAAGACTTAACGGTCTCCAGTCTACAACTGGGGCCTGGCTACAGCGTCAGCGCTAGGCCACTGCCTCAGACCAAACGTGATGATGTCCTTCACTTGCTGCTTTTAAGTGGCCTGATTTGTGTCTAGCGGATGCTGCAGTCCTAATGTCATAGCGGTTACAATTCATCTGACTCCATGTTAAATTTAGGAAATAAAATTTCCTACAATTTCGCAGTTACCATGGGTTTGAATAAATATAATCTGATTCTAATTAATAATTTTGGAGCTTTGTTCTGCGTCAGACTTGTAACTGATCTATAGCCTAGATCTGCCGGACCAGAAACATCTGCACAGCCAAATTCGGTGGAGGAACTCAGAGGCTGGCGGTATTATTAAGCACGGTAATTTGACATAAGAAATAGCTATGACTTGGGATTTCCAGGGCCCAAAGTGAGTCGCTCCAAAGTCTGAACGTCCAGTGACTTTGTGCTTTTAAAGATTTCCGTTCAGTGACTATGCTGACTCGGTGTAACAGAATCTACTCAAAGCCAATTAAATAACACCAATCGCAGCGTGGAACCTCCACCTTATAACGCAGAAACCGAGCGTGTTAATCAGGCATCGCAATTACAGTCCTACATTACCCAATTAGGAGCCAGGACTCCCGGCTGGAAGAATGTTAGAGTCAGAAAGCCAAAACAGAATGCACTTAACAATTTATTTTACCTGGCAGGCACAAGCTTAAATCAGAAGAAACAATCACATTGTTACAGAAAATGTAAGAAAGAAGTAAATCATACCTGACCCAGCTCACAACTACACATATACTCAAGGTGTACAATGCGGGAAGAATGGATCCAAGCTTCCATAGCTATATCACGTCTGCACAAGGCTGCAGGAGCACATGTGGGAAATCGCCTAAGATCTTCCATGACTATATTAAAGCTACACACCCAATTCCAGAGCAATGGGCTTGTCAGGGTAAGAAAGGAAGCCCATGAAGCAATGCATCCGTCATGCATAGAGCCGACTGGACAAGCCTCTGGAGGCAGTGTTATGATCCAGGGTTGCTTAAACTGGTCAGGTCTAGGCTCTTAACTGCTCTGCAACAATGTCATTGGAGATGTGTCTTATAGCTGTTAAAACATGGATGACACAAAACAGGACGTCATGCTCGTAGAAGATTAGGCCAGCTAGCAAGAAAGCTTGTTAGATATGTGGGTTTACGGCGGCTAGCAAACTGTATACAGATCAGTGCTCGCGACTGGGCCTGGGCGCTATCAGAATCACCCTTCAGACATTATTTTCGACGACACTGATTGGCCAGATTTACATTACAGTGCTCCAGTCTTACCCCAGCAACAGTCCTTTATTGGCTGCTAGTCTCTGCTTTATGGGCGAAACTACGGAAGCCCTGAACCGCACTGTGAAAAAAAAAATTTTTGTGGTAAAATTAAAAGTGTAATTTTTTTCCTTTTGTTATTTTGCGATATTATCTCGTTATTTCGAGATATTATCTCGTTATTTCGAGATAAGATCTCGTTATTACGAGATATTATCTCGTTATTTCGAGATATTATCTCGTTATTTCGAGATAATATCTCGTTATTACGAGATATTATCTCGTTATTTCGAGATAACATTACGCCCTGTCTGGGCTTGAATCAATATAATCGCCCATTTTTCCGAGGATGCATCGGCTGGTAACTTGTGTGAACATGACAGCAGACATATCACAGAATTCCTTTCGGCATCTAAGCGGGAGCGGGACGCTCCTGAGAGAGAAGGGCAGGGTTACGTTTCCCAAAAGCATAGATGCTAACTAAACAAGTTACACTAACATGGCAATATCCCTCGCCGTCTCAATTTTTTGTGTCCGTAGGGACGGACGGACGGAGCTCAATGCTATATCCCCCGCTTCGCGCTAATCGGGGGATACTTAAATGTACATAGTTCGTCCATTCACAGTCAGTGACTGCGTTTACGCACCATGTTCCTGTATTTGATTGCGTACCTGTCATGTAAACGAGTTCAATAACCCGATTAAGGTCATTTTCCGATTCGAAATATTCCGAATAAGACCCCTGGCATATGCCTGTTTTAATCGGAATATTGGCTCATGAAAACACCTTAATCAGAATATGCCCTCGAACTGAATATTCAACCACGTCTGCGCCTGTTCACTTCGCAAGGAATTAGTATTTTTGGAGCAAAGAGGAGACGACTGTATGCATAATGAAAGACATGAATATATTGTAATATATCGATGGGCGAAAGCACCGTAACAACGATATAATTATGGTGGGCGAAAAGTGGAGAGAGACTGGTTTTGTGTTGACTGACTAGCGCCAACCCGATTCAGCATCGCTGGAAAACTCTGAAGGCAGCATATTCCAAAGCGAAAAAATAAAGGCAATGACTTTTTTTTTTACGCCAGTCTAATCTTGCTCCAATTACCCATTCTTAAGATCTTCCGTATGTTCATGCACAATGTAGGAAATCCGGACTTGGAGCCATAGACTGATTTATACAGTCTGCTTATACAACGGCATTAAGGATAGGCCTAAAGCACAATTAATGCATCTTGTATGTTACCATGTATCTTAAAAGAATGAAACAACACCAGCATTACGTTTTAACAAGTTTAATAATACATGTATGAATATTTAGGTAATAGAATTATGTATAATTAACATGAATTAAGCTGCTTTCACACCGGACGCGAAACGAATTTTTCGCAAGACAGGTTACATTCAAATTCAATGCAAAGACGCAAATACGCGTGGATTCGCGTCTTTGCATTGACTTTTGAAAGTGATCTGTCGTACGAAAAATTCATTCGAGTCCAGTGTGAAAGTGGTTTTATTGTAAACATTCACAACGATATTTTTGAGTAAAGAAATACAGATTCAGAGCGACAAAAACAATTAAAAACATCTATTTTGATTAATACACATTCGGATTCAACATTTATAGCCTAAGAACATAACCATATGGAATATCTTATTTATTATGAAATAATTAATCGGAACAATGACACGGATTAGAAAACAATAGGAAGGTGCTGAACTTTTTTTTCTGATTACCTTTTTATTTACGCAATGTCCATGTGTCCGAAAGTCGGACAGGGTTTTAATATAACTCCGTGTCCGACAGTCGGATAGTTTCAATATAACTCCGTGTCAGACAGTTGATTATAGTTTTTAATCTCTTAAAATCTGCTGAATCTTTTAAATATTAAACGTGAATTTTTTGATCAGAGGGCTCATTTCTTCAAGATGTGTACCGAAAATTTCAATCAAAAACAATCAGAACATCCAATGTGCTCTGCAATCAATTTATTTGGGCAATTTTTATAAATACAATTCCGTACAATGCCTGTCGGATATTAGGCCTAAATGCAAAATACTCCGTGTCCGACAGCCGAAAAAAAGAGGACGATTAGAACAGATTGATAACGAAATAAAGAATAAAAAACATTTTTACAACAAACAGAACAACCAATGAACACTGCAATTTATTTATTTGCGGGCCATCTTGTTTGGATGTTCTGTTTGTTGGTGATATATTCTTATTCTTTATTTCGTTATAAATCTGCTCTCATATCAATACTTTTACTTTCTGTTGTCTACCAGACATGGAGTATTTTGCATTTCGCGTCCGACAGTCTTGATCGTGCATGCAATATTTAATTCACACTGTCAATGGTCATGGAATTGATTTGCTCAATGACTACAAGTACTATTTTATCTCTGGTGTGGAAATGAAGTGTGAATCTGTTTGATCGATCTGACTAATTTTCAAAAGAGAGACCGAATAAAAACTGTTGTCTATCTTCAACGAAAGAAAACAGACGAATAAAAAGATCAAGAAAAGTGGATAGATATTAATTTGCATTTTGTGAAGGTCGAACACAAACATGGCCATGTTTGTACGTCTAATAATTGCTGGAATACTCGAAAAATTAAAACTTTTAATGAATTTGGGACACGGTGTATTTTAGGATCTCTGTCCGACAGTCGCTAAATTCGTCATAAATGCACTAAGTCCCGCGCCAATGTCGACTCACGTTATTGAGCAGAGCTTAAACAGAAACATTGATTGAAATTCTCGGTACTCATCTCGAAGAAGAGGGCCCCTCTGATCAAAACATTCACGTTAAATATCTAAAAGATTCAGTAGATTTTACGAAATTAAAAACAATAAGCCACTGTCGGACACGGAGTTATATTGAAACTATCCGACTGTCGGACACGGAGTTATATTAAAACCCTGTCCGACTTTCGGACACATGGACATTGCGTAAATAAAAAGGTAATCAGAAAAAAAAGTTCAGCACCTTCCTATTGTTTTCTAATCCGTGTCATTGTTCCGATTAATTATTTCATAATAAATAAGATATTCCATATGGTTATGTTCTTAGGCTATAAATGTTGAATCCGAATGTGTATTAATCAAAATAGATGTTTTTAATTGTTTTTGTCGCTCTGAATCTGTATTTCTTTACTCAAAAATATCGTTGTGAATGTTTACAATAAAACCACTTTCACACTGGACTCGAATGAATTTTTCGTACGACAGATCACTTTCAAAAGTCAATGCAAAGACGCGAATCCACGCGTATTTGCGTCTTTGCATTGAATTTGAATGTAACCTGTCTTGCGAAAAATTCGTTTCGCGTCCGGTGTGAAAGCAGCTTAATTCATGTTAATTATACATAATTCTATTACCTAAATATTCATACATGTATTATTAAACTTGTTAAAACGTAATGCTGGTGTTGTTTCATTCTTTTAAGATACATGGTAACATACAAGATGCATTAATTGTGCTTTAGGCCTATCCTTAATGCCGTTGTATAAGCAGACTGTATAAATCAGTCTATGGCTCCAAGTCCGGATTTCCTACATTGTGCATGAACATACGGAAGATCTTAAGAATGGGTAATTGGAGCAAGATTAGACTGGCGTAAAAAAAAAAGTCATTGCCTTTATTTTTTCGCTTTGGAATATGCTGCCTTCAGAGTTTTCCAGCGATGCTGAATCGGGTTGGCGCTAGTCAGTCAACACAAAACCAGTCTCTCTCCACTTTTCGCCCACCATAATTATATCGTTGTTACGGTGCTTTCGCCCATCGATATATTACAATATATTCATGCCTTTCATTATGCATACAGTCGTCTCCTCTTTGCTCCAAAAATACTAATTCCTAGCGAAGTGAACAGGCGCAGACGTGGTTGAATATTCAGTTCGACGGCATATTCTGATTAAGGTGTATACATGAGCCAATATTCCGATTAAAACAGGCATATGCCAGGGGTCTTATTCGGAATATTTCGAATCGGAAAATGACCTTAATCGGGTTATTGAACTCGTTTACATGACAGGTACGCAATCAAATACAGGAATATGGTGCGTAAACGCAGTCACTGACTGTGAATGGACGAACTATGTACATTGCTAAGTATCCCCCGATTAGCGCGAAGCGGGGAATATAGCATTGAGCTCCGTCCGTCCGTCCCTACGGACACAAAAAATTGAGGCGGCGGGGAATATTGCCATGTTAGTGTAACTTGTTTAGTTGGCATCTATGCTTTTGGGAAACGTAACCCTGCCCTTCTCTCTCAGGAGCGTCCCGCTCCCGCTTAGATGCCGAAAGGAATTCTGTTATATGCCTGCTGTCATGTTCACACAAGTTACCTGCCGATGCATCCTCGGAAAAATGGGCGATTATATTGATTCAAGCCCAGACAGGGCGTAATGTTATCTCGAAATAACGAGATAATATCTCGTAATAACGAGATCTTATCTCGAAATAACGAGATCTTATCTCGAAATAACGAGATAATATCTCGTAATAACGAGATATTATCTCGAAATAACGAGATAATATCTCGAAATAACGACTTATTATCTCGAAATAACGAGATAATATCGCAAAATAACAAAAGGAAAAAAATTACACTTTTACTTCACCACAAAATTTTTTTTTTTCACGGTGCGGTTCAGGGCTTCCGTACGAAACAGCGCCCCTGAATGCGAGTTTCCCAAAATTCCACCAAAGGTATTTATTTATATTTTATACAATATACTTCATTGTGAATTTAAAACACATATACACTTAAATACAAAAAAGTAATCATCGCTCATGTTAGATTTTTTTTCTATTTAAAAACAAACAAAAAAATGAAACTCTCCACAAGGGAAGGCGACACCCTAGCGGCCTCTATTGGCCAGCTGCCACTTGCCTCTTCATTAGCTGGTATGTCACGTTATAGCATTCCAATACAGCTAAAGGCTTCACAAGTATTGTGGTAAAGTGAAATGTTAACCATGGGAGACACCTTGAGTGTTCGCGCAATGTGCTAGCATAACTTTTTGGTGTCACGGATTAGTTTATTCCTGGCTCAGGAGTTTCATTCCTTACCTGCTTCTCAGTCCTTTCTGCTGCAGCTGAGACTGTATCATGGCCTCTGTGTTCATCCATCACACACAGCAGACAGATACACTGCTGATCTGTTCGGCAGTAAACCTCCAGCAGTTTGTCATGCTGAGAACAAACCTTCTCCAGCAGGTTTTCTGAAACCTGGTCAAGTTTGTGGCGCTTAAAGGCAGGAGATTTATAGTGAGGCTGGAGGTGAGTTTCACAGTAAGAGGCCAGACACACCAGACAGGACTTGACAGCTTTGCGTTTTCTCCCAGTACAGAAATCACACACCACCTCTCCAGGTCCAGCATAAGAGTGAGCAGGAGGAGCAGCTTCGGTTCCTGTCTGCTTCAGTTTCTCCACCACTTCAGCCAGCATGGTGTTTTTACCCAGAACAGGTCTTGGAGTGAAGGTCTGTCTGCACTGAGGACAGCTGTAAACACCAGTATGATCATCCTGATCCCAGCAGCCCTTAATACAGCCCATACAGTAACTGTGTCCACAGGGAGTAGTCACTGGATCCTTCAGTAAATCCAGACAGATTGAACAGCGCAAGTTGTCCTGATCCAGTAAAACTTCTTGTCCAGCCATTATGCTGATCACACAGAGAGTGATTTAGGTTTTGTTTCTCTGAAACTGCATTATGTAATCTGTGGGAACGGCTCCCTGGTCGTGCCCATGGCAACAGTAGGTGTGGTGTTGGACTGAGACCAGGTGGCAGTGTGTTTACCCAGCTCAGGGAACACATGATCTCACTCAATTCAGTTTTACTTCCAACTGGCTTTTCTTGCTTGAAACTCTGTTTCAAAATACATACAAGCATAAAATCTGGTCAGAATAACATCAAAAAGAAAAAGAAAAAAATTTTGTACAGACATAAATATATAAAATATGCAATGAACACTAGTGCCAATAGTGATTACAGAACTAATACAGCTACTACTGATAACAAGACAGTTGAATCAATCACGACCAATACGTATATCCTGGGATGCTTGTATTATCAGTCACCCAAGCAATACAGTAAGGTTAGCATTTGGCCTTGATCCTGAGGTCAAAGTTCAAGTCTAAGGACTCAAGCTAATTTACAACATATACATTTCTATTAGCGCCTGATGCAAACCTAAGCTGTAAATGCAGTAATATATTCTGTAATTTCAGGTACTTCTCTGACTACTGGTTAAACGATCAGTGAGGCTAATGAGACTTCATTGAAACAGGTTAGCTGGTGACTGAATCGGCCCGGGCTTTTGGCAGAATTACGTAATTAAGAATGATACAGGTTTATATAATCTGGATGTGGGTGCACGAGGCAATATTGATTGGCGTGTGCAGTGAGCAAGAAACAGGATATTTTTCCGTTTGATCTTCAAGCTAAGGTCAAAGGTCAAATCCACGATCATGACCTGATGTACAAAATGATTTCTTATCACTCCTTAATTCAAACCCAAGCACTGAATGCAATAATAATCGAGGTACAGAGCGTATTCCTGTTTAAGTGTGAACCCAAGGTCAAATGTAAAATCCTTGGTCAAAGATTGATGTGCAATATAAGAATTCCTATCAGCCCCTATTACAAAAAAAGAAGGCAAAGTCTAGCCTGAGCCAGGTGCCTCATCAGGCCGGTGCTTAACCCGCCCCTGCGAACCGTGACCATGGTTGACCTTGGTTGACCTCGGTTCACCGTGGTCAACCATGGTTAAAGCATGGTTAAAAATGGCCGACCATGGTTGAAGCATGGTTGCACCCGCTTGGGGAGTTTTTGCACCATGGTTAACCATGGTTGGCCATTTTTAACCATACTTTAACCATGGTTGACCATGGTGAACCGAGGTCAACCAAGGTCAACCATGGTGATCCATTTGACAAAAATGTCAAAACCATGGTTTTACCATGGTTGACCACGGTTACTTGAACCAGGATCAACCAAGGTCAACCATGGTCACGGTTCGCAGGGGCTGGTTTCCGTAGCATAAAGCAACTAGAAGCACTCCTAGAATACAAACCTCCGGCAAGACAGCACAATCCAAATCTTGCTGAGTGGGAGCAAAGTTCAGTTATCGCCATTTTGTTTGACTGATCACAGTCAAAATCAATAAAACAAACAGACAGACAAACAAGCAGACGGACAAACATGACAAAGTTTTCGAAAGTAATAATGATGAAATCACACTTAGGTGTGACACTTTTGAAAACTTCTCATTGTGATTCAAAGCCAATTTGATCTGGATCTTCACCAAAATCTAAACACCTCTTCCGAGGTAAGATATCTTTGTACTGTAAAAATTTCAGGACGATACGACAAAAACTGCGGGCTGTAGAGTGTAAACAAAGAAACAGACAGACAAACAGATGGACAAACATGAGGACCAACGTACTTGGTAAGCAATAATGATAACAAACAAATGGCACCGATCACATAACCTCCTTCCAACTTGGAGTATTGCTACTTCCCTTGGATGGGATGCTAGTCCATTAGGCAGGATTTCCCACTCACGTGCTGGTACCCAGTTGTACATCTGGGTGGAGTGGAGCACTGTGAGAGTAATGTGATATTGTCCAAAAATACACCATGAAAGCCTTGGCGAAGCTCAAACTTAAGAACTTTCAAACCCAAGTCAATCACACTTAACCACTGTCCCACTGCCCCCCCCCCTCCTCAAGATGACAAACCTGAGCCTAAAATGTGACAGCAAGTGAGATATGGACCATTCTCTTTTAGTTTGTGCTGTTTAAAACCTTAAGTTCTTTCTAAATTATTATCCGGGTATGACCAGAATCATGGTCATAAGAGACCTGAATACTGCCGATGCCTCTGGGAAATATAAATTAAATTTGGTCAGAAATGGTGAATTGAAGTCTGATTGCAAAAAAAAAAACCTCTACTGAGGTGGGGGCAGTGGCAGTAGAGTAAATCAACAGAATCCATGACTTTGTCCAGGGATATCATCACAATGCTATAATCACCGTCAGTGGATTTTAAAGTATACTACACCCAAAATATCATTTTGCCTCATTCCTGTCCATTTTTTGAGTAAATGAACTCCACAGAGTCAGTTTGCATACCATACTTTCTATCTAGAGTTATTGTAGGTTGCTATGTGTTAGCCTATTAGCAACTTCCATGCAAGCAGAGAGTCTCCAGTGGCCATGTTGTCACTTGTCACTTTCAAAACAAGATTCTGGCTGTCTAAGCAAACAAATCACAAATAACAAGACATTTTTACATAGCCCTGTTAAAGGAGGAGACCTCACCTCAGCAAAGTTCATTTCAGCAGAAACTAGAATTCTTAAGTGTTCAAAATGCATATTTTAATTTCGTAATAATCCAGTTCAATGCATTTTAAAACCAGGAAGTCTTCAAATTGGCTTAGATATCAGGGGGCAGACATTTTTACATGGAGAATCTAATTTTATCCAATCAAACGCCAGTTCACGAGACTGTTTCATGGTACTTGTGACATCAATTAATCTCATTCCCTTATTGAAGGTGTTTAACTGGAAAAAATTAGATTCCCCAAGTAAAAAGGTCTGCCCAGTGATATTGAAGCCAATTTGAAGACTTCCTGGTTCAAAATACGTCACACTGGATTATTACCAAATTATAAAATATAAAACTATGCATTTTAGACACCTCCACTGAAATATACTTTGCTAAGGTGAGGTCTGCTGCTGTATGTTTGCTGTACACTGTACACTGCTCAGGACATGCTCAAACCTAGCTCCAGACTGGGCTTAACAAAAAAAGGTCAATACTGCTATCTAGTGGCATTTTTTCACACTACAACTGCAGTGAAGGTAATTTCATTATTCACTCATTCATACAGCACAGAGGTGCTAAATAAGTGAAGACCACGATGGAGATGTCACATTTGCACGTTATGGAGAAATGATGAATAAAAAATTTAAAACGATCTTAGAAACAAATGCTGAAAAAAAAATGCAAAAAATATAAAATGTATAAAATATTATAATAAAACATAATATCATTATATATTATTACAAATATTATAATATATAAAATATACAAAAATGCTAAATTTGGACTTGTTTTTCCTTTGTGGTCATTAAATATTTTGCTAAAAAAGTCGTGTATATTTTGTCTTATAGCCAAGTGGAATAAAAAAGTTTCAAAAGAGCATTATAGGGACCATCCTGGTTTTTTTTTTCTCTCTCTTTTTTTCATCAAAGGGAAGTAGTTTTGCGTGGATTTGTTAAACCTGTCTGTGATTGGTTGATGTGCAGAGATGAAAGAGATGCAGTCATGGCTTGAGTTAATGGACTGAAAAGCCTGCGGATAGTACCAAGATTGTCTGAGCGATTATCTCCACCAGGATATTTATTTTACATGACTTTACCAGCAGTTTGGGGCATTTCTTACCAAAGTGTGCTATTCAGTCGAGCATGTTTGTGGCTAACATGTTAGCATTCATTACCAAAGTGATTGGACATCAAGCTGCGACATCTCTAACTCTTGCATGTGTATTACTATTCATTAACAAAGTGAATGGATTTCTTGTCACTACACAGCTAACTCATGTATGTTCCATGGTATGGAAATCCTTCCAGTTCAAAAAAATGCATTTTTTTCATGGGAATTGTTCACTTTGAATACACACTGACAACACTTAAACACGTTTTTAGCATGTTGTCAACATATATTTGAAGCGTGAAAAATTAACACATTGCCAATTTGTTGCTCGGAAATTGTTTATGTGTTATCGATGTGTTTTCGACATGTTAACGCACAAGTAAATTTCTCATGATTTTGAGCCATCTGGCCACTTGTCCAGTGTTTACGCATTGCTGGAATTGGCTGCTGAAAACAAGAACTTAACCTTTGTCTTTTTTTTTTTTTTTTTACTGCTCAGAGCAGAAATTTTGCTTGTGTTCCGTATTGTGCAAGTGGCAGAAGATCACTTCATCACTTGATCACTAACTCATTGATGTAAATCTTCCACTCTCTGTCAAGAGTGACACATGACTAAACCAGCAAAAGACTATTCATTTGGCCAGTTATGAAGTGTATCAGCCCAAATTAATTGTATTTTGCTGGTTCAGCTATGTGTCACACTTGTCAGAGTGACAAAATAAAAATATCCAATCACCAGCTTCAATAGCTTAGCCATAAGCATCTGTCACACACCAATCACACAAATGTTTGTCCAAACACGGATTGTTGATTAGCGAGTCATTCTTGTTGCCAAGTTACCTTTCCATTAGAGATCAAGTCACCTCATGCCACTTTTTTTCAGTCCATCAAACACTCTCTGTCACTTGCATTTTTCAATCATTCGGATAAGGCGCTCAGTAGACACCATTTAAAAACAAGTTTGCTAAATATATAAATAGATTATAAAAGGGGGTGGTGCAATAATACTGCATACGCCACTATTAAGTCACCCTGAATCACAGCAGGGGCAATTCCTACACCGCGACCGCCCTAGTACTGGCTTTTCCTGACCCCAGTAAACCTTATGTACTGTGTGTGGACTACAGTCTTGTGAAGGGGGACTGGGACTGAGGCCCAGATGCAACACAAGAGGGTTTCTAAATGCCACCCATGAAATGTGAGTGACCACAAACTGGTAGCAGAAAAAAGGAGCATAAAAAGGAGCTCCCCAGTGACTCTACCAACAAAAAACAACCCAGAAAAGGGAAGCGAAAATCCTCCCAAAAAATAAGAGCTGTCTCATGAGAGACAGAGTGACCACTCCCCTCCGTAAGAACAGGAGTGAACCAACAGTGGTCTTGCAAGCAAAGACAATGCTCCAACAAACAAGACCTACTGCTGGACAGAACATATACTCTGACGAACAGAATGATAAATCGGACGGAAAAACAATAAATAGGATGGACAACCACCAAATCCTAAACTCTTTCAAGGAGTTTCCTTCAACTAAATGGTAAGGGGTGCGTAGGCCTTGAGCTTCTTACGTAGCCTCTCCACAGCTGCAAACAATAAGCAATCAACCACCTGATCAGAGAACAGGAACGCCCTCAGGTGGCAAAGAAAATGCACAGCAGGCAGCAACCCTCCAAAACTTTGACAAGTCTAGCAGGACTTCGCTCTGCTTTATATCAAGAGTACCCAGAAGGCCTGTAGTAAAGTAGTAAAAGGGTAGTAATAAAAGTTACTTTGTTTTCTTTATAATTCTGCCCTCCCCAATACTTAAATATTATACTTACTGCATGTGCGTACACAACATATGTACTCATAATAATCCACTGACATGTATTCTTACCTCAGCAAAGCTCAATGCTACATGCTGCACATGAATGGAGAAATGGGGAAGTCAGTCATTAAAAAAATGGCCTGCTTCACCATGTGAGCACAAGTCTGACAGGAGAAATAACTCACCAGTTAGTGCTACCAGCTGGGTTCAGAGCAGTAGTTCTAAAGTCTGTGCGTATGTTATGATTCTGCCTTATGTGTGTTGTCTTGTGCTTATTTGTGCTTGTGCCTTACTTTCATTTTATTTTTCAGCTTTCATTCTGCCGTCTGATGATCGATTCCCTCTCTGCCAATCTCTAGTGATGTCGTGTGACAGCCTTCAGTTGCCTGCGCCTCATTCCCCAATCACGTTTCCTCTTTTGGTTTCGACTGTGGTATTTCATTCATTGCTTCCACCTGTGTTTAATTCTGGGTCTCGCGAAACTCTGAGCAAATGTGTTCTCTGATAGGATACTTACTAACCCGTACTAACCAGCACTTATTTGAGGGTGATTGTAAATATTTTGTCACGTAGTATTAACCTTAATTAACTCATTAGGGAGTGCGAGCGTTTCTAGCTTTTGTATTCCTGCCTAAGCTTTACCTGATTAACTGCGTTTAAAGCTGTGCTTTCCTTTGCTTCTCTCATAGTGCTTTTTACTCGTCACGTTTAGATTACCTCAATCTAAACTGTCTAGTTTGATTGATGGTCTCAGCGTCTTGTCTCGAGTCATTATGGTTTACCTGGTCCTCGTTAATTGGTTTATTAATCCCATGTGTTTCTGGTCCAGTCGAGATTGCCTTTCGAGTCCCTGCCTCCTCTCGTGACTATATATGTAGCAGAGATGGGAGGGGTCAGCAGACGGAACTTTGCTAGACTCTGCTCTGCACTGTGAAATGTCAGCTCCTGTACCTTCCGGAGTATTTCCTTGTGCTATTTTTCCGAGTCTCGTTTTTGCTCCGCCCTCATCTTGTCTCCCAGTTGTCAGTCTCCCAGTGTTTTTCCGTCAGTGTAGTTAGATCCAGTTTTTGTTGTTTATTTAGCCACTCTTTGAGTGAGTACCTTTGTTTCCCCCTGCCTTTGGCAGTGTACCTTAGTTTTCCCGAACGTTCAGTGCATGTGCACGCTGTTTTGTTTCTGGCTTGTCTGCCAATTTTCTTCTAGTGTTTCGTTTTAATAAACACTTCAGTTCCTGCATCTGGTGTTCCCCTGTCTACTCTCTTAACAGCATGGTGATTTAGGTCATTTACTGATATGATCAGAGGTTCATATGAAGGTTCCTCTCACCAAAGATGGCTATTGATATTGGCCAGTATATTGGAAACTGTGGGGAGTGCATTTTGAGGAAAACCCAATGCAAAAGAGAACCTCCTTTGTGACAAATGGCAAGTACAGGGCTGATATTTATTTATTTTTTTTTAAATTTAATATCCATGGAACCTGATTTCTAAAGGCATAAGTAATGTGTTTGTTACTACAGACTATTATACAATGGTCGTGGTCGTGGTCGTGTGCCTCTCCAGTGCTTTCCATTTCAATATTATACTTACTGCTGCATGTACGTACACAACAGGTTTGGCGATGAGGATGGGATCTTTAAGTTGGAAGGTACATAAGCATGTTTAGCAGTTCAAGTGAGGCAGAGGGCTATTACGAGGAATTTCCGAGTCGTTCGTCGAGTGAAAGACCGTTGAAA
Organism: Gymnothorax reevesii; assembly: GCA_029721435.1. Lineage (NCBI taxonomy): Eukaryota > Metazoa > Chordata > Actinopteri > Anguilliformes > Muraenidae > Gymnothorax > Gymnothorax reevesii. The sequence continues at coordinate 144,906,978 of CM056575.1, forward strand.
AGAAAATGGCATTCAGTAAGCCCGAAGATTTCCACTTCGAGGCAAGTGAGGAAAGTTTTGATAGTTATCGCTGGCGCTTAGAGCAGTACTTTAAAGTAAGTGGCCTGGATACTAAGGAAGAGAGAACCAAGGCTATATTTCTGACGATGGTAGGAAAAAGGTTGCATAGTATGGACTAGGGAACGCTAATGGACTTATGTGCACCAGCTAAGCCATCCGATAAATCGTATGAATACTTGGCGGGACTGCTACAGAAGCATTACTTTCCGAAAACTAACTTTATCGCCGAAAGATGCAAGTTTCATGAAACCATAAGTGAGTTCATGGTAATTTGAGAAAGTTAGCAACTACATGTAAATTTGGGAAATTTTTAGCTGAAGCTTTGTGCGATAGATTTGCGTGTGGAGTTAAGAGAAGTGAGCTGAGAGATTGGTTGCTTAATGCCGCTCACGCCAAAGACTTGACATTGCCGTTGAAATGGCATGTCTGTTTGAAGTAACAAAGGACAGTGCGCAATAGTTTGCGCAGAAAGCTTATAAGGCTAATGTAGTTGACAAGAAAGGGAAACCAAAGCATAGGGAGGCATGGCCGGATTATGGGGGGTCTGGGCCCCGGGGCCAGGAGTTTGCAAAGGCCCCTCCCACCCCCGCACCAACCTACCGTACTTAAGGATTCTACAAAGGTTTCTTTCTGCTCCTCCTTCTTGCAAAGTCGTCCACTAACTCATCAAAGTTGAGCTGTCGAACAAACTCTGATTCTATTGCTAGAAGGGAGAGTGAATTCGACCGATTTTGGCACATTTTCCTCCTGAGCTCATTTTTAATTCGAGCCAGTCTGGAGAATGACCGTTCCCCTTCACAGTTTGTTATTGGCAGGGTCAAAAACAGTCGGAGTGCTATGTAAACATTTGGGAAAGTGGTGCTATGCTGCAGCAAGAGATTCGGCCCAGTTGGACATATTATCAGGCATGTAAAGAACATGAAAAAGATTGGTCAAGTGTGTGTATGCACTTAACCGATGGTTAAGACAGGACACAAGTTTGTCAATTAGAATATTGAACGTTTCAGTCCGAAACTTTTCTTTTCCACTAATTCAACACCTGGCTCTGCACTTTCATCAGCCATACATTTGCGCTTCTTTGTGCACTGGAGGCCATGTCTGTAGTCTTGGGAGACTGAATCGGTAACACTTGAAGCTGACCCTTCAAAAAAGGCAAAATTGTCTCTCTGTGCTGCCACAAAGTCACGAAGTGAAAGGAGAAGCTGTGTAGCTGTGTGTTTGTCAATGTCATGTTTCTGCAACTGCAGGCTCGTGGCTAGGAACCGCTGCAGTATTGTATCCCAAAAGTGTGCCATGAAAGCTATCTCTGGGGTGTCCAGCTTGCCACAGAGTGCAGAGGCCTCGCTTCAAGTTTCACGTTTCTCCTGTGAATCTTTGGAAATATTGTTCAATGCCTCTCTCAATTGCGCATAATATTTGCAAAGAGCCTTTGTTGATTCAGCTCTTGAACTCCAGCGAGTACCTGACAAAGATTTCAGTGTGAGTTTCTCATCTGTATCACGGAACACCTGTCCCCACCTGTGTGTTGACGCGGCAGAAAATGTGTACATTTATTGCAGAAAGTCAAAGAAACGGCCAGCTTCTGGGCTACTGTCAACATCATTGACACCAACTAAATTCAATGAGTGTGCTGCACAGGGGATGTAAAGCCCCACAAAACCAAGGACGGACATTGCAGTGGGTTGAAGGTTTCATGTGTTCTTCTTGGCTAACTTCGAGCAATTTCCTGGCAGGGGTGAATCACAATATAATGGATATTTTTCTCCGTCCAAAGACGGGGCATAGAAACGCAACGGTTACAATTAATCTGACTCCATAAGACATATAGAATACCAAATTTAGTTACATCCTCGTTAAATATCTGACTCCAAATTAGAATTGATAGTTTTGGAACAGCATGCTCGAATCTCGAGACAGTTATGCCATCAACTTGGCAGTGGAAACCATCGTTGCTCAGCAAAAACGCCCCCAGGGTTAATAAGCCTCACTGTCGTAACTCAATTCGACGATAAGTCCATCGGGTAGAGGAAATTACCATGATAGCAGAATCGAGGCATAAACAAAGTAGCACTGAGCATGAACGTATCACGAACCCAGATTTATGTATACCCAAGGGTCCCTTAAGAATATCTAACCGGGTACCGGCTTATGCGCCCAAGGGTACCTTTTAAGGGCTAAATCTTCAGGGCCGATATTAGACAAACCCTTGAGGGATAGACCGTAATCTCAAATCTAATTTAGAAAAATGGTTACCTACACATGTCTTAGTAGGAATTGCCCCTTAAGTCCCGGTTTTTAGGCTTTATAGCCTAGTCCCAAGGCTAGAAAGAATATAAAGAATGTTAAGAATAGAAAGAATGTTAAGAGTCATGGAGACCACGCAAGCTGGAAAAGGAATAACAATAATTTAATTACCAGTTTGGCACAAACTTGGATCAATCAAATCAACGCTAAGCCAATTCTCCATTACACATAATTTAGAAAGTGAGAATAAATTCATACCTGGAAAAGATGGCGGCCACGCGGCATGAGGCCGCACCACGTGGCAGGGAAGGACTCAAATGCCACTCCGATCCGCCCACCTACGCACAGGCCAAGGCGTGCGGAACGAGGTGGAATGTGATTCCCCCGTACTCACCCTGTGCACGTCAGATCTTGGAAGAGCCCCTTCCGGTTAGAATCTCTTGCTTTTTAAGCACTCAAAACCACGCCCCCGAACAAGGCGGAGGAAGGAGGGACCGAATCTGGGGTTTTCCTCACTGAGGTGTTAGTCAGATTCCACTCTCCTCTCTATGCTAATTTAAGAGTTCCCAAAACAAGATGATCCATAATTTCAAGGGAAATGAAACATGTTCCATTCAACTCCTTGGATTCCCCCGAGAATAACAAGACCAAACCTGATAGGAATATGTACTAATATGCTGCAGTTGTCATGGAAAAGCCTTAAAATGGAGTATTATATAGTTTGAGTTATTAAGTATATAAATGATTTCTTCACGGGATATTGACAGAAAAATATTATGAATTTCCCAGAGATTTAGTGGGGACCGTGATACAAGTTTCAGAGGAGAAGCTGTGCAGCTAGGACGGAATGGCTCCGGCCTCCTGCTGAGCAGAACAAAGGATGCTACCCTCACAGGCAAACTGCAAGAACATCCTAGGTTATAAAAGTTTATTGCTGCTCTGAATGGAGCTAGATCAACCAAACATTCAGACTTTACATGCGTAATAAGCATGTGTTCCAACAATATTATTTTTGACATTTGACATATGTTGTGAGCAAAATCAATCAAACATTCAGGTTCTACAGGGACATAACAAATCAATGGGTTTATTCGTTTCAGATGAGCTTGGACTCCATTGTACTTTCCTGACATATTACTTGCATTGTCATAAGACTGGCCTCGACAGTTAGTTAAGTCTAGGCCCAGGTTCTCCACCATTGCAACAACACACTCAGCCAAACTTCCCACTATGATTTTCAATAGGCTCAAAAGCCAGAAAATGCTCAACTACTTCTCCACCATTATTTACAAACCTGAAAATAAAAGTGAGTTGGTCCACATGAGCAAGGTCTGGAGTAGAGTCAACGATAACAGAGAAGTATTTGGCCTCTTTAATCTCGCTGATAATTGCTTCCTTTGTTCTTTCTCCCATTAAGTGGATAAATTCCTCACAGATTGTGGATGAGAGGTAGGACACAGAGCCTTTGCCCTTGCCTCCAAACCTTTGGAGATGGTCAGCTAGAAAAGGGTCAAATTTGGCCAACAGTTCGACAATGCCCAAGAAATGACCATCGTGAGGTGATCCCAACCACTCATCATCTCCCCTGAAAGCAAGGCCCCTTCCCCCAAAAACTGAATTACAGCAACAACTCATTTCAAAACTTTCCGCCAGTATTGCCTCTCTGCATCAATTTGTTTGGCAAGATCAGAATCAACTCTTCCTGTGTTTTTGGAGCAACTATGTAATGCTAACATGCAAGCCCTATGCTCCTCACTCCTCTCATGCTCACCAATACGCTCAGAATGTTTCCAATCAGAAAACCTGTGGACAAACGCATTGTGCTTACTTGAAAACAGTTTGCAAGCAAAACAAAAGATGCAACCAGATGAAGGGGAGTAAAGTAGCCACTGCCTAGTCACAGACTGGCCATTAGGTAGAGAGCATTTGATTAAGGAATTTGTGAAACTCCTAGTGATGCCCCCATGGTCCTATCCCTGCTCGAGGCAGGGTACTTTTCACTTTGATTTTGAAAAGCAGCTGCTCCTCTACTAACCAGAATCGACTTGACCAGTTCAGTAATGGCACTTGGCCATAAAGCAGGGTCATTAACCGTTTCACACCAGGAGCTTCAGCCCCTAGCTCCTAATGTGATACTGGTCTCAGTGTACCCCTCCTGATTTGACGAGACTTTCTCAGGCGATGCCTGGTCTGACAGTGAGTCTCCTGTCCTAAGAGTGCACAAGTCTTTAATGGTTGTGGTATTTGGCCATAAAGCAGGGTCAATAAGAGTTTCATGACCGGAGTTGGTGTCCCCAGCTTCTGGTGTGAAACTGGGCTCCGAGCAATCCTAATCACTTGGAAAGATTCTCTCAGGTGATGCCTGGTCTGAGTGTGGGCCTGAGGCCTGAGCCTGACAGGCCGGGTCTACGCTTGATTGGTTCTGTGAGGGCTCCGGTATGATCAAACCAGTGGTGATCTCTTCATTGCTGCAACTCGGGCAACTGATGACATTATCAATATTTGAATCTTGAGCAGCAGGACAATACAAAACCACATACTGCAGCTAATACAACAGCATGGCTTTGTAGTAGAAGCAGTCCTGATCTTTCACTGACTGAGAACATTTGGTGCATAATTATACGAAAAGTCTGTCAAAGGAGACCCAAAACTCTCCAGCAGCTGGAAGCCTGTATTAAACAAGAGTGGGATCAAATTCCAATGGCTAAACTCAAGAAACTTATCTCCTCAGTGCCCAGACGCCTCCACTCTGTGTTAAAAAGAAGAGGGGATGCTACACTATGGTAAACAGGCCCCTATCCCAACTTTTTTTAAGACCTGTAGCAGCCATCAAATTAAAAAGAGCTCATTTTGTGGATAAAATTGTAAAATTTCTCAGTTTCAACATTTGCTATGTTATCTCTGTTCTATTGTGAATAAAATACTGGCTGGTGTGATTTGAATGTCATTGCGTTTTGAATTTATTCACAATTTACACTTTGTCCCAACTATTTCGGAATTAGGTTTGTACTTGAAATTCTAAGATTTAAAGGGGACCAAATATGCTATTTTTCCAAGTTTATATTTTGGTCTTTGACTCCCCTAGAGTACTCCTGATTGTGCAAGAAAAAAAGGGTACTTATTTCGCTGGTACTGCCATCCTCAAAAAACCCCATTTGTAGTCCATATGTAAAAAAGCCTCTAGATGGCAGTATTGAAATTTTTTATGTTAAGCCCAGTCTGGTTTTTGGGCATGTCCTGGGCGCAAAATTTTTTTTTCCTACGAACTTCTCGTCCTCATTTGCTTAACCCGTTTGCTCAGAAGCCAAATCTGGCTTTTTAGGTGTTACCTGATTTAAGGCTTTAAATTCAAGATTGCAGCTTCACAGACAGAAAAACTTTGGCTCAATTTAGTCTACACACTTCATGCATTTAGACTCCCATTGTATTTCAGTTTATTTTTATGATTTTGGTGGAGAAAAGGGGCTGCAAACATAAAAAATCTTCATGAGAATTCACCATTGCAATAGCAAAAAAAATAATACTGACAAATGAAAAACTGCTGGGGCTTAAATCTATACATTTCTGGGATCATAAATTTCTTGACCACAAGTGCAATTCATCTTGAACATTACATTCTAGATTACCCACTTTCTATGAGCCAAATTAGACAGCTATCCAGGTGTCTCCCCAAAGTCTGAGATCCATCAAAATGGTTCACTGTCAAATTATACATTAATCATATATTTAACACAAATTAACTTTTGGGGCATGAAATTCAGCATGAACTAATGATTTTCTGGTTGAGTTTAGCATGAATTTATCAATATCAGTGCAGTTGAACATCATTGGTCACCAGTGACTTCTCCAAACACAAAACATGCCTTTTCTCCATAATAAAGTTAACAATATTGTCCATTTTTCTTCGAAGTCCCCCAAGCATTAAATAAAGTGCTGATTAAACAGCTATAAAATTCACGCCGCAATGAAAAGCTAACCGCTCTCACATCCGAGCTCATAACCTTACACCTTATAAAGGTAAAAACTCACGAACTCAGTAATATCTGAATTCTGAAATACACCTCATTTTAACAGAACAGAAATTTCACTTTCAGGAAAAATCAAACAACATATACCTCCATATTCAACAGAATGGTGTAATGAACGTACCGAGGGATCTACCGACGTGCGTGGGCTGCATGCATTTGGAGAAACGAAAACCTCGGCATTCAATGCTATAATGAGCAAAATGCAAACAGAGTAAAGTATAACCTGTTTTCTTCATTGATGCCCTCCTCCAGAGACAGATGTATCGGGTAGAAGGAACCCTCCAGTACTGTTTCATTTGGAATAATTCCCATTGACCGCGTCCATACAACATTTATCTCGTAAATGAAACTGAACACTTCAGGCCGATTTCGGGTGTCTTTGTTTCTTTGATATCGCATCATTTTCAGCTGTGCAACCGTGGCCAATATTCGAAGAATACAACCAACCTTACTTTTACGCTTAGCTTTGTATCCTATTCTTATTGTCCGATCAATGTATTTCAGTTATTGAGGAAAGTTTAAACACTCGGGAATTGGATAAGAAACGAGTCTATCAATACATCGTTACCAGGGAAGCTTCACGAGGGCATGAACTATAACTGTAAAGTTACGCAGATGAATCTCAGTATATAATTGAGTGACTGGCTATCGACACCACTTGGGTGGATAGAAGGGAGCGCTGAGGAATATACGCGTTTGTTAATCCATGGGAGGGAACTACGCATATTTTGTGTGTGATGACTGTAATTGACAGTAGAATGTGAGAGAATCAATACTGTGTCGGATTTTTTGCTTCACAAAATTCTTGTATATTTCATTCTTGTATATTTCATGTATGCATGTGAAGTCAACATGCTCTAAAACTGATGGTAGTGCAACATATAAGTGTGTATGCCACTGTACTGTTCACATGAATTATAGTTGACAGTTGGCCAGGTAGGTTTGGATAACTTTTTTTCCCCTTTTCGCTTCCTTGTCTAACATTAAAATGTGTTTGATTTGAAACATTGAAGTGTAAACAAAATATGCAAAAGAATAAAAAATCAGGAAGGGGACAAATACTTTTTTTTTTTTTTTTTACAGCACTGTATATTGTAAATGCCATTTTACATCTCACCTGCTGATGACACCATTGATGTTTAGGAATATTGTTTTTAAAGTATTCCACAATTTTTTTTTTACGCAAGCCTTCATGGGTTGGAGAGCCTCTGACCATCTTTACTTCTGAGAGACTCAGCCTCTCTAAGTCATCCCTTTTATAACCAATCATGTTACACACCTGATGCCAGTTAACTTACTTACTTGCTAAGTAAGTACTTGCTACTTGACTCTCTTTTTATTAATTGCTTTTTCAGCCCTTTCTTGCCTGTTTCCCAACTTTTTTCCCAACTGTTGCAGCCAGAAAATTTGAAATAAGCTCATTTTATGGATAAAATTGTAAAATGTCTCAGTTTCAACATTTGAAATGTTATCTATGTCCTATTGTACATAACATATTGGCTCATCTGAAAAGTCATTCTGAAATGATCTGAAAGTCATTGCATTTTGATTTTATTCAAAATTTACACTTCGTTCCAGCTATTTCAGAATTGGGGTTTTACGTGAAACCTTTTATTTATCATCTTTTATACTTGAAAACCGTTTATTCAGCATTTTGCTATGATACTTCACACAACCTCTTTAAAAAAATCTCTTCAACAGAACCTGTTTGACAATATGAAGTAGGAAAAAAAGATTTCAAAAAGCAACTCATCATGCCGCCAACTAAAGAAATTCAAGAACAGATGAGAAACAAAGAAATTGATATCTATCAATTTGGTAAGTGTTGCAAGGCCATTTATAAGTGTACCTAGTTCAGGCAGGAAACTCGGGTCATTCTACATTACCTATGCGGTTGTCTGCATGACCAATATCTCATGCGCTTAGTGAAGCACTGGTGATACATTTTTAGAAACAGATTTCGCTTTCTTAACATGAAACGATTATGAATGAACACAAACATGCAAGATAAAATTTGAGCGAGCAGGGGGGTATTCCATCAAGCAGGCTAAAGGAAAATCCAGACTTAAATGGCCGAGTCTGGCTTATGATGGTGAGAGTTCAGTTCCATCAAAGTGGCTGAGATTAGCCCCACATCGGTAACCATGGAAACTATGGTTCTGGCTAAGCCTGATACATCCAGCTAAGCTCAGATTTCTGTTCCATCAACTTGAGCCACATCTCTGTTCTATCAAGCTGGTTAGTGTAAATCCCAGCCTACTAACCACGGTGATTTAAGCTGCCGGGCAATCTTGCCCTGTAGGAGGTTTAAGGTGAGGATTTGCTTCATCTATGTTCTAAGAATGTCCTACAGACTGGAACACACACCCAAAAGACAGTTCTGCCAGTGCATTTACACACTCACAACTGTCATGTAATGATAATAATATGTGAAACATAAGTATAATTCATCAAGAAACGTTAACTTTTCAAAAATAAATAAGACCATTCCAAAAAAGGCAAAATAATACTTTAGAAATATTAATAAAATTCCAATTGGCTAGCAAATCATCTTAAAATTTTCACAGCAATCAGTTGATAAATGTGGGATCACTTTTGAAAATAAATGAATAAGCAGACATGCACTAGAGGGAGCGGCATGTGCCTATTCTCTAGAGGGTGGCGAGACCCTGCCCACAGGTACAGATGCGAGGGCACCAAGCGGTGTGTTCTCTGGGAAATGAGCCTAAGGGGTCCAACGAGGAGCCAGGATACACATTGCAAGGTCATGAATCATTTAAAAGGAGAATGTCCATTCTTGATCCAGGTAATTGCATTGGTGGTAGCAGATGTGTGCTGAAGGCTTTGCAGCCTTTAGCAGCCAATGTATTGAATGATCAGTGAAAAGTCACATCATAGGGGCACTTTAAAGAAAGTCAACATGCTGACCAGCACTGATTAATATCCCATCCCATGCATTGATGATTACATTGATCAAACTGGTCAAACGCATTATCTTAGCAACTTTGACCTCAAGCAAGGATACTAGCAGATTACTCTCACTGATCGGGCAAAGAAAGTCTCTGGATTTCCCACACCTGATGGACGTTGGCCCACCGTTCTGCAAAGGGTAAGGAAGGCATTTACTATGTAAGTGCAATATTCTGATTATGGAATACACATCAATGGTTCCAAGATACATTTTCATCAAGGACATAGCAGGTTTCTGTTACGCGGGGGCAATACTGTTTCATTGACAAACCACTTTTTATTTTTTTTATCTTGCAATCGTATTACTGAACCTTACGGATGTGTTTTTTCAGCTTGGTATTGGAGGGTATACAGGATGAGCACATTTCTAAAACAGGAATTGGAGGGGGCTTGTGGTGGTGTCACTGCTGTGGAATATCATTGTTGGATTTGTTACGACAAGCAACTGTTACCTTGCCGTTTGGCCATGGAGAATGTTGTCTGTTCTGTAATTGAGATTCTGTGGCCAGATATGGAGCCTAGTGTTCCTTACCAGAGAGGCAGAAGGCTTATTTTCATTTCAATTTTATGCCTTCCATCAGTAGAGAACTTTAATAATGCGGTAATTTTTACAGAGATATATACTGCTCACAAAAAGTAGGGAATATAGAAATTCGACAAACTGAGGAAAGCACCTAAATTTAGACGTTTGTGAGATTTTTGAGTATATCTGTGGTTAGCCATTGGCTAAACAGGCGCCCAAACGCACCTGGGGGTGCATGTGAAAAGTAACATCATGCCTTCAGGGTGTAAGTGCTGTCATGCACATGCTTTATGTTCACATATAGGTACAAAACAAAAGCCTGCCAACAACTACACTCATCCGTCTTTTCACCAATTTTGATGATGAGATGACTCTGGGAAAAAAAAGATTGCCGGCCGTAGGGATAATCCAGGCCGGAAGAACCCAGACTTACACAGCCAGACAACTGCATGTCTCGCAGTCCATCATCAGTCGAGTCCAGGATAAAAATTAGTAATGATAAGTATAATAATAATATTCTATTTTGACTTTTCTGTAGATTTCAGCAATTTTACATATATTTCATTTGTAACCTAATTGGCTGTAAGGGACTGACCTGAGAAATAATACATTAAACTTGATCAGTGAAGTTTTTCTGAAAATTGACCGACTCTCTCTGTTAACATACAGCGTGGGGATACCCCCTCAAGCTGGTCTATGAAGGACACACATTTAAACTTATTGCATTACAGAGTATTACATCCATTGACATCTGTCATTCAATCGTTCTCCTCCATGGTTTTCCATGTTGAGAACAGGGACAGCCAGTGTTGGCTTTCTTGGGCTCCTGAGCTGCTATGAGATATGCCTAAAGAAGTGGCATCCTATGCAACCACAGAGTAAACGCAAACTTATAGTCAGCTCCTGAGATGCGCCCATTTTGGCCGAAGCGGCATGCAGTTGCACTAACAAAGAATGTTGTGACAGTTGTTACAATAGTACAAGATTCCAACACCAATCAAATCTAAATTCTAGATCGTAATATATACCATATTCAAATTGTATTTACATTTTTTAACTGGAGTCAGATAAATGAACATGAGGTAAAAAGATGCCTTTAAACTGAGTTATTGGTAAGATCTGTTCTCACGTGCTCGGAGGACACAAACGCGGATAGCTTCACCTTTTGCATAAAATTCTGTCATTAGATTAGAAGTGAGCTTACATTATCAAATGTTGCAGAGGGAATCTTTCCATTAACTCCGAATATGAAATTGATAAAGCTTAGTATTTTTAGTCTGAAGTAATAAAACTGTATCATTAATTTAGTATGATCTACCTATCGAGGTCAGGACAGCAGAATCCTTGGGCATCTTCAAGCGCCGCCTGAAAACCCACCTGTTCAGGCTCCACCTTTCCCCTACTCCACTGCCCTGAATCCTGTACCTACTTCCCTTGATTTGTTGCACTTAATTTTGTTTACTTTATTTCCTGATTGTTACCGCTTGATTTGGTTTCCCTTCATTTTGTTGCACCTTATTTTGTTATCAGTTTACTTGATTTTCCTGCCCCTTTGTTAAACTTGACCTGTTGCCTTTTTGTTGCACTTATTTTATTTTAGTGCCCTTTTTGCACTTGACTTTGCCTCTGTTGCACTTGACTTTGTTGCCTTTTTGTTCACTTGACCTTTTGTTATTGGTTTAGATCTGTAACAATGGAAAGTGTTCTGTCACTTACTGTTAGCACTTGTACTTGTCTCCTAGGAGCTCTGCACTTTTGTACTGATCTTGTGCACTTTTGTACGTCGCTCTGGATAAGAGCGTCTGCTAAGAACCTGTAATGTAATGTAATGTAGTATGCTGAAAATTGTATTGATTGAAAAATACGTTTTAGATGAAATCCAGAATTTACTGACGTTTGGCATTAAAATTGTAATGAGTAAAGACTATTCCTGATTTGAATGTCGATAGTCCCTTAGTGCCCCCTTGTAACCCCTTAATGGTTTAACCTTTTGAGCTCTGAATAAATTTTCAAGGAATTAAAAATGAAGTTATCCTGAGCTGTTGAAAACCTATCATGTGGCAACTTGTTAAAAAGAGCTCCCCTGTGGGATCTCTTTTAAGCAAGTTGCCACATGATAGGTTTTCAACAGTGTCTGATTTTGATATCTTACATCTTTGGGCATCTATAGTTGCCCACAGCGCTGAAAGGGTTAATTTGGGTTGAGCACTCCTAAAGATGAGTGGTCCAAAACCCCTCCTTCACACGTAGACCACCCGTCCCAAAAAAAATGTCACCGTTTGGATTTAAGTAAGCAACCACTCAATCATTGAATCATTTTTGCAGTGATGAACACATTTCAGCTGACAGTAATTCTTTTAATCCTGATTCCAATCCAATCTAACTTTATTTATAAAGCACTTTAAATACAACAAAGCGGTGTACACAGGCATGAGGAACAGTGTACATAAACAGATATTCATATAAAATGAATAAAATAAATCCAAAAGATTAAATAGATTGTACAATAAGACACAAATAGGAACAAAAGGTATAAGAGCACAAATAAAAGAATGATAACTTTCAAGCCGAGTTAAATTCCAGGGGAAAAAGGTGAGTTTTAAGACGAGATTTAAAACCTAGTAAAGAATGAGTCTGCAGAAAGTCGACTGGCAAATCCTTCCACAGTCTGGGAGCAGCAACCGCAAAAGCTCGATCCCCTCGGAGTTTCAGCCTTGTTTTCGGGGCAACCAGGAGCAGCTGATCAGCTGCGTGAAGGTGTGCAGGGATGAAGCAGGTCAGAGAGGTTGGGTGGAGCAAGATTGTTTAGAGATTTAAAGGCAAAAAGAAGGACTTAAAAAATTATACAATGATGCACAGGGAGGCAGTGAAAGGAAGCTAAAATAGGAGAATTGTGCTCATGCTTGCGTGTTTCAGTGTGTAACCTCTAATTTCTTAAAAAGCCGTGCTGGAGACAAATCTCACAGTGGTTGAAAAGATGTTTACAATGTTTCGGGGGGGTCTTTGCCAGTATCATGCAAAGAAAATAGCTAAGGAAACTGCTGAAATCCCTGGAATAGGGTCAGGAACTGCCCAAAAATATATCAAAACCTTGCGAGAGATAGTGGTGAACTGTTAACTCTGCGGAAGAAATGGGTTTCGAAAAATCATGACTAAATGATCAGAGATCACTGAGACGCCCAGTAAAGTCTCATCTTAAAATATGTAGAACTCATGACTCTGTTTAATTAGGTAAGAGCATTTTCACATTTCAATAAAACAAGAAATAAGGAGACTGGGACTATAAAAACAGCGGCCTGTTCTATATTACTACATCAGTCAAATGTTACTCACAAGCATACAGTCCTGATGAAATAATTAACAATGACTTTCAAGCTACTCATAAACTATTCTTGAGCACAAAGATGCTTCAGGATCTAAACTCAAAGATGCGGTTCACGTATAAATGTCACGAATTTTAACAAGCAAAAACACTAGTGCTATTCCTACCTTAGGAAATTAGTAGTATAAATATACAGTGGCAGGAATTGCGAAATTCTGTGGGTGGAAAATGTATAATTCATTCTTTTTAAAAACATACATAAAATAATAACATTCCCTGCCTCTCTTTTTGATATTGTGATCAGTGAAAACATTATCAGGCAAATTTATAAAATTTCACGAGGATGAGTTATGAACATGAGTTTTTCCATTCATTCAGTTCATTTATTTTAAAGATATCATTTAATTTCCATACTTTTCCTTGCGTTTCGTCGAACTTTGATTGTGTTACCTTCATCCCCCTCATACGAGATCACATAATTTTATAGAAGAACCACTAGAAAACCCAAACCCAGGATAGAGGGGCTGAGTGAACGTGGTCTGGACTCTGTGCAGGAGGGTCATTGTGTCAGAGACGCTGTAGAAGGACAGAGTTCCTGCCCTGTGATCCAGGTACACTCCTATTCTGGAGGAGGAGGGAACAGGGATTTCAGTTCCCTGTTTATTGTGTGAGAAAAAGCACCTGACAGGAGAGCAGCCTAATTTCCAGGATTTCTTATTTTGTCCCAGACGACAGTCGTCACCTTGCCCTTTTCTGGCGATGTCTTTGTATGACACTGCTATGGAAACATAGTTAACCCGATTCCACTCGGCTTCCCAGTAACAGCATCCAGACAGACCCTCTCTGCACAGCACATGGGCCAGGCCAGTAAATCTCTCTGGATGATCAGGATATGACTGGATATCATCTACCCAGGTCACCTCTCTGTTCCCCTCAGACAGACGGAGGAACTGGTTCATAGTGTTGGGGTCCAGTGTGAGCGGACAGGAATCTGAAGTAGGAGAAGGTTACAGTTTTAATTTATATTGAATTTTTTGCACTTTTTTGTTATATCTTTTTTTATTCCTATCGTGTAGTCTAAGCAGTAGTGTTGTGTTCTGTGGGTCTGTGTGTTTGGTTAGTTAATTTTAGGTTTATTATTTTTTTGATGTTGGTTTTTAGTCCATGTCTTAGTGTTCATATTTTATTCCTCTCCCGTGTTATTCCAGTCCACGTCTTACCCATGTACGGTCTTTGCTTTCTCCCCGGTCGCGTAATTGTTTGTAGCAGTTTTCTGTCTAAATTGATTGTGACACTATTTCGGGTGATTTAATGGATTCTGGGTTTCAGCCTTCCTTCCTTTCTCGTTTACTAATTTCCCCTTGCTTTTCTATATTACTAACCCCAACTAACAGTTTGTTATTTTCTAGAATTACTGACCAAACTAACATTGTATATTAGACTAACCAACTAACGAGCACCCGGGATTGTATAGCTGCACTTACTAATTGACTAATTATCTCTCAGCAGTCGCCCTGTTCTATTCTCCGCCTCTTGCTTTTCTTTCACTGGCTTTTCCTGCAGTTTTCCTGCAGAACCTTCTGTATTTTTATCTGTCCTATCTCTTTCTATCCACTATGAAATATTTATCCAGTTTATTTATCCCGTCTTTGGGATTGTCTTGTGATCCTCGTCTGTGTGTTAATGTTTATCTGTTTCATGTTATTAGGTTTCCCTTAAGTTGTTAATTATATTAAGTTCCAACACCTGTGTCTCTCCGTGCCCCTGCCCTATATCTGTTCCAGCTCTGCAGCACTTCAGATCAGATCTGACTTTGTTCGCGGTACACTCCCTGCCCTGTGCACCTTCCCTCTGGTCCCCTTACCTTCTGTGTTTCATCAGCCTCATTTCCAAGCCCAGCCTGCCCTACCTGCCGCCTTCTAGCCCCTGCTGCCCCCTTCGCCTTCCTGCGCCCCAGTGTGCTAGCCGCCTTCGCCTTCCTGCGCCCCAGTGTGCCAGCCGCCTTCGCCTTCCTGTGCCCCAGTGTGCCAGTCGCCTTCGCCTTCCTGTGCCCCGGTGTGCCAGTCGCCTTCACCTTCCTGTGCCCTAGCGTGCCAGTCGCCTTCACCTTCCTGTGCCCCTGTGTGCCAGTCGCCTTAGTCTTCCTGAGCCCCAGCGTTCCTGCCGTCTCCTGAGCCCCAGCGTTCCTGCCTTCTCCTGAGCCCCAGCGTTCCTGCCGTCTCCTGAGCCCCAGCGTTTTTTGCTGTCTCATGAGCCCAAGATGTTCCTGCCGTCCTGTCTGCCCCCCTCCTGATGTTTCCCCTACCCTTCTCCTGGCCAGCTGTGCTTTCAGAGTCAGCCACCTGCCAGCTGTGCCCGTCGTCTCGTCCTGTGCCTGCCCTCTGCCTGTTGTTCCCGAGTTCCCTTGTTCCGAGTGTTCCTGAGTTCCCTTGTTCCCGAGTGTTCCCTAGTTCCCTTGTTCCGAGTTCCCCTAGCTGCCTTGTCCCGAGTCTGCCCCCTAGTGTCTCCGGTTGTTATGGATTCCTGTGTTCCCCTCCTTTCAGTGCAGTTGCACGGTGTTTCTGTTGGCCGGAGTGCCCCGTTTTTTTCCCCCCTTTCTAGTTTTCTGTTTATCTAATAAATTCTTTTGGACCCCCGCTTCTGGGGTCTCTCCCCCTTTGTCTCTTAGTTCCAAGTGTTTTCCCTTCCAGATCATAACAAGTAGTTTTAAGCTCAGTTGATTGATACTTTAAATTATACATTATCTGATCTGTTGTATATCTGTTACAACGACTTTATTGTTTGCGCTTGTTGTACTTCTTTTTAGAGAAACATTCATGTAATGAGCAGAGGTCTGGCTAAGCCCTGCCTGTCATTCATTCCTTTCTCCATGAGTCATGATCTGTGTGATTTAATTCATTTTTATCTCTGTATTTTCAATTGTGCATCATGTGTTTTTGAATTTTATCAGTGAAATGCATTCAGCGATGAAGGAGAAGAGTGTGTAGCACAGCAAAATGGTCTGTAAGGATTTTGCGAGTTCTCATGTTTCCGTGCTTTTTCTGCAGATTCTGCAGTCCAAAGACATGCATGTCAGGCCAATGAGGGACCAAAAATTGCCCAGAGGTGTGAGTAAGTGAGTGATGTGTGATGGAATCCAGGGATGGAGTGAACTGCCCAGCGTGTGTTCCCATCTCATGCACACTGGATGCTCAGACAAGTTCTGCCCTCCTGCGGCCCTGACTAGAAAGTGGGTTAGAAAATGCATGGATGGATAGAGGATGGAGAAAGAGAGAGAATGTGTGTGAGTGTGTGCATGTGTGTGTATGTGTTGTGAGTGTTTGTGGGTGAATGTCCGTGTGTGTGATCGTTTGAGTGTGCGGGGGTGTGTGTGTGCTTGCAATTGTATGAGTGTGTGTACGAAAGTGTTTGAGTGTGTGAGCGTGCATGCGTGAGCGTACGTTTGTGAGTGTGTGTTTATGTGTGTTGGTGTGTGATTGTGTGTATGTGAGAGGGTGCGTTAGCAATTGAGTGTGTGTGAGTGTGTGTGTGAGAGGGTGAGACGGTGCATTAGTGTTTGAGTGTGTGTGTGTGTGTGTGTGTGTGGGTATGTGTGTGTGTGTGTGATTGTGTGTAGGTGAGAGTGTGAGAGGGTGCATTAGCGTTTGAGTGTGTGTGTGTGTGTGTGTGTCACTCAGCTGACAGCTCCAGAGTGTCTCACTCACACTGCAAGAAATCCTCTCTGGTCCTGGGCTCTATGATTTGGAGGCCTTGGGCTGCGAGGACAGGAAAGCAAAATAAAAGACAAATAAAAAATGAGAGAAAGATGTGAATAGGGAAGAGAGAAATTCGATGATACGATAACAAGATCATGTTTATACACATCAGTCCATGTCATATGGAATTGTGTACTTACTATGGCTCTTATATTAATAATTGTGACCAGAAATTTTAACTTCTTCATTAAATTTTATTGATGTGTGGCATAAACACGGAAAGTGCTCTGAAAAAATGAGTATGGCATAAAATATTGCACTACCTGACTCAGAGATTTTGACCAGTTCCACCTCGCAGACGTCCTCCAGCCGTCCTTTCAGTTCAGTAATACATTTCCTCACAGCCTCAAAAGAGTTGTGTGGACTGACAGTGATGCTGGGTAAGTGTCCAGGTCCAGGAGGGGTACAGAGAGACTGACAGCTCTGCAGACAGATGGATACACAGAGAGAGAGGCAGGGTAATAGACTGATAACGGTCTCCAATCATATTCATCAGCAGATGCCAGAAGTTCCCAAAAAATGAAGAATATGCCTCATACATGTGCCCAATGCAGAGCCACTGATGTTACCTGGAGGAAATGGATGTGATCCTCTGTGTGTGAAAGCTGCTCCAGCTCAGCGTCTCTCCTCCTCAGCTCAGCAATCTCCTGCTCCAGTCGCTCCAGGAGTCCTTCAGCCCGACTCACTTCAGCCTTCTCCTGATCTCTGATCAGCTCTTTCACCACAGAGCACCTTCTCTCAATGGAGCGGATCAGCTCAGTAAAGATCCTCTCACTGTCCTCCACTGCTGCCTGTGCAGAGAGCTGTTAGGAGACACAGAGAGAGGAGGCTGTACATTTTAACTGGGCCTTTCACTCAGCTCTTACTGGGACCCCACACAGCCTGTTCCCCACAGTGTGTCTCAGTGGGATTGAGCCCCACAGGGCTGGAAAGTGGCCCAACACTGGGCTCCTCACTGGCTGACTGGAGGAGAGCCCTGACTGAGCCCTGAAATGGCTCTTCCAGCAGCAGCTGTTGTCTTCTCCTCTGGTCAGTACCCACCTTGAGTGACTGCACAGCCTGTCTCAGATCCTGCAGCTCCTTCTCTCTCTTCAGGATTCTCTGCTGGAATTTACTCCGTGTCGCCCACAGCTCCTCCTGTGAAGTTTTCAATGAAAATATTGAAAAATAGAAATTTGGTCATTGATAAAGTTATTGTTATATTTACTGTCCACCACAAGTTATTGCAGTTAAACCCTTTCGTGAGCATCAGCCCGAGGGCGGGCCACGAGGTATAATTGCGTTTTTATATCGTCAAATATTGTGCTACTTTGTAAAGTTGGAGGACTCAGCATTCTAACTTTGTAAGTCATATTATGATGCAAATACTACAGCAAAAATAGGATTTAAAACCCTCAGCTGGGCTATGCAGTCCCTTAGGTTCAATTGTCTAGCGTTGTTCAGATTTGTCAAAACATGCTGAAATTATTCTTTAAATTGGTAGCAGTCCAGACCTAAAAACCAATCTTAGTTTTTAAGCTGCAGAACCAGCAAGCTTGAACAAATGTCATTAAATCGACTTTGACATAGCAATAGTAGCTGTGAGTATTTTTCAATTTAACTATAAGCAGCTTTTTTGCTCATGATGCAGTGCTGCAGTGAAATAATGAGGCAATCAAACACACAAACACACACAATCACTCACACACACCTGGCCAAAGAACACCTTTGAAGCCAATTATCTTTGAATTTTAGTCCACTAAAAAGGAGAGGACTACTCAAAAAAGTGGTGTGAATCCCACACCTCGAATTAAACTTCATAGTTTGCACTAAGGGGTCTATTCTATTCCATGTGCGTAAGTCGAAAAAAGCGCGTAGCTACGTGCTTTTCAGCCTATGCGTATTCTCCCCTTGAGTTGACTTAAGTCTGTGCATTACGCGCCACAAAGACAATTACGCAATTCAGGCTGAGCAAGGCCAAATTCTGGGCGTTTCTCATACAAATAACACTTACGCGTATTCTCCCCCTGGCTTATGTGCTTTTTCAGCTAAGCGCTTTTGAGGGCTGTATTAAGGTCATGCGCAATATAAGGCGAAAGAGAATATTGCGTTTGATGTCAGTTATAGGCCGAATTCTAACATTTATTTTATTTTATTTAACATGACAAAGGTTGAGACATACAGTATTCGATTGTTTATTTCTAGACAATAAACTTATTTCCTTATTTCTAAACTAAATTTTTCATAACCATAATAAATTATCAAACAACATCAATACATGTTATTACGCAACAGCCTGTTCTCCAGTTAGTTCAATTACAAACGTATCGCAATTAATTAATATGAGTATATATAAGACATAATTCTCCAATGCCCACAAAATCTAAAACCAAAATGCCAGTCCTGCATTTGCTTGCACTCTTGCGTGAGTGGGAAAGAGTAAGAGGAGCGCTCCGAGCTCAAAGACGACCACGCATATAATCGGCCTTGTTTGGACATCCTGGGACTAACAGACACCGAGGGCATCCAGCGCTTACGTCTGGACCATGAGGCAATTCTCTATCTTTGCCAACTTCTGAATGAACAGCTATCCAGCCGCAGCAATCATCCACAAAACATACCTGTGGTTATCAAGGCCACAACTGCGCTGTCAGTCCTGGCATCTGGGTCCTTCCAGAGAGTGGCTGGTGATGTCATGCACATATCACAGGCGTCTGTGTCAACAGTTCGTTGACGCTATGCTGCACCACATCCACCATTTCAGAAAGTTAAGTAAAGGGGGGTTCAACCGGGTCACCGGGTTCCCCAGTGTAGTGGGAGCCATTGATTGTACTCACGTTGCAATCAGTTGCCCTTCCACTAATGTGAATATGTACAGAGACCGAAGACATCGGCACAGCATTAA
The DNA here is from genome assembly GCA_029721435.1 of Gymnothorax reevesii. Lineage (NCBI taxonomy): Eukaryota > Metazoa > Chordata > Actinopteri > Anguilliformes > Muraenidae > Gymnothorax > Gymnothorax reevesii. The sequence goes on from CM056575.1 coordinate 144,926,764, forward strand.
TCATGATACGTGCATATTATGCAACTGCGCCATATTCCCTGGCTCGGCCCATGATACCTATGTATTGCACAACGCGTCACTATGGCAAAAAATGGGCACGCTCGCTGATGAAGATGCCTCCTTGGTTGGTAAGTAAAGGCAACGATCTTAACAATCTGCAACTGCTCAAAATGCAAAAAAATATTTCAAATAAATACTTTTGAATTTGAAACCATACTAAGCTTGGCAAATAAAAATGACCATTTTACGTAACCCTCCTTCATCCGTATCCACTCCAAGTTCTTCTCCATGCACTTCCACTGCAGAAAGAGTGGAGCCACCTTCTCCTCCCGTGCAGTGAAATGCATGGGGATGATAGTTCTCCACTACCTGTTGTGTGTACACTTCTCCGGTGAGCAGAGAGCCCGGCTTTTACAACACCCCTAGACCTTTCCATTTATGCTTTAAATTTGGGATACTGCACTTACATCTCCCCACAAAAGCCACATCCAGAACGATTTGTGACCAAATCGCAGCTTTCCTCCTCGGATCAGCCCTCACTGCCCCCTCGCCATACAACACCTCATAGTGCCTCATCACTGATTTCACCAAAACCTCTAACTCCTTATCTGTGAAAATTGGTTTTCGGCTTCGGCTAGACGTCGCCATCATTGTCTTCATACTCTAAATTGAGCCCTACCCTGGCTAATACCAAAGCACTACCTATTTGTTAATGGGGACCTATTCTGCAGTATTTGCAAGGTTATATTTTGATCTTGGTCTCCCTTACAGTACTCCTGATTGTTCAAAGTCCAAAACAAGGCCCTTATTTAGCTTATACTGCCATCCTCAAAAAACCCCATTTGTAGTCCATTGTAGCCTTTACCTGACATGCCTTATTGGAGTGGCTCTTCTGCTATGGCCCCCACTCCCCGTGTGCCCACTTATCCCTGGCTGGCCAGCTCTATGGAGGGCGGTTGGGCGGGACAAGGCTGTAGAACGTAGTTTTCCGGGTCCGACTCCCCCGAGTGAAATGTGAGACACGTCTGCCATCTGATAAAGAAGCAGCAGGCAAATTCCGTGATCTAACGCAGTGTATAGATCTAATGAAATGAACGTGTTCTAATATACGCAGCGGCGAAAGTGGAGGACGCAGTGCGAAAATCTGGCAGCTCAAGCTCAGAATTGATATCGGCTATGTAAGCGGGAAAGACAGAGAGGATCATCTGGCTGGATTATCTAGCGCCATAATCATTACTCCAACAGTTTGACCCTTGTTAAGATACGTGCCCCATCATTACGCCAACAGTTTGACCCTTGTTGGATACATGCTCCAACATTTAGCAGATGACCCCAGGATCATGGGAATGGACTCAACCAGACTCTCGGGCGCCAATCTCATCTTGCCACAGGGTTCATGGTTAATGCAGATGCCTGGGAATCTTCCAAATAAACTACTGTCTGCAAGCCTTTGGCCAGCGACACTCATGCCGGACAACTCCACAGTGCCATCCAATGGACTCTGACATAACTGCACCCGTACAATTTCAATACATTACAGTTTAGGTAAATATTTCTAAAGACTTTCAATTTTCTGAGTAAAACACTAATCTCACTCACGATGTCACAGAATAATGTGTATTTTGCAATACTGAAGGTTAAGAATGGAATGATGGCCTTAATGCCGATTATTCTTGTAATTTGGTATTGTGTCGGACGTTTCATGACCAACTCTAACGCAAGTAGGTTGTGTTTGGTATCATTTTAATCCTCGTAATTTCTGAAATCTCATAGGGAATATTTCGAAGGAATTGGACTTGTACCATACCCTCCTTTAATAACTTTAAGGGAAAAATATGCTTCGGTTTTCCTTGTGGTCATGTCTCCTCCCAAAGCCCCTCCGGAAAGGGGGAGCATTCCTGGCTCAAATGACCCAAAACGACCTATGACCCCGCCATAGGACGCAGTCTGGAGTTTGGGCATAAAAGAGGGGGAAACAGAGAAGTCGAGGAAGCTTGTATTCATCCTTCCCGCATATACGTTGTGTATATGTGTAGTTTTGAGCTGCGCCAGGTATGAATTGACTTCTTTTCTTTTCTGTAACGATGTAATTTGGTCTTGTGATTTAAGCTTGTGCCTGCCTGGCGAAATAAACTGATATTGGCATCAGTGGTGTGTTTCTGACTTTGGACAAACATATACCTACCGGTTCGGACTCCTGGATCCCAATTGAGTAACGTAGACCGTAATCGCGTGCCTGATCAACACGCTTGGCATCTGCGTTATAAGGTGGATTTTCCATGCTGTGTATGACGCTATTAATATTGGCTTCGAGCAAGATTTCGCTTATATCTTTAGGCGGAAATCTTAAAAGACGCAAGGCCTCTGAACGATGTTTTTCCGTTATGCCTCTGTAGTTGCTCGCTGTGGGCCCCGGTAATCCCTAGTCATAGCGAGGCTATGTCAAATTACTGGCTTAATAGGCTGCCAGCCTCTGAGTTCTTTCGCCGGATTGGATAGTTCAGATGGTTTTGGTCCGGCGGAGTAGGGTATAAACCTGTTATGAGTCCGATGCACAACGGAGCTCCAAATTGGGTAATAAATTGACGAATTAAAATCTGAACATATTTATGCAAACGCATGATAACCGCAAAAGATTGCAACCACAAATTTGTATCTTAAATTTGATATGGAGTCAGATATATTGTAACCACTAAGATATTAGGGTTGCAGCATCCACGAGGCACGTCTCAGGCCATTTAAAAGCAGAACGTGAACGACGTCATCATGTGAGGCCTGAGGCAGGGGTCTAGTGCTGACGCTGTAGCCAGACCCCATTATTATAATGGAGACTGCGAGGACCATCTTTTAGCAGGCTGTTAAGGCAAACACGCTGAGACCTTCCGCCTCAGCTAGGACCCTCCTTGGCCTAGTTGCACGGTGTTTTCAGCTACAGTTCGCTAAGGCAACAGTGGTGAGTACAGCGGTTTTTGTACTTTATGGCAAGGATGCAGGGAAAGCTAGAATCCACCTCATACAGAGACATTTGTAGAACGGGTCCACATGCCCAAGTGTAGACCGGAGACCATAGAAATCCAGCGGGTCTGAGTTTAGTGGGAAACACAGACAGTGAGGAGCAGCTAAAAGTGGACCAACAGCTTATGGTCTGCTTTGGTGTGTATTATAAGGACCAGCTGGTTCGTGTGGATAACTGTGGTGTGTGGTTAGTGTGGAGAAATGAACAGCTTCTGTGCTGGTATATGACGGAAGGGCGAAAGCTCCAGGCTAAACGGCCTTTTCGGAAATTGCCCATGGTAATGGTTTACTCATTGCGTCGGAATGACCAGTGTTTCCTCGCGGAGAATGGGTGTGTTATGGATAGTGCGTGAGAGTTAGATAGAGCTGCGGTTACATTATGAGCATAATACAGGTTTTACAGACCGAAAGTTCCGTTTGCATGAACCGTTGCTTATGTGGAGCTAGTGAATCGATCACTTTTACAGGTAAGAATTTAGTATTCAATCGCTAATTTAATATTCAATCGACAGCAATGCAGAGAAATTGCTTGTCATACTAGACATGTTATAGCCTGTGCGTTTCCCTATTGCTTTCACCGGTAGCATCAGTGAGCATACGCAGGTATTGGAGAAGTATCAGGCAGACCCCGGTCATGGATAAGTAAAGCGATCGTTTCACAAGCACCCAAAAACGCACCCCAAGCTTTGCAAAACCTACGTCTGGTCTAACTGCACCTCTCCACTTAGCTTGAACTGTAGTGGCTACAATCAGGCAACGTTATGATGAAACTGTCACATTGATGCTTACCGAAGTGAAAGGAGCATACCGATCATAATTGCTGCATATAAGTTAACCAGGGGCATTTTTAATTAGCAGAGCACGCGATCTATCATGCAGTTGCTGTTAAGCAGTCATGACTTTGAATTTAATCTGTCACGCAAAAAATTCAATTTGCATCCAGTGTGAAAGCAGCTTGACGTGCCCATAACGTGTGTATTCGCGTATTTGCATTGACTTTGAATGTAATGTTTGCAAAGAATTAGTTTCACGTCCAGTGTAAAAGCTGCTTAACGCTCCCATAACGCATGTATTCGCGTCTTTGCATTGACGTTGAATGTAACCTGCTTGCGAAGAATTAATTTCATGTCCAGTGTAAAAGCTGCTTAATGCTCCCATAATGCGCGTATTCGCGTCTTTGCATTGACTTTGAATGTAGGCTAATCTGTCCCGCGAAAAACTATGTGAAAGCAGCTTTATCCAGAGTTGGGTCGCTAATTGTACTTGTACTTGGGTACTTGGACTTGCAAGTACTTTTTCAAGTACTTGGACTCAAGTACTTTTTCAAAAATGGTAAAAGTACTTGGACTTGGACCAAGTACATTTGAAAAGTACTTGAATTTTCAGGTACATTTCAAGTACTTTTCAAATAATTTTCAAGTATTAAGTTATAAAGTTCTCGCAAATACGCGTCCAGATGAATGATTGTCATCTTACCTAATTGGAGAGAACAAGCAGCACCTGTTGAGTGCGGAGTGCTCCCGGAGTGAACCTTCTATTAATTATGAAAATGACTGAGAACAGGTCAGGACTAATAATTGTTTTAAATGGAAGTCTTGTTCCACAACTGTACTGAATTTAGCCCATGATTTAATCGCTGTTAGATCGCATATGGAGAGAAACCGTGTCTTCGGTTGCCAATTAAGGTAATTGGAAAACGTGTCAATAAAGGAATATGATAGAGAACTACTAATTGCAGTCAAAAAGGGACGTGTTTTTGCACCCCCGTTGGCTACGGCACTGCCAGTCATCCGCAACATCCAGGCCCACCTTGCCGGCATCAACCCTCACCACACCACCACGTTTGTCAAGTGTCTACAGAAAGCTGTTGACAAACATCTCACCAAGCACAAAACATCCACCACCAACCAGCGTGGCAGCTTCGTTGATCCAAGGGTCAAGCTGGAGTGCTTCACTGAAGAGGAATCAGCAGCTGTCAAGTCCGACATCAACCGCCTCATCAGTGCTAACAAGGTAGCATCCATCCCTCCCACCGACAGCAGCAGCAGCTCTTCTCGCAAGAGGCTTCTCTTCCTCCTCAAGTCAGCCCCTGCAGACAGGCCACCACCTCCCAGCTCAGAAGTCTACACCTACCTAGCCAGGATGCACAACTAGACTTTGGAATGTGCAGTGTATGTCAAATGTAACAAGGTTTACAAGTAGTAATGCAAGCCATTGATTTCAGTATGATTCTGTGTCATTCCATGTACATATTCCGTCTTCTGATTATGACCCGTGATTAGCATTTCACTGTGTCGTCTTCATGGTAATTAAGATATTTTATATATATATAGACATTTTATACTTGTAATTGTAAATATTGCAAATGCATTATGAAAACAATAAAGATATAGCTGTGCAAGTTTGCTGTTGTTATTTCTCATAATAGTAAAAGCAAAATCATCCAACATTAACGTAACGTAATCCAACATTTCACATTACATGAAAAGTACTCGTACTTCAGTACTTGAGAAAGTACTCAAGTGCATTTTGAAAAATGCCAACAGTACCTATGATTGGACTATGTACTTTTAAAAGTACTAGTACTTGTACTTGAAAAGTACTTGACCCAACTCTACCTAGTACGCGACAGCTAGAGAGAGCTCTGATTGTTATGTTTTGAACAAAATACAGGTTTTACAGACCATAAGTTCCATAAGCGCGGACAAGTCGCTTATATGGAGCTAGCGAATCGATCACTTCTACAGAAAAGAATTTCCTATTTAATCTTTGCCTTTTCCGGCTTTTTATTAGCCACAACAACCTCTAAAGGAGGATGAAATTATGTCACGGTAGTGCAGAGAAATCATTTGTTATACCAGACATGGTATATGCTTCTGCGTTTCTCATTGCTTTCACGCTAGTGTGACAGTTGAAGGGTCCTGTCACTGGAAGTGTCTCCTAATAAGCACATGCCCCTCCTTCGGTCTGCTACATTCTGGTGTAATCGGCAGGATCTGGGGCATCCTAATGGATGGCAGCATGCGTAAAGCATGGAGCGCGAGGACACGCTCACGAAAGAGGGGGAGAGATGTGACAGTTGAAGGGTCCTGTCACTGGACGTGTCTCCTAATAAGCACATGGCCTGGCTACCTTGCCAATGAGCCTGGCTCTTTGGCGATGTGGTCAGCGCGCATGACTCTTACCCAGGAGTCTGGAGGTTCAAGCCCCCGCCCGGGCCCTCCCTCGGTCTGCTACGCCAGCACCAGAGAGCTTCCCCAGACATTTGTGAAGTATTCGGCTGATCCCGGTCACGGATAAGTGAAGCGATCACAAGCAGCCGTAAACAAACCCAAATACGTATCCCAAGCTCTCCAAAACCTACGTCTGTTCTAACTGTGCTTTTCAGCCTATCTTTGCGGACACATACAGCACCTCTTTGGTTAGCTTCAACTGTAGTGGCTTCAATCGGGTAAGGTAATGGTGAAACTGCCACATTGATGCTTACCGAAGTAACACAAGCATATTGATTCGATACTGTATATAAGTTAACCAGGAGCATTTTTAATTATCACGGCACGCAAACTAACATGCAGTTCCACTTGGTAACCGAGCGGTCATAACAGCCAGAGAGATAAACCCTTGCAAAACAGGTTTTACAGACCGCAAATTCCGTTACCGTGGAAAGTTTTCTAAGCATTCAAATTACAAACAAGTATTAAAAGTTAGCTTCAAATGAGGTTTATGTTCACACACCTACTGTAGAATTTTCCTTGATATTACTCTTGCATATTTAGGATACAAACATTAGCAACAGTAACTTGGCTACGTTGGCCACAGTGCGACAGCCACAATCACCTGGCTATCACGTCAGGTTGGCTTATGCAGTAAAAGAACTTGCAGCTTCTGTATCTGTGAGTCACGGACAGTCGCAACCCATACAGGCTTTATCTTCAGATATTTTAGAAAGCCTGCGCTTGAGGCCAGTTGTTACTGCTAACTATCGCTTCACTTACATTATTTGCTGTTATATTGTTGTTTACAGCTTGTGGCTCCGACTTGATTGATGGAGCTGCTTCAGGTTTGAGAAGCAGCTGAAACACTTATCCAGTGTCGAATTATCCTTTATTAACGAAGCTGTCTTTGGTGAAATGCTCAGCACAAGCAGCTAACGTTCCCTTTGGCCGCGGCTATTTGCTGCCAGCAAACAAAAAAAGCTACCCACTGATTTCTGGATCAGAAATTCTTCTTTTGGAAGGGAAATAGGTGTTTTTCTTTGCGTCCAAAAGTAAACAGACAAGCAGCTTTGGGAGAGATACTGACAAAACTGCACCTCAAATGATCTGCGATTCTTCTTTTCTATTTCCAAAAGTGTAGACGCTACTAAGGCATAGTATGATCTGCCGTTGTTAGTCCAGCTTGAATAGTTTCCGGTGTGGGCAAGTCCAGCGCCGTGGTTGGCTCTGGCTGGGTCTGTATTAATTGTACGGCACAACCTGATGTCAGGTTTTGCCAAGATCTCGTGAAGATCTTGGGAGGAGCTGTTCAGAGAGAAAATCGCGTTCACAAAATCATGTTCTTGGATTACCGCAAAACCCTGTATCTTATGTTTAGAAACTTTTCAGAGGTTGAGTATGGACAACCAACTGTATAACATTACTAATATGTATTAAAAGAAGGATCAGCATCATTGGTCCCCTTTAATCAATTTTAGCCAATAAAGAATAGCCGACATGGGAAGAATCATTATCGGAAAATAGGATAAGGGGAAAAGTTCAAGTGAATGTGTCGCTCAAATCAAGTGAGACATAATAGGTTACGGATATGGAATTGTGTGATTGCTGTGGCAGTTTTGGGGCAGGGGGATGACCGCGTACCGGGTAAGAATCCTTTGTTTGTTAAACAGTTGCCATTTCCTTTAGTTGCAAACCAGACAATGGAGTAGTTTGAGATTTCAAAGTGCGCAATTTCTAAATGAGATCATATAAACTGTCTTTGGTTTTTATTTTTGTGTGACTAGAATGTTCTCTTTATTTGTCTTCTTCCCTGTCTTCCACAGAACAAACAGGCTGGTGTAGGAGGGGCATGGTTTCAATGATCTGATTGCGCTGGTTGAGAAGCGCTAAATTCTTTATTTGTTATTTCATTATTGCGACAATTTGTTTGCATAGCTTAAATGTCATGGTGGCTAGAATAAGAAATAAAACAGAGATTTCCACATTACTTCATGTAATTGGCACAGACATACATAGGCCTACTATTACAGTGGCGTATTATAATTTAAAATCTGGTCTGCGCTTTCCATGGACTATATCTGCATTGCCATGGTTAATCAGAAAATCCTTGTTCCATGTTTTCCTGATAGCCATAATCAATGAGCTTGGTACAGAGTCTGCCTCTCTTTTGGATTAGTCACACCTCTGTCATAAGGCCGCCTACATTCTGAAGTTTAGCGCTTTGGGCGTGATCAAAGCGAGTAGGGGAGAATACGCGTAACTCAAATGTGCGTTACTCGAATCGCGTGAAAAAGGACTAACACGTAAATGGGAGAATAGACCCCTGAGAACTCATGTTCGCATTATTCTCGGCAACAGCAAGCTAATACAACCAGAATGGAAGAGAAAGAGTGAGAGAGTGAGTCTTGATCCAATCTTACTCAATATCTCAAGACTGGTACTCTCCATAACTTTTAAACTGCGCACATTGAGAGATGTAGTGTAGCAGATGAGCTGATTAAAAATTGGTTTAATCTGTGAAGTTGCATCATACTAAATTAATATGCAAAAAACACACTACATTGCACAGTCCAGTACAATCCAGAAGGACTTCACATTACTTCTATCCATTAGCTTGCTAACTGAGCGAACTAATTATCACCGGTTCAGTCAAAGCCTGATAAAGGCTTGGTTTCGCCAATAGTCATGCTTGTTTTGTGTTTCTGGCTCAGTGCCAGAGTACTGCACTAATGTTACTTTCGGAAATCTTTGCTTCATGTCAACAGTAGCCAGCTAGCTTGCTACAGTATTACATGAAAACCATGGCGTTAAGCAGCCTGTATCTAGCTAGCAGGCTGCTACTGTAGAGGTCAAATTTTGCTGGCTGCATTGCAGGGTCGTGTAAAATTAAGTAAGATTGTAAATTAATTTATTTAATTTCGACCACCAATATGCTGAGATAGGCAACAGAATAGCATTAACGGTCACAAATATGTGATTTCCTTTTATGTCTCCTCTAATCAAACAGATCTCATGATATGGAGCCCGGGAACTACAGTGAAACAAAAAATATCTGACGTGGCCACGAGATACTAGTTGTTCCCTCGATTTAACTATCTTGTTCCCACAACTTAGTAACTTTGTAGCCACAAAATACAAGTTTTTCGACAACAGCTTATATCTCGTGGCCACGTCTGATAATTTTTTCGTGTCATTGCACTTCCCAGGCTCCGTATCATGTTTTTTAGATAGTTTGTCTTCTTTGATTGGTTTGATAGCTTACGCACGTGTTCTGGTGTATGCGTGCGCACGTGTGTATGTATAACCCCAATTCCGAAATAATTGGGAGGAAGTGTGAATTGTGAATAAAATCAAAATGCAGTGACTTTCAGATCACATGAGCCAATATGTTATTTATAATAAAACACAGATAACATTTCAAATGTTGAAATTGAAAACATTTAACATTATTCACAAAATGAGCTTATTTCAAATTTTCTGGCTGCAACAGGTCTCAAAAAAGTTGTAACACAGGCAAAAAAGGTCTGAAAAGCAATTATTATATAAGGGAATCGGCTATAATAACATTTAGCAAGTAATTTAGTTAACTGGCATCAGGTTTGTATTGGCTATGAAAGGGATGTCTTGGAGAGGCTGTCTCTCAGAAGTAAAGATGGCCAGAGGCTCTCCAACCTGTGAAGGTTTGCGTAAAAAAATTGTGTAATACTTTAAAAACAATGGTCCTCAACGTCAAATTGCAAAGGCTTTGAGGGTCTCATCGTTGACAGTGCATAACATCATCAAAAGATTCAGAGAGACTGGAAAAATTTCTGTGCGTAAGGAACAAGGCCAAAGACCTTTACTGGATGCCTGTGATCTTCGGGCCCTGAGACACCACTGCATCACTCACCGGCATGATTCTGTCATTGACATTACTAAATGGGCCCAGGAATACTTCAAGAAGCCACTATCTGTCCACACAGTCCACTGTGCCATCCACAGATGCCACCTAAAACTCTCTCATGCAAAAAGGGAGCCACTGTTGAGCATGATCCAGAAGCACCACCGTGTTCTGTGGGCTAAGGCTCATTTAAAATGGATTGCAACAAAGTGGCAAAGTGACCTGTGGTCAGATGAGTCCAAATTTGACATTCTTGTTGGAAATCATGGGCGTTGTGTCCTCCGGGCTAAAGAGGAGAAAGACCACCCCTCCTGTTATCAGCGTTCAGTTCAAAAGCCAGCATCTCTGATGGTATGGGGGTGCATTAGTGCATATGGTGTGGGACACTTTCATGTTTTAAAAAGCACCATGAATGATGAAAGGTATATAAAGGTTTTGAGCAACATATGCTCCCCTCCAGACGATATCTATTCCAGGGAAGGCCTAGTGTTCAGCAGGACAATGCAAGACCACATACTGCAGCTATTACAACAGCATGGCTTCATAGTAGAAGAGTCTGTGTGCTGAACTGGCCTGCTTGCAGTCCTGATCTTTCACTGACTGAGAACATTTAGCACGTAATTAAATGAAAGGTCCATCATGGGAAACCCGAAAGTCTTCAGCAGCTGGAAGCCTGTATTAACATAACATAACATAACATAACATAACATAACATAACATAACATAACATAACATAACATAACATAACATAAATGGCGAGAACAGGCCATTCAACCCAACTATGCTCGCCAGTTTCTTTTGGACACCTTTGGGATGAATCTGCATTGTGAATTAAAAACCCCCTTAAATCTTTCCCACTACTCATTTACAGACTCACAGTCCAGGAGTGTCTTCCATTTTACTTCACTTAGATATGAGCGCATCATGTCAAAGTTTGCTCGCCTAAAATTGAAATTTTTTTTTTGAATATACCTTTTTAACTTGCCATGAAACATCAAAATTAACATCAGAGTGATCACTTGTTCCAAGTGGCTCCAGTACCACAACATTGCTAATTCTATCTGGGTCATTACAGAGCACTAAGTCTAAAATTGCCTTCTCTCTTGTAGGTTTATTAACACACTGCACCAAAAAATTATCATTTATAAGATCTAGAAATTCTTCCTCTCCCCCTACCCTGTCCTTTCATCGTTTCCCGAGCGATACCAGGATAATTTAATTCTCCCATAATAATAGTCCCTCCACCTCTACAAGCTTGCGTAATACTCTTAAAAAGCATTTCATTGACTGTACTGTCCAAAGCTGGTGGTTGATAGCATACTCCTATATTTTAAACTGTCTTGTATTTGCCAATGGCCTGACCCAGATATCTTCACACGGCAAGGAATGTTCAGTTTCGGGAATTTCTTGTACATTTATGTTTTCATTCACATAGATTGCTACGCCCCCTCCTCGCCTATGTAACCAAGTCGATTTTCTCTCGCCTCGGTACAGTCGGGATGGGTGAATGAAGACACTCAGAGAGAGGAATGCACTTTTCCCCATTTTATTCTGGACATAATGAAACTGGACAAAATGTACAGACAGAAAAGTTTGATGTGCAGAACGAACTGTGCATAAATCGTCATCTCGTTTTTTGCAAAGCAACGTGATCTGACGCCAGTATTACAGTTCAACTTATTTTGCATGAATACTAATCAGGCCGTTAATATACTGTACGAAGGGACAAGTGATCGTATAGATTTAAACTTATAGTCACGAGAATAATATCAGGGAAGAGCATTTCTTATTTTAATACATCAACTGTAACAAATGTAGAAATAAAATTTCCAAATAAAACATACAAAAGTATTTCTGGCGCGTAATTTCTGCAAGCATGGCGTTAGCAAGGCAGCTAGGCTATATCCACATGGCAATTATTATCCATTCATTTCGGTGCCACATACCTGGACAAAATGTACAGACAGAAAAGTTTGATGTGCAGAACGATCTGTGCATAAATCGTCATCTGTGACATGAAATAAAAACATATTTTAAACCGTCGGCATTAATGACGCGACACAGCGAATATTTGTGCATAGAATCCATTATCTCATATGCAGCTAACTGTAGCTAGCTAAGTGCAGTATGGCGTATTTGCAAACCCATAAAGTATTAACTTACTTCCTCTGCACAATACGTTAAATGCACAGCTAAAATACGTTCTACGTTAATAACTTATTATCATTCCTAAACAGTTTGACCGTAAAACAAAGTATAAAACATGCAAATATAATCTTTTCGTGAGCGTTCGCCAGACCGTACCTCGTTTTTTGCAAAGCAACGTGATCTGACGCGAGACAAGGAGGAATGAAACTTAAGCAGCTGCACAAACTATTCTGCACATCATGCCAGCAGAGGGCGCTGAATAACCACTCTTGCAATACAATAATACAAATATGCCAGAATTAAAGGAAACTTAAAGGAACATGTTTTAGCAACACTAACTAGTATAATATTTTGGGGAAATGCATACACAAGTAGTGTTATTTATAACTCTGTTACACCTATTACATATATCCTTCCTAAAAAGCTTATAACCTTCTATATTATATTCATTTCCATCCTCTTCACTAAGCCATGTCTCTGTAATCCCAACTATGTCTTAGCCCTCACAAATCATAACGGCCTCAAGCTCTGGAAATTTATTTTTTATGCTTCTTGCATTTAAATAAAAACATTTCAGGTTATTACTAATGCTCTCTCCCCTTGATTTCCCATGTGGCCGCTGCTTCAAGCCCCCCACTACACTTTGTTGCTTCGAAAGTATATCATCAATAGTACATGTAACGCTGTCCGCCTCCATCGGGGCAGTCTGCATTTCCTTATGTGTAACACTCACTAACCTCCCTGCCCCCCAAGTCCCTAGTTTAAATAATCTTGTGCTACCCTCAACATACGCTGGCCCAGTGCAAAGGTACCCCTCCGGTTCAGGTGCAGCCTGTCAGGCTTGAACAGGTCACCCCTGTCCCAGAAAAAGTTCCTGTGCCCCATAAACCCGTATCCCTCTTTCCTACACCAGATTTGTAGCCAGGTGTTAAACTTCCTGATAAAATTCTGCTTTCCTCTGCTTGCACATGGTACCGGTAGAATTCCGGATAACACTACCGTTGAGGATCTGCTTCAAAGCTTCACAGATGATTCCACATATTTGCCTTGCAGAACCTCAAACCTACTCTTACCTATGTCATTTGTCCCAACATGGACCATGACAAGTGGACCCCTCCCCGCTCTGGCCAGGAGCTTGTCCGCACGTTCCAGGAGGTCTCCTACCTGGGCGCCAGGCAGGATATACACCGTACAAAACTCCTCGCCGGGCGAACAGACTAAGCTATCTATTCCTCTAAGTACTGAATGGGCTCAAATTCCAATGGCTAAACTAAAGAGACTTGCCTCCTCAATGCCCAGATGCCTCCACTCTGTGTTTAAAAGACGAGGGGATGCTACACCATGGTAACAGGCCCCTGTCCCAACTTTTTTGAGATCTGTAGCAGCCATCAAATTTGAAATGAGCTCATTTTGTTGATAAAATTGTAAAATGGCTCAGTTTCAACATTTGCTATGTTATCTCTGTTCTACTGTGAATAAAATACCGGCTGGTATGATTTGGAAGTCGTGGCATTTTGATTTTATTCACAATTTACACTTTGTCCCAACTATTTCGTAATTACATACACACACACACACACACACACACACACACTCTGCCCATCCAAAAAATGGCAATAATTCTCTTTACCCTGACTGATTCAGTCTGTAACTTCTCATTTCTTAAAAAACGTGTAGTGTTATGGCCCCAATTTGTTATTAGATTTACAACGCAACAGCAACAGCAACAGATGACAGATACAGTTTTAAAACTCAAACACATTTAATTAAACAAAGACAATAACAACTAACTAACCTAAAGACCAAGATTGAATTATAACAAAAACAAAAAGAAATATTTACAGTCCCTTTTTGTGGGGTGGCTTGGTGATGTCCTGGATAATGAAAATGCTCAAACACAGGCAAAGAAATCCACAAAAGAAACGTCACAGGTCTTGAACAGAATGGCAGGTCTGGTCATCTTCTTGCAATTTCTCCTACTACTTTACTGTCTCACAGGGGCGTAGGTATTGCCGGTGCCGCCGGTGCGCTGAACCGGGGCCCCGACGAGCGCTAAGGGCCCACGGAGATTAGCTAAGCCACTCTTCTTCTAGTCACAACACATCTAGAAAAATTATGCGCTCTCATGTCCTGAAACTTTGTGTTACGTCAACGTATTTCGTTCTACTTTGGTAGTTGATGACTTAATATACTGCTCTACTGTTTCATACAACACAGTCATGGTAACAACCCCCTCTCCCCCACACGCATACTGGCCATTTTTCCTCTTTTCTTTGATATTTGTCTTTTGTATTTCAGTAATGATACTTTGTCCGTTATAATCACAAGTACTAATCATATATTTGATTGTTTTATTCTCAATATTTTCAAAAGAACATGGCCTGCTGGGAAATGTGTTTGTCCAATTAGGTGACATTTACTTAATCCTTTCTGATCGTAGGCTACGCGCTTGCTCGTGAATTGTTCTTTTTTGAGAGATCAGCTAACCCATTAGCCAAGTATTGGAGGTGAAAAGTCTTGAGCACCATGTTGAGCAGCACAAAAGCGGTGCTCAAAACAGAAAGGAAAAAAAGGGCTCGATGTACGGAACTCCAAATTGGCGAAATTGAATACATTTTTCAATCAGTCACCTGGTCCAGATCCAGCTCCTGCTAGTGTTGTGAATGATAGCGGCGACACGCAGCAGTCAATCTTGGAGGCTAATGCTACCACCTCATTGCCCTCTTGCTCAACGACTTTGCAGAGCAGAAGGCACCCACAGTTAACTTCTGAATGGGTGAGTGCAGTTTTTTATTAGGCTACTGCAAGTGATTAGCTTGCCGGTTGTGGTTAAATGGCTGCTGTGCCAGGATGTGTGTCTATCTATCTGTTTACTTTTTGATTTGGCCACTGTTGTGCTGTTAGGGAAATATGGTTGACTGTTCAGCCGTATGGATCTTTTTTGCATTTTGATTGGCAATGTATTGTCACTGTTGTTCATGGTTCAAACAGCCTAACGTGTTGTGTGATGTAGAGATTAAGTGCAAATATTCATTGTCCATGGTTCTAATAGCCCTAATAATTATGGGTGTCTACGTTTTTCAGAAAACTGATTTTTCATAATTACTGATTTGGATACCTACTGGCTCACTGTAGCTGAAGTGGTTGGCTACAGAGGACGATTGTTTCTGTGAATATCCAATAACTGATGCGGGTGTGCCATCTAGTGATAGAATATTGTAACTACGTGCATAAATTTGCAGCTCCGCACTAACATACCCTGCTGCCGAGCACCGTTGTTCTTCTCGAAGACGCCAAATCCAGATAAACCTTAAACGATGAATTGCGTTCATATTTTAATTTGTAACGAAGTGGCTAGTGTCAAAGTAACGAAGTAAAATGATAATTTTTAAGTTTTAAATGTTGTTGAGTAAAAGTCCAGGTTTAAAAAATAACTCAGGTTAAGTACAAATCCTCAAAAAACTAAAGCTCTGTTACGATTTACATGTATTTCGGGGGGGGGGGGGGGGGGACTAGCGCCATTCTCGCACCGGGGCCCAGCGCCTCTACGCTACGCCACTGCTGTCTCAATTCTTTTCCTTATATACTCTTTTGCAGACCCCACCCACATTTAGACCTCTTTTTTTTAACTTTCTGAGACTTGCCCCAGACATGTCCAGGACATGTCTAAACATGACTCCAGTCTGAGCTTAACAAAAAAAAGGTAAATACTGCCATCTAGTGGCCTATATTCACATTACACCTCCATTCCAAAAGGGAAAAATTTTGACTCATAAAGGCAAAATTTTTCTTTTCAATACAAAATGGTTAAGTGAACACTTGTCTATATATACATATCATACAATATTCAAACACATGATATATATATACACATTCAAACACGGGATAAGCAATCAGCAATTACATTGTCTGTACCCTTCACATGCTTAATTTCCAAGTCAAACTCCTGTAAAATCAAACTCCAATTCAACAATCTCCGATTCTTGTTTTTCATCTTACTCAAAAACGTTAATGGATTGTGGTCAGTGTACACAATCATTGGCTTTGGTCCTGTACAAACATAAACCTCAAAGTGTTGTAAAGAAAGGACCAGAGCCAACAGTTCCTTCTCTATTGTGGAATAGTTCCTTTGGTGGCGATTGAACTTCCTGGAGAAGTATGCCACGGGATGCTCAATGTCATCAGAGTCACTTCTCTGTGGGAGCACAGATCCACAAGCTTGGTCGCTAGCATCGACCGCGATGGAGAACGGTTTGTTGAAGTCAGGAGATTTGAGCACGGGGAAGTGACACAGCAGAGACTTCAGGTGATCGAAGGCTCTCTGGCATGCATCATCCCAGGTGAACTTTACGCCTTTCTTCAGTTGGTTAGTTAGACTGAGAGCAATCTCAGCGAAGTTCTTGCAGAACTTGCGGTAGTACCCGATCATTCCAAGGAAGCGGCGCAAAGCTTTTTTGTTGTCAGGAACTGGAAAGTCCATGATGGCTTGGACTTTAGCATTTATGGGTGCCACCTTACCCTGGCCTATGACGTAGCCAAGATAGGTGACAGTCGCACAACCAAAGTCACTCTTGCTCAGGTTAACAGTCAGGTTAGCCTGGGTCAGGCGCTGGAACAACGTCTCTACATCTTTTAGATGTTCTTCCCAGGAGTCACTCCGTGTGATCAGGTCATCGATGTAAGCACCCGTGTGTGGCAATCCGGCGATTGTAGACTGTATCATCCTTTGGAACGTGGCTGGGGCATTTTTCATGCCAAAGGGTAGGACTTCATACTGGTACAATCCAGATGGTGTGGCAAAAGCAGAGATGCTCTTGGGCCTCTCAGTTAAAGGCACACACCAACAACCCTTCAATAAATCAATCTTGGTCAGAAACTTTGCTTGCCCCACACCATCAACCCAATCATCAATCCCAGGTATTGGAAACACATCAGCTCCAGCCACAGCACTGACCTCGCGACAATCTGCACAGAATCTAGCACCTCCACCAGGCCCCAGAACCAGCACACAGGGTGAACTCCAATCGGAGCCGGAGGGTCTGACAATACCCCACTTCAACATGTACTCAACCTCTTTCCCAGCAATCCCTCTCCCCTCAGGACCCATCCGGCACGGACGCTGTCCCACTGGCCCGGCACCACCAACATCCACATCACGAGAGGCCATAGTAACTCTCCCCGGAACATCAGGAAACAAACCCTCACATCTCTTGATCAACCTCTCAAACCGATCTCTCCGTGAGGGCTCCAAGCGCCGGAGCCCCACATCAAGACCCTGCAACACCCCAGTGTCTGACAATCCACATGAAAGAACTTCAGCTTCAACTCTTGGTCCATCATCCTGAAACTCCCCCTCATCTCCACACGTTTTGACCATTGGAGAATCTGAAGTGACAGCTGCAACCCTAGCATTTCTGTCACGATAAGGCTTTAGCATGTTAATATGACACAATTGTTTTGGTTTTCTCCTATCTGGAGTCTTCACAATGTAATTGAGATCATTGAGTTTTGTCAGAATTTCATAAGGACCATGAAATCTAGCCTGCAATGGATTGGACTGCAAGGGAAACAACACAAGGACCTTTTCACCTGGTTTAAACTCACGGCTTCTAGCCTTATGATCATACCAAGTTTTCATTTTTCCCTGACTTGATTTCAAGTTCTCTTTGGCAAGGTCACAAGCTGCACGCAATCCTTGAACTTGCCAACATAGTCTAACAGACTGATATGCGGCTCTTTCTCTTGCCATTGTTCACTCAATAATAGCAAAGGTCCTCTCACTTCATGACCAAACACTAGCTCAAATGGACTGAATCCAGTAGACTCCTGCACTGCTTCTCTAGCTGCAAACAACAGCAAATGAACCCCTTCATCCCAGTCTTTCTCATGGTCATAACAATAAGTCCTCATCATTGTCTTGAGAGTGGAATGAAACCGCTCTAAGGCACCCTGACTTTCTGGATGATAGGCACTAGAAAGAATCTGCTTTGCACCTAGTTCATACACAACCTGCTGAAACAATCCTGAAGTGAAATTGCTACCCTAGTCTGACTGAATTTCCCTGGGAAGGCCAAACAACGTGGAGAACTTTATCAAAGCCTTCGAGATTGCAGTTGCCTTGATGTTACGTAGAGGTATGGCTTCGGGGAATCTGGTAGATGCACACATGATTGTCAACAAGTACTGATTTCCAGATCTAGTCTTGGGTAATGGACCAACACAATCAACAATGACCTTAGAGAATGGCTCCCTAAATGCTGGGATAGGCTGCAATGGAGCTACAGGTGGGTCTAACTGGTGTTTTCCAACTACCTGACAAGTGTGACAGGTTTTGCAAAAGTTGGAAACGTCTTTCCGAAGCCCAGGCCAATCTGCATTGGCAGGGATATCAGGAGGGCGCCACTTCCGCATCAACACACCATCCTTGAGATAATACCCAACTGGAACTGCGTCTATTTCTTTATCAGGAAGGGCCCTCCTCTTTAGTACACAAATTTCAGGATCATTAGTTTGCTCCTCAATCAACCGCTTTCTGGACAGAGACAAGTCTCCAGACACATCAGAATCACCAGACCCATCCGGCTGGCTGAATAGAGAACTGATAAAAGTATCTGATAAGTCCTCAAACGGAGAAACCATAGTAGGCCAATCAGAGTCATGAGGCGAACCACCTGAGTCCTGACTATTCAATGTACTGGACGGCACCACATCATCTTCTTCTTTAGCCTTCTTGGCCATAGCACGAGTCACTGCGCAAGAAGGATACAGAGATGGGTCCTCATCCCCATCTTCAGTGCTCGGCTGTGAAGTAAGATGTCCAGGGGGAACTACTTTGCCCCCAGCCAGGTCATTGCCTAGCAACAGAAAAACACCCTTTATAGGTAGACTTGACATAAGTCCCACCTTTACCTGTCCTGTAACTAAATCTGACTTCAAGAATATAGAGGGCAGGGGTACAGATACAGTCCTCCCTTCAATACCTTGTACAAGTATGAAATCCCCTGAAGCGGTCTCATCACGTAACTCCAAGGAGTCCATCAACAAAAGTGACTGAGAAGCTCCGGTATCCCTTAGGATATATATGGGGACAGGAGTAGTATGCTCATTCAGAGCCACAAATCCCTCTGACACAAATGGAAGAAATTCCTCCCTCACGAAGTCAGCTGTATCAGGCTTTTTAGCCCCACAAGAAGCAGGCAATTTAGCAGATTGGTTATCTACTACAGGGGTTTCTAACCTTGTTTTCACAAAGGCATTTGGTTTGGTATCCTTTTCTTTTTCTTTCTTAGCTTTAAGGAACCAACAGTTAGTTGTAACATGACCAGATTTCTTGCAATAACTGCAAACTAGACCACTTTTGTCACTGTCAGCTTTCACACTTTGATCAGACCTGTTACTGGATTTCTGAGCACCATCACCAGATTCGTCTTTGTCTTTGGGTGAGGAATCTTGGGTATCACCGTAACCCTTTTTCTGAAATTGGGACCATCTATTGTTACTGCTAGACTGAAATTTGGACTTATGTGTGAGAACATATTCATCTGCAAATTTGGCAGCTGATTGCAAATTCAGTGCTTGCTTCTCATTAAGGGAGGTCTTAACATCATCTTTAACACAGTTCTTGAATTCTTCAACTAACACCATCTCTTTTAGTGAGTTGAAATCATCCTTGACCTCCATAGAAGTACACCAGCGCTCAAAGCAAACCTGCTTTTCATTAGCAAATTCAACATAAGTCTGATTTTCAGATTTCTTCAGACCTCTGAATTTTTGTCGGTAAGCCTCTGGAACCAACTCATAAGCTCTCAAAATAACCTTTTTGACAACCTCGTAATCAGAGGAATCATCTGCAGACAAAGCTGAATAGGCTTGTTGAGCTTTACCCTTGAGGACAGTTTGCAACATCAAAGGCCAGTGTTCCTTTGGCCACTGGCAACTCTTTGCTACCTTTTCAAAACACTGGAAATAGTTGTCAACATCCTTTTCCGAAAATGGAGGCACCAGTTTTACCTCCTGGCTAGCCCGAAATTTATTTTCAGTTTGAATTTTTATTTTTAGTTGCTCCATTTGGAGTCTTTCTTCTCTATCGAATTTCTCTAATTCAAAATCTCTCTGTCTTGCAAATTTTTCTAACTCAAATTCTCTTTGTTTTTCTTGTTCTTCCCTCTCAAATTCTCTTTGTTTCTCTTTTTCTTCCCTTTCAATCTCTATCATTTTTAATTTAAGTTCCATTTCTATATTTGGATTTTCCACTGGAAACTGTTCCAGATCTCCTGGTGCAAACACATTTTCATCAATGTAATATTCAACTATCTCTCTAGCCAGTCTTGCTTTTCGCATGGCTGGTTTCACCTCTGTCAGCTCTAAATGTCTGCAAATTTCTAGCAGTTCTGTCTTTTTAAAAGACTTCAAAACCCCTTCGGTTGGTGATGCCAAGAAATCATCCATTGCTGTTGTCAATATATATGTATTCAATTAAAAAAAAATCAATTTTACAATTTGAAATGTTAGATTTTTAATAAATGACTCACAAAATGGTCTATCCCGGACGAGCCCCCAATTTGTTATTAGATTTTCAACGCAACAGCAACAGATGACAGATACAGTTTTAAAACTCAAACACATTTAATTAAACAAAGACAATAACAACTAACTAACCTAAAGACCAAGATTGAATGATAACAAAAACAAAAAGAAATATTTACAGTCCCTTTTTGTGGGGTGGCTTGGTGATGTCCTGGATAATGAAAATGCTCAAACACAGGCAAAGAAATCCACAAAAGAAACGTCACAGGTCTTGAACAGAATGGCAGGTCTGGTCATCTTCTTGCAATTTCTCCTACTACTTTACTGTCTCAATTCTTTTCCTTATATACTCTTTTGCAGACCCCACCCACATTTAGACCTCTTTTTTTTAACTTTCTGAGACTTGCCCCAGACATGTCCAGGACATGTCTAAACATGACTCCAGTCTGAGCTTAACAAAAAAAAGGTAAATACTGCCATCTAGTGGCCTATATTCACATTACAGTAGGAAGACGTATCATAGTCCTTGAAAAGATGTTACAATGTTTCAAGAGGGGAAAATTATTGGCCAGCATCAACCAATGAAAACAGTGAAAGAGACTGCTGAAACCACTGGAAATGGGTCATGAACTGTGCAACAATTTATTTATATCTGGAAAGACAGTAGCGAACTATCAACTTTGTGGAAGAAATGGGTTGAAGAAAAATCTTGACTTATCCTGATCGGAGATCGCTAAAATGCTAAGTGAGGTGTCATCATAAAAAACGAACAACAGTAAAACTTATGACAATGTTTACTTCTGATGGTAAGAGCATTTCCACAGGCACAATTCAACAAAAATTTGAAGGATTGGGACTAAACAGCTGCGTGGCCACAAGACAGCCACTTGTTAGTAAGCCCAATTAGGGTGGGAAAGACAGTTCAATTAGCAAGGGAGGATAAAGATTGGACTGAGGAGCGATGGAAAAAGGTCATGTGGTGTAATGGGTCCAGATGTAACCCATTCCAGAGCAATGGGCACATCAGAGGAAGAAAGGAAGCCCATGACCCGATGCACCCTTCATGCATAGAGCCCACTGGACAAGCCTCTTGCGGCAGTGTTATGATCTGGGGTTGCTGAAACTGGTCAAGTCCAGGCTCTAAACTGCTCTGCAGCAATGCAATTGGAGATGTGTCTAAAAGCTGTTAACACATGGATGACGCAAAACAGGACGTCATGCTTGTAGAAAATAAGGCCAGCTAGCCAGAAAGCTTGTCAGATATGTGGGTTTATGGCAGAAAGCAAACTGTATACAGACCAGCGCTCGCAACTGGGCTTGGGCGCTATCAGAATCGCCCTTTCAGACGTTATTTTCGACGACACTGATTGGCCAGATTTACATTGCTGTGCTCAGGCAGGTTAGGCAGGTTTTCCTACCTATGTGCTGGTACCCAACAGTACATCTGCATGGAGTGGGGCACTGTGAGAGTAAAACCACACCACGAAAGCCTTGGCAAAGCTCAAACTTGGGACCTTTTGTACCCAAGTCAATCACACTTAACCACTGTACCACCGCGTTCCCCTATGATGACAAACCTAAGCCCAAAACCTGACAGCAAGTGAGATATGGACCATTCTCTTTTGGTTCTTGCCATTTAAAACCTTTTTTCTTCTTTTAAAAATTTGGCTCTCCAATCCCACCCAAATCTGGAATACGCAATTAGTGAACTATATACAAGGCTTGCTCGTGTGCGACCCCTTGTTGCCAATTCAGGAGAGAGGGACAGTTCACAGCTCTCCTCCGAAGCACGTGTCCGTCAATACTGCTTCGTTACACTCATTGGTTGAATCCTCGCGAGTTCAGAACGAGGGCAGAGGATCAGGGGTGTAGTGGGCGTGGTACGCGGGGGTACGCCGTCCACCCACTTCTCCCGACGTGAAATATAAAAAATAACAAATATAAAATATCCTACAACTTAAATGTCAAACCGGAGCTATTGACAATGGTGAAAACAACCTGCATAGGCTTGTGAGATATCTCCATTACTGTCCCAGTACTGAGGGGAGGCGCACACATACACCCACAATCCCACCTTCATGATCGTCATCAACTTGAGACGATCAAAAAAAAAAAAAACTAGAACGAGGACGTAACTTACCATGTGCTGTGCATTTCAATTTTTACTTCGGTTTTAGCCCTGCTCTAAAATGACAACTCAGCAGAAAAACATTGATTTTTATTTTCGGAAAGACAGCACCAGTATTCAGACGCCCAAGCCAGAGACTTTGTGTGAGCAACCAGTCAGCGCCAACACCGAAGTTCTCAATTTTTCAACTAATATTAGCCATATAGCCTGCAGTGATGCTAGGGCGGAGGTGGCGGGGAGCTCCAGTAGATTGGCCAAAAGTCCTTGCTGCTGAAATCGCTGTGTCAACAGGCAGATTTGGTTCCGTTGAGCTTACAGACAATACAAAAATTGGTTCCATAAACCGACAACTGTTTCTTAGAAGTCTTAGCAACTATATAAGCCATCGGATGTTCACTACAGTATCATCTAGATGAGCAAATGCCCAGGACGAGTCGGACTATGTTCAGTTGATTAAGCAACTTAATGTTCTGGAGCGGGGGAACTGGCCACCTGCGCAAGATATGCCGCCTGGCTTTGGAGAGACCGAAATAGCTGCACTTTGCCAACGTTTTCGACTACACATCACTAGTGCAATCAATGGATTTAGGGATTTCATCGAGAGCTCTGGGGATGACGGTGACACACCTGCGGATCTGAGGCCTTTAATGAACTGCATGAAACTCATTCCATGCAGCACTGCAGAGTGCGAAAGGGGATTCAGCCAAATGAATCTTATAATCACCCCGATCCGCACAAGGATGCTGATTGAAAGGGTATCTGGCTGCTTTGATGTTCATCAAGCTACATGGACCACCGATGAAATAGTGGGACCCGACAAGCTACGTGACCACTTGGTTGCGATGCCATCGCTCGGCTGAAGACAGGAGAACAAGACCAGCCACCGAAACCCGCAGCGAACCTCCTGACCCAGTGTGGTGAGTTCTTTGACAGTCAATGAAAACATCAAATGTAAGTTACTCTGGTGTTTTTTTTTTTGCTTTCGAGGCAGCGCCGTCTGCGGGTTATTGAAATGTTTGTTGATCATTGAAGTTCTAATGCGAGTTATGCTTAATAACGTTGGCCTTTGAATAGCCTTACAAGCACAATATGACGACCCATAATTTTGGAGTAGTAAAACATTAAATGTAACGTTAGTTCAACTGGTGATTAGTAAGGCGAACGTTTGAGTTATCTGAAGATTTAGTTCACACAAAACGCCATCTGCTCAAATGTGTTGTAGCCAATGATTGATGTTCTGTATGTGATTATGAATGGCGGTAATATTAATAGCATAATTCCGCATCATTTTTGAGTAAAAAAAACATCAAATATTACTGCTTTTTACTGGGCCGGCGGCTTTATGTTTGTATTGAAAGTCAGTTGTTTTTAATAAACAAACAGTCTATAGCCTATGACACCTGTGTGTATTTCAGCAAGTTGAGTATATGGCTTTTTTTTTGGGGAGGGGTGTAATTCACATCCATGACGTCACAAATCGCATACACTCACTTAAAAAATCCCCACTACACCACTGCAGAGGATACCCGAACATGAACAGGCTTAGAATCTACCTGACGAGCAGGAGGTGCTTGAGCAACGAACAAAGCAACTATTATATCCCCCTTCCCGGTAGTCCCTTCCCAATAGCCAATTGTGTGCTACTCTGGAAAAGCTGCCGACCACTGCCAGTTGGTACGAACAGGGCTCGAACCTGCGCCATGATAGACATTTCTGCACTGCTATGCAGTGCCTTCACCAAGTGAGCCATCCGGCAGCTCTATAATTATTTTGTAAATTATTATTATGACCAGAATCAATAGGCATGGAGGTCTCAGCACTGCTAATGCCTCTGCCAAATATAAATAAAATTAGTCAATGGTGACCTGCAGTCTTATTGCAAAAAAAAAAAAAACCTCTACTGGGCAATGTCATGAAATGCTATAATCACCGTCAGTGGTTTTAAAGTATTACCCAAAAATATCATTTTGCCTCATTCCTGTAAATTATTTGAGTAAATGAACCCCATAAAGCCATTTTGCAAACCATTCTGTTTATTTAGTGATGGTAGGCTGCTATGTGTTAGCCTGTTAGCAACTTCCATGCGAGCAGCATACCTGTCAACCCTCCCGTTTTTCCTGGGATTCTCCGGTATTTTACCCTTCTTTCTTGCTTCTTTTCCTGTTCCAATATTTTCCCGTAAATCTCCCTCATTTTTAACATTTAAAAAAAAGGCTGTTGACTTGGACGGCGGTAGGCGTAAGACCGTAATGTTTTTGATACATTCCCCTTTGGTAAAGCAGGTGGCAGAATGCAGCCTGACATCTAGTTACTAAAGTCATTCAATAAAGAGGATGAAGAAGAAACGCAGAAAGTGGAGCGGAAAAATTTTTTTCCGGACACCGACGGAAACTTATTTGCGTTCAGCCAATCAGCGATCTTGTTCCGGACCACTGAAGGTGTGTCATGAGATAGTATAATTTTTCTGTCTTTACGAGCCTAGCACCGACGCACTGTCTCGGAACCACTGACTGCACAGTCCATACCCATAATACTGTAAGTAAATCGTAGATGCCTGCTCTCAGCAAAACTGTCGGCCAAATCATTCGTCTAGCCTGCCATTTAGATAACTGAATTGTTATGAATGTATTTTTTCAAATATATGAAACCGGTAAAATGAGCTGGTTACAGTCAGAGTAGTCTATCAATACCCAACTCGCCGCTTTTTTATCCTGCACTGATGATATAAATAACAAAGTAGATTAACAATAAACTAGTTAGTGTCACCGAACAAAGTGCAATGAATATAAAGTAGAAAAACTGCAATTGTGACAGTTTGTTCTAGAAAATATGAATACTCTGTAGGCCTACAGATTATTTTTATCTAGCCTCGCTTCTGAACGTTGTGAATATATCAGCAGGTTTGGCAAGTGCTGTTCATGAATTGTATTCACGATTAAGGTGCTTTCTTTCCGAATCATACAAAACCCAAAACCAGAGAAGTTGGCACCTTGTGTAAATCGTAAATAAAAACAGAATACAATGATTTGCAAATCCTTTTCAGCCTATATTGAATTGAATACACTGCAAAGACAAGTTACTTAATGTTTGAACAGGTAAACTTTGTAATTTTTTGCAAGTATTAGCTCATTTGGAATTTGATGCCTGCAACATGTTTCAAAAAAGCTGGCACAAGTGGCAAAAAAGACAGAGAGTTGAGGAATGCTCATCAAACACTTATTTGGAACATCCCACAGGTGAACGGGCTAATTGGGAACAGGTGGGTGCCATGATTGGGTATAAAAGCAGCTTACCTCAAATGCTCAGTCATTCACAAACAAGGTTGGGGCGAGGGTCACCACTTAGTGGACAAATGCGTGAGCTGATTGTCGAACAGTTTAAAAACAACATTCCTCAACGAGCTATTGCAAGAAATTTAGGGATTTCATCATCTATGGTCCGTAATATCATCAAAAGGTTCAGAGAATCTGGAGAAATCACTGCACGAAAGCGACAAGGCCAAAAACCAACATTGAATGGCAGTGACCTTCGATCCCTCAGGCGGTACTGCATCAAAAACTGACATCAGTGTGTAAAGGACATCACCACATGGGCTCAGGAACACTTCAGAAAACCACTGTCAGTAACGACAGTTTGTTGCTACATCTGCAAGTGCAAGTTCAAACTCTACAATGCAAAGTGAAAGCCATTTATCAACAGCACCCAGAAACGCCGCCGGCTTCGCTGTTCATCCAAGATGGACTGATGCAAAGTGGAAAAGTGTTCTCTGGTCTGACGAGTCCACATTTCAAATTGTTTTTGGAAACTGTGGAGGTCATGTCCTCCGGACCAAAGAAAAAAACAAGCATCTGGACTGTTATAGGCGCAAAGTTCAAAAGCCAGCATCTGTGATGGTATGGGGGTGTATTAGTGCCCAAGGCATGGGCAACTTACACATATGTGAAGGCACTATTAATGCTGAAAGGTACATACAGGTTTTGGAGCAACATATGTTGCCATCCAAGAAACGTCTTTTTTTTGGACACCTCTGCTTATTTCAGCAAGACAATGCCAAGCCACATTCTGCATGTGTTACAACAGAATGGCTCCGTAGTAAAAGAGTGCGGGCACTAGACTGGCCTGCCTGTAGTCCAGACCTGTCTCCCATTGAAAATGTGTGGTGCATTATGAAGCGTAAAATATGACAACGGAGACCCCGGACTGTTGGACAACTTAAGCTGTACATCAGGCAAGAATGGGAAAGAGTTCCACCTGAAAAGCTTCAAAAATTGGTCTCCCCAGTTCCCAAACATTTACTGAGTGTCGTTAAAAGGAAAGGCGATGTAACACAGTGGTAAAAAGGCCCCTGTGCCAACTTTTTTGCAATGTGTTGCTGCCTCTAAATTCTAAGTTAATGATTATTTGCAAAAAAAAAAAAAGTTTCTCAGTTTGAACATTAAACATCTTGTCTTTGCAGTGTATTCAATTGAATATACGTTGAAAAGGATTTGCAAATCATTGTATTCTGTTTTTATCGACGATTTACATAACGTGCCAACTTCACTGGTTTTGGGTTTTGTAGAAACAAAATCTTAAGTAGACGGCCATAGCTATGAGGGGTGTGATAGAGCCTAATGATTTTATATTTTGAAAGAGGTTTTGAATAAATCTTTGTGGCCGTTTCCACTGCTAACCACTCTGAATGTTTCCAGCTAGGATTGATGAAAATCATCTGTTCAGAGCATTCATATTTTTTAGAATAAGCTGACGCGATCTCGCTTATTTTTACATTATTAGTGCAAGGCCAGTGAAGAGAGAAAAAATGTAACTGTCTCGAGACTATGGCAAGCCGTTTTAACTTTTAACCGAACCACACTCCTATCTGTAATTACATTTTAGATATCCATAATAGCATTTCTCCTAGTCAGAATGGTAATCAAAGATATCTGCAATAACATTCTTACTAGTAGAAATGTTATTTTCAGATATCTACAACTTTGATCTTACTTGTCAAAACTAAATTTAAGATAGATAGATTTAATAGCGAGACCGGATAGGTATTGCAAATATCTGTAATTCAATTCTTCCTAGTCAAAAAGAACATCTCAGATATCCACAATGACATTCTTCCGATCCACAATTGTCATTTCAGATATTGTTATGTATGAGTATTTTTTTAACAGAATTATATTTCATTTGTAATTGAAGATTTGTTGCATGCTGTTTTGCTGGTCAGCTATATTTATTTTGTTCATTTGGCAGCCTCTGGTGGCGTGTCGGTAAAATCATTGGGAAAAGACTAGTGATTTCTAGAAGCTTCTGGCACTTTCCTGCTTGGAGGGGGCGGGATTTCCTGAGAATCCTGAGGATCTTTCTAGAAGGTTGCTAGTGTATATAAATGCTGTGATTTTAAGCACAGCAGAGAGAGAGAGAGAGCAGAGTTTTGTTTTGCAACAGTTAAATAGTGGCATCAGAGTGTTATTAGAGAATTGAATAGTGGATATATTTTTTTTGTACAACTATTTTTGTGAAGAATAAATTTGTTTTAGTTGTACTTTCTGGTTTTCTTTGTTGTGATTTTTTTCAAGTCATAACAAATTGGAGGTTCCACCGAGATTGGATTCGCCAAAGATTATTATTTCAAATCTTGTGACTAGTTTAAAAACCAGCAATCATGACTTTTGATGTGTAAAGTTTTTTGAAAACTCCAACCCAGGAATTAATTGTGCTGGCAAAGAAGAAGGACTTGCTGCAAATAGCCTCAACCCTTGGATTATCTGATGTGAAGTCATCAATGAAGAAACAAGAAATATTCAACATTTTGGTGCAACATTTCATCGATGAAGATATCTTTGGGGAAGAAGCAGCAAATTAATTAAAGGTGTGGAAGTGCCTGCAACGGAGCTGCAAAGACTTGAATTTCAGCTACGCCTGAAAGAGCTGGAAGAGAGAAGCTGGAGAAGGAGAGAGAACTGGAGGAAAGAAGGATGGAGAAAGAGAAAGAACTGGAAGAAAAAAGAATGCAGTACGAATTGGAAATGAAGAAAATAGAAGCAGGTACTGTTTCAAAATCTTTCGGACTTTCTGATCATTTTGATGTGGTTAAACATATCAGACTTGTTCCTCCTTTCTTAGAAAATGATGTTGACCAATACTTTACCCATTTTGAAAAAATTGCTGGAAGTTTGAAATGGTCAAAAGAGCATTGGACAATGATGTTACAAAGTGTTCTTACTGGTAAAGCAAGAAAAATCTATAACCAGTTATTTGTCCAACAGTGTGCTGATTATGATTTTGTCAAATCTGCAATTCTGAAGGGTTATGAATTGGTCCCCGAGGCTTACAGGCAAAAAATTAGGAATTCTCGCAAGGAAGCCAGTCAAACTCATGTTGAATTTGGCAGGTTGAAGGAACAGTTGTTTGATCAGTGGTGTAATTCCATGAAAGTTGAAAAAGATTGAGAGAATGAGGCAAATTATTTTGGTAGAGGAATTCAAAAGGTGTATCCAGCCTGATATTAAAACTTTCCTTGATGAAAAACAAGCCAATACTTTGCAAGATGTTTCTACCCTAGCTGATAGTTATGCATTGACTCACAAGTCTTCTTTTGTCCAAAAATCCACTTTTTCTAAATTTCAAAGCAAGTTTCAGTCCAAGACTTCTTGTAATAACACCTCTAATGATTCTAAGGCCACTTCTGAGAGGAAACCTTCCAGTGAGAAGCAATCCTCTGATTCTTTACCCTCTGTGTCTTGCCAATACTGCAAAAGCAAAGTCACCTTATTTCTGAGTGTTATGCTCTCAAGAAAAAACAACAAAGAGAAGAAACCAAGCCAACTGATTTCACTAAGAGAGAATCTCTTGTATCAATGGTCAGTTCACCTGATCTTCTACCTTCTGTGTCTGATCCTGTTTTGGATCATCACCGATTCATCACCGATGGTTTGGTCTCACTTTCATATGATTTTTCCTCATCTGCTCCAGTTCGAATTCTAAGGGATACTGGGTCTTCCCAATCTCTTATTCTTGCAGAGATTCTGCCTTTTTCAGACAAATCGTTTACTCAGGCTAATGTCCTTATCCAAGGAGTAGAATGTGGTTTTACAAGTGTACCTCTCCATAATGTTCATCTCAAATCAGACTTGGTCTCTGGGCCTGTTACCGTTGGTGTTAGGTCTTCTCTTCCTTTCAAAGGCATTCATTTGCTTCTCGGTAATGATCTTGCTGGGGATAAGGTTGTGCTCTGCCCTATTGTAACTGACACTCATTTGATTGATCATGAATCTGACTCTATAGAGGAGGAAATTCCAGACCTCTATCCCTCATGTGCAGTTACTCATTTGATGGCCAAAAAGGCTATTCAAGATGATGCTGACCTGGACTTTAACCAGGCTGACACCTTCATTGGGCAGTCTTTTCATCAGGAACCTTCCAGTCCTGAGATGTCTGGGAAATCTTCAGACTTGTCCTTGTCAGGTCATTCTTATGACATTTTGTCTCGTAAACAACTTATTCATGAGCAACAACAAGCTTGTGATCTTGCGCATCTTCTACCACAGGCTGCAAGTGAACAAGAGGCTACTCAAGTTCCTGTCTGTTTTTACTAATGGTGTGCTTATGAGAAAGTAGCGTCCACCTGATGTTCCTGCAGATGAAGAGTGGATGATCACCCATCAAATTGTTCTTCCAAAGCCGTATCTCAAGAAACTCTTAGTCTGGCCCATGACAATCCTATGTCAGGTCATTTGGGTATCAAGAAGACCCTTCAACGTGTCAGAAACCACTTCTTCTGGCCGTCCATGAGGTCTGATGTACAGGAGTACTGCAAATCCTGTCATACTTGTCAAATGGTTGGGAAGCCGAACCAGAATATTCCAAAGGCTCGACTTAATCCCATTCCTGCTTTTGAAGAACCTTTCAGTCGGATCATCATTGACTGTGTTGGACCATTGACGAAGACTAGGTCTGGTTGTGAGTACTTACTGACTATCATGTGTGCTTCCACCCGGTTTCCTGAGGCAATTCCACTTCGTAATATCAAGGCGAAGACTATTATCAAGGCTCTAACCAAGTTTTTCTGCTTTGTTGGTCTTCCTAAGTCTATTCAGTCTGATCAAGGATCAAATATCATGTCTGGCATATTTCAACAAGTTATGCATGAGCTTGGTATTAAACAATACAGGTCATCAGCTTACCATCCTGAGAGTCAAGGTGCTTTGGAGAGGTTCCATCAAACCCTGAAGAACATGATAAGGATCTACTGCCTTGACACAGAGAAAGATTGGGATGAAGGTGTCCATCTTCTTCTGTTTGCAGCCCGTGAAGCTGTTCAGGAGTCTCTTGGGTTCAGTCCTTTTGAGCTCGTTTTTGGGCATACAGTCCGTGGACCTCTGAAGCCTCTGAAGGAAAAATTGCTCGCTGAGGATGATGTCCCAATGAACTTGCTTCAGTATGTCTCTGACTTCCGTGATCGTCTCTCTAAGGCTTGTGACTTTGCTAAATCCAATCTCAAAGAAGCTCAGGGCAAAATGAAAGCCAGATATGACCTTCATTCAAAAGATAGAAGTTTTAAAACTGGTGACAAAGTTCTTGCACTTTTGCCAGTTCCTAGAAACCCTCTAAGAGCCCGATATTTCGGCCCTTACACTGTCCTCAAAAAGGTCAGTGATCTAAATTACATAATTTTAACTCCTGGAAGGAGGAAACAAAAACAAATGTGTCACATCAACATGCTGAAAGAATACATTGATAGAGACACTCAGCAAAAGCCAGTCAATGTGGTAAATACAGTTGAACTGGAAAATTCCAAAGATTGTGACTGCCCCTTAGAAAGTGAACCTGGTCCAGTCAAACTTGAAAATTCAGACATTCTTCAAAATATTGACGCCATGTTGTCCCACCTGGATCCTTTTCAACAACAACAGCTAAAGCAGCTCATATTTGAATATAGTCACATTTTCCCTGACGTTCCATCAAGGACTGATATGGTTTACCATGATGTCATCCTACAAGATGATGCCAAGCCTGTAAAACAGCATCCCTACAGAATGAATCCAGATAAGCAGAAATACCTTAAACAAGAAGTCAAATACCTGCTTGAAAATTACTGTTTTTGAATACACTGTAGGTTGTTTCCAAATTTACGTGTAATTACTTTCTCTACACAGATGTAATTTATTTATTTATTTTATTTAATAAATAAATTCATTGCACCTGTGTTGAGAAATTAATTACACTTAAATTTGGAAACAACCTACTTTTATTAATTTACAAAACCCAAAACAAGTGAAGTTGGCACGTTATGTAAATCGTAGATAAAAACAGAATACAATGATTTGCAAATCCTTTTCAACTTATATTCAATTGAATACACTGCAAAGACAAGATGTTTAATGTTCAAACTGAGAAACTTTTTTTTTTTTTTTGTTCACTAAGTGGTGACCCTCGCCCCATCCTTGTTTGTGAATGACTGAACATTTCAGGGAAGCTGTCTACGCCCCGAATGTGCCTAATCTCCAAGTTGTACGGCTGAAGGAACAAGGCCCAGCGCATAAGGCACTGGCTAGGACTCTGCAAAGAGTGCAGGAAGGTGAGGGGGTTATGGTCAGAATAGACCACAATCGGCACACCCCCACCCACATACACATCAAAAAACTGTAACGCCCAAATTAAAGCCAAAGCTTCCTTTTCTATAGTAGAATAGTTTAATTGATGTTTATTAAACTTTTTGGAAAAGAAAGACACTGGACGATCAACGCCCCCATCATCCGTTTGTTACAACACAGCCCCAGCACCCACCTGGCTGGCATCCACCTGGATCTGAAATGGTTGATCCAACCGTGGAGCAGCCAGAATGGGTGCCGTGCTCAACAACAATTTGACATTCTCAAATGCCTTCTGACAGGCTAAAGACCAGTCAAACTTAGCTTTGGCTTTTAAAAGATCTGTTAGCGGAGCCACCACTGTTGAAAAATTAACACAGAAGTTCCTATAATACCCCACCATACCCAGGAATCTCATGAGCTCCCTCTTGGAAGTAGGCGGTGGAAAACAATCAATAGCTCGAACTTTAGCACGCACAGGCTGCACCTGGGCTTGCCCAACCACCTTACCAAGATAAGTAACCGTGGCCTTCGCAAATTCGCACTTAGCTAGATTGACCGTCAAGCGGGCCTCCAATAATCTCACAAATAGCGCACGGATGTGATCTACGTGTTTTTGCCACGTATCGCTGTAAACAACCACATCATCAAGATATACAGCGCAACCTTCCAACCCTGATACCACACGGTTCATCAGGCGCTGGAAGGTCGCGGGCGCGTTCCGGAGACCAAAACTCATGACCTTATACAAATACAATCCAGATGGAGTAACAAAAGAAGCGATTTCCTGAGCACGGCAAGAAAGGGGGACCTGATAATAACCCTTCAAAAGATCAAACTTGCTGACATAACAAGCAGCTCCAACCCTGTCAACGCAATCTTCCAACCTGGGAAGAGGAAAAGAGTCCGGCTTAGTAATGCTGTTAAGTTTCCTGTAATCAGTACAAAAGCGGTAACTGCCATCTGGCTTACTGACCAATAGGCACGGAGAAGCCCAACATGAACTTGACGGCCTTGCCAACCCATGATCTAATAGGTACTTAACCTCTGACTCCAAGCACTTCCCCTTCTCAGGCGAGACACGGTAGAACCGTTGACGTATTGGTGCTGCATCTCCCACATCAATGTCATGCTCTATCAAATGAGTGCGTGTAGGAGTGTCACTAAACAAAGCAGGAAAATCGACAATCAAACATTTCAACTGGTCACATTTATCGCTAGACAGAGGAGACAACAGAGAGTACATATCTGCTAACATCTCAGAATTTTTCAGACGTGGCTGAAAAACTGAATCATCAGGAACACAGACATCTTCAGAACATGCTGCCACCAAGCTAGAAGAGACTAAACACACAGGCTCACTGAGTGACGACAGTCCTACCGGCCTCACTCCAGAGTCTACTCCTCCCCCCATCACCGAAGACCTAGAAAAATATGGCTTCAACAAGTTAATGTGACAGAGTTGAGTAGGCCGCTTGCGACCTGGGGTCGAGACCAAATAGTCCCGCTCTGTCACCTGCTTTACAATGGAATATGGACCAGAGAACTTAGCCATAAAAGGTGAACCTGGAATGGGCAACAAGGCAAGCGCCTCATCCCCAGGATTGAAATCACGCTGCACAGCTTTTTGATCAAACCATTTCTTCATTTTCCTCTGTGCCTTAGTCAGGTTCTCTCTTGCCATTCTACCCGCCAAAAACAACTTACGGCGAAACCCGCTGATGTAGTCAATCAAATTGGCAGGTGGTTCAGTAACCTCCAACTCACCATGCAACACTGCCAAGGGGCCGCGCACCTGATGACCAAAGACTAAGTCATTGGGGCTAAACCCAAGACTCTCCTGCGTGACCTCCCAAGCTGCTAGTAAGAGCCATGGAAGACCCTCCTCCCAGTCCCTCCCAAGTTCAGTGCAATAGGCACGCAACAGTGCTTTCAGGGTCTGATGCCAACGTTCCAAGGCCCCCTGACTTTGAGCGTGGCAAGCACTGCTCTGCCGATGTACAACCCCCAACTGTTTAACCACCTCACTGAACATTTTTGAAGTAAAGTTAGACCCTCTATCAGTCTGAATGGTTTTTGGAATACCAAATATAGAGATAAATTGTGTCAAAACCTTAACTACTAACTTAGTTTTTATAGTCCTGACTGGATACGCAGCTGGGTAACATGTGGCTTGACACATCACAGTCACCAAGTTGACACAACCAGACCTGGAAGGAGACAGAGGACCCACACAATCTACAATTAAATGTTCAAAAGGCTTATCAACGGGAGGAATTGGATACAAGGGTACAGGTCTAATCACCTGATTTGGTTTTCCAGTTAATTGACATGTAGGGCAAGTCTTAATAAAAAGGGCAATACTCTTCCTCAACTGAGGCCAATAAAAATGACGCGAGACACGATCATATGTCTTCCGCACGCCTAAATGGCCGGACAATTCACCATGAGCAGTACTCAACACAAGATATTTAAATTTAGATGGAACAACCACCTGGTACACAGGACTAGCAATTTCCGTATCACTAAAGGGTAACCACTTACAACCAGCAGGTTGTCTCGCAGAAAGTATCCACCAGAGACCTGATCCTCCTGCTCTGGGGCTTTAACTGCTTTAAACAAGTCATTCAATTCTACATCATCTTGCTGCGCTGCAATGAACTCGCTGCGAGACAGAGGCACAGGTAAAGTAGGAAAACACTCACTTTTATCTGACCTACAGTCAGCAACAGCCACATCTTTGTTCGCCATCGTACGACTCATTGCACGCGTCACAGCACAAGCTGGAAAAGTGTCAGGAAAATCCAACGCACACACATCAGATCCAGACACTAACGGCACATCTCTTACAACAGGGGGCGATATTACATCGGGCCATACCCGTCTGCCTGCCAAATTATTGCCCAAGATGACATGAACTGCTTTAACTGGAAGCGATGGTCTCACAGCAATGACCACCTCACCCTGTACCAGCTCAGACTGCAAAACAATCTTGTGCAAGGGAGCAAAAAACGTTTCAAGGCCAATACCTTTTATTAAGACATTACAACCAATACTGGACTGTGAGGAAAAAGGCAAAACAGACTCCAAGATAAATGACTCCGATGCCCCTGTGTCACGAAGAATCTTAACAGCCACCTTATCTGACCCACCAACTAATGATACAGAACCATCGGTGATGAATGGAGCATAATCAGGCTCTACATCCAACACCTCTCTCGCAAAACTCTTTTGAGGCAACACTCTTGCGTTAGACAACATAGACTTGCATATATAAACCGCACAGCCAGTTGGCCTAGCCTCATCGACAGACTCCGACCGCACCAGTGAATCTGCCTGACCCCCCTGAGCCACATTAGCCACAAACCCCGGCCTCCCAGACCCCTGTCTCTGATTCAATTTTTTAGCACGTAGCACTGGACATTCCTTTTTCCAATGCCCCTGTTCATGACAAAAATTACAAGCATTTAAACTACTTTTAGGCCTTGATTGAAAATCAGACCTGGACAAAGCAGAGGCAACTGCGACAACCGGTTCTCCTTGACGTCCCTCATATTGCACAAAATCACTACGATCCCTCGCAGGCCTGTGGATTAGAACAAATTCATCGGCTAAAACAGCGGCCTCTGCTGGAGTCTTTACTTTATGTTCATTGATATATGTTGCAATACTCTCCGGAACAATGTTTTTAAATTGCTCCAACACAATCAAATCACACAAAGCCTTAAACTCAATCACATTCTCCGCTGCTAGCCAACGCTGAAAATGGGTACTCAACTCTCTAGCAACCTCCACATATGCCTGTTTTTCAATTTTACGCCAAGTCCTAAATCGCTGCCTATATGCCTCTGCGACCAACTCATAGGCCTTCAAAACAGCGTCTTTAACAGACTGGTACTTTTTCCTTTCAAAACCTTGCAGAGAAATATCAGCCTCCTGGGCCTTACCGACTAAAATACTTTGCAAAAGCAAGGTTCTCTCCGAATCACCCCAGCCTCTATCCTCTGCAATGCTTTCAAACAGAAAAAAAAATGTCTGGATCCTTCTCATTAAACTTGGGCAGCAGCTTCACCATTTGCGCTATATTAGCCCCGGTACGAACTTCACTATCGTGGAATGGCTCCCCATTCGGCCCAAATCTGCCACTGGCCACTAAACGCAAACGTTCGGCTTCCTGCGCCAATTTCTGCTCTTCTAACTTATGTGCCAATCGTATTTTTTCTAATTCCAACTCACGTGATTGTTCCAACTCACGCTCTTTAGACTTAATTTGCTCAATTTGAAATTGTCTTTCTAATTCCTTATCTTTTGATTGCTGGTCTAGCTGCAAAAGCAATAACTGTTTCCGTTCTTCAAAAGAAAGACCAAAAGCAAGTGTGGATGGATTTAAAAAATAAGTTGAACCCCGCTTCAACTGCCCCTCATCATCCTCTTCCTCATTATCAGACAAGACCAAAACGAGTTTATCCACTAATTGTGTTCTTATAACACGACGCAATTTCGCTACTTTAGTATTGGATATGTTCGGAACTTTCAAACCAAAATGTTCAACCACTTTTTTCAACTGCTCTTTAGTTAAACACTCCAAACCCTCCTCACTAGGAGCGGCCACAAATGCGTCCCCAGGATCCATTACAAACGTGACTTAAAATTCCACACAATTAAAGCCAATTGGACAAATACAATCAAAAATGCAAAGTGTAGCACAAGCGCACAAGTTTCCTTCAACCAGGGAAAAAAAAATAATATCAATCTACTTCAAGTGACTGATCAATTACAAATTGAACTACCAATTAGAACAACCTACATGCACATGGCAGAGTTCGCCAAACAGAAAAAAAACCACCCACCCATGAGCTGCCCTGCATCTAAATAGACCCGTGTACGCTAACTAGAGCTATGCCTACGATCTTCTGCCAGCCCCAAGAATCGAGATTATCAATGTACGATACCGCCGGAGGCAGGTCAGACGAGCTTTTGGCCCCCCTAACATCGAACTCCGCAGCTGTACCCTCAATCCAGGGCGTGGCACGACAACATAAGAAAATCCCCAAAAACGCAAGGCGATCTATAACCTAACCGCAGGGGTTCACATCAACTCACAAAATCAAAACAGTTTGGCAAACAATGCCATGTACTCACCAAAATAGCGGCTGCTCTATAAACAGTCCGGCCTATGCCAGACTGGATTCCCCCTCTCCAGCGTCAAACAAAACCCAAAAAAAAAATTTACCAAAACTCTTACCAACACAAACGCGAAAATCCACGAGTGGCTCCCCAATATTACACACGCTGTAATCCAACAAACAAAAGCGTGCGACCAATCAACTATGTAAATTAGCCATCTGCGTGACTACGCACAGCCCATTCACAAATTTCCTCCGTAGTAACAAACACAAATACCGACAGTCCGAACCAATAACCTACTAGAGAAAAAAAAAACTATACCATCAAAAAAAAACTCCCGGACGAGTCGCCCATATGTTACGGAACCCTGGCTCGTTAGGGCACGCAACAATAAGGGGAGACCACTCGCGGATGAAAAAGTTTTAAACAATAATAATAATTTATTAACATAAATTGGTGTGGTGCAAAAATATGAATAAGTATCAGTATAAATGTAAGAGCAAGGAAATAAAAATGTAGTGGGATCAGTCAAATGTAAAAAGACGCCTCAGGAGAAGGGGGAACCCCCTTGCCATCTTGTGAGCTGCTTATAAAGCCCCAGCCCAGCTCCTCAACGAGGTACACCTGCGCCACAGCCCCGCCCTCCTGGAATGACAGACAGGCAGACAGAAAGGCAGGCGCAGGGGAGACAGAAAGCTTGCCCATAACAATACACAATCCTAAGAATGGTCAAAAGGTAGGCAGTGGTCACTCAACACAAAAAGCATACATGGCAGAGCCAGGCACAGAACTTAAACATGACATGCAGAATGCACAGATCACAACAGAGGATTTGTTCTGGTATAATCATTTTAAGTTTTACTTGCATTTCAGGTGGCATTGATTGAAGAAGTCAAGCATATCATTATCTTCATCCAATAGAACTTCAGTGATAGTGTCACAGAACCTAGCCCTCCCAAAGCCTTGGTGTAAATTTACTCAATTTTTGTTTTTGAATTTGTAGATTGCAGCCATTATCAAATAATTATATACCCACGCCCAATCAGATCCAAACGATCATATTATATACAATAGATTTCTTCACTTTTGCGATTCAATGCATTGGACACTTTTCTTTTGTATCAATTCATTCTATGGAGTGGACACATGTGTGCTGCTTATATTCTATGAAATTGGTAACTTGGTGCGTTGGCATCGTTTTGATTTTTATGGCCGTGTGTACATAATGCAAGAACCTTTTTAAAAGACTCACAAAAAGCACCAATTTGACACAACCTAGTCACCGGTACTCTATTCATCTACCTCTGCAGTTGTGTCATAGCATTGGCCCATTTTCATAAGAAAACATAATTTCACCCTTGACCACTGGAGTGAGCTATGATACCACTACACAAAAGCTGTTGAATAGAGCACAGTCTGCAAGAAAGCTAATAAATTAATAATCAGTTAATTTTGCTAAATTAACACTCTGGCAGTCATGGTTCTTAGAACATCATGAAATTTGAAAACAACCTTCAAATATTGTGAAAGAAAAGTCTGAATCACTGACTGACTATAAGACAATTTATTACTAAATTTACTACTAGCTTCCTTAAATGAATAATATTGTGTCGCAAGAAATCAGACATCTGAATCATTTTTTCATTTTCTCTTTACTTTTATTTACATATCCATTTTGTACATCAGAAATGATAAAATATCATATTTGTTGTTATGTATGATAATTTTTTGTACAGCTTTATATTCCATTTGTAAATGAAGATTTGTTACATGCTGTTTTGCTGCCCTGCTGGTCAGCTATATTTATTTTGTTCATTGGCACCATCTGGTGGCGTGTTTGTAAAATCATTAAGAAAAGTCTAGTAATTTCTAGAAGCTTCTGGCACTTTCCTGCTTGGAGGGGGCGGGATTTCCCTAGAATCCTGTGGATCTTTCTGGAAGGTTGCTAGACTATAAAAAGGCTGTGATTTTAAGCACAGCAGAGACTGACAACAAAGAGAGCAGACAGCAGAAGAGAGCAGACCAGAGTTTTGTTTTGGCAACAGTTAAATAGTGGCAGTGTTATTAGAGAATTTAAATAGTGGATAATTTTTGTACAACTTTTTTTGTAAAGAATAAATTTGTTTTAGTTGTACTGGCCAGTTTTCTTTGTTGTGATTTTTCCAAGTCATAACAAATTGGAGGTTCCACCGAGAT
This sequence comes from Gymnothorax reevesii, assembly GCA_029721435.1. NCBI lineage: Eukaryota > Metazoa > Chordata > Actinopteri > Anguilliformes > Muraenidae > Gymnothorax > Gymnothorax reevesii. The sequence continues at coordinate 144,966,580 of CM056575.1, forward strand.
TGGATTCACCGAAGATTATTATTTTAAATCTTTTGACTAGTTTAAAAACCAGCAATCATGACTTTTGATGTGGAAAGTTTTTTGAAAACTCCAACCCAGGAATTAATTTTGTTGGCAAAGAAGAAGGACTTGCTACAAATAGCCTCAACCCTTGGATTATCTGATGTGAAGTCATCAATGAAGAAACAAGAAATATTCAACATTTTGGTGCAACATTTCATCGATGAAGATATCTTTGGGGAAGAAGCAGCAGAATTAATTAAAGCTGTGGAAGTGCCTGCAACGGAGCTGCAAAGGCTTGAATTCCAGCTGCGCCAAAAACAACTAGAGCTGGAAGAGAGAAGGTTGGAGAGGGAGAAGGAAAGAGAAATGGAGGAAAGAAGATTGGAGAAAGAAATGGAAGAAAGAAGGTTGGAGAGGGAGAAGGAGAGAGAACTAGAGGAAAGAAGGATGGAGAAAGAGAAAGAACTAGAAGAAAAAAGGATGCAGTTCGAATTGGAAATGAAGAAAATAGAAGCAGGTACTGTTCCAAAATCATTTGGACTTTCTGATCATTTTGATGTGGTTAAGCATATCAGACTTGTTCCTCCTTTCTTAGAAAATGATGTTGACCAATACTTTACCCATTTTGAAAAAATTGCTGAAAATTTGAAATGGCCAAAAGAGCATTGGACAATGATGTTACAAAGTGTTCTTACTGGTAAAGCTAGAAAAATCTATAACCAGTTATCTGTCCAACAGTGTGCTGATTATGATTTTGTCAAATCTGCCATTCTGAAGGGTGATGAATTAGTCCCTGAGGCTTACAGGCAAAAATTTAGGAATTCTTGCAAGGAAGCCAGTCAAACTCATGTTGAATTTGGCAGGTTAAAGGAACAGTTGTTTGATCAGTGGTGTAATTCCATGAAAGTTGAGAAAGATTTTGATAGAATGAGGCAACTTATTCTGGTTGAGGAATTCAAAAGGTGTGTCCAGCCTGATATTAAGATTTTCCTTGAAGAAAAACAAGCCAATACTTTGCAAGATGTTTCTACCCTAGCTGATAGTTATGCTTTGACTCACAAGTCTTCTTTTGTGCAAAAATCCACTTTTTCTAAATTTCAAAGCAAGTTTCAGTCCAAGACTTCTTCTAATAACACTTCTAATGATTCTAAGGCCACTTCTGAGAGGAAACCTTCCGGTGAAAAGCAATCCTCTGATTCTTTACCCTCTGTGTCTTGCCATTACTGCAAAAAGCAAGGTCACCTTATTTCTGAGTGTTATGCTCTCAAGAAAAAACAACAACGAGAAGAAACCAAGCCAACTGCTTTGACAAAGAGAGAATCTCTTGTATCAATGGTCAGTTCACCTGATCTTCTACCTTCTGTGTCTGATCCGGTTATGGAGGGTTTTGAGCCATTCATCACTGATGGTTCTGTCTCACTTTCACATGATTTTTCCTCATCTGCTCCTGTTCGAATTCTAAGGGATACTGGGTCTTCCCAATCTCTTATTCTTGCAGATATTCTGCCTTTCTCGGACAAATCGTCTACTCAGGCTAATGTCCTTATTCAAGGAGTAGAATGTGGTTTTACAAGTGTACCTCTCCATAATGTTCATCTCAAATCAGACTTGGTCTCTGGGCCTTTTACTGTTGGTGTTAGGTCTTCTCTTCCTTTCAAAGGCATTCATTTGCTTCTTGGTAATGATCTTGCTGGGGATAAGGTTGTGCCCTACCCTATTGTAACTGACACTCCTTTGATTCATCAAGAATCTGACTCTATAGAGGAGGAAATTCCAGACCTCTATCCTTCATGTGCAGTTACTCATTCTATGGCCAAAAAGGCTATTCAAGATGATGCTGATCTGGACTTTAACCTGGCTGACACCTTCATTGGGCAGTCTTTTCATCAGGAACCTTCCAGTCCTGAGATGTCTGGGAAATCTTCAGACTTGTCCTTGTCAGGTCAATCTAATGACATTTTGTCTCGTAAACAACTTATTCATGAGCAACAACAAGCTCGTGATCTAGCGCATCTTCTACCACAGGCTGCAAGTGAACAAGAGGCTACTCAAGTTCCTGTCTGTTTTTACTACAAAAATGGTGTGCTTATGAGAAAGTGGCGTCCACCCGATGTTCCTGCAGATGAAGAGTGGATGATCACCCATCAAATTGTTCTTCCAAAGTCTTATCGTCAAGAAACTCTTAGTCTGGCCCATGACAATCCTATGTCAGGTCATTTGGGTATCAAAAAGACCCTTCAACGTGTCAGAAACCACTTCTTCTGGCCTTCTATGAGGTCTGATGTACAGGAGTACTGCAAATCCTGTCATACTTGTCAAATGGTAGGGAAGCCGAACCAAAATATTCCAAAGGCTCGACTTAAGCCCATTCCCGCTTTTGAAGAACCTTTCAGTCGGATCATCATTGACTGTGTTGGACCATTGCCGAAGACTAGGTCTGGTTGTGAGTACTTACTGACTATCATGTGTGCTTCCACCCGGTTTCCTGAGGCAATTCCACTTCGTAATATCAAGGCGAAGACTATCATCAAGGCTCTAACCAAGTTTTTCTGCTTAGTTGGTCTTCCTAAGTCTATTCAGTCTGATCAAGGATCAAATTCCATGTCAGGCATATTTCAACAAGTTATGCATGAGCTTGGTATTAAACAATACAGGTCATCAGCTTACCATCCTGAGAGTCAAGGTGCTTTGGAGAGGTTCCATCAAACCCTGAAGAACATGATAAGGACCTACTGCCTTGACACAGAGAAAGATTGGGATGAAGGTGTTCATCTTCTTCTGTTTGCTGCCCGTGAAGCTGTTCAGGAGTCTCTTGGGTTCAGTCCTTTTGAGCTCGTTTTTGGGCATACAGTCCGTGGACCTTTGAAGCTACTGAAGGAAAAGTTGCTAGCTGAAGATGATGTTCCAATGAACTTGCTTCAGTATGTCTCTGACTTCCGCAATCGTCTTGCGAAGGCTTGTGACTTTGCTAAGTCTAATCTCAAAGAAGCTCAGGGCAAAATGAAAGCCAGATATGACCTTCATTCAAAAGATAGAAGTTTCAAAACTGGTGACAAAGTTCTTGCACTTTTGCCAGTTCCTGGAAACCCTCTAAGGGCCCAATATTTCGGCCCTTACACTGTCCTCAAAAAGGTCAGTGATCTAAATTATGTAATTTCAACTCCTGGAAGGAGGAAACAAAAACAAATGTGTCACATCAACATGCTGAAAGAATACATTGATAGAGACACACAGCAAAAGCCAGTCAATGTGGTAAATACAGTTGAACTGGAAAATTCCGAAGATTGTGACTGCCCCTTAGAAAATGAACCTGGTCCAGTCAAACTTGAAAATTCAGACATTCTTCAAAATATTGACAGCAAGTTGTCCCACCTGGACCCTTTTCAACAACAGCAGCTAAAGCAGCTCATATTTGAAAATAGTCACATATTCCCTGACGTTCCATCAAGGACTGATTTGGTTTACCATGATGCCATCCTACAAGATGATGCAAAAGTCAAAGTTATCACTGAATTTCCTAAGCCAACAACTAAAAGACAGCTCATGAGATTTCTAGGGATGGCTGGCTACTACAGAAAATTCTGTAAAAATTTCTCTATCATCTCTGAACCTTTGACAAATTTACTGAAGAAAAATGCAAAATTTGTTTGGGATGAAAAATGTCAAAATTCATTTGACCAGCTAAAAGCGATTCTCAAAAATGCACCAGTTCTCTTATCTCCCAATTTCAAAAAGGAGTTCAAGTTGGCAGTTGATGCCAGTGACATTGGTGCAGGTGCAGTTTTACTGCAAGAAGACACTGATAGAGTAGATCATCCCGTTTGTTACTTTTCCAAAAAGTTTGATAAACATCAGAAAAACTACTCAACAATTGAAAAAGAATGTTTGGCACTTGTTTTGGCTTTACAACATTTTGAAGTCTATTTGACTTGTTCAGCTACTTCCATCAAGGTCTTCAGTGATCACAATCCCCTCACATTCTTGCACAAGATCAAAAACAAGAATCAAAGATTACTGAGATGGAGTTTACTTTTGCAAGAGTATGATTTGGACATTTCTCACATCAGGGGAAAAGATAATGTAATCCCAGATACACTTTCACGCATGTAATTTTATTTCTTTTCGTGATTGTGAAAAACGTAATTTTACTTTTCTATTTGATTGTGAGACTTACACTGTTTGTTATGTATATGATTGTTATCATGATCAATGATACGTTTGTGTAAAGTTCAATATTGTTCTGATTATAAAACTGTGTTAATTTTAACAAAAGAAAGCTTTTAGCAAACCTTTCTTTTCTTAAAGAGGGGAGGTGTTATGTATGATAATTTTTTGTACAGCTTTATATTCCATTTGTAAATGAAGATTTGTTACATGCTGTTTTGCTGCCCTGCTGGTCAGCTATATTTATTTTGTTCATTGGCACCATCTGGTGGCGTGTTTGTAAAATCATTAAGAAAAGTCTAGTAATTTCTAGAAGCTTCTGGCACTTTCCTGCTTGGAGGGGGCGGGATTTCCCTAGAATCCTGTGGATCTTTCTGGAAGGTTGCTAGACTATAAAAAGGCTGTGATTTTAAGCACAGCAGAGACTGACAACAAAGAGAGCAGACAGCAGAAGAGAGCAGACCAGAGTTTTGTTTTGGCAACAGTTAAATAGTGGCAGTGTTATTAGAGAATTTAAATAGTGGATAATTTTTGTACAACTTTTTTTGTAAAGAATAAATTTGTTTTAGTTGTACTGGCCAGTTTTCTTTGTTGTGATTTTTCCAAGTCATAACATTGTAAAGACTTACTTTAGTAATCAGAGATTCCAGTGAGTGCCACTGAAAAAATCTGAATATTCTGAAAAAGTACAAAACTTTAGGCAAAAACAGCCCAAAGTGGGATTAAATGAAGAAAACTGCTGAAATTTAGGTGTTAAAAAATCTGAAATTTAGAAATTTTGAGTGAAAAAATCAGATTAAAATCTGAAAACTGGTATCTCTGAATAATGATGGGAATGGAATGAATTGAACATTCTAGAATCATAAAAGCCGAATGAAGTATTCCTGAAAAAAAAAACTTTCAATTGTGATGCAATAAAGGTATATAATTCTTGCCTTTGAGGTGGTCTATTCATTCTATCTGAATTATTAGCATCAGTGTGTTCTCAAGTGATTTTTTTCATCAGTATCTGGATAATTGTTTTGGTAACATTCAGGGCTGGAAAAAAACTGACAAGTTGGCAAGCTCCTTGCCGGGAAATTTTGATATTTGGAGGGAAATTTCACCTATTCTTATATAAAGAAATACGAGAAATGCGGGGAAATTTGGATTTCGGAGGAAAATTTTCGTTAACTTGCCGGGAAAGTTACATTTTTTCCAGACCTGGTCACATGAGCAGAATGAAAAATACAATATGGAAGTCACATAATCACTTGAATAGTTGCACCCTCGTGCTGAAAGGTTTCAAGACCCTGAATAAAATTGTGAAGAAAAAAAATCCTAAATTATCTTACAACTGAAGTGAAACCTCTTCAACATAAAATCTGCAGATGTTCTATGTATTTTGATTCAGTAATTTTAGTTATCAATCATCTAACATCTACATTTAGTGCCATGGGCTTCAAAATCAAGTTTTTTATTTTGTGTTAAAAAGGTTTGACTATATTCTCCTAGCATATCAAATCTACATACTCATAAAGACAGTTGTCTGTTTAAACAAATATGATTTTTATGGAACCTTGGTTCTGCTCTATAAAGTTCAAATGAAATCATTCACTTTTCTAAATAATATTTAAACAGGCATTTAACTTTCTTACATTGCTTCAGAAAATCTAACCATTATGCAAAACATCAGTGGTTACTCAGAATTATGTAAATTTGGGGAGTTTGTTGAAGCCATTCTTCTCCATTTCCCCCTGTTGTGCACCAGTCAGCTTTGTAATTTGTTTACGTCGTCGGGTCATGAAATGTTTGTACCACGTGACTCACTTTTGCATGCGGCAGCGCACAATTTGACACTCGCAGCAAATGGTTGCAAAGATAGCTGCTCGTAATAATTTCGGGTTTACTAATACTACTGACTCGTTCATAGAAAATCTAATTTGACCTCATTTTCTCTGTGAAAATTCCACCATAAAGGGTCATTTGTGCACGCAGGTGAAGGTGATAATGATTAATTCATATTTTTCTCGCAATTTTAAAAGAGTTTTCAAGTTCCGCCGTTTTGTGGAGTGCAAAACTTCACGATATGATTGTACATGCGATCGTCTACTGGTAATTCAAATTGTTCATGATGCCATGCACCTAGACAAGGTTCCCAGAGCCTCTGGAAGAGAAACAGGCCCACAACATCACCGATCCTCCCCCATACTTCACAGTGGGCATGAGGTGCTTTTCTGCATGCTGATCTTTTGTGTTCCGCCAGACCCACTTAGAGTGTTTGTTGCAAAAAAGTTCTATCTTGGTCTCATCTGACCAAAGCACACGGTCCCAGTTGAAGTCCCATTACCGCTTAGCGAACTCCAGATGTTTGCGTTTATGATTGTGAGTGAGAAATGGTTTTTTCCGTGCATGCCTCCCAAACAGCTTGTTGGCATGTAGATAGTGTCTGATGGTTGTTTTGGAGACTTTGTGACCCCAAGATGCTACCATTTGTTGCAAGTCTTTAACAGTGAGCTTTGGAGAACTTTTTATTTCTCTCACCATCCTCCTCGCATATGCGTGGTGGCAAAATAACCTTGCATCCTCGTCCAGGCTTGTTTACCACTGTTCCAGTTGTTTTAAACTTCTTAATGATTCCTCTGACAGTAGATATGGGTAGGTGCAGGAGAGTGGCTATTTTATTGTAGCCATTGCCTGACTTGTGAAGGTCAACACACATCTGCCTTACTTGAATGGTGTGTTCCTTTGTCTTTCCCATGTTGAAGAGTGGATAAGAGAAATGGCCTCTGTGTCACGTCATATTTATACCCCAGGGAAACAGGAAGTGATGAATGACTAATTAAATGTTTCTAGATACTCTGATCAACTTTGTAAACTACTGTAGAAATGACAGAAATACTTCAATTACATTTATTTCCTAGGAATTGTTAGGGGTGCAAATAATTGTGGAACTGGTGATTTTATGAAAAATAATTATTTCTTAGTCTGGGATTTTTTTCCCCCTTAAAATTCACTTGAGTTGAAGGTTACATTTTTCTACAATTTTCAGTGTGAGAGTATGCTTCTGCATTAAAAATTGAATTTATTTTTAGGCACTTTTAACACATCTTAACCAGGGGTGCCAATAATTAAGGAGGGCACTGTATATATATATGCCAATTTGTCAGCTCGTATTATTTAAATTAAAAAAAAAAACTAACTGCAAATTTTTACTCATTGCCACTACTGCTCATGCTTTATGGGGCGAGGGTCAGCAATCTTTCATTTTCTCGTTGTCAATGGTTGTTCGTCACTTCAAACTCCACCATATGAGGTCTATCGCTGGGGTTCAGTTTGGAGCTAGATGTTCTGACTATTTCTAATAGCCCAAGCAATACCCGGATCATTTGTTCAGAATAAGTGCCATTCTTCAGCAGCTATGCAAGGTATATCTACGCTTTCCCTGTCATGGTTTGGAGAAAGCTTTCGGTCACACTTCATTTGAAGTGTTGCTCATAAAAGCTTTATACAGCATGTATAATGCCTTCATAAATGAGACATAATGTCTTCATTAATCATGCATAAGGCAAATGTCATACTTTGTAAAGAGTGGAATAACATATCCTTCTTCAGCATTTGATGCCATATGTGACAATGACAACGTCGCTCAGCTGACAATGTCGCCCTTTATCGCATTTAGCCACAAACTAATTGCCACTGTCAGTTATATCACAGCTGGCGTCACATGCTGAAGAAGGATGTGTTATTTCAACCTTTACAAAGTATGACATTTGCTTATGTATGATTTATGAAGACATTATGTCTCATTTATGAAGGAATTATACATGCTGAACAATGCTTTTATGAGCAACACTTCAAATGAAGTGTGACCGAGCTTTCTTTGTTGCTCTTGTCCGGGACGATATCGTTTTGCTCCCTATCGGATTTCTGGGCCAGCTGGCATTAATTGGGGACGTTGCCCAGACTCTACTTAAGCTCTAGTTCCGCCTCGCTTCCATTGCCAGAGTTTCAGTGTTTGCGCTTTAGCCGGTAAGGTCTCTAGAAAGAGAACTATCAAGGACGTTAGCTGTATATTTGATGTTAAGTTGTAGAGAGCAAGGGGATCTTTGTTTTATTTTCCCTTTTCTTTTTTGTCCCTTCAAGCTCACTTTGCTTTCTACCCCAGACTACTTCAATTCAATTCAATTCAATTTATTTTGTATAGCGCTTTTCACAGAGACTGTCACAAAGACGCTTTACAGTGAGAGTTTAAAAAAAATAAAAAAGCAGTGCCCAGCCTATTCCCCACTACAGCATATGAGACAAAAAACTCCCAGTAGGGAGAAAAATCCTCCAACAGTGGTGAGAAAAAACTCCCCAGTGGGAAGAAATCTCAGGAGGAACCCGGCAATAGTGGGGGAGCCCATCCTCCGCGGGCTAGCTAATTAAGAACAAAAAAGTAAGTAGAATAGAACGACAGAAGAGTTCCATTTAAGTCCATCTAAACAGTGGCAATGGTAGCTTCAGGAAGTGGCAAGTCAAGGATGGTGCAGGACTGGACCAGGGCCGGACCGGATCAGATCAGGACAGCAGCGGCCAGTGCTCATGGTGAGGGACAGGGCTCATACGGTCCAGGACTCAGGGAAGTGGAGGGAAAGATCCTCGGAAAGAGACACAGAAGAAAGGGGTATGAGGCACTGGATAAAACTACTGCATGATAAAAGTACCGTCCTCTGTCATGTGCCAAGTGAGAAGTTATAAGCAGACTGGTCAGGAAACAGTCAACACCCCTCCGTCCACTTCTTGCAGCACAGAGCCCCAACACTTATTCCAGGCTGTTAGATCACTTCTGATTTTCTAAACAATAGTACCATATGGACCTCCCCGGTGACTAAGGCTGTAACAAGCTCCACTGGTGCCGTGTAAGTGCAATCTCAGTGCCACCGGTTCCACATGGATTTAAGCAATTTTGACGACCAAAACCTATTATCCTTCATCCATTTATTGCAGCACAGAGGCCCTGAAATTCCATCCGACTAAGGCTGCGTAATTTTTCAATTAGACACCACCAACACCGTGTGGACCTACCCGGTGACTAAGGCTGTAGCAAGCCCCACTGGCACCGTTAATGCATGCTCAGTGCCACCGGTTCCACATGGATTTACTAAACTCAGGCATCCAATATCTTGTGAACTCATCACCCATCAACTAGGTTTTCGTCAGTCCCATCAGAGCTAAGTAATGTTTATACATAAATAATTATGATCTAATCATAGGCTTGACTTAAAAGGTAAGTTTTTAACCTACTCTTGAACACTGAGACTGTGTCTGAGGCCCGAGTGTACGTTGGGAGATTGTTCCACAAGATTGGGGCTTTGTGGGAGAATGCTCTGCCTCCAAATGTAACTCTGGATATATTTGGAATTTTCAAATATCCAGCACCTTGTGAACGAAGTAATCTTGGAGGGGAGTAAGGAATGAGAAGTGCACTAAGATATTCTGGGGCCAAATCAATTAAGGCTTTGTAGGTAAGCAGTAGAATTTTATATTCAATTCTAAATTTGACAGGCAGCCAGTGAAGATTTTTGAGTACTGGGCTAATGTGGTCATATTTCTTCGTCCTGGTCAGAACCCTAGCAGCAGCATTCTGCACTAATTGAAGGCGATTCAGGATAGAACTGGTGCAGCCTGACAGTAAAACGTTACAGTAATCCAGCCGAGAGGACACAAATGCATGAACCATTTTTTTCGGCATCCTGAAGAGACAGCATTTTTCTCAGCTTAGATATATTTCTCAGATGAAAGAGAGCCACTTTTATGATGTTGTTAATGTGACAGTGCAGAGAGAGTCTGAATCAAGGGTGACACCAAGGTTTTTAACAACAGCTTTGGCAGAAACCCGGAGACTGTCGACGTTGAGGGAAAACTTGAGGAACGTGTTTCTGAGTGATTTGGGACCAATTACCAATATTTCAGTTTTATCTGGATTTAAAGAGAGAAAATTCTGTGTCATCCATGTTTTAACCGCTTGAAGACACATCTCTAATCTAGTTAGTGGATCAATTTCACCAGGCTTAAAAGATATATAAAGCTGTGTGTCATCTGCATAACAATGGTACTTCACATCATATCTACTTATGATGCTTCCAAGGGGAAGCATGTATAAGGAAAACAGCAGAGGGCCCAGAACAGATCCTTGAGGTATTCCAAAGTTCACCTTGGAATACTCAGAGGAATTACCATTTACTCTGACAACCTGACATCTATCAGAAAGATAGGACTTAAACCATGAAAGGGCGAGTCCAGAAATACCAACCAGATTTTCTAGCCTGTGAAGAAGAATATGGTGGTCTATCGTGTCGAAGGCAGCACTTAGATCAAGTAAGACAAGGACAGAGATGCGGCCACAGTCCATGGAGAGAAATAGATCATTCATTACTACAGTGAGGGCTGTTTCAGTGCTATGATGTTTTCTAAAGCCAGACTGAAACCTCTCATTTACCTTATTCATTTGCAAGAAGCAAGTGAGCTGTTGGGCAACACATTTCTCAAGGATCTTGGATAGAAATGGAAGGTTTGAGACCGGCCTATAATTAGCCAAAACTGTTGGATCTAAATTTGGTTTTTTGAGTAGAGGCTTAATTTCAGCCATCTTAAATGAAGTCGGAATCAAACCTGAAATTGGGCTGCCAAGAATGGGCAGGAGTTCCTTCAGTAACTTACTTGGGATGGGATCCAAGAGACAAGTTGTTGATTTGGAAGTAGCGACCAGTTTGGCAAGTTCGCTCAGGGATATGGGAGAGAATGAATCAAATTGGTGTATATGCATAGCATGAGGTTTTAAGTCCAGGCCTTCACCAACTGCCAGGGAAGCACTAATGTTTTCTCTAATTTCAGTTATTTTGCCACTAAAGAATTTTAAAAAATCATCACTGCTGCAGGAGGGTGGAATTTGAGGGGAACCTGCAGCATGGTTGTTTGTTAATTTGGCCACTGTTATGAACAAGAATCGAGGGTCATTTTTATTTTCCTGTATAAGATTTGCAAAATAAGACAACCTAGCTGCAGACAAAGCATGCTTATACACAACAATGCTCTCTTTCCAAGCATAATGGAATACCTGGAGTTTAGTGGAGCGCCATTTGCGTTCTAGTTGTCGGGAATTTTGCTTTAGAGTCCGCGTCTGGTCAGTGTACCATGGGGCTGGTCTCTTCTTCTGAGTAGCCTTTTTAAATTTCAAAGGGGCAACTACATCAAGGGTACTACGGAGGGCATTAGCAAACCTACCTGCCATTTCATCAATACATAGGGGGCTGGCTGGATTATCAAGATAAGTTGGTAGTGCTTCACTGAATTGTGAAGACGTTGTGGCAGTAAAAGTACAACTGAAGTACATCCTATTTTCTAATAATACAGGGTGGGCTAATTGTAGACTGGATGTTAAAAGAAAATGGTCCGATAAGCTGGGATTGTGTGAATGGATGTCAACCTTGGCAATCTCAACACCAAAGCTTAAGATCAGTTCTAAAGTATGACCATGAATATGTGTTGGGCCAATGACACTCTGAGTGAAGCCAACCGATTCCACAAGATTAGTAAAGATGGATGTTGAAGAATCATCTACCCTCTCGAAATGGAGGTTAAAGTCACCCAAAATAACAATTCTATCATAGCCTAAAACTCATTCAGAAAGGAACTGCGAGAAATCATGCATGAAGCCAGAATATTGACTGGGTGGCCTATAGACAATCACCAGAGCAATAGACCGAGAAGGGATGGAGTTCATACTTGCATCAAGAGATAAAAAATTCATTAATTGTACCTCAAATTAATCAAATTTATGTTGCAGTTTGGGCACAGAGTGAAAGGAGTCATTATAAATAACAGCAACGCCCCCTCCTTTTCGGTCAAGACGGGGGTTATGAACATATATAAAACCAGGTGGAGAAGCTTCATTCAAAGAGGTGTTTTCATCTCTACTACTTCTAGGTCCGTCGGTAGTGCGAGTCTCGCATTATTATTCTGTTTGTGTCTCTCCTTTCTCTGCTGTTTTGCCTTTTAATTTTGGCCACTGCGTTTGGCGTCTGATACTCCACACCCATCACACTCCCTGTCAATTAAGCCACTCATCATCTTCAGCAAATGCATTCTACGTGTGCCCCAAAGCATCCGCAATCATCAAAGCCTAAAGATCCCTGAAGCCTTTTCAGTCCACGATAAGTTTGCAAATGACTGGTAGTCGGTGGTAATATTATCTGTATTCCTGCGGACATTTACTAATCGCATGCTGGGCTCTGCACCCCCAGCCATTGCTGGCCCTCATCATGCAGCGCGCAAAAAATGCAGGGCTTGCAGCCGCTAGCCTTTGCTTGCTAATGTCTGGATCGTATAGTTCTTTAGACCTCATTTGTGTCCCATGTCATGCTCATCATGTTTTTCCCTCTCAGCAGCCCGTGCTTCTCGGTCATTATGATGTTCCTGCTTGGTGAGTATTCTTTCCTTTCTTTGGGGGATTCATCAGGCTGCGTTTTCGGGGGGCTTCCGCCCCCTATTTATTGGGGGATTTTTCCAGCTGCTGCTCTGAGCCGTGCTCCTGCTCTGCGAGTCCCCAGAAGAGTCCAATCGCCAAAGACTTGTCTGATTTAAGCATGTTAATTCTGACCGCTGTCTTCCGGCTTTCCTGACCCTCTCATCCCTAATTTACCATCAATTTATTCAGCCAGCGGAAGATGGGCTTCCCCAGAATAGCCAGGTTCCTCCTGAGATTTCTTCTTCTTTTTCTCCCTACTGGGAGTTTTTTGCCTGCTATTCGGGGATCAGGGATTAGTCTGGGCTCTGCTCTTTTCTTTATATACAGTGCTATATAAATAAAATTGAATTGAATTCTACTTATGCTCAATGCATATTAAAATTTTTCTTGATTTCACTCGAGTCTCTCCTGATTGAAATATGGTTCCTGATTATGATAATTAATTATGTTTATTAATTATGGTCATTGATTTTCTGATGAATATTATGAGGATTATTGAAATATAATCCTCAACAAATTGACAGGAAAGGAATAAATACAGCTCCAAAATCTTTGGGACAACTTTTTTACTAGTTTTGCACCAAAATATTAATTCATGTGAAGTTACTGCAACTATTATTGAAGGGCATTTCTATTCACTGTCTGGCCAAAACATTCAGCATTTGGATTTATATAAGCAAATATTCAAGAGCCTACGATTGGATCACAATGGCAGTGATCAGGGATGCAGCTAGGCTAATTTTAGTGGGTCTTTAGCCCTCCTAAAATGTTTTTCAGCCTCCCTCCCCCAAATAATTAACATTATTCATGTAAATCATCAATAGCTGGAGGAGAACAGGTCGGAGCAGTCCCCCTAAGTAATGCACTGGTCCCCTATCTCTTTTTTGGTCCATGGCAGTGATTAACGTGTTTAAGCTAGAAACGGTTCTCTTAGCTCTAACCAATGCAGTGTAGCCTCTCATTTCTTAAAGAACCGTGTCCTAAGGCTTATCCTGGGGTCAAGGAAAAGATGTTACTGATACAACACAGCATTTTATTGAGAATGCAGTAGACTTTAGTGCCTAACGTGCTTTTTGTGTGCCTCTCCGTCAATCCTTTCCCCATTGAAAACTGAGTCCGTGGACCACTCAAGTTCTGTCCCTCACTTTGTGATTGCTGGCTGCTGCTTTCCTCATCCTGTCCTGATCCAGTTCTACCCCATCCTCGCCTCGCCTTGCCAATTCCTGGAGCAACAGATGGTACTGCTCGGATGTTTTAAAGACTTATGTATGGACTTTAAGTGAACTTTGTTAATAAGCTTGCCAGTGGAGGATGGGCTGCCCACTATAGCCGGGTTCCTCCTGAGATTTCCTCCCACTGGAGAGGGTTTTCTCACCACTGTTTGAGGATTTACTCCCAAATGTTTTTTTAAACAGTTTTTTAAAATGTATTTCATTATTTATTTATTTTTTGGCTAAATTCGCTGTACAAATAAGTTGAATTTGTGATGGCCCCAAATAAAATATCGGGCAGCAAGGAATGACCGACAAAATTTTAAAACTTGAACAGATTTAATAAAACAAACACTTTGAACTTATCTACAATTTACTCTACTGACCAAGATTGAAATAAAAAAAGAGATAGTCACAGTCCCTGGGTAACTGAGATGGGGTTTCTATGTGGCAAAGTCCTGGGACAGGAAAATGCAAGGTCTTGAAAGGTCTTGAAAAGAGTGACAGGTCTGGTCAAATGTATCCTTCCACAATTTCTCCTTGCTATTTCTCCTACTACTCTTCACTCTCTCAATTTCTCCTTATATACTCTTTTCCAGCCCCCTCCCACCTTCCATACTTTTTTTCAATTCTCTGGGACTTCCCCCTCTGAGGCATGCCCAGGACATGTCCAAAACCTAGCTCCAGACTGGGCTTAACAAAAAAATGTCAATACTGCAACCTAGTGGCTCCCCCCCACATTATACCTCCATTCCAAAAGGGAAAAATTGAGAGTCAAAGTCAAAATTTTTCTTTTTAATACAAAAATGGTTAAGTAAAATATGCTAATAAACACATGTGATATATACACACACTCAAACACGGGATAAGCCGTCAGCAATTACATTGTCAGTACCCTTTACATGCTTAATTTCCAAGTCAAACTCCTGTAAAATCAAACTCAGATTCAACAATCTCCGATTATTGTTCTTCATCTCACTCAAAAGCATTAACGGATTGTGGTCAGTCTATACTATCATTGGCTTTTGCCCTGCACAAACATAAACCTCAAAGTGTTGTAAGGATAGAACCAGAGCCAACAGTGCCTTCTCAATTGTGGAATAGTTCTTTTGGTGGTGATTGAACTTCCTGGAGAAGTATGCCACGAGATGCTCAATGTCATCAGAGTCACTTCTCTGTAGGAGCACAGATCCACAAGCTTGGTCGCTAGCATCGACCGCAATGGAGAATGGTTTATTGAAGTCAGGAGATTTGAGCATGGGGAAGTGACACAGTAGAGACTTCAGGCGATCGAAGGCTCTTTGGCATGCTTCATCCCAAGTGAACTTTACACCTTTCTTCAATTAGTTGGTGAGATTGAGAGCAATCTCAGCAAAGTTCTTGCAGAACTTGCGGGAGTACCCGATCATTCCAAGGAAGCGGCGCAAATCTTTTTTGTGGTCAGGAACTGGAAAGTCCATGATGGCTTGGACTTTAGCATTTATGGGTGCCACCTTACCCTGGCCTTTGATGTAGCCAAGATACATGACAGTAGCACAACCAAAGTCACTCTTGTTCAGGCTAACAGTCAAGTTAGCCTGGGTCAAGCACTGGAACAATGTCTCAACATCTTTCAGATGTGCTTCCCAGGAGTCACTCCATGTGATCGTCGATGGTCGTCGATGTATGCACAAGTGTGTGGCAATCTGGCGATAATAGACTGTATCATCCTTTGGAATGTGGCTGGGGCATTTTTAATGCCAAAGGGTAGGACTTCATACTGGTTTAACCCAGATGGTGTGGCAAAAGCAGAGGTGCTCTTGGCCCTCTCAGTTAAAGGCACACACCAATAACCCTTCAATAAATCAATCTTGGTCAGAAACTTTGCTTGCCCTACTCTATCGATACAATCATCAATCCTAGGTATTGGAAATACATCAGTTCTAGTTACAGCATTGACTTTGCAATAATCTTTACAGAATCTTCCATCAGGTTTTGGAAGCAGCACACAGCGTGAACTCCAATCTGAGTTAGAGGGTCTGATAATATGTTCTAAGATGTACTCAACCTCTTTCTCAGCAATATTTCTCTTTTCAGGTTTCATCAGGTACGGATGCTGTTTTATTGGTTCGGCATCACCAACATCTACATCGTGAGAGGCTATAGAAACTCTCTTTGGAACATCAGGAAATAGATCTTTATATTTCTTGATCAACCTCTCAAACTGATCTTTCTGTGAGGGTTCTAAGTGCTGGAGTTTTGCATCAAGATTTTGCAACACTTCAGAATTTGACAATTTATATGAAAGAACTTCAGCTTTAATTCTAGGTTCATTATCTTGAAACTCCCTCTCATCTTCACAAGTCTCGGGCATAGGAGTACCTGAAGTTACGGCTGCAACCCTAGCATTCCTATCATGATAAGCCTTCAGCATGTTAATGTGACAACTGTTTTGGCTCTCTCCTATCTGGAGTCTTCACAATGTAATTGAGATCATTAAGTTTTGTCAGAATTTCATAAGGACCATGAAATCTAGCCTGCAATGGACTGCAAGGGAAACAAAACAAGGACCATGTCTCCTGGTTTAAACTCACGGCTTCTTGCCTCATGATTATACCATGTTTTCTTTTTTTCCTGACTTGATTTCAAGTTCTCTTTGGCTAGGTCACAAGCTCCAAGCAGTCTTTCCTTGGACTTGCTAACTTAGTCTAACAGACTGATATGCGGTTCTTTCTCTTGCCATTGTTCACTCAACAATAGCAAAGATCATCTCACTTCATGGCTAAACACTAGCTCAAACAAACTGAATCCAGTAGACTCCTGCACTGCTCCTCTAGCTGCAAACAACAGCAAATGAACACCTTCATCCCAGTCTTTCGCATGGTCATAACAATAAGTCCTCATCATTGTCTTGAGAGTGGAATGAAACCGCTCTAAGGCGCCCTGACTCTCTGGATGATGGGCAATGGAAAGAATCTGCTGTGCACCTAGTTCATACACAACCTGCTGAAACAATCCGAAAGTGAAATTGCAAACTTAGTTTGACTGAATTTCCCTGGGAAGGCTAAACAACGTGAAGAACTTTATCAAAGCCCTCGAGATTGCAGTTGCCTTGATAGTGCATAGAGATATGGCTTCAGGGAATCTGGTAGATGCACACATGATTGTCAACAAGTAATGATTTCCAGATATAGTCTTGGGTAACGGACTAAGACAATCAATAGTGACCTTGGAGAAGGGCTCCCCAAACGCTGGGATAGGCTGCAATGGAGCTACAGGTGGGTCTAACTGGTGCTTTTCAACTGCCTGACAAGTGTGATAGGTTTTGCAAAAGTTGGAAGCATCTTCCCGAAGTCCAGGCCAGAAGAAGTGTTTCATGATCTTGTCAACAGTCTTGCTAACACCAAGATGACTTCCTAAAGGCAAACTATGAGCCATTGTTAAGATCTCATTCCTGTAGATCTTCGGAAAAACAATTTGCTTGACCACTGCCCAATCTGCATTGGCAGGGATATCAGGAGAGCGCCACTTCTGCATCAACACTCCATCCTTGAGATAATACCCAACTGGAACTGCCTCTATTTCTTCATCAGGAGGGGCTCTCTTCTTTTGTACAAAAATTTCAGGATCATTAGTTTGTTCCTGAATCAACCGTTTTCTGGACAGAGGCAAGTCTCCAGACACATCAGAATCACCAGACCCATCTGGCTGGCTGAACAGAGAACTAATAAAAGTGTCTGATAATTCGTCAAATGGAGAAACCATAGTAGGCTGAACAGAGTCATGAGGCGAACCACCTGGGTCATAAGTATTCAATGTGCTGGACGGCACCACATCATCTTCTTCTTGAGCCGTCTTGGCTATAGCACGGGTCACTGCACAGGAAGGATACAGGGATGGGTCTTCATCGCCATCTTCCGTGCTCGGCTGTGAAGTAAAATGAACAGGGGGAACTACATTGCCCCCAGCCAGGTCATTGCCTATCAACAGAGAAACACCCTTGATAAGCAGACTTGACATTAAGTCCCACCTTTACCTGTCCTGTAACTACATTTGACTTCAAGAATACAGAGCGCAGGGGTACAGATACAGTCCTCCGTTCAATACCTTGTGCAAGTATGAAATCCCCAGAAGCGGTCTCATCACGTAACTTCAAGGAGTCCATCAACAAAAGTGACTGAGAAGCTCCAGAATCCCTTAGGATATATATGGGGACAGGAGGAGAATGCTCATTCAGAGCCACAAATCCCTCTGACACAAATGGAAGAAATTCCTCCCTCACAAAGTCAGCAGTATCAGGCTTCTTAGCCCCACAAGAAGCAGGCAATTTAGCAGATTGGTCATCTACTACAGGGGGTTTCTAATCTTGTCTTCACAAAGGCATAGGGTTTGGTATCCTTTTCTTTTTCTGTCTTAGCTTTAAGGAACCAACAGTTAGTTGTAACATGACCAGATTTCTTGCAATAATTGCAAACTAGACCACTTTTGTCACCGTCGGCTTTCACACTTTGATCAGACCTGACTGGATTTCTGAGCACCATCACCAGATTTGTCTTTGTCTTTGGGTGATCTTGGGTATCACCGTTACCTTTCTTCTGAAATTGGGACCATCTATTGTTACTGCTAGACTGAAATTTGGACGTATGTGTGAGAACATATTCGTCTGCAAATTTGGCAGCTGATTCAACTATGACTATCTCTTTTAGTTAGTTGAAATCATCCTTGACCTCCATAGAAGTACACCAGCGTTCAAAGCAAACCTTCTTCTCATGAGCAAATTCCACATAAGTCTGTGTAACCGGGTGAGGAGTTCTTTGTATTTTAACTGTTAATAGAACAACAATGAACACTTCCATAAAGCTTCCTACGAAATGGTACTGTTCCTTTTAATGTCATTGCGCTAAGTGTACAAAGTGCGTTATGGGAAACAGGCGGGTTTAAGTTGAATCCGAAGAAGAAGAACCGATTTTTTGCGAAATGGTAGCCTGCAAGATGGTACGTGGTCTCGCAACAATTTAGATAAATATCAATTAATCAATTGGTTAAATGCTAGATTGGGTGCGACATTACATAGTTGACACAGTGTTGAAGCAAGCAGACTTGGATGAATTGTGAATGAGTTTGTATTTGGTTGGATGTTTTCAGATTCGTTGAGCATGTATTCCAGGCGAAAAACTGAATCAGCCAATGTAAGGTATCCGAAAGCGTAAGTTACCAGCATACTGTTCAGCAACATAAGTGCCATACTCTTGTATATTTCTCGGTTGTACTGTCCGCTGAAAATGATCACACTATGCTTTTGCTGTATATAGAGGGGAGAGATTTGCTGTTGCTGTGCTGCGCTCCACGTGTGCTACGAATTAGCGTGCCCTGCACTTGAAAGTGAGTTGCCGTTTTATTTCGTGTTTAACAGTGGTTTGCTTCCATCGGCGACCGCGATAGGCTTTAATGCATGTCCCACGCGGGAATGTACATTGTATTTTAAGTTGATTTGTTGCTATCAAATGAATGTAATGTACTTTAATTAGAGACAGTGAATTTTCTTGGGAGCTAATGCACACAGAACACCTTACTCTGTTCGTTATTCTGTCAAATAACAAATCTGTGGATGTATGAAGCCATTGCACTGAAGTAAAACTGTTATTTTTGATTCATTGTCTAGTCGGGGAGAGTAAGCCCACTACCGTTGCCTGTGTAGCCTGTGTTGCCTATGTTGCTTGTAACATTTATGCTGCCACTGTCGGGAAATTTTGCGTTGGGTTTTGGAGAACTACATTCATGCTTGGGGCCAAGAAATGCATGTTCCAGGGTTAGCATGTACGGACCCTGGTGATTACAGTGTATGCCAAAGGTATATGTAATACCAGGTGTGAAGGACCATCCACCAGAGTTGTATTTTCTGTGATCTTGGCAGGAAGGCCAGAATATAATTGTCTATTGATAACTCATTGAATTGTTTTAAATTCCTCAAAACTATCATTAACGCTGTTCCCAATCGGGCGCAGTCGAGGAATAAAAGATCCCAAAAGTAAAGTTTTGTCTGTCCTGAGTGTCCTTTAGTCACCGGGCCACATCTGATTGTCAGATTTCTTCAGATCTCTGAATTTTTGTCGGTAAGCCTCTGGAACCAACTCATAAGCTGTCAAAATAACCTTTTTGACAACCTTATAATCAGAGGAATCATCTGCAGACAAAGCCGAATAGGCTTTTTCAGCTTTACCCTTGAGGACAGTTTGCAACATCAGAGGCCAGTGTTCCTTTGGCCACTAACAACTCTTAGCTACCTTCTCGAAGCACTGGAAATACTTATCAGCCTCCTTTTCCGAGAATGGACGCATCAGCTTTACCTCCTGGCTAGCATGAAATTTGTTTTCAGCTTCCATTTAGATTTTTAGTAGCTCCATTTGGAGCCTTTCTTCTCTATCTAACTTCTGTAAATCGAAATCTCTCTGTCTTGGTCTCTCTCTTTCTGCTCTTTCCTTTCTCTCTCTTGCTAATTATTCTAACTCAAACTGCCTTTGTTTTTCTTTTTCCTCCCTTTTTTTTCTCTCATTCTCTCTCTCAAACTCTTGTTGTTTTCCTTTTTCCTCTATTTCAATCTCTAGCATTTTTAATTCAAGTTCTACATTTGTATTTTCCACTGGAAACTCTTCCAGATCTCCTGGTGCAAACACATTTTCATCAATGTAATATTCCACAATCTCTCTAGCCAGTCTTGCTTTTCGCATGGCTGGTTTTACATCTGACAGCTCTAACTGTCTGCATATTTCTAGCAGTTCTGTCTTTTTAAAAGACTTCAAAACCTCTACGGTTGGTGATGCCAAGAAATCATCCATTGCTGTTGATCTGTCAATATATATCTAGAAAAATTCACAAAACAATTTCACAATTTGAAATTTTAGATTTTCAATAAATGACTCACACAGTGGTCTCTCCCGTACCAGCCCCCAATTTGTTCTGGCCCCAATTTGTTATGACATATCGGGCAGCAAGGGATGACTGACAAAATTTTTAAACTTGAACAGATTTAATAAAACAAATACTTTGAACTAATCTACAATCTACTCTACTGACCAAGATTGAAATAAAAATATATAGTTACAGTCCCTTGGTAAATGAGATGGGGTTTCTATGTTGTGATGTCCTGGGACAGGAAAATGCTCCAACACAGGCAAAAATCCACACAAAAAGCTTCACAGGTCTCTAAAAGAGTGACAGGTCTGGTCAAATGTATCCTTCCACAATTTCTCCTTGAAATTTCTCCTACTACTCTTCACTCTCTCAATTTCTCCTTATATACTCTTTTCCAGCCCCCTCCCACCTTCCAGACTTTTCAGTTCTCTGGGACTTCCCCCTCTGAGGTATGCCCAGGACATGCCCAAAACCTAGCTCCAAACTGGGCTTAAAAGTCAGTCCTGCCACCAAGTGGCTTTTTTTCCCCCTCATTACAAATTGAAATTGAACTGAATTTTAGAACTGACAAAATATTGGCCCACATCGAGCACAGATTACAACTAAGGACTGGGATGGGCTGTCGAATCGTCTGACACAATAACTCAGCAAGACAGAGAAGGTGTAATGCCAGACCTCCAGCTCCCTCAATCAGCTGCCTGTTAAGACCCAGCCCGCATTCCACGCTCTACTGCATTTGTTTCTAATTGTATCAGTATAATTGCTTGCTCTATATAACCGCGAGCCTCGCACTTGGGCAGTGTGAAGTCTCATAAGTCGCGTAAGCCTATTGTCTCGTGCTACTCTTGTGTAGACATTATAACTGCGTATTCACGTATGTTTTGAAACCCTTAACTCATAGCGTTGTTACTATGGTAGTTATTCAGCGCATTATCAGTGTTTTGTTTGGAACCTCGTTTCATGTTTGTTTTTGCTTACTAAAAGTGCCGTGACCTCTGTTATAGTGCCATGAATAATTACCCCGCCCCACCCGAAGGGAAAGGGCAAGAGGTGTTGTTTTTAGTTTGGTTTGTTTGTGTGTTTGTTTATTTGTTTAACTCTCTAGCGCAGGGGTGTCAAACTGACCCGTAAACGGGCCAAGAGGCTGCAGGTCTTCAATCCTACCAAGCAGAACCTCACCTGAAAGCACTGATTTAATCAACTGATCTAGGCCTGCACAACTGATTAGTTGTATCAGGTGCGCTTCTGCATTGTTGGAGTGAAAACCTGCAGCCTCTTGGCCCGTTTACGAGCGAATTTGACACCCCTGCTCTAGCGCCAAACCTAATGGCCAGATTCACCCCAAATTCGGTTTAGGGATTGCCACTGACCCAGAATAGATCCCTATTGAATTTCGTTTAAGTAGGTGAAAATATGTGCGAGGGGCGGGGTTGTTGTGCCCGGCACCACTTGTTGTAATAGGATTTGCGGAACCTCGTTTCCTGTTTGTTTTTGCTTTTGCCTTTTCTGCCTTTGCTGTGCTAAAGAAAAGGTGTAATAAAAACCTACTTCATCTTCGCATCTGAATCCAGTTCCACGTTTGCAATTTTTCAGAGCACTTCACTCAGTGCGCAGAAAAGGCCATGTGAGAACGTCTCTGCACTGTCATCTGATTTGACAGCAAATTATGTTTTGATATAGAACTCTTTAAATACAAACAGGTATAGGATTTTTCATCTATACCAAAAGATGTCATGTACTCTCATTGGGTCTCATTCATGAAACGTGAACAGAAAGAATCTGTGTGTAAACTGTTCGCAGATGGAAATTTACGTGCATCTCCGCATTCATCTATATTTTAGTAGCTCCAATCTTTTCGTAGCTACTAACAAAATCTATACATGCTGCTGACCATGCGTAGTGCTTGTGTGAATTTAAGAATGCAAATAAATAATGCTTGTCACTATTGGAAATTTCAGTTTTAATTAATATTGCGCTCTGTTATGACCACAATATGCAGATGCCTTTGAAGCACGTGATATAGCCTAAACATGACAAACGATTAAAAATATTACACATTTTGTTAAATTAGTTGGCAATGGCAGGTTTAAGATTCAGATTAGGTTCATGACTGTGAATGATCTATGTGAATCGACTCAATAGATTACTTTCTACACGTTGAATGACGATAATAAAAAAATAAAAGTGGAGGCATGTCGCTGTCTCCGTCAGGTATAATCCTGACAGAGAGGTCTCCTCAATTTTGCCAGCGATGCGCTCGTCTGCAGTTGATAGTTCGTTCCATGAATAAGAAAAAGGTCGCAAGTGACATTCCTGATGAAACCTGTTTTTCTGCACCACCGTGCAGAAAAGCGTAGGCTTTAATGTGCAAATCTAAGCACAAATTTTAACGTCTTATGAATGAGACCCATAGAGTATATATAACTGCACCTCTGTTTATATGCAGATGCAGTTGTTCTTTGTGGGCACTTTAACGCCAGAATTAGTCAGAGTAAGGATACAAATATAGATTGAGATGGCATCACTGACAGACATGATATGGATGAAAATGTAACGAACAAACATGGTCAAGCTCTAATTGAATTTCTCAAAGATGTGAAAATGTGCATAGCGAATGGCAGAGTAACTCTCCAAAAGAACAACTACACTTTTGTTTCCCCTAGAGGGAAATCAGTTGTTAATTACATTTTGTTGCAACATGATACTCTGGGATTGTGTACAGATGTTGAAGTTATAACTATGAATGAGTGGTCAGAAAAGTTGAATCTTGAACAGGATTTGAATGATAGATGTAAAATCCGAGATCATTCAACAGTCACAGTTAAACTTGATTTTACACATTTTAATTGTATACTTGAGAATTTACATTTAGGTGAGAGTGCTGGTGAAAGCACTGTGTCTGAGGATGGCTCTACTAACAATGTCTCAAAGTCTGGTAAAAGGTATCATAAGTTTGATTGTATTAATGGATGGTTTCATGCAGTCGGATTAATGGAAAAATGCGGTATCGGAAATCATTGATAGATTGTTGCTTGTACAGAGTAGACAAAATGGACTTGATGAAACATATGGAGTGTTTGTAAATACAAAACCCAAAACCAGTGAAGTTGGCACATTATGTAAATTGTAGATAAAAACAGAATACAATGATTTACAAATCCTTTTCAACTTATATTCAATTGAATACACTGCAAAGACAGGATGTTTAATGTTTAAACTGAGAAACTTTTTTTTTTTTTGCAAATAATTATTAATTTGAAGGCAGCAACACATTGCAAAAAAGTTGGCACAGGGGCCTTTTTACCACTGTGTTACATCGCCTTTCCTTTTAACGACACTCAGTAAACGTTTGGGAACTGAGGAGACCAATTTTTGAAGCTTTTCAGGTGGAACTCTTTCCCATTCTTGCTTGATGTACAGCTTAAGTTGTTCAACAGTCCGGGGTCTCCGTTGTCATATTTTACGCTTCATAATGCGCCACACATTTTCAGCGGGAGACAGGTCTGGACTACAGGCAGGCCAGTCTAGTACCCGCACTCTTTTACTACGGAGCCATGCTGTTGTAACATGTGCAGAATGTGGCTTGGCATTGTCTTGCTGAAATAAGCAGGGGCATCCATGAAAAAGACGTTGCTTGGATGGCAACATATGTTGCTCCAAAACCTGTATGTACCTTTCAGCATTAATGGTGCCTCCACATTTGTGTAAGTTGCCCATGCCTTGGGCACTAATACACCCCCATACCATCACAGATGCTGGCTTTTGAACTTTGCGCCTATAACAGTCCGAATGGTTCTTCTCCTCTTTGGTCCGGAGGACACGACGTCCACAGTTTCCAAAAACAATTTGAAATGTGGACTCGTCAGACCACAGAACACTTTTCCACTTTGCATCAGTCCATCTTAGATGAGCTTGGGCCCAGCGAAGCTGGCGGCGTTTCTGGGTGCTGTTGATAAATGGTTTTCACTTTGCATTGTGGAGTTTTAACTTGCACTTGCAGATGTAGCGACGAACTGTAGTTACTGACAGTGGTTTTCTGAAGTGTTCCTGAGCCCATGTGGTGATGTCCTTTACACACTGATGTTGGTTTTTGATGCAGTACCATCTGAGGGATCGAAGGTCACGGGCATTCAGTGTTGGTTTTCGGCCTTGTCGCTTACGTGCAGTGATTTCTCCAGATTCTCTGAACCTTTTGACGATATTACGGACCGTAGATGATGAAATCCCTAAATTTCTTGCAATAGCTTGTTGAGGAATGTTTTTAAACTTTTCGGCACTCAGCTTACGCATTTGTTAACTAAGTGGTGACCCTCGCCCCATCCTTGTTTGTGAATGACTGAGCATTTCAGGGAAGCTGCTTTGATACCCAATCATGGCACCCACCTGTTCCCAATTAGCCCGTTCACCTGTGGATTGTTCCAAATAAGTGTTTGATGAGCATTCCTCAACTCTCTCAGTCTTTTTTGCCACTTGTGCCAGCTTTTTTGAAACATGTTGCAGGCATCAAATTCCAAATGAGCTAATATTTGCAAAAAATTACAAAGTTTACCTGTTTGAACATTGAGTAACTTGTCTTTGCAGTGTATTCAATTGAATATAGGTTGAAAAGGATTTGCAAATCATTGTATTCTGTTTTTATTTTCGATTTACACAACATGCCAACTTCACTGGTTTTGGGTTTTGTACATTAACACATGAGATGGACAATTATTTAGATTTCAAAGACTGCAATTAAAGACAGAGAAAAACATTATGAACATCTAAACCATACTGGTGTAGTGAGCTTACAGAGCTCTGGAAAGAAAAACAACAAGCAGAAAAGATTTTCTCGTCTGGTAGGTCCAATCCAAGGTACAGGGAGGTGTTTAAGGCTGCACAAAATAAATTTAGTAGAGTTTTAGGGGGGGAAAAAATACAATAAA
The DNA here is from genome assembly GCA_029721435.1 of Gymnothorax reevesii. NCBI lineage: Eukaryota > Metazoa > Chordata > Actinopteri > Anguilliformes > Muraenidae > Gymnothorax > Gymnothorax reevesii. The sequence continues at coordinate 144,992,262 of CM056575.1, forward strand.
GATCAGTTATGTGAAGATAACAAAATATGAATGCATCCAATCCAAGAGCATTTTGGGACAGTGTGAAAAATTTTGCTACCCCAAAGAAAAAAGATATACCACTGAAAGTTTACAGTGACAGCTCAAACACCACCCTTGTATCAGACTTGGACAAGGTTCTGTTGAAATGGAAAAATGATTTCAGTGATTTGTATAAAGGCCCAGATAGCATTATTTATGAGTTTGATGATTCTTTTCGTGAGAACTATATGAGAGATAAAGTTAGGTTTGAACAAGCCATGTCAGATGAGAGCTATGTAGATAATCAAAAGCTTAACCTTCCAATTACTCTGGATGAGGTTCGAAAGATCACAAGGGCTGCAAAAGTGAAAAAATCCTGTGGATTTGACAAACTGCCTAATGAAATTTTAAAATTTAGAAATGTGCAAAATGTTTTATGTCTTTTTACTTGCTGTTTTAATTCTGGCATTGTACCATCTGTATGGCTAAAGTCAGTTGCTGTCCCCACCCTTTGGGATGGGGACAAGTGCCCATATGTACCAGTTCATTACAGAGGGGTTAGCCTATTGTCTTGTGTTATGAAGATCTTCACAGCATTACTGAATAACCGTGTTACAAATTTTCTTGAGTTGAATAACATTATTGTGGAGGAACAAAATGGTTTCAGAAAGGAAAGATCTTGCTCAGATCATATTTTCACACTGTCATCTGTCATAAGAAACAGAATATCTGAAAGGAAAAATACGTTTGCATGCTTCATTGATATGCAAAAGGAATTTGACTTTGTCGATATACTGTACCCTTGCTTTTGTTCAGACTGCTTAAGTCTGGAATAGATGGCAGGGTGTACAATGTGATCAAGAGCCTGTACAAAGGTCCTCAGGCTTGTATAAGATTGAATGAGTATGTGACATCATAGTTTGATACACCCTCAGGGGTGAAGCAGGGAGACTCTCTTTCTCTTACCCTTTTCAGCATATTTTCAAATGGTCTAACTTTAAGGATAAAGGCAGTGAATAAAGGGGTAGTTGTTGGTGAAACACAGGTATCCCTGTTACTTTATGCAGATGACATTGTCATTCTATCTGACACGGAGGAGAATTTGCAGGCTTGTCTTGATTGTGTAAATGAACGGTGCTTTAAGTGGAGATTGATAATTAACTGTGCAAAATCACAAGTGGTCCATTTTAGACCATCACATCATAAGAAAACTTCTCATAATTTTAAGTTGGTCAATGTCAATCTTGAGATAGTTATAAGGTACAAGTATCTAGGTGTGTTTTTTGACGAGCATCTTCGAATCTGCAGCCAACACACTCCGATGCATTTAGAATATTGAAAAATGTTACTTGTGGAACATTCAATACCCTGTTTCATACATGTGTCACATCAGTCCTGGATTATTGCTCTGGAGTATAGGGGTTCACGAATTTTGACTGTACCAATAGAATTCAAAACAGGGCCATTAGATATTTTCTGGGTGTCACAATAAGGCTTCAATCGCTGGACTGGAGGGTGAGGGTGGTTGGCTAAACAGTAGATACAGGAGATGGATAGATGTTGGTAGATACTGGAATCAATTGATGAGAACATATAGTGATCGTTTAAACAAAAGACTGCTATTATATGAGATTGAAAATTCGGCAACTGTGCATAGAAATAGTAAGTGGTTCTCAGATTTTACTTGTGTTCTGAAAAGTGTTAACATGTTGGAAGTTGCTGATCAGCTTCTTTTAATTAATATTTATGACCTTTGAAAACAATTATTGTCATTGCAAGGGAGAGAGTGGATCGGTGCTGTATCAATGAAACCAAAGTTGAGAAGTTACATGCGTTTTAAAGATAAACTTGAAACTGAATGTTATGAAAATATGTATTTAAAAAGCAGTGTAAGATCTTTGCTTGCCCAGATCAGATTAGGTACACTTCCTCTCGAAGCAGAGACAGGAAGGTTCAGAGGTATATCACTAGAAGATAGGAAATGTCATTTATGCATGTCTGATTCAGTCGATGAGTTTCATTTTCTCATGGTATGTTCAGAATACAGTCGTTAAAGAATAATATTATTTGATGCTGTGCAGGAATCTAGAAAATTTCAGTGAGCTACCAACATGGAATAAGTTTGTATTAAATAAGAACCACCAATATGAGCTTGCTAAGTTCCTTGACTCTGCCTGGCAGAAAAGAAAACAATGTCTGTATAATTAACTTGTAATGTTCCAACTGTTTTTATATTTTGCACTATTTTTGTACTGTGTGTATATTCATATTTTGCTTGTACCCTGTAGTAAAATTATGTCAATACCAAACCATATGATTTACTTTACATTATTTATCAATTTGTTTATTTTTGCTTGTCAGTCTCTGTTTTAATTTACATTTTTTAGTTGTTAAACTGTCAATAGCTCTATGTGGGCCAATGTACAGTATAATGAAATAAACTAAACTATACGAGACATTTGTTCAGCACCGTGAAAAGATGTTTAAACTACTGATACATATCCTGTTTCTATTTTTTTTTTTTCCTGATGAATCTAATGTGTGCATCTATGACAGAGACAGAACTCTGCTCAGCCTGGCTTCAGTCCAAACCACATCACCAGCAACTGCAACAGCAGAACCAGGAAATTCCTCCCACTCACTGGTATGCAGTTTCAGAGAAAACAACACTTAACTCTGTCTTTCATAGAAACAAATACCAGAGCTGTCTGTCAGTTTGAGCAGTAAAATGGCTGACGGTGGAGTTTTTCTGGATCAGGACCAGTTTAGCTGTTCAATCTGTCTGGATCTACTGAAGGATCCAGTGACTATTCCCTGTGGTCATAGTTTCTGTGTGGGCTGTATTAAGGGCTACTGGAATAAGGATGATCATACTGGTGTTTACAGCTGCCCCCAGTGCAGAGAGACCTTCACTCCAAGGCCTGTTCTGGGTAAAAACACCATGCTGGCTGAAGTGGTGGAGAAACTGAAGAAGACAGGACTCCAAGCTGCTCCTCCTGCTCACTGTTATGCTGGACCTGGAGGTGTGGTGTGTGATTCCTGTACTGGGAGAAAACGCAAAGCTGTCAAGTCCTGTCTGGTGTGTCTGGCGTCATACTGTGAAACTCACCTGAAACTTCACAATCAACTCCACCCAGGAAACTCACACAATATCATCAATGCTACTGGACACCTGCAGGACAATGTTTGCTCTCAGCACAAAAAGCTGCTGGAGGTTTACTGTCGTACAGATCAGCAGTGTATCTGTTATCTGTGTGTGATGGATGAACACAGAGGCCATGATACAGTCTCAGCTGCAGCAGAAAGGACTGAGAAACAGGTAAGGACTGGCGCTCTTCTCTGACTGTATCTAGATTTAACTGGGGAAAAACGATGGGAACAATGGTGTAGCTGTAGAAAGGTAACAGAGGTCATTTTGTTATATCTTTTATAACTCAATGCATAAATCATTTTTAGTTCATGCATGGGCAGTCATAATTATTCTTGAATTTACACATCACTCACTCGTGCCCTTGGCCTCCAGTGAGGCCTGGGCCGACCACCTCCCTCCTCCACTTCTCCCTGTCCTGAGCAGTGCTTCGGAGCTGTGCCCAAGTCCATTTAGCAGTCCTCATCTCAGCCTCCAGACCTCTTCTTCAGGTGTTCCTTGGTCTTCCTCTTTATCTGTTGCCCTGCGGGTTCCACCTCAGTGCTTGATGCTGAATGCACTCGCCTCGTCTCAGGGTGTGCCCAATCCAACGCCATCTCCTCTGTCTAATTTCATCTTCGACTGGGTTTTGTTGGGTTGCACTCCAGTGGTCCTCATTTCGAATGGTGTTTGGCTAAAAGATCTTCAAAATATTCCTGAGGCAAGGATTTATGAAGGTTTGCAAGGTGTTCATGGTGTGTTTGGTCACTCGCCAAGTTTCTGAGCCATAAAGAAAAACTGCTTTCACATTTGAGTTGAAGATTTTGATTTCATTCTTTCTGCGGATGAGCTTTGAATGCCAGATGTTGTTTAGGTTTCGAAATGCAGTCCTTTACACAAGGACAGTGGAAAATCATTTTTAAGTTTACATACAGAGTTTTGTCGTGGACATTCGTAAATAATTTTGAGTTTACAAATGGTCATAATTTTCATATGCCGCTGACTCTGTATGTTTCACTGGCTTTTTGGCTGATAGGTGGGCATGGTGTAAATTAACAGGAAACAAAAGTTGGGTGCGCTTCATCTACCTGCGCATATCCTCCACTATACTGCTGGCATGGGGGGGCTCAAATTCTGCCTGCTGCGTGACCAAATACATTTTTCTCTAGGGAATGTGTGCATTATTATGTTTCATAAAAAATACATCTTTTAGTAAAGAATCAAACTCAGAGTTTTCCAAGTTTTTCTAAAAGAGTAGCACAAGAGCCCTATAAGTGCCAGATACTGAATGCATGATTTCTGTTTGCTCGACTCTAAAGTGGCATTATTATGATTATCATTACTGAGTGTTTCTTTCAAACTCTCATGGTAACTTTAAGAATATTTTTGCATTGATACACTGCTGCAATGTTAACCATGCAGCAAATATTTAATTCCTCTTTTTATGTTTAGTTTCATGCATGAGGCTATTATTCAGTCATTGTGGTTACAGTGAACTGTATAAAACGGTGAAACTATCAATCCACAGAAGCAGCTGGGAGAGACACAGAGTAAATTCCAGCAGAGAATCCAGGAGAGAGAGAAGGAGCTGCAGGATCTGAGACAGGCTGTGCAGTCACTCAAGGTGGGTACTGACCAGAGGAGAAGACAACAGCTGCTGCTGGAAGAGCCATTTCAGGGCTCAGTCAGGGCTCTCCTCCAGTCAGCCAGTGAGGAGCCCAGTGTTGGGCCACTTTCCAGCCCTGTGGGGCTCAATCCCACTGAGACACACTGTGGGGAACAGGCTGTGTGGGGTCCCAGTAAGAGCTGAGTGAAAGGCCTAGTTAAAATGTACAGCCTCCTCTCTCTGTGTCTCCTAACAGCTCTCTGCACAGGCAGCAGTGGAGGACAGTGAGAGGATCTTTACTGAGCTGATCCGCTCCATTGAGAGAAGGCGCTCTGAGGTGAAAGAGCTGATCAGAGATCAGGAGAAGGCTGAAGTGAGTCGGGCTGAAGGACTCCTGGAGCGACTGGAGCAGGAGATTGCTGAGCTGAGGAGGAGAGACGCTGAGCTGGAGCAGCTTTCACACACAGAGGATCACATCCATTTCCTCCAGGTAACATCACTGGCTCTCTGACTGTCTGCACTGTGTTGCACTCTGTGAGGTGTGTTCATCATGTACAAGGTTTACTGTCAGGGGCGTAGCAAGGGATTTTGGGCCCCCAGAAAGAAAAGTACACAGGACCCCCTCCCCCAGCTGGCCTGTCAAACAAAAGTGATTTTTTATTTTTTATTTTTTAACAAATATCTATATCTAAGGTTTTTTTTACTCTTAATTTCCTGGTATTAAAAGCAATAGTTTATTTCCTTCACATTACTTTGTGTTTTTTTTTAGCATATTCCCAAAGTAGGATATAATATCTACCATTTAAGTATCTAACCCCCACATGAGGACAATTCTTATAACACTGCATATATATTTCTTGACTTTACCACTTGTGGTTCTTTATGTACCTTACACAGTTGTGTTATGGCCCCAATTTGTTATGACATTTACGACAGCAAGGGATGACAGACAAAATTTTAAAACTCAAACAGATTTAATAAAACAAAGACCAACACTAACCTACAATTTATATTACTGACCAAGATTGATAATATACAAGAAAAAAAAAATATTTACAGTCCCTTGAGATGGGGTTGCTTGGTGATGTTCCAGGTGAGGAAAATGCTCCAACACAAGCAAAAATCCACAAAAAGCTTCACAGGTCTTGAACAGAATGACAGGTCTGTTCAAATGTATCCTTCTCCTTGCAATTTCTCCTACTACTTTACTCTCTCAATTTCTCTCCTTATGTACTTTTTTGCAGCCCCCTCCCACATTTAGACTTTCTTTTTTCTCTGGGACTTTCCCCTCACAGACATACCTAGGACATGCCCAAAACTTAGCTCCAGACTGGGCTCAACAAAAAAAAGTCAATACCGCCATTTAGTGGCTTTGTTTCACATTACAGTTCCACTTTATAAAATCATAACACACCAGGTTCTTTCGAGTTTGAACAAGATTCCAAGTGCTGGGTTTTATTTAGAGGTGAAAAAATACACAACTATTGTACTCAAGTAGAAGTACAGTTACTCTGGTTTAAACTAACTTAAGCAAGACTAAAAGTACTGGTCTATAAATCTATTCAAGAGAAAGTAGAAAGTATTCAACACAAGCACACGCTTAACAATTTTTGATAATCCAGCATAATGCTATCATATTCGTAAAGCAACACTGATATAGGAGGTTGCATTGGCTAAAGTTGTTTGGATGCAGGTTGTTTTTAATGACAAGGAGTGGCAAAGTTGTGCAATGCATTGCAACGCAACAATAATTGGCACCAATCTGGCACACTTACATGCACAATCACCTGAATAAATGCCAGGTACAGCCTATCGGAGACTGGCACACAATCAGTGCACCTACAAATGAGAGCCTCCAGTATGACTGATCGTGTGACATTATTTAACCATCCATCTACAACAAATACGATCAGACAGATACATCATTGAGCACAAACACAAATTGAAAAAAGCATCATGGCGGATGCTGACAAGACAGCCTACTAACAATAAGCCAAACATCACCACAGCGGGTCTCGATCTCTCACACACAGATACACACATTCACGCAATCACCCCAACTTCTCCAACTCCAAGGCTAGGCTGCTTCACTGAGACGACAACCAACCACAAGGCCAACATAACCATGCAGTATGCCGAAGCTGGAAAGGACTCACGCACAGTCGTACACTATCTATTCGATTTGCCCACTTGATTCACTGTCCAACCAGCCAGCAAGTCTGTTTGGCGCGCGTGGCTAATTTGCATACGTACACAGGACTGGTTGGCTCCGCTTGGCAAAAAATAGAACGTATTTATCAATACATTTTTTGAATTCTGTTTACTGGACATGATGAGCTTAAAAACATTTTAGTGACAATAAAATATTTTATTTTTATTTCTTAAGACACAATTCGAGACCCCTTCAAATTTTGCTTTTGAGGCTTTCAGGCGGTCTCATGGGTAAATCGGGGGGGTTCGGACCCCCCCGTATTTCGCACACTGCTCCAGCAACCTCCAGGCTTGAAGAGGTTGAAAGTCTTGAAGCCGTAAACTTTAGGCGGCATCACTCTTCCTGTTTAGTCACCTTTCTCCTCTCCTCTCGGCTTGCTCTCCCGCGCAGCGCAAGGGGTGGACTATACTATTTGATCATTTTAGAAGGGGGCAGTTGAGGCCCCTAGATTTTTTATATTTTGATATTTTGAACAATCCATTTATTTGCTTTTGATTCAATACTGACATTAATTCCTGAGAAAAAATGCAATTCATTAAAAAATTACACTTTTCATTCCAGGCTTCTCAAGGGCCCCCCTACCACTGTGGGCCCGGGTAATCAGCACCCCCCCCCCCCATGCTAGGCCCTTGTTTACTGTAATTATCATGACTGGAATCTAATTTGAGAGTATCTTTTGTCTGTCTTACTGTCTGTCTGTATCTCTCTCTGTCTGTCTGTCTGCAGAGCTGTCAGTCTCTCTGTGCCCCTCCTGGACCTGGAGACTTACCCAGCATCACTTTCAGTCCACACATCTCTTTTGAGGCTGTGAGGAAATCTGTCTCTGAACTGAAAGAGCGACTGGAGCATGTCTGTCAAGTGGAGGTGGAACAGATCAAAGTTTATGAATCAGGTATTAAAAAAATTCTTACATTTTGCATTACATGCAATCCTAATGTCAGACAGAGTAATCTAATTTCCAGTAACTCTGTAAAGTCGATAGTATTGGTACTTAATCTCAGCATGAATATTTTCTCAATGCTCAATCAATCTTTTCTTTTTAACTTCGTTCTTTTAGTGAAAGAGGTGCCCATTAGAAAGCCCACTACCAGAGAGGGTTTCTTCCAATGTGAGTGAACACTCTTCGCAGAACTCTTGGCCAAGATACACACACACACACACACACACACACACAGTCAAGTCTCTACAACTTCAGAGGACACTTTATGCACTTACATTCATTTCCTGGAGACACACACTAACCCTAACCATTATACTTGCCTAACCCTAACCCTTACCATAACCTTAACCCTTTACTACCCGTTCACACATAGACGCCGCTTCTACTACGATCAAAGCGTGGCCAAAAACGTGGCCGATCGCAGGGGAAACTTAGTGGAGTCTTCATAAGCGCAGTATGATTGCGGTTGGGTCTTCGTGATCGAGAAGCTCTACGCTCTCGCCATGCTTATTTTGAGCATGCTCAAAACAAGCGTAGCGGGATCGTGGCCAACAAGAATCGGGGTAAAGTCGTGAAAAGAGCGTCGTAGAAGCGCCGTATTCATACAAGCAGCGCGGAAGCATCGTGGCCAGATCTTCACGATCATAGTAAAAGCGCAGTAAAAGCGTAGTACAGTCGGGGAACATATCGAGTACGCTCCTACAACACTCCCACTACGTTGTTACTACGTTCCCACTAAGATCTTTCTCCTGACGATCCTGCTGTCAAGGATATTACGTCATGACATATCACTTAGCTGATGTGGGACATACGGGTGGTTCAGACTGGAGCGGGAGTTCAGAGCGACTAGTGGTAGCACTGTGTTGTCTGGAATGAGACAATAAAGACCGATTCCCCGAAGTGCATCCGTTTATTCATAGTTAAGTTACACACTTTACATGGTGTCAGAAGTGGCGAGATGGCAAAGTTCCAGCCACCGAAGAGTTTTTGTTTCGAGAAGCCCGCGGAATGGAATGAATGGAGGAAGCACTTTGCACGGTACAGGATTGCGACTAAACTTGACAAAGAAGAGGGGCCGGTCCAAGTTAGCACGTTAGTATATGCGCTCGGTAAAGAGGCAGAAAGCATTCTTGGCTCGTTCACCTTCAACCAAGGGGAAGAGGAGACTGACTATGAGGTGGTGTTAGCCAAGTTTGATGCATATTTTATCCCAAGACGTAACGTTATCCATGAACGAGCCTGCTTTAATCAGAGAATGCAGCGCCCGGGGGAACAAGCAGAGACTTTTATTCGCGCGCTGTATGAACTGTCAGAGAACTATGTGTTCGGGATAAATAGCGAGGAGAATATAAGAGACAGAATCGTGGTGGGTATTCTGGACAAGGACTTGTCACAGAAACTACAGATGGTCCCCAACCTCACCTTGGAAATGGCTGTGCAGGAAGTCCGACAGTCCGAGGCAGTAAGAGCCCAAGTCCTGAGTCAGCAAGGGGGAGAACAGAATTTTGCGGTACAGGAGGTGGCACAACGAGACGGCAGCGGCGCAAAACCAAACTTGCAGCGCCCACAGAGAGATCGACGCATGGACTAGCGGGACAGCTACGGTGAGCATAGAAGGTGTCACAGGTGCGGGGAGACAGCACACAGACGGGAGGAGGACTGCCCCGCGAGACGGTCTGTTTGTCACGAATGCAAACGAGGGGGTCACTGGGCGAGGGTCTGTGAAAATAAACAAGTGAGTGAAGTGATTGAGGATGGGGGACTAGAAGACGATTATTATTTTATGGGCTCCGTTAACAGTCGTACGGGTGGCGGTGATAGTAAGGACGAATGGACAGTAACATTGAACATTGAGGGTTCTCCAGTGGATTTTAAAATTGACACTGGGGCTGACTGTAGTATCATCAGTGAAACCATGTACAATGCACTGCTAAAAAAGAGAGTCTTACAGAGGCCAAAGAAGGCACTGAGTGGCCCAGGGGGTGGACTGAATTGACTCGGACAATTTATCACTCAGACCATCTACAAAGGCAGAGCTTATGGCATCAGACTCTATGTTATTAGAGGGCAGAATGTGAACAACCTACGAAGTAGGCTAGCGGCTTTGGCTATGGGGTCTGTGAAGCGGGTTTATGGGGTCCACTGCAGTGAGAGGGAGTTTGGCCTACTGAAAACGCAGGCGGTGAAAATAATGTTACAGGATAACGTGCAGCCCCATGCAGTCTGCACTGCACGCTGAGTGCCCATTCCCCTCCTGGGCACGGTGAAGGAGGAGTTAGCTCGGATGGAGGCCAATGACATCTGTAATGTGAATATAGGCCACTAGATGGCAGTATTTACCTTTTTTTGTTGAGCTCAGACTGGAGTCATGTTTAGACATGTCCTGGACATGTCTGGGGCAAGTCTCAGAAAATTAAAAAAAAGAGGTCTAAATGTGGGTGGGGTCTGCAAAAGAGTATATAAGGAAAAGAATTGAGACAGTAAAGTAGTAGGAGAAATTGCAAGAAGAAGGATACGTGACCAGACCTTTAATTCTGTTCAAGACCTGTGCAGTCTGTTGTGGATTGTTTTTCACCCAGCACATCACCAGGAAACCCCACCAAAACAAGGGACTGTAATTATTTCTTTTTTTCTTGATAATCGATCTTGGTCTTAGCTGTTATTTAGTTGTTATTGTCTTTGTCTGTTTAATTAAATGTGTTTGAGTTTTAAAACTGTGTCTGTCATCCCTTGCTGTTGCTGTTATGTTGTAAATGTAATAAGAAATTGGGGCCATAACAAATTGGGGGCTCAAGGTCCGGGATAGACCATTGTGTGAGTAATTTATTGAAAATCTAACATTCCAAATTGTGAAATTGTTTTTGTGAATTTTCCTAGATATATATTGACAACAGCAATGGATGATTTCTTGGCATCACCAACCGTAGGGGTTTTGAAGTCTTTTAAAAAGACGGAACTGCTAGAAATTTGCAGACAGTTAGAGCTGACAGAGGTAAAACCAGCCATGCGAAAAGCAAGACTGGCTAGAGAGATAGTTGAATATTACATTGATGGAAATGTGTTTGCACCAGGAGATCTGGAACAGTTTCCAGTGGAAAATCCAAATATAGAAATGGAACTTAAATTAAAAATGCTAGAGATTGAAAGGGAGGAAAAAGAAAAACAAAGGCAGTTTGAGTTGGAAAAATTAGCAAGAGAAGAGAAAAAAGAAAGGGAGGAAAAAGAGAAAGAAAGGGAGGAAAGAGAGAAAGAAAGGGAGGAAAGAGAGAAAGAAAGGGAAGAAAGAGAGAAAGAAAGAGAATTTGAGTTAGAAAAATTTGCAAGACAGAGAGATTTTGAATTAGAGAAATTCGATAGAGAAGAAAGACTCCAAATGGAGCAACTAAAAATAAAAATTGCAACTGAAAATAAATTTCGGGCTAGCCAGGAGGTAAAACTGGTGCCTCCATTTTCGGAAAAGGATGTTGACAACTATTTCCAGTGTTTTGAAAAGGTAGCAAAGAGTTGCCAGTGGCCAAAGGAACACTGGCCTCTGATGTTGCAAACTGTCCTCAAGGGTAAAGCTCAACAAGCCTATTCGGCTTTGTCTGCAGATGATTCCTCTGATTATGAAGTTGTCAAAAAGGTTATTTTGAGAGCTTATGAGTTGGTTCCAGAGGCTTACCGACAGAAATTCAGAGGTCTGAAGAAATCTGAAAATCAGACTTATGTGGAATTTGCTAATGAGAAGAAGGTTTGCTTTGAACGCTGGTGTACTTCTATGGAGGTCAAAGATGATTTCAACTCACTAAAAGAGATGGTGTTAGTTGAAGAATTCAAGAACTGTGTTAAAGATGATGTTAAGACCTACCTTAATGAGAAGCAAGCACTGAATTTGCAATCAGCTGCCAAATTTGCAGATGAATATGTTCTCACACATAAGTCTAAATTTCAGTCTAGCAGTAACAATAGATGGTCCCAATTTCAGAAAAAGGGTTATGGTGATACCCAAGATTCCTCACCCAAAGACAAAGACAAATCTGGTGATGGTGCTCAGAAATCCAGTAACAGGTCTGATCAAAGTGTGAAAGCTGACAGTGACAAAAGTGGTCTAGTTTGCAGTTATTGCAAGAAATCTGGTCATGTTACAACTAACTGTTGGTTCCTTAAAACTAAGAAAGAAAAAGAAAAGGATACCAAACCAAATGCCTTTGTGAAAACAAGGTTAGAAACCCCTGTAGTAGATAACCAATCTGCTAAATTGCCTGCTTCTTGTGGGGCTAAAAAGCCTGATACAGCTGACTTCGTGAGGGAGGAATTTCTTCCATTTGTGTCAGAGGGATTTGTGGCTCTGAATGAGCATACTACTCCTGTCCCCATATATATCCTAAGGGATACCGGAGCTTCTCAGTCACTTTTGTTGATGGACTCCTTGGAGTTACGTGATGAGACCGCTTCAGGGGATTTCATACTTGTACAAGGTATTGAAGGGAGGACTGTATCTGTACCCCTGCGCTCGATATTCTTGAAGTCAGATTTAGTTACAGGACAGGTAAAGGTGGGACTTATGTCAAGTCTACCTATAAAGGGTGTTTCTCTGTTGCTAGGCAATGACCTGGCTGGGGGCAAAGTAGTTCCCCCTGTACATCTTACTTCACAGCCGAGCACTGAAGATGGGGATGAGGACCCATCTCTGTATCCTTCTTGCGCAGTGACTCGTGCTATGGCCAAGAAGGCTAAAGGAGAAGATGTTGTGGTGCCATCCAGCACTTTGAATAGTCAAGACTCAGGTGGTTCGCCTCATGACTCTGATTGGCCTACTATGGTTTCTCCGTTTGAGGACTTATCAGATACTTTTATCAGTTCTCTATTCAGCCAGCCGGATGGGTCTGGTGATTCTGATGTGTCTGGAGACTTGTCTCTGTCCAGAAAGCGGTTGATTGAGGAGCAAACTAATGATCCTGAAATTTGTGTACTAAAGAGGAGAGCCCTTCTTGATAAAGAAATAGACGCAGTTCCAGTTGGGTATTATCTCAAGGATGGTGTGTTGATGCGGAAGTGGCGCCCTCCTGATATCCCTGCCAATGCAGATTGGGCAGTGGTCAGGCAAATTGTTGTTCCGAAGGTCTATAGGAATGAGATCTTAACAATGGCTCATAGTTTACCTTTAGGAGGTCATCTTGGTGTTAACAAGACTGTTGATAAGATCATGAAACACTTCTTTTGGCCTGGGCTTCGGAAAGACGTTTCCAACTTTTGCAAAACCTGTCACACTTGTCAGGTAGTTGGAAAACACCAGTTAGACCCACCTGTAGCTCCATTGCAGCCTATCCCAGCATTTGGGGAGCCATTCTCTAAGGTCATTGTTGACTGTGTTGGTCCATTACCCAAGACTAGATCTGGAAATCAGTACTTGTTGACAATCATGTGTGCATCTACCAGATTCCCTGAAGCCATACCTCTACGCAACATCAAGGCAACTGCAATCTCAAAGGCTTTGATAAAGTTCTTCACGTTGTTTGGCCTTCCCAGGGAAATTCAGTCAGACCAGGGTAGCAATTTCACTTCAGGATTGTTTCAGCAGGTTGTGTATGAACTAGGTGCAAAGCAGATTCTTTCTAGTGCCTATCATCCAGAAAGTCAGGGTGCCTTAGAGCGGTTTCATTCCACTCTCAAGACTATGATGAGGACTTATTGTTATGACCATGAGAAAGACTGGGATGAAGGTGTTCATTTGCTGTTGTTTGCAGCTAGAGAAGCAGTGCAGGAGTCTACTGGATTCAGTCCATTTGAGCTAGTGTTTGGTCATGAAGTGAGAGGACCTTTGCTATTATTGAGTGAACAATGGCAAGAGAAAGAGCCGCATATCAGTCTGTTAGACTATGTTAGCAAGTTCAAGGAAAGATTGCGTGCAGCTTGTGACCTTGCCAAAGAGAACTTGAAATCAAGTCAGGGAAAAATGAAAACTTGGTATGATCATAAGGCTAGAAGCCGTGAGTTTAAACCAGGGGAAAAGGTCCTTGTGTTGTTTCCCTTGCAGTCCAATCCATTGCAGGCTAGATTTCATGGTCCTTATGAAATTCTGACAAAACTCAGTGATCTCAATTACATTGTGAAGACTCCAGATAGGAGAAAACCAAAACAATTGTGTCACATTAACATGCTGAAGCCTTATCATGACAGAAATGCTAGGGTTGCTGCCGTCACTTCAGATTCTCCTATGGTCAAAACATGTGAAGATGAGGGGAAGTTTCAAGATGATGAACCTAGAATTAAAGCTGAAGTTCTTTCATGTAAATTGTCAAACACTGAAGTGTTGCAAAATCTTGATGTAAAACTCCAGCACTTAGAACCCTCACAGAGAGATCAGTTTGAAAGGTTGATCAAGAAATATGAGGATTTGTTTCCTGATGTTCCAAAGAGAGTTACTATAGCCTCTCATGATGTAGATGTTGGTGATGCCAAACCAATAAAACAGCATCCATACCGGATGAATCCTGAAAAGAGAAAGATTGCTGAGAAAGAGGTTGAGTACATGTTAAACCATGATATTATCAGACCCTCCAACTCCGATTGGAGTTCACCCTGTGTGCTAGTTCCAAAACCTGATGGAAGTACTAGATTCTGTACAGATTATCGCAAAGCCAATGCTGTAACTAGAACTGATGTGTTTCTAATACCTAGGATTGATGATTGTACTGATAGTGTAGGGCAAGCAAAGTTTCTGACCAAGATTGATTTATTGAAGGGTTATTGGTGTGTGCCTTTAACTGAGAGGGCCAAGAGCATCTCTGCTTTTGCCACACCATCTGGATTGTACCAGTATGAAGTCCTACCCTTTGGCATGAAAAATGCCCCAGCCACGTTCCAAAGGATGATACAGTCTACAATCGCCGGATTGCCACACACGGGTGCGTACATCGATGACCTGATCACATGGAGTGACTCCTGGGAAGAACATCTAAAAGATGTAGAGACGTTGTTCCAGCACCTGACCCAGGCTAACCTGACTGTTAACCTGAGCAAGAGTGACTTTGGTTGTGCTACTGTCACCTATCTTGGCTACGTCATAGGCCAGGGTAAGGTGGCACCCATAAATGCTAAAGTCCAAGCCATCATGGACTTTCCAGTTCCTGACAACAAAAAAGCTTTGCGCCGCTTCCTTGGAATGATCGGGTACTACCGCAAGTTCTGCAAGAACTTTGCTGAGATTGCTCTCAGTCTAACTAACCAACTGAAGAAAGGCGTAAAGTTCACCTGGGATGATGCATGCCAGAGAGCCTTCGATCACCTGAAGTCTCTGCTGTGTCACTTCCCCGTGCTCAAATCTCCTGACTTCAACAAACCGTTCTCCATCGCGGTCGATGCTAGCGACCAAGCTTGTGGATCTGTGCTCCTACAGAGAAGTGACTCTGATGACATTGAGCATCCCGTGGCATACTTCTCCAGGAAGTTCAATCGCCACCAAAGGAACTATTCCACAATAGAGAAGGAACTGTTGGCTCTGGTCCTTTCTTTACAACACTTTGAGGTTTATGTTTGTACAGGACAAAAGCCAATGATTGTGTACACTGACCACAATCCGTTAATGTTTTTGAGTAAGATGAAAAACAAGAATCGGAGATTGTTGAATTGGAGTTTGATTTTACAGGAGTTTGACTTGGAAATTAAGCATGTGAAGGGTACAGACAATGTAATTGCTGATTGCTTATCCCGTGTTTGAATGTGTATATATATATCATGTGTTTGAATATTGTATGATATGTATATATAGACAAGTGTTCACTTAACCATTTTGTATTGAAAAGAAAAATTTTGCCTTTATGAGTCAAAATTTTTCCCTTTTGGAATGGAGGTGTAATGTGAATATAGGCCACTAGATGGCAGTATTTACCTTTTTTTTGTTGAGCTCAGACTGGAGTCAGGTTTAGACATGTCCTGGACATGACTGGGGCAAGTCTCAGAAAATTAAAAAAAAGAGGTCTAAATGTGGGTGGGGTCTGCAAAAGAGTATATAAGGAAAAGAATTGAGACAGTAAAGTAGTAGGAGAAATTGCAAGAAGAAGGATACGTGACCAGACCTTTAATTCTGTTCAAGACCTGTGCAGTCTGTTGTGGATTGTTTTTCACCCAGCACATCACCAGGAAACCCCACCAAAACAAGGGACTGTAATTATTTCTTTTTTTCTTGATAATCGATCTTGGTCTTAGCTGTTATTTAGTTGTTATTGTCTTTGTCTGTTTAATTAAATGTGTTTGAGTTTTAAAACTGTGTCTGTCATCCCTTGCTGTTGCTGTTGCTGTTATGTTGTAAATGTAATAAGAAATTGGGGCCATAACACATCATTGAGGCTGTGACCGAACCAACAGAGTGGTGCGCCCCAATGGTGCCCGTCCCAAAGAAGTCTGGTCAGGCAGGCATATGTGTGGATTTGAAGAAGCTTAATAAAGCTGTAAAAAGGGAAAGGTTCATCTTACCGACGTCTGAGGAGATGATAGCCCAGCTGAATGGCTCCACAGTTTTTTCCTCGCTGGATGCAGCCTCTGGATTTCACCAAATCCCTCTGGACAGAGACAGCCAGAGGTTGACCACGTTCATTACACCGTATGGACAATACTGTTTCAAGCGACTCCCTTTTGGGATCACCAGTGCGCCTGAGATCTTCCAACGAAAGATGGTCGAGACCCTGGAAGGGCTGCAGGGGGTGGCGGTGTATATGGACGATATTATTGTCCATGGGAGGTCCATGACAGAACATGATGAGAGGCTGCAGAAGGTGATGGAGCGGTTGGAAGCTGCAGGTCTGAAGCTGAACAAAGAGAAATGTGTCCTGAGAAAGGGGGAGCTACAGTTCCTTGGTCAGGTGATCAACAGGGACGGCTTGCGGCCCGAACTGGAGAAGGTGTCCGCTATCAACAAACTTGAACCACCAGAGAACGTCCAAGAGCTACGGAGGGCACTCGGTATGATAACGTACCTAGGTAAATACATCCCTGACCTATCCACTGTGGGCCAACCCTTGTATGAACTGTTGAAATCAGATGCTGTGTGGTTGTGGGGTCCAGCACAGCAGACGGCTTTCGAGAAGTTCAAGGAGCTCCTGACAACATCACCTACCTTGGTGTACTATGATATCAACAAGACGACGGCGGTCTCAGCAGACGCGAGCAGCTACGGGCTAGGTGGTGTCCTGTTGCAGCTCCACGGTGATGACTGGAGACCAGTGGCGTACTGTTCGAGACGACTGACCGAGGTCGAGATGAGGTATGAACAAATAGAAAAGGAGTGCCTCGCGAGCGTGTGGGCATGTGAGAGGTTTCAGATGTACCTCTATGGCCTGCCGTCCTTCAAACTAATCACCGATCACAAACCGCTCATTCCTCTGATGAATTGTAAGGATCTTGACAACGTACCCCTTCGCTGCCAGAGACTTTTAATGCGGTTAATGAGGTTCAATCCAGTGGCTGAGTATGCGCCGGGAAGAGCCTGGTTGTGGCCGACATGCTTTCCAGGAGCCCACAGAAGGACACAGTACGGATTCAGGCCAGTCGCAATGATGTAGAGTGCTATGTGGCAGCAGTGATGAGCAGCGTTCCAGCGTCACCCAATAAAATGAACAGTATCCGGGCGGAGACAGCAGTTGACGGGCAACTACAAGACGTGATCAGGTACATACAGGGGGGTGGCCTGAACACATAGCATAAACCCAAAGCACTGTTAGAGAATATTTCTCTGTGAGGGGCGAACTGTCTGTGAGTGATGGTATTGTAACCAGAGGGCGTAGGATAGTGATACCAGCATCAATGAGGTCTGAGATGCTAGATCGTATTCATGAGGGCTATCAGGGACTTAACAAATGTAGGGACAGAGCCAACGCTTCCATATGGTGGCCTGGCATGGCCTCACAGATCACGTATAAGGTTGAGAACTGTATGTACTGCCGTGAGCACAGGAGAGCACAGAATAGAGAGCCTCTGCTGCCAACACCTCTTCCAGATAGGCCGTGGAATAAAATAGGCTTAGATTTGTGTGAACATGATAGACAGAGCTATTTGGTTATAGCAGACTACTATTCTAGAGACATAGAGATACTCCACATGCCAATCACAACAACTACACAGGTAGTCTTAAAACTCAAAGCCACATTTGCTAGGCATGGAATAGCTGAGGAAGTAGTCAGTGACAATGGGCCTCAGTTCAGCAGTGACAAGTTCAGAGACTTTGCCCGAGATATGGACTTTAAGCATACAATTTCTAGCCCTCATAACCCACTAGGGAACGGCCATGCTGAACGTGCAGTCCAAACAGCTAAGAGGATTCTGAAACAACCTGATCCCTTGCTTGCTCTCATGATTTACAGATCCTCTCCACACAGCAGCACAGGTGTCAGCCTGGCGGAGCTCTCAAGGGGCAGGAAGATCAGGACGACGCTGCCCACCCTGAACAAGAACCTGGAGCCAAAGTGGCCTAATAAAGAGCACATCAGAGCTCAGGATTCTGTGGAGAAGAACAAACAGGCATACTACTTTAATAGGCGGCACGGGGTCAGGCAGCTCACTCCACTACAGCAGGGAGACCATGTTCTCGCCAAACTGGACAATGAAAAGACCTGGACGACACCAGCTGTGGTGGCAGCTCAGAGCACTACGCAGAGATCTTATCTCATCGAGACAGAGCGTGGAGCTCTGTACAGGCGAAATCGCCGCCATCTGCAAGCTGTGCCTGCTACAGGGGCCACAGCGACAGTCTCCCCGAGCCCGGCAGGCCAGCACCATCTTGAAGCTGGGCCCGCTGCAGGGGCCAAAGTGACAGCCAACACAGGCTCTGAGAGGGGCCCGCCAGAGGGTCAGATGAGCCCAGCAACAAGGTCCCCAGGGCCAACAGTGAACTCTGGTGGGCTGCCCCAAACTAGGTCTAGTAGACTCATCAAACTAGTCTCTAGAAAACTGTCAGAAAAAAAAAAAAAATGTGATGTGATGTTCTGTTTCACTAAATGACAATGTGATGTTATGTTCCACACTTCGTTAAGCACTATTATTTACAGTTATTAAGCAATGCTACTCACATTTTAGCCTGAAGAGGCCACTGTTGTTATTCTGTTAAAACAGGTGTTCTTGTTTGCACTAAAGATGATCATTATTGTTGTTGAGAGATTATAGCAGTGACTAAAAAAAAAAGGGGGGGGGGAGGGGGATGTCAAGGATATTACGTCACGACGTATCACTTAGCTGACGTGGGACATACGGGTGGTTCAGACTGGAGCGGGAGTTCAGAGCGACTAGTGGTAGCACTGTGTTGTCTGGAATGAGACAATAAAGACCGATTCCCCGAAGTGCATCCGTTTATTCATAGTTAAGTTACACACTTTACACCTACAAAGACCTACCATGACCTTACGCCGATCATACCACGACCTATCAGGCAGCAGTTTGTACATGTACATGTACTTTGTTACAGTATTTAAGTAGATTTTTTTTTTAACTGGGACTTTTACTCTCCTACATTTAAAAGATTAGTATAAGTTACTTTCACTTCGATACTTTGACACTGGCAACTTAGTTACTCGTTTCAAACTAGAATATTAATTTAAGTCATCATTAACGGATTATCTGGATTTGGCGTGTTCGAAAAGAACAACGGTGTCTCTCTTTGTGTAGATGTGTCCGCCAGTGGACGTGGAGCTGCAAATTTATACACGCAATTACAATACTCTATCACTAGATGGCACATCAGGATCAGTTATCGAATACTACAACTACCACTAAACTCAAAGAGGTGATTTTCCCCGATACTTTTTAATTTCAGTGGGTCTCCTCAGTATAATGAAGGCTAAATTTAATAATTCTTTTGTTTATTTGTATCGTTTTGTCTGTCACAAAGAAGAGATGTTGCGGCACTGCCTCTGACACCGGATCGGATCAGGGTTTGTTTTCAGCCAAAATACGTGTGCGTGTGTGTGTGTGTGTGTATATATATATATATATATATATATATACATATCATCGCCAAAATCGTACTAGAAGCGTGATATGACCGGCACCACTGTAGCGATATCGTCGTTCAGTCTTCTAGGTCTGCGTAGCGTCGTAGTATGATCTTCAATGTCGTAGCGGCAGCGAAGTATAAACGCATTAAACGCGGCCGCTGGTCGGCAACGGTCTGCGTAACATCGTAGTAGAAGTGTGTCGGCATTGTAGTACGGTCGTAATGAAGACCATAATTTGCCAAATTGCTCGATTTAGACGCCTATCCGCCCCGATCCAATACTTTCTCTGATCGTGGCTTGATCGGGATGATCGTCCTAAAGTCGCAGCTCTGTGTGAACGGGGGGTTAAAGTGCAGTCTGAGACTGCCAGTCTTTTTTGGGAAAATTTCCTCCCAAACGGAAATGCTTACAGCTCTTGAATCACTTGGACTACATGCATAATCATGGTCTCATTGGAAAGGTGACACTCAGCAGATTTGCTCTCAGGCAAAATTGCTGACAATATTACCCAAATTGAGCAATACCACTGGAAATATAAGTTTTTGTCAGACGGAAAAATATTCTATGCTTTCTTTGGCCCCGTAGCTCTGTGACCAAGCCTCACCAGCTTAGAAAAATAATACAGCCACAGCCAGGCGGCTAAACAACTGCAGGTTTTCATGGATTTGTTTTCTTGGTTATGTTTGTGCGTGTTCCAACGAACAATTTGTCTGAATTTCCTTGCATTTCTGCCATGTTCATGTTCACTTTCAAAGCAGTTTTAGAACTTCCTTATCTCAGATCATTTTTGCCCATATGTGGCTACATTTTCACTCCAATATATCCATCCAATTCCCAGTGCTGGTGTGCAATCATATATGCATAATTAAATCACTTCCAAAACTCCTTTGCTTCATTGATGAAATCCCACCCTGTCAGACACCATTGAAACAATTCATCCTCAGAAAAATTAATACCCTGGTTACAGTTTTCATCTGTCTTTTAGGCGTTTCAGACCATTGGCTGTTAGTGTAAACTAAAAGAATTAGATTTCCCTGTTATGTTGGAGTGAGGGCTGATAGGCAACAAAACTTACTGTTCTGTTAGATCAGAACATAATAACCTGCTGGTGCACTTATTTTGTTTGTGAAAGGCTACAATACAATCTACAGCACTGCATCGTGAGTAAAAAAGTTCTAATTATCGTGAAATTCACAAAGACGCGCAGTGACTACCTCTATGGCAAAACTTATTTAGAGAAGTTTGTCCGAGTTGCTTATTTTGCGAATTAAAAACTCTTTGGACTGTTGCCAAGGTAAGAAGATCGATTTCAATATATTTTGACAAATCAGTTAGAATGCTAGGTCCTCGAACTTTAGAACGATATGTGACCTGTCATGCAAAAAGGGTGCTAACCAACCAAAACAGTCCAGTCTTTAGTCTACGTAGTCGAAACCAGCAATCAGTGATACTGAAGTGCAGAAGAGAGCTAATTTTACCAACATCAGCTTCTTTCGATCTGAAATGTACTGAATGTGACCTTTGAACTCTGCTTTTCTATTTAAGCGAATATCTCAAAAACTACTTCCTGGAGAATAGTACCCTTTTTGCGTGACAGGTCACATATGTAGTTCTTTAGCGGTGCTCAATACTTAAGGTATTGAAACATAATTATGCCGAGAGGCCCGCCCTCGGGCTGGTGCTCATGAAAGGTTTTACCTAAACCTAACCTTACATCATCTTTCAAACGTCTCCACCGGAAAATTCAATGATTTGTGATATGAGGACTTGCTTTTTATCCCCATAAGGAAAAAAGACCCATAATGTGACAGTGTAAACGGATTTACTGTGGAGTTCTTATAACATGATTAATACCTGTCCCACAAGCACACTGGTCAACTCACAAATACATACACATACACACATGCGCGCGCGCACACACACACACACACACACACAAATGTAGGCTGTCACAAACTCAACCACCGACACCCTCATGCATGTTCCCTCTCACACACTCTCACAAATAGTTTTTTTGTTTTTTCCAAATTTGTATAAAAAAAAA
The DNA here is from genome assembly GCA_029721435.1 of Gymnothorax reevesii. Taxonomy (NCBI): domain Eukaryota; kingdom Metazoa; phylum Chordata; class Actinopteri; order Anguilliformes; family Muraenidae; genus Gymnothorax; species Gymnothorax reevesii. Next base: position 145,014,157 of record CM056575.1, read on the forward strand.
ATAGGAACCCAGGACAATTTCCTACTAACTATATTTCCTCTCAATCAGTCAGGAAAACTGTCAAAATATTAATGCTAAACTCTCTCCTCCATCAGATTCCTGTCAGCTCACACTGGACCAAAATACAGCCCACAGAGAACTCAGTCTGCCTGAGGGGAACAGAGAGGCAATCCGTGTGGGACAGATCCAGTCATATCCTGATCATCCAGAGAGATTTGATTTCTGGGGTCAAGTGCTGTGCAGAGAGGGTCTGTCTGGACGCTGTTACTGGGAGGCTGAGTGGAGTGGGAAATGGGTTACGGTAGCAGTGTCATATAAAGAGATCAGCAGGAAAGGGAGCAGTAATGACTGTGGTCTGGGATGGAATAACAAGTCTTGGGCTTTGCGCTGCTCTCCCACCAGTTACTCTTTCTGGCACAATAATAAGGGCACTGAAATCCCAGTTCCCTCCTCCTCCAGAATAGGAGTGTACCTGGATCACAGGGCAGGAACTCTGTCCTTCTACAGCGTCTCTGACACAATGACCCTCCTGCACAGAGTCCAGACCACATTCACTCAGCCCCTCTATCCTGGGTTTTGGTTTGGTTATAACGGATGTTCTGCAAAGCTGAGTGATCTGTGAGGAGGGAGAGAAAATCAATATCAACAGTGATCGTGTAGAGAGGGCAATTCAAATCAGAGACACAGTAAAACACATTTAGGTCCATAAGTACTTGGACATTGACACAACTTTTATCATTTTGACTCTGGACTCCACCAAAATCGATTTGAAAGGAATGAAGTTTGATGCAAGTGAAGGATAGACTTTCAGCTTTCATTTTTACCCCTCAGCCCCAACTATGGCTTTGAGGGCTTATGTTGTTTTTGAGCCACTTAATCATTGTGTGAATTTCATATGATGAATGCTCAGTATCTGAATGAGAGGGCATATGTGGAAAGACCATTGTGCACAAACAGAGAAAGTCAAGCCATCCTCCCAGAATTCCTCCTTCCAGCCTAGCTTTCCACTGCCAGGTCAAATTGCTGGACAATTTGCTAGAAAAACAATACTTTACCCATTTATGCTAAGGGAAAATTTCAGTCTCTGGTTTCCTGTTGTCTTGCCATGTGTGTCTTTAATATCGAAGTACTCCTTCAGAGAGATTTGCCTACACATTTTATGTATAGTGTTTTACAATGGAGGTGACAGCCCGAAGCAAAGCTTACATCAATGTTTCCCAAACCTCTCCTGGCGTACCCCTTGTCCTGTATGCTTTAGATCTCTCCCAGCTCCAGCACCGGTGATTCAGATGATCAGGTCATTATTAATGCCTGAAGCTGCTTGATAAGAGGCTAATCATTTGAATCACCAGAGCTGGAGCAGGGAGAGATCTAAAGCATGCAGGACAAGGGGTACAGCAGGAGAGGTTTGGGAAACACTGGCTTACATCAACATGGTAATCAGTCGTTTCGCTGCCATGCCTTTTTGCTACCAGCATCTTTGCTACCATACACTGCAGTTTCACTACCATGTTAAAGATCGTCCTCTACCAATGATAAACACATGCTGAGTGTAAATATTACTGTTAAAATGGTGGTAAAACTTTATAAAAAGCATCAAACATTCTAAACTGTTATACGAATACATTTTATAAAGTCTTACCACTATTTCTTAATTAATATTTATGCTCTAAGCTCGAATTTATCTTTGGTAGCAAACGGTCTTTAACATGGTCGCTAAAGTGAAGTTAGTGAAAAGGCATGGTAGCAAAACAACCGTTTGATTAAGATAGCGGTATTTTTTAAAAAAAAATTAATTCACCAATAAGTGCATACAAACAAATATGTGACCAGACAAATAAATGGGTAGCGAGTTGATTTACAGAGTAATGTACATACAATAATATTAGACAAAGACATCAACAAAAGGAATAGAAAAGAAGAGAGAATAAAACAAACAACAAAAAAGGGGGGGAGAAGGAAAAAAAAGGAGGGAAAAAAACCACAAAGGATGAAAAAAGATGAATAATATCAATAATAATACTAATAATTAAAATGAAATAGAGAGATAAGAGCCGAAAGAAAAGGGAAAAAGGGAAACAAGGCAAAACAGTGTAACAATCAAATGATCCGAAATGAAGCAGAGTTGTATTTTGGCAGTTATTTCACGATGTTTTTGTTCAAGAAGTTTCCTTAAAGATTTATACAGATTAACAGACTCCAATTCCCCAGGTTCTTTATTTAATTTTTTTTTAATTATTTATTTATTTATTTATTTTAAATATCCCTTCTCCTCTCCGTGAACAAGCCTTTGTATATCTATGCTGTGGCATTAACTCACCGGCATTGAGATGGCAGTGAGAGTTGTGGAGTAGATGTTGTTGAATTCTTGTCATTGATTCTTGTGGGTTGCTGACTGTTGTTCCATTGATATATGTTGCGTATAGAGATCTGACCATTGTGTTGTTGTAATGTTTTTTCTGTTTTTCCAGTTGAGCAGTATTGTTTTCTTGGCGATAGTTAGGGCCACAAGCAGGGGGATTGTGATTTGTTTTGAGTTAGTGTTGAGTTCTTCTAAATTTCCAAGTATGCAGACGGTGGGGGATAGTGGGATATTGTGGTCGAGGAATTGGGATAGGGTGGTGGTTATTTTTTTCCAGAAGTTATGAATTGGTGGGCAGCGCCAGAGTGCGTGCAGGTGGTCGTCGATAGTGTTGAGTGTGCAGTGGGTGCAAATGTCTGTGTCTGTGAGTCCCATGATGTGCATCTTGTGCTGTGTGAGGTGTGTTCTATGGATGATTTTATACTGAATTAACTGAATTTTGGTGTTGTTAGACATGGAGAATATGTTGTTGCAGACTGTGTTCCAGAATTGACTGTTGGTGTGGATGATGAGGTCTCGTTCCCATTTGTTTATTGGTATGTAATGTGGGTCGTTATTGGAGGATATAAGTTTATATAGCTTTGTGAGTAGTTTTTTCTTTGACTGTTATTTTATTGATGCTATATAATAGCGGTGGATGTTCTAGGTGGAAATTTGTGATATTTATTTTTGTTTTAATTGACTCTTTGAGTTGGCTGTATTGAAGAAATTGTTTCTTGTCGATATCGTACATTTCAGACAGCTGTTGTAATGTTTGTAAAGTGTTGTTGTAGAAGATGTGGTGGAGGTGTGTGACTCCTTTTTCTTTCCATTTAGTTCCTATTAGAGGGGATTTGTTAGCAGTGAAGTCTGGGTTGTTCCATATGGGTGTTTGAGTCGTGGGAGAGAATATTGTGTTTCTTATTTTATTGATCTTCCACCAAGTTGTCAGAGTTGCTGCGATTGCGGGGTTTTTGAAACAGTTGTGTTTTTTGATTGCAGTACAGATAAATGGAAGGTCTTTGATTGATATGTCTTGGCAGTCTGTCTGTTCTATGTCTAACCAGGGGTGATAGTGATGGGTTGAATGTATCCATTTGGAAAGGTACTGCAACTGATTGGCTAAGTAGTAATGATAGAAATTTGGTGCTTCTAGGCCTCCTTGTAGTTTTGACTGTTGTAGTGTAGTTAGTTTTATCTTGGGCTGTTTGTTTTTCCAGTAGAATGGTGTTATTGTTGTGTCCAGTGAGCTAAACCATTTTGATGTGGGTTGGATGGGGATCATTGTGAATAGGTAATTGAGTTTTGGCAGTATCATCATTTTAATTGTGGCGATGCGTCCTATAATTGAGATTGGTAGTGTCATCCATCGGTTTAGGTCATCTTGTATTGTTTTTAAAAGTGGTGTGAAATTCAGGTGAAACAACTCAGACAGCTTGGCAGAGAATTTTATGCCTAAATATGTGATGTTGCCAGTAGTAGGTGGTAATTGGGGTATGTGTGGTGTAGAAAGGGATGTATCTGCATTTATTGTGAGGGTGGTTGATTTATTCCAGTTTACTGTGTAGTCTGAGATGCTTGAGTATGTATTGATGAGCTTGATAAGTTCTTTGATTGAATTATTGGGATTCTGTATGAACAGGAGTATGTCATCTGCGTACAGACTGATTTTATGTGTTATGTTTTTAGTATGAATACCAGAAATATTGTTATTTTGACGGATTGCAGCAGCTAATGGTTCAATGAAAAGTGCGAATAGTGATGGTGATAGTGGACATCCTTGTCTGGTGCCCCTGTGAAGTGTGAAGTGAGGTGAGATGAGGTTGTTTGTAATAACTGCTGCTTTTGGTTGGTTGTAGAGTGTTGTTATCCATTGAATAAATGACTGTCCAAATCCAAATTTTTCCATTGTTTTTTTGAGAAATGTCCAATTTACCTTGTCGAATGCTTTTTCTGCGTCTAAGGAAAGAATGACTGTTTTGTGTTGACTTTGTTGAGAGAGGTGGATAAGATTGAATAGAGGGCGTGTGTTGTTTGATGAATGTCTTCCTTTAATGAATCCTGTTTGATCTGGGTGAATGAGAGATGGGACGACTGATTCAAATCGAGTTGTTAGTGCTTTGCTGATTATTTTGATATCTGTGTTAATGAATGAAATGGGCCTATAATTTGAGCAGTGAGTTGGGTCTTTGTTTGTTTTGAGTAGTACTGAAATTAGTGCTGTGTTCATGTGATACGGAATTGATTGATTGCTCTTGATTTCATCTGCCATTCTTACAAAAAGTGGTGATACTGTTTTCCAAAAGTGTCTATAAAATTCTGTGGGGTATCCATCGAGTCCAGGTGCTTTATTGTTTGTCATGATCTGTAGTGCTTTTTCATATTCTATGGGGGTGAGTGGAGCGTCTAAAATGTCTGCTTGTTCTTTTGTTAATGATGGTAGTTATGGGTTATTTAGAAAGTTGTCTATTTCTTTTGGATCCTTTTCTTTATTATTGCTATACAAGTTGTAGTAGTATTGTCTGAATGTGTTATTTATGGTTTGTGGGTCACTGGTGATGTTTCCTGTTGAGTCTGTAATAGTTGTGATGAGTGATTTTTCTTTGTTGTGTTTGAGTTGGTTGGCTAAGTATTTTCCAGATTTGTCATTGTGCTCGAACTGTTTATATCGGAGCCTACGTAGCATGAATTGTGTCTTTTTATGAAGGTTGTTGTCAATTTTATTTTTGGTGTTTCTAATTTCTGTAAGTATGTGTTCTGTGGGATTAGTTGCGTATGAATTGTGTAGTTGTTTAATTTGTTCTTCCAATTTTTTTTCTGTTTCTAGTTCTTTCTTCTTTTTAAATGTTGAGTATGAGATAATTTTTCCTCTTAATACTGCTTTGGCTGTTTCCCAAATGAGAGTTGGTGAGGTATATATTGTGTCATTTGTTTCCATTCTATTTTTTATGATTAGTTTAAATGCAAATCACTTTGTGCTGCATGTACTGTACAAAAAGTGCAGCAAAAATAAAGTCATCATTATTATTATCACCCATTTTCTCATCAAAATTTGTGAGGGATAATCTGTATAATGTGCTATATAATTAGCAAACTTTTTCATAACCGTTCTCAAAATGAAAATCGCACTTCTGTGAGGTACGGTTCAGGAACCACATGCGAGAGAGGGAAATCCAGAAAACGTGTGCCTTTAATGGAGTCCAAGTCAAGCCAAAAAAAAAACACAGGAATTGCCAAGCCACAATACGAAATCCCAAAACACTGTCGACTAGACAGGCAGGGGTCAGAACCAGTAATACAGATGAGCAGAGGTACAAAAACGATAGGCGAAAAGTTGTAGTCGATGGGCAAAGCCAATGGTCATACACAGGGCATCCAAACACAGAAATCGTGGTCATACAAAAACGGGTCGAAATCCAGAAAGACAAAAACAATGCAAAAAGGGCAATGGCAAGAATGAAAGTCAATCCAGTAGAAGAGAAACAATATTCAATGGCATACGAGGCGGTCTGCACAAAGAAGTATTGATCAACGTTCTGACAAGGAGCTGACTGTTGAAATAGACAAGAGGGAAGTCACATGCTATGCAGGGAACAGGTTAATCGGATCAAACTAATGAATAAGGAATGAACATGAGGAAGTTCCTGATTACAAGAAATTAGCAAATGCCAGAACGTGGACAGGGACCAGAGAGTCAGCCTTTTGACAAACATACAGCTCCGGTTAGGGAGTTCTACCGCGCACAGAGTGAGAGGCAGAATAGTAATTGGCCAGGTGCAGAGAATCTGCTGAAACACAGCAAAGTAAATTGAGTGAAGGCAAGGGGCGGAGACTAGAGCAGAGCGAGTACTGAGAGCTGGTTAGTCAATTAGTAATGTTCAGCTATACAATCCCTACAGCTTATTAGTAAGTTAGTACTATTAACAATGTTTGTCTTGGTTAGTAAGTTTAACTAAAACACCAAACTGTTAGTATTGTGAGTGAAATAGAAAAGCAAGGTGAAGGAAGTAATGAGAAAGGAGGGAATGGTCGAAATCCCAGAAACCATGAAATCACCAGAAAGTGTGGCACACAATACTGGGGCAGTGAGCGATCACATGACAAAAGATCAGACAGGGGGAGACAAAGTGCAATGCATGGTATGAGACAAAACATGGACCGGAATATAAAGTGTTTTGTGGAATAAAGAAATTCATGGATCCTTCGATAAGCCTTGAGGTGAGTAGATGATGAGTGAATTTTCATTTTTTGGTGAACTTTTCCTTTAAGACTCTGAAAAACGAAAGAAAAAAATGTCAACAACACGATATACAGTCTTCAACTGTTTTATCTTTTCATTGTTTTGTAAGGAAAAAGAAGTAATTCAGGTATTTCCTAAAACAAATCACAAGCACTCCACCATAGGACTTGGAAAGAACCAAACTGCCAAAAAATGGTCCTATTAGTAAAGCTCCACACTCTATATATATATATGTTTTAAATGAAAAATTAATAGTAATTTTTATTTTAGACAACAATAATCCGAGTAAATGCAAAATGATATTTTTACCTCCGCCAAGGAAGTCATGTTTTCACCCGTTTGTTTTTTTGTCTTTACATTTGTCCGTCTGCTGACAGGATAGCTAAAAAGTTATGAATGGTTTGGCACAAAATTTGGTAGGATGACTGGTGGTAGTCCAAGGATGAGTTGATTCAGTATTGGAAGTGATTCAAATCATACTCTGGATCCGGAAGACTTCAAATATATCTGTCCAATGCAGGTCCGTGTGATATTACTGACTGGATAACTCTAGAAGTTATGAACGGCTTGACTGGGACTTTGGCAGGATGATCGGAGATAATCCAACAAAGAGTTGATTTAATTTTGGAAGTGGTCTGGAACATATTCTGTTACCAAAAGAACAGATCTATGGTGTGGTGGACGTGCACACTCTACTAAGTACCCTCTTATTTAATGATGATTCCATTTTTTTTCCAGAAAAAAGCTATCCATCCCTACGTGGCCCATGTGGAAAAGTGATTGCCCCCTCAATAACTAAATCAACTACTTCAAGAAATTTGATTGATAATTGGGTTCAATTTCACTGAACACAACCAGGCATGATTGCTGTCAGCCCTGCTGAATCTAAACATCACTGAAATAAAACCTATCTCACAATGTGAACTAGGCAAAAAGCAGGAGATGATGGTGTGATCGAAAGAAATTCAAGAACAGACAAGAGTCCAAATTGTTGATATCTATTAGTCTGGAAAAGGTGACAATGCTGTTTCCAAGGCTCTGGGACTCCAGCGAACCGAGCACATTCAGGACTCATCCAGGAGGTCATCTAGAACCCAGACTAACATCGAAGAAACTGTCATGTCCTCACTTGCCTCAGTTAAGTTCACAATTTGACAGTAAGACAGAGTCTGGGGAAAAATGGCATCCATGGAGAGCTGCAAAGCAAAAACCAGTGCCGACCAAAATTAACGCATAGACTTGTCTTACAATAAACTTCTTGGATAGTTTATTAGACTTTTTGGATAACGTTTTGTGGCTCATGAGTCAAAAGTGGAACTTTTTGAAAAACAGGGGTACAGTTAGATTTGGCATTAAGCTAATCAGTATTCCACTATAAGTGTATTATACTAACAGTCAAACACAGTGGTGGTGGTAGTGGTGGTCTAATGGTCTGGGGCTGCATTGTTGCTTTTAAGGACCTGGGTAACTTGTCTTTATTGAAGGAACCATGAATTCTACTCTTTACCTGCAAATCCTGAGGGAAAATGTCTGGCCATCAGTTTGTGCCCAAAAGCTGAAGTGCAGTTGTGTGGTGCAGCAGGACAAACATCTGAAGCACACAAGCAAGTCCATCTCTGAATGGCTCAAAAGAATAAAGTGAAGGTTTTGGAGAGTCCTGGTCAAAATCCTGACTTGAATCCAATTGAGATACGGTGGCATTACCTTAAAGTATCCATTACCTGATATTTAAACCTGCTAAAAATAAGTGATTTGGGTCTAAAACATAATGTTTTGCAGTAATTTGCAAAAATTACACAACATTAATATATATTTTGCCTTTTTTATCAAGCCAATTTTGGTCTCGCGAGAAAATTTTGAGATTCTGACTCAGCCGGAAGATAGAGGCATGGCTGGGCGGTGCGAGGGAAGCGGGTGGGAGGAGGGAGGAATGGCTTGAAAGCGTAGCCATAGCAACGTCTACAGAGTAAAGGTGCATTTACTGGCCCTCGACTACGCGGCTACGACTATGCGACATTAGTACATCTAGGTTCCATGATCATATAATCAAGAGTAACACGCTGCGTTTGGACAGCACAAAAAGACAATAATATTCAGCCATCTATAAACAATTAATCAGAATGGGCACGGTGCTGGCCTAAATTAACTCCAGTAGCCAATGTTAGCTTTTTGGTCGCGGAAGTTTAACATTCCCCTTAGCTGAAATTGATCCCGCTACAGCCCCGGAAATACAGCATGTCAGGCGAGCCTTCGGGTTGTGAGTTCAGACCAAAGATTCGCGACAAGACGGGCTGAGACTTGAAACTACTTGTGACACGCAGGTCTGCGACGTGCTGAAACCAGCCAGTTCACACTGAAGCCATGAGATGAGACAGTGCATCGTTTCCACAGCAACGACTCTAAGTGCTTCAGTTCTAACTGCCGGCTTTTCGGCCTTTTTTAAATTTTTATTTTTATTTAACCTTTATTTTACCAGATAGTACCATTGAGATCGTCGATCTCTTTTACAAGGTAGGCTAGACCTGCCCAATAATGGCAGCGAAGAGTTGCAGACATGACATATAACAAGGAAGATAAAAATGATAATAATAAATATAGCCGCAAGCGGCAATTCCGGGATTCAAGCCACGAAAGACCTTTAGTAGTTAAAAGCTTTAACAGCTTAATTAACAAGTGTTGCCACTAAACGTGGCTATGTCCCCCGCCAGGTGACGGACATCGACTGGGGTCGGCGTATCACAAAATTTCACATTGAAGCCAAAGATGAATAAAATCGGTCAAAGCGTTCTCGAGATTTTGCGTTCACAACAAACGGGATGTGACGGATGGACGGCCGCACGGATGGACTGATGGAGCTAAAGACTATGTCCCCCGGCCCTAATACACCTTGACCCCAAAGATGAATGGAATCGATCAAACGGTTCTTGAGATATTGCATTCACAGCAAACCGGATGGGATGGACGGATGGCCGGACGGATGGAGCTGAATTCAATATCCCCCGTCCCTAATGCACCTTGACACCAAGATGAATGGAATCGGTCAAACCGTTATTAAAATATCATGTTGACAAGGAATTTCTAAGTGGTCAAATGGTCGTAATGACCTTGAGAATAATGGCAAAGTCACGTCAATCGAGTGGGCTGTGAGCACTCCCCTAATACACCTCGACTCCAAAGACAAATGGAATCGGTCAAAGCGTTCTTGAGATATCATGTTCACAACAAACGGGACATGACGGACGGTTGGACAGACAGACGGACGAAGCTGAATACTATGTCCCCCCTCCCTAACACATCTTGACACCAAGGATGAATGGAATTCGTCGAACTGTTCATGAGATATCATTTTGAAAAGGAATTTGTAAGTGGTCAAATGGTCTTAATGACCTTGAGAATAATGGCAAGGTCACGTAAATTGAGTGGGCTATGAGCACTCCCCTGATACACCTTGATACCAAAGATGAATAGAATCTGTCAAACCGTCCTTGAGATATCATGTTGACAAGGAATTTGTAAGTGGTGAAATGATCTTAATGACCTTGAGAATAATGCCAAGGTCGAGGAAATCTACTGTGGTCGGCATATCACACGAATATACCTTAACACCAAAGATTAGTGGAATCGGCCAAACCATTCTTGAGATATCACGTTCAGAACAAACAGGACGTGACTGACGGCCAGCCGGAGCTGAATACTATGTCCCCTGCTCTACTTGCTATCATGGCAGCGGGGGTTTGTTGTAGGTATTTATGTGGACCTATTTTGCCAGTGTACTGGTTGGACCAAAATGATGTATTGTCTGATTTGTGTTATGGTAGGCTATTTTTTTATTTATGACACCCCCTACTAGTTGATTTGATTGAAACTTTCGGGCTACGTTTTTGGTTCTTATGTGGACATATCCTGTGAGTTTTGTAATGATTGGAAAAACTATTTATGATTTATAGTCTGATTTGTGTTATAGCAAGTTGCTTTGTTTTGCATTTATAGCACCCCCTATCAGACAATTTTTTTATTTTTTGTTTTTTTTTTTTTTTAATTTGGCATCTCCAATCCCACTCGAATCTGGAATGCCCAATTGGGGAACTATGTACAAAGCTTGCTCGTATGCGACCCCTTGCTGCCAACTCAGGATAGTGAGACAGTTCACGGCTCTCCTCCGAAGCACGTGCCTGCCTGCCACTGATTCTTATACTCTCATTGGTTGAAACTTCGCAAGTTCAGAACTAGGGCGGAGGATACCCGGACATGAACCAACCCGGAGTCTTCCTGACGAGCGCCCGTCTGGCCAACAGGAGGCGCTGGAGCAACGAACAAAGCTGATATATTATATACCCAAATCCGGCAGTCCCTTCCCAGTTGAAACCCTGTAGCACGATAGCCAATTGTGCGCTACTCTGAAAAAGCTGCCGACCCCTGCCGGTGGGTACGCCGGGGCTCGAACTCGCGACGTAGTGATCACCTCTGAGTGCCTGAACCGTGTGAGCCACCCGGCAGCTTCCCTATCAGACAATTTGAATGCAATTTTCAGAGTATGTTTCAAGTGCGTATATGAATATATCCTGTGAGTTTTATGGCTATAGGACAAACAATTGCTGATTTATAGTCTGTTTTGTATTATACCACATTGATTTGTTTTGCATTTATAGCGCCCCCTATCAGTCAATTTAAATGAAAATTTCAGAGTGTGTTTCAAGTACGTACATAAATATATCCTATATATTATTAATAATAATAATAATAATAATAAAAATAAAAATAAAAAGCAAAAACAATAGGGTTTCAGCCCTACGGACTTGAACCCCTAAAAATAAATTAAAATAGGGCATTTGAAGTCAAGGCATCATAACACCTACAGACAATGACAAGTACCAATCATAGAGGTATAAAAAAACTAGAGTGGAGAATCCCATCCTTTCCGCGGCAGAATGCCGCCGCCATCTTGTGTAAGTATATCGGGGCAGACGTTCAATGGAAAATGCAGTATAACTGGCCTAAACCGTGCTGGTATTAAACGAAAACTCACTCATATGGGACAACAGCTGAAGTTCTGATTTCTCTGTAATGTCTTCCGATTAAATAAACATAGAGTATAACAGATTTTTTTTAAAAATAAAAATTTTTAAATAAATATTGTTGTTTGATTACAATTCCTTATTTGTGTCCATTTTAAGTATGAAAGGATAAAAAAAGAACACGGAAAACAAGTCTCTAATTTGTCGACACCCATGTTTAGCCTACTGTTTACAAGTGCCTCATTGGACATTTATACATATACAAGATGGCGAAGCTATTCTGCCGTTTCCGCTTTGGTCCAGCCCACATGTCGTCCACTCTGGTTTTTTTATATCTCTGTGGTACCAATGGAGTCATTCATCATAGCAGCTATGTGAGCTTTAAAAGTAGGCAACAGTTTTCCTGTTGATAAATTTGTTGCCGCTTTTGAAAGTATGGATAGTAGTGATGATGAGTTTGGCACAACAGTTGCATTTCTGCTATTAAAAAAGAGCGAGAACACACAAAAAAAAGAAAGGGGCGAGAATTTGGAGCCGTCCATCACAGTGGCGTAACCAGAGGCTAAAATTGGGTGGGCACTAAACATCTCTTTAAAACATTGATTTGTTTTGACTCGATCGCAGTCATTTTTTTCTATTTAAGTATACATTCAATCCGAAAACACTCTACGCTATCAGGTGTTGCTTGTTCACCTCGTTCAGGCAAAACAACAATCATTCATTTGGACATGCAATTTTGTGCATTTCAAATCAGTGGTGTAGCCACACCTGAAAATTGAGCGGCCACACAACATCGCTTTACTACAATTATTATACTCAACTTGTTCTCATCCATTTTCCTTTGTTAAAGCAATTTTCATTCATATGAATAATCAACTGGCAATTAAACACACAATTTCTTTCGTGATGCGATCTAAGGGCGACTAATCAATAGGCATAATTCAGTTCAGAAAAAAAATTTACTCATAAGTTTTACTTTAATACTTTTAATAATACTTTTCGTAAACTGCTCTGGAACGTCTGCGCTACCTTTTTGGCTCATCAGGCGATCTAACCTGTGCTTCATGATTAATTGAATTATTCAAATTGAACCAAAGAGAGAGATTTGAAATGATTTGAAAGATTTGAAAACAAAATTGCGCGTTCAAATGAATGATCATAGTTTTGCCTGAACAAGCTGAACAATCAACACCTGATAGTGCAGAGAGTTTGAAGGCATAGTTAATTAGAAAAAATGACTGCAATCCAGTCAGAACTGATAAAGAGATGTTTATTGCCCGCGCAATTTTAAGTTCTGGCTCCGCTACTGGTCCATGGGCGTTTCAACAAAATACCCAGGGCACTTACGCCAAGCTGTTCCGGGAGCTCGCAACGGGAGACCTGCCATCTTTTGTAAATTTTTCTCGGTTAATCCCTGCACAGCTCTGACCAACTGATTGATGTAAGTCCCGAGACCAGCTGAATTCGCTACAAGCTGATTGGCTATTGAGATGGTTTAAGTGCTTAAATTTCTAAAACCAGCCTCTTGACTAGCTGAATCGCTGGCGACACCAGCTTGCAACTAGCTGAGATGGGCCAGAGACGGGCCAGTTCACACTGCTGCAACTCCTCCCTGCAACGTTCCAAAACGGTCTTGTCGCGTCGCGAATCTTTGGTCTAAACTGGGCCTTTACGTATTGGGTATACTGCCAAGTTTCTTTTGAACTGCACACTTCATGCAATAGCTTACAGTAATATAATGATAACATTGAAGTTGGGGGAACAAAGTTGTCGGCGAATAGGAAAGTTCACATTTACAGACAATATTAAAGTGACGGTTACCGTAGTATTGGAACAACACCTTTCTGGAGGGGCAGGTTTTTGGGTCTGGGCTAAGTTGGAGAAAAAGTCCGACGTGAAATGCTGAGCACACCGGAATATGTTTGTGGCAGGAGCTGCAGGAACATTGTCGGTAAAAATAAATGCAATGCAATTGTCCCTCAGCGATTCATCGCCCGAAGGAATATTAAAAACATTTTTGTGCGGATTTCGGCAGCCAACAACAGAGCATCTGTGACCAAAGCCTCCAGATCCGGATGAGGAAAAAAGAGAGCAAGGAAGCTGCTTTGACTCCAAAACATTTCAGATTTTCTCAGAGTGAGGGATGACTAATGTATATGTAATGGGTTAAAATGTGAGCAAAGCTACTAAGCATGAGTTTAAAAAAAAAAAAATAGACCCCCACTAATTTTTTTATAAAGTAGACACTGCCTTACAATGCTAGTTTTTTTTAACGTGCTTTGTATACCGGTCGCCAGGGGACGCACAGCGCTTGGGAGGTATAGGTAACCCCCTGAGACACAATACCGCAGAATAAATGCGGCGGAGAACCAAGAAGCAACGGGTTCTCATGTGTCTCTTATTTCTGAATAACAGGTGGGTTAGTAGTCCTCCTAAACACCTAAAAGCACTATAAAATCTAGTCCATAAACATGTTCTTGTGGTCAGGAGTGTAGTTGTTTCTGTTGGAGTAACAGGATAAGTTTTCTGTGGATATTTGTGAATATCGCTAAGATCGCCTAGCAACATGTACCGGCCAATGGGTTTGAAGCAGCGTGTTCTGTTTGCTTCACAGCATAATGAGTCTGAGTTTCAATATGATAGAAAGTTAGTCCAAGGAGTGTTTCTCCACTCGCTGTATCAAGGCCTGAACGAAAAATATGCTTATGTTAGACGAGACCTTAAACTTCATGTCATTAACATGAACATTTCTGAAGATTCAATCTTAGAAATGATGGCACAGTCGATCAGTGAGGAGGTTGAGAGACAAACACGTCTTTGTAGCACGCACAAAACCAGAACTGTTACTATCAATGCCACAGAGCATGCCATACAACCTGTCACACAAACAGGGGGGAAACCGAAGACAGCACAGGTTCCCGCTGAGACCCCAGGCAGTATTTTCCAGACTCAAGCAGAAGTCATTGCCAGCCGTACTGCTATACACGAACTCACCGCACAAGTCTCAGCCCTCACAAAGAGCATTGAGAAAGCCCTCACCCCTGTTGCAAGCACTCCAGTACCAGTACATGCCCTTCAACCAATGTCTACACAACCACCGCCAGTGCCTAAGGGGAAGTGTAAAAAGTGCATAGCCGATGGAACTGCCAGCTGCCCCCACTGCTTCAGGTGTGGCCAGGAAGGTCACAGGGCTATTGGGTGCCTGCGCAAGCCCTCAGGAAACTGGCCGAGGTCACTGGGAGGGGACCACCAGTGACCACAGGCAGACCAGCGTCCCAAGTCACAGTAACCTGCCCAAAGCCAGAAACTCCAAACAGAAGCAAGGCATTCCCCGAACCCAGAGTGAGACAAGGAACTCGCCTCGCAAAACTGCTGGGTAGCACATGCAAGGTAACATGTTATCTTAATGGCATCAAGCTTGACATGCTACTTGACAGTGGAGCACAGGTTACTATTCTCGAAAAGTCATGGCTAGAGACACACCTTCCCCAGGCAAAAGTCCAGCCCCTCGACACCCTGCTTCCAAATAGCAAACTCAGAGTGTCAGCTGCCAATGACACGGTCATACCCTTTGAAGGATGGGTAGATTTACTCGTGGAGATCAAGAGTGAAAAACATGGGTGTGTCGCCATACAGGTACCCATGCTGGTGAGCGAACACTGCGGGAGTGGCCCATTGCTCGGTTACAATGTAATTGAGGAGATCATCTTGGAAAGTCTAGAAAACCCCGGGAGTGTCAGTCTGAGTGACCTGCTGGAGGGACATTGACAATCAACTCGAACACAGCTGCAGCTATAGTCTCAGTTGTCTCTCCCAAGCAGAACAACCATCACCCTGGAACACTACTGTCAGAAGTGGGAAGAGGGGGCTCACAATCCCAAGTGGACAGATCTGTCAAGTCAAATGTCATGTCTGGTCATGGCTAATGGGAGGGACGATGACGTTTGAGCCAAAGATGGAGGGCAGCCTGCCGGAGGGGTTAGACCTGTTCCCAGCTCTCGTGGATGTGTCCATAGGTCTCCATAAAGCAGTTAGAATCCCAGTACATAACCCCACAAAGCATGACATCTTCCTACCCCAGAGAACTGTCCTTGGTCGTATGGATGAAATTATTGACAGCAGGCCAGTACAATCCAGTCCCCCCCAGCAGCCCCCGACTCATCCCAGTGAAACCAAACTATGCTCCGCTCTGATTAAAATATCAACTGATGAAGAAGAGAAACCTGGTGCAAAGTTACCCACCTCCACCCAGACAAAGTGGCACCCTCCCGTTGATTTAGAACACCAGGATGAGCAGCAGCAGAAGACTATACGTCAGATGCTATATGACGAGTCTGATGTGTTCGCAAGAGAAGAAGGGGACATCGGTTGTATTCCCAACCTACAGTTAAAGATCAACCTCATGGATAACAACCCTGTCCAGAGATCCTATAATTCCATCCCTAAACCCTTGTACAAGGAAGTAAAGGAGTATGTCCAAAACCTCTTGGACCGAGGTTGGATTCGAAAATCCGTCTCACCCTACTCCTACTCCGGTGGTATGCGTTCGTAAAAAGGACCAGTCCCTGCGCCTGTGCGTGGATTTCCGAGGCCTCAATCAAAAGACAATCCCAGATCGTCACCCGTTGCCACGAATCCAGGACCTGCTTAACAGTTTGGGGGGCAACACATGGTTCTCCATACTGGATCAAGGCAGCGCATACCACCAGGGGTTCGTGAGTGGGGAATCAAGGCACATGACAGCTTTCAGTACACCATGGGGTTTATATGAATGGATACGGATACCATTTCGGTTGAGCAACGCACCTGCAGCATTCCAGCGGTGTATGGAGGGCATGCTAGAAGACATCAGAGATGAATGCTGTGTACCATACCTCGACAATGTGCTCTGTTACTCTCCTACTTTCGATGACCACATGAAACACCTCCGACAGGTACTCTGCCAGATGAGAACAAATGGCATCAAACTCCGACCAGCGAAGTGCGAACTATTCAAGAGAGAGGTTCGCTATCTTGGCCGCGTAGTGTCTGGGGAAGGAGTAAAATTTGACCCAGCAGACCTCAAAGCTGTTCTTGCTCTAAGAGAGATATTGGGATATTACCGCTCCTTTATCCAAGATTTTTCCCGGCTGGCGAGACCCTTGTTCAATCTTTATCAGAAATCTCCCAAAACTAACAAAGACAACACAACACCTCCGTCTACCAGCCGGAAAGGCAGAGCCAAGAAAGGAGATAGAGGGCAACTCCCTTCCAAGACTCCCATTTCCTGGACAGCAGAGCACCAGGCTGTCCTAGAGAAGCTGGTAGATATGCTCACTCACCCTCCAATCCTGGCTTACCCCGATTTCGGACTCCCATTCGTGTTGCATACAGATGCGTCCAATGAAGGTCTTGGTGCTGTCTTATACCAGAAACAAGACAACAAGTTGCGTGTCATTGGATATGGTTCAAGATCTCTGACACCCGCCGAGCGCAACTATCATCTTCATTCTGGTAAATTGGAGTTCTTGGCACTCAAGTGGGCCATCTGCGAAAAATTCCGCGACTACCTGTATTATGCCCCAACATTCACGGTGTACACAGACAATAATCCGCTAACGTACGTTCTCAGCTCAGCCAGACTCAATGCTGTGGGGCATAGATGGGTCGGAGAACTGGCCGATTTTCACTTTGATGTAAAGTACAGGCCCGGAAAAATGAACGCAGATGCAGACACTCTGTCAAGGTACCCCCTGAGGCTCGAGGAAAGCATTGGAGAGCATACCGAGGCGATGTTGTCTGATGTTATGTCTGCAGTATGGCATGGGAGCAAGGCAGCACAAGAAAATGATGTGCCATGGGTAGCAGCATTGCAACTCAAAAGCGAAATGGAAGATGCAGTGCTACTACACAACCTTTCTGGTGTCACTCCAGAAGACATCATAGCAGCCCAACTGGAGGATCCAGCGATCAAAGAGATCATAACCTTGAAACTCTGGAACTGGACCCCAAATGAAAGGGACAGACGTAACATGGAAAGACAGACAAAAAGACTCTCCTATGAGAGGAATAAGCTGGTCGTGGAGGACAGGATTCTGTATCGTCAAATGGGACAACGCAAACAATTGGTCCTCCCACAAAAGCTAAAACTGAAAGTGCTGAGGAGCCTGCACGACGACATGGACCATGTAGGTGCTGACACAGTCACTCATCTTGCTCGAGAGAGGTTCTATTGGCCCTACATGCAGGATGACATCGAAGATTATGTCTCAAAAAGATGTTCGTGTATCAAACAAAAACGTCCGAATGTGCCACAAAGAGCTCCAATGGGACACATCACTACCAGTGCTCCATTCGAACTACTCTGTATCGACTACCTCCACCTCGAGCCAAGCCAAGGCTGTGAGTACATCCTGGTTATCATTGACCACTTTACACGCTTTGCTCAGGCGTATTCAACGAGGAATAAATCCGGCAAGACAGCAGCTGATAAGATATTTCAGGACTTCATACCTCGCTTTGGATATCCGAAGAAGCTGCATCATGACCAGCGAAGAGAGTTCGAGAACAGCATGTTCAGTAGGCTCCAACAACTGTCTGGCATTGCTCACTCTCGGACCACGCCTTACCACCCTCAAGGCAACCCAGTAGAAAGGCTGAACCGGACTCTGCTTGCAGAGGAAAGGAAGAGCCACTGGAAGGATCACCTGCCCTACATGGTGCATGCCTACAACTGTACGCGGCATGAGGCAACTGGTTTCTCACCATTTTTCCTCCTGTATGGCCGAAATCCACGTCTCCCAGTCGATCTGCTGTTCCCACCCAAAAAAGAGTCCAATACATCTGACAGACAGACATATTCCCAGAAATGGGCGAAGCGAATGCACTCTGCATATGAAATTGCTGCCAATAACAGTGAGAAATCCTCGTTGAAAGGCAAGAAACAGTATGACAGAGGAAAGAGAGGCGTTGCTCTTCAGCCAGGTGATCGCGTGCTAATACGAAACCTGTCAGAGAGAGGGGGTCCAGGGAAGCTGCGTGCCTACTGGGAGCAAGTCATACACAGAGTTGGGGAGAGATTTGGAGATGGACCAGTCTACAAGGTGCAGGCAGAAAAAGGCCCTAAAACTCGGCGGGTACTCCACAGAAACCTCCTTATGCCTGTAAATGAACTTCCTCTCGAAGAGACCCTCACCACAGAACACCGCACAAGAGGGTCAAAGCCTAAAAAACAGCAACAGAGATCCTTAGATAATCGTGACTTGGCTACTGACAGTTCAGATGAGGAGGAATTCTCATACAACTATAACAGCCAAATCCCATGTTACAGAATGGTGACTAGAAATCAGCAGCCAAAGAACCACCAAGAGCCGCAACAGCCAGAGCACCTGCTGAGACCACAAAACCCTCCTACTCAGCCAGAGCTACGAGCCTCAGCAGATGAATTCATCCCTTTGGAACTGGAAGCTGAGCACACTCAGGATGAAAGGGAGGCTCAGAATGAGGAGGAAATGAATACCGAGGCAGAGGACGATAACCAAAATGAGACAGAAGGGCACAGGAGATCGGAACGGACAGTGAAGCCGAAGGAGATATTCACATATGACACAGTGGGACAGCCATCATACCAGCAATGGAATGCGGGCGTGAACACACTACTGCCCAACCAGCTTGCCCCAGACATTCAGAATGGGTTTCCCATCCCATACCTCATGCCATATCCATTTACCGCCCACACATATGCATATTCTTACACCTCATAGCACACATATCGCTAATCAGACTAATGTCAGGAGACATTCAAAAAAGCAGGGGAGTGTGTAATGGGTTAAAATGTGAGCAAAGCTACTAAGCATGAGTTAAAAAAAAAAAAAATAGACCCCCACTAATTTTTTTATAAAGTAGACACTGCCTTACAATGCTAGTTTTTTTTAACGTGCTTTGTATACCGGTCGCACAGCGCTAGCAACATGCTAATGTACTGGCTGGCGAACCTATTCAGTCACAGGGAGATTACAAACGAACTGCCTAGTAAAACATTTTAATCTACCGATCGGATTGTTCATCCCTCAATAAGCTGTGTACCTTATGTTATATTTCTGATGTGGGTTAAAGTACAAATTAATTGTTTATGGCGCAGTTTCCTTGTTAAATTTACGGTGGCTCTTGCCATAGTGGGAGTATATGGAGTTCCGTAGTGAGCACGGGGTTGGCTTCACGCCGAAGTGATTTGTGCGTGATGACGTCATTATAGAATGTTCTGTATAACAGTGGCCCGCCATGTACTTTGGTGTGCACAGACAGCTCCATCAGATGAGTGCTTGCCTCCAATGTGCTAGGTTGAGGGCTTGAATTCTTGTTTTGGTGTAAAGATTTAATGAAAGGAATATGATGTGATTTAGTTCATTAATATGGAAGTTAATGGGAACTGAAAGTAGTATGATTATTCCCTTTTTGGTGTTTTCTTCTTTTTTTTTGAAAATGCTATTGGAACGCAACGAGTAGATCTGTACTGGCAGTGAGGAAATACCATTGATGAATGTGTATATATGTATTTTAAATAACCACTGAAGGAAATGACCAAGTGAATGCTTTTGAGGGTTGAGTTGGGTCAAATGGAGTTCTTGCCATTCAGGCACTTCTTGTATTTGAGTAGATGAATGTTGTGCCCATGTATTTTTGTTGAATGTTCACTTCACAAGTTAAAAAGAACATGCATTGAGGCATGTATTACAATTCAATGTTTGTAAATACACATGTAATTTTTAATGTATATCCTCATGTGCATATTGAATGGGCAGAATAAATGCGGCGGAGAACCAAGAAGCAACGGGTTCTTATGTGTCTCTTATTTCTGAATAACAGGGCTCATCCTCACCCAACCCCCTGGCTACCCCCAGAGCCACGGGGGCAACATATACATGCAATAATTGGGAAAATGTTTTTTCCAGGTAATGGATCCTTTATTATGATGTGTATCTGTTTTTTAAATGTGTGAATAATGAAAATAATCATTAAATAATAATTGTTCTTAAGTGACAAACTGCAGAATTTTCTCACATTTTCTGTGATATTAAAATGGTGAAGACTTCAATGCAGTTGCCGATTAAAATGAAGACACAGCAGATTCTCTCTGCATCCACATAACATTTGTAAACACTTCAGTGGTGTTCATAGATTAAAAAAAAACTAAAAGAAAATCATGTGAACCCACAGTTTAAATGTATCACTAACCAGTGTAACCATATCTGAACTTAAAAAAAAAGAATGTATCATTTTATTCGGAACGTATAAAATATAATTTTGAGGACACTTAATTTATACCATGACAAGTAAGGTTGGTATAGATTACACAGTTTTAATAATTCTAAATATTCTCAATTACTGGAGAAACATCTGGAGGAAAACACAGGAGATGGGAGTGAAGGGAAAAGAAAGACTGAGAAAGAAAATATCAAAATAAGAAAACATTACTGCTGAAATCACCTCAGGAGTGACATTGTTCATGATGAGAGAGGTAAATTAACAGACCAGTGACAGAGTAAAGCCCTTGGGCAGAACAGGCATCATGTGACAGTGAGTGAGTTCCTCCATGATGTGGTGAAAGGGCTCTTTTGAGGCCCAGCCAGTGTGTATGAGGGAGCAGAGCAGGAGAGCACAGGGCTGCTGTGAGTCCTGCTGGAGCTGCTGTGCAGAGACTCCAGCCTGCATCTGCATCAGCTCTGGATAAGTGGGGGAGCTGGTTCCTCACTGTGTTTCCCTGGCTTGGGGTGAGTGGCAGGGCTAGGGGACGGGCTCTGTGCTCTGTTTGTGGTGGTCTGTGGTGGCACAGGTGCTACCTGTGGGGGGGAGTAATGGGCCGCTCCATTGTGCTGTGGATCTGACAGAGCAAACAGCCCCCATATATGTGCTTGCGATTCACAGGAGAGAACTGTAGGAGATTGTGATGTCATAATGAGTCAGTACACGCGAGAACTGCCGGGCTAATGGTTTAGATCTGATTGCAATACAATTGCTCTTTCCAGCAATCGTCGCAATTGCCTCTCATTTGTTTGGGTCCAGAAAAACAACAGCAACAAAAAAAAAAAAGGTGGTGGATATCCGTGAAGCGATACTACTTGCTCGCTTTGCAAACTGGGGTAAAAAGTCGTCTTCAACAACTGGAATGCTGCAGGTGAAGGCAGAGAAGAAGGCAGTTTTATGCAGCTGCTTTTTGACCACAGGCAGCTGTGGTCAATGACACCTTTATCCTGAGGATTAACCATGAAAATGCAGTTGTGGTCCATGGAAAATGCAAATCAGACTTTAAATTTGAATATTGTGGGCCTGCTGATAAAACCTCGTATCTCCAAACTGATAAGAAACAAAAACTTGTATGTCCACTATTCTTACATGCAAAATTAAACATTTTTTATTTTTTATTAATTTTTTATTAACTATATTTATCAATTTATATTATTTTATTATTATTTAATTTTATATTTATTTTTTATTTCCTGTGAAGTTTGTCATTTTGAAGATACAAGGTTTTATATGCCGCTGTAATAGTAGGCCTATGTATGTCTGTACCAATTACAAGAAGTAATTCAGACATCTCTTCTTTTTTTTTAACCCTCGCTGCGCGAAGCGGGGGATATAGAATTTGGCTCCGTACATCCGTACGGACACATACATTTGAGGTGGCGGGGGATATTGCCATGTTAGTGGCAAACACTTGTTATTTCTTACTCTAGCCACCATGGCATTAAAGCTATGCAAACAAAAAAATTGCCGCGATAATGAAATAAAATATAAAGAATATATTTATATAATATCTATATATAATAAAGAAATAAACTTCTCAACCAGCCTAATCAGAGCATTCAAAATGTGCCCCTCCTACACCAGCCTGTTTGTTCCGTGGAAGAAAGGGAAGAAGTAAAGAGAACATTCTAGTTACACAAAAATAACGAACAAAGTTTATACGATCTCATTTAGAAATTGCGCACTTGAAATTTCAAAATACTCCAATGTCAGTTTGGCAACTACAGGACAAGGCAACGCAAACAGAGGATTCTTACCCCGCACGCGGAAAAATCTGCGTGGTGAAAGCCACGCTCTGCACACCGGAGAAGTGTGCACGCAACAGGTGGTGGGCAACCATCATACCCGGTGTCCCAATTTCAGATTACCCCCCCATCACCATACCCCCTGGTAATCTGAAGTTAACTTCAAATTACCCCCCGGTACATTGAAGTTGGTTTCAAAGTACCGGGGGGGGGAGAATCTGAAGTTAACTTAAACATTTTTTATCCGAAGTTTATATTAAGTTATTGGAGGAAATAGAGGGGGGTACGTTGAAACTAGGGGGGGTAATTTGAAGTTAACTTCAGATTACCGGGGGGGTAACTTGAATGGGGGGGGGGGGGGGGGGGGGGGAGAAATCTGAAATTGTTACATATTTATAGTTTTTTTTTTTTGGCATTTCAAGCAGTTGTGCAGTACATAGGCGTCATGGGCCGAGCCAGGGAATTTGGCGCAGATGCTTAATATGCGCGTATCATGATCGCACACAACCTGAACATTAATGCTGTGCCGACGTCTGCGGTCTCTGTACATATTCTTATTAGTGGAAGGGGTTCTGATTGCAACGTGAGTACAATCAATGGCTCCCACAACACCGGAGAACCTGGCGACCCGGTAGAACCCCCCCTTAACTGTCCGTCTTTCAGCTGGTGTATCGGGGAATTTTAAAGTGGCTGATGTGGTGCAGCTTTGCGTCAACCAACTGTGTCAGACACCTTGACACAGACGCCTGTGATGTGTGCATGACATCACCAGCCACTCTCTGGAACGACCCAGATGCCAGGACCGACAGCGCAGTTGTGACCTTGATGACCACTGGTATTTTTGTAATTGTCTGGAATGCGTTTGTAATTGAACTAATTGGAGAACAGGCTGTTGCGTAATATCATATGATGATTTTGTTTGATAATTTATTATGGTTATGAGAAATGTAGTTTAGAAATAAGGATGAACAATCGAATATTGAATGTCTCAACCTTTACCATGTTAAATAAAATAAAATTAATGTTAAAATTCGGCCTTTAACCGACATCAAACGCAATATTCCATTTCGCCTTATGTTGGCGCTTAACCTTAATACAGCCCTCAAAAGCGCTTAACAGAAAAAGCGCGTAAGCCAGGGGGAGAATACGCGTAAGTGTTATTTGCATGAGAAACGCCCGGAAACGCCCCGATTTTGGCCTTGCTCCGCCCCAAGTGCGTAACTGCCTTCAAGGGCGCGTAATTCACAGACTTAAGGCGAGGGGAGAATACGCGTAGGCTGAAAAGCGCGTAGCTACGCACTTTTTTCGACTTACGGGCATGGGAGAATAGACCCCTAAGTGATATAAACCTAACTGATTTTAGAATGTCATGGTATGTTTAACTCAATTACTGCGAAAAGTGGACATAGAGGCAGCTGAATCTCAAGGGACGACTTTTCTCAGTCTTTGGTTTAAATTTCCATTTTAGTGTGAAATACTGATGATTTTCTGTCCCTCATCACAGATCACACAGTTCTATTTCATACGTGCTCCACCCTCTAATGGGCTTCGCTATTGGTTACCCCCACGAGGCTCCGCCTCGGTGCCTGAGAAAGAAAATTGAACTCACCTGCTCCGTAGGAGGGGGTAGCATACTCACCTCCCATAAAACCCCGGCGTTGCCAATGCTCGTCTCCCTTTTTCACTCAGCCTTGAGAGAGTTAAGAACTCATAATGATTTGTGTGTGAAATGGATAAGCTGTGCCAACAGTGTGCCTCCCCGATGGTGTCCGAGGATCAGCATGACGACTGCTTCGTCTGTCTGGGCTTGCGGCACTATGTGGAGGCAGGTTCCTGTGCTGCCTGCGCAGTGCTCCCCCGGAGGAGCGTGAGCATCGGCAGCAGTTGTGCGGGCCACATGCGCCCTCCAGGCCGGCTTGGGGCCAGTCCGTGAGCTGGTGGCAACGGTCCGCTCTAAGCCCTGGGACGCGTATAATAGAAGGATGATCATCGTGTGTATGAGGAGGACCCGATGACCCTCTTCATGGACTATGAGCTGCCCCCTCGAGCACCGCCATCCGCTGGACGACCTCCCTGGGTTACTCCAGTTCACGGTGGAGAGGATGGAGATGCCCCTACCACCGCAGCCCTCCAGTGGTCAGACGGATGACTTCTCTATCGGTCTGCTGGCTCAGTCAAAGCCACGCTCCAAGGTGAATATGTCCCAGGATGGCGCTTTTGCTACGCAGCGGGACTGGAGGAATCCGATGGCCCAGTCCCCAGCTATGGCGTATGCACCGGATTCAGATGTCAGAGCTCCAGCCGTTTAAGACACGGTGAGATGGTGTCTGCTCCCAACCGCTTCAGAGAGGGACAGGGTGGCGGTGGTCCTTGACCGATGTTATGCTAGCGCAGCTCAGGTGGCTGCGCTAGCTATCAATATGGCCTTCCCCGGTGGAGCAGCTGGGCTCGCACTTACGCCTGCAAACAGCAACTCCGCAGGCCCAGTGTATTCCAAGTCACCACCGTCGCCAGTCTTTGGACGACCAGTCATCCCTGGCGTCGAATTAACCGATCCTGAGCCTCGACGCCCTTTGCTTCAGCCACAGCAGCCGCCGGAACTGCACCTAGGGTGCGACGTCTGGTCGTGCAGAGCCTGGAAAGTCTTTTTTTCTTAATAAAAAAAAAATAAATTTTCCAGTATGTGGTCCTTTGGTTGTATTGCGCACACACTGATACGCTGGCTGTTTCAGGTGTTGGCGCACAAGGTAATCTGGTACAAAGGGGTTTAGCGAGAGACATGGTGCGCGAGGCTCGTGTTTTCTCTTCGCATCCACTTAACTCTGATCTTCGAATCGGGGACTCGCCGGCTAATAGCTTGGTTAGAAAGCACTGGCTAGCTAATCGCCGGCAGGGGTGGCGTGGTCCTACCCGTGGAGGTAGCACACGCTCAAACTCCGCAGTTAAACCAAAACTTAAAACCCTTCCATTAGTCTGTGTCGGCTCAAATCAAAGTGAAGCTCTTTTTCCTGGCTCGGTACCCGTGAGAAAACGATTGCAAATTGAGGCAGACGGCCAGCACGAATCCAATGCTACTAGCTGGGCTGGCTCCAGCAGAGTGTTTGGTGTAGGTCAACAGGCTTCTTCTTCCGGGTTGCACGGAAGTGGTGCGACCTGCCATTTTGGCTCCAAGGCGCTTGACGTGGCTGTGAATACTGAGGGGTGCAAACCTGTGAAGGAGATCTTCACTCGTTTAGCGCCACAGGTTGAGGCCTGTTCTGACGTCAGCGTTTCTAAAACTAAAGACTGGACTCCCAAACGCAGAAGTAGCCATGCCCTCACTACCTATGGTGAGTGAATCACCGGGCAGTGTGCACGGGAATGCAGCAGAAGTATTACTGCTTTTATCCTCTAAGTCCTTTCGGGCAGGGCCCCCGGTCGAACTCTCCCTCAGGGGGAGGGGCATCGCGGGAGGGCCCAGGTTAGCGGGAGCCATAGAACAAACAGCTTCATCCCCTACGAAGTATTACTAAGTTTGGGTGCGATTGCGCCCCCCTCCCAGGCTGGCCGACAGAGCATTGCAGAAGGGGTAGGCTTTGCAGTTCCAGTGTTGTCCATCCCTATTCAAGGGAACTGTGCGGACAAAGGCCCCCAATGCCACTTTGAAGAAGGCCCTTAAGGAGGAAGTGAACTCGCTCCTACAGAGGGGGGCGGTAGAGCCGGTCCCTCTGTCAGAAGCTCGAGCGGGGTTTTATTCCCCTTATTTTTCTGATCCCCAAAAAGTCAGGAGACCTCAGACCTATTTTGGATCTATGGGAACTGAACACTCACATTACGCGCAGACCATTCCGGATGCTGACGGTGAAGTCTCTGCTGGAATGTGTCAGACCTGGCGATTGGATGACGTCAATAGACCTGAAGGACGCCTAGTTTCATGTCCCAATTCTGCCGCGCCATCAGAAATTCCTATGCTTTGCAGTGGAAGATCAAGTTTCCAATTTTTGCCGCCTGCCATTTGAGTGTTCCCTGGCAGGGGTTTAGCGAGAGAGACATGGAGGGCGAGGCTCATGTTCTCTCTTCGCATTCACTAAACTCTGATCCTCGAATCGGGGACTCGCCGGCTAATGGCTTGTTAGGAAGCACTAGCTAGCTAATCGCCGGCAGGGGTGGCGTGGTCCTACCCGTGGAGGTAGCACACGATCAAACTCCGGGGTTAAACCAAAAATTAAAACCCCTCCGTCAGTCTGTGTTGGCTCAACTCAAAATGAAGCTCTTCTTCCTGGTTCGGTACCAGTAAAAAAAAAAAAAAAATGATTGCGAATTGACGGCCAGCACGCAAAAAGCATCGGACCTTCTCCGAGTGCGTGGAGGCAGTGTTAGCGCCTCTCCGGCGGGAAGGGATACGGATCTGGACCCATCTGGACAATTGGCAGATCCTAGTCCACTCCGAGCATATGGTAGCCAGGCCACACGGCGCTGGTAATGCGGCATATTACTCAGCTGGGTTTTACCATCAACTGCAACAGGAGCACCTTGCAGCCCAGTCAAACAGCGGCTGCAATTGGACTTGCAGTCTATGACTGCATGTCAGTCTGTGGATAGAATAAAGGCGATTCTACCCCAGACCCAGGACATTCCAGAGGCAGTATCAGTGCCAGCAATAAGGGTCATGTTGTTGCTGGGAATGATGGCTGCTGCCCATTCAGTGGTCCGCCTGGGGCTGCGGCACATGCGAGACCTGCAGCGCTGGTTCATACGCCTTCGTCTGGACCAAAGGCGGGACCAACAGCGTATGCTCCACATACCAATGCGAGTGCGACAGGCACTGACAAAGTTCTGGGTCTCACCCATTCGGCTCTGCGAGGGGGTTCGGATGGGGTGCATGGCACACTACATCCAGATATTCACGGATGCCTCCCAAACAGGATGGGGTGGGACTTGCGGCTCTGCTTCTGTCGCAGGTACATGGCAGAGGCCCCAGCGCCATGTCAACCATCTGAACTCATGGCAGCTCAGAAAATGTTGCACCATTTTGCCCCTCAGTTAGAAGGGAGGCACGTCCTGTTGAGATAGGTCACTACTATTGTGCTGGCCGATCTCAACAGACAGTGGGGCATCAGATCGGTAGCCTGCACAGGTGGGCCGATTCCATTCTAATCTGGGCGGACCGCCATCTGTGCACTCTGACAGCCCGGCATATTCCGGGCGTCCTCAACACCCGGGGAGTAGGGCTTTCCAGGGGAACCCTGCTCGAGGAGGATTGGAGCCTTCCACTGAAGACGACTGAGCAGATGTGGAAACTGTTCGGTCAACCAGTAGCGGTTTTGTTGCAAGCTAGGAGAACGCCTTGTGTCCTCTTTTGGTTCTCATTGAGACCCACCAACGACCCTCCCCTGGGGGCGGATGCATGGGCTCATCCAGTGTGACCCGCCGGCCTGCTATATGAATGCCCACCCTGGCAGCTACTATGCCAGTGCTCCGCAGGGTACGGGAGCAGTGACTATCCTTGACTGGTAGCACCTAAGAGGCCGAACGCCAGGTGGTTCCCGGATCTTATCAAGCTGGCGGTGGCAGTCCCGTGGCGGATTCCGGACCTTCCCTCAACCATGAGGCGGGCGTCAGATGCCACTCTTGCCCACCCCCTCAGAGCCTGGAGATGGAAGGTGAATTGGGCCTGCCGAGGCGGTGGTATCCACAATTCAATGGGCACGGGCCCCATCTACATCCAAGGTTTATGCGGCCCGTTGACAGATGTTGCAAACTGGTGTCAGGTGAGAGGCCTAGACCCACGTTCATGCCCCCTTCAGGGGGTGCAAGTCTTCCTGCAAGCACTCTTCGAGGGGGGCAGTGCAGCTTCCACCCAAGGGGTAGTGGCTGCGGCGGTAACGGTAGGACACGATGGGTTAGACCACTTCATGGCCAGGAATCACCCCTTAATAAAGCTGGTTTTAAGAGGAGTTAGAATTAGGCCTGTGCACCGCGAAACTCCGTAATGGAACCTGGACACAGTGTTGGGAGGCCTGGCTGGACCACCCTTCGAGACTCTGGACCAAACAAGCCTGCACTTGTTGTCTATTAAGGTGGCCCTCCTTTGACCTGGGCTTCGACCAGGAGGGTAAGTGAACTGAGTGCCCTCTCTGTGCACTCGTCTTGTCTGACCCTAGAACAGGATCTAGGGTCACTGACCCTAGAACAGGATCTTGGGTCAGTGGAGCTGTTTCCAAACCCATCATTCCGGCCGAAGGTTATAACCACGGCTTTTAAATCTTCAGCGGTTTGTGTGTTATGGCGGGCAGGCGCAGGGGGCTCCTCTGTCAACACAGCGCCTCGCCCACTGGATTTGTGATGCAATCTGCAGGGCCTACTCAGCAGCAGGTCTGGTGGCCCCAGCAGGACTGACCGCACACTCCACCCGCGGATTGCTTCCTCTACGGCACTGCTGCCCCGCCCGCAGCTGTTAAGCGTGCCATGGGAAAAGTAACACGGGCCTCTCCCAAGCATTGGAGTGGGAGGCCCCATTGGGGGGAGAGCCCCTTCCAGCAGTAGCGGTGGTTATGGCCGACCTGGGGTGTGGCATCTCGGGGGTGCCCCGCCCGCAGCTGTAAGGCGTGCCATGGGAAAGTGACATGGGCCTCTCCCAAGCATTGGGGTGGGAGGCCCCATTGGAGGGAGAGCCCCTTCCAGCAGTAGCTGTGGTTATGTTGGTACCATGGTCTGGATGTGGCACTCAAGTGTGCCTACCTAGAGGGTATGAGGCCGACATTGAGGAACGCTATCAGGGGAAGTCCCCTTTTTTTCTCAAGTAACGGCTGATATCGGTGGTCCGCAACCTGACGCGAGGCACTCTGGCGGTGCCCGCCCACAGGTGCGGGTCCTGTCATTGGAATAACTATGGTCAAGCCCTGCCTTTTTCCCTGGGAGGGGCTGGACAAGGTAGGGTCCCTCCCAGTGCCGGGAATGGTTTGGGTGCTACTTTGCCACCACCTGGGGCGGGGTACGCAGTCTGGCAGTGTGCGCCCCAGGGTGTGGACAGGGTTTGCTTGGTTGCGAGTGGATCTGCATGGCCAGGGTCCACCTGGGGTACATCCATCCCTAACGGCCTTCGCCTTAGGTGTAACCAATAGCGAAGCCCGTTAGAGGGCGGAGCACGTATGAAGTAGAACTAATAGTTACTCTGGATGTAACTCCAGTTCTATGAATACGTGCGTAGCCCTCTAACAACCTGCCCAGGTGGCCCCGAGTGTGGGATGCTGAGTTTCAAAGGGAGACGAGCATTGGCAACGCCGGGGTTTTATGGGAGGTGAGTATGCTACCCCCTCCTACGGAGCAGGTGAGTTCAATTTTCTTTCTCAGGCACCGAGGCGGAGCCTCGTGGGGGTAACCAATAGCGAAGCCCGTTAGAGGGCCACGCACGTATTCATAGAACTGGAGTTACATCCAGGGTAACTATTAGTTTTACTGAGCATCCAGAGTTGCAGACAAACCCAGGACAGAGGGGCTGAGTGAATCTGATCTAATTGGCTGTGCAATTCCTCTGTCTCCCCCACCTCTTCCCCCAGGGCTCCCTTGAAAAAGAGATTTCAATCTCAATGGGACTTCCCTGGTTAAATAAGGGTTAAATAAAAATAAAATAAAATGTGGTCTGGACTCTGTGCAGGAGGGTCATTGTGTCAGAGACGCTGTAGAAGGACAGAGTTCCTGCCCTGTGATCCAGGTACACTCCTATTCTGGAGGAGGAGGGAACAGGGATTTTAGAAATCTCATTATCATGGACGAAACAGTAATCTGAGGGAGAGCAGCCCAAAGCCCAGGACTTGTCATTACATCCCAGCATATTGTCTATATCCACTCCATCCCTGCAGATGTTTCTGTATGACACTGCAATTAAAACAATCACATCCCCACTCCACTCAGCCTCCCAGTAACAACGTCCAGACAGACCCTCTCTGCACAGCACTTGAGGATAGGACACAAATCTCTCTGGACGATCAGGATATGGCTGGATCTCTTCCGCACCTGTCAGCTCTCTGTTCCTCTCAGACAGAATGAGGGTGTCATTTGCTGTGTTGCGGTCCAGTGTGAGCTGACAAGAATCTGTTGGCGAAGGTTTAGCCTTACAATGAAAACAGAACTATCTCTGCTCTGTACAGTCCACAGATAGACAGGATATTTTACACTTTAGTTCCTCTCCATACCTGCTTGCATGTTTGTTGCAGTTTGTATCACAGGAAACACACAGGTATGGGTGTGTGAATAGGTATGAAAATCTTTTCAGGGCATTAGAAGTATTCTATTTTGGTGTAAGAATAATTGCAATATACCGTATATTTTTCATGGAGAGGATTGTATCTATGTTTGTGTGTCTCAGCTGAGTCTCACTCACGCTGTAAGAAATCCTCTGTGGTCCTGGGCTCTACTGTATGAGCTTCTTTCACTGCAGGGACAGAGTGAGAGAGAAAGAGGTTTGAAAAGGGGCTCATGTTCCCTGCACTCTTACAGGCAGCCGTAACATAAAATTACCATAAACCCCTCACCACCTCCACTAAAACTGAATTAAAAACGCCTGCTGTATTTGCATTGAACAAAAAGTGGAATTAAGTTATTTTTCTTTTTTAAAGTTTACCAACCTGCTTCAGTAATTTTGATCAGTGCCACCTTGCAGGTGTTCTCCAAACGCTCTTTCAGTTTGGTTACAGTTTTTGTTACAGCTTCAAAAGAGACATGTGGACTGACAGTGATGATGGGTAAGTCTCCAGGTCCAGGAGGGGCACAGAGAGACTGACAGCTCTGCAGACAGACAGACAGACCAACAGACAGACTGTCATACAGAGAACATTCATAAATAATATTCAGCTAATAACAGCAGATCTCGTGAGGAACACACTTCATCACATCTATACAGTGTACAGCATAATGCAGTCAGAGAGCCAGTGATGTTACCTGGAGGAAATGGATGTGATCCTCTGTGTGTGAAAGCTGCTCCAGCTCAGCGTCTCTCCTCCTCAGCTCAGCAATCTCCTGCTCCAGTCGCTCCAGGAGTCCTTCAGCCCGACTCACTTCAGCCTTCTCCTGATCTCTGATCAGCTCTTTCACCTCAGAGCACCTTCTCTCAATGGAGCGGATCAGCTCAGTAAAGATCCTCTCACTGTCCTCCACTGCTGCCTGTGCAGAGAGCTGTTAGGAGGCACAGAGAGAGGAGGCTGTACATTTTAACTAGGCCTTTCACTCAGCTCTTACTGGGACCCCACACAGCCTGTTCCCCACAGTGTGTCTCAGTGGGATTGAGCCCCACAGGGCTGGAAAGTGGCCCAACACTGGGCTCCTCACTGGCTGACTGGAGGAGAGCCCTGACTGAGCCCTGAAATGGCTCTTCCAGCAGCAGCTGTTGTCTTCTCCTCTGGTCAGTACCCACCTTGAGTGACTGCACAGCCTGTCTCAGATCCTGCAGCTCCTTCTCTCTCCCCTGGATTCTCTGCTGGAATTTACTCTGTGTCGCCCCCAGCTGCTTCTGTGGATCGTTAGATTGATAGATAAATGGATTGATTGATTTAACAGACTGGTCACTCATCAAATAGTGAATATAATCAACTTTTCGCGCTTTGGAGACTTAAGAGACCGTCTACAGTTGCCGGGTGGCTCACACGGTTAAGGCACTGCGCTGCAGTGCAGAGGTGATCACCACGTCGCGGGTTCGAGCCTCGGCGTACCCACCGGCAGGGGTCGGCAGCTTTTTCAGAGTAGCGCACAATTGGCTATCGCGCTACAGGGTTACAAATTGGGAAGGGACTGCCGGATTTGGATATTCGATACAGCTTTGTTCGTTGCTCCAGCGCCTCCTGTTGGCCAGACGGGCGCTCGTCAGGAAGACTCCGGCTTGGTTCATGTCCGGGTATCCTCCGCCCTCGCTCTGAACTTGCGAAGATTCAACCCGCGAGTGTATAAGAATCAGTGGCTGACAGGCACGTGCTTCGGAGGAGAGCCGTGAACTGTCTTCACTATCCTGAGTTGGCAGCAAGGGGTCGCATACGAGCAAGCTTTGTACATAGTTCCCCAATTGGGCATTCCAAATTCGGGTGGGATTGGAGATGCCAAATTTATATTTATGAAAAAAAAAAAAAAAAAAAAAAAAGAGACCGTCTACAATGTTGACCGACGGCATTGCATTTTTTCGCAAATAAATATTCACCAAAATAAGAATCATGTATTTGAGTTCTGGAAAGTGTAGTTTGACCAGTAGGTTTCGACATTATAGGGAAGCATATCCAGCATTAAAATAATAATAATTAAATAAGATTAAAAATATGCTGCAATCCCCCCTCAATTGGTCTTCCTCATTTTGAAGGCACTTTGTGGGGGGGGGGGTAAGGCTGGTTCAGGAAAAGTATTGCCCTGATACTCTTTCACTTTTGACCTTATAGGCCATTTTCAAAGCTGTAGCTCTGTAATTGATGATGTATTTCCATGAAATTGATTGATAGATTTTTGTTTAGAACATCATGAAACAAAACAAAGCCAAGCGTGGAGCAGTAAGGCTTTTACAAAAGAAGGTGAGAATGACAAATTCTATATTCCTTTAAATGACCGCACTATAACAATGTTTGACTTACTGAAAGTCGCCAATTTCCAACTGCATGTTTCAGGAATTATTTCACGCTGAAAGCAATGCTGAGGTAAAATGAAGAGAATCTGTCCATAAACATGGGCTTTTAATTTGACAAACATACCGGACATGTCAACTTCTCTCTTGTTTCATGCCTATAACAGACACACATACTTGACAATACGGTGATGCTGGCATTTACAGTATGACAGTATGACTGTCTCCAGACAGTCATTTTCAGATCTGTTTTTACCAAGAACTACACGCATGTCGCAGTAAAAAATAGGCCAGACTCCAAATCTCCAGATGACAAAGCACAGCAGGCTTGCTTAACCACGCATGAGATGCACGTCTCACGCATACAGTTTGGACAGCCTGCCTTGTTCACATGGCCACCGAAATGAAAAGTGAAACGTATCTCCACCCAACAGAATGTTCCAGGCTCAACCCAGCCCAGTTGACTCCAACCATTTTCTGGGCTGTGCAAAGCCAATTGTTTCACTGCTCAGAGGAGGTGACCGGCCAAACCGGTACTGGCGAGGCTCAGTGGCGGTAGTCACTTCTGCTCTGTGAGGCGACGCCTTAACCAAGACGAGCCAGCTCTTTAGCCTGACTGTACTGCTTTAAAGAAGCGACAACAGAAGGTTATTGTGCAGTTCATTTCTGGTGAAAGACCTAATCTTTGGGGCTGTCTCAAAATGAACTTTTGATTGCACATACACAATTTGACAGCTAAAGTACTGGTTCATGGTTTTTGTATCAGTGAGCAAATGTTCCCAACTTTTTGATTAATTAAGAGCTCTGAGCTCTTAATGTGCACTTCATTTGGATTTATGCAGACTGCTGTACTATTCCATTTGGCATAGACCCACAATGTACAAAGTCTGTGACATTTATTGTCGGCACCAGCAGGGAATGCCAGTGATGAAAAAGGATATTTGCAAACATCGAGAGATAGGAGTACGTTAAATTTTCCTTTAGACATCAGGATGCCGTTGTAAGGTCTGCAAGGTTAGTTAATTTGTTCGAGGTTTGCGAGTCCTTTTCAAGTTTTTTTTTTAAACCAATAAATAACTATTGAAATTGTGTGACCACAATAAATTATTTGAAATAGTGACCATGAAACAAAAGCTTTCTTAATTATCTGTCTAAATTCCAATTTCTGTGGACAATTCAGTTATGTTTTCAGACCAAATGAAATTTCCATCTCCGGCCTGGGGCCTTTCTGTGTGGAGTTTGCATGTTCTCCTCGTGTTGCGTGGGTTTTCGCCGGGTACTCCGGTTTCCTCCCACAGTCCAAAGACATGCATATCAGGCTAATTGGAGACACCAAATTGCCCATAGGTACGAGTGTGAGAGTGAATGGTGTGTGAATGGTATGTGCACCCTGGGATGGATTGGCAAGCTGTTCAGGGTGGGTCCCTGCCTTTGCCCGTAGTCAGCTGGGATAGGCTCCAGCTCGCCCTAGTGAACCTAGTGAGGAATAAGCGGGTATAGAAAATGGATGGATGGATGGATGGATAAAATTTCCATCCTTTAGCCTCTGTGTGAACTTGCTGCCCCAGCCAGGATGATTCCCTTGAAGGGAGTGAGGAGGGATGTCGAACAGACTTGACTGAAGTTTACCTCCTGAATCTAAATCCTAAATCTCGATGAACTCTTTAAAAGCAATTGAATTTGATTTAACAGCAAAAAACTTAAGTCCTTACCTGTTTCTCAGTCCTTTCTGTTGCAGCTGAGACTGTATCATGGCCTCTGTGTTCGTCCATTGTACACAGATAACAGATACACTGCTGATCTGTACGACAGTAAACCTCCAGCAGTTTGTCTTGAAGAGAACAGATCTTCTCTTGCAGGTTTCCAGTGGCTTTGTCCAGTTTGTGTTTCTCTAATGCTGGAAATTCATAGTGAGGCTGGAGGTGAGTTTCACAGAAAGAGGCCAGACACACCAGACAGGACTTAACGGCTTTGCGTTTTCTCCCAGTACAGGAATCACACACCACATCTCCAGGTCCAGCATAACAGTGAGCAGGAGGAGCAGCTTGGAGTCCTGTCTTCTTCAGTTTCTCCACCACTTCAGCCAGCATGGTGTTTTTACCCAGAACAGGTCTTGGAGTGAAGGTCTCTCTGCACTGGGGACAGCTGTAAACACCAGTGTGATCAACCTTATCCCAGCAGCCCTGAATACAGCCCATACAGTTACTGTGGGGCTGAGTCACTGGATCCTTCAGTAGATCCAGACAGATCGAGCAGTTGAACTGCTCCTGATCCAGAGAACTTCCACTTTCTGCCATTTCACTGTTTAAACTGCTCGAGATGGCATTCGTATCTGTTTCTATCAGCAACTGAGTTGTGTTTCATTTCCCTGAAACTGTGTAAGAAGGAGAGAGGGAGTGACTTTACAGTTCTGCTCTCAGCTGCAGGATGTATGGTGTTGGACTGAGGCCAGACTGAACCGAAGAAGCTGAGAAATCTGACTTTGTAACGACTACTACAGGGCATCTGAATTTCAGCACGAACAGTGAAGGAAGTTCCCGATTACGTAGGTTAATGAACAGGACCGCTTCCAATGCGCCTTCTTATTTGTCCTTACGTCTATATATACACTGCCTGCATTCCCACAATCCCCGCTTGTCTTGTTTATTTTTCTTTTTTTTTTTTAAATAAATTTGGCATTTCCAATCGCACCCGAATCTGGAATGTACAAGGTTTGCTCGTATACAACTCCATATTGCCAGCTCAGGAGATCGTGGCTCTCCTCCGAAGCACGCACCTGTCAGCCCCTTCATATTTCGAAACTATCGCAAGTTCAGAACGAGGGCGGAGGATCCCCCAACATGAGCAACCTTCCAATCTCCCTGACAACCGCCCGGCTGGCCAACAGGAGGCGCTTGAGCAACGAACAAGGCAATGATTTTTAATTTCCCTTCCCAGCAGTCCCTTCCCAATTTGCATTTTCACAGAGCTTTAGCCAATCGTGCGCTGTTCTGAAAAAGCCGCTGACCACTGCTGGTTGGTACGACCGCCGGGGATCGAACCCGCCCTGTGGTAGTCACTACTGCTCTGCCAGTGCAGCGCCTTAATCGAGTGAGCTAACCCGGCAGCTCATCTCGTTTCTACGTCCCTCCCTCCAAGAAGGAAGCAAGAATCAGTCACCACCTGGGACCCCGGGGGGCTCGGGAGCCACACAAACTCCGACGAGAGACGCGAGCCCCACCCTGAGTCTCGCAACCTGGGGGCGCCCAACATTTGCACAATCACAGACCAAGTCCACACAACATCACATTCGCTCCAATCTCCTATCCGTCGTTCCACCGAATCCTCTCCTAATTTGGGAGTAGTCCAAAATTCATTAATTATTCTGTAATCTACCTGAGATTTGAACATGTCAAAACATTCTTAACTCAACATTTTGATCTTGAGTGTTAAAATCTGTTACTTTGGGACTTGCCGTTTATTACACAGAGCTGATTTCTATCAATGGGGTGTTCATGCTGTATTCGTGATCGGCTAGGGTGGTACTTCAAGCACTGAATCCAAAAGTAGTATAGCTGGCATTTTCGCTTACTCACCAGTGGATGCACGCTTTCAAGAAACTTTATTTTAACTCCAATTGTTGTTGCTTAATTTAACTACCAACAAAAAAGTCAGGTAGAACTAAGTGAAGTCACATCACCGAATATCCATAAATTTGACATATCATTTCCACAAAGGCTCTGTTTGTGTCACAAGCTTTCAGATAATATGTTAACCTTGCATATATTTTTGTTTGATTAACATTTTGAAATGTTGCTTACCATATCAAATGCTTGTGTACTTAAAAACCAATAGAAATGAACATGTTATCCTGATCTTCATGTTTTCACTGAATCTACAAATTTATCAACCCTGGAAAAACACAGCAGTAAAACTGATATTATGCCATGTTACATGCATGTACTATAAGTGTGAAATGTACTTAGAAAGCCTTGTGAGAATATAATAATGAATTACAGAAGCCTACTGCTGTATACTTCGCAATATCCAGCCCAAATGAAGCTCTCACCCTCAGTTTATCTGCCTCATCTTGGGGTTGGCCACCTGTCCTGCTCTGTCTGCAACCACTGACATGATCCATACCCTCACATACTTGACAATGTTGCCAATGGAAATCTATAGGATGGCACATTCATAATACAACTTTGAAAACTTATGTGTAAATGTGTTATTATCCACATTTAAAATGGACACTTTCACATAGCTTCCAACCCTTACACAGCCGGATGTAGGGGCAGGTCCACAGGGGCACTAGCCTCAGCTGAATGCTGATTGGCCTCTTATGAGCCCCTGTCCTGACACTCTAGGCTGAAACCTGTAACTGGGGCGGCCACTGGCCTGGGCGCGGTCATGCCCCTATCCTCTCCAGCTAAGCTGCACTGCCCCTCAACAGTTCTGGGCTACAACCTTTCCCTGATCTATTACCGTTCCTCTTATTAAATACAGTACTCCCCTTTGGATCACACCTCAATTTGCATGTGGTTCCTTGCCTGGATCGTAAAAAAATTTCTCTCTTCCATTTAATTGTGGCAGGGTTGGGCTCAATCACTTTTTTTCAGTTACAATTACAATTACTTTTGTCAGCCAAAGGTCAATTACAATTACTTTCAGGACAGAATGTTCAATTACAATGACAATTACCTTTTGATAAAAAAAAATCTCCCACCTCTGGGTGACAAACAGCACAGGCAGAGTGGACAAAGGGAATCCTGCAGAGGGCGATATAATACACGTTTCTCTGGTCCAGTCATCCATCCATGACATGACTGGCTCATCCCTGGAGTGGGGGACTGGAGCCTACGGCAGCATGCAATCAACACGTGTGAGGGACCCACACCTAACAGTCCATGGCAGATGACAGATCCATTACAAGGATCATTCATTCATATAATCCAGAAATATCCAGAACCCAGCATGAACCTACACAAACACATGCTAAGACTCAGGAATAAGTCTTAAACGTGTTTTAATAAGGGTCACCAACACAAGTGGCACAAAGCAGATGGATTGATCACAATCAAATTTGACGTCATTGTAATTTAATTTTAATTGAATTTTTTTCAATCAAAAAGTAATTTTAATTGTAATTGAACATTCTGTCCAGAAAGTAATTGTAATTGTAATTGTCCTTTGGCTGACAAAGGTAGTTGTAACTGTAATTGAAAAAAAGTAACTGAACCCAACCCTGAATTGTGCAACTACTACTCTTCGGGAAACCACTACACTGATGGTTCACAGAGAAATACTTTAATTCAATTAAAGTTAATGGAACAATTCAAACTTTATTACACGCATGTAACAACATTTTAGGGGACACTTCATGGGGGGGGGGGGGGGGGGGATGTAGAGAGCTGGTCCCACTGTGATCACCTGGCCTGGAGTGATTGGCAGGGAAAAGCTGTGCAGCTGGAGTCTTTCTGAGCACAGCAGGCATTACAGGAGAGAACTGGAATTGGTGCGGGGGTTGCGAAGGCTGTCGAAGAAATGGTGCCTCTACACAGGCTAAGGCTTCCTGTTTCTCCACTGAGTGCTAATACACTGTTGGGCTGAAGGAGAGGAGGGGTTGAGGGGGAGACGTGATGGGCCACTCCATGCTGCTGTGGATCAAACACAGCAAACAGCCCTCATGTCTGTGCTGGAGACTCACAGGAGAGAACTGCCAGGCCAGTGCTGCCACAATGAGTTAGAACAGGAGAGAATAGTAGGGCTTGAGATGTCACAAAAGTCTATACAGGAGAGAATAGCAGGACTAGAGATACTACAATGAATCCGCATGGGAGAGAACCGTGGGGCTGATGATGTCACAGTGCAGGTAAGAAATGCATGGTTACAGCCTCCATTGCAAACCATTTGAACATTTAACATTTAACGACTCGAGACCGGATATGAATGGCCTACCCATACCTCAATCCTTTAAAGTCAAAAATAACTTTTTAGGGATCCACAATAAAATTCTTCTTTTCAGAACTGAGTCATTGAGTTTCCAAAGGGCCCAACTCCAATGAATTAGAAGTCTGCATATCTTATAACTAAAAGAGGAAACTTTCTTCTATTTTCAGCCAAAAGTATCGCAATGACACTCTCTTGTAAATACGTGAACTAAAATATATGGGTCATAACATGGATAAAAAGTAAATAAATTTTTCCATTTCTTGAAAAAAGAGTGTTCCTTGGAGTTGGGCCCTTTGGAAACTCAAGGATTCAATTGCCATTTCAATTACCAGCAATGTTATTCTTCGTAGTACAAATGACTTAACTTTTGCCATTTATGCGCATTGAGCCTTCAATTTCAGATAACAGTTACATTTTTGATATCCGCTTGCAATAGAATTCTATCATGGAAAAACTCCCATAACAGACATTGTTCGACTTGAAAATCACAACAAAGAAAACCAGGAATGACAACTTAAACAAATGTATTCTT
This sequence comes from Gymnothorax reevesii, assembly GCA_029721435.1. Taxonomy (NCBI): domain Eukaryota; kingdom Metazoa; phylum Chordata; class Actinopteri; order Anguilliformes; family Muraenidae; genus Gymnothorax; species Gymnothorax reevesii. The sequence goes on from CM056575.1 coordinate 145,053,819, forward strand.
CTCTGATAAAAACACTTCTCCAAATAATCTGTAATAACTGTTTAATCTTATAATAACACGAATGCCACTATGTAACCCTGTTGCCAAAACAAAAACTCTGCCTTCACTGACCAAAATCACAGCATTTATATAGACTAGTAACATTCTGGAAAGATCTTCAGGATTCCTGGGTGATCTGGCCCCCTCCAGGCAGAAAGATGCGAGATGCTTCTAGAAAGCACTGGTCTATTTCATCACAAACAAGTGGTATTGCATCATATCATGTTTTTCTACAGATAAACCACCAGTGGGTGCTAAATGATAACCAAAATAAACAAATCGCTGACCAGTCATAATGGGCATTTAAATAGTGTCTAACAAATCTCCATTTACAGATGATATACAATGGTGTACTAAAATACTCGTACATAACAACATCTACAGATAGCATGGTGACCTCTGAGTATCAAAATTATGTATGTACCTTCAAACCTTTGACCAAATTAGTGGAAGATTGTTACCAGTCTTGTCCAGAAGGGACAGGTCCATGGAGTTGTTGTATATGGATTGAAAACAAAATTGCATTTACACTTATGATCAATGTGGTTACAATATGTACCTGACCATCACTGGAAGTGCTTTTGCAGATCGAGTCACAATTGTTTCCCATTGTGTCCAGGGTGCATTTGCTCCAGTGCTTTCATGTGCTCAAGCAGTATTGCGATCCGATCACCAAAAACACATTTTAATACAAGGTGTGGAGTGAGTCACTGCTCTTCTAATGTCCGGAAATTAACAGCACCGTGTGCCCAATGATGTAAGATATCAAAATCAGATGCTTTTGAAAACCTATCAGGTGGCAACTTGTTTAAAAGAGCTCCCACAGGTGAGCTCTTTTAAACAAGTTACCACATGATAGGTTTTCAACAGCTCAGGATAATGACATTTTTAATTCATTGAAAATGTATTCAGGCTCAAAGGGTTAACAAGAAAAGTGTAAAATTGATTGATTTTTTTTTTTCAGATTATGAAAAATATATGATCTCATAAGCAAGTCAGTTTTTTCCATTGTGAACAATAAAGTAAAGTGATGATAATGGGAGAACAAATTTCAATTAGCGCATGATCAGGAATGCTAGAATATCATGTCAATTATATCACTTTCCGTGTATTCGGTCTGGTTTTCTCTTTTGGTGTGAACTACTGATGCTTTTCTCTCCCTCATCCCACCTGACAGTTTTATAGATGATCCAGTCCCAAAAACCCAAAACCCAGGATAGAGGGGCTGAGTGAATGTGGTCTGTACTCTGTGCAGGAGGGTCATTGTGTCAGAGACGCTGTAGAAGGACAGAGTTCCTGCCCTGTGATCCAGGTACACTCCTATTCTGGAGGAGGAGGGAACAGGGATTATAGTTCTCTCATTATTGTGCCAGAAAGAGTAACTGGAGGGAGAGCAGCACAAACTCCAGGACTTGTTATTACGTCCCAGAATACGGTCTATATCTCCTCCATTCCTGCTGATCTCTTTATATGACACTGCTATATTAACTGCTTCACCCCCACTCCACTCAGCCTCCCAGTAACAGCGTCCAGACAGACCCTCTCTGCACAGCACTTGGGAATAGACATCAAATCTCACTGGATGATCAGGATATGACTGCATCTCTCTCACACGAATCACCTCTGTGTTTGTCTCGGACAGACAGAGATTTCTGTGGGCTGTGTTGGGGTCCAGTGTGAGCTGACAGGAATCTGATGGAGGAGAGAGTTAAGATTTCCGGTGAGGGCAGGACTATCCCAGCTCTGCACAGTTCACAGTTATACAGCATACGACTGTGGACACATAGGACAGGAGTTGGTGTCAGATTTATTATTTTTTGATGCAAAAGTCCTATCTTTCTGTTTTGGGGCAAAAATAATTGTAATTTATATGTTTTCACATAGGAAGTTCTATGTTTCTGTGTCTTAGCTGAGTTTCAGAGTGTCTCACTCACACTGTAAGAAATCCTCTCTGGTCCTGGGCTCTACTGTATGAGCTTCTTTCACTGCAGGGAGAGAGAGAAAGAGAGAAAGAGGTTTGAAAAGGTGTTTACAGAGGGGGACAGCAGACACAATTTGAGGTTTTGAGGTTCCCTGCACTCTTACAGGTAGCTAATAATCCCAATCGCTAATGTGGGGCAAATAATATGACTGACAATTTCAGTTACTCAGTTCTTTCTGCCCATTCATTAACAATTAAATTTAAAATACTGACATGAAAGGCTTTGTTTGACCAACCTGCTTGAGAAATTTTGAGCAGTTCCCCCTTGCAGACGACTTCTAGTTTTTCTTTCAGTTCAGAGACAGATTTCCTCACAGCCTCAAAAGAGTCATGTGGACTGACTGTGATGCTGGGTAAGTCTCCAGGTCCAGGAGGGGCACAGAGAGACTGACAGCTCTGCAGACAGACAGACAGACAGAAATACGGACAGACAGTAAGACAGACAGAGGATCCTCTCAAATAAGATTCCAGTACAAATAACAGGTGACCTTGTAAATGAGGAACACACCTCATCAACTCTATACAGTGTAAAACACTGTGCAGACAGACAGAGACCCAGTGATGTTACCTGGAGGAAATGGATGTGATCCTCTGTGTGTGAAAGCTGCTCCAGCTCAGCGTCTCTCCTCCTCAGCTCAGCAATCTCCTGCTCCAGTCGCTCCAGGAGTCCTTCAGCCCGACTCACTTCAGCCTTCTCCTGATCTCTGATCAGCTCTTTCACCTCAGAGCACCTTCTCTCAATGGAGCGGATCAGCTCAGTAAAGATCCTCTCACTGTCCTCCACTGCTGCCTGTGCAGAGAGCTGTTAGGAGACACAGAGAGAGGAGGCTGTACATTTTAACTAGGCCTTTCACTCAGCTCTTACTGGGACCCCACACAGCCTGTTCCCCACAGTGTGTCTCAGTGGGATTGAGCCCCACAGGGCTGGAAAGTGGCCCTGAGCCCTGAAATGGCTCTTCCAGCAGCAGCTGTTGTCTTCTCCTCTGGTCAGTACCCACCTTGAGTGACTGCACAGCCTGTCTCAGATCCTGCAGCTCCTTCTCTCTCTCCTGGATTCTCTGCTGGAATTTACTCTGTGTCGCCCCCAGCTGCTTCTGTTGAGAAATTAATGAAAATATTGATGAAGAAATATGTGGACATTGATAAAGTTATTGTTATTTTGGCAGTCTGCCACAGCCTATCGCAGTTCAAGTTAAATAAAAAATCTGAGCTCTTAGTGAAGAGCCCAAATCCATCTTTGGTGTGAAGTAAGGCACATGGGTCAAAGGGGTTTTGCATAATCTCTTAATTATTCACAGAGGTATTTTGGGCATAAGATAAAATATGCCAATCAGAAAGTAATCTCCCATTCTCTTTAGTTGCCAGGTTTGCTTCCATCTCGGTAAATTACTATAATAAGGGCAGATTTGCCAAATAAGGAAAACAGTTCGCTGCAGGGGAAACAGGTCTGCGCATGCGCTGAGTGAAAGTGCGGTAGAACTTCACTGCTGAAAGTATAGAAACCGGATCACTGTAATTTCCAAAAATGTTTTTTTGGAAATTACAGTGTTTTTAAACTATTTTAAATATAGTTCAAAATTTCTCCTCAGCCTCTCTAAGACATTCCTTTTATAGCCATTCATGTTTCACACCTGATGCCAGTTAACTTAATTACTGTCGCTGCTCTTGAACTCTTGAAGGTCAAGAATATGGTCATTGTTTGCCATTGAAAGTGGAATTAATCACATACTCCTTATCTGGTGCTGTGAGCTCTGCTTCTGATGTAGCAAGTCGACTTGCAACCTTGCTACAGCGAGGGTCTTATTTCCGCAGTTAACTGTTCCTGTCCATGCAGACAGGAAATGGCTATCAGCTTCAGAAATATTTGTGTTTTCGTTTCAGTTAACTGAAAAATCCCCCAACTTGATCAAAGTGCCTTTGAAGTGAATTTTTATTAAATTTTAAATTTTATTTTTATTATAATTCAGTATTTTGTTGCGGGTGCCCGTAAACAACAAAGTTGTCAGGATATGTGGTTAATGCTAGGTATTAGAATGTATAAGTTCCCTAAGGACCCAACTATGGCAAAGCATCATGTTTAAGCCAAAATAATTTTTTTTTTTTTTCTCATGTCTAGCCTCCCAGCAATTTCCCCAGAACCTAGCTAGAATATAAAGACCTCATGAATGACTTTACTGCCTTGAAAATTTGAGGTTTGGCATGCATTTTTAGTGATTTTAAATGCATGCCATCTGTCAGACTTTCAAGAATCACTAATTACCCATTTACTAAGTTATTCAAGTACCAATGCTTTGTTGTACAAAAAAGCGCAGGCAATTTACAACCCAAATTCCGAAATTGTTGGGACGAAGCCTAAATTCTGAATAAAATCAAAATGCAATGACTTTCAGATCACGAGCCAATATGTTATTTACAGTAGACGTAGATAATATTTCAAATGTTGAAACAGACAATTTACATTTTTATCCAGAAAATCAGCTGATTTAAACATTTCTGGCTGAAACAGGTCTCAAAAAAGCTGGGATACAGGCAAAAAAGGGCTGAAAAAGCAATTAATATATAGAAGAATCAGCTGAACGAACATTTAGCAAGTAATGAAGGTAACTGGCATCAGGTGTGTAACATGATAAGCTATAAAAGGGATGTCTTAGAGAGGCTGAGTCTCTCAGAAGTAAAGATGGCCAGAGGCTTTCCAACCTGTGAAGGCTTACGTCAAAAAATTGTGGAATACTTTAAAAATAATGTTCCTCAATTTTGTCAAATTGCAAAGGCTTTGAAGGTCTCATCATCGACAGTGCATAACATCATCAAAAGATACAGGGAAACTGGAAAAATCTCTGTGCGTATGGGACAAGGCCGAAGACTTTTACTGGATGTGATCTTCAGGCCTTTAAACACCACTGCATCACTCACCGGCATGATTCTGTCATTGACATTACTAAATCGGCCCAGGAATACGTCAAGAAACCACTGTCAGTAAACTCAGTCCGCCGTTCCATTCACTGATGCCACCCAAAACTCTATTATGCAAAAAGGAAGCTACTGTTGAGCTTGATCGAGAAGCACCGCCGTGTTCTGTGGGCCAAGGCTCATTTAAAATGGACTGTAGCAAAGTGGCAAAGTGTACTGTGGTCAGACGAGTCCAAATTTGACATTCTTATTGAAAATCATGGGTGTCGTGCCCTCTGGGCTAAAGAGAAAGACCACCCCTCCTGTTATCAGCATTCACTTCAAAAGCCAGCATCTCTGATGGTATGGGGATGCATTAGTGCATATGGTGTGGGACACTTTCATGTTTTAAAAAGCACTATGAATGCTGAAAGGTATATAAAGGTTTTGGAGCAACAAATGCTCCCCTCCAGACGACATCTATTCCAGGGAAGGCCTTGTGTATTTCAGCAGGACAATGCAAAACCACATAGTGCAGCTATTACAACAGCTTGGCTTTGTAGTAGACGAGTCTGTGTGCTGAACTGGCCAGCCTGCAGTCCTGATCTTTCACTAATTGAGAACATTTGGCACATAATTAAACAAAAAGTCCGTCAAAGGAGATCCAAAACTCTCCAGCAGCTGGAAGCCTGTATTAAATTAGAATGGGATCAAGTTCCAATGGCTAAATTCAAAAACTTGTCTCCTCAATGCCCAGATGCCTCCACTCTGTGTTAAAAAGAAGAGGGGATGCTACACCATGGTAAACAGGCCCCTGTCCCAACTTTTGAGACTTTATGCAGCCATCAAATTTGATATGAGCTAATTTTGTGGATATAATTGTAAAATTTCTCAGTTTCAACATTTGCTCTGTTATCTCTGTTCTATTGAGATTAAAATAAGGCTGGTGTGATTTGAAAGTCATAGCGTTTTGATTTTATTCACAATTTACACTTTGTGCCAACTATTTCGGAATCGGGGTTGAATAAACTAGGCTTATGCTGTCGGAGGCGACGGCTTGGGGTATATCCCCGAATGCACCCAATCCTCCAATTCCCCAATCCTTGAATAGACCCAATAGAATATAAAGCCCCTAAGGTCATGACCTTTCATTTGAACTTAATTTCAAATCAATCGGTCAAATGGTTCTTAAGAAATGGCCAAAATGGTCATTTTCCATCACAAAGCGCTACCTGGTGGCAAAATGTTGAACCATAAAGGTATGATGTCATCATGTGACACGTTGTGAGGTCATGACCTTGCAGTTGCGCATAGTTTCATGTCAATTGGACAAATAGTTCCAAACATATGGCAAAAATGGTGAATTTTATGTGACAAAGCTCCACCTTGACTCAAAATTTTGAGCCAAACAGGTATAATGTCATCGTGAGACACATCCTCAGGTCATGGCCTTTCATTTGCACTTGATTTGAGGTCAATCGGACAAATATTTCCAGAGATATGATAAAAACAGTGATTTTTTCAGTTTTTGGCCCCTGGTGGCCAATCTTGAAATTGTAAATTGTCCAAAATCGAATCAGTTCTTCCTCTTTATGACACTTACTTATATGCAAAACTTGGAATTTCTAACTGAAATATTACTGAAGTTATCGCGTTAACACGTAAATCAGTTTTTGGCCCCTGGTGGCCAATCTAGAAATCGTAAATTGTCCAAAATCGAATCAGTTCTTCCTCTTTATGATACTTACTTAAATGCAAAACTTGAAATTTCTAATTGAAATATTACTGAAGTTATCACGTTAACATGTAGGGCGGCGCGGCGGCAATCGGACCAAAAACATAATATCCCCGAACGCCGAATTAGGTTGCATTGCTGAAAAAAATCCCAAAATGGGAGACAATTCAGGGAAAGCACTGGATTCTTAATATATTTATACTCAGCGCCGAAACGCACAGGTGAGGTATGTACTGTATTTTCAGCAAATTGAGGAATCGATTGATTTTTATTGCTTTTCCAGTGAGGCACGAAAGGAAATAAAGAAAAGTGCGTGGTATTGTAATCCTGACGCACACTATGTGCACGCGCCAAGCACTTCAGTCATAACAAACATTGAGCTGTTCGTAATGGGGTCTATTCTCCCATTAGCGCGTAAGTCCTTTTTTACGCGATTTGAGTTAAGCACTTTTGAGTTACGTGTATTCTCCCCTACTCGCTTCGATCACGCCCACAGCGCTTAACTTCAGAATGTAGGCGGCCTTATGAAAGAGGTGTGACTGATCCAAAAAAAGAGAGGCAGACTCTGTACAAAGCTCATTGATTATGGCTATCAGGAAAACAAGGAACAAGGATTTTCTGATTAACCATGGAAATGCAGTTGTGGTCCATGGAAAACGCAAACCAGACTTTAAATTTGAATATCGTCGGCCTGCTGATAAAACCTCGTATCTCCAAACTGATAAGAAACAAAAACTTGTGTGTCCACTTTTCTTATATGCAGAATTAAACATGTTTTATTTAATTTATATTTTAAATTTATCAATTGACAAATGACAATCAAAGACAGTTTATATGATCTCATTTAGAAATTGCGCACTTGAAATCTCAAACTACTCCGATGTCAGGTTTGCAACTAAAGGACATGGAAACGCTTTAACAAAGGATTCTTACCCCGCACGCAGTCATCCCCCCGCCCCGAAACCGCCTCAACAATCACGCAATTCCATATCCATAGCCTATTATGTCCCATTTGATTTGAGCGACACATTCACTTGAACTTGTGCCTAATACTTTATTATTATCAATTATCCAATTTACTGATAATGATTCTTCCCATATCTACTATTTTTTATTGGCTAAAATTGATTAACAAATGGGAAGTGCTTTGGTATTGGCCAGGGTAGGGCTCAATCTAGAGTAGCCTATTTAATAATATCTTTATTCACACATTAAAATACAGGGTATTATAAATGGTAAAAAAAAAAATACAAAGACACGAGTCAGTTGATACAGATATCATCAATCAGAAAATCAATATCCTCACTCGTGAGAATATCACAACTTTTTAGATTATCACAAACATATAGAGTAGTCGCATTTGTTAATAGAACATGAAGACTATGATGGCGACGTCGAGCCAAAGCCGAAAACCAAATTTCACAGATGTTGGTGTTGTATGGCAAGTGGGCACTGAAGGCTGATCCGAGGAAGAAAGCTGCGAATCGTTCTGGATGTGTCTTCGGTGGGGAGACGTAAGCGTAGTATCCCCGATTTAAAGCATAAATGGAGAGATCTGCGGGGCGCTGGAAAAGCCAGGCTCACTGCACACCCGAGAAGTGTACACGCAACAGGTGGTGGGCAACCATCATCCTTGGTGCATTTCACTTCACTAGAGGAGGAGGAGGCATCCACTCTTTCTGCAGTGGAAGTGCATGGAGAAGAACTTGGAGCATCAACAAACTGTGTCAAACACCTTGACACAGACACCTGTGATATGCGTATGACATCACCAGCCACTCTCTGGAATGACCCAGATGGCAGGACCGATAGCGTAATTGTGACCTTGATGACCACGGGTACGTTTTGTGGGTGATTGCTGCGCCTGGCTAGCTGTTCATCCAAAAGTCTGCAAAGATAGATGCACGGTCTAGACGAAAGCGCTGGATGCACTCTGTGTTTGTTAGTCCCGGGATGTCCAAATGAAGCCGATATATGCGTGGTCGCCTTCGCGCTCGGCGCGCTCCTCCGACTCTTTCCCAATCATGCAAGAGTGCAAGCAAATGCAGGACTGGCATTTTAGTTTTAGATTTTGAGGGCATGGGAGAATGATGGTCTTATGTATACTCGTATTAATTAATTGCTATGCGTTTGTAATTGAACTAATTGGAGAAGAAGCTGTTGCGCAATATCATGTGATGAATTTGTTTGATAATTTATTATGGCAATGAGAAGTGTAGTTTAGAAATTAGAAAAAACCATCAAAAATTGAATGTTGCAACCCATACCACGTAAAATAAAATAAAATTATTGTTAAAATTCTGCCTATAAACGACATGAAACACAATATTCTATCTCGCCTTATGTTGGCGCTTGACCTTAATACAGCCCTCAAAAGCACTTAACAGAAAAAGCGCATAAGCCAGAGGGAGAATTTGAGAAACACCCGGAAACGCCCCGATTTTGGCCTTGCTCCGCCCCAAGCATGTAACTGCCTTCGGGGCACGTAATGCACAGACTTAAGTCTAGGGGAGAATACGCTTAGGCTGAAAAGCGCATAGCTACACGCTTTTTTCGACTTACGCGCATGGGAGAATAGACCCCAAGGTGTACAGTGACAAAAAATGACATTCCCTGCAAAAAATGTGTTATAGGAATCCTATAGGACAGTTCAATAGAATTCTAAAGAACTTTAGTACCTCAAGTCCTATAGAAAACAAGTTCTATCTAAAATTTCTGAAGGAAACAGTTCCATAGAACAGCTCTTACAGAACTTTTCATTTCTTTTTCGCTTCTTCAATCCCACCTGAATCTGGAAGGCAACAAACAAAGCAACCATGTTATATTACCCTTCCGGGCAAACCCTTCCCAATTTGCATCCCTCCAGCACAATGACCACTTGTGGGCTACTCTGTCCAGGGCTCAAACCCTGACCCTTCTGCTTTGCAGTGCAGTGCAGTGCTTTAACCAAGTGAACTATCAGGCTACTGGGAGAGTTTTGATTATACTTGGTCCTGATCAATTTGAATTGCTCTGCTGAACCCAACAGATGGCCCGTTGTTGTCGCCTATCTCAGGGTCTTAGGGAATTCAAAAGGAACTGAGTCCCTTCGCTGAAAAGGAAAGCCATGTTAGTCATCCTGTTAGGTGACTATGGTACATGTATAAAGATAGTGGGAGTAAGTCTTAGCAGACCTCAAATTGTATTTAAATGAATTCTAAATCTGCATATAATCTGCAATCACAGGCATGTAAATGGAAAGGAATAATTTGATTGAATTTTTTAAATTAAGGGAAAAGTTCAAAAGGTCAATCTTTCAACATAATTCTGTCTTCGTAAGCAAAAGAGGGACACGAGTTTTCCATTATTATTATTATTTTTTTGTTTTTATTTTGGCATGATTGTATAGTCGTTTCATGACAATTTCAACACAACACAACATGTATCATGTATCATGACCGAAAGGGTCGCGGGAGAATCGAAATCGCTTGTCAAAGTCCCGCCCCCAACTTCCAGAAAAACAGTTCGATTATGGTTAAGATATCATAGGGATTATAAATTACAGCAGAGCTAGTGTCCATGTACGCTACGATTTAAACGTCGGAAAATAAGATCATAAGATTTATGAATATCATGAGAATTATAATTACAGAATAGGTGAGTGTCCATATAACTTTAGATTCAAATGCCACTCTTGATCCAATGAGACATTGCCTCGAAACCCCTTTCTTAATCATTTGGTTTGTTCCAACTAATTTGGAGTAGATGAGAGGTATAATAATCCTGGATCTTTGCTTGGATCTCTTGATTAGTCGTCATTTCCATCGCCTTGGTTCACCCTTCCCTTATCGGATGTGATGACTTCTCGCAGTATGTGCAGTCCATCGTTGCCTTCCTTGACGCCGAATCCAATTTTATTGAGCTTTCTGTCAAGGATAGCCATGCTTTTCAAAGTTTTCTTTATCCTATGGTCAATCAAAAACAGACCAAACCCCAATGATAGCAGACCCGCTATCATGAATCCAATTAGATAGACGTCCTCTACATCCTCGATATCCAGGACTGCCAAAAACAGCGAACGCCACTTTCCCCATGCATCCATGGTGTAACCGGCCGGGAATGTCCCATCCAGGCATGTCGGTTCTCCAGAACCTGACCGCCTGGTGGAGATAATTTTGTCGATTGCATTTAACGACCAGCTGATAAGATCCATATTGGTTCAGCTGTCTGTAGTAATGGGCTGTGACAGTTGTCTTTCGGACAGATGGTCTGGAATGTCCAGTAGATACAAAGGTACCGATTTAACAATATTGAACATGTTTATAGTTACTCAGATATGCACATTTCAACAAATATTTGAAGGCCTTCAGCTCTTCTGCCATTCTTATATTATCATCAAGTACGTTCCATGCCCTGACTCCAGCCACAGATAACGAGTGCTCCCTGCGAGTCGTTCTGACCTTTCTTGTTTGCAACAACATTCTGCCTCTGGTGTTTTGGATACAATCACGCTGAAGAAATAGGCTTTGTATATTTCTAGGCAAGTCTTTGTGGTATCCTAAATATACAAGTTGCAAGGAGTTGAATTTTACTATATCCTGTAATTTAAGAAACTTTGCCTTCATAAACAAATCATTTGTATGAGTTCTATTCGGAACAGAATGAATAATTCTAAGGGCCTTTTTTTGGAGTTTAAATAAAGATTCTATTGTATTTTTGTAAGTGTGACCCCGTACTTCAGCGCAGTAATGTAAGTGGGGTGCTATGAGGGCTGAATAGATTATTTTAAGAGACTTGAGGTTTAATAATTTCTGCATTTTCCAAAGAATAGACACACTTTTAGCTAACTTTCTTTGAACTAAATTTACTACGGTTTCCAGCTTAAGAGATTATCTATCATAACTCCCAAAACTTTATATTCGTTTAACCTTTCAATGCTGATACCATTAACTTTTAAGTCCATGTCGTTTTTTTTTCCCCAAATATCATAAATTTGGTCTTTGTAAGATTTAGTGATAATTTGTTTACATTAAACCTCGTGTGAAGTTTAGACATTTCATTATTAGCCAATTTAACTAATTGTTTGAGATCAACACCTGAGCAAAAAATAGTTGTGTCGTCAGCGAATAAAATTAATTTTAGGATATCGGACACCTTAACAATATCATTTATGTAGATTATGAACAACTTGGGACCTATGACCGAGCCCTGAGGAATTCCACTGGTAATGTCCAGGCAATTTGATTTGTTATTACCCATCTGCACAAATTGCGTTCTATTTGTTCAATAATTTTTGATCCATTTTAATGCGGTCCCTCTTATTCCATATTTGTGAAGTTTTTCAATCAATATATCGTGATTTATAGTGTCAAATGCTTTCTTCAGATCAACTAATATACCTATAGAATATAACTTTGAATCTAGTGAATCTTTAATCATCTCAATAAGTTCTGTTAGGGCTAGTGCTGTGGAATGCTTTTTCCAGAACCCATTCTGACTATCACATAGAAATTTGTGTTTATCTATATAATTGTCCAATCTATCATTGAAGAACTTTTCTAAGATTTTTGAGCACTGAGGTAAAATCGAGACAGGACGATAGTTTGAGAAATCATTTTATCCCCGCTTTTGTAGAGAGGGATAACCTTCGCTATCTTCATTTTATCTGGAAACACTCCGTAGGAGAAGGATAGATTGCATATATGTGTAAGTGGAGTTACAATTGCGTTAGTTCGTGTTTTCAGTAATTTCATATCTAATTAGTTAACGTCAACAGATGTCTTAGCTGTACAATTATTCAGAATTGATCTAATTTCGGATTCAGTAACAGGAGTTAATGTCATTGTGTCTTGGACTTCCTCATCCTTATCAAGGTAGTCCCACCTTAGGTGTGAGGGTTCAATACCCTTTGCTAGTTCTGGCCCAACATTCACAAAATAACTGTTAAAATTTTCCACGACCAATTCCATGCTCTCTACCTTTTTTCCATGAATATTAAAGAAGGCAGGGCACTCCCTCTTCGGAGCCCTCCCAGAGACATTCTTTATTATATTCCAAAGATTTCTGGTGTAATGTTTATTTTCAAATAGAAGATTTTCATAATACTCTTTTTTATGCTTCCTCAACAAGCGTGTAATTTTGTTTCTGTAACTTTTATACCTTATTTCTGCTTTCTCCGTTCTCTCTCTCAGAAACTGCTTATACAAAGTATTTTTTTTCTTACAGGCATTAGCCAGTGTTTTTGAAACCCAAGGTCTTCTCTCTTTATTTTGCTTCAGATTATTGATTTTGACTATACAGTGGGTATCATACAGAGAATTTACAGTCCATAGGAAAGCCTCATATGCTCTATTTGGATCGTTTTCTGCTAATACATTATCCCATTTTTGATTCAACATATCTAATTCTAGTTCCTTTAGCCTTTTTTCACTTTTATTTCTGATTTCTGTATGTTCCAGGATTTTCGATCTAGCCTGGTCTTTTATATCTAGCTTACAATCACAAATAGCAAAGACTGGCAGATGATCAGTAATGTCATTTATCATGATGCCGCATAATATTTCAGAATCCAGTACATTAGTATAGATATTATCTATCAAAGTGGCACTATGCCTAGTAATCCTGCTTGGTTTTGTCATTAATGGTTGCATACCCATGGCATACGCGGTGTTATTATAATCCTCTATTATAGAGCTGTTATTTGGATTTATCAAGTCAACGTTAAAGTCCCCACACATGAAAACATTTTTATGGCTTATATTAGTGAGTAGTTCACCCATACATTTGCTGAAAACATCAATTTGCGAATCCGGTGCTCTGTACACACAACAAATAACAGTATTTTTACCTTTCAATCTGGGAATCTCAATTGTAAGGCATTCCATAACATTTTCCACAACATATGATTTACATTCTATTACCTGGAAGTTTATGGCCTCATCAATAAATAGGCCAACTCCCCCACCTGCTTTATTCAGTCTAGTCTTACACACAAAGTTGTAACCCTCCATGTAGAAGTCCTTGTCCTTTTCTTCTTTAATCCAAGTTTCCGATAAGGCGATGATGTTAAACGGATTAGCAAATGACCGAAGGTATTCCTTTATTTGATCAAAGTTGGAATATAGACTCCTACTATTAAAGTGGATAATGGACAAACTCCCATCGATTTTAATGCTTCTGTTAAATTTGCCCACAGTAAAGTATCCGCATGCGTTAGTTTCGTTGTAGAAAAAATGGTTATCCGGATCGATTTCTTCATTAGGGTCTATTCCTGAAAGATGGTGACTTCCTGTCAAAAATCCATTTCCCTGATCAACAGTTTGGATCGTCGGATCATTTGTCTTGCTAATCAGAGAAAAAGTTATTTCTGTAGGTTGATAACTGCTCATAAATATCTGTCAAGGATTTCAACCTGCCTCAGTGGTCGAACTTCTCCAAATCCCGCATCATCTTGATCAGCACCGGTCTGGAGGTTTCCGGTGAAGATCCATTTGGTTTGATGAAAATTCTACAGTTAGCCGACCATGTGCTGTGTATCTTACCCTCTGTCTTTAGTTGACGAGCTTTCCATGCGATGGTTGCATTATGCCTGGTGAGGTTTTCATTCAAGAATACATTGGATCCGTTGAGATTTTTCCCTTGCTTCAACAGAGAGATCTTGTGCTTTTTGCTTGTAAGTCGTAACAACACGGCCCGTGTTGCATTCCGGTTTCCGCTTCCATTCCTTTTCGGTAGCAGATAACATGAATGCACATTGTTTTGGTCCAGAGAAATATTTTTGGACTGAAGGAATTCCATCACCAGCAGTTCCACGGATTTATTATCCTCCTCGTCTGGCTCATCACCATTCCCTACTGCCCTGGCATAACTCCTGGGTTTGTTTTTGAGCCCGGTCAGGATTACATCATTACGTTTCTCTTGTTGTTCCAGCTCCTCCAGATTGCTTGCTAAAGATTTAATCTCCGTGTCTTTCTTGGCAATCTCTTTTTTGAGATCACGGTTTTCCTCCAAAAGCCGGTCCACCTGCTCCTTCACACTGTCCCTCAACTCCCTCACTTCATTTCTCAATTCATCGAGGGCCTCCATGATTGCTGAGGGATCCAGTGAGCCTGGTTTCTCGTTTTCCCTGCTTTTCCCTGGCTTACCCATTTTCTTAGTTCAGAGAAAAGGGCTCTATTACAGAGATTGTGAGAAAGTTTATCACTCAACTTTTCTCCCGACTCTGCTGTTGCATTTCTGTATTGCATGCTGTCGCTGCAGTCGCTGTTTGGAGTTGTTGCTCCTTCAGCATAATAAAGCTGTAATGCCTTACATTTATATCTTTGAATAGCTGCTGAGGAAATGGAAAGAGGTCTTCATATACTGTAACTGAAATACTGCTAAGTCAGTCAGTCAATCAATCTTCTGATCAGAGAATCAATGAGCTGGTATGTGCCTGGTACCCCATGTGCTAAAGCGCAACTTAAAGTTAAAAGGGACAAGATTTCCTTGCTACTTCAGTATAGGGGATATCACTGCATATTGCACATTTTCATACCATTAGTCCAGTCTCTCACTTCTAGAACCCAGGTACACATAAGGTAAATTGACCCTTTGACAGAGCATTGCAAGGAGTCATAAGATTTATTTTTATTTTACCCTTATTTAAAATGTCTTTCCCATTAAGCTTTTGTTCTATTAGAAGGTCCTAAAGACCAAAGTCCGAGAGAACTGGTTTTTCAACTAGGGTGTTCTATAGGAAAGTCTCATAGAACAGCAATTATCTTATAGGACTTTCTTTTCCATACAGGTGCTCTATAGGTTTCTAGCAAATTCCTAAAGAACACACAGAAATTCCTATAGAACATGCTGTTCTACTAAAATGTTCTATAGAGTTCCATTGATGTTCTATAGAAGTCCAATAGAACATTTTTTTTGCAGGGGAAAGCAGCATTTAGGTGCCAACTCTCCAACAGTGCATGTTTTTTGCAGTGGGGGGAGACACAGTGAAAATATTCTGACCCAAATTCATGCAGAGAGGGCCCAAACTCTGAACCTTCTTATTGTAAGGTCACAGTACTAACCACTGAGCCACGATGCCATTTTGTATGTAGTAACATTTTTTTCAGTGTCTGCAGCAGACATGCCCCAGTAATGTAACTTACAAAACAAAATAAAGTTTAAACCACTTCAAAAAGTTGTGGTTTTCGAATTTGGAGCTTCATCGTTGTAGCTAGGTTGTCAACTTTGAATAGGCAGTGGTTGATAATAGCTTTGCTCTTGTCTACTCTGTTTAAATTTGAAGGGCCAACCGACAAGCTCTGCAGTGACAGACAGCTGGAATAGTTTATTCCCACTTTAGGGGCTTAATTCCTTACCTGTCTCTCACTTCTTTCTGCTGCAGCTGAGACTGTATCATGGCCTCTGTGCTCATCCATCACACACAGCAGACAGATACACTGCTGATCTGTACGACAGTAAACCTCCAGCAGTTTGTCATGAAGAGAGCAGATCTTCTCCTGCAGGTTTCCAGTGGCTTTTTCCAGTTTATGCTTCTTAAAGGCAGGAGATTCATAGTGAGGCTGGAGGTGAGTTTCACAGTAAGAGGCCAGACACACCAGACAGGACGTGACGGCTTTGCGTTTTCTCCCAGTACAGGAATCACACACCACATCTCCAGGTCCAGCATAACATTGAGCAGGAGGAGCAGCTTGGAGTCCTGTCTTCTTCAGTTTCTCCACCACTGCAGCCAAATTGGTGTTTTCTTTCAAAAAAGGCCTTGAAGTGAAGATCTGGCCGCACTGGGGACAGCTGTAGACACCAATATAATCATCCTGATCCAAGTAATCCTTGATACAGACCATACAGAAATTGTGTTCACAGGGAGTAGTCACGGGATCTTTCAGTAAATCTGAACAGATTTTGCAGCTCAACTGGTCCTGAATCAGTATACCCCCTCTTCCAGCCATTGCGCTGTTAATGCAGAGAGTGATTTAGGTTTCGTTTCTCTGAATTTGAATTACTGAAACTGAGGGAGTGGCTATGTGGATGCGCCTTTTGCAACAGGAGGTGTCGTGTTGAACTGAGGCCAAGTGGCTCAGTGTGTTTACTCAGTTCAGGGAAAATATGATCTCACTCAATTCAGTGTCACTTTCAACATGCTTTATTGGCATGACATTTTTTAATACAACAACAACAACAATAACAATAAGATAACCTAAAACAACAATATAAAATTTGTAAATACAAAAATATATAAAAAATGCATGAATACTAGTGCCTCTTCCTCACCTGAGGGATATGCTGCTGTGTGATCAGGTGGTTGATTGCTTATTGTTTGCAGCTGTGGAGAGACTACTTCAGACGCTCTTCCACTGCTATTTGGTGCTATTGTGTCACTCTTGCGAGGACTGCGAAGCCTTTAGCTTTTAGTCAGAGGAAACTCCATGAAGGAGTTTAGGATTTGGTGTTTGTTCATCCTATTTATTGTTCTGTTTGTCAGAGTTTATGTTGATGTTCTGTCCTGCTAAGGTCTTGTTTGTTGGAGCATAGTCTTTGCTCGCAGACCTCTGTCGGTTCAATCCTGTTTCAGCAGAAAGTCATTGTATTTTGACTTTATTCACAATTTATACTTTGTCCCAACTATTTCGGAATTGGGGTTGTAGATGGAGGGCAGCGCAATAGGCCAAAACACCAAATGACAACATCAACATTAGTTGTGGGCTGCAACTTTGCTTTTGTAAAGAGAATATTCTGGCTGGACAACTGTTGTCAGTGATATAAGTATTTGAAATTCACATCATTTCTTAATGTCTGGTGATAAATCAGGGCCATTTCATGATTAATCAAAATACATTTCTTACATAGCTACTGCCCCTTTAAGAAAGCTCTTATTTTGCGAGGATTTTTGCCCATTTTTTCTGGGTTGTTTTCTGTTGGAATTGCCGGGGAGTGACGCTCCCTTCTTCTGTTACCGTTTCTCCATTTAGTGGTCACTCACATTTCGTGGGTGGCTTTTAGATACCCTTTCCTGTGTCTCGCCTGGGCCTCCGTCCCATTTTGTGACCAATATATATTCGTATGAGCACCTGATGCAAACCTAGGCACTCAATGCAGTAATACATCCCGTAATAATAAATACCTCACTTGTTACTGGTTAAGCATTCAGTGAGGCTAATAATTGATATGCTTCATTGACCGGGTTAGCTAGTGACTGAATTGGTCCGGGCATTTGCCAGAATGCGCAATTTGGAATGATACAGATATATTTTGTATGGATGTGGTTGCTCAAGGCAATATCGAATGGTTCGGCAGTGCGCAAGATACAGGGCATTTTTCAGTTTAATCTTTGAGCCGAGGTTAAAGGTCAAATCCACTGTCACGAGCTGATGCAAAATATGACAAAATATGATATCACTCCCTAATACAAACCCAAGCTCTGTAAGCAATAATAATCGAGATACAGGGCATTTTCCTGTTTGGGTGTACACCCTAGGTCAAACATAAATTCCTTGGTCACATATGATATCCAATATATGACTTCCTATCAGCTCCAGTTACAAATCTACACCCTAAATGTGACAGCAAGTGATGCATGGGCCATTTTCTTTGGGTTTGTACCATGTGAAACTTTAACTACATGTATTTTATGAATTATTATTCTATTATGACCAAAATCTATTGGCAGCAAGACCTCACCACAGCTAATGCCTCTGCCGAATATAAATAAAATATGTCTGAAATCGTGTCCTGAAGTTTGATTGCAAAAAAATTCACTACGGACCCCTCAAGGCAGTTTTTCAAACCATTCAAAGTTATTGTAGGTTGCTATGTGGTAGCCTGTTGGCAGCTTTCAAGCAAGCAGAGATCCTTTGGTCGCCATGTTGTCACTTTTGTCTTAAAATATGATTCTGGCTTTCTAAGAAAACAAATCACTTAACAGACCATATTTACACACAGAAATTTGACTATTAATTGTGCTATGAGCAGCTATTTTACAGATACTAATTGCTTTCTGTTGCCAATGTGTGAAAGGGCTGTGGCGGCTTAGAACTCTTTTATTTATTCGGTGAAGGCAGTCAGGATGGAGCTTCAAATATATTTGAATGTACGTGCGTTATTCTTGTATTGCAGAACTATTTCCATTTGCAGTCTTTCATAGAGTGGTTAAGCCCTCGCCATATTTACTAATGAAAGACTTTGTATACCCAATGATGTTACTGACCTGTTGCTAAATAATATAATTACCTGTGAGATGTTCTGCCAGTAGTCTTTTTTTATCATCATGCAGATTTTCCAGTTTTTATTGTCCCATCCCAACTTTATAGAACCGTAGTGCTGACATAAAATTCAAAATGAGTTGATGTTTTTCAAAAAACAATAACATTTGTCAGTTGCAACGTCTGATATATTGTCTTTGAACCATTTTCAAATAAATATAAAGTTCAAATGATTTTAAAATCATCAGATTGTGTTTTTGCCAACAACATTCATTTTACACAGCATCCCAACTTTTTTGGAATTGGTTATACATTGTGCTACGAAAAAAGCATCTTGTTTGTCTACTGTGGTGTGTGTTTGTGTGCTTTCTCATCGCTTCCAGTAATCAAAAACTTCTCAATAAATTTTTTCTAACCAGAGACCATCTGGAATAGAACCAGCCGTGATGGCAGCAGGGCGATATGAATGGTGATTCATGCATGAATAAATTTTAACCAAGGGCAAGCTTTAACATAAGGAAGTAACTTTACAAAATATATATGCCCCTCCTGGAAATGGCTTATTTTTTTCCTAGGAAGATCTTTTACTTAATAGCATCAAAACAAATATGGTATGCCAATATGTGCCGAAAATTAAAATAACCTCCCGAATCCCATGCTAGATACAACTAGTAAGAAAAGAAAGTAGGGCTGTGTAGAGGTCCATGCATCCATCCATCTTCTGCCGCTTATCCGGGGCCGAGTCGCGGGGTCAGCAGTCTAAGCAAGGATGCCCAGACTTCCCTGTCCCTGGACACTTCCTCCAGTTCTTCCGGGGGTATCCCGAGGCGTTCCCAGGCCAGCCGAGCGACATAGTCCCTCCAGCGTGTCATGGGTCCTCCTCGGGGCTTCCTCCCGGTGGGGCATGCCCGGAACACCTTCCCAGGAAGGCGTCTAGGGGGCATCCGATAGAGATGCCCGAGCCACCTCAACTGACTCTTCTCGACGTGGAGGAGCAGCGGCTCTACTCTGAGCTCCTCCCGGGTGACAGAGCTCCTCACCCTATCTCTAAGGGAGCGGCCCGCCACCCTGCGGAGGAAACCCATTTCAGCCGCTTGTACCCGAGATCTCGTTCTTTCGGTCATGACCCAGAGTTCATGGCCATAGGTTGAGGGTAAGAATGTAGATTGACTGGTAAATCGAGAGCTTTGCCTTTCGACTCAGCTCCTTCTTCACCACAACAGATCGGTACAATGACCGCATTACTGCTGCCGCTGCACCGATCCGCCTGTCAATCTCACGCTCCATCCTTCCCTCACTCGTGAACAAGACCCCCAGATACTTTAACTCCTCCACTTGAGGCAGGAGCTCTCCTCCAACCTGGAGGGGGCTAGCCACCTTTTCCCATCGAGTAGAGGTTAGGGTAAATAATGCATTGCAAGATTTGGGTCTAATTGATGTGTGGCAAGACTGTATAGACTGGACAGAGATTAAATTTTCACTCTGTGCGTTGCAATACCTTCGAGAATTGTCTGTTTTCTCATGATCAGCAATGACCTGCACAGAAACAGGGACTGCGGAATTGGTTAGGGGGATCACTCTGATCACTCATCTCTACACTCAGAATTACACCTACAGTACCAGTCAAAAATTTGGACATACCCACATTTTTCTTTCAAGACATGTTAAATGAAGAAAAAAAAAAAAAGTTCTAATTCTTAAATCCATCAAACTAACTAGCATTTTTCTGTCATATTTACAGAGCATACTCGCATTATTATTTTTTTTTAAACGCAGTTATATGGCTTTAATGAGTTTGCTGCTGAGCGGCCGTTTAAATTCCCAAAGATGTGCTGCACTTGTGGTTTGATTTTCATTGACTTTTGTGCCCAATAAGACCCAAAACAGCTCGAATTTAATTTGGCTGTTGGAAAATGGAAAGAGCTTGTTTGTCTGCTTACTTTGCAAAATATGGCTTCTTTGAGAATTTTAAAATTTTGGACACTATTCAAGCAAGCAAATTATTCTCTTTTAACTTCTGACTGTTTACCTCTTACCAGATTCCATTTGAGATTCTATAGAGAAGTTAAGCCATTTAAATTTCTATAAAAGCAGAGCGCTGTGATATTAACGTGTGCTAAAAAGTGTGTCCAAACTTTTGACTGGTACTGTATACTGTGCCCAGAAGAAAACTTTGGGGAGGTAAGGAAACAGAGATGTTGAACAGTATTACAGTTTAGGAATTTAGGGTGTTTCTAGAGCTCAATGATAAGGGAGGAGTCAATCTGGTGATATTGTGTGATGCAACCAAAGCATTGTTCAGGGGGAAAAAAACTGCTCAGTCTGCTCACTGGTCATTTCAAATTATCATCAGCCATAACAAATTTATTCACAAGTTAATCACTGCAAATCGCAATCATCTCAGAAAGAATTTATCTGCGGGTATCTTCTGCAATGAAATCACGGAAGGTATCTGGCCAGTGGCAGAGAACATATTGTCAATGTCATTGGACTCCATGATTCATAATTGCGGATGATTCCCTTGGGAAAATGCCTAATATCTGCCTTGTTTACAGTTGCAACAATAAGACCAATGCAAGCAGAGGCATCATGGTTCATAAATGAAAAAAAAAAAAACAAAACAAAAAAAAGCCACAATTCCAAAGGCAAGGTGGATTTTGTGAAGAGGGAACGAGCGGATTTCGCGGAGCCTTGATCAGGATCACTAATCAGCCCTACACACTTCACTGCTGTGCGGACTCCGTACAAATGAGCAAGATGGCAGCCTCCAAACGAAGGATATTTTGGCCCCATTTTTTGCACAGGGCTAGCCTGTGGAGACGCATTGTCCACCTTTACAAACCTATGGTTCTCCATGGTGCCACAGTTGCAAAATCTGCACGCGGTAATTAAAATGGCGTTATCCACTCAAAACTGCCTGCAAAGATGTAAAACATTGCGGCAACATATATCGGCAATGGATAGCTTTCTTTTAGATCAGTGAAAGGATAGGTGAAAATAGGAATTTGTTTGGAAAAAGAGGAGTAAACAGGAATTGCCCCAAGAAATAGGGAAAAAAATGGACTTGACAGCATGAACGATGAAAAAGTGGACTCGACTGCCCCCTCTGCTGCCCGTTCAGGAATTTGAAGTTTCTTTCAAAAGGCACTCCTGTGTCGTGCTGCAGCCTTTCATGCTACATTCAGTCATCATTATATTAGATCACCATCTTACAGCATTTTTATTCAAAGCACCAAGCCATTGATTAGACATGGGATTTACGGTTTTTTCAAAGGCCGAAGAGCTGTACTGTTCACATTCTTCACCACGGCATTAACCGATAAACCTTGAGCCAAACACATCTAAACCATTTGCCAGCAAGATTCACTCCACATGCAGAGTGACAATAGAGGAAAACCATTCATGTTCAACCCCATTTCCAGCAGAGTCGGGATGCTGCATGAAATGTAAAAAACAGAATGCACTGATTTGCAAATCATTTACACCCAACTCTCCTTTAGAAAGTAGTACAATAACATATCAAATGTTGAAATTGGGGAAATAATGTTTTTTTTTTTTTTTTTTATAACTATATGCACATTTTGAATTTAAGACTCACAACACATTTCAGAGGAGTTAGGGCTGGGGCAACAAAAGACAGGAGACGTACAAAGCTAAATAAAATACCGCTGGTGGAACAACTACTCACAACTACTTAGGTTAATAGGCAAAAACAAAAGACCAAAAACAAAATCAATATTGAATGGTCACGATCATACAGCGCTCAGGCAGCACTGCACCAACAAAAACAGGCAAACTTCAGTAATTGAAATCAATGCAATGACCCAGGAACACTTCTGGAAACCATTCGCAGTGAACATAGTTCATAGCTGCATCCACAAATGCAAGTAAAAACTCTACCATGTAAAAAAAAATAAAAAATACATGTAGACAAGCTACATAAATGCTGTCACCACCTCTGGGCCTGCACTCATTTATGATGAATGTAGGCGAAGCGGAAAACTGTCCTGTGGTCTGACCAATTAAAAAGTGAAATTCCGTTTGAAAATCACGGATGCTGCGTCCTACACGCTAAAGAGGATGGGGACCATTCAACTTATCAATGCAGTGATGAAAAGCCAGCATCTATGATAAAATGGGGGTGTGTTAGTGCACATGGAATAAATAACTCATATCTGTGAAGACACCATTAATGCTGAACAACATCTAAAGGTTTCTGAGCAACATATGCTGCCATCCAGGCAGTGTCTCATGGAAGGCCTTGGTTATTTCAGCAAGACCATGCCGCTCCACATGTTGCAAATACTACAATATTACTCCATCGTAAGAGTCTGGGAGCTAAACTGGCCTGCCTGCAGTCCAGACCTGTCACCCAATGTAAATATTTGGTGCTTTATGAAACGAAAAATTTAACAAGGGCAGCCGCAAAGTGTTGAGCAGCTGAATTCCAATATCAAGAATGAGAACATTTTGCTTTCAAAACTTAAAAAAAAATAAAGAGCTGTTCAAAGACAGCAGTGCATTGCACTGACCATTTCCAAGGATCACGGTGCCTTCATAAAGAGCTACCCAGCACTCAGAGTACTTCTGAGTTTTCACACAAATCCTTCAACCATACATCAAGTCCCCCAGTTAAAGCTTTGCGCCAAAGATTTTTTAAATCTTGTGATATTTAGTTGAGAGACCCCAAACATAACAAAACTGTACAATTCAGTTTTATGGTCCTCTGGAGATTAAAGAATACACTGACTTAACAGGGAAGTAAAACTGACCACCACACCATGACCGATTCCTTTCAAGAGCCCAGACTTAAAAACTAGAAATCTCAGCTTGCAAGGAAAACCGTGCCTGTAAAGTAAACGAACACGGTCATGACTCATGACAATTGGTTTGTTCTGCATTACCCAAGTCAGCTCAGCTCCCCTTTGGTGATCATTCTTATGTGAAAATTCACGGAGCCCATCCTCCGTGACCCGCGAGGTCCACCCAACACAACAGAAGCCCGCAAATCCGGAACACATTTATTTCCAACTTGCAATAACGGTCACCTTAATGGGCAACAAAGCTGATCTGGAAACGTCAGACACGCTCTAAACACACCCAATAACACGGGAGAATAGGGCAAGATGATCGTTGGAGCCATTAAATAATCTTTAGAGCCATTGTCGGAAGGGGAGAATTGGGCCCAGAATCGGCTGAATTATTCTTTGACATGGATCCGGCTAGAATATAATCCAGAGCAGTACGGCTGAGAAACGATTTTTCAAAGACCAAAAGAATACAAAACACATGTAATCAGGTAACGTATTTATTTTGTTTGAAGTGCAAAAATGAACAAGTTAAAGTTTTAAAAAACAGACAAATGGTTTCTCACAACCCAGTGTAAAAATTATTTTCTTTTGCGGTAATGTACAGAGTAAATTGTTCTCAAGCGCAGGTTCAGGGAAACAGAAATGATCACAATTGAGCAGCAGTTCCTCAGTTAGCCTGGGTAATGTATGGGGGCGCTGCTGTGCTGTACACTGGGAAGCAGGCGTCTCGGGGCATTCCCTGCATTTTGGTCACAAATTCAACTTGTTCACCTATAAAAGACAATGAGAGACCACAGAAAAGAAAGTGGGTGCTTTTGCATTTTCCTTTTTCAAATTACCATTTTCTCAATATTTTCCAGTACTGATTAAAATTTCAGACCTTTTCTCCAAAAAGCAATCTGGCAAGACTAATGAACAGGGTTGAATATTTTTTTCAGTTTGGCAACACAACCTCTAAATTCCTAATTACTGAAATGTGCATGATTGAACAACAAAATGAAGAGAGGGCTTATAAAAGATAAAATGGAATATTACAACAGAACACACAACTTCAAGCCCCTAGAACCCTGCATAGACCACAAACCAATAACCCAACTTTGTTCCAGGTAAAGTCAGCTTTACACATTAGTTTTACATTGTTGGCTGTGAACTCACATCTGAGCGAAGGAAAGAAAATTGCCTTCCTTTACTTTAGCAATTATCTCATCTGCAAAAAACACAGCAGACCCTCATAACCTCAAGAACCAGGGTCAGGAACACAGGTTTACACTCACCAGTATTTTAATATGGCAACAAGGACTACCTCATAAGGCCAATTCTCCAGTCAGAAGGCAGAATCAGAAAGGTCATAGAAACGAGTTAGACCACCACTAACAGCATTCTGAACAGAAAAGTCTGAAATGCTATGGACAGTACTTCTTTAACACATATTCCCTCCCATTCACTCAAAATGGAATTTTCTGCTTTATACAGCACAACCGGGAAAAATATCCAGCCATCTACAGCCCTGTAGTTGTTCACTCCAACCCTTAAAGAAAGCATGTGGTGGAGCAGTGGTTTAGCATGCCAGACTTGGGGTCAAAAGATGCCGAGTTTGAGTCCGTGCCCAGGCTTCCATGATGTTCTTCGGCAAAACACTTCACTTCCACAGTGCCCCACTCCACACAGCTGAGTTATTGGGCATTGGCAAATTGTTGGGGAAACCTGACTAAAAGCTGGGGGAGTAACCTGTGATTGAGTAGCACCCCGTCTGGGGGTTAGAGCAGCAATACTCCTAGTCGCTATGGAAACCGGAGCCTGATTGGCTGCAACTGGCTTGGGACAGACTAGAAACGCAAACGTCACTCAGCAGCTAAACATCCTGCAGTGCTGGTAGCATAAATATTAATATTAATGTAGGACTGAAAAGCAACAGAATGGTAGCTCTTCAGAGGAGAGGCCAGTTAACTCTGATCTAAATGCTCCTTAACTGGAGATACCCAGGGGAAATTTCTACTCCTTCTCCCTAATTTAATGGACTGTAATCTGCTTCATGAGAGGGGACCTTGACCAGTTACCACATCAGACACAAGGAAAGAATGGAGGGAGTAAATAAGCAATTTGAATGAGTCTCTGAAGTGTGAATCTTTGGCAGGGAACCTCCGACCCAGGGGCTCATGAACTCACTTCTCAGCTGGATTGCGGTGGGCAGGGACACAGCTCGTCCCTCAACCAATGAAGTTGATGACCACGAGATGGAGCACAGTGTGAGCAAATAGGAAGTCAGCGAAGGCCCTCTCTGGGGATATGGACAGGAAATCGCCTTTGTTCTGAGGGTTTATCTGGATCCGCAGGCAAACTGTTGAAGAGGGTAATGAAGCGCAGTCCAAACAATCAGTGCTGTTCCCGTTATTCACATCACTGTGTTTTAATGTACGGCAGATACAGAATATGAAACACCACAACCTGCATGTTGATCCACTCCCAATCAAACGTCACAATGGATTAATTCAATACATTAGTAGCCAACAACCCCGTTTCTAGACTGTGACCATACTGAAGGTTTTCACTCCAATCAAAGAAACACATTTCCTCTTTAATGGTCTTCACGAGCTGCTAATTGGGTCATTCCATGCGAGGTGGAAACGCTTAAGGTACCTTTTGGGCAATCATGGTCTCAGATTTTTCTCTAACTTTGTTCATTTGAACTTAAATGATGGGCATCTCCAATTTTTTTCACAAACAGCCCACGAGTATGGATTTTATGGGCCTCTTAAAAAATGGCCTGTAGGGGGCGCTTTTCAGAACATGCTTTAGAAAAGTCTTATCTTTGATTCGATGACAGATACAGATCTGGAAGGTGGCTTGATCCTTGACATGGACATTACTCTAGGCCGACAATGTTAAAGGTTTCTTGTATCAATGGTGAATGCCATGGAAATTAAGGTCAAAGTTGGGGTTCACAAAAATATTTTCCACTTTTTCAATCCTAATTACTCACTAATGGTTGGAGGGAGTGATCAACTGATGCCAGGAAGCTTTTATTTCAGGTAGATTCTTGCCATTTCTATCAAAAAAAAATCGAAAGAAAACTTAGTAGTTGTTCAGGATTAACCCTTTCAAAGTTGGCCGCAGCTGAAAAGAGCCTAAGTTTAAGGGCCTGGTTTACCCCTGGGGGAAGTTGTACTGACAGCACTTAGCACCTGAATTACACTGCTATGGCCCAAAAATCCAGTATATAGGCCTGTTTCCCACCAAAAAGCTGGCCTAAAAAGTTGTAAACATCATTGTTTTTTTTTTGCATTGAAATGTATATGGCAATGTACTGCTGTGCGCTGGAAATGAAGAAACCCGCTTGAACATCATGTGGGTTAATTTGAGCTAAAAACCTGATATTGATATTCTTTGCGATTGTAGTGACCTCATCAGGGTCATTCCATGCCAAGTGGAAACACGACTGGGCCATCATGGTCTTGGATTTTACTTTAACTTTGTCTATTTGTTCATTTGGCCCAAATAATGGATACCTTTGAATTTTTTTGCAAACTCCCCACTGGTATTAGTTTTATGAACCTCTGAAGAAATGGCCTGCAGGCAGCTTTTCTAAACATGCCGTAGTAAACCCTTATATCTCTGTCCCCATTACTGATAAAGGTCTGGGGTTTGGATGAATTTGTAATGTGAGGCTTCCTCTAGCACCACCATCATTTACAATGGTTGTATCTGTTCTGGTTTCCATGGAAACAGTGTTTGAATTTGGGCAAATTTGAGATTTTTCACTTTTTGCGTCCTTTTGTGGTGAAAAAAAGCCTATATACCGGACTGATGGCGTTTTCCAGTATAATTCAGGTCACCTGACACGCAACAGGTACAAATTCATAATGATGCAACTTTTCCCCAGGGATGGACAGACCCCTTGAACTTGTGACTTTTTCTGTTGTAAGCAACTTGGAAACTTGAAAGGGTTAATCTGATAAACTATTATGTTCTGCTTTAATTTTTTGATAAGTGTCAACAATCTATCTGAAATAAAGTTTCTTTTGTGGCTTCTTCAGCATCACATTGAGCATTGGTGAGTAACAAGGTGTCCAAAAAGTGGAAAAAATCTCAAATTTGCCCAACTTATAACAATTTCCATGGAAACAAGAAAAGATACAACCATTGTCAATGATGGTGGTGCTAGAGGAACCCTAATATGTGTAGGAATAGGAAAAGGAGTCACTTGGGAGATTTTTTTCATTCTGAGATTAACAGGGTCAAAGTTCAACCTGTTCTATTTAACCAAAAATGCATGTGCAAAGCTAGAATTTCAAATGGAAAAAGAGGAAAAAAGAGCTACCATTCTCAAAATGAAAAACTTGGATCACTGTGTTGGAAAATCTCAATTTTCATAATGACCCAAGTGACCCCTTTTCCTGGTCCTGCACACACATTACAAATCCATCCAAACCCCAGACCTGTATCAGTAATAGGGCCGAATACATAAGGGTTTTCTACAGCATGTTTTGATAACACCCCCTACAGGTCATTTCTTCAGAGGTCCATAAAACCATTACCAGAGGGCAGTATACAAAAAAATCAGAGATACACATTATTTGTGCCAAAATGAACAAATAGACAAGGGTAAGGTAAAGTCAAAGAGCATGATGGCCCATGTGTGTTTGGACTTGGCATGGAATGTCCCAGTTAGCTGAATGAAGTGTAATGGATTCGGGTTGAAGTATCAATCTCCATGAAAAACTTCTCCATTGGCAGAGTTGGAGATTACAGTAGTGCATTAGCCCAGATCACTCCTGTATAAACCCACAAGTAGTTCATGAGTTTGAAGCCCATAGCCATAGGGCACGGCTAGATTTCTACACAGTTCCATCATTTGCCGCAAGACCCAGATGGGTGGCACTAAATTCAAACCTGTGCAGCAGAGTGAATCACTCCGTAGCAGAATAAACTACTGCAATTTCACGTCACAACTTCTTGTGTACATGTTAGGGTTACTGTTAGGGGTAGAGTTTGCGGACTCAAAGTTCTGTGCTGTAGAAATGCACTGAATGACCCTACTGCGGAGGCATCTAGTGTTAACGACCCAGATTCACTGATCTTTCCGCAAAAACTACAATGGAGTTCCCAAGCACGGCGAGACAACTCATGTCGTTCACCACTGCGGAGCAAATAAAAGGCATTCTGCCAATTCCCGACTCGTACCCTCCTCTTACAATTAGCTACCTTCATTTAAAGCAGTTACCCAACCCTCTCCTCGGAGACCCACCTGTCCTGCATGCTTTAGATCTCTCCCTGCTTCAGCACAGGCGATTCAAGTGATCAGCTCGTTGATCACCCCCCAAAGCTGATTGATGACAGCCTGATCACTTGGGTCACCTGTGCTGGAGCAGGGAGAGATCTAAAACAAGCAGGACAGGTGGGCCCCCAGCAGAGGGTTGGGGGACACTGATTTAAAGAATCAACGCATCACAGAAGTTACGGCACTTTTCCGGCCGTTCACTTACTTGTTAAAAAGAATAGACGAAAGTGCAACAACAAAAAATGACAGCAAAATAATAGCTTAAATCCGCAAGCTAAAAACGAGCCGACATGGATGCAGCTAGCGGCAAGCGAAGTAGAAAGCGGCGTCAGGTAGCTAAGCTAGCCAACAGAAAACGTCATGTAACCGTTTTAAGAAACTGGCAATGCATGACATTTTACACACACGACAAAAAAAACAAGGAAAAGAGTGTTAATATGCTCACCTCCCAGGATAAAGGCGCCGACGCACGATATGAAGCCCGAAAGAAAGCTATTGAAGGGGAAGGTTCCGACGAGCAGGCAGTACAGGAACTGCAGCGCACCAGTGAGCATAATGTAGAGCAGATAGGCGTCCACGACTTTCAGTTTATTAGGCGTGGATGTCCTGTACTCCTCCAGGAACCGGGAAAGTACGGAAATAACCGAATTAGACATTCTGTCTAGTCTTACAATTGGAGCTTAAGAAATGAACGAAAGAGCCGTACCGCCAGCTCCTTACATGCATACAAGTGACTGCAAATGACGTGTCGTTGTGGGGAAACCGGAAATGGTTGTTACAACGAAAAACTAGCCGTGTTGAAGCACGACGCTACACTACAGTTCCGTCGAATGATAATACTGTTCACTTGAAATTCAGCCGCATTGTCACATGCTCGCAAGTGAGCATTTTTAAAGAAAAATTCCAATTGAAGCATTTATCGAATCATCCGTGTTGAAAATGTTTAATTTCAATTAATCTTATTCAAAAATGATGCCCCAGCATTCGGTATGACGCAAATTAGCAGTGCAGTCGCGTACCCCAGCATAACTTACATTTTAGTTCAATCTGACGTGCTACTGCACAGTATTTTCATATTTTTCCATTTTCAACGGTTGATATCACGTTTTAAAGTCTTTTTTTGTATTCCAGCGAACGTATATGCACTTTGAGTAAGTGGTGACAGAAACTTAACCTAATTAGTGGTAATTGGACGGGTAGGGCGAGTGTACATTTGAGTGTAAAACCATATTGGCAATATTGCCCCGTAACGAGCTCTTTTTTTCCTTAAAGCAAATAATTCAGTTAACGTGGGAATTTTCGCGAACGAATTTACCTCATCCTTCGTGAGAGGTGTGTGAACTGAGATAGGAAAGGGAATATCCGGAAAACATTCGTTTGAATTCTGGTCCTAGATCGCACTATAAAATCACGCAGAATGGATAGAGCTGGTACTGGGTATAGTAAAACTGATCCTAGATCCGTCATCCAAAACAGAAGACGATTTCCACCAATCTCCGCCCACAGTCGGGGTCAGCTGGTGTAGTTACAAAACAAGAAATACATGTAGCCTCACAGTCATTCGGAGAGTCGTGTACTTGTACCTGTAGTTGAAGGAAGTGAAGGATTTCCTTCTAAACAGATATGATGTTCAGGTCTGTCAGCTAGCGCATTTTGGGAGATCAGTGACGAGCATGTATTTTCGGAATTTGCTCTCATCCAAGACTTTCTAATGCAAGACGAGACCGAGTCAGAGTAAGTATAAGCCGAGTGTTCCTTCGGCACTGTAGCGATATGATGTCACCACATCTCGCCTATACTGTGTTCAGGCAACTGCTTATTTCATATTCTGGTTAATGCAAATTGGGCTGCATCAAAATGTGCTGGACTGTTTGCGGACATTCGTTTGATCGTTTGTATTTTTTTCTGTATTTAAGTTGCCTAGTTTAATACTGCCGCGGTGAACGTCCTTGTGGCGGTGGTGTTGCACGCAGGAAGCCCACCCGGCTGGCAAAGTAGGGGCCCGTATTGGGGAACAAGACTGCTGATCTAGCTGGGTAACAGTAGGCCCTACTCAGTAAAACCTGAACTTTAAAGTGTGGTCCATGATCCAGGTTTTCTTCGTCTCCCGGTGAACTCAGAGCAGTTATCCTGGTTTGTGATGCGGGCTCTAGATCTGAAAAACATGAGAGGTGTGAACAATAAACATGTAGCGAGATAGTGATTATTATCCACCCATTTCACCATGTTGAAGTATAATCTGCTTTGCAGGGGCAGATGTTAGTCAGTAGCCTAGTGTCGCAGCTTTGTTGTTTTCATTTCATTTCATTTCCTTCTGTTCGGAGGAAAGTAAAGCTAATCATGAATATAACAGCTGTTGTCTACTGAAATTTTGATATGCATTTCATCAGATGTGGAAACTGCCCTTCCCGCATATTGTTTAATTTAGCCGTGAAATGTCACTCGTAACCTACATTAAAATATACACCAAGCACGTGAATGAGGCAAAATTCCTCGTGAACAATTATCAGCTCCCCATTACAACATAAAGTTGCGTTTTCAGGATTAGAGTAGGCTATAATCTGTGGCAGATTTTAAATTGGAGTTTAAAAAGTATGATCAAACTGAAATATAAAAAGAGATGTTATATCTGGTACAATAAGACACCAACAACTCATTGTGTTTTGAATAATTGTCAAACCTCTTAAATGGCGCAGTTTCCCTCCAATGTGTCAAATATCCCAAACAGTTGATTCCCCTTAAATGCAGTACTTCTTGACCCTGCCAGTTTTCATTATCAGCATTTTACTTGATACCTGGGGCTTGTTCCTCAAAGCAAGATTGGTGACTTAGCCAGATAACTGCTCTAAGCAAAACCAAAAAACAGCTCTCTTTACTTCAGTCCATGTTCCAGTTTTGAGAGGTCTTCAGGTTTTACTCGGTACAATTATCTAGCTAACAGCTTTTTGGAACTGGTTATCTCTTCAAATCAGATGAGAGTGGTTTCAGGGGCCGGAGCTAACTTGTGGGCAGCTGCTACAGGATCTGGGGCCATCATTTGAGAAGCACAAAGAATGTGATTGGCTCCTTTTCTCAGAACCAACTTGGTTATTATTGGAACAATTGGAACCCACAACAAACGACTTGTGTACCTAAGGCCTGGCGATTTCAATGGGCGCAGTATTTGTGAAATTGAGGCAGCTCCCTTGAACAGCCTCACTCTCTTATTTCTCTGGTGCGGGAATGACTTCTTTTTTGAGTGGAAAAAATAGTCACGTCTCTTATGGGCATACAAAGACACACATTACCTTACAGCCACAGATGCTACAGCATATCAACATTGTTAGACAACACTACTGTGGATGAGGATAAAGATGGATATTGTGAGAACACATGCTAATGGCTGTGGTTAT
This sequence comes from Gymnothorax reevesii, assembly GCA_029721435.1. Taxonomy (NCBI): domain Eukaryota; kingdom Metazoa; phylum Chordata; class Actinopteri; order Anguilliformes; family Muraenidae; genus Gymnothorax; species Gymnothorax reevesii. The sequence goes on from CM056575.1 coordinate 145,086,120, forward strand.
TTTGTCTATTCAAATTGGGGAGGGACTAGAATATGTATGTAATGTCATTGCTGTTGCTAGGGGCACCGGTTCACATACTCCTTTAACTCGAATAATCACAATGTTCCCTTTCAAGAAATTCCATGTCAAATCAACAAAATCTAGAAATATTTCCTAACTGGCCATTTTGGATTTGCTTCATACTCCATGAAAATAATGTCATTTTTACCACAGTGAAGTAAGGTCCTGAATCAAACTGCCGCTCTTATTTATTTAGCGTGGGGATGAAGACGGATTACACAGACTGTTCAGATTTTTTGCCTTTTTCAGTGTGTTAATTTTCACAAACTACACAGTCCTTTATCAGCAAGACTCATAACATCAGATAAGCCCGTTAGCACTAGTAAACAATAAAGTGCATGAGATATCCTGATTAGTCAATTAAACAGAATGAAGGAAGTATAACAGAAAATGAAACAGGAAAAAAAAAACTATTATAATAATCCAGCATAAGCTTTTGAAATCATTAATAATTCTGCTTAAGATTAAAAACAAAAGCCAGACTCTAATTACTTGTTATGCCCTTAAGTCATCAGCTTCCTTCTTTTAACATTTTTTGTGCGGAAAATGTCTGCATAAAAGGGAGATTATTTAATATTTTTACGTAACGAGGGTTTATAACACCTGATTGTTTTATTTTGCTCAGCCAGTAGTTTCTGTATACTCATGTAAGGGTAATGAATATTCATTACCCATTCCTGTACAATTGTAATTGCTACGTTCATTTGCTCAGTTATTTAATAAATCATTTAAATTCAATCGTTCTTCTAAATTGGAATCGTTCCAGAATATCTGGAACACAAAACTGTCTGTAACAATATGCAATTACAAATCACACTTGACATGAATACTTAAATGACATAGTTACCACATAGCTTATCAATAACATGCACGCACAAATTGCTTAGACTAATAACTAAATATGGTGTCTGGACGAATCAACCTTGGTACATCAGGGGAGTTGAACCACCGTCATAAATCAGCCTTGTACTGTGTGTCTTTGACACCAGCCCTGTGTGTAGTACAGTGAAGAAAATTCTCCTGGTACTTCCAGAATTTCTTTTTTTTTTTTAATTTTTAAAATTTTTTTTTGTCAAACTGGTTTATTTTTTGGGAAAATAGAAACGAGTCTTCCATGTACAAATTGTTTTCCGCCTTAGAAATGGTCAAAATGTGGGACAATTGGACTTCATTTGCAATCGATTTCTTCTTGTTGCTGCAGTTGTGATCGTGGCCATCTTGGTTGTCTTATTTAGCTGGTATTAAAAGATGATGGACGGTCTCACAAATGTCATCCCAAACACATATAGTTTGACGCTAAAGATTGGTTTGAACCACCTTGACCTCCATTCCCCAAATCCACTGACGCTCATTGTCACTGGCAGCAGTTTTTTTACCCTGAACCTGTCAGCAAGCACAGTGAACTTTGACCTATCACAGCGGAGTGCAGATGATGACGTCAGCTTTGTCCCAGAAGATATAATGGAGGAATTTGTATTGGTCCAGAAAGAAGAAAAACTTTTGATCATATATAAGGAACAATTACAGGCACCTAAAAAGAACCGTAGTCGGTTAACAAATGACACCTGTGGGTATGACTAACTGATGAAATTGACCACAAATATATTTATTGTTTAGAGTTTGTAAAGGAACTATGTTAATAAATTCAGTGTATTGCAAATTACATTGATAATCCTTCTTCAGTCTCATGTCAACTCGAGTCTGTGTATATTCATGTGTTTTAGGCCTGTACCAAAGATATATTTATCGTTTTTCGTGTCTGTAAACTTGCTAACAAAGGCAGTGAACCGCATTTAGTTATTCAGATGATAAACCCACCGCATAATTGCATTCTTCTAAGTCAGTTCCCTCGTCTGTTCGGAGAACCTTCTTTGCTGAGAAGTAGATGATCACTTATTGGAAACATTTGATGTCACCAGTTTCACTGACCCTTGATTTGTTATTGCGGTTTGTACCAAATCTCAGAATTTCTTAGTAAAAACAGTTTGATGTAGGAATGCTATTATACTTTGTGGCCGTTCCGCGGTCCCACCGACCAGGCCAGAAAAGTTCAGTTTTTTTTTTTTTTTTTTTTTTTTTTAATAACCTACTTCCATCACTGGTATTAAGTCTTACTCTCTCCTCTTCTCAGGGGCACAGGATATGGGTGGTGGCCATCTTGGAGGCCCACATCCATGTCTATTCTGAAGAACACGGAGGCCAAGATCCTGGCCTGTGAGTTGCATTGGAAGCCGTCCCTGGGTTTAGTTTAGTTTTTATCTGTTTGTTACCAAAGAGCTCATTTTAACCCTGCATTGCTCCTGGGGGGGGTTGGGTCCCAGCTTGGTCCAATCAACAGTCATTTTGGACGAAAGTGTCAATTTAGTTACTGTTGCATTGATAGGCTACAGTGTGCGTGTGCAAGGAGGAGGAACCAGTTTACTGTGCGCGTGCGTGCGTGCGTGCGTGTGTGTGTGTGTGTGCGCATGCACGTGAATGTGTGGGAAGGGGGCTTTTATAGTTTTACTTGTACCCAGCATCCCTTGCTCTGCAAAAACAAAATCTTCCCAGAAATTTTACTCTTGTATTTAGACTTAAACTCTCATATCGACCAACTTTTAGAAAAATAAATTCTGCCACTGATTTTGAGTAATTTTGACAAATTTCCTGAGTTGTCAAAATTTACTAGATTTTTACCTCGTGGACAAACCTAAAAGTGAGTCAGTCTTAATTCAGGGTCATTCCATGTCAAATCAACCAATTTTCTCAAAAGTGAAAAAGATGATGGTCTCAGAATTTCTTCAAATTTTAACCAGTTGTGAAGTGACCATATTTGAGAACATCTGCAAATTTTCTAAGGGTTCTGATGTAAATTGTGACCCTCAGCCCCATAAATATGAGAGGGGGGTGCATGCGCAAAATCGCACCCCTTATTCTGAACAGGTTTTCAAATGCCTGTAACTGGAAAGATATACAACTTAGATGACTGAAATTTGGTAATCCCACAGATATTTTTGTAAAGAATACCTGGCCAAAATTTGGCAGAGTTTGATCAAATAAATATGGTTATTTTGGCTGCCCCAAAATGGGGAAAAAAAGGCATTTTTACTTTTTCCGAGAACGATTTTGTTGGTCTCTTTTTGCCTGTTATATTTTACCTACATAATTCAAATTGCTGCCATATATTGTCAGACACCCTGACTGCCACTCTGTAGTTCATGGAGCAAGTAACTATCATACTTTGTCTATTATTGACCCTTCAAATTTCGAATTTTGCCATTTTTGCTCAATTTTGGGGGATGTCCTCACAACTGAAGCTACATGTGTGTGTGTGTGTGTGTGTGTGTGTGTGTGTGTGTGTGTGTGCGCACGTTTGTGGGAGCAGAACGAGGTTACAGTGTGTATGTATGTTTCGATCTCAGGTGTGCAGAATGAATTGTGGGCTCGATTTGTCACCCTCCCCTCTCAAGACCGGATATGGACCCTCACTGTGAACAACAAGCGCCTCGGCAGAGCCCCAGAAAAGGGTAACCCAGAATCCCCCCCTATTATTGTACATTTCTGGTGGAAATTATGGTTCATCATTTAGCCAAGTGGTGCTCATGTCCCATTTAAAGGTAGCCAATCTTTTCCATTTTCTTGATATGATTTAATAGATATGACCAAAATAAACCAGAATAAATAAAGGTTTTCTTCAAGAACACTTGCAACCCCCTGAATGTGAATGTGAAAATAGTTTTTGTGACCTGGAAATGGTTTTTGCGATCATTAATGTCCTTGAAATCGTCCCATATTTGCAACTAGACATATTTATAGTAATGAATTTCTCATGCATAAGTATAATTTATTTACTAGCAGTCGAATCTGATGACTGTTCTGACGTGACTTTTCATGCAAATCGCTCATGCATATTAAGCAGTAGGCACGTCAAAATTGCCACGGTTCAGCAGCCACAATGGCTGGTTGTAACGGAGTGATTACTTTCCTTCGGAATTTATCCTTGTTAGGGGTCGAGGACCTAGTTAAAACTTACACACAAATCTTTTTATTGGAACAGCCTGGCAAATTTTGCGATAATAGGGTGGAACGAATTGGCTACCTTTAAATTAATAGTTATATTTTGTAGATTTTTATGTGATTTTTTTTTTTTTTTTCCTATCACTTTCCCTGTCTCTCCCCCTTTTTTTCTCTCTCTGTCTCTCACACTCACCTTCTCTCACTCCCTCCTCTCTCTCCTTCATCCCTCCCTCTCTCAGCAGCCCAGACCCCGCTGGTGATGGTGCATGGGTTTGGGGGCGGGGTCGGGCTCTGGGTTCGGAACCTGGACCCCCTGTGCAAGTCCCGCCCCCTTGTGACCTTTGACCTGCTGGGATTTGGGCGCAGTTCCCGTCCCCGTTTCCCGTCAGACGCCGCCCAGGCAGAGGAGCGCTTCCTGGACTCCATAGAGCACTGGAGGCAGGCCCTGGGCCTGGAGCGAATGATTCTATTGGGCCACAGCCTGGGCGGTTACCTGGCGACATCCTATGCCATCCAGCATCCTGAGAGGTGAGTGGGTGGGAGCGTGTGCTGCTCGGGGAGGAGGAAGGGTAGTTTTGCACTCATTGTCTTCGCCCTCCTGCCTCACTCTCCGATCATTTTGGCCCTGCTAGTCCACTTTAGCCTGTTTTAGCCCTGCTAGCCTATTTTTGTCCATTTTGGCCCTTCTTGCCTATTTTAACTTAGCCCTGCTAGGCAATTTTAGCACAGCTAGCCTGTTTTAGTCCATTGAAGCCCTGCTAGCCTATTTTAGCCCACTTTAGCTGTGGTTGCCTATTTTAGCTCATTTTAGCCCAGCCTAGCCCCTTACACTTTCTCACCCAAAATTCAATTTTCCTTTGGTGTCGTATTCAATTACTTTGAATTCAGTGTGTTTCTTGGACAGGAAGTGTGTGTGTGTGTGTGTGTGTGAGATTTTTTCTGCATGGAGGCGATTTGAAGATTCCTCCAGAAGCATCATTAACCATATCAGAGTTTACAGGAAGAGACTCCGTGCAGTTATTCTCTCTTTGGTGAATTCTTCATATTAATCAAAGTGGCATCAATTATTTTGAAATAGTTTGGAAATTGAATGAAATTTATGACTCATTCCAGTTTTGCTTCTTGTTGTTTATTATTACTTCAACCATGTACATGTCGTTTATTTCACAAAGTCCCGTTTGCTTTTTTTTTCACGGATCTTTCCTTTAATTTTTAACTCATTTCGTCATTGACCTGTTGAGTTGTTAAGATGGTGCAAAGTACACCCTCGCCCAGCGTCATTGTCTGTCGTCCATATACAAATCAACCTGTAACCTCCAGTAGTCACAAATATTGTTCAAATTTGACAAAAACTGGTATGTGCCATCTTTAGCTCTTGGGTTGTATTGTATTGTTGGTTATTGGTTGTATCTGGCGGGGGGGGGTTGCGCAAATTGCGCACGTGTTCTGGTACCTTTCCTATTTTCCCTTTTTTTTTTTTTTTTTTTTTTTACTTTTTTTTTTTTATGTGCGCATGTCATCTCAACACGCGGCATTTGCGCACATTGAGACTATGGCGGGGTAAATTAGACTATGGCGGGCCGCCATAGTCTCGTCAATGTATGGGAAACTCTGCTTCGAGTTCTCAGAAATGGCCATTTTATTACTTTTGACATTCTTTCCCTGATAGACACCAATTTGACTTATGTCATGTCATGTCATGTCATGTCACTTGTCATGTCTAGCAGTCGCAAATATTGGTCAGATTTGATTCAAATTTGCATAGAACGTCTTAAGGACATAAACTAGTTTGGATTTAATTTCAGCTGTTGTTCCCCGCTCCCAAATGGGTATGGCTGGATGGCAGACCTGTCGAGTGTCAAGTTTACTTGATCCTCAAGTCGACCTGACTGGATGTAGCCCTTTCCTTTCTCATTTTCTTACTCTCCCTCCATCCCTCTTCTTTTCTCTCTCTCTTGCAGGGTCAGCCACCTCATCCTGGTGGATCCCTGGGGCTTCCCTGAGCGACCACAGCCCTCTGCGGAGGAGTCGGGAGGTCAGGGTTCAGAGGTCAAGAGGCCAGGGCCACCGGGCTGGGTGAAAGCAGTGGCCTCAGTCGCCTCCATGTTCAACCCTCTGGCGGTGATCCGAGCGGCTGGACCCTGGGGTGAGAGAGGGAGGGAGAGAGGGGAGATATATAACAGAACCAGAGAGAAGGAGGAAGTACCTTTGCTTCAGCCAGTTAGCATGTTAGCTTCCCACTTCCGCATTTCCCAAGGATGCAGTTTTGTGGCCAAAGCTCCATAGACACCAGTTGAAAAGTGCACATTTTTTTTCTTGCCAAATAAAGCGAAAACTAAAGAAAATGTATTCGGTAATCCTTCATTATTTTGCTCTTTGTCTGACGGAACTGTTCGATGTTTTCAAGAGGGCCTGTAAAATAAGAACTGATACTTGGAGCTGATGACAGCTCGTGCACGAGTTTGGTTGTCCAGCTGTTGCTCTGACTGCAGCAGTTCAGCCAATGAGTGTGTAGTGCGTGCGCGTTCCCGATCAACAGCGTTGCTTATCACTTCCCCTCGAACACATTCACCAATCCGCACAGACGACACATTGTCTTGGCCATTTGTGCTGTGTAATCAGATCGACAATCTTATGAAATGTGCCGGAAATAAGCACCCGCGGAATGGCATTTTTATAGATGGTGTCGGTCAATTCCATACTTCCTGGGCTGAAGTAGCTAACCTAGCATCTCCCATTGAAAGTAATTGGGGTGGGACTTCCTCGCGCTCTCTAGTTCTATTATATTACCTCCATGGGTGGGAGAGAGAGTGAGAGAGAAGGAGAGAGAGGGTGGGAGAGGAGGGTAGGGTAGAGAGAGGGAGTGAGAAAGCGAGAGAGGAAGAGTAGGTGGGAGAGGGTGAAAGAGAGGGAGAGTGAGTGAGAGAGTGTGGGAGAGAGAGAGAGGTGAGAGTAGGAGGGTGGGGTAGAGGGAGGGAGAGAGAGAGAAGGATAAATGAGCGATGGCAACGGTAGATGAAGAAGAAATGATGTGCTGCTCAGTGCGAGGGGGTACTTGTGTCATTAGTTTTATGCACACACCATCGTAAATGTGTTTGAACTGTGACATATGACATATAGGGGGTGCTATTTCTTCACTTCTCATAGGATGTTCAGACTTAAAACTTTTCCTTGCCCTCAAACTTTTTTACATCAGACAATTGATGCAAAAGAAGCTACTCAATGAGGTTCAAATCTCAAAATTTTGTTGAACATGTTGTCAGGAGTTTACCATATACAACTGAACAATTTAAAACATTGTCTCAAAATCTTCTCCTGTACCCTCAGATTGCCAGCGCAAAGACTTTGAAGGAAATGTAATGTGTGCTCACCTTCTGGTTGTGGTCAAAACTTATCCATAAATGCGCTCATCTGCCCGTGTTGGACAGATGTTAAAATCATAACAATGCCATGAACCAACTTGCCTAACTAGTGCCCTTTCAGAATTAACGATGCATTTTGACAAAGCTAAACATTTTCAAAATGACATTGCAAGAACATCAAGAATGCAAAGGATGCCATGCAGCGGCAAATTCTTCGGCAAACCAGCTGAGTAACGCATTATATGTATGCGTCTCCGGTGGTACGAGCCGTTCCAGATCAAAGGTGGTGACCTTCGAATCCCCTTCTCTCCAGCGGCCCGCAGTTTGTGTCTGATACTCTAGTTATCTCATTTGTTTACTGAGAGGCCTGGGGAATCTGCCGGTGTCTAGCGCTCACAGAAGACATGGCTGACGGAGGAGGTGAAGGTCGATTTTTGGATGCTGTGCGATATGTTGGTGCGGCTTGTTCGTGCACGGCTTTATTTGGTTGAAGGCCGTCCGCTTCAGAAAGGTCACGGCACTCCCAGAGGAGATAAAATTTGTCTACAACATTTAATTTGCAATGAGAGCAAGCAGTGTGTGGAGCCAGGTGTTAACTCTCGGCAGCATACTGAAACATATGTTCCCTTGGCGAAATGTGGGGTTCGGACCCAATTTCTGCTTCTTCGTAGGTGCTTCACTGGGCATGCTCAGTGGGTGATTCAGGTCTTGATTGGACAGTTCTGATTGATGTTTTGGAATTCCATTTGCCCCTGCAAGTTGAATGGCCCTATTGACAGTTGGCTGTTTAAACAAAATCTACAGGGAACTTCTCAGTTATTTTGCTTACTGTAGCATCGAGTAAGCAGCATTTAATTGCTCTCTTGCCTCTCAAATTCCTGATTTTTGAAATCCCCCTAAAGTTGGTATTATGGCTGAGGACGATCTGCATGGCTGACTTATCTGTCTATATTACTTGACTATCAGCGGTCTCCATTCCTTGATTGTAGTAGAACAGTGTTCTCTGACTCCGATAGCTCTGATAGCTAACTGTATATAAAGATGGACAAAGCAACTGTGACGTCACCTATTGGTTTCGGCATACCATTTAGGACGCCTTGATTTTGGCTATTTGAACAGCACCATTTTGTCATTTTGAAACCGGATGTGATTCCTTTTGGACGAGAGCGTGAATTGAAGATCCAGGGAGGAGGGAGGGGTGGATCTATGGGTGAATCTGACAGTATTTGACGAGCCACGCCCCTAAGGCATATTTGGCTTTATCCTTTATTCTAGTCTATTTGGCACCATAATTTACAAAAATGAACAGAACGATTTATCGAAGGAGACCTGAAACTTGCAGCAGATACCATAAAGTAATGTGGAAAATCATTATTGAAATAATAAATCAGGTGGGAAAGTGGAGTCGTTTTCTCATAGACTTGTATAGGATAGAACTTCTGTCTGCAACCACTGACGTCGCCATCTGCTGGCCATTAAATAGAATGCAAATTTTAGAGATTTCCGTATTGGCCTCAGTTTTCAGACCCAGGCGCTGCGTCCATCTTTTTATACTGTCTATGATTTCAACCAGCTTATTTCATATTTGGCATGAGCCTTGTTTGTGCCAAGGTCACAAGGCTTATCGATTTTGGGAGCAATAGCTTTAGGGGGTCTGGGGATGCTCGTCTACGAGTGGGCAACTGACTGCCTTGTTTTTATGGTCTTGGGATTAGTACTGGGTTTCATTCAACAATCGTTCATCCATTCATTCAACAGTAAAATCTGTCTCTCTCTCTCACTTCCTCTTTTTCTTTCCCCCTTCATTGTTTCTCCGTAGGTCCTGGTCTCGTGAACAGATTTCGCCCTGATTTTAAAAGAAAGTTTGAAGACCTCTTTGATGATGACACTATGACTGAGTACATCTACCACTGTAACGCTCAGAGCCCCAGGTACATGACCACTGTAATGCAGACCTAGGTACATTATCACTGCTATCCTCAAACCTCCAGATACAGTACCCTTGTAAAGCACAGAGCCCCAGGCACATTATCACTGTAATACTCCGAGGTTGAGGTACATTACCAGTGTAACACTCAGAGCCCCAGGTACATGATTGCTATAATACCCAGAATTATAGGTGCATTACTACTGTAAACAAAACTCCAGGAATTACTCATTTATTATGATATAAAATCACACTCTCGCACTGTCTCTGTTCCTACCTCCCTCTCCCCGTCCCGCTCTTATTGGCGTGACAGGACTCCTCTTATGTCAATGATCTACTCATGCTGCTTGCTGGTCTCTCCTCTGTTTATGGCAGGTGCTAACTAAAGTTGTGCTGCCAGCCCGATTCTTTCTTTGAGTGTGAATATGTGTGCGTCTCCCTGCAGCGGGGAGGTGGGGTTCCGGGCGATGTCGGAGTCTCTGGGCTGGGCGCGGAGACCCATGCTGCAGCGGGTGCACCTCCTGCCCCCCTCCCTGCCCGTCACCATGCTGTACGGAGCGCGCTCCTGGGTGGACAGCTCCTCCGGGAGAAAGGTGGAGCAGCTCCGCCCACCGGGCACCACCCGCGTGCTGGTGAGGGGCGGGGTCTGAGGACAGAGGGAGGTGGGGGTTATATGAGGGGCGTAGAGGGGAGGCGGAGTCTGTTGTGGTAAAGGAAAGAGGGCGATTCCCAGGTATTTTTACAAAATGTCCTCTCCGTGATGAGACACTAAACCGTCCCTTAAACAAAAGTCTGTTGATGTATTAAAAAGTATTTTTTACATTTTATGGGTAATGGTGCACTGCTATATTCCGGAGGAAAAAGCTTCATTTTTCTCTCCATTTCCATTTGGGGATCATTTTGGTGTCTGTCACAGAGGGGACATTTGGTTGACAATACCTCGGAGTGGCAGAGGAGTTTTGCTGTTGTGGAATGGGGAGCTTCACTTGCTGATGCCTCATGGAAAGCAGATATTAGGTGTAAATGTTTTGCCGCGGCCCTCTTGTGTGGAGTTTGTTATTCGCCCTGTGTTACGGTGGGTTTCTATCAGGCATTCTGTATTCCTCCAGCACTCCGATGTCATTCATGTTGGGATAATTGGACACTTAATCTCCTGTACGTTACAGCAATCGATGCTTGTGCCCTGAAGCCAATATTCAGCCTGTTGTGGCTGTCTTGGCCAGTGCATGCTGGGATACCTCCTCCAATGCACCCGGACTAGAGATAGAACGTGCATGTGCATGAAAAATAATTGTATGTTCAGGTGTACAAATCACGGAGTGCAAGTTCCTCATGATAAGAGCCATAGATGTCACGGGACATGGGAGTGGATGAGTGACTGGGTGTTGGTGACGTGTAGTGAAATCGTGTCTTTCGGCAAATATTTTGAAAAGATCAAGTTTGCTAAAGCGCTGAGATCTTTGTACTGAGAGGCACATGGCAAGATGGTAGTTAGAATCTTGAGAAGATACGTTATCTCTCTCTCATATCTCTCTTCTTCTCTTGTCTCTCCTTCTACCTCTCTTGCTCGCTGTGTCACTCTGTTGCAGATTGTAGATGGAGCTTCTCACCATGTGTACGCTGACCAGCCCAGAGAGTTTAACCGAATCGTGGAGAAGATATGTGACAGCGTGGACTGAGCGTTTCTATGTATGTGTGTGACTGTGTGTGGGTGTGTGTGTGTGTGTATGGAAGTGTGAGCACGTGTATGTGTGTGCTCTCGTGCACGCGGGTGGTTGTGTGTGCCGGCATGCATGTACGTGGGCTCGCGTACGCAAGTGGGCGAGCAAGTGTGTGTGTGTGTGTGTGTGTGCGCATGTGTGCAAATTAAGCCTTAAACGCACAGTTGTTCAAGAATGTAGATTTAGAACAGAATTGCTTGACCCTGTTCCTGGAGATCTGTAGTCCTGTTTTGAAGTTTTTCAAGCTCAAGAAAAAAGCCCTCATTCACTAGTTTGACATGTTATTCAGTTGCAAGTGAACAGAATCAGACGTGCTAAATTAGGGTTGAAGGGTAAGACATGTCAGGTGGTAAATCACCAGAAACAGGGCTGGTTTTACACGTGAGGTGACTTGTTTTAATGTATTACATTTGTATTCCCCATAGAGGGCAGCAGAGTCCACTTTTAACAGACCGCTGTGCAGTCAGAGCTAACCACTAAAAAACGGAGCATCACTTCAGTGATTGCTGAACTTTCCTCATGTCCTTTATGAATTGAACAATAAAACGCAACAGAAATTTGACTTTTTCACTCTTGTTGTCTTGTGTCATGCTGAGGTGTGGGACTTTAGTCAGGTTTATCAAGGTGGGTACGAGCATGAATGACAGCTAAGGATTCACATCAATGCTGTGGCTGAATCTAAATGTCCACAGTCCACACTACAGGACACTCAGTGTTACAGGATTCGAGGGATGCGAGTCTTAAGCACTGTGATGATGACAGACATGCTTCTGGTCATTGCATGGAGTTTTCAGACGTGGAGGGCTGGATTTCAGGCTGAGCGCATTGCTCAGGATATTGCCTCAAAATGTAAAACATGAACAAATGAGTATGTGCATGTATGTACACATTGAGACTAAATTAGTTGTACGCTATTAGCACAGTGAAACCTTATTTGGTTGCTTTCATGCCAAACCTAAACTGTTTTTTGACCTTTTTGAAACTGCTCCTGTTATGTCTTTTACAATGTCACATAATTATTATGAATATTGCATAATCCAGTGGGTGAATTGTGGCATAGTGTATGTCCAATAAGACTTAAGAAGCCTGGCGGTATGAGAGTGAACATGAGCCACTCTACTTCACTGAGATTCACCCAGTTAGTCCACCAGTCTGCAAGTGCAGGACCTTTGGACCAGACTTATGGATTCAGCCTGTAAGGCCTCTTTCCTGGGCTCAGACTCTAGATTTGACTGTTGTTTCACTTCAGGAACTCTGAAATAATACAGAATTGCTTACTGGGTGATTTGGAGAAGATCGTCATCGGAGAACCTAAAATCTTCCCCTTAGGATAACCCAAGTATGGAAAACCTGGAATATATTGTCACTAGATGGCTGGGGAGATCACCCTATGAAATGATGGAAAAATAGTAAGGACCCCTGGTTTGCAGTCTCACTGCCCTCTTAAGACCTGGCGAGGTGAGATAAATCTGTGATTAGCACCTTTTAATTGATCAATAAAGTTTGAGTAACGCCAAAAACCAGCACGCCGTTGGGCCCTCCAGAACCCGGGTTGGCGTCTCCTGATCTGCAGTTTATTGTGAGCACTGGCTTTACTGTCCCAATGCTTATGGGGTTTCTTAACGATTAGATTGGACTGAGTTTATAGCATCAACTGTATGAAAAGATGGACGCTGCACGCGGGTCTGAAAAGTGAAGCCAATGCGGAGTTGCTGTAAAGTAGCATTTTACTCAATGGGCAGCGGATGGCGACGTCCGTGGTTGCAGAAAAAAGTTCAGTTTACAGAAGTCCTTGAGAAAATGACCCTTCTTTCCCGCTTGATTTATTTCTTTCAATTATTTTCCACATTATTTTATGGTATCTATTCAAGTCTCCTTCGATATATCATGTGTATGTTTGTAAATTATGGTCCCATATAGACTAGAATAAAGGATAAAGCCAGATATGCTGGGGGGCGTGGCTATCCTCTGTTGCTCGTCAGATTCTCAGATTCAGATTCTCCCATAGAGCCTCCCCTCTTTCCTTTCGGATCTTCAATTCACGCTCTCGTCCAATAGGAATCACATCTAGTTTCAAAATGACACTGTTCATATTGCCTAAATCGAGGCTTCCTAAATGGTATGCTGAAAGCAATGGGTGACGGTTGTTCGTCATTCTTTTTAGACACTCTATGGTTTATAGGCTTGTATCCACAAGTGTGACATGTCAGCTTTTCCTGTAGTTGATTTTTTATTTTCAAATTTTCTGAAGGCTGTGCACATCAGGCCTGCAGCGTGATTCTGTTAAGAAATTAAATCAAACGACTGGTGCTGTTATTTTATTTTGGGGGGGGATTTGAAAATAAAACATGCAGAATTTGAAATGAATTCATTTAATTTCAGTGGAATCCCTCAAGTCCTCAATATAGGTTGGGCTTTCCCCCAAACTCCTTTTTCATCATCGCGTCGACTCTCCGCCTTTCCATCTCGTCCACAATCGGTGAATTTTACGAGCAGTCGAAAAAATGGCAGAAGCCAACACGTGTGGCTCGAGAGACTAATCATCGTAGAAAACTGGCATTGTGTTATGTGGTCCCGCCCATGCGAAAAAGTAAACAGCTATATCTTGGTGTATCTTTGATGACATGACTGCTACTGAAGGATGACGAGTTAATAATGGCCAGCGGTGTGGTGTGATGTCTGTAATAGTCTGGAATGCTGCTGGTTGATCCCCTGTGATTAAAGCAAGGCGTTCCTCTTCGCTTTAGAAGATGAGGAATGACTGATTTAACCGTTGTTCATACAAGTTTGCCAGTATGACACCCACATTCCTTCAAGAGCCTGTACATTTTGGGGTGTGAACTGGGCCAGCACCTCAACCACTCATTTACATGGAGAGCTGGAGACACGGCTTCCGTACCTGCCTGTCGACATGCCGGTGCGTCACTATCGTGTTGCTATGATGACAAATGGCAGGCCATGCTCCATTTAGCGAGTTGCATTGACTAGTTTTACACCCTTCTCTTTTTCAACGCCTCTGTATGGGCAAATGCATGTGTATGTGTGCATTTGGAGACCAATAACAACAGAACTGCGCTGCCAACCAATGACATGTATTCAATTTTAAATTACAACACAATTTTAAAAAATAACAGTTAATTACTGTGGACACTCATGATCACCAATGATCCCATGACGGCAACCGCGACTGATTACTTATGCTCTGGTCCCGTTCCTTTAGTCTTGCCAGAGTACCTGGTATATACCTTGTAGGCATTCATTTTCGCACCATTTTTATACGGCTCTCAAAGCAGCAAATGCCGATTGTGCCAAGCTTAAGTGTTAATTACGACGGCACACTAATACAAAAAGCAGATTAGTTTAGTAAATTACATCATGGCAGAAGGCCTTTGTTACCAACACGATATTTAAGTGGTTTGCTCCCCCCCCACCCCCTCCGGCTGACATGTCAGAACATCACCGGCTGCTTGACTGAAGGATCCACCACACCGTAATTTCTATCAGGAGACTATGGTTGGACTTTCCCACTCTTTTGTAAGACAAATTAGGAGGTTGTGATTGGATATTATGGATCTTTATCTTGGAGAGCAGACTTTTATTACCCCGCCCCACCCGAAGAGTGAAGGCGAAGGGTATTGTTTTTGGTTCAGTATGTTTCTGTGTCTGTGAGATCGTTTCTGTTTGTTTGTTAACACTTTAGCAGTAAAACTATAGGACAGATTCGCACCAAATTCGGTATAGGGATTGTCACTGACCCAGAATGGATGCCTATTCAATTTCAGAAAAGTATGTCAAAATATGTGCGAGGGGCGGGGTTTGTTGCACCTGGCACCACTTGTTGAACCTTAATTTTGATTGGGAGGCTATGGTTGGCTGCTAGTCAGCTGGGTGGGGAGCCTGCATTATCATTGGTGCTACGAACAGTCACTCAAGCCAGTGATGTCTGATAGACTGATTTGGGATTTTCTAAGATGGAGAGATGAGTTATCACATGAGTTAGCACATGAGTTAGTAGAGTAGATAGCTCTACTCGACTGCAACTTTACAGCCCCATTGCTTCTTGCAAGAACACTTGCGACATCACAAAGCTGAATGTGGTGGAATAATTCAGTTCAGAATCATGACATTATTCAGTCCAGAATCTTGACGTTATTCCATCCAGAATCATCTCACCACTGAGCGAGTGTGTGTCACCCATTAGGAATCTCAATACGAATCTCATGGTTTTGTTTCAGGAAACTGCAAAGAATTTCAGATGAACTTAATACTGACATTAATATTTCCTCTTAAAACACATTATCAGGATTCACAAAAACGAGGTGAAATAGCCTGGTATCTCTCTTCACTGTGGCGTTGCTGTGTGGGGAGTGATAGGCCTACAGACCTGTTTGTGGTCACATGGCATCATGTCATGGCATTAATTTCAGTGGATGAATAGTGTGATATTGTCAATGTGAAGTCAATGACCATAAAGCCTTGACACCCCATAAACATCCAGTTACATTCTAAATGCACATTTTAGGCATTTTTAGTCATCACTTCAGTATTTGTGTCAGTACTTACTGTGCAACTATTTATGGACATTACATTTGTCCCAACATTTTTTTTTCTTACTAAACCACTGATCTATATACAAGTTATTCTATATAGATCAGTGTACTAAACCGGTTTTCTGGGTGTAGAAATAAACTCATTTTGAATTCTAGATCATAAACCGTTCCCATCAGAAAAATTTGGCAACCTGACAACTTGCACTACAGTTAGCGGAGACTAATGGAAATGGTCACGACCATCATGCACAAAAAATAATTAAAGAGATGCAAAATAATATTCAATAAGTTACTGCAACAGAAAAATCATTATCATTGCCTTATTCCATCATGGCAGTACGTGTAGATTATATATTCTCTATGGGAAGTACATCTTAAAAAGACTCACAGCAATGTCTGAGGGCGGTACTAGTGCTAATCAGACCTGTGTTCCAATTTTGGATTTAGGTCATTTTCTGTGCTCTGTGTCTTTCGCTTAGTGCATTTTTGCATCCCTGTGGAAGCAGATGGGCATGTTTACACTGTAATGCCAGTGCACCAGGGAAGCTTAGTCAAATACAGACAAGTGCTGGAATCTGTAGTGAATTCTGTTTGAACCCAGGTCTGAGGCTAACATGAAAAGTAAGGCATCAGGCACGGCTGTGGTCTGGGATCAGCTAAGTGCAGGCTGCAGTTGGTTGAAAAATGTGATGAGTCAGTTTAAACTGATCTCAGAACAGAAATTGTTCTCCCTTTCTTGCTCTTTCTCCTACCAACGAAGGAGACGAGGAAAGTAGATGAGTGTGTTGAGTCAAAGAAAAAACAAGAAATGGAATGGTCTTGCACTTCGAAACATCAGTTGGATGTCAGTTGCAGCTTAGGCAAATGGGGAGCGTTGGATCCACAGGTCAACTATTTTGACAGAAAATTTTTAAAAAATGCGTCCACAAAGGACTCTCGTGTTTCCAAGCTTCAGAAATCCCGGGGGAATGTACCAGCTGTTCATAACTCCTTCGAGCCACAATTAACAGGCTGAAACCTGCAGTATGATGGGGGACCGCATATGACTTCCTGGTCAGGCCAATGGAGAGGAGTTTAGGATGTGAGAAATAAGCGTTGAGAATGAACCCCAAGACTGGCTCAGGAAGACGAATGGACAGACTGGGGGACACGATGGTTCACTTCTCCTGTACGATGATCTCAGTGACGCCGTTGACCTGGGTAAGCTGATGGCAGTCGAGGGAGGCCACAAGCTTCCTTGGCCCTGGCAACATCGGCACAAAGTGCTCAATTATTGTCTTGGTGGCATGGCTTTCCACATCACTGGGAGAGGGAGAGAGAAAAGGAGGGAAAGAAATAGGGAATGTTACAGCATTTCCACACTGCACTGAGGGCGAGGTTAGAGCACAACTGAGAGACAGAGGGAAGAGTAACAAGGAAAAATGTATAGTTCATGTCTTCATCTGTGTTAATGTTGTGTTACATATCATGTGCTTTGTCAATATAAGGGTCCTCTTCTGCCATTAAGGCATTTGGCATTTGAATTTGAGAGAGAGAGAGAGAGAGAGAGAAAAACTAGGAGATAAAATAGCCCGAGATAAACCAGCGTTATCTCCTCACCCCACAGCGATCTCTCGCACATTTTGCAGTCCCAGCCCCTCTACGCGGAGCACCACATTCTTCAGTGTCCGTGGCAACGGGTTGGTGAAGGAAATCTTGGCTGCCATCTCTTTTCCCACCACAGCGTCCCCTTGAGGCTAGGAGGAGTACATGCAAACAGCTAATGACAACACCACCAATTTCAGCCTCACTGCAAAGTTTGGCTCCCGAAACCAGTGAATTTTTCTTTTATTCAAATGTATCAGTCAGATATTTAAAAAAATATCTTTTTTTAAGTTACTGCATGCACCACAAGTTAAATTTCCCCACACCAATACCAAACCCTGAAATTAATCACATTTGGCAGATTTGGCCGTTTTCAATCTTATTTTACTAATTAGTGATGCCAACTGGAAAGAGACTGATTGGTCAGGGATTTTATTTTCAACAACATAATGACTGTAAATGCATTTCTTAGTTGTGCAAGAATTATATCAGTCAGAAAGAAACATGTGGTGACATAAAACTTATGACTTGGCCAGCTCAAGGTCCAGACATGCAAATCTGTTGTAACATGGAAAGAATCTCTTTGGAATGAACTTCAAATCATGTGGAATGGTTTAGAGAGTGAAATAAAAAAAGGGAAAAATATGCCTGAAAGATGAAATGCTCTAATCAAAGCCAGTGGTGGCCACACTAGATAATTACTTTTTCTCTCAAAAAGACCGATTTTTGTTTTTTTCATAATTCCTATTGTTATGTTTACTTATGCTCATCTACATGAGCCAATATTACATGAAATAAATGCTTGAATGCTTGGTTTAACCTTCATTTTGTTAAAGCTACTGTAAATGATTTTTTTTGTTTATTAAAAAGTGTTAAATAGCTCCACATTCTGACAGATCATTTATTTAGAGTATCCGGTCAATAATACAATACAACCCTCATTCACTGTCTTCTGCAATGAAACAGCATATAAAATTCTGGAGTCACCCACAGCCTCTATCCAATCAGATGAGAGAACGCCATAAAGACGCATTTCTCTCTGCTTGTGAACACGCGGAGCCGAATCTTCATTGTTAGTGCGCCGTCTGCTGGAAAAATCATTAGAACAAGACAAAGAAAAGTCTCTGTTGCTGGCAGTAGCAGAACAGATGAAGCTTTTGATCCCAGCGCTTCGGGAGATGGCGTTCACAATGAAACAGCCAAAGCGCCAAAGAACGGTCGAGGAACAAATAGAATTAAGGAGGAAAAACGCAAGATGGCCAAAAGCTGTATTTAATCGTTGCTGCTTTCAATGGGGAAAACTGAAGCAATCAAAGAGTTTAAAACGGGATGCCCAGCTAGCCTTGCTGCTACTCGACAGGTAAGCTTTGTTTCACTTTGTAGTGGTTATGCAATTTTATCAGTCTCGGATAGTCCTGTTGGTGGTTTTTAATCCTGCTAATGTCAGTTTATAAATGAACCATCATCATTTGTGGCCGACAACAGCTTGCTTAGCTGTGTAGCATGTGTGGCTATAGGACACAAGGTAGCTTTAGCTAATACCTTCAAAAAGCCTTTCATACTGAAGTTAATAGGACACAAGGTAGCTTTAGCTAATACCTTCAAAAAGCCTTTCATACCGAAGTTTCTGCAAGGAAGTAATGTGCCGTTAGTCTATGTTTTCAGAGAGACTTTCACACGACAATCATTGAGACTCAATGAAAAAGACTTAGACACTCAAAGTTT
The DNA here is from genome assembly GCA_029721435.1 of Gymnothorax reevesii. Lineage (NCBI taxonomy): Eukaryota > Metazoa > Chordata > Actinopteri > Anguilliformes > Muraenidae > Gymnothorax > Gymnothorax reevesii. Next base: position 145,105,045 of record CM056575.1, read on the forward strand.
AGCTGAGTGCCTAATTGGTGCAACTGACAGTTCGGGACACTGGCGCAGTCTGCTTGACATATTGAGCGATCCACATCTGCAGTTGAATGATAGAACCTCATGCTAAAGCATTGTCCCAAAGTAGTAACACGAGATGTGCAGCCTATCTGAATCGCTGTAATTGATTTCTTGACACATTTCTGTTTATATCCATTACAGCTGGCTGGCTCTCCAAGGATGGGCTCCCCCTAAATGACCAGGATCCCCCCAGAAATAATTTTAGTGGGGTTGTCCTCACAAGGGATTTTTTTTTGTTAGTTTGCTATTAAGGGGTTCAGGCCTGGAGTTTGATCTTGCGCCTCACTCTAAATCAGTGGTAACCAACACTGTTCCTGCATACCCACCTTCTATTTGGTTTTTACTCCAACCTCAACAAAACCCACACCATTCACCAGCAAGAGATCTGGATCGGCTGCTCGTTCGTTGAGTCTGGCACACTGGGTTAAGGTCGTAATGGAAGCCTACAGGAGGGTAGGTTTCTTCGGGACCAGGGTAAGTGCCACTGATCTAAAGCTTGTTTGTGACAATTCTACGCCTTTAGACGAATAAAGTCGTATTGAATTTAATGCAATGTCCCACCGTTATGCTGAGGTCTGGCGTCTGCAGCCGGAAATTGAACTGGGTAGCGAAGACCTGCTGCGTCTCCTTCACTCGACCGCTCAGCGTCAACATGAGTGCTGCCTGGTCCACCAGCTGGTCCCGGTAGTCCATGTACTCTAGAACCCAGTCCAATGACTTCTCTGTGAGGCAAAGACAGAGCCAGAATGGCAGTTGGCATTCAATGGTGGTTGAACAAAGAGGCCACCACAGCTAAGCTGGATGCCTTCAAAACAGCCTTCATGGATGGGCATGAAAACATTGGGATGGTCACATTATAGACAGGAAATTTGTATGTGTATTTGTATTTTATTTATTTTTAAAAGCCTGCAGTTTCTGTCATTCTGATTCCACAGTAATGACATTTTTAGCCTAAATTAAATCCATTCCTTTATTTTCGTTTTTTTTTGTAGCTAATTTTGGAGATTTTCAGTGATCAGACAGCTATTTGAGAACATGAGCTCAATGAGAGGGGTGAATTGATCACTCGCAGCCAATGGCCGAGCTACAGGGGGGGCGAAGACACGTCCCTTTTAGTCCTGGCTAGATCTCAATCATTTTCCTTTATTGACGTCTTTTCCAATTATTGTATTTGGCAACTGAAGACGATTTCTCACCGTATGCGATCTAATAGCGATTAAATCGTGGGTTAAATTCAGTACAGTGGTGGAACAGAGAATTGGGTTGCACAAAACAGCCAATGAAAACAATTATAAATCCTGACCTGTTCTCATTCGTCTTCATGATTAACAGAAGATTCACTCAGAGAGCACTCCACAGTTAACAGGTGCTGCTTGTTCTCCCCGATTAGGTAAGACGACAATCATTTATCTGGACGCGTATGAATAAATCTATGTTATTCAAAATTGCAAACCTGTCGATTCTCACGCAAATGGCTTGAGCCGCACGCTTTTTATAACCTAGGCTATTTAACTGCCGATTGCCGCCGTTTTTTTTTTTTTTTTAAATGAACCCACGAAATCCCGAGAGTGAAAGTCCGCGTTTCATTGGAACACGGACCAGTTCGATCACGTGAAGCATTGGCCAATTAATAAGTAAATTATTTTTCTGGACTGAATTTAGCCCATGATTTAATCGCTGTTAGATCGCATATGGTGAGAAACCGTGTCTTCAGTTGCCAATTACGATAATTGAAAAAGACGTCAATAAAGGAAAATGATTGAGATCTAGTCAGGACTAAAAGGGACGTGTCTTTGCCCCCCCCCGTAGCTCTGCTACTGCTTGCAGCAAGTCAAAAGTTGTCTAAGCTTGGCTTCAGCCAAGATGGCTTCTGCCTGGAGGTCAGTTTGTCACCTTCATTGGGAAGCAGCTCGATGGGCGTTTGGTCCTTCTTGACGACGGCCTTGTGCACGCCAGTGTAATACATTACTGACACCTGGCTGTGGAGGGTGGTGCTGCGGGGCTCTGAGCTGCTGTTGCGTAGTACGATGGTCAGATGGGCGTCGCTGCCCATTCTCGGCCCCTCCCCCTCCATCTTCACCTCCACGAAGACGTCTTCCACCTCAGCAACCGTGTAGGTTTCCGGCTTCGAACCGTAGCGACAGGCTGTCTCCACAGCAATGCGCTCCCCCTCCGTTCCTGGTGGAGAGAGGTGGGAACAGAGAGAAAGATGAGGGTGAGCAGAAATGGAGGAAAGACATGGGTAAATGCCTGTAATAGTCCACATTATTGTGGAGGTGAATGATGTCCCCACAAACCTCCGGGTGATATTAAAGGCCAGTAATGCCCCCTGAAAATTCTGGGTGACTTCAGAAGAGGGTGATGTCTCTATTACCCTCTAAGTATTTGCCGTGGTGGGCGATATCCTCTTACCCTCTGGGTGTTTGTAGAGGTGTGTGATGTCTTGTCTCTCGTCTGACCCTACAGCCTTAGTGCTGATGCAGTGCCCAACAACTTTCTTCTCAATGTGGATCTGTTTGAATGTTCCATCAGCGTTCTTCTGCCAGAAGATCTTATCACTGTTTACCTAGCATGAAGAGAGGCTTTAACAATTACCGAGGAGAATGCTTGGTTCAAAGTAGAGGATTTTAGAACAGTGGACAGGTTCTTATAGAGTCACACTTAGTACTGCAGACAGTAGAAGAGCAGTAAAGTTTTGGACTGGCAGATTTAGCCTCGGGTTAGAGAAAGGAATTAGGAGTTTGTAGGATCTATGGGAAAGGTATGTAAAGGAGACATTTAGTACAGTGGCCTTGTTAATACTTCTAGCAAAGAGTTAAGCGAGAGGACGAGTTATTAGAGTTATACTGCTGGTATTGAGTAACACCAGGGACGTGTAAAACAGTGGAAGACTTCAGTATTTACACAGCTAGTACGGTTGCTCGATAAAGATTTACACAGAAGAAGAGTTAACTAAGAAGCCTTTGGAGGTGCGCGGGGTTTTACAGCAATAATTGCACCTCGGAGAAGACAAAGCCCGTGTCATGCTTGAGGTAGACCAATCCATCACGGACGGCGTGGAGAGACGCGGGGCCACAGCAGAATATTCCTTGGCTGGTCTGCTGAGGGGTGGAGTCTATCGCCTGCCATCCACCCATTCCTGGGGGAAGGTCCGGCCTCGCCATCCAACAGTCATTCCAAACGTGGAAGTTCCTAAATATTATTTTTCATTTAAAATTTCTATTACAAATGAATAAATGAACATAGCATTTATATAGCACTTTGTCTTAAGTACTCAAAGCACTTTACAGTCATATGGGTGAATCTCACCTCACCACTGCCAAAGTTTGGCACCACCTGGGAGAGATAGAGGTGACAATTTGCAAAGCCAATTAAATCAAGAAATGTTTTGGTAGCAAGCTGAAAGAGCCAGGTGCAGAATTTAGCCAGGACACCAGGGAACTCCCTACCCATGACAAAAATGTCATTGGATCTTTAAACTGACTATAGGCAACTTTTTTGCTCCCTTCCCATCATATCAAAAGGGTTTTACTGTTTTTGTTGCCATTTGAATGCGATCACTCGCTGTTTTGCCCAGAGCCTACCTCTATTAAGAAATGATCAACACACATTTAGAAATAAGGGAGAAGAAGCAGTTTCACTGAAGAGGTATGCCAAAATTTTACACTGAATTTGGGAACAGAAAAAAAAAACTTAAGCAATGGGGTGCATTGCATCGTAATAACATAGCGTGCGTAATGTTATTGCTTCGAGCAAACAAGAACAACAAAAGAGATTAACTTCACGGTTGAGAAGGGCAGTGACATTAAAAGAAAACATAACGAGAAAAAAGCGCAAGTTTTTCCAGTCATTCAGTCTATAATGGAGAGGAGATGGAAATTCTTTAGTACGCGAAAGGCAAACTAGATTGGTAGCATATTTATGTTCTTTTGAAATAAAAAAAAACTGCTCTTTTGAGAGTGATAACATGTTTTCTGCTCGATCAGTTTTTTATGAGCAGGTACTTCAGTCTGACAGCCAGCTAATCCAGTATTCTATGACTGTACTAAGTGGCTAAGCTAACTGAGTTCTAGTGGGCTTACTTCTCATTTGCGACTAAACCCAACAAAGGGAAAACCATCTAGAAATCAAAAGGTAAGTTTATTCAGATAGTATGAATGAAATTAAAACATGGCGTATGTTGGCATTAGTTTATAGTCATATTTGCCAACCACTGCACGACTAAAATAGAAGAATGGAGCTTTTGTCTTCCCGCATAGCAATCAGTGGCTATCCCCGGTAGTACTATCTATTGTTTTATTGCCATATGATAAATGTGAAATTTCACACAGCAGGCCGGGTTCCAAGTATGGGGGGGAGCAGTGCCCCCCAAATGCTTTGACTTCCCCACAAAACTGGCCCAGCTGTGTTTCATGCCCATGGGATGATCCCCTGGCTCCCATTCAGAAAATACACTCCAGATAGAGCCTTGTTTTTTGTGCATACAAATGCATCCACTTACAGCAGTATACTGGCAGAATATAAAGGTATCATATGAGTTTGTGGGCTCGAAAAGGCACAATATGCATAAAGTATTTGATTCTGTCCGTCTTACAGAAAACAAATTCCTCATGTAAAATTATCTTACGATGCAGATAAGCAAACCAGCAATCAAATAAAAATTCATTCAAGTCAACAACTGCTGCTAATTTAATTTGGGTGCTTACATCCAGGCTAATCATCACACACCTCTGCCACTGCTATACCCTAATTTAAAATATAACTGAAAAATAACCGAAAAGTATTACATTTTTTTCCTTGTCGATTTGCCCAGTCTCAGACATATAAATGAACACTATTAAATCTTGCTTACATCTGATTCGTTAGCCTGGCTATATAGCGGTTACTTCGCTATCATTTAGCTTTTTTACTGCTTAGTAAAATGTAGCTTCACATTTAAACTAAAAATATGTAAGTCGACATAACTATTCATTGAGTTAGTTTTCTGCGTAAGTTCAGAGGCAGAATACTATTAGACTTTTGCAGACAGAACTACGGAGATGCTAATGTCCTCCCATTGGCAAGCAACACAGCAGCGGTAAAACTGGTCCAGTTTTGTGGGGAAGTCAAAGGATTTGGGGGGCATTGCTCCCCCGCAAACTTGGAACCCGGCCTGCTGTGCGAAATTTCACGTTTATCATATGGCAATACAACAATAGATAGTACTACTGGGGATAGCTATTGATTGCTACGCGAGAAGACAAAAGCTCCATCCTTCTATTTTAGCCGTGCAATGGTTGACACCCTTCCCTTGTGCTGTATAATCAAGCTTTCCTTTTGAGGCAGACAAAATTTCTCAGTCAAAGTGAGGCATTTGGGGAGCCAATCTAAATGCTGAAGGTGTAATTTTTCTATAGCCATTACACTGCTCAATCAAAATTAATTTCATAATGACGATTTAAAGCAAACAAATTGTCTACTGCCACATTAATGACTACATTGGGGCAGGACCTTGGTTGAAAGACGCATCCAAATGACAGATGAGACTTATTGACATTGACATGTCATTGAGCTTTGATGTTAGGTGTGTTGTGCAGAAAGCGAACTCATGCTCACCAGACGGAGTCACCATTAAGATCTTCGATCGGCTCCAGATTCTCATCCAAATATACGTCCGTGGTCAAGGAGGTGTCGGTGTCGTGGGCAGAACTGTAATTCGTCAGGCTGCGACTGGGGATTCCAAGACAGCGGAGAACTGGAAGAGAGGTCGGATTCATACTGAGCATTTGCATGAACGGGCGCACACACAAACCCATATGGACATTTGTGAATTCTCACACATGTACACACCCACGCATGCGGCCGCACACGCACGTGCTTGTTCTCAGTACTCGTGGGGACAAAAAAAATTATTTTTCGGAAAAATCCTATGTCTATACTCCAAAACCTGAACATAAACCCTGATCTCAACCCCTTCCCTAACCCATATCATTACCCTAATTTTTAAACACCCCAAAATAACCCAACTTTTAACGTTAATTAAACATCTCACCTTCAACTAGAGCATAATTCCAATACCTGACCTTAAAATTGATTCCATGCCTAACTACATGGTCGAGTCACATTCTTATGACCACCTCCTACTCTTGATGTCAGTTGACAGTAGCCAATGAAAATAAGGCATGCGTCGTGAGCTGGCTTGGAGGGTATATATGGCGTGCTGTAGGTATTATGCAAACATATCACTCGTTGCTGTCAGGTATCACGTACACCCGTGCATGCTGATTGTCTTCCATGGAGCGGATGGGCTCTTCCAGCAAGACAATGCAACATGACACATGGCTAGAAATGTCCGACAGTGGTTGGATGAGCACGACCAAGATTTCCAAGTACTTTCCCGGCCCCCTAATTCCCCAGACTCAAACCCAATTGAGCATCTGTGGGACCACCTCGATCCTCAGGTTCGCTTTATGGATCCTCCACCACACACCCTCTAGCAGCTGTTTACAGTCAGTATGGCTGTAGATACCTGTGAGAACCTTCCAGCACCTGACTGAGACACTCTCAGCCTGTCTAGCTGCTGTTCGTGCTGCACACGGCCGTTACTCTGGATATTTGCTGGTGGTCATAATAATGTGACTCGACTGTGGATAAGACCAATTGTAACCCAAGGCCTAAACCGAGCCTTTGGCCCAGAATTAAGTCTTCTCCTCTTTGCATGGGAACCCAAAATATGCCCCCGCGATGCTTTTTTTTTTTACACTTTCCCATATGGGTCTCTCGCAAGAGGCTTTAACCCTTTGAACGCCGAAAACATTTTCATGGAATTAAAGATGTAGTCATCCTGAGCTGTTGAAAACCTATCATGTGGCAACTTGTTTAAAAGAGCTCCCGGGGGAGCTCTTTTAAACAAGTAGCCACATGATAGGTTTTCAACGGCATCTGACTTTGATATCTTACTTTGTACAAGGCGCTGAAAGGATTAAGTCCCCACCAGTACAGATGAACATAGACACACAAACCAAATACATGCACACACGCACATACACGCACGAATGCATACACGCGTGAAGGCACACACACACACACACACACACACACACACCTGTCGTGGTGACTCCAGAGAAGACCCAACACTGGCCGTACTTGACAGGGGCGCCTTTTTTGTGGAACTTCCTCAGGATATCCATGCTCCCGCTCCAGGAGGTGGGCGCCGTGCCGCCCCAGTAATCCCCAGACCAATCCCCCACCACCACGCCCTGATCATCAACGGAGTTTATCTGGGGCAACGCAGGACACACTGGGGTCACACCGGGCTTGTTATGTCTCACTTCCTTACTCCCTCTCCTTTTCCCTCCCTTCCTTCCAACTTCCTCCCTCCCTGCCTTTCTTCTTCACAACCTTCCTTCCTTCCTCCCAAAATCATAAATGACATCATTCCTAATTCTGATTTTGCCCCCTGCCAGTACGACTGAACACAGAGTAAACACTGAGAGGTTGACGTTGGTCGGTTGATTCATTGACCGGATGCAGAATTGACTCACCATAGCAGAAATGACTCTGACCACATTGACCGGGTCTCCTCGACCCGAGGCCGGAACTCCGCTCTTCTCCAGGATGTAGAGGCAGGCGGGCAGGATCCCCTTGTCAAACTTTAACAACAAGGGTTTAACAAGGATTCGACATTATTTTCCTACAGCATTACTGTATTGATAAATTACTGTTTAAAAAATGAGACAGAGAGGGCTGAAAAGAGCGAGAGAGAGAGAGAGAGAGAGAGAGAGAGAAAGAGTGAGAGAGAGGGAGGTAGCATCCGTCCTGCCTGTAGTTAGAAATATTTCTGCAGGGTATAGCAGTCAGCACCAGGAGTTTAATGTGTCACACATTATAGGTCCCACATCATGCTGTTTTTTTTTTTTAAAGTTATTATATTCTTGGATGGTTTAAAGGGAGGTTTACAATACATCTGGCGAAAACCCCAAACAAGTCCATAATTTTTGGGTCATTTGCTGCCAGTTGTCCTCCACTACAGAATAAACTGCTTTCCACAGGTGTGCCCCCTGTGAAATCACCATCGCTCTGATTGGCCGGTAATCAGAACTACCGGCCCCTTACAAAGGCGCCAACGAATGGCAGAAAATGCAATAAATTTCCCAGGCTGTCCTACTGTCTATAAATACTCACAAGCTGATTGAGTAGATTACTAAAATAGTTAAGGAAAGTGAGTGCAGAAAGCATCCACACACACAGCCCAACATACACACAGAGACACGCAGTCTCCATACAAGATTGCCAAAGCTTGAAGTTCAAGCCTAGTTATGAATCAATGTACCTAGAGCCACAACATGCTTGAGCTATCGTTTGTAAAGCAAAGGCTGGGTTCTAGTGTATAACCACTAGATGACAGTCAACCACCAGCGTATTAATGTATTGACAAGCCCAAATTTGTCAGCAGTCCAAATGCAAGTCGTCTAGCTCACAACTTGTCACATCAGGTGACTTTACGGCAGATCACAAAAAATACCTGGATCCCCCTAATGTGCCTGAAGAAGCTGTCTGGAGATCACTACTCTGCGCACACTTCCAAGGTATTGAGCATCCCATATCAATATGCTGATGGAATACTGCAAGACCCTGGCGGTACATTTTCAGATTTACAGAGAGTTGAATTTAAGAGTCAGAGCAAAATTAATTTTGTAGTTTGAGGGTTAAAAGTTAAAAGAAATAAAACTATTCCTTTTTTTAACTTATTTATTTACCTTTAAATTTTATATAATTTCAGTACAAGATACAAGATATCAAGTAATTATGAAATCTTATCTTCTTTTATGTATTGTTGACTAATGGTTATTATCGATTGATCTACTTTGGAAATGATGGTTGTTCACAGTTCACGCCAAGAGAATAAACTCAAGTGAAATGAGCTGAATTGAAAGAGAGATTGAGAGAGGGGGTAGCATTTGTCTTGTTTGTTCTGATATCAGTTATTGCTGATATAACAAACCCTACTGATGCTCGTCACCGAACGTTCAGAATGTCAGTAGGTTTGTTTTTGCTATCAATTTATTAAGCCGCTATTTTATTGTACGTCTCACAGCGAAATGTATCGGCAATACTGTATATCTACTGTCATGCAATTGAAGCATTCCTGAGAGAGAATGAGAAGGACAACGAATCAGACAGGGTCTCCTTCACCTGTCCGTAGTTCCATGTATGCTCTCCGATCTGTTGCCTGGTGCCATAGTACATCCTCCCTATGTCATTCAGCACATACTCGGTCCTCTCCTGTTCATCGTCCATATACACCGCATCATCTGCGAGAAAGAGGAGACTGTTATTTAGCACATACTCAGTCCTCTCCTCTTCATCGTCCTTATACAATGAATCACCCAAGAGAGCGGAAACTGTTATTTAGCACATACTCTTTCCTCTCCTCTTCATCGTCCATATACACCGAATCACCTGAGAGAGAGGAAACTGTCATTTAGCACACACTCTTTCTTCTCCGCTTCCTAGTCGATACACTCATCTGTAAGAGGGGAGACCATATTATTTAGCGCATACTTTTTTCCCCTCCTCATCCTCATCCATACACCACATCACCTGTGAGAGAGGAAATTGTGTTATTTAGCACATACTCTTTCCTGTCCTCTTCATTGTACACTGAATCACCTAAGAGAGAGGAAACTGTAATTTAGCACATACTCTTTCTGGAGCGTGCTGTGTATACTTTATCGGTCAAAAGGTTTTGTAGTGCCATAACTACATTTTGAGCATTCATAAAGCATGATAACACCCTAAGCCCTTACCTTTACACCAGGGGTTGAAGAGCATGTAGATGTCATTGCTGGGGTTGTGTGGGGACAGGGCCTCGCCACTGGGGCTGTGTGTCTCCACGGTGAGCTGGTATTGGCCAATCAGAGCAGTGGGCGGCGAGTTGACTGATAGCTTGACCTTTCTGTCGACCTGTTCAACGATCTTGGCCTCCCAGCACCCTCCCTTCAATTCCTTCACCAATGGGATGATGACATGAGTTCCCTTGGATACCACCGGGAGAGAACCTGACACACACACATACACACACACATTCATTCATTATGGTAACTTCAAAAAGCAGAATGTGTCCACACAAAATGGCAAACAAAAATCTCAATGAGACCATACACCCTGTCTCTCACACACACACACACGCACGCTCACGTACAAAGTCACATATCCCACAATGCCATTCATTGTAGTCACTTGTAAAAACATAATATGCACAGATATAATAGATACCAAGAAACAACAACAGTCAACAGAAGATGACGTATCCCCCCGCCCCCACAGTCTAATCTCAGAAATCCCAAAATGTAAAAAGACAGCAGTCTAGAACCTGATTAATATGCATGACAAGTTTCATTAAAAATATTGAACAACACTCGAGTTCTGCGCTGGGAACAAAATGATTACAGATGGGCAGACACACTGATGACTGTATCCCCCCGCATTATATACCAGGAGAATTATGAAAACTCAGACATTTCAAACGACCAAAAAGCACCAGATAAGGACCTGATTGAAATAGGCAGCAACTTTGGTTCATAAATATTTAACGGTATTTGAGAGCTTCTCCGGAAATGATCCCCGTCCACACTTTCAGTAAGATAAACTTGTTTCCTTGGAAACACAGAAAAAAATGTAAATCTAAGAAATTTCAAAATACCAAAAGGAGCCAGTGTAGGGACTGACTGATATGCATAGACAGTTTCCATGAAAAATATTAAGCGGTTTTAGACTTCTGCCCTGGAAATGGTCCCAACCCATTTTCCATAAGTTAAGCTTGTTTCCATGGAAAGAAAGACAAAATAAAAATCTCAGAAATTCCAAAATATAAAAAGGCACTACTTCAGGACCTGACTAATATCCACAGTGACCCTCCTACAGTGCTAATGCCCTTCCACAGGCCTGACCCTCCTACAGTACTTACGCCCTTCCACAGGCCTGACCCTCCTACAGTGCTAATGCCCTTCCACAGGCCTGACCCTCCTACAGTGCTTATGCCCTTCCACAGGCCTGACCCTCCTACAGTGCTAATGCCCTTCCACAGGCCTGACCCTCCTACAGTGCTTACACCCTCAACAGGCCTGACCCTCCTACAGAGCTTACGCCCTCCACAGGCCTGACCCTCCTACAGTGCTTACACCCTCAACAGGCCTGACCCTCCTACAGTGCTAATGCCCTTGCACAGGCCTGACCCTCCTACAGTGCTAATGCCCTTCCACAGGCCTGACCCTCCTACAGTGCTTACGCCCTCCACAGGCCTGACCCTCCTACAGTGCTTACGCCCTTCCACAGGCCTGACCCTCCTACAGTGCTTACGCCCTTCCACAGGCCTGACCCTCCTACAGTGCTTACGCCCTTCCACAGGCCTGACCCTCCTACAGTGCTTACGCCCTTCCACAGGCCTGACCCTCCTACAGTGCTTACGCCCTTCCACAGGCCTGACCCTCCTACAGTGCTAATGCCCTTCCACAGGCCTGACCCTCCCACAGTGCTTACGCCCTTCCACAGGCCTGACCCTCCTACAGTGCTAATGCCCTTCCACAGGCCTGACCCTCCCACAGTGCTTACGCCCTTCCACAGGCCTGACCCTCCTACAGTGCTAATGCCCTTCCACAGGCCTGACCCTCCCACAGTGCTTACGCCCTTCCACAGGCCTGACCCTCCCACAGTGCTTACGCCCTTCCACAGGCCTGACCCTCCCACAGTGCTTACGCCCTTCCACAGGCCTGACCCTCCTACAGTGCTAATGCCCTTCCACAGGCCTGACCCTCCTACAGTGCTTATGCCCTTCCACAGGCCTGACCCTCCTACAGTGCTAATGCCCTTCCACAGGCCTGACCCTCCTACAGTGCTTATGCCCTTCCACAGGCCTGACCCTCCTACAGTGCTAATGCCCTTCCACAGGCCTGACCCTCCCACAGTGCTTACGCCCTTCCACAGGCCTGACCCTCCTACAGTGCTAATGCCCTTCCACAGGCCTGACCCTCCCACAGTGCTTACGCCCTTCCACAGGCCTGACCCTCCTACAGTGCTAATGCCCTTCCACAGGCCTGACCCTCCTACAGTGCTTACATCCTCAACAGGCCTGACCCTCCTACAGAGCTTATGCCCTTCCACAGGCCTGACCCTCCTACAGTGCTTACGCCCTTCCACAGGCCTGACCCTCCTACAGTGCTAATGCCCTTCCACAGGCCTGACCCTCCTACAGTGCTTATGCCCTTCCACAGGCCTGACCCTCCTACAGTGCTAATGCCCTTCCACAGGCCTGACTCTCCTACAGTGCTTACATCCTAAACAGGCCTGACCCTCCTACAGTGCTTATGCCCTTCCACAGGCCTGACCCTCCTACAGTGCTTACATCCTCAACAGGCCTGACCCTCCTACAGTGCTTACGCCCTTCCACAGGCCTGACCCTCCTACAGTGCTTACATCCTCAACAGGCCTGACCCTCCTACAGAGCTTATGCCCTTCCACAGGCCTGACCCTCCTACAGTGCTAATGCCCTTCCACAGGCCTGACCCTCCTACAGTGCTAATGCCCTTCCACAGGCCTGACCCTCCTACAGTGCTTACGCCCTTCCACAGGCCTGACCCTCCTACAGTGCTTACATCCTAAACAGGCCTGACCCTCCTACAGTGCTTATGCCCTTCCACAGGCCTGACCCTCCTACAGTGCTTACGCCCTTCCACAGGCCTGACCCTCCTACAGTACTTACGCCCTTCCACAGGCCTGACCCTCCTACAGTGCTTACACCCTCAACAGGCCTGACCCTCCTACAGTGCTTATGCCCTTCCACAGGCCTGACCCTCCTACAGTACTTACGCCCTTCCACAAGCCTGACCCTCCTACAGTGCTTACACCCTCAACAGGCCTGACCCTCCTACAGTGCTAATGCCCTTGCACAGGCCTGACCCTCCTACAGTGCTAATGCCCTTCCACAGGCCTGACCCTCCTACAGTGCTTACGCCCTTCCGCAGGCCTGACCCTCCTACAGTGCTAATGCCCTTCCACAGGCCTGACCCTCCCACAGTGCTTACGCCCTTCCACAGGCCTGACCCTCCTACAGTACTTACGCCCTTCCACAGGCCTGACCCTCCTACAGTGCTTATGCCCTTCCACAGGCCTGACCCTCCTACAGTGCTAATGCCCTTCCACAGGCCTGACCCTCCTACAGTGCTTACACCCTCAACAGGCCTGACCCTCCTACAGTGCTAATGCCCTTCCACAGGCCTGACCCTCCTACAGTGCTTACGCCCTTCCACAGGCCTGACCCTCCTACAGTGCTTACGCCCTTCCGCAGGCCTGACCCTCCTAAGGAGGGAAAGATGCAACAGACATACCTGCACTATGAAACACACATGAACACACGCCCACAAAGAGACACTCCTTTCAGACATGCACACTCAGCACAGTACGCCAGCGAACAATCACGTATGCAGGCATCCACAAACACACACCTCTCATACTTAGAATCATACTCCCCCGCTGTTTCCAAGCAAACAGTCAAAACAGAAAGCCAATATTACGGTTCACCGAAATCTAACACGTACAAACATATGCAATTCAATGCAAAAATACACACATGCACTCGCATACGCATGCACATAAGCGCAGACAACACAGACACACAAACGCAAACACACACACACTCACTCACAGTAGCATATACATAGCCATGGGTGAGACAACATCCACTCCCAACAGACAGCTGTGTACTGATGAGTTCAAGATGTCAGTAAAAAGTATAAAAGTGTCTTTAGCGCAAAGATCTTTTGCATGAAGCTTTCCTCACAAATGCAAACGAACACATGAAGAGTCCATGGCTCGCTCACACACACACACACACACGCACACACACTCAGGAAATTACGTATGAATGAGGTCATTGTTCCTGCATTGTCACATGTATATGACTGTGTATTTGTTTTTGCGCATATATGAATATAATTGAGCAGTTGTTTGCGCAGTTATGTATGTGACTGCAGAGTTGCATGCGCAGGTTCGCATGTGACCACAATCGCTTTTACTCAGGTATGCATGAAGCAGCATAATCCAATATACCGGTGTGGAGCCATATGGTGGTCGATATTTACAAGCACTTGAACCTGGTTTCCAGGCCAACAGCGCAGCAGCCTGCCAGATGTGTGTATGTCCAGAGCTGATCTCACCTGTTTTCAGCTCCAGGTGCAAGTTGTCAGTACTGGGGTCGAAAGGTCGCGAGAACTCCACCCACATCTGGAAGTTCTGACCCCGCCTCAGGATGAGGTCGTCGCCGTGGTAACGGTCCGTGTGGTGCGCGGTCCGGTTTGGGCCCGTTGGAGATTTCATCAGGTCTATCGAACGGACCCTCAATATCAACTCTGAGAGAGAGAAAGCAGAGTGAAAAGGTGTGTGGGTGTGTGCGTGCACGTATGCGCGCGTGTGTGTAAGTGTGTGTGTGTGTGAGAATTGGCCTCCACAGCCAGATTACCCTTTTAAGTCCTGGCCTGTTTTTTAGACCTCTGCTTAAAGAAATTGCATACCCAATTTGAAAAGGGCATATTTCTGCAAACATGAGGCCTATTTAAATAATTCTGATCTCAAAATGAACGGGGCACTTGCGAGATTTGTTCAGTGTAAATATCAGTAAATAAGTTACTGTTTTAGAGAAAACTAAGGTGGCACACTGCGGAAATGAAGACAATATCATTTTCGCCTAAAAAAAAAAAATCACTTCAGGATGATTATCTCTTTGTAATGGTGCAGCTGCAGCTCTAAATCTCTATCAGAGCAAAGCAAAACTTGTGAACATTACCTCTGAAAAAGTTGATTCTGATAGAGGAAAGCAAAGCAAAACGAAAGAGTTTTTAGTTCACACTGGTCAGGCGATATATTCTTGTATCTGAGGTTCTTCTGTTTAATTTGATGTGCAGCATGACAATATTGTTACAAGGGTAATGCTTCATTTTTTGCCGTTTCTTCTGGTGTGTTCTCAGGGCTTAAAGGGTTCAGTGGCATCATTGCAAAGGTCACTGAACCCCACCCCTCGGCGACCCCATTGATCTTGGAACAGGTGCCATTTCGGTCACAATGGCCACCTAAGAAGCGAATGAGTGAATGTGAATGTGAGTGTTTGTCCGTGTGAATTTGTGTATGCGTTTGCCTGTTTGCGTGTATATGGTTGTATGTGTGTGTGTGTGTGTGTGTGTGTGTGTGTGATTGTCTGTATGACTGTGCGTATGTATATGTGTTTGAGTGTAAACGGTTGTATATGCGTGAGTGTGTGCGCGCGCATTTGGGTATGTGTGTGTTTGCCGGTGTCATTAAGTAGGTTGCATATACGCGCTTGTATGAGCGTGTAGGTGTCTGCATGAGTGTTTACGTGAGTGAGTGGGTATTACCACACGCATATATGTGAGTGAAATTGTGTCTGTGTAGCGTGTGTGTGTGTGTGTGTGTGTGTGTGTATTTCCATCTATTTGATGCAAGTTTGTGCAGAAGACTCGACAGTTACATTACTACTCAAAACGGAAACATTTGATTTGCAGACAAACTCATTTCCTATTCACCGCAGAAACAGTTGATTGGTTGACTGATTACCGTCCAGTTCGCCAGCCTCCGCGAGGGGCTGATACGGTTTCACCCCACCCCCTTTTATCCCAGTGACAACCGTATCCGTGGCATCGTTGCCGTGGCAGCATGGGCAGATCCTGCGGAACCAGCGGCAGCACTTCCCTTCCTCTTCTGGCTCCTCCTCCTTTTCTGGCCCCGCCTTCTCTGTTTTTTGCTCCTCCCCCGTCGAGTCTAGGGTGACTGCAGGAAACCGCCCAACTCCTGAGTGGTCTCTGTTCGACACAGTGTCCACTGGCATCCTGTGAGAGAGAGAGAGAGAGAGAGAGAGAGAGAGGGATAGGTAGAGAAAGAGGGAGTGAGAAGGAAAGAGTGAGAGGGAAAAGAGGTAGAATGGGAGAGGGGGAAAGAGAGAGGTAAAGAAAAGGAGGGATAGAGAGATAGAGAAGGAGAAAGAGCGAGATAGCAAGAGAGGGGGATAGAGAGAGAGATCAGAGAAAGAGCGCAGGATAGAATGAAAGAGGGAGAGCAAGAGGACAAAAGAGAGAAAGGGAGGGAGAGAGAGAGGGTGGGATAGAGCGAGTGTGAGAGAGTAAAAGAGAGAGAAGGAGAGAGATAACATAAGAACTGAGAAGATAAAAAAACACTTAGCGGTCCTGAAATTAACTAAAATTGACCAACTCTCCGTAACAACATCCATGACGGGAGGAAAATGATCTGCCCTGCATCTGACTGCTGTTCTCTGATTGCAGTGCATCAGGAGATCAGGAGATACTCCAGTCACGCTGTCATTGTCTGTACACTGCCAGTGATATTACATAATATAGCAAGGATATAGTACAAACTTCAGTGGGCCGCATCCCCATGAATTTAAACCAGATACTGTGAATGCTGCTCTATACAACTATTTATTCCAGCAGGCACAGTAATGAGGCCATACCAGTAAGGAGTAGCTCGACGCTAAGGTGGGGACATTTTTTGTCTTCAGGGAACACCTTTCCCAAATTTATCTCATAAGGCAACATTATGTTCTAGTCTGAGACTAAGGAGTGTCAAGTACAGGCTGACAGGTTTTGGTTAATTATGTACTATAAGCTGAGGGTTACCTTTTATGTTTCTTCAGGGTACCAATCCAGTCTACATGTCGGTAGGCTCATTTAGACAAATTTTTTTTCTGAATGTCCCAAAAGGAACCCATGCAAACGTAGACATTTAAAACTTTCCATGCCAGAGAATTCTTTCACCCTTTAACCCTTACTTTTCACTTCAGTTTTCTCTTACATAGTTTTGAAGTCAGAAAAAGCATTTTGTTTCCATATTGTAGGACAATTTAACATAAATATTCTGTATCTGCTGATAGCAGAGCTTCACTGAAGCTACATCACACTTATATTGAGAAAAATATTCAATCCCAGGATGCAATGTTTGGCCATATCATTACATCAAATGGCTTGTATCTACTTTGTAGATGCTGTGCACCATTTCATACACATTTCCCTGTGGTTCAGCAGGACATATTTGGGATCACTGGAAACCTTGGGATCTCCGCTAGTTTAAAATGGGCCTGAAGTTCCATAGGTCTGAAAACAGCAGCAGCATTTTTTATGGATTAAATTACCAGCCACCACGAGTCTTTTTGATAATATTCACTGATCTATCAACACCCCAAGAATATTCAGTTATTTCAATATGCAAACAGGGATTATATCAAGAAATCAGACATAGCTTCTACATCCAAACACACAAAAAGTTGAATGCCAGCTTAATTTATTCATTTTACAAACACTTGAAATTTGGACATTTTTTCATCAAAGACCCCAAATTTCGGACAAAAGGCTGAGAAAAGCATACGGATGTTATTTAAAATGGACCTGCTGCCTTGTTTACACATCGTTGGCATGAAGGAGACTCATCGCGGCTCATGAAGAGGCTTGTGATCATCATCGCAAACGCTCCGGTTTCTTGTTTGTGTGACCTTCCTTTTATCAGAAGGTCCGCAACAGCTCCCGCTGCCATACAACAGTGAAGATGTGGATTGATGGAAACTCTTGTCAAAGCCAGGGAAAGTGCTAACGGTGCCCCGCTCCACCTTTATCGACTATCCTTTGGGTGAAATCTGTTTTTCACTGGAATCTGACTCTTTCACTACATCCCTCCCTGACAGGAGCCCCTCTGCTGGTTTTCTGGAGTTATTTTAATTCACTTTCCTACATTTCAGAGTCTCATTCGCTGCCTCGACACATGAACTGTGTCCCCATTATAACTCTGATCCCTACTCAACATGGCAGAAAGTGAACTAAATAAGCATTGTGTGTGTGTGTGTGTGTGTGTGTGTGTGGGTGTGTGCGTGTTCATGACAGTAACAATACATGTTTTAATGTCTTAATAAAGGCAGAAGAGTGTGCGTTTGACTGTGCATTTCTTTGCGCGTTCTTGTGTATTGTGTACGCGTGTACTCTTGTACATGTGTATCCGTGCGTGCGCACATTGCGCGTGTCTGCGTTTGTGTTAGTGAGTTTGTATACGTGCTGGCGAGTGTTTGTGGTTCCCTCTGTCATGGATGGAGTTAGAAAACAAGGGGACAGAAAAATGGAAAACGTGTGAGGTGGAGAGAGACAGACAGACAGACAGACAGAGAGAGAGAGAGAGAGCGAGCGATCGCTCCCATAATGCTGATGTAGAATGGATTGTTGCAGGTTCAAGCACTCAGTGACGTGTCATTCCTGAGCGATAATATCCCAAAATAAGGTGACTGGATGGTACATTCATCGATCTAGCGTGAGAAGCCTGAGAAACACATAATTGCTTTTCGCTCTCTCAGGGACACACAGTTTCACACACACGCATATGCAAATGAACACATATGCATACAGAATATAAACAGGATCTCTCATGAGTGAGCCTGATATATCACATTTATGAAACCAGAGAAGTCATTTTCATTTATTCCAAGCCTATGACAAGGTAGGAAAAAAAAAGTTTTCTGGTTCTCACTTTGTGGCAAGTCGAAGGACACATACGCACACATGCTTATTTGTGCTCGTAAAACGCATGTAGACTGAGCTCAGGTATACAGGTAAATATTTGAGAGGCCACGTCACAGTGGTAGAGTGAAACACCCACAGATAGTCCATGTCGCAGTTTTTGCCTTGAAGCGTAATGGAGGAGACACTCATAACTCCCCCAGCACAAGATAACTTTCCACTGAAAATACGTCTCTCTTTCAATAAAACACATAAATGAATAAACGTGACAGGATCTCTTAGTGGGAGGTTCAGGGCAACAGCTTGGACACGCAAACTGTGTCTGAATCTTACTCAGCCCAGTCAATCAAAAGGCAGAGATCAAGTGCGCACACCACTTATGTTCAATCAACACAGGATTAAACTAAAATATGAAATGCAGAGGAGAAAATGACAAATAAATTAATAACTTAGAAGCGTAGAAGACGAGGATGATGCATGTGAGCGACAAAATTTTGTGTGCGCGCGCGTGTGTGTGTGTGTATATACACATTCACAATCTGAGAACTAAAGTGTGTGCCTAGGAGATAAGCATCTGAACAATACTGTCATACCTATCTTTTCAAATAAGACTGAAGAGCGCAAACACCCGTCAAAACACAAACACACACACACACACACACACACACGAACATACTTGACGTCACGCCCTCAAAGACGACTCAGTCTCTTTTACACAGTCACAACCGCTTCATCCGCTTACACTTTCTCAAGTACACTTTACGTTAACCAAGACAAAATGCCTGCATAAACACCCGAGACCCCGAAAATAACCCTGCCCTTCTTACTCGATATTAAGAAACAACTGCTTTAGTCCGTCCTAAAGACGGCGCACTAAATGAGAGAGATTTGATCAGACAGGGGTCTGACACTGTCGTGTGCTAAAGGTGAAGTGGGAAAATGCGACCCCCACAACACGTTATACGGTAATATTTCGATCGCGAAATAATAAGCGGAGCGACTGAGCGGCTGGGATGGATTCGAGCGAAGAATACTTTATCGCGTGGGTTCCCGGAACTTCAAAGCACGACTGACTCTTCGCATGTTTTTATTTTTACATTCGTGCTTTCACGCAAATGATAAGACATCAGTCATGAATAAGAACCTGAGGAAATAGTATAAGAGAAAACTACACTTACTCTGTCGCTGCTTATGAGCTTTGGATAATTGAAAGGCCGCCTAGGAAAAAAATGCAGTTTGAGTTACTGCGTCTCTCATGCAAAAAAAAAAAAAAAAAAAACCTGACAGGCAGCGTCTGCTAAGGGCTCGTCTGTCAACTTCGCCTTGCCTGGAGTGTCCTCCTCATGTGAGCGCTGCAGGAACTTTGTCTGAAGCGTTTCTTAGTCTCCCCAGTATGTCAGCGGTATTTTAAACTCTAGGCGAGGATATCCATAGAGGGCTTAAATTGGCGCAACCCCACCTCTCTACTCGTCCCACCGTCGTTCCTCCACCACATTACACCTCCAGTGTTGAGTTGCGAGCGAGGCGTGGCGCACAGGCCTTTAACACGCACCTGGCGTCTCTCACTGAGCAACAAAATTAAGTCCGAGAGGATGGCAAGTTTGACGGCGGTACCCGGAGGCGAGCGTGAGGCAACCCGGAGATCCTACCTCACGACGCAGCACTGGTGGGAGGGCACAGACTTAAAATTTTTGAATTATAACAGTTAAATAGGAGAATTCAGTGTATAGAAAGTTTATATAGAACAGTAATCTATGATGGATGTCAAATCATTCTACAGAAGGTGCATTTTAAATGTGACTTCATTAAGTGTACGATAATTCAGTTCACAATGATGGTGGGGATGGCAATAACAGTGACAAAAATGCTTCCTTACATTTTGATTTTATGATTATTTCAGGTGTGTACAAACATTTCTGGACGTCTTCTGTGCCCCTAGCAAACGAATTTCCATTTCAAAGGGAAACTATGCCCCATTCTGTGTTAGAACATTACACACCTCCCCAACACAATGATCTTTATCCCATCCATCAATAAAATGGTGTTCCATAATTGTACAGGCTTTCTGAGTTTTTTTTTCTTTGCAAACTTTCTGCTTTTTATTATGTTCCAGATCATGAATAAAGTACAGAGGCGGAGCACAATCCTAAAGTGAAGTTTAAGCTACTTTCACAGTGGACACGGAACAAATTTTTCACACGACAGATTACATTCACAGTCCATGCAAAAACGCGCCTTTACATTGACTTTGAATGTAATCTGCGCAAAAAATTCATTCCGCGTCTGGCGTGAAAGCACCTTTAACTTCAGTATTGGATTGGCTTTATTGAGATTAATGCAGTAACAATGAAATGGAGCCCAGAGGAAGGGTCAGTACAGTTAAGATGTTGTGGGTAAGGCAGGGCTTTGCCAATCTCTGGCCAATATGCATACTTTGCCAGAGCCAAACTGTTCAAAGGCAGGATGGAGTTGCTGTGGAGGCATGTGGTTCCAATCCTAATGACAGCAGAGGAAGTGGGAGCTTGTTCCTAGTAAACTGAACAGAAGAACATTCTTTGACAGGGTTCACAAGAATGGAGTCCCAATCCTGGATCCTGAATTAAGTTTGTGTTATGATTCTGCCGTGTCTGGATTATTATCTCTACCTTGCCTGACTATGCCTTGTATTGTGTATCGTGATTTGGTTGCCTGGTTATGTTCATGTTATGTCTTAGTTTAGTTTACCATGTATTTGTTATTGCCCTGTTTTCATTCTAGTCCATGTTTTTGTTTTTGCCTATGCATTGCACTGTCTCCCTCTGTCTGGTCTCATGTCTTGTGAGTGCTCACAGCCCCAGTACTGTGTGTCACATGTTTAGGTGATTTCATGATTTCTGGGTTTCCAAACATTCCTTCCAATCGCATTTACTTCCTTTGCCTTGCTTTTCTATATTACTAACCAGTACTAACAGTTTGTTATTTTGCTAAAGTTACTAACCTAAACTAACATTGTATGTATTACTAACTTACTAACGAGCACGAGGGATTGTATAGCTGCACCTTACTAATTGATTAACAAGCTCTCAGCACTCGCCCTGTTCTAGTCTCCGCCTCTTGTCTTTACCTAATCTTCTTTGCTGCATTTCAGCGAATCCTTCGCACCAGCTCACTCAATCCTTTTTCTCAAATATCTGTGCATGTTACAAATCCCTAATCAGATCTGTTTGTTCTGTCTATAGGATTGTCTCGTGATCCTTATCCGCATTTTGGCTTTTGCCTATTTCATGTGATTAGGTTCTCCCTCATGTTTGCTTCCTTTGTAATCAGTCTGACTTCCTGCACCTGTGTTCTGTTTAGCATGTGACCTCCCGTGAGTGTATATTAGGAGTCTTCTCACAGCAGTTCCCTGTCAGAACGTTTCTCTTGTTTACCTGTGCTGCTCTTGTCTTCGCCTTGTACTCATAGTGTTGCTCTTCTGACTGGACCTTCCGACTTATAATTTTTGGCTCCGTTTTGGTACTTTTGTCTGCATCTGTTTTCGAACCCTTTTTCTGCCCAACTACGATTGTGTTTGCTGCCCTGGTTTTTTTTATTCGGATTCTGCCCTGTGGATTGTGATTTTTGAATTGTGGACTTTGTACTGTTGCCTTCGGCCCTGCGGGGGTTTTCCCCCTCGCTAAGTAAAACCACTCTCATTACGATCCTGGATTCTCGCGACTGGTTCCTAAAGGCAACTCCACAGTTTGGGGGCTTGTCACAATTAACCTGGCAAGGAAGAGAGGCTGTCCGCAAATTACCACCATTAAAGTTTATGTTTAATTTTCTAAAGGCGAAGAGTTTCACCAGGAAACACGGACTGACTGGTTCCGAGCCTGAATAGTGAATTACAATCCCGCAACTTGCAATTCAAAGCAGGGTGTTTAAATGAATATCGCAGGTACAAGAGGAAGTAACAATGAAACAAGGCACAGACAGAGATAGGGGTACATGAAGGATGTATACAAATCAAAGGAGGCATTACTTTCAACAGAAACACGAGTAGTTGGATGGGAGGAGATGCAGAAGGCATTCGCACGAGGGTTGTGACACTTGAGGTTCCGCAATGCTGTCATTTCTTGTGATAAAACTGTACTTGTATTTACTTCAGTGAAGTCTTCTCTTGATTCCTGACACAAGTATGTCCTTCCCTAAAGAGAGTTCGTCATCTGAAATACTGAAAAAGATTTCCTTCACTGGGGAAAGAATTCAACAGTCAGCAACACAATTATTATCCACTGGCTCTCAGGCCTCTTGGTATTCCTGAGGTCATGTGCTCTCTTCCTTTTTGAGAATGTATCAATTGCTGATTTGGTCGCACCTGATCTGATGATTTCTCTCTCTCCCTGACAACTTTGTGTAGATTTTTGCTTAACTGGCAGTGACAGCTATTTGGACTTCATATCAAGTGTTAACAGCAAAAGCAACAGTCCAAACACTTCAAGGCTCTTAAATGCAAACAATATATTCATTCATAAAAGTGAACATTTAAGACCGATCTTTTCTTCCTTCAAGACTCACTTTGACTGCCTATGGCATGCCATGAATTCCCATAAGATACATTCCAGAGCATCTTTGCCAGATCAACAGCCTCACCTCCTGACCTATTTTCCCAGCCCCAGTCACTGAAAAGGTGTCATTAGATCAATCTCTGCCTGCTTAGCATGATGATGCTCTCAGTGACAGGAGGCGTGATGATGCTCTCAGAGACAGGAGGCGTGATGATGCTCTCAGTGACAGGAGGCGTGATGATGCTCTCAGAGACAGGAGGCGTGATGATGCTCTCAGAGACAGGAGGCGTGATGATGCTCTCAGAGACAGGAGGCGTGATGATGCTCTCAGTGACAGGAGGCGTGATGATGCTCTCAGTGACAGGAGGCGTGATGATGCTCTCAGTGACAGGAGGCGTGATGATGCTCAGTGACAGGAGGCGTGATGATGCTCTCAGTGACAGGAGGCGTGATGATGCTCTCAGAGACAGGAGGCGTGATGATGCTCTCAGAGACAGGAGGCGTGATGATGCTCTCAGAGACAGGAGGCATCCACACCATAAAATCTTGTGAAGAGGCTGGACAAAAGACAGTTCCTAAGGTTTGCAGACAAACGTAATATCTTAAAGTTACATTTGCATGAGCCATTTTAGCTGCTTTTTAAGTTGGATCCAACACTAGAAAATGGGTTGTTTCAATCCTGGATGCAGATTGATTTATACCTATAGCCCTCAGGCATGACATACACACGCAAGTGTACACTCACACACATTAAAAAAGGCAACAGAGGAGGCACCTGAACAGAAGATTTCTCATCATTCTGGCTAGAGAGAAGTAAAAAAGTAAAAAATAAAGACTTGTGCTTGTAATCTATGAAGCTAATAATGTGGTTTGTTTATCTGTAAGAACCTGTTCCACCATGCAAACTATTGAACAACTGTCAGGCTCAATATTGTGCTGAATTTCTTTTAGAAGCTGACAGCCAAGTCATGGAAAACATTTTGAAGAATTTCACGAGAGCGAAGCCACCCCTCTTTTTAACAGACAAAATACACACTCTCTCGCCATTTCTCACTCATAAATAGGGGAGACTGGGGTCCGATGAGTCATGGGGACCAACGAGCCATTTCACTATTTTGCAATTAATCGATGCCAAAGGTGTTTAAAATAGTCAAAATAGTGATATGGCTCATTTATCCCCACTGGACCCCAGTCTCCCCTATAGGGGCACACACTATAACTCCGTTCACCATCAGTTTCACTCTTTCACAAACTCGTGTACACTCTGTCTGAGCTGTCTCCCTCACACACACACACACACACACACACACACACACAATCATCTGTCTCAAAATCTGACGCATCCCTCGAGCACAAGAACACCTTTCTCTCAAGCGCTCACTCGTGGTGTAATACGCATTCACAAGCTTGCTGACTCTCCCACTCACCGAGGCTTACAGTGCGCAGACATGTGAGAGTATGAGTGACTGTTTTCAAAGATTAAATGATGTAACTTGATGTGGAAACCCTCAGACAGCAGAACCTGCCTTTAGAAAATGGGTTGCTTTGGGTTAAATAGGAAATCAAGTGAGTCACAACTCGTAGACGCGCCCAGGAAGCAGAACATCGTGAGAAACAGCTATTACCACGTGAGAATGGGGCTAAACTGGATGACTGGTGCCTATACAGTTTGAACAAAACCACCTGCCAATCAAAACGTCCCCGCTTTTTAATATTTGCAAGGAAGGACCATACAACACCGGGACACACCAACAAACACACACCTGAGCTCACACACAAGCAATCAACATCCTCGCACACATATACACTCACACAAGATATAAGAAATCATAGAGACATTCACTATATACTTACAAGAAAACACAATTCACTCGTGTCAGCATGTCTGTCATTTTTGAAAACATGGTCGAATGCAGTTTTTTTTTTCAGGAAATAGACAGTACAAGCATATAACATTGATCCCTTTCAGCACTGATTTAGCAGGTAAACACAATGTGTTCGCAGCTCAATGACCATGTAATACTGACATTGAGACGAGTTCGAATGAGTGCGTTCGAATGACCTTCACTTCTGATGAACGAGCACAACCATAAACCTTATCATTTATTGGGAGGGGGCGGCAAGAGGAAATTTTCAGTTTTGCTGATTGAGAGGGAGAAATGTTGGAGAGCAGTTTTGAATCGAGTTTGTTTATCATTGGCCAAGTCTCAAACTTCAGGCAGAGGCAACCAGACGGTCAACCAAAGCTGCCAAATACTAGGTGGAATCCATTATATCAATGACCTAGTTAGGCTGCGCACTGTGTACTTACGTCAATGCACATGATCAACACACACACACAAAAAAGTGAGTTGATATACACTAATGAGCCAAAGAATTACAATCCCTTGCCAAACCACATGCCTCCGAAATAGCGCTGCCAAATTAACACCCACATGCGAGCCCAGACCCCAGTTCCCCAGCAGATCATTTCCCAGAGCATCACACTTGCCTCTGTCAGCTTGTGCTTTACCCTCAGGGCATCCTGCTGCCATCTTGTCCCCATGTAAATGCCGTGTGAGCACCTGGCTAATATACAAGATGTAACAGAAAATGGGGCTCGACAGGTTAGACAATCTTCCATTATACCCAGGTCGAGTTTTGATGCCTTCATACCCATCGGTAGCCACAGTACACTCCATCTGCAGTGGGTAACTCCCCCTACCCACTGCAAGCCTTCATACTCTTTCATGATAATGGCCACTAGGTGGCACCGCAAGTCGACGACGACTGAGGACCAATCAGCGCCGAGCTTACAAATGCGTCGCCAGCAGCAGACGGAATGGCGGAAACCATGTGTAAACAATAAACAATCCGCGATGATCATGGCAGAAAATACTCCCAAAAAAAGGGTATACCGTTGTGCCGAAGGACCTTCATGCTTATGGGTGGTGTGTCAGTGCGATATAAGATTAGGAACCACGTTCGTTCGTTTGATCACGTGGGTCGCCCGGAGCCAATGACAAACGATGTGTTAGATTCTCAGCTTAAAGCAGGATGAATGCTGATTGGATGGTTGTGATCATGTGACCTAGAGGCCATTATTATGAAAGAGTACGGAGGCTTGCAGTGGGTAGGGGGGAGTTACCCACTGCAGATGGAGTGTATAGCCACAGTGGACAGGGCTTAGAATGGGCACTCCGACCAGTCTGTGGCTACAAATCTCTATATTTTTCATTCCTTCTTTATACGGGACAATCTGCAAGTTACATAAATCATATATACCAAGATGCATGAAAAGATGGTTGCACCAGATTGTAGCAAATCGCTAATTTCCATCTGTAGTTCCACAATGTAGTCCCATTAGGGTGCTACGCGCTGTGTCATGACACATTCCTCCTTTGACCGTCATGAAAATGTTGTGGGACTGTAGCCCTTCTGTTGGTCAGGACCAGATGGGATCAACTTCGCTGCCCTTTCCTGACCATGAGACTTGGACATCCAGCAGACTGTTGCTGGTTCATGGTTTATCCCTGTCTTGACCGCTGTCAGTGGGTACACACCACTGCTGACTGCAACGGCCCCAGAGGCTTCGGCGCTCTGGATATTCTCCATCCCAACAGTCTAACCATAAGAATCTGGCTCTGGTCAAAGTGGCTGAAGTCCCATAGTCCTCGCATACGACACGTTAACGATGACAACTGACTGTTCGCTCACCCTCTAAGGCCTACTCAACATTATTCACTATATCCGTGAGCAGCGGTAATATTATGGCTCATCTGTGTACGCCAAATTTTAAAATCTGTAAAGAAATGGCTCAGTAGCTAAAGGAGCAGGCAGATTGTCGGGAGCTCAGTATCCAGGGCCAGTTCCTCACGAGTTTGGCTCACTGCTATAAGTTAAAATCAGCCCACTTTATCAATGTCCAGCATCGACTCAAAATGATTAATTGTTGTTTCAGATGCCAGTTTCCCAACCACTGGGAGGGGGAACGGGGCGCAGCTTAAAAAGCTAAGGCAGGGTATAATTTTTCTTGAAAAGGTTTCACTTTACTTGTTGTAACATGTGAAGTCAGTTCCACTTTCAAAGAAAAATTTTGGCTGCATTCCTGCTAAAGTGACTAAACTCCCTTTTTTGTGGGCAACAAGGAAATTTCTACATTTTTATTTTTAGTGTCAAATTACGCAGTGAAACTGTAGAATGTAAAGGACATAGAAATTTTGTTGATACTTTTTTCAACACTTTGGCATGAAGGTCATTAAAAACTTACGTAGTGAACAGGCCAGTTTCAACCATGATAATTGAATCGTCCTCTGAAACTTCAGCCATTTTCAGAGCTCTACTTCCCTTTAATGAAGACGGACCTGGATCCATTTCCCAGTCAGAGGTGAGGATGGATAGAATGGATTTAAAAGTAAGTGGATTGAAACCTTTCTCTAAGTGCATCAAAAGTCTCTGAAGAGCAAGGAACCTTCCTTGTGATCAGACATGATCTGGAAATGGATTGGCTGACAAACCATGACAGGGATTGTCCACATCATCTGTTCAATTCAGGAAAGACAATTGGCTGCTTCATACCTTCCTTCCAGCAAAGAAACACAGGACCAACCTTAAATGAAAGGAAGGATCGATTATGGACCACGGTCCATAGCGATGCTGTCATTTGTTGTCCGCTGAGCCAGTCGAGCCATTATCAATTGTCTGCCAGCTTGCATGGAAAGAAATGACATCAATTTCTCTCAAACTTGTATCTTCAAAATCCTCCCGAAAATCCCCTTTGATCACCGTTACAATCTCTATTGAGGTCAAGGAAAAGTAGAGAGCAAACAAAAAGGGCCACCTATTTAAGGCAATGGGTGGATCTTCATTCTCTTACATCTTTTCCTTGCTTGTAGGTTCCTCCCACTGGGGCTGCCGGGTTAAATACGAGGAAACCATGCAAGTGGACGGGAAACAAGGAAATTAATTTATAGAGAAACAAGATGTCATTTCCTCTGAGGCGTCAAGTGAAACTACGTCTGTTTCCGATGATTGCACACAACTGGATCTGCTGCAAGCGTCCGGCATTGCTGATTGATGTCAGTCTTTCAGCTGAAAGTCATCGAGGGAAGGCTGCTCTCGAGTATCCTCGCTCAAGGCGCCTCCGAGCCTCTCACATCTCACCAGTGGCGTCTCAGGAGGTGATCATTGATGGAGCCCGGACCATGCTTTTGCGTCAATGATTGTTCCTGGCTTGTACTGGTATTTTCCGTTATTTCCAATTTTGACAATAATCCTCTGGAAATCGAAGTTACGGTTTCTCTCTCCATGCGATCTATTGACGACTAAATGGGATAAATTCATATCAGAAAAATTATTTAGGCCACTCAAAAATTGTTCAAGGCTTTATGAAAGACAAACTGCTCTCAAACGTCTGCGCTACCCTTTCCACACATAAAGTGATTTAACTGGCACTTCATGATCCTTTTCTTTACATAAAGTAAAAGACCATTTGAAACGTCTGTGTGCAATTCTGAATAACATTGATTTAAATGCACGAAATTACGCGTCCATATTATTGATTGTCGCCGTACCGAAATGTACCGTACCGTACCGGCGTGTTCTCGGAGTGAATCTGTGGCTCAGTCCCTCAAGGAAGTTGCATGTCGCGATTGCAACCATTAAAGCAAATTCTACCAATCCACGCAAAGTTCTCACGGACAAAAAATAAATAAAATCGCCAAGACCTTGCAACTTTCATTGCCAATTTTTGGAAAAAAAAAAAAACCCAGGAAAATCCTGGAAGGATTGTTTGTCAATTATGCGAATGATTGCGTGCAAGTCAGGGTTAGAAATTGTTTTAAAAGGAGAGCCCTGGGCCCCACAAATCTTTAGTCCTAGAGATGCCCCCGCTCCTCACAGCAGAAATATGAGCAGGAAGGGGGAATCAGAACAACTCCTGGTTCCAGTGAGGTTAGAGGAAATGTCAGATAACAGACCTGAGAAGCACCATTGGCACGAAATACCCCTCTAACTCCGATTCACCCACCAATGAACCTTCACTCCTCAGAGACTCGTTCAGTCAAATGAATCATATGGGCACGGGCTCCCTGTGCTGGACAGAGGCAGTAATGTTGATGCACTGGTGACATGGTAGTATTTGAAGAAACACAGACACACAGGGGGGGCAGTGACACAGTGATTCTGCTTTATTAATACAGGTCCACGTCCCCTTTATCAGGCCTTTACATCCAACAGCTTTGCCCAATTAGAGCCCAGATACCACCGCATGCACCCAATTACAGCCAAGCTGCCACAGGATGCACCCAATCTCAGCTTAGCTGGCACAAAACTCAACAAATCACAGCTCAGAGA
Source organism: Gymnothorax reevesii (assembly GCA_029721435.1). Classification (NCBI taxonomy): domain Eukaryota; kingdom Metazoa; phylum Chordata; class Actinopteri; order Anguilliformes; family Muraenidae; genus Gymnothorax; species Gymnothorax reevesii. Next base: position 145,134,518 of record CM056575.1, read on the forward strand.
CCTCGTTGTCTTATTTCAGTCCTTCACTGCCAGCTCTCATTTATCCAACTGCCAGTTTTAGCCATTATCCACAGGCAAAACACTGTAATGGAGTGTGTATGTGTGTGTAATATGACTGCTTGCATGTGCATCAGCGCATGCATGTCTGCGTGTCGTGGGTAATACGTGTGGTGATCTGGGTGTACATGTGCAAAACCCTAATGGATTTTTTGTTTTATTGCGTTTGTGACATTCAGTCTGCGTGTGAGAGAGAACATAAGACCATGATGGGTCGATACACAAGATAAACTAGAGTAATGTACAGATAAACACAAACTCATGTGTTACACGCATGTGCACTCACATGGACAAGGACACACACATGGACACACACACACGGACAAACGTAAGGTCATGACAGACAGGGAGAACCACTGGGGTGACCTTGCCGGATTTCCCCTAAACTGGCCAAATAGAATAAATAAGCATGTAGAATTACAGACAAAACAAAACCTGACCCCTCAAACAGCTCCCAGTTTACAAGCTCTGGCCTACAATGGCAAGCCAAACTCTGGCAATGCTGCTTAAAATGTTCACACTCTAGCTTTGTTGGTTTTCCAGCTCAGAATAACTGTGCTGAACAAAACCAGCAGCCTAGCTAGCTGTGGCCACCACCTGTCCCATCTTGGAAATGCTTATCATCATCAATGCTAGGTTATTGTCAGGATGTTAATAGTCAAGCGCACTTGTGCAGCCCATTTCCTTTTGGCTAGTGCTCAAGTGAAACTCGGTTAGTGGTTCAAGCCCCAGTGTAGCCATAATAAGATGGGAACAGCTATTGGGGCCCCTGAGCCAAGCCCCCAACCCCAAATTACCATATTCCTCCAAAGGAACTGGCCCTGCTTAGACTAATCAACCGTAAGCCCCTTTGGGTAAAATAGTCAGCTGAATGACTGTAATGTAATATTAAGTAAACCGTGAGTTAGGCCGAGGCGAACCCTTACAGTATTCAGGCCCGTGCGCAACAGCCGATTAAACTGAAGGGAAACACTGCCTTCCAGCCCCCGCCCCACCCAATTTGCAAACTCCGCCCCACTTTATAGCAGGAGGTCGGTGACAGAGGGTAGCAACATGGCCAGCTCTGATTGGATGTTGGCAGTCTGAGTGACTGGATTCCCACGGAGGTCCAGCCGGGTCAGTTTGGGGCAAGTAGTCAGGGGCTTCAGGTCAGAGAGCCGGGATATTTCTGCGTGGCAGGAATGTCAAAGAAACAGGATGAAAGATTTCTGAAAATAAGGCATCAACCCTCCCCCAACTTCGTGCACTTTTCTTCAACGAACTATTTAATACTTGACCCGGTTAAACTGAAGACTGCTAACTGCTACGACTGCAGCTCATGAGAAAGTCCACTTAATAAAGACAGCAATGTGATGAAGGGCTAACAGTTGCAGTACTACAGTCAAAACAGTCAAGTACTCCTGACACCAGGAGACATATGGCACTAGTATTAGCGTTAACAAGGTGCTGGCATTAGCATTACCACAAAAATACCCAAGGCACTAACACCGTTTTACCCAAGGTAGAGGCATTAACTTTAACACCAGATTACACAAGGCACTGGCATTAGCTTTAACACCATTACACACAAAAACATTAGCATTAACATTAAGACGCACAAGACACAAGCAGTAACACCAGAAACACACTGCATTAAAATAAACCCCAGAAACAAGGCAGTAACATTCGCATTACCACCAAGATACACAAGCACGAGCCTGAACACCAACAGTAGTAGCACCTAAAATCCGAGAAAGTGCACCTTTTTTCGAGAAATTCCCACAAAAACTTAAAATACACCAAGGTTTACTGAAGATTTGAGGCCAACTTAATAAACCTTGGAAAAATTTTAATCGAGGCATCCCGAAGTATGCCCAGTTTACTTAAGTTTGGACAATGCGTCAGTTAACCTCAGTTAAATTTTCCCGAGACACACCGAGGATTTTCTGACCAACTGAATTTCAGAAACCACATCAGTGTTACTTGGGAAAATTTCACCGAGGTAGACTTAAGTTTGTCTGCAAGGCCTGTGCTCACAACAGAACAAAGGGGAGGTGTGAAGACAGTCAAAACACAAGCCTCATTAAAGACCTCCCACCAGTACTGCAGGCCAAACACCAATTAGTTATGCAAATTACCAGTACTGCCTGTTCAACAAGGTTACAATGTAATTAAGCCGGGCCCTAGATGCAGTCTAGATGAAGTACAGGCTTAATTCAGCCTGCTCGGTCCGTAATGCATATGGGAATTGGCTAAGGGCAAACCACCACCATTATAGTAATAACAACAAGAGTCATCAAAAGATGACATATCTCCCCAGCCCCTGATTATTTGCGAAAGTCAGGGCAATCCTATACCTTCAAAGAAATTCAAACAAGAATGTTGAGGTGATTTTCCTCTGGAATGATCTGGAAGTATGTACTGGCAACATCAAGCAAAGACTATACAGGACACATTGGCAAAGGCAATAAAAAGGATCATTAATGAACAGTGTTTTAGTTCTGCTCCGGAAACAAACCCAGCCCTGCGACTGAGTCCAAATCCATGTCGCTTCCATGGAAAGGAAAAACATAATAATTTCAGAAATTTGAAAATATGAAAAGGCACCACTTCAGTACTTGGGTAATGCACATAAGTTTCAGAAAGACTTAATGAACTGTTTTTGAGTTGTGCTCCAGACACTAACCCATCTCTGTACAGAGTCCAAATCCAACTTGTTTCCATGGAAAGGAAAACATTTTTTTTTTCAGAAATCTGAAAATATGAAAAGACACCACTTCAGCAAGTAGGTAATACACAGGTTAAGTTTCAGAAAGATATAATGAATGGTTTTTTGAGTTGTGCTCCGGAGACGAACATTTCTCTGTACAGAGTGCGAATGCGACTGGTTTCCATGGAAACGAAAAAAACAGAAGATATTCAGAAATATCAAAAGGCACCACTTCAGTATGTGAGTAATACACATGCAAAGGTTTCACTGAGACAAATTGAACGGTTTTTGAGTTCTGCTCCGGAAACGCACTAGGCTTGATGTGCACCAAGTCCAGATTTGTTTCCATGGAAACGACAAAAATAGGAATCCCGAAATTTCCAAAGTAGCAAAAGGCCCATCTAGACTATACATAGAATACATGTGCCGAGTTTGGTGCTGATATCTAGCATAGTTTCCGAGTTCTGCTCCGGAAACAAAATGATTACGGACGGACGGACGGATGGACGAGGTGATGCTAAAATCCCCTCGCATTCTATGCCGGGGGGAGAACAAAAACACATGATCAGTATTCAGAATATATTCAATCTGCAAAAGCACCAATTTACAAACACATCAGACACACAATGGAATTCTTAAAGGAGGGCACCTTGAGAGAAAGTGAACATCAAGAGAAAGAAAAGTGCGGGTGGGCAAAGTGGAGAAAATTAAGCACATGATCACACACATGCAGTGAAAAATCCTGGAAGGAGTCCATTTGCAATTTAGTCACCCATTCAGTATATCCACAACATGATTTCACATTAATCACAGTCACAGTCCACCAACACCAAACCATTAACCACAGTCACAGTCCAGTCCACCAACACTTAATGCCATTTCCAATCTTTGTCTTCACACCTCCCCTTTGTTCTGGTGTGAGCATTGGCCCAGCAGACAAACTTTGGTCCATCTTGGTGAAATTTTCCCAAGGAATACCGATGTAGTCTCTGAGCTTGAGTGGGACACACAATCCTCGGTGTGTTTCGGGAAAATTTAACCGAGGTTTACTGAGGTGTTGCCCAAACTTAAGTAAACTGGTCAGACTTAAGGATACCTCAGTAAAATTTTCCAAGGTTAACATAGTTGGCCAAACATCCTCAGTAAATCAGGGTGTATTCTAAGTTTTTATAGGAATTTCTCTAAGGTGCACTTTCTTGGTTTTTGGGTGCTACTTGTGCAAGATAAAACAAACACAAGCAGTAGTACCACGTGATAAAGCACCAGCATTAGCTTCACCACCAAGATGAACACAGCACTAGCATTAGAACTGACATTTGGCGACACAATCCACTAGCATTAGCATTAGCATAACCATCAGGTGAAAAAAATACACCAGGATTAGCATTAACACAAGCTTACACATGGCACTGGCTTTAGTAGTAACCCCACATTTCACGATTCATTGTCATAAGCAGTAACTTAAAAAAAAAAAAAAAAAAAACTACATTACGTGCGAAATTATTGAAGGCGCTGCCATCATAAGTAATAAAAACAGATATATAGCCCTTTTCTCCCAATGGAAATGCATACAGCGAGATCCTCAAGCATTTATACATTGACACTAGGGGTGTCAACATTTAGAATTTTTTCTACACGTGTACACGGGACTTCTAACCGACGTGTACCCGGTTACACATTCGGAGATTTATGAGCTTTATAACCACAGAAAGTAAAATGAGTTGAAAATAAAATTCTCTATCATTTTGACAGATAAGAAAATGTACAAGTGAAAGCTGAAAAAGGTATAACGTTCTTTTTTAATCACAGTTTTAACTATTGCTCACTTTTGTACATTTTTTTTTTAAGCTTAAAGTGCAAACTGCATCCCTCTCTCGCAACGGGAGCTGCGTCTGAATTTTAATATACGTCTCATAGTAAAAGTAACGTGGAATTGGCGAGAGAAAGCACCTCAAAAAGAAGCCAAAGTAAGCTGAAGTGAGAGGAAAAAACTTCACCTTTATATCCACAAAGTTAAAAAAGTAGAGGGGGACTCTCACAATTATTCACTAAAATTGGCGAAAAAAAATACGTTTTCTTCCTCCTCTTTAGACGCGAGGATGTGTGATCAGGTCGTGAAAAGCCGACAGAACACCAACCAACAATATAATGTACAACAACACGCAATAATATAGGCTAAAATAACAAGCCACTAACAGTTTTTGTTTTCAGCTGCACGACATTTGCACATGGAGAAGATGAGCGCAGCGCTCTTCTCAAGTCCTCCGCTGCCTATTCTTGATGTGGCGCGACACTGGCTGTGGGTTTTTTTTTCTTTTTTTTATCAAGGTAACATTGCGCCCCATGCATCTGTATGCGGATAACTGCACTAGTGGGAACATTTAAGTGTATTTTTGGTTAAAGTTATTATCTGAAGCTTTCAGGCAACATTATCGCCCCTAAAAATAGGCGACTATATGTATTGGTGAGAAATGAATGAGGAGGAAAAAAATGACGTGTACATGGTTATTGATTTTTCTAAACGGTTATGATTTGTTATCCGTGTAACCGTTTACACGTGGAGATGTTGACACCCCTAATTGACACGGTTTTAAACGGCTATAATTTCTGCGCAGTGCACCATCCTTCCTCAACATTGAGCGTTAGAATCCATTGTTTCGGGATCTAGTCAGGCGCACAGAGGCACAGAGTGCCAGAGGAGAATTAAAGACATTTATAATTGTGTTGCTGTTCAAATACTTGGGGACATTACTGTGATCTCCTGACTACAGACAGAAACACTGTCGCCTCAAAATTGAAAAGGATACGATTGTTCCTCAGGGACACCTCCTCCAGTTGGGGTAGATGGTACAGCCCCTCCAGATTCTCAATGACGTTGTCATCTGCCTCCAGCACCTACCGCACAAGAACAGGGCCAACTGAGATTGGAACTGAATGGACTCGCTCAGACTGCAGGCAGTCTGAACACAGATGATTAGCAGTGGACCCAGATGGCGGGAGCTACTTTGGAAATTACAACAAGATTCACACTAATCAGTTTGTTCCATTTGCGTCCAGCTTAAATCCTAAGAGTTGTTGAATCGCAAAGGGTTCCTATTGGCTGGCTGATCCAGTTTTCTTGGTAGCAGTCAGAACCTCAGAGAATATGACAGTGGTACAAGTCCTTTTGATGTCCCAATAAAGCAGGTTTTTAAAATCTTATCATCCCGCCATCTTTTTTTCTTTTGCTCTCTCCTTTCAGCTCACACCATGATGTCACCACAGCTGAAGACTGATTTCTGATCAGATCTGAATAAATGATAAACCACGGTTTTGAGCACCAGGGCGTACGATGGGGCTCTTTGGCTGCGTGGAGTTGACAAACTGTTGATTTAGAATTTGCGCCCATTCCAATATCGATAATCTTCACTCACATACAGTACCAATCAAAAGTTTGGACAAACCCACATTTTTCTTACACGACATGTTACAAAAGAAATGGGTACCATTTGTTATGCAAAAAAAGATCTAATTCTTAAATCCATCAAACTAACCAGCATTTTCTGTCTGAGTTCAAAGTTTAGTGGCCGTCTAAGTTCCCAAAGATGTGCTGCACTTGTGGTTTGATTTTCATTGTCATTTTTTCCCAATAAGTCCCAAAACAGCTCGTCTTTAATTCGGCTGTTGGAAAATGGAAAGAGCTCGTTTGTCTGCTTACTTTGCAAAATATGGCTTCTTTGAGAGTTCTAAAATTTTGGACACTATTCAAACAAGCAAATTATTCTCTTTAAACTTCTGACTTTACCTCTTACCAGATTCCATTTGAGATTATACAGAGAGGTTAAGCCATTTCAATTTCTCTAAAAACAGAGCGCTGTGATATTAGCAAAGTGTGTTCAAACCTTTGACCCGTACGGTACATAAGTTAGGAATTTGAAAAAAATTGTGGAACTGGCTGATCTGTACTGACTGCGACGAGTAAACACTGATGGTTTAAACTCGCTTTAGAAACAGAAGAATAAGGTTTGGGTTAAATCTGTTAGCTCATGCTCACTCCATCCCTGTGCCCACAATGATTTACCTCCAGGCACTGCAGCACGGAAAACTGAGCAGGCAGGGCCTGCAGCTGATTGGAGGACAGGTTTATATGAGTGACCAATAGCAGCTGGTCCAGGTGGCAGAGTGTTGTTAGTTTCTGTGGAGGGAAGGGAGATGTGAAAATGTGCACATCCGCTCACTCACACACACACGCACACGCACACGCACACGCACACGCACACGCACACGCACACACGCATGCAAATGCAAACAGACACACCAATATTCACTATTGCAAACAGACACCATAGATATATAACCTGGAACAGATAAGAACACATGCAGACTCACACTTTCAAGTGCCATTACCTTTCCAGACAAACTGAAGACTCGGACCTCAGCGTATTCCATTTTCAGAATGGTGTTTTCTATCATAAACTTACTGCACAGGTCACTGTAGTAACAGGAGCGCATGGAGTCCACATCCTGAGTGACAGGGAGGAGGAAAGAGTGAGTGTGAAAGATAGATGTGAGAGAGAGAGAGAGAGAGACTTTCTACAGCCGTTAATGCGTGTGACTGTGGTAAGCATGGGTGTGTGTGAAGAGTGCATGTGTGTGCACATGCATGTGAAGTGTGTGTGTGCATGCTCATTCAAATGCTTAAAACTGTGTGCCAGAGTGTAACCACCATGCTAAGCACTGCGTGCGTGTATGTGGGTGCGAGTGTGTCTGTGTCACTGAGAGTGTGTGTGACTGTTATATGTACAGGCACGAGTGCGTACCTTTAGGGTCTCAAAATGAGCTAAAGTTTCCTTCTCATAGCCCAGTGGGTCCAGCGCCCTCATCAGGAGGACTATGGTCAGTACACACCCTGAAACAGCCAGACCAGGAGATCCCAGATCAGTAAAAAAAATAAAATAAGCTGGTCTGAGACCGCTAAAGTCCCCTGGCAATGGACGCAAACATGGACGTACGGATGGACCATTACACAGATGGACACGACCTAAATCAACAGTCCCGGAACCGCTATGTCTGGACTGAGGGGACAAAAAAGCACTTTTTAAAGGCCACTGCAAGCAGTTTGGGGGATGTTCTCAGGAAACAGAGCAGAGGTCAAGGTCACAATTCAGAGGTCACATAAAATGTCCAACAGAGGTCGTAGGCCAACATTAATACTTAAAATAGTATCCTTGCTCTGACTTAGTGGTGTTTGATGTGCGACGTTAAACTGCAGAAAAATGTGAGGGTCATTAGGAAAATGGTCACAGGTCAGTTAAACATTCTAAGGGCACAACTAGCGGATACAGCCAACCTACACGAGCAATTTCGAAAGGTCAATGTCAACGGTGTCAGATATATGCTCGGGAAACAAATAAGTGACTGATGTCATCGCTCAAAGGTCAAAGGTCAGGTCACAAGAAAGGTAACACAGGACAAACATCTCAGTGAGGGGCATAAAGTCAGGGTATAATGGTAAGGCTGCCGCATACAGTTCCAGGGTAAGGGATCTGGACAGACATACAGACGAACACGACCAAAATCACTAGTCCCCCGTCCTATCCTTCAGGTGAAGGGGGAGTAATGACCAAGTCCCAAGATGATGAGAATAACGCTGCATATTGTCAGCGCAGAGAGCCTAGCCCCTGCTCACATACATAGATGGATACACGTAATCACACATGCGCGCGCATGCAGTGAAACTAACACACACACACACACACACACACACAAACACAAACACAAACTCACACTTGTTCTGAGGCTCCAGCTCCAGCAGCTGTGTACAGGACTCCAGCTCTGACTGGAGGACTGAAGTCTTCTCTACAGAGAGCTCACTCCTGAGAGAGGGAGAGGGATAGAGGGAGCGAGGAGGGAGAGAGGGATAAGGGAGGGAAAGAGAGGAAGGAGGTAGAGAGTAAGAGTGGAGGAGAGGGAGAGAGAGACAAGGGGAGGAGAGAGGCTGAATCATTAGAATTTTGGAGTGAATAACGCAGGACAGTCTAAAGCTGTAACCCAATCACTCCCTGATTTAACAAGCTGAAAATCACACTTCCTCCCCACATAAGGCGATGCGCTTCCAGTGCTCCTGAGCAAAATGGCTGCCGTGCATGTCGGGTGAGTGTCACGCTTCAGTGGTGGATCAGGTGCGTTTCCTCAGTGTTTACCTGAACAGCTCCTGATCGGTGGCAGTATCTCTGCACCAGCTCTCAGATCGACCTGCCGAGCAGAGACACACCATGAGCAGCAGAGGGCGCTCTCGAGCACTTAAACTCATCAACAATTTCAAGTGTAACTTGCAGGTTAAATGTCCTAATGAGATTAATATATAATTTTAGGCAAAATGACGATTTGAAAACATAATTTAAGATTTTCTTGGACATAAGGACAAAAACAATCAGAGTAAAAGGTGGTCTTTTTGAGCAAGACCTTTAAAACCACTCCCCCCCCCCCCCTAATTTTTCTAAAAGAAAATTCCGTAAAGAATCTTAATGAAAAAAAAATTGGGACTCAAATATGGATCGGCATTGGGATCCATATTTCTTAATGTTAATTATGATCGAATTCAGCACTTCTGCCTCGATCTACGTCACTTCCGGTTTATCGTTTTTAGACGCAGGAGTGTAATTCTTTCACGAAAACAGCTCCAGAAATCACTGTAATGTGTATATGAGTATATATATATATTTTTTTTTTTGGAAATCAAGTTTCTAAGTCATTTCATTAAACATTGAGGGGGCTCCAAGCTGCAAGTTACACTTTAAATTACGAGTGACAAAATAAGCACAGAATGTCTGAGCTACAAAATTTTCCGTCCAAACACCATTATGTAAAATCAATTAAAGTGGATTTCGGTTGTCACAACTAATGTGAGCCTCCAATGTAAAGACGCATGAAGACGCAGAGTAACTTACCAAAGTAGAAGTGTGAATATGTATGCGTTTCAAATGCGTACAGGTGCTTGTGTGACATACCTGTCCACCGAGGCAGTGCACCTGCACACCTGTGTGCATGCATGTACCATTACTGGTGCCAAAGTGTTTTGTTGTTGTACAGATTTGCTTTTCATGTGCACCTTACCATAATACCAGTGTGAGCACTTAATCCGTGTTCAGGAGTGTACATTACCTGGGCAGAAGTGTGTACAAGTGTTTACTACCAGTGCAAGTAACTCCTGAGCAGCTGAATTTGATATCCGTGCACAGATGAGTGCCAACTCTGCAAAATCGTGTTTCTGCCCATGAAGACGTGTGTTCAGGTATAATCCTTTACCTTCGTACAGGTCTATTTTTAATCTTAGTGAAGATCGCAGTCCTTGAGTACGTTTCTGTGTCCCTTACACAGTCAGGCTTAGCATTATCTGAGAACAGGTGCGCTTGTTACCTGTGTAAAGGGCACAGTCCCTGTGTATGTGTTTCTGGGTCCAGTTCACGGTCAAGTTGTGTTCATTGCTGGTGTCGCTGATTGTTCCAGGAGGCAGTTCACAGATCTGACAGTCAGTTAAATAGAAAAACACTGCAGGAAAGTAGCGGAATCCAGTATAAAAATACTAGCCTACAGTGCATCAACCTTCAGACAGTGCAGAACATAAATACTTTAAGAGCAATGATCTGCTAATCAGACTTGACCAGTATTCAGAGCTGAAAAGAGGACTAGGCATTTAATGTTTTATGAAAACAGAATATGACAAGGCATTTGATTTTTTAAATTGAACAATTTATTTTTTTTTTTTTTTTTTGAGAAGGGGGGGGGGGGGTATACGACACTCATTGTGAATTTTAAGGCTGCTTTGATAGCGATGATTTTGAAGCACGAGCGCTTTGGAAGCTCAGCGTGATTGAGTACGAGTGCCTCTGTAACACCAGTGAGGTTAGGCCAGGTGAGCGGTGAGCTGATGACACCCCTAATGAAGGTATTCCACATTTTGTTTCATACTTTTTTTTATTTTTTTTATTTGGCATCTCCAATCCCACCCGAATCCGGAATGCCCAAATGGGGAACTATGTACAAGGCTTACTCGTATGCAACCCCAATGTAACCCAATCAAAATAACCAGCATACAATGTTAGTTTATTACTAATTTTTTAGCTGATTTCTTATTCATTTCTGAGATGTGTTCAGTTTTGCATTTCTCCTGTATATCATGCATGTCCAATAGGTGGCAGTAGTACCACTGTACCCAGGGTGAATCTCTGTAGTGGCAAGATACCGAAGAAGAAAAAGAGGAGACTTTTTTCGTGCACAGCACGACATGAGCAGAACTGGAGCCGAATTTCTTGTAATCTGTTAAGATAAAAGACGAATATAATGCTCAAAGGATAGTTAATGGGTCATCTCCCTCGCATCCATCATAAGACAAGTAGCACAGCAAGACCGATCAAAGTTCTGGCGAGGATTTTTATCGAACTTCTATCATTCCACACCGGTTGGGTTTTTTTTGTCAAGCGAGATTTGAGCCGAGCCGAGACGATCCGTTGGATCATCCCCGCCCCGACCCCGTTGGACAGACGTGCGAGGCCGTGGGCCAGAGGGCAGAAGAGGACCTCATCGCCGACGCAAACTCTCTGCCACTTCGCCCAGTCTCGATTATGTTACACAGTTAAGTGCTTGAGATCTCAATACACGTAAAGTCACACTACTCGGGTAGATGAGAACTTGGCCAATTTTACTGTGGGATTATTTTATCAGAGCTCTGATCTAGGTTTAGGTGATCTATGTGTAGCTTCTCTAGTTTTATGTGAACTATGTTTATCTGCCATTATTTGATTTTGAAGTCATTTTCATTTTTTGGAAGGATAATATTGATAATATTAATTTTCACCTTAGAGTCTTTTGAGTGATTGATTTCCACATATATCTCCTCCTTGAAAAGAACCCTAGATTTGGGGCACTTGTGCACCATTATAACATATCTAGTCAGGTGCCCCGCCTTACACCTTGCTGCCAATTCTTGTTTTATCCCTTTTATAAACCAGGGGCCTACTGCACAAAAGTCAAATCCTGAGATCCTGGATCAATGCCAAAGCGATGATTGCCATATCCCAAACAGCGCACCGCGGGCTTAATTGATTGCACCAAGCTAACAGCAGGTGGAAGTGAGAGTCACGCAGTCTCATGCAGCAGGATGAGCTACAATCACAGCCAAATGACCATTTTACCGCACCTGGTGCATCACGAGATCCATCTATCATTTATCCAGCTCACGGTCATGGGAGATTGGACCCCAATCCAGCGCAAGACAGAGGAATTTAACAATTTGACTGTTTGCCAACGCATCACAAGGCGCACGCACACGCGCGCGCGCACACGCGCACACCTTTGAGGTATTTGGAGTCTCATATTAGCTGCACACGCTCGGCTTTAGACCGGGGGAAGAAACCCCAGCGACCAAAGACAGAGCATGCAAACTGTTCACCAAAAAGGTCCCACGCTGGATTCGAACCCACAACCTCCTAGCTGAGGGGTAACAGCAGTTACCCGCCGCGCCTCTACAAGTAAGACCCAGGTATTCCGTATGGGGTAGGGGTGAAAGATGCACAGGAAAAGAAAAGGCATTGCGTCTTAATGCAAAGCCTAAACATTACCCTGACCTCAGAACTCTCAGCCTCGCGCCCACTGAAAGGATACCCAGATGGCGCTGTGCCGGAATCGCGGGTGAGTGCTTCTCCACTCCACATCCAGGGGCTGTCCGTCAAGCACCAACAGCAGACCAATGGAGAGAGCCTGAGAGAGAGAGAGAGGCAGAGTGGAGAAATGGAGAGGGAAGTGTTTGGTCAGTTGGTTAAGCCAAAGGAATTCCAATGAAACACCTGAGGCTCGAGTCAAAGAGAAGACTCAAATTCATGAATCCTCAGTTTCAGCTGAGAGTTTGATCACTGTAGGTACATCTAACAGGAGTCATCAGAATATGACACATCACCCCCCAGACCCCACAATCTAATCTCAGAAATCCCAAAAAATAAAGAGGCATCAGCCTAGGACCCGATCAATCCACACAGCAAGTTTCATTAAAAAAATATTAAACGGTATTTGAGTCCTGTTCTGGAAACAAAATGACCACGGACAGACAACCGCACTGTCTGACAGACAAACAGACGACCACAGTGATGACTACGTCCCCCCGCGTCATAATGGAAGTCAGTGAGAGCAGCGATACAAGCCCAAACACACAGTCAGAGCACAAGCAAGGATATGCATGTGTGAGAAGCAGGGTTTCAATGGAAAACATTACAAGACCTGAATGTGGAAGCGATTAGTCACGGTTTCAAAGTGAAACGCCAGGCGCCTGAAGGCAGGAGGGAGAGACAGAAAAACAGGGAGGGAACTGGAGAGAGGAAGAGAGGAACAGGGAGGCTGTAAACAAATGGAATTTGAGGGGGCTGATCGAGGGAGAGAGTGGAGAAAAAAAAAAAAAAAAGGCGGAGAGCAGAGCGAAAGGCAGGCACACGGGGGTGGGGACGGGGCAGGTTTTGAGCTCCGAGGGGCAGGCGTGCTTACATTCACAGGCCTGGAGAAAGCCACGATGGCCCGCTCTCCCTCTCTGCTGACGTACACACAGCTGATCATCTCCTCTCGCTCCGCTGTGGAGAGAGAGAGACTGTTACACACCCAGATACGCACAAACATGCATGCAGAAATACACGCACATGTTCATGTCGCACACACAAAAATACTGACACGTATTCACACACCCGCACAAGCAAAGTCACAAACTCTTGCAAACACACACAGCCACACCCTCCTACCTCTGCCCAACAACCATCTGTAGTAGAACCAGGCGCTCTGGTCATTGGGGTCCGTGAAGAAGGCATTCTGTACGAGTTCATACTCTGAGACAGAGAACAGCAGTTAGTACTGATGTGTGTGTGTGTCCGTGCGCACCTCTGTGTGTGCGTATACGAGTGTGTGAGCATGTATGTGGGCGTGTCAGTGTGTCTGAGCGCGTGTGTGTGTTTGTACCTTTGAGCAGCTGCTCCTCGCAGACGCGGTGCGAGTGAGTGCTGGGGGAGGGGGGACAGGAGGGGGGGCAGGGGGAGGGCGTGGCCTCGGGGGAGGGCGGGTGCAGCAGGGGCAGGAGGGTGCTCCTGTAGTGCCAGCTGGAGTAGTTGGAGAAGTTGGAGCCAATGAGCCGGTTGGTGAACTCCAGCTCCACGCCCACTGGCACTCCGGAGAGACGGACAACCGTCCTGCGGTAATCCCAGCAGTGAACTGAGAGAACAGGGGACAGAGAAAGAGAGAGAAAGAGAGAACAATTTCATCGTCACTCCTCAACCTCTGCTATGCCAGCACAAACATAGCATCTGTCAGGGCAAAACTGCTCCAAGAATTTCAATTTGATTGAGAGTGAAAAAAGAGACAGAATATGGTAAGTGAAGATGAAAGGGAGAGGGGGCAGAATTCAGAGTGACACACAACACTGCTGAGGGCCCAGTACTTTAGTGGTTATGGTGTTTGAAGCCTCAGTGTAGCCACATTAAGATCAATAGCACTGTTGGGCCCTTGAGCAAGGCCCTCAGGTGGCCCCAGATAAGTCAAATGAACTGTCAGTCACAATAGATAAAAAGCACCACCTCACAACTGCAATGCGATAAAGCCCCCCGTCCCCATCCCTCATCTCAACATCCCCTGTCCCTCATCTTTGCAATCTTATTTTTCCACCAGTCAGGGTCGTCCAGTGGGGGTCAGAGGTCACATGGCCAGGAGCATCTGAAGGTTTTATGCCCAGGGGAAATTATTCTTTTTTTCTGGTGTTGGGGGTGGTCTTCTTGTGACTGGCTAAGGCGCTGTCTATAGAGAGGCATTTTCATCATACCATGTTAGTTTTGTTATTCAGCTTCAGTAATAGGTTTATTACGCAATTATTACATATGCATTTGCTTTCTTGGCACACGTGATAAAATGAATACCACCCCATCGCAGCGAGTGCCAGGCAGGGAGAACAGAGTGACAGTGGAAGGACAGTAATGCACAGTAAATGCCCCCTCACAGTTCCGGTCGTCCAGGGCCAGGCAGCGCTCGCACAGGCCCAGCTCTCGACCCCAGTCAGGCCGCGGGATGCGGGACATGACCCAGCCGCGGTGGTGCCAGCTCCCGTAAGATTTGGGGTTCACCTTCAGACACCCCTCCAGGAAGGTGAGCTCTTCCTCGAAGAGCTTCTGCACTTCGTCCTCTGGCCTGAGAGAGAGAGAGAGAGAGAGAGAGAGAGAGAGAGAGGAGGGTCGGGGGGAGAAGGAAAGACGGAGAAAGGGAGACGTGTGAGAGAATGAGGGAGGACAGTGGCCTCAGTGAGTTTAAGCTCAATTCACAGTTTTCAGTGCACCAAACTGTAGGCCAACTAGGCTAGCAAACTTACTAGCTAAACAAGCGAACTAACGTTAGCGAGCTAGCCTGCGAGCAGTTATATTTGCCAGTAGAAAATAAATGAATAAAAAATAAAAATAAAAAAAAAATTATTTCTCTCTCACTTAGCTAGGATTGAACCGCGATCATTTCTGTTATATCAAATATAACGGCTCGCTAACGTTAGTTCGCTGGTTTAGCTACCAAGTTTGCTAGCCAAGCTGGCCAACAGTTTGGTGCACGGAAGTCAATAAAAAATACATCAATAAAAAAATCCATTATTTCCCCATCTCACTTAGCTAGAGGTGAACTGCTATCATTTATGTTATACCAAATATAACTGTTCGCTAGCTAGCTCGCTAACATTAGTTCGCTAGCCTAGCTAGCTGATAGTGATATAGCTAGGCTAGCGAACTAGCAAGCTGAGCAAGCGAATTAAGGCTAAGGAGTAGCTATATTTGGTATAAAAACAAATGCTCGCAGTTCAACTCTAGCCGCGTGAGATAGCAGTATAATGTTTATTTATTAATTTATTTTCTATTGACATCCGTGCACCGAACTGTTGGCTAGCTAGGCTACCGAACTTGATAGCTAAGCAGTCAAACTAACATTAGCTAGGTTGCCACCGTATACTTCTGTTTCCTTCAAAATAAAATGTTATGTTGTGTTTTACGACCCGAGGCAGTTTGACGCCGTTTTGTCTGATGACTTTCATTTTTAAGCAGTTTAATTTGAGGCTATTTCGGATGACGCCGTTTCATCTGATGGCATTTATTTTGAAGCCTGAGACCGTTTGGTTTAACGGAGGTTTGTCTGAGAGATGACGCCGCTTGGTTTGACAAATGAAGCCGTTTAGTTTGTCAAATGATGCCATTTTGTCTGACACCTCACTCTGAGACCTGAGGATGTCCTAAAATGTACACCGTAGTACAGGATTAAGAAGTGGAGACACGTTGTCCATTTTTACATGGGGTCTGTGGTTTTCACATGACATCACAGGTTAAAAGAAAGGCCAACCTGGAGGGCGAAAGAAGGATTCCCCTTCTCTCAAGTCATTTTTGCCAAATTGTTTTCCCAGAATGGCAGTTAGTTGTTATTCAATGAGATGCTAGCCTGGGTCGTAGTTTCTTCGAGTCTTGTACAATAGAGAAAACCCTGAGTGGAGGGGGATCGCAGATTTGTTGCCAAAGTCACTACTGTAGAGCTGCTAGTAATCAGTCAAAATGACTGTAATATTAACCCATCTAGATCAAAAATGCAAACAATTAGCCATACTTTTGTATGCTTTCACCCTGGCTACAGTGTAAGGGGAATGATTTTCCACAAGACAGCTACAGTACCAGTCAAAAGTTCGTACCTACTCACATTTTTCTTACAAGACAAGACATGTTAAATAAAAGAATAAGTACCATTTATTAAGCCAAAAAAAATATATATCGATTAAATATGATATTTAAATATGACATATAAATATGATATGTGATATTTACAGAGCATACACGCTTTCTTTTTTTACTAGAGCAGTTATATGGCTATAATGAGTTTACTGCTGAGCGGCTGTCTAAGTTCCCAAAGTGGTCTGCTTTTCATTGACTTTTGCGCAATAAACTGCAAACCATCTTGTCGTTGTTGGGGACTTGGCTAGCAGTAGGCTTACTGTGGCAGGTCCGATGCATAGAGCACAAGTGCCAGTAAATTGGCGTTTGTTCTGGTATCGCTGTTCTTCCCTAGAAAGATGATCTAATTGCCTGTGAGTTGAACCAAATGAAATAATGGCAGGCTTACACTGCAGCGCCACAAAGTTTTAGCAGCTACTCACACAGTGTTTTGCAGCAGTGCCGTGACTGAAAACTGGGCACAAAAAAAAGGCTGACCCCAACAGAGGCATGTTCCAGTGAACTATGGGAGTTGTAGTTGTAACGTGTCCTCACCGCACAGTCTGCAGGTACAGCAGGATCTCCCTCCTGTAGTTCCACAGCGTGGCAAAGTCAGGGTTTGAGGACAAGAGATGCTGAGTGAGCTGCAGGGCCTCAACATCCATTGTGCCTTCCTTCCTCTGTGAGGGAGAGAGAGTGAGAGAGCGAGACAATGTGAGGCAGAGAGGAAACGCGCAACTGACATGCATTTTCCTTCGTACGACCATGTTTATCTTCCTTATGAAACAAGAGCCATCAGGAGATGGCATCTCTCCCCAGCCCCACATCATCAACTTCAGATGAGCAAAAGGCACCACAGCAGGTCATGATTAATGTGCACTCCAAGTTCTGGGGAGAAATAGTGAACGGTTTTCAATTTATGCTCCAGAAACAAAATGTTCACAGACAGAGGGACGGACGAACAGACAGACAACCGCACCCATGACTATATCCCCCCCGCATTGTATGCCAGGAGGATAACAAGCATTGAGAGTTAAAGCCAAAAATCTACATGCCAATAATGCACAGTGAATGAACAGAGATGGGCAGTGACTGTACTAAACTCTTTCACTGGCTGCGTCCGAACAGTCAAAAAACTGTGTGCTGTCCACCAATTCCTAACCACTTCTCTTTCACCTTTGTGGGAGACGTCATAAGGTAAAGAAAAGGTGTAAAAGGGAATTCCTAATGGCTTAGAAAGGCAACTGCCCTGCAAGGAGTGTCTGAATGCGCGCACACTAAGCAATGTCATCATGAGTCCCCAGCCCGTCATACACACTTCTTTATGAGATTGGGCAGATGAATGGCTGTGGCTTTAAATACTGCTGCTAGCGAAAAGGATGGTTCTGTGTTCCCTATGCTGAAGGAGGTAAATTAGGAAGCACCGTGACACCTTTTTTGACATTTAAACAATTCGATCCACTATTCATGGCTGCCCCACAACTATTTCTGGATCATTTTTGGGGAGTTAGGAACTTTCCAAGGCAAAAAAGAGCATTGGGACACAGCCATCGTCTTTCCCCAAGTCAGCTTTTGCATTTAACCCTTTTCCTTCAGAGAATGCTTATCGTGAGCACAAAAAAATATACAAAACTCAAAGTGGACTTAGTAAACTATGGAGCCAATATAAAAATGAGCTAAACAAAGGGCTAATATGCAACAAAAAAGCTAGGCAGTTTTTTTTTTTCTTTTAATTATTTGAGCGTTTTATTATTGCATAACATTTAAGATTGAAACGCGCATGTCAGGCATAATTATGCGTAATTATAATTAACAGACCAGTCTTTTCCACGATATTTAACAAATGCAATGTTCTAGTATTAGTTGAAAAAAATAAATTAAATGTGGGGCTTAAACAAAAATTCAGTACTGGTTTTAAGTAAGATGGTGCAATTTTTGAGGAAAATGATAAAACTTTCATGATTTACAAGACATCATGTTACAATGGTTTACAGACAGTTGATTAGTGACCCACAGTATATTTCAAAAGCTTATGAGCATTTTAAACTTAACCCAGAGATGTTCTGCTCACACTTTTTTTTTTTTTTTTTTTACAACTACTAAAACTTAAGTTCAGGACAACTCAAAGGAAAGGGTTAAAGGGTTAAAGCTGCCCAAATCTCAGAAATATTCTAACATTGTTACAGATTCTCCCCCCCATTGTAATAACATGGCAGCAACTTTAGCAAAACCAAATAACATACCAGACTGATGAGCAGCTAATTTCCACAAACTGCCATTAAATGTCCTAAGAACAGCAGTGCTTTTCACACTGAGACTACCGTCAAAAGGCTTCATATAAGATCAGGAGCATTGAAGTAACTGTTAGTCTATGATTGGCAGGGAGGACACATTAACTGAAATGTGCTTCTGAAATACTTGGGTCCGGAGAGTTCTTCTTCATTTTAATAGAGGTTTCTTTTCTCAGAGCACATTATTGGGGGAGGGGGGGGGACACATCCCCCCATCAATTACTGTCTTTACTCCAATTTAGGAGCCACAAAAAAATTTATTTTTCAATCTGGAGCTTAGATAGAAATCTAAACAAAAACTACCCTCTTTAATTTAGGCACCCCTCCAATTTAAGTGCCAATCGCGGTGATAGTTTTTGTTTATTCCCATTTAAGCACCAGATGAAAACATTTTTTTTGTGGCTCCTAAATGAGAGTAAAGACAGTACTCCAAAAGCAGGGGGTAAATGGGCCCCAACGACAAAAATGGCAAATGAGATGGAAAGACAGACAGACAGACAGACAGACAGACAGACAAGTACATAAATAAATAGATAGAAGACCCACCAGGAAGGGAAAAAAAAAGCATAAAAATGGGCAGAAATCACAGATGGAGCCCAGCCATGATGGGGAGCCATTTCACAGCTTGCAGGCTCAAGGGGACACACTGAGAAATGAGCGAAGAAGCCAATTCCAACAATTCAAGCACGTTAGCCAGGTGACAGTTCAGTGGTACACTAACTGGTGAAGTGGGAAGACCAAATGAGGGGGAAAAAGGTAAATAGTTTCAAGAGGCATTGAAGGTGCCTTTATGAGGTAGCGATGGGTGGGTGAAATCATACACACAACATAAGGATCGCTAACCCTATCTGGGTAGAGGGGGTGCTTTAGCCTTACTAAAATGTAGTCCCCCGTATATAAAACTGTATATAAATACAGTTGTTGTTTAGCTAGTGGAGAGCATGCCAAAGCAGACCCCCTTCCCATAAAGGCTCAGCTTCCCAACCCATAAACTTCTAGTGACGCCACTGCCAGGAGAACAAGTAGGGCGAGCGATCTTAACGAACGAGTGTCAACCTTGCTGAAGCAGGCATCACGAGCCTCCACATAGACTTTGAGCTTCTTTTCTCTCTCCTTCCTCTTTTCCTCCTCCTGCTGAGCAGTCGACTTCAGCTTCACCCGGCCATGCTGAGGGAGAAACATAAGAGAGAGGAGTTGAGAGAGAGAGACGAGGAGAGAGGAGAGTGTAGCCTATGACAGGGAGGGAGGGAGGGAAATGAGAAAAGGAAGGAGGGATGGTCACAAAGCAGAAAGATGGATAGGTTGGATCGGGGGAGATTGAAAGAGGAAGAAAAGCAAAAGAAACTAGATTAACCAGTCTAAATTAAAGCATCGAACTGATTGTCAGTGTCGCAGAAGCAGTAAGACATCACAGAGCATGTCACAGCTTAAGAGACAACCAGAAAAACTGCACATGATCGCCAGTTTTCTATATTGAGTTTCCTCACAGCTCAAACTCTGCCTTTTGATTTACTCATTTGACACTTTGAATTCCGTCAAGACATTGCAGTTAATGGTTTCAGTAGACTTATGACACACACGTGCGCGAACACAAAAGACGCATTTACTGATCTCTGGCATTTTCCACGTTTTTAAGTATTCTGAGGGGCTCTCACAGCAAAAGATGGACAACAAAAATATGCCGACATTCCAAAAACCTATTGATTCACACACGACCCGATGAGCAGATTATACAAGCGAAATGAAGAGATGTAAAACTCACCATTGTTAAATTTTTTAAAGATCCGAACCTGCGAATGGAGAGTAGCGACAGGAAACAAACGTGGATATTAGTCCACAAAATTGCCGCAAGACAAGTCGAAACATGGCTTGATAAATATACCTACCGCGAAAAAGGCTCCACAGCGTTACTTAACCGCAGCGAGCTTGCCAGGAAAACACAATTATGACAAAACGGTTTTCCTCAGTATTACGCATCTTCCAGGAATGTCATTTCAACAATACACACCCTTCGGTCTTGCATCATACAGTAAAATAAAATGAAATAAAAGATCACAATGCAGTCTGTGAGAGAAATGACTGAGCCGAATTTTAATATAATATATTATGCAGTCAGGTCCCCACCCAATACGAGCTCATAACACGCCA
This sequence comes from Gymnothorax reevesii, assembly GCA_029721435.1. NCBI lineage: Eukaryota > Metazoa > Chordata > Actinopteri > Anguilliformes > Muraenidae > Gymnothorax > Gymnothorax reevesii. The sequence continues at coordinate 145,155,433 of CM056575.1, forward strand.
ATTTAGCCTACATGCCATAAGAAAACAATCCAAATTATATGATATTATGTATTCGTGTCAGCTGATGTAGCAATCTACAGATGCCCGCAGAACTTACCCAAAACGGTTATAGTTGTGTATAAAGGCTCCTCACGGGATCGCAGTGCAGCTCGTCATGGAATTAATTCCTGTCGCCTCCGTGCCGACTGCTGTGCAACTTGTGAGCCATTTCCGGCAGAAGTGAACCATACCGTTTATTTCCGTCCTTTGTTAATGACGTCATATTATGCGGCCACCAAGAAAATGATCTATTAACCAGGCAGCAATGCATTGTTGCTTATTTTCTTGTGAGGAGGGAGGGATGAACTAACGTTTGCGAAAGGTGAATAAGACGCCTCGTTTAAAGATGAATATAATGAGTTGGTCGCTGGGTGGCCGCCGAACATCACAGTCCAAGAAGCAAGACGAGTGAGTTTTCAAGCGTCCGACGCTTCACTGCATTTGGCGTGTGGACTCGGGTTGCTGTGTAGTTTGATAGTACGAATCGACAGTTAACATTAATAATGCTGCAGTTTCACTCTGTCCGGTAGAATCGGCGCTTTAAGTGTGCATCCTCCACTCCGCATGTTGACCTTAATTACGGCGTGGGGGGATCTTAACACACAAATATTGTGTGATGCAGCCGGAAGTCATTTTGTGCCAAATTTTCCCTATACATTCTTCTGATTACTCGTTGATTACACGGCCCTCATGATTGGGCTGCTGAATGACCCACAGCCGCACGCAGGTAGTGATACGCCCAATTGTTTGTATTAATTTGACAGCCCTTTATTCATTTTTCTTTTGTTTTGCGTGAAAATGGTACTGTTGAAGCAGAAAGTTAAAAAGAAGAATTTTTCAAATCGGGAAATTGAAGTTCTTCTGGAGGAGGTGGAGAGGAGGCGTTACATACTGTTGAGCGGTGTTAGCGTGGGCATCAGTAGGAAGCGGAAGCGCATGGAGTGGCAAAGAGTATGTGCCGCGGTCAACGCTGCCGGATCGGCGAACCGCACGACTCCAGAAGTCAAGAAAAAATGGTCCGACCTAAAGGTGCAGGCCAAAAAGCGCATATCTGCGCATCGACAGGGCTTCTGCGCCAGCGGCTGGAGCGTGGGCTCGACAGAGCTCTCACCAATTGATGTCAGAGTAGCATCCATCATCGAAGACATGGGCAGAGTCCTGCCACCACCTGACTGGGGCACTGACATGGCTGCATCCATTGCCGTGAAACCAGGTGAGGACCAAGTCCTTTAAATTCATAACCTCTCATGGGGCAGTTTTTCTCTCATCCTTCTTGCCAGCTGCCCTTCTGTCATTTGGCCAGGGCATGAGTGCCACACACAACCTCCAATTTTTGTAACTCTGTGTACCATCTCTTCAACTTCTTATCTCCTCTTTTTTTCTCCATTGACGAGGCTGTGAACAAAGGGTTACATGTTATGTAAGACATTACATCAGTGTCGGCAGCGGGATCCGAACCTGGGGACAAGGCAATTTCAAACACACCACAATTTTCTTGTTTTCCATGGAAACACACCCGAAATTAATCTGAATAGGAGCTATAACAAATGAACAGAACATGCTGACTTTGTCTGAGTTAGGAATAATGATATTATTGGTAAATGATGAATATGTACTTCAAACTTTGCCTTCATCAAAAAAAAAAACCACCCTCACTGTTGATACTGAAACTGGTGTTTGATGGGAACTATTTACCGCAGCTGCTGGTTGACAACCTGTGAGGTGTCTTTATCTTAAACTACACACTCTCAGATATTTGTCTTCTTGCACAGTTGTGCATCAGGGCCTCCCACTCCTTTTTCTGTCCTTGTTAGTGCCAGTTTGTGCTGCTCTCTGAAGGGAGTATTTGACAGCATGGTAAGAGATATTAAGTTTTCAATTTCTCGCATTGAATAGCCTTCTTTTCTAAGCACAACAATAGGCTGACGGGTCTCTAAAGGAAGATCTTCCTTTCTGGCCGTTTTGAGCCTGTAAACAAACAAACAAACAATTGCTGATGCTTCAGGTACTAAACCAACCTCAAGAATGCCATGCTCCCTTTTACGCTCCCTTATTAGTTCAACAGTTTTCAGCTGTGTAACACATTGCAGAAGGATTTTCTAATCCTCATTTAGCCTTATAAAATGCTTAACTTGGATTAGCAGCCATACCAGGAGATTGATGCAGAGCACTGACAGTTACTGATAATAGGCCTCCATGCAAAAATATGGATCATTCTTTGAAAATCATCTGATTAATTTTAATCGTTAGTGAAATGGATAAAAATGTTTGTGAAATGCAAGAAAAAGTATTTTTCTTTGGAAGACAAAGAAAATTGCTAGTGAACCCAAACTTTTGAGCGGTAGTGTGTGTATATAATATGTATGTGGGCCAGGCTCACGAAATGTGCGCCACCCCCCGGGTACTGAAAAATAATGAAAGTACCCATAGAGCTTAGCTGTGAGTAGTTTTTTAATCTATAGGTGTTGTGGGATCATATTCCAATCCAAAGCCATGCAACGGCAACATTTTTCATTTTTTTCTGGTACCTGGTCAAAGTTGGGTCCCTCAACTCATTTTTTGGGCCGGGTTTCTGCCTTAGTCTCAAGACATACATATCTTCTAAAGCCTCATACATGCATAGATATACCTATATCTTCTCAAAATGCCCTGATATGTATAGAAGGACAATACAGCTGATGGGAAAATGGTATATAGGTAATACTGTATGCTGTTGGGATTGTCAGCCCTGCGGTGGCCCTGAAGTCGGGGTACGTTTTGCGTGTGGCTGCAAAATTGCTGCGCGAGTGCAAACTGCTCTCTAACACAATGTGTAAAATTAATTCAGGCTACCCTGTGGTCTCAGTGGTAATTGTATGTGATAAAGGTATATGTCTGCTCTCTGAATACCATGTCATGGTCAATATTTGCTATTGAACATAGATAATATTTCAAAAGTTGAAACTGAGACATTTTACATTTTTATGCACAAAATGAGCTCATTTTGTGGATAAAATTGTAAAATTTATCAGTTTCAACATTTGTTATGTTATCTCTGTTTTATTGTGGATAAAATACAAGCTGGTGTGATTTGAAAGTCATTGCGTTTTGATTTTATTCACAATTTACACTTTGACCAAAATATTTTGGAATTGGGGTATTTTCAATCAAATCGGCTAAAATACATGTCAACATGGCAACCCAACATGGAATATCATGTCCCTGACCACCTGTGCAACGACTGGGGCCACATTTGGCCGAATACGCCCGGTTTCTACCTGAGATGCCTGGGTTTCTGACTTGGGGTTTCTGCCTTAGATTTCTAAGTCAGAAACCAACCAAAATGCTTCGCGCTGTAGCTTTGTCATCATTCAATAAATAATTGATCTAAACAGTGATTTCTTTTTTGATTTAGGCCAACAATTGCATTTGGCTATATCTTTTACAGGTTTTTAAAAATACCTCCAAGTCAAACTTTTCTTGAAAAGGTGATTTTTAAAAAGGTCACTCAATCCCTGTAGGTTGAAGTTTTTTTTTTTTTTTTTTTTTGCCCTAATGCACCATATATTTGCTTCATCCTGAAGGATTATTAGGGTGTAGGGACCTTTTTTTATTTTTTAACAAAAAAAAAAAATTTTCTAGGGTGCTAAATGTAAAATCTAAGTCAGAAACCAGTACCTTGTGGACAATTTATTAAATGTCACTGCTATACACAAAACGACGATGGGGACCCATGCCAACTGTCAGACATAGTCTACACATGTCTATTATGAAAAAAATAAAATGGAACACGCTTGAATATAAAAAAACAAAGTGAACCATTTCACCTTTTACATGGAGATCAAAAAAGTGCCATTTTTGGCCACTTTTCCAACTTTAAGGGCAAAAAAGACAGGGAAATATTTATCTCAGACTGACAAAAGTGGGGTGTTCCAAGTTGCTCTTGGTGAGCTCTATCCATTCATGGTGGTTCTGGAATGATCTAAGCAAAATATAAGATTTGCTAGCCTGTGAACACATTTGTGAGCCTGGCCTATATAATATATATTATATAGGCCAGGCTCACAAATGTGTTCATATATATAAATGTGTTTCATATATATATGAAATATTTATTCATTTTCCCTTTTATTGTTGTCAATGAGGAAACGTCATGTGAATATCAATTTGACATATTTTATGCTGGTGAGTCGACTGATCCATTGACCCCGGGCTAGAATAATTTGAGCAGAAATTTGAGTGTTCGGGACCAGTATAGGGATAGCATTCCAAATGAGTTGGGTTAAGGTTGGGCTTAGTGCTGGGGATAGCATTCCCGATGAGTTGGGTTAAGTTTAGGGTCAGTGATTGGGATAGGGAGAGGATTATCTACAAATACGGTTAAGGTTAGGGATGGGTAGAGTTTAGTTCGTTTGGTAAGTGTGAGCACGACCGTACCATGCTCAGGCACAGTACGTACGATCAAATGTGAAAGCAACTGTACTTGAGCACGACAGATTACCATTGTGTCACGGCTGTCTTGTTCTATCAAATGCAGCGACAAAAAGATATCTCCATTCAAACGAAGAAATTCATTGCTTGCTCGAAATGTCGGCAGACGAAAACGCAATAACCACTGGGTACTATGCACAAAAACTCTGAGGTTCTTAAAATTATTTGTGAGTAGTTACATTCCCGTGGTTATCACAGAACAATAGATCAGTGCCGTGACAAATTATAGAAAACTAGCTGATACCCTTGCTACGCACAGTTGATATAATTAGCCGGTTGTACTTGCAAAAATGGCTCAAATGCAGTTTTCTCTTTGTAAGTTCGAAACCTGGCGCATCGTCTTTGGCACACAGTAAAACTGTTGTATGCGGAAAACAGACTCATAATTTGCGGCAGTTTCTGAGGAGATGTGTGTAATTACGCAAATCACCCACTCAGTAATAATATAGCCGTATAGATAGAAGATGGATGCCACTGCGATAGCTTTGACAAAGTGCGGGACGCGATACGAAAGTCTTGCAGCTCAAGTTATGAGCCAGATAAATTTTCGTAGTATGAGGCAGTGGACACCATTATTAAACTTTTCACCTAGAACCTCATTGTTTACTCTTCCGGGCACCAGCACACTGCCGTCACCCCCAAACAGAGCTGCTACTTTAGGACCCCCAACCCAGGGAAGCAGCATTATCTGCACACAGAGACATCATCACAAGAATAATATCATAAAGCCAACTTCAGTGTAAGTCCCAAACATAATGCTGTTAGGCCCTAGGCAAGCTCAAGTACGCAAATTATTTCGCAAGCAGAGGTCCAGATGTGAACAACAACACCCCACAGTGACGCAAGCGGCCAGGTGTTGAACACACTAGCGCACGGAAACTGAGCGCTTCCACGTGCCCATGTGATAAAACGAATTTTGAATACGCTGCGCATGCCCCAGTGTTTCCCCAGTCATCAGTGTCACGGCTGCCACCTTTTATAGGCTATTAGCATGTATAGCCGCTCTAGAAATTAGTGTAAAGTCTCTTCACTGCATGTGCGCTCTACGTTTTTACTCAACCAAATATTTCACTTGGTTTTCAAACATTAAGGTAAGCCGAAAGAGTTGTGATTTTATTCGATTTTGCTGGAGGTTGTGTGCGGTACTCTTATCTTTGCCCTACCCAGGAAAAAGAAAAATGTGTTCTTTATTGACATTCCTTGAATGCATGCATGATGGATTAAAATATAGAGAAAACTGTGAAAACACAACACAGTATTTATCTGCTTAGCTGCCTTTCAGGTGAAGGAATGCTTCAAATGACACTCGTTGAGAGTCTGTCTTGTTTGGATTTTTTTTTTTTCTCCAGAGGCTGAAGAGTTGGAGGAGCAGAAAGTGAGTGTGATGAATAGGGAGGAGGTGTCAGGGGGAGCTGAGGAGGTGAATGAGGAGGTGGCTGGAGGAGAGGAGGAGATGCCAGAGCTGGACGATGGAGCGCCAGGACCCAGCGGTGTCTCTGGTGGTCGTACGAGCGCTCCCACCCCGACGGATTCTGCCCTGTGCACTCAGAGGGACCTTATACAATCCATTGACAATGTGACCAGTGAACTAAAACACATTGGGAATGTTTTAAGCGAGATAAGTTCCACATTAAAAGCACTTGTTAAAACGTACTCTGCCGTAGTGTGATGCCTTACTGATTTCTGAGGGGACATTTCACTTGAAACCAACCAGGCCTTCCATGGTCGGAGCCGTGGGAGCGAGTGAAAATGGCATTTTAGGGTTATCCCCACCTAATTGGTTTTAGAAGAGGGCACTGAGCCTGGAGAATAGCTTCTGAAAACATCAAGTGATTAGGTTTATTAGTTAGAGTTGTAGCTTGGTAAAAATGCAAGTGTTAGCCCCCGGGGTGACACACTTTCTTGACACCCCCCCTTTCCCCCCAGAAAATAAAAACTGGCTGGTCGTTTGGCTCAAACTTTGTATTCTTTCATTTGGTATCCCTTGCAATATTTTATCAAAGTTTGGAAAAATTCCAAGGCCATGCTCAAGTAAAGTGCCTGAAAATTGGTTGATTTCAAATCAAGTTACTCGGGGGCGTTTTTACACCTGTACTTGAGCAGCGTTACATCTTACATCGCTGTTAATTAGCTTTGATGTGTGGTCCAACCGCATTCAAAATGGCAGCACTGCAGCTTGAACCACCAATCTCCTGGGCCTACTGCAAACACATAAGACACTAGGCTAGAGTCCTGTACTACACAGCAGGATTTTAGGTTATTGAGGTAAGTTCAGATTTAGCCCCAGGTTTTCTGGACTACAATGGTGGTTCGTGTCTTATCGGGATAAATCGCCACCGCAACTTGCACTGAACGCCTGGTCTGCTCCAAAGCAGGTTAACTTAGATCAGTGATCAGCGGGTATAAAAGTAACGTCTACCGACCAGTCATTTCTCTCGGAATGTGGCTCCACAGTTCATAGCGAATTCCATGGAGCTCGGTGTGCGGATTGTGAAAGGGTCTCTGAGGAGGGCAAGAATATTTAAAATGGCAAAACCCTTCAGCTTTCCTTGATGATTATCTCGAAGAGAATTCAGTACTTGTCAGAGGGAATACATTTGCATTTGTTTGCTTCTAGAGCCATTTGATTTCTGTGCAACACGTAGGAGTAATGCAGTCCCACTATGCATTGCCCAACGTTTTATTGCTTCCGGCAGTTTTTTGTTTGCTGTGGTTGATGCAGAGAACATAAGGAAGAATAAACTGCACGGCGATTCATAGGGTTTCAGTGCGCTGTCAGAGCTGCTGAAAGCCTTTGTTGTGCTCCCTGGGCACTTAACCATGCGGTCCATGAGAGACGGCTTTTATAATGCAGCAGGCGAACTGAAACCCTTGGAACTATTTTATCAACAACCCTGCGTCCAAAAAGTTGGAAAAATGAAAAAAAAACTGATTTGCAAATCAATGAAACTGTGTGGCGTGGAGAGGGGTGTGAGTCCACAGCGTCCCTCCCAGCCAAAGGTACCTCAGCATGACCCACCACCAGGCAGGCTGATCAGGAGCTGGGACAGGGCCAGTTTAAGGAGGCCAGCCTCAGCACCATGGAGAGCCGCCGGATGGAAATTCCCCAACTCGAAGCCTGCCGGATGGCGCACCTGAGCTCAATGAAGGGAGGCAGCTGCTACCCCTCCAGGATAATGAGGGTGCTGATTAAAAGGGGGCCCTGTCTCTCTCGAAGGGGGAGGAAAAAGTTCATGAATGCTGGTGGGGTTTGACTTGGTGGTAAACTTTTCTTTTTCTCTCATTTTATGCAACTTTTAGATTCCAGTGGAGACTGGACTGGTTCCCTGCTCCAGACATGGCAGAGATCCCAGGTCCAATGTCCGATCTGGAGAAATTAGGAGCGATTCATTTTTTTTTGGTGCATTCTGATTGATTTAAAGTGGAAGAGCTTAAAATTTTTTGTGTTTGAATCAAAATTAAAACCCTCATTGGGCTATTTCTCCTGGAATCACTGCGCTGTGTACTTCTGTCCCGCCTGCACCGTCACGCCCAGCGGGCGCTACAACTGTAACTAATTGAAAATGGTACAAAGACAACAAGCTGGGAATTTTTTTTTTGAAAAATACATGTTCATTTTGAATTTGATGCCTGCAACACATTTCCAAAAAGGCAGAACGGGGGCATGTTTACCACTGTGTTGCAACACTTCGTTTAACAACAATCTGTAAGCATTCGGGAACTGAGGAGACCAACGGCTGTAGTATTGAAAGTAAATGTTTTCCCAGTCTTGCTTGATGTAGGATTTCTGTTGCTCAATACCTCTCAGCCTCTTCTGTCATGTTCCTCATTTTATAAAGCACCTCATGTTTTCAGCGGGTGACAGGTCTGAACTGAAGGCAGGCCAGTTTAGCCCTCAGACTGTTTTACTAAGGAGCCATGTTGTTGACATGCTTGCAGAATATTGTGTTTGCCGTTGTCTTGCTAAAATAAGCAACACCATCCCTAAAAAAAAAAACTTGAGGATGGTAGTATGTGTTGCACCAAAACCTGGAGATTTTGATCAGAAATAATGTTGGCTTCACAGATGTGCAAGTTACGCGTGCCACGTGCACTAATGGACCCCTGTACCATCAGGGATGCTAGCTTTTCTACTGTTCGCTGATAAGCGGAATGGTCTCTTCTCTTTGGCCCAGCCCTAGAGGAAGTAGCATCCATGATTTCCAAAAAGAATTTTGCATTTTGATTGGTCAGGCCACAGGTGACCACTTTGCCTCAGGTGAACTTAAATGATCTCGGGGCTCAGAGAGGGTGGTAGTGTTTCTGGATCTTAATCATATGTTTTTTCTTCTATTTTTTGAGGCAGCAATGAACTGAGGTCACTGACAATGGTTTACAGAAGTGTCTCTGAGCTCATACAATGAACTGCACTACAAAATCCTACCTGTTTAATGCGGTGCTGCTTAAGGGCCTGGAGATCGTAGTTATTCAACAACGGTTATCGACCTTGTTCCCTGCAAACAGATTTCTTGGTTTCTCTAAATTTTTTGATTTTACTGTGTAATATAGAAGATGAAATCTCCAAATTTTTTTGCAACTTCCTGTTGAGAAAAGTTACTCTTTAAGTTTTTACCTATTTTACGATACAGGATTTCACAGAGTGGTGAAGCCCTCGCCATTTCTACTTCTGAAAGACTCAGCCTGACTGGGACGCTCTTTTTATACCTAATCTTGTTACCGACTTGTTGCCATTTAACCTAATTAGTTGTGAGATGTTCCACTAGCTTTATTTTTTAGACATCATGCAAATATTCCAGTCTCTTGTTGCCTCTGTCCCAACTATTCTGAAACACGCTAGTATCAAAAGTACCTTATTAGAAATTAGCAGATATTTTTCAATACCAATAAAATTTCTCAGTTTCAACATTTTATGTCTCATCTTTGAACTGTTTTCAATTAAATATAGGGTCTAGATTATTTGAAAAATCGTTGCAATCTGTTTTTATTTACATTTTTGCACAATTTCCCAACTTTTTCGGAAACGCAGTTGTTTATGTCTACTGTTGTCCAGTTGTGCCCAGAAGTTTGCAAACCCTGACTGAATGTGTGAAATAAGTATCATTTTTTTAAGGAAAACATGAATAGCCAGGCAATACACATTTCTTTTATTTCTTATTGGATTCATATCCAACTGTAAGCTATGAAGAATGGCACAATCATCAAATTAAATGAGGCAATAAGGGGAAAAAATGAAATGAACCCTGTTCAAAAGTGTATCAACATATCCCATAATTTTCCACCTCTTAATCACGGACTAAACAGAACTGACTGACATTTAGATGTCTTTGCAGTCTTTAGATATCTTTTCCCACCTTTAAAAAGTTGAACTACCTTGTTACAAAGGTCTGTAGACAGTTCTTTTCTGGTCCCTGTGGCTCAGTGTTTAGCCAGGTCAGTGCATCCACTCGAGAGTTAAAAATATCCAAAGGCTATACGCAGACACTAGTCACAATTTAAAAAGCCACATGTGTGGAACCCTTAATAGCCATCTAAACCTGAATGTGTCACCTTGTATCTAAATAAGGCCAAGTATTGAAGGGTATGTAAACTTATGATCAGGGCCATTTGGGTGATTTCAGTTATCATGATTTAAAAAGGAGCCAAACACCTATGTGATGATAAATGACTTCAGATGATCAGTATGCTAGAAAAAATACTTTTTTTGCATGATGAGTCATATTTTCAAGATAAATGGCAACATTTCACAAATTCTGCTGGGGCATACAAACTTTTGAGCACAACTGTACATCGTGCAAACTATAATTATTTGCTGCTGTGTCTTCAGGTCAGAAAAAGCTTTCTTCTGGGAGCCCTTCCAAATTACCTGAGATTGTGGAGGTGTCGCCGGATGATGCTTTTTGAAACCTGGTGACCCCAAGATGCCCACTAGACCTGCAATTTCTTCACAGTTATTCTTAGGGATTTTGTTGCTTCTCTCACCATCCTCCTCATTTTCCTCGGGGGCAAAATATAGTTGCGTCCTCTACCCTTGGGGCTTTCAACAGTTCCATATCTTTGGAATTTTTTCATTATTTCCCTGACAATGCCAGATTTATGAGCGTCTATGACCGTCTGCCTCTTTTGAACTGACCGTTGTTTTGTTTTTATCGAGGTGTTGGATGTCAGAGGGATATTGTTAGTGTGTTACCCCATTTTTATGCCCCAGTGAAACAAGAAGTCTCAATATAGGGCTCAATATAGTCCCTTAACACGTAGCTAAAACTTAAATAAGTGGAATTTAGTTCCTGGTTTAATTTTGGTCAATGTGATTTTCAATTATATTTAAGGGTTCCTTTAATTGTGAAACCTTGATTTGGAGGAAATAGATTTCTAATTAAATTAGGAAATGGTTTTGGTTGGCTCCATTGGAACATTAATATCGTTCAGTATTTCTCGCTTGTTATTTGGAGTTTCTCTCCAAAGTTTGGGTTTTTTTTTTTTAAAGTATTGTTTGTGCATTGCCAGTCAGGGGTGCCAGTACTTTTTGAGCCCACTGTACCTTTATGCACCCCATCCCTGCATGCACTGGGTACAAGGTATGAATACACCAGATCACATCACCCCTTCAGCGCATATCACACTAACTGTTGGCTCACACTCTCATAGCTATGGACAAATCAGAGTCTGTTATCAACCCAACCACTTCTGCCCATAATTTTATCTGTGTTACATAGAGTCAAGTTATGAGGGGAAAAAAAGTCTGTGATGCCCACATGAATCATAATCACAATTAACCTCATTGATTTGTAACTCTACTGATCCACTACACAGAGCTAATGAGTAACTCATTATTTCACAATCTGAAAGATTTGAAAATCCTGAGAAAGATATGGAATTCTGAATGGGGCTGTAAGGTGGTGCCGTCGCATTTGTAGTAAACCCCATGTGTTTATTCATAGGTCCATAAAAATCACTGAAGAAAAAAGGTGGTCTCTCATAATTGATGAAAAATTATGTTTATTCTTAGGCACCGCAGTTGTCAGAAATGTACTCTGGGCCCACCATTCTTGCTAACTACTTATTAACCCTCTCCAGCCCAATTTATGATTTTGAGATTTGAAAAATCTTTCATTCATGGAGAAAAGTTCTCATACGCTAGTGGCTGCTGGTAGGACTAACATTGTATTTTTGCAGTACTGAGCTGGAAGGCTAACTTTATCAAACCACTTCCCATGTGGTCTTCATATTTTATAATCAGTCATCAACTGATTTATTGTTGCAAATTTGCAACATGAGCCTGGAGAGGGTTAATACACTTTTCAGGTCAATACCATTAATAGTGTAAAATGGATGAGCACTGAATTTGTGACACCTATCAGTTAGGTCACAGAGTACCCACCTTCCTTTCGTGACTAAATTGCCACATCTGATGACTCAAATGGTTCCTAATCTCTCACTCTTGATCTCTATTCTACCGGTTGCACCACCCATATTGTAAATATAGTAAGAAAAAAGAACTATTCAGCCAGCAGACAGTGATGGAGCCAGTCAGACACAATTTCAATTAATCTGTCATCTGACAGATTTAAGATTAAATATTTCCTTAAAAATCTGCACTCACAACTCATACTCTCATGCTCAGCCTGGCCGCAGTCCAACCCCCCCTCACCCCACAGGAAGTCTCTCTCACTCTCTCTGACACAGTGTCAGAGAAACAAAACACCGTCTCCTTCAGAGAAACAATTCAATGCGAGCAGTAAAATGGCTGAAGGCGGAATTTTATTCAATCAAGACCAGTTCAGTTGTCCGATATGTCTAGATCTTCTGAAGGATCCAGTGACCATTCCCTGTGGACATAGTTACTGCATGGGCTGTATTATGGGCCACTGGAATCAATATGATCACGTCGGTGTCTACCGCTGTCCCCAGTGCAGAGAGACCTTCATTCCAAGGCCCATTTTAAGAAAAAATATTGTTTATGCTGAAATGATTGAGAAAGTGAAGACATTAAGAAAACAAGCTGCTCCACTTCCTCACCGTCATGCTGGACCTGGAGATGTGGTGTGTGTGATCTCTGCACTGGGAGACAACGCAAAGCCGTTAAGTCCTGTCTGGTGTGTCTGGCCTCTTACTGTGAAACTCACCTCCAGCCTCATTATGAATCCCCTGCCTTTAAGAAACACAAACTGGTCAAAGCCACTGGAAACCTGCAGGAGAAGATCTGCTCTCATCATGACAAACTGTTGGAGGTTTACTGTCGTACAGATCAGCAGTGTATCTGTCTCCTGTGTACAATGGATGAACACAGAGGCCATGACACTGTTTCAGCTGCCGAAGAAAGGACTGAGAAACAGGTAAGGTCTGGGCCTCTTGCACGCAATAAAAACAGGCAAACAGTAGAAAGGCAGGCAAAATTAAAGGCTTGATCGCACCCGAGACAAAACCAGAGTTGAAATGAACTGTAAGGCAGCTTTTCCGCAGTGGAGGCTGTTAGGTCTGTTTCAGAACCTGAAATGTTTTTGCTGAAGCAGATTTTGAGTTGGCAACATTTCTAGTTGACAGGTAATTACTCCCGCTTGAATTCATTTTGATTGGATTGCGATTCGAAAAGTGTAAGCAAACTGCTAAAATGGCTACAGTAAGTGTAACACTGGACAGCTGCTACATTATAGTACTGTGATAATACAGTCGGGTTAGCATTTGTTTCCAATGCTAAAGCTTCTAGTTTGCGTTGTTTTCTTATTAGGTGTAGCGGTTTGGTTTTCGTCCTGATATTTACTTGTGCCTGTGCCTCACGGCTAGACGTTCTCATCATCGGTGTTTCACTCCTGTTAGCGCTATTATTTACCGCTGTTTCTGTTATCAAATATCTAAGCACTGCAATGAGAGTACGCAAACTGGTGGTTTTGCAAATGGAATTTGCTGTAGATTACCTTTCAGCAAATAATGAAAATATTTATTCCTGCTGATCTGACTGTGTATTTCTCAATTTGCAAGCATAACAGCCTTCTTTGCAGGGAGAGACTTCAGAGGTGAAACTGATACGTGACGGAGAAGGAGGGGGAGGCACCCAGTATGCTTTCAAATTCTCAAGCTATGAATCTTTCCGACCTGTCAATCAAGTGTAGAAAAATTACTAATCAGATTTCCTTATCTTATTAAGGTCCTGCCTGCCCCGACAGCACCGCCATATTGTCCCACAATCAATGCAGTCAAAACACGACTTAACACAACTGAAGAAAAAACACAACTAATCCAGTAATGCAAGTAGTGAGCTAACTTACAGTGTTGGATGGATTAGATAGGACATGTAATGTTAGCTGAAAGAGAACAGACTGTCTTTGTTGTTCAGGTGGTATTACATCCCAAATGGTTTCCATGCTAACTGGTTCCATTACACATGCACGCGCAGTGTTCACCACACGGCCAAACCGCAGCAGTGGTAGTTCGCCTTTGTTGGCAGATTTGTAATGCATTCACTAACAATACCGGCAATTCTGCGGTTGCGTCTCATATCGATCGCGCCAAACATGATGGGAAAGGTATATCGGCCTGACCTTCCACACCCCCATCCGTGTGCTCCTGCTGTCTGGCTAATGTTTGAGTGCTAAAGTTCCTGCTCATGTCCGCTGAGCACCTACTGCGCACCACCCATCCAGTACGTGTGGATCCACTGTATCGTCATGCCTTCCCAGGATTTCATCCATTTTCTCCCAAATTTTTAGGTTTGGAGAATCTTCCCTTGCCCTTTTTGAGGACAGGGGTTGCTGTTCTGTAGTAATGTGTTTTCATATTATATTAATTGTTTACAAACTTTAAAGTGTGTGTGATCACTGTCAAGTGATCATCAGTAAAGTGATCAAGGCCCATGCGAATAAACTTTTTTTTTTCAAAATAATTGGCTTTCTGGCAATGTTCAACAAGTGATTCGTTCTGATTGCATTTTTTGAAGTTGCTTTGAAGTTGATTTGAATCATTTGAGGATCGACACACCACGCTTCGTCCATTTGTACTAAAGCTCTTGAACAACATGGTATTGATAGGCACTTCATGACCAATAAAGAGGTCTCAGTGGGTGCCTCTGTACTTTGCTGTATAATATACACAAAGGAAGGAGAACGACCCTGCTGATCATGACATGCATGCCCTTAGTAGTGTGCTGTGGGTTGAATATTTCTATTTGTATTTTGCTCTTCCTGTGACTCAGTGTTAGCAGTTATGTGGGGTATTCAAACATTATTGTGTGAGCTCAATCGTCACTGTTTAAGGGTAATGTGTATTGGCATAGGGGGCTGTAATGAAGAGTCAATATGGCCTGATAGTTATTTTACACCAACCTGAAAAAAAAAATCTGGATGCCTATCGATACATCCTTAATAAATAACTACATGGCATTTTATTAGTCTCAAAACTTTATTACATAAAAACCAGGTGCATGCACACGACAGGAAATGCAGAGAACAGTAACCGCAAGGGGAAAACCATCTTCGTGTGACATGCGTCCCAGATCTAGCAAAAAAATGTATACGTAGGTATAAAGACTGTGGCTGCTGAGAGGTTTTGCCATCTCGCATCGCAATGTTTCCAGTTGAGGCAGCAACCAGACTTTATGAGCCAAAAATGACAAAGAAGATACAAATTCTGAATAAATTTGTTAATAGAGGCCCAATTAGCAACCCAAACAATGGAACAGCAAACATTAAAATATCCAAAATCATAAACAAATCCAGCAATAAATAAACTAAAATATATACGTCTATAAATAAGCAACCAGTTACATTACATTTGCTTAAATTGCACTGGTTGTAACAGAAGCTTCAGTAACCTGCGCCAAGTTTATTAACATTAGGATAGTTTCTCGACCATCATCTTAATAACCAATCCTTCCTTTCTGCATACAAAATCCTGATGCATTGTGGAATGTACATATATTTATTATGTGGGATTTATACACATTTTAATGAAATTTTGCATTCCAAAAAGATTTTAAATGTACCCAAGATAGTGTTATATGAGATAATGAGCGCACAATATAAATCAGTAGAATTGCTTATTACATCGGCAAAAGCCCATTTTACATACAAGACTCGAGACCAGACTTTTAAACCTTTGTTTGTTTGTAATAAGGACCTCCTTGAAACAAGATGTTGCATTTCAAAAATTATCCTCCCAATAAATTTGAAATTTGAATATTGTTGCACGTTGCCCAATATTTTGGATATAAGTTAAGTGGGGTTTATTTTCTCTTGGCTCATAGATACCTTGAAAACACAAAATGTGCATTTCACTGGACATTTCCACATGATAATTTCCTCAATAGGTGCCTCTCTGATTAGTCACGTGATTTACCACAAACAATCACAATGGCTGCATCCACAAGTAAGAGGTAAGTTGACGTAAGTCAGAAATAGTCTTATATTGTTCAAGTTTTGAACAGACTTTTTTCTGTTGGGGATGGAAATACATTATATAGCGCAAACTGAAAACACATAGCCTATGTAATCCATGTGTATTTGTTGGAATATATCTGAGTCTATGCTCTATCAAAATATTGGACATTATGCATGCTGAGTAAAAAGCTCAAATAAGCAATCTCCAGAATACAGATAGATCATCATGCATAACAATGACCAGGTTTCTTCAACTTCACATTATTTCGCAAAGTATGGCACCAAATCCCAACAAATGGTCCAAGGCACTTGTAAGTACTCTATGCATCAAAGGGTTAAAATTAAGCTGCACTGAACCATCCCGTCTCTGGTCAGATGTCCTGTATGGGGATTCTGCATGTCATGTCTCAAGTGCTGAGATTTAGAAGGCAACCATGGATGCGTCCAGCTTCTTGGCCTGTAAAATTTATTTGGCTGCCTTCATTTGAACATAAGTGAATCTCTCACTACCAACATACCACTGCCACTTATTTTAGCTAATTACCTCCGCCAACGAAGTTGGGGCAGAGGTTATGTTTTTGCCCCTGTTTGTCTGTTTGTTTGTCTGTCTGTTTGTGAACAACATAGCTCAAAACGTCAAGCACGGATTTGTTTGAAATTTTGCGGGTGGATTGCTATTACATCAAGGATGGACCCTATTGATTTTCACCGCTATCAGTGAAACAATATGGCCGCCATGGCAGCCATCTTGAAATCGAATGACACGCGATAACTGAACTTTGCTCCAACTCATAAAGATTTGGATTGTGCTGCCTTGGCAGAGGTTTGGACTCTACGAGTGCCTCTAGTTTAGCACTGATTTTAGCGAATTTCACTTTCACTTTGTCACTAAACAAACATCGCGCGTAAACGTATGTATTCGCATCTTTGCATTGATTTTTACTGCAATCTGTCGTGCGAAAAAGTCATTTCGCGTCCAGTGTGCAAGCGGCTTTAGAGCTGTCCAAGTCTGAATATGGATGGATCATACAAACTGAAAAAAGGGGGGCATGTGATGCATAACAAAGAGTACTGCCATTTCAAACGTATGTGATTTTTAGTAAAAGTTGAGAGTCTGCACTTCATATTTGTGTGAAGTGTGAAGCAGCCAAATCAAATGGAAAACAACTTTGGTTTGTCATCGCCTCATATATCTTAGGGACGTGTCCTTGCAACCCTGTCAGTCAATATAGTTTATATATGATCATCAGCTTCAGCAGGGAACATTGGGTTTTTTTCTTTTTTTTTCAGAATACAGAATTCAGACTACAGAATACTGTGATTCTCAAGTTCAAAACAATTAACACCTCTCACTCCATCTACTCATGCATTGGGAAGCTTATTTTGCAATTTGACAAAAAAAAAAACATGTTATCATGCTATACAATATCTTTCAGAGGCTGCTTGGATCAACACAGAGTAAATTCCAGCAGAGAATCCAGGAGAGAGAGAAGGAGCTGCAGGATCTGAGACAGGCTGTGCAGTCACTCAAGGTGGGTACTGACCAGAGGAGAAGACAACAGCTGCTGCTGGAAGAGCCATTTCAGGGCTCAGTCAGGGCTCTCCTCCAGTCAGCCAGTGAGGAGCCCAGTGTTGGGCCACTTTCCAGCCCTGTGGGGCTCAATCCCACTGAGACACACTGTGGGGAACAGGCTGTGTGGGATCCCAGTAAGAGCTGAGTGAAAGGCCTAGTTAAAATGTACAGCCTCCTCTCTCTGTGTCTCCTAACAGCTCTCTGCACAGGCAGCAGTGGAGGACAGTGAGAGGATCTTTACTGAGCTGATCCGCTCCATTGAGAGAAGGTGCTCTGAGGTGAAAGAGCTGATCAGAGATCAGGAGAAGGCTGAAGTGAGTCGGGCTGAAGGACTCCTGGAGCGACTGGAGCAGGAGATTGCTGAGCTGAGGAGGAGAGACGCTGAGCTGGAGCAGCTTTCACACACAGAGGATCACATCCATTTCCTCCAGGTACCATCACTAGCTCTCTGACTGTCTGCACTAAGCACATCATACTTACAACTATCTGCTCAAAAATCTGGAACTGAGGCTTTTCCCCATCAATCTGTCTCTTTGTCTGTCTGCAGAGCTGTCAGTCTCTCTGTACCCCTCCTGGACCCGGGGATTTACCCAGCATCACTGTCAATCCACAAGTCTTCTTTGTGGCTGTGAGGAAATCAATCACTGATCTGAGAGAACGACTGGAGGATGTTTTGAAAACAAATTTGATCAAGGTTTCTGGAAAAGGTTGGTGAACAAACCCTGCTATTGAAAATGTATTTGGCGACCGCACACAACACATTGGCGAGGTGCTCTGCAGTATTAACTTTTACACCATTTAAGGTTATCTGGCTGGCTATTTACACGAATAACAGGGGTGCTTGACATATCAGTTCCTTTGACAAGATGTACTGTATAACACATTATAGTAAGTATAGAACTTATATACTGAAATGGAACTTATGTACTGAAATGAAGTAAGAGACTGAGAAAATTTTGGCTTTTCTCCATCAGTCACTTTGTTTACAGTGACGGTAATATTGTCTGTTTACTGAATTGAACGCAGTCTGTGACATAAGCCTTTAGCCTCTTCTGAAATACAACACCAATTTGGAAAAAGCTGTGACTGTATGGAAAATGTACCTTAAAAACAAAAAGCAGTGGTTTCTAAGTATACTTTGACTTGTGTTTCATTGCAGACAGTATGAAAACAAGATATTAAATATCTTCTCTAATCAACTGTTTATTTGTAAATATACGGCATTCCTGCCATTCAGCCCAGCAGCGCATCCCAAAAAATTTGGTACAGGCTCACAGGGGCAATTTCTGGATGAGTAATGCAGCAAAAAATAAATAAATAAATAATGATGTGACTTGAAGTCAATATTTGATTGACACGATCCTTCGGTACAAAAACAGCATCTAGAAAAGGCCTAATCAATATGATGGGTAGATGATCATCAATTTTCCCACCAATGTGTGAGAAAATCATCAAAAGGTTTAAACATTCTACAGCCAAAGGCCAGTAGGGACTGGATTTCACCCTCGATCATGCGTAATTCCAGTTAAAAGTTCACCGCGCGAAAGGAAGCCTGATTGTTAACAGTATCTGAGGTTCTGTCAACTTCTCTGGGCTTGAGGGCATCTGCGATTGACTATCATACAGTGGAAACATGTGGTCATTGGGTATTGGGTTGAGTCAGTGGTGTCAGCAAGTGCAACTTGCACCTCTGTGATGACTCCATTAAATCCTTCAGTAACTTCACCTTTAGAGGGGACCTATTATGCCGATGCTTCTTTTAATGCATATCAGTAATGTTATAATGTTGGTTGTCCATGCTCAACCTCTGAAAAGTTTCTAAACATAAGATGCAAGGGTTTTGCCGTAATCCAAGAACGTGATTTCGTGAGCATGATTTCCTCTCTGAATAGCTCCTCCCGAGATCTTCATGAGATCTGGGCAAAACCTGTGCCGTCCAATTAGTACAAATCTAGCCAGAGCCAATCACTGCGCTGGACCTGCCCACACTGGAAACTATTCTAGCAGGCACTAACAAGGGCCGATCATTCTATGCCTTCGTAGCGTCTAGACTTTTGGAAATACAAAAGAAGAACTGCAGATCATTTGAGGCACAATTTTGTCAGTATCTGTCCCAAAGCTGCTTGTCTGTTTACTTTTGGACGCAAAGAAAAACAAATATTTCTCTTCCAAAGGACGATGCCACCAAAAATCAGTGGGTAGCTTTTTTTCTTTGCTGGCAGCAAACAGCCACAGCCAAAGGGAACGTTAGCTGATTGTGCTCAGCATTTCACCAATGACAGCGATGTTAATAAAGGATAATTCGACACAGGATAAGCGTTTCAGCTGCTTCTCAAACCTGATGCAGTTGCATTGATCAAGCACTCGGAGCCACAAGCTGTAAGTAATGATATAACAGCAAATAATGTAAGTGAAGCTAACGTGTTACGGGTGGCTAGCAGGACCGCTAGCGATAGTTAGCACTAACAACTGGTCTCAAACGCAGGCTTTGTAAATATATTTGAAGATAAAGCCTGTATCGGTCACAACAGTCTGTGACTGACAGACACAGAAGCTGTAAGTTGCTTTTACTGCATAAGCCAACCTGACGTGATAGCCAGTTGATTGTGGCTGTAGCACAGCGACTAACATAGCCAAGTTACTGTTGCTAATGTTTGTGTCCTAAATATGTCAGAGTGGTATCAGGGGAAATTCTACAGAAGGTGTGTGAACATAAACCTTATTTGAAGCTAACTTTTAATACTTGTTTGTAATTTGGATGCTTAGTACAACTGTTCACAGTAACAGAAATTGCTGTCTGTAAAACCTGTATTGCAAGGGTTTGCCTCTGTGGTTATGATGACTTGGTTACCAGCTACTGCATGTTAGTTTGTGTGCCGTGCTAATTAAAAATGCTCCTCACCTGGTTAACATATATGCAGTAATTCTGATCGGTATGCTTGTGTTACTTCGGTAAGCATCAATGTGGCAGTTTCATCATAGCGTTGCCCGATTGTAGCCAATACAGTTAGTGATCGCTTCACTAATCCATAACCGGGATCAGCCGGATACTTCACAAATGTCTGAGCAAGCTCTCTGGTGCTACCGTGAAAGCAATGCGAAATGCAGAAGCTCTACCGGTTTACAAATGATTTCTCTACACTACCTGGACACAATTTCATCCCCCTTTAGAAAATGTTGTGGCTCATTAAAAGCCAAAAAAGCAGAGATTAAATAGGTAATTCTTTCCTGTAGAAGAGATTGATTCCCTAGCTCCACATAAGCAACTTTTCCGCGCTAACAGAACTTACATAATGCGCCCATTTTCCGCGAGGAAAAGCTGGTTATTCTGAAGCAATAAGCAAACCATTACCACGGGCAATTTC
This sequence comes from Gymnothorax reevesii, assembly GCA_029721435.1. Classification (NCBI taxonomy): domain Eukaryota; kingdom Metazoa; phylum Chordata; class Actinopteri; order Anguilliformes; family Muraenidae; genus Gymnothorax; species Gymnothorax reevesii. The sequence continues at coordinate 145,176,249 of CM056575.1, forward strand.
CGAAAAGGCCGTTTAGCCTGGAACTTTCGCCCCTCTGTCATATACCAGGGCAGAAGCTATTTTTTTCTCCACGGTAACAACACACCACAGCTATGCACACAAACCAGCAGGTCCTAATACACACCGAAGCAGTCCATAAGCTATTGGTCCACTTCGAGCTGCTCCTCACTGTCCATGTTTCCCTCTAAACTCAGACCCATCGAATTTCTACGGTCTCCAGTCTACACTTGGGTATGTCTACCTGTTCTACAAATGTGTCTATATGGGGTGGATTCTAGCTTTCCCTGCATCCTAGCTACAGAGTAGAAAAACCGCTGTGCTCACCACTGTTGCCGATAGCAAATTCGTGCTTGAGCTGCCAGACTTTCGCACCGCGTCCTCCACTTTCGCTGTTGCGTTTATTCAAACAAGTTAATTTCATTAGATCTATACACATGTACTGCGTTAGATTGCAGAATATGCCCGTCGATTCCTTCGGGAGATGCGTCAGTTTCACTCTGGAGCCGGACCAGGAAAACTGCATTCTTCTGCCTCGTCTAGATACGCCCTCCACAGAGAAGAAAGTGGGTACAAGGGGAGTGGGGTCCATAGCGGAAGAGCCACCCCAATGAGGCATTTCAGCCAGAGACTATTATGGACTACAAATGGGGTTTTTTGAGGATAGCAGTATGAGCGAAGTAAGTAGCCTTTTTTAATTTGCGCGATCAGGAGTACTCTAGGTGAGTCAAAGACCAAAATATAAACTCGGAAAAATAGCATAATAGGTCACCTTTAAACGCATGATTGCGGTCATCCTGTTCTTGTTTAAGATTGCCAGATTTACAATCAAACTATTTATTGAGAATCATCAAGACAACTGCATGTGCCTATAATTTAAAAAAATATTTATGGAGAAATGACAAAGAGATTGCCAATGTCCTGAACTTACAATGTTTATATAATAGCTATACTATTCTCAGGATGACGATAATCCAAATACTTAATCAATCCAAAATGTTCACTGAATTCCATCTCCCATTTCAGCATTTTTTCAGCTGTGCAAGTTATTTTAAGATGGCACTTATTAAAAATGTTTTCAGTGTTAAAAAGAATACATTTGAATTAGATAACATCTTCTGGGGCATATTAAACCCAATAAAACATGGGTGCAAAATGGCATCAGTTAAAAGCCTAGTTAACAGATTTGTGCCATTTTATGAGCGACACGATTTCAGATTCTTTGAAAATGACGTATTGATTATTTTCGGATGTCATTATTGAAGTGGATAGGCAAATGGCTGATAACTTTGTAATGCAATGAGCGATAATGGAGGCTAAAAATGCAATAATAATGAAAGCTCATTACATTATTATGCTGATTAGTCTTCGCAAGTGGGCTAATTAATGTCTACCTGGATGCGTAGAAAGGCAGTTGCATGCTTGTACTTGTAGTCGCAATGTAATAATAAGTTATATATTACATTATTTTCTTCAAGGATTGAGGGATGATTCATTACTTATGATGACTTTGCGAAGGAAACACACACAGAGAGATTCCATGCTTTGTTGTTAGATTATTAATAATCCCATGGTGGCAATGAGTGTTTAACTGCCCTTTGTAAGGGTTGTGCTCTGACCACCGGTGATGTGCACGGAGGACAGGAAGTGTAGGACTGGTGATGATAAGCTTGGTGGTATTTATTATAACTTATTATTATACACAGCAAGAAGGCATTTATGATGCAAAAAAAAACAAAAAACAAATAAGGGATCGAGGTTCCTGAATAACACTATTTGTAATACAAACACTGGGCTTAGCTACAGTAACAATGTATTACAAATAGAGAAGAAAGAAGAAGTGAGGTTCCTTAATAAAAACATGACAGCGCTGAAATGAATTAATAAACAGCACTTTGTTCAAGAGTTATAATACAAAACCCAAAACCAGTGAAGTTGGCACGTTGTGTAAATCGTAAATAAAAACAGAATACAATGATTTGCAAATCCTTTTCAACCTATATTCAATTGAATACACTGCAAAGACAAGTTACTTAATGTTCGAACAGGTGAACTTTGTAATTTTTTGCAAATATTAGCTCATTTGGAATTTGATGCCTGCAACATGTTTCAAAAAAGCTGGCACAAGTGGCAAAAAAGACTGAGAGAGTTGAGGAATGCTCATCAAACACTTATTTGGAACATCCCACAGGTGAACGGGCTAATTGGGAACAGGTGGGTGTCATGATTGGGTATAAAAGCAGCTTCCCTGAAATGCTCAGTCATTCACAAACAAGGATGGGGTGAGGGTCCCCACTTAGTGAACAATGCGTGAGCTGATTGTCGAACAGTTTAAAAACAACATTCCTCAACGAGTTATTGCAAGAAATTTAGGGATTTCATCATCTACGGTCCCTAATATCGTCAAAAGGTTCAGAGAATCTGGAGAAATCACTGCACATAAGCGACAAGGCCAAAAACCAACATTGAATGCCGGTGACCTTCGATCCCTCAGGCGGTACTGCATCAAAAACCGACATCAGTGTGTAAAGGACATCACTGCATAGGCTCAGGAACACTTCAGAAAACCACTGTCAGTAACTGCAGTTTGTCGCTACATCTGCAAGTGCGATTTAAAACTCTACAATGCAAAGCGAAAGCCATTTATCAACAGCACCCAGAAACGCCGCCGGCTTCGCTGGGCCCAAGCTCATCTAAGATGGACTGATGCAAAGTGGAAAAGTATTCTGTGGTCTGACGAGTCCACATTTCAAATTGTTTTTGGAAACTGTGGACGTCGTGTCCTCCGGACCAAAGAGGAAAAGAACCATCCGGACTGTTATAGGCGCAAAGTTTAAAAGCTAGCATCTGTGATGGTATGGGGGTGTATTAGTGCCCAAGGGCATGGGCAACTTACACATATGTGAAGGCACCATTAATGCCGAAAGGTACATACAGGTTTTGGAGCAACATATGTTGCCATCCAAGCAACGTCTTTTTCATGGACGCCCCTGCTTATTTCCGCAAGACAATGCCAAGCCACATTCTGTACGTGTTACAACAGCATGGCTCCGTAGTAAAAGAGTGCGGGTACTAGACTGGCCTGCCTGTAGTCCAGACCTGTCTTCCATTGAAAATGTGTTGCGCATTATGAAGCGTAAAATACAACAATGGAGACCCCGGACTGTTGAACAACTTAAGCTGTACATCAAGCAAGAATGGGAAAGTGTGCCACCTATAAAGCTTCAAAAATTGGTCTCCTCAGTTCCCAAACTTTTACTGAGTGTCGTTAAAAGGAAAGGCGATGTAACACAGTGGTAAAAAGGCCCCTGTGCCAACTTTTTTGCAATGTGTTGCTGCCTTTAAATTCTAAGTTAATGATTATTTGCAAAAAAAAAATTAAGTTTCTCAGTTTGAACATTAAACATCTTGTCTTTGCAGTGTATTCAATTGAATATAAGTTGAAAAGGATTTGCAAATCATTATATTCTGTTTTTATCTACGATTTACATAACATGCCAACTTCACTGGTTTTGGGTTTTGTAAATACATGCAAAACGTGGGTGATAAGTCTAGGCAAGACTAGAGATTCAACACAGGCGTGTGGCTTACGAGACTTCCCAATGACTAAGTGCGAGGCTCGGTATCAAATAGCACAACACTACCACACAGTGGAAATGAATAAGAGGTGCATGCAATGATTGTGGGGCCGAAGAATGCGGTCCGGGTCTTTATAGACCAGTTAGTTTGAAGGCTGGAGGCGTGGCCTTACACCTTTCTTCACATTTGTAATTTTAACCCTCCAGCACTGGTGCATGTTCCTTCCCTCTCCTCCTCTGATTATGAAGAAAAGTAAGTGGGAACTGCTTTGGAGTAATTACGCATCATAAAGAGAGGTTACTGAAGGGCTTTAATATCTCTGACAGAAAATAAAATGAGAATCCTGTATGTCCCAGGCCGGGATAATGAAGTTAATGCTGGAAACTTCTGTGAGATCTTGGAACAACGTATGCTACCTTCAAAATGACATCTTTTTCAGACACTCCAATGCATATTTCAACAGGACAATGCAAAACTGCACTCTGCCCACGTTACAAAGGCATGGCAGCGAAAGAATAGGGTGTGGTAGTTGGACTCGCCTGCCTGCAGTCCTGACTCATCTCCAACAGAGGTTGTGTAGCACATCATGAAACGCAAGACGCAACAACAAAGACTCAAGCAATTATGCACCTCAAGGCTGGTTTGCAGGAAGAATGGGACAATATTACATTACAAAAGTATCGTGGAAAGGAATGGCAACATTACGAAGTAGTAAATCGTTTAGTGTCCCAATTTTTTAAAAATATGTTGCATGAATCAGAATCAGAATGTAAAATTACTGTTTATTTTTAAAAAATCAATAAAATTCTTGAACAGACACATCAAATAATGTGCTGTTGTGTTGTTTAACAAAGTGCAAATCAAAGAAAATGTATAATTTCTTTCAGTTTTGATTGTAATTGTACATTCAGTCCAAACGTCTTCTGATTTTGGATTACATACAATATATGGGAATATTTCACTCAGCTTTGTGATCTCTCTTTACAGTGGAAAAAGTCCAAAAGCTGGAGCCGAAGTCTAGAGAGGACTTCTTACAATGTGAGTCTGTGGATTAAACTAACTGAAATGAATGATTCAGCACATGAATATGAATTCAGATGAAGAAAAAGATCATTTCAAAAATGTTCTGTTCTTATTATTTTCTTTTCATGTTATTTCAGCAGCAGCGAATCCTGTTACAAAACCTCTTGAACAAAAATACGTATTACAACCCCAATTCTGAAAAAGTTGGCTCAGCAGGGAAAATCCAAATAAAATCTAAACGAACTGATTTGAAAATTCCATTCACCCTCCAATGCATTGAAAAAAGTCCAACAATTCAATGTTTGTTCCTTGATTTTGTGACGTCTTCACAAACTTATGACAGTCTCCTTTAGCATCCCAGATTTATTTATTGCACGACAGCAAAAACATGATCTTTGGTGAACATTTGCATACCCTGCTGTCATTGCGATTGTCCCACAAACCAACTGGATTTCCTTTGTGCTCATGCAGCATTACTGCCTGTTACAATTTAGCAGCAAAGTCATCACGATGGACTTACATTTAAATGATATAACCGGTAAATTGATCTGAAAGAACTGTAGACATCAGACAAGACAAGCATGGCTCCTGTGCTTGACAGGAGGAGGAGTCAGCACCTTTTCTCCTCATAAATATTCATTTATGTTGATTTTAGCCTAATGAATTTTAACTTAGCATAATTCTAACAATTAAATGTGATGATCTTTTAAGTTACTCTGAATATATCTCTATCTGTGAGCATTTCATGACTAAACTTTGACAATTTATTTATTTATACATGTATTTTTTTTATTCATTTATTTATTATTTGGTTATTGCAATGCTCAGGTTTTAGTTCATTCCATTTCTCAGTTCCATTGGACTTGTCTCCCCTGTCTTGTGATCTAGTTGGTTCAGTCTATCTTCCCTGTCTGTGTGCTCACTGACTTTGGGTGACTTAAATGTATTCCAGAGTTTAAAATATTCCTTCGAATCTCGTTTTCCTCCTTCGCCCTTCTGTTCTGATTACTAACAAGACTAACGTTTGTATTTTGTATCATAATCCACTAACACAACTAATCCATGTATATGAGATTACTAACTTACTAATGAGCACTCTAGTTAAATAAGCAAAGTTGCACTGCTACTGATTTAGACTAATTCCCTCTCCGCAATCGCCCTGTTCTGAACTCCGCCCCTTCAGCTGTCTCCGTCCTCTCCTGAGCTTCAGTGAGAATCTCTCGCACGTGCTTAATCACTGCACTGCGCTCGTTATCTGCGCACGTAGAACTCCTGGACCGCTGTTTAAATGTCAAAGGCTGTTTGTGTGATTCTCACGATGTAATTAGCCTGAACCCCTACACCTGATTCCTGTATAGCATGTGAACTTCCCTGTGTGTATATTAGCAGTCTTTTCACTCACAGCTCTTGTCAGAACGTTGATCAATACTTCTTTGCGCAGAGCTCCTCGTATGCCATTGAATATTGTTTCGCTTCTACTGCATTGTCCGACCTTGATTCTCCCCATTGCCCTTTTTGTATTGTTTTTGTCTTTCTGGATTTTGACCCATTTTTGAATGACCACAATTTCTGTGTTTGGATGCCCTGTGTATGACACTTGGCTTTGTTCATCGACTATGACTTTTTGCCTATCGTTTTTGTACCTCTGCCCATCTGTCTTACTGGTTCTGACCCCTGCCTGTCTAGTCGACACTATTTTTGGATTTCGTATTGTGGCTTGGCAATTCCTGTGTTTTTTGGCTTTGACTCGGACTCCATTAAAGGCAAACGTTTTTTGGATTTCCCTCTCTTGCGTGTGGTTCCTGAACGCACCGTCACACATCGGTAGTATGACATCATTACAATGTTGTAAAGTACCCTGGATTTCTCACAGGAGATTAGCCTGAATGAGCCAGGTGTGCCCAGGTGCTTAATGAGCCCGATTAAGAGAGATGATGATATTACACAGTGATAACGAGTCGACTGTGCTAACTTTTGGGCTCCTGCAGTCAGCACATTGTATGCTTTCAATCACCAATCAGGTTCAAATGTCAGAACATCAAATAATGTAATGTTGTACCGTTCTCAATATAGAAGAGGGTGAATGGGTGAAGTGCCAGCTCTTTTGGAATTAGGGTGTATAATCCAATCATTCTATGACATGCCACTGGATTGTGTGAAAAGAAAAATATTTGAAAATAGTTATTTGAAAACAATGGAGAATAAATTATGTTTTAAGATGTCCACAAGAATAAAAAGCAACCATTTAAGAAAATATCAAATTATAAAACATAAAATATGAAAAAATATCTCAGTGGAGCTCTCACTGCTTCTTCTCCATCAGGCTCCTGTCAGCTCACGCTGGACCCCAACACAGCCCACAGAGAACTCCTTCTGTCTGAGGGGAACAGAGAGGTGACCCGAGTGGCACAGAAGCAGCCATATGCTTATCATCCAGAGAGATTTGTCAGCAGGAAGCAAGTGCTATGCAGAGAGGGTCTGTCTGGACGCTGTTACTGGGAGGCTGAGTGGAGTGGGGATAGGATTTATATAGCAGCGTCATATAAAGAGATCGGTAGGAAAGGGGAGGGTGAGGACTGTAGTCTTGGTTTTAACAAGAAGTCCTGGGCTTTGTGCTGCTCTCCCTCTGCTCTCTCTTTCAAGCACAATAATAAGGGCAATAAAATCTCTGCTCCCTCCTCCTCCAGAATAGGAGTGTACCTGGATCACAGGGCAGGAACTCTGTCCTTCTACAGCGTCTCTGACACAATGACCCTCCTGCACAGAGTCCAGACCACATTCACTCAGCCCCTCTATCCTGGGTTCTGGGTTTATAATTGTGGATCCTGTGTAAAGCTCTGTGATCTAAAATGAGGAAGAGAGTTGAGGGAATATCAGCTGTGATTGAACGGGGAAGACTGCTCAAAAGAGGCAGGAAACTGTAGATATTATTTGTGGTTTGGCTGAAAATCCCTCTTCAACCTCCCCATATACTCAATCTGACTAGTCTTTTCTGTTCTATTATACACTGCCTGGCCAAAAAAAAAAAAAAGGTTGCACACTCAAATATTTAGTTGGAACCCCTGTAGCTTTGATTACAGTGCGTATTCGTCCTGTCATCATTTTTACAACCATATGCAACGCCAGAACATTTATTTTCAATCAGAAATGGCATAATTTTTGGCCGAGATCTTCTTGACATAATTGTTGAACCACTCGGTGGTCTTTCTTGAGCACATCCCAATAACTTTTAATCTGTTTAAGGTCAGGACATTGTGGTGGCAAATTTGTTTGTGAAAATGATTCCTCATACTTGTTTTTGTCATTCATGGTTTTCTTTGCTGGATACGGGCCAATAACTTGCCCGTTCTATATTACTGTAACATCATTTCCACCATCAAGGGATGTGTCTTCCAATGTGATTTTTAAAGAAATGAGTAGCGACACGATTCATCAGTGAGGGTTTAAATGATTACTGCCAACTGAAACATTAATAACTGCAATAATGATCCAATTATAGAATTTGTTCATTCATTTCCAAACGGTGACTTTTTTTGGCCGGGCAGTGTATCTGCATGTATTGGTGCTTGTACTTTGATATGCCCATCTGCGTTGCTCTGATTTGGGGGTGCTTCAGCAGGACCTGAAAATGGTAGTTCATATACATAAACTTATGTGCTTGTTTGAATTAAAGCATTCTGCATAGATAGGGTTTCCATTCTTCCACAGTGGTTTGTAAGATTTATAAATATGAAATTATTGGAAGCCTTTGGTTGCAAGTACTTTTAACTATAAAGTGCTGTTCATGTTTATGGAGCCAATTACTTTTAACTGGGCAAAATGGGCGCTTGATACCCTTCCTTATAAAATAAATGAAATTATTTGAAAAATATGTTGCAAGTTTCCAGTCTAAATCTACATTTTGTACAACATACTATACTGTGCATGAGCTTTAGGTCCATTTAAAGCAATTCCATTCGGTGAAGATGCAGCCAAAAATTGTGAAAAGAAAGGTCTCTGAATTTTGAAAAAATGTTTGAATGAACTGTAAAAAAAAAAAAAATCATTATTTGCAGTGACTACCCTTTGCTTACAGCAGTAAGAGTGCTGTCCTGCACACAGAATTGGGTAGAGAGGAAAATAAAAGAAGCTGAAAGCACCGATGCCACCAGTCCTGCTGAATAAGTTCACGGTGAAAATACAAATTGGAACTGAATAATCTCATGAACAGAAAATTATGTTTCTAATGGAAAGGATTAGACATAGAAAATTAACTATAATAAATCAAGTAAATACCTGGCAAATGTAATTCAAGAAGACAAAGAAAGATCAACCATGACGGTCATTGAGGGGACAGCTGGAGAAGCTCTTCATCATTCAAAAGATATAAATGATACATTCAGGAACTTTAACAAAAAATTGCATGCCTCCGATCATAAACCAAAAATTGACAACATCCATAAAGTCCTTAGTGCAATACACCCACCACATGTTGCACAAGAAAAAATTAAAGAGCAAAACAATCACGTATCCACTGAAAAATTTCACAATGCATTTTAGTACGGCCAATATCAAGGCATCTGGGCCAGATGGCTTCCCTGCTGAGTTCTACAAGCATTTCTGGATGACCAATTCCCCTTTGTTCATAATGATAGCAGAATACATCATTACCTCCAACATTTCTCCAACTATGCAAATAGTCCAATCCATTTTTGCAAGTTTAACGGCGGGTCATATGGGTGCAATGCAAGATGCAAGGATCAAAGGGGTCATACTTGGTCTCTTAATTAATAATAGGTGTATTTTGGGCGCAACACGAAATAAGCCAATCAGAGTGTCATCTCCCATGTCCTTTGAAAGACCGATGCCTTGGCACCTTAGCGAACTGCTATTATAATGCTGCGTTTACATAAAACGCGAAGCGAAATTTCTCCTTTATTTGCCTTTATTTTTAATTTATTTCTCCTTTATTATTTCTCCTTTATTCATGAGAGTTTGACCATGGAATCATTTTTATTGTGTTGCTTTGAAGATATTCCACCTTATTTGCATGATGATCCCATTAATTTCTATGGAGAACAACCTGGCAGAGGACTGACATGCAAATTCACACTGCCAACCGATAGCAATGCCAGTTGAGCCTTGTTTACACTTAAGGGGTGGAAGTTCCTGCAATCTCTAAAAATCATCAACCAGGGGGGTATTCCATCAATGTAGCTAAGAACATCCAGACTAAAGCTGGATTTATGGTTCTGCGTCGACTCCACGCAAAGGGCACGCCGTCGCCTCAACGCTGTCATGGACCTTTCGAAGTTCTGCGTTGAGGTCGTTTGCATCGTGCTGTGCCACGAAGCAATTCACTGCCAAACCGCTAGGTGGCGTTAGGTTTCCCAAGGATCTGTCGTGAAATCACGTGAGACTCTTTGGTAGAGTGTTTACGTTACATTATGGGCTGTATTTCATTCCATAGGGTAATAATCATGGACCATACTTGGAAATAATCCCTATATCCTACATGCTGCGAAGTCACTTCCCTTCATAGTGAAAACTCTGAAGGGCAGCAGGGAGTAGGGTTTTCAATTAACGGTCGTTTTTAATGTCCTTTGACGTATTTTGTAGCTGCTGCTTTCTGCTTAAACGCAGCCAGTTCACAGGAGATCTGTTTTCACTGACCATTTATCGGTTTTGCGGTAGCTTTATAAGCAACCGCTTCGCTTTCATAAGGCCACAAATAGTCGCGGATAAAAATAAAACAATAACATTACTTGCGATGGCCAATCGACTGTACCATCACCTAGCTTTCTGTGCGCTTGGTAGCTACTAGCCACCGTTGTCATTTTTTTGAATGACATTGAATCACACACATCACTAGGCTCGGGTCGGACCAATCAGTGCCCTTGCGGTCTATGTCACTTTGACGCGCAGTTAGAAAATGTTCGAGGTGCATGGCAGGCGACGAAGAGGCTCTGCATTGGGGGTTCACGTTGCCCCAGAGGCTCTGCTACTTGTCCGTTTACTTTGGGACGCAAAAAAAACAAATATTTCTCTTCCAAAAGACGATGCCACCAGAAATCAGTGGGTAGCTTTTTTGTTTGCTGACAGCAAACAGCCACGGCCAGAGGGAGCGTTACCTGTTAGTGCTCAGCATTTCACCAAAGACAGCTTTGTCAATAAAGGATAATTCGACACAGGATAAGCGTTTCTGCTGCTTCTCAGCTGCTTCTACTGTGTTTTGCCTGCTTGTACTGCTTGTACTTGTGTATTTTTGCTACTGCCCCCTGTCCTTGTGGAAAATACTGCAACGGAGAATGTGCCCAGTAAAAATGCCTCCGCGCTCTGTTGAGGCACGCGCGCAATGCACCTCATAATTTGACATATCCACCTGGTTTATATTTACTACTGCTAGCAACCCGATTACTAACCAACATGTGACAGAAACCAGGTTAATTCGCTAGTTGAAACTTGCAAACATGTTTAATTAACATTCGTTGACATTATTTTCTGGTAAAAACAAACTCAAGGTAGCTAGCAAGTTTTCAGTTCAAGTAACTATCTGTTTATGACTAGTTAGATCACTTATTCAACCAACATTACACTTGGCATTCAGTTTGGCAAAATATTAGCAGCATGACTTAACATGGAGCGACTTTTGCCGTGTTCAAAACCGTTCCATTCTTGTTCTCCAGTAAACGATCTAGATGTAAAATAAATTATCCAGCTATTTTGCATTTTAGGAAATCAGCCCGATAGTATGAATATGCCTCTCCATTCACAACAAAGCTCTCCACTCGAGGCCCAAAGTCATCACATGCGTACTTTGCATCATTTCCAGATTGAGCGCGCAGTTCAATTTGGCTTTTCCGGTTCAATTTCGGTCTAATGAAGATGCAACACAAATAGCGGGCTAATTTCACAAATAGACCGAGATTTATTGGGAAAATTACCCGATCAAATTAGCGGGCTTTTGGCGTCTTCACTACAAAATAGACAGCCAATTTGACATCGGGCTAACTTCAAAACAGCAAAACAGTTGGCTAATTTGAAACTTTATTCTAATGAAGACAGGCCAACTGTCATACCTCCCTCCTTTTCTCCCCGTTCCCCCCGACTACCTGCCTATTGCAATTATCCCATTTTCCTCCCGCTTATTGTTACCTGTGTTCACCTGATCACTGTTTTATGAATTAATTATCCCCTTTATTTCAGCCTGTGTTTCACCCTTCACGGGCTGGTAGCTTTGAATTACAACATCTCTCAGTTTAACTTTGTTTTAGTTTCTTGATTTTCCATTACCCTGAGTAGTTTATATTTTCTATCACTCTGTTATTTACACTTTGTTTATTTAATAAATAGAAATCCTCTGCACTTGAGTCCTCCATCCTTTCACTCACTCCACTCATCCCGGGGACACCGGCCGATCGTTACACAACAGGCTTCCTCATCAATAATAAATCACCTGTTTGAAGTCAACCTCCGACAATAGAATTTGCACCATCAGCTGCAATCATTAATATGCTGGTATCATGATAAGTACATCAGTTATTGGTTAATTATCTGCACAAGGCTGAAACTGCTATGTGCTACCTTACTTAATGTGAAGATGCATTAAGATATAAACATAGACCGTATTGAAAGATGGAAGAAGGCAACCGTGAAGTCACCCATTGGTTTCAGCATATCTTTTAAGAAGCCTCGATTTTGGCCGTTTGAATTGTGCCATTTTGTCATTTTGAAACTGCATGTGATTGTTATTGGATGAGAGAGTGCATTGAATATCCAGGGGGGAGCGACGGGTGGATCTACGTGTGAATCTGACCATATCAGATAAGGACCATAGGATAGCCACGCCCCTAAAGCATATTCTGGCTTTATCCTGTGTTCTAGTCTATTTGGGACCATAATTCACAGAAATTAACATCATGATATATCGAAGGAGACTTGAAACTTGCAATAGATACAATAAAGTAACGTGGAAAATCATTATTTAAATAATAAATCAGGTGGGAAAGTAGGGTCATTTTCTCATAGACAACAGGATTGATCTTCTTTCTGCAACCACCGGCGTCGCCATCTGCTGACCATTAAATAGAATGCAATTTTAAGGCAATTACATATTGCCTTCACTTTTCAGACCAGGGTGCTGCGTCCATCTTTTTATATAGTCTATGTTATAAACTCAGTTCGCTCTAATCCTTAAGAAACCCCATAAGCATTGGGACGTTAAAGCCAGTGTTCACAATAAACTGCAGATCAGGAGAAGCCGACCCGGGTTCTGGAGGGCCCAACAGTGTGCTGGTTTTGGCGTTTCTCTGAACTTAAATGATCAAGTAAAGGTGCTAATCACACAGTTCTCACTTCGGCAGGTTACTCAGGTCATTAAACAGAATGCATAGTTTGGAGATTTCCGCACCGACCTCAGTTTTTAGACCTGAGTGCTGTGTCCATCATTTTATACAGTCTATGGATTTAAAGACAGATTCCCTGACAGTTTTCTTAAATAAAGACTGCAGTTAGATACAGATGAAAGACAGAAATTCAGGGAGGTGGCTATGATTAGCAGTAGAGACAGCATGTCCACTGGGGATTTTGGCACATCCCAGTGTCTGCATGCTAGCAGTGTTTAACTATGCAATTTTGGCACCAGAACATTTTACATGAAAGTTTTTTTTTTGGCTACAAATTACGTATATATCCCAGATAGACTGTCAACTGCTCCTTTTCTGCGTTTGCTGGATTTCCTGTAAATGTTGTGCTTAGCAGAGAGCTCCCTTCTTGTTGCTGTAGTGCCCAACCACACTGCAAAATCAGGACTCAGTTTAACTACTGCAAAATCTTTCTCAGTGAAATAACAATCTGATTATTAATAAACAATAGAAACCACAGGAAAGTAATGGTTTTTTTTTTTTGCAAAAATAAATAAAAAAATAGAAAAGTCCTACATGATTTGAGTGAGTGACACACATCATTTTTTTAGATTAACAATGATAGTAATAATAAAAAACTATACAAGTCACATACTGTGCCAATACCAGCAGTATCACAGTCAACACAGGCCAGCAGTAATGGGGTTTTTTCACCCTCTACTGGCAGATATCTGAAGCACAGGGACACTTGGCTTGGTCGGCATGAGGGTGAGATAACGGCCTGAGACCCACGAGGGCAGAGTTTACACTTAAGTTGATTCCATGGCCCGGTCTTACTGGGGCCTTCAAACAAGGCCTGGGGACATGAAGCCCAAAGTGAGGTCTTTAATAGGGGGCAGAAAATGCCTGGCAGTGCCTCTGCTTAGAGAACCTGCCTGCTGATGGTGCCTGGGTCAGTAGGTGGCGCACCACACACTGAATCATGCATGAAGCCCACTGTCCCGGAGTAGTAATGGGGATATTGTGTTGTAGAAAGACTGGCCTTCTACGGAGAGAAGTTGTTTTTCAAATGTTGATACTTGTGTCCAAGTGGCGCAGTGGGTGACACTGTTGCCTCAGCAAAGAGATTGTAGGTTTTAACTTGGGGCCTGTCTGTGTGGTGTTTACATGTTTTCCCCCTGTTCATGAAGGTTTCCTCTGGGTGTTCTATTCGCCTCCCATATCAGCCTAAGTGGAGTCTCTTAATTGCCCAGAGGTATGGATGAATGTGTGTGTGAATGTTGTGTGCGTCCTACGATGGATTGGCGGAATGCCCAGGGTGGGTCCCCGCCTTTGGCCTATAGTCAGCTGGGCTTCAACTTCCCTGTGAACCCAATGAGGAAGAAGCGGTACAGATAATGGATGGATCGATAGTGTCCAGGTCGTATTTGTAAATGGTAAATGGACTGCATTTATATAGCGCTTCTCTAGTCTAGTCCCCAAAGCGCTTTACAATATTCTCGAGCTTCCCCTCTACACCAGGTGAAAGAAATCCCCTGTACTGCAGTTTAACAGGACAGTCATGTGGTCTTCAGAACAGCAAGCTACCACAGTTTATCCCAGTGGTGAGGAGCTTAAGCTAGCCATTAGGCTATTTAAAGGATAGCACACCAGGGCTAATTTAAAATGCTACCCTGGCTGTCCTCGCTCTTTGAGTGATGAATCCCTGATGTCCTGCAAGGAGCTTCATTGCTCTTCTCCTGGTACTCAGAGATGGTGAGTGAGCGGAGGGAACCAAATGTGGAATGAAATCCAGATTCCTGATCAGCAGAGGAGGCTGAAAACGTCCTCCTCTGGGTGCTGTCAGTGCCAGCCGCGTCCTCTGCCCACATTTTCTCTCTGCTGCCACCCACTGTCAAAATACACAGAGAGCAACATTCTCAGTTCTGAAGAACAGCAACATTCTCACTAAATTTCCTTAACTTTAAAGCAAAAAAAGGTATTCAAAATGTGTTGCGTATGGCATATGAATGTTTGCTTGCACAAGTTTAAGAAAGAAAACTACGATCCCATAGGTAATGTTGTGAGTTGTACCTCTGCAATGTCACTCTGCCTGATTGAGAGAAATAAAAATATAAAGAGGACATGTAGGCTGCATGGATATAGCATGCAATAAATGTGTGGAATAAAACAGGTTAGCTGACACATATGTAGATGTTTCATAAGTTTCACTTACGGTTGGGTGGGTATAAATCAGTGCTGTTGATCCTCTGGGAAAGGAAGCTTGAGGAGCTATTCAGGGAGTCCATCCCACTGCTCACTGTCCAATCAGATAGTAACAGGTTTGGTCAGACTGGCATCCCAACAGTACAAGCATTTATAAAGAATTCCCATGTGTCTAACTGAATTAAGCTACATATGCCCACGATGAGACAGCCTTAGGAATTACAGGGGTTTAAGTATTTCAATACCCAGTCTGATGCTCCACTGGCATCCTGCCTTAGATGATGAACTTATTGGCTAGCCATGCTAATAGTTCAGCCTTAAACTGAGTCACCCAGTTTCAGACATGTATTCAGGCTAAACTAAATAGATGCAGGCAAAACTGGGAGTAAATACAGTATTGCAACATAATTTTTGAAATAAAGTTTTTAAAAGCATTTTCCCCCTCATTTGGCTCTGAGGTCCTCAATGCTGGATATGAAATTAAACAATATAAAGATCCCCAGCGTTTGGTGTTTGCAATTTGGTTTTTTCTCCAAAGGCAAAATGGACTGAAGGAGGTCTCACATACATTCACCAAAGACACACAAAAATGCACCTGATTAATCAGAAACACTGACAGAGAAATAGCACTGTTGAAGAGAGGCCTGACTCACTTTGTGGCAGGTTAGTGTCCCAGCTTGTCTCGGTCTTGTCCTGCCCAGTCCTCTGACCCAGTTCAGTCATCACATCTTGGATTACCTTCCTCTTTTCTTCATTTTTTCTCTGCTCCTTGTAAATTTTGATTTCATTTGCTGCAAATGACAACATTCACACATTGACAACAGTTATCCTTGAAGAGAGATGAAATGCCACAGTTTCACCATCAGTATACTCACGGTTAAGAGTAATTGGAGGCTTGGGTTTTATCTGATATTTATTCACTGATGCTTTCCCAAGATGAGCCATGAGTGACTCTTCAAACTTCGTGTACAGCTCTTTCTCCCTCCTCTTCCATTCCTCCTCAAATTGAGCCTTTATTTCTTTTTCTCTCCTGTTCAGCTCCTCTAAATAGGACTCTTTGATTTCTTCAGCTTCACTCCTCTTGAACTTGCTCTCCAGCTCAAGGTGGACCTGATTCATATCAGGAGAGAAGTGCTCCTCATCGTTTCCTGCTACCATCTCCTCCACCTTCTCCAGCAGCTCTGCCACCTGTGCGCTGGAGTCCCTGCTCTTGTTGTTAAAGAGGTGATACCTATTATCGCATTTCTCCACCACCCATTGCAGGGACCAGCCTTCCCTCTCTATGTGCTCTTCCACAGTCGTCTCTCCCAGTCTAGCCCCATAGGTGAACAGCACCATGATATGTCTCCAGGCGTCCTCTCCGAGACAGCCGAGGTGGTCCTGCAGTGCCTTCCTGTGTCTCTCAGTGTAGGCCACGTCAACAGGGATGACCAGGAGGATAGCATGGGGTCCTGGAGGACACAGGTATAGTCCCTCTATGATCTCTTTATCCTGCTCCAGGCTTGACCTTGCCATGTTATTCCACCAGCCAGGGGTGCTAACGACTGTGAGCTGCCTCCCAAAAAGAAGGCTCTCAACCTTCTCACAACACACTGATTCGGAGGAAAGGAACCCCTCTCGTCCCAGGATGGTGGTCCCCGATGCGGTCTTACCTGATGACTTCTCCCCCATGAGGACTATGTCATGGTTCTGGTTTTTGTTCATGTTTGTGTTTATGATTATTGTCTTTTATTTATTCTTTTTGGTTTTTGTAATATTCTGGTTTTTGGTTCATTCCATGTTTCAGTTCCATTGCACTTGTCTTCCCTGTCTTGTGATCTCGTTGGTTTAGTCCGTCTTCCCTGTCTGCGTGCTCACTGACTTCGGGTGATTTAAATGAAGTCCGGTGTTTAATAATATTCTTTCGTATCTCGTTTTCTTCCTTCGACCTTCTGTTCTAATTATTAACGAGACTAACATTTGTATTTTGTATTATAGTCTACTAACACAACTAACCATGTATATGGTTAGACTAATTTCCTCTTCGCAATCGCCCTGTTGTATTCTCCGCCCCTTTGCTTTCCGCCGTCCTCTCCCTATGTTCAGCGAGAATCTCTCGCACGTGCTTAATTACTGTCCTGCTCTTGTTATCTGTGCACGTAGAACTCCTGGACCGGAGCTGTTTAAATGTCATAGGCTGTCTGTGTGATTCCCGTCCGTATTTCGTCTCTCGCCTATTTTCGTGTTAAGGGTTTCCCTCATGTGATTCTCCCGATGTAATTAGCCTCATTCCCCACAGCTGCTCTCTGTATAGCATGTGACCATTCCTGTGTGTATATTAGGAGTCTTCTCACTCTCAACTCTTGTCAGAACGTTGATCAATTTTCATTTTGCAGAGCTCCTTGTACGCCTGTGATTATTGTTTCTCTTCTACTGGATAGTCCGACCCTGATTCTTGCCATTGCCCTTTTTGTACTGTTTTGCCTTTCTGGATTTTGACCTATTTTTGTATGACCAAGAGTTCTGTGTTTGGATGCCCTGTGTATGACCATTGGCTTTGCACATCGACTACGACTTTTTGCCTATTGTTTTCTGTACCTCTGCCCATCTGTCTTACTGGTTCTGACCCCTGCCCGTCTAGTCGATACTGTTTTTGGATTTCGTATTGTGGCTTGGCAATTCCTGTTTTTTGGCTTTGACTCGGACTTCATTAAAGGCATACGTTTTTTGGATTTCTGTCTCTCGCGTGTGGTTCCTGAACCGTACCTCACAGACTGACCTTATCTTGGGAAGATAATTGTTTGTCCCTGTGATTTAAATCAAAGTGACAGATAGTTATTGCTTCTACATGACTCCCCACACAGTCCCAACACTGCTGAGTGATTTCCACTGAGAATCCAAGTATTGTGGAATTTAGAAGTTACTCTTTTCAAGATTTTATGTGTGTGATATAGGATTTCTTTCTTTACTAATGCTATGCCATCTCTTGCAAACGCAGTCATCAAAGTCAAGCCATCAGTATCATCTCTTGCACAACTGCTCCAATAGGCAATATGATTTTCATACTGAATACATAAAATACAGGAACTATCCCCAGAAAACATCAGAACACTTTTTCTGAAAGAACAAAGACAAGTAGGTAAGCAAGGTATTGGGTAGCGGGAAGCAGAGACACCTTCTCAGATTACCACATGATTGTTTAATGGTCAAGTGGCCATTTAATATTTTCCAGGGGAGAATTTTCTATAGTATGCCTTTGAGACAATATTACAGTTCTTACATTTAGTGCTCATTTTGACTGACGGGAGTAATGAGGTTGAAAATGAACATACTATGGAATCTCTTCCTCTGTTCGATGACCTTAGTCATTCTCAACTTGGCTTTCTACTCAAGCTCCTTCCTGCATTTCTCCATGGTCTGCAGAGCTGTCCCATCCACCGCATGGAAGCTCTCACCATTACCCGCCACCATCTCCTTCATCTTAAGCAGGAGCTCTGATACCTGGGCCTTGCTGTCCTTGCTCTTGTTGTCCAGAGCGTGGTACCTGTTTCCACACTTTTCCACCAGCTGCTGAAGGGCTTTCCCTTCCTCTTCTATGTGCTCCTCAATTGATTTGTTTCCCAGCCAATCAGCTCTGGAGAATAAAACCATGGTGTGGTTCCAGACGTGCTCGCTGATGAGCTGGACGTGTTCTTCCACTGCCTCCCTTTGCCTCTCTGTGAACGCTACGTCCGTGTCAATGACCAGCAAGAAAACATGGGGTCCTGGGGGACACAGCGACACACTGCGTTTCAACTCCTGTTTTCCTAGACTGGTAGTATCCAGAACAGAGAAGTCTTTCCACCAGCCTGGTGTGTCGACTATGGTCACATCCATCCCTTCCACACAACTGCGTCTCACCACAGACTTTGATGTTCCTTTCTTTATGTCGAACTCCTCACTGTCCAGGATTGTGTTTCCTGATGCACTCTTTCCAGAGTTCCTGCTCCCCAGCAGAACCACCCTGAGTTCTGAGGGCTGATCCACTCCTGAAAATAAGAGAATAGACTAATGATAGTTGTGGAAAGAGAGCCCTGGGACACACAGTCAAAATCATTTTATCGTATGGTTTTAAAGCACAAATGAGAAGTAGCCAATCCATAAAGAATGAACTCAGCCCTGAAAATACACTTAGCAATTACCAAAGCGACCAAAGCTTGTTTGGATCTGGTCTTACCATGGAGGAGTTTCCTCAGCTTATCTCTCTGATGGTCTGTTTGCATCTTCCTTTCTTTTGCCCTTTTTTCCACCACCATTTTCTTCTCCATCATTGCCTGTCGAGTTCTTTCCTCAACCTCCAAATGGCCACCATCATTGCCTGCCACCATCTCCTCAATCTTCTCCAGCAACTCCGTGACCTGAGTGCAATCTTCTCTGTTCCTGTTGGAGATAACATGGAATCTGTTTCTGCATTTCTCGATAACCCACTGAAGAGAACTGCCTTCTGTCTTGATGTGCTCCTCGATGGTTTTTTCTCTCAGCCAGTCCCCACAGGTAAACAACACCATGGAGTATCTCCAAACTCTGTCACCCAGAAGCTTCAGGTGGTCAACCAGGGATCTCTTGTGCTCTTCTGTAAATGCTGAATCCACAGGAATGACCAGGAGGAATGCGTGGGGTCCAGGAAAGCACTCACACACACTGCGCTTGATCTCTTCCCTATCTGCTGCTGTCGTCTCCCTCAAAGACAAGTTAGCCTTCCATCCAGGTGTGTCGACCAGGGTGATCTTCCTGCCAGCCACTGTTTCATGCCGGTTGTCAGCCTTGGACGTTCTTTGCCTTCCGCTGTCAAACCTGTCTTCTCCCAGGATGGTGTTCCCTGCTGAACTCTTCCCTCCCCATCTTCCCCCCAGTAGGACAATCCTCAGCTCCTTGCACTCTGCAGTGTGTGAAGAGAGAATAGAGAAAATTGTTTTGGCAATGGACACTGGGAATGAGCACAGAGTTTCCATAAAGCTGCAGATCAGCAGCATAAATTAGCCAAGATGTTGGAGAAATCTTTCTCCTCAGGTTTTACATAAAGGATTGCAATGCAGTGGAAATTTCAGACTTTAGAAACTTTGCAAAAAAAAGATGCAAAACACTATGGTAAAATAAACCCTTGAAGAAGTTATTGAAAACATTTGTAAACATTTATTTCATTTTAATCCCATGGCACGCCGTCCCATCTGGACCCAGAGTTGTAACCAAGCGTCAGTTTCGTTGAGTTTTACTCAATTTTGGCAGCTTTAATTTCATTTTCTGCCTCTTTTCCAGACATTACGGTAGCTACGTAACCGCACATTTCGTGTGTGAGCAGTGCATGCCCTCTTGCTCCTGCAGTGTGGCTGCGGCTGTGTCAGAAAGTTATGAGAAGGAAATGCATTGGAGAGACACTAGGCGAAAGAGAGAACAGCGGTGAGAGAAAGACTGAATATGTAATAGTGAAGGAACGTGACGTGACTTGTTCTACGCGGCGCAAAGTGGACGGCGAAAACAGAGCTTTTAAAGCGGAATGGACAGAATCTTATATGTTTATCCTCCCCGCTGGAAGTTCAAAGCCGCTGTGTCTCATGCTCCGAGACGGTGGCGCTAAGTGAAAAGTGCAAACGTAAAACGCCACTGCGAAATGAAATTGCTGGTGAACTGGCGATGGGGGGGGGGGGTCGGGCTGAAACCCGTCCCTTAAAAATAACGATTGGTCATGACATTTTTTCAATCGAATTGGAAGCAATGTATGTGTTTCATGATTGTTTAAATGCAACAAGATCATTTGAAACGTCCTTATGCAATTCCATTGCTTCCAAACCGAGTAAAGAAAAGCGCAAGAAGTCAGAAGTCATTATCACCATAACGCATGTGAAGCTGATAAGCCTCCATGCACAAGGACTTCACTTCTGCGCGAGAATCTCTCACATACACGTTGATTGAATAATTGCTGACAACAGCAGAGGAATGTAAATATGCCACTTAATCGACACCAAATGCATGATAGCTGGCAGGTATGCCTTTTTAATGAAAACTGAAATCCTGGCAGACAAAGCCAGAGCTCACTTCTCTCACTCAACAGGAGAAAGTAGGCAGTGGAAGGAAAGAAATTCATTTTTTTTATTAAAGTCCTTAATATCATAATCCCCAGTTGAATGTGGGAAAAAGTTAAAACTATACAGTTCACACGACTGCGGAAGGAAGAAAGGAAACTCAAGCTAACCTTTTTATCTATTTTTTTCCGAAATGTAAATGCTTTAAGATGCACAATCATGTCTCACAGCTTTGATTTGCTTGTATGTTATTTTAAAATGGAGATCTTATTTGACTTGGAGAACATTTACATTCCTTTTACTTTTATTTATTATGAATAATAATTGTATGTAGCCTGTATGATTGTATGTGACTACATGATAATGCAACTTAGACATGATGATGCTGTGGACCTTTATATGCAGACATTTTTACTATCCGGACCTCTTTTATTTGTAATTGAATACCCCTGATATAGGGTCTGAAAACATATTCTCATGCTTTTCAGCGTTGCTCAATAATCCATAATATTTGAAGTTGATGCATAAATGTTTACTGGAACTCAGCCATTTTGAGTTTGTGAGCCATATTTGTTTTTGCTCCTGGCATGGACCTGGGTACATCTGACATGAAAATGAAGAAAGAACTTGGTCCGAGTTTTAAAATTTTATCTTATTTTACAGAAATTTTTTCCTGAATTAATTTTTTCCAGTTCATAAAAATAAAGTTTGTCAGTGTTTAGAATTTGTTATCATGTGCATTTCTTGTATTTCAGTCATTGTATTTATTTTCCATTTGTATTTAAACTGAAATCTGATTTAAACTGAACTGAACTGTCTGACCAAGTTAACTCTGCAATAACCCTGTGGAACCGATTCACTGCCCACGCTTGGGTTCTGAGTTTGATCCCTGCCAAGTTTTCAGAGGCACAGAAAGCTCTGAAAGTGGTCATAAACATCATCAAACGTCTTTTGGTCTTTCAGGGATACTAAGAATGTAATAATGCTATCTCTTTTAGCCACATCATCTTAAAGTAGAATTTACAGCACTAGTCACCGCTGTGCTGGAATGTTCTTGTTATAGCAGGTTCCACTGAGAAAAGGAAAACTACTCCTGGTCATGTTAGGGCATTGAGTATTGTGAGGTACTGTAAATTACCTCTCTGAACATTTAAAACGCCTAATTAAGAAAAATTAACAGCTTATTAGAATTCTGGAAGTGCAGTTGTGGTTGGAATGAAAACCATCAGCAGTCCCCCAGGACCAAATTTGTTCTTGTGTAACGATATCAATCACAATATTATATCTAGCACAGATCTGTGGCACCAAAGCCATTTTAATGAATTGCCACCAGAATAAACAACCACAACTGTGTTCTTTCTGATTTGGCAGATGCTCATCTATTCTTTCTGGCTTGAATGCAAGCAGACAAGGGTCTTATCATTCCATTAGCTTGTAGTTCACATATTGCAGGTGGTCTTTCCTGACAAAAGCACTTTCTGCACCAAAGCGCAAGAGCGAGGACCTTCTCGTGCTCCTGAACATTATTATCTGTTTTCTCCATACAATATAAAAGAGACGTGTAACTGCTCTGTTAGTAGTATCTATACAGCAGTCTTGTGACGGCAAATACAACATTTTATAATGCTTAACTTGAATTGTCCAAAATGTGACTAAAACCAATATTTTCATGAATCTGAATATCGGGCATAATATGCTATTACCAATGTGTACAATGTATTTTGCAATTGACTCACCAAGATTCAATGCCTCTCGTGTTTGAAATTTACCTTCCCCTTCATTTCCATTAAAAAAGCCACAGACGCATATAAACTTAACCCCTTTCTGCAGATGTAGACGCCTGTGTCTATAGACCTGCAAATTTAAGCACGCTGTTACTGTACTTGATCACTAGATGGCACCCCCGGATCAGTTATTGAATGTTCACAAGCAAGCAGACCTCGAACGCGGTTCTGAATATGGGGAAGTTCATTCCACGCTCTGTTTTTCAAGAGCTGCATGAATGAAACTCCTCAGCTAAGCCTGATGTGCAAACTGGTCAGTATCCTTGCCCATAGTATCGATCCAGCAGTTTAAAAAAACGATATCTTGACACAGAAAAAATCTTTATCCAACAGTATTCCAATTAGTGGCTCAGAAAAATCAGTTTTCTGAGGCAAAAAAATCGACATGGTATTGATTCTCTCACATTCTACTGTTAATTACAGTCGTCACATTAAAAAAAATTCGTAGTTCCCTACCGTGGATTTACGTGTAGATTCCTTCATTGACAAATTCAGCGCTCCCTTATATCCACCCGAGTACTGGCGTTGACAGCCAATCACTCAATCATACACTCAGGCTCTTCTGCGTGATTGTAGAGTTACACTTCATGCCCTCGTGAAGCTACCCTGGTAACAATGTATTGATTGGCTCGTTTCTTATCCAATTCCCGAGTGTTTAGACATTTTAGAGTAAGCAAAACACATTGATTGGACAAACACAGAGCATACAAACCTATGCGTATCAGCAGGCTCGGTTGTGTTCTGTCTACGTTGTGCACATTACGCGGCTGAAATAGACGCGATTTATAGAAAACACGTACGCAAGACTGGCCTTGAAGGGTTCACTTACATTGACAGGATTTAAATGAGATAAGGATATGGTCAATTGGAATTATTTCAAATTAAACAGGACCGGAGGGTTCCTGCTACTGGATACATCGGTCTCTGGAGGAGGGACTCATGAAAAAGGCAAGGCTGCTACTTTGTTTTTTTACTTTCTTTTTTTTTTGTTTTTGGAATGTATACGTACTCAACAAAGTCGAATGTCGAGGTTTTTTTCCTGTTTAAAACGCGAACTGCCCGTGCATTTGGGTGGACCCCCTGGTACGTTCATTGGACATTTCTTTTGAATCCAGGGAGGCAATGGATTGTTCCCTGAAAGTGGAGTGTCTGTTCTGTTAAAATAAGGTATATTTCAGAATTCAGATATCACTGAGTTAGTCAGTTGTACTTGTTCCTTATAAGTGTTGAAATGGGTTCGTGAGCTTAGAAGAGGAGACTGGTATCTTCCATTACAGGGTGAATGTTCTGACCGTTTAATAAGCAGTTTATTTAATGCGTGTTTGTGCTGGCTTGGGGGACTTGAAGAAAAATGGCCAAAACTCTAAACTTTATTATGGAGAAAAGGCATGTTTTGTGTTTGGAGAGGTTACTGGTGACCACTGATATTCAACTGCACTGAGATTGATAAATTTATACTAAACTCAACCAGAAAATCATTTGTTCATATTAAACTTCATGCCTTAAAACTTAATTTGTGTTATATACATGATTTTTTTATGATTTGACAGGACATAATTTTGAGACTTTGGGGAGACACTTGGATAGCTGTATAATTTGGCTAATAGCGTGTAGGTAATCTAGAATGTAATGTTGAAGATGCATTCTACTTGTGCTCAAGGAGTTTATGATACCAGAAATGTATAGTTTTAAGCCCCAGCAGTTTTCAATCCTCAGAATTATTTTTTTTTTGCAAGTTCAATGGTGAATTCTCATGAAGATTTTTTATGTTTGCAGCTCATTTTCTCTCCCAAAATCATGAAAATAAACTGAAATATTATGTAATTCTAAATGCTGTAAGTGTCTTTTCACACTTTTCCTCTTTATGAAGCTTAAATCTTGAATTATACAGCATTAAAGTGGGTAACCCATAAATAGCCAAATTTGGCTTCTGCACAAAGGGGTTAAGGAACATGTTTCAAGTCAAAACTTTCTGACAAACCATGATATTTATGCACTCAATAATAATAATTTCTGTTAGTCATTTACGTGCTTGGTTTTTGCATGATTTTCATCTTTGAACCATTTTAAACACAGTATTTATCAAGTTGTTCGACCTCAATCATGACCTCGTTGCGCCATTAAAGGGATATTTCAACTTTTTGGAAAATTGACCTATTGCCATAATCCCTATAGTTATATGAGTAAGCTCATTACCTTGAGTTATCATAGCCCGGTGTTTTGAGATTCGGGGGGCAGAGACGTGAGCTGCTCCGCGAAAATAATGAAAGTGAACGGTACAGCCTCCCCCTCCTTCAAAACTCTTCAGATACACAATCCAGCAGCTCCAAAACGCTCTCGTGGACAATTTGTGACCTGCACATTCACCACGCTATAAAATGATAATGTATGATTATGAAACATTACGACACAAGGAGCAAATACTCAGAACTACTTTCTTGAGTAACCCGCTGGACAGATTAACACAGTACACAGTGCTCACCTCAGACATTGCAAGTTGTTGCAGTAAACATACACTTTTTAAATCACTCCGCCCAGCCGGTATGTCTGGAATGTAGTTCTGTTCCTGCATTTGCATTGAAAATAACTCAGTTTTGTAATTAGGGCCCGAGCGACGAAGTCGCCAGGGGCCCATGGCTCCTGGCAACGAAGTTGCGAGGAACCTATTGTTTTTGTAGAGATTATTAATATTATACTTCCGCGGCTTTGCGACCCGTTTAAAGGCCTTTCCCGCGGTGTGAGCCGCACCAAATTTGGCACAGACCTCAAGCCTGGCAAAACTCAACATAATCTGGAGTGACTGGGCATGGGCGTGGTCAGGGGGCTCCATAGCGCCCCCAAATGTAGGGCCATTTTTGGGCATATTTCGTCGAAGGTGCATGAAATTCGGTGACATCATAGGTCTCCTAAGTACAATGTCATGAGATTTAAAAAAAAATTTTTTTGCCCAACAGGAAGTCAGCCGTGGACCGTTTCCTGCGGAAATTTTCAATATACAATTGCAGTTTTGAGGCCTTTAGGATGTGCGAAAACCTACGAAACTTTGCACATATGTGTGAATCTCAATGCAATTTTATATATATCACAGTTGGCCACGGGCGTGGCAGATCAGCTCTGTAGCGCCCCCTTATGCATTTTATGGTATTACAGATGGAGGATAGCTTGTAGGCGCATGATACGTGGCACATATGTTGTAAGGTACGATACTTGATTTTTGAGGGGGGTTGCGGGCATAGGCGTGGCAAATTGGCTGAATGGCGCCCCCTAGGCACTGCCAATAGTGTTTCAATGAAGCAGCCCCTGCGTACCGTTTCACTTACAAGTATGAAAATCGCCAGTCACCTGTAGAGGGTCAAGACATACAAAAAAGCCCCTTGGAGCGATGTCGTAAAACCAACAGGAAGTCAGCCATTTTAAATTTTATGGTCATGTTGGGGCAATTTGCAGGTGTTGTATTTTAACAAATTCCTCCTAGACATTTCATGCGATCGACTTAAAATTCGGTCTGTGCCTTCATAAGACCTGTGAGAGCAAAAGTTGCGTAAGACGTGTACTACAGTCTTAGGGCGTGGCCGTGGGGGCGTGGCAAACTTTGATGTTCGCCATAAGACATATGTTGTTATAACTCGGCCATACATAATCGTATCTGCCCGAAACTTCCTACATATGATGACAGTCGCACCCTGAAGATGTCTGAGGAAGATGCCAAGACCTAAAAAAAAAGTCACTTGGTGCCATGACCTAGACTCAACAGGAAGTCCACCATTTTTAGTTGAAATTGCAAATTTTTGGGATTTTATGCCATTCACAGGTGTCGTACTTTAACAAACTCCTCCTAGAGATTTTATCCGATTAACTTAAAATTTAGTGAATAATAACTAAAGACCTTGCTGATGTTAAATTGCGAAGCTTTTTAGATTTCATCGAACGATGTATCCGTGGCGTCGCAGCGATTTTCGATGTCCCGCCATGAAACAGGAAGTTGGTTTTACTCCCACATACTTTGTGGGATTTGCCTGAAACTTTTCAAGGTTGATAAAGTTGTCCTCCCAAGTATAAATATATGCTAATATTGGATCGGGAGGTGCCAGGTGGCTCCACAGCGCCCTCTAGATATGGCCATGTTAAGATAAAAGTGCTTGAATGTTCATGAAACTTGGTGTGATCATTGCATTAGGCATTCTGGGCAAGGGTTAATTTTTTGACATTTTTTGGCCAAACAGGAAGTGAGCTGTGAGCTATTTCCTGCGTTTTTCCAAATTTTATGGACGCACGTTTTAAGGCCTTAGAATGTTCCAAAACTTGCAAAATCTTGCACCAATTATAATTGTCTTATTCTCTTCAATGTCATCCATCAATTGGCACTAAATGTGGCATAATGGCTCTATAGCGCCCACAATCAGATTTATAAAAGAATTGCTGTTTTGAAGGTCTAAACATGCTGGAAAATTTACAAAAATCAACACACTCATGGAGCTCGGTATTACGATTACTATGTTGTTGATTTTGTGCACAGGCAAGTCAAAATGGTATCATAGCGCCCTCCAGAAAATTTTTGGACTCCCCTCAGGAAACCACATTGTACGCGGTCCAGCAGTGTCCAATGGCTCTGAATGGACACCTGCACCCATCTAGCCCTTTCAACGCTGCTTGCAGCTTTAATTATAAATAATTATTTTATAGCGTGGTATTGCTGGATAGCTCAAAGGTTGGACAGTGGAGCAATGGATAGAAGTCAGAAGGTCTGAAAAGTCCAGATTTACTCTATTCCCGAGCAATGGGTGCATCAGGGTAACAAGGAAGCTCATGATGTGATGCACCCATCACCCATTGTGCCCAAAATATACACTCCTGGAGGCAGTGTTATGATCTGGGTTGCTTCAGCCAGTCAAGTTTTGGCTCAGCAACATTATGCAGCAATAAAATTAAAGAGCTTAGGACATTAAATTCAGCTGTTATGTTATGTAAATTATGCTGTTATGCGATAAAATGCTAAAAGTACCCATCTTGAACACTTAGTGATGGTTTTAATATTGTGTACTTTTGCGCAAAAAACGCATTTTATCTGATAATTTTTATCCACTTGAGGGAACGCTCCCTTTCCTCAATCG
This sequence comes from Gymnothorax reevesii, assembly GCA_029721435.1. Classification (NCBI taxonomy): domain Eukaryota; kingdom Metazoa; phylum Chordata; class Actinopteri; order Anguilliformes; family Muraenidae; genus Gymnothorax; species Gymnothorax reevesii. The sequence goes on from CM056575.1 coordinate 145,204,328, forward strand.
AGAACATTTGCGCTGGGCCAGCTCAGCCACGTGACGTCATAAGTTGTACACGGATTGTGCCTAGGTGGTTAGCTGTCGTTCACGACTCAGGTCTGGACAGAGAAAATCTTAAACAATGGACCAACAAAACTCACAGAGAGCGCACGGAAAGTGATGTGTAGTGTGGGGATGCAGTGCAATGCATGCATATGGCCATGAAATGTTTCTGTGGCCGAAGGATGCAGAGATATCGAGAATATGGACAAAACAAGTCCAATGTACTAGTGCGGACTTTGCTGGCCCAGGCAAGCCCGGGTCACTGTAACCTATGATTTGCGACTAACATTTCAAGTATTAATGTTTTTACATATCATTATTATTATTTGAGGAACCCAAATCGTTTCTCTGCACTGTCTGTTCAATAGCCAGCCAATTCGTTGTTCAGTGTGATCTAGCCAGCAAAGTAGAGAAACGATACTATTCACAGCGCTCTATTTATTTATGTGCATTGTGTGCTTGCTAGCTTACTACCTAATAATAGCAAGCTGCAAGATATGGTTCACACATGTTGTGATATCATTTATGGCTCTATATTTCTGCGCACTGCCTGATAGCTCGCTAACTAGCTAATAACAGCGAGCTGCGCGGTACGTACGGCTTACACGCATTGTTTCGAGAGCTCATGAAACTGCATAGAAATAATAGAGCCGCGAACATTATTATTTCACAACTAGCTAGATCAAGGGTGAGTTCAACCACCACAGCCTTATATATTTTGGTCTTGTTTGTTAAGGTGACCAAACGTCAGGTCTATTGAACTCACTTAAGGTTGAAAAGTGAGTAGGCTGGTAATTCAAAATGCGGTGCACAGAAACAATTGTAGAACCGAAATAATAATCATTCCGCTTCTTGGCTGGTAAGTGTTGTACAGTTCGGGACAGGCGGAGACACTGACAATTAGCCATCTTCATTGCTGGGTTATTCAGGCTGGAATCTGTATGGCTCTGAATCCCATGTTAAACTGTTAAACGCAAAACCAATTTTTTTTCGCATACAGGCAAAACGTATTAGGGTCTTTGCATTGACTTTTAATGTGATCTGTCGTGCAAAAAAATTTTTTTCACGTCCGGTGTGAAAGCAGGTTTATGTTGAGTTTCGTCATCTTCCATAAAGTACTGTTTTTCATCAAAATGGACAGATTCAATTGAAAATTCAGAGGAACTATCGGAATCTGACGCAGATACCATCGTTGATGGATGCACAATCGCCCACCGTGTACAACCTATGACGTGACCACACAGGGGAGTGCCAGAATCGCTTTTCTGTGTTGCTCAGAATGTTGTTAATGAGGGGGTCGGGGCAAGTAACAAAAATAGCAAATTTTTTTGTTAAAAATTATTGTCTACATTTTTTTAGGCAGACAATGGGAATTCTTTCAATTGTACCTTTTCATATTCATAAACTTGCTCTGTGCATGTCCTAAGCTCTTTAAGTCAGTTGGCTACCTTAATATACTGAACAACCAGGTTATCCCATTAATGGATTTTTTTAAATCCCTGTAGACACAGGACTATTCCAAGATGACACTGCCAGGATTCATTGCGCCCAAATTGTTAAAGAGTGAGCATGAGGAATCATTTTCACTCAAGAATTCACCAGCACAGAGTCCTGAAATTAACCAGTCTTTAGAATGTGCTGGAAAAGGCTTTATTTTCTTGTCATCAATGCCTGATGTCAGCTAAAAATTAATGCAATTCTGGTCAAAAATAAATGTTGTAACATTGCATAAGATTGTCAAAACAATGCCACAATTCGTGCCATGATCAGTAAAAGGTGGTTCAACAAAATATTAGTGTGTGTGACTTTTCCTGAGCTTGGCAGTGTATAACAGATTTTAACAATAAGCAAATTGAACAAACCCCTTTCCAAAGGCAAGAAGAAGAAACGATATGTATAAATTATCTGACTATCTCTGCTTTCCAACCAATTACATACACTTCCAACCTCTGAAAACTTCAAAAAGACTCACCACAGGCCTTTGGCGGTGACGTCTCGGCTGCCATTAGAATTTTAATCCAGTGATCTTCTGTTGTCCTACTTGTTTGTCTCTGCCTAAATAAGCGCACAGACGTAGAAAATTAGGTAAAGCACTGAACTCCACTTTTTCCCCAGTTCTTTTTCTAGAAGCTCACTATTTTGATCCCTGTACGTACAAAACAATCAGGAGGAACAGGTTTGGTCGGAATCTGACGTTGCTGTTACTGAGGGAGGGAAAACATAAAAAAACTAGAAAAGCACTCAGAGAGCGCAGAACCTCCATAAGGGGGCAGCAAACCCAAAAGCACGGCGACTGGAACTCCGGCCCATTGGAAAGACTTGAAATCTTGAACTTTGGTGTATATCTCAGCAGTACTTTGGCATAGACATGCCAAAATTTAATCACCTCTTCCTTGACTTAATACCCACCAACCCTGAAAATTTCATCAAAATCCAGCCATAGGTTTTTGAGTTATTTTGTACACAAACAAACCAACAAACAAACAAACCAACGAACAAACGGCACCGAAAACATATACCTCCTCGGCGGTGGTTAAAAACATGGGCTGAAAAACTGGTATTTAAATGGCTTTGAACTGCTTTGGCTTCTACTAGTTCAAATTTCACAGAAGGACCCTAAATTTTACCTCTTTAGATCTCTCTGGTGTAAGACATCTTCAGCCTTAAGAAACACAGCAATACAAAGCCCAGGTAGAGTTCATCTCCAGATCCAAGAGCAATTTTCTCTGTTACTGCAGTGGCTCAGCATCACACTGTCTCTGTTCCCTCAGCCAAACTGACTGCTGCTACAGTGAGAATTTACTACAGCAATCAGGAAGAAGAGGACTATTGGCCTTTTTTTCACAGTATATCCAATGGGGGGAAAGTATAACATGTAAGGTCCTTATGAATATAAGCCACGCGAAAACCTAATCATTTACTCCCTGTCCACCACAAGGTTTCTGTCCTGTGCGAATTGCTTGATAACAGGGAATTGGTCAGATTGAGGAACGCAAACCTTTCTATCACAGTTTCATATAAACTGGCTCATTGCAATATAATCAGTCTATTTCTTTAAATTCATGGTGTCTGATGGTCAGTGAGTGGCGTGAATGGAATGCATTGTGATCACAATTACATGCCTATAGAGATATGCATTACCATTCTCCCCTGACCTTCAGAGAAACACATTCCTCATTCACATAAAAGGTATAAATAAAAGTCACCTGACATTTCTTCTGCCAAAGTAATAAGTGTTTACGTTTAAATCTAAACCAGAAGGGACCTTCCAGCACGTTTAGTTTTCTGTTTGGCTGAACTGTCAAAGCATTCCATCAGTCAAAAAGAGGAATACTTTTACTTGTTTGTATTACATATTTTTCCAGCAGGGGCTGTAACATTTTGTGTACTGTACTGTGCTGTGGCACAGACCACTGCGGTAATTGTCTTGCTCCACTAGGGGGCTGGTCCGGACCGCAAAATTTTTTTTCCTATAGACGATAGCCCTTATGTGAAATTACAGCCTTCTGATTGGTTTAGAAAGCTTCTAAAAATAATGTTTGTATTTACTCACTAACTAATGTTTTTTTTGACATGAGAGTGTGAGAGGTACTTTACCTGCTTTGATATGGGACCTTGGACAAAGTATGCTCTATTGGAATATTTCCTTGCTGTGGGACAATTTACCGGCTGTTTCCTTGGTGTAGGCTATTGTGCAAAGCACTTTACTTGGATTATCCTTAATGTGTGACCTTAGGCAATGGATGCTATGAATGTAATATTCTGCAAGTCATTTCTTCTAAAGCACAAAATCAATAAAGCAGTGACGATATTGTTACAAGGCATAAAGTAGTTTATTCAAGTTACAAGAGCAGCTAAGAGATTCGATTTTCACAAGAACTGACACATGGAGATCTTACAGGGTTCATACAAGTTCTATTATGCAGTGTGATTAATACTCTTTGATTTTTTTTCCAGCCCACCCAAGTCTATGAGTATTAGTTGTTTGTACAGTATCCCAGACAGAATACATGTTGGTCTAAGCACAACTCCCCTCATAACTACAAAGTTGATGAAGAGATGCTCATGATTTGACAACAAAAATAACAAACACCTGCAGCTCCAAAAAGAAAAGGAAACCCACTCAATCTCTTGATAATAATTTATACATAAAATTTCCAACTTGGTACTCAGTTATATGATTCACCTTAAACATTTTCAGTTGTTTGAAAAATGTATCAGAATGTTCATTTTAATGCAGATTAAAATAGATCTCACTTCCTTCATTTGCATAATTCTAAGCTTTTCTAAATATCACATTAATATATCACACAACATGTTAAAAAAAGGATTATAAATTGGTGTGTAGGTATACCCTTGCACCCTTACTGGTGCAACCTAGGGAAATTTATTGATTGCATATGCATTGAAAACCTTCACAGTTGGTGTAATGGCTGGTAAAATTGAGAGGCCAAGTGCATCGACCAGAGAGAAAAGAGCAGCACGGACACAATACAAACACAGAGAATTATACAGGCCATTGGAAAGTACTCGCGCTTTCAACGGATAAAATAGTTCGAAAAATGGAAGCAACACGAGAGAGAAAAAAAAAGAAAAGGGAATGTTCTTAACGAAGGAACTCCAAAAATAACGAAAACATATAAAGTCACACTAATCCCGAATACAGATCTTTGGTTATAGTGGGTAGCTACAAACAGACGCTTTAGCAAAGGAGGCGTGGCGGACTTCTGGCTTATATAGAGCCGGGGAAGCGCCGCCCCAGTTTAATTAGCCAGCTGGTTAAAGAATTCAATTGAAAAGGAATTCGATATAGTCCAGGGACAGGAGCCACAAAGAAAAGTCCAAAGCACACACACACCTCACAAACCATGACAGGTGGACACTGGAGTGTGAAGAAAATGAGGATTGAATGAAACAATGTCAATCATTCAGTCTGTGTGGTTGCTCGCACAGAACACCACACAGCTCTTTGCACAACTCTGTCCTGAAAATAGGACTCTTGAATTTTCACTTTTACTGATTACTGGCTTGTAATTGACTGACCGTGGTCAAGACTTGAATTGGACACATGCCAAAAAGATGACTAGATGATCATGGCTTGAAGCTTGAAGTCCAAATATGAAATAGCATTGCTTGTATACCACACCTACATATCAGCTTGCGGCTACTTATTACATGTATGTAGACAGGCCCACACACGTCTATACACACGCTTATGCAAAGAGTAAAAAAATCGTTCAAAAGTTTTTAAAGTTTCACAAAAGAACGAAAACACCCAAATAGGTTCATTTGGTTGACAAGGTGTGACAGTCCAAACAGGAACCACTTGCGAGACAGGAGATATTCAATTTAACCAGACTTTATTGGGGTAAGGAAAGGGATCTCCAAAAAGGTGGCAGGTGACAGCACACAATACAGGAGACAGCCTCAGAATCCAGAGGACAATAGCCGATTCGGTAACAGGGCAGCCAATACACAAATCCAGGTCGGGCAAAAAGAGAGGTACGGTACACAGGAACAGATATGGCAGAATCAAAAATCAAGGACGGTCCAGTCAGAAGTATAATCACAATGAAACTCAAAGCGAAAGCAAGGAGTAACGTTCTGACACTGAGCACTGGGGCAGGACAGCTTAAATACACTGGGAAGGATCACATGCTGTAATAGGAAACAGTTGAGCGGGATCTGACTAATTAACAAGGGAGGACACAAGAGGGAGCCCTTAACCACATGAATTGGCAAAAGCCAAAATACGGACAAGGATCACATACACAACCTATGACAAAACCAATGCCTCCGGTCAGGGAGTTCTAATGTGCACAGATAATGAGAACAGAATAGTAATTAGTAAGTTTGCGAAGGTTTGTGGAAAGCCAGCAAAGCAAAGTGAACAGAAGCAAGGGGAGGAGACCAGAGCAGGGCGAGTGCTGAGAATTCATTAGTTACGTCAGTAAAGTGCAGCTATAAAATCCAAAAGTGCAAGTTAGTAAATCAGTATAAATATACAATGTTAGTCATTTACAAAAACAACATACTGTTTAGTAATGACAGAAAAGCACGACGAAGGAAGCAAACAAGATTAAGAAGGAACAATTAGAAATCCAGAAACCATTAAATCACCCGAAAATGTGGCGCGGAGTACAGGAGGCGGACTGTCACAAAACACATGACAAGACTGGGGAGACAAGGTGCAAAGCAGATAAATGGCGTGATACATAAACCAGGGAATGTTAACTTAACATGGGCTTTGGACTATGGCAAAGGGCAAAACAAGACATGTCCTTGAACAATTTTGTAACCTTTTAATACAGACTGGACGTAATACAGGAACATACAAGGCTATGGTATGTTTACAAATTAATGTGAATTACATCAGTCGAGGTAAATATGGGGTTCACTGTCATCTTTTCAAGTGTGATTTTGTATGGGCATTGAGCATTCAGACTCTGTTTCACCCTTCATGGGCAGGTAGCCTTGAATTGCAACATCTCTCAATTTAACAGAGTCGCATAAAGATTTAAAGACGGTTTCCCCTGACACTGTTCTTAAAGGAGCAATATGTAAGAAATGTATGTTGATTAATCATGAAATGGCCCTGATATATCACCAGACATAAAGGAATTAAGGTGACCAATATGACCATTGCTAAAGTTAGTTAATCATTAGTCTCGATCTTTTCTGAACTGAACTGAACTGAACTGAACACTACCCTGTCAGAGCAGATCATTGGTGATATTGAAACATAGCCTTGGTAGCTCCGTGTAGTAGACGTTCTCGCTGGATCTGACAACCTCTTGTCTCGGGAAGAGGGGAAGGGTATACTGCGCTCTGCATTATTTTGAATGTGACTGCACTACCAGTTTTGGCCACAAACTTACATATTGCTCCTTGAAATAATTATTACAGCTGCAATATTACAATTATTACAATCCAGTGTATGCATGCAAGCAGTGTTTGACTATGCAATTTTGGCACCAGAACATTGTACACGGGAGTTTTTTTATTGTAAATTATGTATATATCCCAGATCCACTGTCATCTGCGCCTTTTCTATGCTTGCTGGATTTCCTGTAAATGTTGTGCTTAGCAGAGAGCTCCCTTCTTGTTGCTGTAGTGCCCAACCACACTGCAAAATCAGGACTCAGTTTAACAACTGCAGAAAGACTCCCAGTGAAATGACAATCCGATTAATAATCAACAATTGAAACCACAGGAAAGTCGTATTTTTTCCTTTTTTTGGAAAAAATAAATTCAAAATGGAAAAGTCCCACAGGATTTGAGTGAGTGACACATTTTTTTTCAAATAAATAAATTAATAAACGAACTATACAGGTAACATAGAGTGCTGTTAGCAGCAGCACACAGTCTAAAAAGGCCAACAGTCATGGGGTTTTTCCGCCCTCTGCTGGCAGATATCTGAAGCACAGGGACACTCGGCTTGGATGGCATGAGGATGAGCATACAGTCAGGGACTCAGTAGGGCAAGGCTTAACCCCTTTGTGCAGAAGCCAAATTTGGCTATTTATGGGTTACCCACTTTAATGCTGTATAATTCAAGATTTAAGCTTCACAAAGAGGAAAAATGTGGCTCAATTCAGGAAAGACACTTACAGCATTTAGAATTACATTGTATTTCAGTTTATTTTCATGATTTTGGTAGAGAAAATGAACAGCAAACATAAAAAATCTTCATGAGAATTCACCATTGAAATTGCAAAAAAAATAATTCTGACGATTGAAAAACTGCTGGGGCTCAAAACTATACATTTATGGTATCATAAACTCCTTGAGCACAAGTAGAATTCATCTTCAACATTACATTCTAGATTACCTACATGCTATTAGCCAAATTATACAGCTACCCAAGTGTCTCCCCAAAGTCTCAAAATGATTTGCTGTCAAATCATTAAAAAAATCATGTATTTAACACAATTAAAGCTTTAAGGCATGAAATTTAATATGAACGAATGATTTTCTGGTTGAGTTTAGTATGAATTTATCAATATCAGTGCAGTTGAAAATCAGTGGTCACCAGCAACCTCTCCAAATACGAACGTGCCTTTTCTCCATAATAAAGTTTAGAGTTTTGGCCATTTTTCTTCAAAGCCAGCACAAACACGCATTAAATAAACTGCTAATTAAACGGTCAGAACATTCACCCTGTAATGAAAGCTACCAGTCCCCCCTTCAAAGCTCACGAACCCATTTCAACACTTATAAGGAGCAAGTACACCTCACTAACACAGTAATATCTGAATTCTGAAATATACCTTATTTTAACTGAACAGACACTCCACTTTCAGGGAATATCAAATCCATTGCGTCTCCCGATTCAAAAGAAACATGCAATGAACGTACCGGGGGTCCACACCAAAATGCACGGGCAGTTCGCGTTTTAAACAGGAAAAAAACCTCGACATTCGACTTAGTTGAGTACATATACATTCCGAAACAGAAAAAAAAAAAAAACAAACAAAAATAGCAGCCTGACCTTTTTCGTGAATCCCTCCTCCAGAGACATTGACTGTATAAAATAGAGACCGATGTATCCAGTAGCAAGAACGCTCCGGTCCTGTTTCATTCGAAAAAATTCCAATAGAGCAAATCGTTCTCATTTAAATCCTGTAATGTAACTGAACACTTCAAGGCCAGTTTTGCGAACCGATTTTCTATAAATCCCGTCTATTTTAGCCGCGTAATGTGCATAATGTAGACAGGATACAACGGAGCCTGCTGATACGCATAGGCTTGCATGCTCTGTGTTTGTCCAATCAATGTGTTTCACTTACTCTAAAATGTTTAAACACTCGGGAATTGGATAAGAAACGAGCCAATCAATACATTGTTATCAGGGAAACTTCACGAGACAATGAAGTGTAACTCTACAATTACGCAGAAGAGCTTGAGTGTATGGTTGAGTGATTGGCTATCAACGCCAGTACTCGGGTGGATATAAGGAAGCGCTGGATTTATCAATGAAGGAATCTACGCGTAAATCCACGGTAGGGAACTACAATTTTTTTTGTATGGGACAACTGTAATAGGCAATAGAATGTGAGAGAATCAATACCATGTCGATTTTTTTGCCTCAGAAAACTGAGTTTTATGAACTACTAATTGGAATACTGTTAGCTCACTGTGGCTAAACTGGTTGCTACTAAGGATAACGATTTTTTCTGTGTCAAGATATCGTTTTTTCAAACTGCTGAATCGATACTATGGGCAAGGATACTGACCAGTTTGCACATCAGGCTTAGCTGAGGAGTTTAATTCATGCAGCTCTCAAAAAACAGGGAGTGGAGTGAACTTCACCGTATTCAGAACCGCGTTCGAGGTCTGCTTGCTTGTGAACATTCAATAACTGATCCGGGGGTGCTATCTAGTGATCGAGTACAGTAACAGCGTACTTCCAATTTGCAGGTCTATAGACGCGGGCATCTACATCTGCAGAAAGGGGTTAAGATGATTCCATGGCCCCTGTCTGCCTGGGGCCTTCAAAAAAGGCCTGGGAACATGAAGGCCAATGTGAGATCTTTACAAGGGGCTGAAAAAGCCTGGCAGTGCCCCTGCTTAGAGCACACGCCTGCTCCGGATGACTGGGTCAGTAGGTGGCGCACCACACACTGATTCATGCGTGAAACCCGCTGTCCCGGAGTAGGAATGAGGATACTGTGTTGTAGAAAGTCCGGCCTTCTTAAGTGTTTAGTTAACCCTCTGGAGTCAAGGGTATAACTGGCCGTTTTTGACTACTTTTGACTTTACCTTGATATCTCACCTTGAAAACGGTTTACTTTGCCTTGTTTGGTATCATCTCTATCAACACAAACTCAGCTGTGTGAATTTACAGTTAATTTTTCATTTTGACATACTGTATTAACACATTTGACCTCAGATCACCCAAAAACATCAAATCTGATGTAGGGAAAAATAATTTTTTTACTGTGAAAACCACAAATATGTATAACAAACCATTTTGATGAATTAGAATGCAAATTTAAAGTGTCATTTTCAAAAACATATGTGCAAATTTACAAAACAACAGGTATATACTGTTATAAAATTATATACAGAAATTTTCATAAAAATGTTGGAAATGCCTCAGGCTCAGGCATATTACTATTCAATTTTTTGTATTACTATTTACAAAATGTCACAATCACAATCAGAAGTCACAAATTTTTTTGTGCCACTGCAAGAAACAGTTCCTGTCCACCACAAGACAGAGGGCACAGGCCTGACACTTCCAGGGTGTGACACATCTCCTGTTGTCCACCAGGAGGTAGCAAACAACATTTCCAACTTCCCCAGCAATCAAGTGCCATGCAGTGCCATTTCATTTTTTGATTGGTTGATGTTGTGTATTTTTCCACCAATAAGAAAGAAGTTTTTTTTTTTTTTTTGGCTTGCTAGCACTTTAGACTTGTGAGAGAAGGCAGAACAGCCCGTCATCACGGTTTCTTCCTGCACCAAACGTGACAAAAATTATCAGGAAAAGTGTGCCGTGATTCATTTATCATGAGTATTGGCCTAGTAAGATAATTCAAAAACTGGTATATAGTTGTGAGGCTGCACTTCCGACACAAGTTTAAAAGGACGCTCTCCGAGGCTGCATCTTGCCGCTATGTTGTCTTGAATCGGCCATGTGATTATGACGCGCTGGCATGTCCATCAACTCTGTAGGGTTAATGTTAAGCCATTAAAGATCCCACGGTTGTTTTTCAAAATGTTGATACTTGTGTCCAAGTGGTGCAGTGGGTAACACTGCTGCCTTACAGTAAGAAGGTTGTGGGTTACAGTCTGGCCTGCGCCGTTTCTGTGTGGAGTTTGCATGTTCTCCCCCGTTCATGTAGGTTTCCTCCGGGTGCTCCAGTCGCTTCCCACAGGCAACAAAAGTGCATATCAGGCTAAGTGGAGACTTTCAATTACAAAGAAGTATATATGAATGTGTGTGTAAATGTTGTGTGCACCCTACGATGGATTGGGGGAATGCCCAGGGTGGGTCCCTGCCTTTGCCCTATGGTCAGCTGGGCTTCATCTTCCCTATAAAGGGCTCACTGTTCACAAGCAAGCTTTTCAGGAACACCAAAAGGCCCTACTCAAGGTCCCTTAGAGAGGATTGGCCTCAGGTCTATTCGGACATTATCAAAAACAGTCCTGGAAATTCCAAGCAACTGTTCTCCACGATAAATAATCTTTGCAAACCACAAACTCCCTCACCAACAGAAACTACAGAAAAGCACTGCAATAATTTTATGGCTTCTTTCAAAACTAAAATTGACTCAATCCCTTCTGCACTCTCTGGATCCCCCACACTACCCGTCTCAACTGCCAACTCACAGTTTGAGGTCTCCCAGCCCTTAAACTGCTTTCCAGAAGTGTCACAACATGAGGTTCAAAGGATTGTCTGGAGGAAGAGGCTAACATCTTAGCTATAAGTCCTCTGATCACCAGTGTAATAAACAAATCGCTCCAGGCTCGTTATGTTCCATCTGTTTTAAAATCTGCCATATTCAGACCACTTCTCTAAAACCCTTCCCTCGTCCCAGAAGTTTTTCAGAAATTACAGACCCATGTCCAATCTCCCATTTCTTACAAAATTACTGGAAAAAGTGGTTGCTGTCCATCTTCAGAGTCACCTCAAAGATAACAATCTCTTTGAGAAATTTCAGTCTGGTTTCCCTTTTGAGCACAGAAACGGCTTTGGTTAGAGTCACAAATGACGTCCTGATGGCATCTGATATTGGCTCACCTTCCCTCCTTATTCTTCTCGATTTGTCTGCTGTATTTGACACTGTTGACCATGGCATACTCCTCAACCGGTTACATCACACCATTGGATTCACTGACACAGCCTATTTTTGGATTAAATCATATCTCACTGACAGAACTGAGTACCTTTTCTTGGCAATGCAAGGTCTCAGACACACACCGTCACCTGCGGGGTTACCCAGGGGTCTGTCCTTGGGCCCATCTCATTCACTATTTACATGCTTTCCCTTGGCCACGTCATTAGTCACTATGGAGTTTCATTGCACAGCTAAGCCGATGACACACAACTTTATTTGCAAACTGACACTCACACAACTGCAGCTTCACCATCATCACCATCATCATCATCAATACTCACTGCCTGTTTGGAGGAGATAAATCTGTGGATGAAACACAACTTTCTTCAATTAAACAGCTCTAAAACAGAAGCAATTTTGATTGGCACCCAACATCAGATCCAGTCATTCTCCATAACCAGCATTAAATTATCTAGGCACAATATTCCCATCTCCTCATCAGCCACAAATCTTGTTGTAAGATTTGGCCCTCATCTCACCTTTGCAGCCCATATCAAACACCTCTGTCAGATTTCTTTTCACCATCTCTGAAATATTACTAAACTTTGTCCAAAACTCACCATATCCTCTGCTGAAAAGGAGACGCCTTTGTCTCCTCCAGACTGGACTACTGCAATGCACTTCTCATTGGGATGCCTGACAAAAGTGTTCAGAGACTTCTGTATATACAAAACTGTACTGCAAGGATCCTGATGAGAGTGTGAAAGTATGAGCACATCACACCCCTTCTCCATTCACTTCACTGGCTTCCTGTTTCTGCTCGGATTGAGTACAAGGTCTCCCTCCTCACCCACCAATGCATCTATGGCAATGCCAGCCCCCCCCCCTGAAAGAACTACTCACCCCATTAAGCACAACACGATCCCTCCGCTCCTCAAACTCCAATTGCCTCCTCCGGACTAAGCTCAGCACCATGGGTGATCAGGCTTTCTGCTCTGCGGCCCCTGGGCTATGGAATGCCCTCCCTGACATTTGAGGGCACCGCAGACTACAAACCGTTTTAAATAAAGGACTTAAAACTTTATTTTTTAGCAGGACCTATGCCTTTTAACTTATATATCTGGTTTATCTGTTTTCTCTCTCTTTTCTTTTTATTATATACTGACACATTACTGAGTAGCCCATTGCTTTTATGCTTATATTTTATTCTGACAGATCTGTCTTTTAAAATGATGCTTTTACTTGGTTGCACTTCGAGATTTGTTTCAAATGTAAAGTCTGTTATAAATAAAATGTATTATTATTATTATTATTATTATTATTATTATTATTATGACCCTAATGAGGAAGAAGCAATGTAGATAATGGATGGATAGCTAGTGTACAGGTCGTATTTCCAAACCTCCTATCTACATCAGGTCAACAAAAGAAATCCCCTGTGCTGTGATTTAACAGAACATTCATGAGGTCTTCAGAAATGCCCCAAGGGTAACAGCAAGGTCCCACAGTTTATCCAGATGCTGAGGAGTTTAAACTAGCCATCAGGCCATTTAAAGGATAGCACACCAGGGCTAATTAGAGAAAGCTACCCCAGCTGTTCTCCCTTCTTTGGGTGTGGTGATTCCCTGATGTCCTGCATTTACTTGCTGCTTCCTGCTCCATCGCTCTCCAACTGGTACTCAGAGATGGCGAGTGAGCGAAGGGAATCAGATGGGGAATCAAATCCCGAGTCCAGCTTGACGGAGGAGGCCAAGGTGCTGGGCGACGAAAAAGTTCTCCCCCTCTGGGTGCTCTCAGTTCCTGCAGTGTCCTTTGTCCGCATTTGCTCCTTGCTGCCACCCACTGTCAGAATACAGCAAAAACAACATTCTCAGCTCTGACAAACAGCAACATTCGCATTTGTGCAACACTACATTTGCACTACTTTTAAGTAAAAAAAAAGGTAATCAAAATGTGTAGCTTGCAGTGTATGAGTGTTCGCCGGTGTAAGTCTACAATAGAATACCATATTCTCTGTGGGATATGTGTCTCAGATGTTTGATTTCCAGAAGCCAGGATATAGAGCCAATAGAGATTTGAGACCCTTGTTGAATGATGCCCCCACCTTAAAACTTGCTTTATAATATAATACTTTTGTGAGTTGTACCTTTCCAACATCACTCTACCTGATTTCAAACAATACTTAACATGCAGAGGACATGTGGGCTTCATGGTTATAGCACGTGATCTGTATGGAATAAAGCACGTTAGCTGACATATATATAACCTGTCACGCAAAAAGGGTACTATCCAACCAAAAAGTGGATTTTGAGATTTTTACTTTGACAAGCAATCGGTGATACTGAGGGGCAGAAGAGAGCTAATTTCACCAAAAGCTGCTTCTTTCGATCTGAAGTGAATTTGAATCTGACCTCTGAACTTACGTTTTCTATTTAAACGAATATCTCAAAAACTACTTCCTTGAGGAAAGTACCCTTTTCGCATGACAGGTCACATTTATGCAGATCTTTCATAAGTTTCACTTACGGCTGGGTGGGAATAAATCAAGGCTGTTGATCCTCCGGGGAAGGAAGTTTAAGGAGGTATTCAGAGAGTCCATCCGACTGCTCGCTGTCCAATCAGATAGTAACAGGTTTGGTCAGACTGACATCTCAACAGTACAAGCATTTATAAAGAATTCCCATGTGTCTAACTGAATTAAGCGACATAGGCCCACGATGAGACAGCCTTAGGAATTACAGGGGTTTTCATACAGTATTTCAATACCAATTCTGACACTCTATTGGCACTCTGCCTCAGATGATGAACTTATTGGCCAGCAATGCTAATAGTTCAGCCTTACCCTTAGCAAAAAGTAGTATACTTGAAGTTTCAAGTATATATAACTCAAGTATACTTGAGTATAAGTATAGCAAGTATACTACAGACCATGTACTTGTAGTGTACTAGAAAGTATATTAATGTAATACTTCTTCGGATTAAATTGGAACATTTCTAAGTTTATAAAGCAAGTTTAATAAGTTTAAGCAAAGTAAACTGAAAGTACCCATCTAGTTTACATCTAAGTTTTATTCTATACTGCAAGTACACTACAATAGAAATTGAAAGTATACATTTAAGTGTACAGCAAGTAAACTTGTTTATTAGTTGTATACTTCTCGTAAACTTTTCAGTTCATGAAAGTATACTGTGAGATATACTGCTTGGAAACTTAAAGCGTGTCATTGGATGTTTAATGACCACAGTGTGTCAGGACTTCAGGTTCACATCTTATTGGACAGACAACATCCTCATCACTGCACTATTGTGTATTATTCTACCAGAGGGAGGATCCCAACCTACTGGCCCACCAACACCTCCTCCAGCAGCAACTTATTTTTCCAAGCACAAACCAAACCTACACCCACTCAGCTTCAGCCACATAGCTGGTTCAGATCAAGTTGTGGTATGGTTGCTAGTTTTAAAACTAATTCAGACATTTCATTGTCACTATGTCAGATAGCACTGAAGTTCCTCTCTTCTCAATCTCATGTTTGAAAATAGTGTGTACATTTATCTGTGAATCTGCACATAATGGCCAGCTAGATTGAACTGATATTTCAACTAAAACACAGCAATGTTTGGTACAGGTACAATATGTAAGGTTTTAATGTCCACACTCATGTTTAAAAATTATTCAATCATTTATTAAACAGAATATACCATTTTTCAAGTATTACAGCACTGCTGCATCTTTTCTTTAGTTGGTCATATTTTTGACTGTGATACAGAACTCCAAAAAAAAAAAAAAAACAGCTCATCGGTGTACTCATTTGGAATATTTCATCAGTCTTTGCTTGAAGGCATTGCAAACTAATATTTTATGCATATTTCTGGTTCCATATGAGAGAAAGAGGTATTTTTTTTTGTTTTGAATTGGGATTTCAACAAGAGTTGCCATTGCTTTGTTCTTGTACTCTGGCATCCAATACAATATTGTGTTTGAAAATTTAATTTATAAAGGAATCAATTTTGTTCTCAATCCTAAGTATGTGTTTCATTGTAAATTCTTATAAGTGCCTTCATCTGTAAATTAAAGCAGAATGCACTTAAGCATTCTCTACTAGGAGAGTACATGAGGTTACCTCTCGTGTACTTAAGTTAAATAATATCTGAATAGCAACAGTAACATATTTTAGATTGCAATAATCATAAACTGTGAGTATGATGTTAAGTTAGCTTAAAGAAGACTTTGAAGTATACTTGCAGTTAAAAAAAAAAAACAATATACTTTAAACCAGTGGTGGTTTTAGACCCGGGAATTGTGGGGAGGGGGGGGGGGGGGGGGCAGACATGTCCCTTTCTGACAATTAGTCCTGGCTAGTTCTCAATCATTTTCCTTTACTGACGCTTTTTCCAGTTATCGTAATTGGCAACTGAAGACACGGTTTCTCTCCATATGGGATGGAAATGACCAATTTCGATAATTGGAAAACGCGACAGTAAAGGAAAAGGATTGAGAACTAGCCAGGACTAATTGTCATAAAGGGATGTGTCTGCGCACCGCCCCCCCCCCCCCCCCCACCCCACATTCCTTGGTCTAGACCCGCCTCTGCTTCAAAGTGTACTTTCATGAACTAAAAAGTTGGCTTGAAGTATATAACAAGTAAAGTTGTAGTATATCACAATTTTCTTTCTATATACTTCAAAGTATACTTTTATAATTTAGACATTGTGCTAGAGGTATACAACTAATTCATCTTTAAGTTTACTTAAGTGTACTTCACAGTATACTTTCATGAACTGAAAAGTTTGCTTGAAGTATATAACTAATAAGCTAGCAATATATTTGTAAGTTTACTTCCAGTTTACTGCAAATTATTCTTTTATAAACAAGAAATTGTCCTAGAAGTATAACATTTGTGTGAAAAAGTGTTTGCCCCCTTCCCGATTTCTTATTTTTTTGCATGTTTGTCGCAAAACACTGAAGTGTGACAAACATGCAAAAAAATAAGAAATCAGGAAGGGGGCAAATACTTTTTCACACAACTGTAACTAGTGAACTAATAGTCAATCTTAAAGTTTACAAGCAGTATATCTCAAAGTATACTTTCATGAACTGAAAAGGTTACTGGAAGAATACAACTAATAAACTAGCAGTATATCTGTAAGTTCACTAGCAGTATAATTAAATGTATACTTTCATAAATTGAAAAGTATGCTTGTTAAATCTAGTGAAATCACAGTATAGTTAAATCACAGTATACTTAAAAGTTCACTTGTAGTGTACTTGCAGTACAAAATAACACTTCAAAGAATCCAATATGTATGGTAAAAATATTTTAATGTGCTTATTCTTTTGATAGTAGCCTAACAGCAAGCCAGTATACCTGAACATTAGGCATGAATATTTTAATACTTTGAGATATACTCAAAGTATAAAAGAAAAGTATGATAATCAAAAGTTTAGGTACAATTATTTGCCAAATAGCTTATACTGAAAAGTCTTAGTATAAGTATACTAAAGTATTACTTCATACGTATATCTCTGATAAGGACATCAAAAGTAAACTGAAAGTATACTCTCTTATTTTTATAATAGCACACTTGAATAAACTTCTTTTTCGTAAGGGTAAACTGAGTCGCCCAACCATTTTGACTTGTATTCAGGCTAAACTGAATAGATGCAGGCAAAACAGGGCATACATATTGCTACATAATGTTTGAAATAAAGTTTTAAAAAGCATTTTCCAAAGCATTTGGCTCTGAGGTTCTCAATGCCGGATATGAAATTAAACAAAATACAGATCCCCAGCATTTGGTTTTTTGTGTTAGCATTTTTGTTTCTTCTCGAAAGGCAAAATGGACTGAAGGGGGTCTCAGATACATTCACCAAAGACACACAAAAAAATCCACCTGATTAATCAGAAACGCTGACAGAGTAAAGGCACCGTTGAAGAGAGGCCTGACTCACTTTGTGGGAAGTTACTGTCCCAGCTTGTCTCGGTCTTGTCCTGCCCAGTCCTCTTACCCAGTTCAGTCATCACATCTTGGATTACCTTCCTCTTTTCTTCATTTTTTCTCTGCTCCTTGTAAATTTTGATTTCATTTGCTGCAAATGACAACATTCACACATTTACAACAGTTATCCTTGAAGAGAGATGAAATGCCACAGTTTCACCATCAGTATACTCACGGTTAAGAGTAATTGGAGGCATGGGTTTTATCTGATATTTATTCACTGATGCTTTCTCAAGATGTGCCATCAGTGACTCTTCAAACTTCGTGTACAGCTCTTTCTCCCTCCTCTTCCATTCCTCCTCAAATTGAGCCTTTATTTCTTTTTCTCTCCTGTTCAGCTCCTCTAAATAGGACTCTTTGATTTCTTCAGCCTCACTCCTCTTGAACTTGCTCTCCAGCTCCAGGTGGACCTGATTCATATCAGGAGAGAAGTGCTCCTCATCGTTTCCTGCCACCATCTCCTCCAGCTTCTCCAGCAGCTCTGCCACCTGTGCGCTGGAGTCCCTGCTCTTGTTGTTAAAGAGGTGATACCTGTTATCGCATTTCTCCACCACCCACTGCAGGGGCCAGCCCTCCCTCTCTATGTGCTGTTCCACAGTCATCTCTCCCAGTCGGTCCCCATAGGTGAACAGCACTATGATATGTCTCCAGACGTTCTCTCCGAGACAGCTGAGGTGGTCCTGCAGTGCCCTCCTGTGTCTCTCAGTGTAGGCCACGTCAACAGGGATGACCAGGAGGATAGCATGGGGTCCTGGAGGACACAAGGATAGTCCCTCCATGATCTCTTTATCCTGCTCCAGGCTTGACCTTGCCAGGTTATTCCACCAGCCAGGGGTGCTTATGACTGTGAGCCGCCTCCCAAACATAAGGCTCTCATCCTTCTCACAAGACAGTGATTCAGTGGTAGGGAACACCTCTCGTCCCAGGATGGTGGTCCCTGAAGCGGTCTTACCTGATGACTTCTCTCCCATGAGGACTAACCTTATCTTGAGAAGACGATTGTTTGTTCCTGTGATTTAAATCAAAGTGAGACAGATAGTTATTGCTTATACATGGCTACCCACACAGTCCCAATACTGGTGAGTGTTTTCCACTGAGAACCCATCTATGCAAGCACTGCGGAATTTAGAAGTTACCACTTTCAAGATTTTAAAAGTCTGTGATATAGGATTTCTCTCCTTACTAATGTTATGCCATCTCTTGCAAACCCAGTTACCAAAGAAGTCAAGCCATCTGTGATGGGTGTTGGATATGAACGCCAAGAGCAGTGGGCAGAAATAAAAGGCAAAACCCACAGCGTGCTGAGAGACTAAAAACAGATAGAAATAACGAGACTCGCGCTACGAACGGACCAGACGCCATCCGTGGTAGTAAAACAGGCGAGCTCGACAAAACCAAAAGAAAAGGGAAATAAACCCTTCCCTTACTCACTAACACTATTCCAGTTATGCAGCTGAGTCCCTGACAATACTCTTTCAAGAGACCTTACCGGCTAAAGCGCAATAGAAACACTGACACTCAAGCAACGAGAGCGAGGCAGAACAGGAGCTTAAATAGAGTCCAGGTAACGCCCGCAATTAATGCCAGCTGGCCCGGGAATCCGATAGGGCGTAAAACAATATCGTCCCGGACGAGAGCAACAAAGCTCTCAATACCTCCAAACCATGACACTATCAGCATTACCTCTTGCACAACTGCTCCAATAGGCAACATGATTTTCATATTGAATACACATTGTAAAATACAGGAGCTATTCCCAGAAAACATCAGAATACTTTTTCGGAAAGAACAAAGACAAGTTGGTAAGCAAGGTATTAGGTAGAGGGGAGCAGAGACACCTTCTCAGATTACCACATGACTGTTTAATGGTTAGGTGGCCATTTAATACTTTCCACTGGAGAATTTTCTATAGTATGCCTTTGAGACAATATTACAGTTCTTACATTTAGTGCTCATTTTGACTAGCGGGAGTAATGAGGTTGAAAATGAACATACCATGGAATCTCTTCCTCTGTTCGATGACCTTAGTCATTCTCAACTTGGCTTTCTCCTCAAGCTCCTTCCTGCATTTCTCCATGGTCTGCAGAGCTGTCTCATCCACCGCATGGAAGCTCCCACCATTACCCGCCACCATCTCCTTCATCTTAAGCAGGAGCTCTGATACCTGGGCCTTGCTGTCCTTGCTCTTGTTGTCCAGAGCGTGGTACCTGTTTCCACACTTTTTCACCAGCTGCTGAAGGGCTTTCCCTTCCTCTTCTATGTGCTCCTCAATCGATTTGTTTCCCAGCCAATCAGCTCTGGAGAATAGAACCATGGTGTGGTTCCAGACGTGCTCGCTGATGAGCTGGACGTGTTCTTCCACCGCCTCGCTTTGCCTCTCAGTGAACGCTACGTCCGTGTCGATGACCAGCAAGAAAACATGGGGTCCTGGCGGACACAGCGACACACTGCGTTTCAACTCCTGTTTTCCTAGACTGGTAGTATCCAGAACAGAGAAGTCTTTCCACCAGCCTGGTGTGTCGACTATGGTCACATCCATCCCTTCCACACAACCGCGTCTCACCACAGACTTTGACGTTCCTTTCTTTATGTCGAACTCCTCACTGTCCAGGATTGTGTTTCCTGATGCACTCTTTCCTGAGTTCCTGCTCCCCAGCAGAACCACCCTGAGTTCTGAGGGCTGATCCACTCCTGAAAATAAGAGAATAGACTAATGATAGTTGTGGAAAGAGAGCCCTGGGGACACACAGTCAAGATCATTTCATCGGATGGTTTTAAAGCACAAATGAGACGTAGCTAATCCATAAAGAATGAACTTAGCCCTGAAAATACACTTAGCAATCACCAAAGCAACTAAAGCTTGTTTGGATCTGGTCTTACCATGGAGGAGTTTCCTCAGCTTATCTCTCTGATGGTCTGTTTGCATCTTCCTTTCTTTTGCCCTTTTTTCCACCACCATTTTCTTCTCCATCATCGCCTGTCGAGTTCTTTCCTCAACCTCAAAATGGCCACCATCATTGCCTGCCACGATCTCCTCAATCTTCTCCAGCAACTCCGTCACCTGAGTGCAATCTTCTCTGTTCCTGTTGGAGATAACATGGAATCTGTTTCTGCATTTCTCGATAACCCACTGAAGAGAATTGCCTTCTGTCTTGATATGCTCCTCGATGGTTTTTTCTCTCAGCCAGTCCCCACAGGTAAACAGCACCATGGAGTATCTCCAAACTCTGTCACCCAGAAGCTTCAGGTGGTCAACCACGGATCTCTTGTGCTCTTCTGTAAATGCTGAATCCACAGGAATGACCAGGAGGAATGCGTGAGGTCCAGGAAAGCACTCACACACACTGCGCTTGATCTCTTCCCTATCTGCTGCTGTCGTCTCCCTCAAAGACAAGTAACCCTTCCATCCAGGGGTGTCAACCAGGATGAGATTCCTGCCAGCCACTGTTTCATGCCGGTTGTCAGCCTTGGACGTTCTTTGCCTTCCGCTGTCAAACCTGTCTTCTCCCAGGATGGTGTTCCCTGCTGAACTCTTCCCTCCAAATCTTCCCCCCAGTAGGACAATCCTCAGCTCCTTGCACTCTGCAGTATGTGTGAAGAGAGAAAAGAGAAAATTGTTTTGGCAATGGACACTGGGAATGAGCACAGAGTTTCCATAAAGCTGCAGATCAGCAGCATAAATTTAGCCTGGAATCCATCCATATCGAGCTCTGGTCGCTCCCAACGGTCACTTGCTGATATCGTCTGGCCTTTAGCCCTTATGTCACTTATGAGCTGGATATATAAATATTCATATTTTCTGCTCTTGGCTGATTGGGTGACCTTTTGGCGAGAACCACCAATCGCGCGGCGCCATTTGCAGTATGACTGTTGACCAGGCTATCCGTTGCATCTTTTTCTCACAAGTGGGAGCTAAGTAGGCGAGCAAATAAAGGTTGGGATATACAAGTATCTGTCTTATATCTGCATGTTGCGTGTATATTTCCTTTTACTTTGCTACATCAGGCATTTTACAACACAACTAACGACTGCACTCAGCATTACGAATATGAGTTAGCTGGCCAGCTACCGCATTTGTGAATGTTATTTGACTTGAGCGTAAAAATAAGATTGTGACTTGCCTGCGTTTACTCTTGGAGTGGTTGTAAGGTTTTGAACAGTTTGGCCATATCTGCATTTGGTTTATTATAGTGGGATTCCCCTGTATAATAAATGCTAAATTAAATAACACTCAAATTACATAATGCATTTCACTATAATTGGCATTAGCTATAGCTTGAAGGGCATTGCATCAGCAAGGTTAAGCCTATAAAGCTGATATGTAATCTGACAGTTACTAATTTATTCCTTGCCTGTCTACATCCTTTAGAAAAGAGAAGATGGGTAGCTTGTTCCTATTATTGCAACCTATTGCTGCACAGCGCTCAGCATTTTTAACGTGGATGGCCAACGCTATGATGAAAGCTCGATGGCAATAACAGTATCACTGAACATATAAACACAAGCATTATTTCAGTTTGAAAGTTTAATTCGTAGTTTGCCGGATTACACTCTGTATTTCAGTATTGGCAGATGTTACGTGACCGCAGCTGAGAGAGACACAGGTGTCCAACAAAGTACATTTTCTCCTGATCTGTTGGTCTTAAAAATGCCATTGCAGCACCAGAATGTTTGGAAGATTATGTGGCCAATGAAAAATAAGTCCAATATTTAATTCTGTGACAATGGGGCAAAATAATCTGTGATAATCTGAGCTCACGTTCACTTCTCCCCGTTAGAATCAATTCATTCAGGACCCGCCGCAAGTCTATCTAAAGGCGCAGGGCACCCTTGTGACTGTGAGCCAATCACAGATCTCGCATGGATTTTGGATGAATATTTGAAGGTCAAACGCTACCCTACCGACTGAGGCTAGACATTTCAGCAAGTGACCGTTGGGAGCGACCAAAGCTTGATATGGATGGATTCCAGGCTAGCATAAATTAGCCATGATGTTGGAGAAATCTTTCTCCTCAGGTTTACTGAGTGAATAATGCTGAATATTTCTCTGCTGCCACCTGCAGAACATCAGCAGCAGCACAGCCTGACTTTGCAGGAGAAAACCTTTGAGAAGAGGCCCCGGGTAGAGCTGGAAAAAAAGTGTAATTATGAGCCTTTTTCTTTTTTTCGCAATTGCAAGTGATTGGTCTAAAATTACTTTAATTTCAATTCCCGGCAGCATTTGCTTCATTCATTGGATCTCACTGCCCTTTAGGGGCACAAACATTCAAAATATTTTCATCTAAACATGAAGGATAGCAATGCAGTAGAAATTTCAGATGAAATTTTTTAATTTGTGAAAAAAGACACAAAACACTATGGTAAAATAAACCCTTGAAAAAGTTATTGAAAACATTTGTAAACATTTATATCATTTTAATCCAGGTCAGGAGCAGAAAAGTTATTATGGCCAATATTCTGAACTTTGTTACACTATTCATGATTATGTCCCTTTTCCTCAACTTCTAGGAAAACAGAAAAGCCTTGTGTGAGAGGTATTCCTCGCAACTAACTCATCACCTGTCTTATGACTATGTGCACTTGTAATGCCCCTCCCCTCAGGCATTCCATTACCCGGCTACCTGCCCTGCTTCAATCATTCAACTATCTGTTGTCCACTTTCATGATTATACTGTTGTCTTTTAATTAATCTTGTTATCTAAGAGTATTTATGCCTTAGTTTTCCTTCTCTTGGGCAGGTAGCCTTCTCGTCTGGATTACCCCGTTAGTCTTTCGTGCACTTCCCTTTATGGTCTCCCAAAGTTAATAATAGTTTAGTTACCTCCTTCACCCATTATTTAACAAACTCGACATCCCTGCACATGGGTACTCCTCTCCAATCCTTGCCCTGGCACCCTCTTTTACATCTTGGGGTGTCAGGGCGTGACAGTACTCATGCAGTACCTAAGGGAGCCCATTGAGAATGTCCATTGTAATACAGACCAAATCATCAACTGAAATGCCTTTTTTATGCCAGAAAGCACCAAATTTCTTGATCAGATGTACTTTTTTGTGCATCTATTTTTCCTTAGGCACACTTTCTCTCCCACTGATCTTGCTGGAGATAACTGCCACAACAACTTTTTGATAAGCCCAATATAAAGTGATCGAGGGGAACCAGTCCCAAGTACCTGTACTGAATCATCGAACATTACCACCTTGATGAGGTTTACATTATCTATCGATCTAGCGGCTGGTCATGGGACAGGTTTTTTTTCCAGAACTGATGTGACCATAGAACTGTGTCAAGAAAGCTGGGCATCATGACCTCCCCACCAATCAGAAAGAAGAATGTTATGATGATGTGGCAGCCAAATATACTTTTCTCTAAACCTCTTTTCATTTACTGTAAGCATGCAGAGCCGTTGCACACCACACCCAGTCCCTAAAGACATCCTGATATAGTATGTGTGCTTTATATAACCATTTCACTGTTGTTTGCGTGTGTGCTGAGGGAATCTACGATTCTTGAAAAGGTACAGTGGGAAAATGCAATAACACTGGATGCAATAAGGCTGTGATTACCAACTCAAGTATGATTGAAGACCCAAGTGCAAAACATACTAAAGTCACAAAGGTTAATATTGAGAATCTAGGGTCTGAAAATATATATTCTTATGTTTTTCAACATTGCTTAATAATCCATGATATTTGAAGTTGCTGCATACATTTTTTCTGCATTTGAGAACTCGGGCATTTTGAGATTGTGAGCCATTTTTGTTTTTGCTCCTGGCTTGGACCTGGATACATCTGACATGAAAATTAAGAAAGAACTTGGTCTGAGTTTTCTATTTATTTTTCCAAAAATTTTTTTTACTGAATATATTTTTTTCTACCTCATAACATTATGGTTTGTCAGTGTTTTGAATGCAATGAAAAATGCACCTTCTGTGGGCATGGAGTTCTTAATGGATTAAATTTCAAACAGTTAATTTCAATATGCGTGAGGAGAGGTAAATTATCTATAATCGATGAAATTAAAAACTGAGGTCGATCAGCAAACTCTTAATTAGTAAGTACATCTGGCCACCAATCCTAACCATCTGGAAGATAATTAAGAATTCAATAACAATGCAAATGACAGTGAGGCCTACCTGTTTACAACAGAAGTATAAGAAAAAATAACTTCTTATTCCATATACAACAATTAACCTTGGTACCTGTTATGTTGTAAAGTAGGCCAATTAATCAATTTTTTTAATTTTTTTTTACATTTAGTGCAATATGAAATAAATCATCTTTGGGGCATGGCAAAGCTGTGTTTGCCATTTTGTGAATTAAGATGGTAAATTACCTCTCTGAACATTAAAAAAACCTAATTAAGAAAAATTTACAGCATATTAGAATTCTGGAAGTGCAGTTGTGGTTGGAATGAAACCATCATACACAGCAGTCCCGCAGGACCAAATTTTAGAACCAAAGTTCTAGTGTAACGATATCAATCACAATATTACATCTTGCACAGATCTGTGGCACAAAAGCCATTTTAATGAATTGCCATGAGAATGAACAACCACAATTGTGTTCTTTCTGATTTGGCAGATGCTCATCTATTCTTTCTGGCTCTTAAATGCAAGCAGACAAGGGTCTTATTCGTGTCACTTAGCTTGTAGGTCTCATACTGCAGTTGGTCTTTCCTGACAGAAGCACTTTCTGCACCAAAGCGCAAGAGCGAGGAACTTCTCGCGCTCCTGAACATTATTATCTGTTTTCTCCATACAATATAAAAGAGACGTGTAACTGCTCTGTTAGCAGTATCTATACAACAGTCTAGGGACAACAAATACAACATGTTATAATGCTCAACTTGAATTGTCCAAAATGTGACTACAACCAATATTTTCATGAATTTGAATATTGGGCATAATATGCTATTACCAATGTGTACAATGTATTTTGCAATTGACTCACCAAGATTCAATGCCTCTCGTGTTTGATATTTACCTTCCCATTCATTTCCATTGAAAAAGCCACAGACACATATAAATATAAGGAACGAGTTTCAAATCAAAAGTTTCTGACCAACCATGATATTTATGCACTCAAAAATAATATGTTCTCTTTTTGTTAGTCATTTCCGTGCTTGGTTTTTGCTTGATTATCATTTTTGAACCATTTTAAACACAGTATATATTCAGTCTTTCGACCTCAATTATGACCTTGTTGTGGCACTGAATGCTCTCCAATTGGTTGAACTGCCTTGTGGAGGCAGGCCTGTTTCAGAGTAAACAAACATAGTAGTTCCAGGGTGAGATTATACAGCAGCAGTTTATGGGCACCAGTTTGAGCAGCAGGGAGAAATAAAAATAGGTCCAAACTAACAAAACATGCCATTGTATAACAAACTCCAAGTTTTGGATAGGTGACACTTCAAAGTGTAAGGGCCGGTTCATACTGTACGCAAGGTACGCGAGCGAACGCGAACACAGGTCCGAACCATTCCGTTCACAGAGAAGCCTGAAGCGTCCCTTGCTGCGCTGTGCCTCGTTAAAAAGCAGTACACTGCTCATACAATAGGGGGTTGCATCGAAATACATGTGTTGATGCGTTGCGTTACAAAAATTTGGACGACACTTTGCTACGCAAGGACGCAGGATGGCTAACTTGCGTTGTTCGATGCGTTGCCTTGCGTTCACGCTCGCGTACCTTGCGTAGAGTATGAACTGGCCCTAAGAGCATATATTCTGTGATATTCATAAGTGCAATGCAAGTAAATGGAGAGGTAAATTTCAAACGCCTCCTCTTCATCAAGGAGGCATAGAATCTTGGTGAACCAAGTCAAAATTGTATTGTCCACATAGGTCATTGAAAATTAAGCCCGACATCAAAAATCTCGAAAATACTGCTTTAAGTACATTTAGCACCCAAGTCTTCAATTTGTGAAGGCTTAGAACTTGGAACTTATTTCTATGTGCTTCACCTGACCTTCTTCTTCTTCTAGTGGGATTTTTCTGCAAATAACATTCAAGAAAGCTGGCGGCCAAAGTCCCATTTCAAACCTCCTTATGCTATCTAAAGTAATGGAGTGTGTTGTGGCAGCCCAACTTTAAATTTATCTAAAATCAAACAATCTCTTTGAAACTTTTCAATCTGGCTTTTAACCAAAACATAGAATAGAGTCTGTCCTTGTCAAGATTACTAACGACCTCCTTCGTGCAGCAGACTAAGGACTTTTCACTATTCTCATCCTTCTCGATCTCAGTGCTGCTTTTGACACCATTTCTCACACACTTCTTCTGAACGCCTAGCCTCCCTAGAGGTTGCCGGCACGGTGCTAGCCTGGTGAACATCTTACCTGGCAGGGAGACAACAGTTCGTCAAGCTAAAACACCACAGGTCCAGGTTAGGTCCAGTTAACCATGGTGTCTCCCAGGGGTCGGTACTTGGTCTGTTACTTTTTATCATTTATCTTTTCCCCTTGGCCATATTACGCATCACCATCAAATAAACTTTCACGGTTATGCAGACAACACGCAACTTTACATCTCAACCAGACCCTCTTGCCTCCCCAGCTGCTCCTCAGTTGTCTTAATGACATTAAAAACTGGATGACCACTAACCTCCTCCAACTTCACTAATAAAACTGAAATTATGCTCATTGGATCAAAAACAACTCTATACAAAACACCCAGCTTCCTCACAACCGTTGGTGGTTTTCCTTTTCCTATGTCGATGCAAGTTAAAAGCCTTGGCGTCATTCTTCGCAAAACGCTATCCTTTGAACCCCAAATAAAAAAAAATCTCAAGCACTGCATTTTTCCACCTTCTATTGTTAGAGGAATAAGCTTCTGTCCAACATGAGAGGAACTTTGGGCACAGAGAAGATCTCCTCTGGGAAAGTGAGGAGTGGCTGCTCGTTTTGTGTGGCACCCAATAAAATGTCATGGAATAATAGTCTATTTATAAAAGTACAATGAAGAGTGATCTCTGCAGACTGTATTTTAACAATTATCCTCATGCAGCTCCGATCGTATTCCCACGATGGAGTAGGAGCCCTGCTGCTATGCGCTCCTCGAATGGTGACAGATGAAGCTTCGATACTGGTCGGCCTCCACCAGTCCGTGCGCTGCTGCGCCTGAGCGCCGCAACCCGTTTTTTGGTGGCGATCTTAAAATCGGACCACTTTGTTTTAACCTACATGCAAAGCATTTGGATTGTCAATTATGTATGTAATGTGAATATAGGCCACTAGATGGCAGTATTTACCTTTTTTTGTTAAGCTCAGACTGGAGTCATGTTTAGACATGTCCTGGACATGTCTGGGGCAAGTCTCAGAAAATAAAAAAAAAAAGAGGTCTAAATGTGGGTGGGGTCTGCAAAAGAGTATATAAGGAAAAGAATTGAGACAGTAAAGTAGTAGGAGAAATTGCAAGAAGATGACCAGACCTGCCATTCTGTTCAAGACCTGTGACGTTTCTTTTGTGGATTTCTTTGCCTATGTTTGAGCATTTTCTTCATCCAGGACATCACCAAGCCACCCCACCAAAAAGGGACTGTAATTATTTCTGTTTTTTCTTATTTATCAATCTTGGTCTTTAGTTGTAGGTTGTTATTAGTCTTTGTCTTTGTTAAAAATTAAATGTGTTTTAGTTGTTAAAACTGTGTTTGTCATCCCTTGCTGTTGCTGTTGTGTTATAAATGCAATAACAAATTGGGGCCATAACAAATTGGGGGCTCAAGGTCCGGGATAGACCATTGTGTGAGTAATTTATTGAAAATCTAACATTCCAAATTGTGAAATTGTTTTTGTGAATTTTCCTAGATATATATTGACAACAGCAATGGATGATTTCTTGGCATCACCAACCGTAGGGGTTTTGAAGTCTTTTAAAAAGACAGAACTGCTAGAAATTTGCAGACAGTTGGAGCTGACAGAGGTAAAACCAGCCATGCGAAAAACAAGACTGGCTAGAGAGATAGTTGAATATTACATTGATGAAAATGTGTTTGCACCAGGAGATCTGGAACAGTTTCCAGTGGAAAATCCAAATATAGAAATGGAACTTAAATTAAAAATGCTAGAGATTGAAAGGGAGGAAAGAGAAAAAGAAAGGGAGGAAAAAGAAAAACAAAGAGAATTTGAGAGGGAAGAAAAAGAAAAACAAAGGCAGTTTGAGTTAGAAAAATTAGCAAGAGAAGAAAAACAAAGAGAATTTGAGAGAGAGAAAGAGGAAAGAGCAGAAAGAGAGAGACAGAGAGATTTTGAATTAGAGAAATTCGATAGAGAAGAAAGACTCCAAATGGAGCGACTAAAAATTAAAATTGAAACTAAAAATAAATTTTGTGCCAGTCAGGAGGTAAAACTGGTGCCTCCATTTTCAGAAAAGGATGTTGACAACTATTTCCAGTGTTTTGAAAAGGTAGCAAAGAGTTGCCAGTGGCCAAAGGAACACTGGCCTCTGATGTTGCAAACTGTCCTCAAGGGTAAAGCTCAACAAGCCTATTCGGCTTTGTCTGCAGATGATTCCTCTGATTATGAGGTTGTCAAAAAGGTTATTTTGAGAGCTTATGAGTTGGTTCCAGAGGCTTACCGACAGAAATTCAGAGGTCTGAAGAAATCTGAAAATCAGACTTATGTTGAATTTGCTAATCAGAAGCAGGTTTGCTTTGAGCGCTGGTGTACTTCTATGGAGGTCAAGGATGATTTCAACTCACTAAAAGAGATGGTGTTAGTTGAAGAATTCAAGAACTGTGTTAAGGATGATGTTAAGACCTACCTTAATGAGAAGCAAGCACTGAACTTGCAATCAGCTGCCAAATTTGCAGATGAATATGTTCTCACTCATAAGTCCAAATTTCAGTCTAGCAGTAACAATAAATGGTCCCAATTTCAGAAAAAGGGTTACGGTGATACCCAAGATTCCTCACCCAAAGACAAAGACAAATCTGGTGATGGTGCTCAGAAATCCAGTAACAGGTCTGATCAAAGTGTGAAAGCTGACAGTGACAAAAGTGGTCTAGTTTGCAGTTATTGCAAGAAATCTGGTCATGTTACAACTAACTGTTGGTTCCTTAAAGCTAAGAAAGAAAAAGAAAAGGATACCAAACCAAATGCCTTTGTGAGAACAAGGTTAGAAACCCCTGTAGTAGATAACCAATCTGCTAAATTGCCTGCTTCTTGTGGGGCTAAAAAGCTTAATACAGCTGACTTTGTGAGGGAGGAATTTCTTCCATTTGTGTCAGAGGGATTTGTGGCTCTGAATGAGCATACTACTCCTGTCCCCATATATATCCTAAGGGATACCGGAGCTTCTCAGTCACTTTTGTTGATGGACTCCTTGGAGTTACGTGATGAGACCGCTTCAGGGGATTTCATACTTGTACAAGGTATTGAAGGGAGGACTGTATCTGTACCCCTGCGCTCTATATTCTTGAAGTCAGATTTAGTTACAGGACAGGTAAAGGTGGGACTTATGTCAAGTCTACCTATAAAGGGTGTTTCTCTGTTGCTAGGCAATGACCTGGCTGGGGGCAAAGTAGTTCCCCCTGTACATCTTACTTCACAGCCGAGCACTGAAAATGGGGATGAGGACCCATCTCTGTATCCTTCTTGCGCAGTGACTCGTGCTATGGCCAAGAAGGCTAAAGAAGATGATGTTGTGGTGCCGTCCAGTACATTGAATAGTCAGGACTCAGGTGGTTCGCCTCATGACTCTGATTGGCCTACTATGGTTTCTCCGTTTGAGGACTTATCAGATACTTTTATCAGTTCTCTATTCAGCCAGCCGGATGGGTCTGGTGATTCTGATGTGTCTGGAGACTTGTCTCTGTCCAGAAAGCGGTTGATTGAGGAGCAAACTAATGATCCTGAAATTGGTGTACTAAAGAGGAGAGCCCTTCCTGAAAAAGAAATAGATGCAGTTCCAGTTGGGTATTATCTCAAGGATGGTGTGTTGATGCGGAAGTGGCGCCCTCCTGATATCCCTGCCAATGCAGATTGGGCAGTGGTCAGGCAAATTGTTGTTCCGAAGGTCTATAGGAATGAGATCTTAACAATGGCTCATAGTTTACCTTTAGGAGGTCATCTTGGTGTTAACAAGACTGTTGATAAGATCATGAAACACTTCTTTTGGCCTGGGCTTCGGAAAGACGTTTCCAACTTTTGCAAAACCTGTCACACTTGTCAGGTAGTTGGAAAAC
The DNA here is from genome assembly GCA_029721435.1 of Gymnothorax reevesii. Classification (NCBI taxonomy): domain Eukaryota; kingdom Metazoa; phylum Chordata; class Actinopteri; order Anguilliformes; family Muraenidae; genus Gymnothorax; species Gymnothorax reevesii. The sequence continues at coordinate 145,235,329 of CM056575.1, forward strand.
ACCAGTTAGACCCACCTGTAGCTCCATTGCAGCCTATCCCAGCATTTGGGGAGCCATTCTCTAGGGTCATTGTTGATTGCGTTGGTCCATTACCCAAGACTAGATCTGGAAATCAGTATTTGTTGACAATCATGTGTGCATCTACCAGATTTCCCGAAGCCATACCTCTACGTAACATCAAGGCAACTGCAATCTCGAAGGCTTTGATAAAGTTCTACACGTTGTTTGGTCTTCCCAGGGAAATTCAGTCAGACCAAGGTAGCAATTTCACTTCAGGATTGTTTCAGCAGGTTGTGTATGAACTAGGTGCAAAACAGATTCTTTCTAGTGCCTATCATCCAGAAAGTCAGGGTGCCTTAGAGCGGTTTCATTCCACTCTCAAGACAATGATGAGGACTTATTGTTATGACCATGAGAAAGACTGGGATGAAGGGGTTCATTTGCTGTTGTTTGCAGCTAGAGAAGCAGTGCAGGAGTCTACTGGATTCAGTCCATTTGAGCTAGTGTTTGGTCATGAAGTGAGAGGACCTTTGCTATTATTGAGTGAACAATGGCAAGAGGAAGAGCCGCAAATCAGTCTGTTAGACTATGTTAGCAAGTTCAAGGAAAGATTGCGTGCAGCTTGTGACCTTGCCAAAGAGAACTTGAAATCAAGTCAGGGAACAATGAAAACTTGGTATGATCATAAGGCTAGAAGCCGTGAGTTTAAACCAGGAGAAAAGGTCCTTGTGTTGTTTCCCTTGCAGTCCAATCCATTGCAGGCTAGATTTCATGGTCCTTATGAAATTCTGACAAAACTCAATGATCTCAATTACATTGTGAAGACTCCAGATAGGAGAAAACCAAAACAATTGTGTCATATTAACATGCTAAAGCCTTATCATGACAGAAATGCTAGGGTTGCAGCTGTCACTTCAGATTCTCCAATGGTCGAAACGTGTGAAGATGAGGGGGAGTTTCAAGGTGATGAACCAAGAATTAAAGCTGAAGTTCTTTCATGTAAATTGTCAAACACTGAAGTGTTGCAAAATCTTGATGTAAAACTCCAGCACTTAGAACCCTCACAGAGAGATCAGTTTGAAAGGTTGATCAAGAAATATGAGGATTTGTTTCCTGATGTTCCAAAGAGAGTTACTATAGCCTCTCATGATGTAGATGTTGGTGATGCCAAACCAATAAAACAGCATCCATACCGGATGAATCCTGAAAAGAGAAAGATTGCTGAGAAAGAGGTTGAGTACATGTTAAAACATGATATTATCAGACCCTCCAACTCCGATTGGAGTTCACCCTGTGTGCTAGTTCCAAAACCTGATGGAAGTACTAGATTCTGTACAGATTATCGCAAAGTCAATGCTGTAACTAGAACTGATGTGTTTCCAATACCTAGGATTGATGATTGTATTGATAGTGTAGGGCAAGCAAAGTTTCTGACCAAGATTGATTTATTGAAGGGTTATTGGTGTGTGCCTTTAACTGAGAGGGCCAAGAGCATCTCTGCTTTTGCCACACCATCTGGATTGTACCAGTATGAAGTCCTACCCTTTGGCATGAAAAATGCCCCAGCCACGTTCCAAAGGATGATGCAGTCTACAATCGCCGGATTGCCACACACGGGTGCATACATCGATGACCTGATCACATGGAGTGACTCCCGGGAAGAACATCTAAAAGATGTAGAGACGTTGTTCCAGCGCCTGACCCAGGCTAACCTGACTGTTAACCTGAACAAGAGTGACTTTGGTTGTGCTACCGTCACCTATCTTGGCTACGTCATAGGCCAGGGTAAGGTGGCACCCATAAATGCTAAAGTCCAAGCCATCATGGACTTTCCAGTTCCTGACAACAAAAAAGCTTTGCGCCGCTTCCTTGGAATGATCGAGTACTACCGCAAGTTCTGCAAGAACTTTGCTGAGATTGCTCTCAGTCTAACTAACCAACTGAAGAAAGGCGTAAAGTTCACCTGGGATGATGCATGCCAGAGAGCCTTCGATCGCCTGAAGTCTCTGCTGTGTCACTTCCCCGTGCTCAAATCTCCTGACTTCAACAAACCGTTCTCCATCGCGGTCGATGCTAGCGACCAAGCTTGTGGATCTGTGCTCCTACAGAGAAGTGACTCTGATGACATTGAGCATCCCGTGGCATACTTCTCCAGGAAGTTCAATCGCCACCAAAGGAACTAATCCACAATAGAGAAGGAACTGTTGGCTCTGGTCCTTTCTTTACAACACTTTGAGGTTTATGTTTGTACAGGACAAAAGCCAATGATTGTGTACACTGACCACAATCCGTTAATCTTTTTGAGTAAGATGAAAAACAAGAATCGGAGATTGTTGAATTGGAGTTTGATTTTACAGGAGTTTGACTTGGAAATTAAGCATGTGAAGGGTACAGACAATGTAATTGCTGATTGCTTATCCGGTGTTTGAATTTGTATATATATATCATGTGTTTATTTGAATATTGTATGATATGTATAAATAGACAAGTGTTCACTTAACCATTTTGTATTGAAAAGAAAAATTTTGCCTTTATGAGTCAAAATTTTTCCCTTTTGGAATGGAGGTGTAATGTGAATATAGGCCACTAGATAACAGTATTTACCTTTTTTTTGTTAAGCTCAGACTGGAGTCATGTTTAGACATGTCCTGGACATGTCTGGGGCAAGTCTCAGAAAATTAAAAAAAAAGAGGTCTAAATGTGGGTGGGGTCTGCAAAAGAGTATATAAGGAAAAGAATTGAGACAGTAAAGTAGTAGGAGAAATTGCAAGAAGATGACCAGACCTGCCATTCTGTTCAAGACCTGTGACGTTTCTTTTGTGGATTTCTTTGCCTATGTTTGAGCATTTTCTTCATCCAGGACATCACCAAGCCACCCCACCAAAAAGGGACTGTAATCATTTCTGTTTTTTCTTATTTATCAATCTTGGTCTTTAGTTGTAGGTTGTTATTAGTCTTTGTCTTTGTTAAAAATTAAATGTGTTTTAGTTGTTAAAACTGTGTTTGTCATCCCTTGCTGTTGCTGTTGTGTTATAAATGTAATAACAAATTGGGGCCATAACAGTAGGCTCTATCATATGAAATTTCATGGATCTATAAATTGAATTTAAGGCCGATGTTATTCACACTTATACAATGCTGAATTTTTTTCTTGGCCGCACTTATAAGTGTGCCAGTTGATGACCATTCCAGTGCCACTTATAGAAAGTACCACTTGAAATAAGTTTGGCCAAGAAAAAAATTTTAGCTTTGGATACACTTAAAATAAGTGTGGGCAATGGAGAAATGGGCATCTTGGCCACACTTATAAGTGCATCTAACGCAAATTTCGATCAATTTTTGTGCTTCAACGCACTTAAATAAGTGCAAATGATCACTTCGATTTATTAATGAATTAAATCAAATGTCTGCTGCACTCCGGTTTTCCTCCCCAACGGTGTTTACTACTGCAGCCTTCTGGGCTCCTTTATGTCACTCATAAGGCATCCAAATAAAATTATTTTGTTTTCCTCCACCTCGGATGTGATAATGTACGTTTCATCCTCAGTGAAGTTCTTGCTTTGCCATCTTTCGAGAGTTAATGTCGTAAAGTGGGCAGGACTATGCCTCCCGGAGTATGAATTTATAGGGGCGTGTCATGTAAATTACGATGGCTTCAGCCTTCAGATTTATCAACGCCACGCCAGTTCTACACCAAAATCATCGACATACACACTTTTAGAAAATCCGACGTGACACCTGGCGAACACTGATATTTACATCAGACTCCACATGCAAGTTTGATAAATGAGGGCCATTGTGCTCTATCATGAAGTTATATACTGCTGTGATTCAATGTAAAAGCAGTGCTTTATTACTGCAGTTTTTCAATAAAAAAAACAAAATGATAGATTATACGGTAAAGTACTGCAGTACATCTTTATAAAAAACACAGTGCTCTATTATACAGTAATATACACTGCCTGGTCAAAAAAAAAAATCGCTGCTCAGACACAAATACGCAAATAATGACAAGCCTATGATTGAAGGATTATTGAAGTGATTTTTTTGTTTCAGCTGCTAACAATTCTTTTAGCCCTGACTGATACAGTGTGTACCTTCCCATTTCTTAAACAAGCATCCGAAGACGTACCCCATGGTCGTGGAAAGGATGTTACTGTATTTCAAATTACTGTCCTGCATCAAGCAAAAAAAAAAAAACAACAACAACAACAACGATAGCTAAGGAGATCATTAATTCTGGGTTGCGAACTTAAACTCCTTATCAAAACCTGGAAGGAAAATGGTGAACAAACAACTTTGCAGAAGAAAAGGGTCGGAGAGAATTCACGGATGATCATGATAGGTGATCACCAGCGCCGTCGTATTGGGGGGAAAGGTGATGACAATTATAATGGCCCACAGTCCCTTAGGGCCCACAAAACCCACAGTAGCTACCATGACAAAATTATTCTGCATAGATTTACCTAATATTCATACAAATGTGTCAGAGTTTAAACAAAGCCATTAAGGCATGTACTATTGCTAAAAAAATATTTCAGTAACACCCTTCTTAAAAGAAAGTTTGATCCATGCTTTGTGCTTTTATTGGAAAATTGTCAGTGCATATTTGCTGGCGAGGTAGCGAACAAAGGCAGCAAACAGGGTGCACCGCCCTTGCGAATATGTCGCCACAAAAAAAAAAAAATAAACACAAATCTGGACACCAGAAAAGAATAGAGAGAGGACAGCAGGAGCAAAGCAGGGGTCCAGAACATTACAAAATTCTTTTCAAAGAAAGTTGAGAGTATTTAAGTCGGTTGCTATGTTAGCTGTTCAGACTGGCTATTCAGCTGCTAACATTAGATTAATGTAACATGCGGTCAGCTGAGTAAATAATCGTCTGACAAGAATGACATTACTCAGTTAATGGCATCATCCACAGAAAAGATCGGTAAGGTTATCATTCGCCAGCCATCATAATATGCCGTCAAAAAAATCCAGTAGCAGCAGGACACGTTCCTTCGTTCTTATTTTGAGTGGTTCCTGCATACTTAGCTCTCTCATGCTGTGAGTGAGTGTACAGGCTAGGTTTGGCTAGTGAACTGCATGCAGTCAGTGTGGTAACCTAAGGTGTAATTTAAATAGTCGCTTGACAAGGCTGACATTACTTTTACCATTAGTCTTGTTCACACAGGGGGGGTAATTTTACAGAGCTTGCCCTCCTAACAATAGCAAAATGGAGCTGAGTGCTTAGAGCTATGGCAATGAGAAGCCCATTTAGATTTTGTTTATTCCAAGTCTCGTAGGTTATTTCTTCATCAGTTGTTCCATGGAGCATAACTTTAAATGTTTACGAGAGTAATATGAAATGGAACAATTAAAACTTTATGCACTGCTACTCCAGAATCAGCTGCGGTCACTTCACTGAACCTGACCCAGCAATAGGCCCTCACTATCAGCAGAGTGAATATGTTTTTTATGGTGAATGAGTGAGTGAATGTGAATAAGACAACTAATAATTCATAATTTGCATAAGTATACTCTCTTTGTTGAGTGGTTAATAAAAAAGGAAAAATTGGGTGTATTGCATTAGGCGCTGCCAAGAACACCGAGACACAGAAAAATAAAGAATAACATCATGATACATAGTCGTTAAAAAATGGCAGTGAAAAGTCGAGGGCAGGGGCCCACACAGATATTCTGTCAGGGGGCCCAGAATTCCTAGCAACTGCCCTGGTGACGCTTGGTGAAGTCCCCTCATTAAAAAAAAAAAAAAAAAAAATCAATGGCAGAAGTCATTGCTGTGTTTACTTGTGAAAGTTAGAGCATCTGATTGCGCACAATGTGAAAAGAACGTGCCGGATTTAGATTGAACAGTTGCGTGGCCACAAGAACGTAATTTTGCATTTGAAGCTATAAGGGAAAAAATAACTTCACTCTGCTGGGTGGCTCGAAGATTGGACAGTGGAGCAATGGATAGAGGTCATGAGGTTTGAAATGTCCAAACTTACTCTATTCCAGAGCAATGTGTGCATCAGGGTAAGAAAGGAAGCCCATGATGTGATGCCCTCGACATGCATTGTGCCCAAAATATATGCTTCTGGAGATCTGGGGTTGCTTCAATCAGTCAAGTTTAGGCTCAGCAACATTATGCAGCAAAAAAATTAAGTCATTTTGCCACCTGAATAAACTAAACAACAAGATTATCCCACTAATAGATTTTTAAAAATCCCTGTATACTCAAGAATATTCCCAGATGACAATGCCAGGATTCATTGTGTCTAAATTGGGAAAAAGTGGCTCAGTAAACATTTTCCCACATGATTTCACCATCACAGAGTCCTGAAATTAACCGGTTGAAAGTCTTAAGAATGTGCTGGAAAAGGCTTTACTGTTCAGTCATCAAAACTTGATCTCAGCCAAAAATTAATGCAATTCTGGTCAGAAATAAATGTTATAACATTGCATAAGACAGTCAAAACAATGCCATCATGCGTGCCACGATCAGTTAAAGGTGTTTCAACAAAATAGTGTGTGTGACTTTTCCTGAGCCTGGCAGTGTGTAACAAATTCGAACAATAAGCAAATTGAACAAACCCCTTTCTAAAAGCAAAAAGAAGAAAAGATATGTATAATATATGTAACTATCTCTTTTTTCCAACCAATTACATACACTTCCAACCTCTGAAAACTTCAAAAAGACTCACCACAGGCCTTTGGCGGTGACGTCTCGGCTGCCATTAGAATTTTAATCCAGTTGTCTTCTGTTTTCCTATTTGTTTGTCTCTGCCTAAATAAGCGCACAGACGTAGAAAATTAGGTAAAGCACTGAACTCCACTTTTTCCCCAGTTCTTTTTCTAGAAGCTCACTATTGTGATCCCTGTACGTACAAAACAGGAGGAACAGGTTTGGTCGAAATCTGACGTTGCTGTTACTGAGGGAGGGAAAACATAAACAAACACGGACTGAAGCATGAACAGGTCTGAACTGCTTTGGCTTCTGCCAGTTCAAATTTCAAAGAAGGACCCTGAGGTTTACCTTTTTAGATCCCTCTGGTGTCAGACGCCTACAGCCTTAAGAAACACAGCAATACAAAGCCCAGGTAGAGTTCATCTCCAGGTCCAAGAGCAATTTTCTCTGTTACTGCAGTGGCTCAGTATTACACTGTCCCTGTTCCCTCAGCCAAACTGACTGCTGCTACAGTGAGAATTTACAACAGCAATCAGGAAGAAGAGGACTATTGGCCTTTTTTTTCCACAGTATATCCAATGGGGGGAAAGTATAACATGTAGGGTCCTTATGAATATAAGCCACGCGAAAACCTAATCATTTACTCCCTGTCCACCACAAGGTTTCTGTCCTATGTGAACTGTTTGATAACAGGGAATTTGCGCTGAATTCAAATGATAAAATTTGTTTTTCCCAAGAAATCAGATTGAGGAACGCAAACCTTTCTGTCGCGGTTTCATACAAACTGGCTCATTGCCATATAATCAGTCTATTTCTTTAAATTCATGGTGTTTGATTGTCAGTGAGTGGGGTGAATGGAATGCATTGTAATCATCATCATATGCCTATACAGATATGCATTACCATTCTCTCCTGACCTTCAGAGAAACACATTCCTCATTCACATAAAAGGGATAAATAAAAGTCACCTGACAGTTTTTCTGCCAAAGTAATAAATGTTTACCTTTAAATCTAAACCAGAAGGGACCTTCCAGTAGGTTTTGTTTTCTGTTTGGCTGAACTGTCAATGCATTCCATCAGTCAAAAAGAGGAATACTTCTACTTCTTTGTATTAAATGTATTTCGTTACTGTGACAGTGTAAATACTTATCCCTTGCGACACAGATGCGGCTCAGCTGGGAGTGACCCTAAAACAATCGCATTCTCCCTATCAGCAAAAAGTTTGACCTAATAGTGGCATTACAGGAGAGGTACCGGGTACAGGGAAACTCCACAGGGGAACTCTTCTGGGCTCTGAAAATTTTCACATATAATTTTACCTGATTCCCATATCTACTGTTTACCTCACTGCATATTTGAAAAAGTGAAGTTTAGCCCTAAAAGCGGTGCTACAGTACAGAAGCAGACATTGTTGAAGGGCTCCGTATTCCCATATTCTTTTTCATGAGCCTGTACCTTGTGAATCCACATCTTGGATCTAATCTATGAGCTCATTTCACTGCCTCAAAGTATGTGTGAGTGTGTTAGACAGATCGCATCTAGCAACATAAGCATGATCTCACTATGTGCACCATGCCAAGACACGCACCCACTATCAGCGGTATGTTATTTCCTCTTAGCTTAGCTTGAGCAGAAAGCACTGTTCAGTCAGGAAAACTCACGTTTGAATAAAATAGAACAATTTATTCATGGGTGTAAGCATTACATTGTATTTTGGCGGTGGTTCTGCTCTAGAGGAATGTCCTACCTAGGCACAGCAAACATACAAACAGTCATGAGCGAAATCAAAATCGCCTTGATGTGAGCAGAACCAAACAGGTGGAGGCTGGGGTGGAGGTGGCAAGCAAAAAACCAAACAGCATGTTGCATAGCATGGAAAGTCAGTGCAAACAGCAGCGGAAGCAAGTGAGCTTGACGTCTTTCAAATAGACCGCTTTATGACCTCGTGATGTGTATCCTCCAATTGTGTGCCTGCTGATGCTGACGTGCTGGTATCTTACCAGGCTGCTGTCAGCTGATGTAGCTCTTCTCGAGTTTCCTGCCTGAACTAGTTACACTCATTTGTTCAACAGTTGAAAAGTACATTTCAGAACAAAGCGTCAGTGTGGCCAGGAGTTGTGGGGAGTTTCCAACGGGAGGTGAACAGGAGTTGTCTACCAGAAGAAACTATCATGGTTTTAGGAAGTCAGCAGATTTGATACCTCCTGACAAATATCTAAACTTGTGAAAATAAAATATGAATTGGTAAACAACTGTACAGCTGCAAAGATGAGCTCACCTTCACATTCTGGTGATGGTAAGAGTTTTTAAGATGGTTCGAATCGAAAATGAGATGAAGAAGGGAGGTCAAATTCAGCAGTGTGAGAGAACGAGACCAGCAAGAACTTAAAATACCCACAGAGAGAAATATAAACGAGGCAACAGAAACAGCTCTCAGGCTTCCAAAAGGACGCCCAGCAATCCGAACCAGAATGCAAAGCGAGAGAGGAAAGACAAACAGGGAGAGCAAAAGGGAAATAACTGGAGACTGAGGAAGACAAAGCACCATAAATTGGTGCAACACCAAAGAAAGAGAGGGGAGGAATCAAAAAGGAAATCTCCCTAAAGAAATATAAGTTGCAAATATACTGCAAAGGCTTACGCCACAAATCCCTTACTAGAGATAACTTCTGGCTGCAGTAAAAACTGAAATCAGGCACTCCAGCGTGGCGGACATCCAGCCTACAGTATATAGGCTTAGGTGAAAGCGCCGCCCATGCCTGATGAACCAGCTGGGAAATGAATCCGATAGAGAAGGAATTCGATATCGTCCCAGGACACGAGCCCAAAAGGAAAATCCTTAACACACGCACACCACCTAAACCATGACAGGACCCCCTCCCCCCCAAGGAACGGCTCTGGACGTTCCACCCAGTGGTGGAGCTAACCCACGATTTAATTGCTGTTAGTGTTGTGAATTAAGTATTTATGCTTTGTTTTTGTATGTTTTCAGTTTCATGATGTTTAGAATTATTTGTTTCTTTGTGTTAGATTTACTTCTAGTGTGATTGTTCATGTTTCATGAATGCTTGTCTTTTGTCACTCGCTCCCTTGTGTGTCTAAGTGTGGTGTCTTGTTTCCATTCACAGTCTTTTCCCCTGTCTTTTCTGGTTGGGTACTTCCTGCTTCCTTCTTCCTGTGCTTGTTAACTGTCTGCACCTGAGAATAGTTTAGCTGAGGCACTGGTGATTAGAAATGGGTAGGACTACACATTAGAGCAGAGTAGTTAGGCACGGTGATTAGTTAGTTTGAAGAAGCAGGGCACACCTACTTGTTCAATCTGTCCAATCACTTTCCTTTGCTGTTCTAGATTCTGCCTCCTCTCAGCTGTCCTTCATTTCTTGGGCTAAACACTCTAATTAGTTTGTTTATAAAGACCCCACTTTTCCGCTGGTCTTTGTTGATTTGTGACCATTCCTTGCTCTGCCTGGTCGTTCCGTCTCTGCGCTTCTTCTCAGTGTGTTTTTGCGATTATTGAGAGTTTTTGTCCTTTGTGATTTTCTGTACTCTAGTTATTGATTGTATTTCGTCGAGTGAGTGTGGTGAGTTTGAGTCTTCAGTTTTCCCCGGTTCCCTTTATACTTTGACTGTTTAGTTAATTTCTGTCTCCCTCTTCCCTTCCAATTCCCCTTTCCCTTTCCCCCATTCCCTTAGGTTAGTTTCCCTTTGTTTCTGTATTCTGTGCTGACTGATTTCCTGGTTTTTTTGACATTTTGCCTGTCCCTGACTAAGATTGAGCGTTTCTGTGATATTCCTGATTTCTGGTTATTGACCTGTTTCTGTCTGACCATGAGCAACGGTAATGTTAATAAAAGATGCTCTTCCGAGCTTGAACCGTGATTGGAGTCTCCGTACGTTTTTTACAGTTAGATTGCATATGGAGAGAAACCGTGTCTTCAGTTGCCAATTACGATAATTGGAAAACGCGTCAATAAAGGAAAATGATTGAGAACTAGCCAAGACTCAAAGGGACGTGTCTTCGCCCCCCCACTAACTCCGCCACTGGTTCCACCAGAACCTCGTGCACAGAACTCTGAGATAAGGGTGGGATCCAGGATATCCTAAGAAGGGACCTAGCACCGCTCCTCAGGTCCATATCCCTCCCAATCGACTAAGAATTGAACCCCGTGCCCGACAGGCCTCTTGGCAAGGATGTGACGTGTGGTGTAAACCACCCCCCCCCCCAATCATCAGTGGTGGCGGTGGATTGTTGACCGGTGCTAGGACGCTAGTGCTAACTGGTTTGAGCCGAGAAACGTGAAAAGAAGGGTGGATGCGCAAGGATCTAGAGAGCTGCAACTGGACAGTGACTAGGTTGATCTTCTGCATGGGCCAGTGAAACGGGGAGCTAACTTCTGTGACTCCACCCTCAAAGGAAGGTCCTGAGTGGAAAGTCAAACCCTCTGGCCAACCTGACATGATTGCGCCAAATGGCGCCACCATTCGGAGGCAGTCTTCTGTTTCCGCACGGAGCGTAAAAGAGACGACGAATCTTAGTCCAGTCCGACCGACAACGGAAGTCACATGCTATAACGTGAGCTGGATCAGACTAATGAACAAAGGAATGAACAAGAGGAAGTTCCTAACCACATGAAATTGGCGAAAGCCAAAACGCAGACAGGGATCACACAGACAGCCTGTGACAAACAAACGGCCCTGGTTAGGGAGTTCTAGAGTGCACAGAGAGTGAGGCTGAACAGTGTTTAACAAGGTGCGGCGAATCTGCCGAATTGCAGCAAGTAAAGTGAGTGAAGGCATGGGGCGGAGATAAGAACAGAGCGAGTTCTGAGCGCTCGTTAGACAATTAGTAATGTGCAGCAAAATCCCTAGTGCCTGTTAGTACTATGAACAATGTTAGTTATTGTTCTTAATTTATCCAAAATAATAAACTGTTAGTATTTATTAGTAAAGACAGAACAGCAAGGCGAAGGAAGCAAATGAGATTAAATGAGATTTAGTAACTATAATAAGGCCATACTTTGTTTTTATTTAAGCTAAGATAAACCTTTGTCTGTCACAAGTAACAGAAATTCGTCTTTAGCAAGCTCCGACATCAATACATGAAAACACACAAGACACAATACCAACATTGTATGGAATATATGACAGCAGTGTATCTGGGTGGGACTTCAACCGTTATTTTAAACTGTTCAGGGTGGTGATGGCAGTGGGAATAAAATATTTTTTTATGAGCTTTTCTGGGCAACCGGGACTAACGGTGACCTGATGGTAGCAGTTGGAAGGATTGATGCAGGGGGTAGGTGGGGTCCTTCATGATGGCGGTGGCTTGCCTGGTAACTGCCTGGGTGTAAAGCTCTGTGAGGTGAGTCTGAGGGGATCCAATTATTTACCTGGCCTGTTGTGGGAAAGTTATGTTTTATGTTTAGTTGTAAATGAATTGTACTAGGATGCCATGTTGAAGGTCGGTACAGATTCTATCAGTGATTTGTTGACCAATGTTAGTCTGTACTGACATTGAGTTTCCTCAGCAGGTGGAAGCGCTGCTGAGCTTTCTTGAAGATGGAGTCAATAGGGGAGACCGGGGCTGTTTGGAATGTTTTGGTGAAAATCCTTGAGAGATCTCAGGCATTTGTTACAATTTGTTTTTCAATGAGTGCATACTATGGTACAAACATAGGGCTGTATGCAGCTACTGACTAATAACTGAGAAAACCAAAGCCAAACTTTATGAAAGCAAAATAAAACGGGTGGTTTTCTGTTCCAACCAGCCCCTACGTGTGCGAAAGGATAAGGCTGCATCAATCTCTGTTCCCAGGTATGTGAATGACTCTACCTGTTCCAGCAGCTGACCTCTAATGCTGAGGGGCTGAAAGAGAGGAGACTGCGGTGAGCCTGCTGTTCCCCTGCTTCCACAGCACAGCTCCTTGGTTTTACTGATGTTAAGCTGAAGAGAGATTTCCTGAAAAGTGCTGACCAGATTGTTGTTGGTAGTCAGACAGTGCTTTGGTGTCAGTCAGTTGGGCCACTAGAGTCATATCGTCCGCATACTTAAAAAGGGACATTCCTTCACTGCTGCAGGAAATGTTGTTGGTGTACACAGAGAAAAGATCGGAAGATAAAACAAAGCCCTGTTGGAGCCCAGTCTTTCAAAACAGTTTGTCGGATTTTAAACCGTTCACCAGAACTTGTGGCCTGTCCTGCAAAAAGCTCTTAATCAAATCAGTGCAGGATGAAACTGGTGCAGTAAAATGTTTGTGTTGACAGTGTTAAAAGCTGAGGAAAAGTCAATAAATAAAATCCTGGTGTGGGGATGTACAGAGTCCAGCTGTTTGCCCACTGTGTCCAAAAGAGAAAGACATGCATCCTCTAATCTACATTTGGCCTTATGAGCGAACTGGATCCAGCCTCTCTGCCACCGCGCTGGAAAGGAGGGTGCACCCAACTCTCATCATGCATTTACATAAAGCAGATGTTAGGGCAACTGGTCTAAAGTCATTCAGGTCCTTAGCAAGGGGTTTTTTAGCTCACCTGACGAAGTCAGATGAGCTCATGTCATGGCCTGTTTGTCTGTCGTTTGTCGTCGTCGTCGTTCATCGTCCGTAAACATCTTCTCCTCCGAAACCACTGGGCCTATGGAGTTGAAACTTGACAGGTACAAAACCTTCCTACCCATGAGGACACCAAAGTTTGTTCAAGGCGTTCCGATCCATTTTCAAACATGGCTGCCATGGCGGCCATATTTAAAATCACATAATTGGCCATCTGAAAGCTATTTTTGCACATATTCAGCTGAATTTTGCTATGTAGTTAGTACGTGGCAAGATACATCACATATCATACGGCTTTTTCCGTATTTCGAATTTAGACCTTGCTTTGACCTTCAACTTTATACAACCCCTGTGAGTTACATTGAAATCTTTCAAAATCACCCTCTCCGAAACTACTTGGCCAATGAAGCTACAACTTGGCAGGTATCCTCCTACCCATGAGGACAGTAAAATTTGGTCAAGACGTTCCGATCCGATTTCAAATATGGCTGCTTCGGTGGCCACTTTGAAAATGACATTAATCACCATCTGAAAGCTATTTATGCATATATTCAGCTCAGTTTTGCTATGTAGGTAGTAGGTAGCACGATACATGACATATAATTCAGGTTTTAAACGTCAAGGTCACTGGAGGTAATAAACAAGTTGAAATCTTGCCTTTGGCTTCTGGTCAAAAGTGGGCATGCAAGAGAGTCCCTGGGATTTTGATGACTAGTTTGAGTTAAACTGCTTCTTACACACCCTACTAGTTTGAGTTAAACTGCTTCTTACACACCCTACTAGTTTGAGTTAAACTGCTTCTTACACACCCTTGAGTGGTCAGGTGAGCTACAGGGCCCGTGGCACTATTTTTCAGGATTGGAATGATGATGGATTGCTTCCAGTGGTGAGGCACACAGCCAGAGTCCAGGAGTTGCTGGAAGAGCTTGGTAAAAACCCCACTTAGCTGAGTAGAGCATTTTTTGAGCACCCTTCCTCTGAGCTTATTGGGGCCGGAGGCTTTATGTGGGTCGGTCTGCTGAAGATGGAGGTCACCGACTTCTCATCTATGGTGAGGGCCTCCAAAGGCTCAGGCTCAATTGACTGATGTATTGAAGAATGTATTGAGAAGAAGGTATTGAGCTGCTCTGCAAAGGACGCGAGGTTCTGGCAGCTGAGGTCACTGCAGGCTTGGGGGCTCTTCCCATTTGAGACTATTTCAATGTTTTATTGTTGTGTATACTCCGCCCGCCCAAAAATAAAGTAGCCATTTGGATTTAAATAAGTAAATACTCGACAGCCTATGATTGAATCATAAATGCGCTGATGTATATGTTTCTTTCATGCTGACTAGTGCATTACTTCTCATTTCCTAAACAACCATGTCGTAACATGTATCTCATGGTCTTTGATAATACGTAACTGTGATTCAAGAGGGGCAAATTATTGGCCAGCATCAAGCCAAAAAAAAAAACAGCTAAGCAGATTGCTGAAATGAGCGGAACTGGGTCACGAACTGTCAATTTATCAGACGAAATGGGTTAGAGAAAAATAATGACTGACCTTAATCAGAGATATCAGAAAAAAGCTTGCTGAAGTCCCATCATTAAAAAAAGAACAGTAGAACTCATGGTGATGTTTTATTATGAAGGTAAGTGCATTTTTCTCACGCATGACCTAACTAGAATTTGGAGTATTGGGACTAAACAACTGCGTAGCCATAAGAAAGCCACTTGTTAGTGAGGCTAATTGAGGAAAAAAAGACAAGTTCAATTTGCAAGGAAGCATAAAGATAGGACTGAGGAACACTGGAAAAAAATGTCATGAGCCATTCCACGCCAAATCATCCAGGGGTGCCCGGTCACCTCCTCAAAATTCTTTGAAAAATTTCACGAGTAAATATTCACACAAAATGAAAAAATGCCAAACATGGGGTGCCCCGGTGGCTCATCAGTTAAGTGCGCGTACCATGAGGTAAAGTCCATCCCGCAGCAGCCTGGGCTCGAATCCGGCCCAGACAATCCACTGCATGACCTCTCCCCACCCTTCCTGTCCATCCACTGCACTGTCAAATAAAGGTGAAAACTCTTTAAAAAAAGCCAAATATTTGGCCAGTATCTCAAATAGTCTTCAAGTTGTAGCCCTTTGAAATTTGAATAATATAATAAGTTTTTTGGTGAACCCATTTTCAGCTAACTTTGGCAGCTTATTGCTCCAAATTGATTGCTTATACAAGGCTGAAAGTGGGTATCCTCACCAAATTCATCCCCTAGAATCTGAAAATGGCCTTTGATTCTGTGTATCTTTTGTATGGTAAAGCCTCAAATTCAGCCAAAAAACACAAAATGACCAAAAACCAGACCACATTTAACTCTGGAACTAAGTGAGATAAAAGGTTAAAATTAATTTTTTATGATTTTATGATATATCTCCGAGTAATCCGAGTAATATCATTTGTAGAAGTTTTTTAATGAAATAATTTTTGAAGTAATTTTTTCCGGTTTTGCCCCAAAATGCCCTTTTTTGGGCAAAATCCTGGTGTATTTTGCAATTTCGTGCCCAGTGCAGCCCGGCCCAAGTACCCCTTTGTACCGCCTTTGTCCCTCCTGCTGGCGCAAGTCAAGTCTTCACCAATCAAATGAGCTCCTCTCTTCACCTTTAAAATTGGAATATAAGAAGCCTCTGTCCTATATCTACATGATGCGTTAAAGTTGCATTTCACTTTGCTGCTTCAGGCATGTTTTCTGCACCGCTTACGTCTATATTAAGCATCACGAATATGGGTTAGCTGGCTAGCTAGGGCATTCGCAAATTATTACCATTAGCAAAGTTGAATGGAGTTTCAAAACGAAACTACGTCAGATCATTGAAACTTATGAAGTTGCTCATTTATTTCTTCTGCCTGCATCATTGGGAAGAGAAACAATGGATAGCGTGTTCCTATTATTACACCCTGTTGCTGCTTAAAATCTTGGGATTAACATGCATGGACAACCATGCAAGATACGTTTCACATTTATTTTCAAAATGTGATCTTAACTCAGTACGAGATCATAGCAATCAGGCTGTATTCCTTTCCCCCACTAAAAAAGATAAAACCTCAGTGAAAACCTCATGTATTCACGTCTTTGCCTTGACTTTGAATGTAATCTGTTGTGCGAAAAATTTGTTTCGCATCTAGTGTGCAAGCGGCTTAATACTATTATACATGCATGTCTTCACGTCTTTGCATTGACTTTGAATGTAATCAGTTGTGCAAAAAAATTCATTTCGCGTCCGGTGTGAAAGCAGCTGAAGGGCACATACCTACATAGCCTACACACGCACTCACATGCCCACATGTACACATCTCTCTCTCTCTCTTTGATCTGACATCGGGACAATCGATATAGATACTATAATTTATATGCTGATTCAGACATTTACATTAAATAGTGGCTGCTGTAATTATTTATTGCATTAAAATGTGCCTGACATTCTGGAAACCTGCCTGTGAGGTTTCGCTGACATGTGCGCACTGCGCGCCGGTCAGCCAAATTACCACTGCATAGAAAGTGAACCAGGTTGGAGCTGGCGAGCTTTCTGCGTAACTTCAGCTGAGACTTCTTCTATGAAATTGTCGCTGCGTCTTGATGAATATGTGACACCTCCCCCTACTACACTGCCACACCCATCTCGGCGCATGTCCGTCTACCAAAATGCCAAAGTGCTTCCGCACGGTGTTGCACTGCATGAAATTACCACTGCGCAGGCTGCGCCGGATGAAATTACCACTGCGTAGGTTGCACCACCCTGCGCTCAGAAATTAGAACCCTATGCATTAATTTGTTCAGTTGCGAGGATGAATAACTGATCATTTACAGTTCATTTCCCCTCAGCTTGCATTATTGTTCGTTGCAATAATGATGCATTTTCCGATTCACCTTGATGGTGACATGAAACATCAATGTTTTTTGAAGTGTCTGAAATCCTGTAGCTCCCAAAACGGTGCATCTTTTTTTCTGCATCTGTGTCCCATCGATTTTACATGCGGTTTTGCCGTCTCAGGTCCACTTGTTAAGTTTGCTCATGTAAAATTAAAACTCTACAACTCGTGACATGATCATAATGCAGGTCATCTCTCTTCCTGTTTCCGATCAAGAGTCCGACAATTAATTTAATTAATTTACTGAGCAAGTAGGCTTACAATAAGCAGCGTTGCCATCAATGAGTGAGACATAAAGCTTCAAAGAGGAATGCAACAATACGTGATTGCATGGAGGGCAATCAACTGAAATTTCTTGAAATTTTCTCCAACAGAACAGAGGAAAAACTTGCTTTCCTGGCCTGATGAGTCAGGGGAACGTCAGATGTACAGTATGATGATTCGCAAATTACCTGAAGGAATAGACTCTCATACATTTCAAATAGCTAACATCACAGCACTCTCTGATGGGGATGTCAATCACTCTTCCCATTATGGCATGCAGTCTTAAAATATCTTGATAATAATCTTTCACATCGTGATCTTTTTTGATTTTTTATTGTTTGCATGTGAGGGCATAGCTGGTCATCTCTGTGTAGTAAGCTATGTTACAAGCAGGGTGTGCGTGTTTCATGCGCTGCATAATACTATCTTAAAATGCACTCCTAAAGGAGCTGTGTCATTACTGCGCATGCTCACAACTTTAAACAACCTTGCAAATCCATCATCATTTTGCATTGCATTTATGTATTTTAGTTACTCTGGGATTATGGTTTTTATATTAAGGAGTTTTTTTTATGAAATTCAAGGATTCAATGAAAGGGGGGGAGGGACTATAAACGATTTGTTGGAAATGAAATGGGGTTAATGAAACAGAAATCCAGGACAGAGGTAGGTGTTTGTAATTCCTTCCTAAAATACAACAATGGAATGCATTACAGTAATAATGATGTGCCAAAATGTGAGCAGGTTGAAATTCAACATTGGATTCTGAGCAAAGGGTGCTCTTTCTATGCAGAAGACAAAAGAAGCTGTCAGACAGGGTTGTGTACATTCCTACATCATGTGAAACATTTAAATCAAGGCCAAGTCTACTGACTGAGAGAAGTTGCATTGTAAAACATGCCTGATTGAATCAAATTTTGGAAATGCTCGGACTTGACAAATGTAGACCAGCAGCCAAGAGCAGTTTGGTTAAACGAACTTGGTCCCAACAGGATCACGTAGAGAATAATAGGGCAAATGAAGAACTGGACGTCTGCCGGAGACATGATATTACATGATATTTAGAACTTTCAACTGAATATATATATATAAATATATATATATATAATATATAAATATATATATATATATTCTTGTAATGTTGTGGAGGTTTTGATGGGCTTTTAAGTTGAACTTTTCTCATAATATCTGATGAAACCAATAATATTGCCAACATCTAGTGTCTGATTAGATTGCTTGTATACATTGTATGATGTGTCGTGCAGACCTGACGCATGATTTAACAGCTGCATGGACCATATCTTATATTCTGTTGAAAGTTCTAAATATCATGTAAAAGTAGTTTCATGTAGTAATTTTTTATATGGTACAACTATATTTTATCCAACCAAATTTTCTTCCTTTTTGGTGCCTGGCTGGCTTAATGCAGCGGGTAATTTGTCTAGTATTGACCATTCTGTACTCTCTGAGATGTGTCAAGTATATGAACTTAGTTTCAAGTGGTACCAATAATGTTTGATGCTGCCAAAATTTGTAGACCCTTTTTGGGTGTCTGGCGGGCCTAATGCAGCAGAGATTATGTATGGCATGAAACCAGTGTGATGTGTAAATAATACACATAAATACATTCTGTGTGGTTCCTGTCTATGTTTGATCGAGCTGACAAAAGGCCCAAAAACAGCTGACAAAAGATGGACCAAGTCAAGAGATTAAATCCATGTAGTGCAGCTACATCTGAGACCAGAGCTTAGTAGCATGTGTTGAACACATAGGGTCCAGCTGAACCCTTGTTTAGATACTGGCTTTCTTTCCACACAGTCGCATTTTTGATGACATCTGCAGCCCTGTTCAGTGATTTTTTTCATTTTTGGCCTCTAAGATGAAATATTAAAACAAAAAAAACAAAAAACAGAGCTCACAACTCGACCTGGCCTTAGTCCAACAACACTGGTCCTGCAGGTATGGGTAGAACAAGGAAATTATTTCCACTCTTTCTGGCACTGTTTCAGATATACTAAAACTCTGGTCCAAACCCTGTTTCTGTCAGTGTGTGCAGCAGAATGGCAGGGAACCACTTCTCTGTGGATCGGGAGCAGTTCTGCTGTTCAGTCTGCCTGGATTTACTTACAGATCCGGTGACTATTCCCTGTGGGCACAACTTCTGCTTGGGTTGTATTCAGCACTGCTGGGATCATGCTGGGGACTACAGCTGTCCTCAATGCAGACAGACCTTCACCCCAAGACCTCTCCTCTGCAAGAACACCATGATAACACAATTGGTGGGGAAACTGAAGAAGACAGGACTCCAAGCTGCTCCTCCTGCTCACTGTCCCGCTGGACCTGGAGATGTGGTGTGTGATTCCTGCACTCTGAAAAAACGCAAAGCTGTCAAGTCCTGTCTGGTGTGTCTGGCCTCTTACTGTGAAACCCACCTCCAGCTTCATTTTAAATCTCCTGCCTTTAAGAAGCACAAACTGGTCAATGCTGTGCAAAACCTTCAGAAGATCATTTGCTCTCATCACGAAAAACTGATGGAGGTTTACTGTCGTACAGATCAGCAGTGTATCTGTCTGTTGTGTGTGATGGATGAACACAGAGGCCATGATACAGTCTCAGCTGCAGCAGAAAGGACTGAGAAACAGGTAACAAATAACTTACGCTCATGCTGTAATTAGTGTTGCTTTCGCCTAATTTCGTAGATATGCTTATGCTGTGGCCTTAATCACATTACATTGCATTTATTTCACAAAGGCTTCCATCTGTAGCGATGTACAACAAGTGCATAGAAGCAGGTCCTTGAAACAGATGCACGACAGATCAGATAATACAGAATGCATTTTGTACAGAGCATCAGCCAGAGTAGCCATGAACATGTAATGACTTGAGTAGATGATTGGTATGTGAAGTGAAGGACAGGGTTCCTGGGGTATTAAACGTGGGATTGAACTGTGCCTGCTCCCTCGGATCCCTGGGTTTTAAATCCTCTAAGGAGGTGTGATGGCTGCGGAGTGTCGACAGGACCACAGACAGGGTTTCATCCGAACTTTAAACTTTATAAGTAGTGCAGGCCAGACTCAATAGAACAAGGAGGACAGGTGTGGTACAGTTTGGTCCTAAAGGGGAATTCACAATGAAATGCATGACCAGATGATAAAAGATAAAATTAACAAGATTCAATGTTGCCATTTGATCACATGTTAATGTTAACAGATTGGTATTACTGGCATGTAATAATGTAATACTAAGGATGTAGACATGTCAGCGTATAGGAAACTAGGCATGTTGGCATGTCATACTAGAAAATGGCCAGCAGATGGAACCATACAGCCAGGACTATTATGGCAGCCGTCCTGGTAGACTCTGGGTTACTGGAGAGTAGGAGCTGCCATATTGGCAGGCTAACACCAGCCCAGCAGTAATACAATGGCTAGTTTAAAATAGCTGAATACACCTGCTCCATAGTAATCAACTGTTACTCCAAATATGCTTCAACAGGTGACTTTAGCATGCACAAAGCCCCACATACTGAGCATCGAGCTGACAAATCCAAACATTCTTTGTTCACCGCCCGTCACCAACTGAGGAAGGCGGTGACAGTGACCCTAAACTGGGTGTGCATCATTGCAGATCAGTCTAATTAATGGATATGAGCTCAAATTGACTTTCAGCTTTCCTCTCCATGCTTTGCTTGCGTGAGTTTGACCATGGGATCAATTTTATTTTCTGGCTTTGAAGATTTGCGGCCCTCTCCGCAAAAAAATTTTTTCACTTCTATTGGGGGCCGACTTGGTAGAAGTTTGATTCACAATTTCACACTGGCGACTTATACGATGTGAACTGAGCTTTGTTTACCCCTCAAGGGGGCAGTGCTTCCTGGATTCTCCTGAAAATCAGCAACAATACGGCGATGCTATTGTGGGTAAAGTGACAAAGATATTACTTTATGAACACTGTGCCGGTTTGAGAATGAAAATATTCTCAGAGCTGATGATGTTGTCACATCCAATGTTGAGTTAGACCACTATTTTTGTGAAACTGGGTTAGCTGGGTTATTTGATACAGCTAGCTTGCAAGCTTCCTGGCTAGCGAGCTAGCTTTCCTATTACCTTAAGCAATGTAACTGCAGTTTCAGCATATACGTATCTAGGTAGCACAGGTAATGTTACAGCCAGTAGCAAAGATGCTATTAAAACACTGCTCTAATCACACAGATTTTTGATGAATTGCCAACACTAGTGAAGGCAAGCTCTCGTAGAATGAAGATTCTGTTGAGAATAAAATGCTCTGTCTGTTCACACTGAGGTTAAGGTGATGTCTCGCCATCCACATTGATATGTCAGCCAAGCATGTGGATATATTGCTTTGGATCTGTGTGTCAGGTAGAGGGAATGAGAGAAAAAGACGACTGTCATCAGCATAATAGTGTTAAGAGAAACCATGGAATGTGATAACAGAGCCAAGAGAATAAAATGGACAAGCAGGGGACGTAGAACAGATCTTTCATGGATGCCTATAGAAAGAGGCAGAGGAAAAGAAACATCTAGGAAGCCTAATGCTATCAGCTAAATAGCAAACCAACCGTGGATTGGCCCTGAGATCCCCATCTTCACCAGCTGGAGATCAGAAGTTGGTGGTGGCCCATGTCAAAGACAGCAGACAGCTGATAAAGGGCAGAGGTGAGGGTCAAGGGGAAAACAGTAGCAAGTGCATTTGTCAAAGACAGAAAAGCTGTCCCGGTTGAGTGTCAAGCTCGAAAGCCAGAATGGTGGGAGCTAAGTTGGTGATAATATATGAGAAAAAGAAAATTGGTGAAGTGTAATACACTGAAAAGTTTCAGACAGGATGGGCAGCAGTGATACAGGGTGGTAGTTCTTGATATTAGAGGGCTAAAGGGAGAATGTTCTGAGTGTAGTGGTGTAACACCGGCCATCTTGAAGGCAGAAGAAAAAAGTCCTCAGGCAAGATAGTAATTCTAAATGGAAGAATTGCTTTTTTGGCATGTTTTATGCACTTGTACCAAACATTGCAGTAGGTTCTAGCCAGGAAGTCAGCCAAAGTCAGTTCTTTATGACAGCTTTATTCACAAATTTTCCCCTAGTTCCTGAATGAATCGGAAGCAAATTCACTCACAAAACACCCTGTTCACGGAGAACTTCCCTCCTGCGGGGTTTCACTGCAACTTTGATTTGGTGTACCTGACTCAAAACGTTATTAGCTGAACAGAATTTCTAGTTTCTTAGCAAATGTTGCTTTGCCAGGCTTGGAGTGAAACTGTCCAGTAGCAGGGTTGGTAACCGCTAGTGTAAGTGATTTAGCTGTAATGCCAGCGCACTTCTGCACGGTGTCTCTCTGTATGCCAAATATGTCATACACTAGGTCACAATTCATGTATGTCTTCTTTTGGAAAAATGTAAATGTTCTGCATTTGTGCTACTGCTGCAATAAAAGTGTAGTACTATAACATTAAAGGGAAATATTTTTCTACAGAATCAGCTGGAAACAGCACGTAGTAAGGTCCAGCAGACAATCCAGGAGAGAGAGAAGGTGCTGCAGGATCTGAGACAGGCTCTGCAGTCACTCAAGGTGGGTACTGACCAGAGGAGAAGACAACAGCTGCTGCTGGAAGAGCCATTTCAGGGCTCAGTCAGGGCTCTCCTCCAGTCTGCCAGTGAGAAGCCCAGTGTTGGGCCACTTTCCAGCCCTGTGGGGCTCAATCCTGTCTGAGTCTGATTCATCTCTACAATTGTCTTGTATTTTATTCTTAGATTTTGTAGATCTATTATATAATAAAGATTGTGGGACTAAGATCTTCAATAAAATAATTTAACTGAGTTTTGACTTCATTCCCTCTCAGAACAGACCCGCTAAGGTATACTCAAGAGGCAATCGTCTGTTCGGAACATTGCGTTTGATCGACTCGGTGTACTGCTTGGACGGCATCAAGCTCAGCTTGTCGGTATCACTAAGGCCTTGGAATCCTTTGCTGCAAGCATGAATTCTCTCTCCAGACAACTTTACCCACTACAATTACCACCACAACCTGTTCAAGTTATTCCTGCTTCAGCTCCTGATGTTAGTCCTTGCCTTCCTCTGCCCAGCTCTTCTCATGGACACCCAGGCACTTTTCTCTCCAAGCAGGTCTGGACTGGGACCAAAAAATGGCCCTGGCATATTTTGGCCATGGCGGCCCACCATGATTATTCATCCGATATACGCACACATTGGCTGTTTCAAAAATTAGACCTGACTCGTGGTAGCTAAGCACCATTGTTGCATGCCTCCCCACTTCTGCCTGTACTGTAGTCAGCCCGGTCACAGTTGCCAAGTGTACAGTAAAAGGCATCGTCACCTGTTAGAAGTGAAAATAGTGGTGATCGAGACTCAGCACAATGATTCTCTCGACCCTCAACCTCTCCTGATCCTCCAGATCTGTGATGGTAACACTAAGCTAGCCATCAGCACCTTGATTGGCTGCAGAGCAGATGGTAACTTTATCGATGAGCAGCCAGCAGATCAACGCCCTCTTCCCTGTCAAGCCCCAGAGAAACCTATTCAAGCACATGATATCTCTGGATCACCTCTGGCCAGCATTACTCATGTAACCTCTCCTGTGAAATTCTTCATCTCCAGTAATGATCATGAGGGAATTCCTCTGCTTCTGCTCAAGCAAACATGTGGTCCTCAAAAAATCCCTGCCTGTCTCAGCATAATCCTTGCATCAATTGGGAAGACCTCCGCGTCCAAGAGTAGAGCCCCTCCTGTGATCAGCACTGTTTCCTGAGGGTATCTATCCCACCAGCACCAAGCCTGATTTTCCTGAAACTTCACCTGACTAATTCAGGGTGCCTTCATCCTACATGGACTTCAGAGAAGCTTTTTCAAAGGTCTGAGCTGCCACTCTTACTCCTCATTGCCAAAATGACTGCACGAGTGACCTCCACTTTTCAAATGACCACTCTTCCACATTGTCGTTTGTTCTTGCTGTCCCATCCAGAGACTTAGGCGATGGAAAAATACATCCAAGAGTTCCTTGTTGCCAGTATCATTCAGAGTCTGCTTCCTGTGCTTTTTATTTTTTATGTATTTTGTTGTAGTTTATTTTTTTCATATGCGGCTCCCTATGTGATGGTCTGGGCCTGCAGGCCCTCCCCCCTCCTGTTTGCACCTCCGCCTCAACGAGCCACAGCTGCTGCTCGTTGAGGTGGAGGTGATTTGTAGAGTATATAAGAGCTGCACTGCCAGTGTGGCAATGCAGCTGTATTCTGTTTGTTGGTAGGCCATGCCTCATGGAGCCCTGTATTTTGCCGCTGCTCTCCTGGTTTTATTTGGGGTTTTAATTAAACCTCTATTTATATTTTTACTCAGCCTGTGCACTTGGATCCCTTACTTCTGTTTTGGGTACATGGTCCCTGTGCCTGCCGGCTTGTTTCCTTATGCCGGCGGGACTAAACCATGACACCCTATCGCCAACTCAGGAGAGTGAGGCAGCTCACAGCTCTCCTCCGAAGCACACAACCGTCGCCGCCGCTTCGCTTCTTATATTGACTCATTGATTGAAACTTCGCAAGCTCAGAACGAGGGTGGAGGATACCCTAACATGAATGAGCTCAGAATCTTCCTATTGAGCGCCTGTCTGGCCCACAGGAGGCGCCTGAGAACTTTGTTATTTACGATATCCTATCCAGGCTGACCCTTCACAATTTGCATCCCCCGCGTTGTGCATTAGCCAATTGCGCACAACTCTGAGAAGAGCTGCTGACCACTGCCAGCTGGTACGAGGATTAATTTTTTTTTTATCGTTGTGTTTCTTCGGTTGTCATTTGCATTAGATATCTTCGCTTCTCATGCTAAGTCACTGCCACATGCTTTTGTCTTTTTCCCAGCATTCAGACACATGCCCTTTCCATTCTGTTGAGTAATCAGTGCCCTTATTTCCTCATCTGTGGCCAAACCTCCCCCCAGGTCTCTCACTGCACCAGCACCAGCATTCACTCTCCATTAGCCCTCATTCTCCTTATATATACTGCAGTGTTTCACCTCGTCCTTTGAGAGTTTGTTCACCAGTCTTCTTATGAGCATTTCTGTACTTCCAGGAGCTTTTTTGTCTCAGTATGTTTTTGTCCATGGATGATGATTTCTGCCTTCTCCTTTGTGTCTTGTATATTCACTGTTTACCTTATGGCTTTTTGTTTTATGATTCTGATTACCCATTTGTGTTTGGCATACCGCCTGACTGGTATTCGACCTGCAGAATGTAATATGATTATGATTTGGATTTTCCCTTCTGTGCAACATTATTACTGGTTGGCTTTGACCCAGATTTTGTAGCCTTGAGCTTCAATAAAACCATTGAACTGATCACCTGAGTTCTGACTCCATTCCCTGTCAAATCTGACTGAGCTGCTCTGTAGAGAACAGGCTCTCTGGGGTTTTGGAAAGAGCTGAGTAAACGGGATAGTTAAACTAAATCACCCTCCTCTTTTTGTGTCTTATAACAGCGCTCTGCACAGGCAGCAGTGGAGGGCAGTGAGAAGATCTTTACAGAGCTGATCCGTTCCATTGAGAGAAGGCAGTCTGAGTTGATACAGCTGATCAAAGATCAGGAGAAGGCTGAAGTGAGTCGCACTGAACGACTCCTAAAGCAACTGGAGCAAGAGGTTGCTGATCTGAGGAGGAGAGACGCTGAGCTGGAGCAGCTGTCACTCACAGAGGATCACATCTATTTCCTCCAGGTAACATCACTGGCTCTCTTATCCCCAACCCGGGCGCACAGCCCTGCTCATGACCTGAGAGCTTCAGTATGTAAAGAGGAACACAGGTTACTTACCCTGGGGTTCAGTCACTGATCCTTACTGGTTATGATCAGGGAAGCTTACTTTAAAGTTTACAGTCTGACAATTAGTACATTTTATTGTGCTTGATTTGTATTGTACATTTTCGAAAAAGTTTCTTAAAGTGAATCTGTCATGCATTTCCAAGTGTTCGAATGACTGAATCTTTCAAATGATTATGCTAAAGATATTGTAAAGACAACAAAAAATATCAAAAAGGTCATTCAGAATGGTGGAATTTTAATTTCAAAATTAAGGAGCCGAGCTTCAACCACGTAACCACGGCGCAGCACAGCTACTTCCAACGACATTACAGCGAGAACTCCGAGGCAGCATGAACCATTGGCAACTATTACCGTTAGCTTGAGAGCCAAACAAAGTTTGGTTTTGTCAGTGTCAGAAAGTTTGTATGAAATAGATAATTGAGATACTGATGGAAATGCGAGCGTTGAGGAGATGGTGGGAAGCTTACTGTATGTGTACGAGCCGTAAGCGTCAGAGGCTGACGATGAAAATACTGAGAGTGACAGCGACTAAGGTGCCGCTGGCTCTGGCCAGCCTTCTGGCGTAGCTGTGAACTTGACACGACTGAACAATGTCGAATGGTATGTTAAAAAGTGGCATCTCAGTCGTCTTAACTGTCATCTCTTGCTTCAGAACTAACGTTA
Source organism: Gymnothorax reevesii (assembly GCA_029721435.1). Taxonomy (NCBI): domain Eukaryota; kingdom Metazoa; phylum Chordata; class Actinopteri; order Anguilliformes; family Muraenidae; genus Gymnothorax; species Gymnothorax reevesii. Next base: position 145,262,217 of record CM056575.1, read on the forward strand.
AATATTTAGTGGTTGACTGTGTGCGTGCCACACGGCCATGAAAGCTGCGATGGGAATGAGTTCCTTTTGAGTTTCGTACCCCCGCTCTCCCAAGTACACAGGTATAGCTGGGTTTCGCGTATCTAAGGCTGTGGGCTCCAGTGAAAACAACGAACGACAGAAATTCCATTCAGCTAAATGATAAATAGATGTACTGACCTGATTTCTTCTTCACGCGTGAAAATCACACTCCTCCAAGGTATTTTGTACAGGCTAAAAAATTATTTTGTTTACAAACATACAAGTGAGAGGCAAGTGGAGCCCTACAGGGGAACTCGCTCATACGTGACTTCCGCAGTCTCCTTTAGCCAGCACTGTTGATTGGAAAATATCGGGCGCTAAAATTTAAAACTGATATCAGTACTGGAATGTTGCGTTTTCTGTCGTTCTTCTTGCCGTTTGATAGTCAAGAGTGTATAAACGATCATTTCTCTAACAGTTGGACATAGGATGGCAGAGTTACTTTAATAGAAGGAAAAAAACAGAGAAGGGACATATTTTAACCCCGCACAGCTGTTATGTTCAGATCCAGGTCTTGTACCATGGTACCATTGTCTGGTGTGAAAGGGTTACTCAAAGGATGAAGCCATATTCAGTATCCTGTATTGATCTCATGTTTTCTGTGAAAAAGCGGTATGACTTTCTGCATAGCGGATATTAAACACACATGATGAGGTGTGCTTCTCATTTCCAAAGATTCTGGCTAGCATCTGTACTGGAAGTAACTCGTTCTGTTTGTCTGTGTGTCTGTCTGCAGAGCTGTCAGTCTCTCTGTGCCCCTCCTGGACCTGGAGACTTACCCAGCATCACTGTCAGTCCAAACAGGTCTTTTCAGGCTGTGAGGAAATCTGTCTCTGAGCTGAAAGGCCAACTGGAGGATCTTTTCAAATCAGAGTTTATAAAAGTTTCTGGAAAAGGTTTGTAGACAAACTCTGTGTTTTGAAGGGCTGCCCTTAAGATTCACTTTTACAAAATGATAAGCACTTATTATGTTATTTAGGACAGGGACACTTCATTCTCTGTCATAGAGGATATGTCACTCAGTAAAGTGACATTAAGCTGTTTTCTGTATCAAAAGGGGTGACGCCTGCAAAGGAAACAACACTTTAGGGGTGTAGGAGTAACTTCACATTGTCAAATGACGTCACTCCGGTATCAAGCATGATAGTTCGGTTGCAACACGGATAGACCGTGTTGTACGCAGGTGGCAATCGAACTAAGCCTCTGAGAAAACCAATGGACCGCAAAACAGCTAAACCAGCAAATAAGAAAAAAAAGTGCTGCGACCAAGCAATGATGTCTCATTGTCTTTGGGGGTTGGCTTCATTTGTTTTTACTTTAAATTGAAAACCCAGAAAAATGTTTACGGTCAGCCCTAATGATATAGGGAGGGTCATGAAACCAGAAACACCTCTATGTTTTGATTTGGCCTGACTCATACTCCATGGGGCCTTTATTTTGAAGACCAAGACAGACCGTGAGCTTCCTATTTAAGAAGCGTTTGCCTGTGGGGCTTTAATTTTGAAAAACTGGCCTCATTCCTCGTCATTCACAGTTACCTTGTGGAATTTTTGTTTAAAAGCAGCAGCCCTGTTCTACACTGTGTGTCCATAGCAATGTAAACTGCTGAGTCAATATATATAACACTGGTAATTCAGTAGCTTGGTCAGTAGGGACTTAGCTTGAATCAGAGGGTCTATCAGTATGGAGAGTGGACTAGTGGCTGCAGAGGTACAAAATCCCCTGAACTACTTTCAGGACGCCACAGATAGCGGCACACTGCTTTGGGTGTATGTACATTGCTAATAGGCCCTTGTGTGAGTGTGAGACTGCGTTTGCGTATGTGTATCTGTGTCTGTGTAATGTAAATCTAAACTGCGATTGACTAAAAACTGTAATTGAAGACCTGTGTGCAAAAAGTACCAAAATCTCAAAAGTATTATTTTGTGACTTAGGCACTTGCACGCAGGTCTTTAATTACGATTGATATATTGGCCCTATCAAGAAAAGTCTGTCTCATGACCCATTTAAGCTTTGAATCACGTTTCCACATTAAAGTATGGCCGAGAAACATGGCCTAAAAGAGAGGTGAGTTCCTTGTCTTTGAGGGCTTTCTGAGGCTGGTTCCCCATTTTTCCAGTTGGGAAAATTTTCCACGTTTTTTTGGGATTTTCAGGAAACCACTGGGCCAATCCCTAACAAAAGATATAGCCCACCATGCAATAATTCTGCAGGTTGTGATGAGTTGTTTGTGCCGATGCTTCAAAAGCTGAGGGACTAGTTTCGCAGTAAATTTCCTAGGCGGGAGAATGGAAGAAAAATAATAACTAGAGCTGCGCTCAGAGAGAGAAAGTACCTCCGCCAACGTCCTCAGTGTTATTGCCAGTATTAGCTAGCAGCCCCTGTGTTTATGCAGTCCTGTAGTCTTTGCGCAAATATGTGCAAATAATGTGTTTTTGACCTTTTGCAAGCCCTTGTCCTTGACCTTTGACCTTGACCTCCCAAAATCGAATCACCTCTTCCTTGAAAAATACTTCATCATTCCACTAAATTTGAGGAAAACCCATCCATAACTTTTTGCGTAATCCTGCTTACAAACAAACCAGCAAACCAACCAACAGACAAACAGTAATGATCACATAACCTCCTCCAACTTCATGAGGTGGAGGCAATAATAAGACCCAGTAAAAATAAGTAGTGCATGAATGTGTGTTGCGCAATAGGCAGACAGAATAATTTGCAGTTTCATGATTACATGTGACCATCTGCAACCCCAATTCCGAAATAGTTGGGACGAAGTGTAAATTGTGAATAAAATCTAAATGCAATGACTTTCAGATAACGAGCCAATATGTTATTTACAATAGAACAGAGATAACATTTCAAATGTTGAAACGGAGACATTTTACATTTTTATCCACAAAATGAGCATATTTCAAATTTTCGAGTTGCAACAAGTCTCAAAAAAGTTGGGACACAGACAAAAAAGGGTTGAGAAAGCAAATAATACATTAAAGAATCTGCGGAAAGAACATTTAGTAAGTAATTACATTCATTGGCATCAGGTGTGTAACATGATTGGCTATAAAAGGGATGAGTCTCTTAGACATAAAGATGGCCAGAGGCTCTCCAACCTGTGAAAGCTTGCATAAAAAAATTGTGGAGTACTTTACAAACAATGTTCCTCACCGTCAAATTGCAAAGGCTTTGAAGGTCTCATCATTAACAGTGCATAACATCATCAAAAGATTCAGAGAAATTGGAAAAATCTCTGCGTTAGGGACAAGGCCGAAGACCTTTACTGGATGCCCATCATCTTCTGGCCCTCGGACACCACTGCATCATTCACCGGCATGATTCTGTCATTGACATTACTAAATGGGCCCAGGAATACTTCAAGAAACCACATCTGTAAACGCAGTCCGGCATGCCATCCACAGATGCCACCTAAAACTCTATCATGCAAAAAGGAAGCCATTCTTGAACATGATCCAGAAGCGCCGCTTGTTCTTTGGGCTGAGGCTTATTTAAAATGAACTGTAGCAAAGTGGCAAAGTGTCCTGTCATCAGACGAGTCCAAATTTGACATTCTTGTTGGAAATCATGGGCGTCGTGTCCTCCGGGCTGAAGAGGAGAAAGACCACCCCTTCCGTTATCAGCATTCAGTTCAAAAGCCAGCATCTCTGATGGTATGGGGATGCATTAGTGCACGTGTTGTGGGACACTTGAATGTTTTAAAAAGCACCATGAATGCTGAAAGGTATCTCAAGGTTTTATGGCAACATATACTCCCCACCAGACGACAGGGGATTATCTAGGCGTTGGGTATTATAGCAGGACAATGCAAAACCACATACTGCAGCTATTACAGTAGCATGGCTTTGTAGTAGAGGAGTCCGTGTGCTGAACTGGCCTGCCTGCAGTCCTGATCTTTCACTGATTGTGAACATTTGGGGCATAATTAAACGAAAAGTCCGTCAAAGGAGACCCAAAGCTCTCCAGCAGCTGGAAGCCAATATTAAACAAGAGTGGGATCAAATTCCAATGGCTAAACTCAAGCAACTTTTCTCCTCAATGCCCAGACACCTCCACTCTGTGTTAAAAAGAAGAGGGGATGCTACACTATGGTAAACAGGCCCCTGTCCCAATTTTTTGAGACCTGTAGCAGCCATAAAATTTGATATGTGCCCATTTCGTGGATAAAATTGTGAAATGTCTCAGTTTCAACATTTTCTATGTTATCTCTGTTCTATTGTGACTAAAATACTACCTGGTCATTGCGTTTTGATTTTATTCACAATTTACACATTTCGGAATTGGGGTTGTAATTGCTCAGTTCTAAGACAGCAGTCAAGGCTGTATTCTTTAGTATTTAGATACTTTCTTTCCATGCCTCTGTGAAATAATGAAAAGCAAGATAATCTTCCGCCCAACTTTCTTGTGATCTCTCTTTTCTCTGCAGTGGGAGAAGTACATGTCGTCATCCCTGTGGAGGAACCTAAGACGAGAGAGAGCTTTTTAAAATGTAAGTCAGTAATTACATTGAATTAAATGAACTGCACCAAATTAAGACCAATTATCAGCTCATTGATGTCAAAACACTAGAACACACAGTGGACCCCCAGGACCCAGGTTGATTTCAGATATAAAGAACATTTGAAAAACCAAGCACATTGAAAATCAAGAAAATGCACTATACATGAAATACATGTCACATAAATGACATACTAAAGATGTCTTCAGTATATCAATGGAACTCTCCCCTTTTTTCACTCTATCAGATGGATGTCAGATAACACTGGACCCCAACACAGCAAATGACCACCTCTGTCTGTCTGAGGGGAACAGAAAGGTGACGCGTGTGAAACAGATTCAGTCATATCCAGATCATCGAAAGAGATTTGCCATCTATACTCAAGTGCTGTGCAGAGAGGGTCTGTCTAGACGCTGTTACTGGGAGGCTGAGTGGAGTGGGGATAAGGTTGATATAGGAGTTACATTTCATGACATCAGCAGAAAAGGTTCAGGTAATGACCATGTTCTGGGGTGTAATGGCAAGTCCTGGAGTCTGAGCTGCACTCCCTCCAATTTCTCTTTCAGACACAATAATGAGATAACAGAAATCCCTGCTCCCTCCTCCTCCAGAATAGGAGTGTACCTGGATCACAGGGCAGGAACTCTGTCCTTCTACAGCGTCTCTGACACAATAACCCTCCTGCACAGAGTCCAGACCACATTCACTCAGCCCCTCTATCCTGGGTTCTGGGTTGGTCTCGGATCCTCAGTGAAACTGTGCGATCTGGGATAAGATAAAGAGAAATGAAGAGCAGCTGTAAAGAAAGATAGGGAAAAGAATTAGATAAAGTTCAATTTTCAATATCAAATCATTCAATGAAATGCAGAATTGATTATGAATGAAATGAACAAATCTCCACCCCCCCACCCCCAAGCGGAGTTTTCAGCACTAGGGTAGCAGCTAATGGCTTTGGTATGGAACATTACTATACTATAAATCCAGTAAATGAAGATAAAACTCAGAACTAAGAAGGGAATTTGGTCTAAGTTTATTACTTAGACAGATACAAAGAAGATATGGCTACGAAGAAATTAAGTGCAGAGGCTTTGGAGCAGATTTTTCAAGGCTAAGATACTGCCAAAAATGCCAAGGACTGCACCCGAGTCACGCTATTCTGAGAATGAGAAGAATTTTGGCGATCCTTTAACTATTATGAAATTATTCACTCTGATGGATTACATGGACTACTGAGTTGGGAAATGTGATTTGGGATTGCAGACTTATTGTCTTTCAGCAATATGACACCATTTGCGCTAAAGATTATCCAAACAGATCTTCAGTATCTATAATGATGACACTGTTTGTGTTTACCCTGTAAGCAATGCTGATCATTATAGCATGGCAAAGTAAATTTTAAGCATGTAAATTAAACAAACGATTCCTGTGGAATAGTTTGAGATGGAAGTAAATAGTATGTGAAATAAACCAACTGTGAACATTTGTGATCAATTGAATCACTTTGCCTTTGTGTGGGTGAATAAACAGGGGTTTTATTGTTCGTTGTACGTAAAATTTACAGTCGTAGTAAAGGTGGAGGGGAGCAATATAGAACAGACAATGGGAGAGCTGTGTTTTCTCATGGAAGTATGGGAGACAACACAGTCACACAGCCGTGGCAATCTCTCTGACTCCAGACGGAACTACAGGATGACGGAAGTTTATAATCTATTATCCAGGTACTCAACACGGGCCGTGGGCTGAATCTTGCCTGCCAGACTTTTTTTTTTTTTTTTGCTGTCCCCAATATGTTTGGTCATTAATATAATCACTAGAAGCATTGTAAATCGTTTTGAAAATGCAATGCGCCTTTAAAGAAAAGAAAACACTTTTTTCAGCTCTTACCTAAAAAAAGTACATGTTTTCATTTCATAAGTATTTTTTGCGAATTTTTGCAATATCTATGCACCGAGTGATCAAACCTCCAACCTCTGAAATAAACTCAAAATCACTCATGCTGCAGCTTAATTTTACCCGAAGGATGAAGGTTCAACCTTACCAATCAGTATTAGAACCTGAGAGACGAAATCAGCCATAATGCCGTTTGTGTGTGGCTGTTGATTGCTCCAACAAAACGGGAAACTCGGACCTACCCGTGAGCGTAAGCTTTCACAGGTTTTCCTTGGCAAAGCCTGACTTGTTACAGCAGTAGTTGCAAAGCATCGGATTCAACGAGTCACCGGATGTATTCTGCACACTTTTTGCCCAGTTGTTTCAAGGAGCACTTTTACGCAAAGTATGGAATTGAATTGCTTAATAAATATCAGAAGATTTTGAAAGATGACGTGCCAATGGAATTCCGTCATCAACTGGCCTGTGAACCCGAGGGTTTGTCAACTTAAGAGGTCTTCAGGGTGAAGTGTAGAAATAATCATTATAATGAACAAACTAAGAAATTAACATACTCAGCATGATTTTAACCTCATAAAATGTAGTATTTTTATAAAAATTTACGGCACTTAAATGGCAAATTCTGAAAATATATTTTTTGGCACTGAAATTTCAATAACCCATGGTCAGATTTGACTAAAATTAGTCTCATATGAAAGTTTTAAGATAGTTATATGACATGACATGTAATTTTCTTGTTTGGAAAATTTATTAATATTTAATGAGCTCTGTTATATAACCATAGTGAAAATTGCTATCATCAAAGTCATTTTCAAAACTAGGCTTATGCCGTCGGAGGCGACGGCTTGGGGTATATCCCCAAACACCCCCAATCCTCCAATTCCCCAATCCTTGAATAGACCCAATACAATATAAAGCCCCTCAGGTCATGACCTTTCATTTGATCTTAATTTCAGGTCAATCGGACAAATGGTTCTGAAGATATGGCCAAAATGGTAATTTTCCATCACAAAGCTCCACCTGGTGGCAAAATATTGAACCATACAGGTATGATGTCATCATGGCACATGTTGTGAGGTCATGACCTTGCAGTTGCACATAGTTTCATGTCAATTGGACAAATGGTTCCAAAGATATGGCAAAAATGGTGAATTTTATGTGACAAAGCTCCACCTTGTGTCGAAATTTTGAACCAAACAGATATTATGTCAACATGGGACAAATCTTCAGGTCATGACCTTTCATTTGCACTTGTTTTGAGGTCAATTGGACAAATATTTCCAGAGATATGATAAAAACTGTGATTTTTCAGTTTTTGGCCCCTGGTGGCCAATCTAGAAATTGTAAATTGTCCAAAATCGAATCAGTTCTTTCTCTTTATGGTACTTACTTACATGCATGAACATGAAATTTCTAATTGAAATATTACTGAAGTTATCGCGTTAACACGTAGGGCGGCGCGGCGGCGGCGGCAGTCGGACCGAAAACATAATATCCCCGAAACGCTGTTTGGCGTTCGGGGATATAATTAACCCCCTAGGGATGCACTGATCCAGAAAAGACAGAACTGTAAAAACTTGTTTTTCCTAGATGTCACTCTAACGTGAGCCCAGTTGCACATCTCTCATATGGTCACTTGACTAGGAACACGAGATAACATGGTTTTAGCTTAAAGTACGCTCGCATGTGCTACGTACCTGTGCACGTCGGAGTTGATGTGTGTCATGATGTCTTTGACAACGCATTTACCCGTAGTGATATTAGAAACTCTTTTATTAAAAGTTTCAAGAAAATATTTACAAATTTATGAGTGTGAAGTTTCTTTTTTGACTCCGTATAGATTTCAAACGGATACTTCTATCCAAATTTCAAGTCATTCAGATGAATATTAATGATTTCATGAATGCCACAAGATTGCAAATCATAGAAAAAGACTTTTCCTGGGTACTTCAAAAAAACTACCCAAAAGTAAAAACACTGGAGCACACTTTACGAGTCTGCACGTTTATTGAGGGGAAAAGATGACTGACGTTTCGACTAGCGTCTTCCTCAGAATCATCTGATTACAGGAAATGGAGGGGTATTTATACCCTCCCACATAAATAAGATTGACAGCCAAAAATTGGGAAAGTGTATTTACGCAAAACTAATCATTTCAATAGAAGTGAATACAAAATAATGATCATAATAATCAGTTAGAACCAAATGACCTTTCCCCTATGGCAATATTTCAATGTACATATATTTAGAAGTTAAAAAATATACCTGATATTGTAACCCACATGCCTAGTCAGATGGAATATAATTAGAGGAAGCATGATAGGCTGGGTGGATCGTTCACTCCACTCATAGTTGCTGCATTTAAGGTGAAAATCCAAAAGGCTTCCCTACGGAGTAGTTTATTAACAATATCTCCTTCCCTGGGGGATGGTGTAACTTTTTCGATACCTATGAATTTCAGGGAGGAGACCGAGCCATGATTAGCTTCCAAATAATGACGTGCCATAGCTTAGTCCAGATTTTTATTATGAATGGCAGTTTTATGTTCGCCAATTCGAACTTTGAGTGCCCATTTGGTCTGACTTATATAAATTAAACCACAAGGGCATTTCAACATATATATCACGTGCATAGATTGGCAGTTAATAAATTGTTTGGTGACACTTTACCTGAAGGTATCGTCATAAGAGTGACATGACACAGTCATGAACGTATCGTAAACATTATGTAAATGTCATAAACGTTGTCATTAGGTGTCATTCGGTTTTTGAGATGACAAGTTGACATTGTTTGGGTTGTCTTGATTACGACAACTTCGTCATACGAGTGACATGACACTGTCATAACTGTTACATGACACATGTAACAGTTACGACAATGTCATGTCACTCTTCTGACGATACCTTCAAGTAAAGTGTTACTTTGTTTTATCTCATATTTTGTTTCATTGAGGGGATGATGAAAAAACTTTGTTTTGTTAGAATTCGAATAATGGGCACAGTGACCGCAGCTGAAAAAACCAGTCGGTGGGCCCAGTAGCCAGGTGTTGGAAATTGTAGGAGCCATAAAACTATGTGCTACATAATCTTTAATGTTGCGCGATCTTTTAAAGGATACGAGAGGAGGATTAGCAGAGATGTCTCTTAGAGACGGTTCATTTGTAAGGATGTTACAATGTCTAAGGATAATATTCTTAACTCGTCCAGCGTTCGGATTATATTCCATGGAGAAGTAGACCCGTGTGGCTTGATTAGTTTTTGGCTGTTTAACCAGCAAAGTGGAGCGTTCGGTGTGTGTGGCTCGTTTGAATGCCCGATCAATGTTAAACTTACTATAGCCTCTTTCTAGAAACCGTTGCTGCATCTCCTTGGCTTTTAGTTTGAATTCTTCCGTACTGCTACAGTTGCGTTTCAACCTGAGAAATTGGCCAACTGGAACATTGCGTTTAAGTCGCTCAGGGAGATTGCTATCCACATGCAGTAGGGTGTTGCGGCTTAAAGGTTTGCGAAAAACAGTGGTATCAAGAGTACTTCCGCTATTTTTAGTTATTGTAATACCCAAAACATTGATACTCGTGGGACTATGTTCCTCTGTGAAGGGAAGATTATTGTCATTGTTATTTCAATAGTGCATAAAAGCAGCAAATTGATGTTCAGAGCCGTTCCAAATAAGTACAATGTCAACAATGTATCTCCGATTTAAGGCAATTTCAGAGAAGAATGGATTAGTAGTGGGATCATTGATGAACGTTTCTTCCCATTATAATTAATTATATTAATTTTCAGCTCCTGTGTTTGTCTGTGCCCCGTCCCTATATATTCCCCGGCAGTGCAAAGCAGGGCAGATCTCACTTCGCCCCCATTCTACTCATCGCTCATCTCTCACTCCTCTCCTTTGCAGTCGTTCCCTGTCTCCTTCCCAGCCCAGCCCAGTCCAGTCTTGTCTTGTCTCCAGTCTTGTGCATTGCAGATCAGAGCGCAGTCTCGTGCAGTGCTGTCTGGCAGACGCTTCCCGAGCCCCCTGCGTTCGTGTTTCCCCATGCCTTCCGAGACTGCCATCCACCAGCTGTGCCTCCCCGAGTCTGCCATTCTCTGCCTGCAGTGCCCTTCTGAGTCTGCCCTCTGCCTCCTGTGCCCTTCCGAGTCTGTCCTCTGCCTGCTGTGCCCTTCCGAGCCTGCCCTCTGCCTGCTGTGCCCTCTCGAGTCTGCCCTCTGCCTGCTGTGTTTTTCAGAGTCTGCTCTCTGCCTGCTGTTCCCTCCCGAGTCTGTCCTCTGCCTGCTGTGCCCTCCCGAGTCTGCCCTCTGCCTGCTGTGCCCTCCCGAGTCTGCCCTCTGCCTGCTGTGCCCTCCCGAGTCTGCCCTCTGCCTGCTGTTCCCTCCTGAGTCTGCCATCTGCACCAGCGGTGCCCCTGTCTGTCTCGAGCTCCCTAGTGTTCCTGAGTGCCCCAGTCTGTCCCGAGCTCCCTAGTGTTCTCGAGTGCCCCAGTCTGTCCCGAGCTTCCCAGTGTTCCCGAGTGCCCCAGTCCGTGCCCAGCCCCTTTATGTTCCGGGGTGCCAGAGTTTTGATTTGTTAGTTCTGAGTTTTAAGTCTTATTTGTAATTTTTGAACAATATTGTAAGATTTTCTGATCTTCAGACTGACTATTAAAAGTCTCTTGAAAAGGCAGTAGCAAAAATGAGAATTAAAATTTGAGACACAATTCCCTTTGAATGTTAGATGCAGAAAAATAAGTCCCCTAGAACATAATGATTGGTGAATTACACATTTTATCCCATGAATTTAAGTTAGAAACTGCAAAAGCGGGAATTCTATATGTATATTTTATATTATATTACTTAATTAGGCCTAGAAGACATCTCTTTCATTTATTTATTTTTTTGATGATGATGACAAGTTACCAAACTGTTGCAAGATGCATGATTTTGAAAGAAGGAAGCATTCCTCTCCTGCCACTTCCCTATCATCTCCACCTGACAATTCCACCAATCACCTTCCATTATTGTCTTTTGAATGTCCCTCAAAAACCCCCTGAAGGCCATTCATTGGTTTTCCCCTCCATTTATGTTTCTGTGTCCAATCAATCTGAGTATTACAGTAAAGAACTGCCCACTTTGTTCCGGAATAAATCTGTAAGAGCGCATTCTTTGGACTTTTTTTTCTGGTACCAGAGAGAGCCACAGACTTCAGTAGCTGTTGTTGTTGTTGTTTTTTTTTTTTGCAACAATTGTGCAATAACTTCCTCATAATTTCACCATCGTAATAAATTTGATTGGTTCCATCACAATAACCTCATTTTTTGTCTCCAAACAAATCAAAAGTGCAGTAATATGTAACTGAATCAGAGCTCTGCTCAGCCTGGCATTGTTCAAATACCACACCTACCGTTGCTCAGAGCAGAGCCAGGAAGTCATTCTCACTCTAACCGCTGTGCAGTTTCAGAGAAACAAAACTTAACTCCGTCTCTCGAATATTATCTCTGTGAGTGTGAGCAGTGAAATGGCTGAAGCTGCTGTTTTATTAGTCCAAGACCAGTTTAGCTGTGCAATTTGCCTGCAACTACTTACTGATCCAGTGACTTTTCACTGTGGACACAGTTTCTGTATGCGCTGCATTCAGGGCTGCTGGGATCAGGATGATCATACTGGTGTTTACAGCTGTCCCCAGTGCAGACAGACCTTCACTCCAAGGCCTGTTCTGGGTAAAAACACCATGCTGGCTGAAGTGGTGGAGAAACTGAAGAAGACAGGACTCCAAGCTGCTCCTCCTGCTCACTGTTATGCTGGACCTGGAGATGTGGTGTGTGATTCCTGTACTGGGAGAAAACGCAAAGCCATCAAATCTTGTCTTGGGTGTCTGGTCTCTTACTGTGAAACTCACCTCCAGCCTCATTATGAATCTCCTGCCTTTAAGAAGCACAAACTGGTGAAAGTAACTGGAAACCTGCAGGAGAAGATCTGCTCTCATCATGACAAACTGCTGGAGGTTTACTGTCGTACAGATCAGCAGTGTATCTGTTGTCTGTGTGTGATGGATGAACACAGAGGCCATGATACAGTCTCAGCTGCCACAGAAAGGACTGAGAAACAGGTAAGAGTCGAACATCCTACACTTAACTCTCATATTTTTTTTAATTATATCTTGAAGAACTATGCGCACTTATTTTGCCATTTTCATGTATTAACACAAGCATTGAACACTGTAATGATTCCAGGTCTGAAGTCTGTGATTCAAAATTAGTCAGAGCTGGCAGTGAATCTTTGCTCTCTATTCATGCCCCTCCCTGAATGGAAATCAACATGACTAGAGCAACATGGTTACTCACACGCTGAGCTACTAATCCAGTGCACACCATCTGCTGTACAGCAATTATATCAAAGGATTTAATTTGGAATACTGCATAAATACATGGTTTAACAAAGCTCTATGATATGATTATTATAATGTATCTGTTATTAATCTCTGCAGAGAAGCCAAATCTGGTTATTTATGTGTTACCCCATTTAAGGCTTTATAATTCAAAAATTGAGCTTGACTCAGAGGGGTGAAAATGGCTTAAATAAAAACAAAACACTTGCAGCATTTAGAATCACATTGTATTTCAGTTTATTCTCATAAATTTGGAACAGACAAAGTGCCGCAAACACAAAAAGTGTGAATGAAAATTCAGCAATGAAATTATTTTAAAAAATACTGAGAATTATAAAGTTGCTGGGAGTTAAAACAGTGCATTACTGGGATCATAAACTCCTTTTCAACAAATATACTTCATCTGAGTGTGAAATTCAAAATAATCTACTGCTAATGAAGCAAATAAAACAGGTCTCCAAGTGACTCCCCATTCTGTCAGAACCCTTAAATTGTGCACTGTTAAATCATAAAATAACCATCTTTTTAAATCAAATCAACTTTTAACTCATGAGGTTCAATATGAATGAATGATTTTCTGACAAAAATTAGCATGAGTTTATCAATATAAGCATGTAATAGTCACCAGTAACCTCTCCAAACCAAAAACCTGCTTTTTCTCCATGATAAATTTTTTTATTTTACGGTCAAAATGTTGACCCCGCAATGGACAGCTTGCTGTTTCCAACTCTGAGCACCGAAGCAAAGTGCAACCTTTTATAAACACTTTCCACACCACGTGAGGAGCAAGTACAGTATAACTAAAAACACAGTCATATCTCAAAACATACCTTACTTTACCGAAACAGACATTTCACTAAAAAAGCAGGCAATATGCTAGCCTAGATTGAACAGAATCAGTGCAAGGAACGTAGCAGGAGATCTATTAAAGATTAAAGATCAATTCAAAGATTTTGAATTGTTCGCATTTTGAATGAGCGAAAACCCGGCACTCCATTTTGTTAAATGCTGTATAAATTCTAAAACGGATCGCCACATTGAGCAATATGCCACCACATACAATATTATTAGCAAAGGCCAAAGGTTACTCTTAATAACCAATGTGGCAAACTAATTCTGTGATCAAGTTGGTGCACAGAAAATAAAAAATAGCTAGCTAATGTCAAATTCTGCTTGATTTTGATTCTTATCTACTCTGCCTTTAATAAGCACAGACCAGTATCCAATTTACCATTTGAAAGTAAAAGTTTAAGAAAACATGTTTAGTTAAACAATTATATCAACATTCTTGAAAAATATTAATCTGGTTTTGGGACAAAACCCAGTCCCCAGACAGCCCTCTTAAGGATAATCAATGATCTAAGGATCAAAATGGACATAAAGAAATATTCAATCCTGGTACCACTGGATCTAAGTACTGCTTTTGATACAGTGGATCACTAAATTCTTCTAAAAGGACTTTGTAACCTGGCCGGCTTCTCTGGTACTGGTTTTAACTGGTTCAATTCTTATCCCACAGATATAAAATTTTTAGTGAGTGTGGATACTTGCTTCTCCAAGAGCGATAGAATGAATTGTGGTGTGCCCCAAGGTTCAATTTTAGGTCCCATTCTTTTTAAATCATTACACAATAGTCAGATCTAGAAGACTTTTCAGACTAGTTGAGTTTACTTTCTGCTTTTCATCACCTCTGATGGAGGCATACACAAATGAAAAAGTAAAATGTTAACATCAGAAAATTACATTAAGGAGCCTCCTGAAAATGTTTGATTCCAGAATTATTAAGCGAGCCACATTGCACACATGTCTAGCACAAAGGCAACCACTCTACCTAACCCATCACAATCTGAATAAAGATGGTGTAAAGCTGCAGCATTGCTGTAGGTGGGGGGTTACCACAGCGATTTAAGACCGCGCTGAAACACGGTAACTCACTTCATACAGCACTGTTCATTTTCTCCTCTGATGGAAGTCTCAACTTGGGGAATAAGTACAAATCTGATAATGACCGATTTTAAATATGGTTAAATTTTGTCATGGAAGTGGGACTGATTGAACTGTGATGCTGACTGTCACATGGATACTTGAATATAATGATCGAATATTGGCTATAATACTGACATCAGTAGTCACAAGTTTATAAGATAATTACTCTGGACCTACTAGAACTGAGATAGCAATGTGTAGTGGACAATTCACAATGACTGGTAAGGACATGTATTTTCAATTTGGGTGACTGCTGAATGAGGTGAGGTGAAATTGGCTGGAGGCAGGAGCTTAGCTAGTTCGTATGCCTATTTCGGAGCTGGCTACTCCACAGACTTTGTTTCCATAGTAACTACTGCCATGGCTTAGCTCACACGCTCTGTGCAACCGAAATGGGGCCTGAGATCAGGCTAATCACGTGCCAATCCTGGGCTAATCCCTTATCCCGCCTTTGTGCAATAGGCCCCAGTTCCTCACTACAAAACTGAAGTATTAATTATTGGCTATTTACAAGAAGAGAAAGTTCCCGCACACTGATTAGTGATCACCATAGTAGAGCTATGTATATATAGAGCATAGTAAAGCTCTACTATGGTGATCAGTGTGCGGGGACTTTCTCTTTTCGTAAATAACTTTTGTATTGCCTGCCATCGCCAGCACCTGATCGACTTGGACAGGCTTGTGCACGGGGACTTTGTGGACTTTTAGTATTAATTATTGGCCTTCAAGCTCAGAGAAACTTGTACCAAAACTAAAAACACTATACTTAGAACTGTTGTATCCCAACAGGTGAACCTGAGCATCATTTTGACTGTTGAGCTTGATTTTATTCTACATATTAAAAATGTTACAAGAACCGGATTTTTCCATCTGAAGAATGTTGCCAGAGCCTGCCTGTTACTCTCTAGAGTAAACACTGAGACGTTGATGCATGCTCTTGTTTTAAGTTGTATTGATTACAGCAATGCGCTTCTTGCATTTCTTCTCAAAAAGTATATTTCTCACCTACTACTTCCTCAGAATTCAGCAGTATGTGTGCTGATGAGGCCCAGAAAGGGAGAGTGTATTTGACCAGTCTTATGGTCTTGGCATTAGTGTGTTTCAGGATCGATTTTATGGCTCCTTTATTGATTTTTATATGTCTTAGTGGTCTGGGTCCTTCTCATTTATCAGATTTTCTTTCGCCATATAAACCCTCGTGGACCATGAGATCCTCCGGTACCAGCCTTTTCACTATTCCAAAAGTCAGAACAGAAACTCATGGCAAGGCATCATTTCAATTTATCAGCCCACGTCAGTAAAACAGCCTGCCACAGGACTTGACGGCCGCAGAGATCACTGGGATTTTTAAAAGCAGGCTCAAGACCCACCTTTTTGTTTAGCATTTTACTAATTCTTCACATATCATTTTATTTACTTATTTATCTGTTTATTATTTAAAATTTATATTTCATTTTATTCATTCTCTTTATTTATTCATGAATTGATTTTTTTGGGTTTTAAACGCGAGCATTTCATCTTATTATTCTCACTTTTACCTTCAGTTTTATACGGTTTTAGTTTATTTACAGTAGCTGTAGCGTTTCCTCGCTGGCGGACCTGGACCTGTGATTGGCTCTGGCTGAGGAGATACTGTAAGGGGGTCATCCTGATTTGGTTGCTTGGTGGGGGAAGGGGGGGGGGGGGGTCCTCAGCAGCTTAATGGTTGTGGTGTGGACTCCTCTGCCTGTCTGGAATGGGGAGATCTCCGCGGTGACGTCTCTGTGGCTGTGTTCAGCTCTTGGTGAAGACAACCCTTCATGACGGCGTTTCCGCATTTTTGTCTTTTTGTGCTCTTACCTCGTTCAGTCTCTGTGGGTGTGGGAGAAGTCGAGGAGGGGTAAAGTGAGTGGTGACGGGGAGGGAGGTAGTTGTTCTCTGTTATTTTTTATTATATAATATAATTTATTGTATGAAAACTGCTATAAAAGTTTGATATAGTTTGATTATCAATACCATGTTTAATTTTTGCTTCAGAAAACTGTTTTTTTTTTTACTAGTATGGATACCTTTGGCATGTTATAGCTAAAATGGTTGCAACACAGAAAAACCTTTTTTTTTCTGTCACAAAAGATCATTTTTAACTACAGGCCAGAGGTTTGGAAACAAGGCCAATACAGGTCAAAAGCATTCTTCCCTTAGGATCCGAAGCATTATTTCAAGCTCTGACAGGTTCACCAAGACAAAAAAGAAGAGGTAGGTGTTCTTCGAAAGATGGTTTTGCCCCCTCACTCTCCAGGCCTCCCTTTAATTGAGCTTGTGTGGGAGAAATTGGATCGATCTATCAGAAAAGTGTGTCTCACGAATCAGCCGTCTTTCATTGATGAACTTAAGAGCTTGGAATGCAATTCTTGGCACATACCTTTAAAAACTTGTGGAGCGAATGTCAGGTATACGCCATGCTGTTGTTAAAGCAAGAGGAGGTTACTTTGAAGAAAGCAAAGTCTAAGAAAAAAAGGGAAATACCTGATAATTTGAGCAAAAAAATATTCCGATAAGTGACTTTTTATAATAATCATGTTTGTTTTGTTGCAAAGTATGCCAATGAAACTATGATTTTTTTTGGACAAGTTTGATCTTGCTTCCAAACTTTTGGCCTGTAGTGTACTGTGGGCAAGTATTTTCAAGCAGTTTGCCCATCAGGCTTGGCTGAGGAGTTTAATTCGTGGGAAACATATTCGTCCATATTCTAAATCATTATCAGGCACCGCATCTTCGTGAATATGCAATAATTGTTTTGGGTGTACAACCTAATGATAGGATGGCGTAACAGAGTGCATAAATAAAGCAGCTTCATGTCTGTGGGTGTCTCAAATGATTTAAGGGAAATGTTTTATCCACAGAAGCAACTGGGAGAGACACAGAGTAAATTCCGGCAGAGAATCCAGGAGAGAGAGAAGGAGCTGCAGGATCTGAGACAGGCTGTGCAGTCACTCAAGGTGGGTACTGACCAGAGGAGAAGACAACAGCTGCTGCTGGAAGAGCCATTTCAGGGCTCAGTCAGGGCTCTCCTCCAGTCAGCCAGTGAGGAGCCCAGTGTTGGGCCACTTTCCAGCCCTGTGGGGCTCAATCCCACTGAGACACACTGTGGGGAACAGGCTGTGTGGGGTCCCAGTAAGAGCTGAGTGACAGGCCTAGTTAAAATGTACAGCCTCCTCTCTCTGTGTCTCCTAACAGCTCTCTGCACAGGCAGCAGTGGAGGACAGTGAGAGGATCTTTACTGAGCTGATCTGCTCCATTGAGAGAAGGCGCTCTAAGGTGAAAGAGCTGATCAGAGATCAGGAGGACGCTGAATTAGATCGGGCTGATGGACTCCTGGAGCGATTGGAGCAGGAGATTGCTGAGCTGAGGAGGAGAGACGCGGAGCTGGAGCAGCTTTCACACACAGAGGATCACATCCATTTCGTCCAGGTATCATCTGGCTCCCTTGTACTCCACTCACACTGAAGCAATAACCTGTGAAATCGTGTCTTTACCATTTATGTTAAAGCATCTAATAGGGAATTTCCTGGGTTGTAATGGCTACTCATCTTGGGTTCCAAGTAAGGAACCTCATTGGTAATGGTGGTAGGAGCTTCTTTTCAAGAATGATGTTCACGTACAGTGGTGAAGTGGATTGTGCTATTGCCTCATGGGAAAGGAGGTCCCGAGATTGAATCTGGCTTGGGTACTATTCTGTCGGGAGTTTCAATGTTGTCCCTGTGTTTGCGTCAGTTTTCTCTGGTACTCCAGTTTCCTCCCACAGTCCAAAAACAAGTATTCCAACCTGTTTCGAGATGCTGAATTGTCCATGGATGCAAGTGAAAGGTGTGTGATCTCCACAATAAATTGGTGGACTCTCCAATATTCGCACCCGTCTATCATGAATTGTTTGTTGGGGTAGGTGCCCGTTCCCTCAGAAGCCGGTGGTTTGAATGATGGATGGGTGTTTATACCCTGACATTTTTCTGATTTTTCTTCGTCTGTGTCCATAAAACAATTTGAGACCAGCAGAGTCTCAAGACCAGTTTTTTTCAGCCATTCATTGAGTCGTGGGATATTTTCATTTCATTGTGAGCAAAAACTGCTCACATCCTGAAAATAACTTTGGGGTTGTTTTAGCAGAGCTCTGAACCTGCTTTTATTGCCTGTACCATCTAAATCAGGTGAGCTACCCTGCCACTCATGCTGTTTCCTTTCCAGGAGGTCCCTGCTGTATTTTGATTTCTGGTTTCTGGCCATTGCCTCATGACAGTGCCACTCCCAAAAAAGTCACACACTCTAATATTTTGCTGGACTGCCTTCAACTCTGATCAAGGCACTCATTCCTTGTGACATTGCTTTGACAATATTGCAATTTCACCACATTTATTCTTGACCAGAATTACAATAACTTTTTGGCCGAGATAATGTATTGATGACAGGAGAATTAAACCACTCCATAAATTTTAAAAAAAAATCTATTTTTTGAATTAGCTGGTCTTTCACCAACCAATCACCAGTCACCAACTGATAACAACACAGTTTAATCAAATCTTCTCTGCCCATTTTAATGCAAGACAAAGAGGATTAGCCACTTTAACACATAAAAAATCTCATTCATTCATAATGGCACAATATAAGATCAATTAGGTCCCATGCCAATGTCCTGT
The DNA here is from genome assembly GCA_029721435.1 of Gymnothorax reevesii. NCBI lineage: Eukaryota > Metazoa > Chordata > Actinopteri > Anguilliformes > Muraenidae > Gymnothorax > Gymnothorax reevesii. The sequence continues at coordinate 145,281,702 of CM056575.1, forward strand.
GCTAGCTAGCTAGGTAGCAAATACACTGACTGTAGTTAAGCTGCTGGCTAGCGAGTTGCCGAATTCTACTTCAATTTTGGGTGGAACAAGCAATTTCGATTGATCCGCTATTCATTTTGTTAATTTTTTACTTCACGCTTCAGGGCCACCTGTTCTCCCATCAGTTCTCCCATCCACTCATCCTGTCTCTTGCCCAAATTCAGTCAAACGCACAAACTCCCCACACTGACTCAAAACAGCGTCCATTTTTTTTGTGCATTTCTGCAGATGATCCCAGAGTTTTTTTGAGCAACTCACCATTCTCTGATACTCCACTGAAGTGCTCCATAATAATTTCAGTGCTAGGCAGCGCGTGGGCCATTTTTCTTGCTCCCAGCTCGCATACTTTGCGGTAGATCAGAGCAACTCCCATGCCAATTAGGAGAAATCCCGTACCCATAAATCCAAAAACATAGACATCCTCCATATCTTCAAGGGATAGTGCCAGCAGACAAAGAACTTGCCATCTTGACCACGCATCCCGAACGTAGCCAGCAGCAAAAGTCCCATCCGGACAGCGCGGTTCACCAGGTGCTTCGCTTCTCGGTGAAAATATTTTGTCAATTGCATTCAGGGACCAGCTAATTAATTCCATCTTTACTTGAAGAGCCTCAGAAACAGACGGAAGTAAAGAAGAGGGGGTAACACGACAAAACAGGACAAAGAAAGAAGACGCTGGCAGGAGCAGAGATAGAGTGCGACTGCTCTCCTCAGAAGCCAGAAGAAGAAGATCACTATGGGTCATATTCTATTGTACTGGAACCTAGCAACTTATGCATGTGTAACAATAAAGTACGATCTCCTCTACAAGGTCGCATTCCAGCTCTGTAATATTCCTGGAAGTAAATCAGCCTGCGATGACTACTCGAAGAGAAGATTTCATTCACAGCTGTCAATCATGAAGTTTCACCTAATTATTCTTTCAACTAAATAAATAAAACAAAACTTATCAGAAAAAATAAACAATTGAACATATATCAGCATGATAAGTGACAGAGGTCATCTTCAGAAAAAACTTTTCAGACACGTAAATTAATGTTAGTGAGGCCCAAGTCCCATCCACTAACATGGAAGGGGCAGGCTCATAACTTGTACTGCAGCCAGCCACAAGATTTTCTTTTCAATTATTAGTGTATTTTTTCAGAAAAATGAGTTCTTTGACAAGGGATAAATGAAAATTACCAATTGACTTTAATGAATTTGATGTCTCGGGCTCCTATTTCATATTCTGTTCTGGCCCAGTGGTTCCCAGTGTTCTTCCCAGTTTGAGCACAGCCCAAAATAAGGGGAACACTTAAACAACACAATGTAATTCCAAGTCAATCACACTTCTGTGAAATCGAACTGTCCACTTAGGAAGCAACACTGATTGACAGTCAATTTCACATGCTGTTGTGCAAATGGAATAGACAACAGGTGGAAATTATAGGCAAGTAGCAAGACACCCCCAATAAAGGAGTGGTTCTGCAGGTGGTGACCACAGACCACTTCTCAGTTTCTATGCTTTCTGACTGATGTTTTGGTCACTTTTGAATGCTGGCGGTGCTTTCACTCTTGTGGTAACATGAGACGGACTCGACAACCCACACAAGTGGCTCAGGTTGTGCAGCTCATCCAGGAAGGCACATCAATGCGAGCTGTGGCAAGAAGGTTTGCTGTGTCGGTCATCGTAGTGTCCAGAGCATGGAGGCGCTACCAGGAGACAGGCCAGTACCTCAGGAGACGTGGAGGAGGTCGTAGGAGGGCAACAACCCAGCAGCAAGACCGCTACCTCAGCCTTTGTGCAAGGAAGAACAGGAAGAGCACTGCCAGAGCCCTGCAAAATGACCTCCAGCAGGCCATAAATGTGCATGTGTCTGCTCAAACGGTCAGAATAGTCAGGGTAATTGATAGGAATAAAAACCTGCATACACACTGGCCCTCCAGGACCGTGATTGCCCACCCCTGCACTAGAGGGTGGTGAGAGCTTGGAATTTAACCCACTTGACACTTTTTACTCCCAGCGACTGGGTAAATTGCTGCCTTGCCATTGTGGAGGAAGAGAAAGGGGGCGCTGCACATGTGGCGATGACCAGCAGTTTGTTCGCATATTTTGCATACCTGTCCTGTGTTTGTTGGAACCCTGTTTCCTTGATGTTCGTAAAGTCTGTCTTCTTTGACGAGATCAGTAAGAATGGAGGTCTTTTCTCTGCTGGGAATATTTATAATCCTGGCCACTTTGTGTGGACAGCAACATTCAGCCGGAATCCAGTATACCCAGGAATTTCTTTTGAGATTATGATGAGCGCAGCAAGTGCTGACAGAATTCTCTGTGGATCACTTGCTGTGTGCAAAATCCTTCCCTGCAGTGGTGTTCAACGATTGTACAAATAAAAAGCTCGGGAACAGGCCTACTCTGTAGAGAGCTGCTCAAAAACGGGGGAGGAGAGGTGGCATTCGGCGGCACATCAAACTATAACCACTAAAAAATCGTATTCCACTGCCAAAGGTCCTATCCAATTTCCAGTCTCTGAGGAAAAATGGAGAAGCTGCAAGCCAATGTTTCCCATTTACGTGACCTCAGAGACGCCTGTGTCAGGGCGTTTACGGAGACCTGGTTGACTGACTCTTCACTGGATATAAACAACTTTGGGCCTCCTGTTCCCCTGTAAAAAATCTTCTTTAGGACTTCTATGGAATTCTATAGAACTCTATGGAACATCAATGGAACTCTATAGAACATTTCAGTAGAACAGCATGTTCTATGGGACTTTCCGTGTGTTCTATAGGAATTTGCTAGAAACCTATAGAGCACCTCTATGGAAAAGAAAGTCCTATAAGATTATTGCTGTTCTATAAGACCTTCCTATATAACACCCTAGTTGAAAAACCTGTTCTTTAGGACTTTCATGTTCTTCAGGACCTTCTAATAGAACAAAAGCTTAATGGGAAAGACATCTTAAATAAGGGTTAAATAAAAATAAATCTCATGACTCCTTGCAATGCTCTGTCGAAGGGTCAATTTACCTTATGTGCACCCGGAGAGACCAGACTAATGGTATGAAAATATCCAATATGCAGTGATATCCCCTATACTGAAGTGGCAAGGAAATCTTGTCCCTTTTAACTTTAAGGTGTGCCTAAGCACATGGGGTACCAGGCACATACCAGCTCATTGATTCTCTGATGAGACGATTGATTGACCGACTGACCGCACAACTTAGCAGTATTTCAGTTACGGTATATGAAGACCTCTTTCCATTTCGTCGACAGCAATTCAAAAATATAAATGTAAGGCATTACAACTTTATTATGCTATGATAGAAAACTTGTGTTCCTCTTTTGCTTACGAAGACAGAATTATGTTGAAAATTTGAGCTTTCCCTTAATCTTAAAAATTCAATCAAATTATTCCTTTCCATTTACAAGCATGTGATTGCAGATTATATGCAGATTTAGAATTAATTTGAATACAATTTGAGGTCTGCTAAGACTTATTCCCACCATCTTTATACATGTACCATAGTCACCTAACAGGATTACTAACATGGCTTTCCTTTTCCGCTAAGGCACTCCGTTGCTTTTGAATTCCCTAAGACCCTGAGATACGCGGCAACAACGGGTCATCTGTTGGGTTCAGCAAAGCAATTCAAATTGATCAGGGTCAAGTAAAGTCAGCATTTTCCCAGTTGCTGGATAGCTCACTTGGTTAAAGCACTGCATTGTGGAGCAGAAGGGTCCTGGTTTGAGCCCTGGACAGAGTAGTGTGCCATTGCGCAACAGGAACGCAAATTGGGAAGAGTTTGCCGAGAAGGGTAATATTACTTGGTTGCTTTGTTTCTCGCCTTCCAGATTCAGGTGAGATTGACGATGCCAAAAAGAGAAGTTCTACAAGAGCTGTTCTAAAGAAATTTTCTATGGAACTGTTTCCTATTGAAATTTTCTACAGAACTTTTTTTTTCTATAGGATTCGAGGTACTAAAGTTCTATAGAATTCTATTGAACTGTCCAACAGGATTCCGATAGCACATTTTTTGCAGGGTCGCCAGGATCGGGACGGAGCAGTGATGGGTAAGACACAGGGCGGTGGCGTCTGTTCAAATAAACCGCAGATGGTGCGACAACATCTCGGTTAGTGAGTGCATTTGTGTTGCAGACATTGAATTGCTTTCTGTGTCACTACAGCCATTCTATCTCCCAAGGGATTTCCCTCAACTGTTTGTCACTGTTCTTTACATTCACCCCAATGCGAACGCTAATACTGTCGCTAACGTAATGTTCGATGTGATTCAGCATCTTCAATCTACCTCTTCAGACTCTCCTAACTTTATTCAGGGGAATTTTTATAATTTTAGACTTAAGGGGACTCACCAATACATCACTTGTCCGACTCTTCATGCGAAAACCTTGGATTTATGTCATAGTACCATCAAAGGCGCCAACCAATCCGTCGCTGCACTCCCGCTTGGAGCGTCAGACTATAATATTGTTCACCTTCTGCCTATATATGAGACTGTCCTGCAACGTGAGCAGGTGTTGAGTCGAACTGTTGATATTTGGTCTGAGGAGAGCTCTACGGCCCTGCAGTGCTGTTTCCAATGTGCCGATTAGTCTGTGTTCCAGGAACACCGCTGATGATATACATGAACTTGCTGGTGTGGTAGGTTGATACATTAATTTCTGCAAAGGCAATGTGATTCCCTCTAAAGAAGTCAAGGTTTATCCTAATAATAAGCCATGGGTCTCAGCTGAATTGGAAAAATTAGTTAAAGAAAGAAATGCTGCTTTCAGGGATGGGATGTTTGTAAGGTTAAAGAGCTGAGAAAAATGGTGAGAGCAGAAATTAAGAAAGCCCAAATTGACTACAAAGATAGGATAGAGACAGAGTTCCAAAGCAACAATTCTAGAGTGACCTGGAATGGCATGAGAAAAATGATTAGCTGTGTAGGGAAAGGGAACACTGAAATTAAGGTAGCTGGCTTTAACTCTGACAAAGATCTTGCTGATAGTTTGAATGACTTTTATTTGAGACTTGATAAGCATGATTTTTCTGAACAGTTAGAGGCTTATGACTAGATCCTCCTCTAAAAATGTCAGCTTTGATGCAGGGGTGGTGGTAAGGCTGTTCAAGCAGGTCCACAGGAGGGAAGAGCCCAGGCCCAGATCAAATCTGTGGTATGGTTCTTAAAACCTGCGCAGAACAACTTGGCTGTATCTTTTACCACATATTTATTGAGAGTCTGGAGCAACAGACAATACCTTGTATCTGGAAGCACTCTACTGTTGTCCCTGGTGTAAAGTTTACCAGCCCCATTGCCTTGAATGATTTTAGACCCGTAGCCTTAACATCTCTAGTCATAAAGGTGTTTGAGAAGTTGATCAAGCAGATGATGCAGACGCAGGTACAAGGGTCTTCGGACCCTATGCAGTTTGCATACAGAGCAAATATAGGGGTTGAGGGTGCTACTCTGACGCTGCTGAATAGCCTGTACCATCACCTGGGGAGCCCCATGTCCCATGCCAGACTTCTATTTATTGACTTTCTGTCTGATTTTAATATTATACAGCCCTACCTGCTGGCTGAAAAACTTTTATCTGAATTTAAACGTGATTTTAATATGATAGGCTGGATCCTAGATTTTATGACTTATAGATCACAGTGTGTAAGAGTCAACGGTGTCCTCTCTTAGAAGCTTCATTCATCCACCTGGTCTCCCCAGGGGTGCGTGCTCTCACCACTCTTTTATATTCAATACACCAATAACTGCAAGAACAAGTATGAAAACAGACGAATAATTAAATTTGCTGATGACTCCATTGTAATCCGCCTGCCAAGAGGGGGGGATTCAGATCATGGCCCAGTCGTGAATGACTTTGTTGCATGGTGCAAAGACTCATTTCTCAAACTAAATGTGTCCAAAACCAAGGACATGGTTGTAGATTTCAGAAAGTCTGCACCTGCTCCAAAGCCCACTGAGATTGAGGGGACCTTGGTGGAACTTGTGGAGAGTTAGAAATATTTGGGCACCGTGCTGGACAGAAAGTAAAATTTTCAGGTTAATGTGGAGGCTATTTACAGTTTTTTCTTAACACGCGCCCCCAACGTTCTCCGCCAACTGATTTCCTGACTGAAATGGCAAAATTGGTTCTAACCAAGAATTATTTTTTGTTTAACAATGACTTTTTCCTTCAGATCAGAGGGACAGCGATGGGCGCAACATTCGCTCCCGACTATGCAAATCTGTTCATGGGTTTCTTGGAACACAAACACGTACACACAAACAACCCTTTTATTGACAACATTGTGCTGTTCAAGCGTTACATAGACGACCTTTTTGTAGTATGGAAAGGCACAGAAGAACTACTAAAAGATTTCCACCGTTAAATGAACAGCCTTGTTGATACCATTGCATTCAGTCTGGAATTTGACAAGAGGCAAATACATTTCCTCGACACTTGGGTTAAACGTAAAGATGGGAAACTTTTCACTACATTGTACAGAAAACCCACAGACAAAAACAGTTGTTTGCATGCTTCCAGTTTTCACCCTGAGCCCACGAAGCGCGGGTTACCCTTTAGTCAATTCCTACGTGTAAGGAGGATTTGTCGAAGGGATGATGATTTTCAGAAAGAGGCCGATAATTTGTACGAACAGTTCGTCCAGCGTGGTTATGCCACCGATGTCCTCGATTCTGCCTTGGACCGGGCGAAATCTGAGGGTAACTCATGCCGCACTCGTCAAGGTGCTAAACCACCGCGCAAGGACCCTCCTCTCATCTGCTGCACCACGTACACACCCTTCAGCTACCAGATAAAAAACATTGTTAAACAACACTGGCATGTCCTCCAAACTGATGCGTTATGCTCTGAACTCTTTTCTCACCTGCCCCTCTTTACATACTCCAGGTCCTCGAACCTAAAAGACAGGCTCGTGCATTCAGATACTTTTGATCACTCCAAACGCCCGTGTGCACGATTGGATGACATCACAGGTTTTTTCCCCTGCCGTAATTGCGCATCTTGTAACAACATCCATAAAACAGACCACTTCACCAGTTTTTCAACAGGAAGACGCTATACCATCAGACAATTCATAACATGCAATTCTGTGAATGTGATTTATCTCCTTTGCTGTCCCTGTGGTCTGCAATATGTTGGATGTACTCGCAGACAGTTGAGAATTCGTCTTAACAAACACCGGAGCGCAATAAACAGGGGGGACCTGAAATCGCCGGTTGCAAGGCACTTCAATGATGCCAAACATTCGGCCAATGACTTGGAAGTTTGCTGGCATTGTTAGAGTTCTCCCCAACCGTAGGAGTAGCTGCTCTAGCCAATCTCTATTGAGATGTGAGGCCAAATGGATTTTTTATTTAAAAGCACTGCAACCAAATGGACTGAATGATGACTTTGATTTAACTTGTTTTCTATAAATAGCCTTTATACTTGCATCTTGCGCCTATTGTCTGTTGATGATGATATTTATTGTTTTGATACGTAACGCCCCCCCCAGGTGTTTTTCGCTATGATCTCATTTTTATGTTCTCATTATTATTCTTATTTTCATTATCCTCATTATTATTTTTTGTTCTTATTATTATTTAGTTTCTTCCCTTATGGTATTTACCATCTAGGTCATAGGTTTAACCACGACAGGAGTGGTACTGTTGATAGGATGTCTCCAGCCATATACCCTAGCCGGGAATCAAGCTTGGTTGTATATCTACTACTTGTCTTCCGTATACGTGGCCTAACCTATATAAGGGCGTGTTCTTTATTTTCAATGTTTGCACTGATGATGGTCTGACTGGGACCGAAACGTTTGCACTCCTCACTTGGGTAGCACCTTTTTTTTTTTTTCTATGCAATAAAATACAGTATTGCATCGGCATACAGGTGTGCGAGTTCCCCTTGCTTGTTCTGAGGCTATTTACAAGAAAGTCCAACAGCGCCTATTTTTTCTAAGGAAAATGAAATGTTTGAATGTGTGCACAAGAATGATGACCCTGTTTTCCAGATATTTTATTGAGTCAGTCCTCTCTTTTTCTATTGTGGCATGGGATGGCAACCTAAACCTGGCTGAGAGAAAGAGGCTTGGTCGGCTTGTTAGTGTAGCTGGGAAGGTCATAGGGGTGAACCTAACCCCACTCTGTGAACTTCATGATCGCCAGGTTCACCGGAAGGTCCTGTCCATCTTGGACTGTGCTGACCACCCCCTTCACAGAGAGTTTGTTCTTCTTCCCTTGAGTAGGAGATACAGAGTCCCTCCTCATAGAGCTAAAAGATAAAAATCATCCTTTGTATGTGCTGCTGTCAATATGCTTAATTTGCTCACTTGATGTCACTAGAGTACTTTGTCCTCTGCTGTTTTGGACATTGGGCCTCAGGTCGATCATTCATCTGGGCCTTCTTTGGAGCGATCTTCTATGGTACTACGTGCATGGTCTCTGTCTATTTATAGTGTCTGTCTCTATTGTCTTTCTACATGTATGGTCTGCTGTTGTTGTTGGTTTACAACCCCAATTTCAAAATAGTTGGGACGAAGTGTAAATTGTGTATAAAATCAAAATGCAATGACTTTCAGATCACATGAGCAAATGTGTTATTTACAATAGAACATAGATAACATTTCAAATGTTGAAACCAAGACATTTTACATTTTTATCCAAAAAATCTGCTTATTTCAAATTTTCTGGCTGCAACAGGTCTCAAAAAAGTTGGGACACAGGCAAAAAAGGCCTGAAAAAGCAATTAATATATAAGAGAATCAGCTGAAAGAACATTTAGCAAGTAATTAAGTTAACTGGCATCAGGTGTGTAACAAGATTGGCTATAAAAGGGATGTCTTAGAGAGGCTGAGTCTCTCAGAAGTAAAGATGGCCAGAGGCTCTCCAACCTGCGAAGGCTTGCTTAAAAAAATAGTGGAAGACTTTAAAAACAATGTTGCTCAAGGTCAAATTGCAAAGGCTTTGAAGGTCTCATCATCGACAGTGCATAACAGCATCAAAAGATTCAGAGAAACTGGAAAAATCTCTGTGCGTAAGGGACAAGGCCGAAGACCTTTACTGGATGCCCGTGATCTTTGGGCCCTCAGACGCCACTGCATCACTCACCAGCATGATTCTGTCATTGACATCACTAAATGGGCCCAGGAATACTTCAAGAAACCACTGTCTGTAAACACAGTCCGCCGTGCCATCCACAGATGCCACCTAAAACTCTATCATGCAAAAAGGAAGCCATTGTTGAGTATGATCCAGAAGCGTCACTGTGTTCTTTGGGCCAAGGCTCATTTAATATGAACTGTAGCAAAGTGGCAAAGTGTCGTGTGGTCAGACGAGTCCAAATTTGACATTCTTGTTGGAAATCATAGGCGTTGTGTCCTCGGGCTAAAGAGGAGAGAGACCACCCCTCCTGTTATCAGCATTCAGTTCAAAAGCCAGCATCTCTGATGGTATGGGGATGTATTAGTGCATATGGTGTGGGACGCTTGCATGTTTTAAAAAGCACCATGAATGCTAAAGGTATATAAAGGATTTAGAGCAACATATGCTCCCCTCTAGATGATCTATTCCAGGGAAGGCCTTTTCAGCAGGACAATGCAAAACCACATAATGCAGCTATTACTACAGCATGGCTTCATAGTAGAAGAGTCCATGTGCTGAACTGGCCTGTCTGCAGTCCTGATCTTTAACCGATTGAGAACATTTGGCGCAATATGAAATGAAAAGTCCGCCAAAGGAGACCCAAAACTCTCCAGCAGCTGGAAGCCTGTATTAAACAAGAGTGGTATCAAATTCCAATGGCTAAACTCAAGAAACTTGTCTCCTCAATGCCCAGATGCCTCCACTCTGCGTTAAAAAGAAGAGAGGATACTACACCATGGTAAACAGGCCCCTGTCCCAACTTTTGTGAGACCTGTAGCAGCCATCAAATTTTAAATGAGCTCATTTTGTGAATAAAATTGTAAAATTTCTCAGTTTCAACATTTGCTATGCTATCTCTGTTCTATTGTGAATAAAATACTGGCTGTTGTGATTTGAAAGTCGGTGCATTTTGATTTCATTCACAATTTACACTTTGTCCCAAGTATTTTGGAATTGGGGTTGTATGTTTTTAATACCTGGCTGCAAGTAAATTTCCCCCTAGTGCAACAATAAATTTGACTTGACATGGCAAACCTCTGGCCATCGCCAATAATGGACTTGTTGAGATTTGCATCCGTATTGTTCCCAGACAAGGATGTTTGCTGTGTGGCATGGTTCACAGTTTTGAGTTTTGAGTCATAGTGTAGATCCTAGGTTTTCCATGTGTAGCAGGCCGAGGGAGGGCCCGGGCGGGGACTTGAGCCTCCAGACTCCTGGGTAAGAGTCATGCACGCTGAACACATCGCCAAAGAGCCAGGCTCCTTGGCAAGGTAGCCAGGGCATGTACTTATTAGGAGACACTTCCAGTGACAGGACCGTTCAACTGTCACACATGAGAAAGGTATGACTCTCAGCAAAGTGCATATTGTACATTTATCAAGTGTCCTCCTCATTGACAAAGATCTGTTCCTTGCATCTGCCGCAGAAATTATTTGTGTCTGTTCTATCTCTGTCTCTCTCTGTCTGTCTTTAGACCTGTCCATCTCTCTGTGCCCCTCCTGGACCTGGAGACTTACCCAGCATCACTGTCAGTCCTAATATCTCTTTTGAGGCTGTGAGGAAATCTGTCTCTGAACTGAAAGAGCAAATGGAGGATGTTTTCAAATCAGAGTGGATCAAAGTTTATAGAAAAGGTTGGTGAACAAACCCTGCAGCAGAAAGTGTGTTTAGCCACTGCACATAACACACTGGTGAGGTGCTCTGCCTAAGATTCACTTTTACATCATGAGAGGCACTTTCACAGGTTATGTATTATTCAGGAGAGGGATGAGTGACATTTCAGTCTGTCTCACAGATTATGAATCACACAGTGCGGAGTAACATCACAAACACTCACAAGTTCCAAATTGACCAAAAATGTGAGGTCTTTCTGTGTCAATAAGGATGAGGTCTCCAAAACACTCAGGTTGTAAGGGGGGGGTCCATCATTGATCGCCCTCTCCACTCCTCATTGCTGTTTTCTCTTTATTCATCGTCGCTATGGTGTGTTGTCTCTGCAATGAAACAGTGCAATTCAGAAAAAAATTTTCAGAGTCGATAATGCCCATGTTTTAAGGGTTTTTTTAAAGTTACCCTCATATGTCATCCCTTCTTTGCTCACTTATAAGACAGCAGCTGAGACCAACACTCATGCTGTGTTCTGGATGATATATGTTTTCACTTCATCGATCATTAGCATTCAGATTCATTTGTTATGCAAAACAAGATTTAAAATAATAATAATTTTTCCTTTTCATCCCTCTCTACAAGTGGAGGAAGTCCATGTCCATAGCCCAGTGCAGGATGTCAAGACAAGAGAGGACTTCTTATAAAGTAAGTCCTCAATTTAACATAAATTATAAGAATGCAGCAATATGGGAGGAAAAAGCACGTTTGAATCATTTTTGTTTTCATGATAAACTCACTTCAGGAATCTCAAACCTCTATCAGATCCAGAATAATTCAGCTGCAGTCATCCAGTGTTATCAAACATACAGATCATGCATGTTAATTTATGTCCTACAACAGAACAAAAACTAAAGTTAATCAGAAAAACCAAATTTCAGCAATATAATATTATCAACAAAAAGACCCAATTCTTACTTGAAATACTGTGATACAACCACTATGAACATTGTGATAAATGTGGAAAATATTTCGAAAATCAACTTAAACAAAGTCAGGAAAAAACACTCATCACAACTACACGATTAAAGACTCAGCCAGGAATTACATCAATAACCAACAAATCATAAATAACATCTTCAAAAAATTCTAATCACATTCATACACTAATGAAAGAGAAAAGAACGTGAAAGTAATTGATAATTTCCTGAATAATATTCCACACCCACATCTCAACTACCATCAAATCAACTACTTACAAAAACCATTATCAATTATAGAAGTAGAGAAGGCCCTGGGAAAATGGCAAATAATAAAGCATCAGGCTCAGATGGATTCCCAACCGAGTTCTACAAACATTTATGGAAGACAGTCTCACCATTATTTACCAGAATGGCAGACAAAATAAAACTAGTACAAACCATCCCCTCATGCATGAACACTGCCAACATCCTAGTGCTGCTTCAGCCAAAAAAGATCCCACTCCCTGTTCAGGTTATAGACCGATCTCCCTCATCAACACTGACATAAAAATCATCAGTGAAGCGCTAGTGATTCGGGCAGAATCAGTCATTCAATCTCTCATACACCCAGACCAAACCGGATTCATTAAAGGCAGACACTCATCAAACAACACATGCAAATTATTCTATATTATTCACACAGCTCAGTAATATAGAATTAAAACCATTATCCTTACACTGGATGCAGAAAAAGTCCTTGATAAAGTTAACTCGACATTTCTTTTCAAGAGTTTGGAAAAATTTAGCTCTGGAGAGTCATTCATCCAGTGGATAAAAACATTATACAGCACTCCTAGGGCAGCAATCATAACTGAGGAACTAATATCACAAAGTTTTGCACTTCACAGGGGTACCACACAAGGCTGTCCACTCTCTTCATTACTCTCTGCCCTCTCCGTTGAATAATTAGCATCAGCAATTAGAAAAAAATACAAAAATGATTGTGCTCTGGGACGTAATAAAAATTCCTGGACTTTGCGCTGCTCTCCATCCTGTTACTCTTTCCAACACAATCCCTGCAATCCCTGTTCCCTTCTCCTCCAGAATAGGAGTGTACCTGGATCACAGGGCAGGAACTCTGTCCTTCTACAGCGTCTCTGACACAATGACCCTCCTGCACAGAGTCCAGACCACATTCACTCAGCCCCTCTATCCTGGGTTTTGGGTTTATAGCCAAAACCATTCAATAAAACTGTGAGATCTAGGGTATGCTGGACAGGAGAATGAAGATCAGCTGTTATTAAAAAGAGTGAAAACACGGCAATGAGAGGGGTAAAAGAATAACACGAGATTATATATTAGACGTGAAACGAATAAAAGAATTAATAATATCGCAACAGGTCTCAAAAAAGTTGGAATAGTCAATCTTTTACCACTATGTAACATCAACATTGAATCAAATTCATCACTCCTTTTGGTGCTGAAGATATCCGTTGACCAAGTTGAGCAAACAGTATTTTCCTCCATGATGGAGGTCTTAACTTTACACCTGCTGCTTTGTTGTATGTCTGCTTCACATTTCACCACATAATCTCAATGAGAGATGGATTAGGACTGCAAGCAATCTTGCACCTGCACTCACTTCTCCACGGTCATATAACTGTAATCCAAGAATGTGGTTGATTGATTTTTTTGTTGGAAAATTCAGGGACTTCCCAGAAAAAGATGGAGTCTAGATGGCAGCATATGTTGGTCAAAAATTTTTACATCTCTTTTTAGCATTAATGATGCCCTCACAAATCAGCAATTCACCAATGCCAAGTGTGCTGACACATTCGACCACTGTCGAATTTAAAAACGCTGCTGATAACACCTTTGGTTGTCCCTGTTTTTTTGTTTGTTTGATTTTTTTTGGCCTGGAGAACACGGCCACTGTTTTTTCTATGAACCACTTGAGATTCCATAAACCACTGTTACATTTGTTACTCTTAATTTACCATGTGTTTAATAAATTCCTTTGTTTTAATGGATCCCTCTGGTCTGCTTCCTCTTTTGTTGCGACCTCAGAGCCGGGCCATAACACTTCAACTTTGGCTAAGCTCTTGCTTGCATCATCGATGGTGTTGACTGACGAAGGTGTGCCAAGGTATTTTGAAGTCCAAGTCACGATATCCATGACAGCTGCATGATGATTCTTAAGACGACGACATCTGAGGGATCAGAGCTCACGTGCATTCAAAAGTGGCTTTTGGCCTTGCCTTTCACACGCCAAGACTGGACCAGACTCCTTCCATCTTTGAATGATATGAAGTACTGTAGCGAGTGAAATTCTCAAATCCGACTGATTTGTCATTTGGGAACATTGGGCCTCGTGCACAAAGCAATATGAGAACAAATTTTCTCTTATTTTTGTCTGTATCCCCGATTTTTTCTTATTTTGTTCTTACCCATTGAGGATGCACCAATGTTTTCATATTTTTGCTCTTCTCTGAGCTAAGAGAAAACTTTACGAGTGGTCGAGAGCACTCTTACCGAGATAAGAGTGAGAGAGATAAGAAAACTGTTATCCCTGTTCACAAATTGCTTGTCCAATGCAGAGACACAAGTTTTAGACCTAAACTTTAAAAATGCATCGTTAATCAAATTTTGATTGTTTTATATATCTTGAAATTATTTATTATTTGAATCTTGGGCTAAAGAGTTTGGCCAGTTGTTCCTAATTAGGACTAAGCTATAAAAACCCGTAGTTACACGAGTGCATTATGCTTCTGAATGGCTTACCTATTGCGGTTGGACGCTTTGGCCATCCAGGCCAATATAGCATATATAAATATAGCACAGAGCGCGTTTTTAAAGATCGCCTGGATCTGTTTGCTGAGGAAGATAAATGTCTACTTGTACCAAATGTGAAAGCAACTGTAGGGCAGACTGGGGTCTGATGAGCCATGGGGACCGATGAGCCATATCACTATTTTGCGATTAATCAATGTCAAAGGTGTTTAAAATTGGCAAAATGGTGATATGGCTCATTTATATCCACGGCTCATCGGACCCCAGTCTCCCCCGAAGACAAGAACATATATAAACATATTGGTTTTAAAATAGGGTCAGATATAGGTTTCGCATATATGCGACATACATAAAATTGGCCGTTTTCGTATATTATAGATAGATATATGTACCTATATGTACCTATAATATATGAAAACAGCCAATTTTATGTATGTCACATATACGCAAAATCTATATGTTGCCCTAGATTAAAACCTGTAAGTCTGTTTTTTTTCTTTTATTTGGCATCTCCAATCGCTCCTGAATCTGGGATATCCAGTTAGGGACCTATGTACAAGTACTGTACTTTGCCTTCTTCGCACATGCGGGCTTATGTCATTAGCTGAGGTAAATGTACACAGCTCGCGGCTTGTCTCCAAAGCCCACGCCCGTTAGCTACTCGTTAAAAACATTTCTTGGGTGAGACCTCACAAACTCGGAATAATTGTAGGGATAGAATTGTCTGTCTGAGCGCCCGTCTGGCCAACAGGAGACGCCTAGAGGAACTCTAGTCTACATAACCCTTCCCAGCTGGCCCTTCCTAATTTGCATCCCTATAGCGCATTGGCCTATTGCGCACTACTTCTGAAAAGAGCTGCTGACCACCGCTGGTTGATACAAGGCGGGGATTAAAACCTACATGTTTAGATACACTGCCCGGCCAAAAAAAAGTCACTGTTTGGAAATTAATGAACAAATTCCATAATTGGATCATTATTGCAGTTATTAATATGTTTCAACTGGCAATAATCATTTTAACCCCGACTGATGAAGCGCGTCGTTACTCACTTCTTTAAAAAATCATGTCAGAAGACACATCCCCTGATGGTGGAAAAGATGCTACAGTATTTCAGAATGGGCAAGTTATTGGCCTGTAATTAGCAAAGGAAACCACAAATGACAAGTATGAGGAATCATTTTCACAAACAAATTTGCCATCTCAAAGTCCTGACCTTAAACACATTAAAAGTTATTGGGATGTGCTCAAGAAAGACCACCGAGTGGTTCAAGCATTATGTCGAGAAGACAAGATCTCGGCCAAAAATTATGGCATTTCTGATCGAAAATAAATGTTCTGGCATTGCATATAGTTGTCAAAACAACGACAAGACGAATATGCACTATAATCACAGCTACATTCCAACTGAATATTTGAGTGTGCGACTATTTTTTTGGCCGGGCAGTGTAGGCTCTTTCTGTGTGGGAATTTAAGAATCCTTGTTATTTTATCCCTGTCGGAAAAAGTCTGGGACTTTTAGTTGCTATACAAGCATCTCAGATAAAAGACAAGTATCTGTTCATTAAAACTGTGAACAGAAATGTAGACTTTGTCTTCAAATTTATTAACCACAGTGAAATGCTCAAATAGATGTGGGGATCAAATTATTGAAAGGCATGTTTACTTGAATGTATGTTCTTCTATGTACTTTTATTTTGTTCTTTTGTTTGTTTTATTTTGCTACATTTATACTCAGGACCTCTGAGCCATATTCATCTAGAACAGGGGTGGGCAATCATGGTCCTGGAGGGCCGGTGTGTATGCAGGTTTTTATTCCTATCAATTACCCTGACTAATTGAGTTAATTGATTGCATGCACAAATATAGATTTTCGCAATGATTCGATAAAAGGAAAATGTTTTATGAAGGGAGACAAGACTAGTCTTTGTAGTTTCATGATAATTTAAAGAAATGCGCATGAAACGTCAGATTTTATAAACGGTTTGGCTAATTGAGACAATCAACTAATTAAAGACCAGACGTTGGGGTGAAAACCAGGGACAGATACGGCCCTCGCTGCCCACCTCTGATCTAGAAACTGCATGACAGACATGATAGAAAACATTGCATTTGGTGGCTGTAACAGTGTAATGCATTACCTTTCAGTGGATGTGTATGAGCTGTCATGATGTGAATCCAATTTTATCTAATGTGGTGAATCTGGCAGTGACTTAAACTTGAAAAAATGCTAAATTGATTAAATATAATCAAACCATTTTGTTTTTATACAATTCCTTCTCTTCCACAATACACAAATCAATCTTCATTGAATGGAAAAAGTATAGTCAAGAAAGAATTGATGACCTTGTTATTGTTAATGTTTCAGGAAAAAAATGTAATAAATAGTATTAGATATTTGTGTTGATGATATAGCTTTTTGTCTCCTCTCACTTGCCACAGTTAATAATGATTGGTTTACACATAAAGTGCCCTTGTCACATGGCAACATGTATTCAGGATCAAATGTAATGCCAATTTCACGTGTTCACACGCGATTAATAAGTTATTGTGTGAAATTCTTGTTATTTCTGTAAGGGACTTTGGACTAATATGCAGATATTACCTTGAGAATAAAAATATGAGCGAAGCATTATTTATGACAGTTGCAAAAGTGAGATATGAGCTATAAAATAGGTATGACAAACAGAACCTGCCACTGGGTATATGAGTTATATAGGAGACATATACCTTGTATGTACATAGTGTCTATATGTGAATATAAATAAGTGATATAGGAGACTTATATGCCCTGTATATGCACATATATGTACTGAATTTGGCCTAAATGTAGCATATATGCAGCATATAGGTTGCATATATGTGCATATAGATTATTTCCATGTGGGTCAGTGTGGAAGCAGATAAATTGTGAATAAAATCAAAATGCAATGTCTTTCAAATCACAACAGCCAGTATTTTATTCACAATACAACAGAGATAGCAAATGTTGAAACTAAGAAATTTTACTATCTTATCCTCAAAATGAGCTTATTTCAAATTTGATGGCTGCTACAGGTCTCAAAAAAGTTGGGACAAGAGCCTGTTTACCATGGTGTAGCATCCCCTCTTCTTTTTGGGCTGGGCCAAGCAGCGGCCAGGCCCCTACAAACGCGAATGTCGCTGAGTACCTGAGTGAGTGAGTGAGTGATCAAGTTCAACGATTGGCTGGCCGGTGGGGAAGAAGTTCAGCGATTGGTCGGCGGCGGGGAAGAACTTAAACGATTGGTTTTCCCGACAATTGCTGACCGGCGGGGAAGAAGTTCAGCGATTGGTCGGCCGGCGGGGAAGAACTTCAACAATTGGTTGGCCGAATACTGGTTTATGCATGATAAATAGGCTACATACGTATCGGATTTCAGCATTGACGCTTTGCATCAGGAACGGAATGCTCTGCTGTCGGTGGATTTCGGATTTGAAATGGAGGACCTACATGCTGGATTTTGGATTTGATCAGAGTTCTTTGCCGTTGGTGGATTTTGGATTTGTCTCCATAAGGTCAGTGAAATTTTCACTTTGCCAACTTACGAACGTGCGCCTTGGTGAAGTCATACCATTCAAAATTCATGCCTTGAAAAAAGTTCACCCATTTAAAAACGGGGGCATTTCATGAGTAAAGTGCGCAAATTTCCCTTAGACATTGGGGGGGACACATTTACCGGGAGTCAGGGGGTAGGCCTACTCCCCCTGAAAATTTTGAGCATCTTGCATTTAATTTCCTGCATTCTGGTGGATTTTTATGCACCCATTTATCTTTTTCATGCATCAGTTTACTAGGAAAATAGGCCTATATTGAGTACTGCCAAGTGTCCATTACATGATTTTTTCCCCGATATCAGCCGATTATTGGTAAGCAATCTGTAAATGTATGCTGCTCTCCTTTCAGGATTTCAGATTGGGGATTAAAAAATCATGCTATGTACACTAAGCGTAAGCCACTGATAGTGGAGACGCTAGGCGAGTGTCCGATTGAAGGCAGGGTGCCAGAGCGCTGTGGTCTCTATTTCATGCCTAGCACTAGTTGGATACCAAAATAATTTGGTTTATTGCTACACTCACTTCAACTGCACTGCCTTCAGTCTCCCTGTCATCCATGGGTCTAGTATCCTGCAGAAGGAATAAAAATGAACAATATGGTGACAATCATGTCATCACCACCTGGGGTCAATGGGGAGAGTAAATTGAAGCACTGATTACTAAAACCCCACAAGTCAAGCCAAGTCAAGTCAAGTGTGACTTATGGGGTTTTAGTAATAGGTGCTTCAATTGCATTCCATAGCCCTTGCAGTCTTCTTTCTAATTTAATTGCAACCAGGGATTTCCTCACGGTCATCTGTATCACATACATATAACACTCACCATCAGGGGAACTAATACAGTGCATCCATACATTATCCACTGCATTTTATCAGTCAAACATTAGCTATCATCATCACTACCATTACAGCTGATACAGAGTGAAATAATTAAAATATTCACCATTTGAACTATTGTTATCTTAAGCTCAAGTCATTAGTGATGCCTAATGGGGACTACAGTCCTAAGTGAACTGGAACTATGATGTAGACCAGGACCACGCTTCTTGATTCAATCCCTGTTGTTTAAATCTTTATCTTACTCTTTTAGCACCAAAAAAGCTCCTGATGTCTTTGTGCTGTCGTTTGCTCATAAAGACTCTGCAAACAGAATACATTTTATTGTCACTGCAACAAGTGTAATAAATTTAAAGTGTTTTTCCTCAGTGTGACAATTAGGAATTAGGGGTACAACAAGGGAGTACTTTTTACTACAGCTCTTTTGTAGCACAGAGGAGACATGTTGCTCAAACACTCGGTATGTAGTGTTAGTGTATGTTTATGAGCTGTAGAACATAAGAAATTATCTTGAAGGAGTAGATGTTTACCAGTAAGCTTGACTCCAGTAATTTAACAATGTTAATCATTTGTTTTAAAAATGTTAATTACTTATCAAACAGACCTAACAATTCAACTACCAATGAATGAGCATGAGTATGCCTGTAATAACATAGATTGAATATGAAAATAAAGCCGAAGTGATACCGCTTCTCTGAATAGACAAGCTAAGCGGTCAGTGTGCTGCTGTTAGCCAGTGAAAATAGAGCGGAGTGGCAACTTTTTGTTAGACAATCCATGTCAGTGCGCTACGGTAGCCTGGAAAGTTTCTTTGCCTTTTGGACTCGTATGGTGTCAGTGCAGTTGTTTTTCTAATTCTGCAATTCCATGTTCGCGAAAAAGTAAATAAATTAAAAAAAAGTCATCGGATCTGCACGATTCATGCACCCAAATGGCCACGAAAAAAGCGAGTTGCGCTTTTCGGCGCGCTGTTTGCATCCCTACTATTTACAGCAGCCTACTCAAAGTCTGCACGTGTAACTCTATTAAGGCAGTATTTGCCAACAACTACTGTAGGGTTAAAATAGCTAGAAACTGCCTCGGTCAAACTGTAGCATTGAGGCGGACTCACGATTCACGACTGACGATCAGGTCAGGCCTCACGAGCCCGACCCAAAGCCTCACTCCCCTCTCCTTTTCCACCTTGCGATGTCTCCACTGCGCTGTGTAATAGGCTGTCTCATTATCTGCTTCTTTAGCTAGTTAGCTAGGCAACACTTAGCCCTTGTGAACATTCGCCCCCAACACAACCTAACTAAAGTTATCACCCCTACCCAACTTATTCTCCTAGGTTATAGACACACCGTTGCACAACATATCTTAGCTACATAGTGCTTCTGTATCTCCTGCCTAGCCTAACGTTAGTTCATAGAGTTAGCTGGCTAGCTAAAATGCTAACCATTAGCGAATGTTAGCAAGTTGCTATGATGAAGTAAACTAGTACCGGTAAATCAACCCAACCAAATTGATAACTTCTGTATCTCCTGCCTAGCCTAACGTTAGTTCATAGAGTTAGCTGGCTAGCTAAAATGCTAACCATTAGCGAATGTTAGCTAGTTGCTATAATGAAGTAAACTAGTACCAGTAAATCAACCCAACCAAATTGATAACTTCAAACAAGTTATAAACAAGATAAGGCTAAAAAGGGAAGAATACTGAAGTGAAGAATAAAATTCGGTAGCTAGTCAACTAGTTAATATCAGCCACTTACTCAATCAATCATTCATGCTCCTGCTCTCTGAAGCAAACATCAACACTGAACATGCAGCCATTGAAATGAGGTATGGAGGCTATGTAGCGCAAGAGGGGTGCCAAAGTAAAAATGGTATGGTCCAAGCATAGGGGTGTAAGGCTTTTTTGGAAAACAATTATGAAGGATTTTACTAGTGTTTTTCCACTCTGTATTGTTATATTTCCTGTATTTGTGAGGGGTTTGTATCTCATGATATTTTTTGGGGGGGGACAAATGTATCTTTTATAAATATTGAGCTCCCCTCTGACCCCCCCTAAATTTGCGCCCATGTCATGAGTTAAGTCACAGTAGGCGTACGTGTCTGTTAGTTTAGGGCTTTTGCGGTTCTGCAATGTTGCTTGAAAATTATGTTAAGCACTCAGTTTTATTCTCTTGCATGGGCATTTCATTATGAGTTAAGTTACAGTGCGTGTCTGTTCGCAGCATCTACGTGTCTGAAATGTGACCATTTCATCAGAACGTTGCCTGATTGTAGCTACTACAGTTGAAGCTAAATGGAGAGGTGCTGTATGTGTCTGCCGAGGGCTGCAGTTAGACCAGACGTAGATTTTGCAGAGCTTGGGGTGCGTTTTTGAGTGCTTATGAAATGATCGCTTTACTTATCCATGACCGGAGTCAGTCTGATACATCTCCAATGTCTGGGCTCTCTGATACTACCGGTGAAAGCAATAGGGAAGCGCACAGGCTATAATGTGTTCGATATAACAAGCGATTTCTCTGCACTACCATCGATTGAATATTAAGTTTTTCCCGGTAAAAGTGATCGATTCGCTAGCTCCCCATAATCAGATGTACTCCGATAGATTGCAGAATATGCCTGTCGATTCCCGTCAGTTTTACTCTGGAGCCGGACCAGGAAAACTGCGTTCTGCTGCCTCGTCCCACCTAGATCCGTCCTCCACAGAGCTGGCCAGTCAGAAGAAAGTGGGCACACGGCGAGTGGGAGCCATAGCGGAAGAGCCACCCCAATGAGGCATTTCAGGCAGAGACTACTATGGACTACAAATGGGGGTTTTTTGATGATGGTAGTATGAGCGAAATAAGTACCCATTTTTTGCTTAAGTACCCTTTACTGCATGATCAGGAGTACTCTAGGGGAGTCAAAGACGAAAATATTAACTTGAAAAAATAGCATATTAAGTCACCTTTAAATCCTAAATTATAATTAAATATATAATTATATATATATGTATAATTAAATATTTAATTATATTTATATATATATATACTTTAGATTTATATTTAGCAATGTGATTTATATTTAATGTTTAGATTTAGTATTCAATGTCCTTTTTTACCTTCCACAAAAAGTTATACTGCAAAAAATGATATCACTTTTTCACACTAATTTACACACATTTGTACGTAAATGTGTGAAAAAGAGATGGTTTAAAATGGCAACAATCTTTTTCCTGTTTTTTCATGTTAAATGTGTAAAAACTGTTTGGTCTAAAACAACACACCCTATTTTACAAATGGCGCCCCATAGACGTATACGGTCAGAAAATCACATTTGTGGAAAGTGAACTTTTTTTAAGGGGCAGGACTCTGGAAGCTAAAAAGTACACAGAAATTTATGTTTATTTTTCAAAGTAGTGAAATCACGAACAAAACATGCAAAAAATATAAATCAGTATACATGTCTCACTTGTAAAAATGAGGAAAATTATTTTGATTGCATGGGACCTTTAATCTGTTATTCATTGTTTTCACAGCAGTAAATGATTCTAACCTCTTTTGACTGATGCCCTTCTCCGCTCCTATTTAGCTTCTATATCTTTGAGATCTTCTGACTAAATGCTTCTGAGGAGTGTTTCTCAAACATTTCGGGGGGATTTTCAAGCCCCACCTCTCATTTACCCAACAAAATGGTCATGAAATGGCAGAAGTTTGAAATTCATGAAAATGGGCAATAAGTCATGAATCAAGTGACAACATCAAACAAGAGTCATCAGAAGATGATATATCCCCCAGAACCCGCAAGCTAATCTCAGAAATCCCAAAATAGTCTACCACCTGAATAATACACATGGCAGCTTTCATTAAAAAAATATTGAACCGTATTAGAGTTCTGCTCCGGAAACAAAATTATTATGGATGGACGGACAGGGACAGTAATAACAACTAAGTTGAAAAATGGAGGATATAATGGAGAATAATAAATTCTTTTACCACCCTGCATCAAATAACATCAAGTTCAGAAATAGAGAAACTGATCGTGCAGTTGTGTTGCAATTTTGCTTCATTTTGGCACTTTTGCAATCTGCAAAAAAAATAAAAAATTAAAACGGCAAGAAATAGGAATAAGGCAGTTCAGGGATCCCATCAGTGCATAGATGTTATTAATAACTTCATAACTGATTTGTTTGTTTTGTTCAGAGTGCATGATTGTCTTTATTGACATTAAAGAAAGCGATTAAAAAAAACAAAAGCACAAAATCTGCATATTTCCTCCAGTTCGCCACGCCCCACTGGCTTTTCTCCAATCCCCATTAGAGGCCTGCCAAAGAAAACAGCCAAGCTGTAACAAATGTTTGTCAGATGTTTTCCTTTTTTCCTGCAAAACTTTTCACCGCAATGCTTTAAAGTCGGTAAATTTTCACCAGAACCAAACTCATATAAATCGCATGGCCTGTAGCAAACCCAGAGCCAAACCAACTGCGCATGCGCACTCACAGGTTTGCCGAATGTGGCATGTTTTCCATTTTGTGTTGCGGGTTATTTGAAAAAGGTAGACATGTGTAATGTGAATATAGGCCACTAGATGGCAGTATTTACCTTTTTTTGTTAAGCTCAGACTCGAGTCATGTTTAGACATGTCCTGGACATGTCTGGGGCAAGTCTCAGAAAATTAAAAAAAAGAGGTCTAAATGTGGGAGGGGTCTGCAAAAGAGTATATAAGGAAAAGAATTGAGACAGTAAAGTAGTAGGAGAAATTGCAAGAAGATGACCAGACCTGCCATTCTGTTCAAGACCTGTGACGTTTTCTTTTGTGGATTTCTTTGCCTGTGTTTGAGCATTTTCATCATCCAGGACATCACCAAGCCACCCCCACGAAAAGGGATTGTAAATATTTATGTTTTGTAGATAATTCAATCTTGGTCTTAGTTGTTAGTTGCTTAGTCGTTATTGTCTTTGTTTTAAAAATTAAATGTGTTTTAGTTGTTAAAACTGTGTCTGTCATCCCTTGCTGTTGCTGTTGCGTTGTAAATCTAATTACAAATTGGGGCCATAACAAATTGGGGGCTCAAGGTCCGGGATAGACCATTTTGTGAGTAATTTATTGAAAATCTAACATTTCAAATTGTAAAATTGATTTTTTTTAATTGAATACATATATATTGACAACAGCAATGGATGATTTCTTGGCATCACCAACCGTAGGGGTTTTGAAGTCTTTTAAAAAGACAGAACTGTTGGAAATATGCAGACATTTGGAGCTGACAGAGGTAAAACCAGCCATGCAAAAAGCAAGACTGGCTAGAGAGATAGTTGAATATTACATTGATGAAAATGTGTTTGCACCCGGAGATCTGGAAAATTTTCCAGTGGAAAATCCAAATATAGAAATGGAACTTAAATTAAAAATGCTAGAGATTGAAAGGGAGGAAAGAGAAAAAGAAAGGGAGGAAAAAGAAAAGCAAAGAGAATTTGAGAGGGAAGAAAGAGAGAAAGAAAGGGAAGAAAAAGAAAAACAAAGGCAGTTTGAGTTAGAAAAATTAGCAAGAGAAGAGAAAATAGAAAGGGAGGAAAAAGAATTTGAGTTAGAAAAATTTGCAAGACAGAGAGATTTTGAATTAGAGAAATTCGATAGAGAAGAAAGACTCCAAATGGAGCAACTAAAAATAAAAATTCAAACTGAAAATAAATTTCGGGCTAGCCAGGAGGTAAAACTGGTGCCTCCATTTTCGGAAAAGGATGTTGACAACTATTTCCAGTGTTTTGAAAAGGTAGCAAAGAGTTGCCAGTGGCCAAAGGAACACTGGCCTCTGATGTTGCAAACTGTCCTCAAGGGTAAAGCTCAACAAGCCTATTCGGCTTTGTCTGCAGATGACTCCTCTGATTATGAGGTTGTCAAAAAGATTATTTTGAGAGCTTATGAGTTGGTTCCAGAGGCTTACCGACAGAAATTCAGGGAAATTCAGAGGTCTGAAGAAATCTGAAAATCAGACTTATGTTGAATTTGCTAATGAAAAGCAGGTTTGCTTTGAGCGCTGGTGTACTTCTATGGAGGTCAAGGATGATTTCAACTCACTAAAAGAGATGGTGTTAGTTGAAGAATTCAAGAACTGTGTTAAAGATGATGTTAAGACCTACGTTAATGAGAAGCAAGCACTGAATTTGCAATCAGCTGCCAAATTTGCAGATGAATATGTTCTCACACATAAGTCCAAATTTCAGTCTAGCAGTAATAATAGATGGTCCCAATTTCAGAAAAAGGGTTATGGTGATACCCAAGATTCCTCACCCAAAGACAAAGACAAATCTGGTGATGGTGCTCAGAAATCCAGTAAAAGGTCTGATCAAAGTGTGAAAGCTGACAGTGACAAAAGTGGTCTAGTTTGCAGTTATTGCAAGAAATCTGGTCATGTTACAACTAACTGTTGGTTCCTTAAAGCTAAGAAAGAAAAAGAAAAGGATACCAAACCAAATGCCTTTGTGAAAACAAGGTTAGAAACCCCTGTAGTAGATAACCAATCTGCTAAATTGCCTGCTTCTTGTGGGGCTAAAAAGCCTGATACAGCTGACTTCGTGAGGGAGGAATTTCTTCCATTTGTGTCAGAGGGATTTGTGGCTCTGAATGAGCATACTACTCCTGTCCCCATATATATCCTAAGGGATACCGGAGCTTCTCAGTCACTTTTGTTGATGGACTCTTTGGAGTTACGTGATGAGACCGCTTCAGGGGATTTCATACTTGTACAAGGTATTGAAGGGAGGACTGTATCTGTACCCCTGCGCTCTATATTCTTGAAGTCAGATTTAGTTACAGGACAGGTTAAGGTGGGACTTATGTCAAGTCTACCTATAAAAGGTGTTTCTCTGTTGCTAGGCAATGACCTGGCTGGGGGCAAAGTAGTTCCCCCTGTACATCTTACTTCACAGCCGAGCACTGAAGATGGGGATGAGGACCCATCTCTGTATCCTTCTTGCGCAGTGACTCGTGCTATGGCCAAGAAGGCTAAAGAAGAAGATGATGTGGTGCCGTCCAGTACATTGAATAGTCAGGACTCAGGTGGTTCGCCTCATGACTCTGATTGGCCTACTATGGTTTCTCCGTTTGAGGACTTATCAGATACTTTTATCAGTTCTCTATTCAGCCAGCCGGATGGGTCTGGTGATTCTGATGTGTCTGGAGACTTGTCTCTGTCCAGAAAGCAGTTGATTGAGGAGCAAACTAATGATCCTGAAATTTGTTTACTAAAGAGGAGAGCCCTTCCTGATAAAGAAATAGACGCAGTTCCAGTTGGGTATTATCTCATGGATGGTGTGTTGATGCGGAAGTGGCGCCCTCCTGATATCCCTGCCAATGCAGATTGGGCAGTGGTCAGGCAAATTGTTGTTCCGAAGGTCTACAGGAATGAGATCTTAACAATGGCTCATAGTTTACCTTTAGGAGGTCATCTTGGTGTTAACAAGACTGTTGATAAGATCATGAAACACTTCTTTTGGCCTGGGCTTCGAAAAGACGTTTCCAACTTTTGCAAAACCTGTCACACTTGTCAGGTAGTTGGAAAACACCAGTTAGACCCACCTGTAGCTCCATTGCAGCCTATCCCAGCATTTGGGGAGCCATTCTCTAAGGTCATTGTTGATTGTGTTGGTCCATTACCCAAGACTAGATCTGGAAATCAGTACTTGTTGACAATCATGTGTGCATCTACCAGATTCCCCGAAGCCATACCTCTACGTAACATCAAGGCAACTGCAATCTCGAAGGCTTTGATAAAGTTCTTCACGTTGTTTGGCCTTCCCAGGGAAATTCAGTCTGACCAGGGTAGCAATTTCACTTCAGGATTGTTTCAGCAGGTTGTGTATGAACTAGGTGCAAAGCAGATTCTTTCTAGTGCCTATCATCCAGAAAGTCAGGGTGCCTTAGAGCGGTTTCATTCCACTCCCAAGACAATGATGAGGACTTATTGTTATGACCATGAGAAAGACTGGGATGAAGGGGTTCATTTGCTGTTGTTTGCAGCTAGAGAAGCAGTGCAGGAGTCTACTGGATTCAGTCCATTTGAGCTAGTGTTTGGTCATGAAGTGAGAGGACCTTTGCTATTATTGAGTGAACAATGGCAAGAGAAAGAGCCGCATATCAGTCTGTTAGACTATGTTAGCAAGTTCAAGGAAAGATTGCGTGCAGCTTGTGACCTTGCCAAAGAGAACTTGAAATCAAGTCAGGGAAAAATGAAAACTTGGTATGATCATAAGGCTAGAAGCCGTGAGTTTAAACCAGGAGAAAAGGTCCTTGTGTTGTTTCCCTTGCAGTCCAATCCATTGCAGGCTAGATTTCATGGTCCTTATGAAATTCTGACAAAACTCAATGATCTCAATTACATTGTGAAGACTCCAGATAGGAGAAAACCAAAACAATTGTGTCATATTAACATGCTAAAGCCTTATCATGACAGAAATGCTAGGGTTGCAGCTGTCACTTCAGATTCTCCAATGGTCGAAACGTGTGAAGATGAGGGGGAGTTTCAAGATGATGAACCAAAAATTAAAGCTGAAGTTCTTTCATGTAAATTGTCAAACACTGAAGTGTTGCAAAATCTTGATGTAAAACTCCAGCACTTAGAACCCTCACAGAGAGATCAGTTTGAAAGGTTGATCAAGAAATATGAGGATTTGTTTCCTGATGTTCCAAAGAGAGTTACTATAGCCTCTCATGATGTAGATGTTGGTGATACCAAACCAATAAAACAGCATCCATACCGGATGAATCCTGAAAAGAGAAAGATTGCTGAGAAAGAGGTTGAGTACATGTTAAAACATGATATTATCAGACCCTCCAACTCCGATTGGAGTTCACCCTGTGTGCTAGTTCCAAAACCTGATGGAAGTACTAGATTTTGTACAGATTATCGCAAAGTCAATGCTGTAACTAGAACTGATGTGTTTCCAATACCTAGGATTGATGATTGTATTGATAGAGTAGGGCAAGCAAAGTTTCTGACCAAGATTGATTTATTGAAGGGTTATTGGTGTGTGCCTTTAACTGAGAGGGCCAAGAGCATCTCTGCTTTTGCCACACCATCTGGATTGTACCAGTATGAAGTCCTACCCTTTGGCATGAAAAATGCCCCAGCCACGTTCCAAAGGATGATACAGTCTACAATCGCCGGATTGCCACACACGGGTGCGTACATCGATGACCTGATCACATGGAGTGACTCCTGGGAAGAACATCTAAAAGATGTTGAGACGTTGTTCCAGCGCCTGACCCAGGCTAACCTGACTGTTAACCTGAGCAAGAGTGACTTTGGTTGTGCTACTGTCAC
The DNA here is from genome assembly GCA_029721435.1 of Gymnothorax reevesii. Taxonomy (NCBI): domain Eukaryota; kingdom Metazoa; phylum Chordata; class Actinopteri; order Anguilliformes; family Muraenidae; genus Gymnothorax; species Gymnothorax reevesii. The sequence continues at coordinate 145,309,924 of CM056575.1, forward strand.
CTATCTTGGCTACGTCATAGGCCAGGGTAAGGTGGCACCCATAAATGCTAAAGTCCAAGCCATCATGGACTTTCCAGTTCCTGACAACAAAAAAGCTTTGCGCCGCTTCCTTGGAATGATCGGGTACGACCGCAAGTTCTGCAAGAACTTTGCTGACATTGCTCTCAGTCTAACTAACCAACTGAAGAAAGGCGTAAAGTTCACCTGGGATGATGCATGCCAGAGAGCCTTCGATCACCTGAAGTCTCTGCTGTGTCACTTCCCCGTGCTCAAATCTCCTGACTTCAACAAACCGTTCTCCATCGCGGTCGATGCTAGCGACCAAGCTTGTGGATCTGTGCTCCTACAGAGAAGTGACTCTGATGACATTGAGCATCCCGTGGCATACTTCTCCAGGAAGTTCAATCGCCACCAAAGGAACTATTCCACAATAGAGAAGGAACTGTTGGCTCTGGTCCTTTCTTTACAACACTTTGAGGTTTATGTTTGTACAGGACAAAAGCCAATGATTGTGTACACTGACCACAATCCGTTAATGTTTTTGAGTAAGATGAAAAACAAGAATCGGAGGTTGTTGAATTGGAGTTTGATTTTACAGGAGTTTGACTTGGAAATTAAGCATGTGAAGGGTACAGACAATGTAATTGCTGATTGCTTATCCCGTGTTTGAATGTGTGTATATATATATCATGTGTTTGAATATTGTATGATATGTATATATAGACAAGTGTTCACTTAACCATTTTGTATTGAAAAGAAAAATTTTGCCTTTATGAGTCAAAATTTTTCCCTTTTGGAATGGAGGTGTAATGTGAATATAGGCCACTAGATGGCAGTATTTACCTTTTTTTGTTAAGCTCAGACTCGAGTCATGTTTAGACATGTCCTGGACATGTCTGGGGCAAGTCTCAGAAAATTAAAAAAAAGAGGTCTAAATGTGGGAGGGGTCTGCAAAAGAGTATATAAGGAAAAGAATTGAGACAGTAAAGTAGTAGGAGAAATTGCAAGAAGATGACCAGACCTGCCATTCTGTTCAAGACCTGTGACGTTTTCTTTTGTGGATTTCTTTGCCTGTGTTTGAGCATTTTCATCATCCAGGACATCACCAAGCCACCCCCACGAAAAGGGATTGTAAATATTTATGTTTTGTAGATAATTCAATCTTGGTCTTAGTTGTTAGTTGCTTAGTCGTTATTGTCTTTGTTTTAAAAATTAAATGTGTTTTAGTTGTTAAAACTGTGTCTGTCATCCCTTGCTATTGCTGTTGCGTTGTAAATCTAATTACAAATTGGGGCCATAACACATGTCACAAACTTATGTTACAGCTTGGCCGTTTTCTTTGGTAGGCCTACACTAGTGGGGCGGGCCCGACACCTTGAGAATTGCGGCTTTAGTGAGACTCACAGACTCTTTTAAAGGCAAAGAGTGAAGGTGTCTTTGCTGTTGCTTCAATGCCAGGCATGGTTTTTCTCCTTTTCGGTCTGTCTTTTGTTGACGCTTTTAAATCCTGACTGAAGGGCCATGTTTCTTGTTTTTTCAATCCAGTTGAGATCCTCAGTGGCTCTTTTTCATGGTTTATATCTGCTTGAACTGATTAAAAAAAAATTAGTGGGGCAGATAACTGCAAATATCAGAAGAATCGTTCATTATGTCATACAAGCACCAAAGTTGGCCTGTATATCCACCACAGGATGCTTATTCCTACTAAAACGTTAGCCACGTGAATTTTGAAAATGGCGGCCATTTTTCAAGATGGCCGCCATTTCCGATATACAACCTCACATATTCTTTCAAAGCATGAAGTTGTAGAGCGATTTGCTTGGCTTTGGTGTCAAAATATATGTAATTTTCTACATAGAATCTAAATTTGCATGTTTTACCAGGATAACTTGCACCCTAACAGCATGTTTTGCACATTTTATTTGCAAATATGCATTAATATAGAGCAATGTAGTGATGTAGGCCTAATATGCATGGGGTGTAGTAGTAGAGAAACAAAGGTAAACTTTTGTTTCAGAAGTCAGTCACATCCTGTTGTGATTTACGAAATGAACCAATAGCGAAAACCAGATGAATGCAAAATGGAGGCTTTATTTCTGAAGGGGGAAACCCCCCAACAGAGCTGGCAACAGTACAATGTCCACAATCCAAAATCAGATTCCAATGGGTGTAATCCAGAGTCAAAACCTGGGCACCAATCACAAAATCCGTAGTCAGGCAAAAAGAGGTCGATAAACAAGAATGTGGTACAACACAGGGCATAGGCAAAGCTCGTAGTCAGGTGGTCCAGTCAGAAAGATAAATCACTAAGAATCGAGGCGGAAAACAAACGTGGCACAGGAAACTCGGAAGAACGATCTGACAAAGGAAGTGCATGAACAGACATCTTAAATACACCTATGTACAAATTAACAGCTCCGGTTAAGGAGTGCTAAAGTGTATAGATGAAAGAAAGGAAAGCACAAAGTATTAGTTGAAATCCACAGAAATTCGTAGCAGAGATAATTAGGGATACGCAAGGAGGCGGAGACTACAATTGGGCGACTGCTGAGAGATCGTTAGTCAATTAGTATGTGCAGCTATACAATCCCGAGTGCATGTTAATAAGTTAGTAAAAATATACGATGTTAATGTGGGTTAGTAATTTAGCAAAAACAACAAACTGTTAGTATGTTTTAGTAGATAGCAAAAGAGAGAAGAAGGAAGAACACAAGATAATGAAAGAAGATTGAAAACCCAGAAAGCAATAAATCACCAGAATGAGTGGCACACAAGACAAGGGACCGTGAGCAAAGACCTACATGAGACAAGACTGGGTAAACGAAGTGCAAAGCAAGGCATGGCAGAAAATAAACATGGCAAGGGATCTAGGAAACATGGCAAAGACTGAAAAATACAAGACAAGAAAAATAATAAACCAGGATTTCTAAAATATCAAAACACAATACACAATACTAAGAATGGTCAGAAAACAGGCAGTGGTCACTGAACACAAAAATCAATCAACATGGCTAGGCCAGGCACAGAACTTAAACAAGGCACAGGGCAGATACAGAATCCCAACACAACCTCTGGATGGACTCCTGGCACTAGTCCTTACTACTAACCCAACTCTCACCTTTGGCTCCCAGAAGTTGCTTGTGCACAGCGACGGCCGCACTCCGGTAAACTGCGTTGGCTCGCAGGCTAAACTACGTGAGGGTAGCATGTGGAGTCTGACTCCATCTATACTCGTGCACGAGGTCAACAGATATGAACACCAACAGTAATTGGAGATCACCGCCAGTTGAAGATGTTGAGCTCTCGCTCCAGTACTGTGGCAAGGCTCATACTGTGGCAGTCTGATGAGGATGAGGATGATGATGATGATGATAAGAAAGCCCTTAGTCGCTTTGTACGACATGCCTGGGAGACAGTGGACCTATTCTTTTCTCGGGATGGAGGATCTGTTATATCCTGGATCCTTAACAGGAGGGGATCTATTGTATGCCGGGTCCGCAATGGGAGGGGATCGTCTGCGGCAACATCCCCGCCACATGTAGGCCATCCCTGGAGGGCCACTCACTCCAGTGTAAATAGAGACCTCTCTGCTGGATTACAGTGCATTGTAAATATTGTATTATAATTATTCATTATTGTTGTTCTTATCGGTGAACCTCGGAGTTAGCTTTGAGGCCTACTACAAGTGTAACAGTGTGAGGTTCAAGCACAGCCAGGGCACACTGGTGAACAACACTGCAGTGGGACTCAGCATGGAGTCTAGTGTCAACTAAGTTAAGTAGTTTACCTGGAAGAGTTGTACACTGTAGGCCTAGTTTAAAATGCTGACCAGTACAAGTTTACTGCGGTACTGCTCTAATTTAGTCCTCCAAATGCTGTCTAAAAAGCCCCTCGCTAACTAATATATAGACTAGTATAATACGGTAGTCCAAGTAGTTTGTGACATAGTGCTTAAACGTAGACTGCAGTGGATACCAGTAGCCTATAGTGTAGTTAGTTAGATAGTTAGATAGCCGCGCCTGAATTGACAGGGTGTGCCAGCGCAGGAGAGCCGAGCCAAGGGTAACGGGGCTCTGAGTTACCCAGATGGTGTACAGATCACATGGGAGTAATGACACTAGATGAATGATCGAGCTAGGTGTAGGACAATATGTTGCACCATTACCTAACTTGTTCGAACCTAGCTGTATCCCATACATGAATGTGCTAAGGTGGTAAAAGGATAATCCCTCGACCTTACGAAATGGCAATTGTAATGTCCAAGTGGAAAACAGACGGGACAAAGTGCTGTTAATGTCAAGAAGACAAGAATGAAGAATTAAAATCTCCCCCAACTCGCTACACCACAGAGCAGGATGGGTACTCTATGATAGCCAGAAACATACCCATGTTTCAGTCCATCAATGACATGCCAATAAAGCTAGATCCTGATTCGGATCAGTTCCTAATTCGGATTCAGATTCCCAGGTATCAGAAATATATGAAACAATGTTAAGGTCAAGAAAATTGGATGATCAAGTTAAAAGATATCCCAAAAATTCCAAAAAATATGGCACCAATGGCTGCCATGTTCAGAAATGGCCGCCATTTTGAATTTTCACGTGGCTAACTTTTTTCTTAACTCACCGGCCTATAAGTAAAGTGCATGCCAAATTTGGTGCATGTATGACAATTTGAACGGTTTTTCAGCTGTCTGCCCCACTAATTATTGCTGGTTTTATTCACTTAAGTTACGTTACATTTTGGCAGGTCTAAATTGGTTTTTAATGCACCCAAAGTTGACTTGACATTTAAGCAGCCTGTCACATTCTGAGTGTTTCGTTGATTGTTTTTCCCCCACAGTCCAGCTGTCCTTGTCAGCTTTGAATTTAGCTGGCCTGTATTGTATTTAGTTACGCTACAATGCTACCTAATAATTGTTGACATACACAAACTTAGGCAACCAGTACCGTAGGTCAATTTCAGTTATGAGTTAGAAGTGGCATAAGCAAGAAATCTATGGTATTCTACACCCAGCATTCAAATTGTTGAAGCCACCAGCAAGAGATGGTAGGTTGATGGGAACAAATTCATCCACTGGACGTACTTTAGTCCCATTTTTTTAGCAAAGAAGTTTTAATGGGAAACAAGGTGAAACTCTTTGAATGGTAGCTCTTACACAAACACATTATGTTTTCTTATTAAATCAATACAACATTTCTTTACTTTTCAATGATTATGGCGAGGTGCTTAAACTGTTGCAAAATGCATAATCTAATTCTCCTCGTCTCCAAACAAATCTGAAGTGCTGAAATACAACTGAAGCAGAGCTCTGCTCAGCTTGGCCTCTGTCTGAGGCCACACCTCCCGCTGCTGAGAGCAGAACCAGGAAGTCAATCCCACTCTCTCTGTTACGCAGTTTCAGACAAAGGAAACGTAAGTCCTTCTCTTTTAGAAACAAATACGAACATTATCTGCGTCAGTGTGAGCAGTGAAATGGCTGAAGCTGCTGTTTTATTAGTTCAAGACCAGTTTAGCTGTCCAATCTGCCTGGATTTACTGAAGGATCCGGTGACGATTCCCTGTGGACACAGTTACTGTATGGGCTGTATTCAGGGCTGCTGGAATCAGGATGATCACACTGGTGTTTACAGCTGTCCCCAGTGCAGACAGACCTTCACTCCAAAGCCTGTTCTGGGTAAAAACACCATGCTGGCTGAAGTGGTGGAGAAACTGAAGAAGACAGGACTCCAAGCTGCTCCTCCTGCTCACTGTTATGCTGGACCTGGAGATGTGGTGTGTGATTTCTGTACTGGGAGAAAACGCAAAGCTGTCAAGTCCTGTCTGGTATGTCTGGCCTCTTACTGTGAAACTCACCTCCAGCCTCACTATGAATCTCCTGCCTTTAAGAAGCACAAACTGGTCAAAGCCACTGGAAATCTGCAAGAGAAGAGCTGCTCTCTTCATGACAAACTGCTGGAGGTTTACTGTCGTATAGATCAGCTGTGTATCTGTTATCAGTGCTTGATGGATGAACACAGAGGCCATGATACAGTCACAGCTGCAGCAGAAAGGACTGAGAAACAGGTAAGAACAGAACCTCCTACATATCTCTCTTAACACTTTTATTCAACAATTACAGGTATCTGTAATGGCCGGTAGTATACAGAGGCCATGCGCAATGACAGAGAGAAAGTGCAGCACGAACACAGTACAAACACAGAGAATAATATAGACCAAACGCAAGTACTCGCACTTCCAAAGGACGTGTAATAGTCCGAACCACGGAAGCAAAGCGAGATAGAAAAAGGTAGAAGAAACTCCAACAATAAAAAGATACAAAGTCATACAAAACCTGACTAAAGATATCTTTGGCTATAGTGCGAAGCTAAACACAGACACTCTAGCGAAGGAGGCGTGCCGGACATCCTGCTTATATAGACTCTGGAGAAGCGCCGCCCCAGCTCAATCAACCAGCTGGGTAAAGAATTCGATGGCCCAGGAATTCGATATCGTCCCCAGACGAGAGCCGCAAAGAAAGGTCCAAACAACACACACACCTCACAAACCATGACAGTATAATCTTGGTATTTATGTACAGCATCTGAAACCTGCTTTGACATGTCTTTATTGTTCATGGGCATTTTGTTTGGACTTTTTTTTTAATACATTAACCGAAGTAGTGAACACTGCAATGATTTCCTGGTCTGAAGTCTGTATTTCAGAATCAGTCAGAGCTGGCAAGAAATCATCTCTCTCTATTCTCGCCCCTCCCTGAATGGGAATAAAAATGACTACAGTAACCTGTTGACTCACACACTCAGATATTAATCCAGTGCACTTCATCTGCTTTACTCCGTCACTGTCCGAAAGGATTTAATTCGGCATATTAAAACATTGTTAATGATAGCTGTATGATATCATTATTAGAACATAGCTGCTATTAATGAATATGCTTGATCTACAGAAGCAGCTGGGGGCGACACAGGGTAAATTCCAGCAGAGAATCCAGGAGAGAGAGAAGGAGCTGCAGGATCTGAGACAGGCTGTGCAGTCACTCAAGGTGGGTACTGACCAGAGGAGAAGACAACAGCTGCTGCTGGAAGAGCCATTTCAGGGCTCAGTCAGGGCTCTCCTCCAGTCAGCCAGTGAGGAGCCCAGTGTTGGGCCACTTTCCAGCCCTGTGGGGCTCAATCCCACTGAGACACACTGTGGGGAACAGGCTGTGTGGGGTCCCAGTAAGAGCTGAGTGAAAGGCCTAGTTAAAATGTACAGCCTCCTCTCTGTGTCTCCTAACAGCTCTCTGCACAGGCAGCAGTGGAGGACAGTGAGAGGATCTTTACTGAGCTGATCTGCTCCATTGAGAGAAGGCGCTCTGAGGTGAAAGAGCTGATCAGAGATCAGGAGAAGGCTGAAGTGAGTCGGGCTGAAGGACTCCTGGAGCGACTGGAGCAGGAGATTGCTGAGCTGAGGAGGAGAGACGCTGAGCTGGAGCAGCTTTCACACACAGAGGATCACATCCATTTCCTCCAGGTAACATCACTGGCTCCCTTATCCCCCTTTCACATTGGAGCAACAGCTCTGGAGAGTTCTCTGCTAATCACAAGAGTTAGTCAGCCCTAGAAATATCCAGAGAAAATTATGAATGAAAAGAAGACAAGAATTGGGCATGAAAAATTAAGAGTGGGACATCAGTAGCAGAGTTGGGTTCAATTACTTTTTTCAATTACAAGTACTTTCTGGACAAAATGTTCAATTACAATTACTTTTCAAGAAAAAAATCAATAAAAATTAAATAACACTTATGAAAGTAATTGTAATTAATTACTATTACGTCAAATGTAACTGTAATCGACCCATCTCTCGCTCGTTTACTTTCCCCCATTGGAATCAATACATTCAGGACTCCAGAAAAGTAATTGTACTTGTAAAGTAATCGTAATTGTAATTGAAAAAAGTAATTGAACCCAACCCTGATCAGTAGTCAAAAAACGGGATTTCGCCCATTGAACGATACTGAAGTGCTAGCTAAGTCCTGTGAGAAAATATAAATAACTTTAAATTGCTCTTCTGTACATTTTGTAAAGTTGGTGAGGTTTAAGCCACCTAATATTGATAGGTGACAGTTACATTTTTCCTTGATATTTAAATGATCTATTGCTGCCAGTCAGTGATGCAGTTTTTCAGACATGTTCTTAGCCCTAGTAAATGGGAAGCATTTGTGAGATGATGATATTTTAGAAAAGGTTACAAAATTACTTTTCCAGATATTTGACATAAAAAATGCTCCCAATTTCTCTCCAAGTGTCTCTCATGATTGTTGGAAAGCCCAATTTTATTTGTAACTTCTCCACATAGGTATTTTCCCATTCTGAACTTAGCCAAGCAGTCTTTGCTCACCTGCTTCCAGTGACTCAGGAGTGGTTGGCTATAACATGATTCCTCTGACTCACATGACAGGCCCTCTGTTTGTAACGTGATGCTGCTTGTTTTATCAGATGATTACGCAGTCAGTGTGCGTTCAGAGTCATGCTGCTGCAAGTCCCTGATCGACCTGAGTGGAGGTTAGAGAGTGATGAGACTTACTAATTTAAACAGCTTTACACCTTTTATCCCTGGAAAAATTGGGCGAGTTGTTGGCTCACAAATTTGGACCACTGGTCATTGCCGGTAATGGAGTGGCTGGGATTTGAATGCCCAATGGTGTTTTGCTGTGAGTACTTTTGTGTCATTGCTCCAAACTTTCCAGTCGCAGTGTATATCCCAGGTTTTCTGTGAGGGAGAGGAACGATTCTCTGCACAGTGCACATTGTACATGCAAAGTAAGGCGTGTACCTCATTTACAGAGCTCAGCTCTTGACATCTGTACCAGAAATAAACAGTGAGTCTGTCTGTGTTTGTATGTCTGTACATCTATCTGTCTGTCTGCAGAGCTGTCAGTCTCTCTGTGCCCCTCCTGGACCTGGAGACTTACCCAGCATCACTGTCAGTCCACACGACTCTTTTGAGGCTGTGAGGAAATCTGTCTCTGAACTGAATGAGCAACTGGGGAATGTTTTCAAGTTAGAGTTCATCAAAGTTTCAGAAAAAGGTTAGTAATCAATTCCTGCAGCAGAACTGCACACAACACACTGGTGAGGTGCTCTGTCTGAGATTCACTTTTACTTTCTGACAGGTGCTTTCACAAGTTATGTCTTATTAAGTAGAGGGATGAGTGACATTTTAGTTTGTCTCACAGGTTCTATATCACAGTGTGGAGTAACATTACAAACTATCAGAAGCACCAACTAAACTCCCCCAAAATGTGAGGTGTTACTGTGTGAATAGGGGGGGGGGGGGGGGGGGGGGGCCTCTGTTAAAGGGATTTTTATTTTTCATTCCTGGTATTACCTTCGCAAAAAGAAACTCAGACAACCCAGAGCAAAAATCATTCGGAGACAGAGAAGTTAATATCCAAGCCAAAGTCCGTTTACTTTTTTTGCAAAAAAGGATCCCCATACAAAGTCAAGTCAGCAAAATGGAGGAGGATACACAATTAGAAAGTTCTCTGGTATTTGTAGGAATACTCCATGGCGTTCTCCTCCCCCCGTGCTGATTCACACATCACGCAAGCCTTTGCCGTCGCACGCAACTGCGTCAAGTTGGTACGTAACCACGTCAAGTTGTCTAGGGATACACACACATCTTGCCAGGGAGGAGAGCACCTGCCTTCTCTCTCAGCTCTGGCTCCAGCTTGTTATGGGTTCCGGAGCTTTCTATAAACACATGAACTTAGAGAAAGAGAAAAACATCTTGTCCTTGGTACAGACATTCAAGTTGTCATGACTTTAGAAAGGCTACATGTCATGACACACTAGTACAGTTATGCAGGCCCCTGCTAAATCAGAAATATGTAAGCACACACACACTCTAGGCCAATGAAGTTGTGAACTAAAACAGAATATGAGCAAGCAAGGATAAGCAATTAATAATAAGTAAATGAATCAATAAAAAATGTTTCCACAGCCTCCAAAGCCCCTAATATGTTGGGGGGGGGTGTGTTAATGGGGTCCCCCCATTTATCCTCTCTCCCCACCCCCCATTATTTGTTACTCTGAATTCAGTTTAGCTGTGGTGTCGCTGCACAGCTGAATGTTCACTACAGTACCATAGTTCTTCTACGACAGCGTTTCCGACAGACTGGAAGCACTGCGAACAGGCCTCATCGGCGTCGTCCACGTGTGACCACCCCTGCTCAGGATCGTCACATCCGGCTGGTGCACTTGCGTGAACGTTTCAGACCAGCGACACGCACGGCCGATGAGACAGTCGGTCTGAACAATAGACGAATCTCTGCTCAAACAGTTCGCAACCGCCTCCAAGAAGCAGAATTGCATGCTCGACGCCCTCACCGTGGGCTGGACCTCACAGACGTGCGCCGCCAGAATCATCTCGCATTGGCTAACGCACACTTCCGGTGGCCCTTGGCACGATGGAGAAATGTGCTGTTCACAGATGAATCAAGATTCAACTTGTGTCACGCGGATGGGAGACGTCGTGTGTGGCGCGGTGTCGGTGAACGGTTTGCTGACACAAATGTCGCCTGGAGAGTCGCCCATGGCGGAGGCGGTGTCATGGTGTGGGCAGGGATTGCACACAGACAGAGAACTCCATTGCATTTCATCGATGGCAACTTGAACGCCCAAAGGTACCGTGATGAGATCCTCGCACCAACTGTAGTACCATTTGTCCGACAGCATAATGTCACGTTCCAGCATGATAACGCCCGTCCTCATGTCGCTAGGGTCTGCACCCAGTTCCTCACAGCTCAGAACGTTCATGTGCTGGACTGGCCTGCATATTCGCTCGACAAGTCGCCCATGGAACACGTTTGGGATGCTCTGGATCGGCGTATTCGGGACCGTGTTCCAGTCCCAGGTAATGTCCGGCAACTCCGGATAGCGCTCCAGGAGGAGTGGAACAACATTCCACAGGCCACCATAAACACTCTGGTAAACTCCATTCGTAGGAGATGTGTCGCGTTGAGAGATGCGCGTGGCGGACATACGCGATACTAAACCGTGAAATTTATGGTATCCACCCCTGCCCTGTTGAAACTGTTGCCAAACTTTTGATTGTGCGTGTATCAAGGTGTAATGTACATCAATATGATCAGTATAGATGTCGTTATCATGTCGTAAAATTTACTGAGGTTCACATTATCCCATATGTAATAAAATTCACAAAACATCTGGTGGTGCATTTATATTTTTGTTCAGTGTAATTACCAGGTAGGCACAACTTGGATCAAACAATTACCAGTTACACATAATCTACAGAGAAAATATATTCATACCTGGAAAAGATGAATGCCATGCGGAAATGAGGCCGCGCCACGTGACCGAGAAACTCAGATGCCACCCCCCTCCGCCCACCGAGATCCGCAGGCCTAAGCGGGCAGAACGAGGTGGAATGCGAGCTTCCTTAACCCACCTTTCGAGCGTCAGATCACATACAGAAGAGAAAAAAGAGAGCTTCCAGTTAGAATCTCTCACCTTTAAAGATTCCAAACCAAGCCTCCGAACAAGGTAGAGGAAGGGGTGGTCGAATTAGAGTTTTACTCGCTTAGGTGATAAGATTAATTTGCATCGAGAGGAGACTAGGGTAGTCGCCAAAATGAATCTTACAAACAAGATGAACCATAATTTCAAGGGAAATGAAATATGTTTCATTCAATTCCTTAGATTCCCCCGAGAATAAAAAGACCAAACATGACAGGAATGTGTGCTAATGTAACCAAGTCATTTTTCTCTCGCCTCGGTACAGTCGGGATGGGTGAATGAAGACACTCAGAGAGAGGAATGCACTTTTCCCCGTTTTATTCTGGACAAAATGTACAGACAGGAAAGTTTGATGTGCAGAACGATCTGTGCATAAATCGTCATCTCGTTTTTTGCAAAGCAACGTGATCTGACGCGAGAATTACAGTTCAACTTATTTTGCATGAATACTAATCAGGCCGTTAATATACTGTACGAAGGGACAAGTGATCATATAGATTTAAACTTATAGTCACGAGAATAATATCAGGGAAGAGCATTTCTTATTTTAATACATCAACTGTAGCAAATGTAGAAATAACATTTCCAAATAAAACATACAAAAGTATTTCTGGCGCGTAATTTCTGCAAGCATGGCGTTAGCAAGGTAGCTAGGCTATATCCACATGGCAATTATTATCCATTCATTTCGGTGCCACATACCTGGACAAAATGTACAGACAGAGAAGTTTGATGTGCAGAACGATCTGTGCATAAATCGTCATCTGTGACATGAAATAAAAACATATTTTAAACCGTCGGCATTAATGACGCGACACAGCGAATATTCGTGCATAGAATCCATTATCTCATATGCAGCTAACTGTAGCTAGCTAAGTGCAGTATGGCGTATTTGCAAACCCATAAAGTATTAACTTACTTCCTCTGCACAATACGTTAAATGCACAGCTAAAATACGTTCTACGTTAATAACTTATTATCATTCCTAAACAGTTTGACCGTAAAACAAAGTATAAAACATGCAAATATAATCTTTTCGTGAGCGTTCGCCAGACCGTACCTCGTTTTTTGCAAAGCAACGTGATCTGACGCGAGACAAGAAGGAATGAAACTTAAGCAGCTGCACAAACTATTCTGCACATCATGCCAGCAGAGGGCGCTGAATAACCACTCTTGCAATACAATAATACAAATATGCCAGAATTAAAGGAAACTTAAAGGAACATGTTTTAGCAACACTAACTAGTATAATATTTTGGGGAAATGCATACACAAGTAGTGTTATTTATAACTCTGTTACATTCACCCCCACTGAATTTCACCAAAATATAATAACATATACCACATTACAGTCACCAAGAAATCTGAAGGAAGGAAAAGAAACAAAGTACATTCTCCAGATACATAGACATGGGTATATTACTAGGCACCAACTCTGAAAGTATCCCAAGAGGGATGAAGAGGAATGAAGTCTGGCCAGGACCTCAAACCACCTTCCGGTAGCAGGATGCAGTCTACACCCCACACAAACCCAGTCTCTAAAATACCAAGGATATCATAAACTTTCACTTCAATAACATGACGTAATGACACTAAAGAAACCTCGTTTGCAACACCTCAACTTATGTTTCACACTTTTAAATTTTAAGTTGTATGAAAGCTCCTATCGAAATACTTGCATGACTGACTTGGCAATCTTGCCAATAAATTGAGATTTTTCTCTTGTAACATCTTGCCTTGACATAGCCCACAGCAACCGATTTACAGGCTTAACAACACGCCCCACCCGTGTGCTAACCCGATGCATGGAACTAGGAGTATCAGAAGGAACCTGAGGGTTTTGTGTATGTAGGTGCCCTGATGTACTAGGAAGGCTTAAGTGTGTTGATGAGTAAGATCTTTGACTGTGCTCAACATTCTCTAACTCTGACCTAACATCTGAATTGGCTGACTGGTTTGGGCCGTCTTCCTGACAAATTGCAGCTTGGCCGTCACACACTTCCAAGGGCATCGGTCCCACCCTCACAGAGTTTTCTTCTGTGCAGTTCCGCACGCTGTCATTTTCACATGCCAGACTTGTGATCCAATCTTGTATCCTGTTCTCAGTATCCTCCTGTTCGACACTGGATAGCTGGCATTCCACATCAGTGACACTTTCTGATATTCCAGTCTGCGTGGTTGCGAATGATCGATCAGAAGCAGCGTCAATATTCAGAGGCAAGAAGTTCGCAGCCATGAGGAGGTTTCGATGCACCACTCTCTCTCTTGTCCAGTCTGAGGGTTTCTGATCCTGTAGGTGTGAGTTGCTGCATTTTTGGACACCACGGTGTAGATGGTGGACTCCCATCTGTCTGCAATCTTTCGTTTTCCCCTCTCTTTCCTGTTAGAAATCAGAACTCTGTCACCTACATCAATATGTGCCCCCTTGGCTCGCCTATTATAAATCTCCGCTTGACGACTCTGCTCCTTGTCTGCATGTGTCTGAGCTACCACCATGGCTTCCCGTAGATCTTAAGTCAGCGAGGCAATGTACCTGTCATAACAGCTGATTTCTGGATCTTTTAAGATGTTCCGAAATAACACATCAACGGGTAGCCAGGGAACTCTACCATACATGAGATAGAAAGGCGGATAGCCAGTGGTTTCATGAGCTGTACAGTTGTACATGAACGTCAGAGTTTGTAAGCGTTCTGGCCAGCTGAGCTTGGCTTCCGATGAGAGTGCACGGATCATGCTACCGAGCGTCCGGTTAAATCGCTCCACGCTCCCATTCCCCATGGGATGATATGGGGTAGTGTGAGTCTTTCGGACACCTGATATCTTCAGCAGCTCACTAATCAGTTGACCCTCGAAGCTTGCACCCTGGTCTGGGTGTATTCATTCTGGGAAACCGTAGATGCAGAAGTAATTGTCCCAGAGCTTCTTTGCCACTTGCTTTGCAGACTGATCACGACAAGGGAAAGCCTGGGCCAGCCTTGTGAAGTGATCAGTGACCACCAAAATATCAACCGATTTGTTCTTTGCATCTTCGGCAGACCAGAAGTCGATGCACACAATCTCCAGAGGTGCAGATGTCTTTATGCTCTCTAAGGGTGCTTTGGCTTCAGGGTCCATTGCCTTGCTCACGACACATCGTTGGCAATGGCGGACATACTCTTTGACATCCCGGTCAATATGTCTCCAGAAGAAGCGTTGACGAGCTAGGCTCAAGCTTCTGAACTGTCCTTGATGACCAGCAAGGTCATGGATGCCTTGCAGGGCCTCAGTTTTGAGAAAGTCAGGGACGACAAACTGGTGACGCTTCGCCTTAGTAATCTGATCCTTCGACACTCGATAGAGCACTCCGTTGCAAGTGACAAGCTTCTCCCAGTGTTTCAGATATCTGAGCACCAACACAGGTTCCTTAGCTTTCTCCCTTCTTGATGGTCGATGGCCTCTTTCCACATAGTGCAGCAACCTGGACAAGATTCTATCATTCTGCTGCCCGTTACGCAGCTCCGCCTCCGAATAAGCTGGCAAGATGTCTTGGCCGGCCGGGATCAACTGGGGCAGATGTTGCAGCAGATCCATGTCACGAATTCTTGCCCCAGATTCCCACGCACTGTGTGACTCAATGATTGCAGATACTTCAGCTCTGGAGAAGGACTGGTTTCTTGCACAACCGGGCAGACTGGGATTCTCCTGACACATACCAGCATCACTATGACATGAGATATTCGGATGACTATTTGACCACCTGAAGGCATCTTGAACGGCATCTTGAAGAACAGGCACAGCCTCATGGAGGAGCTCAATGTAGGGGTCATGGAGGATTCTACGTCCAATGGTCGTCTTGATGAAGGGCTTACGACTCAAAGCGTCAGCAACCACATTTTTCTGTCCCGGGATATACTTCACATCGAAGTCATAGGAAGCTAGCTTTGCCACCCAACGCTGCTCACAAGCGTCCAGCTTTGGCTTGGTCATAATGTGGGTGAGTGGGTTGTTGTCAGTACACACAGTAAAGACATGCCCTTTTAACCAGTGACTGAACTTGTCACATATGGCCCACTTCATGGCCAGAAACTCAAGGCGGTGAGCAGGGTAGTTCATCTGCGCCTTTGTCAGGGACTTGCTTGCGAATGCAATGGGCCTAGCTATGCAACCCCCCTCCTGAACTTGTGACAAGACAGCTCCTATGCCATCCAGGGAGGCATCTGTGGACAGGATGAAAGGCCGGGTGAAGTCGGGATGGGCTAACACAACACAGTGAATGAGCGACATCTTCAGTTTGTCAAAGGCTTGCTGGTGATCAGGCGTCCAGTGGGCTGGGCACAACCTTGGAAGCTGGGAAGATCGGTTGACTCCTTTTCGTCCTTTGCCCTTCCGTTTTTGACCAGCTAGCAGGGAGAAGAGTGGCTTGGCAATGGACGAGTAGTTAGGCACAAAGTGCTGATAATAATTAACCATGCCGAGGAAGGATCTGATTCGCTTCTGTGATGGCGTGACACCGTCAGTCTCCATCAAATCTTCCACGGTCATGTGACTAATGATGTCAATTTTACTGGGGTCAGTGGAAACTCCGGTTTCATCCACGACATGGCCAAGGAATTTCACCGACTTCCTGAGGAACCAACACTTCTTAGGGGCCAACTTCAGGTTGTGAGTGCGCAACCGGCTGAAGACGAGTTCCAAGCG
Organism: Gymnothorax reevesii; assembly: GCA_029721435.1. NCBI lineage: Eukaryota > Metazoa > Chordata > Actinopteri > Anguilliformes > Muraenidae > Gymnothorax > Gymnothorax reevesii. The sequence goes on from CM056575.1 coordinate 145,326,120, forward strand.
CTCTAAAGCCAGCTTCTCGGTGGGCGCGAACACCAGCAGATCATCCAGGTAGCATAACAGATTGAGGAAGTTCTGGTCTCCGAATATGCTAGTCATCATTCTCATGAAGCTTCCAGGGCTATTACACAGACCCTGCGGTAACCGGTTATACTCATAGAGACCCATAGGTGTTGTAAAGGCGGAGTACTTCTTGTCATCTTCATGCAGCGGCATATTGTAGAATCCCGAGGTCAGATCCATTGTACTAAAGAATCTGTTGCCTCCCAGTGCAGCCAGACAATCAGCTTGGTGTGGTAGAGGGTGCGCATCTTTCACCGTCCTCCGGTTAAGCCATCTGAAGTCTGTGCAGATGCGAAGGTCGCCATTCTTTTTCCACACAAGCACAAGTGGTGAAGCGAATTCACTGGAGGATTTTCGAATGATCTCCTTCTCTTCCATTTCATTGATGACCTCGCGCAGCTTGAGGTATTGGGCTGGAGGAACACGGCGATAAGGCAATCGAAACGGACTCTCATCAGTCAGGTGGATCCTGTGGACGAACCCCTTGGCTTCACCGCAGTCAAGGTGGTGACGGGAGAAGATATCTCCATATCTTATGACAAGATCAGCCAGCTTGCTTCTCCATTCCACAGACACATCACATGACTCAAGGTCGAGATCGTCCAATCCAATGTGCTTCATCCTTCCTTGCACATCACTAACATCTGCATGGCCCGTCCTCACTGTGGGAGAAGTTGCTTGGGTAGCACAGGTAAGCTCAGCTCCACCCCAGGCAGGATCCCCATTCTCCATATCTTCCAGGGCCAGACACGTGAATACATCAGCGAGCTTAGCGTTCTTCCTCAGAACAACTGGGCTGTCGGAGATGTTCATGATCTTCAGTGGTACCCACCGATCACCCCATAATGGTGTTACAATCCTGGCCACTAATATTCCTCTTGGAGACGAGCGGGCAATGCAAGGCTCTGTAACGACGGTGCTGCCAGGAGACACACTGACATTCTTTGGTAGCCTACCCCATACTAGATACTCGCTACCAGGGGTGAGAGTGACAGCCTTGTTACATCTGATGGTGCCCACTTTATCAGGAGGGTCGTCACCTTTCCAGCGAGTCAGACCAGTTAGCAGAGACAGGAACTTTTCAGACTCAGAATTGTCACCAGAGCTGGAAGCGGAGACTGCTTTCCAGTAGCTCTCATTCTGTTTGAACTGACGGAGAATGTGCTTGATAACGTTAGTGCCAATGATGAGCTCGTCAAGCTGACCTGGAACAACAAGAGTGGGCACGCGCAATTCACAGCCATAAACTTCCATCTCAACGTTGAGGACAGTTTTGGGTTTCACGCGTCGACCTCCACATCCGACCAGAACAATATCAACATCATCTGTCTGACTCTCCACATGAACAACACCCGCTTCAATAAGCTTTTTCGCAGCCGCCTCACTGAGTGTGCACGCCATGGATCCGCTATCCAACATGGCACCCAGGGTAACTTTTCCAATAAGCACAGATGTGTAAAACAAGCTGTCACTTCGGCCCAGAATTTGCGTGTTCTGAAAGATTACCGTTTCATTCACAGATGAATCTTTAGCCTTTTCAAATATTATTTCAGCATCTAATGCCGAATCAGGTTGGGAGTTTTTATTATGATGACCCATGCAGTCTCCCTCTAAGCATGGGTCTGCTCGTTTCCCAATAAAGGCCCAGACTGTGGCTGTCTGTTCGGGCATGCATGTCTATTGTGGTCAGGAGAGAAGCATTTAAAGCACAACCTCTCAGACATGCAATGGGACTTAGTGGTGTGATCTTTACTACTGCAGACTTTGCAAGCCATGTCACCTGAGTTTTGAGCCGGTCTGCCATTGCGAGGAGCTCTGGAATTATTTTGCTGTACCTTCTCCAAGACTTTCTCCAACATGCTCATCATACGGCTCAGAATGGGGTCACCTTGACTGTTCGGTTGCTGGCGCTGGGCTACGACATGGTGCTGGGCTTGGACAGACACAGGCTCAGAGTAGAGGGGCTGCATGTTATAAGCATCAAAAACGGATTGACTGTGAGGTTCAGAATGCATTTCATGACAAACCAGTGCAGAGAAACTTGGCATCTTAGCTGACCCATGTTCACGCTGAAATTCATCTATTCTCTCTTGAATTTGCTTCGCGGTCCACTCATGAATAGGCTTGCTCTTGAAAGCATATGCAAGTTCAGTGTCAGGGCAGTGCTTCACAAACATACGAGCAACTTCCTCTCCCATGTTTTCCATACATCTGCCTTGACGACGTAAGCCCTCGTCAGCCAGATCAGCTGCTTTATTGACCCTAATCCAATAGTCTACTGGATTCTCTTTGAGTTTAGGTAGGGTTGAATAGAAATCAGCTAGTGAAAGACATGACGATGTGTTGCTGAAATATCTGAGTAAAATACTATATATCACCTCAGGATGTTGAATGCAGTCTTAGGATGGGTTGCTTCTCAGACCAATGCTGACTACATCCCTGGCCCTACCCATTAGCTTGCTCTTTATTTCCTCTGCCTGAACAGACACATCAGAGCCCTGTTTCCTGATGAAAGCCTTCATCAGCTCTATCCATTCAGTGACAGTGTACTTGTCTGAATGGTCACCTCTGAAAATGACAGGTTACCTGTCAGGCCTAACATTCACATTGATGTGAGGAATACCACTGGTATCGAATTGTGCAGATTGGTCTTTGGAATGAGCACTAATGTGACTGTGGGCACTGCTGTGACTTGGATCACTAGTTTGACCCTGATCACTCAGCTCAACTGAATCATTCCCAGCCAATCGTGCAGCTATGCTGTCCCCTATTCGTGAGCCAATTTGACTGATGATGTCACACAGCTGAGGTAGGGATTCAATGCCACCCAGGGGTGTGGAGTGATATGGCATGCCCCCTGACTGCCCCCTGGGAGTTACAACTGGGTCCTGATCTAACCCCTGGCTCCCGTTACTGCCAGCCAACACAGGAGATGCACCCACATCCCTCATAGCTGTTCCCCCCGGCTGCCTATCAAACATTATCAGGCCTCTACCCCTCCCAAAAAAAGAGAACTGACGATCGGCATCATCACTAGACTGAAATTTGCTTGCCATAGTAGTGTCGAAACACTTCAAAATTCACTTGCAGAAAATCATAGAAATATACTTGAGATAAAAATACCTCATAGAAATGGTTTAACACACGTAACACTGTTTGCAAAAAAAAAAATAGAGAAACATATATTGAGAATACCACTCAATTACAACAGGTATTCAAATGAACACTCGAGACTAGAGCAGAGAAAATTAACAGTTCACTTTTTTAGAAAAGAAAAAAAAACTCAGTCGTTTCTGTACTGTCTTTTTCTCTCTGAAAATTAAAATATTGCAATTTTGTTCGTCAAATCGCTACTTAAACATCTGTTATATTGTATTTCTAAAATATATTCAAATATTTCACACTTGGCTCTTCAAAAATCGCTTTTAAAACTGACAGAACGAAACTACATTCCATCCGATGGCATCTCACATGACGTCACCCCTTTCACTCCGACTCGCTCTCCGCGTTGCTCCCTCGGCGACAGCATCAAGCTGTTCAATCGTCCACGGGTCACGGCACCAGTGTTACCAAGTCGATTTTCTCTCGCCTCGGTACAGTCGGGATGGGTGAATGAAGACACTCAGAGAGAGGAATGCACTTTTCCCCGTTTTATTCTGGACAAAATGTACAGACAGAAAAGTTTGATGTGCAGAACGATCTGTGCATAAATCGTCATCTCGTTTTTTTGCAAAGCAACGTGATCTGACGCGAGAATTACAGTTCAACTTATTTTGCATGAATACTAATCAGGCCGTTAATATACTGTACGAAGGGACAAGTGATCGTATAGATTTAAACTTATAGTCACGAGAATAATATCAGGGAAGAGCATTTCTTATTTTAATACATCAACTGTAACAAATATAGAAATAACATTTCCAAATAAAACATACAAATGTATTTCTGGCGCGTAATTTCTGCAAGCATGGCGTTAGCAAGGTAGCTAGGCTATATCCACATGGCAATTATTATCCATTCATTTCGGTGCCACATACCTGGACAAAATGTACAGACAGAAAAGTTTGATGTGCAGAACGATCTGTGCATAAATCGTCATCTGTGACATGAAATAAAAACATATTTTAAACCGTCGGCATTAACGACGCGACACAGTGAATATTCGTGCATAGAATCCATTATCTCATATGCAGCTAACTGTAGCTAGCTAAGTGCAGTATGGCGTATTTGCAAACCCATAAAGTATTAACTTACTTCCTCTGCACAATACGTTAAATGCACAGCTAAAATACGTTCTACGTTTTCGTGAGCGTTCGCCAGACCGTACCTCGTTTTTTGCAAAGCAACGTGATCTGACGCGAGACAAGAAGGAATGAAACTTAAGCAGCTGCACAAACTATTCTGCACATCATGCCAGCAGAGGGCGCTGAATAACCACTCTTGCAATACAATAATACAAATATGCCAGAATTAAAGGAAACTTAAAGGAACATGTTTTAGCAACACTAACTAGTATAATATTTTGGGGAAATGCATACACAAGTAGTGTTATTTATAACTCTGTTACACTAATATGATGAAGTTGTCATGGAAAAGCCTTAAAATGGAGTATTATAGTCCAATTGTGTTATAAATATACAAAACCCAAAACCAGTGAAGTTGGCACGTTGTGTAAATCGTAAATAAAAACAGAATGCAATGATTTGCAACTCCTTTTTCACCTATATTCAATTGAATACACTGCAAAGACAAGTTACTTAATGTTCGAACAGGTAAACTTTGTAATTTTTTGCAAATATTTGCTCATTTGGAATTTGATGCCTGCAACATGTTTCAAAAAAGCTGGCACACGTGGCAAAAAAGACTGAGAGAGTTGAGTAATGCTCATCAAACACTTATTTGGAACATCCCACAGGTGAACGGGCTAATTGGGAACAGGTGGGTGCCATGATTGGGTATAAAAGCAGCTTCCCTGAAATGCTCAGTCATTCACAAACAAGGATGGGGCGAGGGTCACCACTTAGTGAACAAATGCGTCAGCTGATTGTCGAACAGTTTGAAAACAACATTCCTCAACGAGCAATTGCAAGAAATTTAGGGATTTCATCATCTACGGTCCGTAATATCATCAAAAGGTTCAGAGAATCTGGAGAAATCACTGCTCGTAAGCGACAAGGCCGAAAACCAACATTGAATGCCCGTGACCTTTGATCCCTCAGGCGGTACTGCATCAAAAACCGACATCAGTGTGTAAAGGACATCACCACATGGGCTCAGGAACACTTCAGAAAACCACTGTCAGTCACTACAGTTCGTCACTACATCTGCAAGTGCAAGTTAAAACTCTTCAATGCAAAGTGAAAGCCATTTATCAACAGCACCCAGAAACGCCGCCGGCTTCGCTGGGCCCAAGCTCATCTAAGATGGACTGATGCAAAGTGGAAAAGTGTTCTGTGGTCTGACGAGTCCACATTTCAAATTGTTTTTGGAAACTGTGGACGTCGTGTCCTCCGGACCAAAGAGAAAAAGAACCATCTGGACTGTTATAGGCGCAAAGATCAAAAGCCAGCATCTGTGATGGTATGGGGGTGTATTAGTGCCCAAGGCATGGGCAACTTACACATATGTGAAGGCACCATTCATGCTGAAAGGTAAATACAGGTTTTGGAGCAACGTATGTTGCCATACAAGCAACATCTTTTTCATGGACACCCCTGCTTATTTCAGCAAGACAATGCCAAGCCACATTCTGCACGTGTCACAACAGCATGGCTCCGTAGTAAAAGAGTGCGGGTACTAGACTGGCCTGCCTGTAGTCCAGACCTGTCTCCCATTGAAAATGTGTGGCACTTTATGAAGCGTAAAATACGAAAACGGAGACCCCGGACTGTTGAACAACTTTAGCTGTACATCAAGCAAGAATGGGAAAGAGTTCCACCTGAAAAGCTTCAAAAATTGGTCTCCTCAGTTCCCAAACGTTTACTGAGTGTCGTTAAAAGGAAAGGCGATGTAACACAGTGGTAAAAAGGCCCCTGTGCCAACTTGTGTTGTGTTGTGTTGCTGCCTTTAAATTCTAAGTTAATGATTATTTGCAAAAAAAATAAATAAAGTTTCTCAGTTTGAACATTAAACATCTTGTCTTTGCAATGTATTCAATTGAATATAAGTTGAAAAGGATTTGCAAATCATTGTATTCTGTTTTTATCTACGATATACATAACGTGCCAACTTCACTGGTTTTGGGATTTGTATAAGTGGTTTCTTTATAGGATATTGAACATAAACATGCTATAAATTTGAAAGAGATTTAGATTGTTTTAAGTAGATTAATGTAACTGGGCTTTACATTCAATGAGACCAGTGGGGTAAGTTACAGAGGAGAAGCTGGGCCCGCTAGAACTAATGGCTTCGACCCCCTGCGGGGTAGAACAAAGGATGCCACTCTAGCAGACAGGCTCTTAGACCATTCTAGGTTGTAAAGTTTACTGCAGGCTCTGGGCTGCACCAGATCAAGCCTTTATTAGCTATTGTTAGCAATACTAGTCGATAAGGACGCATTACTCTGTATTTTTTGCGTGCAAACACCATAGCAACAAGTCTACCGAGAAGCACTATTTAGTACTGTGTGTACGACTGATTTATTGGCACACAAATAACACAGAATTGCAAATATACAGTTTGTGATTAAAGTTTTCGCTTGCTGTTGATTTATAGTGCAGCCATCTTTAACTCGAAACTCGGAGTAGGTGAGGAATCTCCGACTTTCTGAGTTGGAAATCTGACTTCAGGGGGCATTCTAATTGAAATTTCTGACTGGGAGCTCAGAAACCTCGACTTCCCAAGGCAAATCGAACTCAGCATTATACTCATGATGTATTCTAGATAATATTAGTGTTCATTTCACCTGCACACATTTTCTGTGGATTTTGCATTAGCTTTCAATTTCATTTCCTCAAGAAGTTATGCAAAAGAAGATCATATTCAATTCAATGTTCTTTTGATACTTTTCTTACAGTGGGAAAAGTCAAGGTTCTTGGCCCCATGCAAGATCCCAAGACAAGAGAAGACTTCTTACAATGTGAGTCTCTAATTAAACTTTAATTATAAAATGAAGTAATATGAGGAAAAAAATTTGATTTGAATAATTTTTGTATTCATGATTTACTCACTTCAGGAATCTCTTGTGTTCTTTAGACCCACATTAATTCAGCAGTTCTCATCCAGTGTCATTAAACTTATGGGTCAAGTATGATAACGCATGTCCTATGTTTGAACTGTTTGAAGAAAGGTGCTGGACTAAAGTACTAGGTAAAATGGAAAGACCATTGTAATAGTGGCTGAGATACAAAGGGGAAACACTTTGTGAAAGGTTACTGAAATAAGATATGAACAAGAAAGAGAATAATATACAGTAGAAAAACGGCAAAAATCAATAAATGTTTCAAATGTTAAAAAGTGTTTATATATTTTTGTTGAGCTTTTCTCTCTTCTCCATCAGATTCCAGTGAGATCATGCTAGACCCCAACACAGTGAATAAACACCTTCGTCTGTCTGAGGGGAACAGAGAGTCGACCCGTGTGGCACAGATCCAGTCATATCCTGATCATCCAGAAAGATTTGACTACTGGTGGCAAGTGCTGTGCAGAGAGGGTCTGTCTGGACGCTGTTACTGGGAGGCTGAGTGGGGTGGGGATGGGGTTTCTATTGGAGTCTCTTACAAAGAGATCAGCAGGAAAGGGTCTGGTAATGAGTGCTGCCTGGAACGTAATAACAAGTCCTGGGCTTTGCGCTGCACTCCCTCCAGTTACACTTTCTGGCACAATAATGTGGACACTAAAATCCCTGTTCCCCCCTCCTCCAGAATAGGAGTGTACCTGGATCACAGGGCAGGAACTCTGACCTTCTACAGCATCTCTGACACAATGACCCTCCTGCACAGAGTCCAGACCACATTCACTCAGCCCCTCTATCCTGGGTTTTGGCTTTGTTACAATAAATGCTATGTAAAATTGTCTCATCTCAGCTGAGGCAGAGAGAGAAGTGGAGATCAGCTATAATTCAAGACAGCGAAAACTTGTCAGTGAGGGGGGGGGGGAAGAGAAAAAATAGGCTTCCAATGATTAAATAGATGAATAATTCTCAATTAAATATGAACAGATCTCCCCTATAGAGTTGTCAGCACTTATGTACCTTTGTACATCTTGTACATTGCTTCGGATTAGTGTATGTGAAATAACATTGTCACACCATGGAAAATGCAAATACAGTTAAAGGACTGATTATGAAAGTTCTCTATTTCAACTGCAGTACAACAAATCGTTATTTGATGTCCTAAGGCAAATTCAATTGCTCTTTGAAATTATACAATGTGATCCCAAAAGGGTCCAAAAAAGTTATCACAGTCAACAAATAACCACTGGGTGGGCGCTAGTGTGCCGTGATGGAGTAGGTCACACTTTTGTGGAGCTCCGTGTAACTTCCTCTTATTTTATTGAATAAATGCTGCAGCAATCTTTTTCTGTCATAGTTTATCATTTAAGTTGTATTTTAGTCTAGTGGGCTCATTTTTATGTCGAACATGCAAAGGAATAAATGTCAAAACCAGAAAAATGTATCCGCCGCTGAGGCTAGCAATGAAGCAATACTCGCCGCTATCACGAGGCAAGGGGAAGAGCAGCTAGCTTGCGTTTCCAAGCCAGTTGATGATCTCAAAAAGTCTATGGAGGGATGCCTTGATTCAATTGATGCAAACCTGGCTACATTACAGAGCAAACATCACAAAGTGGAACGTCGCATAGATGGCATGGATGAGGCTCTAACAGATGCCGACCACCGCATCACAGCGCTAGAGATGACATGTAATGATCTTCAAGTAGCCAACAGTCGTCTTAACGCTAAGCTAAACGACCTAGAAGGGCACTCACGCAGGCTCAACATTAGGATCGTTGGCATCAAAGAGGGAGAGGAAAACGGCCGCCCAGCTGAGTTTGTGTCTGGGCTGGTTTCAGAGTTATTTGGCCAAAAAAACTTTGGCAAACCGGTCAAAATAGATAGAGCCCATCGCAGCTTAAAGCCAAAGAAAAAGGAGCCACCCTGGGTCATCATCGCAAAGCTTCATAACGACAGAGACGTCAGGAATATTCTACGACTAAGCCGAGAGTTTGCACTGTTCAGCTACAAGGACGCAAAGGTCTCAATATTTCCCGACTTCACTGCAGAGGTGGTTGCACAACGTCAAGCCTTCAACAGTGTCCGGAAAACGCTGGCTGATGCCGGAGCCAAGTGTACCTTGCGCTTTCCAGCCAAACTTCAAGTGACCTACAACAAAACTGTGAACGTCTTTGACTCACCAGCGGCTGCAGAACGGTTTGCCAATTCTATTACAACAGACAATGAGACAGATTAACTGTCTGCATATTAGCAATGGCCATACTACTGCATTTGTGTTAAGTGACCAAAATTTGTTCTAGGTGTGATAAAGGTGTTTTGATGCGCCACTTGCGCCTGCTATGTTAAACATTGAAGGGATGCGTTCTGTTGCATATTCATATTTGCATTCTTTCCAATCGCAATAGAATTTATATGGTCTGCCCAGCGTGGATTTTTTTTCCCTTCTTTTCTCTATACTGCAGTATGATGTATATTACAACAGAGGAGAGCGCGGAGTTGTCGGCTTTGGTCTGGTTGGCTCTGTTACCCGGCAGTCTCCTATCAGGATTTGGGATGCGCCGCTTAGTTTTTACCCTTCAGCCCTAAAGGCTGACGGGGTATTGCTATCCTTCGTGCGGTTGGGCGGGCGGGCGTCTCCAAAAACTTCGACATCGGGCTGAGGGGTAACGCCCGCGAATGTAATAATGTCCACAAACGTAATAAACCTCAAACGTATTAAAAATCTGCAGCTTTTAATGTAATAATCCCACGAACGTAATACATTTTCCACAAACGTAATAGCCGCTGCCTACTGCAAACGTAATATGCAAGTCCCCGCAAATGTAATAACTACTACGTTTGCAGAGATTTATTACGTTTGTGGGGAAGTGAAAATCTTCAACTTTCAATATTGTAATAACGTCCCACAAATGTAATAACGCAATGAATAATGGTCATTGTGGTTGTCGTTGTTTGTTTGTTTGCCTAAACACCTACTAATACTGACCGTGGGGGCAAAATCCAGCTCCTACCTCTCCGCTCTACGATCACACAACACAACAAAAAACTGCCAGTTTGGAAGAATTTTAAGAATGCTGATTATGATATAAAAGAGAATGATTATTTTCGCCTATTATGGGATTAGTCTGCTGCCTGGATGCATTTATGTTGGCGAAACTGACATGCGAAATTAAGGATAGTGGATTGAATTAATAATTACATAATGAAATGCGATGAATAACTTCATTCAAATGGAGGATTTTGTCCGAGAATTGTTTATTTTGGGGGCTGACGACCTCCTGTGGCACATAAAACGCCTATAATAGCTCAGCTTACAAAGTCACGTCCTTTTGCGCTAATGTTTTCTAGGGCGCGACAGGAAGATGTTTCTCTTTTAAATGTAAAAAAAATGCTGAAACAGGAGAAGGAATTCAGAGATGGGGAAATAATTCTGTATACCACCTCAACTTTTTTAGGCTTTTTATTTTCCAGAACAATTTTTAATGGGGCCTCGCCATTATATTTTGGAGGGTTTTATCTCTGAGATGGGGGGTACTTGTCATCCCTTTAATTATGTGCGCATTTTCAATGTAGCCTGTCTGTGGTTTCTTGTACATTTCCTAATGAATGATTTCTTAATCATTATATGATTATGTATTGGTCTTGTTAATTCAAATTATAAATGGTTTGACTGTGAATCAGGCAATATCAAACTGGGAGGCGTTGTGAGCCGTCATGTGTGAGACAGGCGAATCCCTTAACGGCAACATTACCAGGAGTTGGGGTTGAAGAGGTTGCAACGAATAAGGCAACAACCATAATTGCTTTTTAAATGCCACATGCGTACAAAACAAAGGAACTTATTGGGATAAAACATAGAAGAAAATACAGGCCCCAGGACAACAAAACGATTATGAATTACGATTTTTTTGCAATCACTTATGATTTATATGGCGAGTATTCTTTTACTCCAGTAACCGTTTGCACCCTAAGTCGCCCTGACCGCTGTTGTAAAGACCAACATTGTCATAACGCCCTCATGCAAAAAAAAAAAAAACAAGACGTCACTCTTCTGCTTTTGGTTGGCAGCCCCCCTAATTCAAACATCTTCCAGCGCGCTTGCAAGTCTATTGCTTTCCCCCTCCACTCAAAAATGTGTTTTTCATATTGTTTCTACGCTTGAAAGTTAGATTTTTAAACTTTTGGTATGCCACATATTTGCATAGCTATTTTTTTATTTTTAATGAGAGACAGTGGTACAGTGGTCGCCATGACAACGGGACAAACCAGCAACCGTAGGAGCGACTGTGAAACAAAACAAAATCCGAATCGATTTAAAACTATACAAACATTATAAAACAACAGTATCATACTAACAAGTTAAGAAGCTACAGTGTCAACATATAACAAAGGTCGTCAACTGCCGCTACTAAACTTTGACATCTTCACATTTAACAAGTATAAACATCAACGAACACAACAGAGGAAATAGAAAATATCTAAACATATGGATGCTTCTGTAGACATATGAAACACGCCCGTAATTACTTAAGTGTTGTGTTTACAAACGAGCTATTAATCCAGATGTTATGATTCTGTTTCTGCTCATGTTTTGTCTGTTTAGTTCTTGCCATGTTTTTATTATTGCCATATTTTGTATTTTGCCATTATCCACTTTACTGTTACTATTCCGGTGGATGTTTTTGCTTTTGCCATGCATTGTACTTTGTCTCCCCTGGCTGGTCTTCTGTTGAGCTACAGCTCGTTCCCCTAGTATTGTGTGTCACATGTTTAGGTGATTTCATGGCTTCTGGGTTTCCAAACATTCCTTCCAAACTTGTTTACTTCCTTTGCCTTGCTTTTCTATTTTACGAACCAATACTAACAGTTTGTTGTTTTTGTTAAAACCACTAACCTAGACTAACATTGTATATAATGCTAACTTACTAACGAGCACTAGGGATTGTATAGCTGCACCTTACTAATTGATTAACAAGCTCTCAGCACTCGCCCTGTTCTAGTCTCCGACTCTTGCCTTTACCTAATCTTTGCTGCGTTCCAGCGGATCCTCCGCACCTGCTCATGCTGTCCTCTCTCTCATTATCTATGCACATTAGAACTCCCTAACCGGAGCTGTATCTCTGTCTATAGGCTGTCTTGTGATCCCTGTCCGCGTTTTGGCTTTTGCCCATTTCATGTGACTAGGTTCTCCCTCATGTTTGCTTCTTTATAATTAGTCTGATTTCCTGCACCTGTTTTCTGTTTAGCAGGTGACCTCCCATATGTGTATATTAGCAGTCTTCTCACAGCAGTTCCCTGTCAGAATGTTTCTCTTAATTTGCCTGTGCCATGCTCGTCTTCGCCTCGTACTCTTTGTGATTCTATTCTGACTGGACCGTCCCCGATTACGATTTTTGGGTCTGTTATGGATTTCTGTCTGCATCTGTTTTTTTAACCCTTTTCTGTCTGACCACGAGTACTGTGATTGCTGCCCTGGTGTTCAACTCAGATTCTGCCCAACTGGATTGTGATTTTTGGATTGTGGACTTTGTAACTTTGCCTTCCACCCAGCGGGAGGTTACCCCCTCGCTTCATAAATTCCCATCAACTGCATTGCTTGGTTCTCGCGTCTGGTTCCTGAGCACTACATCACCCCAAATTTCTTCATAGGGATTTTTATTGCAAAACCAAGTGCACAAAGTACAGATGAGGAATACAGGGGCAGATCCAGAAATTTTGGAAAGGGGGGCGCAGTTCCCACACGAGCACCAAAGGCGCAAAACCTGGAGGGGGTCTCGGAGACCTCCCCCAGAAAAATTTGAAATTTAAAGTGCCAAAATACGTATTCTCCTGACATCTGAGAACAAAATTCAAGGTCTTATAGTTAGCTGAAAAGAATTTTTTTCATTAATAATTATTTCTATTTAAGGTATAAATTTGCACTTGACTCTGCAAAGACAATCAAAACAAAGAGACTTAGGTCTTATTCCGATAGAAATGGACAAACTGAAAATGATCAAAGCATCCATCAGGATACATCATGGATTAAACATTTGAAACACAACACTAAAGTTGTTTTCTTTCATGCAGAATGGTATTTAATTCACTTTGAAGTGAATTTCCTACTTGTAAATTAGGCATGCAGAGCTACAAAATCATCTTCTGGAAATGTTTAATTCTCACTGAATAGGTTGATGAAGGGCACTCTTCAGGGGTATCTACGGGCGTACATATCGATCACTTTGTCATAATCAAGTTTAAGATCCAGTTGCACTGGTGCAAACGTTACTCTAAGATAGAGCGCTGTTATCACTACTTAAACAAACGTTATAGCTCGTCTTATAGTTAATCCATATGGGACTGCATACAACAGACGGTGTACAGTTGTCAGAGTTGAATAGTCACTTGCTATTAATACTCAGAGTATTAACTTAACTGAAAGTGTCAATATCACAATATAAATGGTTTAAAAGTAGAAATCCTGCATTTAAATTAGGAGAGAACTCATCCATAAAACCGTGTTTCAGCTTGGCTTGCTTGTGGATATTCAATAACTGATCCTGGTGTGCCATCTAGTGATAGAATATTGTAACTGCGTGCATAAACTTGCAGCTTCATGTCCGTTGGCATCAACGTATGTACGAAGATGCCCTGCCGAGCACGGTTGTGTTGTGTGATCGTAGAGCGGAGAGGCAGCAGGTGGATTTTGCCCCCACGGTCAGTATAAGTAAGTGTTTAGGGAAACAAACAAACATCAACAACCACAACGACCATTATTCATTGCGTTATTACATTTGTGGGAAGTTATTACAATATTGAAATTTGAAGATTTTCACTTCCCCACAAACGTAATAAATCTCTGCAAACGTAATAGTTATTACATTTGCAGGAAATTGCGTGTTACGTTTGCAGTAGGCAGCGGCTATTACGTTTGTGGAAAATGTATTACGTTCGTGGGATTATTACATTAAAAGCTGCAGATTTTTATTACGTTTGCGGTTTATTACGTTTGTGGAAATTATTACATTGGCGGGCGTTACAGGGGTATTCCGTGCATTGCACGCCTATTTTTTGTTGCGGCTTTGGGGTTGTTTTGGGCTGTGTTGTTTGATAACATGCCAGATGTATATTATTCATGTGCCAGTCCAAACTATCTGTCATACTTTTATTTTAATGCAGGATAATCAGTCAAGTAGGTCAGGAGAGAGTCCTATTACTTTTACATCCCGGAACTGCAGAGGACTTGGCAAAGCCCTTAAGCGGGGGAAAGTATTTTCACATTTAAAGTCCTTGTCATCTGATTTTTTTTTTTTTTTTTTACAAGAAACCCACATAAGTCCAACCGAACAGAGGAGATTGAGAGCTGTCTGGCTGTCACAAGTTTACCAATCCAGCTTCTCTTCTAAGGCGAGGGGGGTTGCGATTCTCATTCGTAAAACTGTTCCATTTATATTTAAGTCCATGATAACTGACCCAGGTGGGAGATACCTCCTTGTCTCAGGAACAGTTAACTCTGTACCATTCGTCTTCTTGAATATTTACGCTCCCAATTTTGACTGAAAACTTTGCAAAAAAAATCAGGGCAATTATTATTGGGGGAGATTTCAACTGCTATTTAGATCCTCAGGCAGACCGCTCTTCCGCTAAAGTAGCCCCTCAATTGAAGTCTGTACCTGTACTTAATAACCTGATTAAATCACTGGATACTGTCGACATTTGGAGACATCAGCACCCCATAAACCGAGAATACTCATTTTTTTCATCTGTGCATGGTGGCTTTACCAGAATCGATTATTTTTTGGTTGATGCTAGACTAATATCGAGAGTCATTAGCTCCACATGCCATAACATCTTAGTCTCAGATCATGGGCCTCTAACCATGAAGATTGATCTCAATCTCCATGCACGTCAGTACAATTGGAAGTTTAACCCCACAATGAATTCAGATAATTGCTTACAAGAATATATATCTACTAAGATGTCAGACTTTATGCTGGTTAATGACAATGGTGCTGTTTCTGACTCAACCCTCTGGGAGTCCTACAAAGTTGTTATGAGAGGTCACATCATCTCATATCAGTCAGAATGTAAAAAAAGCCAGACAGAAGCGTCTCTCTGAAATTGAAACTGAGCTTACTGCACTGGAGGAGTCATACCGAAGGTCAAATTCTGTAGATATCCTTAAAAACATCTTGAAGATAAAATATGAACACAACCATATTCTTGGCGAGCAGGTCAGGCACTATATTTGCAAATTAAAAGCACTTTGAGCTGGGTGAGAAGGCAGACAAGCTGCTTGCTAGGCAGTTGAAAGGCGTGCAAGCTGATAGGGCGATTCATAAAGTCTCATCTCTTACTGGACGGCTATTAACTGATCCTAAACAAATTAATGACAGATTTTTTTACTTTTATAGTCAGTCATACACATGAAAGTCTAAGCTGAAATCTCAGATTTTCTCAACACACTGGAAATTCCAGTTCTAGATGAGGTATTAAGGCAAGATCTGGATACTGATATCACATTGTATGAAATCAAAACTGCCATCTGTGCCTTTCCTAATGGCAAAGCCTGTGGTCCTGATGGATTTGGCATAGAAACCATTGCTCCACTCTTCCTCTGTATGGTAAATTGCTCTCTGAAGGATGAGATTTTTCCCAGCTCTCTTTATGAAGCTCATGTTTGTCTTTTCCTGAAAAAAGACAGGGATGACACTGATGTCTCATCTTACCGTCCTTTAAGTTTGCAAAATAGCGACCAGAAAATTATTGCAAAAGTTCTTACAAACCGACTAATGGTGATAAATGTATGAAACTGTTAAGAATGCTAAATGCAAGTCCAAAATCTTCTATTTTGTCTAATTATGACAGGTCCCCCTCATTCTTGCTGGGTCGTGGTACTAGGCAGGGCTGCTGCCTTTCCCCTATGCTCTTTGCTTTGGCTCTTGAGCCCCTGGCAATAGCCATTAGAGCCAGCCCTCAAATCAGTGGAATAAATTTTGGCACATCTGAGTGCAACATAGGCTTATATGCAGACGATGTAGTCTTGACCCTGTCAGATGTTAGGTCATCCCTGTCCCCCGTACTTGATCTGATAAAATCATTTGGTCAACTCTCTGGATTTACAATTAACTGGAGCAAGAGTCTATTCATGCCCCTATCTGATGGCTTAGATTCTAAGGGCCGTAACTACGAAAGGTGTCTATCTATTATCCGTGTAGCGTTTAGACGTGTATAAATGTGACTTAGATGCTTCTAGCTAAACGTGTGTTTTAATCACACCCTATGAAACACTATAAACAGCTGATTAGTTATTTGTGTCTACCAATGCCCGTCTAACCTTGATGTCCTCAGTTCAATCTGTTAAATGGGATTTGATTGGCTGCTGGATTGCGAACAGGGATATGCGTTCCAGTGTTCTGTCAATTTTTACTACCCATCAAATCATGCTGCCTTGCGGTTCTGCGCTTGCGCAAACCTAAAATCTCTGGCTGTTTCTTCGCTCATATCTTAAGTATCTTCAAAAATAAAAAAATATATTTTTTTTTTCAGTGCGCCTTTTGACCTAGAATCCAAATATATTTGCCAGTACATGATGGGTTTTCCTGAAAATGCAGAAATGAGATGATAATGGCATATGTGGGCATATATCTTCAAACAAACTGATCCAACTCATTATAACATCTGCTTATGTTATAATAAGCGAACAAATAAAGTTACTACTGTAAACTGAGTCATATTGCAATATTAAGGCGAAAACAAAGACTTTACGATCGCTTTGCATTCCGGTAGCATTCTTTGACAAGGGAGCACTAATTGTCAGAACACTGGCTATAGCACCTGTAATTCTAGGGAAACCAGCTATATGTCAAAGCCCATCCATGACATGTCGCTTTACATTTAAAGCGTCTGGGAATGGCAGAAACTGTGTGGCTAGTTGGCACAGATTGCAGCAGCAATCCTATACACATATGCTTCCCCGATGTGTCTCCTACAACAATCTGAAATGTTCCACAAGCGAAAAATCGCAATGCACAAGCCAACTGCAATGCAGCTGGAAGAGGATTGCTGCATCATGTTGGATGTTCCAGTTCCGGTATCAGCAACTGAAGTAGTTCGTTGAAAGTGTTTTTGGGGAATCAGTCGTTTTAAGAACAGTATCTTCGTACTGTTCCAATGGATTTCTCCTGTCCCTGAATATCCTTGGTGCACACAATCTATTAGCATTCTGACGTTCATCTGCCTCCTCTTGAGCAAGTTCAAGTATTTGCAGCGCGTTCATAATGCTCGCTCTGCGATCGACAAATAGGAAATGTCAGTGAAACGCATGCTAAACTACCCCCCTCCCATGTTTAAGGGTTTCCATTGTTCATTTTAGACAGTCTTTGATCGTGGTTTATTTTGTTGTCCGTGTGTAAACCTAAAACCGCTTCATAGTGTGTGACTAAAGTGAAGCGCAAATTTTAGTCTGCGCTTCACCGATTTATACGTGTACAGGAGATGAGCAACTTTCGTAGTTACGGCCCTAAATATCTTGAGTACCTACCATTTAAAGTCTCCACTGATAAGTTCAGATATTTGGGAATTAATGTCACCAAAAATCCCAAACTTCTCTTTAAACGTAATTGTACTGATATGATGGACAAGCTTAAAGCCATGATAGACAAATGGAAACTTCTCCCTCTCTCCTTAATAGGGCGTATCAATATTATCAAGATGATTGTACTTCCCAAATTTATCTTTTTCAAAATGTGCCTATTTTTCTTACAGCCGCTTTCTTTAAATCTTTAGACTATCATTTTGCTCTTCGTATGGGCCAATCGTATTACCCTTCGTATGCCCCACGCATCTCTAAAGCGCACCTGCAGAAGCCGACAACTGAAGGTGGTTTGGGCCTGCCTGTTATGCGTCATTATTACTGGGCATGTAACGCCAGAGCATGGGTGTTTTGGAACCATGGTCTATATACTGATGATGAGAGTAACCTCTACCCTAATTGGCCTTTGATTTAGTCACACAAGTCAAAAACATCAGTTGGCACTTCCCTTAGTGCTTTTTTATTTTCAAAACCTGATTAGCCTATCAAAAAATGTAAAGGTGACTTTATTCTAACAAACTCCTTGAAGATTCTCAGACAGATTAAGGGTGTGCTGAGTCTTCCGGAGCTTTCCTTCCATGCTCCCATATGTCACAACTCTTCCTTCAAGCCAGGTCTAATGGACTCAGTGTTTGCACACTGGTCAGAGAGGGGCCTTGTTACTATCAGTGATCTTTATATTGCCAAGTGTTTTGCATCTTTCACTCAACCTAAGGAGAAATATTTGCTACCATCCAGTCATTTTTTCCGTTATCTCCGAATTAGAAGCTTTGTAAAGGAATCCGTACCCGCATAAATAAATTTTATCGACTTCTTACACGTGAACCCACATCCAAAGGCTTGATTTCACAGTTTGTTGCCCTTTTTCCATTGGTTGCCACTTCTCTTCACATTAAAGAAGCTTGGGTTAAAGACACAGGAGTGGAGATTGATGATGGGCTTTGGTCAATGACATTAGAGAGAATTAAAACATGTTCTATCAATCCGAGACTTTAGCTTATTCAGTTTAAAGTCGTCCATCCTCTGCACTTTTCCAAAACCAAGCTGAATAGGATTTTCCCCTCCGTCTCTGCCATTTGTGAAAAATGTAAGGCCAGTGATGGGACTCTGGCTCATCTTTTTTGGTCTTGTCCCAAGCTCACAGGCTTTTGGAGGGAAATATTTAATCTGTACAGTGTCTCATACAAAACCCCATTGAGACCTGACGGCCTCGTTGCAATACTGGGTTGTACCAAGGACTGTATAAAAGATGGACGATGCGTCTCCCTTCACTCCCATTCAACAAAAATGGAGCCAAAATATCCTCGATATGGCCGCTGCCATGTTGCACATTTGGAGCCTGAGTCGGCGCAGTAGTGATCGGGGGGTAGAGCCGCGCTATCGAATCCCGCCCACACACCATCCGACCAGCCCCCCTGAACTTTTCACCTGGTCTGGCAGCTGCGCTATTAACGTAAGTGCCCGCAATGGCCAGCTCTCACACAGAGACGATGCAGGAAAGTGAAAGGACCCAACGACTGCCGGTGCTCTGACAAATTTTGCTACCTATCAAAATATGCTACCTCGCGGTTCTACGCTTGCGCAAACCGAAAATCTCGGGCTGTTTCCTCGCTCATATCTTAAATATCTTCAAAAATCATCGAGATAGATTCTTTTTCAGTGCGCATTTCGACCTGTAAGCGTACATATATTTGCATGTACACGCAGGGTTTTCCTGAAAATGAAGAAATTAGATGATGATGGCGTATATGGGCATATATCTTTGAACAAACTTATTCAACTCATTATAACATCTGCTTATGTTATAATAAGCGAACAAATAAAGTTACTACTGTAAACTGAGTCATATTGCAATATTAAGGCGAAAACAAAGACTTTACGATCGCTTTGCATTCCGGTAGCATTTTTTGACAAGGGAGCAAAATTTGACAGAACACCGGCAGCATCAATATTCGTAGGCTCGTTCAGAAGGTAAATGGACTCAATGGCAAAACATTCCCCACCTCACAGTCGTCATCTGTTTCGAAATTAGTTGAAGTACCTAACTGGCTATCTCTTAGAACTGAATCTTGTTTAACTAGTTCGGTATGCAGAAAATTACATTAAGTAAGGCTACTGATTTTTGCAACATCTCGGCCACATAGCCAGCTCCAGTCAATGTTCTCCACCGTCACTTACTCAGTGTTGCGAATAGCGTGCATATTAATGCCGACTTTCGTTGTATTTTCTAATTGACTTTCCACCGGGAAAGTGCTATTGCGTATGCGCATGTACCAGCTGAGTAATGGGTGGAACTTTTAATTTTTTAATAACCCTTAATTTCTCAACACGTTAGAACGCTTGATCGAGTTTTTTTTCTTTTTGTGAAATTATCTTTATTGGGTTTTCTCAATATAGACAGATAGGATTTTTGAACATACGTATCAGATCCAATAAGACAACCAAAACCCACAAAAAGAAAAAAAAAACCAATAATCAATAAATAAACTACTAAAAACAATACCAAAAAAAAAGAAGAGAAAAAGAAAAGGGCAACACATTAGTAGTAAATGAGAAAATGTCAGCAAAAATATACATAACCAAATTCAACAAATGACATCACAGGACAGCCCAAAAATAAGTATAATAATTCAAAATAAAAATAAAAAAGAGGAAAGGAAGAAAAGAAAAATAAAATAATAATAATAAAATAATAAAAATCTTTCTTCTATATTTTTATTAATCGCACCTCGAAACCGCACTCCCCAACGATTGCCCCCGGTCACCCACCATTTTGTCCCTGCTCCTTCAAACCCAACTAACGTGTCTCTAGATAATCAATCCAAGGTTGCCAGGTTCTCAAAAATAATTGTGGGCTACCTTTCAGGTTGTATGTAATCTTTTCTAATGGCATGCATGAACTAAGTTCATTAATCCAATGTGATATACTGGGGGGTTCCTCATTCTTCCATTTTGATGCTATGCACTTTTTGGCTGCTGTCATGGCTAACAAAAAGAAATAAGCTAATCTCAGTGAGGTGAATTTTAATTTGCTGAGATCCCCAAGAAGGGCTATGGATAGAGACTGAGAAAGTTCTATATGGAGAATCTCTTTGAGAATATTTTCTATTTCTGACCACCAGTTTGCTAGTTTTGGGCAGGCCCAAGTCATATGTAGTAAGTCTCCTGTGTCGATCCTGCATCGAGGACAAACTGGAGATGCATCCTTCTTGAAATGACTAATTTTTTCAGGTGTGTAGTAGATCCTGTGAATGTATTTGAAATTAATAAGCTTATATCTTGTATTAATATATCCAGTTTGTATTAATATATCCAGCATCTCCCAAAAGTCGTGACCAGTGATCATCAGTTATTTGAATGCCCAAGTCCTTTTCCCACCTTTCTTTAACTGTGACTGTAGTAGCTTTAGAGTGCGCTAATAAAAGATTATAAGTTTTAGAAATATGTTTAGTATGTATCGCTTGTGTTAATAATAATTCCAAATGAGATAGAGAAGGTTTGTTTAGGGAGCCGCCTTGGGATGAGCTAATAAAATGTCTTATCTGTAAATATCTATAAAAGTGTGAATTCGGAAGTTGGTAAGTTTCTTTCAACTGTTGAAAAGACATCAATAGGTCATTATCATATAGATTACTGATTTTATTTATACCTTTTTGCGCCCAAAGTTTGAATCCTTGGTCTTTCATTGCAAATGCAATGAAGGTATTGGGTGTTATTGGGGTGAGCGGAGATAGACACTTGTCATTGCCCAGATATTGGTTAATTTCACCCCATATTTTAACTGAGTGACAAATAATCGGGTTATCTGTGGATTTTTTTATGTTTTTGTGACTGAAACAATATGGAATAAATGATAAATCTTCTAACTTAAGAATATTTCTTTCAATTTGGGTCCATGTAACAAGATCGCCTCCAGCAAACCAATAAAATAAAGGTCTCAGCTGGGCCGCCCAAAAATAAAGTTGAGGGTCCGGAAGTCCAAGGCCTCCTTTCTCAATTGGTAGTGTCAGGGTTATTCTCTTGATTCTCGAGATTTTATTCCAGATGAACTGTCCTACGATTTTGTTATATTTACTAAAGAACGATTTAGGTACATCCATAGGTATTGATTGAAACAAATACATAAGCCTTGGAAGCACATTCATTTTGATGACATTTGTTCTTCCTATCAGAGAAATGGGAAGTGTGTTCCACCTAGATAAATCTTTTCCAATTTTCTCTATGAGAGGTATGTAATTAAGTCTATATAGGTTGCTAAGATCACAGTCTAATATGATTCCTAAATATTTAATCTTAGTCTTAACCTGAAAAGGAGGGAAAGCTATCTGAGAACCAGTTTTTTGCTTTGATATCGGGAGGATTTCGCTTTTTGACCAATTAATTTTGTAGCCTGTGAAGCTGCCGAAGCCGTCGATTACTGTCAGGAGAGCTTTTAATGAGGAGACTGGATTTGAAAGAAATAATACTATGTCGTCTGCATATAAAGATATTTTGTGTGTAGTCTCACCAAAAGATATACCTAAAATAGCAGGATTGTCTCTAATTTTTTGAGCCAAGGGTTCTAAAAATAAATCGAAGAGTAGCGGGGATAGGGGACATCCTTGTCGTGTTCCGCGACCAATGGAGAAAGGCTCTGACAGTAAGCCGTTGACGGTCACTCTGGCATTAGGTCTGTCATATAGCAATTTAACACAATTAATGAAGTTCTTGCCAAAGTTGAACTTTTCCAAAACCTTAAAGAGATATCCCCACTCAACGCGGTCGAACGCTTTCTCTGCGTCGAGCGAGACTATGATTGATGATTTGTCCGACCGCGTTGCCTCAGATATTACGTGGAAAAGACGTCTCGTTATTAGATGACATTCTGCCTTTAACAAAGCCTGATTGGTCTTTATGGACAAGAGAGGGGAGGAACTAAGTGCTAGGGCTTTAGCAAACACCTTGCTCTCTATAGAAAGGAGGGAAATGGGACGATAGGAGCCTGTACTTTCCGGGTCTTTGTCAGGTTTACAGATCAAGGTAATTAGGGCAATCCGAAGGGTTAGTGGGAGAACACCTTCATTTATAGAATGGAGATACATATTCATTAATGGATCAATTAGGTATTGTTGATATTTTTTATAAAATTCCGTTGTGAATCCATCTAATCCTGGCGATTTTGAAGACTGGAGAGACATGAGGGCTCTGAGTATTTCTTCTTTGGTAAATGGTTGTTCTAGGGTAGACTTTTCAATTTGTGACAGCTTCGGCAGCTCCAGAGAACCCAGAAATTTTTCCCCGTTCTCCTCAGCATTTTTACATTCAGAGGTGTATAGTCTCTCATAGTAGTCTTGAAAACATTTATTTATTTCTTTTGGATTGCAAGTCAATGTGGAATCTGTTTTTTTAATTTGTTGGATATTTGTCATTGATATTTGCTTCTTAAGTTGCCAAGCTAAGAGCTTGTGGCTTTTGTCCCCTAGTTCATAATACCTTTGCCTGGTTCTTAATAGGGCTTTCTCAGCTTTATAAGTATTGGAAATATTGTATTGATTCCGTTTTCTCATCAGAGCTTTATATAATCCCTCTGATCTTGTTCGTGAGTGTTCCTTTTCCAAGGTCCTGATGTCTTTTTCTAATTGTTCTAAATTTTTCAGAGATTTCTTTTTTAAGTGAGAGGAGAAAGATATTATTTGACCTCATAAATAGGCCTTAAGGGACTCCCAGAGAACAGAGGGTGAAGGGGCAGTTTCGGACTTTGTCTCTAGGAACAGTTTGATATGAGATATTATAAATTTATCAAAATCAATGTTATTCAGTAAATGTGGATTCATTTTCCATCTATAGAATTTATGAAAGTTTTCTTTTGGAGCTACTGTTAATGATAGAGGGGCATGGTCTGAAATTACCTGCGGCAAAAATTCACAGTTAATTGTTCTGTGTATCAAAGATGTTGATATAATAAGATAATCAATTCGAGTGTATGTGCTATGAACAGAGGAAAAAAAGGAATATTCCCTATCTTTGGGATGTGTATACCTCCAGATGTCACATAATCCAAGTTCTTTCATGGAGGCATTAATTTCCTTAGCTGATTTGGTCATAACTGGGGTCTTGTCAGAAGAGCGGTCTATTTTGGAGTTTAGAGTCAAATTAAAGTCTCCTGCCATTATAATTTCTCCTTCTGTTTCACATAGTTTCAGAAATATAGATTGAAAAAAATGTAAATCATCATAATTAGGGGCATAGAGGTTTACTAATGTAACTGTCTCTGAAAAGATTTTGCATTTGACAATAAGAAATCTACCCCCTGGGTCACACTCAGTCTTCTCTAATGAGAAAGGAATATTTTTATTGATTAGGATACAAACCCCTCTTGAGTTTGAGCTGAAGGAACTAAAAAATATTCGGCCTCCCCATATCTTTCCGAGTTTCTCATGTTCTTTACTATCCATATGTGTCTCTTGTAAGAAACAAATGTCACACTTATTCCTTTTTAAAAAGGTTAGTATTTGTTTTCTCTTCACTGGATTATTAATACCATTAATGTTCCATGTAACCAAATGTAAATTTGTAGTCATTTACGGTTTAGATTGGTATGATACTATGGTCATAGATCTGATATATCTAAAAGTTGACGAGAAGAGTGTGGTGCTAAAAATGTTGTTTTGATAGGTATAAGAAGAAAGAAGAGCGAAAGAAAGAGAAAAAAAACAACAAAGAAAAAAAAGAAGAAGGAAAAAGACAGAACATCTAAACACATTTGAACCTTTCCTTCGAAGACGTATTCTTTTGTCCCTCTCCCCATGAAAACAAGAAATGGACACTTAACCTTCCCCTCTAACACCCACCCTCTCATCCCTCTCCCCAGAACAACAAGGGATGAACACTTAACCCCCCCCTCCCAAAAGACGTGCGTTTGTACTTGCACTCACTAGTGTGTAGTTCAAAACGCTTGGTGGATCGGTGATAGCAAACTCCTGTCTGACGAACACTTTAAATTAAATCATATCTCAGAAGCTGTGTGAACTGTGGATGCTAGTGGTAACTTGACCTTAGGCATATAACTAAGAAGAAGGAGAAAAGAGAAAAAAAGAAAAAAGAAAAACATATCTGAGAAATACAAATCAAATGTCTTGTACATTTTAACCATAAATAGGCAATAAGGAAAATTAGTTTAACAATGCAGTCTTATCTTGTAATAATATCTCTTATCTCTAATAATAATAATAACATAACCAAGAACTATATTTTTATTTTGTGAATTTTCAACTCAGGGTGTGTTTAATATGCACAAGACCGCCCCTCGAATTTTAATTTTCAAATTGCCCCCCGCCCCCGCCCCAGCCCCAGCCCCAGCCCCACTTCTCCTTTTGTGAACATGCAAATATTATTTATTCATAGGGCGCTTAATAAACTTATATGTTACCCACACTTGGAGCATGACTGGGGTGTATGAACTACTGCTTAAGTACACAATGATAGCCTGGTACTGACCTCTAGTGCACTAATCATGCTACTATTGCAATGGCCTGAGATGGACCAAGCAGTGAATTGTCGCCGCAACTGCTAAGGGGTATGCAGTATGCAGAAACAATTATGTATATGTATTTTAATGACACTTGTTAATTTTTAATTGCTGTCAGGGCTTCTAAATAAAATAAAATAAAATAAAATAAAAGTAGCTTTTCAGCATGTCCTTCTTAGCTCTTTTTTAAATTGTTATATTTCACAATGTGGAATATTAGGGGTAAGCAGGATAGTAATTCTTAAGGTTTGCATAATCGCTCAGTTAAAACCGTCGATACAGTTAAATATATCTGAATATTCCTCTCCTTGGCCTGTCAACTTGTTTTGAGCAGTTTACTTTACATTATAGGGCTAAGGGGTATTACAGTTGACTTCCCCGTCCCCGCAGTGAACAAGAGGGGTCTCGTTAAGTCCATTATTACATTTTGTGCATGAAACTTGAGTGGCCGAAATGTTTGTCCAAATTTCCATTGAAAAATGAAATCCACAGCAGTCCACAAGCCATCCTCAATCAGTTTGAGTCCAGATTTTCACCAAGTCCGTTGTGAATATCAATTGTCTGAATGTGTTACAGCTGACATACGAGTCCCCTTGAATTTTTAATCCATCAGTTAACCTATTTAGGTCGGCTTGTTCAAAGTTTATGACCAAGAATGAAAGGACCGAGGGAAAAGAGAGAAAAAAGGAAGAAAAGAAATCATTCAGTTCTCTTCAGCATATGCTCCAAAGTTGTCAAATCGTGAATCAGGGCTTAGGTAGCCCCTCCGCAAATGCCCGAGCCTCTCCCGGGTCGGTGAAGCTCCGTTCTCCTCTCTCATGCTTGAGTAGTAAGCGGGCGGGGTACACAAGCCTGTAGTCCGCCCTCTTCTCGCGGAGGATCCTCTTGGTGTCGTCGAAAAGACGTCTTTTGCGTTGCAGTTCTGCAGAGTAGTCTGGATATAGGCGGATAACATGGCTGTCGTAGGATGCCTCGCTGACGTGCAAGTGTTAGGACGCGGTCCTTGTCCTGATAGCGGAGGAACTGCATGATCACCGCTCTTGGTGGTTGATTGGGACCGGGCCTGGGTGCGAGTGTCCGATGAGCGCGTTGTAGTTCTAAGCCATTTTGAAAGTTGTTAGAGCCGAGAAGTTCCGTCAGTAGCTTCTCGGTGAATTTGGTGGGCATATTTCCTTCTCGTCCTTCTGGTAGCCCGGTCAGACGAACATTGCACCTCCTGCTCCTATTTTCCAAATCGTCAAACCGAAGCTTGAGGTTTCCTGTAGTTTGTTCTGCCGTGTGCAGGCGTGCACGCAGGTTCTCCATCTCGTCATCAATGCGATTGAGACCGGCTTCCATCTCACCTTGTTTCTTTTCCATGCTCGTAGTTTTTTCTTCCAGCCTTTTCAGCGTTATGTTCAGCTCTTCGATCTTATCGGTGATTGCCTGGTTTCCTTTATTTATTGCTGCCATCAAATCAGCAGAACTGTACTCCCGATCAAGTCCGTTAGCTTGTTCGGTCTCCATCGTAGACACTGGAGACTCGCTAGCTACGTTAGCTTTGGCTTCGGTCGAGGACTGCGCTGGCTTTTTAGTCACTTTCTGTTTGCCCATTCGACAGATGAAGTTGAAAATTACTTCTGAGACACCTTATCTGTAATATAAGGCGTAGTGACCTTAAAGTGCACAAGGATCTTGTTTTTAATAAACTGAATTTGCGGAGCTGCTGTTTTTGCGTCCGTCGCCTAGCCTGCCATCACGTGACCCCCGCTTGATCGAGTTTTGAATTAAAATACACTGTCCTTCTAACAAAAGTTAGCTTGCTTTAGCAAAGTTACCGCTAGCTAATGTTGTATTTCTTAAAAATGTTTGCAGTTGAAGATAACCATCATGACCAGGCTTGGGGGACCGGCAATTCATTCTCTGGGATAGTTAACTTACCAATGCAACCCCCCTCCACGTTCATTTATGTGGACTCGATGTATTTGAATGCAGTTATTGTTCAGTTTTTGTTATCCACATTTTTAGACGACGAAATGGACTCGGCATCCTCCACAGTGGCCAAGAGTATGTATAAATCTCATGGGAATATCTAAAAAACCGACGCTGCATAAGACTTTTCACGGGAGAATGTAATAAAAACTGATTTATAACATTAAATCACATCCATTTCATGCATAAAAAGCACAATACCACCAGATAAAATATGGATAAATAGAATATAAATATTAAATGAGCATCAAAAGCCAGCAGAAGTGTATCATTTAAAGGTGACATTTGCACTTTACAACCAGCAGGGCCAAAAGTTTATATCATGGGGGACAGCTACATCTGCCGTGGGGAAAACTGGCAAGGGAGACCATTGAGACCAACCTTGGTCTGGATGCCCAGGTCCAGTGGTTTGGCTAGGGTGGCGTGGTTTGGGGAAACCTTCTCCCCTTTATCCACCAGTACCTGAGAGGAAGAGCTGTGCCGGAGGTCCTGCGGATCCACTGTGGCGGGAATGACCTCGGAAAGATCAAGAGTGTGAAGCTTGTCGCAGGGATCAAGCAGGACTTGAAAGATCTTCATTGGCAGTTCCCTTGGATGAAGATTATCTTCTCTGCCATCACCCTGTGTTGCCGGTGGAGGTCTTCCCATCCAAAGATTGAAAAAGCCTGGCGATGTCAACTGTGTGATGGCTACCTTTGTTTCACATATTGGTGGAGAGATTTTGTATCATCATCAGATAGAGCAGAGATCCTGGCCAATTTTTGCATGACAGAGTTCATTTCACCCCTATGGGAAATGATACATTTTTAAATAACATTGCCCTGCATCTGAAAGACCAAATCCAGTTGGGTGATGCTGGATTTGGATTTTCAACATCAGTTATGGGCGCAAAAAAGGTCCGTTTGTTTGCTTTGTGTAATGTTTGATGTACTTTTTATTCATTTATTTTATACTAGCCATCATAACCATTGTTTTCCCAGCTCTTCCTCACCATCCATCTTTCTTTCTCTTCAATCTTTTCTCCAAAACATTTGCTTTCCCCAGCCTTCCCACCTGATGGGGCCTCCTTCACGTTTCCCCACGGCAAACGTAGCCAGTAAGTTGTTGATGGACCACAGACAACTACATGCAGTGTGGTTTTTGTTTAAATTTTTTTTTTTTTAAATTTAACACTCATTTGCATGCCTGATTTACTGCAGCAGAGGACATATTATACAGTCCTTGGGTTGTACCCCTTATTCACTCACTCTCCCTATAGACCTACAGCAGGCCCCTATGTTTGGTATGGTCACTGCAAAAAGAGTTATTTTAAGGGAATGGAAATCTATATCCCCACCCTGCTTTAAGATGTGGTTGAATGATATGGTATCCTGTTTGTATCTGGAAGAGTTGCGTTTCACACGGTCAAACACCCACCGCAGATTTCGTAAGATCTGGGGTCCCTTCACTGACCATATTAAGAGAGAACATTCTCCAGATGAAGTCTAATTGAAAGGAACAGGCTTAGACTCCAAGTGCAGTTCAGCATTGGCAGGGGGTTTATTGGGATTCACCAAGCTCATGGTCAAGGACAGAAATGGATCAATCGCCAGGCAAACAGAGTAATGCAGAATAGTCAGAATAAGAGTCAGGGAACAAGCAGAAATAATTCGGTAACCAGAGATTCAAGCCGCACAAAGACAGTAACAAAGGGGCTGAACTAAGGGAATGGAAGGGGAAGGAAAAAGGGAGTTGGATGGGATAAGGGAGAACACAGGAGAAACTAAACAGTTGGGTACAAAATGGGAATAAGGGAGAACAAAGTACTAATCAATCAATCAGCAATCAAACAACGTAATACAAACAATCAGATACGAGACTTTCGGGAGATGTGACAAGAAACGAGCAATCAACAATCAAAACCAAGAAAGCGCAGAAACGAGACTTAACCAAAGCGAGCTATGGGAAGAAACGAGTCGACAAGAAGCTGAGGAAAATTGGGCCTTTTAAACACACAAACTAATTAAGTGGAATCCCAGCTAAACACAGGACAGCTGTAGAGAGAGGTGGAGCTAGAAAAGCAAGGACGGTGATAGGAGAGAGAGAGGAAAAGGGTGGAGTTCTAACTCTAATCTAACTAAACACTCATGCCTCACTAAACTACTCTCAGGTGTGGATAGTCAATGAGAACAGCAAGAGAGAAGGAAGAGGAAATACCTAACCGAAATACAGGGAAGAGAGTGTGATGAAAAAGACAAGACACCACAAGACAGAAACGAAAGGAAGACACTGAAGACTAAAGACAGCGCAATCTTACAGAAACATACATACTCTAAAAGAATAAATATGATAATTAAATAAATAGTAACTAAAATTACTAAAACAATACTAAATTTCTAACACTAATAAGTTTGGGTTATGCTGTATGCTGTATATTATTTTCCTATTTTCATTATGTGAATTGCTTTAATGTAAAGTGCTTAAATCGCTGGGACTCTGCCCTTGACTTTGGCCTTCCTTCACCTCACTTCTTTCCAATATCATGGAACTGCGATGCTGCAAACCTGTGGAAATTCTTTTCAGTTTTTGGACTGGATTACAGATACATAACTGGTATCTTTTATATGATCTGGCAGCTATTGTCTTGTTTTGTCTTGTATAGTTTCATCCTGTCTTTTTTGTGGTGTGTCTGTTTGTGACTATTATGCTGAAAACCCCCAAAAAAACAAATAACCACTGTGTCACAAGACCATGTCTTTGTTAAGAGTTTGGGCACTGAAGATACCAGATGGTCAAGACTATGAAACAGAATTCTCCTCCATTCCTCAATTATGCAAGTATTCACCTGCACAATTGTACAGGGCCTTCAGTGCCATGTACAACCCCAATTTCCGAAAGAGTTGGGACAGAGTGTAAATTGTGAATAAAATCAAAAAGCGACGATTTTTCGGAGAGCAAGTCAGAAACCTTTGTTTCCGAGGTTTCAGAAGTTTCTGGTGAGCCTCAAGTCTTTGGAGGTGACAGATGAGGAACAGGGCAATGCAGTGATGTGTGCTGGGCCGTATATGTATTAGCCGGAAGCCGTGGTTAATCCCGAGTACGTTCCCCTGAAAGTTTTCATTTACAAGGCAGGGTTTTTGCTACAGGTAATTAATCGTGGCGCACGGCCATGGAAAAATAAAAGCTGCCACGCCTATGTAAAATGACTTTGCATAAACTCCAAAAATCCTAAGAACAATCAGGTGTCCCCAGTTCTCCTCATTAAAATGAGCACTAATAGTTCTTGACCTGTTGTCAATCATTTTGCTTCATGAATAGGTTTTCCAATAATAATAAAATTAGACATCGGCAGTAAAACGTGCTGCTTTATTCTTAATACAATGCGTGCAACGATTAGAGAGATTTTATTTTGTTCACTTTGCAAAAACGATAAACTACGATGTTAACCTCTGTACTTTATGTGAGCACATCCTGCTCTACCTATATGCAGGGCTCCCATTTGGTGTGAGACTCAGTGGCATATTCATGTTCCCGTGCCGTAGTCAGCAATTATTCAATCAATGCGATGCATGTGTTTCCCAATTGTTCAAAGTGTTTAAATGAAATAAGACCATTTTAAACATTTCTATGCAATTCCGTTGCTTTCAACCCCTGAGTAAAGAAATGCATGAGAAGTCCGGAGTCATAATTGATTTTCATGTTACTAGTGGTGAAATCCACCGTGACGCATGTGAAACTGATCAACCTTCGGGCCCATAGACTTCAATGGAGGCGTTGCACTGCATTCAGAAACCATAGTGTAAGTCGCGTGATCCCCGAAGTAACTCAGGAAGATGGCTTTGACAGGATGGGAATGCATCGGTAAATTATTATTTATTTATACAAAAAAAAATGTATTTCCTTGCTCTGAAATGTGGCATGTATATTGAACCTCAGGTCCAAATGCTCCATCTTATCCACGACACTAGCTCAACAGACTATATACAAAATATTCACTGGTCGATTTAGCACTTGTATAGCTGTGCTGTGTTTGAACTTGAGCATATTGGCGCAAGGATTCTCAGTCATAAACCGGCTTTGAAAACTACAGTTGAATATTTAGTGGTTAATTATAGCGAAAATACTAAAAAAACAAACCATTTAAGTGATTATACTACTGAGGTCTTCCAGTGCATAGCATAATGGCGAGAGGACTCTTAGACTGGCTAAAACAATAGCAAGCGCAGATTTACCCACAGTTTTTATGACAAAATATCAAAGGTAAGAAAATTTTTCTCATCTCTGTAGCATTTAAAGTGTATGCCTGCTGTTCTTTGAGTGTGGTGTCAATTTAAAATGACAAGGCTTATATGATTGGAATCTGTGGACTGTCCTTTTTCATTTGAGGTATCATTTGTCTGCATAGCAGAAACTCAGTGGAATTGCTTGCCATAGAGCACTGATCTTATTTTATTTAATGCTTTGCTAGATGCTTATTTACTTGCTTGGTACTTGAATTGTGTTCGGTTTAGGTAAAAACGGTCAGCACAAACTTTTCGCCGATTTTCTTCGCTTTAAGAAAATATGCCGCATGACGAGGTTGCTATTAGGAAATATGCTGTATTTATTATGTAAATTCATTGCCCCTGTTACGGGGACGTTCAGGCTTACGGTTAAAATTTGTATTGAATATATATTTTCCACTAATTTCTTTAAATCTTCACTTTAAAACCAGTTTTCATTGCAACAAAACCGTTGACTTACTTGTGAACCTCTGGTACGTGAAGCAGCTTTTCTCAAAGTGCTTTGAGCAAAGAACTAAATGTTTTGTTGGTTTGTAAGGCTTTCCATGGTCAATTCTTCTTAATTTAACCAGCCAATCTTTCAAAAGGGCTTTGTTATTTTGTAGAAATCGATGGTAACTTAATTTGCCGTATTTTCCAGACGACTGAATGGCATTATTACTGGTGCAAGCAACAGCAGCACAAGATTTCAATCAATCAATCAATCAAATCCTTTATTTAACCAGATAAAGCCAGTTGAGACCAAAGTCTCTTTTTCAATGGTGATCTGGCATTATGCAGCAAGTCACGAACAAGTATAACATAAACACAACACAGTTCAAGACAATATTGAAAAAAAAAAAACAATACAGTATAAAACAAGAAAAGGGGACAGAATACAGACTACCACCTGACAGGACAAAAAAAAGTTCTAAAAATGGCTAAATATAAAAACAGTGGGAAAATATATTTGAACAGTACGACAGGACCAGCTAATGGCTTCAGAAATCTTTTGTCTGAAATTTAGTATAGAGATGGGAGCAGCAATTTTAAAATGAGTTTGAAGGTCATTCCAAGACCAAAGCCAAAGTAAAACAGACTCCTCTTACCAGCGTCAGATCGCACAAAAGGAACCTTGAATCGCAACTAGGCGTTGGATCTGAGGTTGTACGAGTTCTGAATTAAAACAAATATAGAGCAAATATACTGGGGTAGTTTGCCTAAAATAGCCTTGTATATTAAAACATACCAGTGGTGCAGCCTGCGCTTAGCTAGTTAAGGCCAGCCGACTAAAGTGTACAGTGTGCAGTGATGCGTCCTATAGGGCGACTTAGAAATGTATCTCAGTGCAGAATGATGGAGCGGATCGAGTTTAGCCAGGAAAATGGGACACGCAAATCGGTAAACAGTATCGCCGTAATCAAGTTGAGACAAAAATATATTATTTACTAGCCGTTTACAAGAAAAAGAGGAAAAGCAAGATTTTAATCTATATAAGAAACCCAGTGTAAACTTGAGTTTCTTTGTCAACATGTCAATATGGTACTTAAAAGTTAAATTCTTGTCCAGCCATAATCCTAGATATTTGTATTTATCTACAAACTCAATCGGAGTTCCATCTAGGGTAATAAGAGAGGGGGAAGAAACTACAGACCTATGTGGTGCAAACAGCCTAGCTTTAGTTTTGCCACCATTCAACAGAAGTTTAGAATTAATGAGCGCATGCTGCAGTGAGATAAAATCAGACTGAAGATGTGAGACAGCAGCCTCGAGAGAAGGAGCACTAAAGTACAAAATGGTGTCGTCAGCATACATATGATGCAATGAATATTTAAAATGCTCACAAATATTATTTATAAAAAAAGCAATGGTCCCAAAATGGAACCTTGTGGAACACCCTCTATCATCACAGGGTCGGAAACATTATCACCAAGCTTAACACATTGAGAGCGGTTGGATAAATAACAATGCCTTGGTTAAAATCCACGAGTAATGCAACACAAAATAATTTATTATCAACAGCTGCTTTAATATCATCTAGGACTTCCAAGCTAGCCGTAACCGTACTGTGCTTGGATCTAAAGCCAGATTGCATGGGATTTAAGACATTATGCAAATCTAAAAATAATATGATCTGGTCAGAAGTTAAAGACTCCAAGATCTTAGCTAAAACAGTAAGATTTGATATTGGTCTATAATTATTTAAATCAGAAGGATCACCATCCTTCAAAAGAGGAGAGACAAAGGCTTGTTTCCAAACTACAGGTAACGTCTGAGTGGAAATGGAAAGATTAAAAATAACTGTAACTGGCTGAGCCACAATTGGTGCTGCAATTTTTAAAAAGTATGGATCAATGCCATCAGGCCCGGCAGCCTTTTTAGGATCTAAAGATGATAGCGCATGCAAAACATCAGAGGCCAAAAAGGGAGAAAAATTCAGAGTTGACAAAGTGCCTGATTGCCCTGGAAGCTTAATATTATGCCTTGGATCATGACTAAGACCCTGTTCATCAAATAAATGCCCAGCCTTTTTAAAATGGGTATTAAATGCATTAGACATCTCCTCATTATCCAAAATACAACAATCACCAACCTTCAGCCTTTGAGGAGGACCAGCAACTTTCTTATTTTGTAAGGTTTTGACTATTTTCCAAAATTTAGACTGGTCATTACCAGTGTTGGAGGTTAAGCTGAGATAGTAGTTGGCTTTAGATTTTCTGATAAGGACCGTACATTTATTCCGAAGGGAACAAAAAAGGGTCCAGTCTTTAGATGTACCTGACCTTCTGGCTAAAGACCATTGCTTATTACGAGCATGAATGGAATCAGCCAGGTCCCTAGAAAACCAAGGATGAGACCTATTTTTAATCCTGATTTTTTTAAGAGGGGCATGTTTATTCATGATTTTTAGAAAGTGATGCTGAAAAAAATGAACAGCATCATCAACAGAAGGAATTAAAGGTATTAAATGCCACTTGACAGAAGCCAGTTCATGCAGGAAAGCTTGTTCACAAAAATGTTTAAAGCTACGTCTAAGTATGATTAAACCCTTGGATTTGGGCAATTTGGTGCTTCTAACACAAGCAATGGAGCAATGATCGCTAATATCATCAGCGAAGACACCAATACTCACATACTTATGGGCTGCATCTGTAATGGTAATTTAAATGAATGATTGAAAACAGGTCACAAAGCCACCAAAACAGCAAAGAAGTAACAGGAATTTCAAAGGGGTGCACAGAATTGTAACAATGGCTATTCTGGAGTTCACATCACCACCGGAGGTTATCGAAGATCTCCGAAGAATTGTGGCAGTATTGCTAAGGGCGTTGCTAGGGCCATTACTTGTAAACTGGAGGGAGTTTTGGATAAATTCCAATGTAGAATGTTTTGAAATGAGTTTCTCGTCACAAATAAACAGAAAAACTTATTTCTCTGCCTACTTCACACAATCTCTTTAAACCCTCTGTGTTTCCATCATTTTGCACATCAGTAGGCAGGACCCTCTGTTTTGCCCAGAATAAACTGATTCTTTTTTACCCATTAATGACCGACAATTAAAAATAGTACCTTAAGGAAAAACCCCACAGTTTGAGTTCTGAATGAGGTAGGAACTTGCTTTTTGGTGTGTGGCATCTTGTGGCTACACATAACCAATTTCAAAATTTTGATGGAACATATTTATCATAATATGTTTAGGGGTCAAACTTAGATTTTTTGGAACAAACTCAAAATAACAAATACGTTCAACAGTCATTTGACAGGTTATGTATCAGGTGTACACTAAAATGTTATGAATGTCCTTATAGCACAACTTCTCCTGAATCCAACGATACCAAGCATTTGATTCAACTCTGTATGGATCCTGAGATAAAGCCCTTTTAGTTAAGGTACTATTTTTAGTTGTTGGTGAAATATGATAACAGATTTTTTTCAAATTCCATATACAAACAAACAAACAAACAAACAATTCTTTATTTCGAACACGTTAAAAGATAAAACAGAGATAATCACCAAAACAAATGGCCACCATGCCAATACCAAAACAAAAACAAAAAGCAAACTATTGACAACTGTCTTGCATGAGCAGCAAGATTGTATGCTCGAAAAGGAGTAGGAAGACGTAAGAACTTATTAATCCTACCCCTTGTATTACCGCATTCTACAGTCAAGTTATTAAATTCTCTATTATTATATTTACAACATTCACCGTCTATTCAAGAACCAATGGTACTTACAATTTGTTGACTATAATATTCAATAAGCTACTTATATACAAATATACACAGAATATTGCACCTGTATATAATACTGAGCTTCTATACTTCTAGAACCCCCTGCGCACACACAGAAGAAGACATAACAAGACAATGTATCCACATTTTTCTAAACCCTGCCATTACCGTCCTGGGTCAAACTGCTGTTCCTCATCCTTATATTTATTTAAAATTTGTTTTTTATATGTTTTTTTTAACTTGCCAATGGTTTTACATTTCCTTAATTCATCTGTTAAACTGTTCCATAATTTGACCCCAGAGACTGAGACACACATGCTTTTCAAGGTAGTTCTGACATGGTTTATTTTTAAGTTCAGTTCCCCTCTTAGATTATAGCCTCCTTCTCTCTCTCTGAGAACAGTTTATTTATGTTGCCTGGGAGTAAGTTATTTTTTTTAAATATTATTTGTGCTGTTTTAAACTGAATCAGATCTTGAAATTTTAGAGCTTACAGTTTTAAGAAAAGTCTATTTGTGTGGTCTCTAAATCCTACATTGTGGATGAATCTGATAGCCCTTTTCTGCATTATATTTATTGTTTGAAGATTTCTTTTATATGTGTTTCCCCATACCTCTACACAGTAGGTCAGATAAGGTAAAATTAATACCCAATATAAAATATATAGAGCTTTCAAGTTGAAGATCTGCCTTGCTTTTCCCAGGACGGCAATGCTCCGTGCCAGCTTCCCCCGAACATATTTAATATGAGGTTTCCAGCAGATTTTGTGGTCTAGAATTACACCAAGGAATTTGATTTCATTTACTCTTTCTATGCTAATATTATCAATGTTTAATTTTACATCTATATTTCTCTTATAATGTCCGAACAACATAAAATTAGTTTTGTTCAGATTTAAAGACAATTTATTAGCATCAAACCACCTTTTTAAGGTATTCATTTCCTTTCTAATCACCTCCAAAAGCTGCTGTAATTCCACATCTGAACAAAAAATATTTGTGTCATCTGCAAATAACACAAATCTTAATACATTAGATACCCTGCAAATATCATTAATATACAAAATAAATAGTTTTGGTCCTAAAACGGATCCTTGAGGCACCTCGCATGTAATATTCATAAAACTTGATGTATTCTGATTTATTTGTACAAATTGCTGTCTGTTTAGAAGAGAACTCTTCAGCCAATCCAAAACATGACCTCGGAAACCATATTTCTCCAATTTTCTAATCAATATGTCATGATTGACTGTGTCAAATGCTTTCTTGAGATCTAAAAACACTCCCATTGCATACTTCTTTGTATCGATACAGTGTGTTATTTCTTCTACCAATTCTAACAGTGCCATGGCTGTCGATCTATTATTTCTAAATCCATACTGACTGTCTGTTAACAACTTATGTTTCTCAACAAAACCATCAAATCGTTTTATGAATACTTTTTCTAATATTTTTGAAAATTGGGAAAGCACTGATATCGGCTTGTAATTAGTGAAGTAGTGTTTATCGCCTGCTTTGTAAATGGGAACAACTTTTGCTACTTTCATCTTATTTGGAAATAACCCATTTTGAAAAGACAGGTTAAAAATATACATAAGTGGCTTAGTAATACCATCAATAACATTCTTCACAGTCAACGTGTCAATATCATCACAATCTGTACTGTTTTTGTTCTTAAATCCTTTGACTACATCATAAATTTCTTTTTCTTCTACAGCTGTTAAAAACATTGAACTATTATTCCTCTCAATATAGTCTGTAGGATCAATTTCTGTTCCCTCCACCATTATTTCCTCTGACAGTTTTGGTCCAATATTTACAAAAAATGAGTTGAATCCATCTGCTACATCCTTCATTTTCTGAACACAGCTTCCTTCAACTATGAAATACTGAGGATATTGATCATGTTTTTTTCCATTTTTAATTACACTGTTTAGTGTACTCCATAACGCTTTTGTGTTATTTTTATTATATTCTAATTTATTACTAAAGTACTCTTTTTTACATGTTCTCATTAAATTGGTGAACTTATTTTTATATTTTTTATATTTATTTTCTGCTTCAATAGTTCTATGCTTAATAAATTCTCGATATAAGGCATTCTTTTTTTTGCAGGAATTTTGCAGCCCTTTAGTCATCCGTGGTCTTCCTGTGTAGCTTAGTTTCATGTTACATTGTACTACTGGACAGTGTTTATCATATAGTATTTTAAATATCTGTAAAAATGTTTCATATGCTTTGTTAACATCAGTCTCTTCATACACTCAACAAAAATATAAACGCAACACTTCTGTTTTTGCTCCCATTTGTCATGAGATGGACTCAAAGATCTAAAATTCATTCCAGGTACACAATATTACCATTTCTCTCAAACATTGTTCAAAAATCTGTTTAAATGTGTGATAGTGAGCACTTCTGCTTTGCTGAGACAATCCATCCCACCTCACAGGTGTGCCACATCAAGATGCTCATCAGACACCAAGATTAGTGCACAGGTGTACCTTAGACTGTCCACAATAAAAGGCCACCCTGAAATGTGCAGTTTTGTTCACAGCAAAATGCCACAGATGGCGCAAGCGTTGAGGGAGCGTGCAATTGGCATGCTGACAGCAGGAATGTCAACCAGATCTGTTGCTCGGGCATTGAATGTTCCTTTCTCCACCATAAGCCATCTCCAAAGGCGTTTCAGAGAATATGGCAGTACATCCAACCGGCCTCACAACCGCAGACCACGTGTAACCACACCAGCCCAGGACCTCCACATCCAGCAGGTTCACCTCCAAGATCGTCTGAGACCAGCTACTCAGACAGCTGCTGAAACAATTGGTTTGCATAACCAAAGAATTTCTGCACAAACTGTCAGAAACCGTCTCAAGGAAGCTCAACTGCATGCTCGTCGTCCTCATCGAGGTCTTAACCTGACTCCAGATCGTCGCTTTAACAGACTTGAGTGGGCAAATGCTCACATTCGACGGCGTCTAGCACGTTGGAGAGGTGTTCTCTTCACAGATGAATCTCGGTTTACATTGTTCAGGGCAGATGGCAGACAGCGTGTGTGGCGTCGTGTGGGTGAGCGCTTTGCTGATGTCAATGTTGTGGATCGAGTGGCCCATGGTGGTGGTGGGGTTATGGTATGGGCAGGCATCTGTTATGGACGAAGAACACAGGTGCATTTTATTGATGGCATTTTGAATGCACAGAGATACCGTGATGAGATCCTGAGGCCCATTGCTGTGCCATACATCCATGAACATCACCTCATGTTTCAGCAAGATAATGCACGGCCCCATGTTGCAAGGATCTGTACACAATTCTTTGAAGCTGAAAATGTCCCAGTTCTTGCATGGCCAGCATACTCACCGGACATGTCACCCATTGAGCATGTTTGGGATGTGCTTGATCGGCGTATACAACAGCGCGTACCAGTTCCCACTAATATCCAGCAACTTCGCACAGCCATTGGAGAGGAGTGGACCAACATTCCACAGGCCACAATTGACAATCTGATAAACTCTATGCGAAGAAGATGTGTTGCACTGCATGAGGCAAATGGTGGTCACACCAGATACTGACTGGTTCTGAGTCCCCAGACCCCTGATAAAGCAAAAACTGCACATTTCAGGGTGGCCTTTTATTGTGGACAGTCTAAGGTACACCTGTGCACTAATCATGGTGTCTGATGAGCATCTTGATGTGGCACACCTGTGAGGTGGGATGGATTGTCTCAGCAAAGCAAAAGTGCTCACTATCACACATTTAGACAGATTTGTGAACAATGTTTGAGAGAAATGGTAATATTGTGTATCTGGAATGAATTTTAGATCTTTGAGTCCATCTCATGACAAATGGGAGCAAAAACAAAAGTGTTGCGTTTATATTTTTGTTGAGTGTATATGATATTCCAATTTTGCTTTAGCAACTCATTTTTAAAGATATTTAATGTCTTCTCTGTACGGATTCTTTTATACATAATGTTACTCTTGATTCTGTTGCCCTTGCAATTACAATCATAAGCAGCAAAAACTGGTAGATGATCACTGATATCATTGATTAATAACCCACTTTTAATGTTATCATCCATTATATTTGTAAATATGTTATCTATTAAAGTGGCACTATGTGTGGTTACTCTACTTGGTCTCGTTATTAGGGGAAATAGCCCCATGCTGAACATGGTATCGATAAATTCATCTACACTTTTGTTATGATTTGGATTTAGTAAGTCTACATTAAAGTCTCCACAAGTAAATAGCCCTTCGTGGTATAAGTTTGTAAATAATCCCTCCATGCAGTTAGTAAAAATGTCAATATTGGATCCTGGAGTTCTATATATACAACTGAAGATTAGGTTTTTCTTTTTTTCCATACAGATTTCAATCGTTATAC
The DNA here is from genome assembly GCA_029721435.1 of Gymnothorax reevesii. Lineage (NCBI taxonomy): Eukaryota > Metazoa > Chordata > Actinopteri > Anguilliformes > Muraenidae > Gymnothorax > Gymnothorax reevesii. The sequence continues at coordinate 145,366,263 of CM056575.1, forward strand.
ATTCCATCACATCATCAATAATGGTTGTCATCTTTTCAACTCTTTTATAGTTTAGGTCTTTATCAATATACAGTCCCACCCCACCTCCTTTTTTATTTTTCCTATCTAAATGAAGGAATTCATACCCATTCAATTCAAAGTCTCCACTCTTTTCAGGAGTCATCCATGTTTCTGTTATGGCTATTACACTGAATGTTCTTTTAAACTGTCTCAGATATTCCTTAATGGTTTCAAAATTCGCATATAAACTTCTACTATTGAAGTGAATCATTGTTAGGCCATCTTCTACCTTTATCTCCCTACCAAATCGATCATCTGTGTAATAAGTGCAGTCATTTGTCAGGTTATTAAAGAGATTTTTGTCTGGGTCAATGTTATTTTCATGCTCTACTAGCCTGTGATCGGTGTCATCACAGGTATTAATATGCAATCTATCAAACATCAGTGTTATAAAATTTACAGTCACATCAACAATACATCATACATCATCCAATACACTAAATAACAGTCATTGGTATCACAAATCAGTGCATTACTGGTATTTTTCTAGTTCTGATTGCCCTCTGATGACTAAAACTTTTGCCTGCTCTGGGGTCCCATTCAGCTTGATGAACACCTTACAATTTGATGTCCACGTGGACTGAATTTTTTTCTGCTTTTTTAATTGTCTCGCCAGCCTTGCAATATCGGCATTTTTCTTTGTGAGGTGTTCATTGACATAAACATTTGTTCCTTTCAGCTTTCGTCCCTGTTTAAGCAGTTCATTCTTTTGTTTTCTGTTTACAAAGCGAATAATAATGGCAGGTTTCTCAGTTTTATTTTTCCTTGGGAGAACGTGACACCCCTCTATTTCCTTACCCTCAACATTTATATCCCTGCTATTAAAGAAAGCTATAACCTGTTGTTCTAAGGAGAGAAGCTCTTGATCAGACGGATCACGATTTGCTGCTGTTGCCGTAGCATATGACCGGTGTGTGGTGCCCAGTCCGTTGATAATGACGTCATTCATTCTGGAGTACTGCTCCAATTCAGACACCCGGCATTCCAAGACAGCGATTTTCTTATCCTTCTCCTCGTTATGCCTCCGAAGATCTTTAATGTCTCCCATTAAGTCCATAATCAGTTTCTGCTGTTTTAGGATTGTTGATATTTCCTCGGACATAAAATTCTGTGACTTATTTATCTCCTCCATTTCCTCATCATTAACTCCACCTCTTTTTGGTGGCATCTTGCACGCACTCGCGGTTGAAAGCCGCTAACACCCGTAAGGAGAAGATTACGGATATAGAGTTCCGGTATCTGGATGTAATAGTGCCACACTTGTGTAGTAGTTAAAAGTTTTTAATTAAAAGTTTGTCACACCAAGCCCAGCCAACAACGAAATCGGGACACGCTCTTTTCTTTTCGAAGAAGCACCAAGCTCTTTCCCTCGAACCCAGCCACGAAGAAACACCAACCAGGAAGCAGTCCCCCTGGCAAACAACCATCCACCACCGAGCGGCGAGTATCAACACAAATCGCGCAGTGGAACTCACGATCTTTGTTTCAACTACAGTCCAGCTGGACAAGCAAATGGAAATTTACTCACCAGCGTGGACACACCGCCGTGTCGGAGAGATGAAAGCAAGGCGAAACAATCCAGTCGGGTACAACGAAGCAGGCCGTTAGCAAGCGGGCAATCCACCATCACAGCCACAGCAGCGGCGGATGGATATGGAGTTTTGCGTTAGAGCAGCCAAAGACCAAACGATTAAAACGATAATATAAAATAGATAAACTAATAAAACGAATAAAATGATAAAACAAAGATGATAAAATAATAGAAAGGATAAAATGATTAAAAAGATGATACAAAATAAATAAAATAATAAAATGTCAAAACAACAAAACGTTAAAATAACGATAAAATAATAAAAGTTAAGTAAAAGCGCGGGTAGCAGCAAACCAGACGGCTGACAGGCTGAGAGCGATTGATATAAAATGGCTTGTAAATATAAGTTCTGGTTATGACATGGTCAAAAGATTTAAGGCATTTTTGTTCGACCCACAGACAAGAAAGAATCAACTGGGAAAAGGTTTGATTTGCTGTTTTGAAGGGTGGCATGATGGGAGAGATTTCTCCATGACCAGTGATTTCAATGCATTTCACTGAGGTTTACAAACAAATGCATTCAAGGGAACTAATGACCTCTCTCTCTCTCACACACACACTTACACTGACAGAGATAGAGGATGAAATGAATGTCTGAAATTGTACAGAGGTCATTACTCTCTCTCTTTCACACTCTTTCACACACACACGCACACACACACACACACACACACACACCTACACCTCTTTCTCTTTCTCTCTATCTTTCTAACACATGCACTGAGAGTGAGAGAGAGAAGATATGTGAAAATGCCTAAATCTGACTTTTGTTTACAAACTAATGGGGTATTTTGTCTGAAAATGCTGCTGCAGGAGCATTTTACTATAATTCAGAAGGTAAAAAAAATGAGTACAATAAGGTAAATTAATGTGCACAGATACAGAAAAATAGGCTTCAAAGCATCAAATAATATAGAAACCATATACATCTGATGATCTTTAGCAAAGAATTGGAAAGAAGAATACTCAGATAAACAGAAGCTCTGGTCATAGAGGACCAGAGGGCTGAGAGCAGCCCCGAGTTCTTCTAAATCCCCCTTTTTATAGCTCTTTGTCCCTTTGTTGTCAATCTTCCAATTCTCCATGGTCTCCAGCTGCAAACTCCCCCAGTCTACAGATATGCATGAACTCTACCCAACCGGAGACTTCCCCCAACCCATGACCACTCCAGACATCACGAGATATTACATCAAGGGACGTAACCCAATTTTTCACCCTTGATGATGTCTGTCTTTTCTAAAAAAGTCTGTGGCCCTTAGATAAGAACAGGAGGATTCATACTTGCTAATCCCCTATCTCTATTGGAATGGGTTGAGAGATCAATAAGCCATTGTTAAGGTCTTGCAAGACCTATTGTACAAAATATAAGCATGAATTTATGGTAGGCCCTTTTTTCACCCTCTGTACTGCACACAGACCTCTGTGTTTCCCTTCAGTTCTCCTTGCTTTTACACACATGGTTAACATCAGATATAATGATTGAGCACATAGTAATCAATATATTGGCCAAATAATACATAATCATACTTTATCTATTTCATGATTAATTGATTAGAAGATACTAATACATTTGAATGCTCATTCATTTGAAGACACTTGATTACTGAGGTTACATAGATTAATATTTTCCCACAATACAACTTAGATTTTGCAATGAGTCTTCAGGTGTTAAAAAAGTAGAATTGATTGATTCTTTAATACTCTCTGAAGAGTTGATTTGAGTTAAAATTTCTAGTGTTAAAAATTTCGAGTTAAAAAGTGTTGATTTGAGAGTTACTGTAACACTAACAGTGCTGAAAAAGCTCTGAAAAAGTGTTACTTTAACTCTAAACCAGTGAGAATTATATAAACACTGGAAAGGTGTTAAATTTAACACTATGGGAGTTGAATTAACACCGGCAATTTTGCTGTGAGGGGAAGTGTTGGAGAATTCGTTCTGGTTAGCATTGACTTTTAAATGAAGGACCCAAAAACAGTTTAAGCAGTTCAGTAGTTTCCTTATTCTGCTGGGAGGGCTTTTAGCCATCCATTCAATATGCAACACATCAGCATCTGCTTAACCAGCTCATTATTTTTCCATGGGAACCAACAGTTGTGCTCCTTCTCAAACTAAAAATGTTCTGTTTCCTTGGCCTTCACCTTACATGGTATTACTCAACATATCGCAGCTCTTTTCCCCTCCTTACTAATTGTCTAGCTGCTGCTATAAATTTCAGCTTGCGGTTAGGTGGTTAGGCCGAGACTTCAACTATTCACCTCTTGAGATAAGGTAAGGCTCTGCTGCAAGCAGTGGAAAATCCCAGATGGAGAAGAGAAAGAGTTACAGCACAATTCACGCAGATATACATTGCTTTAGTATACATTGCTCCCTTTATACATCAGCGATGCTCTCTCTCCACAATAATCCACGGTAGCCCCCCCTATTGTTCACCGCCGATACACCAATATATACTATATCTTCCAATGCTGCATCTACTATTCCAGTGTTTATAAATAATCGACATTGCAATGTCATTACCAGGCATTCCAGAAATCTTCAAACTAAAATTCCAATTTCTATTAAAGGTCACAGCTATTGGGTCTAATTTAAATAAAATCCCTTTAGTGTCTTTTACCAATCCCCAAGTCCAGGCTCAGCTCTCTCGTATTAATTCTTCCCCTTTCAAAGATAGAACTGGAATGGGAATCATTCACCTAAATGTAAGAAGCCGATATCAAAAGTTAGATCAGGTTGAAATATTAGTGGCACAGACAGCCCCAGACATTCTTGTTACCTTCGCCGAAGGTAATGTTTTGATCCCCGTGTATTTATTACCTTCGCCAGCGACTTCGCTGACGAAGGTAATGTTTTGATCCCCGTGTATTTATTTGTTTGTGTGTCTGTCTGTATGTGTATCGAATAACTCAAAAAGTACCAAACGGAATTTCATAAAATTTGGTGGGTTGATTTGGCATGACCTGAGGATCAATCGATTAGATTTTGGGAGTGATCGGGTCAAAGGTCAAGGCCAAGGCCACGAAAAGGTCAAAACCGACTTTCGGCCATATCTCGGTCAATTTTTATCCGATCGGCATGAAACCAACGCCAGTGGCGAGGGATTCAGTGGCGTCGGCGAAGGTATGCGCTCTACCGAGTGCCCGTTCTAGTTTGTTTGTGTGTCTGTGTGTGTGTGTATGTATGTGTATCGAATAACTCAAAAAGTACCAAACGGAATTTCATAAAATTTGGTGGGTTGATTTGGCATGACCTGAGGATCAATCGATTAGATTTTGGGAGTGATCGGGTCAAAGGTCAAGGTCAAGGCCCCGCAAAGGTCAAAACCGACTTTCGGCCATATCTCGGTCAATTTTATTCGATCGGCATGAAACCAACGCCAAAATGTGCAGAACTATGAAGGCGTATTGATGTAAAAAAAAAAAATATCGTACTCTTGTCATTCATCGATCATTTAAAAAAATAAAAATTGGTCCTCAGAGTTATGTGGCGAGGGATTCAGTGGCGTCGGCGAAGGTATGCGCTCTACCGAGTGCCCGTTCTAGTTCTGAGTGAATCATGGCTCAAAAAAGTATAACCAACTCTGATATTGCCTTGGGGGGCTATAATGTTTTTAGGGTGGATAGGGTTGGGAGGGGTAGTAATTTATATAAAAACTAATATCTCAGTCACTGTATTGCACTCTGTAACATAGCCTAAATATTTTGAATTTATTAGTCTGAGAGTTCACCTTGGGCCGACCTCTTTTGTTATTGCTGGTGTCTACAGACCTCCATCTGCTGGCAAGGATTCTGTTGATGCACCAGGGAATCTAATTGCACAATATGTAAATGACAAACTTATTATAACTGGTGATTTTACCTTAAACTGGTTTAATTCAAATTCAGATTATCTTAGAGATCTGTGGGGACCTAAACCTGACTCAAGTGATAGTTGATCCCACTAGGCCTCATTTAAAGGATTGTTCAAAATCCATGTTGATTGATCTTATTTTTTCCAATAGAACTGAAAAAATTGTTGCCAGTGGAGTGTTTGAATTAGGTTTCAGTGATCATTGCCCCACTGCATGTATCAGAAGCACTCGTGTGGAAAAGAACAAATCTTGTGTGGCCCTGAGAAGAAATTTTAAACATTTTAATAAACAATCCTTCTTAGCAGATATTGCTCATGGTGACATTAGTTCCACATTAAATTTCTATGATGCTCAGTTTGCACTGGACTTCTTCACTGAGACATTCGACTCAGTTGTTAATACTCATGCTCCACTCAAAGAGATTAGAATTAAAGACAGAATAACTCCTTGGTTTACCCCAGAGTTGTCCACGGAGTTTAAATTAAGAAACTCAGCCTGGGCTCTAGGTAGAAAATCTGGTGATCCTAGTCACTGGCTCCCTTTCAGACAAGCTCATAATAGATGCACTGCAGCTGTAAGAAAGGCTAAATCTACCTACTAGCTGAATCTAATAACCAATTCATTTTATAATCCAGCCAAGTTTTGGAAAGCAGTAAACTCCATAAATGGAAAATCTAGTGCCTCACTTCCTTTGCATACTAAATTAAATGACTGTAAAATTGCTGATCAAAAAGAGATTTGTGCAATCTTTAATGAGCACTTCATTCGTGCTGGCCACTTATTTGAAAAAATCTACTCCGATCGTCCCAGTTCTCCTGATACATGTGTGGGTAAAATGGATTCCACTTCCTCTTTCACCTTCCGACCCTTCTCATCTATTAACGTTCTGGATGCTATGCAAGCTATAAATGCCAGATATCCGACTGGAGAGGATAATCTTGATGCTTGCTTGATAAAATTAGCAGCTCCATCCATCATTGAACAATTAACTCACGTTTTTAATCTCTGTATTGCCTCAGGTTGTTTACCTATGGCCTGGAAGACTGCCCATGTACCTCCATTACCTAAAGGTGGCACCACTAATGAGTTAAATAATTACCAGCCAATTTCTAAGCTACCATATTTGGCAAAAATTTTAGAAACCTCAGTTAACACTCAACTCAAATCCTACCTCTCATCTTATTCAATTTTCAGTCCTCTTCAATATGGGTTTCGATCAAATCACAGTACAATCACTGCTGTCACTTTGGTTACATTTGACATATTAACTGCGTTAGATAGAAAAAAGCATTGTGCTGCCCTTTTTGTAGACCTTTCTAAGGCATTTGATACCGTAGACCATCATTTGCTCCCACAAACACTTTCAAATATTGGTATGGATAATATTGCTTGTAAATGCTTTCAGAGCTATCTGCATGAGAGGCGTCAGTGTGTGAAGGCAGGAAATTTCCAATCAGAGCTGTTACCCATCTCAAAAGGAATACCGCAGGGCTCGATTTTGGGTCCTGTCCTTTTTATTTTGTACATAAATGATATTGCCTCTACTCTAAAAAACTGCCAAGCCCATTTTTATGCTGATGATACGATTGTCTATTGTATAGCAGATTCTGTACAACTGGCAACTGAAACACTCCAGATAGCATTTAATGCTCTGCAAGAGTCACTCTTAAGCCTTAAACTCGTTTTAAATGGAAGTAAGACTAAATTTATGCTTTTTACAAATGCAAAAAATATTGACCCTGATAGTCTATGCATCACCACAGCAAATGGCTCCTCCATTGAGAGAGTCTCAGAGTACAAGTATCTTGGAATCTGGATTGATCATAAATTCAATTTCAAATATCATATTGGTAACCTTGTCACTAAACTCCGTGAGAAAGTTGGCTTTTTGTACAGAAACAAATCTTGCTTTCCCATGTCTTGCAGGAAAAGAATTGTGGAAGCCACTTTCTTGTCTGTTCTGGATTATGGAGATGTAATTTATGCTGCCGCTACAACATTAAAGCCGCTTGATTCAGTTTATCATTCCGCCCTTAGATTTGTCACAGGTGCAAGTTATAATACTCACCACTGTCTTTTATATGATATGGTTGGTCGGTCATCTCTTGAAATGAGGCGAAATAGGCACTGGTTGTTGTTTATACTGAAAGCACTTCTTGGTAAATTGCCGCCTTACATTTCCATGTTACTAACACAGTATGAGAACCCTTATCCAACTCGTTCAAATAACTGGCTTATGCTTGAGGTCCCTTGTTCTCAGACTGAGGTTGGAAAGACTGCCTTCCAATTCTCTGCTCCATATTCCTGGAATTCTCTACAAGTCACTTTAAAACTGGTCTCTCTTCCATCATTCAATCAGTTTAAGGTCAAGATCTGAGACTTATTGGTATCATCATGTGTGTGTTTTGATTAATATTTTAATTAATTTTTATTCATTGTTTTGTATTCCCTCCTTTTCTTTGTATGATTTGTTGTTTTTTAAAATTGTCCATTTGTGCACTCGGCCCCACCGAAAATGAGGATCTCCCTCAGTGGGTTCCAAGATTAAATAAAGGCTTGAATTGAATTGAATAGAAAATACTTGATATCAACTGATACTTGATTTTTAATGCATCGAGATGTATAATGAATTAATACAACAATTCAGCAATTGAGTATAATAGATCAATACAATAATGCATTTGTTAATATTTCATTGATAATACATTTGAGAATAATGGATTAATACTTTCCACAGTAGACAGATAAAGAGTTTATCTCCCTTTTGATAATTCATTTTTACTCCTATTGAAACTCCCATAGGAATACAATGGACAATGTGTGTCAGGGCTGAGAAGATGTAATACTGAGCCAAGAGGAACTAACATATCTTATTTGTTTCCTCAGAAAATACAACATAGGAGTGGGTGCAAAATGTGCATAAAGCTTTGTGATGACCTGACATTCCTAACCTGTTCATCTAGAACTGTTTTCATAAAAATCCTAAGCGCTTCTTTCAATACTGTAACAGAAAAAGGTCAAAAGTCAAAGAGGAGGTTAAGTGCATAAAGTATAAATATGGATCACAGCTAAATGAAAACAATGATATTGCTGATACCTTAAACAGCCACTTTGTTGAGAATTTTACTTTGGAGCGGGTTCTTATTTGGCCAGAGGGCATGTCCAATGCTCAAGATTATTTTGTGGAAATTGAGGTTAGGGATAATGAAGTATTAGACAAGTTGAATAAACTAAAGGCAAATAAGACGGCCGGTCCAGATGGCTAGTATCCTAGAGTGCTCAGGGAAGTTAGTGAGATCATCTTTAAATTGCTCTCCACTATTTTCAGACGGTCTTTAGAAACTAGAGAAATACCAAATGATTGGAAACAGGGCAATATAATACCAATATATAAGAAAGGGGACTGTACTGAGCCAAATAACTATAGGCCAGTCAGTTTAACTTGCATTGCATGCAAAATACTGGAATCTATCATAAAAGACGAGCTGTAATTATTTCTTGGACGTAATACTATCTTAAGGGATAGCCAACATGGTTTCCGTAAGGGAAGGTCATGCCAGACAAACCTCCTGGAATTTTTTGAAGAGGTCACCAAGACTTATGATCAGAGCAGGGCTTATGACATCATATTCTTGGATTTTCAGAAAGCATTTGATACCATACCGCATAAGAGACTAATTTTTAAAATGAGCTCCATTGGAGTTACAGAAGGTATTCTGCAGTGGATGCAAAACTGGTTTCAGGACAGAACACAAAGAGTGGTGGTCAGTGATAACTCATCTGAGCTGGGTATGGTGGGGAGTGGCGTCCCCCAGGGATCGGTGTTGGAACCCCTGCTGTTCCTCATCTACATTAAAGTCCTTGATAGGAATATTGAGGGCAAATTAGTTAAATTTGCAGATGATACTACTAAATTGGGAGGTTTGGCAAATAGTTTAGAGTCCACTAAAGTGATTCGGGATGATTTAGATAGAAACCAGAATTGGGCAGAAATGTGGCAAATGAACTTTAATGTGATAAAATGTAAAGTTGTGTATGAAGGTAATAAAAACATTAAACAGGATTACTTCATGGGAGGTTTAAAACTGGAATGAGTTCCACATGAAAAAGATCTGGGAGTGATTGTTGACCAAACCCTGGCAGGTTCTAGCCATTGAGCCATAGCAGTTAAAAAAGCCAATCTGATGCTGGGATACATTGCCAAAAGTATTTAGTTCAAATCCAAGGAGGTGATACTTCTCTTGTACAACACATTCGTCAGACCACATCTGGAATAATGTATACAGTTCTGAGGACCATACTTTAAGAAAGATATAAAGGCTCTAGAAAAAGTTCAGAGAAGAGCAACTAAGCTGACTCCGGATATAAAAGATGAAAGCTATGAGAACAGGCTGAAGATCCTTAATCTCTTTAGTCTTAGGAAAAGGAGACTCAGGGGTGATCTGACTGAGGTCTTTAAATATGTTAAAGGGATTAACAAAGTGAATTATCTAGGATTCCTTCAACCAAGTGTTGTGAGTAGAACTCTTGGTCACAAATGAAAGTTGACCAAGGATAAATTTAGCACTGATATTAGGAAATATTTTTTCACCCAAAAAGTAATTTTGATATGGAACAGCTTGCCTGACCATATTGTTGAGGCACAAACCTTGGGAATTTTCAAGAGCAGGCTTGACTTAAAGCTTAAAGAAACAGGCGAGCCTAGTTGGACTGAACGGCCTGTTCTCGCAACTCATGTTTTGTTGAAATTGAAAAAAAACCGCGATCATATTTGACCAACGACTAAAAATATTACTTTAAGGAAAAAGGGTGCTGTAGCCACATACTTTGACCAATTAGAAAAATTCCAACGGATTTGTGCTATGCTCAGCTAGTACTTTCAGTGCTGTAAAGGAAATTCAAAATTTCCACAATGGTCATTAATGGGTTAATGAGACTTCTCATTAGCTGCTATCTAGCTGCTGTCTGGTCATTCCGGAAAACTTGTTTACACATTCTGTGGCCTTGAGCAGGCTGCTGGAGTTTCTTTATCTGGTCTATTGACAGATTTATGGGTTTTAAGTCTGTTCACAGGTCTGTTTGCTTTTTTTTTTCAGTGATTAAGAACCTGCCTCAGTTCTCTCTCTTAAACTGTGATCATACTTGTACTTTGATTTTAGAATATTTATGAATATTTACCACCATATTATACAGGTTTTTAATTACTATTCACCTTCAATAAATAAAATAATCATTTAAAAGCTTAATTTTGTGTTTATTGACATTGTCTTAGTCTGATAGTAAAATTAGCAGAATGATCTGGCACACTTAAATATGACAGACAAAAATAAAGGAAATCGGGAAGGGGGCAAATTCTTTTTCATAGCACTATATTCTACTGTACAACATGATAAATAAAGATGATGATAACCATTTATTCTTGGATTTTTTTCCCCCCAAAACAACCTTTTCACTTTAAATTACATTTAAGAATAATCTGTCAAAACAGCCAGAGAAACAGGAAGAGTCAGAATGCAGTGCATTCGTTAAAAAAATAACAGACCAGGAACTTGTACAGTTGTACAGGAACATGGTTATAGTGTTTTGTTTGGATATTTGGGAGGGGACCCAGAGTGAGTGGATGGGAGAATATGGTGTGAGCAGGAATTCTTGCTACCAAAGGCCTGTCTCTCCAAGCAAGTAAACCTTTGGGATTGGAGAAACTTAGCATAAATACATGGCAGTAATGTGAAATGAAACAATTAAAGTTCATTCAACTCTTATTGAATTTATGTTGGTGGATTACAGAGGAAAATGTGATGAGGAGGGAGAGAGGGTATGATGTATGTACAATTGCTCGATGTGAAGAAAACCGCAGTCTTTGGGTTTTCATTGGAAAGAAAATCAAATTTGTTCAAAGGTATCTTATAAAGTAAGAAGACTATGCAAGAGATCTGTAACTGTGGCCATATAATCAGTAGGGCAATTACCAGGTAATTTTTCTAAAATAAAAATTGTCATCCAGTTACTGTAGCACTCCTCCAAAGTCAGATTTGTGGAGCACTACAATTACTATTATAGTGATAGCATGGTGCTATACTTAACACAATGAACTTTTAAATTATTATAAGTATGTAGGTTTTATTTAAAACAAACAAAAAAAAAAAACGAAAGGGGGAGGGGATTGGACAAAGGTATGCGGAGAAGCCCACGTTTGTGTTCTGTAGCAGCTTGGCCTTGATGAGATCAGTGACGAAAAGCTGCATCATCCTTGATGTGTAGTATATCTGAGACACACAGTACCATTAACAAGTATCAGGGCAGCAAAGCCAATTCCTTTGTTTTTGCAATACTGAGGCCACATTTGGGGTTGAGATCACAAGATACAAGACAAGAGTTCAGTATTTCCGTTTTTATTTATTGGTATTTAAACCTAAATTTCCACTCATTTGTACTAACTTATGTATTCATACAAAGGAATTTATAATTGGTAAGCTGTTGAAATATTCTCGGTTTTGAGTAGCCATTGAAGCCGTCAGGTCCTTTTTTTCAGCTGAGCACTGGATAGCCAGGTGTCAATTTGTTATTAGCCAAAATCAATTCGGTTCCTCAAAATAAAGAGAGGAGGTTTTATATCAGTGTGTACTCTGTGAGTAGACCATGATTGTCTCTCCAACTTAAAATAACTAATTCCCATACCAGGCCGCTGGCCAGTCAGTCCTCGGTTGGGATTAAACCCCTAAGTCTCCGTCGTGGCGTGGCTAGAAAGAATGTAAAAGGGTTAAGAGTCACTGAGACCATGCAAGTTTAAAGGGATAACAAGAATTTATTCACCAGGTAGACAAAAGCTTAAATTAAACAAATCAAGAATAAATCATACAGAAGTTACCATCAATTTAGATAACGACAGCGAGGTCATACCTGGCAAAAAGGCTACACACACACAAACGTATGCAGGGAGAGATCGGATATGATCTTCCCAGACTATATGGTATGGGCTACACACGGCATAGAGATGCACGTGTGGGAAGTTGTCTGCGATCTTCCCAGAATGGATTGTTTCTCTCTCCTTGAAACGTCCTCCTTTGATGAAGGCACGTGGCCATAAATTGCCTGGAGGAGGGGTCGAAACCAAAAAATGCTTTCCCCATCTGGAGGCCATTTAGTAATTAAGCAAATAGCTAGTACCCGAAAGGAGATTCTACCAATTTTAGGGAGTTCCTGAGAGTGAATGCAGTATAATCTCATTTGATATGAAATCTATTGCATTCAACTCCTCGAATTATAGCAAAAACATACATACCAAACAAGCCAGGAAAATGTATTAATATGATGCAGTTGTCATGAAAAAGATGAATTATTATACGGGTAAATTGGGTTATAAGTACATAAGTGATTTCACAGCAGTATACTGAAACAAGAGTATATTGTGAAGTTCCCAGAGTTTTAGATTATTTTCAACAGATAAGTTAAGGTACAGTTATATTAAAGACCTAGGACAATTATGACCTCCACAGGGGGAATTGTGTCAGCCAGAGCCTTGCAACTACACCTCCCGTACAGAGTAACACCAAGGACACAGAAAGACCATTAACATCTTCCACTTGCAGGCTGAGTGGAACAGTCTAAGGTACACCTGTGCACTAATCATGGTGTCTGATGAGCATCTTGATGTGGCACACCTGTGAGGTGGGATGTATTGTCTCAGCAAAGCAAAAGTGCTCACTATCACACATTTAGACAGATTTGTGAACAATGTTTGAGAGAAATGGTAATATTGTGTATCTGGAATGAATTTTAGATCTTTGAGTCCATCTCATGACAAATGGGAGCAAAAACAACAGTGTTGCGTTTATATTTTTGTTGAGTGTAATTCAAGATTGCAGCTTCAAAGACAGAAAAACTTTGGCTCAATTGAGTCTAGACACTTGAAGCTTTTAGACTCCCATCGTATTTCAGTTTATTTTTATGATTTTGGTGGAGAAAGGGGGCTGCAAACATAAAAAATCTTCATGAGAATTCACCATTGAAATAGCAAAAAAAATAATACTGACAAATGAAAAACTGCTGGGGCCAAAAACTATACATTTCTGGGATCATAAACTTCTTGACCACAAGTACAATTCATCTTGAACATTACATTCTAGATTACCTGCTTGCTATTAGCCAAATTAGACAGCTACCCAGGTGTCTCCCCAAAGTCTGAGATCCATCAAAATGATTCACTGTCAAATCACACATTAATCATATATTTAACACAATTTATCAATATCAGTGCAGCTGAACATCATTGGTCACCAGTAACCTCTCCAAACACAAAACATGCCTTTTCTCCACAATGAAGTTAACAATATTGTCCATATATTGTTCAATATAAGTCCACCAAGCATTAAATAAAGTGCTGATTAAACAGCTATAACATTCACGCTGCAATGAAAAGCTAACCGCTCTCTCATCCGAGCTCATAACCTTACACCTTATAAGGGTAAAAACTCACTAACTCAGTAATATCTGAATTCTGAAATACACCTTATTTAACAGAACAGAAACGTCACTTTCAGGAAAAATCAAACGACACATGCTTCCAATTCAACAGAATGGTGTAATGAATGTACCGATGATCTACAGACGTGCGTGTGCTGCATGCATTTGGAGAAACGAAAACCTCGGCATTCGATGTCTTTAAAGGGGGATTTACATTTGAACGTACGGGCGTCTACGTGCAACTTACGTGCGAAATTTGGGAGAAATGACTGCGTGCTCGACGTGGCGAGTACGTGACACGTGCGTGTTTTGCTGGCCGCAGGGCATGTAGAACCGCCCGTAGCAAAGAATTGGTCTGCAAATTAATTCCACGGTGCACGCAGCGATCAGTCGAAAATAGTCCACGCCAAGTACTTGGCAAGTACGTCACAAGTGCGTGTGCTGTAGATATATATAGGGTTTTATGGGGAAAATTCCATTAAAATTAATTCATAATGAATCATATTTCAAAAATTTTAAAATATTTTTAATATTGTAAGCATATGAATATACACCCACGCAAGTGCCACGCACGTGGGAAGCACTTCTGTCGTCCAGGTGCAAAACTGACTTACTTTCCACGCACGACATTGGCGGAGCAAGCAGGTCGGACGTACGTCTCACGCAGCGCACGCACGTGGCAAGTACTTGTACGTGCGGGTTATTTAAACCCGGTCATTTGCCAGTTCTTGAACAGTTGTGAAAATGCCACCCAGGAGATCCAAGAAATCACCAGCTTCCAGTCAGCTTTCTGCTTCCACTGCCTCCACTTCCAAGGATACCAGCAGGGATGAAGATGACAAATGATGCTGAGTCCTGTTACATCAGCATTTTTAAATAGTACCCCAACCCGCACTGGCCACGTAGAACACGTACTCCACACTCACTTGCGCCTTGTCGTCGACGTGCATGCCACTCAAGTGGCAATCACGTTACACGAGCGTGAACCTCTCCCGTACGTCTGCATTACTTGCCACTTGAATCGCGCGTGCATGTTAAGTACTCTCCACTTGCGAGCATCACGTCCCACGTGCGTGTGAAAAGGTCCCTGATCGTCACGGATTTCGCAGATCACGCCAGCTTCATGCAAGTGGCACGTATTGAACATGTACTTACCCTGTACGACCAGAAAAAATGGCTGCGTGCGCCACGATCGGTCTGCGGGTCAGTTTTGGCCGTAGAATTCGGGTCGCCCGTAGAACACGCAGTTCACGTAGACACGCACGATCAATTGTAAATAGCCCCTAAACGCAGTATAAATTCTACAGCAAAAAAGCCATATTGAACAAAATGCAAACAGACTAGAAGTATAAACTGTTTTCTTCATTGATGCCCTCCTCCAGAGACAGATGTATCGGGTAGAAGGAAACCCTCCAGTACTGTTTCATTCGGAATAATTCCCATTGACCGCGTCCATACAATATGTATCTCGTAAATGAAACTGAACACTTCAGGTCGGTTTTGGGTGTCTGTTTCTAAGATGTTGCATCATTTTCAGCAGCGCAACCGTGGCCAACATTCGAAGAATACAACCGACCTTACTTTTATGCTTAGCTTTGTATCCTATTCTTATTGTCCGATCAATGTATTTCAGTTATTGAGGAAAGTTTAAACACTCGGGAATTGGATAAGAAACGAGTCTATCAATACATCGTTACCGGGGAAGCTTCACGAGGGCGTGAACTATAACTGTAGAGTTATGCAGATGAATCTGAGTATATAAATGAGTGACTGGCTATCGACACCAGTACAGGGGTGGATAGAAGGGAGCGCTGAATTTGTCAATGGGGGAATATACGCGTTAATCCATGGGAGGGAACTACGCATATTTTGTGTGGGCTGACTGTAATTGACAGTAGAATGTGAGAGAATCAATACTATGTCGGATTTTTTGCTTCACAAAACGTATTTTTCTAACCAATAATTGAAATACTAGTGCCTCACTGTAGCTAAAATCGTTGCTACTGAGTACCAAGTTTTTTTCTGTCGCAAGTGATCATTTTTAAAAACTACTAGATCGGTACTATGGGCAAGGATATTGACCAGTTTGCACTTCAGGCTTAGCTGAGGAGTTTAATTCATGCTACTCCTGAAAAACAGGGATTGGAGGGAACTTATCCATACTCTAAATCGCGTTTCAGCTCTGCCTGCTTGTGAATATTCAATCGCTGATCCGGGGCTGCCATCTTGTGGTCGAGTACTGTAACTAAGTGCTTAAATTTGCATATCTATAGACGCGAGCGTCTACATCTGCAGTAAGGGGTTAATTCTCCTTCAAAATAACCAAGACATAATTGAGATCAGGGCCATACAATTATGAGATCTCCTCTGTTTATCCCATTTCTCAAGTATTGCTCAATTGGTTATCTCAAATCAACTTCCTCTGTTTCAATGATGTCTTGTCTCTTTTTAGCTTATCTCTTGCTCCTAAGGGACCTTTAGGAGAAGTAACTAAGAAACAAATGATCACAGACTGATACAACTATGAGAAGCTCAAATTAATCTCAAGAGACGAGATTGAGCAGCAGATGAGCAAGACACTTTTCCTATGGGAAGTGAAGTATTCGGTTGTGGAAAGACGTCGATTGTACATCCAGTAAAGATAATTTACACTTTAATTTCTACAGCGGCTATACGTGCTACTAGCTTGTAAATGTGGCAGCCATGACACATGACACCGGGGCATGCACAGCGTATGCATAGTTTGCAATATCGCGTAAGCACAGGCGTGCTGCGAGGGCGAGCGCTCAGTTTCCGTGCGCTAGTGTGTTCGACACTCAGCCGTTTGTGTAATTGTGGGGCTTTATTTATTCGCATCTGGACTCACTGTTTGAGTAATAATTTGCGTGCTTAAGCTTGCTGTGCGCTTTACAACATTAAGTTTGGAACTTACACGAAGTTGGGTTTATGATATTGTTCTATTGATGTTGTCTTGGTGTTGTGTACTACTCTTAGGTGGCAGCGCGTACAGTAGCAGGATCATGTCGTCTGCTAAAATTTGAGTAAAGTGGTCGACGCCGTCTGTGTTTACGTGGCCACATATATATATACTCAGCCAGATAAAAACCTAAGCCGTTGCGGCTGCTGCTGGTCTGGCAAGGACCTCTTGATCTGCCACCGCTAGCACTCAATCAATAAATTCCACACGTCTCGCACTATGCAATCACTCATTTTTCATTTTGTCGCTAATTACTACACGACCCTTTCTAGTCTTGAAACAAATTCTGTGCAACGTATGACCCGATGTCATCATTTTATTATCCACTCGAAATAGAAAACACACGCGAGTGCATTTAAGGCTGCCCATTTACATGACGTTAACGACAATAAATAGTCATTAAGAAGGAAAAGAACCTTATATATAATTTCGCCCTTGTGTATCTTTTTGGCTGATTATGTTATCTGTGCCTCACACCACGAAAAATGTCTCTCTGCCACATAACTTGAGCTGCAAGACTTTGGCACCACAGCGCGTGACCGCGCGCATTTTCTTTAATTTGTCACGACACTGATCTTTTGTTCTGTCACAAGCAGGCGAATGTTAACTGCGCGCAATTTATTCTGAAAACCTCCGAGTTTAGTGTATTTATATATACCCAGTGGTGGATTGTGTTTTCGCACGCCTACAGTACAGTCGCCGTTAAAACCAAAGAAAAAGTCGTTCATCCGCCGGTACGGGAGCGTTAGGCTCTCAGTAGGACCAGGAAATCTCATCGGGAGCTGTGCAGTAGGACCGGCGTATTGACGCGCATGAAGACGAAAGAAGACCTCCCGCCGCCTACCACGCACGGGGTAGCTGGGCGATAGCCGGTTAGCCGGGTGTTTGTTTAATCATAACTGAGCCACGGGGGCAGTTGCGGCGGTCGTTTTGACAGTAGTCCATACATGTAGATAATGGCACAGCTTGTTGGCCATTTATTTCCATATATGAATGCAAAAGTAACGTTATCCTACATAAAATATTGATTTGCCGGTCAATATTTTGCGGGGGTGATGTTGCCGGAAATCATTTCTGCAAACCTTTTTATATTTGACGATACAGTTTGCTCAACCTGTGCTACTATTTAAAACTTTAGTGCGGTATAATAAGCAATTGGATTATTAAATATCATGCTATTTTTGGTATGGATTTTGTTTGTCAGGTATCATTTATGCAATATTTTATGTTCGGAGATAATGCATACTTTTATGCACCATTAGGCCTATTATACACTCAAGTGCCGAAATATATTATTTTTCCTGTTGCAAACCTGTAATTTAGCATAGCCTATCTATTCCTACAGTAGGCTACGTTGACCGGTTCGCAAACGGAATTTGTTTGAAGCGTCTGGTATCGATACAGAATTCGCTGGCGGTAGGTTAGGCCTATCTGTTCACGAATTTGTGGAAATTACTCACGCCTTTTGTGGATCAGTTAGTTTCCTTCAGTCATAGGAATAAAGCCTTGCACAGTCATTTTTCAGTGGCACGTCCTTGGACTGGTTCCGCAAATAATTTCCAGTTTCGTAAACAGCGCCCTTTGTCAGGCCGAACTCATGATATTCTTTGTTTATTAGCAATATCGCGTGCCCCTGCCCACAACTAAACAAACACATGTATTTTCCACCAATTTTAGCCAGCATTACTCTATAGGGGATATCACAATAATTGGTGAAATTTATGGCTAACTGTTCCGTGTGTCGACTTTGTCTCACTGTCAGCTGGAATCCACGTGCGCTGGTCTCAGGTCACAATGATTTGTGCATCCATCGATATTCAACTGCTATCAGCGACTACAAATGATTCTTTCTACTCTTTCCAATTCAAGTAGGCCTAGTAAATGCCAAGTATACATTAAAATGATCAGGATGAGACTACAAGGTCAAATTAACACAGGACATGAGTCATGATCAGCCTGTTGAGCCACAGAAAAACAGTTATGGCGGGGGGAGAAAATGTTTTATTTCACACTGACTACAATAAACATTCATAAAATTCTTTCAGAAGAAATAAACTAGAGTAAAGATGTCTCATAAATTACAAGTGTGAAAACCTATAAAATGACGTTTGCGGAACTAGTCAAATGACAAGCAGTCACTCTAATGGGTGTTGATAAAAACGTATCAAGTGTACGAAATTGGGATTTATATGGTCAAATATACGATAATTTCCGATCATAATGACACTAATAACGTGATGAATCCCAGGAATACACGTGTTTAACGGCCACCCACTACACAGTGCGCCTTATCACAAGCGTTGATTTGGTAGCTACTGCTGCAACGGCAAGCAACAGTTATCGGGCATTTATTTCTCTATGAGGCCGAATATCTCGAAACGATAGTTAAGAGCTAAATCCACAATAATTTACCGTTCCAGCGGTGTCAAACTCAAGGCTGACAGCGAAGTCGTTATCCCGCAAAAAAGTTTGATTTCTGCAAATTGCGGAATCGGTCTAATTGTGGAACCGGTCAACCCACTGTATATCGAAGATTACTCGCACCCCGTCTCAGTAATATTCATTTAGGGAACGAACTTGAATGTTTTTCGATTTATATACTGTTTCGTTTTAAAATGCTAATTGGCAATTTTTAACCATTTTTTCAAAACGTTTTGCATCGTCTGTAATTGTTTTAATGACTTCTCATAACCATTCAGATAACCATTCAGATGTTCAAACATAATGTTCGCAAAGCTTGCAACTCGAAAATAATTGTGTACAATATGAATTTAGTTTGACCATAACGACTCTTGAATGCACTAAATAAAAACAAGCAAAATAAACTATGTGCGGAACCTTACACAGGATGTTTTAGTAAGCTTATTCTATATCTACCAATAAGGAAACACAATTTTAAAAAAAGATCTGCTCAATATCCTATCTCTAAAGGACAATGTCACTTAAAACTGAATGGCTCTTTCGTAAACTGAATTCACAGAATTAAAAGCGGATACACCTGGCACTGATTCAATACAGCTCAGTTCGCATCATCTCTATTTATCACCCTAATATTCCCTTGAAGCTCATTGCAGCCCATTAAAGAATTAATGACCTGGTCAGTGCGTGGCAGACATTTGCTATAAAATGCCCAACCATAAACTGACATCACATTCACAACTATAGAATCTATCAGGACACAACGCATTTCCCCAAAGTTTAGGACGAAGATTGACTCCTTGGCAAGAGACAACCTCACAGCTCTGCAGGTCCGAAAATGCATAATTTCGGAGAATAACGTGAGCATAAGCTCACAGGCCATTAAGTTGTATATTGCCAATTTGTTTATTTATATTGCGGCTGGCTTTTCAATATGGAAGCATATAGTTAACAAAACTAAAATGAAAATGCAATGTCAGAAATGCATTTTCATTTTCAAGATACAAGCGCATTATTTGTATCATAATGAAAATGCAAATGTAATCCTCCACTTTGCATTTTCATTTTCAAGTCCATGTGTGCAATTTTTATAAGAATTGGAAAATGAAAATACATTCCTCATTTACGTTTGCATTTTCGAGAAGTGCCCTGCAATATCACTAACAAAACAAAAACGCTAATCGTATAAAGCAAATACATTCCCGGAAATGCTTTTTTCTTTTCGAGAAGCACGCGCATTATTTGTATCATCACAAAAATGCTATAGTAATCCTCCACTTTGCGTTTGCATTTTCAAGTCCATGTAGGCACTGTTTTCATTTGCAAGACTTGCCCCGCAATATCTCTAACAAAACTAAATCGAAAACGCTAATCTCTTAAAGCAAATACATTCGCGGAAATGCTTTTTCTTTTTCAAGAAACAGATGCAATATCTATCACATAACTAAATCGCTAACGCAGTTTGCCACTTTTCTTTTTCATTTTCGTGACAGACTGACTTTGTATTTTCGATTTCGAGGTCCCACGCCTATGGAGGGTGATTTGTGCCGTAATTAAATACAATACACACATTGAAATACAATGCACTTATTGAAATACAATACACATATCGAAAATATAATACATGCATCAAAATACGATACACACCTCAAAATACAATACAAGTGTAACAATAAATACAATACTAAAATGATTTCTTTTGCAATGTCTATCAGGAATATTCATGCCAAAGTGAATGCATATCACACCTCGAAATGCAATACATACCTTGAAAATACAATACAAATGTAACAATAAATACAATACAAAAATGCTTTGCTTTTCAATGTCGGTCGGGAATATTTGTGCCAAAATTAAAACAATACAACCGTATTGTTTTTCAAGTTGTGTATTGTATTTCAATGTGTGCATTGTATTTCCATGTGTGGTTTTGGCGCTATGTAAATTTTAGTCAATGAGCTCCGCCCAATTAATATGATTGGACGAGGCTTTCCATAGAGTGCCTAAGTCACGCCTGGTTGGTACTCTGATGTATACGATGGTCTGGGTGAGTACACTTGTCCGATTGGCTGGCAGGCGTTAATTAAAACCGTGAAACCGCACAGATAGTTCGGCTACGTTAGTTTCACCGTTCGAAGTGGGAAGTTCATCCGCTATCAACCGATAACCATAGCAACGTAAGAGCACTGGCATTTGGCTAGGTATTACAGAAACCTAGATACTCATTTATCTCCAGGGGACAGTTTCAATAAACTTTACTTGTCTGACCGAGTCAGACCATCAGTCGAGTGAAAAGTCGGTCCTTCGACAGACCATGTCCGTCAGGTGTTTCAATAAAACAAAAGTAGGATGTCCGACCATGGTCCTACGGTTCGATTTGATTTGATTTGATTAGGTAAAAATCTACATATAAAATTTACATAAATAATCACCGAGGATAAAACATATAAGCATAAAACTTATTTCCAATGTGGTCCTCATCACTGTTCGAAGTTGCGTGAGAATTTACCCCTCAGCGATGCACTGCTTCGCTATTTGACGTTCAAATATTCGAAATATGCTAACTTTTAATGAAATAAGAAAAAAACCCCGATTTTGATTTGGTAGATCATTCACTTCTATTCAGACATAAATTAACGGCGCACATCGCTGTACGATGTCACATAAAGTTAAGTTTCATTTTCAGTTGGCTGTTAACTGAATACAGTCCAGCTAATTAAAAGCAGTCTTTGCTCACTGTGCTAAAACTACGATTGGCAACGAAACAAAGCTATTCAACACACAAGAGACATTAAAACATTCCTATCGTCACAATCGCTCATTTTACAGAATTGAGTTAAGCTGCTTTCACAGTGGACGAAAAACGAATGTTTCGCATGACAGATTATTCAAAGTCAATGCAAAGACGCGAGATCGTCCTGCGGGGCGGTTAACAATAGGTGCTGCAGTGATAATGACCGTAAAAATTAAAGTGGCGAAGTAATCACCCTTTATTCATAAAACGATAGTTACTGTGTGCAGTTACAAAGGAAGCTAACATGTCCACTTCATGTGTCAGCGACTGCTGACTGTTCGCTGAGTACGTGCTCTGACAACTGACTGATTTCAGCTCGCTATCTCTACGGAAACCATTATTTATATTTGTAGGCTTGTTGGTCCAAATAAATCCGCCGGCCAGCGTGGGCGCCTGGCCAATCCTGGCCACGCAGGGCGTATCTAGCCAAGAACCAGCCTACATCGTGCCAAAACTGCATATCAAAATACAATACTGCATATCGAAATACAATACAAGGTGTATTGTATTTCATTGCGAGGCTTTTGGCACAGAGCTCGAAATACAATACATGCCTCGAAAATACAATACATGAGTAACAATCAATACAATACAAACATAATTTGTTTTTCAATGTCGGTCAGGATTATTCATGACAAAATTAAATACAATGCACACATTGAAGTACAATACACGTATTAAGAATACAATACACATCTTAAAATACAATGCAGTTGTATTGTTTTAATTTTGGCTCAAATATTCCTGACTCACATTGAAAAACAAAGCATTTTTGTATTGTACTTACTGCTACACATATATTGTATTTTCAATATATGTATTGTATTTTCAAGATGTGTATTGTATTTAAGCATTTTTGTATTGTATTTATTGCTACACGTGTTGTATTTTCAAGATGTGTATTGCATCTCAATAAGTGCATTGTATTTCAATGTGTGTATTGTATTTAATTATGGCACAAATCACCCTCCATACAAAAGCGCGTGGGACCTCGAAATCGAAAATGCAAAGCCAGGCAGGACAGTCTGTCACGAAAATGAAAAAGAAAAGTGGCGAACTGCGTTAGCAATTTAATTATGTGACAGATATTGCGTCTGCTTCTTGAAAAAGAAAAGGCATTTCCGAGAATGTATTTGCTTTATGAGATTAGCGTTTTCGATTTAGTTTTGTTCGAGATATTGTGGGGCACGTCTTGCAGATGAGAACAGTGCCCACATGGACTTGAAAATGCAAAGTGGAGGATTACTTTAGCATTTTCGTGATGATACAAATAATGCGCGTGTTTCTCGAAAACGAAAAAGCATTTCCGAGAATGAATTTGCTTTATACGATTAGCGTTTTCGTCTTGTTAGTGATATTGCAGAGCACTTCTCGAAAATGCAAATGTAAACGAGGAATGTATTTTCATTTTCCAATTGTTATAAAAATTGCACACATGGACTTGAATTACATTTGCATTTTCACTATAATACAAATAATGCGCTTGTATCTTGAAAATGAAAATGCATTACCGACATTGCATTTTCATTTTAATTTTGTACTATATTTCAAAACCGATAAATCAACTGCGGCACACTTCGCTGAAGGTCTACCCACAAACTCTCAGAATCAGTTTCTGCAATAAAAAGACATATTGAAAATACCAAAAAAATTTCCTTCAAGAATCTTACATTTTGCTGTCGAATTTGTCATTATTTTTTTTTCTTGTTCATGCTAGGCTTTTTAAACAGAGGATCAGCCACGCGCTTTCCAGAGGTCGCATAAGCTCTCACTTCCACTTACACTGCAAGAGAAAATAAAAAGATGTTAAAATACATAACGGGAAACACAAACAGTCAAAATGCCCTCTATTCTATAACTTACACGCGGTACTACATTCAGTTCCGCGGAGCCACATGTGGTTATTCCTGGCGGTAAATTGTCCTGTGATACGGCTCATTGGTTAGATCGTGGTTAGAAATGGGTTAGAAGGGCGAAATGTTAGAGACAACCAGGCGTGAACTAATGCCGTCTCTTTGGTTTTAACGGCGACTGTACTGTACGTTTCGAGCAAGTATTGAATTTCTTCGTTTGAACGGAGAGATCCTTTCGTTGCTGCGGCATTTCTTAAGAACAAGACAATCGCGACACATAATGGTAATCTGGTGCCCCGCTGAAGTACGGTTGCTTCCACATTTGATACTACTACGGATGGATCGTGCCCAAATCCCCCTCTTCATCCTCCAACCCTACTCGCCGTGTGCTGGCACACTCGCGCTCACACACCACCAAACGAGCTAAACTATGTCTATCCCTAACCCAACTCTTAGGGAATGCTATCCCTATCCCTAACCCTAGCCTTAACCTAACTCATAGGGAATGCTATCCCTATCCCTAACCCTAGCCTTAACCTAACTCATAGGGAATGCTATCCCTATCCCTGTGCCTAACCTTAACTCAAATCATTAAGATTGCTATCCCCATCCCGAACCCTAACCTTAACCCAACTCAGCCACAAACAATGGTTTGTTCTGCTCAAATTATTCTACCCAGTGCCAACAGATCAGGCAACTCATCAGCATGAAATACATCAAAATGGATATTCACTCGACTTCTCCTCATTGACAACAATAAATAGAAGAAATAAAAGAATATATTATTTCTTATATATATATATATATATGAAAGGAAACTAATGGCGCTGAGCTGGCAACAAACTCAGTTGGTGTAGTCGTTAAGGCCACAGTGAGTGGTGTGATTAACAATGCTTTCTCTACAGGGTTCCTGGTTCAAATCTTGCACCAGACACTAATGTAATGGCTGACTTAACATGTAAACCTTTGTTCACAACCTCATTGACGGAGGGGCGGGGAGAAAGAACATAAGTAGTTCAAGAGAATAGGACATAGAGTGAAAGACACAAGGTAACAATATGCATGCGTAAAGTGAAATTACTGCAATTTCTTTTTTTTAAACTTGCGCCGTGTCTACCCCTTCCTTTTAAAATTTTCCCCCCATCATTCTAAACCCCCTTCTCACTCATAAAAACCCCCCAAAAATATTTGTGTTCCCTTTTAAAATTTTTCTGGAAGACTGTGTAAAATGCAAATAGTCTTACTGTGCAAACTGCAGAATAAATAGACATATTTCCAGGACAAAAAAATTTTTTTTGCATAAAAAATAT
The DNA here is from genome assembly GCA_029721435.1 of Gymnothorax reevesii. NCBI lineage: Eukaryota > Metazoa > Chordata > Actinopteri > Anguilliformes > Muraenidae > Gymnothorax > Gymnothorax reevesii. Next base: position 145,391,577 of record CM056575.1, read on the forward strand.
TGCAATTTACAGAAAAACAGATTCTTTATGAATTACACCAATAAACAACAAATAGCTTTAATATTAGCAGCAAAATAGTCAACATACAGCCGGTCTAACATTCTAATGGTGGGTGAATGAAGCAAATCACAGGTGCACCATTAGCCATGGGAAGCTAACAATAGCAAACGCACCAGCTTTGAACTACACAAGCCCAATAGACTTTAATATAATAATTACTACCAAGCTTAGCATACATTAAAATGGCTATTGGACCTGCTTTCAACTACTAAATACAAACAAACATGCATTCACTCAAGAAAACTGAAGCAATTCACAGGCAGCAAGTGGAATCAGAGCTGTGCTGACACCCAAGTTCCAAGGCAACCAAAAAAATGTGGCAATGTTAGCCAATATCCTAGTAATCGTTAATTTAGAAGCTGTTGGAGATTCCTTTGCCTTACCGGCTGCCTCTCCAGTTTCTTAGATTCCTCAGATTGCAGAGAATTTGAAAGGTTCCGCACAGGTAAGTATCCACCAGCGTTTTCTGCGTTGTCTACTCTTCACTCCCCCTGGGTTTAAGCAAGCACCAGTGCCTTGGAGCAATGTTGCATGAGTGACGTGGCACGAGACCAATTGAGCTAAATTAGTCAGCTGATTCTGTGCTTCATTGCGAGTGAATTTTTCATCACCTCTTTTGTTTGTTTTTATTATTTTATCCCCCCCGGTGAATCTTTCCAAGAAAAAAAAATAAAGATAAAGTTTAAAACAGTTTTGACTTTTTTTAAAGACTTTTTTTGTGTAAGTGGCCCTTACTCTGAACTAAAATTACAAAAAGAAACTGAAATATGATAGAATTATGAATTCTACAGGTCTCTTGCTTCATGTAAACTATTTTCCCTCTCTCTGTGAAGCTCAAATGTTTATAAAGCCTCAAATAGGGTAACCATAAATAACCATATTTGGCCTCTGCACAAAGGGCTTAAATGTGATCATATGGAAAATGATTTTTATTGGACTTAATTTCTAAAGATTTGAAATAAAACCAATTACTAAAATAAAGGCTGAAGAAAGAATATTATTGTAAGCAAGGGCGTATGGCCTTTTGGGAAGCCAGATTGTCCCAACCAATGTGAACTCCTTCTTATCATCTTTCCAGATAAGCCATATTAGTCCCAGTTGTCGAGGCTATGTCTCCAAGACAACCTATTTACACATTTCAGCATTTGATTGGATGACAGGGAGGGGCTACCTGAAGGCTAAAAGTCAAGTGTAAATTGACCACCCTATTTTGATCATGAATATTCATTTTGAGCTTGAGATACGCAACTGGATCGCCGGCTATGAGTACATGGTGTTTGCTATGGCTTGCCCATTGAAGAGAACCATAATGTAGCATTTGTTCCAAATTTTTCTTCATCACACAACTATAGCACTTTTCTTATGGCCCAACTCATGTCATATTTGATATTACCTTATGTATGTATCACTTTTGTGGAAATTCCATTGTCTGAGAGCATGAGAAAAAATATATATTGTTCCATGTAATGCTGTTAATATTCAGCCAAACTGAATGCCAAGTGTAATGTTGAGAACTTGAATCGGTGCGGTTTAGCACTGTAGCAGGCTAGCTAACTGCCATTCTCATAACCAAGTGTGCTTGCAGTACCTTTCCATTGCTTACCATTGAATAGCATCAGTTTGTCATAGCTTGCGAGCTAACGACAGCTAGCTCACTCACTTGTCAGAGGAAGAAAACCGAGAGGCCACCAAAAAAGAGGCAACAAAAGAAGCTTTTTTTTAAACCATCCGTGGCGTAAGTGAGCCAACTAACTAGTCAGAAACAGTTAGCTATTTAAAGTGAAAACTTGCTACCAAGCTAAAGTTACTTTTTACTGGAAAATAATGTAAATTAGTGTTAGTTAATCAAGTTTGCTAGTTTCTACTAGCGAATTAAACCTGGTCTCTGTTACATGTTGGCTAGTAGTCAGGTTTCTAGCTGTAGTAGACATAACAGGGGTGGATAAATCAAATTATGAATTTCAGTCTAGAAATCATGCAATGGTGCCATTATTAATGTATTAATGTGTATGCAGTAACCATGTCAGCGAGCTGTTGAGGATACAGGTGTATCAGAGCTTCAGATGAGATCCTAATTATGAGTTATAGTATTGAATTATAGGGACAGCATTAAAGTTAGTCTCATGATGTTCAGGAAATATAACCTTTGAAAGTCAAAATGTCCCGACCAACTTTGTCTCAGTGGGGAAAATGAAAGAAACAAGTTATCGTAAATTATAAATCTAACATGATCTAGTCTGATAAACCACAGTTTGTGGCTTGTCCAATAGACAGATGGCCTATGTAGTGTTCTCACCAGTATTTTTTTGCACCGCATGGGTAATAAGCAGCCAGGGGATCCCTGGGGAGTCCAGGGGTAGTGCCTCCGTGGGGGACCCGGGGGAGCAAAGCCCCCCCCGAAGCTCTGGCATTTTCGCACATTTGGAGGTGTTATTTTTTAATGTTGAGTGTCCCGATAAATGATATCTTGGCATATAATAACCATTTGTACAGGGCCTTGACACGATATTCAAGTTCAAAGAAACTCACAGTGAGAGAATTTAAAGGCGTAGTTCAGGATTTTTGACATAGGGCCTCATTTACAAGTGAGCCGCAGTGTTTGAGATATGTGGAGACAGTTTTCAAAAAATCTCTTTTATTACTCTTATTTTCGCTGGTGCTAGGCTAGCGCAAGTCAACGGTTTTTAACTAGCCTACCAATAAAAACAGTCTTACCCACTTCACAGTGCACCCGAAGCAAATCGGTTATAACGCCAGGCTATCGATGTATATGTCTGTGTTGATAGAGCAATGTTTGAAATAAATCTGACCTTGCATCTCATGATTCTTTGCATTTTGAGGGACTAGTTTCTCAGAAGCAGCGGAATTTCACTTTGCTCCAGTTTGTCGTGAAGTAGGCTACGTCGAGCAACAACTGGTTCAGGTGAACAAACTATTATAGGGCCGGTAAACTAGCTGCTACGTGAAATCAGTCCGCCGCTGTCTAGTTTACTATCAGGAAGTATAAGGAGCTGCTGCTGCTGAGACATAAATCCTTCAAAATGCAAGGTCAGTTTTATTTCAAACATTGTTCTATCAACACAGACATATACATCGATAGCCTGGCGTTATAACCGATTTGCTTCGGGTGTACTGTGAAGTGAGTAAGACTGTTTTTATTGGTAGGCTAGTTAAAAACTGTTGACTTGCGCTAGCCTAGCACCAGCGAACTCTGCAAATAAGAGTAATAAAAGAGATTTTTTGAAAACTGTCTCCACATATCTCAAACACTGTGGCTCACTTGAAAATGAGGCCCTATGTCAAAAATCCTGTACTACTCCTTTAACCCTCTCCAGGCTCATGTTGCAAATTTGCAACAATAAATCAATTGATGACTGACTATAATATATAAAGACCACATGGGAAATGGTTTGATAAAGTTACCCTTCCAGCTCAGTATTGCAAAAATACAACGTTAGTTCCCCCTGCAGCCACTAGTGTATAAGAACTTTTCTCCATGAATGAAATATTTTTCATATCTCAAAATAATAAATTGGGCTGGAGAGGGTTAACTTCACAAACCCCTTCTGTATGACTGTTCAACACCAAGAATGATCTGGCAATCAGTTTTTTTTCTCTACCTTTCCCCCATCATCTGTTCTTCTTGCCATTTCTAGAGTCAGGCAAGTCCATTCTGAGGTATTGTCCTTCCATTTTTTCTTTGGCTACCAAGTTATTTTTTGGAAACAAGGAACCTATAAGTGTGACCTGGTCTGAAAGCCTGCAAGTGCAACCAATAATTCTGAATGCAAGACAGAGTTACAGAAAACCTATTGAACTTTATTCTTCTGAAGAATACAAGCAAGTTCTCACCATTACAATCTACATACAGAGCATAAGGAAATTTGTCTGACCAAATCAAATGGTGAACCCAAAGTATTACTATTACAAATTTTGACAAATGCACAACTGCACTAATGCCCTTTTATCTTTACTTTACATCATTACCTATTTTCACATTTTGCTAAAGTCTCGCATTCAGGCGCCAGGGCGAAATACACTGCAATATTCCCACACTTGGATGCTGACGTGTAAAACCCACAAAAGAATCCCAACGACAGAGATTGCCGGGGACAAAGGCTTTACGTGTTTTTTTGGCTGACGTTAACTCGCGCGACCTCCTGGCTGGTGTGGATCACGATAAAATTGATATATTTTCTCCATACAAAGAAAAAAGCACAACGGTTATAGTTAATCTGACTCCATAATACATTTAGAATACCAAATTTAGTTATACCCGTGCTAAATATCTGACTCAAAAATTAGAACTAAAATTAATAATATAGGGAAAACATGCGTGGATCTCGAAGTTGAATATACCTCGAACTCTTAAAGTCTTCAAACTAGGCTGGTTAGCTTCACAAAACGTTAATCTGTAAAAGTTATAGATTATAGATTATTATCTCAGAAATTATTTCTGACATTTCCGAGATGATATGATGCAGTCCATGGAGAAATATTTGCAACTCTTCTGCCATACAAGGACCGTCTTTACAATAGTGCGCTTTATATTGTGATCCTCTACATTCATTTTCAATAGAAGAAAAGACGTTCCTGAACTGAATGACGATCAAATTATCGGGTGTTTATATGCCGAAGGTAAATTAAAAGCTGATTGAAACCATAGTTGAAACAAGTCTTGTGGAAACTAACTTCCGGTATTTCTCCGTCAAAAAATTGAAACGTTATGTCAATAAATTCATGTATGTTATAAATAAATTTTTGAACATTATATTTCGAAAAGTTACCAAGGGTTGGCTCACATACAGCCAAGGCGCGTGTCTGGCGCATGACTTTGTATTTTTGAGCCGCTACGTTCATTAAAAGACAGCGTAGCGGCCCCAGTCACAGCGTAGCGGCCGAAATTAACAACATGAAATTTGCTGGCGAGAATACTGGTCCATTTTGAAGTGTTTTTCCCGGCTGCTGTCACGTTACTACACAGAGAGATGCTTAATAATAAAACATTCCATTATGTAATTGAGAAACTTATGAATTGGTTAGAATATTTAAATTGTTTGATATTGCTAACCTTCATAATAAATGTTCATTACACTAGTTGTAAACTTGTATTCAAAAATCAAATCAAAAGTATTTGTATGGCAACAAAATAGAAATGGAAGTTTATGTATGTGGCATAGGCCTATATTCATTCATTCATTCCTTTATTTGACATGGACACACAGTAACATTGATGCTGTCATATTTAAATATACACAGGTCCCAAATGCACTGCTGTAAGTGTTTATAGCAGAGTGCCTATTTCCAACACCAGTCCATGGAAGGCTTTTAAGGGTTAAAATTGTACAGAGAGAAAAAGCAAGCAACCAATCAATTAATCAATTAATCAATCAATTAATTACTTAATTAATTAATTAATTAATTAATTAATTAATTGAAAATAAAAAACCAAAGATACTCAAGACACACAAAATTAAGATACCCAGAACAATAAAATACAAATTCAATAAAACTGAATGAGAATGCCTCAGGTAAACATATATACTAGCAATTGTTTTATATGTGGGAACAATATTGTTGCTCCTTCAGCCATGATTTAATACCTTTTTTGAAACCTTTAAAGTTAGTCTGCATTTTCAACTCAGTAGGCAAACTATTCCAGAGATTAGCTCCTGTGACAGAAAAAGCTGATTGTCCAAAGGACATTTTGCGCATTGGAATTCGACAGTTGCCATTAACTGTTGAGGAATTTGTACTGGTTGGAATTGACCTTAAATGAAGGACCCAAAACACCGTTTATATTTGCAATTATGTTTTCATCATTTAATCAGAAAGTTAGTCAATACATAATCAAGAGAAATCATATGCACGTAATCAAATTAAGGTAATAAACATCAAAGACAATAATAATCAAACCATTAGATGATACAGAAGGTAAAAACAGTACAATAAGGTAAATTCATGTGCACAGATACTGACAAATGAAAGATAGGCTTCCAACCATCAAATAATACAGAAACCATATACAACTGATGATCTTCAGCAAAGAATTGGAAAGAAGAAAAGTCAGATAAACAGAAGCACTGGTCGTAGAGAGGACCAGAGGGCTGAGAGAGAGCAGCAGCCCAGAGCTCTTCCAAGTCCCCATCTTTATAGCTCGTTGTCCCTTTGTTATCAATCATCTGATTCTTTATGATCTCCAGCTGCAAAACTCCCTCAGACTAAAAATATGCATGAACTCTACCCAACCAAGGTCTCTCCACCGCACACTCCACCGTCTCTCCACCGTCTCTCCACATCATTTATTGCTTCAGGCGTCAAAAGAAATCTTATCAAGGAACACAACTCATTTCTGATCCTTGAGAAGTCTATCTACCTGTATGAATTAATACCCGGAAGGAGGATTCACTGTAATCTTTCAGACCTGCCAACCTTGAAGAAAATTTATGAGTACAACCTGACCCGCCCCCCCCCCCCCCCCATCACCTCCCACCCTACTGGTAAATAAAATTGCATAGAGATACAATTTACTTCAAACAGCCAGCGAATTTATTGTCAGAACAGCAGTAAAAATGAATTTGAAATGTAGTACTTTGCTTTTCATAGTTACACATAAAATAACTGCGTAATCCATAGTCAATAATAACTGAAAATGTTGCCAGAAAAGAAAGTCAACGAGGACATTCATTGCAAATCAATCAATTAATTAATTAAATAAATGGGCAAAAATACCAAAACAGATACAATTTGCCATGCATTAAACACTTGCACTGTTTAACTTTCCATCATTCTCATCTTATGGCCCTTTTCCACTACGCGCTACCGGCTTTACTCGCCTCTTTTGCTTACCAAAAAAGCCAACCGGGTACTAGGTACTAAAATGTGATGTGACACACTAAGGCCTACTGATTGGTCAGAGTGTATCGACACTGCGAAAGACGACTCTGTCGACGACCTCTCATTCAAGTTAGATTGAGGAGTTTTCATAATCAGTTATAATAATCATCGAATTATACCGTTATAGGCATCTTGTTCGATACACTGTGCGTTGCCTTACCTTTCAAACACGGTTTCGCTTATTCATCAAAGCTACATTCATGAAATGTGTTTCTCTCTGCTTGTGGCCCGTTCATGGCGAAATTAAGTGACGGTCTTGTGTCATGTTCCCTAACTAATTCCCCTTAAGAAAGTTCTGCTATCAAGCCTCGTTTTCATAAAATCGCACAGAAAAAAAAACATGACGGATGTCAACGAATCATTTTTCTCTTAAAGTTATCACAAATGAGATGACGCATAAGCAATTAATTCTGATGGCTGCCATGTCCTGCGATTTGCAACGAGGAACTCTGCTCTGCAATGATCACTTAATTATCCCAAACTTTAACAATTCGTTTGTTTTGCAGTGAACTTTAGAGTGAAATATACATTCGCTTTCCATGCCTTTTACGGATTTCACTGCTTTGCGTTGTGGGGTGGCACGCAATTTTACGGGCAACTGAATTGGACACGACAATGTCAAATAGGAAATGCAATTCAATTCAGAAAATACAATACCGGATTTGAACACAAAAATCTTTAACAAAATCGATGGAATAAATGTAAACTTGATATAACTGTAGCTACATTGTGTGTCGTATTGAGGATGACATCGCGGAAGTTTCGTGCTGCGCCACTATGATGACCAGCTTCACAGAGGCAGTAAGTTACTATCCACTGAAGGCAAACAACCTCCCAGAAAAATATCCGGTACCGAGTAGAGTAGCGTAGAGCCCGTAACAAGTAGTGGAAAAGCGCCATTAGTGGTGCATTTGATTGCCTTTGGAGGCAATCATGTGGAACATTACACAGAATGTCAGAAAGCCTTTTGCGAACTTCGTTATTACATTTCATTGTTTTAGGCAGTTTCACAGTATTTCTGCAAACACAAACCCAAATAAAAGCGAAATTATCTCAAAGTAAAGTAAATGGCGTTCGCTTTTCGTGACAATGAGATTAATACGCAGTGAAACGGCATTATAATCGAATGTCAGCTCTTCAAGCAGCGCCAGGTATTCTACCGTAGGTATTCAACTAATCAATATACAGGATTCGCTGCATCCATAGTAGAATTTACCATTTCACCGATGTTTGAATTGGGTGTATTTTCAACATATGATGACACAGAGGTGTGGCGAAGAGGGTCTGCAGTCTATAACTTGGGAATGAGACTAAACTCAATTCGAAGCGAGGTTTTTTCCGAGAGGGCCGTGGTTGGGAGGGCAGGTGGGGCACACGCACTCTCTGATTGGTTGAAATATTTTCGTTATGCATACGCGCCTCTGCTCACCGGACATCAACTGATGAGTGTGTCAACTTAAACTGACGCAAAAACTGAAACTGGAGAGATCCAGCGATATGCGTACTCAAATAGCATCAACTCGTACCAGCGTACTTTGATGTCAAAATGCGTACGTTGTACGCAAAATGCGTACATGTTGGCAGGTCTGATCTTTTTTAAGACAAGGCCTATAGATTAATGACGCAGCTGGGGTCTTCAAAAGGCACAGATAGTCTAAAGTAAGATACGGACCCACAAAGAGTCCCTTCAGAAATTCAGCACCATATACTCAGGTTCATTTTGTCTTAGACTAATACAATGTTTCAATTAATATCAGTTGAGGTTTGATACTTAGACACATGATAATGTATTCAGATATGATGAATACAACAATTGTGTAGTGGCTAAATATGATCATGCTTATAGTAATACATTGATAGTACATTTCAATGGAGCATGCATTAAACCCTCTCCAGGCTCATGTTGCAAATTTGCAACAATAAATCAATTGATGACTGACTATAAAATATAAAGACCACATGGGAAATGGTTTGATAAAGTTACCCTTCCAGCTCAGTATTGCAAAAATACAATGTTAGTTCCCCCTGCAGCCACTAGTGTAAAAGAACTTTTGTCCATGAATGAAATATTTTTCATATCTCAAAATAATAAATTGGGCTGGAGAGGGTTAAAGAAACTTGATTATAGGGTTACATGGATTAATATTTTCCCACACCAGACACAGAATCAAGCTCCTCCCATTGCCATCTCAGTCCCCAGACCTCAACCCCATTGAAAACCTGTGGAGTGAGCTGAAGAGGAGAGTGCAGAGGAGAGGACCCAGGTCGCTGGATGATTTAGAGAGATTGTGCAGAGGAATGGTCGAAGATCCCTCTTTCTGTATTCTTCCATCTTGTGAAACATTATAGGAGAAGATTAGGTGCTGTTTTGTTGGCAAAAGGGGGCTGTACAAAGTATTAACATCAGGGATGCTAATAATTGTGGCACACATGATTTGATGTAAAATATTTATTTCTTAATGTGGGATTTTTTCCCCACTGAATAAATGCACTTGAATTAAAGGTTGGATTTTCCTCTTTTTTTCATTGTGGTCCTATATTATTTAGAAAAGAAAAACTGAATTTAATTAGAAGCTAAAGCACACATCATAAACAGGGGTGCCAGTAATTATGGAGGGCGCTGTATTTTCCCACATAGATCAATGCTTTTGTTAGTTTTAGATTGATAATACATTTGAATACAATGGATTAATATTTTCCCACAAAAGGCAAAACATTAGTTTTGGTAATGTCTTCATAAACAATACATTTTTTTCTTTTTTGCATCAAAGGTACAAGTGTGCAGCCATTTTAAAAATATCTTTCAAACTTTTTTTTTTCTTCTGGTCGGCACTTTATCACAGCTGGTGTCTGTTTCTTTTACTTTGAAATACTCAAGCAGAACAGAGGTATGCTCAGCCTGGCCTCAGTCCAGCCCCACTCCTACAACTCAGGACAAAACAAGGAAGACCCTCCCCCTGTCTATCTTCCGCAGTTTCAGAGAGAGGGAGGAAAAAACTTTCCACCATCTCAGTCAGTGTGAGAAGTAAAATGGCTGAGGCTCCTGCTTTGCTCGATCTGGAGGGGTTCGCCTGTTCGATCTGTCTGGATCTGTTGAAGGATCCAGTGACAATTCCCTGCGGACATAGTTACTGTATGGGCTGTATTAAAGGCTACTGGGATCAGAATGTTAACGCTGTTGTTTACAGCTGTCCCCAGTGCAGACAGACCTTCACTCCAAGGCCTGTTCTGGGTAAAAACACCATGCTGGCTGAAGTGGTGGAGAAACTGAAGAAGACAGGACTCCAAGCTGCTCCTCCTGCTCACTGTTATGCTGGACCTGGAGATGTGGTGTGTGATTCCTGTACTGGGAGAAAGTACAAAGCCGTCAAGTCCTGTCTGGTGTGTCTGGCCTCTTACTGTGAAACTCACCTCCAGCCTCACTATGAATCTGCTGCTTTTAAGAAGCACAAACTGGTCAAAGCCACTGGAAACCTGCAGGAGAAGATCTGCTCTCATCATGACAAACTGCTGGAGGTTTACTGTCGTACAGATCAGCAGTTTATTTGCTATCAGTGTACAATAGACGAACACAGAGGCCACGATACAGTATCAGCTGCAGCAGAAAGAGCTGAAAAGCAGGTAAGTCCTGAAGCGCTCATGCTTAAGTGATTACAGTTGGGTTTTTCTCTTTTTTTTTTGGATTTTTTAAATTCAAAAAACGATAATATTGATCATAAAAGCAATAAAGACGAAAAGTGGAAATCTCTGTGATTTTATGGCTGCGGGCTGAGAAGTGGTCCTGTGCTGAACTTTTTTTTCAGGATACATGAGCTTATTTAGGTTTTAAAGACATAGGAGGATGGTTTCATCCAATATAATCAAAGCACTGGATTACACTAACCAGTGATATAAAGTATCTACAGTTCTGTCCAAATGTTTAGGCACATTTTTAACCATTCAGTCTGATAAAGATGCTTTCGAAAATAATCATTTAATAAAAGATTTCTTCAGACAGAAAAATAAATGAATTGATTAAACCTAAATAAATCAAAATTTGTGACTACTCTTAGCCGATACATTAGGAATGCTTTCCTCCAGTTCTATCGTTTCATACGATAGTTGCACGATTGGTTTTGGCTCATTCTAAGCATAATGGAAAACTTGCCACAGTCCGTCTGCAGGCTCACAGTGTTTTTAACCCCCATTCATACGCCACAATTCACTCTGTTCTCCTCTAACAGTTGGCAAAGTTCTTGAATCTCTCAATTCTTAGAGCCTTCGCCCGTGTCAATTGAAAAATAAATTATTTTTCAATTTTTCCAGCAATATAATCATGTTGTACAAGGCGTGAGAGCATTTCAATATCGTACTAAGTGACACGGCAAAGGAGTCAAACCTAAGATGAACGTCTTGCACAGATATAGCCATTCTTGAACCTTTGTCCAAAAATAGGTGGAAAATGGACAGTATCAAAACAAATGCTAAACTGATTCCACTTCTTCTGGGCTGACAATAGGCAACAGGGGGATGGGTCAATTCCCCACATATTTAGCATCTTTTTTTGTTGCCATGAACTTGTAAATTAACCTGTATTGAAATTATGTCACTTTTTAATCATGAGTTTTATGAATATTTATCAAGACCTGATTCCATGGGATAGTATGCCTAACATTTTTTCTCGGCTATCTAAAATCTTGTATGGTTTGGCAACTTGTAAGGGTTTGTTCTAAAAGTCACTCCCCCTGCTGCATTCTTCACCTCCGCTTAACGGGCAACAGGTGTGGCTCGTTAAGGTGAAGGTGAAGGTTTGTAATTTAAGGGTTGCCTGTGCCACAGATCAGGGTTTTGCCCCCGCCGGCAGAGGACAAGAATCCGGCGGGCACTGGGACCATGTACCCAAAAAGGGATGAAGGGACCTAAATGCACATGCATGTACATTTCTTTATACTGAAATAAAAATTGAACATAACTTTGTTGATGTTTGTTTTCTATGGAGAAGTTGCCCTTCATGGAGGAGCAAAACTACCAAAATCAAAAAGAAATGAAAAAATAAATAAAATCATTCAGTAATTAAATATGTGAAATAATAAAGAAATAAATTTGGGGAAAAAAGGCTCAATTGTCAAATAAATTCAGGTCAATTTGAAAATAAATAAATATGCAGAAATGAATATAAATAGAAAAAGAAATAAAACGTCTTTTATTATTATTTTTGAATCGATTTATTCTCAGATTTCCCAATTTATTATTATCAGATTATATTCATTTTTGTTTGTGTCTTGAATATTAAGGCATCGGCAATCAAACCCAGACCTATGGTGCGGGGTCAGAGTCAATATTATGACTACTGAGGAGTAGGAGAAGTCTATAGTATATCCTTGCCAAAGCCAGAAACTGATTTGGCCAAGGCAACCGGCAGTGGGGAATGAAAAACCAAATATTCTTTGCTCATTGGCCTTGTTAGGTGGTGATGGAGGGTGGGTGGGCTGATCCCCGGGAAAATATCACAGAAATTAAAGAAGGCAAAAATTGAAAAACATATCTCAAAATATCGATGTTAAAAATAATGTTTGCAAAAGAAATATTTTCCTTTACGGTTGATTATTGGGTGTTAATATGGAATTGGAGCTCCCTTTCTGCAGCTGTCTGGCACAGTCGAGGACCAGTCCAATTGGTGTGCGGACCGATGTGCTTGCAAGTGCTACTAATATTATGCACGTGACATCCCAGTACATGGAAGCTGTGTTTACACCCACTGAGTGGCAGAAAGACGACTGAGTGGCAAAGGGAGCCTTCAGTTTGAATGCCACGAGAATTCACAAACAATGGGAACTCATCGAAAATGGGAAAGAATTATTGTGCAATTGACAGTGCAGATAGCCCGTGGCAACACTTGCCCTTTCAATGCGACTTCTGTCATCCGATCAAACGAGGACACATTAACTGTCCGGTCTGAATGCTCTGAGATCAGATCTTACTTGCCCTGCGATCATTCCTGCCACACCACATGCTGAAGTGGCCTGACTCGCTTTGAGCTCAGAGAGAGAGAGAGAGAGAGCCTGGGGAGCATGGGGGAGAGAGAGAATGTCATGTGAGCCACATGACCATGAGGCCCAACAAAGAGGGCCTTTCAGCTGAAGCTGAGAAGGACGAAGCCATACATTCCTGTTTGCTGACAACATACATTTACATGAAGCAGTTTCTGAAAGAGGGATTAGGAATAATTGTTGAGGATTATATTTCAATATTTCTCATATTCATTAGTCATCAGTAGAACAAATGCCATGTTGAACAACTATAATCAATAATCATAATCAATAACCATATTATGTAAGCAGCAGTAACACGCACACACATACAAGCAGTTCACACACACATGAGCAGTGCACACAGGCACATACACATAACACACACACATACACGAGTAGTGCACACATACACACAGACACAGACATACAGACACACACATACAAGCAGTTCAGCTCACACATGCATAAGCAGCTCACACACATAAGCAGCAGGCTTCTGTAGCTTTGATTAGTAAGCAGGCTTCTGTTTAGTTGATTCAAACTTCATCCAACATGATCTGAGGATGTATTTGATTTCTGTAGCTTTGATCAATATTTGTTCAGTAAAATCATTAGTTGTTACTGAAAAATAAAACAATTGAATCATTTATGTATCCACTTGTATCCCATTCCTTTGTCTGTACTTTTCATTTCTTGACTGTAATTTTCTGCTCCTTTTTAGTGATGTGCAGCACAAATCTATGGTTTGAATTCCTGAAGGATTAGCTAACAATGTTTCGGTTTGCCTGTCCAATTGTAGCGTGAGAATGAGAATGCGGAAAGACCATATTTGGTAGATATTTTCTTTGATGAAGGTATAAAAACTGGGTGTGAAAAGTAGGAAATCAGTTCGTCTTGCATAAAAAGAACTCGCCATTATATTTATCAATATGCCTAATTCATTCATTTTCTATAAAAAGCTTATTCCTCACTAGGGTCACGGGGCGAGCTGGAGCCTATCCCAGCTGACTACGGGCAAAGGCAGGGACCCACCCTGAACAGCTTGCCAATCCATCGCAGGGCCCACACACCATTCACACACCATTCACTCTCACACTCATACCTATGGGCAATTTGGTGTCTCCAATTAACCTGATATGCATGTCTTTGGACTGCGGGAGGAAACCGGAGTACCCGGAGAAAACCCACATGAACACGGGGAGAACATGCAAACTCCACACAGAAAGGCCCCAGGTCGGATTCGAACCCACAACTTTCTTGCTGTGAGGCAAATATGTTTGAATGAAAACCACAACATAACATATGCTTATAATGAGGGAGGATGTTAAACTATTGGTGGATATTAGCTGGAGAGTGTAGCTTTGGGCAATGGGCACTTACAAATACCCAAGCAAAAGAACGCGGTGGAGCGGTCTCTGCAGGCAGAGTTTTCTAAGAAGCTTCTTCAGCTTCTTTTCAGGTACTGTGCAGAAAAATAATCACCTGAATAGCTATATTATTTGATGGTTTGAAGCCTATGTTATTTGTCTGTATCTACACACATTTTTTTCCTTATGAATTACTATAGTAAACATGTTTTTGGCTTCTTGAATTATTATAGCGAAATGTTTAAATTACTGAAAGTCTCTGAGTCCTTAATTAAAAGGTCAACATTAACCAGTACAAATTCCTCAACACCACCTATAACTTCCTTCCTGTCCAGTAATCTGCTGGGGCCTTCCAGGCCCTTGTCTTCTTTTTCTTAAGGCATTTTTGGGAGATTTCTCCTTTATTAGACAGTGTAATAGAGGGAGACAGGAAAGATGGGGATGATATGCCGCAAAAGGCCCGGCCAGATTCACACTTGGGCTGCTGCATATATATGGTGCGTGTGCTTTAAGCGGTGAGCCACCAGGGCCCTCCACCTCCTGTTTTCTAACAATAAACAGGCACTAAGAATAACTGCGTTATCACATCCGCTGATGTTTAAATAGACAAAAGGAATGAAACTCAACTAGAAAAGCACTCAGGGAGCGCAGACCTCCGTCAGGGGCAGCAAAACCCAAAAGCACAGCGATTGGAACTCTGGCCCATTGGAAAGACTTGAAATCATTGAACTTTGGCGTATATCTCAGCAGTACTTTGGCCTAGATACGCCAAAATTTAATCACCTGTTCCTTGACTTAATACCCACCTTCTCTGAAAATTTCATTAAAATCTGTCCATAACTTTTTGAGTTATTTTGGAAACCAACAGACAAACAAACAAGCAAACAAACCCAGGCAAAAACATAACCTCCTTGGCGGAGGTAACTAAGGAAAAACAGGAGTGCTAATTAAGGGGGAGAACAGAGATGGTAACTGAATAATTAGATGAAAGCAGGTAGCCAAGGGTCCGGAATGCCTAGGGGGAGGGGCATTGCAGCTAATCTCACAACACTTTGTTTTTCGAGAAATATAAACGGCTTAACTTCTCAGTATCATCTTAAGTGGAATCTGGTAAGAGCTGTACAAGATTATTTGACACTTATATATATGACAGGGAATATAACTGTGCTGCACTAGAGCAACTAGGGGCGACACAGAGTAAATTCCAGCAGAGAATCCAGGAGAGAGAGAAGGAGCTCCAGGATCTGAGACAGGCTGTGCAGTCGGGTAAAGTGAGAACCAGGGTTGGAAAGTAATGGATTACAAATACTGTTGTTACTGTAAGTAGTTTTTCTTGGAAACTATATGTTTTTACAATGTCTGAGATGGGTGTACCTTTACTTGGGTACTGCTTTAAGAGCAGTAGGCCTATCAGTACTTTTACTTTGCAAAAAAATAAACACATCTCAACTCTTCTCCTTTCATAAGGGTGATCTCAGATTCCATGCGCCCATTAGCAGCAAATAACTTGTGATGAAACTGAGTTCCATTTCCCAAAAGTGTAGTTGCTAACTGTATGTTAGCTAAGTACATACTTCTCTCTACGTGGCTCTGGTTCAAACAATGTAACTAAGTTTTTGGGAAACAAGCTCCTAGTCTCTAAACATGCTTTTTTCTACAATTAAATACAAACAGCTTGATAATGATTCAGTGGTGCCCAGCTCTGCGCAGAGATATTGGGCTGCATATTATTTTAGACTGTAACAAACTTGGAGAGGCTTAAGAAAGGTGGTTTTAGCCATATTATACCTCAACCTTAAAGGTGAGTGATTCTAATTGCCTGCTTTTTGTTTTAAACATTTACACGAGTCATTGCCAAATAAGACGAAGAAAACAGTTAATCTCTTCACAGTGGTCAGAGAATAGGGGAAGGGACCGAAGGAGTATCCCTGGCGCAAAATATCAGAGGAAGTGAAGGTCAGGTGAAGAATTTGCAGCTGAGCCAAGAGAAGCGAAAATATTTCAACTTCGCTGACACACGCACCCTGGCTCAGTCTTAACCCTTTAAACCCTGACTTTTTGCTTAATCTTTTCCTTCAGTCTGTTCAAAGTCAGGAAAAAAAAACATTTTTTCGTTTTGTGGGACAATGTCACATACATATTCTGTATCTGCATGGTTGCAGTGCTTTACTGAAGCCAAATCTCACTTATTTTTTAGGAAATATTCAAACCCAGGACACCATTTTTTTCATGGTCACAGCATTACACCTAATGCAAAATGTCTGAATCTCGTTATTTTTTATACATTTCCATGCAATTTGCCCAATTTTATTTGGGACACTGGAAACCGTGGGATCTCGAGTGGAATTTAAATTAGGCCTAAAGTTCAACAGGTTTGAATGATGAAGTTGTATTTTACAGACCCATATATGGGTCAGTAGGTTTAATGTGGTTAATACATAGAGAGTATCATATGGGCATTTTCATATCGCATCCTGAATCAACCTGAAACCCCAATGTAAGCCGATACTGATTGAGAGATGATACACAGCATGATATGAAAATGCCCATATCATGTTCTATTCATCATAAACTCATTTTGACCAAAAGTAATGATGCATTTTATCCAAAGCTATGGCAAAGGCTGCAGCCACTGATACAAGATTTTGCCGCGGGCAGATACGGGTGATACAGGATTTAGCCCACGGACTGATACAGCCTCGTGCGTCACGCATGTATCACAGGTGCAGATTCCCTGTATTTATTAAGAAGTATGTGATAAAGATGCTTATTATTCCCAGAAAAGTGCCTGATATATACGATCATAGAAATTGTATTCTTTTTCAACAAAGAATATCATAAATTTGTTATTAAATGTCTGTGGCATGGTGCTGCTTGATGTATCTATACTCATGCCAGAATTAAATAAAAAGCATTTGTATGACAATAGGTTAAAGGCTCAGTCCCAGTGGGCATTTTCTGCCTCGGAGATGTACTCCCGATGGAAATTGATGAACCTCGGGAGGCGTCGGGAACAGGTTCCCCGATGTCCCGGGGAAGCTTTGGGAGCGTCGCTAGTGATCTTCAACCATCGGAAGGCATCGCAAGTACTGCGAAAAATTTCAGTGCTTGCATTGAAATTTTTCCCAATGTGTTCCTGATGTTTTGTCGGGAAAACAGTCCGGGGAGGCCTCGCCGGACCTTTTTAGACCCACGGAGAAGCTCCGGGGATGCTTCCCCGGAGCTTTGGCAAGATATTGTTTTCCCCGAGGCATCCCCGAAGCATTGGTGGTGTCTCGCCGAAGTATCAGGGGACTTACGGGGATATTTGAGTCTTCAATGGGCCAGAGTTCGGCGACCTTTCAGTGACACATTCTCGATGTCGGGGTTGCATCCCGAATATTCGCCGAAATTTCGGTGACGATTGAAAAGTGCATTATTCCCACCGCGCTGATTTGCTGGATTTTGCATTCGCGCGCGCTATAATGGATTTTCGCATTCGGGCGCCAGGTCGTCTGTTAGACCAAAATAAATTAGGCCTAGTTGTGTTCAGCTGCACTACAGCATTTTACGGAAATACTCGTCAACAAAACCATGAGAAAGTAAATACTGTAACTTGTATTGTACCAACAAAGAAAGAGGCACTTCTGTTTGCTCAAATCATAACATTATTTACATCAATAGAAAATATGAACATGTTAAGGAAAAAAAACATATTTATCCACGGAAAATAAATAACCCAAATTGCAGTCCCCAGCCTAGACACCTGCAAGAAAACCAAAAATGTATATCCAGCCATTCAATTAAAAAAAAAATAATAAAGTAGTTTATTAATTTGTAAAGGAAAAGATTGTGCTGCTGCAGTACAGATTATAACAACTAGATGCGCTTGCCAGATGCAAGTCGCGGTCAGCTACATAAAGCAATGCCCGACAGCCTATAGTCATTAAACAAATACAGCAGAGATGTATGCCAAAGTTCAAGATTTAAAGGGCTCTAATTTCCTGGCGCAGCGCAGCTGGCGTAGCGAGGCGCAGCCCGCGCAGTGGTAATTTCGTACGGCGCAGCCCGCGTAGTGGTAATTTCGTGAGGTGCGCAGCCTTCGGTAGACGAAGGTGCGCCGAGATGGGTGTGGCGGCGTAGTAGGGGGAGGTGTCGCATATTCATCAAGACGCAGTGACAATTTCGTAGAAAAAGTCTCCGCTGGAGTTGCGCAGAAAACTCGCCAGCTCCAACCTGGTTTAATTTCCGTGCAGTGGTAATTTGGCTGACTGGCGCAGAGTGCGCACACGTCACCGAAATCTCACAGGCAGGTTTACAGAATGTCAGGCACATTTCAATGCAAGAAAAAATTACAGGAAGCACTATTTAATGTAACTATCTGAATAAGGACATAAATTATTGTATCTATATCGATTGTCCTGATGTCAGGCGGTTGCCACGCGTAATGGAAACTTGACCTGGCTTAATCAACGCAGCTGAATCTGTGATGCAAACTAACGACTTCACATCTTTCTCAGCCAACCACAAACTGTATAATATATATATATCGAATGCTTGCGTTCTATGCTCATTAAAGCCGCTTGCACACTGGACGCAAAACGAATTTTTCGCACGACTGATTACAGACAAAGTCAATGCAAAGACGCGATAGTCGGACAGGGTTTTAATATAGCTCCGTGTCCGAGAGTCATAAAAGTTCTAGTTTTTCCGAGTATTCCAGGAATTATTAGACGTGCAAACTTGGCTATGTTTGTGTTCGGCCTTCACAAAATGCAAATTGATAGCTATCGACTTTTCTTGGTCTTTTTAGCCTATTCATCTGTTTTCTTCCGTTGAAGATAGACATCAGTATTTATTCGGTCTTTCTTTTGAAAATTAGTCAGATGGATCGAACAGATTCACGCTTTATTTCCACAGCAGAGATAAAATAGTGCGTGAGCAAATCAATTCCATGACCACTGACAGAGTGAAGAAATCATCGCATGCACGATCAAGACTGTCCGACACGAAATGCAAATTACTCCATGTCCAGCAGCCAGCAAAAAGTAAAAGTATTGAAATGAGAACAGATTTATAACGAAATAAAGAATAAAAATATATCAGCAACAAACGTGATATCAAACAAAGATGACCCGCCAATAAATAAATCGCAGTGTTCATTGGATGCTCTGTTGTTAAAATGTTTCTTTTTATTCTTTATTTCATTATCAATCTGTTCTAATCGTCCTCTTTTTTTGGCTGTCAGACGCGGAGGCATTGTACATTGTCTCGCGCCAGTGTCGACTCACTTTATTGAGCAGCGCTTACACAGAAACATTGATTGAAATTCTCGGTACTCATCTTGAAGAACTGAACCCTCTTATCAAACATTCACGTTTAATGTCTGAAAGAGTCAGTAGATTTGAAGAAATTAAAAACAATAATAGACTGTCAGACACGACGATTTATTAAAACCCTGTCAGACCTTTGGACACAAGACGCAATCTGTCGAGCGAAAAATTCGTTTCGCGTCCAGTGTGCAAGCGGCTTAATACTAGGCTACTATTATTGTCACTTATGTTTTATCGTCTTTAGTGGGGGAAAGGAATGCAGCCTGATTGCCATGATCTCGTACTGAGTTAAGATCACATGTTGGAAATAAATGTGTAACGTATCTTGCTTTGTTGTATATGCATGTTAATCCCAAAATTTTAAGCGGCTTCAGTTTGTAATAATAGGAACACGCTATCCATCGTTTCTCTTGCCAGTGAGCAATATTTGACTCGGCTGGGTCGCCTTCTATATTCTAACACATTAAAGGTGAGGTGAGGAGCTCATTTGACTGGTGAAGATTTGACTCGGCTGTGTTATACCCAAACACGCCTTCTTTGCCAACTTGCGCTGGAAGGAGGGGCAGAGGCGGGACAGAGGAGTACTTGCGCCAGGCTAGGCCGGGCACGAAATTGCCACATACGTCTGGACACACCCCGTTGGCGCGGCGCACCCTCCATGCGCCGCGCCTACGCCGCGCCTGCGCCTGGTCTACGAAATTAGAGCCCAAAGTCTTTCCAATGGCCCGGAGTTCCAATCGCCATGCTTTTGGGTTTTGCTGCCCCCTGGCGGAGGTCTGCGCTCTCTGAGTGCTTTTCTAGCACTCAAATGTATTATCAATCAAAAACTAACAAAAGCATTCCTGTATTGATCTATTGCTGTATTAATTCATTATTATATATCCAAATGCGCTAATTATCAAATACTAATTGATATTAACTGAAACAATGTATTAATAATCAAGTATTCACTAAAGCAGTGTATATCTGAATGAATTGTGCTGTTACTCTATTTGTCTTCTCCATCTGAGATTTTCCACTACTTGCAGCAGAGACATTTTGTTCCTCTTATCTAAAGAACACAGAAGCACCAAATTTAAAGTCAAGAGGTGAGCCATAGTTGTATTCACGGCCTAAACGCAAGCTGAAATTTATAGCAGCAGCTAGACAATGAGTCAGGAGGGGGAAATACCTGCGATATGTTGCGTAATACCATGTAAGGTGAATGCCAAGGAAACAAAACATTTTTAATTTGAGAGGGAGCACAGCTGTTGGTTCCCATGGAAAAACTGAGCTCATCTGGTTGATGTATTGTAAGGCGAATGGATGATATAAAAGCCCTCCCTGCAGAATAAGGTACTATAAAGATTGAACTGATGAGGAACTCGGGGGCTGCTGTCAGCCCTCTGGTCCTCTATGACCAGAGATTCTGGACTGGATATACTTATATACTTTTGTGTATATTCATTAAAGCAACTGCTGCCATGGCAACCACTGATGTGATGCTACAGAAACTCAGTTTTTTAAGTTGCAATTTCTAATAGAATTATTTAGATAATAATTGTTAGTTTAAAAAGTGAATATCTTGGAAAAATGTCTGCTTAACTATCAGTTCCCTTAAATGAAATAAGATCATCAGAAGCAAAGGAATTGCATGAAGACTTTTCAAATGATCTTATTTCACTGACACAATTTAAACAATAATAAAACACATGCATTGCTTCCAACCCCCGAGTAAAGAAAAGCGTGAGAAGTCCGGAGTCATAACGCAGTTGAGACTGTTAAACCTCCATGCACGAGGACTTCTGTTCCGCGCTGGAATCTCTTACATATGCATTGATTGAATAATTTCTGGCTACAGCAGGGGAATGTAAATATGCCACGAAAACTCACGCCAAGTGCCTGAGATTTGACAAGTATGCGTTATTAATGAAAGCTGGCCTGACCTGATAATGTTAAGAGTTTTCAGAGTTTCTGAAATGGCTATTTAAATGAATGATTGAAAACAGGTCATGGTCAATCATCATTTTCAAAGGAAGCTTCCCCTGTAGCCAGTGTACGAGCCGCCACTGGAATCATGTAAACTAAAACATAAATCAGTTTGCTGAAAATGCTAGCCATGTATAGCACAGTTGGACCCAAGGTGTGCTACAGCACGTGTAGTGACAGTGAGAGGTAGAGGCCACGCTGAAAACCATGAAACCATTCGAGCAAGACTGACAGACAGGATGTTTTACACTATCGCAGAGACACACAGACAGCGTGGCTGGGAGCACAGATCGAGTAATGGTACAGGTTTGTGAAACTGCCCTGATTGGGAAGCCCTAACTTCTGTCCTCTCTACGCAGCTGATGGACGTGATGTCGGAGTCACCGGAACAAGAGGACGAGAAGGTAAAGGAGATGGCAATACAGTCCGCCACCGTCAATAAAGGAGGTCAGAAAAAGTATGTGCCATGGTCATTCATTGCAGGACATCTGCCCGACATCACAGATGGAGCAGGAAAATGGATTACAGCCCTAGAAGAGCACACAAGGGGAACCCGGTTCTCTTTTGAGCACATGAAAGCGCTGCTGAGGCAAGTGGTTGGGAAGCGTGTGACTAAGGAGCTCTTCACGGCAGTGGGACTGACCCAGGAGGCATTGGGACATTCAATTGATCATGAGGGATTTGGCAGATTTCGGAATGAGTTGTGGGCAAGGCTTCATCAACTGTATCCGGACAAACACTATCCTTCCAGACTGGCGGGAGAAGAGTTACAGGAGGCAGAGAGTGTTCAGAAGTTCCTTCACTCACTCCAGTGCAGGTGGAGGGAGGAGACAGGAAGTCCCTGGAATGCGAATGTCTTCACTGAGCACGTATTCAAATTGATGGTCATACAAAACCTGCCACAACCAGTGCAGAAACGACTGGACAACGTAGTAGGGTTGATGAAAATGGAGTGGCCGATGTTCTCAGAACACATAATCCACTATATGGGGCTACATCGGAAGGCGAAGAAGAACCTTGACGAACAGACCAAGCAGCTGACCATGGAGTTGACTCAGCTTCAGCTTGAAGAACTAACTAGACTCAGAAAAAATCAAAAGAAGGCTGATAAAGGTAAAACACGGGCCCCATTGGAGCTCGTGGAGCAGGCTGCACTGAGTCCAACTGTTTTGACTCTGATGGGTAAAGCAAAGCCTCAGGTGCAGAACTTTCAATTCCAGATGCCACTTCTAAGTAACCCCAATCAAAGACTGCAATGGGCAGGAAACCGAGGCTGGGAGACATGGTGCTGGGGATGTGGTCGACCCGGACATAGAATGAAACACTGTCCACACACAGACCCAGCTGTCAAAAACTACCGACCACCCAAACCCAATAAAGGACTGCATCCCAAGGACATATTGTGTTGGGCATGTAACCGAGCTGGACATGTATGGAGAGATTGCAATGTGTCCCGCAGACCAGCAAGCCATGTGTTGTCATACTCCACGCGGGGGGGGGGGGGTGGGCTGGGGTGGGGATGGGGGGGTGGTGGGGTGTAGAGAGATTCTTTACATTTTTTTGTTCAGCAGGGTGGGGGGAGGGGGGCTGGGGGTTGGGGTGGAGGACTGCACAAATTCCGCCTCTTCCAGAACCTTCTATATTTTCCCTTTTTTTTCTTTTTTAACGCGTGCATGCATTATCAACAGGTGGCAATTGCACATTTATTCAGAATTAATGGGAATCAATTTGTGTCGGTCCGAATTCATTCTGTGGCGTCCTGTGGGAAACCCCGGATTTTACAGTTATGCCATGGATAAAACCAGCCACTAACTGCCGAAGTGAGGGGTGCCCAGGGCAGCCAAAAGGGGAAATGGTGTTACCAATCAATTTAAGAAATCACAAAAAGAACCAATCATACCTGTATACAGAAAAAGAACCCACCAGACCTGTTATCATTAACCAACTGTTCATGTTGGACCACCTCCTGCATTGGCAAAAATCTATTTCAGCTTCTCCAGGCACTCATCTCTTAAAGCCATCGGCTTCTCTTAGAAACTACTGATAGTCTCACTTACACAGCCGGTCCCAATGCGGATTGCTGACAGAACTGTAATGGCTCGCTGACTGCATTCACCCCATAATGCCCTCAAGTTTCGAGGTAAAGATGTTCTATGTTCAAGGAAAGGTAATATCGTGTACACAAGACTGAGTTTATTGTGGACATCCTCAATGACTATCATTACGGATTGATGCCCATGCTGCCATAACAAAGTAGACTGTGGCAACCCACAGTGTATTGGCTGCAGTTAAACTCTCAAGAACTGATGCAACTACAAGATTGGAAACATGGGAGCCATGGGTGTGGACTCTGGAAATGCTACTGAAGCTCACTTAGCATAACACGGCTCCCTCATATGTGACCAGCAACAAAAGAACTCATGACGCATGCTGGGATGACGTCATCAAAAAATGCCACTTTTCAATAGAATGTCAAAATGTTCACAATGAACTACAAGGAGAAGCATCCACAACTATTTTGCCAATGTTGCTTCATTCGTCATTAAATGTCCTAGGTTTCAACTCAGCCGCACATGCAACGTTGCCAGTAGCAGAAAGTTGGCTGTCACATGATTTGGAACCGACAGGTAAAGCAGTGTTACAGGTGCTAGAGTAGACACCACCGGTTGAAAAAATGCATTCATATCTCTGCAGAGAATTCATTTGAATCTCAGAAAAACGCAAAACGACAGACTAACGGACAAGGTTTCGCTAGATGATAGGCCACCGACGCAAGTGCCAATCTAAACCAAGCATGAAATACATGAGAATGTGTGGTAAAAATGCAAAACAGATGCAGACTATATTTGGTCCCTGCAGCCAGTGAAAACAAGGAATCAATTTACCGCAACAAAACCAGTATTCTTTCTTGCAGTGGATGATGGGCTGTTATTGTCAGAAAAGACAAGAAGCACATGGTGCACCCTGATTTTTACAATCAAAAAGTTAAAATTATACTATTTTGACTAAATACTAAATTATACATGATTTGAGATCACAAATTGTTTTGCTGAAGCAGAAACACCTCAAGTTCCAGACCCACATTCATTTCCATCCAGCATTCCGCTTAGAATCTGCCTCATTCAGGGACATTTACAATCGTCGTACCTTTTTTGCATTTGTTACGACCCAGTACATTTATGCTGCCCCTAGTGGCAGGAGGACTTTTCTGTGTGTCTTTAAATGTTTAATTGCAGGATTGGTGGCACATGGCAACACCTTATAAAAGAAGCTTGGTGTTGGGCAAAGAGGAGTCTCTCAACTGCCAGCCTGTTCTCCAGCAGCCACTCATTGCCTTGGTCTGTTCTTGTTTGTTTGGATAAAGTGCTTTTTGAAATTAAATCCTTTTTTTTTTAATAACTATGTTCTCGTCCCATTACATGTTGTGATCAGTCAGTGGGCTGGTCGTAACAGATTGGGCACTCGTCTGGGAGATACAATTTTGTTGAGTTAAACCCTAGACCAGGGGTGGCCAACCCTGGTCCTGGAGAGCTGCAGTGTCTGCTGATTTTTGGTGCTACTCAGTACTGGATTGATGGATTAAAGTAGTGGATTACTCACTTTACTGATCTCACCTGGTGTCTCGGGTTTAATTTGGTAATAATGAGCTAATCAAGCAGTTAGCAAGAACAACCCACAAGACTCCTAGAGCCGATTAACTAGACTTGCAGGTTGTGACAGCAATCTACATGTTAACCAAGACTTGTCAATGTGGTTGGATATTTAGCATAGTTGTAATGCAGACAAAGTGGAAGTACAGAGTACAGATAAAAGTTTATAGAGCAGGGGTGGATAACACTGGTCCTGTAGAGCCAGAAGGTGCGCTGAGTTTGGTTTTCTCCACCCGATTTAAACCTAAGATACCAGGCGAATTAAGTGAAGTGTGTAATCAACTGCTTTAATTCATCAATCAAGTGCTGAGTAACACTAAAAACCAGCGGACACTGCGGCTCTCCAGGACCAGGGTTGGCCACCCCTGTGCTAGACAGTCTTGCTTCGTTGCTGAGGTGTACATATGGTGAGTTGGATGTTTTGAGCATTACAGTGCCTTTCCCCAGTTAGTCAGTCATCGGGCTCCAAACACTTTATGTGGCTGTGTTTGGAGTAACTTTTGGTATGTGATTTGGCTAAGTTTGCTTGAGTGGACTGGCCATGTGGTTTTCAATTGTTTGGCAAAATTTTCTGATGCTAATTTCCTGACTGTTCTAGAGACCTGTTGTGCGCTATGGCAAATGCGCCATGTTTCTTGGTGTTGGATTCTGCGGGGCTGTCTG
Organism: Gymnothorax reevesii; assembly: GCA_029721435.1. Lineage (NCBI taxonomy): Eukaryota > Metazoa > Chordata > Actinopteri > Anguilliformes > Muraenidae > Gymnothorax > Gymnothorax reevesii. The sequence goes on from CM056575.1 coordinate 145,417,505, forward strand.
GTGTATGGCGCTGCCCAGGGGGGTCCTTTGTGTGGCTTTGTCATCCTGGACCCAGAATTTGTTCGCTAGCCACGTGGGCTAGTTTTGTGTGTGTCCGTGGATCCGGAATTCATTCGCTAGCCATGTGAGCTAGTTTTCTGGGTCTGTGTGTGTGTGTGTCCGTGGATCCGGAATTCATTCGCTAGCCATGTGAGCTAGTTTTCTGGGTGTGTGTGTGTGTGTGTGCGTGTGTGTGTGTGTGTGTGTGTCCAGGGATCCGGAATTCATTCGCTATCCACGTGGGCTTGTTTTTGTGTGTGTGTGTGTGTGTGAGCGCGCGCGCCCAGGGATCTGGAATTCATTTGCTAGCCACGTGGGCTAGATTTGTGTGTGTCCGGGGATCCGGAATTTGTTCGCTAGCCACGTGGGCTGGCTATGTATCGTTAAATCAGGAGCTCTAAGTTAATTTCCTCCGGAATTCGTTCGCTAGCCATATAGGCTAGTTTTGTGTGTGTCCGAGGATCCGGAATTTGTTTTCTAGCCACATGGGCTAGTTTTGTGTGTGTCTGAGGATCTGGAATTCATTCGCTAGCCATGTGGGCTAGTTTTGTGTGTGTCCGGGGATCCGGAATTTGTTTTCTAGCCACGTGGACTAGTTTTGTGTGTGCGTGTGTGTGTGCGTGTGCCTAGGGATCTGGAATTCATTCGCTAGCCATGTGGGCTAGTTTTGTGTGTGTCCGGGGATCCGGAATTTGTTTTCTAGCCACGTGGAGTAGTGTTTTGTGTGTGTGTGTGTGTGTGTGTGTGTGTGTGCGTGTGTGTGTGCGTGTGCCTAGGGATCTGGAATTCATTCGCTAGCCATGTGGGCTAGTTTTGTGTGTGTCCGGGGATCCGGAATTTGTTTTCTAGCCACGTGGAGTAGTTTTTTGTGTGTGTGTGTCTGTGTATGCGCCTAGGGATCTGGAGTTCATTCGCTAGCCGCGTGGGCTAGTTTTGTGTGTGTCCGGGGATCCGGAATTCGTTCACTAGCCACGTGGGCTGGCTATGTATCGTTAAATCAGGAGCTTTAAGTTCATTTCCTCTGGAATTTGTTCGCTAGCCACGTGGGCTGGCTATGTATCGTTAAATCAGGAGCTCTAAGTTAATTTCCTCCAGAATTTGTTCGCTAGCCACATGGGCTAGTTTTGTGTGTGTCCGGGGATCCGGAATTTGTTTTCTAGCCACGTGGACTAGTTTTGTGTGTGTGTGTGTGTGTGTGTGTGTGTGTGTGTGTGAGCGCGAGGGCACAGGGATATGGAATTCATTTGCTAGCCACGTGGGCTAGATTTGTGTGTGTCTGGGGATCCAGAATTTGTTCGCTAGCCACGTGGGCTAGTTTTGTGTGTGTCCGGGGATCCGGAATTTGTTTTCTAGCCACGTGGACTAGTTTTGTGTGTGTGTGTGTGTGTGTGTGTGTGTGTGCATGCGCCTAGGGATCTGGAGTTCATTCGCTAGCCGCGTGGGCTAGTTTTGTGTGTGTCCGGGGATCCGGAATTCTTTCGCTAGCTACGTGGGCTGGCTATGTATTCTTGAATCTGGAGCTTTAAGTTCATTTCCTTGTCCTGAATATTTCTTATTTTTGGTTAATTTTTATTTTATCCTGTCTGCCTGGGAGCCACTCTATGTCCCTCTTTGGTCCCCTAGGTTTATTGTTTGGTGACTGGACTCACCATTTAAGGGAGGGAGTGTTACGATCCAGTACATTTATGCTGCCCCTAGCAGCAGGAGGACTTTTCTGTGTGTCTTAAATATTTAATTTACAGGATTGGTGGCACCTGGCAACACCTTAGAAGGATCTTGGCATTGTGCAAAGATTCTCAACTGCCAGCCTGCTCTCCATAAGCCACTCATTGCCTTGGGCAGTTGATCTTGTTTTGAGCAAACTGTTTGTTAGGATAAAGTGCTTTTTGACTTTTTTTTTTTAAATAACCATGTCCCATTTCATGTTGCGATCAGTCAGTGGGCTGGTCGTAACGCATTTATGAAACATGAAGAATGAAGTGGGGTATAAAGAGGAATTAACCTCTCAGCTCAGTCCTACAACTGAGCAAGAATACAAAGCCTGTACCTTGGCCAATTACTGAAGACATGTAAACCAAAGATATATAATTGCAGATTCGTAATCACAGATGTGTCACCACAGATGAAATCTCAATTATCTTGCGTTACTTTGTAAGACAAGTATGATTGTGCACTTGAAACCCATGGCTGGTCCTATCACTAATGTTATCGTGTTTAATCACACAAAACATATATCGATTGTAAGCGCATTAATTAAATTAACAGTCGCCCGACACTGAGCCTCATTGTGAAGCAATGGCCACAATTCGCCTGGTTGGAGGCACTCGGGAAAATCTAGTCTGTGGGAATATTTCTCCTGTTTCCTGCATAACCACAGGAGGCAGTCATGAGGAAGGGAAGCCAGGTGAAGCCAGTTGCAGTGAATGCTTTGCTGCAGTGTGCCAGGCCTGCTGGTATTACTGCTCATGTTCATCCACAAATGGATGAGTCCTGGGTGACACATACCAAGGCAAATTGATTTACTTGTGGCAACACGTACATAATAGAAAGGCCAATTATGCAGCCTGTCAATTTTTTTTTTTTTTTCATCAATGACTCAATGTGGGGTGACTATGTTGATGTAATATTGAGATTAGCTTCCATATATTCTTATTTCTTTGGTATATCTATATTGCATGTGTTTTCATGAATAATTGTTATTGTGGGCTTTGATGAAGAAGAGTTGTGTGGCTTCTACTTACTCCCTGCAAAATTAGGAAAGGGACGCTTCCCGCACAATACTCTGCTCTACCGTTGGATCTCCCTCCAGGCCATAGTCATCCAGTCAATCTTGATGATCGCCGCGGTCGTAAGATAGCGTCTTGCTGTCTGACCGGACGGAATCTGGCAACAGATTTTAGGGACAGCTTGTCAAGTTTGGCCATTATGCCACAAAAATGGAAATGTGGAATGTTGTGGAAGGTTAATCATTGTCTGCACAATCGCTGCATTGCTACTAATTTGATCACTGTGGTCAGTAGATCTCACTACTAGCATAATGTCATATATTGTTTGATTGGTGGTGGCAGAAGCCAAGCAAGTGAATTTTTTTAATTAAATTTTTAATGTAAGTGAATGGGAGGCTTGAAAATAATGGAAGATCTTGAGCAAAAACAAGAATCAATGACGTATTGAAGAGGACTGAAAAATATGGCTCTGACCTGAAGGGAGGGATTAGTGTTTATGGGGCAGGATAACGAGTGGGTGTATTGAGAGATGGGATGGGTAGATGCTACTTGGTGGACTGTAATGAGAGGTGGAATTGTTCTGTGTACACCAGCCTGGGGTCTTGTATTTCACTTTTTCATATATAATAAACATACTCAAAAACTCTTGCCTCGTGTTTTGTGACTGAAGAGGTGTTCATTGGTGGCCGTAGACCTCTCAGTCTATTTAGCTAAGACTGAGTAAATGTTTTCCATGCAAACCCCTTATTGTTGTGATTTTGTAGTGTTTTTGCATTAGTAAATAACATGAGTGGCGAGAACAGGCCATTCAGCCCAACTAGGCTCGCCAGTTTCTTTCTACTATTATGAATATATCACTTCAGATACTAAATGGTATGTAGCTTAAAGTCAAGTCTGCTTTTTAAAGTTTCAAAGGTTTCTGCCTCAACAACATGGTCATGCAAGCTATTCCACGTCGAAATTACTCTTTGGGTATAAAAATATTTCCTAATATCAGTGCTAAATTTACCCTTGGTCAACTACCATTTGTGACCCCGAGTTCTACTGACAAAACGTGGCCGAAGGAATCCTACATAATTCACTTTGGGGTCTATTCTCCCATTTGCGCATAAGCTATGCAAACAAACAAATTGCTGCGATAATGAATGACAAATATAGAATTTGCCACTTCTCAACCAGTGCAATCAGAGTATTGTGCCACTCCTACACCAGAGTGTTCCGTGGAAGAAGACAAGGAGAACATTTTAGTGACACAAAAATAACAACCAAAGACAGTTTATATGATCTTATTTAGAAATTGCACTCTTGAAATCTCAAACTACTTCGATGTCAGGTTTGCAACTTAAGGACATGGCAACTTTGTAACAAACAAGATTCTTACTCCGCACGCGGTCATCCCCCGGCCCCGTAACCGCCTCAACAATCACACAATTCCACATCTAGCCTATTACGTCTCATTTAATTTGAGTGACACATTCACTTGAACTTGGGCCGAGTACTTTATTATAATCAATTATCCCATTTACTGATGATGATTGTTCCCATGTCGGCTATTCTTTATTGGCAAAAATTGGTTAACAAATGGATAGTGCTTTGGTATTGGCCAGTGTAGGGCCCAATTTAGATAAAAAGGCAGTCACATTTGTTTATAGAACATAGTCGCGACATCGACTCGAAGCTGAAAACCAAATTTCATAGATGAGGAGTTAGAAGTTTTGGTGAAATCAGTGAAGACGCAATACGAGGTGCTGTATGGCAAGGGGGCACTGAAGGCTGATCTGAGGAGGAAAGCTGCGATTTGGTCGCAAATCGTTCTGGATGTGGCTTCGGTGGGGAGATGTTAGCGCAGTATCCCTGATTTAAAGCATAAATGGAGAGAGCTGTGGGGTGCTGTAAAAGCCAAGCTCCCTGCACACCGGAGAAGTGTGCACACAACAGGTGGTGGGCAACCATCATCCCCTGTGCATTTCACTGCACTGGAGGAGGAGGTGGCATCAAATCTTTTTGCAGTGGGAGTGCATGGAGAAGAACTTGGAGTGGATACAGATGAAGGGGGGTTACGAAAAATTTTTATTTTCCTCCAAGTATCATTGTGAGAAGTACTGGAAACAAGCTTAATATGGTTTCAAATATTGTATTTTTGGCATTTCAAGCAGTAGCGCCGTACATAGGTGTCATGAGCTGAGCCTGGGAATTTGGTGCAGATGCTTAATACGCGTGTATTATGATCGCACACAACCTGAACATTAATGCTGTGCCGACTTTTACCGTCTCTGTACATATTCTCATTAGTGGAAGGGGTTCTGATTGCAATAGAATCAATGACTCCTACAACACTGGGGGACCCGGTAGAACCCCCCCCCTTAACTCTCTGTCCTACAGCGGGTGGAACTTTATGAAGTGGCTGATGTGGTGCAGCATAGTGTCAACCTACTGTGTCAGACACCTTGACACAGACGCCTGTGATATGTGCATGACAGCACCAGCCACTCTCTGGAACAACCCAGATGCCAGGACCAACAGCGCAGTTGTGGCCTTGATAACCACAGGTATGTTTTGTGGATGATTGCTGCAGCTGGATAACTGTTCATACGGAAGTATGAACAAAGATAGAGAATTGCCTCACGGTCCAGACGAAAGCGCTGGATGCACTTGGTGTTTGTTAGTACCAGCATGTCCAAACAAGGCCGATTATATGCGTGGCCGTCTTCGAGCTCGGAGCGCTCCTCTTACTCTTTCCCACTCATGCAAGAGTGCAAGCAAATGCAGGACTGGCATTTTTGTTTTAAATTTTGCGGGCATGGTAGAATGATGGTCTTATTTATACTCTTATGAATTAATTGCTATTTGTTTGGAATTGAACTAATTGGAGAAGAGGCTGTTGCGTAATATCGTGATGATTTTGTTTAATGATTCATTATGGTTATGAGAAATATAGTTTAGAAATAAGGATGAACAACCGAATATTGAATGTCTCAACCTTTACCATGTTAAATAAAATAAATGTTAAAATTTGGCCAATAACCGACATCAAACCTAATATTCTCTTTCGCCTTATATTAGCACTTGACCTTAGTACAGCCCTCAAAAGTGCTTAACAGAAAAAGCGTGTAAGCCAGGGGGACAATATGCATATTATTTGCCTGAGAAACGCCCTGGTTTTGCCTTGCTCCGCCTGAAGTGCGTAACTGCCTTCGGTGCACGTAATGCACAGACTTAAGTCAAGGGGAGAATAAGCATAGGCTGATTTCGACTTACGCACATGGGAGAATAGACCGCTTGTGGGAAAATATTAATCTATGTCACCTCAGTAATCAAGTGTCTTCAAATGAATGAGCATTCAAATGTATTATCAATCTAAAACTAACAAAAGCATAACTATATTAATCTATTGCTGAATTGTTGTATTCATGTAATAATCAAGTATTCACTAAAGCAATGTATATCTGAATGAATGGTGCTGTAAAACTCTTTGAGATTTTCCACTGTTTGTAGCACAGACATTCAGTTCCCCTTCTTGAAAGAACGTCTGGGTGTGAGGAGTCTGGGTGTGAGAGTGGAGGGCCTACCATAAATCTACACTTATATTACAGGTCTTGCAAGACCTTAACAATGGCTTATTGATCTCTCAACCCATTCCAATAGAGATAGGGGATTAGCAAGTATGAATCCTCCTTTTGTTCTTATCTAAGGGCCCCTAGACTTTTTTAGAAAAGACAGACATCATCAGGGGTAAAAAATGGGTTACTACCCTTGGTGTAATATCTCGTGATGTCTGGAGTGGTCATGGATTTGAAATCCCCGGTCGGGTAGAGTTCGTGCATATCTTTAGACTGGGGGAGTTTGCAGCTGGAGACCATGGAGAATTGGAAGATTGACAACAAAGGGACAAAGAGCTATAAAAAGGGGGACTTAGAAGAACTGGGGGCTTCTCTCAGCCCTCTGGTCCTTTACGGCCAGAGATTCTGTTTATCTGAGTATTCTTCTTTCCAATTCTTTGCTAAAGATCATCATTTGTATATGGTTTCTATATTATTTGATGGTTTGAAGCTTATTTTTCTGTATCTGTGCACATGAATTTACCTTATTGTACTCATGTTTTTACCTTCTGAATTATTATAATAAAATTGTTGAACTGCTTAACTGTTTTTTGAGTCCTTCATTTAAAAGTCAACGCTAACCAGTACGAATTCCTCAACACCATTTGTTAATCCCTTTAACATATTTAAAAACCTCAGTCAGATCACCCGTGAGTCTCCTTTTCCTAAGACCAGAAAGATTAGGGATCTTCAGCCTCTTCTCATAACTTTCATCTTTTATACCTGGAATTAGCTTAGTGGCTCTTCTCTGAACTTCTAGAGCCTCCATATCTTTCTTAAAGTATGGTCCTCAGAACTGTATACAATACTCCTGATGTGGACTGACGAATGTGTTGTACAAGAGAAGTAAGACCTCTCTGGATTTGCACTCAATACTTTTGGCAATGTATCCCAGCATCCAATTGCCTATTTTACAGTAACTGCTACAGCACAATGGTTTGAACCTGTGAGGGTTTAGTCAACTGTTATGGCCCCAATTTGTTATGACATATCGGACAGCAAGGGATGACAGACAAAATTTTAAATCTTTAACAGATTTAATTAAACCAACTCTGACCAAGGTTGAAACAATAAAGAAAATGAGATATTTACAGTCCCTTGAGATGGGGTTGCTTTGTTGCGATGTCTTGGGACAGGAAAATGCTCCAACACAGGCAAAAATCCACAAAACGAGTTTCACAGGTCTTGAAAAGAGTGACAGGTCTGGTCAAATGTACTATCCTTCCACTGTTTCTCCTTGCAAATTCTCCTAATACCCTACTCTCTCAATTTTTCTCCTTATATACTTTTCCAGCCCCCTCCCACCTTCCAGATTTTTTTTTCAATTCTCTGGGACCTTCCCCTCTGAAGCATGCCCAGGACATGCCCAAAAACCTAGCTCCAAACTGGGCTTAACAAAAAAAAAAAGAAAAAAAGTCAATACTGCTATTTAGTGGCTTTTTCCCCACATTACACAACAATCACTCCCAGATCTTTTTCATGTTTAAAGTAATCCTGTTTTACCTACGTGTACAACTTTACATTTTGCTACATTAAATTTCATTTGCCACATTTCTGCCTAATTCTGGATTCTATCCAAATCATCCTGAATCACTTTGGTAGAGTCTAAGCTATTTGCTAAACATCCCAATTTAGTATCATCTGCAAATTCAACTAATTTGCTCTCAGTATTCCTATCAAGGCCATTAATGTAGATGAGGAACAGCAGGGGTCCCAACACCGATCCCTGAGGGAAGCCACTCCCCACCATACCTAGCTCAGATGAGATACCACTGACCACCACTCTTTGTGTTCTGTCCTGTAACCAGTTTTGAATCCACTCCAGAATACCTCCTGTAACTCCAATGGAGCTCATTTTAAAAATTATTCTCTTATGTGGTACTGTATGAAATGCTTTTCTGAGAATCCAAGTATATGAGCCTTGATCTGATCATAGGTCTTGGTGGCCTCTTCAAAAAATAGCAGAGGGTTTGACGGGCATGGCCTTCCCATACAGAAACCATGTTGGCTATCCCTGAAGATATTATGTTCAAGAAATAATTCCAGCTCATCTTCTAGGATGTATTGCATGCAAAATACTGGAATCTAAGTTAAACTGACTGGCCAGTAATTTCCTGGCTCAGTACGGCCCCCTTTCTTATATATTGGTATTATATTGCCCAGCTTCCAATCATTTGGTATTTCTCCAGTCCCTAAAGACCGTCTGAAGATAGCTGAGAGCGGCTTAAAGATGGTCTCACTCACTTCCCTGAGCACTCTAGGATATAAGCCATCAGGACCCGCCGCCTAATCTGCCTTTAGTTTATGCAACTTATCTATTACTTTATTATCCCTAACATCAATTTCCGCAAAAAAAATGGGTGGCTTTGAATTGACACAGCGCCATCAGTTGTCACCTTCAAAAGTACCATGTGATGTCTAAAATAACCAATAAGTCAATATTTTAGGTGTCATGCCCTTCTTTGAGGGCAAAAGCTGTTGGCGCTTGACATGGTGCATGTTATTACCAAGCTGTTTTAAGCTGTGGTCACATACTGTATGTACAAAATTGGAGAGTCAAAAGTTATTTTTTCCCAGTCAGTTTAAGTTCACTCTTGCAAAGATCGCTCATGCATGTCAAAAATACAGCTGATAAACAAGCTCGCTTTCTGGGCTCTCAAAGTGAACAATAACAAATCATCCCACCTGCAACAACATTTATGGTCAAGAAGCTAAAAAATGTACCATTTTAATCCATGGATGTGAGGAGGTAAGTTGGTTAGCACAGGAAAATAAATTAACTTTGCACGCGTTAAAATGCACCTATTCATCATTTTTCATTATATTAATGTCTTGGTGTGAATCATATCATTTTTATGCGCATTTAAAAGGTCCGTGTTGGAAAAAAACTTAAAATCACCCCCAGAAGAAGTGCTCTTTGCCGCTTAAACACTGCTCAAATTTTTTGCGCCAAGCAGACAGTTTGGCACGCCCTTGAACCATGTGGATGACGCAGCAAGTCTATGCCAGTATTTGTTTCTGAAGCTCATTTACACTCTGGAGTGGACATCCATTTATGGTAAGGGGCGTGACCAGTGGATTAATCACAGGTCAGTGATCAAGCTGACCAATCACAGCACACTGGGGTTTTCGGGAGGGCGGGAGCAGGACCTCAACAGAGTGTTTCACAGATAGGTACCGCAGAAATGGCCAGCATGAGAAAACTCAGGTGTTTTGCTTTTTTTTTAACAATGACGCATTTAAAATTTTGATAGTAGACTTCAAGAATACAAGAATAAGCAATGAAAAGTCGCATGATAGGTTGACAGACACATGGCTTTAATTTTGAAAGCTTACATCACTGAGTTACAATAGCATTCAGCACTCTTAGGGTGAATTAAATACAGACAGCTTGATAACTTGAAGCACAAAGTTGATAAAAATGTCTGAGTGAAATTTTTGACCGTATCGAGGATTGAGAGCATGTGAACGTGTGGTCCACTAAGGGCATGTCCTGTAGCAGCCGAGGTTTTAAGACGCAGCCAGTTGTTGGCTGTGTTTTTGCCCATCGCTGTCTGCTGTAGTGCTGATTTTGACCACAGCAAGCTTCAAAACATTGCCTGTGTTCAATTACAGCGCTGTGAAGGGCATGCGAAACCAACAGGAAAAAATATAAATTAATACAAGACCATATTGGTCAATCAAAACTCTTCAAAACTTGCAATAAGGGGTTCACACACTCAGATTTACCAAGCCAAAAACCCTGCTTTGAGAGATCTTCACCCAACAATTTGTCTTCCAAAAGGTAAAGTTTTAGTGACCGAAAAAACCAGTCAGCACGCAGGCATACGGTAATGTCGGATAGAAAATGCTTTGTTTTTAAAAGTACCAGTGTTCATGTGGACAGGGTCTAAGTCTCTCAGCCATGGAAGTCAGCGTTTCTCTCTGGGACCTCGTGCTAACTGGTATGTGCAGCATAACTGTATTATCCTGAACGATATGTCCATGAATTCCAATCCCACTGATTTTGTCTGTTCAGGCTGAGTCAGCTTTACCGCTGTGTGAAACACCTGTGAGTTCGGAAGCATTCCACTAATGACCATCAGAGCGGGAACATGCTTGTTCGAGCTTGTTTCAGCAAAGAAGCTGTGTGCACCTCAAGGACCCTCTCTCTCCCATCTCAGAGCCTGTCCTCGCTGTCATTTTTCTTTGGCCGTCCTGGGCGAAAAATGGCATAAATGAGGAAATATTGCAACCCCAATTCCAAAAAAGTTGGGATGCTGAGTAAATCATAAGTAAAAACAGAATGCAGATATTTGCAAATCTCCTAAACCCACATGTTATTCACAATAGAACATCGACAAAATATCAGATGCTGAAAGTGAGACATTTTACCATTTCATGAAAATATTTGAATTTGATGGCAGCAAAATGACTCAGAAAAGTTGGGAGAGGGGCAACAAAAGACTGGAAAAGTAGGTGGTGTCAATAAAAACAGCTGGAGGAGCATTTTGGAACTAATTAGGTTAATTGGCAACAGGTCAGTAACATGGCTGGGTATAAAAAGAGCATTTTAGAGAGGCAGAGTCAGAAGTAAAGATGGATAGAGATTCACCAATCTGCGAAAAAATTGTGGAACAATTTTAGGAAAATGTTCCGCAATGTAAAATTGCAAAGACTTTGAATCTCCAGTGCATAATATCGTCAAAAGATTCAGAGAATCTGGAGAAATCTCTGAGCGCAAGGGACAAGTTGAAAGGTCAATATTGGATGCTTGTGATCTTCGGGCCCTCAGGCGGCACTGCATTAAAAACAGGCATGATTCTGCACTGGAATACCCTGCATGGGCTTAGAAACACTTCTAGAAATCATTGTCGGCGAACGCAGTTCACCGTGCAATCTACAAAATCAAATGCAAGCTGAAGCGTTAGAGAACTGAGGAGACACACTGCTGTAATTCTGAAAGCAAAATGTTTTACCATTCTTGCTTGATGTTGGATTTCAGCTGCCCAGCACTTCGCTGCTTACTTTGTCATGTTTTTCATTTTATGCGCCAAATGTTTTCTTTGGGTGACTGGTCTGGACTGGCAGCAGGCCAGTTTAATACTCAGACTGTTTTACTATCGAACCATGTTGTAATATGGGAAGAATGTGATTTGGCATTGTCTTGTAGAAATTATCTTGGCCTTCCCTGAAAAAGGCGCCTGGATGGCAGGCCTTTGAACCTAATGCATTTTGTTAATTACCTCTGCCAAGGCAGCTATGTTTTCACTCCCGTTTGTTTGTGTGTTTGTTATCAGGATAACTAAATAAAGTCATGAACGGATTGGCACAAAATTTAGTGAGACGGCGGGTGATAGTCTGAGGAAGAGTTTTTGGAAGTGATACGAAGCATATTCTGGTTTCTGGATTCAGAGACTCTGCATGCAGAGGGCTGCCTCAAGGGCCAGCCCCCTGCATTCTTTTTCTTGGATTTTTGCATGTGCACATCACCCAAAACTACACCTCTGCGGCAGATATCCTCCAATAGTTTAACATTCTCCCCTCATTATAAGCACATATTATTCATAATCTCTCCTTAAGGGACTGCTTTATGTAGATGTACGTTCTCCGCCCTTCACCAGCTGTGGAGTGTACGCATCCCACGCAGCGAGAGGCCTGAGAGGCACTCTCTCTCTCTCTTCCCTCTGTGAATACATGCACCCCCGAGAATAGCTTGTGGCCCAGGGGGCCCAGTCTCTCTCTCTCTCCCTCCTGAAAGACACTTTCTCCTGCGAATACATACACCCCAGAGGACAGCTTCTGGTCCCGTGGGACCCCAAGGTTCAGACAGAATGGATACATAATACACACATCTCATGGTGTCTTTCCCAGCTGCAAACAGTGCACAGTTACAGAGGGAGAGAGCTATAATAGTTCACTAGGATATACACTTAATTGTTAATGCAATTGAGTATAATAGATTAATACAATGATTCACTCGGATAAACATTGGTTTTGTAATACTTAACTGTTTATGCATTTGAGTACAATGGATTAATATTTTCCACAGAACTGAATGCTATACATTCGAAGGTGGTCATATGACCAGGCATTCACAAACAAATTTGCCTTGCTAAGCAATTTACACTGACTGAAAATGCCACCCGTTACCAACTTTAACACATGGAAATCAAACAATATTTTATTTGTCTCATCAGGTATAAGTTGTGACGATCAAAACACTGAGGTTTAACGAAAGGCTGCAAAATAAAAAGTGATGCGGCCCCGACCCACTTAAAATTCTTTGAAATGAAACTTAAGAGAAAAGTAAAAGGTTGGCAAGCGTTCGCAGCTGTTCGATTTGAACAGAGGTTGACTATGAGAATGCCGAATGAGGGATCATATGGCTGTCAGAGGATCGATTCTGATTGTTTGCTTGGGACAGAGCCGGCCCTACCCAATGTGGCGCCCTCGGCGAGATTTTATATAGCGCCCCCCTCCATCGGCAATATACACACACTTACTGAAGAAATCAAATAGCATTGTTTTTACCATTGTCTTTGATTATACGTAAGATAACATGTCACCCAATTTACATGCCTAACAAATAACAAATAAATTTAAAAAAATCTGAAGTACATTACAAATACCCTTACCATAAAATAAAAATCCTGTAAATAAGTGAATAAATAATAATAATAGTAATAAATTATAAATCCAACAATACTCAAGTGATTATGCATGGCAGATGTTGACAGGTGATTTATATCTTTACCTCTGCTAACTTTAGCTTTGCACAGTTTGCAGATCACCTTAGTTGGTTCTACTGCACTGCCTGTCATGCATGTATATTTTTATTCAGAGCACACACACACACACACACACACAAACTAACTTGGTTAATTAAATAACAGCATGGCACAACTAAGCAATGCAACTCAGTGTAACTATTTTTGTGGTAAATAAAGGAATCAGAACTTATCAAAACTGTCTGCAATGATAGCTAGCTACCCAACTCTCAGTCACATTATTTTTCTCGAGCGCCCGCACACAAACACAGACCAGCAATGCAGGTTTAAGAAACCCACTCTAACGTCTATCCACTCTGCGAATCAAAAGAAATACGGTCAGGTTTTAAAACTTTCTTGCGGCAACAACCGGACAGTAGAACATAGCAAGCAAACTACACTAACAGGCTAAAGACGATACCGTAGCCAGTTCGTGACTAAATTAACAGACTCGCGCAAAGAGGACAAGCAACACAGGTTTAAGAAACCTACTTACGGCTGCTGATGCCATCGATTCTGACTGACTGGTGAGGATGATTAACAGCGGTGGCAGCCAATCTATACTCAAAGGCAATGAAAACGCAACACTCTAAATTTTGGTTTATTTTTGCTCAGGACTTGAGTAGTCCAATTTGAGTTCTTAAGTGACCATTGGGGTCACAATGTGTACCTCGTTACACAAGAATGATCATCATGTAACTCAACAGGGTGAGCTGGACTCTCATCAATCCATATTCAGTACAACAGATGGGATCAGGAGTTGTGCAAGTACAGTGGTTGAAATGAAGGAGGGGTGGTCTTCCCTATATAAGGCATGATAAAAGCCACACAAAAACATTTTTAAGTGTCATAATGCCACGTCTGTCGACTGAACAATGGAACAGGGCCCTGGGTATGCTAGAGGGGGGAGTAAGTGCCCGGCAACTGACCGTTTCGGGTGTAGTACATCCTGCATCAGTACGTTTTGAATGTAGTTCATCCAACTGGGACGAGCTATTTTATCAAGAGTACCCAGACCTCAAACCAGGCAGCAACTCCAGGATGCACTACAGGCAGAGTGGCGACAACTTCCCCAAGACAACCTAAGACGCTTAGTCAGGTCCATGAGGAGACGTTGTACTGCCTGTGTGGATGTTCGTGGGCGTCACACCCGATACTAACTGTTCTTTTGAGTTCATTTTTAAATGTGTGTTCCGTTCAGTCTTGTTGTGATTTTTCATTTTCAACTTGTGCTCATTATGTTTCATGCATCTGTTTATTATGGTCCAAATCGGCCCATTAACGCATTTAATTCATCAAAGTCAACCCAACCAACATATTTGAATTGTTACGATAAGAAAATAAATTTGAGTAACAAAATTATTTGAATCCAAACTGGTGTTGCGTTTTCATTGCCTCTGAGTATAGTTTGAATTAGAGAACTTCAGAAAGAACCTCTTGGAGGAGATGTTTCCCTTAGTCAACATATTATATAAAGCCGAGCTTTACACAAAATGTACGGACTGTGGGAATTTCGGACTGATTGAAATCCGCCTTAAATTAAAGGACCCAAAACATTTATATTTGCAATTATATTTTCATCTTTAATCAGAGAATAAATGGTTACATAATTAAGAGAAACTCATATGCATATAATCAATGAAGATAATAAGTATCAGAGACGATTACAATCAAACCATTAGTTGATATAGTCGAATGGTTCTCCGCGAGGAATCTAAGTCGAGCGAAGGCTTGCGCAGCGTCCGTCGACATTCTGACTCATCAGAGGGCAATTGAAGAATGGCAAAATGAATGCCCCCAAATCTTTCTTTGTTCCTCTTCTTATAGTCCTTCTTCTCCCTCCCCGGGCTTCCAGCTATGTGTTTACCTAAATTAATTGATGTTCATGAACTCTACTTGACCAATGTCCCGATGACCGCTTGTTCGTACCAACTCTCAAAAAGACATTTCACAACTCATTCTGATCTTAGACGTCTGTCCTCCTATAAGAATTAAGACCCAGCAGGAGGTTTCCACTGTAGTCTTTTTAGTCAGGCCAATAAATTAATGCCGCATCTGGTGTTTTCAAAGGTACAGATAGTGTGAAGTAGAATGCGGGTCCCCCTCCTAATGTTCTTTTGAATACAGAGAATCCCTTCAAGCACCATACACTCAGGTTCACTTTGTTTTAGATGAATACAATGTTTCAGTTAATATCAGCATAAGCTTAATGATTAATACATTTGGATAATACTTGATTAATAATATATTCAGATATATGATGAATACAACAATTGGGTAATAACTGAATATGATAATGCTTATAATAATACATTGATAGTACATTTCAATGGTCATGCATTTAGAAACAAGTTGATTATAGGGTTACATGGATTAATGTTTTCCCACAGGACGAATAGTTTATTCGGCAAAAAGCCATTATTCGTGACTTGCCGAATATGGATTCGGATGCGGGTGCATCCCTACTGATTAGCATACCATGTTGCAGCTAATCGCTCAGAAGCAAGTTATTAACTTAACAGCACACTGTGATAAAAAAATTACGCAGTACAAGTGATGCTTCTTTTCATTACTGTAGCTTTACTTTACCTCTGTCTTTCTCACATTTTCTTCTTTTTTTCTTCCCTGTGCTCCGGACAGTTTAGGTCGTTTTGACGTGTTTACAAAGTTCTCAGGGGTCACATCAATAAATTCGCCCCTCCTCCCACAGAGCGAGCAAGTACCAGCCGGGGGGTTTGAGCGCTTCTTTGGTATTATCATTTGTAGTAATATAAATTGGGCATGGCTTTACATTTGAAATTATGTTAGCTTTTCTATTTTATGAGTTAATAGCAAAAACTAGTTTTAATATAATTTTATTGAAGGTCAATTTTTTCCCAATTTTGTGGCGCCCTTAGCATTTGCCTATATCAGGGGTGGCCAACCCTGGTCCTGGAGAGCCACACTGTCTGCTGGTTTCTAGTGTTACTTAGCACTCGATTGATGGATTAAAGTAGTGGATTACTCACTTAACTAATCTCACCTGGTGTCTCAGGTTTAATTTGGTAATAATCAGCCAATCAAGCAATTAGCAGGAACAACCCACAAGACTCCTAGAGCCAATTAACTAGACTTGCAGGTTGTGACAGCAATCTACATGTTAACCAAGATTTATCAATGTGGTTGGATATTTAGCGCAGTTGTAATGCAGACAAAGTAGAAGTGCAGAGTACAGATAAAAGTTTATAGAGCAGGGGTGGATAACGCTGGTTCTGTAGAGCCAGAGGGTGTGCTGAGTTTGGTTTTCTCCACCCGATTTAAACCAAAGACACCAGGTGAGATAAGTGAAGTGTTTAATCAACTGCTTTGATTGATCAATCAACTGCTGAGTAACACTAAAAACCAGCAGACACTGCGGCTCTCCAGGACCAGGGTTGGCCACCCCTGGCCTATATTGCCTAATGGGCCAGTTGGCTCTGGCATGGGACGGCTATAAACGTGCGCATTTCACCCATCCCTTATGGATGAAGCTAGATCCGGAGTAGTTCAAGTACGCTGTGCGAGAGTTGACTGAAATCTCGCCGGAAGTGCGACAAGACTGGTCTCGCAGCTGAGCTGGAGCGGAATGGACAGTACGTGATGATCTTCCAAAAGGTAAGACGTTTGAGGAATTAGACTGAATATTGTCAGCACATCTGAATTAAACAACACATACAGTAAAGCGTTTAACTGGATTATTCCCTGCACGATTCTTAAGCTATTTAATGTTTACGGACAACAAATTGGGCTACGATACTAGCTAAGCACTGTTAGTGACAGTTACTACCGCTAACCATGAGCAGCAGCATACTTCTAAACTCCATCATGTTTTTTTTTTTTTTTTTTTGCGGAGTAGGGTGGGGGGAGTGAAATGTTAAAGGGATAGAGAAGTGCATTCCAAGAAGCAGTGGGTTACAATGATTTTATAACGGCGAAGGGGCGTTCTAAGGCACGATGCGCAGAGTTAAAAGGCTAAACTTCGCTGACACTGAAATAACGAGCTAGAAGTCTCCAAACAAACATAACCTAACAAGTCAGCTCAGCACCGAGTAATTGGTTGCACGCAGGGATATTTTGTGCTGCGGTCTGCCTCAAAATGCAGTGGGTTACAGTGAATTTATACCGGCATGGAACGCGGCTCAGCCAATCACCTTTAAGCATGGGAAGCACCCGGTTTATAATAGAGAGGTAATATAAATATACCATCAGGCTCGTTATAGCGGTGGATGTGGTGAAGTGAGATTTTCTTTGAGAACAAGGTAGCTAACGTTAGCTGGTGTAATAAAGTTACCGTTACAGAATAATAAAGAACAGCTATCATTTGCTGTGATACATTGCTATTAATATTGATTGAGGGAGTTTTTTTTTCTTTTTTTAACTTTGTAATGTGAATATAGGCCACTGGATGGCAGTATTTACCTTTTTTTTGTTACGCTCAGACTGGGATTATGTTTAGACATGTCTGGGGCAAGTCCCCGAAAATTAAAAAAAAAAGAGGTCTAAATGTGGGTAGGGTCTGCAAAAGAGTATATAAGGAAAAGAATTGAGACAGTAAAGTAGTAGGGGAAATTTCAAGAAGAAGGATACAAGTGACCAGACCTTTCATTCTGTTCAAGACCTGTGATGTTTCTTTTGTGGATTTTTGCCTGTGTTTGTGGATTTTTCTCACCCAGGACATCACCAAGCCGCCCCACAAAAAGGGACTGTAAATATTTCTTTTTGTTTTTGTTATAATCAATCTTGGTCTTAGTTGTTAGTTGTTTAGTCGATATTGTCTGTGTTAAAAATTAAATGTGTTTTAGTTGTTAAAACTGTGTCTGTCATCCCTTGCTGTTGCTGTTGTGTTGTAATGTAATAACAAATTGGGGGCTCGTCTGGGATAGACATTGTGTGAGTAATTTATTGAAAATCTAACATTTCAAATTGTGAAATTGTTTTTGTGAATTTTCCTAGATATATATTGACAACAGCAATGGATGATTTCTTGGCATCACCAACCGTAGGGGTTTTGAAGTCTTTTAAAAAGACAGAACTGCTAGAAATTTGCAGACATTTAGAGCTGACAGAGGTAAAACCAGCCATGCGAAAAGCAAGACTGGCTAGAGAGATATTTGAATATTGCATTGATGAAAATGTGTTTGCACCAGGAGATCTGGAACAGTTTACAGTGGAAAATCCAAATATAGAGATGGAACTTAAATTAAAAATGCTAGAGATTGAAAGGGAGGAAAGAGAAAAAGAAAGGGAGGAAAAAGAGAAACAAAGAGAATTTGAGAGGGAGGAAAAAGAAAAACAAAGAGAATTTGAGTTAGAAAAATTTGCAAGACAGAGAGATTTTGAATTAGAGAAATTCGATAGAGAAGAAAGACTCCAAATGGAGCAACTAAAAATAAAAATTCAAACTGAAAATAAATTTCGGGCTAGCCAGGAGGTAAAATTGGTGCCTCCATTTTCGGAAAAGGATGTTGACAACTATTTCCAGTGTTCCAGTGTTTTGAAAAGGTAGCAAAGAGTTGCCAGTGGCCAAAGGAACACTGGCCTCTGATGTTGCAAACTGTCCTAAAGGGTAAAGCTCAACAAGCCTATTCGGCTTTGTCTGCATAAATATGAAAGGGAATATATTTCAAATTAATTTTCGCAAAAGATTTTCCAGAAGTGCAATGATCGTGGCACACATTATTGGCAAAAATAGCTATTATGAAATAATTTTTCCCACTTCCATCATTGTCCCCCACCGCCATGGTAGTGAGCGGAGCGGGGAACATAGTATTCAGCTCCATCCGTCCGTCATGTCCGTCCTTCACTTCACGTTTGTTCTGAACGCGTTATCTCAAGAGCGGTTTTACCGATTCCATTCATCTTTGGTGTCAAGGTGTATTGCTGTGATATGCCAACCCCAGTCACTTTCCATGACCTTGGCATTATTCTCAAGGTCATTACGACTATTCCCACCTAGGTGAAGGTGTTCATTTGCTGTTGTTTGCAGCTAGAGAAGCAGTGCAGGAGTCTACTGGATTCAGTCCATTTGAGCTAGTGTTTGGTCATGAAGTGAGAGGACCTTTGCTATTGTTGAGTGAACAATGGCAAGAGAAAGAACCGCATATCAGTCTGTTAGACTATGTTAGCAAGTTCAAGGAAAGATTGCGTGCAGCTTGTGACCTAGCCAAAGAGTCAGGGAAAAATGAAAACTCGGTATGATCATAAGGCTAGAAGCCGTGAGTTTAAACCAGGAGATAAGGTCCTTGTGTTGTTTCCCTTGCAGTCCAATCCATTGCAGGCTAGATTTCATGGTCCTTATGAAATTCTGACAAAACTCAATGATCTCAATTACATTGTGAAGACTCCAGATAGGAGAAAACCAAAACAATTGTGTCACATCAACATGCTGAAGCCTTATCATGACAGAAATGCTAGGGTTGCAGCTGTCACTTTAGATTCTCCTATGGCCGAGATTTGTGAAGATGAGGGGGAGTTTCAAGATGATGAACCTAGAATTAAAGCTGAAGTTCTTTCATGCAAATTGTCAAATTCTGAAGTGTTGCAAAATCTTGATGTAAAACTCCAGCACTTAGAACCCTCACAGAGAGATCAGTTTGAGAGGTTGATCAAGAAACATAAAGATCTATTTCCTGATGTTCCAAAGAGAGTTTCTATAGTCTCTCATGATGGAGATGTTGGTGATGCCAAACCAATAAAACAGCATCCGTACCGGATGAATCCTGAAAAGAGAAAGATTGCTGAGAAAGAGGTTGAGTACATGTTAGAACATGATATTATCAGACCCTCCAACTCAGATTGGAATTCACCCTGTGTGCTAGTTCCAAAACCTGATGGAAGTACTAGATTCTGTACAGATTATCGCAAAGTCACTGCTGTAACTAGAACTGATGTGTTTCCAATACCTAGGATTGATGATTGTATTGATAGAGTAGGGCAAGCAAAGTTTCTGACCAAGATTGATTTACTGAAGGGTTTTTGGTGTGTGCCTTTAACTGAGAGGGCCAAGAGCATCTCTGCTATTGCCACACCATCTGGGTTGTACCAGTATGAAGTCCTACCCTTTGGCATGAAAAATGCCCCAGCCACGTTCCAAAGGATGATACAGTCTACAATCGCCGGATTGCCACACACGGGTGCATACATTGATGACCTGATCACATGGAGTGACTCCTGGGAAGAACAGCTAAAAGATGTAGAGACGTTGTTCCAGCGCCTGACCCAGGCTAACCTGACTGTTAACCTGAACAAGAGTGACTTTGGTTGTGCTACTGTCACCTATCTTGGCTACGTCATAGGCCAGGGTAAGGTGGCACCCATAAATGCCAAAGTCCAAGCCATCATGGACTTTCCAGTTCCTGACAACAAAAAAGCTTTGTGCCGCTTCCTTGGAATGATCGGGTACTACCGCAAGTTCTGCAAGAACTTTGCTGAGATTGCTCTCAGTCTAACTAACCATCTGAAGAAAGGCGTAAAGTTCACTTGGGATGATGCATGCCAGAGAGCCTTCGATGGCCTGAAGTCTCTGCTGTGTCACTTCCCCGTGCTCAAATCTCCTGACTTCAACAAACCGTTCTCCATCGCGGTCGATGCTAGCGACCAAGCTTGTGGATCTGTGCTCCTACAGAAGAGTGACTCTGATGACATTGAGCATCCCGTGGCATACTTCTCCAGGAAGTTCAATCGCCACCAAAGGAACTATTCCACAATAGAGAAGGAGCTGTTGGCTCTGGTTCTATCGTTACTTTGAGGTTTATGTTTGTACAGGGCAAAAGCCAATTATTGTGTACACTGACCACAATCCGTTAATGTTTTTGGATGAAAAACAAGAATCGGAGATTGTTGAATTGGAGTTTGATTTTACTGGAGTGTGACTTGGAATTTAAGCATGAAAAGGGTACTGACAATGTAATTGCTGATTGCTTATCCCGTGGTTGAGTATGTATATACATCAGGCGTTTATTCGAATATTGTATTACATGTGTATTTATAGACAAGTGTCCACTTTACCATTTTGTATTGTAAAGAAAAATGTTGCCTTTATGAGTCAAAATTTTTCCCTTTTGGAATGGAGGTATAATGTGAATAGAGGCCACTAGATGTATTTACCTTTTTTTTTGTTAAGCCCAGACTGGAGATAGGTTTGGGCATGTTTTAGGCATGTCTGGGACAAGTCCCAGAGAAAAAAATTAAAAAAGCCTAAAAGGTGGGAGGGGTCTGCAAAAGAGTATATAAGGAGTAGAATTGAGACAGTAAAGTAGTAGGAGAAATTGCAAGGAGATGGATACATGTGACCAGACCTGTCATTCTGTTCAAGACCTGTGAAGCTTATAGTGGATTTTTGCCTGTGTTAGAGCATTTTCCTCACCCAGGACATCACCAAGGAACCCAACCAAAAGCGACTGTAAATATTCCTGTTTTTCTTGTTAATCAATCTTGGTCATTAGATTAGTCAGTTGATTAGTTAGTTGTTAGTTGTCTTTGTTGATTAAATGTGTTTAAGTTTTAAAATTGTGTCTGTCATCCCTTGCTGTTGTGGATGTTGTAAATGTAATAACAATTTGGGGCCATAACAACGCAAAATAATATTTTATGAGATTTACGGAAGGTGAACTATACCGGTAACAGTCCTTCTGTGTTAAAAAAAAAAATCTGATTAAGCCTTTATTGTAGGAGCTTGTGAAATAAAGAATTACTTTGTTTGTGATCGTTTGAATGGGGCTACATTCTGAAAAGTCTTTCAACTCTGTCAACTCATGTTGACAAAAAAAATTATCAGTTTTCTGTTTTTAGAGCTGCATGCCTACTTTGACATTTTCTCATTCTGACTGCACCTTTTAATTGTCTATTGATTCATTTTTGTAATAATAATGCAATAATTCTGCCATAATGGGGGAAATGATTAATAAATGTTAATCAAGAGTGACCACACATCTCTTAATTCAGACATTAAACAGTTTCCAAGCTTTCTGTGAGTAAGGGCCAATTAATAGTCTCTGCATGGGGAAGTCCTCTGTACTGATGTAAACTCTCAGCAGATTCTTAGCAGCGAGAAACAGACAGTGGTGTACTGCAGTTTGTATGACATAATATGCAACGTATTTCATGCCATTGTTAGACCCCCCACACCCACACACACACCCACCCCGGAACACCTCGACCATTATGAATGCACATCACCCGTGTTTTGTGGTATTTTCTCGTAGAGATACTGGCAAGCCGGAAATAACTTGACCAACCAGTTTTCATTTGTATGTGAACAACAATATCGAGATGATAATCATTTATTCTCAAATGGAATAAATCAACTTATTTTTATGCAAATAAAAAACATGAGAAATCAATGCTTCTCAAATAGTAGGCATCACCATAGCCATGTGGGTTTAAATAATGGAGTGAATCCTTCGATACTTTCCAACATGTTTGCCACTGTCAGTCGCGTTTCCACCAATTAACTTTCCTCTTGCTCAGTGGTCATCAGTCCACTCTTTGGGCTCTAATTTCCTGGCGCAGCGCAGGTGGCATAGCGTGGCACAGCCCCCGCAGTAGTAATTTCATCCGGCGCAGCCCGCGCAGTGGTAATTTCGTGAGGTGCGCAGCCTTTGGTTGACGAACGTGTGCCGAGATGGGTGTGGCGGAGTAGTAGGGGGAGGTGTCGCATATTAATCAAGACGCAGTGACAATTTCGTAGAAAAAGTCTCCGCTGGAGTTGCGCAGAAAACTCGCCAGCTCCAAACTGGTTTAATTTCTGTGCAGTGGTAATTCGGCTGACCGGCGCGGAGTGCGCACACATCACCGAAATCTCACAGGCAGGTTTCCAGAATGTCAGGCACATTTCAATGCAAGAAATAATTACAGGAAGCACTATTTTAATGTAACTGTCTGAATAAGGACATAAATTATAGTATCTACATCAATTGTCCTGATTGGCACGTGTAATGGAAACTCGACCTGGCTTAATCAATGCTGCTGAATCGATGATGCAAATTAACAGCGTCACATCTCTCTCAGCCAACCACAAACTGCCTCGGCATCAGGTAATGCGTATATATCCGGCTTCTCTCATCTAAAAAAATTCAACACAAATGAAAAAAAGAGAGAGAAGCTTCCCGAAGAAATGTAAGTCATATTCGGTGTCTTAAGGATTTACCTGTTTCCTGTGTTTGCATATATATAATTTCATTTTAATGCTCAACGTAATCTACAGATGGAGTATATTATTGCAAGGAGAAGGAGGAGGAAGAGATACGGGGACGGAGTCACCATCAGAGGTTTTCCTATTTTGGCCTGACAGAGCAGGAATGCAGGTGGAACACATGAATAATGTCTGGAATAGCCTACCGCCGTGTGTAATGTATTTTTCACTTAATTGTGTACTCCTATCCATGGCACACGGACAGGTTACATCTGTCCCGTGAGGTGGTCCACGTGGTGACGCGCATCGTGGCCGCTGATGCGCACCGCGGTGGCCCCTGCGCTCTCCCAGTCGCTGAAAAAGTGACAGCAGCTCTGACTTTCTTTGCCACTGGGTCTTTCCAGCACACCGTGGCCTCGGTGGTGGGAATCAGTCAGACCGCTGTCAGTTCGGCTGTACATGCAGTGTCTTCCAGTCTAGTTCGACATGCAAATGAGCACATCATTTTTCCATCAACACCTGAGAGCCAGCTGGAAACGAAGCGAGGTTTCTTGTTGAAATATGGATTCCCCGGGGTACTGGAAGCCATTGACTGCTCACATGTGCAGTTGTGTGCACCAGATACCCAAGCCATCACTGATGTGAATCGTAAGGGAGTAAACTCCATTAATATCCAGGTGATTTGTGACTCGAATTGCCTGGTGACACACGTGTATGCCAATTTCCCTGGACCTGCACATGATTAATTCATCCTGGCAAATTCTGCCATCCCTACAGTCTTTCAGGGGGACCCCCCTCTGGATGGGTGGCTGCTAGGTGACAATGGCTATCCACTTAAAACGTGGTTGATAACGCCGTACATTACACCCACAACAAGAAGACAACGTGATTTTAACTGTGTTTTCAGTAGTGCTAGGTCAGTCATCGAACGTACTTTTGGACTCAAAATGCGTTTCAGATGTCTGGACCGTTCGAGTGGTTCATTAACTTACAGCCCTCGGAGTGTCAGTGCATTGTCCGTGGCATGTTGTGTGCTACACAACATAGTTGTACACCATGGATGTCACTTTGTCACTTTAATGTCACCTCACGCAGGAGACATTACAGGACTTGACACAGAGAGGCCGAACTGCATGTGCCGTGTCAGCAGGGAGAACAGCAGTGCGCACGGGAGAGGAGAGACCAGCTTGCTGCACAGCTCTGTCCTTAAATGTATTTCCATTTATCCATTTCTTTGGCCACAATTTACTCAATCACATTAAAAATGCATAAAATCACTCATGAGACAAATGATTGTGTTCACAATTTTTTTTTATTGTCGTCTCCTTCCTCGTCCTCCTCGTGCGCGGGGACGCTCTGCACTCCTCCTTGGATGCGAGAGAGGAGAGCCTGCGGAGAGCCCTCCTCCCCGAGTGCGCGCTCCTAACCTGGGAGGGGCGGGGCGCGCGGATGTCCCCAGAGTGGCAACGAGGCGTTCGGCGGCATCCGCCAGCCTTTCTAGGCTGGCAGCGATGCCGCAGAGCCGGGAATTGATAGCTCTCAGTTCCCTCTCCAGCATTGCAAAGCCCCCCTGTTGGATGTCCAGGAAGGGCTGATCCTCGTCCTCCGCCGTTGCGCGTCTCCGCTCTCGTCCAGCTGTATGGCGCTGTCTCCCTCCGGCCGTTACCGCCTCTGTCCCCGGATCGCCATCCTCCTCCTCCTCTTGCTGCTGCTGCTGGGTTACCAGTGGATCTGATAAAATTATATGCAGAAGCTGGGTATTGTTGTAAATAAATTGTTAATCAAACATATCCAGATCTTTGATTTTGTGTAATCCGGACTTACATGCCAAAATGATCATAATTCAATTCTGTAAGACATTCATTTCACATGCAAACACTAGTGACAATGGTCAGACCGCGTGAGTAATGAGCATATATTTGGCATCCCTCATCTCGGAAATAAAATGAATAAATATAGCGAAAAAGAGACGCTTTGAAATGCGTCCTTTACGCGCTGGTGCTTCTGATTTCATCCCCGTCACGCATGGTATTTGTTTATGTTGTGATCTGTGCACTCTACTTACCTTTATTACACAGGATTTAAATGTTGCTTACAATATGAGTGCCTTTCTTCGTGGGCAAATATGTTTCCTTACCCGTAATGCCAACCTCAATCCCACCAAAGCCCTCGACACTGACGGCTGAGAGGGTGGAGGACGCAACGTTCTCCGCCGAGCTCATAGCCACGCTGGTGGAGGGGCCGCCTGCAGTGGCCATTGTCTGCCTCCGGAGCAGCGATATCTTTTGTTTGGCCCGTCTTCTTACATCATTGAACCTTTTTTTGCACTGGGCAGCGGTTCTCAGTATATCAAGACAAACTGAAATTTCTTCCCGGGCTGCTTTTGCATCATCAGCCCGTGGAGGTCTGCTCGCGCAACCATATATACGACCACTATGAGCTTGAACCTCCCGGACCAGAACATCAGTTTCCTCCTGGCTGTAATTTGGCCGTCTGGGGTGGTTGCCGTGTGCTGTCACATCCATGTTGAACGATGTTTGCACTG
Organism: Gymnothorax reevesii; assembly: GCA_029721435.1. Lineage (NCBI taxonomy): Eukaryota > Metazoa > Chordata > Actinopteri > Anguilliformes > Muraenidae > Gymnothorax > Gymnothorax reevesii. Next base: position 145,443,313 of record CM056575.1, read on the forward strand.
CGCCTCGCTCACAGCGCTTTTAAAAGTAAGGAGAGGAGCTCATTTGATTCGTGAAGATTTGACTCGGCTGTGTTATACCCAAACACGCCTTCTTTCCCACTTGCGCTGGAAGGAGGGACAGAGGCGGGACAGAGGAGTACTTGCGCCAGGCTACGCCGGGCACGAAATTGCAACATACGCCTGGACACACCCCGTTGGCGCGGCGCACCCCCAATTCGCCGGCCTGTGCCGCGTCTGCGCCTGGTCTACGAAATTAGAGCCCTTTACCTCAAAAATGTCTCTGTCTCATAGAGGCGATTGTCTCTGTGACCTCTCCTTGGGTCTGTCCGAGCTGCTATCTGCAAAGCAGTTATATCATTCTCAACCGAGGTCCATGAAGTACAGCCCCTCTATTTGGCTGTTCAGGCTCAGTCCAACTCACTACTGTGTGCAGCACCTGTTAATTTTGAAACCTTCCACTTAGGACCATCATTCCACTTAGGACATGCTTGATCCAGCTTCCCTCTCCACGGTGAGAGATGATGTGATCCTTGAGGATCCCGCAGGTGCACAATCTGCTTTGTGAACGCGTACGGTGTCATTGACTTTGACTTTGGGCACTTTCTCTCCTCTCTCTTGTTCCACTGTTAATGTTTTATTCCATTTCTCACTTCCCTGTGTCGGAGCGTGTGCAGACATCAAGTGGCACCTGCAGTAGTGGTGGTGTGGTGTGGCACGGTAGCTCTGTTATAATTCAGTCCCCGTTTGTTTCTTTGGTATGTGCAGTATCACAGGAGTCTAAATACCGCCTTTCAAAACTCGATTGAATCTCAACTGCAGCGTTTGCTCAGGGGTAGCAGATTCTTGAACATATGTGCTGGATTTCATCAAGAAGGTTTATCACTGATTTTAGTTGAGCCTTTGTGTTCTCTTTGGTCAACGGTGGAATTGCAAACACTGATCTCAGCCTGGGAACGGCTTGGGGTCCCCCAGGCAGAGTTGGAGGAAGTGGCTGGGGAAGGAGGCTTCTGGGCCTGTCTGCTTAGTCTGTTAACCCCACAACCCGGCTCTGCATAAGTGGCAGAAAATGGATGGATGGATGGATGCATGGATAGATGGATGGATGGATGGATGATTTCAGTTGAGGGAAGTGAGGTCACCGTATAACATCAGGCAGTGCCCCGGGAAGGAGTGCGGGCCCCAGGTGGGTGAAAAGATGGGAGGACTCTGGTGCAGAGGACATGATTTCATTAAATAAGTATAGTGCAGATAAAGAAATAGAAAATATAAACTATACAAGGTAACAGAAGAGCAAGAAACCAAAACAAAATGCTGTTGTAACGCCGGGCCTCCAGCACTCCAGATCACCGGCCTATTAATATCCGACCCGCATTCCACAATCCACTGTGATCACCAGCATCTGTTACTCATTGTATCATTGCCATAGCCTTGCCTATATAATAGGGAGCTTTGCATTCAATGGGTGCAAAGTCGCGTAAGCCTCACAAGCCTGTTTTTCAGCTGCGGTCTCTTATGGACTTATATCCCCTGTATGGTATAAACCTAAACTCTAGCGCTGCACTTATTATTTATGTTCAGTGCAGAATTGTTGTAATTAGGAACCTTGGTTCCTATGTCTTGATTTTCTGATGCGGAAGCGCTTTTAACTATTGTCTCAGTACGGCGCATTACTGCACTACAATGCAGGAAGGCAGCATTCTGATTCATCTTCGCATCTGAGTCCAGTTCCACTATTCCTGCTTTTCTGTGCACTCTCAACAATGCCCAAGAAAAAGACTTACGGTTGTTTACCTAAAAGGTGCTACAATCCAAGGCTACCTGCGTGTGAGTGGGGAAACAGAGGTATAAATGGGAACAGAGGTTCAAATGGAATGCTAAATAATTGATCAATAACCAGGTGAGCACAATTAACAATGAGCAGAAGGATAATGGGTTAATTGGAATAGGCAGGTAGCCGAAGGGAACGGGACAACAGGACGGAGGTATCACAATCTAGCTGTTTTGATGTTATTCTGGGTTCTTTTGCGACCTGCTGGATAAGTCCTGGAAGCACCTAGACTGTATAAAAAGATCAACAAAGCAGCCATGATGTCACCCATTGGTTTCAGCATACCATTTAGGAAGCCTCGATTTTGACAATTTGAATTGCGCCGTTTTCTCATTTTGCAACCGGATGTGATTCCTGTTGGACGAGAGCGTGAATTGAATATCCATGGAGGAGCGAGGGGTGGATCTGACCGTATCAGACGAGGACCAGAAGATAGCCATGACCCTTAAGCATATTCTGGCTTTATCCTTTATTCTAATCTATTTGGGAAAGTGGGGTCATTTTCTCATTGACTTCTATAGGATTGAACTTCTTTCTGCAACCACTAACGTCGCCATCTGCTGGCCTTTATATAGAATGCAAATTTTAGAGATTTCCGCATTGGCCTCAGTTGTCAGACCGCGCCCATCTTTTTATACAGTCTATGTTGAAGCACTCTTGGAGGAATATTGTCGGCTGACCATTACCAGAAAAGTTCACCTCTGTCCCAGAGCCTCAAAAATGGCTTTATTTCCATTTCCAGACTGATAGATTCAAGTAAATTTGTTCCGCATTTTTTTTTGAAATCACGGCATCACATGCTGGTTTTTGCCAACTGCACCTCGCCAGACATGTTTTATGTATAGCATCCATCTCACTGGGGTATTTTTGGCTGACGATTGAGCCTCATGAAATTTGCAGAATAATAGCTGCGAAGTTTGAAAAATGCCCAAACAGAATATCGACCCTCGTACCCATCAAGTATGACCCTGGTTAAACCTTGTACATACCACGTAAGAGACTCTTATTTTTAGGGAAAGTCACCACGCAACTGCTCCGCAAGATAATAAAGTGCCTTGTGAGAGCTGCTTGTGAGCCTTATGAGGCAGGGAAAATGCCGGTAACCTTCAGAGGTGGACATTCCAGGGGTCAGTTAGAAAAGGTCCCACCATGTTTTACTTCCACCCATCAACTCAACCAGCTGATTTTCTTGACTAGTCCAACCTCTGGTCTGAAGGGCAGTTTTATTTAGCAAATACAGGAGGTTGGAACTAAATACTGGGGAGGACTTCTACTTTCAGAACCTGAATCGTCCACTTCTGGTAATCTCTCGGTATTGGCTGCACTTTATCTGCAAAGTTTACTCAAAATTCTTGGGACCTCCAACCCCTATAAAAGGGCATGTTAGCAGTGCATATGCTGCACATACATTGCATAGTCGCAGCGATGACGTGTCAACCTCAGCTGGATAACTGACCTCGCTAATGGAATAACGAGGCACATACTAGCCCTGTGGCCACTACGTATGTTACAAACTACCCTCCTTATTTCAGTAGCTTAATTAACCCTGCAATCACTAAAGAACTGCTGCGTAAACTCTAAATAACTCTCCCCACATTATTCTCCTACTCTGGATAACCTGCCACAAACTTTAAAAATTGATTTACGTGGCGAGTTATTCATTAAAAATTCCCCGATGAGACCAGTGCTTAAGTGATGTTCAGATTGCACAGGGCTGGCTGTAATCATGCCTTGGTGTGTCTCGTGAAACCTTACCAAATTATGTATCAAATTTGTTTAACTGGTCAATTTTGTTACAAAGGGGGTAATTGAAGACCTGTGTGCAAGAAGTACTTAAGTCACATGTTTTGAAAACTTTGACCCACAAAATCTCAAGAGTATTATTTTGTGACTTCGGTAATCCTTGCGCATAGGTCTTCAATTACTTTTTCTCATAGGGCCTGGAAGGGTTGGATTGCTTTCTCCTTCAATTAATTATTTAAAACAATTATTTTAAAACTGCATTTTGTATTCACTTGGTTGGACTGAAACATTTATGCCCGACAAATATGCAAAAGTAGAAGAGATCAGGAAGAAGGTAAATAATTTTTCACACTGATATGGAATCAGTTAGACACCAAAAGCGGGGTGAAGGGAAACGAGGATTCATTAAACAAAAAACAAAACAGGCACGAGGGCCAACGAAAAACTTGGCCCAAAGGGTTGCAAAAGACAAACTAAAGTATGCTGCACAGAGCTATAAACAAAGAATGCAAAACGACAAAAAACAAAAGGCACTGGAAACTCCAGGCAAGAGATCTAGAAAAATAAATAACAAGACTATATATATAAACACAAGGCAAGAGGCTAGAACAAGACTTGAAGCTAGAAATGCTAGGGAACTTGACAACAAGAACTTGGCTAAACTTGAACATGCAACGAGACGCGAGACACTGTCTGCCAGCCAACTTCCACCGCATCCAGATAAAGGCTTGAAAATCATGACATGAGGGGTAACACCTGGAGTGAGAGAAACAAGAGGCATGGCAAGATCAAGACATGGACAGAGATTGGATGACAAGACTTGCTCATTAAGAGAATGAGCGTGCTCAGCTTAAGTACCAATTAAGTATGCAGTTTGGAAGCAAGCATGAATGTTAAGAACAGAAAAGCACAGCAAGATCTTGAAATAGCAAAGCAGGAATCATGACAATAAACTCCCTGTCTAAATTAGTAATATTAGTAATGTGCCTATCTAAGAATTACACCACCCAGTGAGTGTTAGTAAATGTTATTAACTTAAAAACAGTTAATTGTCAATTAAGCTTAGAGAGCCCCGAATCAGCACAGCACAGAAGGAAGGGAGAAACCACAAAGCCAACCAGAGCTCAGAAATGTGCAGCAACGAAGGCACGGGGCGAAACGCAGACAAGCGGTGGAGTGGCATGGCAGACCTGGCAAAAACAAAAACATGGAAAAGTAAAAACATGGACATGGAATGTAAAACATGAAATGCAAAAACCTGACAAGAAACTGTTAAAACTGTGGCTATGAACATGACTATGGAACATGAAACTATGAACTATGAAATCTTGAAACATGAAACTGTTAAAACCATGAATAATACTGTTCTGGCCAAAGGCCAGAACCCCGGAACACAACACACACTGCATAAGCACAACAACAAATTAATTATATTTATAAGCACTGCAGCAAATCAATGGGACTTTGATAACCAGAGAAACAGATTAATGAGATGTCTAAATGAGCAGTGTAATGTGAATAGAAGCCACTAGATGGCAGCATTGACCTTTTCTTTTGTTAAGCCCAGACTGGAGCTAGGTTTGGACATGTCCTGGGCATGTCTGAGACAGAAAGTCACAGAGAATTAAAAAAAAAAAGTCTAAAAGGTGGGAGGGGTCTGCAAAAGAGTATATAAAATTGAGAGAGTAAAGTAGTTGGAGAAATTGCAAGGAGAAGGATACATGTGACCAGACCAGTCACTTCTTTTCATGACCTGTGAGGCTTTTTGTGGATTTTTGCCTGTGTTAGAGTATTTTTCCTCACCCAGGACATCACCAAGTAACCCCACCAAAGGGACTGTAAATATTTTTGTTCTTGTATTTAACAATCTTGGTCAGTAGAGTAGATAGTAGATTAGTTAAAAGTCTTTGATTAATTAAATGCGTTTAAGTTTTAAAATTGTGTCTGTCATCCCTTGGCCATAAAAAATTGGGGGCTGCTCCGGGATAGACCATCGTGTGAGTAATTTATTGAAAATCTAACATTTCAAATTACAAAATTGTTTTCTGAACTTTCCTATATATATATATATATATATATATATATATATATATATATATATATATATATATATATATATATATATATATATATATATACATATATTGTTATGTGTGAGTGTTTTTTGTGCAGCGTTGTATTTCATTTGTGGATGAGGATTTGTTGCATGCTGTTTTGCTGCCTTGCTGGTCAGCAATATTTGTTTTGTTCATTTGGCACCCTCTGGTGGCGTGTCTGTAAAACAGAATCTGATGTAATATCTCACTTCTATGTAAAGGACTAGCGCTTTCTAGAAGCTTCTGGCACCTTCCTGCCTGGAAGGGGCGGGATTTCCCAGGAATCCTGTGGATCTTTCCAGGAGGTTGCTAGTCTATATAAATGCTGTGATTTGAAGCACAGGAGAGCAGACAGCAGAGGAGAGCAGAGCAGAAGCAGAGTTTTGCTTTGGCAACAGAGATAATTAGTGGCATTAGAGTGTTATTGGGAATTAAATAGTGGATATTTTTTTGAAGAACTTTTTTTGTAGAAGAATAAATTTGTTTTAGTTTGCTGGTTTTCTTTGTTGTGATTTTTTTCCAAGTCAAAACAATATAACAATAACATAACAATATATATATATATATATTTTTTTTTATAAATTTACAGCAGCTGTCCGACACGCCAAGTCTGAATACTATTTGGCTATTACTACGGAAAATCTAAATAACCCCAGGGCATTTTGGAAGTCTATTAAGACTATCTCTACTACTAAAACACAAAGTGAGCTGCCTCCCTGTATCATAAGGGACTACTCCTATATCTCTGATAGATCTGTTATGTTGGAATGCTTTAACACACATTTTGTTGCCTCTGGTCCCCTGTTTGACCAGTCTCTGCCTGTAAACACCACCCCTCCAGACATGTATCTTGGCCATGATTTTGGTGGACAGCCTTTTTGTCTTACCCCTTTTAATGTCGGTGATGTACATAAGGCTCTCGCTTCAATAGACCCCAAAAAGCCTGCTGGCCCAGATGGGTTAGAGCCATATTTTCTAAAGTTTGCAGCAGATTTTATTGCCGAGCCTCTGACAAACATTTTTAATCTTTCTTTGGTTCAAAATATTATTCCATCTATCTGGAAATCTGCTCATGTCCTCCCCTTGCTAAAGGGTGGGGATCCTACGTTGTTAAATAACTATAGGCCTATTTCCTAAGGGTGGGGATCCTACGTTGTTAAATAACTATAGGCCTATTTCCAATTTGTCTGTTTTGTCAAAGATCCTTGAACGGCAAGTAAGTGACCAGCTAAAAGAGTTCCTGAGAGTAAACAATATTCTCTAAGAGTATCAATCTGGCTTCCGAAAAGAACACAGGACCATCACAGCATCACTTAAGGTTGTCAATGACATAATTGAGGCACAGGACAACAAAAAATCATGTGCAGCTCTTTTTATCGACCTTTCAAAGGCGTTCGATACGGTGAACCTTTGTATTTGAATACGGAGGTTGCTCAGCATTGGTGTTTCCGAGAAGGCAGTTGGTTGGTTCGAGAATTACCTTTCGGGTTGGACTCAATGTGTCACTTTTGACGGTGTCTCATCTAGCTTGCTGCACGTTGTATCAGGGGTCCCACAGGGATCTGTGTTGGGCCCACTTTTATTTACTATTTTTATAAACAAGCTTGGCTCAAATATTTTTAATGCACAGTGTCATTTTTATGCTGATGACACGGTCATTTACAGTTGTGATGACACACTTTCTCAGACCTTTGAGTACTTGCAGGCTGCTTTTAACACTGTACAATCTCGGCTATCCGAGTTGAAACTTGTACTGAATGCAAGTAAAACAAAGATGGTTTTGTTCTCAAATATTAGAAGCTCCACAACCATTCCGAGCATTGTAACCCTGCAGGGAAGCCTGATAGAACGCGTGGCCGAGGATTTGTAGTTGATGACCGCCTGACTTTCAAATCACATATTGAAAGTCTTGTCAAGAAGCTTAGACTAGGAGTTCATTTCAGGAATAAATCTTGCTTCTCTCCGGCCGCAAGGAAGAAGCTCGTTGAGACTACTTTCCTGCCTCTTATTGATTATGGCGACTTATTATATATGCATGCCTCCGCCAAGTATTTAGCTTTACTAGATTCTGTCTATCACGGTGCCCTGAGATTCATTACAGGGTGCAAATCCCTTACACATCATTGCACCCTGTACAATCTAGTCCAATGGCCCTCTTTAGCTCAGCGCAGGTTAACTCGCTGGCATTTATTTATTTATAAATCTATTATTGGGAAGTTGCCCTCATACCTATGCAAATACATGTCCTTTAAGTCCAGCACTCGCTCTTTGCGTTCTAATGATACCTTCCAGCTCCTTGTACCTAGGGTGCGTACAGAGTTAGGGAAGCAAGCTTTTACGATTGCAGCACCTACCTCCTGGAATCTTTTGCAGCTTGAACTTAAGTTAGGGAACCTGGTCTCGTTCAATCAATTCAAGGATCTAGTAAAAAATCTTGAGGCAGGCACACTTGGCACCTGTACCTGTTTCTCAAGCTGGGTCAGATTTTTATTGGGTTCTAGTATATGATTATTGTTTTGCTTTGTTCTGTTTTTCTGCTTTGTCTATTATGTATTTACTGATTTCATTATTTTTGGGTTGGTTGAATCAATGAACTAGTATTTTATCTGTTCTAATGTTGTATTTTTTATGTGTAACTTTTATTTGCGGCTTTCTTGGCCAGGGCTCCTTTGAAAAAGAGACTTGTTCTCAAAGGACTTCCCTGGTTAAATAAAGGTTGAAAAAAAAAATATATATATATATATATATTGACAGATCAACAGCAATGGATGATTTCTTGGCATCACCAACCGTAGAGGTTTTGAAGTTTTTTAAAAAGACAGAACTGCTCGAAATATGCAGACATTTAGAGCTGACAGAGGTAAAACCAGCCATGCGAAAAGCAAGACTGGCTAGAGAGATTGTTGAATATTACATTGATGAAAATGTGTTTGTACCAGGAGATCTGGAACAGTTTCCAGTGGAAAATCCAAATATAGAAATGGAACTTAAATTAAAAATGCTAGAGATTGAAAGAGAAGAAAAACAAAGAGAATTTGAGAGGGAAGAAAGAGAAAAGCAAAGGCAGTTTGAGTTAGAAAAATATACAAAAGGAGAAAAACAAAGAGAATTTGAGAGGGAAGAAAGAGAGAAAGAAAGGGAGGAAAAAGAAAAACAAAGAGACTTTGAGTTAGAAAAATTAGCAAGACAGAGAGATTTCAATTTACAGAAATTCAATAGAGAAGAAAGGCTCCAAATGGAGCAACTATAAATAAAAATAGCAACTGAAAATAAATTTTGTGCTAGCCAGGAGGTAAAACTGGTGCCTCCATTCACAGAAAAGGACGTAGACAACTATTTCCAGTGGTTTGATAAGGTATCAAATAGTTGCCAGTGGCCAAAGGAACACTGGCCTCTGATGTTGCAAACTGTCCTCAAGGGTAAAGCTCAACAAGCCTATTCAGCTTTGTCTGCAGATGATTCCTCTGATTATGAGGTTGTCAAAAAGGTTATTTTGAGAGCTTATGAGTTGGTTCCAGAGGCTTACCGAACAGAAATTCAGAGGTGTGAAGAAATCTAAAATCAGACTTATGTGGAATTTTCTAATGAGAAGGTTTGCTTTGAGCGCTGGTGTACTTCTATGGAGGTCAAGGATGATCACAATTCACTAAAAGAGATGGTGTTAGTTGAAGAGTTCAAGAAATGTGTTAAAGATGATATTAAGACCTACCTTAATGAGAAGCAAGCACTGAATTTGCAATCAGCTGCCAAATTTGCAGACGAATATGTTCTCGCACATAAGTCCACACTTCAATCTAGCAGTAACAATAATTGGTTCCAATTTCAGAACAAAGGTAATGTTGATACCCAAGATTCCTCACCCAAAGACAAATCTGGTGATGGTGCTCAGAAATCCAGTCTCAGGTCTGATCAAAGTGTGAAAGCTGACAGTGACAAAAGTGGTCTAGTTTGCAATTATTGCAAGAAATTTGGTCATGTTACAACTAAATGTCTCAAGACAATGATGAGGACTTATTGTTATGACCATGAGAAAGACTGGGATGAAGGTGTTCATTTGCTGTTGTTTGCAGCTAGAGAAGCAGTGCAGGAGTCTACTGGATTCAGTCCGTTTGAGCGAGTGTTTGACCATGAAGTGAGAGGACCTTTGCTATTGTTGAGTGAACAATGGCAAGAGAAAGAGCCGCATATCAGTCTGTTAGACTATGTGAGCAAGTTCAAGGAAAGACTGCGTGCAGCTTGTGACCTAGCCAAAGAGAACTTGAAATCAAGTCAGGGAAAAATGAAAACTTGGTATGATCATAAGGTTCTCGTGTTGTTTCCCTTGCAGTCCAATCCATTGCAGGCTAGATTTTATGGTCCGTATGAAATCCTAACGAAACTCAATGATCTCAATTACATTGTGAAGACTCCAGAGTCTGTCATCCCTTGCTGTCATACATGTTATAACAAATTGGGGCCATAACAGCAGCAACTGATCAACGAGGCATCAATAAGCACAGCAACCAATGAATGAGATATCCGTAAGCACAACACTTAATCAATGTTGCATTTATGAGCTTGAAAACAAATCGATGTGACGTCCATATATGTGCAATGCACTAAAATCAATGAGGCATTAATGTGTACAGCACCAAAACTGAGACATTTTTAAGCATTGCAACAAATTCATCCCATTTCACTGGAACAGACTCGCACCCTAAATTCCTATCTTTACAGTGTGTCAGAATACTAATAGTATACTATTAGTAATAGGATAATACTAATTTCTAACGTCACGTCTATTGGCCCAGACTCTGTTTTGTGCAGGGAGGATGTTGTCAATACACACTATATTTTTGTATAACCTGTCTTCATAATGTTGGGCACTGATGAGTTCACAAGGTTAAACAGAGAAAATATAAATCACACAAGCGAACATCAGCTTTCAACCAAATCCTGTGCCTTCTTTCATTATCCAACCATTAGCTAAACCGTTTCTTTCTCATCTCATGTAATTATTTGTTGAAAATTCAAATGTTGTTTTTGATTGGAATTTTTGAACTATCCTATCGCACGCAAAACTGAGACAATGGAGTTGATTATGTAACATTACAAATGTGAGTTCTTATGTTGGTATGACAGAAGAATCAACAAGGACTTTTATGTTGAAATGTTTTGGTTGGTCAGGAAGAGGAACGGGAAGTCCTCTGGAAAAAAAAAAAAAAGTTCAGCAGGCTAGAGCGTGAGCGGCTTTTAATGTTGTATACTTTTGTTGGGAATAAATCCTCGAAAGTTTCACATACAACCGGCCTCCGTGACATTTCTATATGCCTAGAACCCACGTTACAATAGATTTAAAAAAAAAACAAACAAATGTGGCCCGGTGACTAAAGGACACTCAGGACAGACAAAACTTTACTTTTGGGATCTTTTATTCCTCGACTGCGCCCGATTGGGAACAGCGTTAATGATAGTTTTGAGGAATTTAAAACAATTCAATGAGTTAACAATAGACAATTATATTCTGGCCTTCCTGCCAAGATCGCAGAAAATACAACCCTGGTGGATGGTCCTTCACACCTGGTATTACATATACCTTTGGCATACACTGTAATCACCAGGGTCTGTACATGCTAACCCTGGAACATGCATTTCTTGGCCCCAAACATGAATGTAGTTCTCCAAAACCCGACGCAAAATTTCCCCAGCAGTGGCAGCATAAATGTTACAAGCAACATAGGCAACACAAGCTACACAGGCAACGGTAGTGGGCTTACTCTCCCCGACTAGACAATGAATCAAAAATAACAGTTTTACTTCAGTGCAATGGCTTCATACATCCACAGATTTGTTATTTGACAGAATAACGAACAGAGTAAGGTGTTCTGTGTGCTTTAGCTCCAAAGAAAATTCACGGTCTCTAATTAAAGTACATTACATTCATTTGATAGCAACAAATCAACTTAAAATACAATGTACATTCCCGCGTGGGACATGCATTAAAGCCTATCGCGGTCGCAGACGGAAGCAAACCGCTGTTAAACACGAAATAAAACGGCAACTCACTTTCAAGTGCAGGGCATGCTAATTCGTAGCACACGTGGAGCGCAGCACAGCAACAGCAAATCTCTCCCCTCTATATACAGCAAAAGCATAGTGTGATCATTTTCAGCGGACAGTACAACCGAGAAATATACAAGAGTATGGCACTTATGTTGCTGAACAGTATGCTGGTAACTTACGCTTTCGGATACCTTACATTGGCCGATTCAGTTTTTCGCCTGGAATACATGCTCAACGAATCTGAAAACATCCAACCAAATACAAACTCATTCACAATTCATCCAAGTCTGCCTGCTTCAACACTGTGTCAACTATGTAATGTCGCACCCAATCTAGCATTTAATCAATGATTAATTGATATTTATCTAAATTGTTGCGAGACCACGTACCATCTTGCAGGCTACCATTTCGCAAAAGATCGGTTCTTCTTCTTCGGATTCAACTTAAACCCGCCTGTTTCCCATAACGCACTTTGTACACTTAGCGCAATGACATTTAAAGGAACAGTACCATTTCGTAGGAAGCTTTATGGAAGTGTTCATTGTTGTTCTATTAACAGTTAAAATACAAAGAACTCCTCACCCGGTTACATTCTCCCCTGCTCACCAGTCAACGTCCTCGTTGACTTACTGCACCTCAGTTACCCCCTGAATTCTGCCTGAGGTATACAAAACCATCCCAGCCAATACTTGTGAGAACACATCTGGACTCATTGACACCGCGTTACAAGCTGACCTAGGTAAATTGTGTGGGTTTGTGTGCTTTCCAGCCGTAGTTCTCAGACTTCTGCGTGGAGTGGCACTCGGTACAACGACACTCACACTGCTTCCCTGACTCCTACGAGGAGCAGGCACGGGTACGGCTACATCTGATCTACCAACGAGCAAAACATTTTCTGGCCTAACAACATCCCCACATTCACTCACAATCTCATCACTTTCAGAATAGCTCTCAGGACTGTCAGCTACCATGTTATGCTGCTCTGGCTCTAGGTTCACAACCTGTCCTGAGTTTGGATACCCAACATCCTCTACAATCACATATTCAGGCTCTGTGGATTCAGGCTCAGAATGAAGAAAGGAGACGGGACCACCCTCCGTTTGGAGTGGCGGCCGCTTTTGCCTAGGGGCTGGGGCTGGGTTCTCACACTGGCGAAGGTTCACACGATGCACTCTCTTAACCGGCCCCCCTTCTAGAGGCTCAACAGAATATGTAGAGCCCTGTATCTCGACCACCTTGTAGACAGTACTTGACCAGGCATCCTGTATTTTATTTCTACCAAGGGGTCGATGCCGCAGGTACACCAACTGACCAACATTCACGGGTGGACAATATACCTGCTTCTGCTGCTGCGCTACTCTTTCAGCTGCAGCCTTTTCAGCATACTCCCTAGCCTTGCAGTGTGCTTGGTGAAGACGTTCCTGGTGTACAGCTAACCAATCAGATTTGCCATCTCCAACCTGCTCATGGCCTAAGAGTGCGTCAACGGGGAGACGGGGATGTACCCCAAACAGCAGGAAATAGGGCGAATACCCTGTGGTTGCATGGGGGGTCACATTATAAGAATACAGTAACTCAGGCAAGTGTTCCGGCCAGCGGCGCTTCTTTTCCGGAGGCAAGGCTCGCAACAGGTCATGTAAGGTTCTATTGAACCTCTCACATTGTGGGTTACCCTGAGGGTGATGAGGTGTTGTGCGGGTCTTTTTCACTCCATATAGTCTACACAATTCAGACACAACAGAACTCTCAAAATTCCGACCTTGGTCGGAATGCAGTCGCTCTGGGACCCCATATTTCAGGAACCACTCCCTAAGAAGTATTTTTGCTGTAGTGTCAGCTTTCTGATCACGAGTTGGGTACGCCTGGCTGAACTTAGTAAAAACGTCAGTCACTACCAATACATTTTCACGACCATCAGAGGCCGGTTCCAGGACTGTAAAGTCCACAGCAATGACCTGCAAAGGGCGAGTAGCTAGGAATGGCTTCCATGGAGCTTGAACTTTAGGCAATGGCATCTTAGTCAGCACACATCTATGACACCCCTTCACCCACTCTTCCACATCCCTGTACATGCCTACCCAGAAACACCTCGGTTTCAATAAACTCTGAGTCCGCTCTATGCCTTGGTGCCCCATCTGGTCATGTACACTCCTGAGCACTTGTTCTTTCAGGCAAGTTGGCAACAGCAGTTGGTAACATTCCCCCACATGTGCATCATCTATCACCCGGAACAACAGCCCATCCACCTCTCTAATACGCGACCACTGTTTCAAAAGCGATAATACAGGTTTGGGAAAATTTCGCCTCTCCCGAGCAGTAGGCTTCCTCTGACTGCTCCACACTTTCTTGAACACACCAAGTACAGGGTCCGTGTCTTGGAACTTACAGAGCTCAGCTTTTGAATACCCTGGCAATGCTGGGGTGTTCCCCTGGGTACTAGCACCATGAGAACCCTCACCAACTTCAGAAGCTCGTAGCTGCCTGACTCCACAGCACTGAACTCCTGCCTCAACCAACTCTGGGCCTAAGTCAGTACCTCCCCGGAGAGCATTACAAATCGTGACACAACCATCATACTCCGCATCTTCACTGTCTGGTTCAGGCTCTACACCCGGGGGCAGCCGAGAAAGAGCATCAGCAGCCGTATTGCAGCGCCCTGGACGATACTTCACATCAAAATCAAACACTGCTAGTTGAGCGACCCAGCGCTGCTCAACTGCTCCTAATTTGGCAGTAGAAAGATGGCACAAAGGATTATTATCTGTTAGGACAGTAAATTTGGACCCCAAAAGATAGCTCCTAAATTTTTCTGTCACTGCCCACTTGAGAGCAAGAAGCTCAAGCTTCATGCTGCTATAGTTCTGATCATTCTTTTCAGCGCCACGGAGTCGTCTACTCGCATACGCAATGACTACTTTCTTGCCCTCGTGCTCTTGATGGAGAACCGCCCCCAACCCCAGGCTGCTAGCATCCGTCTCTAATATGAAAGGTCTAGTAAAGTCAGCGTAACCTAGTGTCGGAGCAGTTGTGAGTCCTTCTTTGAGCTGCTCAAAAGCAGTCTGACACTGAGAAGTCCATACTTCTTTAAACCGCTCATTCGCCCTAGCAGGGCTAGTATCTCCAAGACAAGCATTAACAACATCGTGCAGCGGCCCTGCTATTCTAGAAAACCCATCAATGAATCTCCTATAATAGCTACAAAAACCGAGGAATGACCTAAGCTCCTTAACTGTGCACGGGAGAGGCCACTTTTGCACAGCAATGATCTTCTCTGGGTCAGTCCCTATGCCCCGAGCTGATACCTGATGGCCCAGAAACCTAACCTCAGGCTGTAGGAAGTGGCACTTCTCAAGCTTCACCTTTAATCCTGCCCCCTTTAGCCTATTCAGGACAGTTTCAAGCCTTTCTAAGTGCTCTTGGAATGTGGACGAGTACACTAACAAATCATCAAGATAGACCAGCACCATCTGAAATACCAGGTCGTTCATAGTGGCCTGCATTAAACGCTGAAATGTCGCTGGCCCATTACAAACACCGAAAGGCATACGGTGATAATGGTATAAACCAAATGGTGTGGTAAATGCAGTCTTGTCTTTATCATTCTCATGGACCGCCACCTGGTGGTAGCCACTGGCTAAGTCTATTGTAGAGAAGTACTTGGCACCGCATAGCGCATCCAAGCTTTCATCAATTCGTGGGAGCGGAAAGGCATCACGCCTAGTCTTGGCATTTAATTTCCGATAATCTACACAGAGGCGAAGGCTACCGTTAGCCTTTCGCACCAGAACGATGGGGGACGCATAAGAACTAGAACTCTCCTCGATAACCCCTTTCCTCAATAACTCAGAAATGTGCTCCCTCACTTCATTATACTGGTTAGGGGGTATCCGCCTGTATGGCTGGCGCACTGGGGTATCATCTACCAGGTGAATCTCATGCTTCACTATATCAGTAAACCCTAAATCCTCATCACAAAAAGCAAAGACATCACTATATTTAGACAAGAGCTTACCCAATGCAGCTTGCTCCTCTGGTGTCCCACCTATGTGTAGCCTAGCAAGCATGTCTTGCAGATCACTATCTGAGCCCTGGCTGGCTTTCTTATCCAGAGTCACCTCCTCATGGTTAGCAGAGAGCCGTCGGAACCGCACTTCATACGGATCACCATCTACATACTGACACGGGCTTAGAATCCCCAATCTAGTTCTGGGAGGTAACCAGATTTCCTCCTGCGAAAAGTTAATCACTTGTATTGGAAAAACAGGCCTATCAGGCACAATGACTGCAGGGAAAATGATCAACCCACTGGGCAGGGGTACATTTCCTGGCTCAAACAACATGGTAGTGTTGCCCTGTGATGGGTGTCGGTGTACTCTCACATGAACAGTGGCAACGGAGGATGCAGGAACATACACTTTATGCCTACTTGCTACTCGGACAGCAGACAACCTTTCCACCACCTCTGCCTCCTGCACTTGATGGAAGGCTTCCCTCCAGACAGAGTCAACCTTCCCCTCTAGGGTTGTATCAAATTCAGCAAGTACCAGCTGTCTGCACCTCTGAGCAATATTCATCCCTATAATACCCGGTGGGGTAGAATCAGGTTCTTTGTCATCTGGGTCCCTAATGATTAAGAAACCACACCCAGGAATGGTCAGCCCCATAGTCTCTATGTCTAACTCAACGTAGCCTAAATAGGGCAAGGGTAAACGATTAGCAGCAGTTATTTTCAGCCATGTAGCAGTACTATGCATGTCCTCATCCTCCCCATGCAAGTGCTCTCGGAAGAAACTTTCCGTTAATGTGCTTACATTACTTCCAGTATCAAGAAGACACTGAGCAGTTACTCCACCTATTCGAATCTGTACTTCAGGACACCTGCCCACAGCACGCTCCAGAAACCTCTCCTTAGTGAGTGGACTATTCACCGAGCCGACTGACCTTCCTCGCATTGCTCGGCTCATAGCAATGGAGGGCATATTCCCCTGCATTTCTGAACCAAGTATGGGGGTCTGCTGACCCCCAGCTCTGCGCTGCTCAGGGCACTGCCTTGAGATGTGTCCCACCCCCTCGCACTTAAAACAAATGGGCTGGCCATCATCGGTATACCTTGGTCTGGCCCTGGGTTTAGCACCCTTACCATCACTCGGAGAAGCACTCTGGCTAGTGAGGCCTTGAACAGCACTGGTTAATTTCCCTATAGCCTCTCCCTGCTTTGCCATAGCTTTTATCATCTCCTGTACAGTCGCAAGTAGCTTATCATGTGCGCTGTCACCAGCCTTTGCATTTCCCGCAACCTCTTCTATATCCTCCCCCATTAGGTTTCTACTTCTAGCAACACTAGCACCACGGGGTTTGTCCTCCAGACACCAAGTGATAGCCTCTTCGCGAACATCAAAGAGGGTGGACTGAGGCTTTTCCCTGACAAATTTACGCAACTCCCTTCGAAGGGATGAGTCCCTCACCCCTTCAATAAATTGGTCTCTGAGCATAAGCTTGGCATCTGACACAGCATTCGGAGACTGCTGTAATACTGAACTAAGAATCTGAGAAAGGGCATGGGAATATTCACGAAAATCCTCACCATCATATTGCTTGCGCGCATAAAAGGCATGCAGTAACTGAGGAGCCGTACGCTTCTCTCTAAAGGCAGCCCTTAAACATGAAAATAAGTCACTTGGCTCCTTGGACTCCCTACCCATATGCAGCCTTACCTCCTCTAAGGCTGAACCCCTTAGGAGCGATATAATAAAATCAACCTGGTCCTCAGGACTAAAGCCTCTAGATCTAATCACACGTTCTACTTCTTCTATGAATTCATCTACTGTGTGTCCATCTTTCAGAACATCACCACTGAAAGGTGTAACATGCCGTTCTCTTGGGATGTAAACATAAGACCTGGTGAGTGGATTTCCCATGCTGGCTATGGTTGCTAAGACTTGGTCGTGTTTTTTACTGAGTTCCACAATTTGCGATTGCAGCTGTGCAATGTGGTTACCGTCCCTATGGCTGGGGGAAGCAGCAGCTTCTCCAGTGTTGATGGCCCCTTCACTGGCAGCAGCGGCTGAAAACTGCGCCTCCTCCAGCTCAAACATTATGAAATGTCCCAACTCCTGGATATAACAAAGTCACAGAAATGTTCACACTTTCAGTCACGTTCACAGAGTGATGCGTGGTAGCAGCTTCCGCCAGTGCTCTTTAACGGCAATCTTCAATGCCTCCCCCGTCTCAGGACGCTCATCATGAAGTCTCCACCGCCGCTTCCAGAAGCTCTCACCATCCACTGCAGACTGCTCTGGCAGGCACACCGCACCACTCTTCACCACTACCGTTGCCTATGTGTTTCCACTATGCCACTATCTTACAAAAAAAACACTCAAAACTATTTAGAGGACCCCACTCCTGGTACCAAATTGTGTGGCCCGGTGACTAAAGGACACTCAGGACAGACAAAACTTTACTTTTGGGATCTTTTATTCCTCGACTGCGCCCGATTGGGAACAGCGTTAATGATAGTTTTGAGGAATTTAAAACAATTCAATGAGTTAACAATAGACAATTATATTCTGGCCTTCCTGCCAAGATCGCAGAAAATACAACCCTGGTGGATGGTCCTTCACACCTGGTATTACATATACCTTTGGCATACACTGTAATCACCAGGGTCTGTACATGCTAACCCTGGAACATGCATTTCTTGGCCCCAAGCGTGAATGTAGTTCTCCAAAACCTGACGCAAAATTTCCCGACAGTGGCAGCATAAATGTTACAAGCAACATAGGCAACACAGGCAACGGTAGTGGGCTTACTCTCCCCGATTTCAAGTGCAGGGCATGCTAATTCGTAGCACACGTGGAGCGCAGCACAGCAACAGCAAATCTCTCCCCTGCTTTCGGATACCTTACATTGGCCGATTCAGTTTTTCGCCTGGAATACATGCTCAACGAATCATCTTGCAGGCTACCATTTCGCAAAAGATCGGTTCTTCTTCTTCGGATTCAACTTAAACCCGCCTGTTTCCCATAACGCACTTTGTACACTTAGCGCAATGACATTTAAAGGAACAGTACCATTTCGTAGGAAGCTTTATGGAAGTGTTCATTGTTGTTCTATTAATAGTTAAAATACAAAGAACTCCTCACCCGGTTACATTAAAATATCCAAAATCATAAACAAATCCAGCAATAAATAAACTAAAATATATACGTCTATAAATAAGCAACCAGTTACATTACATTTGCTTAAATTGCACTGGTTGTAACAGAAGCTTCAGTAACCTGCGCCAAGTTTATTAACATTAGGATAGTTTCTCGACCATCATCTTAATAACCAATCCTTCCTTTCTGCATACAAAATCCTGATGCATTGTGGAATGTACATATATTTATTATGTGGGATTTATACACATTTTAATGAAATTTTGCATTCCAAAAAGATTTTAAATGTACCCAAGATAGTGTTATATGAGATAATGAGCGCACAATATAAATCAGTAGAATTGCTTATTACATCGGCAAAAGCCCATTTTACATACAAGACTCGAGACCAGACTTTTAAACCTTTGTTTGTTTGTAATAAGGACCTCCTTGAAACAAGATGTTGCATTTCAAAAATTATCCTCCCAATAAATTTGAAATTTGAATATTGTTGCACGTTGCCCAATATTTTGGATATAAGTTAAGTGGGGTTTATTTTCTCTTGGCTCATAGATACCTTGAAAACACAAAATGTGCATTTCACTGGACATTTCCAGATGATAATTTCCTCAATAGGTGCCTCTCTGATTATTCACGTCATTTACCACAAACAATCACAATGGCTGCATCCACAAGTAAGAGTTAAGTTGACGTAAGTCAGAAATAGTCTTATATTGTTCAAGTTTTGATCAGACTTTTTTCGGTTGGGGATGGAAATATGTTATATAGCGCAAACTGAAAACACATAACCTATGTAATCCATGTGTATTTGTTGGAATACATCTGAGTCTATGCTCTATCAAAATATTGGACATTATGCATGCTGAGTAAAAAGCTCAAATAAGCAATCTCCAGAATGCAGATAGATCATCATGCATAACAATGACCAGGTTTCTTCAACTTCACATTATTTCACAAAGTATGGCACCAAATCCCAACAAATGGTCCAAGGCACTTGTATGTACTCTATGCATCAAAGGGTTAAAATTAAGCTGCACTGAACCATCCCGTCTCTGGTCAGATGTCCTGTATGGGGATTCTGCATGTCATGTCTCAAGTGCTGAGATTTAAAAGGCTAAATGGATGCGTCCAGCTTCTTGGCCTGTAAAGTTTATTTGGCTGCCTTCATTTGAACATAAGTGAATCTCTCACTACCAACATACCATTGCCACTTATTTTAGCTTATTACCTCCGCCAACGAAGTTGGGGCAGAGGTTATGTTTTTGCCCCTGTTTGTCTGTTTGTTTGTCTGTCTGTTTGTGAACAACATAGCTCAAAACGTCAAGCACAGATTTGTTTGAAATTTTGCGGGCGGATTGCTATTACATCAAGGATGGACCCTATTGATTTTCACCGCTATCAGTGAAACAATATGGCCGCCATGGCAGCCATCTTGAAATCGAATGACACGCGATAACTGAACTTTGCTCCAACTCATAAAGATTTGGATTGTGCTGCCTTGGCAGAGGTTTGGACTCTACGAGTGCCACTAGTTTAGCACTGATTTTAGCGAATTTCACTTTCACTTTGTCACTAAACAAACATCGCGCGTAAACGTATGTATTCGCATCTTTGCATTGATTTTTACTGCAATCTGTCGTGCGAAAAAGTCATTTCGCGTCCAGTGTGCAAGCGACTTTAGAGCTGTCCAAGTCTGAATATGGATGGATCATACAAACTGAAAAAAGGGGGGCATGCGATGCATAACAAAGAGTACTGCCATTTCAAACGTATGTGATTTTTAGTAAAAGTTGAGAGTCTGCACTTCATATTTGTGTGAAGTGTGAAGCAGCCAAATCAAATGGAAAACAACTTTGGTTTGTCATCGCCTCATATATCTTGGGGACGTGTCCTTGCAACCCTGTCAGTTAATATAGTTTATATATGATCATCAGCTTCAGCAGGGAACATTGGGTTTTTTTCTTTTTTTTTCAGAATACAGAATTCAGACTACAGAATACTGTGATTCTCAAGTTCAAAACAATTAACACCTCTCACTCCATCTACTCATGCATTGGGAAGCTTATTTTGCAATTTGAAAAAAAAACAAAAACATGTTATCATGCTATACAATATCTTTCAGAGGCTGCTTGGATCAACACAGAGTAAATTCCAGCAGAGAATCCAGGAGAGAGAGAAGGAGCTGCAGGATCTGAGACAGGCTGTGCAGTCACTCAAGGTGGGTACTGACCAGAGGAGAAGACAACAGCTGCTGCTGGAAGAGCCATTTCAGGGCTCAGTCAGGGCTCTCCTCCAGTCAGCCAGTGAGGAGCCCAGTGTTTGGGCCACTTTCCAGCCCTGTGGGGCTCAATCCCACTGAGACACACTGTGGGGAACAGGCTGTGTGGGGTCCCAGTAAGAGCTGAGTGAAAGGCCTAGTTAAAATCTACAGCCTCCTCTCTCTGTGTCTCCTAACAGCTCTCTGCACAGGCAGCAGTGGAGGACAGTGAGAGGATCTTTACTGAGCTGATCCGCTCCATTGAGAGAAGGCGCTCTGAGGTGAAAGAGCTGATCAGAGATCAGGAGAAGGCTGAAGTGAGTCGGGCTGAAGGACTCCTGGAGCGACTGGAGCAGGAGATTGCTGAGCTGAGGAGGAGAGATGCTGAGCTGGAGCAGCTTTCACACACAGAGGATCACATCCATTTCCTCCAGGTAACATCACTGGCTCTCTGACTGTCTGCACTAAGCACATCATACTCACAACTATCTGCTCAAAAATCTGGAACTGAGGCTTTTCCCCATCAATCTGCCTGTCTGTCTCTTTGTCTGTCTGCAGAGCTTTCAGTCTCTCTGTACCCCTCCTGGACCCGGGGATTTACCCAGCATCACAGTCAATCCACAAGTCTTCTTTGACGCTGTGAGGAAATCAATCACTGATCTGAAAGAGCGACTGGAGGATGTTTTGAAAACAAATTTGATCAAGGTTTCTGGAAAAGGTTGGTGAACAAACCCTGCTATTGAAAATGTATTTGGTGACCGCACACAACACATTGGCGAGGTGCTCTGCGTAATTAACTTTTACACCATTTAAGGTTATCTGGCTGGCTATTTACACGAATAACAGGGGTGCGTGACATATCAGTTCCTTTGACAAGATGTACTGTATAACACATTATAGTAAGTATGGAACTTATATACTGAAATGGAACTTATGTACTGAAATGCAGTAAGAGACTGAGAAAATTTTGGCTCCGTAATCTTTTCTCCATCAGTCACTTTGTTTACAGTGACGGAAATATTGTCTGTTTACTGAATTGAATGCAGTCTGTGATATAAGCATTTAGCCTCTTCTGAAATACAACACCAATTTGGAAAAAGCTGTGACTGTATGGAAAATGCACGTTAAAAACAAAAAGCAGTGGTTTCTAAGTATACTTTGACTTGTGTTTCATTGCAGACAGTATGAAAACAAGATATTAAATACCTTGTCTAATCAACTGTTTATTTGTAAATATACGGCATTCCTGCCATTCAACCCAGCAGTGCATCCCAAAAAATTTGGTACAGGCTCACAGGGGCAATTTCTGGATGAGTAATGCAGAAAAAAAAATAAAAAAAATAATGATGTGACTTGAAGTCAATATTTGATTGACACGATCCTTCGGTACAAAAACAGCATCTAGAAAAGGCCTAATCAGTATGATGGGTAGACGATCATCAATTTTCCCACCAATATGTGAGAAAATCATCAAAAGGTTTAAACATTCTACAGCCAAAGGCCAGAAGGGACTGGATTTCACCCTCGATCATGCGTAATTCCAGGTAAAACTTCACCGCGTGAAAGGAAGCCTGATTGTTAACAGTATCTGAGGTTCTGTCAACTTCTCTGCGCTTGAGGGCATCTGCGATTGACTATCATACAGTGGAAACATATGGTCATTGGGCATTGGGTTGAGTCAGTGGTGTTGGCAAGTGCAACTTGCACCTCTGTGATGACACCATTAAATCCTTCAGTAACTTCACCTTTAAAGGGGACCTATTATGCTGATGCTTCTTTTAATGCATATCAGTAATGTTATAATGTTGGTTGTCCATGCTCAACCTCTGAAAAGTTTCTAAACATAAGATGCAGGGGTTTTGCCGTAATCCAAGAACGTGATTTCGTGAGCATGATTTCCTCTCTGAATAGCTCCTCCCGAGATCTTCATGAGATCTGGGCAAAACCTGACGTCAGGTTGTGCCGTCCAATTAGTACAGATCAAGCCAGAGCCAATCACTGCGCTGGACCTGCCCACACCGGAAACTATTCTAGCAGGCACTAACAAGGGCAGATCATTCTATGCTTAGTAGCGTCTAGACTTTTGGAAATGCAAAAGAACTGCAGATCATTTGAGGCACAATTTTGTCAGTATTTCAAAGCTGCTTGTCTGTTTACTTTTGGACGCAAAGAAAAACAAATATTTCTCTTCCAAAAGACGATGCCACCAGAAATCAGTGGGTAGCTTTTTTTGTTTGCTGGCAGCAAACAGCCACAGCCAAAGGGAACGTTAGCGGATTGTGCTCAGCATTTCACCAAAGACAGCTTTGTTAATAAAGGATAATTCGACACAGGATGAGCGTTTCAGCTGCTTCTCAAACCTGATGCGGTTGCATTGATCAAGCGCTCGGAGCCACAAGCTGTAAGTAATGATATAACAGCAAATAATGTAAGTGAAGCTAACGTGTTACGGGTGGCTAGCAGGACCGCTAGCGATAGTTAGCACTAACAACTGGTCTCAAACGCAGGCTTTGTAAAATATTTGAAGATAAAGCCTGTATCGGTCACAAAAGTCTTTGACTGACAGACACAGAAGCTGTAAGTTGCTTTTACTGCATAAGCCAACCTGACGTGATAGCCAGTTGATTGTGGCTGTAGCACAGCGGCTAACATAGCCAAGTTACTGTTGCTAATGTTTGTGTCCTAAATATGTAAGAGTGGTATCAGGGGAAATTCTACAGAAGGTGTGTGAACATAAACCTTATTTGAAGCTAACTTTTAATACTTGTTTGTAATTTGGATGTTTGGTACAACTGTTCACAGTAAAAGAAATTGCTGTCTGTAAAACCTGTATTGCAAGGGTTTGCCTCTGTGGTTATGATGACTTGGTTACCAGCGACTGCATGTTAGTTTGTGTGCCGTGCTAATTAAAAATGCTCCTCACCTGGTTAACATATATGCTGTAATTCTGATCGGTATGCTTGTGTTACTTCGGTAAGCATTGGCAGTTTCATCATGGCGTTGCCCGATTGTAGCCAATACAGTTAGTGATTGCTTCACTAATCCATAACCGGGATCAGCCGGATACTTCACAAATGTCTGAGCAAGCTCTCTGGTGCTACCGTGTAAGCAATGCGAAACGCAGAAGCTCTACCGGTTTACAAATGATTTCTCTGCACTACCTTGGCACAATTTCATCCCCCTTTAGAAAATGTTGTGGCTCATTAAAAGCCAAAAAAGCAGAGATTAAATAGGTAATTCTTTCCTGTAGAAGAGATTGATTCCCTAGCTCCACATAAGCAACTTGTCCGCGCTAACAGAACTTACGGTCTGTAAAACCTGTATTATGTTCATAACATAACTTAGCTCTCTCTAGCTGTTGCATACTATCCATAAAGCTGCTTTCACATCGAACACAAAACAAGTTTTTCGCAGGACAGAATAGCCTACAATCAAAGTCAATGCAAAGACACGAATACACGCATTATGGGCGCGTGAAGCAGCTTTCACACCGGAGGCGAAATGAATTTTTCGCGCGACTGATTACATTCAAAGTCAATGCAAAAATGTGAATACACGCGTTACAAGCACGTCAAACCGCAGTCACTCCGGACGCGAAACAAATTTTTTGCTCGACTGATTACATTCAAAGTCATGACCACTTATCAGCTACTGCATGTTAGTTTGCGTGCTCTGCCAATTAAAAATGCTCCTAGTTAGCTTAAATGCATCATTTATGATCGGTATGCTTGTGTTACTGCGGTTAGCATCAATGTGACAGTTTCATTATAATGTTGCCCGATTGTAGCCACTACAGTTGAAGCTAACCGGAGAGGTGCTGTATGTGCCTGCCGAGTTGGGCTGCGGTTAGACCAGACATAGGTTTTGCAGAGCTAGGGGTGCGTTTTTGGGTGCTTTTATTTATCCATGACCGTGGTCAGCCTGATACATCTCCAATGTCTGGGTAAGCTTTCTGATGCTACCGGTGAAAGCAATAGGGAAGCGCATAGGCTATAATGTGTCCGGTATAAGAAATTATCTCTCTGCATTGCTATCGATTGAATATTAAATTTCACGTAAAAGTGATCGATTTGCTAGCTCCACATAAGCAACAGTTCATGCAAACGGAATTTACGGTCTGTAAAACCTGTATTATGTTCATGACATAACCGGAGCTCTATCTAGCTCTAGCATGCAAACCATAATGCGCCCATTTTCCGCGAGGAAAAGCTGGTTATTCTGAAGCAATAAGCAAACCATTACCACGGGCAATTTCCGAAAAGGCTGTTTAGCCTGGAACTTTCGCCCCTCCGTCATATACCAGCGCAGAAGCTATTTTTTTCTCCACGGTAACAACACACCACAGCTATGCACACAAACCAGCAGGTCCTAATACACACCAAAGCAGTCCATAAGCTATTGGTTCACTTCGAGCTGCTCCTCACTGTCCATGTTTCCCTCTAAACTCAGACCCATCGAATTTCTATGGTCTCCAGTCTACACTTGGGTATGTCTACCTGTTCTACAAATGTGTCTATATGGGGTGGATTCTAGCTTTCCCTGCATCCTAGCTACAGAGTAGAAAAACCGCTGTGCTCACCACTGTTGCCGATAGCAAATTCATGCTTGAGCTGCCAGACTTTCGCACCGCGTCCTCCACTTTCGCTGCTGCGTTTATTCAAACAAGTTAATTTCATTAGATCTATACACATGTACTGCGTTAGATTGCAGAATATGCCCGTCGATTCCTTCGGGAGACGCGTTTCACTCTGGAGCCGGACCAGGAAAACTGCATTCTTCTGCCTCGTCTAGATACGCCCTCCACAGAGAAGAAAGTGGGCACAAGGGGAGTGGGGTCCATAGCGGAAGAGCCACCCCAATGAGGCATTTCAGCCAGAGACTATTATGGACTACAAATGGGGTTTTTTGAGGATGGCAGTATGAGCGAAGTAAGTAGCCTTTTTTAATTTGCGCGATCAGGAGTACTCTAGGAGAGTCAAAGACCAAAATATAAACTCGGAAAAATAGCGTAATAGGTCACCTTTAAACGCATGATTGCGGTCATCCTGTTCTTGTTTAAGATTGCCAGATTTACAATCAAACAATTTATTTAGAATCATCAAGACCACTGCATGTGCCTATAATTAAAAAAATATTTATGGAGAAATGACAAACAGATTGCCAATGTCCTGAACTAACAATGTTTATATAATAGCTATACTATTCTCAGGATGACGATAATCCAAATACTTAATCAATCAAAAATGTTCACTGAATTTCATCTCCCATTTCAGCATTTTTTCAGCTGTGCAAGTTATTTTAAGATGGCACTTATTAAAAATGTTTTCAGTGTTAAAAAGAATACATTTGAATTAGATAACATCTTCTGGGGCATATTAAACCCAATAAAACATGGGTGCAAAATGGCATCAGTTAAAAGCCTAGTTAACAGATTTGTGCCATTTTATGAGCGACACGATTTCAGATTCTTTGAAAATGACGTATTGATTATTTACGGATGTCATTATTGAAGTGGATAGGCAAATGGCTGATAACTTTGTAATGCAATGAGCGACAATGGAGGCTAAAAATGCAATAATAATGAAAGCTCATTATGCTGATTAGTCTTCGCAAGTGGGCTAATTAATGTCTAACTGGATGCGTAGAAAGGCAGTTGCATGCTTGTACTTGTAGTCGCAATGTAATAATAAGTTATATATTACATTATTTTCTTCAGGGATTGAGGGATGATTCATTACTTATGATGACTTTGCGAAGGAAACACACACAGAGAGATTCCATGCTTTGTTGTTAGATGATTAATAATCCCATGGTGGCAATGAGTGTTTAACTGCCCTTTGTGAGGGTTGTGCTCTGAGCACCGGTGATGTGCACGGAGGACAGGAAGTCTAGGACTGGTGATGATGGACTTAGTGGTATTTATTATACCTTATTATTATACACAGCAAGAAGGCATTTATGATGCAAAAAAAATAAAAAAACAAATAAGGGATCGAGGTGGGGCGGCACGGTGGCACAGTGGTTGGCATTGCTGCCTCACAGCAAGAAGGTCGTGGGTTCGAATCCGGCCTGGGGCCTTTCTGTGTGGAGTTTGCATGTTCTCCCCGTGTTGCGTGGGTTTTCGCCGGGTACTCCGGTTTCCTCCCACAGTCCAAAGACATGCATATCAGGCTAATTGGAGACATCAAATTGCCCATAGGTATGAGTGTGAGTGTGAATGGTGTGTGCGCCCTGCGATGGATTGGCAAGCTGTTCAGGGTGGGTCCCTGCCTTTGCCCGTAGTCAGCTGGGATAGGCTCCAGCTCGCCCCGTGACCCTAGTGAGGAATAAGCGGGTATAGAAAATGGATGGATGGATGGGATCGAGGTTCCTGAATAACACTATTTGTAATACAAACACTGGGCTTAGCTACAGTAACAATGTATTACAAATAGAGAAGAAAGAGGAAGTGAGGTTCCTTAATAAAAACATGACAGCGCTGAAATGAATTAATAAACAGCAATGAGTTCAAGAGTTATAATACAAAACCTAAAACCAGTGAAGTTGGCACGTTGTGTAAATCGTAAATAAAAACAGAATACAATGATTTGCAAATCTTTTTCAACCTATATTCAACTGAATACACTGCAAAGACAAGTTACTTAATGTTCAAACAGGTAAACTTTGTCATTTTTTGCAAATATTAGCTCATTTGGAATTTGATGCCAGCAACATGTTTCAAAAAAGCTGGCACAAGTGGCAAAAAAGACTGAGAGAGTGGAGGAATGCTCATCAAACACTTATTTGGAACATCCCACAGGTGCACGGGCTAATTGGGTACAGGTGGGTGCCATGACTGGGTATAAAAGCAGCTTCCCTGAAATGCTCAGTCATTCACAAACAAGGATGGGGCGAGGGTTACCACTTAGTGAACAAATGCGTGAGCTGATTTTCGAACAGTTTAAAAACAACATTCCTCAACGAGTTATTGCAAGAAATTTAGGGATTTCATCATCTACGGTCCCTAATATCGTCAAAAGGTTCAGAGAATCTAAAGAAATCACTGCACATAAGCGACAAGGCCGAAAACCAACATTGAATGCCCATGACCTTCGATCCCTCAGGTGGATCAAAAACCGACATCAGTGTGTAAAGGACATCACCACATGGGCTCAGGAACACTTCAGAAAACCACTGTCAGTAACTACAGTTTGTCGCTACATCTGCAAGTGCGAGTTAAAACTCTACAATGCAAAGCGAAGGCCATTTATCAACAGCACCCAGAAACGCCGCCGGCTTCGCTGGGCCCAAGCTCATCTAAGATGGACTGATGCAAAGACAACGGAGACCCCGGACTGTTGAACAACTTAAGCTGTACATCAAGCAAGAATGGGAAAGAGTGCCACCTGAAAAGCTTCAAAAATTGGTCTCCTCAGTTCCCAAACGTTTACTGAGTGTCGTTAAAAGGAAAGGCGATGTAACACAGTGGTAAAAAGGCCCCTGTGCCAACTTTTTTGCAATGTGTTGCTGCCTTTAAATTCTAAGTTAATGATTATTTGCAAAAAAAAATTAAGTTTCTCAGTTTGAACATTAAATATCTTGTCTTTGCAGTGTATTCAACTGAATATAAGTTGAAAAGGATTCGCAAATCATTGTATTCTGTTTTTATCTGCGATTTCCATAACGTGCCAACTTCACTGGTTTTGGGTTTTGTAAATACATGCAAAACGTGGGTGATAAGTCTAGGCAAGATTCAACACAGGCGTGTGGCTTACAAGACTTCCCAATGACTAAGTGCGAGGCTCGGTATCAAATAGCACAACACTACCACACAGTGGAAATGAATAAGAGGTGTATGCAATGATTTTGGGGCCGAAGAATGCGGTCCGGGTCTTTATAGACCAGTTAGTTTGAAGGCTGGAGGCGTGGCCTTACACCTTTCTTCACATCTGTAATTTTAACCCTCCAGCACTGGTGCATGTTCCTTCCCTCTCCTCCTCTGATTATAACGAAAAGTAAATGGGAACTGCATTGGAGTAATTACGCATCATAAAGAGAGGTTACTGAAGGGCTTTAATATCTCTGACAGAAAATAAAACGAGAATCCTGTAAGTCCCAGGCCGGGATAATGAAGTTAATGCTAGAAACTTCTCTGAGATCTTGGAACAACGTATGCTACCTTCAAAATGACATCTTTTTCATACACTCCAATGCATATTTCAACAAGACAATGCAAAACTGCACTCTGCCCACGTTACAAAGGCATGGCAGTGAAAGAATAGGGTGTGGTAGTTGGACTCGCCTGCCTGCAGTCCTGACTCATCCCCGACAGAGGTTGTGTTGCACATTATGAAACGCAAGACGCAACAACAAAGACTCAAGCAATTATGCACCTCAAGGCTGGTTTGCAGGAAGAATGGGACAATATTACATTACAAAAGTATCTTGGAAAGGAATGGCAACATTACAAAGTAGTAAATCCTTTAGTGTCCCAATTTTTTTAAAATATGTTGAAAGAATCAGAATGTAAAATTACTGTTTATTTTTAAAAAATCAATAAAATTCTTGAACAGATACATCAAATAATGTGCTGTTGTGTTGTTTAACAAAGTGCAAATCAAAGAAAATGTATAATTTCTTTCAGTTTTGATTGTAATTGTACATTCAGTCCAAACTTTGGATTACATACGATATATGGGAATATTTCACTCAGCTTTGTGATCTCTCTTTACAGTGGAAAAAGTCCAAAAGCTGGAGCCGAAGTCTAGAGAGGACTTCTTACAATGTGAGTCTGTGGATTAAACTAACTGAAATGAATGATTCAGCACATCAATATGAATTCAGATGAAGAAAAAGATCCTTTCAAAAATGTTCTGTACTTATTATTTTCTTTTCATGTTATTTCAGCAGCAGCCAATCCTGTTACAAAACCTCTTGAACAAAAATACGTATTACAACCCCAATTCTGAAAAAGTTGGCTCAGCAGGGAAAATCCAAATAAAATCTAAACGAACTGATTTGAAAATTCCATTCACCCTCCAATGCATTGAAAAAAGTCCAACAATTCAATGTTTGTTCCTTGATTTTGTGACGTCTTCATAAACTTATGACAGTCTCCTTTAGCATCCCAGATTTATTTATTGCACGACAGCAAAAACATGATCTTTGGTGAACATTTGCATACCCTGCTGTCATTGCGATTGTCCCACAAACCAACTGGATTTCCTTTGTGCTCATTCAGCATTACTGCCTGTTACAATTTAGCAGCAAAGTCATCACGATGGACTTACATTTAAATGATATGACCGGTAAATTGATCTGAAAGAACTGTAGACACCAGACAAGACCAGCGTGCCTCCTATGCTTGACAGGAGGAGGAGTCAGCACCTTTTCTCCTCATACATATTCATTTATGTTGATTTTAGCCTAATGAATTTTTACTCAGCATAATTCTAACAATTGAATGTGATGATCTTTTATCTCTATCTGTGAGCATTTCATGACTAAACTTTGACCATTTATTTATTTATACATATATTTTTTTATTCGTGTAATGTTCCTTGAGAGTATAAAGTGGAAGATGTCCTTGAACCAAATTATTATGATAAGAGAGAGGCCACTCGATGCAAGAGACCCTACTGCAGGGAACGCAACATCCACCTGCGCTTAGTGCCACACAGAACCTGCTTTCAGGCCCCGCATCGAAAATGAGTGAGTAGATAAAATTATCCACAAGCTGAAGTCTGTTCCGATTGTTAGTGTGATCAGTTACTAAAGGTAGCTTACCATGTAAAAAAATATGGCAGTGGGTTCATGATATTTTACTGACAAAGACATCAAAAATCATAAACATGCAAAGTTGTTCATGTTCAGACCTGCACACAGGCATATACACACATGTGCAGACATCCACTTCCAAATGTTAAAATCATAACCAATTTTTCTTTAGTTTTAATGACATTTCACGCCCATTCAGTCGTGGTGTCCATTGTAATGGACATGGAAAAATACAACTAAAAAATTGACTTGGCAAACAGGTCTTTTTTCCCCCCTTCATATCTATATTGGAAAGGAGTAAAAAGCAACTGGATAAAAAAATTTTTGCTCAGCAGAAAAAAAAGTCAGGTCTGAAGGGGCTAGGATTAAATCTTGTCTGACCTTTTGCCTAGTAGCTCTCTTTTTAGCTTGCCGGGACAAATGTCCTCGGAGAGCAATTGCCATACCCTCTGCATCGGTGTCCTTGTCCGTGGACAGCAAGCTTAAAGTTTTTCGGCGAGCTGTGTTGTCTTCTGACAACTCTTGTTTCTTTCTTAGCTTCCTCAGTAAATGTCCCTGGTCTCTTCACCTCTGCCATGATGTCTGTTCTGAGAATACTGGGCTTGCTTTGTCTTATAGCTAGTTGGAGAGCCATCGTGTCATGGTTATGGTTTTTGGTCATGCTCATGTTCTTGTTCTGTGTTCATTATTATTGTCTTTTATTTATTCTTTTTGGTTATTGTAATGCTCAGGTTTTAGTTCATTCCATTTCTCAGTTCCATTGCACTTGTCTCCCCTGTCTTGTGATCTAGTTGGTTCTGTCCATCTTCCCTGTCTGTGTGCCCACTGACTTTGGGTGATTTAAATGTATTCCAGAGTTTAAAATATTCCTTCAAATCTCGTTTTCCTCCTTCGCCCTTCTTTTTTGATTACTAACAGGACTAACATTTGTATTTTGTATCATAATCCACTAACACAACTAATCCATGTATATAAGATTACTAACTTACTAATGATCACTCTAGTTTAATATGCAAAGTTGCACTGCAACTGATTTAGACTAATTCCCTCTCCGCAATCGCCCTGTTCTATACTCCACCCCTCAGCCTGTTTCTGTCCACTCCTGAGCTTCAGCGAGAATCTCTCGCACGTGCTTAATCACTCTCCTGCGCTCGTTATCTGCGCACGTAGAACTCCTGGACCGCTGTTTAAATGTCAAAGGTTGTTTGTGTGATTCTCACGATGTAATTAGCCTGAACCCCTACACCTGATTCCTGTATAGCATGTGAACTTCCCTGTGTGTATATTAGCAGTCTTTTCACTCACAGCTCTTGTCAGAACGTTGATCAATACTTCTTTGCGCAGAGCTCCTCGTATGCCATTGAATATTGTTTCGCTTCTACTGCATTGTCCGACCTTGATTCTCGCCATTGCCCTTTTTGTATTGTTTTTGTCTTTCTGGATTTTGACCCATTTTTGAATGACCACGATTTCTGTGTTTGGATGCCCGGTGTATGACCCTTGGCTTTGTTCATCGACTATGACTTTTTGCCTCTCGTTTTTGTACCTCATCTGTCTTACTGGTTCTGACCCCTGCCTGTCTAGTCGAAACTGTTTTTGGATTTCGTATAGTGGCTTGGCAATTCCTGTGTTTTTTGGCTTTGACTCGGACTCCATTAAAGGCAAAGGTTTTTTGGATTTCCCTCTCTTGCGTGTGGTTCCTGAACGCGCCGTCACACATCGGTAATATGACATCATTACAATGTTGTAAAGTACACTGGATTTCTCACAGGAGATTAGCCCGAATGAGCCAGGTGTGCCCAGGTGCTTAATGAGCCCGATTAAGAGAGATGATGATATTACACAGTAATAACGAGTCGACTGTGCTAACTTTTGGGCTCCTGCAGTCAGCACATTGTATGCTTTCAATCACCAATCAGGTTCAAATGTCAGAACATCAAAAAATGTGATGTTGTACCGTTCTCAATATAGAAGAGGGTGAATGGATGAAGTGCCAGCTCTTTTGGAATTAGGGTGTATAATCCAATCATTCTATGACATGCCACTGGATTGTGTGAAAAGAAAAGTATTTGAAAATAGTTATTTGAAAACAATGGAGAATAAATTATGTTTTAAGATGTCCACAAGAATAAAAAGCAACCATTTAAGAAAATATCAAATTATAAAACATAAAATATGAAAAAATATCTCAGTGGAGCTCTCACTGCTTCTTCTCCATCAGACTCCTGTCAGCTCACGCTGGACCCCAACACAGCCCACAGAGAACTGCTTCTGTCTGAGGGGAACAGAGAGGTGACCCGAGTGGCACAGAAGCAGCCATATGCTTATCATCCAGAGAGATTTGTCAGCAGGAAGCAAGTGCTGTGCAGAGAGGGTCTGTCTGGACGCTGTTACTGGGAGGCTGAGTGGAGTGGGGATAGGATTTATATAGCAGCGTCATATAAAGAGATCGGTAGGAAAGGGGAGGGTGAGGACTGTAGTCTTGGTTTTAACAAGAAGTCCTGGGCTTTGTGCTGCTCTCCCTCTGCTCTCTCTTTCAAGCACAATAATAAGGGCAATAAAATCTCTGCTCCCTCCTCCTCCAGAATAGGAGTGTACCTGGATCACAGGGCAGGAACTCTGTCCTTCTACAGCGTCTCTGACACAATGACCCTCCTGCACAGAGTCCAGACCACATTCACTCAGCCCCTCTATCCTGGGTTCTGGGTTTATAATTGTGGATCCTGTGTAAAGCTCTGTGATCTAAAATGAGGAGGAGAGTTGAGGGAATATCAGCTGTGATTGAACGGGGAAGACTGCTCAAAAGAGGCAGGAAACTGTAGATATTATTTGTGCTTTGGCTGAAAATCCCTCTTCAGCCTCCCCATATACTCAATCTGACTAGTCTTTTCTGTTCTATTATACACTGCCCGGCCAAAAAAGAAAAGGTTGCACACTCAAATATTTAGTTGGAACCCTTGTAGCTTTGATTACAGTGCGTATTCGTCCTGTCATCATTTTTACAACCATATGCAACGCCAGAACATTTATTTTCAATCAGAAATGGCATAATTTTTGGCCGAGATCTTCTCGACATAATTGTTGAACCACTCGGTGGTCTTTCTTGAGCACATCCCAATAACTTTTAATCTGTTTAAGGTCAGGACATTGTGGTGGCAAATTTGTCTTTGAAAATGATTCCTCATACTTGTTTTTGTCATTCATGGTTTTCTTTGCTAGATACGGGCCAATAACTTGCCCGTTCTGAAATACTGTAACATCTTTTCCACCATCAAGGGATGTGTCTTCCAATGTGATTTTTAAAGAAATGAGTAGCGACACGATTCATCAGTCAGGGTTAAAATGATTATTGCCAACTGAAACATTAATAACTGCAATAATGATCCAATTATAGAATTTGTTCATTCATTTCCAAACGGTGACTTTTTTTGGCCGGGCAGTGTATCTGCATGTATGGGTGCTTGTACTTTGATATGCCCGTCTGCGTTGCTCAGATATGGGGGTGCTTCAGCAGGACCTGAAAAGTGTAGTTCATATACATAAACTTATGTGCTTGTTTGAATTAAAGCATTCTGCATAGATTGGGTTTCCATTCTTCCACAGTGGTTTGCAAGATTTATAAATATGAAATTATTGGAAGCCTTTGGTTGCAAGTACTTTTAACTATAAAGTGCTGTTCATGTTTATGGAGCCAATTACTTTTACCTGAGCAAAATGGGCGCTTGATACCCATCCTTATAAAATAAATGAAATTATTTGAAAAATATGATGCAAGTGTCCAGTCTAAATCTACATTTTGTACAACATACTATACTGTGCATGAGCTTTAGGTCCATTTAAAGCAATTCCATTCGGTGAAGATGCAGCCAAAAATTGTGAAAAGAAAGGTCTCTGAATTTTGAAAAAATGTTTGAATGAACTGTTAAAAAAAAAAAAAAAAAATCAATATTTGCAGTGATTACCCTTTGCTTACAGCAGTAAGAGTGCTGCCCTGCACACAGAATTGGGTAGAGAGGAAAATAAAAGAAGCTGAAAGCACCGATGCCACCAGTCCCGCTGAATAAGTACACGGTGAAAATACAAATTGGAACTGAATAATCTCATGAACAGAAAATTATGTTTCTAATGGAAAGGATTAGACATAGAAAATTAACTATAATAAATCAAGTAAATACCTGGCAAATGTAATTCAAGAAGACAAAGAAAGATCAACCATGACGGTCATTAAGGGGACAGCTGGAGAAGCTCTTCATCATTCAAAAGATATAAATGATACATTCAGGAACTTTAACAAAAAATTGCATGCCTCCGATCATAAACCAAAAATTGACAACATCCATTAAGTCCTTAGTGCAATACACCCACCACATGTTGCACAAGAAAAAATTAAAGAGCATAACAATCCCGTATCCACTGAAAAATTTCACAATGCATTTTAGTACGGCCAATATCAAGGCATCTGGGCCAGATGGCTTCCCTGCTGAGTTCTACAAGCATTTCTGGATGACCAATTCCCCTTTGTTCATAATGATAGCAGAATACATCATTACCTCCAACTTTTTTCCAACTATGCAAATAGTCCAATCCATTTTTGCAAGTTTAACGGCGGGTCATATGGGTGCAATGCAAGATGCAAGGATCAAAGGGGTCATACTTGATCTCTTAATTAATAATAGGTGTATTTTGGGCGCAACACGAAATAAGCAAATCAGAGTGTCATCTCCCATGACCTTTGAAAGACCGATGCCTTGGCACCTTAGCGAACTGCTATTATAATGCTGCGTTTACATAGAACGCGAAGCGAAATTTCTCCTTTATTTGCCTTTATTTTTAATTTATTTCTCCTTTATTATTTCTCCTTTATTCATGAGAGTTTGACCATGGAACCATTTTTATTGTGTTGCTTTGAAGATATTCCTCCTTATTTGCATGATGATCCCATTAATTTCTATGGAGAACAACCTGGCAGAGGACTGACATGCAAATTCACACTGCCGACCGATAGCAATGCCAGTTGAGCCTTGTTTACACTTAAGGGGTGGAAGTTCCTGCAATCTCTAAAAATCATCAACCAGGGGGGTATTCCATCAATGTAGCTAAGAACATCCAGACTAAAGCTGAATTTATGGTTCTGCGTCGACTCCACGCAAAGGGCACGCCGTCGCCTCAACGCTGTCATGGACCTTTCGAAGTTCTGCGTTGAGGTCGTTTGCATCGTGCTGTGCCACGAAGCAATTCACTGCCAAACCGCTAGGTGGCGTTAGGTTTCCCAAGGATCTGTCGTGAAATCACGTGAGACTCTTTGGTAGAGTGTTTACGTTACATTATGGGCTGTATTTCATTCCATAGGGTAATAATCATGGACCATACTTGGAAATAATCCCTATATCCTACACCCTGCGAAGTCACTTCCCTTCATAGTGAAAACTCTGAAGGGCAGCAGGGAGTAGGGTTTTCAATTAACGGTCGTTTTTAATGTCCTTTGACGTATTTTGTAGCTGCTGCTTTCTGCTTAAACGCAGCCAGTTCACAGGAGATCTGTTTTCACTGACCATTTATCGGTTTTGCGGTAGCTTTATAAGCAACTGCTTCGCTTTCATAAGGCGACAAATAGTCGCGGATAAAAATAAAACAATAACATTACTTGCGATGGCCAGTCGACTGTACCATCACCTAGCTTTCTGTGCGCTTGGTAGCTACTAGCCACTGTTGTCATTTTTTTGATTGACATTGAATCACACACGTCACTAGGCTCGGGTCGGACCAATCAGTGCCCTTGCGGTCTATGTCACTTTGACGCGCAGTTAGAAAATGTTCGAGGTGCATGGCAGGCGACGAAGAGGCTCTGCATTGGGGGTTCACGTTGCCGCAGAGGCTCTGCTACTTGTCCGTTTACTTTTGGACGCAAAAAAAACAAATATTTCTCTTCCAAAAGACGATGCCACCAGAAATCAGTGGGTAGCTTTTTTGTTTGCAGACAGCAAACAGCCACGGCCAGAGGGAACGTTAGCTGTTTGTGCTCAGCATTTCACCAAAGACAGCTTTGTCAATAAAGGATAATTCGACACAGGATAAGCGTTTCTGCTGCTTCTCAGCTGCTTCTACTGTGTTTGGCCTGCTTGTACTACTTTGTGTAGTATTTTTGCTACTGCCCCCTGTCCTTGCGGAAAATACTGCAACGGAGAATGTGCCCAGTAAAAATGCCTCCACGCTCTGTTGAGGCACGCGCGCAATGCACCTCATAATTTGACATATCCACCTGGTTTATATTTACTACTGCTAGCAACCCGATTACTAACCAACATGTGACAGAAACCAGGTTAATTCGCTAGTTGAAACTTGCAAACATGTTTAATTAACATTCGTTGACATTATTTTCTGGTAAAAACTAACTCAAGGTAGCTAGCAAGTTTTCAGTTTAAGTAACTATCTGTTTATGACTAGTTAGATCACTTATTCAACCAACATTACACTTGGCATTCAGTTTGGCAAAATATTAGCAGCATGACTTAACATGGCGCAACTTTTGCCGTGTTCGAAACCGTTCCATTCTTGTTCTCCAGTAAACGATCTAGATGTAAAATAAATTATCCAGCTATTTTGCATTTTAGGAAATCAGCCCGATAGTACGAATATGCCTCTCCATTCACAACAAAGCTCTCCACTCGAGGCCCAAAGTCATCACATGCGTACTTTGCATCATTTCCAGATTGAGCGCGCAGTTCAATTTGGCTTTTCCGGTTCAATTTCGGTCTAATGAAGATGCAACACAAATAGCGGGCTAATTTCACAAATAGACCAAGATTTATTGGGAAAATTACCCGATCAAATTAGCGGGCTTTTGGCGTCTTCACTACAAAATAGACAGCCAATTTGACATCGGGCTAATTTCGAAACAGCAAAACAGTTAGCTAATTTGAAACTTTATTCTAATGAAGACAGGCCAACTGTCATACCTCCCTCCTTTTCTCCCCGTTCCCCCCGACTACCTGCCTATTGCAATTATCCCATTTTCCTCCCGCTTATTGTTAACTATGTTCACCTGATCACTGTTTGATGAATTAATTATCCCCTTTATTTCAGCCTCTGTTTCACCCTTCACGGGC
Organism: Gymnothorax reevesii; assembly: GCA_029721435.1. NCBI lineage: Eukaryota > Metazoa > Chordata > Actinopteri > Anguilliformes > Muraenidae > Gymnothorax > Gymnothorax reevesii. The sequence continues at coordinate 145,481,298 of CM056575.1, forward strand.
TGGTAGCTTTGAATTGCAACATCTCTCAGTTTAACAGCACTTTGTTTCAGTTTCTTGATTTTCCATTACCCTGAGTAGTTTATATTTTCTATCACTCTGTTATTTACACTTTGTTAATTTAATAAATAGAAATCCTCTGCACTTTAGTCCTCCATCCTTTCACTCACTCCACTCATCCCGGGGACACCGGCCGATCGTTACACAACAGGCTTCCTCATCAATAATAAATCACCTGTTTGAAGTCAACCTCCGACAATAGAATTTGCACCATCAGCTGCAATCATTAATATGCTGGTATCATGATAAGTACATCAGTTATTGGTTAATTATCTGCACAAGGCTGAAACTGCTATGTGCTACCTTACTTAATGTGAAGATGCATTAAGATATAAACATAGGCCGTATTAAAAGATGGAAGAAGCAACCGTGAAGTCACCCATTGGTTTCAGCATATCTTTTAAGAAGCCTCGATTTTGGCCGTTTGAATTGCGCCATTTTGTCATTTTGAAACTGCATGTGATTGTTATTGGATGAGAGAGTGCATTGAATATCCAGGGGGGAGCGACGGGTGGATCTACGTGTGAATCTGACCATATCAGATAAGGACCATAGGATAGCCACGCCCCTAAAGCATATTCTGGCTTTATCCTGTGTTCTAGTCTATTTGGGACCATAATTCACAGAAATTAACATCATGATATATCGAAGAAGACTTGAAACTTGCAATAGATACAATAAAGTAATGTGGAAAATCATTATTTAAATAATAAATCAGGTGGGAAAGTAGGGTCATTTTCTCATAGACAACAGGATTGATCTTCTTTCTGCAACCACCGGCGTCGCCATCTGCTGACCATTAAATAGAATGCAATTTTAAGGCAATTACATATTGCCTTCACTTTTCAGACCAGGGTGCTGCGTCCATCTTTTTATATAGTCTATGTTATAAACTCAGTTCGCTGTAATCCTTAAGAAACCCCATAAGCATTGGGACGTTAAAGCCAGTGTTCACAATAAACTGCAGATCAGGAGAAGCCGACCCGGGTTCTGGAGGGCCCAACAGTGTGCTGGTTTTGGCGTTTCTCTGAACTTAAATGATCAAGTAAAGGTGCTAATCACACAGTTCTCACTTCGGCAGGTTACTCAGGTTATTAAACAGAATGCATAGTTTGGAGATTTCGGCACTGGCCTCAGTTTTTAGACCTGAGTGCTGTGTCCATCATTTTATACAGTCTATGGATTTAAAGACAGTTTCCCCTGACAGTTTTCTTAAATAAAGACTGCAGTTAGATACAGATGAAAGACAGAAATTCAGGGAGGTGGCTATGATTAGCAGTAGAGACCGCATGTCCACTGGGGATTTTGGCACATCCCAGTGTCTGCATGCTAGCAGTGTTTAACTATGCAATTTTGGCACCAGAATATTTTACATGAGTTTTTTTTTTTTGGCTACAAATTACGTATATATCCCAGATAGACTGTCAACTGCACCTTTTCTGCGTTTGCTGGATTTCCTGTAAATGTTGTGCTGAGCAGAGAGCTCCCTTCTTGTTGCTGTAGTGCCCAACCACACTGCAAAATCAGGACTCAGTTGAACTACTGCAAAGTCTTTCTCAGTGAAATAACAATCTGATTATTAATAAACAATAGAAACCACAGGAAAGTAATGGTTTTTTTTTTTGCAAAAATAAATAAAACAAGTCGACATGGTCTACAACATCCCCCGCCAATCGTGTGCTTCTCATTTTCTAACTCCATCAAGGCCTTTATGGTCTGAAGCTACACACCAAATTTGGTTGCTGTATCTGTAGTAGTTTCTGAGTAAAGCTGTCCCCTTTATCTCGGACGGACGGACGCACACACGGACGGACGGACGGACGGAGGTCAAACCTATATCCCCCTCCCACTTCGTGTTGGCGGGGGATAAAAATAGAAAAGTCCTACATGATTTGAGTGAGTGACACACATCATTTTTTAAATTAACAATGATAGTAATAATAAAAAACTATACAAGTCACATACTGTGCCAATACCAGCAGTATCACAGTCTACGCAGGCCAGCAGTAATGGGGTTTTTTCACCCTCTACTGGCAGATATCTGAAGCACAGGGACACTTGGCTTGGTAGGCATGAGGGTGAGATAACGGCCTGAGACCCACGAGGGCAGAGTTTACACTTAAGTTGATTCCATGGCCCGGTCTTACTGGGGCCTTCAAACAAGGCCTGGGGACATGAAGCCCAAAGTGAGGTCTTAATAGGGGGCAGAAAATGCCTGGCAGTGCCCCTGCTTAGAGAACCTGCCTGCTGGTGGTGCCTGGGTCAGTAGGTGGCGCAACACACACTGAATCATGCATGACGCCCACTGTCCCGAGGTAGTAATGGGGATATTGTGTTGTAGAAAGACTGGCCTTCTACGGAGAGCAGTTGTTTTTCAAAATGTTGATACTTTTGTCCAAGTGGCGCAGTGGGTGACACTGTTGCCTCAGCAAAGAGATTGTAGGTTTCAACCAGGGGCCTGTCTGTGTGGTGTTTACATGTTTTCCCCCTGTTCATGAAAGTTTCCTCTGGGTGTTCTATTTGCCTCCCATATCAGGCTAAGTGGAGTCTCTTAATTGCCCAGAGGTATGGATGAATGTGTGTGTGAATGTTGTGCGCGTCCTACGATGGATTGGCGGAATGCCCAGGGTGGGTCCTTGCCTTTGGCCGAAGGTCAGCTGGGCTTCAACTTCCCTGTGAGCCTAATGAGGAAGAAGCGGAACAGATAATGGATGGATCGATAGTGTCCAGGTCGTATTTGTAAATGGTAAATGGACGACAGTTATATAGCGCTTCTCTAGTCTAGTCCCCAAAGCGCTTTACAATATTCCCGAGCTTCCCTTCTACACCAGGTGAAAGAAATCCCCGGTACTGCAGTTTAACAGGACAGTCATGAGGTCTTCAGAAGTGCCCCACAGCTAACAGCAAGGTACCACAGTTTATCCCAGTGGTGAGGAGCTTAAGCTAGCCATTAGGCTATTTAAAGGATAGCACACCAGGGCTAATTTAAAATGCTACCCTGGCTGTCCTCGCTCTTTGAGTGATGAATCCCTGATGTCCTGCAAGGAGAAAGAGCTTCATCGCTCTTCTCCTGGTACTCAGAGATGGCGAGTGAGCGGAGGAACCAAATGAGGAATGAAATCCAGAGTCCTGATCAGCAGAGGAGGCTGAAAACGTCCTCCTCTGGGTGCTGTCAGTGCCAGCCGCGTCCTCTGCCCACATTTTCTCTCTGCTGCCACCCACTGTCAAAATACACAGAGAGCAACATTCTCAGTTCTGAAGAACAGCAACATTCTCACTAAATTTCCTTAACTTTAAAGCAAAAAAAGGTACTCAAAATATATTGCTTATGGCATATGAATGTTTGCTTGCACAAGTTTAAGAAATGAAACTACGGTCCCATAGGTAATGTTGCGAGTTGTACCTCTGCAACATCACTCTGCCTGATTGAGATCAATAAAAATATAAAGAGGACATGTAGGCTGCATGGATATAGCATACGATAAATGTGTGGAATAAAACAGGTTAGCTGACACATATGTAGATGTTTCATAAGTTTCACTTACAGTTGGGTGGGTATAAATCAGTGCTGTTGATCCTCTGGGGTAGGAAGCTTGAGGAGCTATTCAGGGAGTCCATCCCACTGCTCACTGTCCAATCAGATAGTAACAGGTTTGGTCAGACTGGCATCCCAACAGTACAAGCATTTATAAAGAATTCCCATGTGTCTAACTGAATTAAACTACATATGCCCACGATGAGACAGCCTTAGGAATTACAGGGGTTTAAGTATTTCAATACCCAGTCTGATGCTCCACTGGCATTCTGCCTTAGATGGTGAACTTATTGGCTAGCCATGCTAATAGTTCAGCCTTAAACTGAGTCACCCAGTTTCAGACATGTATTCAGGCTAAACTAAATAGATGCAGGCAAAACTGGGAGTAAATACAGTATTGCAACATAAATTTTTGAAATAAAGTTTTTAAAAGCATTTTCCCCCTCATTTGGCTCTGAGGTCCTCAATGCTGGATATGAAATTAAACAATATAAAGATCCCCAGCGTTTGGTGTTTGCAATTTGGTTTTTTCTCCAAGGCAAAATGGACTGAAGGAGGTCTCACATACATTCACCAAAGACACACAAAAATGCACCTGATGAATCAGAAACACTGACAGAGTAAAGGCACCGTTGAAGAGAAGCCTGACTCACTTTGTGGGAAGTTACTGTCCCAGCTTGTCTCGGTCTTGTCCTGCCCAGTCCTCTTACCCAGTTCTGTCATCACATCTTGGATTACCTTCCTCTTTTCTTCATTTTTTCTCTGCTCCTTGTAAATTTTGATTTCATTTGCTGCAAATGACAACATTCACACATTTACAACAGTTATCCTTGAAGAGAGATGAAATGCCACAGTTTCCCCATCAGTATACTCACGGTTAAGAGTAATTGGAGGCATGGGTTTTATCTGATATTTATTCACTGATGCTTTCTCAAGATGTGCCATCAGTGACTCTTCAAACTTCGTGTACAGCTCTTTCTCCCTCCTCTTCCATTCCTCCTCAAATTGAGCCTTTATTTCTTTTTCTCTCCTGTTCAGCTCCTCTAAATAAGACTCTTTGATTTCTTCAGCCTCACTCCTCTTGAACTTGCTCTCCAGCTCCAGGTGGACCTGATTCATATCAGGAGAGAAGTGCTCCTCATCGTTTCCTGCCACCATCTCCTCCAGCTTCTCCAGCAGCTCTGCCACCTGTGCGCTGGAGTCCCTGCTCTTGTTGTTAAAGAGGTGATACCTGTTATCGCATTTCTCCACCACCCACTGCAGGGACCAGCCTTTCCTCTCTATGTGCGGTTCCACAGTCGTCTCTCCCAGTCTGTCCCCATAGGTGAACAGCACCATGATATGTCGCCAGACGTTCTCTCCGAGACAGCCGAGGTGGTCCTGCAGTGCCCTCCTGTGTCTCTCAGTGTAGGCCATGTCAACAGGGATGACCAGGAGGATAGCATGGGGTCCTGGAGGACACAGGGATAGTCCCTCTATGATCTCTTTATCCTGCTCCAGGCTTGACCTTGCCATGTTATTCCACCAGCCAGGGGTGCTAACAACTGTGAGCTGCCTCCCAAAAAGAAGGCTCTCAACCTTCTCACAACACACTGATTTGGAGGACAGGAACCCCTCTCGTCCCAGGATGGTGGTCCCCGAAGCGGTCTTACCTGATGACTTCTCCCCCATGAGGACAATGTCATGGTTCTGGTTTTTGTTCATGTTTGTGTTTATGATTATTGTCTTTTATTTATTCTTTTTGGTTTTTGTAATATTCTGGTTTTTGGTTCATTCCATGTTTCAGTTCCATTGCACTTGTCTACCCTGTCTTGTCATGTTAAGGGTTTCCCTCATGTGATTCTCCCGATGTAATTAGCCTCATTCCCCACAGCTGCTCTCTGTATAGCATGTGACCATTCCTGTGTGTATATTAGGAGTCTTCTCACTCACAACTCTTGTCAGAACGTTGATCAATTTTCATTTTGCAGAGATCCTTGTACGCCTGTGATTATTGTATCTCTTCTACTGGATAGTCCGACCCTGATTCTTGCCATTGCCCTTTTTGTACTGTTTTGCCTTTCTGGATTTTGACCTATTTTTGTATGACCAAGAGTTCTGTGTTTGGATGCCCTGTGTATGACCATTGGCTTTGCACATCGACTACGACTTTTTGCCTATTGTTTTCTGTACCTCTGGTTCTGACCCCTGCCCGTCTAGTTGATACTGTTTTTGGATTTCGTATTGTGGCTTGGCAATTCCTGTTTTTTGGCTTTGACTCGGACTTCATTAAAGGCATACGTTTTTTGGATTTCTGTCTCTCGCGTGTGGTTCCTGAATCGTACCTCACAGTACGTTCTGACCACCATGGAACCAGCGAGAGATTCAAAGTTACGAGAAAGGGTGGCGGACCAGGCCGTCAGGCTGGAATCCCAGCAGCAGCAGTTATTAGCTGTCGTCCAACACCTGCAGACCATGATGCTCCAGATGACGGACCTGGCTTCAGCAGTAAGAGCTAGTCAGCCCTCACTCGCCACCTGTGTCTCCGCTGCTACCCCTCCTGCTCCTGTGCCAGTGCCTGCCACTGCCCCACCTCTTCCAGTCCAAGAACCACGCCTACCTCCCCCTGAGAAGTTTGACGGTGAATCTGGGTCCTGCCGCGCCTTCCTGACGCAGTGTAAGCTGATTTTCAGCCTTCAGCCTGCCACCTTCCCCTCTGAGCAATCCCGCGTGGCTTACATCATCATGCAGCTAACTGGGAGAGCCAAACTGTGGGCTATGGCAGCCTGGGAGGCGGGGCTACCCTGCGCCCAATCATCCAGCCTGTTGGAGGAGGAGATGAAGCGGGTTTTTGATCGATCCAGGCACGGGCATGAGGCTGGTCAAGAGCTCCTGCACATACGTCAAGGTAATCATTCTGTTTCTGATTACACCCTAGATTTCCAGACCCTGGCTACGAACAGCGGATGGCAGAAGGGGGCACTGTATGACACCTTTTTGAATGGTCTGGCTGAGAGGATAAAAGACGAACTCCTTACCCGTGTGCTGCCTGAAGAGCTGGAGGCTCTTATGAACCTGGCCATTCGTGTGGATGCACATTTGGAGGAGCAAAGGGGGACGAAGCAATCCAGCGCTTCTCCGGACCCCCACATCGTGACCCAGGCTAGACAGCAGCCTCCTCCCCTTACATCTGCTATTCCCAAGACCGCTCCTGAGAGGGATCTTAGGCAGAGGAACCGAGCCAGACTGACCAAAGAAGAGCGGGAATGCAGGTTCAGGGAGAGGGCCTGCTTCTACTGCGGCGAGGCTGGACACATTGTCTTCCAGTGTCCAGCCAAGGGCCAACGCCCACCCAGGAAGACAGGGCCACTAGTGGGCGTTACTCCAGTGGAAACCTCCTCCATCAATCGTACCTGTGTACCCATCAGTGTGGAGTGGAAAGGGGGGTCTAAGCAAACCACTGCCCTGGTGGATTCTGGAGCTGAAGCCTGCTTCATGGACACTGAGACGGCGCACAAGTGGGGAATACCTCTGGAAGAGGATTCAGTTTCTCAAGTGGCTAATTCTGTTAACGGTCAGAGGATCGGCCGCATTACCCACTCCACTGCCCCCATCAAACTGCGCGTCTCAGGCAACCACCAGGAAACCATCAGGCTGAACCTTATTGACTCCCCTCACTCCCACGTTATTCTGGGCCATCCTTGGATGGTTAAGCACAAACCCAAGATTGATTGTGCTACCCATGAGATTAAGGGTTGGGGCCCCAATTGTTTACAGGCTTGTCTTGCTGATGTCCATGTTCATGTTCCTCCTCCTGCAGAGATTCCGAGTCTGGAGAAAGTTCCACAGATCTACCATGACCTCAGGGAGGTATTTTCCAAGACCCGTGCCACGAGCCTGCCCCCTCATCGCCCTTACGACTGCGCCATTGATCTCAAGCCAGGAACCATGCCCCCTTGAGGCCGTCTGTTTTCCCTGTCCCGTCCCGAGACTCAAGCTATGGAGAACTACATAAGTGAGTCCCTCACCGCCGGAATCATCCGCCCATCCTCCTCTCCTGCAGGAGCGGGATTCTTCTTTGTGGGTAAGAAGGACGGGTCTCTTCGCCCATGCATTGACTATAGAGGCCTCAGTGAGATCACTGCTAAGAATCGATACCCATTGCCACTCATGACCACTGCTTTCGAACTTCTCCAAGGGGCCTCCGTGTTTACTAAATTGGATCTACGCAATGCCTACCACCTGGTCCGTATCCGTGAGGGGGATGAGTGGAAAACTGCATTTAACACCCCACGGGGTACTGGGAATATCTAGTTCTTCCCTTCGGACTTACTAACGCCCCAGCTGTATTCCAGGGTCTGGTTAATGATGTGTTACGGGACATGATTAACAAGTTTGTCTTTGTATACCTTGACGATATTCTAATTTTTTCCAAGAATCTGGAGGATCATGTGAAGCAGGTGCGTCAAGTCCTTAAGCGTCTACTAGAGAACCGTCTGTTCGTGAAAGCTGAGAAGTGTGAGTTCTCTGTCTCCACCACAACTTTCCTGGGGTTCGTTATCTCAGCCGGTGCCATTAGTATGGACCCCTCCAAGGTGAATGCTGTCACAGACTGGCCCAGACCCACAGACCGTAAGTCACTACAACGCTTTTTGGGATTTGCTAATTTTTACCGGAGATTTATTCGTAACTATAGCTCTGTAGCTGCTCCCCTCACTACATTAACTTCCAGTAAACTCAAGTTCCAGTGGAATGAGGAAGCGGAAGAAGCCTTTACTAGTCTCAAGTCACGTTTTACCACAGCCCCTATCCTTTCAATCCCTAATCCTGAAGCCCAGTTCATTGCAGAGGTTGACGCTTCTAACGTTGGCATCGGAGCCGTTCTGTCACAGAGATCAGAGAAGGATCATAAGGTTCACCCATGTGCTTTTTACTCTCACCGTTTAACCTCCACAGAACAAAACTATGACATTAGCAATCGGGAGCTGCTGGCCGTCAAACTAGCACTGGAGGAGTGGAGACAGCGGCTAGAGGGCGCCAAACTCCCGTTTCTCGTCTGGACCGACCATAAGAACCTCGAATATCTGCAAACAGCTAAGAGACTGAACCCTCGACAAGCCAGGTGGGCGCTATTCTTTTCCCGTTTTAATTTTCATCTTGTCTATCGCCCAGGCAATAAAAACTTCAAGCCGGATGCTCTGTCTCGGATTTTTGAGCCCACTGACAAGGAACCAGTTACTGAAACTATCTTGCCACAGGAAGTTTTTTCCAACGCCATTGCTTTGAACATTGAGAAAGAGGTGAGAGATGCTCTCACAAACTCTGCAGCTCCCAGTGCATTCCCCGCTAATTGCCTATTTGTACCTGTCTCCAAACTGTCTCCAAAAGTTTTGAAATGGGGCGATGCCTCTAATCTGGCCTGTCACCCTGGCATCAACCGCACCTTAGACTTTATTGCTCGTCGCTTCGGGTGGCCTGTAATGCGGAAAGATGTCAGGGACTACATCTCTGCCTGCTCGGTCTGTGCCCAGTCCAAAGTCTCTAACCAGCCCCCTCAAGGTCTTCTTCAACCATTACCCACACCCCATCGCCCTTGGTCTCACATTTCACTAGATTTCATCACTGGCTTACCTCCCTCTAATCACCATAACTCTATCCTCACTATTGTTGACCGATTTTCCAAGGCTGTTCACTTCATTCCCCTCACCAAACTACCCACTGCACAAGAAACTGCCACTCTACTCATTCAACATGTCATCCGTCTCCATGGCATCCCCACCGACATTGTTTCTGATCGAGGTCCCCAATTCACTGCCCGATTCTGGAAAGCCTTCTGCACTTTACTCGGCACTTCAGTTAGTCTTACATCAGGTTTCCATCCCCAGTCTGGTCAGACCGAGCGGGCTAATCAATGTATTGAAACTGTCCTCAGATGTCTTTGTACCAAAAACCCAGCCTCCTGGAGTCATCAATTACCATGGGCCGAGTACGCCATCAACAGCCACACCTCCTCCTCCTCCAAGCTGTCTCCTTTCGAATGCTGCATGGGATACCAACCGCCACTGTTCCCCAGTCAGGAGGAGGAGGTGGCCGTCCCGTCTGCACAGGCCTTCATCCGCCGATGCAGACGCACCTGGAGAACTACTCGCGTCACCCTGCTTAAGTCAGTGGCTAGTATGAAGCGCCTGGCAGACAGAAGGCGTACTCCGGCACCCAACTACCGAGCAGGACAGCGCGTTTGGCTGTCCTCCAGGGACATTCCCTTGAGGGGGAGTGGGGGAAAGCTGTTCCCCAAGTTCCTGGGTCCCTTCACCGTGGAGAAGGTACTTAGTCCCACTGCTGTCCGGCTCCGTCTACCACTGTCCATGCGCCGTATTCCCCCTACATTCCATGTGTCCCAAGTTAAGCCCGCAGTAACCCACCCCCTGTCCTCTGGACCTGATCCCCCACCACCCGCCCGGGTCATTGACGGAGGCGAAGCTTTTACGGTCCGAGCCCTCCTGGACTGTCGTGGCGAGGTAGAGGACTCCAGTACCTTGTCGACTGGGAGGGCTACGGACCGGAGCATCGCAGTTGGGTACCTTCTCGCTTTATTCTGGACAAATCATTAATAAGAGACTTTCATAAAGATCACCCTAGACCACGAAGATGTTTCGTAGGAGGGGGGGTACTGTCATGGTTCTGGTTTTTGTTCATGTTTTGTGTTTATGATTATTGTCTTTTATTTATTCTCTTTGGTTTTTGTAATATTCTGGTTTTTGGTTCATTCCATGTTTCAGTTCCATTGCACTTGTCTCCCCTGTCTTGTGATCTCGTTGGTTTAGTCCGTCTTCCCTGTCTGCGTGCTCACTGACTTCGGGTGATTTAAATGAAGTCCGGTGTTTAATAATATTCTTTCGTATCTCGTTTTCTTCCTTCGACCTTCTGTTCTAATTATTAACAAGACTAACATTTGTATTTTGTATTACAGTCTACTAACACAACTAACCATGTATATATTCGATTACTAGATTACTAATGAACACTCTAGTTTAAGTTGTAAAGCTGCACCGCTACTAATAGACTATTTCCCTCTTCGCAATCGCCCTGTTGTATTCTCCGCCCCTTTGCTTTCCACCGTCCTCTCCCTATGTTCAGCGAGAATCTCTCGCACATGCTCAATTACTTTCCTGCTTTTGTTATCTGTGCACGTAGAACTCCTGGACCAGAGCTGTTTAAATGTCATAGGCTGTCTGTGTGATTCCCGTCCGTATTTCGTCTCTCGCCTATTTTCGTGTCAAGGGTTTCCCTCATGTGATTCTCCCGATGTAATTAGCCTCATTCCCCACAGCTGCTCTCTGTATAGCATGTGACCATTCCTGTGTGTATATTAGGAGTCTTCTCACTCACAACTCTTGTCAGAACGTTGATCAATTCTCATTGTGCCGAGCTCCTTGTACGCCTGTGATTATTGTTTTTCTTCTACTGGATAGTCCGACCCTGATTCTTGCCATTGCCCTTTTTGTACTGTTTTGCCTTTCTGGATTTTGACCTATTTTTGTATGACCACGAGTTCTGTGTTTGGATGCCCTGTGTATGACCATTGGCTTTGCACATCGACTACGACTTTTTGCCTATTGTTTTCTGTACCTCTGCCCATCTGTCTTACTGGTTCTGACCCCTGCCCGTCTAGTCGATACTGTTTTTGGATTTCGTATTGTGGCTTGGCAATTCCTGTTTTTTGGCTTTGACTCGGACTTCATTAAAGGCATACGTTTTTTGGATTTCTGTCTCTCGCGTGTGGTTCCTGAACCGTACCTCACAGACTGACCTTATCTTGGGAAGATAATTGTTTGTCCCTGTGATTTAAATCAAAGTGACAGATAGTTATTGCTTCTACATGACTCCCCACACAGTCCCAACACTGCTGAGTGATTTCCACTGAGAATCCAAGTATTGTGGAATTTAGAAGTTACTCTTTTCAAGATTTTATGTGTGTGATATAGGATTTCTTTCTTTACTAATGCTATGCCATCTCTTGCAAACGCAGTCATCAAAGTCAAGCCATCAGTATCATCTCTTGCACAACTGCTCCAATAGGCAATATGATTTTCATACTGAATACATAAAATACAGGAACTATCCCCAGAAAACATCAGAACACTTTTTCTGAAAGAACAAAGACAAGTAGGTAAGCAAGGTATTGGGTAGCGGGAAGCAGAGACACCTTCTCAGATTACCACATGATTGTTTAATGGTCAAGTGGCCATTTAATATTTTCCAGGGGAGAATTTTCTATAGTATGCCTTTGAGACAATATTACAGTTCTTACATTTAGTGCTCATTTTGACTGGCGGGAGTAATGAGGTTGAAAATGAACATACTATGGAATCTCTTCCTCTGTTCGATGACCTTAGTCATTCTCAACTTGGCTTTCTACTCAAGCTCCTTCCTGCATTTCTCCATGGTCTGCAGAGCTGTCCCATCCACCGCATGGAAGCTCTCACCATTACCCGCCACCATCTCCTTCATCTTAAGCAGGAGCTCTGATACCTGGGCCTTGCTGTCCTTGCTCTTGTTGTCCAGAGCGTGGTACCTGTTTCCACACTTTTCCACCAGCTGCTGAAGGGCTTTCCCTTCCTCTTCTATGTGCTCCTCAATTGATTTGTTTCCCAGCCAATCAGCTCTGGAGAATAAAACCATGGTGTGGTTCCAGACGTGCTCGCTGATGAGCTGGACGTGTTCTTCCACTGCCTCCCTTTGCTTCTCTGTGAACGCTACGTCCGTGTCAATGACCAGCAAGAAAACATGGGGTCCTGGGGGACACAGCGACACACTGCGTTTCAACTCCTGTTTTCCTAGACTGGTAGTATCCAGAACAGAGAAGTCTTTCCACCAGCCTGGTGTGTCGACTATGGTCACATCCATCCCTTCCACACAACTGCGTCTCACCACAGACTTTGATGTTCCTTTCTTTATGTCGAACTCCTCACTGTCCAGGATTGTGTTTCCTGATGCACTCTTTCCAGAGTTCCTGCTCCCCAGCAGAACCACCCTGAGTTCTGAGGGCTGATCCACTCCTGAAAATAAGAGAATAGACTAATGATAGTTGTGGAAAGAGAGCCCTGGGACACACAGTCAAAATCATTTTATCGTATGGTTTTAAAGCACAAATGAGAAGTAGCCAATCCATAAAGAATGAACTCAGCCCTGAAAATACACTTAGCAATTACCAAAGCGACCAAAGCTTGTTTGGATCTGGTCTTACCATGGAGGAGTTTCCTCAGCTTATCTCTCTGATGGTCTGTTTGCATCTTCCTTTCTTTTGCCCTTTTTTCCACCACCATTTTCTTCTCCATCATTGCCTGTCGAGTTCTTTCCTCAACCTCCAAATGGCCACCATCATTGCCTGCCACCATCTCCTCAATCTTCTCCAGCAACTCCGTGACCTGAGTGCAATCTTCTCTGTTCCTGTTGGAGATAACATGGAATCTGTTTCTGCATTTCTCTATAACCCACTGAAGAGAACTGCCTTCTGTCTTGATGTGCTCCTCGATGGTTTTTTCTCTCAGCCAGTCCCCACAGGTAAACAACACCATGGAGTATCTCCAAACTCTGTCACCCAGAAGCTTCAGGTGGTCAACCAGGGATCTCTTGTGCTCTTCTGTAAATGCTGAATCCACAGGAATGACCAGGAGGAATGCGTGGGGTCCAGGAAAGCACTCACACACACTGCGCTTGATCTCTTCCCTATCTGCTGCTGTCGTCTCCCTCAAAGACAAGTAACCCTTCCATCCAGGTGTGTCGACCAGGGTGATCTTCCTGCCAGCCACTGTTTCATGCCGGTTGTCAGCCTTGGACGTTCTTTGCCTTCCGCTGTCAAACCTGTCTTCTCCCAGGATGGTGTTCCCTGCTGAACTCTTCCCTCCCCATCTTCCCCCCAGTAGGACAATCCTCAGCTCCTTGCACTCTGCAGTGTGTGAAGAGAGAATAGGGAAAATTGTTTTGGCAACGGACACTGGGAATGAGCACAGAGTTTCCATAAAGCTGCAGATCAGCAGCATAAATTAGCCAAGATGTTGGAGAAATCTTTCTCCTCAGGTTTTACATAAAGGATTGCAATGCAGTGGAAATTTCAGACTTTAGAAACTTTGCAAAAAAAAGATGCAAAACACTATGGTAAAATAAACCCTTGAAGAAGTTATTGAAAACATTTGTAAACATTTATTTCATTTTAATCCCATGGCACGCCGTCCCATCTGGACCCAGAGTTGTAACCAAGCGTCAGTTTCGTTGAGTTTTACTCAATTTTGGCAGCTTTAATTTCATTTTCTGCCTCTTTTACAGACATTACGGTAGCTACGTAACCGCACATTTCGTGTGTGAGCAGTGCATGCCCTCTTGCTCCTGCAGTGTGGCTGCGGCTGTGTCAGAAAGTTATGAGAAGGAAATGCATTGGAGAGACACTAGGCGAAAGAGAGAACAGCGGTGAGAGAAAGACTGAATATGTAATAGTGTAGGAACGTGACGTGACTTGTTCTACGCGGCGCAAAGTGGACGGCGAAAACAGAGCTTTTAAAGCGGAATGGACAGAATCTTATATGTTTATCCTCCCCGCTGGAAGTTCAAAGCCGCTGTGTCTCATGCTCCGAGACGGTGGCGCTAAGTGAAAAGTGCAAACGTAAAACGCCACTGCGAAATGAAATTGCTGGTGAACTGGCGATGGGGGGGGCGGGCTGAAACCCGTCCCTTAAAAATAATGATTGGTCATGACATTTTTTCAATCGAATTGGAAGCAATGCATGTGTTTCATGATTGTTTAAATGCAACAAGATCATTTGAAACATCTTTATGCAATTCCATTGCTTCCAAACCAAGAAAAGCGCAAGGTGATTTGAGGTCAAATGTGTTAATACAGTATGTCAAAATGAAAAATTAACTGTAAATTCACACAGCTGAGTTTGTGTTGATAGAAATGATACCAAACAAGGCAAAGTAAACCGATTTCAAGGTGAGATATAAAGGTAAAATCAAAAGTAGTCAAAAACGGCCAATTATACCCTTGACTCCAGAGGGTTAACTAAACACTTAAGAAGGCCGGACTTTCTACAACACAGTATCCTCATTCCTACTCCGGGACAGCGGGTTTCACGCATGATTCAGTGTGTGGTGCGCCACCTACTGACCCAGTCATCCGGAGCAGGCGTGTGCTCTAAGCAGGGGCACTGCCTGGCTTTTTCAGCCCCATGTAAAGATCTCACATTGGCCTTCATGTTCCCAGGCCTTTTTTGAAGGCCCCAGGCAGACAGGGGCCATGGAATCATCTTAACCCTTGCCCTACTGAACCGTACCTCACAGTACGTTCTGACCACCATGGAATCAGCGAGAGATTCAAAGTTACGAGAAAGGGTGGCGGACCAGGCCGTCAGGCTGGAATCCCAGCAGCAGCAGTTATTAGCTGTCGTCCAACACCTGCAGACCATGATGCTCCAGATGACGGACCTGGCTTCAGCAGTAAGAGCTAGTCAGCCCTCACTCGCCACCTGTGTCTCCGCTGCTACCCCTCCTGCTCCTGTGCCAGTGCCTGCCACTGCCCCACCTCTTCCAGTCCAAGAACCACGCCTACCTCCCCCTGAGAAGTTTGACGGTGAATCTGGGTCCTGCCGCGCCTTCCTGACGCAGTGTAAGCTGATTTTCAGCCTTCAGCCTGCCACCTTCCCCTCTGAGCAATCCCGCGTGGCTTACATCATCATGCAGCTAACTGGGAGAGCCAAACTGTGGGCTACGGCAGCCTGGGAGGCGGGGCTACCCTGCGCCCAATCATCCAGCCTGTTGGAGGAGGAGATGAAGCGGGTTTTTGATCGATCCAGGCACGGGCATGAGGCTGGTCAAGAGCTCCTGCACATACGTCAAGGTAATCATTCTGTTTCTGATTACGCCATAGATTTCCAGACCCTGGCTACGAACAGCGGATGGCAGAAGGGGGCACTGTATGACACCTTTTTGAATGGTCTGGCTGAGAGGATAAAAGACGAACTCCTTACCCGTGTGCTGCCTGAAGAGCTGGAGGCTCTTATCAACCTGGCCATTCGTGTGGATGCACGTTTGGAGGAGCGAAGGGGGACGAAGCAATTCAGCGCTTCTCCGGACCCCCACATCGTGACCCAGGCTAGACAGCAGCCTCCTCCCCTTACATCTGCTATTCCCAAGACCGCTCCTGAGAGGGATCTTAGGCAGAGGAACCGAGCCAGACTGACCAAAGAAGAGCGGGAATGCAGGTTCAGGGAGAGGGCCTGCTTCTACTGCGGCGAGGCTGGACACATTGTCTTCCAGTGTCCAGCCAAGGGCCAACGCCCACCCAGGAAGACAGGGCCACTAGTGGGCGTTACTCCAGTGGAAACCTCCTCCATCAATCGTACCTGTGTACCCATCAGTGTGGAGTGGAAAGGGGCGTCCAAGCAAACCACTGCCCTGGTGGATTCTGGAGCTGAAGCCGGCTTCATGGACACTGAGACGGCGCGCAAGTGGGGAATACCTCTGGAAGAGGTTTCAGTTTCTCAAGTGGCTAATTCTGTTAACGGTCAGAGGATCGACTGCATTACCCACTCCACTGCCCCCATCAAACTGCGCGTCTCAGGCAACCACCAGGAAACCATCAGGCTGAACCTTATTGACTCCCCTCACTCCCACGTTATTCTGGGCCATCCTTGGATGGTTAAGCACAAACCCAAGATTGATTGTGCTACCCATGAGATTAAGGGTTGGGGCCCCAATTGTTTACAGGCTTGTCTTGCTGATGTCCATGTTCATGTTCCTCCTCCTGCAGAGATTCCGAGTCTGGAGAAAGTTCCACAGATCTACCATGACCTCAGGGAGGTATTTTCCAAGACCCGTGCCACGAGCCTGCCCCCTCATCGCCCTTACGACTGCGCCATTGATCTCAAGCCAGGAACCATGCCCCCTTGAGGCCGTCTGTTTTCCCTGTCCCGTCCCGAGACTCAAGCTATGGAGAACTACATAAGTGAGTCCCTCACCGCCGGAATCATCCGCCCATCCTCCTCTCCTGCAGGAGCGGGATTCTTCTTTGTGGGTAAGAAGGACGGGTCTCTTCGCCCATGCATTGACTATAGAGGCCTCAATGAGATCACTGTTAAGAATCGATACCCATTGCCACTCATGACCACTGCTTTCGAACTTCTCCAAGGGGCCTCCGTGTTTACTAAATTGGATCTACGCAATGCCTACCACCTGGTCCGTATCCGTGAGGGGGATGAGTGGAAAACTGCATTTAACACCCCACGGGGTACTGGGAATATCTAGTTCTTCCCTTCGGACTTACTAACGCCCCAGCTGTATTCCAGGGTCTGGTTAATGATGTGTTACGGGACATGATTAACAAGATTGTCATTGTATACCTTGACGATATTCTAATTTTTTTCCAAGAATCTGGAGGATCATGTGAAGCAGGTGCGTCAAGTCCTTAAGCGTGTACTAGAGAACAGTCTGTTCGTGAAAGCTGAGAAGTGTGAGTTCTCTGTCTCCACCACAACTTTCCTGGGGTTCGTTATCTCAGCCGGTGCCATTAGTATGGACCCCTCCAAGGTGAATGCTGTCACAGACTGGCCCAGACCCACAGACCGTAAGTCACTACAACGCTTTTTGGGATTTGCTAATTTTTACCGGAGATTTATTCCTAACTATAGCTCTGTAGCTGCTCCCCTCACTACATTAACTTCCAGTAAACTCAAGTTCCAGTGGAATGAGGAAGCGGAAGAAGCCTTTACTAGTCTCAAGTCACGTTTTACCACAGCCCCTATCCTTTCAATCCCTAATCCTGAAGCCCAGTTCATTGCAGAGGTTGACGCTTCTAACGTTGGCATCGGAGCCGTTCTGTCACAGAGATCAGAGAAGGATCATAAGGTTCACCCATGTGCTTTTTACTCTCACCGTTTAACCTCCACAGAACAACACTATGACATTGGCAATCGGGAGCTGCTGGCCGTCAAACTAGCACTGGAGGAGTGAAGACAGCGGCTAGAGGGCGCCAAACTCCCGTTTCTCGTCTGGACCGACCATAAGAACCTCGAATATCTGCAAACAGCTAAGAGACTGAACCCTCGACAAGCCAGGTGGGCGCTATTCTTTTCCCGTTTTAATTTTCATCTTGTCTATCGCCCAGGCAATAAAAACTTCAAGCTGGATGCTCTGTCTCGGATTTTTGAGCCCACTGACAAGGAACCAGTTACTGAAACTATCTTGCCACAGGAAGTTTTTGCCAACGCCATTGCTTTGAACATTGAGAAAGAGGTGAGAGATGCTCTCACAAACTCTGCAGCTCCCAGTGCATTCCCCGCTAATTGCCTATTTGTACCTGTCTCCAAACGTCCCCAAGTTTTGAAATGGGGCCATGCCTCTAATCTGGCCTGTCACCCTGGCATCAACCACACCTTAGACTTTATTGCTCATCGCTTCTGGTGGCCTGTAATGCGGAAAGATGTCAGGGACTACATCTCTGCCTGCTCGGTCTGTGCCCAGTCCAAAGTCTCAAACCAGCCCCCTCAAGGTCTTCTTCAACCATTACCCACACCCCATCGCCCTTGGTCTCACATTTCACTAGATTTCATCACTGGCTTACCTCCCTCTAATCACCATAACTCTATCCTCACTATTGTTGACCGATTTTCCAAGGCTGTTCACTTCATTCCCCTCACCAAACTACCCACTGCACAAGAAACTGCCACTCTACTCATTCAACATGTCATCCGTCTCCATGGCATCCCCACCGACATTGTTTCTGATCGAGGTCCCCAATTCACTGCCCGATTCTGGAAAGCCTTCTGCACTTTACTCGGCACTTCAGTTAGTCTTACATCAGGTTTCCATCCCCAGTCTGGTCAGACCGAGTCAGACCGAGCGGGCTAATCAATGTATTGAAACTGTCCTCAGATGTCTTTGTACTAAAAACCCAGCCTCCTGGAGTCATCAATTACCATGGGCCGAGTACGCCATCAACAGCCACACCTCCTCCTCCTCCAAGCTGTCTCCTTTCGAATGCTGCATGGGATACCAACCGCCACTGTTCCTCAGTCAGGAGGAGGAGGTGGCCGTCCCGTCTGCACAGGCCTTCATCCACCGATGCAGACGTACCTGGAGAACTACTCGCGTCACCCTGCTTAAGTCAGTGGCTAGTATGAAGCGCCTGGCGGACAGAAGGCGTACTCCAGCACCCAACTACCGAGCAGGACAGCGCGTTTGGCTGTCCTCCAGGGACATTCCCTTGAGGGGGAGTGGGGGAAAGCTGTTCCCCAAGTTCCTGGGTCCCTTCACCGTGGAGAAGGTACTTAGTCCCACTGCTGTCCGCCTCCGTCTACCATTGTCCATGCGCCGTATTCACCCTACATTCCATGTGTCCCAAGTTAAGCCCGCAGTAACCCACCCCCTGTCCTCTGGACCTGATCCCCCACCACCCGCCCGGGTCATTGACGGAGGCGAAGCTTTTACGGTCCGAGCCCTCCTGGACTGTCGTGGCGAGGTAGAGGACTCCAGTACCTTGTCGACTGGGAGGGCTACGGACCGGAGCATCGCAGTTGGGTACCTTCTCGCTTTATTCTGGACAAATCATTAATAAGCGACTTTCATAAAGATCACCCTAGACCACGAAGATGTTTCGTTGGAGGGGGGGTACTGTCATGGTTCTGGTTTTGGTTCATGTTTTGTGTTTATGATTATTGTCTTTTATTTATTCTCTTTGGTTTTTGTAATATTCTGGTTTTTAGTTCATTCCATGTTTCAGTTCCATTGCACTTATCTCCCCTGTCTTGTGGTCTAGTTGGTTTAGTCCGTCTTCCCTGTCTTCGTGCTCACTGACTTCAGGTGATTTAAATGAAGTCCGGTGTTTAAAAATATTCTTTCGTATCTCGTTTTCTTCCTTCGACCTTCTGTTCTAATTATTAACAAGACTAACATTTGTATTTTGTATTACAGTCTACTATCACAACTAACCATGTATATATTCGATTACTAAATTACTAATGAACACTCTAGTTTAAGTTGTAAAGCTGCACCGCTACTAATAGACTAATTCCCTCTTCGCAATCGCCCTGTTGTATTCTCCGCCCCTTTGCTTTCCACCGTCCTCTCCCTATGTTCAGCGAGAATCTCTCGCGCATCCTTAATTACTTTCCTGCTTTTGTTATCTGTGCACGTAGAACTCCTGGACCGGAGCTGTTTAAATGTCATAGGCTGTCTGTGTGATTCCCGTCCGTATTTCGTCTCTCGCCTATTTTCGTGTTAAGGGTTTCCCTCATGTGATTCTCCCGATGTAATTAGCCTCATTCCCCACAGCTGCTCTCTGTATAGCATGTGACCATTCCTGTGTGTATATTAGGAGTCTTCTCACTCACAACTCTTGTCAGAACGTTGATCAATTTTCATTGTGCTGAGCTCCTTGTACGCCTGTGATTATTGTTTTTCTTCTACTGGATAGTCCGACCCTGATTCTTGCCATTGCCCTTTTTGTACTGTTTTGCCTTTCTGGATTTTGACCTATTTTTGTATGACCACGAGTTCTGTGTTTGGATGCCCTGTGTATGACCATTGGCTTTGCACATCGACTACGACTTTTTGCCTATTGTTTTCTGTACCTCTGCCCATCTGTCTTACTGGTTCTGACCCCTGCCCGTCTAGTCGATACTGTTTTTGGATTTCGTATTGTGGCTTGGCAATTCCTGTTTTTTGGCTTTGACTCGGACTTGATTAAAGGCATACGTTTTTTGGATTTCTGTCTCTCGCGTGTGGTTCCTGAACCGTACCTCACAGACTGACCTTATCTTGGGAAGATAATTGTTTGTCCCTGTGATTTAAATCAAAGTGACAGATAGTTATTGCTTCTACATGACTCCCCACACAGTCCCAACACTGCTGAGTGATTTCCACTGAGAATCACAGTATTGTGGAATTTAGAAGTTACTCTTTTCAAGATTTTATGTGTGTGATATAGGATTTCTTTCTTTACTAATGCTATGCCATCTCTTGCAAACCCAGTCATCAAAGTGAAGCCATCAGTATCATCTCTTGCACAGCTGCTCCAATAGGCAATATGATTTTCATATTGAATACATAAAATACAGGAACTATCCCCAGAAAACATCAGAACACTTTTTCTGAAAGAACAAAGACAAGTAGGTAAGCAAGGTATTGGGTAGCGGGAAGCAGAGACACCTTCTCAGATTACCACATGATTGCTTAATGGTCAAGTGGCCATTTAATATTTTCCAGGGGAGAATTTTCTATAGTATGCCTTTGAGACAATATTACAGTTCTTACATTTAGTGCTCATTTTGACTGGCGGGAGTAATGAGGTTGAAAATGAACATACCGTGGAATCTCTTCCTCTGTTCGATGACCTTAGTCATTCTCAACTTGGCTTTCTCCTCAAGCTCCTTCCTGCATTTCTCCATGGTCTGCAGAGCTGTCTCATCCACCGCATGGAAGCTCCCGCCATTACCCGCCACCATCTCCTTCATCTTAAGCAGGAGCTCTGATACCTGGGCCTTGCTGTCCTTGCTCTTGTTGTCCAGAGCGTGGTACCTGTTTCCACACTTTTCCACCAGCTGCTGAAGGGCTTTCCCTTCCCCTTCTATGTGCTCCTCAATCGATTTGTTTCCAAGCCAATCAGCTCTGGAGAATAAAACCATGGTGTGGTTCCAGACGTGCTCGCTGATGAGCTGGACGTGTTCTTCCACTGCCTCCCTTTGCCTCTCTGTGAACGCTACGTCCGTGTCAATGACCAGCAAGAAAACATGGGGTCCTGGCGGACACAGCGACACACTGCGTTTCAACTCCTGTTTTCCTAGACTGGTAGTATCCAGAACAGAGAAGTCTTTCCACCAGCCTGGTGTGTCGACTATGGTCACATCCATCCCTTCCACACAACCGCGTCTCACCACAGACTTTGATGTTCCTTTCTTTATGTCGAACTCCTCACTGTCCAGGATTGTGTTTCCTGATGCACTCTTTCCAGAGTTCCTGCTCCCCAGCAGAACCACCCTGAGTTCTGAGGGCTGATCCACTCCTGAAAATAAGAGAATAGACTAATGATAGTTGTGGAAAGAGAGCCCTGGGACACACAGTCAAAATCATTTTATCGTATGGTTTTAAAGCACAAATGAGAAGTAGCTAATCCATAAAGAATGAACTCAGCCCTGAAAATACACTTAGCAATTACCAAAGCGACCAAAGCTTGTTTGGATCTGGTCTTACCATGGAGGAGTTTCCTCAGCTTATCTCTCTGATGGTCTGTTTGCATCTTCCTTTCTTTTGCCCTTTTTTCCACCACCATTTTCTTCTCCATCATTGCCTGTCGAGTTCTTTCCTCAACCTCCAAATGGCCACCATCATTGCCTGCCACCATCTCCTCAATCTTCTCCAGCAACTCCGTGACCTGAGTGCAATCTTCTCTGTTCCTGTTGGAGATAACATGGAATCTGTTTCTGCATTTCTCTATAACCCACTGAAGAGAACTGCCTTCTGTCTTGATGTGCTCCTCGATGGTTTTTTCTCTCAGCCAGTCCCCACAGGTAAACAACACCATGGAGTATCTCCAAACTCTGTCACCCAGAAGCTTCAGGTGGTCAACCAGGGATCTCTTGTGCTCTTCTGTAAATGCTGAATCCACAGGAATGATCAGGAGGAATGCGTGGGGTCCAGGAAAGCACTCACACACACTGCGCTTGATCTCTTCCCTATCTGCTGCTGTCGTCTCCCTCAAAGACAAGTTAGCCTTCCATCCAGGTGTGTCGACCAGGGTGATCTTCCTGCCAGCCACTGTTTCATGCCGGTTCTCAGCCTTGGACGTTCTTTGTCTTCCGCTGTCAAACCTGTCTTCTCCCAGGATGATGTTCCCTGCTGAACTCTTCCCTCCAAATCTTCCCCCCAGTAGGACAATCCTCAGCTCCTTGCACTCTGCAGTGTGTGAAGAGAGAATAGATAAAATTGTTTTGGCAACGGACACTGGGAATGAGCACAGAGTTTCCATGAAGCTGCAAATCAGCAGCATATATTAGTCAAGATGTTGGAGAAATCTTTCTCCTCAGGTTTTACATAAAGGATTGCAATGCAGTGGAAATTTCAGACTTAAGAAACTTTGCAAAAAAAAAGACACAAAACACTATGGTAAAATAAACTCTTGAAAAAGTTATTGAAAACATTTGTAAACATTTATATCATTTTAATCCCATGGGACGCCGTCCCATCTGGACCCAGAGTTGTAACCAAGCGTCAGTTTCGTTGAGTTTTACTCAACTTTGGCAGCTTTAATTTCATTTTCTGCCTCTTTTCCAGACATTACGGCAGCTACGTAACCGCACATTTCGTGTGTGAGCAGTGCATGCCCTCTTGCTCCTGCAGTGTGGCTGCGGCTGTGTCAGAAAGTTATGAGAAGGAAATGCATTGGAGAGACACTAGGCGAAAGAGAGAACAGCGGTGAGAGAAAGACTGAATATGTAATAGTGAAGGAACGTGACGTGACTTGTTCTACACGGCGCAAAGTGGACGGCGAAAACAGAGCTTTTAAAGCGGAATGGACAGAATCTTATATGTTTATCCTCCCCGCTGGAAGTTCAAAGCCGCTGTGTCTCATGCTCCGAGATGGTGGCGCTAAGTGAAAAGTGCAAACGTAAAACGCCACTGCGAAATGAAATTGCTGGTGAACTGGCGATGGGGGGGCGGGCTGAAACCCGTCCCTTAAAAATAATGATTGGTCATGACATTTTTTCAATCGGATTGGAAGCAATGCATGTGTTTCATGATTGTTTAAATGCAACAAGATCATTTGAAAAATCTTTATGCAATTCCATTGCTTCCAAACCGAGTAAAGAAAAGCGCAAGAAGTCAGAAGTCATTATCACCATAACGCATGTGAAGCTGATAAGCCTCCATGCACAAGGACTTCACTTCTGCGCAAGAATCTCTCACATACACGTTGATTGAATAATTGCTGACAACAGCAGAGGAATGTAAATATGCCACTTAATCGACACCAAATGCATGATAGCTGGCAGGTATGCGTTATTAATGAAAACTGACCACACCTGATAATGTTGAGAGTTTTCGGAGTTTCCCGAATGGTAATTTAAATGATTGAAAACAGGTCATGACCAATCATTATTTTTAAGGGATGATTTGAGCCTCCCCCCTATCGCCAGTTCACCAGCTGCCACTGAACACAATACTGCATTTCAGATTTGAAATCCTGGCAGACAAAGCCAGAGCTCACTTCTCTCACTCAACAGGAGAAAGTAGGCAGTGGAAGGAAAGAAATTCATTTTTATTATTAAAGTCCTTAATATCATAATCCCCAGTTGAATGTGGGAAAAAGTTAAAACTATACAGTTCACAAGACTGCGGAGGGAAGAAAGGAAACTCAAGCTAACCTTTTTATCTATTTTTTTCCGAAATGTAAGTGCTTTAAGATGCACAATCATGTCTCACAGCTTTGATTTGCTTGTATGTTATTTTAAAATGGAGATCTTATTTGACTTGGAGAACATTTACATTCCTTTTACTTTTATTTATTATTATTAATAATTGTATGTAGCCTGTATGATTGTATGTGACTACATGATAATGCAACTTAGACATGATGATGCTGTGGACCTTTTATATGCAGAAATTTTTAATATCCGGACCTCTTTTATTTGTAATTGAATACCCCTGATATAGGGTCCGAAAACAAATTCTCATGCTTTTCAGCGTTGCTCAATAATCCATAATATTTGAAGTTGATGCATAAATGTTTACTGGAACTCAGCCATTTTGAGTTTGTGAGCCATATTTGTTTTTGCTCCTGTCATGGACCTGGGTACATCTGACATGAAAATGAAGAAAGAACTTGGTCCGAGTTTTAAAATTTTATCTTATTTTACAGAAATTTTTTCCTGAATTAATTTTTTCCACTTCATAAAAATAAAGTTTGTCAGTGTTTAGAATTTGTTATCATGTGCATTTCTTGTATTTCAGTCATTGTATTTATTTTCCACTTGTATTTAAACTGAAATCTGATTTAAACTGAACTGAACTGTCTGACTGAGTTAACTCTGCAATAACCCTGTGGAACCGATTCACTGCCCATGCTTGGGTTCTGAGTTTGATCCCTGCCAAGTTTTCAGAGGCACAGAAAGCTCTGAAAGTGGTCATGAACATCATCAAATGTCTTTTGGTCTTTCAGGGATACTAAGAATGTAATAATGCTATCTCTTTTAGCCACATCATCTTAAAGTAGAATTTACAGCACTAGTCACCGCTGTGCTGGAATGTTCTTGTTATAGCAGGTTCCACTGAGAAAAGGAAAACTACTCCTGGTCATGTTCGGGCATTGAGTATTGTGAGGTACTGTAAATTACCTCTCTGAACATTTAAAACGCCTAATTAAGAAAAATTAACAGCTTATTAGAATTCTGCAAGTGCAGTTGTGGTTGGAATGAAAACCATCATACACAGCAGTCCCCCAGGACTAAATTTGAGAACCACTGTTCTTGTGTAACGATATCAATCACAATATTATATCTAGCACAGATCTGTGGCACAAAAGCCATTTTAATGAATTGCCACCAGAATAAACAACCACAACTGTGTTCTTTCTGATTTGGCAGATGCTCATCTATTCTTTCTGGCTCTTAATTGCAAGCAGACAAGGGTCTTTTTTATCATTCCATTAGCTTGTAGGTCACATATTGCAGGTAGTCTTTCCTGACAAAAGCACTTTCTGCACCAAAGCGCAAGAGCGAGGACCTTCTCATGCTCCTGAACATTATTATCTGTTTTCTTCATACAATATAAAAGAGACATGTAACTGCTCTATTAGTAGTATCTATACAGCAGTCTTGGGACGGCAAATACAACATTTTATAATGCTTAACTTGAATTGTCCAAAATGTGACTACAACCAATATTTTCATGAATCTGAATATCGGGCATAATATGCTATTACCAATGTGTACAATGCATTTTGCAATTGACTCACCAAGATTCAATGCCTCTCTTGTTTGAAATTTACCTTCCCCTTCATTTCCATTATAAAAGCCACAGACGCATATAAACTTAACCCCTTTCTGCAGATGTAGACGCCTTCGTCTATAGACCTGCAAATTTAAGCACGCTGTTACTGTACTCGATCACTAGATGGCACCCCCGGATCAGTTATTGAATGTTCACAAGCAAGCAGACCTCGAACGCGGTTCTGAATATGGGGAAGTTCATTCCACGCTCTGTTTTTCAAGAGCTGCATGAATTAAACTCCTCAGCTAAGCCTGATGTGCAAACTGGTCAGTATCCTTGCCCATAGTATCGATCCAGCAGTTTAAAAAAACGATATCTTGACACAGAAAAAATCGTTATCCAACAGTATTCCAATTAGTGGTTCAGAAAAATCAGTTTTCTGAGGCAAAAAAATCGACATGGTATTGATTCTCTCACATTCTACTGTTAATTACAGTCGTCACATTTAAAAAAATTTGTAGTTCCCTACCGTGGATTTACACGTAGATTCCTTCATTGACAAATTCAGCGCTTCCTTATATCCACCCGAGTACTGGCGTTGATAGCCAATCACTCAATCATACACTCAGGCTCTTCTGCGTAATTGTAGAGTTACACTTCATGCCCTCGTGAAGCTACCCTGGTAACAATGTATTGATTGGCTCGTTTCTTATCCAATTCCCGAGTGTTGAGACATTTTAGAGTAAGCGAAACACATTGATTGGACAAACACAGAGCATACAAACCTATGCGTATCAGCAGGCTCGGTTGTATCCTGTCTAAGTTGTGCACATTACGCGGCTGAAATAGACGCGATTTATAGAAAACACGTTCGCAAAACTGGCCTTGAAGGGTTCAGTTACATTTACAGGATTTAAATGAGATAAGGATATGGTCAATTGGAATTATTTCGATTTAAACAGGACCGGAGGGTTCCTGCTACTGGATACATCGGTCTCTGGAGGAGGGACTCATGAAAAAGGCAAGGCTGCTACTTTGTTTTTTTACTTTCTTTTTTTTTGTTTTTGGAATGTATACGTACTCAACAAAGTCGAATGTCGAGGTTTTTTTCCTGTTTAAAACGCGAACTGCCCGTGCATTTGGGTGGACCCCCTGGTACGTTCATTGCACATTTCTTTTGAATCCAGGGAGGCAATGGATTGTTCCCTGAAAGTGGAGTGTCTGTTCTGTTAAAATAAGGTATATTTCAGAATTCAGATATCACTAGTGAGTTGTACTTGTGCCTTATAAGTGTTGAAATGAGTTTGTGAGCTTAGAAGAGAGGACTGGTATCTTCCATTACAGGGTGAATGTTCTGACCGTTTAATAAGCAGTTTATTTAATGCGTGTTTGTGCTGGCTTGGGGGACTTGAAGAAAAATGGCCAAAACTCTAAACTTTATTATGGAGAAAAGGCATGTTTTGTGTTTGGAGAGGTTACTGGTGACCACTGATATTCAACTGCAATGAGATTGATAAATTCATACTAAACTCAACCAGAAAATCATTTGTTCATATTAAATTTCATGCCTTAAAACTTTATTTGTGTTATATACATGATTTTTTTATGATTTGACAGGACATAATTTTGAGACTTCGGGGAGACACTTGGATAGCTGTATAATTTGGCTAATAGCGTGTAGGTGATCTAGAATGTAATGTTGAAGATGCATTCTACTTGTGGTCAAGGAGTTTATGAAACCAGAAATGTATAGTTTTAAGCCCCAGCAGTTTTTCAATCCTCAGAATTATTTTTTTTGCAATTTCAATGGTGAATTCTCATGAAGATTTTTTATGTTTGCAGCTCATTTTCTCTCCCAAAATCATGAAAATAAACTGAAATACTATGTAATTCTAAATGCTGTAAGTGTCTTTTCACATTTTTCCTCTTTATGAAGCTTAAATCTTGAATTATACAGCATTAAAGTGGGTAACCCATAAATAGCCAAATTTGGCTTCTGCACAAAGGGGTTAAGGAACATGTTTCAAGTCAAAACTTTCTGACAAACCATGATATTTATGCACTCAATAATAATAATTTCTGTTAGTCATTTACGTGCTTGGTTTTTGCTTGATTTTCATCTTTGAACCATTTTAAACACAGCATATATCCAGTCTTTCGACCTCAATCATGACCTTGTTGCGCCATTAAAGGGATATTTCAACTTTTTGGAAAATTGACCTATTGCCATAATCCCTATAGTTATATGCGTAAGCTCATTACCTTGAGTTATCCTAGCCCGGTGTTTTGAGATTTGGGGGGCAGAGCCGTGAGCTGCTCCGCGAAAATAATGAAAGTGAACGGTACAGGCCCCCCCCTCCTTCAAAACTCTTCAAGTACACAATCCAGCAGCTCCAAAACGCTCTCGTGGACAATTTGTGACCTGCACATTCACCACGCTATAAAATGATAATGTATGATTATGAAACATTACGACACAAGGAGCAAATACTCCGAACTACTTTCTTGAGTAACCCGCTGGGCAGATTAACACAGTACACAGTGCTCACCTCAGACATTGCAAGTTGTTGCAGTAAACATACACTTTTTAAATCACTCCGCCCAGCCGGTATGTCTGGAATGTAGTTCTGTTCCTGCATTTGCATTGAAAATAACTCTGTGTTGTAATTAGGGCCCGAGCAACGAAGTCGCTAGGGGCCAACGGCTCCTGGCAATGAAGTTGCGAGGAACCTATTGTTTTTGTAGAGATTATTATTATTATACTTCCGCGGCTTTGCGACCCGTTTAGAGGCCTTTGCCGTGGTGTGAGCCGCACCAAATTTGGCACAGACCTCAAGCCTGGCAAAACTCAACATTTTCTGGAGTGACTGGGCATGGGCGTGGTCAGGGGGCTCAATAGCGCCCCCAAATGTAGGGCCATTTTTGGGCATATTTCGTCGAAGGTGCATGAAATTCAATGACATCATAGGTCTCTTAAGTACAATGTCATGAGATTTAAAAAAATTTTTTTTTGCCCAACAGGAAGTCAGCCGTGGACCGTTTCCTGCGGAAATTTTCAATATACAATTGCAGTTTTGAGGCCTTTAGGATGTGCGAAAACCTACGAAACTTTGCACATATGTGTGAATCTCAATGCAATTTTATATATATCACAGTTGGCCACGGCCGTGGCAGATCAGCTCTGTAGCGCCCCCTTATGCATTTTATGGTATTACAGATGGAGGATAGCTTGTAGGCGCATGATACGTGGCACATATGTTGTAAGGTACGATACTTGATTTTTGAGGGGGGTTGCGGGCATAGGCGTGGCAAATTGGCTGAATGGCGTCCCCTAGGCACTGCCAATAGTGTTTCAATGAAGCAGCCCCTGCGTACCGTTTCACTTACAAGTATGAAAATCGCCAGTCACCTGTAGAGGGTCAAGACATACAAAAAAGCCCCTGGAGCGATGTCGTAAAACCAACAGGAAGTCAGCCATTTTAAATTTTATGGTCATGTTGGGGCAATTTGCAGGTGTTGTATTTTAACAAATTCCTCCTAGACATTTCATGCGATCGACTTAAAATTCGGTCTGTGCCTTCATAAGACCTGTGAGAGCAAAAGTTGCGTAAGACGTGTACTACAGTCTTAGGGCGTGGCCGTGGGGGCGTGGCAAACTTTGATGTTCGCCATAAGACATATGTTGTTATAACTCGGCCATACATAATCGTATCTGCCCGAAACTTCCTACATATGATGACAGTCGCACCCTGAAGATGTCTGAGGAAGATGCCAAGACCTAAAAAAAAAGTCACTTGGTGCCATGACCTAGACTCAACAGGAAGTCCACCATTTTTAGTTGAAATTGCAAATTTTTGGGATTTTATGCCATTCACAGGTGTCGTACTTTAACAAACTCCTCCTAGAGATTTTATCCGATTAACTTAAAATTTGGTGAATAATAACTAAAGACCTTGTTGATGTTAAATTGCGAAGCTTTTT
Source organism: Gymnothorax reevesii (assembly GCA_029721435.1). Classification (NCBI taxonomy): domain Eukaryota; kingdom Metazoa; phylum Chordata; class Actinopteri; order Anguilliformes; family Muraenidae; genus Gymnothorax; species Gymnothorax reevesii. Next base: position 145,510,825 of record CM056575.1, read on the forward strand.
TGATTTTATCGAACGATGTATCTGTGGCGTCGCGGCGAATTTCGATGTCTCGCCATGAAACAGGAAGTTGGTTTTACTCCCACATACTTTGTGGAATTTGCCTGAAACTTTCCAAGGTTGATAAAGTTGTCCTCTCAAGTATAAATATATGCAAATATTGGATCGGGAGGTGCCAGGTGGCTCCACAGCGCCCTCTAGATATGGCCATGTTAAGATAAAAGTGCTTGAATGTTCATGAAACTTAGTGTGATCATTGCATTAGGCATTCCGGGCAAGGGTTAATTTTTTGACATTTTTTGGCCAAACAGGAAGAGAGCTGTGAGCTATTTCCTGCGTTTTTCCAAATTTTATGGACGCACGTTTTAAGGCCTTAGAATGCTCCAAAACTTGCAAAATCTTGCACCAATTATAATTGTCTTATTCTCTTCAATGTCATCCATCAATTGGCACTAAATGTGGCATAATGGCTCTATAGCACCCCCAATCGGATTTATAAAAGAATTGCTGTTTTGAAGGTCTAAACATGCTGGAAAATTTACAAAAATCAACACACCCATGGAGCTCGGTATTACGATTACTATGTTGTAGATTTTGCGCACAGGCAAGTCAAAATGGTATCATAGCGCCCTCCAGAAAATTTTTGGACTCCCCTCAGCAAACCACATTGTACGCGGTCCAGCAGTGTCCAATGGCTCTGAATGGACACCTGCACCCATCAAGCCCTTTCAACGCTGCTTGCAGCTTTAATTATAAATAATTATTTTATAGCGTGGTATTGCTGGATAGCTCAAAGATTGGACAGTGGAGCAATGGATAGAAGTCATAAGGTCTGAAAAGTCCAGATTTACTCTATTCCGGAGCAATGGGTGCATCAGGGTAACAAAGGAAGCTCATGATGTGATGCACCCATCACGCATTGTGCCCAAAATATATACTTCTGGAGGCAGTGTTATGATCTGGGTTGCTTCAGCCAGTCAAGTTTTGGCTCAGCAACATTATGCAGCAATAAAATTAAAGAGCTTAGGACATGAAATTCAGCTGTTATGTCATGTAAATTATGCTGTTATGCGAGAAAATGCTTAAAGTACCCATCTTGAACACTTAGTGATGGTTTTAATATTGTGTACTTTTGCGCAATGTTAAAAAAAACGCATTTTATCTGATAATTTTTATCCACTTGAGGGAACGCTCCCTTTGCCTCAATCGAGAACATTTGCGCTGGGCCAGCTCAGCCACGTGACGTCATAAGTTGTACACGGATTGTGCCTAGGTGGTTACCTGTTGTTCACGACTCAGGTCTGGACAGAGAAAATCTTAAACAATGGACCAACAAAACTCACAGAGAGCGCACGGAAAGTGATGTGTAGTGTGGGGATGCAGTGCAACGCATGCATATGGCCATGAAATGTGTCTGTGGCCGAAAGATGCAGAGATATCGAGAATATGGACAAAACAAGTCCAACGTACTAGTGCCGACTTTGCTGGCTCAGGCAATCCCGGTTCACTGTTACCTATGATTTGCGACTAACATTTCAAGTATTCATGTTTTTGCATATCATTATTATTATTTGAGGAACCCAAATCGTTTCTCTGCACTGCCTGTTCAATAGCCAGCCAATTCGTTGTTCAGTGTGATCTAGCCAGCAAAGTAGAGAAATGATACTATTCACAGCGCGCTATTTATTTCTGTGCACTGTGTGCTTGCTAGCTTACTACCCAATGATAGCAAGCTGCAAGATATGGTTCACACATGTTGTGATATCATTTATGGCTCTATATTTCTGCGCACTGCCTGATAGCTCGCTAACTAGCAAATAACAGCGAGCTGCGCGGTACGTACGGCTTTCACGCATTGTTTCGAGAGCTCATGAAGCCGTGCATAGAAATGAGTAGAGCCGCGAACATTATCATTTCACAACTAGCTAGATCAGGGGTGAGTTCAACCACCACAGCCTTATATATTTTGGTCTTGTTAGGTAAGGTGACCAAACGTCAGGTCTATTGAACTCACTTAAGGTTGAAAAGTGAGTAGGCTGGTTATTCAACACGTGGTGCACAGAAACAATTGTAGAACCGGAATAATAATCATTCCACTTCTTGGCTGGTAAGTGTTGTACAGTTCGGGACAAGCGGAGACACTGACAATTAGCTATTTTCATTGCTGGGTTACTCAGGCTGGAATCTGTATGGCTCTGAATCCCGTGTTAAACTGTTAAACGCAAAACCAATTTTTTTTCGCATACAGGCAAAACGTATTAGGGTCTTTGCATTGACTTTTAATGTGATCTGTCGTGCAAAAAAATTTTTTTCACGTCCGGTGTGAAAGCAGGTTTATGTTGAGTTTCGTCATCTTCCATAAAGTACTGTTTTTCATCAAAATGGACAGATTCAATTGAAAATTCAGAGGAACTATCGGAATCTGACGCAGATACCATCGTTGATGGACGCACAATCGCCCACCGTGTACAACCTATGACGTGACCACACAGGGGAGTGCCAGAATCGCCTTTCTGTGTTGCTCAGAATGTTGCTAATGAGGGGGGAGGGGCAAGTAACAAAAATAGCAATTCTTTTGTTAAAAATTATTTTCTAAATTTTTTTTAGGCAGACAATGGGAATTCTTTCAATTGTACCTTTTCATATTCATAAACTTGCTCTGTGCATGTCCTAAGCTCTTTAAGTCAGTTGGCTACCTTAATATACTGAACAACCAGGTTATCCCATTAATGGATTTTTTTAAATCCCTGTAGACACAGGACTATTCCAAGATGACACTGCCAGGATTCATTGCGCCCAAATTGTTAAAGAGTGAACATGAGGAATCATTTTCACTCAAGAATTCACCAGCACAGAGTCCTGAAATTAACCAGTCTTTAGAATGTGCTGGAAAAGGCTTTATTTTCTTGTCATCAATGCCTGATGTCAGCTAAAAATTAATGCAATTCTGGTCAAAAATAAATGTTGTAACATTGCATAAGATTGTCAAAACAATGCCACAATTCGTGCCATGATCAGTAAAAGGTGGTTCAACAAAATATTAGTGTGTGTGACTTTTCCTGAGCTTGGCAGTGTATAACAGATTTTAACAATAAGCAAATTGAACAAACCCCTTTCCAAAGGCAAGAAGAAGAAACGATATGTATAAATTATCTGACTATCTCTGCTTTCCAACCAATTACATACACTTCCAACCTCTGAAAACTTCAAAAAGACTCACCACAGGCCTTTGGCGGTGACGTCTCGGCTGCCATTAGAATTTTAATCCAGTGATCTTCTGTTGTCCTACTTGTTTGTCTCTGCCTAAATAAGCGCACAGACGTAGAAAATTAGGTAAAGCACTGAACTCCACTTTTTCCCCAGTTCTTTTTCTAGAAGCTCACTATTTTGATCCCTGTACGTACAAAACAATCAGGAGGAACAGGTTTGGTCGGAATCTGACGTTGCTGTTACTGAGGGAGGGAAAACATAAAAAAACTAGAAAAGCACTCAGAGAGCGCAGAACCTCCATAAGGGGGCAGCAAACCCAAAAGCACGGCGACTGGAACTCCGGCCCATTGGAAAGACTTGAAATCTTGAACTTTGGTGTATATCTCAGCAGTACTTTGGCATAGACATGCCAAAATTTAATCACCTCTTCCTTGACTTAATACCCACCAACCCTGAAAATTTCATCAAAATCCAGCCATAGGTTTTTGAGTTATTTTGCACACAAACAAACCAACAAACAAACAAACCAACGAACAAACGGCACCGAAAACATATACCTCCTCGGCGGTGGTTAAAAACATGGGCTGAAAAACTGGTATTTAAATGGCTTTGAACTGCTTTGGCTTCTACTAGTTCAAATTTCACAGAAGGACCCTAAATTTTACCTCTTTAGATCTCTCTGGTGTAAGACATCTTCAGCCTTAAGAAACACAGCAATACAAAGCCCAGGTAGAGCTCATCTCCAGATCCAAGAGCAATTTTCTCTGTTACTGCAGTGGCTCAGCATCACACTGTCTCTGTTCCCTCAGCCAAACTGACTGCTGCTACAGTGAGAATTTACTACAGCAATCAGGAAGAAGAGGACTATTGGCCTTTTTTCACAGTATATCCAATGGGGGGAAAGTATAACATGTAAGGTCCTTATGAATATAAGCCACGCGAAAACCTAATCATTTACTCCCTGTCCACCACAAGGTTTCTGTCCTGTGCGAATTGCTTGATAACAGGGAATTGGTCAGATTGAGGAACGCAAACCTTTCTATCACAGTTTCATATAAACTGGCTCATTGCAATATAATCAGTCTATTTCTTTAAATTCATGGTGTCTGATGGTCAGTGAGTGGCGTGAATGGAATGCATTGTGATCACAATTACATGCCTATAGAGATATGCATTACCATTCTCCCCTGACCTTCAGAGAAACACATTCCTCATTCACATAAAAGGTATAAATAAAGGTCACCTGACATTTCTTCTGCCAAAGTAATAAGTGTTTACGTTTAAATCTAAACCAGAAGGGACCTTCCAGCACGTTTAGTTTTCTGTTTGGCTGAACTGTCAAAGCATTCCATCAGTCAAAAAGAGGAATACTTTTACTTGTTTGTATTACATATTTTTCCAGCAGGGGCTGTAACATTTTGTGTACTGTACTGTGCTGTGGCACAGACCACTGCGGTAATTGTCTTGCTCCACTAGGGGGCTGGTCCGGACCGCAAAATTTTTTTTCCTATAGACGATAGACCTTATGTGAAATTACAGCCTTCTGATTGGTTTAGAAAGCTTCTAAAAATAATGTTTGTATTTACTCACTAACTAATGTTTTTTTTGACATGAGAGTGTGAGAGGTACTTTACCTGCTTTGATATGGGACCTTGGACAAAGTATGCTCTATTGGAATATTTCCTTGCTGTGGGACAATTTACCGGCTGTTTCCTTGGTGTAGGCTATTGTGCAAAGCACTTTACTTGGATTATCCTTAATGTGTGACCTTAGGCAATGGATGCCATGAACGTAATATTCTGCAAGTCATTTCTTCTAAAGCACAAAATCAATAAAGCAGTGACGATACTGTTACAAGGTATAAAGTAGTTTATTCAAGTTACAAGAGCAGCTAAGAGATTCGATTTTCACAAGAACTGACACATGGAGATCTTACAGGGTTCATACAGGTTCTATTTTGTAGTGTGATTAATGCTCTTTGATTTTTTTTCCAGCCCACCCAAGTCTATGAGTATTAGTTGTTTGTACAGTATCCCTGACAGAGTACATGTAGGTCTAAGCACAACTCCCCTCATAACTACTAAGTTGATGAAGAGATGCTCACGATTTGACAACAAAAATAACAAACACTTGCAGCTCCAAAAAGAAAAGGAAACCCATTCAATCTCTTGATAATAATTTATACATAAAATTTCCAACTTGGTACTCAGTTATATGATTCACCTTAAACATTTTCAGTTTTTTGAATAATGTATCAGAATGTTCATTTTAAGGCAGATTAAAATAGATCTCACTTCCTTCATTTGCATAATTCTAAGCTTTTCTAAATTTCACATTAATATATCACACAATATGTTAAAAAAAGGATTATAAATTGGTGTTTAGGTATACCCTTGCACCCTTACTGGTGCAACCCAGGGCAATTTATTGATTGCATATGCATTGAAAACCTTCACAGTTGGTGTAATTGCTGGTAAAATTGAGAGGCCAAGTGCATCGACCCGAGAGAAAAGAGCAGCACAGACACAATACAAACACAGAGAATTATACAGGCCATCGGAAAGTACTCGCGCTTCCAACGGATAAAATAGTTCGAAAAATGGAAGCAACACGAGAGAGAAAAAAAAAAAGAAAAGGGAACGTTCTTAACGAAGGAACTCCAAAAATAACGAGAAGATATAAAGTCACACAAATCCCGACTACAGATCTTTAGTTATAGTGGGTAGCTACAAACAGACGCTTTAGCAAAGGAGGCGTGGCGGACTTCCGGCTTATATCGAGTCCGGGGAAGCGCCGCCCCAGTTTAATCAGCCAGCTGGTTAAAGAATTCTATTGAAAAGGAATTCGATATAGTCCAGGGACAGGAGCCACAAAGAAAAGTCCAAAGCACACACACACCTCACAAACCATGACAGGTGGACACTGGAGTATGAAGAAAATGAGGATTGAATGAAACAATGTCAATCATTCAGTCTGTGTGGTTGCTCGCACAGAACACCACACAGCTCTTTGCACAACTCTGTCCTGAGAATAGGACTCTTGAATTTTCACTTTTACTGATTACTGGCTTGTAATTGACTGATCGTGGTCAAGACTTGAATTGGACACATGCCAAAAAGATGACTAGATGATCATGGCTTGTAGCTTCAAGTCCAAATATGAAATAGCATTGCTTGTATACCACACCTACATATCAGCTGGCGGCTACTTATTACATGTATGTAGACAGGCCCACACACGTTTATTCACACGCTTATGCAAAGAGTAAAAAAATCGTTCAAAAGTTTTTAAAGTTTCACAAAAGAACGAAAACACCCAAATGGGTTCATTTGGTTGACAAGGTGTGACAGTCCAAACAGGAACCACTTGCGAGACAGGAGATATTCAATTTAACCAGACTTTACTGGGGTAAGGAAAGGGATCTCCAAAAAGGTGGCAGGTGTGATGTGAATAGAGGCCACTAAATGGCAGCGTTTACCTTTTTTTTTGTTAAGCCCAGACTAGAGTTACGTTTGGACATGTTTCAGACATGTCTGGTGCAAGTCCCTGAAAATAATAAAAAAAAGAGGTCTAAATGTGGGTGGGGTCTGCAAAAGAGTATATAAAGGGGAGAATTGAGACAGTAAAGTAGTAGGAGAAATTGCAAGAAGAAGGATACATGTGACCAGACCTGTCATTCCTGTTCAAGACCTGTGAAGTTTCTTTTGTGGATTTTTGCCTTTGTTAGAGCATTTTCTTCATCCAGGACATCACCAAGCCACCCCACAAACAAGGGACTGTAAATATTTCTTTTGTTGTTGTATAATCAATCTTGGTCTTAGTTGTAGTTAGTTGTTTAGTTGTCTTTGTTAGAAATTAAATGTGTTTAAGTTTTTAAAAACTGTGTGTCATCCCTTGCTGTTGCTGTTGTGTTGTAAAGGTAATAACAAATTGGGGCCATAACACAGGCGACAGCACACAATACAGGAGACAGCCTCAGAATCCAGAGGACAATAGCCGATTTGGTAACAGGGCAGCCAATACACAAATCCAGGTCGGGCAAAAAGAGAGGTACGGTACACAGGGACAGATATGGCAGAATCAAAAATCAAGGACGGTCCAGTCAGAAGTATAATCACAATGAAACTCAAAGCGAAAGCAAGGAGTAACGTTCTGACACTGAGTCCTGGGGCAGGACAGCTTAAATGCACTGGGAAGGATCACATGCTGCAATAGGAAACAAGTGAGCGGGATCAGACTAATTAACAAGGGAGGACACAAGAGGGAGCCCTTAACCACATGAATTGGCAAAAGCCAAAACACGGACAAGGATCACATAGACAACCTATGACAAAACCAATGCCTCCGGTCAGGGAGTTCTAATGTGCACAGATCATGAGAACAGGATAGTAATTAGTTAGTTTGCGAAGGTTTGCGGAAAGCCAGCAAAGCAAAGCTAACAGAAGGAAGGGGCGGAGACCAGAGCAGGGCGAGTGCTGAGAATTCATTAGTTACGTCAGTAAAGTGCAGCTATAAAATCCAAAAGTGCTAGTTAGTAAATCAGTATAAATATACAATGTTAGTCATTTACAAAAACAACAAACTGTTTAGTAATGACAGAAAAGCACGACGAAGGAAGCAAACAAGATTAAGAAGGAACAATTAGAAATCCAGAAGCCATTAAATCACCCGAAAATGTGGCACGGAGTACAGGAAGCGGACTGTTACAAAACACATGACAAGACTGGGGAGACAAGGTGCAAGGCAGATAAATGGCGTGATACATAAACTGTGGAATGTTAACTTAACATGGGCTATGGACTATGGCAAAGGGCAAAACAAGACATGTCCTTGAACAATTTTGTAACCTTGTAATACAGACTGGACGTAATACAGGAACATACAAGGCTATGGTATGTTTACAAATTAATGTGAATTACATCAGTCGAGGTAAAAGTGGGCTTCACTGTCATCTTTTCAAGTGTGATTTTGTATGGGCATTGAGCATTCAGCCTCTGTTTAACTCTTCATGGGCGGGTTGCCTTGAATTGCAACATCTCTCAATTTAACAGAAGGTGCATAAAGATTTAAAGACTGTTTCCCCTGACACTGTCCTTAAAGGAGCAATATGTAAGAAATGTATGTTGATTAATCATGAAATGGCCCTGATATATCACCAGACATTAAGCAATTAAGGTGACCAATATGACCATTGATAAAGTTAGTTAAATTAATCATTAGTCTCGATCTTTTCTGAACTGAACTAAACACTACCCTGTCAGAGCAGATCATTGCTGATATTGAAACATAGCCTTGGTAGCTCCGTGTAGTAGACGGTCTTGCTGGATCTGACAACCTCTCGTCTGGGGAAGAGGGGAGGGGGATACTGCGCTATTTTGAATGTGACTGCACTACCAGTTTTGGCCACAAACTTACATATTTCTCCTTGAAATAATTATTACAGTTGCAATATTACAATTATTACAATTCAGCGTATGCATGCAAGCAGTGTTTAACTATGCAATTTTGGCACCAGAACATTGTACACGGGAGTTTTATTTATTTATTTCGCTCCAAATTATGTATATATCCCAGATTCACTGTCATCTGCGCCTTTTCTGTTTGCTGGATTTCCTGTAAATGTTGTGCTTAGCAGAGAGCTCCCTTCTTGTTGCTGTAGTGCCCAACCACACTGCAAAATCAGGACTCAGTTCAGCTACTGCAGAAAGTGTCTCAGTGAAATGACAATCTGATTAATAATCAACAATAGAAACCACAGAAAAATCGTGTTTTTTCCTTTTTATTTGGAAAAAATAAATTCAAAATGGAAAAGTCCCACAGCATTTGAATGAGTGACACATTTTTTTGAAATAAATAAATAAATAAATGAACTATAAGGGTAACATAGAGTGCTGTTAGCAGCAGCACACAGTCTAAAAAGGCCAACGGTCATGGGGTTTTTCCGCCCTCTGCTGGCAGATATCTGAAGCACAGGGACACTCAGTAGGGCAAGGGTTAAGATGATTCCATGGCCCCTGTCTGCCTGGGGCCTTCAAAAAAGGCCTGGGGACATGAAGGCCAATGTGAGATCTTTACGTGGGGCTGAAAAAGCCGGGCAGTGCCCCTGCTTAGAGCACACGCCTGCTCCAGATGACTGGGTCAGTAGGTGGCGCACCACACACTGAATCATACGTGAAACCCGCTGTCCTGGAGCAGGAATGAGGATACTGTGTTGTAAAAAGTCCGGCCTTCTTAAGTGTTTGGTTAACCCTCTGGAGTCGAGGGTATAACGGGCCGATTTTGACTACTTTTGATTTTACCTTTATATCTCACCTTCAAAACTGTTTACTTTGCCTTGTTTGGTGTCATTTCTATCAACACAACCTCAGCTGTATGAATTTACAGTTAATTTTTCATTTTGACATACTGTATTAACACATTTGACCTCAAATCACCCCAAAACATCAAACCTGAGTAGGGAAAAAATAATTTTTTGCTGTGAAAACCACAAATATGTATAACAAACCATTTTGATGAGTTAGAATGCAAATCTAAAGTGTAATTTTCAAAAACATATGTACAAATTTACAAAACAACAGGTATATACTGCTATAAAATTATATACAGAAATTTTCATAAAAATGTTGGAAATGCCTCAGGCTCAGGCATATTACTATTCAATTTTTTGTATTACTATTTACAAAACGTCACAATCACAATCAGAAGTCACAAATTTTTTTGGGCCACTGCAAGAAACAGTTCCTGTCCACCACAAGACAGAGGGGTACATCACAGGCCTGACACTTCCAGGGTGTGACACATCTCCTGTTGTCCACTAGGAGGCAGCAAACAACATTTCCCACTTCCACAGCAATCAAATGCCATGCGGTGCCATTTAATTTTTTGATTGGTTGATGTTGTGCATTTTTCCACCAATAAGAAAGATTTTTTTTTTTTTTTGCTTGCAAGCACTTTAGACTTGTGAGAGAAGGCAGAACAGCCCGTCATCACTGTTTCTTCCTGCACCAAACGTGACAAAAATTATCAGGAAAAGTGTGCCGTGGTTCATTTATCATGAGTATTGGCCTATTAAGATCATTCAAAAACTGGTATATAGTTGTGAGGCGGCACTTTCGACACAAGTTTAAAAGGACGCTCTCCGAGCCTGCATCTTGCCGCTATGTTGTCTTAAATTGGTCATGTGATTATGACGCGCTGGCATGTACGTCGACTCTGTAGGGTTAATGTTAAGTCATTAAAGATCCCACGGTTGTTTTTCAAAATTTTGATACTTGCGTCCAAGTGGTGCAGTGGGTAACACTGCTGCCTTACAGTGAGAAGGTTGTGGGTTACAGTCTGGCCTGGGCTGTTTCTGTGTGGAGTTTGCATGTTCTCCCCCGTTCATGTAGGTTTTTGCTCCAGTCGCTTCCCACAGTCAACAAAAGTGCATATCAGGCTAAGTGGATACTTTTAATTACAAAGAAGTATATATGAATGTGTGTGTAAATGTTGTGTGCACCCTACGATGGATTGGGGGAATGCCCAGGGTGGGTCCCTGCCTTTGCCCTATGGTCAGCTGGGCTTCATCTTCCCTATGAGGGGCTCACTGTTCACAAGCAAGCTTTTCAGGAACACCAAAAGGCCCTGCTCAAGGTCCCTTAGAGAGGATTGGCCTCAGGTCTATTCGGACATTATCAAAAACAGTCCTGGAAATTCCAAGCAACTGTTCTCCACGATAAATAATCTTCGCAAACCACAAACTCCCTCACCAACAGAAACTACAGAAAAGCACTGCAATAATTTTATGGCTTCTTTCAAAACTAAAATTGACTAAATCCGTTCTGCACTCTCTGGATCCCCCACACTACCCGTCTCAACTGCCAACTCACAGTTTGAGGTCTCCCAGCCCTTAAACTGCTTTCCAGAAGTGTCACAACATGAGGTTCAAAGAATTGTCTGGAGGAAGAGGCTAACATCTTAGCTATAAGTCCTCTGATCACCAGTGTAATAAACAAATCGCTCCAGGCTCGTTATGTTCCATCTGTTTTAAAGTCTGCCATATTCAGACCACTTCTCTAAAACCCTTCCCTCGTCCCAGAAGTTTTTCAGAAATTACAGACCCATGTCCAATCTCCCATTTCTTACAAAATTACTGGAAAAAGTGGTTGCTGTCCATCTTCAGAGTCACCTCAAAGATAACAATCTCTTTGAGAAATTTCAGTCTGGTTTCCCTTTTGCTCACAGCACAGAAACGGCTTTGGTTAGAGTCACAAATGACGTCCTGATGGCATCTGATATTGGCTCACCTTCCCTCCTTATTCTTCTCGATTTGTCTGCTGTATTTGACACTGTTGACCATGGCATACTCCTCAACCGGTTACATCACACCATTGGATTCACTGACACAGCCTATTTTTGGATTAAATCATATCTCACTGACAGAACTGAGTACCTTTTCTTTGGCAATGCAAGGTCTCAGACACACACCGTCACCTGCGGGGTTCCCCAGGGGTCTGTCCTTGGGCCCATCTCATTCACTATTTACATGCTTTCCCTTGGCCACGTCATTAGTCACTACGGAGTTTCATTGCACAGCTAAGCCGATGACACACAACTTTATTTGCAAACTGACACTCACACAACTGCAGCTTCACCATCATCACCATCATCATCATCAATACTCACTGCCTGTTTGGAGGAGATAAATCTGTGGATGAAACACAACTTTCTTCAATTAAACAGCTCTAAAACAGAAGCAATTTTGATTGGCACCCAACATCAGATCCAGTCATCCTCCATAACCAGCATTAAATTATCTAGGCACAATATTCCCATCTCCTCATCAGCCACAAATATTGTTGTAAGATTTGGCCCTCATCTCACCTTTCCAGCCCATATCAAACACCTCTGTCAGATTTCTTTTCACCATCTCTGAAATATTACTAAACTTTGTCCAAAACTCACCATATCCTCAGCTGAAAAGGACACGCCTTTGTCTCCTCCAGACTGGACTACTGCAATGCTCTTCTCATTGGGATGCCTAACAAAAGTGTTCAGAGACTTCTGTATATACAAAACTGTACTGCAAGGATCCTGATGAGAGTGTGAAAGTATGAGCACATCACACCCCTTCTCCATTCACTTCACTGGCTTCCTGTTTCTGCTCGGATTGAGTACAAGGTCTCCCTCCTCACCCACCAATGCATCTATGGCAATGCCACCCCCCCCCCCCCCTTCCCCCCGAAAGAACTACTCACCCCATTAAGCACAACACGATCCCACCGCTCCTCAAACTCCAATTGCCTCCTCCGGACTAAGCTCAGCACCATGGGTGATCAGGCTTTCTGCTCTGCAGCCCCTGGGCTATGGAATGCCCTCCCTGACATTTGAGGGCACCGCAGACTACAAACCGTTTTAAATAAAGGACTTAAAACTTTATTTTTTAGCAGGACCTATGCCTTTAAACCTATATATCTGGTTTATCTGTTTTCTCTCTCTTTTCTTTTTATTATATACTGACACATTACTGAGTAGCCCATCGCTTTTATGCTTATATTTTATTCTGTTAGATCTGTCTTTTAAAATGATGCTTTTACTTGGTTGCACTTCGAGATTTGTTTCAAATGTAAAGTCTGTTATAAATAAAATGTAGTATTATTATTATTATTATTATTATTATGACCCTAATGAGGAAGAAGCAATGTAGATAATGGATGGATAGCTAGTGTACAGGTCGTATTTCCAAACCTCCTATCTACATCAGGTCAACAAAAGAAATCCCCTGTGCAAAGATTTAACAGAACATTCATGAGGTCTTCAGAAATGCCCAAAGGGTAACAGCAAGGTCCCACAGTTTATGCAGACGCTGAGGAGTTTAAACTAGCCATCAGGCCATTTAAAGGATAGCACACCAGGGCTAATTAAAGAAAGCGACCCCAGCTGTTCTCCCTTCTTTGGGTGTGGTGATTCCCTGATGTCCTGCATTTACTTGCTGCCTCCTGCTCCATCGCTCTCCAACTGGTACTCAGAGATGGCGAGTGAGCGAAGGGAATCAGATGGGGAATCAAATCCCGAGTCCAGCTCGACGGAGGAGGCCAAGGCGCAGGGCGACGAAAAAGTTCTCCCCCTCTGGTTGCTCTCAGTTCCTGCAGTGTCCTTTGTCCGCATTTGCTCCTTGCTGCCACCCACTGTCAGAATACAGCAAAAACAACATTCTCAGCTCTGACAAACAGCAAAATTCGCATTTGAGCAACACTAAATTTGCACTCCCAGGTGAAAAAGTATTAGACTTAATTATATTGAAAATATATTTGTTGCATACAAGTTATTACAAATATACTTTTACTTTTTGTGCTTAATTTGTAATATATTTAACATATACTTTTAGAAAGTGTACTTCAAAATATATGTGATGAATTTCATCTTCAATATACTAAAATTAAACATACTAATTGTGCAATAATTAAAGTTGTACTTTAGCTTACTTATTAGAAGTGTACCTTATTGTAAGTCTATTGTAAATTGTTCTAAAGTATACTTTTAAAAAGTATACTTGAGTATACTTTATTTCAAAGCACTTATAGTAGTAGATTAGTATTTTTATTAAAAGTGTACTTTTTTGAGTCATTTGTAATATATGGTTAATATACTTTATTAAAGTGCACTTAATTTGCACTTCTTTGGAAGTGAACTTAGATACACTTATTAAAAATGTACTTCACTGTAAGTCTATTTTAAATTGTTTTAAAATATACTTTCAAAAAGTTACATTTATTTCAAAGCACTTAGACTAGTAGATTAGTGTTCTTATTCAAAGTATATTTATTTGTAATATATAGTTAGTATACTTTATTTAAGTGCACTTTAACTTCACTTAATTGGAAGTGGATTTATGTACTTATTTAAAAGTGCAATTTATTGTAAATCTATTTTAAATTGTTCAAAAGTATACTTTTGAAAAAGCATACTTTATTTCAAAGTACTTACATTAGTCAAATAGTATTCTTAAGAAAAGTATCCTTATTTGAGTCATTTGTAATATACTGTTAGTACTTCATTAAAGTGCAGTTTAATTTTACTTATTTGGAAGTGAATTTAGCTACACTTAAAGTGCAAATGAAGTTGAATTTGTTTTAAGCTGTACTTCTTCATAGTTCTAACAGTGGTAATTTAGTGTACTTATGAAAGGAGTAATTATTTGGCAATACACTTTCTACATATTACATGTATGTGGTAGTACTTTTGTACATTTGTTTTCATTTCATTCCCAGTTATGTTAAAATGCACAAATACTTGATTGTCAGAAAGATATAAGTTTATTTAGCCTATGGAAACACATTGTTACAGCACGTTATAGTCAATCTGAGCAGGGATTTTTTGTTCAATATTGCTTGGTAGAACATATCTTCTTAATCCTGACAAATATGTATTTCATCAGTATTACATTGCAACAGATTTTTAGTCTAATTCATTTACAGAAGAATAGGGAGGCCTTCTCCCTTGACTCATATAAACATTGTAGTGTTAATGTTATAACAAGCGTAAATTCGCAATAGCTGCAACCTCATACATGCATGCATCCAGAAAATTTCCAAACATAGAGGTCGGCGACATCCGGGAAATGCTAAGAAGGAAATGCAATAACAAGGGCTATGTCAAAGTTAATCAGTGATTATTTTTATAGTAAATTTATGGCTGTGCTTGTTTTATTTTCTTACAAACTTACAAATGTCACTGGAACATTGTTTAATTGCCTGGATACCTCTTTTTAGAGGTTTTATGTTTTAATAAATAAATTTCATTTTGTTTTTTCAATAAATTGAAGTGGATTTCTTTCATTGAACTGATCAGCACGCTTTTAGTGTACTAGTGGTACCATAAATTAAGTAGATTGAAGTGAATGTGGTTACATTAAGTATACTTCTGTACCACTATCGCAGTGCACTATACAGTGCTAATACCTGCATCACCTACTGCACTTCAAATACACTTCTAAACCATACATTATAGTACAATGATATTATACTTGAAGAACAAACCTTTTGATGCTTTATTTGTGATATTACTTCACTATAAATGCATTTTTATTAACATAGTACACTGTATTCCCCAACAGTGTTCTATACTCAATAAAATTGCAGAGCTGTACTCAAAGCTGCCATATTGTTCAGACACCACAAAAGTTTTAAGTTCAGTCAACTAGTTTCCCAGTTATTGATTAATTTGACTTGATTAGCTCTTCATATATGAGTAGAACTAACCCCCAAACGCATTTCTTTTAAGTGTGGATTGAAATTACGTCTGACGTAATAATTACGTGAAATTTCATTGGTCATAAGTAATAAGTTCGTATCAACATGGCAGATAACAGAACATCCTACACAAACAAACATATTTTTCGGAAACTCCACTGAATAGTGAACTTGCCTATATTCAAATGTGGCTGTTGTAAATTGATACGCTTTGACATCGGCCACAACGCCTGCTGCGCACCCGGAGATAGGCGGCCAACAACCAACAACATTAGCCTGCAAACCGTGGCCTCTACATAAAGGTAAGTGAATGTGCTTTAATAACTTAGTCTTTGCCGAATTAATCCTGTCTTCCAATGGGGAGACCTCAGCCAAAGGGTAGGCTATGTGAGAGAGACCCTCTGCGGTTTAACTGCTGCGTGTTTTTAGCGAGTTAACTAAAGTTGTCACAGCTGTCAGCCTGGGGGGTGGGGAACTATGCAGCAAGATCAGTGGGTTAGCGAGGTATGTCGAGCCTAAACCTATGCTTTTCATTGTCATGATGGTAACTTACGCTGCGAACCTAACCTTCAGGGCTCTTCGCTTATGCGACCAGAAATAACTGTGCGGCCCAGTGATGTGCGCTCAGAGGTTAGTCTGCCTCCCCTTTGGTTGATTAGCAATCAGACGAGCTTAGTAAGACTGTTCGCCGGAATGACGGGCCACTTTAAGTTTCCGTGGCGTTATTACTCAATACATCGAACCTAAAATGCTTAGTGCACAGCAGATTTGCGCGTACTTGCCTCCGGGAAGCCGAAGCAATGTCATCAACAAATATTGAAACAGTTCGACTTACAGAGTTCAATGCTTGATCAATATAGGCTACAATGTATTCGCCTATAAATATGCGCTTTACATCCCAACAGAACAAAAAAGCGGGCGTTTATTTTCAGTTTTCTTTCATTATCCGATTAACAAATGTTAAAACGATATACATAATTGCCGAGAATTTTTCCTAATTGATTATGCTGATTTCCTTCCTTGCAGTCATGTATTGAAGCGTATACGTGAATGGATATTTGTCATTATCTCTTCTATCAGTGTACGGGCTTCCTAAAGGCTTGGTCTTAATTGTTTTGATTGTCAATCAGGCACAGTAGGCCTACGTGTGAACAGGTTCACAAATAATGCCGTGATAAAAGTTTGGGTCACTGCCCCACCTCACCGCACGTCTCTGGCTTCCTGTAAGCAAATACTCGCAAATCTGCAGTTTCGTGAGCATTTCAGGTTCGATTTACTGAGTAATAACGCCACGGAAACATAAATTGGCCCGTCATTCTGCCGAATAGTCTTACTAAACTAGTTAATCGTCTGATTGCTAATGAAGCAAAGGGGGGAGGGAGGAGATTCTGCCTCAACAAACTAACCTCCGAACGCACGTCACTGTTCGCACAGTGTTAATTTTGGTCAACGGTCGCAATTTCGAGCCTTGAACCTGATTGGGAGCAGGTTATGTGCTGAGTTTCGGCTGTAATCAGCTATTCATGTGCTGCTTCATTATTTGGCTCTGCCTTTGAAGTTGGCATCGCTTTTCTTGAACGATCCTGAGGATAGTGATGTGACATTTGAAACGCGGCACCGAAGTCTGTGTCGAGCCAAAAGGGGCGTGCCAGATGGAGCCCCGATTGGAGGCTTGCGTCGTTACCGTAAAAATCACGTGACTGATGACAAACGAGGCCTCGGTTTGTGGAGAGTACGTCATTGGTTCGTTCAACGTATCGCCTCCTCATAAATACGTTACGAATCTGGCGCTGAACTGTGGGTGTTGTCGGCGTTTGTATAAGATGGAGAGAGGTGTAATACGTTGGAGAGTTGTAGTGAGTCACATTATCTTCCCCATTGTTGGACATTGACGTGAGTATCAGTTATTTCGTTTTTTTTCAATAATGTCACTCCCGTATTTGTTTTTTTAATAAAAATGATTTTTAAAAAAGCAAAGTATCGTGATTGTTTCATTGCGATTTTTATTATGAACAAATATAGCTACTTACGCATGCTATAGAAATATATCCATTGTCTATTGTTAATGCACAGAAAAGTTTTTCACGCATTTCCGCTCAGGTCATGGTTCTGTTCATTGACTGTCATATGTTGTTTTGCCCAGCAGATGGCAGCATTCAATGTTTCATTGAGGCCTCGAGTACTGAACCTTTTGGTGAAGCAATGGGCTGGAAAGCCTCAGTGATTCATAAGGCTTCATTTGACCATCACTACCTGTGGACTTTTGTGCCCGGAACGTACGCGGTACTCTTTGGAGGGAGACTGGCATGACCTGTTCGCTTTTCTGGCGATATACTCTTTGTACACAACGGATTCTCAGCTGAGGGAATTCGTTACTTATGCGATCTACTGGAGCCATATATTGACAATGAAGCAAAGAGAGCCACTTACAGTTGCAGGAACAGTATGCATTACGTTGCATTTTTTTTTTTTTTTTTTTGGCCACAGGAACCGTCAACATTCAGGTGGTGATGCAGAAAAATGAGCAAGAATATTGTTTGCCGCGCTATACATTTTATATACATTTCATGCAGCATACCATTAAATAATTTAAACAATTTCGAAAGCAAAGCAGCATAGAGCGTACCACTTTGAAAAATGTTCTCATGCTTTGTTTTTACTTGCTGCCATGTCCTCTTGACAGTGCTGGTACTTCAACTATTAAAGCGTATTCAACTATTTAATAGTATTTTATGTCACAGGAATACTGTAAATTTGTAATGTTGCAACTGCTTAGGGTTAGTGGTTGGATACAATTTTATTAAAATCATGCCGTATAAAAGAAAAGCAATGGAAAAATACTTTAAACCAAAAACGGAGAAATTAGTAAAACGGAGTTTACTATTAGTATTTATCTGTCAGATTGAATATTATCTATAATTTTACTTTGTTTCATTTGGCCGAGAAAATAAAGTGATTTCCACTAGTCCTTCTTCAGAGGACTCGCACTTTTAGACAGTTAGAAATTTTCCGCCAGAATCCCTCTCTGGCCTTATTACAACCAACAAGAATAAATCGAGGGCTGACTGCAATAAAGTTATGTCCAAGATATAACATCTGGACATGCCTGTTTATTGAAGTCAGCCCTCGAAATATACTAAAATAAATCTCAGTTACAATTTCCAAATTGTCTATCCGGGTAAGTGCATGCATAAATGTGCAGTCTTTCAAGTGCCCAACCAATCAGTATAAAACTTCATGTCTCCCATGAAGCCGCTGGGGCGCCCCCTGGTGCCGCGGAGGAAGACATCTTGCAGTCTTACTGATCCTGGAACAGGGATAGCTTCCTTGGAGAAACATTAAGGACACAATCGGTCATTTTATGATGGGAAATTGACGCTTGGAAAGCCCCTTAATTGAGAGCGCTCACTGCGTAAAAAAGCACAAAGCCGAGGTTCACATAGAAAGATTAGAAGCACTGTTGTAATGCCAATTATCTCTGATTGCGAGTTCATTGTTCAGCCGGCTTACTTAAATATAGCCTGTCTTTGTTACACTTGCTTGGTATTATACCCCCCTGATAGAACTAGGAACTGGGGGGGGGGGGCCCACAGACATGTGTTTTATGACAACAATTAGTCCTGGCTAGTTCTCAATCATCTCCCTTTATTGACGCGTTTTCCAATTATCGTAACTGGCAACTGAAGACATGGTTTCTCTCCATATGCGATCTAACAGCAATGAAATCGTGGGGTAAATTCAGTACAGAAAGGGGCTACTTGCGTGAGGGTCGACAGGTTTGCAATTTTGAATAACGTTTATTTAAATACAGCATATACGCGTCCAGATGAATGATTGCCGTCTTACTTAATCGGAGAGAACAAGCAGCACCTGTTATGTATGGAGTGCTCTTGGAGTGAATCTTCTCAGTTCTCAGTCATTTTCATAATTAACAAAAGGTTCACTCCGAGAGCACTCCACATATCAAAATTGTTGCAGATTGAGTGTAGGTTTGCATTGGAGACATATAGGAAATCATGTATGAACTTTCATTTGGAGACCTTCATATTGACCTTGAAGGAATAGAGAAAATTCAATGACCTCTGTCACTGAAACGGTCACAGATGGAGCCTAGGTGTGTGTAACTGACATCTAGGAAGTTGCATATGAACTTTCATTTGGTGACATTCAACTTGATTGTCAGTGACCTTTGAGGGTCAAACTCGGCAGTGAAATTACCCTGAATTTTATTACCAAAATGGTCACAGATGGAGCCAAGGTTTGAATGGAGATATTTAGAAAGTCGTATATGAAATCCATTTGCTGACCACAACTTGACATTCTGTGACCTTTAAAGTTCACAATTGACATATTGAATATATATTGACATATTATAATGACTTGTATCACCAAAATTGCTTCAGAGCTTAGGATTGTATTACAGAAGGTCTTATAAATGTATGTGAACTTTTATTTAGTGACCTTGACATTGATTTTCATTGATTCAAACGTCAAACTTCACATGAAATTTTCATAACTCATCGGTGTAAGACTGCTTGCCGGTAAGCTACCGGACCCTTGGTCCTATTTTTTGCTTTTTATGTATGTTGGCCTATTTGTTTTTGGATCAAGAGTATTATTACCTTTTGTTGAAGAGGTGGTGACATAATATTTCTTTGATTTTCTGTATTGACCCCATTGCTGGGGACGTTGTTCTGTTAGTATTCAAATGGAATGAAATAAGATGTATTTTTTCTACTATGTCAGTATGCAAAACCTGCAAAGAATGAATGAGCTGTTTTAAGAGGTCATGTAATAATTTTGACAAAGTGGATTCTTTCCTTTGTTTAAGAGGATGTGTTTTTTTCCTTTGCAATTTTTATTTCAGAATGAGAGTATTTGAAATAGAACTGTGATATCTGTGAATAAGTGTGTTTTTGTCATACTTATGTTTCTCAATGCTAATTTTTTTTTACTATTGACATGATAGAACATGTATTGTTTTGGAATATGTCAGTACAAATAATGAATGTGACATATTTAAAGATGTCTTTCAATTATTTTGAGTAAGACACTTGAACCCTTGTTCAAGAGAGTGACTTTTCCTATGTTTTTTTCTACTGAGAATTTGAAATGTACGATTGTGATATCAGGATTTTTAAAAAATTATTATTATTATTTTTTTTTTACCTGACTCTGTTTACCGAACCTTTTCTTATTGAAATGGGTCCTTTTAGTTGGCACATGCATGGCATGTCTTAGATGTAAATAAATGGAATCTGCAGTGAAATTGTCTGTGGAATAGTTTTTTTTATTTGAATCATATAAATGAAGTATATTTGATTTTGAGGCAAATAGTAAACATAAACAGTCAATAGAATGTGTTTCAATAGAGTTAAGTCAACTTAAAAATATAAAAGGCTGAATTGACAACTTTTAGGTCTGAGAAATTGCATGAGTCATGTTGATAACATGAGTATATTATTAGGAGGGATAACTTAAAAAATTCAACTCCGTTTGCAGTGTCAATTTTGTCAATTTTAAGAATGCTTTCAAAGTGATCAGGTTCATTCAACTTATCCAAAATTAAAGTAGTGATTACTTGAAATATTTGTTTGTCAAATTATTATGTTTCAGTTCATCAACTTCCTCAAAAAAAATGAGTGTGAATCACTTGTCTAACTTAGATTAGTAATGACTTAAAATGTTTATTTGTTGAAATTATTTGCTTTCATGTCATTCATTTTACCAAAGATTTAGAGTCTAAAGAACTTGTCTGACTAATGTAGTATTTACTTAGAAAATCTATTTCTCACATTATTCTTTTTAATTTTGTCCTTTCCCTTAAAGATTTTGAGCGTTAATAAAGTCTCATTATGAGTAACAATTACTTAAAATATTCTTTAACATAGCTAAATATTATGAGGTAATCAGTTTCATCAAATATTTTGAGTTCATTGAACCTGTTGGGGTTTACAGTGTATAGTACACTTGAAAAGTAATACAAATAGTCAGAGAGTGCACTTGATCTAAACTTGAAGTACGATAAGTTTAATAATAAGTGCATTAAAAATACAATCCTACCCAACTATCAATTTAATTGTAAGGCCTTTTAAGTATATTTTGAACATACTGGTGGTCTAATACAATTGTACTGCAAGTGTACTTCAAATCAGGTGACGGTGTACTTGTGGAGGTATACTTTAGTACACTTAAAGTTTGTAAAAAGTTGTTCCATTTTAACATACTATTTACACTTTAGGTGTACTGAAGTGGTACACAAGTAGTACTCAATGACTGCTTGAGCACACTTAATTACACATAAAGGGGGTGAAAAAAGCATACACCATACTTAGTACAGTCTGTAAAAGTATAATTCAAGTATAGTATTTTTTCACCTGGGCTACTTTTAAGTAAAAAAAGAAAGGTAATCAAAATGTGTAGCTTGCAGTGTATGAGTGTTCGCCTGTGTAAGTCTACGATAGAATACCATATTCTCTGTGGGATATGGGTCTCAGATGTTTGATTTCCAGAAGCCAGGATATAGAGCCAATAGAGATTTGAGACCCTCGTTGAATGATGCCCCCACCTTAAAACTTGCTTTATAATATAATACTTTTGTGAGTTGTACCTTTCCAACATCACTCTACCTGATTTCAAACAATACTTAACATGCAGAGGACATGTAGGCTTCATGGTTGTAGCACGTGATCTGTATGGAATAAAGCACGTTAGCTGACATATATATAACCTGTCACGCAAAAAGGGTACTATCCAACCAAAAAATGGATTTTGAGATTTTTACTTTGACAAGCAATCGGTGATACTGAGGGGCAGAAGAGAGCTAATTTCACCAAACGCTTTCGATCTGAAGTGAATCTGAATCTGACCTCTGAACTGGTTTTCTATTTAAACGAATATCTCAAAAACTACTTCCTTGAGGATAGTACCCTTTTCGCGTGACAGGTCAGATTTATGCAGATGTTTCATAAGTTTCACTTACGGCTGGGTGGGTATAAATCAAGGCTGTTGATCCTCCGGGGAAGGAAGTTTAAGGAGATATTCAGAGAGTCCATCCGGCTGCTCGCTGTCCAATCAGATAGTAACAGGTTTGGTCATACTGGCATCCCAACAGTACACGCATTTATAAAGAATTCCCATGTGTCTAACTGAATTAAGCAACATAGGCCCACAATGAGACAGCCTTAGGAATTACAGGGGTTTTCATACAGTATTTCAATACCAATTCTGACACTCTACTGGCACTCTGGCCCAGATGATGAACTTATTGGCCAGCTATGCTAATAGTTCAGCCTTACCCTTAGCAAAAAGTAGTATACTTGAAGTTTCAAGTATATATAACTCGAGTTTACTTGAGTATAAGTATAGCAAGTATACTACAGACCATGTACTTGTAGTGTACTAGAAAGTATACTAATGTAATACTTCTTCGGATTAAATGGGAACATTTGTAAGTTTATAAAAGTATACTTTTAAGTATACTTTAAGTTTAAGCAAAGTAAACTGAAAGTACCCACAGAGTTTACATCTAAGTTTTATTCTATACTGCAAGTACACTACAATTGAACTTTTTAGTATACTGTGTGAACTAGGTGTATACTTCCAGTATACTTTTCAATTTATGAAAGTATACATTTAAGTGTACTGCAAGTAAACTAATTTATTAGTTGTATACTTCTCGTAAACTTTTCAGTTCATGAAAGTATACTGTGAGATATACTGCTTGGAAACTTAAAGAGTGTCATTGGATGTTTAATGACCACAGTGTGTCAGGACTTGTGTGTCACATCTTATCGGACAGACAACATCATCATCACTGCACTATTGTGTATTATTCTACCAGAGGGAGGATCCCAACCTCCTGGCCCACCAACACCTCCTCCAGCAGCAACTTATTTTTCCAAACACAAACCAAGCCTACACCCACTCAGCTTCAGCCACATTGCTGGTTCAGATCAAGTTGTGGTATGGTTGCTAGTTTTAAAACTAATTCAGACATTTTCATTGTCACTATGTCAGATATCACTGAAGTTTCAGTCTTCTTAATCTCATGTTTGAAAATACTGTGTACATTTATCTGTGAATCTGCACATAATGGCCCGCTAGATTGAACTGATATCTCAACTTAAACACAGCAATGTTTGGTACAGGTACAATATGTAAGGTTTTGATGTCCACACTCTTGTTTAAAAATTATTAAATCATTTATTAAACAGAATATACCATATTTCAAGTATTACAGCACTGCTGGATCTTTTCTTTAGTTGGTCATATTTTTGACTGTGATACAGAACTCCATTAACCAAAAAACAGCTCATTGGTGCACTCATTTGGAATATTTCATCAGCCTTTGCTTGAGTCCTTCAGCCTACAGGCCAGACTGAAGGCATTGCTAATGAATATTTTATGCATATTTCTGGTTCCATATGAGAGAAAGAGGTATTTTTTTTTGTTTTGAATTGGGATTTCAACAGTGGCGGCTCGTGAATTAGCAACAGGGGAAGCCCAAACAATCCCTTAATGTTAATGATTGTTCATCACCTGTTTTCAATCATTCATTTAAACAGTGGAGGGTCGTCGGCCGTAACAAAGTTAAGCCAAAACCTCGCCCTTCAAAGCTTAATGACTTAAACCTTTCGCAGTTTACTTTTCTTGATCAGCAGTTGCTCATACAAATTGTTAGAACAGTCAGTTGAGTCAAATTTATTTTCGATAGCATTGTTATACATTGCACCACGAAATTGAGGGGTTTTCTTTCACACATAAATTATCATAGGCCTACGCTATAAATTCCGCGCTCAAGAAGCTCACGAAACGACATGGATGCGCAAATTGATTAGTGAGGCTCATTAAGCAATAAGCTGTGCACCATCGCATTCTTTTCTTCTATATTAAGATTGTAGAAAATGGACTGTCGTGGCTTCTTGTGAAAGAAGCCTCGCAAACTAATTTATAAAGACGTGTTGATAATTTGCGTCGTCATTTGCTATCGAAAATAAATTTGATTGTCCTTCAACCAATTCGTATGAGCAACTGCTGATAAAGAAAAGTGAACTACTAAATGTTGAAGTCATTAAGCTTTGAAGGGCGAGGTTCTGGCTTCCCTTTGTTACGGCCGACGAGCCGCCGCTGGATTTCAACAAGAGTTGCCATTGCTTTGTTCTTTTACTCTGGCATCCAATACAATATTGTGTTTGAAAATTTAATTTATAAAGGAATCAATTTTGTTCTCAATCCTAAGTATGTGTTTCATTGTAAATTCTTATAAGTACCTTCATCTGTAAATTAAAGCAGAATGTACTTAAGCATTCTCTACTAGGAGAGTACATGAGGTAACCTCTTGTCTACTTATGTTAAATAATATCTGAATAGCAACAGTAACATATTTTAGATTGCAATAATCATAAACTGCGAGTATGATGTTAAGTTAGCTTAAAGAAGACTTTGAAGTATACTTGCAGTTAAAAAAAAAAAACAACTTTTAGCTCCCTGAAAGTACAAAACTAAATTTAAAGTATAGAGGGCTTGAAGTATAGAACTAGTGGACTTGTAGTCTAGCTATGAGTTTACTTGCAATATACTTTAAACCAGTGCTGGTTTTAGACCCGGGAATTGGGGGGCGGCGGACATGTCCCTTTCTGACAATTAGTCCTGGCTAGTTCTCAATCATTTTCCTTTACTGACGCTTTTTACAATTATCGTAATTGGCAACTGAAGACACAGTATCTCTCCATGTGGGATGGAAATTACCAATCACGATAATTGGAAAACGCGTCAGTAAAGGAAAATGATTGAGAACTAGCCAGGACTAATTGTCATAAAGGGACGTGTCTGCGCACCCCCCCCCCCCCAACATTCCTGGGTCTAGACCCGCCTCTGCTTCAAAGTGTACTTTCATGAACTAAAAAGTTGGCTTGAAGTATATAACAAGTAAAGTTGTAGTACATCAGAATTTTCTTTCAATATACTTCAAAGTATACAGGTGCTGGTCAACGAATTAGAATAATTTGAAATAGTGCAATCGTAAAATTTTTTATTGCATTTTTTGTGCAGAAAGCAAATCAGGTGTTCACCGCGCCTGTCCTACTTGTTAGAGTAATCACAGAACTCGCTACCTGTAAAAAATTTGCTCAGCTGAGCTTTCCAAAGGGCCCATTTAGGCCATATAACTGTGACACTGTTGTTTTACTGAATTAGAATAATTGAGAAACTGTTCCACTGAATTAGAATAATTTTTATTATAATTAGAATCATCACTTTCTCAGTATTTTGTGGCTGCCCCCTTGGCTTGTATGACTGCCTGAAGTCTCCGCGGCATCGATTTGACCAGCTTGTCACAAGTTTCCGCACTCACAGCTTCCCAGGCAGTGGCGATGCTCTGCGTCAGTTGGTCCAACGTAGTCGGCTTTCTGTCGCGAATTTTCCACTTGACGATGGTTCAAAGGTTTTCAATGACATTGAGGTCAGGCGAGTTGGCCGGCCATGCCAAAACTTCAAGCTGTTTTTCGGCGAACCAATCTTTGGTCGACTTTGCCGCATGAGCCGGTGCAAGATCCTGTTGAAATATGAGGTCTTCTTCGCCGAACTGTCCCTCAACAGTCGGAATCAGGAACGTTTCCAGAAAATCCTGGTATACGGCAGCATTGACAGTCTTCTTGAGGAAGCAGAGTTTCCCTACACCCCGAGCGGACATGCATACCCAGACCATAACGCTCTGGGGAGACTTGACTCATCTTTTTACGCACTCGTGGTTGTAGGTTTCGCCACCACAACGCCAGACACGAGGACCTTGGTCACCGAAGGAGATGCAAAAGCGTGGTTCGTCACTGAAGACCACTTTCTGCCAGTCTTCAGCAGTCCACTCGCCGTGTTCTTTGGCCCACTTCAGCCGTTTCTCCATTTGTTTCTTGTTCAGCATCGGTTTTACTGCTGGAACGCGAGATTTGAAGCCGAGTTCGCGCAGACGACGGTAAGTGGTTGATCTCGAGACGTTAGCGCCGGTCTGCTCGTTCCACAAGTCGCTGAGCTCAGAAATCGACTTGAACTGGTGGCTGACTGCGATCTTTCTTAGCTGCTTGTTGTCACGAGCAGAAGTTTTTCGGACGCCGGAACAGTTGATGCGCTTGTCGCAGTCTTTCTTTAGAGCTTTGCAGACGGAAGACGGGCTGATGCCGAGCTGCTCAGCAATTTTAGTTTGGGTCAAGCCTTGTTAGCGAAGGGCTGAATTTGAGCCACTATTACCGTTGAGAGGTCGCGCTGCTGACCCATGATCGATTTTACAACTTAGAAATTCTACTCAACCCTGACTTTATACTGCACACTGAACACTCTTCACAGAAAACAAAAATTCGAGCACGTATTCTAATTCAATGAAATGACTTATGAATTATTCTAATTCAATGAAACAACAGTGTCACAGTTAAATGGCCTAAATGGGCCTTTTGGAAAGCTCAGCGAGTTCTGTGATTACTCTAACAAGTAGGACAGGCGCGGTGAACACCTGATTTGCTTTCTGCACAAAAAATGCATCAAGAAAATTTAACGATTGCGCTATTTCAAATTATTCTAATTCGTTGACCAGCACCTGTAGACATTGTGCTAGAAGTATACAACTAGTTCATCTTTAAGTTTACTTGCAGTGTACTTCACAGTATACTTTCATGAACTGAAAAGTTTGCTAGAAGTATATAACTAATAAACTAGCAATATATCTGTAGGTTTACTTCCAGTATACTGCAAATTATTCTTTTATAAACTAGAAATTGTCCTAGAAGTATATAACTAGTGAACTAATAGTCAATCTTTAAGTTTACAAGCAGCATATCTCACAGTATACTTTCATGAACTGAAAAGTTTGCTGGAAGAATACAACTAATAAACTAGCAGTATATCTGTAAGTTTACTAGCAGTATACTTAAATGTATACTTTCATAAATTGAAAAGTATGCTTGTTAAATCTAGTGAAATCACAGTATAGTTAAATCACAGTATACTTAAAAGTTCACTTGTAGTGTACTTGCATTACAAAGTAAAACTTAGATGTAAACTAGATGGGGACTTTATGTTGCTTAAACTGGAAGTATACTTTTTTGTATGAGTATGTATCAACTCAGTCAATACTGCAATAATTGTCAAATTTGTTCTCAAATAAAATCAGACAAATGTTTATCTATATCTGTGTGGGTCAATAACCCTGCATAAAAATCAAGTTCAGCTCCACCCATGTGCTACTTACTCTGCTATGCTGCCCCAAAGCTGACTTGTTACTGCAAAAATACATGTGGAATATGCAAGCCCATGAGTAAAAACTGAGTAAAAATATAGTGCAGTATACTTCAAAGAATCAAATATGTATGGTAAAAATATTTTAATGTGCTTATTCTTTTGATAGTAGCCTAATTGCAAGCCAGTATACTTGAACATTAGGCATGAATATTTTAATACTTTGAGATATACTCAAAGTATATAAGAAAAGTATAATAATCAAAAGTTTACAATTATTAGCCAAATATACTAAGACTTTTCAGTATAAGCTAAGTATACTAAAGTATTACTTCATAAGTATATTTCTGGTAAGGACATCAAAAGTAAACTGAATGTATACTCTCTTATTTTTATAATAGCACACGTGAATAAACTTCTTTTTCGTCAGGGTAAACTGAGTCGCCCAAACATTTTGACTTGTATTCAGGCTAAACTGAATGGATGCAGGCAAAACAGGGTATACATTTTGCTACATAATGTTTGAAATAAAGTTTTAAAAAGCATTTTCCCCCTCATTTGGCTCTGAGGTCTTCAATGCCGGATATGAAATTAAACAATATACAGATCCCCAGCATTTGGTTTTTTGTGTTAGCATTTTTGTCTCTTCTCGAAAAGCAAAATGGACTGAGGGAGGTCTCAGATACATTCACCAAAGACACAAAAACAAAATGCACCTGATTAATCAGAAACACTGACTGAGAAATAGCACTGTTGAAGAGAGGCCTGACTCACTTTGTGGCAGGTTACTGTCCCAGCTTGTCTCGGTCTTGTCCTGCCCAGTCCTCTTACCCAGTTCTGTCATCACATCTTGGATTACCTTCCTCTTTTCTTCATTTTTTCTCTGCTCCTTGTAAATTTTGATTTCATTTGCTGCAAATGACAACATTCACACATTTACAACAGTTATCCTTGAAGAGAGATGAAATGCCACAGTTTCCCCATCAGTATACTCACGGTTAAGAGTAATTGGAGGCATGGGTTTTATCTGATATTTATTCACTGATGCTTTCCCAAGATGAGCCATGAGTGAGTCTTCAAACTTCGTGTACAGCTCTTTCTCCCTCCTCTTCCATTCCTCCTCAAATTGAGCCTTCATTTCTTTTTCTCTCCTGTTCAGCTCCTCTAAATAGGACTCTTTGATTTCTTCAGCCTCACTCCTCTTGAACTTGTTCTCCAGCTCAAGGTGGACCTGATTCATATCAGGAGAGAAGTGCTCCTCATCGTTTCCTGCTACCATCTCCTCCACCTTCTCCAGCAGCTCAGCCACCTGTGCGCTGGAGTCCCTGCTCTTGTTGTTAAAGAGGTGATACCTGTTCTCGCATTTCTCCACCACCCACTGCAGGGACCAGCCTTCCCTCTCTATGTGCTGTTCCACAGTCATCTCTCCCAGTCTGTCCCCATAGGTGAACAGCACAATGATATGTCTCCAGACGTTCTCTCCGAGACAGCCGAGGTGGTCCTGCAGTGCCCTCCTGTGTCTCTCAGTGTAGGCCACATCAACAGGGATGACCAGGAGGATAGCGTGGGGTCCTGGAGGACACAGGGATAGTCCCTCCATGATCTCTTTATCCTGCTCCAGGCTTGACCTTGCCAGGTTATTCCACCAGCCAGGGGTGCTTATGACTGTGAGCCGCCTCCCAAAAATAAGGCTCTCATCCTTCTCACAAGACAGTGATTCAGTGGTAGGGAACACCTCTCGTCCCAGGATGGTGGTCCCTGAAGCGGTCTTACCTGATGATTTCTCTCCCATGAGGACTAACCTTATCTTGAGAAGACGATTGTTTGTTCCTGTGATTTAAATCAAAGTGAAACAGATAGTTATTGCTTATACATGACTCCCCACTCAGTCCCAACACTGGTGAGTGTTTTCCACTGAGAACCCATCTATGCAAGCACTGCGGAATTTAGAAGTTACTACTTTCAAGATTTTAAAAGTCTGTGATACAGTATAGGATTTCTCTCCTTACTAATGCTATGCCATCTCTTGCAAACCCAGTTACCAAAGAAGTCAAGCCATCTGTCATGGGTGTTGGAAGTGGACACCAAGAGCAGTGGGCAGAAATAAAAGGCAAAACCCACAGCGTGCTGAGAGACTAAAAACAGATAGAAAAAGTGCTACCAGCGCTACCAACGGACCTGACGCCATCCGTGGTAGTAAAACAGGCGAGCTCGACAAAACCAAAAGAAAAGGGAAATAAACCCTTCCCTTACTCACTAGCACTATTCCAGTTATGCAGCTAAGTCCCTGACAATACTCTCTCAAGAGACCTTACCGGCTAAAGCGCAATAGAAACACTTACACTCAAGCAACGAGAGCGAGGCAGAACAGGAGCTTAAATAGAGTCCAGGTAATGCCCGCAATTAATGCAAGCTGACCCGGGAATCCGATAGGGCGCAAAACAATATTGTCCCGGACGAGAGCAACAAAGCTCTCAATACCTCCAAACCATGACACCATCAGCATCACCTCTTGCACAACTGCTCCAATAGGCAACATGATTTTCATATTGAATACATATTGTAAAATACAGGAGCTATTCCCAGAAAACATCAGAATACTTTTTCGGAAAGAACAAAGACAAGTAGGTAAGCAAGGTATTAGGTAGAGGGGAGCAGAGAAACCTTCTCAGATTACCACATGACTGTTTAATGGTTAGGTGGCCATTTAATACTTTCCACTGGAGAATTTTCTATAGTATGCCTTTGAGACAATATTACAGTTCTTACATTTAGTGCTCATTTTGACTAGCGGCAGTAATGAGGTTGAAAATGAACATACCATGGAATCTCTTCCTCTGTTCGATGACCTTAGTCATTCTCAACTTGGCTTTCTCCTCAAGCTCTTTCCTGCACTTCTCCATGGTCTGCAGAGCAGTCTCATCCACCGCATGGAAGCTCCCGCCATTACCCGCCACCATCTCCTTCATCTTAAGCAGGAGCTCTGATAGCTGGGCCTTGCTGTCCTTGCTCTTGTTGTCCAGAGCGTGGTACCTGTTTCCACACTTTTCCACCAGCTGCTGAAGGGCTTTCCCTTCCTCTTCTATATGCTCCTCAATCGATTTGTTTCCCAGCCAATCAGCTCTGGAGAATAAAACCATGGTGTGGTTCCAGACGTGCTCGCTGATGAGCTGGACGTGTTCTTCCACCGCCTCCCTTTGCCTCTCTGTGAACGCTACGTCCGTGTCGATGACCAGCAAGAAAACATGGGGTCCTGGCGGACACAGCGACACACTGCGTTTCAACTCCTGTTTTCCTAGACTGGTAGTATCCAAAACGGAGAAGTCTTTCCACCAGCCTGGTGTGTCGACTATGGTTACATCCATCCCCTCCACACATCCGCATCTCACCACAGACTTTGACGTTCCTTTCTTTATGTCGAACTCCTCACTGTCCAGGATTGTATTTCCTGATGCACTCTTTCCAGAGTTCCTGCTCCCCAGCAGAACCACCCTGAGTTCTGAGGGCTGATCCACTCCTGAAAATAAGAGAATAGACTAATGATAGTTGTGGAAAGAGAGCCCTGGGGACACACAGTCAAGATCATTTCATCGGATGGTTTTAAAGCACAAATGAGAAGTAGCTAATCCATAAAGAATGAACTCAGCCCTGAAAATACACTTAGCAATCACCAAAGCGACCAAAGCTTGTTTGGATCTGGTCTTACCATGGAGGAGTTTCCTCAGCTTATCTCTCTGATGGTCTGTTTGCATCTTCCTTTCTTTTGCCCTTTTTTCCACCACCATTTTCTTCTCCATCATCGCCTGTTGAGTTCTTTCCTCAACCTCAAAATGGCCACCATCATTGCCTGCCACGATCTCCTCAATCTTCTCCAGCAACTCCGTGACCTGAGTGCAATCTTCTCTGTTCCTGTTGGAGATAACATGGAATCTGTTTCTGCATTTCTCTATAACCCACTGAAGAGAACTGCCTTCTGTCTTGATGTGCTCCTCGATGGTTTTTTCTCGCAGCCAGTCCCCACAGGTAAACAGCACCATGGAGTATCTCCAAACTCTGTCACCCAGAAGCTTCAGGTGGTCAACCAGGGATCTCTTGTGCTCTTCTGTAAATGCTGAATCTACAGGAATGACCAGGAGGAATGCGTGAGGTCCAGGAAAGCACTCACACACACTGCGCTTGATCTCTTCCCTATCTGCTGCTGTCGTCTCCCTCAAAGACAAGTAACCCTTCCATCCAGGGGTGTCGACCAGGATGAGATTCCTGCCAGCCACTGTTTCATGCCGGTTGTCAGCCTTGGACGTTCTTTGCCTTCCGCTGTCAAACCTGTCTTCTCCCAGGATGGTGTTCCCTGCTGAACTCTTCCCTCCAAATCTTCCCCCCAGTAGGACAATCCTCAACTCCGTGCACTCTGCAGTGTGTGAAGAGAGAATAGAGAAAATAGTTTTGGCAATGGACACTGGGAATAAGCACAGAGTTTCCATAAAGCTGCAAATCAGCAGCATAAATTTAGCCTGGAATCCATCCATATCAAGCTCTGGTCGCTCCCAACGGTCACTTGCTGATATCGTCTGGCCTTTAGCCCTTATGTCACTTATGAGCTGGATATATAAATATTCATATTTTCTGCTCTTGGCTGATTTGGTGACCTTTTGGCGAGAACCACCAATCGTGCGGCGCCATTTGCAGTATGAATGTTGACCAGGCTATCCGTTGCATCTTTTTCTCAGAAGTGGGAGCTAAGTAGGCGAGCAAATAAAGGTTGGGATATACAAGTATCTGTCTTATATCTGCATGTTGCGTGTATATTTCCTTTTACTTTGCTACATCAGGCATTTTACGACACAACTAACGACTGCACTCAGCATTACGAATATGAGTTAGCTGGCCAGCTACCGCATTTGTGAATGTTATTTGACTTGAGCGTAAAAATAAGATTGTGACTTGCCTGTGTTTACTCTTGGAGTGGTTGTAAGGTTTTGAACAGTTTGGCCATATCTGCATTTTGTTTATTATAGTGGGATTCCCCTGTATAATAAATGCTAAATTAAATAACACTCAAATTACTTAATGCATTTCACGATAATTGGCATTAGCTATAGCTTGAAGGGCATTGCATCAGCAAGGTTAAGCCTATAAAGCTGATATGTAATCCGACAGTTACTAATTTATTCCTTGCCTGTCTACATCCTTTGGAAAAGAGACGATGGGTAGCTTGTTCCTATTATTGCAACCTATTGCTGCACAGCGCTCAGCATTTTTAACGTGGATGGCCAACGCTTATTTTGCCGCTTTTCCCCGCTTGTTTAATGTCTGACATCAATCCAGTACTTGATCATAGCGATCAAGTATATTCCTTTTCCCTTTAAAAATGATGAAACCTCGATGGCAATAACAGTATCACTGAACATATAAACACAAGCATTATTTCAGTTTGAAAGTTTAATTCGTAGTTTGCCGCATTACACACTGTAATTCTGTATTGCCAGATGTTACGTGACCGCTGCTGAGAGAGACACAGGTCTCGAACAAAGTACATTTTCTCCAGATCTGTTGGTCTTAAAAATGCCATTGCAGCACCAGAATGTTTGGAAGATTATGTGGCCTATGAAAAATAAGTCCAATATTTAATTCTGTGACAATGGGGCAAAATAATTGGTGATAATCTGAGCTCACATTCACTTCTCCCCGTTGGAATCAATTCATTTAGGACCCGCCGCAAGTCTATCTAAAGGGGAAGGGCACCCCTGCGACTGTGAGCCAATCACAGATCTCGCATGGATTTTGGATGAATATTTGAAAGTCAAACGCTACCCTACCGACTGAGGCTAGACATTTCAGCAAATGACCGTTGGGAGCGACCAAAGCTTGATATGGATGGATTCCAGGCTAGCATAAATTAGCCATGATGTTGGAGAAATCTTTCTCCTCAGGTTTACTGTGTGAATAATGCTGAATATTTCTCTGCTGCCACCTGCAGAACATCAGCAGTAGCACAGCCTGACTTTGCAGGAGAAAACCTTTGAGAAGAGGCCCCGGGGAGAGCTGGAAAAAAAGTGTAATTATGAGCCTTTTTCTTTTTTTCGCAATTGCAAGTGATTGGTCTAAAATTACTTTAATTTCAATTCCCGGCAACATTTGCTTCATTCAATGGATCTCACTGCCCTTTAGGGGCACAAACATTCAAAATATTTTCATCTAAACATGAAGGATAGCAATGCAGTAGAAATTTCAGACGAAATTTGTGAATTTGTGAAAAAAGACACAAAACATGATGGTAAAATAAACCCTTGAAAAAGTTATTGAAAACATTTGTAAACATTTATTTCATTTTAATCCAGGTCAGGGGCAGAAAAGTTATTATGGCCAATATTCTGAACTTTGTTACACTATTCATGTTTATGTCCCTTTTCCTCAACTTCTAGGAAAACAGAAAAGCCTTGTGTGAGAGGTATTCCTCTCAACTAACTCATCACCTGTCTTATGACTATGTGCACTTGTAATGCCCCTCCCCTCAGGCATTCCATTACCCAGGCTACCTGCCTTGCTTCAATTATTCAACTATCTGTTGTCCACATTCCTGATTATAGTGTTGCCTTTTAATTACTCTCGTTATCTAAGAGTATTTATGCCCTAGATTTTCCTCTCTTGGGCAGGTAGCTTTCTCGTCTGGATTACCCCTTTAGTGTTTCGTGCACTTCCCTTTATGGTCTCCCAAAGTTAAGATTGGCTTAGTTACCTCCTTCACCCATTATTTAACAAACTCTACATCCCTGCACATGGGTACTCCTCTCCAATCCTTGCCCTGGCACCCTCTTTTACATCTCGGGGTGTCAGGGCGTGACAGTACTCATGCAGTGCCTAAGGGAGCCCATTGAGAATGTCCATTGTCATACAGACCAAATCATCAACTGAAATGCCTTTTTTATGCACCAAATTTCTCGATCAGAGGTACTTTTTTGTGCATCTATTTTTCCTTTGACACTCTTTTTCTCCCACTGATCTTTGTGTAAATAACTGCCGCAACAACTTATTGATAAGTCGAATATGTGATCGGTGAGGGGAACCAGTCCCAAATACCTGTACTGAATCATCGAACATTACCACCTTGCTGAGGTTTACATTATCGTTCGATCCAGCTGCTGCAGTTATGGGACAGGTTTTTCCAGATCTGATGTGACCATAGAACTGTGTCAAGAAAGCTGGGCATCATTACCTCCCCACCAATCAGAAAGAAGAATGTTATGATGATGTGGCAGCCAAATATACTTTTCTCTAAACCTCTTTTCATTTACTGTAAGCATGCAGAGCCGTTGCACACCACACCCAGTCCCTAAAGACATCCTGATATAGTATGTGTGCTTTATATAACCATTTCACTGTTGTTTGTGTGTGTGCTGAGGGAATCTACGATTCTTGAAAAGGTACAGTGGGAAATGCAATAACACTGGATGCAATAAGGCTGTGATTACCGGCTCAAGTATGATTGAAGACCCAAGTGCAAAACATACCAAAGTCACAAAGGTTAATATTGAGAATCTAGGGTCTGAAAATATATATTCTTATGTTTTTCAACATTGCTTAATAATCCATGATATTTGAAGTTGATGCATACATTTTTTCTGCATTTGAGAACTCGGGCATTTTGAGATTGTGAGCCATTTTTGTTTTTGCTCCTGGCTTGGACCTGGATACATCTGACATGAAAATTAAGAAAGAACTTGGTCTGAGTTTTCTATTTATTTTTCCAAAAATTTTTTTTACTGAATATATTTTTTTCTACCTCATAACATTATGGTTTGTCAGTGTTTTGAATGCAATGAAAAATGCACCTTCTGTGGGCATGGAGTTCTTAATGGATTAAATTTCAAACAGTTAATTTCAATATGCGTGAGGAGAGGTAAATTATCTATAATCGATGAAATTAAAAACTGAGGTCGATCAGCAAACTCTTAATTAGTAAGTACATCTGGCCACCAATCCTAACCATCTGGAAGATAATTAAGAATTCAATAACAATGCAAATGACAGTGAGGCCTACCTGTTTACAACAGAAGTATAAGAAAAAATAACTTCTTATTCCATATACAACAATTAACCTTGGTACCTGTTATGTTGTAAAGTAGGCCAATTAATCAATTTTTTTAATTTTTTTTTACATTTAGTGCAATATGAAATAAATCATCTTTGGGGCATGGCAAAGCTGTGTTTGCCATTTTGTGAATTAAGATGGTAAATTACCTCTCTGAACATTAAAAAAACCTAATTAAGAAAAATTTACAGCATATTAGAATTCTGGAAGTGCAGTTGTGGTTGGAATGAAAACCATCATACACAGCAGTCCCGCAGGACCAAATTTTAGAACCAAAGTTCTAGTGTAACGATATCAATCACAATATTACATCTTGCACAGATCTGTGGCACAAAAGCCATTTTAATGAATTGCCATGAGAATGAACAACCACAATTGTGTTCTTTCTGATTTGGCAGATGCTCATCTATTCTTTCTGGCTCTTAAATGCAAGCAGACAAGGGTCTTATTCGTGTCACTTAGCTTGTAGGTCTCATACTGCAGTTGGTCTTTCCTGACAGAAGCACTTTCTGCACCAAAGCGCAAGAGCGAGGAACTTCTCGCGCTCCTGAACATTATTATCTGTTTTCTCCATACAATATAAAAGAGACGTGTAACTGCTCTGTTAGCAGTATCTATACAACAGTCTAGGGACAACAAATACAACATGTTATAATGCTCAACTTGAATTGTCCAAAATGTGACTACAACCAATATTTTCATGAATTTGAATATTGGGCATAATATGCTATTACCAATGTGTACAATGTATTTTGCAATTGACTCACCAAGATTCAATGCCTCTCGTGTTTGATATTTACCTTCCCATTCATTTCCATTGAAAAAGCCACAGACACATATAAATATAAGGAACGAGTTTCAAATCAAAAGTTTCTGACCAACCATGATATTTATGCACTCAAAAATAATATGTTCTCTTTTTGTTAGTCATTTCCGTGCTTGGTTTTTGCTTGATTATCATTTTTGAACCATTTTAAACACAGTATATATTCAGTCTTTCGACCTCAATTATGACCTTGTTGTGGCACTGAATGCTCTCCAATTGGTTGAACTGCCTTGTGGAGGCAGGCCTGTTTCAGAGTAAACAAACATAGTAGTTCCAGGGTGAGATTATACAGCAGCAGTTTATGGGCACCAGTTTGAGCAGCAGGGAGAAATAAAAATAGGTCCAAACTAACAAAACATGCCATTGTATAACAAACTCCAAGTTTTGGATAGGTGACACTTCAAAGTGTAAGGGCCGGTTCATACTGTACGCAAGGTACGCGAGCGAACGCGAACACAGGTCCGAACCATTCCGTTCACAGAGAAGCCTGAAGCGTCCCTTGCTGCGCTGTGCCTCGTTAAAAAGCAGTACACTGCTCATACAATAGGGGGTTGCATCGAAATACATGTGTTGATGCGTTGCGTTACAAAAATTTGGACGACACTTTGCTACGCAAGGACGCAGGATGGCTAACTTGCGTTGTTCGATGCGTTGCCTTGCGTTCACGCTCGCGTACCTTGCGTAGAGTATGAACTGGCCCTAAGAGCATATATTCTGTGATATTCATAAGTGCAATGCAAGTAAATGGAGAGGTAAATTTCAAACGCCTCCTCTTCATCAAGGAGGCATAGAATCTTGGTGAACCAAGTCAAAATTGTATTGTCCACATAGGTCATTGAAAATTAAGCCCGACATCAAAAATCTCGAAAATACTGCTTTAAGTACATTTAGCACCCAAGTCTTCAATTTGTGAAGGCTTAGAACTTGGAACTTATTTCTATGTGCTTCACCTGACCTTCTTCTTCTTCTAGTGGGATTTTTCTGCAAATAACATTCAAGAAAGCTGGCGGCCAAAGTCCCATTTCAAACCTCCTTATGCTATCTAAAGTAATGGAGTGTGTTGTGGCAGCCCAACTTTAAATTTATCTAAAATCAAACAATCTCTTTGAAACTTTTCAATCTGGCTTTTAACCAAAACATAGAATAGAGTCTGTCCTTGTCAAGATTACTAACGACCTCCTTCGTGCAGCAGACTAAGGACTTTTCACTATTCTCATCCTTCTCGATCTCAGTGCTGCTTTTGACACCATTTCTCACACACTTCTTCTGAACGCCTAGCCTCCCTAGAGGTTGCCGGCACGGTGCTAGCCTGGTGAACATCTTACCTGGCAGGGAGACAACAGTTCGTCAAGCTAAAACACCACAGGTCCAGGTTAGGTCCAGTTAACCATGGTGTCTCCCAGGGGTCGGTACTTGGTCTGTTACTTTTTATCATTTATCTTTTCCCCTTGGCCATATTACGCATCACCATCAAATAAACTTTCACGGTTATGCAGACAACACGCAACTTTACATCTCAACCAGACCCTCTTGCCTCCCCAGCTGCTCCTCAGTTGTCTTAATGACATTAAAAACTGGATGACCACTAACCTCCTCCAACTTCACTAATAAAACTGAAATTATGCTCATTGGATCAAAAACAACTCTATACAAAACACCCAGCTTCCTCACAACCGTTGGTGGTTTTCCTTTTCCTATGTCGATGCAAGTTAAAAGCCTTGGCGTCATTCTTCGCAAAACGCTATCCTTTGAACCCCAAATAAAAAAAAATCTCAAGCACTGCATTTTTCCACCTTCTATTGTTAGAGGAATAAGCTTCTGTCCAACATGAGAGGAACTTTGGGCACAGAGAAGATCTCCTCTGGGAAAGTGAGGAGTGGCTGCTCGTTTTGTGTGGCACCCAATAAAATGTCATGGAATAATAGTCTATTTAT
The DNA here is from genome assembly GCA_029721435.1 of Gymnothorax reevesii. Lineage (NCBI taxonomy): Eukaryota > Metazoa > Chordata > Actinopteri > Anguilliformes > Muraenidae > Gymnothorax > Gymnothorax reevesii. Next base: position 145,549,333 of record CM056575.1, read on the forward strand.
AAAAGTACAATGAAGAGTGATCTCTGCAGACTGTATTTTAACAATTATCCTCATGCAGCTCCGATCGTATTCCCACGATGGAGTAGGAGCCCTGCTGCTATGCGCTCCTCGAATGGTGACAGATGAAGCTTCGATACTGGTCGGCCTCCACCAGTCCGTGCGCTGCTGCGCCTGAGCGCCGCAACCCGTTTTTTGGTGGCGATCTTAAAATCGGACCACTTTGTTTTAACCTACATGCAAAGCATTTGGATTGTCAATTATGTATGTAATGTGAATATAGGCCACTAGATGGCAGTATTTACCTTTTTTTGTTAAGCTCAGACTGGAGTCATGTTTAGACATGTCCTGGACATGTCTGGGGCAAGTCTCAGAAAATAAAAAAAAAAGAGGTCTAAATGTGGGTGGGGTCTGCAAAAGAGTATATAAGGAAAAGAATTGAGACAGTAAAGTAGTAGGAGAAATTGCAAGAAGATGACCAGACCTGCCATTCTGTTCAAGACCTGTGACGTTTCTTTTGTGGATTTCTTTGCCTATGTTTGAGCATTTTCTTCATCCAGGACATCACCAAGCCACCCCACCAAAAAGGGACTGTAATTATTTCTGTTTTTTCTTATTTATCAATCTTGGTCTTTAGTTGTAGGTTGTTATTAGTCTTTGTCTTTGTTAAAAATTAAATGTGTTTTAGTTGTTAAAACTGTGTTTGTCATCCCTTGCTGTTGCTGTTGTGTTATAAATGTAATAACAAATTGGGGCCATAACAAATTGGGGGCTCAAGGTCCGGGATAGACCATTGTGTGAGTAATTTATTGAAAATCTAACATTCCAAATTGTGAAATTGTTTTTGTGAATTTTCCTAGATATATATTGACAACAGCAATGGATGATTTCTTGGCATCACCAACCGTAGGGGTTTTGAAGTCTTTTAAAAAGACAGAACTGCTAGAAATTTGCAGACAGTTGGAGCTGACAGAGGTAAAACCAGCCATGCGAAAAGCAAGACCGGCTAGAGAGATAGTTGAATATTACATTGATGAAAATGTGTTTGCACCAGGAGATCTGGAACAGTTTCCAGTGGAAAATCCAAATATAGAAATGGAACTTAAATTAAAAATGCTAGAGATTGAAAGGGAGGAAAGAGAAAAAGAAAGGGAGGAAAAAGAAAAACAAAGAGAATTTGAGAGGGAAGAAAAAGAAAAACAAAGGCAGTTTGAGTTAGAAAAATTAGCAAGAGAAGAAAAACAAAGAGAATTTGAGAGAGAGAAAGAGGAAAGAGCAGAAAGAGAGAGACAGAGACAGAGAGATTTTGAATTAGAGAAATTCGATAGAGAAGAAAGACTCCAAATGGAGCAACTAAAAATTAAAATTGAAACTAAAAATAAATTTTGTGCCAGTCAGGAGGTAAAACTGGTGCCTCCATTTTCAGAAAAGGATGTTGACAACTATTTCCAGTGTTTTGAAAAGGTAGCAAAGAGTTGCCAGTGGCCAAAGGAACACTGGCCTCTGATGTTGCAAACTGTCCTCAAGGGTAAAGCTCAACAAGCCTATTCGGCTTTGTCTGCAGATGATTCCTCTGATTATGAGGTTGTCAAAAAGGTTATTTTGAGAGCTTATGAGTTGGTTCCAGAGGCTTACCGAGAGAAATTCAGAGGTCTGAAGAAATCTGAAAATCAGACTTATGTTGAATTTGCTAATCAGAAGCAGGTTTGCTTTGAGCGCTGGTGTACTTCTATGGAGGTCAAGGATGATTTCAACTCACTAAAAGAGATGGTGTTAGTTGAAGAATTCAAGAACTGTGTTAAGGATGATGTTAAGACCTACCTTAATGAGAAGCAAGCACTGAACTTGCAATCAGCTGCCAAATTTGCAGATGAATATGTTCTCACTCATAAGTCCAAATTTCAGTCTAGCAGTAACAATAAATGGTCCCAATTTCAGAAAAAGGGTTACGGTGATACCCAAGATTCCTCACCCAAAGACAAAGACAAATCTGGTGATGGTGCTCAGAAATCCAGTAACAGGTCTGATCAAAGTGTGAAAGCTGACAGTGACAAAAGTGGTCTAGTTTGCAGTTATTGCAAGAAATCTGGTCATGTTACAACTAACTGTTGGTTCCTTAAAGCTAAGAAAGAAAAAGAAAAGGATACCAAACCAAATGCCTTTGTGAGAACAAGGTTAGAAACCCCTGTAGTAGATAACCAATCTGCTAAATTGCCTGCTTCTTGTGGGGCTAAAAAGCTTAATACAGCTGACTTTGTGAGGGAGGAATTTCCTCCATTTGTGTCAGAGGGATTTGTGGCTCTGAATGAGCATACTACTCCTGTCCCCATATATATCCTAAGGGATACCGGAGCTTCTCAGTCACTTTTGTTGATGGACTCCTTGGAGTTACGTGATGAGACCGCTTCAGGGGATTTCATACTTGTACAAGGTATTGAAGGGAGGACTGTATCTGTACCCCTGCGCTCTATATTCTTGAAGTCAGATTTAGTTACAGGACAGGTAAAGGTGGGACTTATGTCAAGTCTACCTATAAAGGGTGTTTCTCTGTTGCTAGGCAATGACCTGGCTGGGGGCAAAGTAGTTCCCCCTGTACATCTTACTTCACAGCCGAGCACTGAAAATGGGGATGAGGACCCATCTCTGTATCCTTCTTGCGCAGTGACTCGTGCTATGGCCAAGAAGGCTAAAGAAGATGATGTTGTGGTGCCGTCCAGTACATTGAATAGTCAGGACTCAGGTGGTTCGCCTCATGACTCTGATTGGCCTACTATGGTTTCTCCGTTTGAGGACTTATCAGATACTTTTATCAGTTCTCTATTCAGCCAGCCGGATGGGTCTGGTGATTCTGATGTGTCTGGAGACTTGTCTCTGTCCAGAAAGCGGTTGATTGAGGAGCAAACTAATGATCCTGAAATTGGTGTACTAAAGAGGAGAGCCCTTCCTGAAAAAGAAATAGATGCAGTTCCAGTTGGGTATTATCTCAAGGATGGTGTGTTGATGCGGAAGTGGCGCCCTCCTGATATCCCTGCCAATGCAGATTGGGCAGTGGTCAGGCAAATTGTTGTTCCGAAGGTCTATAGGAATGAGATCTTAACAATGGCTCATAGTTTACCTTTAGGAGGTCATCTTGGTGTTAACAAGACTGTTGATAAGATCATGAAACACTTCTTTTGGCCTGGGCTTCGGAAAGACGTTTCCAACTTTTGCAAAACCTGTCACACTTGTCAGGTAGTTGGAAAACACCAGTTAGACCCACCTGTAGCTCCATTGCAGCCTATCCCAGCATTTGGGGAGCCATTCTCTAGGGTCATTGTTGATTGCGTTGGTCCATTACCCAAGACTAGATCTGGAAATCAGTATTTGTTGACAATCATGTGTGCATCTACCAGATTTCCCGAAGCCATACCTCTACGTAACATCAAGGCAACTGCAATCTCGAAGGCTTTGATAAAGTTCTACACGTTGTTTGGTCTTCCCAGGGAAATTCAGTCAGACCAAGGTAGCAATTTCACTTCAGGATTGTTTCAGCAGGTTGTGTATGAACTAGGTGCAAAACAGATTCTTTCTAGTGCCTATCATCCAGAAAGTCAGGGTGCCTTAGAGCGGTTTCATTCCACTCTCAAGACAATGATGAGGACTTATTGTTATGACCATGAGAAAGACTGGGATGAAGGGGTTCATTTGCTGTTGTTTGCAGCTAGAGAAGCAGTGCAGGAGTCTACTGGATTCAGTCCATTTGAGCTAGTGTTTGGTCATGAAGTGAGAGGACCTTTGCTATTATTGAGTGAACAATGGCAAGAGGAAGAGCCGCAAATCAGTCTGTTAGACTATGTTAGCAAGTTCAAGGAAAGATTGCGTGCAGCTTGTGACCTTGCCAAAGAGAACTTGAAATCAAGTCAGGGAAAAATGAAAACTTGGTATGATCATAAGGCTAGAAGCCGTGAGTTTAAACCAGGAGAAAAGGTCCTTGTGTTGTTTCCCTTGCAGTCCAATCCATTGCAGGCTAGATTTCATGGTCCTTATGAAATTCTGACAAAACTCAATGATCTCAATTACATTGTGAAGACTCCAGATAGGAGAAAACCAAAACAATTGTGTCATATTAACATGCTAAAGCCTTATCATGACAGAAATGCTAGGGTTGCAGCTGTCACTTCAGATTCTCCAATGGTCGAAACGTGTGAAGATGAGGGGGAGTTTCAAGGTGATGAACCAAGAATTAAAGCTGAAGTTCTTTCATGTAAATTGTCAAACACTGAAGTGTTGCAAAATCTTGATGTAAAACTCCAGCACTTAGAACCCTCACAGAGAGATCAGTTTGAAAGGTTGATCAAGAAATATGAGGATTTGTTTCCTGATGTTCCAAAGAGAGTTACTATAGCCTCTCATGATGTAGATGTTGGTGATGCCAAACCAATAAAACAGCATCCATACCGGATGAATCCTGAAAAGAGAAAGATTGCTGAGAAAGAGGTTGAGTACATGTTAAAACATGATATTATCAGACCCTCCAACTCCGATTGGAGTTCACCCTGTGTGCTAGTTCCAAAACCTGATGGAAGTACTAGATTCTGTACAGATTATCGCAAAGTCAATGCTGTAACTAGAACTGATGTGTTTCCAATACCTAGGATTGATGATTGTATTGATAGTGTAGGGCAAGCAAAGTTTCTGACCAAGATTGATTTATTGAAGGGTTATTGGTGTGTGCCTTTAACTGAGAGGGCCAAGAGCATCTCTGCTTTTGCCACACCATCTGGATTGTACCAGTATGAAGTCCTACCCTTTGGCATGAAAAATGCCCCAGCCACGTTCCAAAGGATGATGCAGTCTACAATCGCCGGATTGCCACACACGGGTGCATACATCGATGACCTGATCACATGGAGTGACTCCCGGGAAGAACATCTAAAAGATGTAGAGACGTTGTTCCAGCGCCTGACCCAGGCTAACCTGACTGTTAACCTGAACAAGAGTGACTTTGGTTGTGCTACCGTCACCTATCTTGGCTACGTCATAGGCCAGGGTAAGGTGGCACCCATAAATGCTAAAGTCCAAGCCATCATGGACTTTCCAGTTCCTGACAACAAAAAAGCTTTGCGCCGCTTCCTTGGAATGATCGAGTACTACCGCAAGTTCTGCAAGAACTTTGCTGAGATTGCTCTCAGTCTAACTAACCAACTGAAGAAAGGCGTAAAGTTCACCTGGGATGATGCATGCCAGAGAGCCTTCGATCGCCTGAAGTCTCTGCTGTGTCACTTCCCCGTGCTCAAATCTCCTGACTTCAACAAACCGTTCTCCATCGCGGTCGATGCTAGCGACCAAGCTTGTGGATCTGTGCTCCTACAGAGAAGTGACTCTGATGACATTGAGCATCCCGTGGCATACTTCTCCAGGAAGTTCAATCGCCACCAAAGGAACTATTCCACAATAGAGAAGGAACTGTTGGCTCTGGTCCTTTCTTTACAACACTTTGAGGTTTATGTTTGTACAGGACAAAAGCCAATGATTGTGTACACTGACCACAATCCGTTAATGTTTTTGAGTAAGATGAAAAACAAGAATCGGAGATTGTTGAATTGGAGTTTGATTTTACAGGAGTTTGACTTGGAAATTAAGCATGTGAAGGGTACAGACAATGTAATTGCTGATTGCTTATCCGGTGTTTGAATTTGTATATATATATCATGTGTTTATTTGAATATTGTATGATATGTATAAATAGACAAGTGTTCACTTAACCATTTTGTATTGAAAAGAAAAATTTTGCCTTTATGAGTCAAAATTTTTCCCTTTTGGAATGGAGGTGTAATGTGAATATAGGCCACTAGATAACAGTATTTACCTTTTTTTTGTTAAGCTCAGACTGGAGTCATGTTTAGACATGTCCTGGACATGTCTGGGGCAAGTCTCAGAAAATAAAAAAAAAAGAGGTCTAAATGTGGGTGGGGTCTGCAAAAGAGTATATAAGGAAAAGAATTGAGACAGTAAAGTAGTAGGAGAAATTGCAAGAAGATGACCAGACCTGCCATTCTGTTCAAGACCTGTGACGTTTCTTTTGTGGATTTCTTTGCCTATGTTTGAGCATTTTCTTCATCCAGGACATCACCAAGCCACCCCACCAAAAAGGGACTGTAATTATTTCTGTTTTTTCTTATTTATCAATCTTGGTCTTTAGTTGTAGGTTGTTATTAGTCTTTGTCTTTGTTAAAAATTAAATGTGTTTTAGTTGTTAAAACTGTGTTTGTCATCCCTTGCTGTTGCTGTTGTGTTATAAATGTAATCACAAATTGGGGCCATAACAGTAGGCTCTATCATATGAAATTTCATGGATCTATAAATTGAATTTAAGGCCGATGTTATTCACACTTATACAATGCTGAATTTTTTTCTTGGCCGCACTTATAAGTGTGCCAGTTGATGACCATTCCAGTGCCACTTATAGAAAGTACCACTTGAAATAAGTTTGGCCAAGAAAAAAAATTTTAGCTTTGGATACACTTAAAATAAGTGTGGGCAATGGAGAAATGGGCATCTTGGCCACACTTATAAGTGCATCTAACGCAAATTTCGATCAATTTTTGTGCTTCAACGCACTTAAATAAGTGCAAATGATCACTTCGATTTACTAATGAATTAAATCAAATGTCTGCTGCACTCCGGTTTTCCTCCCCAACGGTGTTTACTTCTGCAGCCTTCTGGGCTCCTTTATGTCACTCATAAGGCATCCAAATAAAATTATTTTGTTTTCCTCCACCTCGGATGTGATAATTTACGTTTCATCCTCAGTGAAGTTCTTGCTTTGCCATCTTTCGAGAGTTAATGTCGTGAAGAGGGCAGGACTATGCCTCCCGGAGTATGAATTTATAGGGGCATGTCATGTAAATTACGATGGCTTCAGCCTTCAGATTTATCAACGCCACGCCAGTTCTACACCGAAATCATCGACATACACTCTTTTAGAAAATCCGACGTGACACCTGGCGAACACTGATATTTACATCAGACTCCACATGCAAGTTTGATAAATGAGGGCCATTGTGCTCTATCATGAAGTTATATACTGCTGTGATTCAATGTAAAAGCAGTGCTTTATTACTGCAGTTTTTCAATAAAAAAAACAAAATGATAGATTATACGGTAATGTACTGCAGTACATCTTTATAAAAAACACAGTGCTCTATTATACAGTAATATACACTGCCTGGTCAAAAAAAAAATCGCTGCTCAGACACAAATACGCAAATAATGACAAGCCTATGATTGAAGGATTATTGAAGTGATTTTTTTGTTTCAGCTGCTAACAATTCTTTTAGCCCTGACTGATACAGTGTGTACCTTCCCATTTCTTAAACAAGCATCCGAAGACGTACCCCATGGTCGTGGAAAGGATGTTACTGTATTTCAAATTACTGTCCTGCATCAAGCAAAAAAAAAAAAAACAACAACAACAACAACGATAGCTAAGGAGATCATTAATTCTGGGTTGCGAACTTAAACTCCTTATCAAAACCTGGAAGGAAAATGGTGAACAAACAACTTTGCAGAAGAAAAGGGTCGGAGAGAATTCACGGATGATCATGATAGGTGATCACCAGCGCCGTCGTATTGGGGGGAAAGGTGATGACAATTATAAGGGCCCACAGTCCCTTAGGGCCCACAAAACCCACAGTAGCTACCATGACAAAATTATTCTGCATAGATTTACCTAATATTCATACAAATGTGTCAGAGTTTAAACAAAGCCATTAAGGCATGTACTATTGCTAAAAAAAATTTCAGTAACACCCTTCTTAAAAGAAAGTTTGATCCATGCTTTGTGCTTTTATTGGAAAATTGTCGGTGCATATTTGCTGGCGAGGTAGCGAACAAAGGCAGCAAACAGGGTGCACCGCCCTTGCGAATATGTCGCCACAAAAAAAAAAAAAAAAACACAAATCTGGACACCAGAAAAGAATAGAGAGAGGACAGCAGGAGCAAAGCAGGGGTCCAGAACATTACAAAATTCTTTTCAAAGAAAGTTGAGAGTATTTAAGTAGGTTGCTATGTTAGCTGTTCAGACTGGCTATTCAGCTGCTAACATTAGATTAATGTAACATGCGGTCAGCTGAGTAAATAATCGTCTGACAAGAATGACATTACTCAGTTAATGGTATCATCCACAGAAAAGATCGGTAAGGTTATCATTCGCCAGCCATCATAATATGCCGTCAAAAAAATCCAGTAGCAGCAGGACACGTTCCTTCGTTCTTATTTTGAGTGGTTCCTGCATACTTAGCTCTCTCATGCTGTGAGTGAGTGTACAGGCTAGGTTTGGCTAGTGAACTGCATGCAGTCAGTGTGGTAACCTAAGGTGTAATTTAAATAGTCGTTTGACAAGGCTGACATTACTTTTACCATTAGTCTAGTTCACACAGGGGGGGGTAATTTTACAGAGCTTGCCCTCCTAACAATAGCAAAATGGAGCTGAGTGCTTAGAGCTATGGCAATGAGAAGCCCATTTAGATTTTGTTTATTCCAAGTCTCGTAGGTTATTTCTTCATCAGTTGTTCCATGGAGCATAACTTTAAATGTTTACGAGAGTAATATGAAATGGAACAATTAAAACTTTATGCACTGCTACTCCAGAATCAGCTGCGGTCACTTCACTGAACCTGACCCAGCAATAGGCCCTCACTATCAGCAGAGTGAATATGTTTTTTATGGTGAATGAGTGAGTGAATGTGAATAAGACAACTAATAATTCATAATTTGCATAAGTATACTCTCTTTGTTGAGTGGTTAATCATAAAAAAGGAAAAATTGGGTGTATTGCATTAGGCGCTGCCAAGAACACCGAGACACAGAAAAATAAAGAATAACATCATGATACATAGTCGTTAAAAAATGGCAGTGAAAAGTCGAGGGCAGGGGCCCACACAGATATTCTGTCAGGGGGCCCAGAATTCCTAGCAACTGCCCTGGTGACGCTTGGTGAAGTCTCCTCATTAAAAAAAAAAAAAAAAAAAATCAATGGCAGAAGTCATTGCTGTGTTTACTTGTGAAAGTTAGAGCATCTGATTGCGCACAATGTGAAAAGAACGTGCCGGATTTAGATTGAACAGTTGCGTGGCCACAAGAACGTAATTTTGCATTTGAAGCTATAGGGGAAAAAATAACTTCACTCTGCTGGGTGGCTCGAAGATTGGACAGTGGAGCAATGGATAGAGGTCATGAGGTTTGAAATGTCCAAACTTACTCTATTCCAGAGCAATGTGTGCATCAGGGTAAGAAAGGAAGCCCATGATGTGATGCCCTCGACATGCATTGTGCCCAAAATATATGCTTCTGGAGATCTGGGGTTGCTTCAATCAGTCAAGTTTAGGCTCAGCAACATTATGCAGCAAAAAAATTAAGTCATTTTGCCACCTGAATAAACTAAACAACAAGATTATCCCACTAATAGATTTTTAAAAATCCCTGTATACTCAAGAATATTCCCAGATGACAATGCCAGGATTCATTGTGTCTAAATTGGGAAAAAGTGGCTCAGTAAACATTTTCCCACATGATTTCACCATCACAGAGTCCTGAAATTAACCGGTTGAAAGTCTTAAGAATGTGCTGGAAAAGGCTTTACTGTTCAGTCATCAAAACTTGATCTCAGCCAAAAATTAATGCAATTCTGGTCAGAAATAAATGTTATAACATTGCATAAGACAGTCAAAACAATGTCATCATGCGTGCCACGATCAGTTAAAGGTGTTTTAACAAAATAGTGTGTGTGACTTTTCCTGAGCCTGGCAGTGTGTAACAAATTCGAACAATAAGCAAATTGAACAAACCCCTTTCTAAAAGCAAAAAGAAGAAAAGATATGTATAATATATGTAACTATCTCTTTTTTCCAACCAATTACATACACTTCCAACCTCTGAAAACTTCAAAAAGACTCACCACAGGCCTTTGGCGGTGACGTCTCGGCTGCCATTAGAATTTTAATCCAGTTGTCTTCTGTTTTCCTATTTGTTTGTCTCTGCCTAAATAAGCGCACAGACGTAGAAAATTAGGTAAAGCACTGAACTCCACTTTTTCCCCAGTTCTTTTTCTAGAAGCTCACTATTGTGATCCCTGTACGTACAAAACAGGAGGAACAGGTTTGGTCGAAATCTGACGTTGCTGTTACTGAGGGAGGGAAAACATAAACAAACACGGACTGAAGCATGAACAGGTCTGAACTGCTTTGGCTTCTGCCAGTTCAAATTTCAAAAAAGGACCCTGAGGTTTACCTTTTTAGATCTCTCTGGTGTCAGACGCCTACAGCCTTAAGAAACACAGCAATACAAAGCCCAGGTAGAGTTCATCTCCAGATCCAAGAGCAATTTTCTCTGTTACTGCAGTGGCTCAGTATTACACTGTCCCTGTTCCCTCAGCCAAACTGACTGCTGCTACAGTGAGAATTTACAACAGCAATCAGGAAGAAGAGGACTATTGGCCTTTTTTTCACAGTATATCCAATGGGGGGAAAGTATAACATGTAAGGTCCTTATGAATATAAGCCACGCGAAAACCTAATCATTTACTCCCTGTCCACCACAAGGTTTCTGTCCTATGTGAACTGTTTGATAACAGGGAATTTGCGCTGAATTCAAATGATAAAATTTGTTTTTCCCAAGAAATCAGATTGAGGAACGCAAACCTTTCTGTCGCGGTTTCATACAAACTGGCTCATTGCCATATAATCAGTCTATTTCTTTAAATTCATGGTGTTTGATTGTCAGTGAGTGGGGTGAATGGAATGCATTGTAATCATCATCATATGCCTATACAGATATGCATTACCATTCTCTCCTGACCTTCAGAGAAACACATTCCTCATTCACATAAAAGGGATAAATAAAAGTCACCTGACAGTTTTTCTGCCAAAGTAATAAATGTTTACCTTTAAATCTAAACCAGAAGGGACCTTCCAGTAGGTTTTGTTTTCTGTTTGGCTGAACTGTCAATGCATTCCATCAGTCAAAAAGAGGAATACTTCTACTTCTTTGTATTAAATGTATTTCGTTACTGTGACAGTGTAAATACTTATCCCTTGCGACACAGATGCGGCTCAGCTGGGAGTGACCCTAAAACAATCGCATTCTCCCTATCAGCAAAAAGTTTGACCTAATAGTGGCATTACAGGAGAGGTACCGGGTACAGGGAAACTCCACAGGGGAACTCTTCTGGGCTCTGAAAATTTTCACATATAATTTTACCTGATTCCCATATCTACTGTTTACCTCACTGCATATTTGAAAAAGTGAAGTTTAGCCCTAAAAGCGGTGCTACAGTACAGAAGCAGACATTGTTGAAGGGCTCCGTATTCCCATATTCTTTTTCATGAGCCTGTACCTTGTGAATCCACATCTTGGATCTAATCTATGAGCTCATTTCACTGCCTCAAAGTATGTGTGAGTGTGTTAGACAGATCGCATCTAGCAACATAAGCATGATCTCACTATGTGCACCATGCCAAGACACGCACCCACTATCAGCGGTATGTTATTTCCTCTTAGCTTAGCTTGAGCAGAAAGCACTGTTCAGTCAGGAAAACTCACGTTTGAATAAAATAGAACAATTTATTCATGGGTATAAGCATTACATTGTATTTTGGCGGCGGTTCTGCTCTGGAGGAATGTCCTACCTAGGCACAGCAAACATACAAACAGTCATGAGCGAAATCAAAATCGCCTTGATGTGAGCAGAGCCAAACAGGTGGAGGCTGGGGTGGAGGTGGCAAACAAAAAACCAAACAGCATGTTGCATAGCATGAAAAGTCATTGCAAACAGCAGCAACAGAAAGTGAGCTTGACGTCTTTCAAATAGACCGCTGTATGACCTCGTGATGTGTTTCCTCCAATCGTGTGCCTGCTGACGCTGACGCGCTGGTATCTTACCAGGCTGCTGTCAGCTGATGTAGCTCTTCTCGAGTTTCCTGCCTGAACTAGTTACACTCATTTGTTCAACAGTTGAAAAGTACATTTCAGAACAAAGGGTCAGTGTGGCCAGGAGTTGTGGGGAGTGTCCAACGGGAGGTGAACAGGAGTTGTCTACCAGAAGAAACTATCATGGTTTAAGGAAGTCAGCAGATTTGATACCTCCTGACAAATATCTAAACTTGTGAAAATAAAATATAAATTGGTAAACAACTGTACAGCTGCAAAGATGAGCTCACCTTCACATTCTGGTGATGATAAGAGTTTTTAAGATGGTTCGAATCGAAAATGAGATGAAGAAGGGAGGTCAAATTCAGCAGTGTGAGAGAACGAGACCAGCAAGAACTTAAAATACCCACAGAGAGAAATATAAACGAGGCAACAGAAACAGCTCTCAGGCTTCCAAAAGGACGCCCAGAAATCCGAACCAGAATGCAAAGCGAGAGAGGAAAGACAAACAGGGAGAGCAAAAGGGAAATAACTGGAGAACCGAGGAAGACAAAGCACCATAAATTGGTGCAACACCAAAGAAAGAGAGGGGAGGAATCAAAAAGGAAATCTCCCTAAAGAAATATAAGTCGCAAATATACTGCAAAGGCTTACGCCACAAATCCCTTACTAGAGATAACTTCTGGCTGCAGTAAAAACTGAAATCAGGCACTCCAGCGTGGCGGACATCCAGCCTACAGTATATAGGCTTAGGTGAAAGCGCCGCCCATGCCTGATGAACCAGCTGGGAAATGAATCCGATAGAGAAGGAATTCGATATCGTCCCAGGACACGAGCCCAAAAGGAAAATCCTTAACACACGCACACCACCTAAACCATGACAGGACCCCCTCCCCCCCAAGGAACGGCTCTGGACGTTCCACCCAGTGGTGGAGCTAACCCACGATTTAATTGCTGTTAGTGTTGTGAATTAAGTATTTATGCTTTGTTTTTGTATGTTTTCAGTTTCATGATGTTTAGAATTATTTGTTTCTTTGTGTTAGATTTACTTCTAGTGTGATTGTTCATGTTTCATGAATGCTTGTCTTTTGTCACTCGCTCCCTTGTGTGTCTAAGTGTGGTGTCTTGTTTCCATTCACAGTCTTTTCCCCTGTCTTTTCTGGTTGGGTACTTCCTGCTTCCTTCTTCCTGTGCTTGTTAACTGTCTGCACCTGAGAATAGTTTAGCTGAGGCACTGGTGATTAGAAATGGGTAGGACTACACATTAGAGCAGAGTAGTTAGGCACGGTGATTAGTTAGTTTGAAGAAGCAGGGCACACCTACTTGTTCAATCTGTCCAATCACTTTCCTTTGCTGTTCTAGATTCTGCCTCCTCTCAGCTGTCCTTCATTTCTTGGGCTAAACACTCTAATTAGTTTGTTTATAAAGACCCCACTTTTCCGCTGGTCTTTGTCGATTTGTGACCGTTCCTTGCTCTGCCTGGTCGTTCCGTCTCTGCGCTTCTTCTCAGTGTGTTTTTGCGATTATTGAGAGTTTTTGTCCTTTGTGATTTTCTGTACTCTAGTTATTGATTGTATTTCTTTGAGTGAGTGTGGTGAGTTTGAGTCTCCCGTTTTCCCCGGTTCCCTTTATACTTTGACTGTTTAGTTAATTTCTGTCTCCCTCTTCCCTTCCAATTCCCCTTTCCCTTTCCCCCATTCCCTTAGGTTAGTTTCCCTTTGTTTCTGTATTCTGTGCTGACTGATTTCCTGGTTTTTTTGACATTTTGCCTGTCCCTGACTAAGATTGAGCGTTTCTGTGATATTCCTGATTTCTGGTTATTGACCTCTGTTTCTATCTGACCATGAGCAACGGTAATGTTAAAAGATGCTCTTCCGAGCTTGAACCGTGATTGGAGTCTCCGTACGTTCTTTACAGTTAGATTGCATATGGAGAGAAACCGTGTCTTCAGTTGCCAATTACGATAATTGGAAAACACGTCAATAAAGGAAAATGATTGAGAACTAGCCAAGACTCAAAGGGACGTGTCTTCGCCCCCCCACTAACTCCGCCACTGGTTCCACCAGAACCTCGTGCACAGAACTCTGAGATAAGGGTGGGATCCAGGATATCCTAAGAAGGGACCCAGCACCGCTCCTCAGGTCCATATCCCTCCCAATCGACTAAGAATTGAACCCCGTGCCTGACAGGCCTCTTGGCAAGGATGTGACGTGTGGTGTAAACCACCCCCCCAATCATCAGTGGTGGCGGTGGATTGTTGACCGGTGCTAGGACGCTAGTGCTAACCGGTTTGAGCCGAGAAACGTGAAAAGAAGGGTGGATGCGCAAGGATCTAGAGAGCTGCAACTGGACAGTGACTAGGTTGATCTTCTGCATGGGCCAGTGAAACGGGGAGCTAACTTCTGTGACTCCACCCTCAAAGGAAGGTCCTGAGTGGAAAGTCAAACCCTCTGGCCAACCTGACATGATTGCGCCAAATAGCGCCACCATTCGGAGGCAGTCTTCTGTTTCCGCACGGAGCGTAAAAGAGACGACGAATCTTAGTCCAGTCCGACCGACAACGGAAGTCACATGCTATAACGTGAGCTGGATCAGACTAATGAACAAAGGAATGAACAAGAGGAAGTTCCTAACCACATGAAATTGGCGAAAGCCAAAACGCAGACAGGGATCACACAGACAGCCTATGACAAACAAACGGCTCTGGTTAGGGAGTTCTAGAGTGCACAGAGAGTGAGAGGCAGAACAGTGTTTAACAAGGTGCGGCGAATCCGCCGAATTGCAGCAAGTAAAGTGAGTGAAGGCAAGGGGCGGAGATAAGAACAGAGCGAGTTCTGAGCGCTCGTTAGACAATTAGTAATGTGCAGCAAAATCCCTAGTGCCTGTTAGTACTATGAACAATGTTAGTTATTGTTATTAATTTATCCAAAATAATAAACTGTTAGTATTTATTAGTAAAGACAGAACAGCAAGGCGAAGGAAGCAAATGAGATTAAATGAGATTTTGTAACTATAATAAGGCCATACTTTGTTTTTATTTAAGATAAACCTTTATTGTCTGTCACAAGTAACAGAAATTCGTCTTTAGCAAGCTCCGACATCAATACATGAAAACACACAAGACACAATACCAACATTGTATGGAATATATGACAGAGCAGTGTATCTGGGTGGGACTTCAACCATTATTTTAAACTGTTCAGGGTGGTGATGGCAGTGGGAATAAAAGATTTTTTTATGAGCTTTTCTGGGCAACCGGGACTGTAACGGTGACCTGATGGTAGCAGTTGGAAGGATTGATGCAGGGGGTAGGTGGGGTCCTTCATGATGGCGGTGGCTTGCCTGGTAACTGCCTGGGTGTAAAGCTCTGTGAGGTGAGTCTGAGGGGATCCAATTATTTACCTGGCCTGTTGTGGGAAAGTCATGTTTTATGTTTAGTTGTAAATGAGTTGTACTAGGATGCCATGCTGAAGGTCGGTACAGATTCTATCAGTGATTTGTTGACCAATGTTAGTCTGTACTGACATTGAGTTTCCTCAGCAGGTGGAAGCGCTGCTGAGCTTTCTTAAAGATGGAGTCAATAGGGGAGACCGGGGCTGTTTGGAATGTTTTGGTGAAAATCCTTGAGAGATCTCAGGCATTTGTTACAATTTGTTTTTCAATGAGTGCATACTATGGTACAAACATAGGGCTGTATGCAGCTACTGACTAATTACCGAGAAAACCAAAGCCAAACTTTATGAAAGCAAAATAAAACTGGTGGTTTTCTGTGCCAACCAGCCCCTATGTGTGCGAAAGGATAAGGCTGCATCAATCTCAGTTCCCAGGTATGTGAATGACTCCACCTGTTCCAGCAGCTGACCTCTAATGCTGAGGGGCTGAAAGAGTGGAGACTGCTGTGAGTCTGCTGTTCCCCTGCTCCCACAGCACAGCTCCTTGGTTTTACTGATGTTAAGCTGAAGAGAAATTTCCTGAAAAGTGCTGACCAGATTGTTGTTGGTAGTCAGACAGTGTTTTGGTGTCAGTCAGTTGGGCCACTAGAGTCATATCGTCCGCATACTTAAAAAGAGACATTCCTTCACTGCTGCTGGAAATGTTGTTGGTGTACACAGAGAAAAGATCGGAAGATAAAACAAAGCCCTGTGGGAGCCCAGTCTTTCAAAACAGTTTGTCGGATTTTAAACCGTTCACCAGAACTTGTTGTGGCCTGTCCTGCAAAAAGCTCTTAATCAAATCAGTGCAGGATGAAACTGGTGCAGTAAAATGTTTGTGTTGACAGTGTTGAAAGCTGAGGAAAAGTCAATAAATAAAATCCTGGTGTGGGGATGTACAGAGTCCAGCTGTTTGCCCACTGTGTCCAAAAGAGAAAGACATGCATCCTCTAATCTACATTTGGCCTTATGAGCAAACTGGATCAGCCTCTCTGCCACCGCGCTGGAACGGAGGGTGCACACAACTCTCATCATGCATTTACATAAAACAGATGTTAGGGCAACTGGTCTAAAGTCATTCAGGACCTTAGCAAGGGACTTTTTAGCTCACCTGACGAAGTCAGATGAGCTTATGTCATGGCCTGTTTGTCTGTCGTTTGTCGTCGTCGTCGTTCATCGTCCGTAAACATCTTCTCCTCCGAAACCACTGGGCCTATGGAGCTGAAACTTGACAGGTACAAAACCTCCCTACCCATGAGGACACCAAAGTTTGTTCAAGGCGTTCCGATCCATTTTCAAACATGGCTGCCACGGCGGCCATATTGAAAATCACATAATTGGCCATCTGAAAGCTATTTTTGCACATATTCAGCTGAATTTTGCTATGTAGTTAGTACGTGGCAAGATACATCACATATCATACGGCTTTTTCCGTATTTCGAATTTGACCTTGCTTTGACCTTCAACTTTATACAACCCCTGTGAGTTACATTGAAATCTTTCAAAATCATCCTCTCCGAAACTACTTGGCCAATGAAGCTACAACTTGGCAGGTATCTTCCTACCCATGAGGACACCAAAGTTTGGTCAAGACGTTCCGATCTGATTTCAAATATGGCTGCTTCGGTGGCCACTTTGAAAATGACATTAATCACCATCTGAAAGCTATTTATGCAAATATTCAGCTCAGTTTTGCTATGTAGGTAGTAGGTAGCACGATACATGACATATAATTCAGGTTTTAAACGTCAAGGTCACTGGAGGTAATAAACAAGTTGAAATCTTGCCTTTGGCTACTGGTCAAAAGTGGGCATGCAAGAGAGTCCCTAGGATTTTGATGACTAGTTTGAGTTAAACTGCTTCTTACACACCCTACTAGTTTGAGTTAAACTGCTTCTTACACACCCTACTAGTTTGAGTTAAACTGCTTCTTACACACCCTACTAGTTTGAGTTAAACTGCTTCTTACACACCCTTGAGTGGTCAGGTGAGCTACAGGGCCCGTGGCACTATTTTTCAGGATTGGAATGATGATGGATTGCTTCCAGTGGTGAGGCACACAGCCAGAGTCCAGGAGTTGCTGGAAGAGCTTGGTAAAAACCCCACTTAGCTGAGTAGAGCATTTTTTGAGCACCCTTCCTCTGAGCTTATCGGGGCCAGAGGCTTTATGTGGGTCGGTCTGCTGAAGATGGAGGTCACCGACTTCTCATCTATGGTGAGGGCCTCCAAAGGCTCAGGCTCCATTGACTGATGTATTGAAGAATGTATTGAGAAGAAGGTATTGAGCTGCTCTGCAAAGGACGCGAGGTTCTGGCAGCTGAGGTCACTGCAGGCTTGGGGGCTCTTCCCATTTGAGTCTATTTCAATGTTTTATTGTTGTGTGTACTCCGCCCGCCCAAAAATAAAGTAGCCATTTGGATTTAAATAAGTAAATACTCGACAGCCTATGATTGAATCATAAATGCGCTGATGTATATGTTTCTTTCATGCTGACTAGTGCATTACTTCTCATTTCCTAAACAACCATGTCGTAACATGTATCTCATGGTCTTTGATAATACTTAACTGTGATTCAAGAGGGGCAAATTATTGGCCAGCATCAAGCCAAAAAAAAAAAACAGCTAAGCAGATTGCTGAAATGAGCGGAACTGGGTCACGAACTGTCAATTTATCAGACGAAATGGGTTAGAGAAAAATAATGACTGACCCTAATCAGAGATATCAGAAAAAAGCTTGCTGAAGTCCCATCATTAAAAAAAGAACAGTAGAACTCATGGTGATGTTTTATTATGAAGGTAAGTGCATTTTTCTCACGCATGACCTAACTAGAATTTGGAGTATTGGGACTAAACAACTGCGTAGCCATAAGAAAGCCACTTGTTAGTGAGGCTAATTGAGGAAAAAAAAACAAGTTCAATTTGCAACGAAGCATAAAGATAGGACTGAGGAACACTGGAAAAAAATGTCATGAGCCATTCCACGTCAAATCATCCAGGGGTGCCCGGTCACCTCCTCAAAATTCTTTGAAAAATTTCACGAGTAAATATTCACACAAAATGAAAAAATGCCAAACATGGGGTGCCCCGGTGGCTCATCAGTTAAGTGCGCGTACCATGAGGTAAAGTCCATCCCGCAGCAGCCTGGGCTCGAATCCGGCCCAGGCAATCCACTGCATGACCTCTCCCCACCCTTCCTGTCCATCCACTGCACTGTCAATTAAAGGTGAAAACTCTTTAAAAAAAGCCAAATATTTGGCCAGTATCTCAAATAGTCTTCAAGTTGTAGCCCTTTGAAATTTGAATAATATAATAAGTTTTTTGGTGAACCCATTTTCGGCTAACTTTGGCAGCTTATTGCTCCAAATTGGTTGCTTATACAAGGCTGAAAGTGGGTATCCTCACCAAATTCATCCCCTAGAATCTGAAAATGGCCTTTGATTCTGTGTATCTTTTGTATGGTAAAGCCTCAAATTCAGCCAAAAAACACAAAATGACCAAAAACCAGACCACATTTAACTCTAAGTGAGATAAAAGGTTAAAACTAGAACGGGCACTCGGTAGAGCGCATACCTTCGCCGACGCCACTGAATCCCTCGCCACTGGCGTTGGTTTCATGCCGATCGGATAAAAATTGACCGAGATATGGCCGAAAGTCGGTTTTGACCTTTTCGTGGCCTTGACCTTGACCTTTGACCCGATCACTCCCAAAATCTAATCGATTGATCCTCAGGTCATGCCAAATCAACCCACCAAATTTTATGAAATTCCGTTTGGTACTTTTTGAGTTATTCGATACACATACATACACACAGACAGACAGACAGACACACAAACAAATAAATACACGGGGATCAAAACATTACCTTCGTCAGCGAAGTCGCTGGCGAAGGTAACAATATGTCTCCCTTCAGGAGGGAGACATAATTCATGCATCTCCAGGTAAATCCTTTAGTTTAAAGCAGTGATCGGTGTTATGAGTGTATGCTTATGGTCTTGAATTTAAGAATGAAAAACTGCCTTCAGGTAATAAGAAATAAATAAATTAAAAAAGCAGAGCATTCTGAGGGCAGGTCTACTGCCCCATGAGAAATATGATGAGAAAATGTAGGATAATGATAAGTAGTAGCTAAAGGTTTCGTACCAGATTGCATACTTAACTAGAACGGGCACTCGGTAGAGCGCATACCTTCGCCGACGCCACTGAATCCCTCGCCACCTAAATCTGAGGACCAATTTTTATTTTTTTAAATGATCGATGAATGACAAGAGTACGATATTTTTTTTTTACATCAATACGCCTTTAAATTCGAAAGGTAATGACCCCCCTGACCTTTGACCCCCAACCGCTAAGAAGGGTATTGACCCCATTGTACCGTGTTTCACATCACAGGATCGGGTATATAATTCTGCACATTTTGGCGTTGGTTTCATGCCGATCGGATAAAAATTGACCGAGATATGGCCGAAAGTCGGTTTTGACCTTTTCGTGGCCTTGACCTTCACCTTTGACCCGATCACTCCCAAAATCTAATCGATTGATCCTCAGGTCATGCCAAATCAACCCACCAAATTTTATGAAATTCCGTTCGGTACTTTTTCAGTTATTCGATACACATACACACAAACAGACACACAAATAAATAAATACACGGGGATCAAAACATTACCTTCGTCAGCGAAGTCGCTGGCGAAGGTAATTAATTTTTTATGATTTTATGATATATCTCCGAGTAATCCGAGTAATATCATTTGTAGAAGTTTTTTAATGAAATAATTTTTGAAGTAATTTTTTCCGGTTTTGCCCTTTTTTGGGCAAAATCCTGGCGTATTTTGCAATTTCGTGCCCAGTGCAGCCCGGCCCAAGTACCCCTTTGTACCGCCTTTGTCCCTCCTGCTGGCGCAAGTCAAGTCTTCACCAATCAAATGAGCTCCTCTCTTCACCTTTAAAATTGGAATATAAGAAGCCTCTGTCCTAAATCTGCATGATGCGTTAATGTTGCATTTCACTTTGCTGCTACAGGCATGTTTTCTGCACCGCTTACGTCTATATTAAGCATTACGAATATGAGTTAGCTGGCTAGCTAGGGCATTCGCGAATTATTACCATTAGCAAAGTTGAATGGAGTTTCAAAACGAAACTACGTCAGATCATTTAAACTTATGAAGTTGCTCATTTATTTATTTATTTCTTCTGCCTGCATCATTGGGAAGAGAAACAATGGATAGCGTGTTCCTATTATTACACCCCATTGCTGCTTAAAATCTTGAGATTAACATGTGTAATGTGAATATAGGCCACTGGATGGCAGTATTTACCTTTTTTTTTTTTTTTTTAAGCTCAGACTGAGATTATGTTTAGACATGTCCTGGACATGTCTGGGGCAAGTCTCTGAAAATTAAAAAAAAGAGGTCTAAATGTGGGTGGGGTCTGCAAAAGAGTATATAAAGGGGAGAATTGAGACAGTAAAATAGTCGGAGAAATTGCAAGAAGAAGGATACGTGTGACCAGACCTGTCATTCTGTTCAAGACCTGTGAAGTTTCTTTTGTGGATTTTTGCCTGAAAAAGAGCCTTTTCTTCACCCAGCACATCACCAGAAAACCCACAAGGACTGTAAATATTTCTGTTCTTTTTTGTTTTCCAATCAATCTTGGTCTGTAGTTGTAAATAGTAGTTTAGTCTTTATTTGTTAATTAAATGTGTTGAGGTTTTTAAAACTGTGTCTGTCATCCCTTGCTGTTGCTGTTGTGTTATAGATGTAGTAACAAATTGGGGCCATAACACATGCATGAACAACCATGCAAGATACGTTTCACATTTATTTTCAAAATGTGATCTTAACTCAGTACGAGATCATAGCAATCAGGCTGTATTCCTTTCCCCCACTAAAAAAGATAAAACCTCAGTGAAAACCTCATGTCTTCACGTCTTTGCATTGACTTTGACTGTAATCTGTTGTGCGAAAAAATTCATTTCGCGTCTGGTGTGAAAGCAGCTGAAGGGCACATTACCTACATAGCCTACACACGCACTCACATGCCCACATGTACACATCTCTCTCTCTCTCTTTGATCTGACTTCGGGACAATCGATATAGATACTATAATTTATATGCTAATTCAGACATTTACATTAAATAGTGGCTGCTGTAATTATTTATTGCATTAAAATGTGCCTGACATTCTGGAAACCTGCCTGTGAGGTTTCGCTGACATGTGCGCACTGCGCGCCGGTCAGCCAAATTACCACTGCATAGAAAGTGAACCAGGTTGGAGCTGGCGAGCTTTCTGCGCAACTTCAGCTGAGACTTCTTCTATGAAATTGTCACTGCGTCTTGATGAATATGTGACACCTCCCCCTACTACACTGCCACACCCTTCTCGGCGCATGTCCGTCTACCAAAATGCCAAAGTGCTTCCGCACGGTGTTGCACTGCATGAAATTACCACTGCGCAGGCTGCGCCAGATGAAATTACCACTGCGTAGGTTGCACCACCCTGCGCTCAGAAATTAGAGCCCTATGCATTAATTTGTTCAGTTGCGAGGATGAATCACTGATCATTTACAGTTCATTTCCCCTCAGCTTGCATTATTGTTCATTTCAATAATGATGCATTTTCCTATTCACCTTGATGGTGACATGAAACATCAATATTTTTTGAAGTGTCTGAAATCCTGTAGCTCCCAAAACGGTGCATCTTTTCTTCTGCATCTGTGTCCCATCGATTTTACATGCAAAAGAAAAAAATGCGGTTTTGCCGTCTCAGGTCCACTTGTTAAGTTTGCTCACGTAAAATTAAAACTCCATCTACAACTCTTGACATGATCATAATGCAGGTCATCTCTCTTCCTGTTTCCGATCAAGAGTCTGACAATTAATTTCATTAATTTACTGAGCAAGTAGGCTTCCAATAAGCAGTGTTGCCATCAACGAGTGAGGCATAAAGCTTCAAAGAGGAATGCAACAATACGTGACTGCATGGAGGGCAATCAACTGAAATTTCTTGAAATTTTCTCCAACAGAACAGAGGAAAAACTTGCTTTCCTTGCCTGATGAGTCAGGGGAACGTCAGATGTACAGTATGATGATTCGCAAATTACCTGAAGGAATAGACTCTCATACATTTCAAATAGCTTACATCACAGCATTCTCTGATGGGGATGTCAATCACTCTTCCCATTCTGGCATGCAGTCTTAAAACATCTTGATAATAATCTTTCACATCGTGATCTTTTTTGATTTTTTATTGTTTGCATGTGAGGGCATAGCTGGTCATCTCTGTGTAGTAAGCTATGTTACAAGCAGGGTGTGCGTGTTTCATGGGCTGCATAATACTATCTTAAAATGCACTCCTAAAGGAGCTGTGTCATTACTGCGCATGCTCACAACTTTGAACATCCTTGCAAATCCATCATCATTTTGCATTGCATTTATGTATTTTAGTTACTCTGGGATTATGGTTTTTATATTAAGGAGTTTTTTTAAATGAAATTCAAGGATTCAATGAAAGGGGGGGAGGGACTATAAACGATTTGTTGGAAATGAAATGGGGTTAATGAAACAGTAATCCAGGACAGAGGTAGGTGTTTGTAATTCCTTCCAAAAATACAACAATGGAATGCATTACAGTAATAATCATGTGCCAAAATGTGAGCAGGTTGAAATTCAACATTGGATTCTGAGCAAAGGGTGCTCTTTCTATGCAGGAGACAAAAGAAGCTGTCAGACAGGGTTGTGTACATTCCTACATCATGTGAAACATTTAAATCAAGGCCAAGTCTACTGACTGAGAGAAGTTGCATTGTAAAACATGCCTGATTGAATCAAATTTTGGAAATGCTCGGACTTGACAAATGTAGACCAGCAGCCAAGAGCAGTTTGGTTAAACGAACTTGGTCCCAACAGGATCACGTAGAGAATAATAGGGCAAATGAAGAACTGGACGTCTGCCGGGGACATGATATTACATGATATTTAGAACTTTCAACTGAATATACATATATATATATATATATATATATATATATATATATATATATATATATATATATATATTCTTGTAATGTTGTGGAGGTTTTGATGGGCTTTTAAGTTGAACTTTTCTCATAATATCTGATGAAACCAATAATATTGCCAAAATCAAGTGTACAATTGCTTGTATACATTGTATGATGTGTCATGCAGACTTGACGCATGATTTAACAGCTGCATGGACCATATCTTATATTCTGTTGAAAGTTCTAAATATCATGTAAAAATAGTTTCATGTAGTAATTTTTTATATGGTACAACTATATTTTATCCAACCAAATTTTCTTCCTTTTTGGTTCCTGGCTGGCTTAATGCAGCGGGTAATTTGTCTAGTATCGACCATTCTGTACTCTCTGAGATGTGTCAAGTATATGAACTTAGTTTCAAGTGGTACCAATAATGTTTGATGCTGCCAAAATTTGTAGACCCTTTTTGGGTGTCTGGCGGGCCTAATGCAGCAGAGATTATGTATGGCATGAAACCAGTGTGATGTGTAAATTACCGTGAAATACATTCTGTGTGGTTCCTGTCTATGTTTGATCGAGCTGACAAAAGGCCCAAAAACAGCTGACAAAAGATGGACCAAGTCAAGAGATTAAATCCAGGTAGTGTGGCTCCATCTGAGACCAGAGCTTAGTAGCATGTGTTGAACACATAGGGTCCAGCTGAACCCTTGTTTAGATGCTGGCTTTCTTTCCACACAGTCGCATTTTTGATGACATCTGCAGCCCTGTTTAGTGATTGTTTCATTTTTGGCCTCTAAGATGAAATATTAAAACAAACAAACAAAAAAAAAAAAACAGAGCTTACAACTCGACCTGGCCTTAGTCCAACAACACTGGTCCTGCAGGTATGGGTAGAACAAGGAAATTATTTCCACTCTTTCTGGCACTCAGTTTCAGATAAACTAAAACTCTGTTCCAAACCCTGTTTCTGTCAGTGTGTGCAGCAGAATGGCAGGGAACCACTTCTCTGTGGATCGGGAGCAGTTCTGCTGTTCAGTCTGCCTGGATTTACTTACAGATCCGGTGACTATTCCCTGTGGGCACAACTTCTGCTTGGGCTGTATTCAGCACTGCTGGGATCATGCTGGGGACTACAGCTGTCCTCAATGCAGACAGACCTTCACCCCAAGACCTCTCCTCTGCAAGAACACCATGATAACACAATTGGTGGGGAAACTGAAGAAGACAGGACTCCAAGCTGCTCCTCCTGCTCACTGTCCCGCTGGACCTGGAGATGTGGTGTGTGATTCCTGCACTCTGAAAAAACGCAAAGCTGTCAAGTCCTGTCTGGTGTGTCTGGCCTCTTACTGCGAAACCCACCTCCAGCTTCATTTTAAATCTCCTGCTTTTAAGAAGCACAAACTGGTCAAAGCTGTGCAAAACCTTCAGAAGATGATCTGCTCTCATCACGAAAAACTGATGGAGGTTTACTGCCGTACTGATCAGCAGTGTATCTGTCTGTTGTGTGTGATGGATGAACACAGAGGCCATGATACAGTCTCAGCTGCAGCAGAAAGGACTGAGAAACAGGTAACAAATAACTTACGCTCATGCTGTAGTTAGTGTTGCTTTTACCTAATTTCGTAGATATGCTTATGCTGTGGCCTTAATCACATTACATTGCATTTATTTCACAAACCCTTGCATCTATAGCGATGTACAACAAGTGCATAGAAGCAGGTCCTTGAAACAGATGCACAACAGATCAGATAATACAGAATGCATTTTGTACAGAGCATCAGCCAGAGTAGCCATGAACATGTAATGACTTGAGTAGAAGATTGGTATGTGAAGTGAAGGACAGGGTTCCTGGGGTATTAAACGTGGGATTGAACTGTGCCTGCTCCCTCGGGTCCCTGGGTTTTATATCCTCTAAGGAGGAGTGTTGGCTGCGGAGTGTCGACAGGACCACAGACAGGGTTTCATCCGAAATGTAAACTTTATAAGTAGCGCAGGCCAGACTCAATAGAACAAGGAGGACAGGTGTGATACAGTTTGGTCCTAAAGGGAAATTCACAATGAAATGCATGACCAGATGATAAAAGATAAAATTAACAAGGTTCAATGTTGCCATTTGATTACATGTTAATGTTAACAGATTGGCATTACTGGCATGTAATAATGTAATACTAGGGATGTAGACATGTTAGCGTATAGGAAACTAGGCATGTTGGCATGTCATACTAGAAAATGGCCAGCAGATAGAGCCATACAGCCAGGACTATTATGGCAGCCGTCCTGGTAGACTCTGGGTTACTGGAGAGTAGGAGCTGCCATACTGGCAGGCTAACACCAGCCCGGCAGTAATACAATGGCTAGTTTAAAATAGCTGAATACACATGCTCCATAGTAATCAACTGTTATTCCAAATATGCTTCAACAGGTGACTCTAGCATGCATAAAGCCCCACATACTGAGCATCGAGCTGACAAATCCAAACATTCTTTGTTCACCGCCCATCACCAAGTGAGGAAGGGGGTGACAGTGACCCTAAACTGGGTGTGCATCATTGCAGATCAGTCTAATTAATGGATACGAGCTCAAATTGACTTTCAGCTTTTTTCAACATGCTTTGCTACGTGAGTTTGACCATGGGATCAATTTTATTTTCTGGCTTTGAAGATTTGCGGCCCTCGCCGCAAAATATATTTTTCACTTCTATTGGGGGCTGACTTGGTAGAACTTTGATTCACAATTTCACACTGGCTATTTATACGATGTGAACTGAGCTTAGTTAACCCCTCAAGGGGCAGTGCTTCCTGGATTCTCCTGAAAATCAGCAACAATACGGCGATGCTACTATGGGTAAAGTGACAGAGATGTTACTTTATGAACACTGTGCCGGTTTGAGAATGAAAATATTCTCAGAGCTGATGATGTTGTCACATCCAATGTTGAGTTAGACCACTATTTTTGTGAAACTGTGTTAGCTGGGTTATTTGATACAGCTAGCTTGCAAGCTTCCTGGCTAGCGAGCTAGCTTTCCTATTACCTTAAGCAATGTAACTGCAGTTTCAGCATATACGTAGCTAGGTAGCACAGGTAATGTTGCAGCCAGTAGCAAAGATGCTATTAAAACACTGGTCTAATCACACAGATTTTTTATGAATTGCCAACACTGGTGAAGGCAAGCTCTCGTAGAATGAAGATTCTGTTGAGAATAAAATGCTCTGTCTGTTCACACTGAGGTTAAGGCGATGCCTCGCCATCCACATTGATATGTCAGCCAAGCATGTGGATTTATTGCTTTGGATCTGTGTGTCAGGTAGAGGGAATGAGAGAAAAAGATGACAGTCATCAGCATAATAGTGTTAAGAGAAACCGTGGAATGTGATAACAGAGCCAAGAGAATAAAATGTACAAGCAGGGGACATAGAACAGATCTTTCATGGATGCCTGTAGAAAGAGGCAGAGGAAAAGAAACATCTTGGAAGCCTAGTATGTGCTATCAGCTAAATAGCAAACCAACCGTGGATTGGCCCTGAGATCCCCATCTTCACCAGCTGGAGATCAGAAGTTGGTGGTGGCCCATGTCAAAGACAGCAGACAGCTGATAAAGGGCAGAGGTGAGGGTCAAGGGGAAAAAAGTAGCAAGTGCATTTGTCAAAGACAGAAAAGCAGTCCAGGTTGAGTGTCAAGCTCGAAAGCCAGAATGGTGGGAGCTAAGTTGGTGATAATATATGAGAAAAAGAAAATAGGAAAAGTGTAATACACTGAAGAGTTTCAGACAGGATGGGCAGCAGTGATACAGGGTGGTAGTTCTTGATATTAGAGGGCTAAAGGGAGAATGTTCTGAGTGTAGTGGTGTAACACCGGCCATCTTGAAGGCAGAAGAAAAAAGTCCTCAGGCAAGATAGTAATTCTAAATGGAAGAATTGCTTTTTTGGCATGTTTTTATGCACTTGTACCAAACATTGCAGTAGGTTCTAGCCAGGAAGTCAGCCAAAGTCAGTTCTTTATGACAGCTTTATTCACAAATTTTCCCCTAGTTCCTGAATGAATCGGAAGCAAATTCACTCACAGAACACCCTGTTCACGGAGAACTTCCCTCCTGCAGGGTTTCACTGCAACTTTGATTTGGTGTACCTGACTCAAAAAGTTAGTAGCTGAACAGAATTTCTAGTTTCTTAGCAAATGTTGCTTTGCCAGGCTTGGAGTGAAACTGTCCAGTAGCAGGGTTGGTAACCACTAGTGTAAGTGATTTAGCTGTAATACCAGCGCACTTCTGCACGGTGTCTCTCTGTATGCCAAATATGTCATACACTAGGTCATAATTCATGTATGTCATCTTTTGGAAAAATGTAAATGTTCTGCATTTGTGCTACTGCTGCAATAAAAGTGTAGTACTATAACATTAAAGGGAAATATTTTTCCACAGAATCAGCTGGAAACAGCACGTAGTAAGGTCCAGCAGACAATCCAGGAGAGAGAGAAGGAGCTGCAGGATCTGAGACAGGCTGTGCAGTCACTCAAGGTGGGTACTGACCAGAGGAGAAGACAACAGCTGCTGCTGGAAGAGCCATTTCAGGGCTCAGTCAGGGCTCTCCTCCAGTCAGCCAGTGAGGAGCCCAGTGTTGGGCCACTTTCCAGCCCTGTGGGGCTCAATCCTGTCAGAGTCTGATTCTTCTCCACAATTCTAATGTATTTTATTCTTAGATTTTGTAGATCTATTATACAATAAAGATTGTGGGACTAAGATCTTCAATAAAATAATTTAACTGAGTTCTGACTGCATTCCCTCTCAGAACAGACCCGCTAAGGTATACTCAAGAGGCAATAGTCAGTTCGGAACATTGCGTTTGATCGACTAGGTGTACTGCTTGGACGGCATCAAACTCAGCTTGTCGGTATCACTAAGGCCCTGGAATCCTTTGCTGCAAGCATGAATTCTCTCTCCAGACAACTTTACCCACTACAATTACCACCACAACCTGTTCAAGTTATTCCTGCTTCAGCTCCTGATGTTAGTCCTTGCCTTCCTCTGCCCAGCTCTTCTCATGGACACCCAGGCACTTTTCTCTCCAAGCAGGTCTGGACTGGGACCAAAAAATGGCCCTGGCATATTTTGGCCATGGCGGCCCACCATGATTATTCATCCGATATACGCACACATCGGCTGTTTCGAAAATTAGAGCTGACTCATGCTAGCTAAGTACCAGTGTTGCATGCCTCCCCACTTCTGCCTGTACTGTAGTCAGCCCGGTCACAGTTGCCAAGTGTACAGTAAAAGGCATCGTCACCTGTTAGAAGTGAAAATAGTGGTGATCGAGACTCAGCACAATGATTCTCTCGACCCTCAACCTCTCCTGATCCTCCAGATCTGTGATGGTAACACCAAGCTAGCCATCAGCACCTTGATTGGCTGCAGAGCAGATGGTAACTTGATCTGCTGGCTGCTCATCAATAAACGCCCTCTTCCCTGTCAAACCCTAGAGAAACCTATTCAAGCACATGATATCTCTGGATCACCTCTGGCCAGCATAACTCATGTAACCTCTCCAGTGAAATTCTTCATCTCCAGTTATGATCATTAGGGAATTCCTCTGCTTCTGCTCTAAACACCTAGCAAACATGTGGTCCTCAAAAAATCCCTGCCTGTCTCAGCATAATCCTTGCATCAATTGGAAAGACCTCCAGGTCCAAGAGTAGAGCCCTTCCTGTTTTTAATTGGTTTTAATTAAACCTCTATTTATATTTTTACTCAGCCTGTGCACTTGGGTCCCTTACTTCTGTTTTGGGTACATGGTCCCTGTGCCTGCCGGCTTGTTTCCTTATGCCGGCAGGACTAAACCATGACACCCTATCGCCAACTCAGGAGAGTGAGACAGCTCACGGCTCTCCTCCGAAGCACGCACCCGTCACCACCGCTTCGCTTCTTATATTGACTCATTGATTGAAACTTCGCAAGCTCAGAACAAGGGTGGAGGATACCCTAACATGAATGAGCTCAGAATCTTCCTAATGAGCGCCTGTCTGGCCAACAGGAGGCGCCTGAGAACTTTGTTATATACGATATCCTATCCCGGCAGACCCTTCACAATTTGCATCCCCGTTGTGCATTAGCCAATTGCGCGCTACTCTGAGAAGAGCTGCTGACCACTTCCGGCTGGTACGAGGATTAATTAATTAATTTTTTTTTTATCATTGCGTTTCTTCGGTTGTCATTTGCATTAGATATCTTTGCTTCTCGCTCCAAGTCACTGCCACATGCTTTTGTCTTTTACCCAGCATTCAGACACATGCCCTTTCCATTCTGTTGAGTAATCAGTGCCCTTATTCCCTCACCTGTGGCCAAACCTCCCCCCAGGTCTCTCACTGCACCTGCACCAGCATCCACTCTCCATTAGCCCTCATTCTCCTTATATATACTGCAGTGTTTCACCTCGTCCTTTGAGAGTTTGTTTACCAGTCTTCTTATGAGCATTTCTGTACTTCCAGGAGCTTTTTTGTCACAGTATGTTTTTGCCCATGGATGATGATTTCTGCCTTCTCCTTAGTGTCTTGTATATTCACTGTTTACATTATGGCTTTATGGTTTATGATTCTGATTACCCATTTGTGTTAGGCATACTGCCTGATTGGTATTCGACCTGCAGAATGTAATATGATTATGATTTGGATTTTCCCTTCTGTGCTACATTATTACTGGTTAGCTTTGACCCAGATTTTGTAGCCTTGAGCTTCAATAAAACCATTGAACTGATCACCTGAGTTCTGACTCCATTCCCTGTCAAATCTGACTGAGCTGCACTGTAGAGAACAGGCTCTCAGGGGTTTTGGAAAGAGCTGAGTAAACAGGATAGTTAGCCTAAATCACTCTCCTTCCTCTTTTTGTGTCTTATAACAGCGCTCTGCACAGGCAGCAGTGGAGGGCAGTGAGAGGATCTTTACAGAGCTGATCCGCTCCATTGAGAGAAGGCAGTCTGAGTTGATACAGCTGATCAAAGATCAGGAGAAGGCTGAAGTCAGTCGCACTGAACGACTCCTAAAGCAACTGGAGCAAGAGGTTGCTGATCTGAGGAGGAGAGACGCTGAGCTGGAGCAGCTGTCACTTACAGAGGATCACATCTATTTCCTTCAGGTAACATCACTGGCTCTCTTATCCCCAACCCGGGCCCACAGCCCTGCTCATGACCTGAGAGCTTCAGTATGTAAAGAGGAACACAGGTTACTTACCCTGGGGTTCAGTCACTGATCCTTACGGGTCATGATCAGGGAAGCTTACTTTAAAGTTTACAGTCTGACATTTAGTACATTTCATTGTGCTTGATTTGTATTGCACTTTTTAGAAAAAGTTTCTTAAAGTGAATCTGTCACGCATTTCCAAGTGGTCGAATGACTGAATCTTTCAAATGGTTATGCTAAAGATATTCTAAAGACAACAAAGAATATCAAAAAGGTCATTCAGAATGGTGAAATTTTAATTTCAAAATTAAGGAGCTGAGCTTCAACCACGTAACCACGGCACAGCGCAGCTATTTCCAACGACATCACAGCGAGAACTCCGAGGCAACATGAACCTTTGGCAACTATTACCGTTAGCTTGAGAGCCAAACAAAGTTTGGTTTTGTCAGTGTCAGAAAGTTTGTATGAAATAGATAATTGAGTTACTGATGGAACTGCGAGCGTGGAGGAGATGGCGGGAAGCTTACTGTATGTGTACGAGCCGTAAGCGTCAGAGGCTGACGATGAAAATACTAAGAGTGACAGCGACTAAGGTGCCGCTGGCTCTGGCCAGCCTTCTGGCGTAGCTGTCAACTTGACACGACTGAACAATGTCGAATGGTATGTTAAAAAGTGGCATCTCAGTCGTCTTAACTGCCATCTCTTGCTTCAGAACTAACGTTAAATATTTAGTGGTTGACTGTGTGCGTGCCACACGGCCATGAAAGCTGCGATGGGAATGAGTTCCTTTTGAGTTCCGTACCCCCGCTCTCCCCGGTACACAGGTATAGCTGGGATTCGCGTATCTAAGGCTATGGGCTCCAGTGAAAACAACGAACAACAGAAATTCCACTCAGCTAAATGATAAATAGATGTACTGACCTGATTTCTTCTTCACGGGTGAAAATCACACTCCTCCAAGGTATTTTGTACAGGCTAAAAAATTATTTTGTTTACAAACATACAAGTGAGAGGCAAGTGGAGGCCTACAGGGAAACTCTCGCTCAGACGTGACTTCCGCAGTCTCCTTTAGCCAGCACTGTTGATTGGAAAATATCGGGCGCTAAAATTTAAAACTGATATCAGTGCTCTAATGTTGCGTTTTCTGTCGTTCTTCCTGCCGTTTTACAGTCAAGAGTGTATAAACTATCATTTTTCTAACAGTTGGACATAGGATGGCAGATTCACTTTAATAGGAGGAAAAAAACAGAGAAGGGACATATTTTAACCCCGTTCAGCTGTTACGTTCAGATCCAGGTCTTGTGCAAATGGTACCATTGTCTGGTGTGAAAGGGTTACACAAAGGATGAAGCCATATTCAGTGTCCTGTATTGATCTCATGTTTTCTGTGAAAAAGCGGTATGACTTTCTGCATAGCGGACATTAAACACACATGATGAGGTGCGCTTCTCATTTCCAAAGATCCGCTCTGACTAGCATCTGTACTGGAAGTAACTCGTTCTGTTTGTCTGTGTGTCTGTCTGCAGAGCTGTCAGTCTCTCTGTGCCCCTCCTGGACCTGGAGACTTACCCAGCATCACTGTCAGTCCAAACAGGTCTTTTCAGGCTGTGAGGAAATCTGTCTCTGAGCTGAAAGGCCAACTGGAGGATCTTTTCAAATCAGAGTTTATAAAAGTTTCTGGAAAAGGTTTGTTGACAAACTCTGTGTTTTGAAGGGCTGCCCTTAAGATTCACTTTTACAAAATGAAAAGCACTTATTATGTTATTTAGGACAGGGACACTTCATTCTCTGTCATAGAGGATATGTCACTCAGTAAAGTGACATTAAGCTGTTTTCTGTATCAAAAGGGGTGACGCCTGCAAAGGAAACAACACTTTAGGGGTGTAGGAGTAACTTCACATTGTCAAATGACGTCACTCCGGTATCAAGCATGATAGTTCGGTTGCAACACGGATAGACCGTGTTGTACGCAGGTGGCAATCGAACTAAGCCTCTGAGAAAACCAATGGACCGCAAAACAGCTAAACCAGCAAATAAGAAAAAAAAGTGCTGCGACCAAGCAATGATGTCTCATTGTCTTTGGGGGTTGGCTTCATTTGTTTTTACTTTAAATTGAAAACCCAGAAAAATGTTTACGGTCAGCCCTAATGATATAGGGAGGGTCATGAAACCAGAAACACCTCTATGTTTTGATTTGGCCTGACTCATACTCCATGGGGCCTTTATTTTGAAGACCAAGACAGACCGTGAGCTTCCTATTTAAGAAACGTTTGCCTGTGGGGCTTTAATTTTGAAAAACTGGCCTCATTCCTCGTCATTCACAGTTACCTTGTGGAATTTTTGTTTAAAAGCAGCAGCCCTGTTCTACACTGTGTGTCCATAGCAATGTAAACTGCTGAGTCAATATATATAACACTGGTAATTCAGTAGCTCGGTCAGTAGGGACTTAGCTTGAATCAGAGGGTCTATCAGTATGGAGAGTGGACTAGTGGCTGCAGAGGTACAAAATCCCCTGAACTACTTTCAGGACGCCACAGATAGCGGCACACTGCTTTGGGTGTATGTACATTGCTAACAGGCCCTTGTGTGAGTGTGAGACTGCGTTTGCGTATGTGTATCTGTGTCTGTGTAATGTAAATCTAAACTGCGATTGAATAAAAACTGTAATTGAAGACCTGTGTGCAAAAAGTACCAAAATCTCAAAAGTATTATTTTGTGACTTAGGCACTTGCACGCAGGTCTTCAGTTACGATTGATATATTGCCCCTATCAAGAAAAGTCTGTCTCATGACCCATTTAAGCTTTGAATCACGTTTCCACATTAAAGTATGGCCGAGAAACATGGCCTAAAAGAGAGGTGAGTTCCTTGTCTTTGAGGGCTTTCTGAGGCTGGTTCCCCATTTTTCCAGTTGGGAAAATTTTCCACGTTTTTTTGGGATTTTCAGGAAACCACTGGGCCAATCCCTAACAAAAGATATAGCCCACCATGCAATAATTCTGCAGGTTGTGATGAGTTGTTTGTGCCGATGCTTCAAAAGCTGAGGGACTAGTTTCGCAGTAAATTTCCTTGGCGGGAGAATAATTGGAAGAAAAATAATAACTAGAGCTGCGCTCAGAGAGAGAAAGTACCTCCGCCAACGTCCTCAGTGTTATTGCCAGTATTAGCTAGCAGCCCATGTGTTTATGCAGTCCTGTAGTCTTTGCGCAAATATGTGCAAATAATGTGTTTTTGACCTTTTGCAAGCCCTTGTCCTTGACCTTTGACCTTGACCTCCCAAAATCGAATCACCTCTTCCTTGAAAAATACTTCATCATTCCACTAAATTTGAGGAAAACCCATCCATAACTTTTTGCGTAATCCTGCTTACAAACAAACCAGCAAACCAACCAACAGACAAACAGTAATGATCACATAACCTCCTCCAACTTCATGGGGTGGAGGCAATAATAAGACCCAGTAAAAATAAGTAGTGCATGAATGTGTGTTGCACAATAGGCAGACAGAATAATTTGCAGTTTCATGATTACATGTGACCATCTACAACCCCAATTCCGAAATAGTTGGGACGAAGTGTAAATTGTGAATAAAATCAAAATGCAATGACTTTCAGATCACGAGCCAATATGTTATTTACAATAGAACATAGATAACATTTCAAATGTTGAAACAGAGACATTTTACATTTTTATCCACAAAATGAGCATATTTCAAATTTTCGAGTTGCAACAGGTCTCAAAAAAGTTGGGACACAGACAAAAAAGGGTTGAGAAAGCAAATAATACATTAAAGAATCTGCTGAAAGAACATTTAGTAAGTAATTACATTAATTGGCATCAGGTGTGTAACATGATTGGCTATAAAAGGGATGAGCCTCTTAGACATAAAGATGGCCAGAGGCTCTCCAACCTGTGAAAGCTTGCATAAAAAAATTGTGGAGTACTTTACAAACAATGTTCCTCACCGTCAAATTGCAAAGGCTTTGAAGGTCTCATCATTAACAGTGCATAACATCATCAAAAGATTCAGAGAAATTGGAAAAATCTCTGTGCGTTAGGGACAAGGCCGAAGACCTTTACTGGATGCCCATCATCTTCTGGCCCTCAGACACCACTGCATCACTCACCGGCATGATTCTGTCATTGACATTACTGAATGGGCCCAGGAATACTTCAAGAAACCACATCTGTAAACAGTCTGCCGTGCCATCCACAGATGCCACCTAAAACTCTATCATGCAAAAAGGAAGCCATTCTTGAACATGATCCAGAAGCGCCGCTTGTTCTTTGGGCTGAGGCTTATTTAAAATGGACTGTAGCAAAGTGGCAAAGTGTCCTGTCATCAGACGAGTCCAAATTTGACATTCTTGTTGGAAATCATGGGCGTCGTGTCCTCTGGGCTGAAGAGGAGAAAGACCACCCCTTCCGTTATCAGCATTCAGTTCAAAAGCCAGCATCTCTGATGCATTAGTGCAAGTGCCTAATGGGGATGCATTAGTGCATGTGTTGTGGGACACTTGCATGTTTTAAAAAGCACCATGAATGCTGAAAGGTATCTCAAGGTTTTATGGCAACATATACTCCCCACCAGACGACAGGGGATTATCTAGGCGTTGAGTATTATAGCAGGACAATGCAAAACCACATACTGCAGCTATTACAACAGCATGGCTTTGTAGTAGAAGAGTCCGTGTGCTGAACTGGCCAGCTTGCAGTCCTGATCTTTCACTGATTGTGAACATTTGGGGCATAATTAAACGAAAAGTCCGTCAAAGGAGACCCGAAGCTCTCCAGCAGCTGGAAGCCAATATTAAACAAGAATGGGATCAAATTCCAATGGCTAAACTCAAGCAGCTTTTCTCCTCAATGCCCAGACACCTCCACTCTGTGTTAAAAAGAAGAGGGGATGCTACACTATGGTAAACAGGCCCCTGTCCCAACTTTTTTGAGACCTGTAACAGCCATAAAATTTGAAATGTGCCCATTTCGTGGATAAAATTGTAAAATGTCTCAGTTTCAACATTTTCTATGTTATCTCTGTTCTATTGTGACTAAAATACTAGCTGGTCATTACGTTTTGATTTTATTCACAATTTACACATTTCGGAATTGGGGTTGTAATTGCTCAGTTCTAAGACAGCAGTCAAGGCTGTATTCTTTAGTATTTAGATACTTTCTTTCCATGCCTCTGTGAAAAGCAAGATAATCTTCCGCCCAACTTTCTTGTGATCTCTCTTTTCTCTGCAGTGGGAGAAGTACATGTCGTCATCCCTGTGGAGGAACCTAAGACGAGAGAGAGCTTTTTAAAATGTAAGTCAGTAATTACATTGAATTAAATGAACTGCACCAAATTAAGACCAATTATCAGCTCATTGATGTCAAAACACTAGAACACACAGTGGACCCCCAGGGCCCAGGTTGATTTCAGATATAAAGAACATTTGAAAAACCAAGCATATTGAAAATCAAGAAAATGCACTATACATGAAATACATGTCACATAAATGACACACTAAAGATGTCTTCAGTATATCAATGGAACTCTCCCCTTTTTTCACTCTATCAGATGGATGTCAGATAACACTGGACCCCAACACAGCAAATGACCACCTCTGTCTGTCTGAGGGGAACAGAAAGGTGACGCGTGTGAAACAGATTCAGTCATATCCAGATCATCGAAAGAGATTTGCCATCTATACTCAAGTGCTGTGCAGAGAGGGTCTGTTTAGACGCTGTTACTGGGAGGCTGAGTGGAGTGGGGATAAGGTTGATATAGGAGTTACATTTCATGACATCAGCAGAAAAGGTTCAGGTAATGACCATGTTCTGGGGTGTAATGGCAAGTCCTGGAGTCTGAGCTGCACTCCCTCCAATTTCTCTTTCAGACACAATAATGAGATAACAGAAATCCCTGCTCCCTCCTCCTCCAGAATAGGAGTGTACCTGGATCACAGGGCAGGAACTCTGTCCTTCTACAGCGTCTCTGACACAATGACCCTCCTGCACAGAGTCCAGACCACATTCACTCAGCCCCTCTATCCTGGGTTCTGGGTTGGTCTCGGATCCACAGTGAAACTGTGCGATCTGGGATAAGATAAAGAGAAATGAAGAGCAGCTGTAAAGAAAGATAGGGAAAAGAATTAAATAAAGTTCAATTTTCAATATCAAATTATTCAATGAAATGCAGAATTGATTTTGAATGAAATGAACAAATCTCCACCCCCCCCCCCCAAGCGGAGTTTTCAGCACTAGGGTAGCAGCTAATGGCTTTGGTATGGAACATTACTATGGACAAGAGTGTAATAAGTGCATAAATGTAACTAATGTAAAAAATCCAGTAAATGAAGATAAAACTCAGAACTAAGAAGGGAATTTGGTTAAAGTTTATTACTGAGACAGATACAAAGAAGATATGGCTACGAAGAAATTAAGTGCAGAGGCTTTGGAGCAGATTTTTCAAGGCTAAGATACTGCCAAAAATGCCAAGGACTGCACCCGAGTCACGCTATTCTGAGAATGAGAAGAATTTTGGCGATCCTTTAACTATTATGAAATTATTCACTCTGATGGATTACATGGACTACTGAGTTGGGAAATGTGATTTGGGATTGCAGACTTATTGTCGTTCAGCAATATGACACCATTTGCGCTAAAGATTATCCAAACAGATCTTCAGTATCTATAATGATGACACTGTTTGTGTTTACCCTGTAAGCAATGCTGATCATTATAGCATGGCAAAGTAAATTTTAAGCATGTAAATTAAACAAACAATTCCTGTGGAATAGTTTGAGATGGAAGTAAATAGTATGTGAAATAAACCAACTGTGAACATTTGTGATCAATTGAATCACTTTGCCTTTGTGTGGGTGAATAAACAGGGGTTTTATTGTTCGTTGTACGTAAAATTTACAGTCGTAGTAAAGGTGGAGGGGAGCAATATAGAACAGACAATGGGAGAGCTGTGTTTTCTCATGGAAGTATGGGAGACAACACAATCACACAGCCGTGGCAATCTCTCTGACTCCAGACGGAACTACAGGATGACGGAAGTTTATAATCTATTATCCAGGTACTCAACACGGGCCGTGGGCTGAATCTTGCCTGCCAGACTTTTTTTTTTTTTTTGCTGTCCCCAATATGTTTGGTCATTAATATAATCACTAGAAGCATTGTAAATCGTTTTGAAAATGCAATGCGCCTTTAAAGAAAAGAAAACACTTTTTTCAGCTCTTACTTAATAAAAAGTACATGTTTTCATTTCATAAGTATTTTTTGCGAATTTTTGCAATATCTATGCACCGAGTGATCAAACCTCCAACCTCTGAAATAAACTCAAAATCACTCATGCTGCAGCTTAATTTTGCGCCGAAGGATGAAGGTTCAACCTTACCAATCAGTATTAGAACCTGAGAGACGAAATCAGCCATAATGCCGTTTTTGTGTGGCTGTTGATTGCTCCAACAAAACGGGAAACTTGGACCTACCCGTGAGCGTAAGCGTTCACAGGTTTTCCTTGGCAAAGCCTGACTTGTTACAGCAGTAGTTGCAAAGCATCGGATTCAACGAGTCACCGGATGTATTCTGCACACTTTTTGCCCAGTTGTTTCAAGGAGCACTTTTACGCAAAGTATGGAATTGAATTGCTTAATAAATATCAGAAGATTTTGAAAGATGACGTGCCAATGGAATTCCGTCATCAACTGGCCTGTGAACCCGAGGGTTTGTCAACTTAAGAGGTCTTCAGGGTGAAGTGTAGAAATAATCATTATAATGAACAAACTAAGAAATTAACATACTCAGCATGATTTTAACCTCATAAAATGTAGTATTTTTATAAAAATTTACGGCACTTAAATGGCAAATTCTGAAAATATATTTTTTGGCACTGAAATTTCAATAACCCAAGGTCAGATTTGACTAAAATTAGTCTCATATGAAAGTTTTAAGATAGTTATATGACATGACATGTAATTTTCTTGTTTGGAAAATTTATGAATATTTAATGAGCTCTGTTATATAACCATAGTGAAAATTGCTATCATCAAAGTCATTTTCAAAACTAGGCTTATGCCGTCGGAGGCGACGGCTTGGGGTATATCCCCAAACACCCCCAATCCTCCAATTCCCCAATCCTTGAATAGACCCAATACAATATAAAGCCCCTCAGGTCATGACCTTTCATTTGATCTTAATTTCAGGTCAATCGGACAAATGGTTCTGAAGATATGGCCAAAATGGTAATTTTCCATCACAAAGCTCCACCTGGTGGCAAAATATTGAACCATACAGGTATGATGTCATCATGGCACATGTTGTGAGGTCATGACCTTGCAGTTGCACATAGTTTCATGTCAATTGGACAAATGGTTCCAAAGATATGGCAAAAATGGTGAATTTTATGTGACAAAGCTCCACCTTGTGTCGAAATTTTGAACCAAACAGATATTATTTCAACATGGGACAAATCTTCAGGTCATGACCTTTCATTTGCACTTGTTTTGAGGTCAATTGGACAAATATTTCCAGAGATATGATAAAAACTGTGATTTTTCAGTTTTTGGCCCCTGGTGGCCAATCTAGAAATTGTAAATTGTCCAAAATCGAATCAGTTCTTTCTCTTTATGGTACTTACTTACATGCATGAACATGAAATTTCTAATTGAAATATTACTGAAGTTATCGCGTTAACACGTAGGGCGGCGCGGCAGCGGCGGCAGTCGGACCGAAAACATAATATCCCCGAAACGCTGTTTGGCGTTCGGGGATATAATTAACCCCCTAGGGATGCACTGATCCAGAAAAGACAGAACTGTAAAAACTTGTTTTTCCGAGATGTCACTCTAACGTGAGCCCAGTTGCACATCTCTCATATGGTCACTTGACTAGGAACACGAGATAACATGGTTTTAGCTTAAAGTACGCTCGCATGTGCTACGTACCTGTGCACGTCGGAGTTGATGTGTGTCATGATGTCTTTGACAACGCATTTACCCGTAGTGATATTAGAAACTCTTTTATTAAAAGTTTCAAGAAAATATTTACAAATTTATGAGTGTGAAGTTTCTTTTTTGACTCCGTATAGATTTCAAACGGATACTTCTATCCAAATTTCAAGTCATTCAGATGAATATTAATGATTTCATGAATGCCACAAGATTGCAAATCATAGAAAAAGACTTTTCCTGGGTACTTCAAAAAAACTACCCAAAAGTAAAAACACTGGAGCACACTTTACGAGTCTGCACGTTTATTGAGGGGAAAAGATGACTGACGTTTCGACTAGCGTCTTCCTCAGAATCATCTGATTACAGGAAATGGAGGGGTATTTATACCCTCCCACATAAATAAGATTGACAGCCAAAAATTGGGAAAGTGTATTTACGCAAAACTAATCATTTCAATAGAAGTGAATAAAAAATAATGATCATAATAATCAGTTAGAACCAAATGACATTTCCCCTATGGCAATATTTCAATGTACATATATTTAGAAGTTAAAAAATATACCTGATATTGTAACCCACATGCCTAGTCAGAAGGAATATAATTAGAGGAAGCATGATAGGCTGGGTGGATCGTTCACTCCACTAATAGTTGCTGCATTTAAGGTGAAAATCCAAAAGGCTTCCCTACGGAGTAGTTTATTAACAATATCTCCTTCCCTGGGGGATGGTGTAACTTTTTCGATACCTATGAATTTCAGGGAGGAGACCGAGCCATGATTAGCTTCCAAATAATGACGTGCCATAGCTTAGTCCAGATTTTTATTATGAATGGCAGTTTTATGTTCGCCAATTCGAACTTTGAGT
The DNA here is from genome assembly GCA_029721435.1 of Gymnothorax reevesii. Classification (NCBI taxonomy): domain Eukaryota; kingdom Metazoa; phylum Chordata; class Actinopteri; order Anguilliformes; family Muraenidae; genus Gymnothorax; species Gymnothorax reevesii. The sequence goes on from CM056575.1 coordinate 145,589,637, forward strand.
GCCCATTTGGTCTGACTTATATAAATTAAACCACAAGGGCATTTCAACATATATATCACGTGCATAGATTGGCAGTTAATAAATTGTTTGGTGACACTTTACTTGAAAGTATCGTCATAAGAGTGACATGACACAGTCATGAACGTATCGTAAACATTATGTAAATGTCATAAACGTTGTCATTAGGTGTCATTCGGTTTTTGAGATGACAAGTTGACATTGTTTGGGTTGTCTTGATTACGACAACTTCGTCATACGAGTGACATGACACTGTCATAACTGTTACATGACACATGTAACAGTTACGACAATGTCATGTCACTCTTCTGACGATACCTTCAAGTAAAGTGTTACTTTGTTTTATCTCATATTTTGTTTCATTGAGGGGATGATGAAAAAACTTTGTTTTGTTAGAATTCGAATAATGGGCACAGTGACCGCAGCTGAAAAAACCAGTCGGTGGGCCCAGTAGCCAGGTGTTGGAAATTGTAGGAGCCATAAAACTATGTGCTACATAATCTTTAATGTTGCGCGATCTTTTAAAGGATACGAGAGGAGGATTAGCAGAGATGTCTTTTAGAGACGGTTCATTTGTAAGGATGTTCCAATGTCTAAGGATAATATTCTTAACTCGTCCAGCGTTCGGATTATATTCCATGGAGAAGCAGACCCGTGTGGCTTGATTGGTTTTTGGCTGTTTAACCAGCAAAGTGGAGCGTTCGGTGTGTGTGGCTCGTTTGAATGCCCGATCAATGTTAAACTTACTATAGCCTCTTTCTAGAAACCGTTGCTGCATCTCCTTGGCTTTTAGTTTGAATTCTTCCGTACTGCTACAGTTGCGTTTCAACCTGAGAAATTGGCCAACTGGAACATTGCGTTTAAGTCGCTCAGGGAGATTGCTATCCACATGCAGTAGGGTGTTGCGGCTTTAAGGTTTGCGAAAAACAGTGGTATCAAGAGTACTTCCGCTATTTTTAGTTATTGTAATACCCAAAACATTGATACTCGTGGGACTATGTTCCTCTGTGAAGGTAAGATTATTGTCATTGTTATTTCAATAGTGCATAAAAGCAGCAAATTGATGTTCAGAGCCGTTCCAAATAAGTACAATGTCAACAATGTATCTCCGATTTAAGGCAATTTCAGAGAAGAATGGATTAGTAGTGGGATCATTGATGAACGTTTCTTCCCATTATAATTAATTATATTAATTTTCAGCTCCTGTGTTTGTCTGTGCCCCGTCCCTATATATTCCCCGGCAGTGCAGAGCAGGGCAGATCTCACTTCGCCCCCATTCTACTCATCGCTCATCTCTCACTCCTCTCCTTTGCAGTCGTTCCCTGTCTCCTTCCCAGCCCAGCCCAGTCCAGTCTTGTCTCCAGTCTTGTGCATTGCAGGTCAGAGCGCAGTCTCGTGCAGTGCTGTCTGGCAGATGCTTCCCGAGCCCCCTGCGTTCGTGTTTCCCCATGCCTTCCGAGACTGCCATCCACCAGCTGTGCCTCCCCGAGTCTGCCATTCTCTGCCTGCAGTGCCCTTCTTAGTCTGCCCTCTGCCTCCTGTGCCCTTCCGAGTCTGTCCTCTGCCTGCTGTGCCCTTCCGAGTCTGCCCTCTGCCTGCTGTGCCCTCTCGAGTCTGCCCTCTGCCTGCTGTGTTTTTCAGAGTCTGCCCTCTGCCTGCTGTTCCCTCCCGAGTCTGTCCTCTGCCTGCTGTGCCCTCCCGAGTCTGCCCTCTGCCTGCTGTGCCCTCCCGAGTCTGCCCTCTGCCTGCTGTTCCCTCCTGAGTCTGCCATCTGCACCAGCGGTGCCCCTGTCTGTCTCGAGCTCCCTAGTGTTCCTGAGTGCCCCAGTCTGTCCCGAGCTCCCTAGTGTTCCCGAGTGCCCCAGTCTGTCCCGAGCTTCCTAGTGTTCCCGAGTGCCCCAGTCCGTGCCCAGCCCCTTTATGTTCCGGGGTGCCAGAGTTTTGATTTGTTAGTTCTGAGTTTTAAGTCTTATTTATAATTTTTGAACAATATTGTAAGATTTTCTGATCTTCAGCCTGACTATTAAAAGTCTCTTGAAAAGGCAGTAGCAAAAATGAGAATTAAAATTTGAGACACAATTCCCTTTGAAAGTTAGATGCAGAAAAATAAGTCCCCTAGAACATAATGATTGGTGAATTACACATTTTATCCCATGAATTTAAGTTAGAAACTGCAAAAGCGGGAATTCTATATGTATATTTTATATTTTATATTATATTACTTAATTAGGCCTAGAAGACATCTCTTTTATTTATTTATTTTTTTGATGATGATGACAAGTTACCAAACTGTTGCAAGATGCATGATTTTGAAAGAAGGAAGCATTCCTCTCCTGCCACTTCCCTATCATCTCCACCTGACAATTCCACCAATCACCTTCCATTATTGTCTTTTGAATGTCCCTCAAAAACCCCCTGAAGGCCATTCATTGGTTTTCCCCTCCATTTATGTTTCTGTGTCCAATCAATCTGAGTATTACAGTAAAGAACTGCCCACTTTGTTCCGGAATAAATCTGTAAGAGCGCATTCATTGGACTCTTTTTTTCTGGTACCAGAGAGAGCCACAGACTTCAGTAGCTGTTGTTGTTGTTGTTTTTTTTTTTTGCAACAATTGTGCAATAACTTCCTCATAATTTCACCATCGTAATAAATTTGATTGGTTCCATCACAATAACCTCATTTTTTGTCTCCAAACAAATCAAAAGTGCAGTAATATGTAACTGAATCAGAGCTCTGCTCAGCCTGGCATTGTTCAAATACCACACCTACCGTTGCTCAGAGCAGAGCCAGGAAGTCATTCTCACTCTAACCGCTGAGCAGTTTCAGAGAAACAAAACTTAACTCCGTCTCTCGAATATTATCTCTGTGAGTGTGAGCAGTGAAATGGCTGAAGCTGCTGTTTTATTAGTCCAAGACCAGTTTAGCTGTGCAATTTGCCTGCAACTACTTACTGATCCAGTGACTTTTCACTGTGGACACAGTTTCTGTATGCGCTGCATTCAGGGCTGCTGGGATCAGGATGATCATACTGGTGTTTACAGCTGTCCCCAGTGCAGACAGACCTTCACTCCAAGACCTGTTCTGGGTAAAAACACCATGCTGGCTGAAGTGGTGGAGAAACTGAAGAAGACAGGACTCCAAGCTGCTCCTCCTGATCACTGTTATGCTGGACCTGGAGGTGTGGTGTGTGATTCCTGTACTGGGAGAAAACGCAAAGCCATCAAATCTTGTCTGGGGTGTCTGGTCTCTTACTGTGAAACTCACCTTCAGCCTCATTATGAATCTCCTGCCTTTAAGAAGCACAAACTGGTGAATGTAACTGGAAACCTGCAGGACAAGATCTGCTCTCATCATGACAAACTGTTGGAGGTTTACTGTCGTACAGATCAGCAGTGTATCTGTTATCTGTGTGTGATGGATGAACACAGAGGCCATGATACAGTCTCAGCTGCCACAGAAAGGACTGAGAAACAGGTAAGAGTCGAACATCCTACACTTAACTCTCATATTTTTTTAAATTATATCTTGAAGAACTATGCGCACTTATTTTGCCATTTTCATGTATTAACACAAGCACTGAACACTGTAATGATTCCAGGTCTGAAGTCTGTGATTCAAAATTAGTCAGAGCTGGCATGGAATCTTTGCTCTCTATTCATGCCCCTCCCTGAATGGAAATCAACATGACTAGAGCAACATGGTTACTCACACGCTGAGCTACTAATCCAGTGCACACCATCTGCTGTACAGCAATTATATCAAAGGATTTAATTTGGAATACTGAATAAATACATGGTTAAACAAAGCTCTATGATATGATTATTATAATGTATCTGTTATTAATCTCTGCAGAGAAGCCAAATCTGGTTATTTATGTGTTACCCCATTTAAGGCTTTATAATTCAAAAATTGAGCTTGACTCAGAGGGGTGAAAATGGCTTAAATAAAAACAAAACACTTGCAGCATTTGGAATCACATTGTATTTCAGTTTATTCTCATAAATTTGGAACAGACAAAGTGCCGCAAACACAAAAAGTGTGAATGAAAATTCAGCAATGAAATTATTTTTAAAAATACTGAGAATTATAAAGTTGCTGGGAGTTAAAACAGTGCATTACTGGGATCATAAACTCCTTTTCAACAAATATACTTCATCTGAGTGTGAAATTCAAAATAATCTACTGCTAATCAAGCAAATAAAACAGGTCTCCAAGTGACTCCCCATTCTGTCAGAACCCTTAAATTGTGCACTGTTAAATCATAAAATAACCATCTTTTTAAATCAAATCAACTTTTAACTCATGAGGTTCAATATGAATGAATGATTTTCTGACAAAAAATTAGCATGAGTTTATCAATATAAGCATGTAATAGTCACCAGTAACCTCTCCAAACCAAAAACCTGCTTTTTCTCCATGATAAAGCTTAGAATTTTGTCAATTTTCCCATCAGCCAGCACACATATTCATTAAAGGTACTGTTTATTTTACGGTCAAAATGTTGACCCCGCAATGGACAGCTTGCTGTTTCCAACTCTGAGCACCGAAGCAAAGTGCAACCTTTTATAAACACTTTCCACACCACGTGAGGAGCTAGTACAGTATAACTAAAAACACAGTCATATCTCAAAATATACCTTACTTTACCGAAACAGACATTTCACTAAAAAAGCAGGCAATATGCTAGCCTAGATTGAACAGAATCAGTGCAAGGAACGTAGCAGGAGATCTATTAAAGATTAAAGATCAATTCAAAGATTTTGAATTGTTCGCATTTTGAATGAGCGAAAACCCGGCACTCCATTTTGTTAAATGCTGTATAAATTCTAAAACGGATCGCCACATTGAGCAATATGCCACCACATTCAATATTATTTGCAAAGGCCAAAGGTTACTCTTAATAACCAATGTGGCAAACTAATTCTGTGATCAAGTTGGTGCACAGAAAATAAAAAATAGCTAGCTAATGTCAAATTCTGCTTGATTTTGATTCTTATCTACTCTGCCTTTAATAAGCACAGACCAGTATCCAATTTACCATTTGAAAGTAAAAGTTTAAGAAAACATGTTTAGTTAAACAATTTTATCAACATTCTTGAAAAATATTAATCTGGTTTTGGGACAAAACCCAGTCCCAAGACAGCCCTCTTAAGGATAATCAATGATCTAAGGATCAAAATGGACATAAAGAAATATTCACTCCTGGTACCACTGGATCTAAGTACTGCTTTTGATACAGTGGATCACTAAATTCTTCTAAAAGGACTTTGTGACCTGGCCGGCCTCTCTGGTACTGGTTTTAACTGGTTCAATTCTTATCCCACAGATATAAAATTTTTAGTGAGTGTGGATACTTGCTTCTCGAAGAGCGATAGAATGAATTGAGGTGTGCCCCAAGGTTCAATTTTAGGTCCCATTCTTTTTAAATCATTACACAATAGTCAGATCTAGAAGACTTTTCAGACTAGTTGAGTTTACTTTCTGCTTTTCATCACCTCTGATGGAGGCATACACAAATGAAAAAGTAAAATGTTAACATCAGAAAATTACATTAAGGAGCCTCCTGAAAATGTTTGATTCCAGAATTATGAAGCGAGCCACATTGCACACATGTCTAGCACAAAGGCAACCACTCTACCTAACCCATCACAATCTGAATAAAGATGGTGTAAAGCTGCAGCATTGCTGTAGGTGGGGGGTTACCACAGCGATTTAAGACCGCGCTGAAACACGGTAACTCACTTCATACAGCACTGTTCATTTTCTCCTCTGATGGAAGTCTCAACTTGGGGAATAAGTACAAATCTGATAATGACCGATTTTAAATATGGTTAAATTTTGTCATGGAAGTGGGACTGATTGAACTGTGATGCTGACTGTCACATGGATACTTGAATATAATGATCGAATATTGGCTATAATACTGACATCAGTAGTCACAAGTTTATAAGATAATTACTCTGGACCTACTAGAACTGAGATAGCAATGTGTAGTGGACAATTCACAATGACTGGTAAGGACATGTATTTTCAATTTGGGTGACTGCTGAATGAGGTGAGGTGAAATTGGCTGGAGGCAGGAGCTTAGCTAGTTCGTATGCCTGTTTCGGAGCAGGCTACTCCACAGACTTTGCATCCATAGTAACTACTGCCATGGCTTAGCTCACACGCTCTGTGCAACCGAAATGGGGCTTGAGATCAGGCTAATCCTGTGCCGATCCTGGGCTAATCCCTAATCCCGCCTTTGTGCAATAGGCCCCAGGACAAAACTGAAGTATTAATTATTGGCTATTTACAAAAAGAGAAAGTCCCCGCACACTGATCAGTGATCACCATAGTAGAGCTATGTATATATAGAGCATAGTAAAGCTCTACTATGGTGATCAGTGTGCGGGGACTTTCTCTTTTTGTAAATAACTTTTGTTTTGCCTGCCATCGCCAGCACCTGATCGACTTGGACAGGCTTGTGCACGGGGACTTTGTGGACTTTTAGTATTAATTATTGGCCTTCAAGCTCAAAGAGAGAAACTTGTACCAAAACTAAAAACACTATACTTAGAACTATTGTGTCTCAACAGGTGAACCTGAGCATCAATTTGACTCTGAGCTTGATTTTATTCTACATATTAAAAATGTTACAAGAACCGGATTTTTCCATCTGAAGAATGTTGCCAGAGCCTGCCTGTTACTCTCTGGAGTAAACACTGAGATGCTGATGCATGCTCTTGTTTTAAGTTGTATTGATTACAGCAATTCGCTTCTTGCTTTTCTTCTCAAAAAGTATATTTCTCACCTACTACTTCTTCAGAATTCAGCAGCACGTGTGCTGACGAGGCCCAGAAAGCGAGAGTGTATTTGACCAGTCTTATGGTCTTGGCATTAGTGTGTTTCAGGATCGATTTTATGGCTCCTTTATTGATTTTTAAATGTCTTAGTGGTCTGGGTCCTTCTCATTTATCAGATTTTTTTTCGCCATATAAACCCTCGTGGACCATGAGATCCTCCGGTACCAGCCTTTTCACTATTCCAAAAGTCAGAACAGAAACTCATGGCAAGGCATCATTTCAATTTATCAGCCCACGTCAGTAAAACAGCCTGCCACAGGACTTGACGGCCGCAGAGATCACTGGGATTTTTAAAAGCAGGCTCAAGACCCACCTTTTTGTTTAGCATTTTACTAATTCTTCACATATCATTTTATTTACTTATTTATCTGTTTATTATTTAAAATTTATATTTCATTTTATTAATTCTCTTTATTTATTCATGAATTGATTTTTTTTGGGTTTTAAACGCTAGCATTTCATCTTATTATTCTCACTTTTACCTTCAGTTTTATACGGTTAGTTTTAGTTTATTTACAGTAGCTGTAGCGTTTCCTCGCTGGCGGACCGGGACCTGTGATTGGCTCTGGCTGAGGAGATACTGTAAGGGGGTCATCCTGATTTGGTTGCTTGGTGGGGGAAGGGGGGGGGGGGGGGGGGGCCTCAGCAGCTTAATGGTTGTGGTGTGGACTCCTCTGCCTGTCTGGAATGGGGAGATCTCCGCAGTGACGTCTCTGTGGCTGTGTTCAGCTCTAGGTGCAGACAACCCTTCATGACGGCGTTTCCTCATTTTAAGTCTTTTTTGTGCTCTTACCTCGTTCAGTCTCTGTGGGTCGAGGAGGGGTAAAGTGGGTGGTGACGGGGAGGGAGGTAGTTGTTCTCTGTTATTTTTTATTATATAATATAATTTATTGTATGAAAACTGCTATAAAAGTTTGATTTAATTTGATTATCAATACCATGTTTAATTTTTGCTTCAGAAAACTGTTTTTTTTTTTACTAGTATGGATACCTTTGGCATGTTATAGCTAAAATGGTTGCAACACAGAAAAACCTTTTTTTTTTCTGTCACAAAAGATAATTTTTTAACTACAGGCCAGAGGTTTGGAAACAAGGCCAATACAGGTCAAAAGCATTCTTCCCTTAGGATCCGAAGCATTATTTCAAGCTCTGACAGGGTCACCAAGACAAAAAAGAAGAGGTAGGTGTTCTTCGAAAGATGGTTTTGCCCCCTCACTGTCCGGGCCTCCCTCCAATTGAGCTTGTGTGGGAGAAATTGGATCGATCTATCAGAAAAGTGCGTCTCACGAATCAGCCGTCTTTCATTGATGAACTTAAGAGCTTGGAATGCAATTCTTGGCACATACCTTTAAAAACTTGTGGAGCGAATGTCAGGTATATGCCATGCTGTTGATAAAGCAAGAGGAGGTTACTTTGAAGAAAGCAAAGTCTAAGAAAAAAAGGGAAATACCTGATAATTTGAGTAAAAAAATATTCCGATAAGTGACTTTTTATAATAATCATGTTTGTTTTGTTGCAAAGTATGCCAATGAAACTATGATTTTTTTTGGACAAGTTTGATCTTGCTTCCAAACTTTTGGCCTGTAGTGTACTGTGGGCAAGTATTTTCAAGCAGTTTGCCCATCAGGCTTGGCTGAGGAGTTTAATTCGTGGGAAACATATTCGTCCATATTCTAAATCATTATCAGGCACCGCATCTTCGTGAATATTCAATAATTGTTTTGGGTGTACAACCTAATGATAGGATGGTGTAACAGAGTGCATAAATAAAGCAGCTTCATGTCTGTGGGTGTCTCAAATGATTTAAGGGAAATGTTTTATCCACAGAAGCAACTGGGAGAGACACAGAGTAAATTCCAGCAGAGAATCCAGCAGAGAGAGAAGGAGCTGCAGGATCTGAGACAGGCTGTGCAGTCACTCAAGGTGGGTACTGACCAGAGGAGAAGACAACAGCTGCTGCTGGAAGAGCCATTTCAGGGCTCAGTCAGGGCTCTCCTCCAGTCAGCCAGTGAGGAGCCCAGTGTTGGGCCACTTTCCAGCCCTGTGGGGCTCAATCCCACTGAGACACACTGTGGGGAACAGGCTGTGTGGGGTCCCAGTAAGAGCTGAGTGACAGGCCTAGTTAAAATGTACAGCCTCCTCTCTCTGTGTCTCCTAACAGCTCTCTGCACAGGCAGCAGTGGAGGACAGTGAGAGGATCTTTACTGAGCTGATCTGCTCCATTGAGAGAAGGCGCTCTAAGGTGAAAGAGCTGATCAGAGATCAGGAGGACGCTGAATTAGATCGGGCTGATGGACTCCTGGAGCGATTGGAGCAGGAGATTGCTGAGCTGAGGAGGAGAGACGCGGAGCTGGAGCAGCTTTCACACACAGAGGATCACATCCATTTCGTCCAGGTATCATCTGGCTCCCTTGTACTCCACTCACACTGAAGCAATAACCTGTGAAATCGTGTCTTTACCATTTATGTTAAAGCATCTAATAGGGAATTTCCTGGGTTGTAATGGCTACTCATCTTGGGTTCCAAGTAAGGAACCTCATTGGTAATAGTGGAAGGAGCTTCTTTTAAAGAATGATGTTCACGTACAGTGGTGAAGTGGATTGTGCTATTGCCTCATGGGAAAGGAGGTCCCGAGATTGAATCTGGCTTGGGTACTATTCTGTCAGGAGTTTCAATGTCGTCCCTGTGTTTGCGTCAGTTTTCTCTGGTACTCCAGTTTCCTCCCACAGTCCAAAAACAAGTATTCCAACCTGTTTCGAGATGCTGAATTGTCCATAGATGCAAGTGAATTGTGTGTGATCTCCACAATAAATTGGTGGACTCTCCAATATTCGCACCCGTCTATCATGAATTGTTTGTTGGGGTAGGTGCCCGATCCCCTCAGAAGCCGGTGGTTTGAATGATGGATGGGTGTTTATACCCAGACATTTTTCTGATTTTTCTTCGTCTGTGTCCATAAAACAATTTGAGACCAGCAGCGTCTCAAGACCAGTTTTTTTCAGCCATTCATTGAGTGGTGGGATATTTTCATTTCATTGTGAGCAAAAACTGCTCACATCCTGAAAATAACTTTGGGGTTGTTTTAGCAGAGCTCTGAACCTGCTTTTATTGCCTGTACCATCTAAAGCAGGTGAGCTACCCTGCCACTCATGCTGTTTCCTTTCCAGGAGGTCCCTGCTGTATTTTGATTTCTGGTTTCTGGCCATTGCCTCATGACAGTGCCACCCCCAAAGAAGTCACACACTCTAATATTTTGCTGGACTGCCTTCAACTCTGATCAAGGCACTCATTCCTTGTGACATTGCTTTGACAATATTGCAATGTCACCACATTTATTCTTGACCAGAATTACAATAACTTTTTGGCCGAGATAATGTATTGATGACAGGAGAATTAAACCACTCCATAAATTAAAAAAAAAAATCTATTGTTTGAATTAGCTGGTCTTTCACCAACCAATCACCAGTCACCAACTGATAACAACACAGTTTAATCAAATCTTCTCTGCCCATTTTAACGCAAGACAAAGAGGATTAGCCACTTTAACACATAAAAAATCTCATTCATTCATAATGGCACAATATAAGATCAATTAGGTCCCATGCCAATGTCCTGTGCTAGCTAGCTAGGTAGCAAATACACTGACTGTAGTTAAGCTGCTGGCTAGCGAGTTGCCGAATTCTACTTCAATTTTGGGTGGGACAAGCAATTTCGATTGATCCGCTATTCATTTTGTTAATTTTTTACTTCACGCTTCAGGGTCACCAGTTCTCCCACCAGTTCTCCCACCAGTTCTCCCATCATCTCATCCTGTCTCTTGCCCAAATTCAGTCAAACGCACAAACTCCCCACACTGACTCAAAACAGCGTCCATTTTTTTGTGCATTTCTGCAGATGATCCCAGAGTCTTTTTGAGCAACTCACCACTCTCTGATACTCCACTGAAGTGCTCCATAATAATTTCAGTGCTAGGCAGCGCGTGTGCCATTTTTCTTGCTCTCAGCTCGCATACTTTGCGGTAGATCAGAGCAACTCCCATGCCAATTAGGAGAAATCCCGTCACCATAAATCCAAAAACATAGACATCCTCCACATCTTCAAGGGATAGTGCCGGCAGACAAAGAACTTGCCATCTTGACCACGCGTCCCGAAAATAGCCAGTAGCAAAAGTCCCATCCGGACAGCGCGGTTCACCAGGTGCTCCGCTTCTCAGTGAAAATATTTTGTCAATCGCATTCAGGGACCAGCTAATCAATTCCATCTTTACTTGAAGAGCCTCCGAAGCAGACGGAAGGTCCAAAGGAAAGAGGGGGTAACACGACAAAACAGGACAAAGAAAAAAGACGCAGGCAAGAGCAGAGATAGAGTGCGACTGCTCTCCTCAGAAGCCGGAAGAAGAAGATCATTATGGGTTATATTCTGTTGTACTGGAACCTAGCAACTTATGCATGTGTGACAATAAAGTACGATCTCCTCTACAAGGTCGCATTCCAGCTCTGTAATATTCCTGGAAGTAAATCAGCCTGCGATGACTACTCGAAGAGAAGATTTCATTCACAGCTGTCAATCATGAAGTTTCACCTAATTATTCTTTCAACTAAATAAATAAAACAAAACTTATCAGAAAAAATAAACAATTGAACATATATCAGCATGATAAGTGACAGAGGTCATCTTCAGAAAAAACTTTTCAGACACGTAAATTAATGTTAGTGAGGCCCAAGTCCCATCCACTAACATGGAAGGGGCAGGCTCATAACTTGTACTGCAGCCAGCCACAAGATTTTCTTTTCAATTATTAGTGTATTTTTTCAGAAAAATGAGTTCTTTGACAAGGGATAAATGAAAATTACCAATTGACTTTAATGAATTTGATGTCTCGGGCTCCTATTTCATATTCTGTTCTGGCCCAGTGGTTCCCAGTGTTCTTCCCAGTTTGAGCACAGCCCAAAATAAGGGGAACACTTAAACAACACAATGTAATTCCAAGTCAATCACACTTCTGTGAAATCGAACTGTCCACTTAGGAAGCAACACTGATTGACAGTCAATTTCACATGCTGTTGTGCAAATGGAATAGACAACAGGTGGAAATTATAGGCAAGTAGCAAGACACCCCCAATAAAGGAGTGGTTCTGCAGGTGGTGACCACAGACCACTTCTCAGTTTCTATGCTTTCTGACTGATGTTTTGGTCACTTTTGAATGCTGGCGGTGCTTTCACTCTTGTGGTAACATGAGACGGACTCGACAACCCACACAAGTGGCTCAGGTTGTGCAGCTCATCCAGGAAGGCACATCAATGCGAGCTGTGGCAAGAAGGTTTGCTGTGTCGGTCATCGTAGTGTCCAGAGCATGGAGGCGCTACCAGGAGACAGGCCAGTACCTCAGGAGACGTGGACGAGGTCGTAGGAGGGCAACAACCCAGCAGCAAGACCGCTACCTCAGCCTTTGTGCAAGGAAGAACAGGAAGAGCACTGCCAGAGCCCTGCAAAATGACCTCCAGCAGGCCATAAATGTGCATGTGTCTGCTCAAACGGTCAGAATAGTCAGGGTAATTGATAGGAATAAAAACCTGCATACACACTGGCCCTCCAGGACCGTGATTGCCCACCCCTGCACTAGAGGGTGGTGAGAGCTTGGAATTTAACCCACTTGACACTTTTTACTCCCAGCGACTGGGTAAATTGCTGCCTTGCCATTGTGGAGGAAGAGAAAGGGGGCGCTGCACATGTGGCGATGACCAGCAGTTTGTTCGCATATTTTGCATACCTGTCCTGTGTTTGTTGGAACCCTGTTTCCTTGATGTTCGTAAAGTCTGTCTTCTTTGACGAGATCAGTAAGAATGGAGGTCTTTTCTCTGCTGGGAATATTTATAATCCTGGCCACTTTGTGTGGACAGCACCATTCAGCCGGAATCCAGTATACCCAGGAATTTCTTTTGAGATTATGATGAGCGCAGCAAGTGCTGACAGAATTCTCTGTGGATCACTTGCTGTGTGCAAAATCCTTCCCTGCAGTGGTGTTCAACGATTGTACAAATAAAAAGCTCGGGAACAGGCCTACTCTGTAGAGAGCTGCTCAAAAACGGGGGAGGAGAGGTGGCATTCGGCGGCACATCAAACTATAACCACTAAAAAATCGTATTCCACTGCCAAAGGTCCTATCCAATTTCCAGTCTCTGAGGAAAAACGGAGAAGCTGCAAGCCAATGTTTCCTATTTACGTGACATCAGAGACGCCTGTGTCAGGGCGTTTACGGAGACCTGGTTGACTGACTCTTCACTGGATATAAACAACTTTGGGCCTCCTGTTCCCCTGTAAAAAATCTTCTTTAGGACTTCTATGGAATTCTATAGAACTCTATGGAACATCAATGGAACTCTATAGAACATTTCAGTAGAACAGCATGTTCTATGGGACTTTCCGTGTGTTCTATAGGAATTTGCTAGAAACCTATAGAGCACCTCTATGGAAAAGAAAGTCCTATAAGATTATTGCTGTTCTATAAGACCTTCCTATATAACACCCTAGTTGAAAAACCTGTTCTTTAGGACTTTCATGTTCTTCAGGACCTTCTAATAGAACAAAAGCTTAATGGGAAAGACATCTTAAATAAGGGTTAAATAAAAATAAATCTCATGACTCCTTGCAATGCTCTGTCGAAGGGTCAATTTACCTTATGTGCACCCGGAGAGACCAGACTAATGGTATGAAAATATCCAATATGCAGTGATATCCCCTATACTGAAGTGGCAAGGAAATCTTGTCCCTTTTAACTTTAAGGTGTGCCTAAGCACATGGGGTACCAGGCACATACCAGCTCATTGATTCTCTGATGAGACGATTGATTGACCGACTGACCGCACAACTTAGCAGTATTTCAGTTACGGTATATGAAGACCTCTTTCCATTTCGTCAACAGCAATTCAAAAATATAAATGTAAGGCATTACAACTTTATTATGCTATGATAGAAAACTTGTGTTCCTCTTTTGCTTACGAAGACAGAATTATGTTGAAAATTTGAGCTTTCCCTTAATCTTAAAAATTCAATCAAATTATTCCTTTCCATTTACAAGCATGTGATTGCAGATTATATGCAGATTTAGAATTAATTTGAATACAATTTGAGGTCTGCTAAGACTTATTCCCACCATCTTTATACATGTACCATAGTCACCTAACAGGATTACTAACATGGCTTTCCTTTTCCGCTAAGGCACTCCGTTGCTTTTGAATTCCCTAAGACCCTGAGATACGCGGCAACAACGGGTCATCTGTTGGGTTCAGCAAAGCAATTCAAATTGATCAGGGTCAAGTAAAGTCAGCATTTTCCCAGTTGCTGGATAGCTCACTTGGTTAAAGCACTGCATTGTGGAGCAGAAGGGTCCTGGTTTGAGCCCTGGACAGAGTAGTGTGCCATTGCGCAACAGGAACGCAAATTGGGAAGAGTTTGCCGAGAAGGGTAATATTACTTGGTTGCTTTGTTTCTCGCCTTCCAGATTCAGGTGAGATTGACGATGCCAAAAAGAGAAGTTCTACAAGAGCTGTTCTAAAGAAATTTTCTATGGAACTGTTTCCTATTGAAATTTTCTACAGAACTTTTTTTTTCTATAGGATTCGAGGTACTAAAGTTCTATAGAATTCTATTGAACTGTCCAACAGGATTCCGATAGCACATTTTTTGCAGGGTCGCCAGGATCGGGACGGAGCAGTGATGGGTAAGACACAGGGCGGTGGCGTCTGTTCAAATAAACCGCAGATGGTGCGACAACATCTCGGTTAGTGAGTGCATTTGTGTTGCAGACATTGAATTGCTTTCTGTGTCACTACAGCCATTCTATCTCCCAAGGGATTTCCCTCAACTGTTTGTCACTGTTCTTTACATTCACCCCAATGCGAACGCTAATACTGTCGCTAACGTAATGTTCGATGTGATTCAGCATCTTCAATCTACCTCTTCAGACTCTCCTAACTTTATTCAGGGGAATTTTTATAATTTTAGACTTAAGGGGACTCACCAATACATCACTTGTCCGACTCTTCATGCGAAAACCTTGGATTTATGTCATAGTACCATCAAAGGCGCCAACCAATCCGTCGCTGCACTCCCGCTTGGAGCGTCAGACTATAATATTGTTCACCTTCTGCCTATATATGAGACTGTCCTGCAACGTGAGCAGGTGTTGAGTCGAACTGTTGATATTTGGTCTGAGGAGAGCTCTACGGCCCTGCAGTGCTGTTTCCAATGTGCCGATTAGTCTGTGTTCCAGGAACACCGCTGATGATATACATGAACTTGCTGGTGTGGTAGGTTGATACATTAATTTCTGCAAAGGCAATGTGATTCCCTCTAAAGAAGTCAAGGTTTATCCTAATAATAAGCCATGGGTCTCAGCTGAATTGGAAAAATTAGTTAAAGAAAGAAATGCTGCTTTCAGGGATGGGATGTTTGTAAGGTTAAAGAGCTGAGAAAAATGGTGAGAGCAGAAATTAAGAAAGCCCAAATTGACTACAAAGATAGGATAGAGACAGAGTTCCAAAGCAACAATTCTAGAGTGACCTGGAATGGCATGAGAAAAATGATTAGCTGTGTAGGGAAAGGGAACACTGAAATTAAGGTAGCTGGCTTTAACTCTGACAAAGATCTTGCTGATAGTTTGAATGACTTTTATTTGAGACTTGATAAGCATGATTTTTCTGAACAGTTAGAGGCTTATGACTAGATCCTCCTCTAAAAATGTCAGCTTTGATGCAGGGGTGGTGGTAAGGCTGTTCAAGCAGGTCCACAGGAGGGAAGAGCCCAGGCCCAGATCAAATCTGTGGTATGGTTCTTAAAACCTGCGCAGAACAACTTGGCTGTATCTTTTACCACATATTTATTGAGAGTCTGGAGCAACAGACAATACCTTGTATCTGGAAGCACTCTACTGTTGTCCCTGGTGTAAAGTTTACCAGCCCCATTGCCTTGAATGATTTTAGACCCGTAGCCTTAACATCTCTAGTCATAAAGGTGTTTGAGAAGTTGATCAAGCAGATGATGCAGACGCAGGTACAAGGGTCTTCGGATCCTATGCAGTTTGCATACAGAGCAAATATAGGGGTTGAGGGTGCTACTCTGACGCTGCTGAATAGCCTGTACCATCACCTGGGGAGCCCCATGTCCCATGCCAGACTTCTATTTATTGACTTTCTGTCTGATTTTAATATTATACAGCCCTACCTGCTGGCTGAAAAACTTTTATCTGAATTTAAACGTGATTTTAATATGATAGGCTGGATCCTAGATTTTATGACTTATAGATCACAGTGTGTAAGAGTCAACGGTGTCCTCTCTTAGAAGCTTCATTCATCCACCTGGTCTCCCCAGGGGTGCGTGCTCTCACCACTCTTTTATATTCAATACACCAATAACTGCAAGAACAAGTATGAAAACAGACGGATAATTAAATTTGCTGATGACTCCATTGTAATCCGCCTGCCAAGAGGGGGGGATTCAGATCATGGCCCAGTCGTGAATGACTTTGTTGCATGGTGCAAAGACTCATTTCTCAAACTAAATGTGTCCAAAACCAAGGACATGGTTGTAGATTTCAGAAAGTCTGCACCTGCTCCAAAGCCCACTGAGATTGAGGGGACCTTGGTGGAACTTGTGGAGAGTTAGAAATATTTGGGCACTGTGCTGGACAGAAAGTAAAATTTTCAGGTTAATGTGGAGGCTATTTACAGTTTTTTCTTAACACGCGCCCCCAACGTTCTCCGCCAACTGATTTCCTGACTGAAATGGCAAAATTGGTTCTAACCAAGAATTATTTTTTGTTTAACAATGACTTTTTCCTTTAGATCAGAGGGACAGCGATGGGCGCAACATTCGCTCCCGACTATGCAAATCTGTTCATGGGTTTCTTGGAACACAAACACGTACACACAAACAACCCTTTTATTGACAACATTGTGCTGTTCAAGCGTTACATAGACGACCTTTTTGTAGTATGGAAAGGCACAGAAGAACTACTAAAAGATTTCCACCGTTAAATGAACAGCCTTGTTGATACCATTGCATTCAGTCTGGAATTTGACAAGAGGCAAATACATTTCCTCGACACTTGGGTTAAACGTAAAGATGGGAAACTTTTCACTACATTGTACAGAAAACCCACAGACAAAAACAGTTGTTTGCATGCTTCCAGTTTTCACCCTGAGCCCACGAAGCGCGGGTTACCCTTTAGTCAATTCCTACGTGTAAGGAGGATTTGTCGAAGGGATGATGATTTTCAGAAAGAGGCCTATAATTTGTACAAACAGTTCGTCCAGCGTGGTTATGCCACCGATGTCCTCGATTCTGCCTTGGACCGGGCGAAATCTGAGGGTAACTCATGCCGCACTCGTCAAGGTGCTAAACCACCGCGCAAGGACCCTCCACTCATCTGCTGCACCACGTACACACCCTTCAGCTACCAGATAAAAAACATTGTTAAACAACACTGGCATGTCCTCCAAACTGATGCGTTATGCTCTGAACTCTTTTCTCACCTGCCCCTCTTTACATACTCCAGGTCCTCGAACCTAAAAGACAGGCTCGTGCATTCAGATACTTTTGATCACTCCAAACGCCCGTGTGCACGATTGGATGACATCACAGGTTTTTTCCCCTGCCGTAATTGCGCATCTTGTAACAACATCCATAAAACAGACCACTTCACCAGTTTTTCAACAGGAAGACGCTATACCATCAGACAATTCATAACATGCAATTCTGTGAATGTGATTTATCTCCTTTGCTGTCCCTGTGGTCTGCAATATGTTGGATGTACTCGCAGACAGTTGAGAATTCGTCTTAACAAACACCGGAGCGCAATAAACAGGGGGGACCTGAAATCGCCGGTTGCAAGGCACTTCAATGATGCCAAACATTCGGCCAATGACTTGAAGTTTGCTGGCATTGATAGAGTTCTCCCCAACCGTAGGAGTAGCTGCTCTAGCCAATCTCTATTGAGATGTGAGGCCAAATGGATTTTTTATTTAAAAGCACTGCAACCAAATGGACTGAATGATGACTTTGATTTAACTTGTTTTCTATAAATAGCCTTTATACTTGCATCTTGCGCCTATTGTCTGTTGATGATGATATTTATTGTTTTGATACGTAACGCCCCCCCCAGGTGTTTTTCGCTATGATCTCATTTTTATGTTCTCATTATTATTCTTATTTTCATTATCCTCATTATTATTTTTTGTTCTTATTATTATTTAGTTTCTTCCCTTATGGTATTTACCATCTAGGTCATAGGTTTAACCACGACAGGAGTGGTACTGTTGATAGGATGTCTCCAGCCATATACCCTAGCCGGGAATCAAGCTTGGTTGTATATCTACTACTTGTCTTCCGTATACGTGGCCTAACCTATATAAGGGCGTGTTCTTTATTTTCAATGTTTGCACTGATGATGGTCTGACTGGGACCGAAACGTTTGCACTCCTCACTTGGGTAGCACCTTTTTTTTTTTTTCTATGCAATAAAATACAGTATTGCATCGGCATACAGGTGTGCGAGTTCCCCTTGCTTGTTCTGAGGCTATTTACAAGAAAGTCCAACAGCGCCTATTTTTTCTAAGGAAAATGAAATGTTTGAATGTGTGCACAAGAATGATGACCCTGTTTTCCAGATATTTTATTGAGTCAGTCCTCTCTTTTTCTATTGTGGCATGGGATGGCAACCTAAACCTGGCTGAGAGAAAGAGGCTTGGTCGGCTTGTTAGTGTAGCTGGGAAGGTCATAGGGGTGAACCTAACCCCACTCTGTGAACTTCATGATCGCCAGGTTCACCGGAAGGTCCTGTCCATCTTGGACTGTGCTGACCACCCCCTTCACAGAGAGTTTGTGCTTCTTCCCTTGAGTAGGAGATACAGAGTCCCTCCTCATAGAGCTAAAAGATAAAAATCATCCTTTGTATGTGCTGCTGTCAATATGCTTAATTTGCTCACTTGATGTCACTAGAGTACTTTGTCCTCTGCTGTTTTGGACATTGGGCCTCAGGTCGATCATTCATCTGGGCCTTCTTTGGAGCGATCTTCTATGGTACTACGTGCATGGTCTCTGTCTATTTATAGTGTCTGTCTCTATTGTCTTTCTACATGTATGGTCTGCTGTTGTTGTTGGTTTACAACCCCAATTTCAAAATAGTTGGGACGAAGTGTAAATTGTGTATAAAATCAAAATGCAATGACTTTCAGATCACATGAGCAAATGTGTTATTTACAATAGAACATAGATAACATTTCAAATGTTGAAACCAAGACATTTTACATTTTTATCCAAAAAATCTGCTTATTTCAAATTTTCTGGCTGCAACAGGTCTCAAAAAAGTTGGGACACAGGCAAAAAAGGCCTGAAAAAGCAATTAATATATAAGAGAATCAGCTGAAAGAACATTTAGCAAGTAATTAAGTTAACTGGCATCAGGTGTGTAACAAGATTGGCTATAAAAGGGATGTCTTAGAGAGGCTGAGTCTCTCAGAAGTAAAGATGGCCAGAGGCTCTCCAACCTGCGAAGGCTTGCTTAAAAAAATAGTGGAAGACTTTAAAAACAATGTTGCTCAAGGTCAAATTGCAAAGGCTTTGAAGGTCTCATCATCGACAGTGCATAACAGCATCAAAAGATTCAGAGAAACTGGAAAAATCTCTGTGCGTAAGGGACAAGGCCGAAGACCTTTACTGGATGCCCGTGATCTTTGGGCCCTCAGACGCCACTGCATCACTCACCAGCATGATTCTGTCATTGACATCACTAAATGGGCCCAGGAATACTTCAAGAAACCACTGTCTGTAAACACAGTCCGCCGTGCCATCCACAGATGCCACCTAAAACTCTATCATGCAAAAAGGAAGCCATTGTTGAGTATGATCCAGAAGCGTCACTGTGTTCTTTGGGCCAAGGCTCATTTAATATGAACTGTAGCAAAGTGGCAAAGTGTCGTGTGGTCAGACGAGTCCAAATTTGACATTCTTGTTGGAAATCATAGGCGTTGTGTCCTCGGGCTAAAGAGGAGAGAGACCACCCCTCCTGTTATCAGCATTCAGTTCAAAAGCCAGCATCTCTGATGGTATGGGGATGTATTAGTGCATATGGTGTGGGACGCTTGCATGTTTTAAAAAGCACCATGAATGCTAAAGGTATATAAAGGATTTGGAGCAACATATGCTCCCCTCTAGATGATCTATTCCAGGGAAGGCCTTTTCAGCAGGACAATGCAAAACCACATAATGCAGCTATTACAACAGCATGGCTTCATAGTAGAAGAGTCCATGTGCTGAACTGGCCTGTCTGCAGTCCTGATCTTTAACCGATTGAGAACATTTGGCGCAATATGAAATGAAAAGTCCGCCAAAGGAGACCCAAAACTCTCCAGCAGCTGGAAGCCTGTATTAAACAAGAGTGGTATCAAATTCCAATGGCTAAACTCAAGAAACTTGTCTCCTCAATGCCCAGATGCCTCCACTCTGCGTTAAAAAGAAGAGAGGATACTACACCATGGTAAACAGGCCCCTGTCCCAACTTTTGTGAGACCTGTAGCAGCCATCAAATTTTAAATGAGCTCATTTTGTGAATAAAATTGTAAAATTTCTCAGTTTCAACATTTGCTATGCTATCTCTGTTCTATTGTGAATAAAATACTGGCTGTTGTGATTTGAAAGTCGGTGCATTTTGATTTCATTCACAATTTACACTTTGTCCCAAGTATTTTGGAATTGGGGTTGTATGTTTTTAATACCTGGCTGCAAGTAAATTTCCCCCTAGTGCAACAATAAATTTGACTTGACATGGCAAACCTCTGGCCATCGCCAATAATGGACTTGTTGAGATTTGCATCCGTATTGTTCCCAGACAAGGATGTTTGCTGTGTGGCATGGTTCACAGTTTTGAGTTTTGAGTCATAGTGTAGATCCTAGGTTTTCCATGTGTAGCAGGCCGAGGGAGGGCCCGGGCGGGGACTTGAGCCTCCAGACTCCTGGGTAAGAGTCATGCACGCTGAACACATCGCCAAAGAGCCAGGCTCCTTGGCAAGGTAGCCAGGGCATGTACTTATTAGGAGACACTTCCAGTGACAGGACCGTTCAACTGTCACACATGAGAAAGGTATGACTCTCAGCAAAGTGCATATTGTACATTTATCAAGTGTCCTCCTCATTGACAAAGATCTGTTCCTTGCATCTGCCGCAGAAATTATTTGAGTCTGTTCTATCTCTGTCTCTCTCTGTCTGTCTTTAGACCTGTCCATCTCTCTGTGCCCCTCCTGGACCTGGAGACTTACCCAGCATCACTGTCAGTCCTAATATCTCTTTTGAGGCTGTGAGGAAATCTGTCTCTGAACTGAAAGAGCAAATGGAGGATGTTTTCAAATCAGAGTGGATCAAAGTTTATAGAAAAGGTTGGTGAACAAACCCTGCAGCAGAAAGTGTGTTTAGCCACTGCACATAACACACTGGTGAGGTGCTCTGCCTAAGATTCACTTTTACATCATGAGAGGCACTTTCACAGGTTATGTATTATTCAGGAGAGGGATGAGTGACATTTCAGTCTGTCTCACAGATTATGAATCACACAGTGCAGAGTAACATCACAAACACTCACAAGTTCCAAATTGACCAAAAATGTGAGGTCTTTCTGTGTCAATAAGGATGAGGTCTCCAAAACACTCAGGTTGTAAGGGGGGGGTCCATCATTGATCGCCCTCTCCACTCCTCATTGCTGTTTTCTCTTTATTCATCGTCGCTATGGTGTGATGTCTCTGCAATGAAACAGTGCAATTCAGAAAAAAATTTTCAGAGTCGATAATGCCCATGTTTTAAGGGTTTTTTTAAAGTTACCCTCATATGTCATCCCTTCTTTGCTCACTTATAAGACAGCAGCTGAGACCAACACTCATGCTGTGTTCTGGATGATATATGTTTTCACTTCATCGATCATTAGCATTCAGATTCATTTGTTATGCAAAACAAGATTTAAAAAAATAATAATTTTTCCTTTTCATCCCTCTCTACAAGTGGAGGAAGTCCATGTCCATAGCCCAGTGCAGGATGTCAAGACAAGAGAGGACTTCTTATAAAGTAAGTCCTCAATTTAACATAAATTATAAGAATGCAGCAATATGGGAGGAAAAAGCACGTTTGAATCATTTTTGTTTTCATGATAAACTCACTTCAGGAATCTCAAACCTCTATCAGATCCAGAATAATTCAGCTGCAGTCATCCAGTGTTATCAAACATACAGATCATGCATGTTAATTTATGTCCTACAACAGAACAAAAACTAAAGTTAATCAGAAAAACCAAATTTCAGCAATATAATATTATCAACAAAAAGACCCAATTCTTACTTGAAATACTGTGATACAACCACTATGAACATTGTGATAAATGTGGAAAATATTTCGAAAATCAACTTAAACAAAGTCAGGAAAAAACACTCATCACAACTACACGATTAAAGACTCAGCCAGGAATTACATCAATAACCAACAAATCATAAATAACATCTTCAAAAAATTCTAATCACATTCATACACTAATGAAAGAGAAAAGAACGTGGAAGTAATTGATAATTTCCTGAATAATATTCCACACCCACATCTCAACTACCATCAAATCAACTACTTACAAAAACCATTATCAATTATAGAAGTAGAGAAGGCCCTGGGAAAATGGCAAATAATAAAGCATCAGGCTCAGATGGATTCCCAACCGAGTTTTACAAACATTTATGGAAGACAGTCTCACCATTATTTACCAGAATGGCAGACAAAATAAAACTAGTACAAACCATCCCCTCATGCATGAACACTGCTAACATCCTAGTGCTGCTTCAGCCAAAAAAGATCCCACTCCCTGTTCAGGTTATAGACCGATCTCCCTCATCAACACTGACATAAAAATCATCAGTGAAGCGCTAGTGATTCGGGCAGAATCAGTCATTCAATCTCTCATACACCCAGACCAAACCGGATTCATTAAAGGCAGACACTCATCAAACAACACATGCAAATTATTCTATATTATTCACACAGCTCAGTAATATAGAATTAAAACCATTATCCTTACACTGGATGCAGAAAAAGTCCTTGATAAAGTTAACTCGACATTTCTTTTCAAGAGTTTGGAAAAATTTAGCTCTGGAGAGTCATTCATCCAGTGGATAAAAACATTATACAGCACTCCTAGGGCAGCAATCATAACTGAGGAACTAATATCACAAAGTTTTGCACTTCACAGGGGTACCACACAAGGCTGTCCACTCTCTTCATTACTCTCTGCCCTCTCCGTTGAATAATTAGCATCAGCAATTAGAAAAAAATACAAAAATGATTGTGCTCTGGGACGTAATAAAAATTCCTGGACTTTGCGCTGCTCTCCATCCTGTTACTCTTTCCAACACAATCCCTGCAATCCCTGTTCCCTTCTCCTCCAGAATAGGAGTGTACCTGGATCACAGGGCAGGAACTCTGTCCTTCTACAGCGTCTCTGACACAATGACCCTCCTGCACAGAGTCCAGACCACATTCACTCAGCCCCTCTATCCTGGGTTTTGGGTTTATAGCCAAAACCATTCAATAAAACTGTGAGATCTAGGGTATGCTGGACAGGAGAATGAAGATCAGCTGTTATTAAAAAGAGTGAAAACACGGCAATGAGAGGGGTAAAAGAATAACACGAGATTATATATTAGACATGAAACGAATAAAAGAATTAATAATATCGCAACAGGTCTCAAAAAAGTTGGAATAGTCAATCTTTTACCACTATGTAACATCAACATTGAATCGAATTCATCACTCCTTTTGGTGCTGAAGATATCCGTTGACCAAGTTGAGCAAACAGTATTTTCCTCCATGATGGAGGTCTTAACTTTACACCTGCTGCTTTGTTGTATGTCTGCTTCACATTTCACCACATAATCTCAATGAGAGATGGATTAGGACTGCAAGCAATCTTGCACCTGCACTCACTTCTCCACGGTCATATAACTGTAATCCAAGAATGTGGTTGATTGTTTTTTTTGTTGGAAAATTCAGGGACTTCCCAGAAAAAGATGGAGTCTAGATGGCAGCATATGTTGGTCAAAAATTTTTACATATCTTTTTAGCATTAATGATGCCCTCACAAATCAGCAATTCACCAATGCCAAGTGTGCTGACACATTTGACCACTGTCGAATTTAAAAACGCTGCTGATAACACCTTTGGTTGTCCCTGTTTTTTTGTTTGTTTGATTTTTTTTGGCCTGGAGAACACGGCCACTGTTTTTTCCATGAACCACTTGAGATTCCATAAACCACTGTTACATTTGTTACTCTTAATTTACCATGTGTTTAATAAATTCCTTTGTTTTAATGGATCCCTCTGGTCTGCTTCCTCTTTTGTTGCGACCTCAGAGCCGGGCCATAACACTTCAACTTTGGCTAAGCTCTTGCTTGCATCATCGATGGTGTTGACTGACGAAGGTGTGCCAAGGTATTTTGAAGTCCAAGTCACGATATCCATGACAGCTGCATGATGATTCTTAAGACGACGACATCTGAGGGATCAGAGCTCACGTGCATTCAAAAGTGGCTTTTGGCCTTGCCTTTCACACGCCAAGACTGGACCAGACTCCTTCCATCTTTGAATGATATGAAGTACTGTAGCGAGTGAAATTCTCAAATCCGACTGATTTGTCATTTGGGAACATTGGGCCTCGTGCACAAAGCAATATGAGAACAAATTTTCTCTTATTTTTGTCTGTATCCCCGATTTTTTCTTATTTTGTTCTTACCCATTGAGGATGCACCAATGTTTTCATATTTTTGCTCTTCTCTGAGCTAAGAGAAAACTTTACGAGTGGTCGAGAGCACTCTTACCGAGATAAGAGTGAGAGAGATAAGAAAACTGTTATCCCTGTTCACAAATTGCTTGTCCAATGCAGAGACACAAGTTTTAGACCTAAACTTTAAAAATGCATCGTTAATCAAACTTTGATTGTTTTATATATCTTGAAATTATTTATTATTTGAATCTTGGGCAAAAGAGTTTGGCCAGTTGTTCCTAATTAGGACTAAGCTATAAAAACCCGTAGTTACACGAGTGCATTATGCTTCTGAATGGCTTACCTATTGCGGTTGGACGCTTTGGCCATCCAGGCCAATATAGCATATATAAATATAGCACAGAGCGCGTTTTTAAAGATCGCCTGGATCTGTTTGCTGAGGAAGATAAATGTCTACTTGTACCAAATGTGAAAGCAACTGTAGGGCAGACTGGGGTCTGATGAGCCATGGGGACCGATGAGCCATATCACTATTTTGCGATTAATCAATGTCAAAGGTGTTTAAAATTGGCAAAATGGTGATATGGCTCATTTATATCCACGGCTCATCGGACCCCAGTCTCCCCCGAAGACAAGAACATATATAAACATATTGGTTTTAAAATAGGGTCAGATATAGGTTTCGCATATATGCGACATACATAAAATTGGCCGTTTTCGTATATTATAGATAGATATATGTACCTATATGTACCTATAATATATGAAAACAGCCAATTTTATGTATGTCACATATACGCAAAATCTATATGTTGCCCTAGATTAAAACCTGTAAGTCTGTTTTTTTTCTTTTATTTGGCATCTCCAATCGCTCCTGAATCTGGGATATCCAGTTAGGGACCTATGTACAAGTACTGTACTTTGCCTTCTTCGCACATGCAGGCTTATGTCATTAGCTGAGGTAAATGTACACAGCTCGCGGCTTGTCTCCAAAGCCCACGCCCGTTAGCTACTCGTTAAAAACATTTCTTGGGTGAGACCTCACAAACTCGGAATAATTGTAGGGATAGAATTGTCTGTCTGAGCGCCCGTCTGGCCAACAGGAGACGCCTAGAGGAACTCTAGTCTACATAACCCTTCCCAGCTGGCCCTTCCTAATTTGCATCCCTATAGCGCATTGGCCTATTGCGCACTACTTCTGAAAAGAGCTGCTGACCACCGCTGGTTGATACAAGGCGGGGATTAAAACCTACATGTTTAGATACACTGCCCGGCCAAAAAAAAGTCACTGTTTGGAAATTAATGAACAAATTCCATAATTGGATCATTATTGCAGTTATTAATATGTTTCAACTGGCAATAATCATTTTAACCCCGACTGATGAAGCGCGTCGTTACTCACTTCTTTAAAAAATCATGTCAGAAGACACATCCCCTGATGGTGGAAAAGATGCTACAGTATTTCAGAATGGGCAAGTTATTGGCCTGTAATTAGCAAAGGAAACCACAAATGACAAGTATGAGGAATCATTTTCACAAACAAATTTGCCATCTCAAAGTCCTGACCTTAAACACATTAAAAGTTATTGGGATGTGCTCAAGAAAGACCACCGAGTGGTTCAAGCATTATGTCGAGAAGACAAGATCTCGGCCAAAAATTATGGCATTTCTGATCGAAAATAAATGTTCTGGCATTGCATATAGTTGTCAAAACAACGACAAGACGAATATGCACTATAATCACAGCTACATTCCAACTGAATATTTGAGTGTGCGACTATTTTTTTGGCCGGGCAGTGTAGGCTCTTTCTGTGTGGGAATTTAAGAATCCTTGTTATTTTATCCCTGTCGGAAAAAGTCTGGGACTTTTAGTTGCTATACAAGCATCTCAGATAAAAGACAAGTATCTGTTCATTAAAACTGTGAACAGAAATGTAGACTTTGTCTTCAAATATATTAACCACAGTGAAATGCTCAAATAGATGTGGGGATCAAATTATTGAAAGGCATGTTTACTTGAATGTATGTTCTTCTATGTACTTTTATTTTGTTTTTTTGTTTGTTTTATTTTGCTACATTTATACTCAGGACCTCTGAGCCATATTCATCTAGAACAGGGGTGGGCAATCATGGTCCTGGAGGGCCGGTGTGTATGCAGGTTTTTATTCCTATCAATTACCCTGACTAATTGAGTTAATTGATTGCATGCACAAATATAGATTTTCGCAATGATTCGATAAAAGGAAAATGTTTTATGAAGGGAGACAAGACTAGTCTTTGTAGTTTCATGATAATTTAAAGAAATGCGCATGAAACGTCAGATTTTATAAACGGTTTGGCTAATTGAGACAATCAACTAATTAAAGACCAGACGTTGGGGTGAAAACCAGGGACAGATACGGCCCTCGCTGCCCACCTCTGATCTAGAAACTGCATTACAGACATGATAGAAAACATTGCATTTGGTGGCTGTAACAGTGTAATGCATTACCTTTCAGTGGATGTGTATGAGCTGTCATGATGTGAATCCAATTTTATCTAATGTGGTGAATCTGGCAGTGACTTAAACTTGAAAAAATGCTAAATTGATTAAATATAATCAAACCATTTTGTTTTTATACAATTCCTTCTCTTCCACAATACACAAATCAATCTTCATTGAATGGAAAAAGTATAGTCAAGAAAGAATTGATGACCTTGTTATTGTTAATGTTTCAGGAAAAAAATGTAATAAATAGTATTAGATATTTGTGTTGATGATATAGCTTTTTGTCTCCTCTCACTTGCCACAGTTAATAATGATTGGTTTACACATAAAGTGCCCTTGTCACATGGCAACATGTATTCAGGATCAAATGTAATGCCAATTTCACGTGTTCACACGCGATTAATAAGTTATTGTGTGAAATTCTTGTTATTTCTGTAAGGGACTTTGGACTAATATGCAGATATTACCTTGAGAATAAAAATATGAGCGAAGCATTATTTATGACAGTTGCAAAAGTGAGATATGAGCTATAAAATAGGTATGACAAACAGAACCTGCCACTGGGTATATGAGTTACTGTATATAGGAGACATATACCTTGTATGTACATAGTGTCTATATGTGAATATAAATAAGTGATATAGGAGACTTATATGCCCTGTATATGCACATATATGTACTGAATTTGGCCTAAATGTAGCATATATGCAGCATATAGGTTGCATATATGTGCATATAGATTATTTCCATGTGGGTCAGTGTGGAAGCAGATAAATTGTGAATAAAATCAAAATGCAATGTCTTTCAAATCACAACAGCCAGTATTTTATTCACACTACAACAGAGATAGCAAATGTTGAAACTAAGAAATTTTACTATCTTATCCTCAAAATGAGCTTATTTCAAATTTGATGGCTGCTACAGGTCTCAAAAAAGTTGGGACAAGAGCCTGTTTACCATGGTGTAGCATCCCCTCTTCTTTTTGGGCTGGGCCAAGCAGCGGCCAGGCCCCTACAAACGCGAATGTCGCTGAGTACCTGAGTGAGTGAGTGAGTGATCAAGTTCAACGATTGGCTGGCCGGTGGGGAAGAAGTTCAGCGATTGGTCGGCGGCGGGGAAGAACTTAAACGATTGGTTTTCCCGACAATTGCTGACCGGCGGGGAAGAAGTTCAGCGATTGGTCGGCCGGCGGGGAAGAACTTCAACAATTGGTTGGCCGAATACTGGTTTATGCATGATAAATAGGCTACATACGTATCGGATTTCGGCATTGACGCTTTGCATCAGGAACGGAATGCTCTGCTGTCGGTGCAACCAAATGGACTGAATGATGACTTTGATTTAACTTGTTTTCTATAAATAGCCTTTATACTTGCATCTTGCGCCTATTGTCTGTTGATGATGATATTTATTGTTTTGATACGTAACGCCCCCCCCAGGTGTTTTTCGCTATGATCTCATTTTTATGTTCTCATTATTATTCTTATTTTCATTATCCTCATTATTATTTTTTGTTCTTATTATTATTTAGTTTCTTCCCTTATGGTATTTACCATCTAGGTCATAGGTTTAACCACGACAGGAGTGGTACTGTTGATAGGATGTCTCCAGCCATATACCCTAGCCGGGAATCAAGCTTGGTTGTATATCTACTACTTGTCTTCCGTATACGTGGCCTAACCTATATAAGGGCGTGTTCTTTATTTTCAATGTTTGCACTGATGATGGTCTGACTGGGACCGAAACGTTTGCACTCCTCACTTGGGTAGCACCTTTTTTTTTTTTCTGCAATAAAATACAGTATTGCATCGGCATACAGGTGTGCGAGTTCCCCTTGCTTGTTCTGAGGCTATTTACAAGAAAGTCCAACAGCGCCTATTTTTTCTAAGGAAAATGAAATGTTTGAATGTGTGCACAAGAATGATGACCCTGTTTTCCAGATATTTTATTGAGTCAGTCCTCTCTTTTTCTGTTGTGGCATGGGATGGCAACCTAAACCTGGCTGAGAGAAAGAGGCTTGGTCGGCTTGTTAGTGTAGCTGGGAAGGTCATAGGGGTGAACCTAACCCCACTCTGTGAACTTCATGATCGCCAGGTTCACCGGAAGGTCCTGTCCATCTTGGACTGTGCTGACCACCCCCTTCACAGAGAGTTTGTGCTTCTTCCCTTGAGTAGGAGATACAGAGTCCCTCCTCATAGAGCTAAAAGATAAAAATCATCCTTTGTATGTGCTGCTGTCAATATGCTTAATTTGCTCACTTGATGTCACTAGAGTACTTTGTCCTCTGCTGTTTTGGACATTGGGCCTCAGGTCGATCATTCATCTGGGCCTTCTTTGGAGCGATCTTCTATGGTACTACGTGCATGGTCTCTGTCTATTTATAGTGTCTGTCTCTATTGTCTTTCTACATGTATGGTCTGCTGTTGTTGTTGGTTTACAACCCCAATTTCAAAATAGTTGGGACGAAGTGTAAATTGTGTATAAAATCAAAATGCAATGACTTTCAGATCACATGAGCAAATGTGTTATTTACAATAGAACATAGATAACATTTCAAATGTTGAAACCAAGACATTTTACATTTTTATCCAAAAAATCTGCTTATTTCAAATTTTCTGGCTGCAACAGGTCTCAAAAAAGTTGGGACACAGGCAAAAAGGCCTGAAAAAGCAATTAATATATAAGAGAATCAGCTGAAAGAACATTTAGCAAGTAATTAAGTTAACTGGCATCAGGTGTGTAACAAGATTGGCTATAAAAGGGATGTCTTAGAGAGGCTGAGTCTCTCAGAAGTAAAGATGGCCAGAGGCTCTCCAACCTGCGAAGGCTTGCTTAAAAAAATAGTGGAAGACTTTAAAAACAATGTTGCTCAAGGTCAAATTGCAAAGGCTTTGAAGGTCTCATCATCGACAGTGCATAACAGCATCAAAAGATTCAGAGAAACTGGAAAAATCTCTGTGCGTAAGGGACAAGGCCGAAGACCTTTACTGGATGCCCGTGATCTTTGGGCCCTCAGACGCCACTGCATCACTCACCAGCATGATTCTGTCATTGACATCACTAAATGGGCCCAGGAATACTTCAAGAAACCACTGTCTGTAAACACAGTCCGCCGTGCCATCCACAGATGCCACCTAAAACTCTATCATGCAAAAAGGAAGCCATTGTTGAGTATGATCCAGAAGCGTCACTGTGTTCTTTGGGCCAAGGCTCATTTAATATGAACTGTAGCAAAGTGGCAAAGTGTCGTGTGGTCAGACGAGTCCAAATTTGACATTCTTGTTGGAAATCATAGGCGTTGTGTCCTCGGGCTAAAGAGGAGAGAGACCACCCCTCCTGTTATCAGCATTCAGTTCAAAAGCCAGCATCTCTGATGGTATGGGGATGTATTAGTGCATATGGTGTGGGACGCTTGCATGTTTTAAAAAGCACCATGAATGCTAAAGGTATATAAAGGATTTGGAGCAACATATGCTCCCCTCTAGATGATCTATTCCAGGGAAGGCCTTTTCAGCAGGACAATGCAAAACCACATAATGCAGCTATTACAACAGCATGGCTTCATAGTAGAAGAGTCCATGTGCTGAACTGGCCTGTCTGCAGTCCTGATCTTTAACCGATTGAGAACATTTGGCGCAATATGAAATGAAAAGTCCGCCAAAGGAGACCCAAAACTCTCCAGCAGCTGGAAGCCTGTATTAAACAAGAGTGGTATCAAATTCCAATGGCTAAACTCAAGAAACTTGTCTCCTCAATGCCCAGATGCCTCCACTCTGCGTTAAAAAGAAGAGAGGATACTACACCATGGTAAACAGGCCCCTGTCCCAACTTTTGTGAGACCTGTAGCAGCCATCAAATTTTAAATGAGCTCATTTTGTGAATAAAATTGTAAAATTTCTCAGTTTCAACATTTGCTATGCTATCTCTGTTCTATTGTGAATAAAATACTGGCTGTTGTGATTTGAAAGTCGGTGCATTTTGATTTCATTCACAATTTACACTTTGTCCCAAGTATTTTGGAATTGGGGTTGTATGTTTTTAATACCTGGCTGCAAGTAAATTTCCCCCTAGTGCAACAATAAATTTGACTTGACATGGCAAACCTCTGGCCATCGCCAATAATGGACTTGTTGAGATTTGCATCCGTATTGTTCCCAGACAAGGATGTTTGCTGTGTGGCATGGTTCACAGTTTTGAGTTTTGAGTCATAGTGTAGATCCTAGGTTTTCCATGTGTAGCAGGCCGAGGGAGGGCCCGGGCGGGGACTTGAGCCTCCAGACTCCTGGGTAAGAGTCATGCACGCTGAACACATCGCCAAAGAGCCAGGCTCCTTGGCAAGGTAGCCAGGGCATGTACTTATTAGGAGACACTTCCAGTGACAGGACCGTTCAACTGTCACACATGAGAAAGGTATGACTCTCAGCAAAGTGCATATTGTACATTTATCAAGTGTCCTCCTCATTGACAAAGATCTGTTCCTTGCATCTGCCGCAGAAATTATTTGAGTCTGTTCTATCTCTGTCTCTCTCTGTCTGTCTTTAGACCTGTCCATCTCTCTGTGCCCCTCCTGGACCTGGAGACTTACCCAGCATCACTGTCAGTCCTAATATCTCTTTTGAGGCTGTGAGGAAATCTGTCTCTGAACTGAAAGAGCAAATGGAGGATGTTTTCAAATCAGAGTGGATCAAAGTTTATAGAAAAGGTTGGTGAACAAACCCTGCAGCAGAAAGTGTGTTTAGCCACTGCACATAACACACTGGTGAGGTGCTCTGCCTAAGATTCACTTTTACATCATGAGAGGCACTTTCACAGGTTATGTATTATTCAGGAGAGGGATGAGTGACATTTCAGTCTGTCTCACAGATTATGAATCACACAGTGCAGAGTAACATCACAAACACTCACAAGTTCCAAATTGACCAAAAATGTGAGGTCTTTCTGTGTCAATAAGGATGAGGTCTCCAAAACACTCAGGTTGTAAGGGGGGGGTCCATCATTGATCGCCCTCTCCACTCCTCATTGCTGTTTTCTCTTTATTCATCGTCGCTATGGTGTGATGTCTCTGCAATGAAACAGTGCAATTCAGAAAAAAATTTTCAGAGTCGATAATGCCCATGTTTTAAGGGTTTTTTTAAAGTTACCCTCATATGTCATCCCTTCTTTGCTCACTTATAAGACAGCAGCTGAGACCAACACTCATGCTGTGTTCTGGATGATATATGTTTTCACTTCATCGATCATTAGCATTCAGATTCATTTGTTATGCAAAACAAGATTTAAAAAAATAATAATTTTTCCTTTTCATCCCTCTCTACAAGTGGAGGAAGTCCATGTCCATAGCCCAGTGCAGGATGTCAAGACAAGAGAGGACTTCTTATAAAGTAAGTCCTCAATTTAACATAAATTATAAGAATGCAGCAATATGGGAGGAAAAAGCACGTTTGAATCATTTTTGTTTTCATGATAAACTCACTTCAGGAATCTCAAACCTCTATCAGATCCAGAATAATTCAGCTGCAGTCATCCAGTGTTATCAAACATACAGATCATGCATGTTAATTTATGTCCTACAACAGAACAAAAACTAAAGTTAATCAGAAAAACCAAATTTCAGCAATATAATATTATCAACAAAAAGACCCAATTCTTACTTGAAATACTGTGATACAACCACTATGAACATTGTGATAAATGTGGAAAATATTTCGAAAATCAACTTAAACAAAGTCAGGAAAAAACACTCATCACAACTACACGATTAAAGACTCAGCCAGGAATTACATCAATAACCAACAAATCATAAATAACATCTTCAAAAAATTCTAATCACATTCATACACTAATGAAAGAGAAAAGAACGTGGAAGTAATTGATAATTTCCTGAATAATATTCCACACCCACATCTCAACTACCATCAAATCAACTACTTACAAAAACCATTATCAATTATAGAAGTAGAGAAGGCCCTGGGAAAATGGCAAATAATAAAGCATCAGGCTCAGATGGATTCCCAACCGAGTTTTACAAACATTTATGGAAGACAGTCTCACCATTATTTACCAGAATGGCAGACAAAATAAAACTAGTACAAACCATCCCCTCATGCATGAACACTGCTAACATCCTAGTGCTGCTTCAGCCAAAAAAGATCCCACTCCCTGTTCAGGTTATAGACCGATCTCCCTCATCAACACTGACATAAAAATCATCAGTGAAGCGCTAGTGATTCGGGCAGAATCAGTCATTCAATCTCTCATACACCCAGACCAAACCGGATTCATTAAAGGCAGACACTCATCAAACAACACATGCAAATTATTCTATATTATTCACACAGCTCAGTAATATAGAATTAAAACCATTATCCTTACACTGGATGCAGAAAAAGTCCTTGATAAAGTTAACTCGACATTTCTTTTCAAGAGTTTGGAAAAATTTAGCTCTGGAGAGTCATTCATCCAGTGGATAAAAACATTATACAGCACTCCTAGGGCAGCAATCATAACTGAGGAACTAATATCACAAAGTTTTGCACTTCACAGGGGTACCACACAAGGCTGTCCACTCTCTTCATTACTCTCTGCCCTCTCCGTTGAATAATTAGCATCAGCAATTAGAAAAAAATACAAAAATGATTGTGCTCTGGGACGTAATAAAAATTCCTGGACTTTGCGCTGCTCTCCATCCTGTTACTCTTTCCAACACAATCCCTGCAATCCCTGTTCCCTTCTCCTCCAGAATAGGAGTGTACCTGGATCACAGGGCAGGAACTCTGTCCTTCTACAGCGTCTCTGACACAATGACCCTCCTGCACAGAGTCCAGACCACATTCACTCAGCCCCTCTATCCTGGGTTTTGGGTTTATAGCCAAAACCATTCAATAAAACTGTGAGATCTAGGGTATGCTGGACAGGAGAATGAAGATCAGCTGTTATTAAAAAGAGTGAAAACACGGCAATGAGAGGGGTAAAAGAATAACACGAGATTATATATTAGACATGAAACGAATAAAAGAATTAATAATATCGCAACAGGTCTCAAAAAAGTTGGAATAGTCAATCTTTTACCACTATGTAACATCAACATTGAATCGAATTCATCACTCCTTTTGGTGCTGAAGATATCCGTTGACCAAGTTGAGCAAACAGTATTTTCCTCCATGATGGAGGTCTTAACTTTACACCTGCTGCTTTGTTGTATGTCTGCTTCACATTTCACCACATAATCTCAATGAGAGATGGATTAGGACTGCAAGCAATCTTGCACCTGCACTCACTTCTCCACGGTCATATAACTGTAATCCAAGAATGTGGTTGATTGTTTTTTTTGTTGGAAAATTCAGGGACTTCCCAGAAAAAGATGGAGTCTAGATGGCAGCATATGTTGGTCAAAAATTTTTACATATCTTTTTAGCATTAATGATGCCCTCACAAATCAGCAATTCACCAATGCCAAGTGTGCTGACACATTTGACCACTGTCGAATTTAAAAACGCTGCTGATAACACCTTTGGTTGTCCCTGTTTTTTTGTTTGTTTGATTTTTTTTGGCCTGGAGAACACGGCCACTGTTTTTTCCATGAACCACTTGAGATTCCATAAACCACTGTTACATTTGTTACTCTTAATTTACCATGTGTTTAATAAATTCCTTTGTTTTAATGGATCCCTCTGGTCTGCTTCCTCTTTTGTTGCGACCTCAGAGCCGGGCCATAACACTTCAACTTTGGCTAAGCTCTTGCTTGCATCATCGATGGTGTTGACTGACGAAGGTGTGCCAAGGTATTTTGAAGTCCAAGTCACGATATCCATGACAGCTGCATGATGATTCTTAAGACGACGACATCTGAGGGATCAGAGCTCACGTGCATTCAAAAGTGGCTTTTGGCCTTGCCTTTCACACGCCAAGACTGGACCAGACTCCTTCCATCTTTGAATGATATGAAGTACTGTAGCGAGTGAAATTCTCAAATCCGACTGATTTGTCATTTGGGAACATTGGGCCTCGTGCACAAAGCAATATGAGAACAAATTTTCTCTTATTTTTGTCTGTATCCCCGATTTTTTCTTATTTTGTTCTTACCCATTGAGGATGCACCAATGTTTTCATATTTTTGCTCTTCTCTGAGCTAAGAGAAAACTTTACGAGTGGTCGAGAGCACTCTTACCGAGATAAGAGTGAGAGAGATAAGAAAACTGTTATCCCTGTTCACAAATTGCTTGTCCAATGCAGAGACACAAGTTTTAGACCTAAACTTTAAAAATGCATCGTTAATCAAATTTTGATTGTTTTATATATCTTGAAATTATTTATTATTTGAATCTTGGGCAAAAGAGTTTGGCCAGTTGTTCCTAATTAGGACTAAGCTATAAAAACCCGTAGTTACACGAGTGCATTATGCTTCTGAATGGCTTACCTATTGCGGTTGGACGCTTTGGCCATCCAGGCCAATATAGCATATATAAATATAGCACAGAGCGCGTTTTTAAAGATCGCCTGGATCTGTTTGCTGAGGAAGATAAATGTCTACTTGTACCAAATGTGAAAGCAACTGTAGGGCAGACTGGGGTCTGATGAGCCATGGGGACCGATGAGCCATATCACTATTTTGCGATTAATCAATGTCAAAGGTGTTTAAAATTGGCAAAATGGTGATATGGCTCATTTATATCCACGGCTCATCGGACCCCAGTCTCCCCCGAAGACAAGAACATATATAAACATATTGGTTTTAAAATAGGGTCAGATATAGGTTTCGCATATATGCGACATACATAAAATTGGCCGTTTTCGTATATTATAGATACATATATGTACCTATATGTACCTATAATATATGAAAACAGCCAATTTTATGTATGTCACATATACGCAAAATCTATATGTTGCCCTAGATTAAAACCTGTAAGTCTGTTTTTTTTCTTTTATTTGGCATCTCCAATCGCTCCTGAATCTGGGATATCCAGTTAGGGACCTATGTACAAGTACTGTACTTTGCCTTCTTCGCACATGCGGGCTTATGTCATTAGCTGAGGTAAATGTACACAGCTCGCGGCTTGTCTCCAAAGCCCATGCCCGTTAGCTACTCGTTAAAAACATTTCTTGGGTGAGACCTCACAAACTCGGAATAATTGTAGGGATAGAATTGTCTGTCTGAGCGCCCGTCTGGCCAACAGGAGACGCCTAGAGGAACTCTAGTCTACATAACCCTTCCCAGCTGGCCCTTCCTAATTTGCATCCCTATAGCGCATTGGCCTATTGCGCACTACTTCTGAAAAGAGCTGCTGACCACCGCTGGTTGATACAAGGCGGGGATTAAAACCTACATGTTTAGATACACTGCCCGGCCAAAAAAAAGTCACTGTTTGGAAATTAATGAACAAATTCCATAATTGGATCATTATTGCAGTTATTAATATGTTTCAACTGGCAATAATCATTTTAACCCCGACTGATGAAGCGCGTCGTTACTCACTTCTTTAAAAAATCATGTCAGAAGACACATCCCCTGATGGTGGAAAAGATGCTACAGTATTTCAGAATGGGCAAGTTATTGGCCTGTAATTAGCAAAGGAAACCACAAATGACAAGTATGAGGAATCATTTTCACAAACAAATTTGCCATCTCAAAGTCCTGACCTTAAACACATTAAAAGTTATTGGGATGTGCTCAAGAAAGACCACCGAGTGGTTCAAGCATTATGTCGAGAAGACAAGATCTCGGCCAAAAATTATGGCATTTCTGATCGAAAATAAATGTTCTGGCATTGCATATAGTTGTCAAAACAACGACAAGACGAATATGCACTATAATCACAGCTACATTCCAACTGAATATTTGAGTGTGCGACTATTTTTTTGGCCGGGCAGTGTAGGCTCTTTCTGTGTGGGAATTTAAGAATCCTTGTTATTTTATCCCTGTCGGAAAAAGTCTGGGACTTTTAGTTGCTATACAAGCATCTCAGATAAAAGACAAGTATCTGTTCATTAAAACTGTGAACAGAAATGTAGACTTTGTCTTCAAATATATTAACCACAGTGAAATGCTCAAATAGATGTGGGGATCAAATTATTGAAAGGCATGTTTACTTGAATGTATGTTCTTCTATGTACTTTTATTTTGTTTTTTTGTTTGTTTTATTTTGCTACATTTATACTCAGGACCTCTGAGCCATATTCATCTAGAACAGGGGTGGGCAATCATGGTCCTGGAGGGCCGGTGTGTATGCAGGTTTTTATTCCTATCAATTACCCTGACTAATTGAGTTAATTGATTGCATGCACAAATATAGATTTTCACAATGATTCGATAAAAGGAAAATGTTTTATGAAGGGAGACAAGACTAGTCTTTGTAGTTTCATGATAATTTAAAGAAATGCGCATGAAACGTCAGATTTTATAAACGGTTTGGCTAATTGAGACAATCAACTAATTAAAGACCAGACGTTGGGGTGAAAACCAGGGACAGATACGGCCCTCGCTGCCCACCTCTGATCTAGAAACTGCATTACAGACATGATAGAAAACATTGCATTTGGTGGCTGTAACAGTGTAATGCATTACCTTTCAGTGGATGTGTATGAGCTGTCATGATGTGAATCCAATTTTATCTAATGTGGTGAATCTGGCAGTGACTTAAACTTGAAAAAATGCTAAATTGATTAAATATAATCAAACCATTTTGTTTTTATACAATTCCTTCTCTTCCACAATACACAAATCAATCTTCATTGAATGGAAAAAGTATAGTCAAGAAAGAATTGATGACCTTGTTATTGTTAATGTTTCAGGAAAAAAATGTAATAAATAGTATTAGATATTTGTGTTGATGATATAGCTTTTTGTCTCCTCTCACTTGCCACAGTTAATAATGATTGGTTTACACATAAAGTGCCCTTGTCACATGGCAACATGTATTCAGGATCAAATGTAATGCCAATTTCACGTGTTCACACGCGATTAATAAGTTATTGTGTGAAATTCTTGTTATTTCTGTAAGGGACTTTGGACTAATATGCAGATATTACCTTGAGAATAAAAATATGAGCGAAGCATTATTTATGACAGTTGCAAAAGTGAGATATGAGCTATAAAATAGGTATGACAAACAGAACCTGCCACTGGGTATATGAGTTATATAGGAGACATATACCTTGTATGTACATAGTGTCTATATGTGAATATAAATAAGTGATATAGGAGACTTATATGCCCTGTATATGCACATATATGTACTGAATTTGGCCTAAATGTAGCATATATGCAGCATATAGGTTGCATATATGTGCATATAGATTATTTCCATGTGGGTCAGTGTGGAAGCAGATAAATTGTGAATAAAATCAAAATGCAATGTCTTTCAAATCACAACAGCCAGTATTTTATTCACACTACAACAGAGATAGCAAATGTTGAAACTAAGAAATTTTACTATCTTATCCTCAAAATGAGCTTATTTCAAATTTGATGGCTGCTACAGGTCTCAAAAAAGTTGGGACAAGAGCCTGTTTACCATGGTGTAGCATCCCCTCTTCTTTTTGGGCTGGGCCAAGCAGCGGCCAGGCCCCTACAAATGCGAATGTCGCTGAGTACCTGAGTGAGTGAGTGAGTGATCAAGTTCAACGATTGGCTGGCCGGTGGGGAAGAAGTTCAGCGATTGGTCGGCGGCGGGGAAGAACTTAAACGATTGGTTTTCCCGACAATTGCTGACCGGCGGGGAAGAAGTTCAGCGATTGGTCGGCCGGCGGGGAAGAACTTCAACAATTGGTTGGCCGAATACTGGTTTATGCATGATAAATAGGCAACATACGTATCGGATTTCGGCATTGACGCTTTGCATCAGGAACGGAATGCTCTGCTGTCGGTGCAACCAAATGGACTGAATGATGACTTTGATTTAACTTGTTTTCTATAAATAGCCTTTATACTTGCATCTTGCGCCTATTGTCTGTTGATGATGATATTTATTGTTTTGATACGTAACGCCCCCCCCAGGTGTTTTTCGCTATGATCTCATTTTTATGTTCTCATTATTATTCTTATTTTCATTATCCTCATTATTATTTTTTGTTCTTATTATTATTTAGTTTCTTCCCTTATGGTATTTACCATCTAGGTCATAGGTTTAACCACGACAGGAGTGGTACTGTTGATAGGATGTCTCCAGCCATATACCCTAGCCGGGAATCAAGCTTGGTTGTATATCTACTACTTGTCTTCCGTATACGTGGCCTAACCTATATAAGGGCGTGTTCTTTATTTTCAATGTTTGCACTGATGATGGTCTGACTGGGACCGAAACGTTTGCACTCCTCACTTGGGTAGCACCTTTTTTTTTTTTTCTATGCAATAAAATACAGTATTGCATCGGCATACAGGTGTGCGAGTTCCCCTTGCTTGTTCTGAGGCTATTTACAAGAAAGTCCAACAGCGCCTATTTTTTCTAAGGAAAATGAAATGTTTGAATGTGTGCACAAGAATGATGACCCTATTTTCCAGATATTTTATTGAGTCAGTCCTCTCTTTTTCTATTGTGGCATGGGATGGCAACCTAAACCTGGCTGAGAGAAAGAGGCTTGGTCGGCTTGTTAGTGTAGCTGGGAAGGTCATAGGGGTGAACCTAACCCCACTCTGTGAACTTCATGATCGCCAGGTTCACCGGAAGGTCCTGTCCATCTTGGACTGTGCTGACCACCCCCTTCACAGAGAGTTTGTGCTTCTTCCCTTGAGTAGGAGATACAGAGTCCCTCCTCATAGAGCTAAAAGATAAAAATCATCCTTTGTATGTGCTGCTGTCAATATGCTTAATTTGCTCACTTGATGTCACTAGAGTACTTTGTCCTCTGCTGTTTTGGACATTGGGCCTCAGGTCGATCATTCATCTGGGCCTTCTTTGGAGCGATCTTCTATGGTACTACGTGCATGGTCTCTGTCTATTTATAGTGTCTGTCTCTATTGTCTTTCTACATGTATGGTCTGCTGTTGTTGTTGGTTTACAACCCCAATTTCAAAATAGTTGGGATGAAGTGTAAATTGTGTATAAAATCAAAATGCAATGACTTTCAGATCACATGAGCAAATGTGTTATTTACAATAGAACATAGATAACATTTCAAATGTTGAAACCAAGACATTTTACATTTTTATCCAAAAAATCTGCTTATTTCAAATTTTCTGGCTGCAACAGGTCTCAAAAAAGTTGGGACACAGGCAAAAAAGGCCTGAAAAAGCAATTAATATATAAGAGAATCAGCTGAAAGAACATTTAGCAAGTAATTAAGTTAACTGGCATCAGGTGTGTAACAAGATTGGCTATAAAAGGGATGTCTTAGAGAGGCTGAGTCTCTCAGAAGTAAAGATGGCCAGAGGCTCTCCAACCTGCGAAGGCTTGCTTAAAAAAATAGTGGAAGACTTTAAAAACAATGTTGCTCAAGGTCAAATTGCAAAGGCTTTGAAGGTCTCATCATCGACAGTGCATAACAGCATCAAAAGATTCAGAGAAACTGGAAAAATCTCTGTGCGTAAGGGACAAGGCCGAAGACCTTTACTGGATGCCCGTGATCTTTGGGCCCTCAGACGCCACTGCATCACTCACCAGCATGATTCTGTCATTGACATCACTAAATGGGCCCAGGAATACTTCAAGAAACCACTGTCTGTAAACACAGTCCGCCGTGCCATCCACAGATGCCACCTAAAACTCTATCATGCAAAAAGGAAGCCATTGTTGAGTATGATCCAGAAGCGTCACTGTGTTCTTTGGGCCAAGGCTCATTTAATATGAACTGTAGCAAAGTGGCAAAGTGTCGTGTGGTCAGACGAGTCCAAATTTGACATTCTTGTTGGAAATCATAGGCGTTGTGTCCTCGGGCTAAAGAGGAGAGAGACCACCCCTCCTGTTATCAGCATTCAGTTCAAAAGCCAGCATCTCTGATGGTATGGGGATGTATTAGTGCATATGGTGTGGGACGCTTGCATGTTTTAAAAAGCACCATGAATGCTAAAGGTATATAAAGGATTTGGAGCAACATATGCTCCCCTCTAGATGATCTATTCCAGGGAAGGCCTTTTCAGCAGGACAATGCAAAACCACATAATGCAGCTATTACAACAGCATGGCTTCATAGTAGAAGAGTCCATGTGCTGAACTGGCCTGTCTGCAGTCCTGATCTTTAACCGATTGAGAACATTTGGCGCAATATGAAATGAAAAGTCCGCCAAAGGAGACCCAAAACTCTCCAGCAGCTGGAAGCCTGTATTAAACAAGAGTGGTATCAAATTCCAATGGCTAAACTCAAGAAACTTGTCTCCTCAATGCCCAGATGCCTCCACTCTGCGTTAAAAAGAAGAGAGGATACTACACCATGGTAAACAGGCCCCTGTCCCAACTTTTGTGAGACCTGTAGCAGCCATCAAATTTTAAATGAGCTCATTTTGTGAATAAAATTGTAAAATTTCTCAGTTTCAACATTTGCTATGCTATCTCTGTTCTATTGTGAATAAAATACTGGCTGTTGTGATTTGAAAGTCGGTGCATTTTGATTTCATTCACAATTTACACTTTGTCCCAAGTATTTTGGAATTGGGGTTGTATGTTTTTAATACCTGGCTGCAAGTAAATTTCCCCCTAGTGCAACAATAAATTTGACTTGACATGGCAAACCTCTGGCCATCGCCAATAATGGACTTGTTGAGATTTGCATCCGTATTGTTCCCAGACAAGGATGTTTGCTGTGTGGCATGGTTCACAGTTTTGAGTTTTGAGTCATAGTGTAGATCCTAGGTTTTCCATGTGTAGCAGGCCGAGGGAGGGCCCGGGCGGGGACTTGAGCCTCCAGACTCCTGGGTAAGAGTCATGCACGCTGAACACATCGCCAAAGAGCCAGGCTCCTTGGCAAGGTAGCCAGGGCATGTACTTATTAGGAGACACTTCCAGTGACAGGACCGTTCAACTGTCACACATGAGAAAGGTATGACTCTCAGCAAAGTGCATATTGTACATTTATCAAGTGTCCTCCTCATTGACAAAGATCTGTTCCTTGCATCTGCCGCAGAAATTATTTGAGTCTGTTCTATCTCTGTCTCTCTCTGTCTGTCTTTAGACCTGTCCATCTCTCTGTGCCCCTCCTGGACCTGGAGACTTACCCAGCATCACTGTCAGTCCTAATATCTCTTTTGAGGCTGTGAGGAAATCTGTCTCTGAACTGAAAGAGCAAATGGAGGATGTTTTCAAATCAGAGTGGATCAAAGTTTATAGAAAAGGTTGGTGAACAAACCCTGCAGCAGAAAGTGTGTTTAGCCACTGCACATAACACACTGGTGAGGTGCTCTGCCTAAGATTCACTTTTACATCATGAGAGGCACTTTCACAGGTTATGTATTATTCAGGAGAGGGATGAGTGACATTTCAGTCTGTCTCACAGATTATGAATCACACAGTGCAGAGTAACATCACAAACACTCACAAGTTCCAAATTGACCAAAAATGTGAGGTCTTTCTGTGTCAATAAGGATGAGGTCTCCAAAACACTCAGGTTGTAAGGGGGGGGTCCATCATTGATCGCCCTCTCCACTCCTCATTGCTGTTTTCTCTTTATTCATCGTCGCTATGGTGTGATGTCTCTGCAATGAAACAGTGCAATTCAGAAAAAAATTTTCAGAGTCGATAATGCCCATGTTTTAAGGGTTTTTTTAAAGTTACCCTCATATGTCATCCCTTCTTTGCTCACTTATAAGACAGCAGCTGAGACCAACACTCATGCTGTGTTCTGGATGATATATGTTTTCACTTCATCGATCATTAGCATTCAGATTCATTTGTTATGCAAAACAAGATTTAAAAAAATAATAATTTTTCCTTTTCATCCCTCTCTACAAGTGGTGGAAGTCCATGTCCATAGCCCAGTGCAGGATGTCAAGACAAGAGAGGACTTCTTATAAAGTAAGTCCTCAATTTAACATAAATTATAAGAATGCAGCAATATGGGAGGAAAAAGCACGTTTGAATCATTTTTGTTTTCATGATAAACTCACTTCAGGAATCTCAAACCTCTATCAGATCCAGAATAATTCAGCTGCAGTCATCCAGTGTTATCAAACATACAGATCATGCATGTTAATTTATGTCCTACAACAGAACAAAAACTAAAGTTAATCAGAAAAACCAAATTTCAGCAATATAATATTATCAACAAAAAGACCCAATTCTTACTTGAAATACTGTGATACAACCACTATGAACATTGTGATAAATGTGGAAAATATTTCGAAAATCAACTTAAACAAAGTCAGGAAAAAACACTCATCACAACTACACGATTAAAGACTCAGCCAGGAATTACATCAATAACCAACAAATCATAAATAACATCTTCAAAAAATTCTAATCACATTCATACACTAATGAAAGAGAAAAGAACGTGGAAGTAATTGATAATTTCCTGAATAATATTCCACACCCACATCTCAACTACCATCAAATCAACTACTTACAAAAACCATTATCAATTATAGAAGTAGAGAAGGCCCTGGGAAAATGGCAAATAATAAAGCATCAGGCTCAGATGGATTCCCAACCGAGTTTTACAAACATTTATGGAAGACAGTCTCACCATTATTTACCAGAATGGCAGACAAAATAAAACTAGTACAAACCATCCCCTCATGCATGAACACTGCTAACATCCTAGTGCTGCTTCAGCCAAAAAAGATCCCACTCCCTGTTCAGGTTATAGACCGATCTCCCTCATCAACACTGACATAAAAATCATCAGTGAAGCGCTAGTGATTCGGGCAGAATCAGTCATTCAATCTCTCATACACCCAGACCAAACCGGATTCATTAAAGGCAGACACTCATCAAACAACACATGCAAATTATTCTATATTATTCACACAGCTCAGTAATATAGAATTAAAACCATTATCCTTACACTGGATGCAGAAAAAGTCCTTGATAAAGTTAACTCGACATTTCTTTTCAAGAGTTTGGAAAAATTTAGCTCTGGAGAGTCATTCATCCAGTGGATAAAAACATTATACAGCACTCCTAGGGCAGCAATCATAACTGAGGAACTAATATCACAAAGTTTTGCACTTCACAGGGGTACCACACAAGGCTGTCCACTCTCTTCATTACTCTCTGCCCTCTCCGTTGAATAATTAGCATCAGCAATTAGAAAAAAATACAAAAATGATTGTGCTCTGGGACGTAATAAAAATTCCTGGACTTTGCGCTGCTCTCCATCCTGTTACTCTTTCCAACACAATCCCTGCAATCCCTGTTCCCTTCTCCTCCAGAATAGGAGTGTACCTGGATCACAGGGCAGGAACTCTGTCCTTCTACAGCGTCTCTGACACAATGACCCTCCTGCACAGAGTCCAGACCACATTCACT
Source organism: Gymnothorax reevesii (assembly GCA_029721435.1). NCBI lineage: Eukaryota > Metazoa > Chordata > Actinopteri > Anguilliformes > Muraenidae > Gymnothorax > Gymnothorax reevesii. The sequence goes on from CM056575.1 coordinate 145,634,185, forward strand.
CAGCCCCTCTATCCTGGGTTTTGGGTTTATAGCCAAAACCATTCAATAAAACTGTGAGATCTAGGGTATGCTGGACAGGAGAATGAAGATCAGCTGTTATTAAAAAGAGTGAAAACACGGCAATGAGAGGGGTAAAAGAATAACACGAGATTATATATTAGACATGAAACGAATAAAAGAATTAATAATATCGCAACAGGTCTCAAAAAAGTTGGAATAGTCAATCTTTTACCACTATGTAACATCAACATTGAATCGAATTCATCACTCCTTTTGGTGCTGAAGATATCCGTTGACCAAGTTGAGCAAACAGTATTTTCCTCCATGATGGAGGTCTTAACTTTACACCTGCTGCTTTGTTGTATGTCTGCTTCACATTTCACCACATAATCTCAATGAGAGATGGATTAGGACTGCAAGCAATCTTGCACCTGCACTCACTTCTCCACGGTCATATAACTGTAATCCAAGAATGTGGTTGATTGTTTTTTTTGTTGGAAAATTCAGGGACTTCCCAGAAAAAGATGGAGTCTAGATGGCAGCATATGTTGGTCAAAAATTTTTACATATCTTTTTAGCATTAATGATGCCCTCACAAATCAGCAATTCACCAATGCCAAGTGTGCTGACACATTTGACCACTGTCGAATTTAAAAACGCTGCTGATAACACCTTTGGTTGTCCCTGTTTTTTTGTTTGTTTGATTTTTTTTGGCCTGGAGAACACGGCCACTGTTTTTTCCATGAACCACTTGAGATTCCATAAACCACTGTTACATTTGTTACTCTTAATTTACCATGTGTTTAATGAATTCCTTTGTTTTAATGGATCCCTCTGGTCTGCTTCCTCTTTTGTTGCGACCTCAGAGCCGGGCCATAACACTTCAACTTTGGCTAAGCTCTTGCTTGCATCATCGATGGTGTTGACTGACGAAGGTGTGCCAAGGTATTTTGAAGTCCAAGTCACGATATCCATGACAGCTGCATGATGATTCTTAAGACGACGACATCTGAGGGATCAGAGCTCACGTGCATTCAAAAGTGGCTTTTGGCCTTGCCTTTCACACGCCAAGACTGGACCAGACTCCTTCCATCTTTGAATGATATGAAGTACTGTAGCGAGTGAAATTCTCAAATCCGACTGATTTGTCATTTGGGAACATTGGGCCTCGTGCACAAAGCAATATGAGAACAAATTTTCTCTTATTTTTGTCTGTATCCCCGATTTTTTCTTATTTTGTTCTTACCCATTGAGGATGCACCAATGTTTTCATATTTTTGCTCTTCTCTGAGCTAAGAGAAAACTTTACGAGTGGTCGAGAGCACTCTTACCGAGATAAGAGTGAGAGAGATAAGAAAACTGTTATCCCTGTTCACAAATTGCTTGTCCAATGCAGAGACACAAGTTTTAGACCTAAACTTTAAAAATGCATCGTTAATCAAATTTTGATTGTTTTATATATCTTGAAATTATTTATTATTTGAATCTTGGGCAAAAGAGTTTGGCCAGTTGTTCCTAATTAGGACTAAGCTATAAAAACCCGTAGTTACACGAGTGCATTATGCTTCTGAATGGCTTACCTATTGCGGTTGGACGCTTTGGCCATCCAGGCCAATATAGCATATATAAATATAGCACAGAGCGCGTTTTTAAAGATCGCCTGGATCTGTTTGCTGAGGAAGATAAATGTCTACTTGTACCAAATGTGAAAGCAACTGTAGGGCAGACTGGGGTCTGATGAGCCATGGGGACCGATGAGCCATATCACTATTTTGCGATTAATCAATGTCAAAGGTGTTTAAAATTGGCAAAATGGTGATATGGCTCATTTATATCCACGGCTCATCGGACCCCAGTCTCCCCCGAAGACAAGAACATATATAAACATATTGGTTTTAAAATAGGGTCAGATATAGGTTTCGCATATATGCGACATACATAAAATTGGCCGTTTTCGTATATTATAGATAGATATATGTACCTATATGTACCTATAATATATGAAAACAGCCAATTTTATGTATGTCACATATACGCAAAATCTATATGTTGCCCTAGATTAAAACCTGTAAGTCTGTTTTTTTTCTTTTATTTGGCATCTCCAATCGCTCCTGAATCTGGGATATCCAGTTAGGGACCTATGTACAAGTACTGTACTTTGCCTTCTTCGCACATGCGGGCTTATGTCATTAGCTGAGGTAAATGTACACAGCTCGCGGCTTGTCTCCAAAGCCCACGCCCGTTAGCTACTCGTTAAAAACATTTCTTGGGTGAGACCTCACAAACTCGGAATAATTGTAGGGATAGAATTGTCTGTCTGAGCGCCCGTCTGGCCAACAGGAGACGCCTAGAGGAACTCTAGTCTACATAACCCTTCCCAGCTGGCCCTTCCTAATTTGCATCCCTATAGCGCATTGGCCTATTGCGCACTACTTCTGAAAAGAGCTGCTGACCACCGCTGGTTGATACAAGGCGGGGATTAAAACCTACATGTTTAGATACACTGCCCGGCCAAAAAAAAGTCACTGTTTGGAAATTAATGAACAAATTCCATAATTGGATCATTATTGCAGTTATTAATATGTTTCAACTGGCAATAATCATTTTAACCCCGACTGATGAAGCGCGTCGTTACTCACTTCTTTAAAAAATCATGTCAGAAGACACATCCCCTGATGGTGGAAAAGATGCTACAGTATTTCAGAATGGGCAAGTTATTGGCCTGTAATTAGCAAAGGAAACCACAAATGACAAGTATGAGGAATCATTTTCACAAACAAATTTGCCATCTCAAAGTCCTGACCTTAAACACATTAAAAGTTATTGGGATGTGCTCAAGAAAGACCACCGAGTGGTTCAAGCATTATGTCGAGAAGACAAGATCTCGGCCAAAAATTATGGCATTTCTGATCGAAAATAAATGTTCTGGCATTGCATATAGTTGTCAAAACAACGACAAGACGAATATGCACTATAATCACAGCTACATTCCAACTGAATATTTGAGTGTGCGACTATTTTTTTGGCCGGGCAGTGTAGGCTCTTTCTGTGTGGGAATTTAAGAATCCTTGTTATTTTATCCCTGTCGGAAAAAGTCTGGGACTTTTAGTTGCTATACAAGCATCTCAGATAAAAGACAAGTATCTGTTCATTAAAACTGTGAACAGAAATGTAGACTTTGTCTTCAAATTTATTAACCACAGTGAAATGCTCAAATAGATGTGGGGATCAAATTATTGAAAGGCATGTTTACTTGAATGTATGTTCTTCTATGTACTTTTATTTTGTTTTTTTGTTTGTTTTATTTTGCTACATTTATACTCAGGACCTCTGAGCCATATTCATCTAGAACAGGGGTGGGCAATCATGGTCCTGGAGGGCCGGTGTGTATGCAGGTTTTTATTCCTATCAATTACCCTGACTAATTGAGTTAATTGATTGCATGCACAAATATAGATTTTCGCAATGATTCGATAAAAGGAAAATGTTTTATGAAGGGAGACAAGACTAGTCTTTGTAGTTTCATGATAATTTAAAGAAATGCGCATGAAACGTCAGATTTTATAAACGGTTTGGCTAATTGAGACAATCAACTAATTAAAGACCAGACGTTGGGGTGAAAACCAGGGACAGATACGGCCCTCGCTGCCCACCTCTGATCTAGAAACTGCATTACAGACATGATAGAAAACATTGCATTTGGTGGCTGTAACAGTGTAATGCATTACCTTTCAGTGGATGTGTATGAGCTGTCATGATGTGAATCCAATTTTATCTAATGTGGTGAATCTGGCAGTGACTTAAACTTGAAAAAATGCTAAATTGATTAAATATAATCAAACCATTTTGTTTTTATACAATTCCTTCTCTTCCACAATACACAAATCAATCTTCATTGAATGGAAAAAGTATAGTCAAGAAAGAATTGATGACCTTGTTATTGTTAATGTTTCAGGAAAAAAATGTAATAAATAGTATAAGATATTTGTGTTGATGATATAGCTTTTTGTCTCCTCTCACTTGCCACAGTTAATAATGATTGGTTTACACATAAAGTGCCCTTGTCACATGGCAACATGTATTCAGGATCAAATGTAATGCCAATTTCACGTGTTCAAACGCGATTAATAAGTTATTGTGTGAAATTCTTGTTATTTCTGTAAGGGACTTTGGACTAATATGCAGATATTACCTTGAGAATAAAAATATGAGCGAAGCATTTTTTTATGACAGTTGCAAAAGTGAGATATGAGCTATAAAATAGGTATGACAAACAGAACCTGCCACTGGGTATATGAGTTATATAGGAGACATATACCTTGTATGTACATAGTGTCTATATGTGAATATAAATAAGTGATATAGGAGACTTATATGCCCTGTATATGCACATATATGTACTGAATTTGGCCTAAATGTAGCATATATGCAGCATATAGGTTGCATATATGTGCATATAGATTATTTCCATGTGGGTCAGTGTGGAAGCAGATAAATTGTGAATAAAATCAAAATGCAATGTCTTTCAAATCACAACAGCCAGTATTTTATTCACACTACAACAGAGATAGCAAATGTTGAAACTAAGAAATTTTACTATCTTATCCTCAAAATGAGCTTATTTCAAATTTGATGGCTGCTACAGGTCTCAAAAAAGTTGGGACAAGAGCCTGTTTACCATGGTGTAGCATCCCCTCTTCTTTTTGGGCTGGGCCAAGCAGCGGCCAGGCCCCTACAAACGCGAATGTCGCTGAGTACCTGAGTGAGTGAGTGAGTGATCAAGTTCAACGATTGGCTGGCCGGTGGGGAAGAAGTTCAGCGATTGGTCGGCGGCGGGGAAGAACTTAAACGATTGGTTTTCCCGACAATTGCTGACCGGCGGGGAAGAAGTTCAGCGATTGGTCGGCCGGCGGGGAAGAACTTCAACAATTGGTTGGCCGAATACTGGTTTATGCATGATAAATAGGCTACATACGTATCGGATTTCGGCATTGACGCTTTGCATCAGGAACGGAATGCTCTGCTGTCGGTGGATTTCGGATTTGAAATGGAGGACCTACATGCTGGATTTTGGATTTGATCAGAGTTCTTTGCCGTTGGTGGATTTTGGATTTGTCTCCATAAGGTCAGTGAAATTTTCACTTTGCCAACTTACGAACGTGCGCCTTGGTGAAGTCATACCATTCAAAATTCATGCCTTGAAAAAAGTTCACCCATTTAAAAACGGGGGCATTTCATGAGTAAAGTGCGCAAATTTCCCTTAGACATTGGGGGGGACACATTTACCGGGAGTCAGGGGGTAGGCCTACTCCCCCTGAAAATTTTGAGCATCTTGCATTTAATTTCCTGCATTCTGGTGGATTTTTATGCACCCATTTATCTTTTTCATGCATCAGTTTACTAGGAAAATAGGCCTATATTGAGTACTGCTAAGTGTCCATTACATGATTTTTTCCCCGATATCAGCCGATCATTGGTAAGCAATCTGTAAATGTATGCTGCTCTCCTTTCAGGATTTCAGATTGGGGATTAAAAAATCATGCTATGTACACTAAGCGTAAGCCACTGATAGTGGAGACGCTAGGCGAGTGTCCGATTGAAGGCAGGGTGCCAGAGCGCTGTGGTCTCTATTTCATGCCTAGCACTAGTTGGATACCAAAATAATTTGGTTTATTGCTACACTCACTTCAACTGCACTGCTTTCAGTCTCCCTGTCATCCATGGGTCTAGTATCCTGCAGAAGGAATAAAAATGAACAATATGGTGACAATCATGTCATCACCACCTGGGGTCAATGGGGAGAGTAAATTGAAGCACTGATTACCAAAACCCCACAAGTCAAGCCAAGTCAAGTCAAGTGTGACTTATGGGGTTTTAGTAATAGGTGCTTCAATTGCATTCCATAGCCCTTGCAGTCTTCTTTCTAATTTAATTGCAACCAGGGATTTCCTCACGGTCATCTGTATCACATACATATAACACTCACCATCAGGGGAACTAATACAGTGCATCCATACATTATCCACTGCATTTTATCAGTCAAACATTAGCTATCATCATCACTACCATTACAGCTGATACAGAGTGAAATAATTAAAATATTCACCATTTGAACTATTGTTATCTTAAGCTCAAGTCATTAGTGATGCCTAATGGGGACTACAGTCCTAAGTGAACTGGAACTATGATGTAGACCAGGACCACGCTTCTTGATTCAATCCCTGTTGTTTAAATCTTTATCTTACTCTTTTAGCACCAAAAAAGCTCCTGATGTCTTTGTGCTGTCGTTTGCTCATAAAGACTCTGCAAACAGAATACATTTTATTGTCACTGCAACAAGTGTAATAAATTTAAAGTGTTTTTCCTCAGTGTGACAATTAGGAATTAGGGGTACAACAAGGGAGTACTTTTTACTACAGCTCTTTTGTAGCACAGAGGAGACATGTTGCTCAAACACTCGGTATGTAGTGTTAGTGTATGTTTATGAGCTGTAGAACATAAGAAATTATCTTGAAGGAGTAGATGTTTACCAGAAAGCTTGACTCCAGTAATTTAACAATGTTAATCATTTGTTTTAAAAATGTTAATTACTTATCAAACAGACCTAACAATTCAACTACCAATGAATGAGCATGAGTATGCCTGTAATAACATAGATTGAATATGAAAATAAAGCCGAAGTGATACCGTTTCTCTGAATAGACAAGCTAAGCGGTCAGTGTGCTGCTGTTAGCCAGTGAAAATAGAGCGGAGTGGCAACTTTTTGTTAGACAATCCATGTCAGTGCGCTACGGTAGCCTGGAAAGTTTCTTTGCCTTTTGGACTCGTATGGTGTCAGTGCAGTTGTTTTTCTAATTCTGCAATTCCATGTTCGCGAAAAAGTAAATAAATAAAAAAAAAGTCATCGGATCTGCACAATTCATGCACCCAAATGGCCACGAAAAAAGCGAGTTGCGCTTTTCGGCGCGCTGTTTGCATCCCTACTATTTACAGCAGCCTACTCAAAGTCTGCACGTGTAACTCTATTAAGGCAGTATTTGCCAACAACTACTGTAGGGTTAAAATAGCTAGAAACTGCCTCGGTCAAACTGTAGCATTGAGGCGGACTCACGATTCACGACTGACGATCAGGTCAGGCCTCACGAGCCCGACCCAAAGCCTCACTCCCCTCTCCTTTTCCACCTTGCGATGTCTCCACTGCGCTGTGTAATAGGCTGTCTCATTATCTGCTTCTTTAGCTAGTTAGCTAGGCAACACTTAGCCCTTGTGAACATTCGCCCCCAACACAACCTAACTAAAGTTATCACCCCTACCCAACTTATTCTCCTAGGTTATAGACACACCGTTGCACAACATATCTTAGCTACATAGTGCTTCTGTATCTCCTGCCTAGCCTAACGTTAGTTCATAGAGTTAGCTGGCTAGCTAAAATGCTAACCATTAGCGAATGTTAGCAAGTTGCTATAATGAAGTAAACTAGTACCGGTAAATCAACCCAACCAAATTGATAACTTCTGTATCTCCTGCCTAGCCTAACGTTAGTTCATAGAGTTAGCTGGCTAGCTAAAATGCTAACCATTAGCGAATGTTAGCTAGTTGCTATAATGAAGTAAACTAGTACCAGTAAATCAACCCAACCAAATTGATAACTTCAAACAAGTTATAAACAAGATAAGGCTAAAAAGGGAAGAATACTGAAGTGAAGAATAAAATTCGGTAGCTAGTCAACTAGTTAATATCAGCCACTTACTCAATCAATCATTCATGCTCCTGCTCTCTGAAGCAAACATCAACACTGAACATGCAGCCATTGAAATGAGGTATGGAGGCTATGTAGCGCAAGAGGGGTGCCAAAGTAAAAATGGTATGGTCCAAGCATAGGGGTGTAAGGCTTTTTTGGAAAACAATTATGAAGGATTTTACTAGTGTTTTTCCACTCTGTATTGTTATATTTCCTGTATTTGTGAGGGGTTTGTATCTCATGATATTTTTTGGGGGGGGACAAATGTATCTTTTATAAATATTGAGCTCCCCTCTGACCCCCCCTAAATTTGCGCCCATGTCATGAGTTAAGTCACAGTAGGCGTACGTGTCTGTTAGTTTAGGGCTTTTGCGGTTCTGCAATGTTGCTTGAAAATTATGTTAAGCACTCAGTTTTATTCTCTTGCATGGGCATTTCATTATGAGTTAAGTTACAGTGCGTGTCTGTTCGCAGCATCTACGTGTCTGAAATGTGACCATTTCATCAGAACGTTGCCTGATTGTAGCTACTACAGTTGAAGCTAAATGGAGAGGTGCTGTATGTGTCTGCCGAGGGCTGCAGTTAGACCAGACGTAGATTTTGCAGAGCTTGGGGTGCGTTTTTGAGTGCTTATGAAATGATCGCTTTACTTATCCATGACCGGAGTCAGTCTGATACATCTCCAATGTCTGGGCTCTCTGATACTACCGGTGAAAGCAATAGGGAAGCGCACAGGCTATAATGTGTTCGATATAACAAGCGATTTCTCTGCACTACCATCGATTGAATATTAAGTTTTTCCCGGTAAAAGTGATCGATTCGCTAGCTCCCCATAATCAGATGTACTCCGTTAGATTGCAGAATATGCCTGTCGATTCCCGTCAGTTTTACTCTGGAGCCGGACCAGGAAAACTGCGTTCTGCTGCCTCGTCCCACCTAGATCCGTCCTCCACAGAGCTGGCCAGTCAGAAGAAAGTGGGCACATGGCGAGTGGGAGCCATAGCGGAAGAGCCACCCCAATGAGGCATTTCAGGCAGAGACTACTATGGACTACAAATGGGGGTTTTTTGATGATGGTAGTATGAGCGAAATAAGTACCCATTTTTTGCTTAAGTACCCTTTACTGCATGATCAGGAGTACTCTAGGGGAGTCAAAGACGAAAATATTAACTTGAAAAAATAGCATATTAAGTCACCTTTAAATCCTAAATTATAATTAAATATATAATTATATATATATGTATAATTAAATATTTAATTATATTTATATATATATATACTTTAGATTTATATTTAGCAATGTGATTTATATTTAATGTTTAGATTTAGTATTCAATGTCCTTTTTTACCTTCCACAAAAAGTTATACTGCAAAAAATGATATCACTTTTTCACACTAATTTACACACATTTGTACGTAAATGTGTGAAAAAGAGATGGTTTAAAATGGCAACAATCTTTTTCCTGTTTTTTCATGTTAAATGTGTAAAAACTGTTTGGTCTAAAACAACACACCCTATTTTACAAATGGCGCCCCATAGACGTATACGGTCAGAAAATCACATTTGTGGAAAGTGAACTTTTTTTAAGGGGCAGGACTCTGGAAGCTAAAAAGTACACAGAAATTTATGTTTATTTTTCAAAGTAGTGAAATCACGAACAAAACATGCAAAAAATATAAATCAGTATACATGTCTCACTTGTAAAAATGAGGAAAATTTTTTTGATTGCATGGGACCTTTAATCTGTTATTCATTGTTTTCACTGCAGGAAATGATTCTAACCTCTTTTGACTGATGCCCTTCTCCGCTCCTATTTAGCTTCTATATCTTTGAGATCTTCTGACTAAATGCTTCTGAGGAGTGTTTCTCAAACATTTCGGGGGGGGGGGGGGGATTTTCAAGCCCCACCTCTCATTTACCAAACAAAATGGTCATGAAATGGCAGAAGTTTGAAATTCATGAAAATGGGCAATAAGTCATGAATCAAGTGACAACATCAAACAAGAGTCATCAGAAGATGATATATCCCCCAGAACCCGCAAGCTAATCTCAGAAATCATTAAATAGTCTACCACCTGAATAATACACATGGCAGCTTTCATTAAAAAAATATTGAACCGTATTAGAGTTCTGCTCCGGAAACAAAATTATTATGGATGGACGGACAGGGATAGTAATAACAACTAAGTTGAAAAATGGAGGATATAATGGAGAATAATAAATTCTTTTACCACCCTGCATCAAATAACATCAAGTTCAGAAATAGAGAAACTGATCGTGCAGTTGTGTTGCAATTTTGCTTCATTTTGGCACTTTTGCAATCTGCAAAAAAAATAAAAAATTAAAACGGCAAGAAATAGGAATAAGGCAGTTCAGGGATCCCATCAGTGCATAGATGTTATTAATAACTTCATAACTGATTTGTTTGTTTTGTTCAGAGTGCATGATTGTCTTTATTGACATTAAAGAAAGCGATTAAAAAAAACAAAAGCACAAAATCTGCATATTTCCTCCAGTTCGCCACGCCCCACTGGCTTTTCTCCAATCCCCATTAGAGGCCTGCCAAAGAAAACAGCCAAGCTGTAACAAATGTTTGTCAGATGTTTTCCTTTTTTCCTGCAAAACTTTTCACCGCAATGCTTTAAAGTCGGTAAATTTTCACCAGAACCAAACTCATATAAATCGCATGGCCTGTAGCAAACCCAGAGCCAAACCAACTGCGCATGCGCACTCACAGGTTTGCCGAATGTGGCATGTTTTCCATTTTGTGTTGCGGGTTATTTGAAAAAGGTAGACGTGTCACAAACTTATGTTACAGCTTGGCCGTTTTCTTTGGTAGGCCTACACTAGTGGGGCGGGCCCGACACCTTGAGAATTGCGGCTTTAGTGAGACTCACAGACTCTTTTAAAGGCAAAGAGTGAAGGTGTCTTTGCTGTTGCTTCAATGCCAGGCATGGTTTTTCTCCTTTTCGGTCTGTCTTTTGTTGACGCTTTTAAATCCTGACTGAAGGGCCATGTTTCTTGTTTTTTCAATCCAGTTGAGATCCTCAGTGGCTCTTTTTCATGGTTTATATCTGCTTGAACTGATTAAAAAAAAAATTAGTGGGGCAGATAACTGCAAATATCAGAAGAATCGTTCATTATGTCATACAAGCACCAAAGTTGGCCTGTATATCCACCACAGGATGCTTATTCCTACTAAAACGTTAGCCACGTGAATTTTGAAAATGGCGGCCATTTTTCAAGATGGCCGCCATTTCCAATATACAACCTCACATATTCTTTCAAAGCATGAAGTTGTAGAGCGATTTGCTTGGCTTTGGTGTCAAAATATATGTAATTTTCTACATAGAATCTAAATTTGCATGTTTTAACAGGATAACTTGCACCCTAACAGCATGTTTTGCACATTTTATTTGCAAATATGCATTAATATAGAGCAATGTAGTGATGTAGGCCTAATATGCATGGGGTGTAGTAGTAGAGAAACAAAGGTAAACTTTTGTTTCAGAAGTCAGTCACATCCTGTTGTGATTTACGAAATGAACCAATAGCGAAAACCAGATGAATGCAAAATGGAGGCTTTATTTCTGAAGGGGGAAACCCCCCAACAGAGCTGGCAACAGTACAATGTCCACAATCCAAAATCAGATTCCAATGGGTGTAATCCAGAGTCAAAACCTGGGCACCAATCACAAAATCCGTAGTCAGGCAAAAAGAGGTCGATAAACAAGAATGTGGTACAACACAGGGAATAGGCAAAGCTCGTAGTCAGGTGGTCCAGTCAGAAAGATAAATCACTAAGAATCGAGGCGGAAAACAAACGTGGCACAGGAAACTCGGAAGAACGATCTGACAAAGGAAGTGCATGAACAGACATCTTAAATACACCTATGTACAAATTAACAGCTCCGGTTAAGGAGTGCTAAAGTGTATAGATGAAAGAAATGAAAGCACAAAGTATTAGTTGAAATCCACAGAAATTCGTAGCAGAGATAATTAGGGATACGCAAGGAGGCGGAGACTACAATTGGGCGACTGCTGAGAGATCGTTAGTCAATTAGTATGTGCAGCTATACAATCCCGAGTGCATGTTAATAAGTTAGTAAAAATATACGATGTTAATGTGGGTTAGTAATTAAGCAAAAACAACAAACTGTTAGTATGTTTTAGTAGATAGCAAAAGAGAGAGGAAGGAAGAACACAAGATAATGAAAGAAGATTGAAAACCCAGAAAGCAATAAATCACCAGAATGAGTGGCACACAAGACAAGGGACCGTGAGCAAAGACCTACATGAGACAAGACTGGGTAAACGAAGTGCAAAGCAAGGCATGGCAGAAAATAAACATGGCAAGGGATCTAGGAAACATGGCAAAGACTGAAAAATACAAGACAAGAAAAATAATAAACCAGGATTTCTAAAATATCAAAACACAATACACAATACTAAGAATGGTCAGAAAACAGGCAGTGGTCACTGAACACAAAAATCAATCAACATGGCTAGGCCAGGCACAGAACTTAAACAAGGCACAGGGCAGATACAGAATCCCAACACAACCTCTGGATGGACTCCTGGCACTAGTCCTTACTACTAACCCAACTCTCACCTTTGGCTCCCAGAAGTTGCTTGTGCACAGCGACGGCCGCACTCCGGTAAACTGCGTTGGCTCGCAGGCTAAACTACGTGAGGGTAGCATGTGGAGTCTGACTCCATCTATACTCGTGCACGAGGTCAACAGATATGAACACCAACAGTAATGGGAGAGCACCGCCAGTTGAAGATGTTGAGCTCTCGCTCCAGTACTGTGGCAAGGCTCATACTGTGGCAGTCTGATGAGGATGAGGATGATGATGATGATGATAAGAAAGCCCTTAGTCGCTTTGTACGACATGCCTGGGAGACAGTGGACCTATTCTTTTCTCGGGATGGAGGATCTGTTATATCCTGGATCCTTAACAGGAGGGGATCTATTGTATGCCGGGTCCGCAATGGGAGGGGATCGTCTGCGGCAACATCCCCGCCACATGTAGGCCATCCCTGGAGGGCCACTCACTCCAGTGTAAATAGAGACCTCTCTGCTGGATTACAGTGCATTGTAAATATTGTATTATAATTATTCATTATTGTTGTTCTTATCGGTGAACCTCGGAGTGAGCTTTGAGGCCTACTACAAGTGTAACAGTGTGAGGTTCAAGCACAGCCAGGGCACACTGGTGAACAACACTGCAGTGGGACTCAGCATGGAGTCTAGTGTCAACTAAGTTAAGTAGTTTACCTGGAAGAGTTGTACACTGTAGGCCTAGTTTAAAATGCTGACCAGTACAAGTTTACTGCGGTACTGCTCTAATTTAGTCCTCCAAATGCTGTCTAAAAAGCCCCTCGCTAACTAATATATAGACTAGTATAATACGGTAGTCCAAGTAGTTTGTGACATAGTGCTTAAACGTAGACTGCAGTGGATACCAGTAGCCTATAGTGTAGTTAGTTAGATAGTTAGATAGCCGCGCCTGAATTGACAGGGTGTGCCAGCGCAGGAGAGCCGAGCCAAGGGTAACGGGGCTCTGAGTTACCCAGATGGTGTACAGATCACATGGGAGTAATGACACTAGATGAATGATCGAGCTAGGTGTAGGACAATATGTTGCACCATTACCTAACTTGTTCGAACCTAGCTGTATCCCATACATGAATGTGCTAAGGTGGTAAAAGGATAATCCCTCGACCTTACGAAATGGCAATTGTAATGTCCAAGTGGAAAACAGACGGGACAAAGTGCTGTTAATGTCAAGAAGACAAGAATGAAGAATTAAAATCTCCCCCAACTCGCTACACCACAGAGCAGGATGGGTACTCTATGATAGCCAGAAACATACCCATGTTTCAGTCCATCAATGACATGCCAATAAAGCTAGATCCTGATTCGGATCAGTTCCTAATTCGGATTCAGATTCCCAGGTATCAGAAATATATGAAACAATGTTAAGGTCAAGAAAATTGGATGATCAAGTTAAAAGATATCCCAAAAATTCCAAAAAATATGGCACCAATGGCTGCCATGTTCAGAAATGGCCGCCATTTTGAATTTTCACGTGGCTAACTTTTTTCTTAACTCACCGGCCTATAAGTAAAGTGCATGCCAAATTTGGTGCATGTATGACAATTTGAACGGTTTTTCAGCTGTCTGCCCCACTAATTATTGCTGGTTTTATTCACTTAAGTTACGTTACATTTTGGCGGGTCTAAATTGGTTTTTAATGCACCCAAAGTTGACTTGACATTTAAGCAGCCTGTCACATTCTGAGTGTTTCGTTGATTGTTTTTCCCCCACAGTCCAGCTGTCCTTGTCAGCTTTGAATTTAGCTGGCCTGTATTGTATTTAGTTACGCTACAATGCTACCTAATAATTGTTGACATACACAAACTTAGGCAACCAGTACCGTAGGTCAATTTCAGTTATGAGTTAGAAGTGGCATAAGCAAGAAATCTATGGTATTCTACACCCAGCATTCAAATTGTTGAAGCCACCAGCAAGAGATGGTAGGTTGATGGGAACAAATTCATCCACTGGACGTACTTTAGTCCCATTTTTTTAGCAAAGAAGTTTTAATGGGAAACAAGGTGAAACTCTTTGAATGGTAGCTCTTACACAAACACATTATGTTTTCTTATTAAATCAATACAACATTTCTTTACTTTTCAATGATTATGGCGAGGTGCTTAAACTGTTGCAAAATGCATAATCTAATTCTCCTCGTCTCCAAACAAATCTGAAGTGCTGAAATACAACTGAAGCAGAGCTCTGCTCAGCTTGGCCTCTGTCTGAGGCCACACCTCCCGCTGCTGAGAGCAGAACCAGGAAGTCAATCCCACTCTCTCTGTTACGCAGTTTCAGACAAAGGAAACGTAAGTCCTTCTCTTTTAGAAACAAATACGAACATTATCTGCGTCAGTGTGAGCAGTGAAATGGCTGAAGCTGCTGTTTTATTAGTTCAAGACCAGTTTAGCTGTCCAATCTGCCTGGATTTACTGAAGGATCCGGTGACGATTCCCTGTGGACACAGTTACTGTATGGGCTGTATTCAGGGCTGCTGGAATCAGGATGATCACACTGGTGTTTACAGCTGTCCCCAGTGCAGACAGACCTTCACTCCAAAGCCTGTTCTGGGTAAAAACACCATGCTGGCTGAAGTGGTGGAGAAACTGAAGAAGACAGGACTCCAAGCTGCTCCTCCTGCTCACTGTTATGCTGGACCTGGAGATGTGGTGTGTGATTTCTGTACTGGGAGAAAACGCAAAGCTGTCAAGTCCTGTCTGGTATGTCTGGCCTCTTACTGTGAAACTCACCTCCAGCCTCACTATGAATCTCCTGCCTTTAAGAAGCACAAACTGGTCAAAGCCACTGGAAATCTGCAAGAGAAGAGCTGCTCTCTTCATGACAAACTGCTGGAGGTTTACTGTCGTATAGATCAGCTGTGTATCTGTTATCAGTGCTTGATGGATGAACACAGAGGCCATGATACAGTCACAGCTGCAGCAGAAAGGACTGAGAAACAGGTAAGAACAGAACCTCCTACATATCTCTCTTAACACTTTTATTCAACAATTACAGGTATCTGTAATGGCCGGTAGTATACAGAGGCCATGCGCAATGACAGAGAGAAAGTGCAGCACGAACACAGTACAAACACAGAGAATAATATAGACCAAACGCAAGTACTCGCACTTCCAAAGGACGTGTAATAGTCCGAACCACGGAAGCAAAGCGAGATAGAAAAAGGTAGAAGAAACTCCAACAATAAAAAGATACAAAGTCATACAAAACCTGACTAAAGATATCTTTGGCTATAGTGCGAAGCTAAACACAGACACTCTAGCGAAGGAGGCATGCCGGACATCCTGCTTATATAGACTCTGGTGAAGCGCCGCCCCAGCTCAATCAACCAGCTGGGTAAAGAATTCGATGGCCCAGGAATTCGATATCGTCCCCAGACGAGAGCCGCAAAGAAAGGTCCAAACAACACACACACCTAACAAACCATGACAGTATCATCTTGGTATTTATGTACAGCATCTGAAACCTGCTTTGACATGTCTTTATTGTTCATGGGCATTTTGTTTGGACTTTTTTTTTTTTATACATTAACCGAAGTAGTGAACACTGCAATGATTTCCTGGTCTGAAGTCTGTATTTCAGAATCAGTCAGAGCTGGCAAGAAATCATCTCTCTCTATTCTCGCCCCTCCCTGAATGGGAATAAAAATGACTACAGTAACCTGTTGACTCACACACTCAGATATTAATCCAGTGCACTTCATCTGCTTTACTCCGTCACTGTCCGAAAGGATTTAATTCGGCATATTAAAACATTGTTAATGATAGCTGTATGATATCATTATTAGAACATAGCTGCTATTAATGAATATGCTTGATCCACAGAAGCAGCTGGGGGCGACACAGGGTAAATTCCAGCAGAGAATCCAGGAGAGAGAGAAGGAGCTGCAGGATCTGAGACAGGCTGTGCAGTCACTCAAGGTGGGTACTGACCAGAGGAGAAGACAACAGCTGCTGCTGGAAGAGCCATTTCAGGGCTCAGTCAGGGCTCTCCTCCAGTCAGCCAGTGAGGAGCCCAGTGTTGGGCCACTTTCCAGCCCTGTGGGGCTCAATCCCACTGAGACACACTGTGGGGAACAGGCTGTGTGGGGTCCCAGTAAGAGCTGAGTGAAAGGCCTAGTTAAAATGTACAGCCTCCTCTCTCTGTGTCTCCTAACAGCTCTCTGCACAGGCAGCAGTGGAGGACAGTGAGAGGATCTTTACTGAGCTGATCTGCTCCATTGAGAGAAGGCGCTCTGAGGTGAAAGAGCTGATCAGAGATCAGGAGAAGGCTGAAGTGAGTCGGGCTGAAGGACTCCTGGAGCGACTGGAGCAGGAGATTGCTGAGCTGAGGAGGAGAGACGCTGAGCTGGAGCAGCTTTCACACACAGAGGATCACATCCATTTCCTCCAGGTAACATCACTGGCTCCCTTATCCCCCTTTCACATTGGAGCAACAGCTCTGGAGAGTTCTCTGCTAATCACAAGAGTTAGTCAGCCCTAGAAATATCCAGAGAAAATTATGAATGAAAAGAAGACAAGAATTGGGCATGAAAAATTAAGAGTGGGACATCAGTAGCAGAGTTGGGTTCAATTACTTTTTTCAATTACAAGTACTTTCTGGACAAAATGTTCAATTACAATTACTTTTCAAGAAAAAAATCAATAAAAATTAAATTACACTTATGAAAGTAATTGTAATTAATTACTATTACGTCAAATGTAACTGTAATCGACCCATCTCTCGCTCGTTTACTTTCCCCCATTGGAATCAATACATTCAGGACTCCAGAAAAGTAATTGTACTTGTAAAGTAATCGTAATTGTAATTGAAAAAAGTAATTGAACCCAACCCTGATCAGTAGTCAAAAAACGGGATTTCGCCCATTGAACGATACTGAAGTGCTAGCTAAGTCCTGTGAGAAAATATAAATAACTTTAAATTGCTCTTCTGTACATTTTGTAAAGTTCGTGAGGTTTAAGCCACCTAATATTGATAGGTGACAGTTACATTTTTCCTTGATATTTAAATGATCTATTGCTGCCAGTCAGTGATGCAGTTTTTCAGACATGTTCTTAGCCCTAGTAAATGGGAAGCATTTGTGAGATGATGATATTTTAGAAAAGGTTACAAAATTACTTTTCCAGATATTTGACATAAAAAATGCTCCCAATTTCTCTCCAAGTGTCTCTCATGATTGTTGGAAAGCCCAATTTTATTTGTAACTTCTCCACATAGGTATTTTCCCATTCTGAACTTAGCCAAGCAGTCTTTGCTCACCTGCTTCCAGTGACTCAGGAGTGGTTGGCTATAACATGATTCCTCTGACTCACATGACAGGCCCTCTGTTTGTAACGTGATGCTGCTTGTTTTATCAGATGATTACGCAGTCAGTGTGCGTTCAGAGTCATGCTGCTGCAAGTCCCTGATCGACCTGAGTGGAGGTTAGAGAGTGATGAGACTTACTAATTTAAACAGCTTTACACCTTTTATCCCTGGAAAAATTGGGCGAGTTGTTGGCTCACAAATTTGGACCACTGGTCATTGCCGGTAATGGAGTGGCTGGGATTTGAATGCCCAATGGTGTTTTGCTGTGAGTACTTTTGTGTCATTGCTCCAAACTTTCCAGTCGCAGTGTATATCCCAGGTTTTCTGTGAGGGAGAGGAACGATTCTCTGCACAGTGCACATTGTACATGCAAAGTAAGGCGTGTACCTCATTTACAGAGCTCAGCTCTTGACATCTGTACCAGAAATAAACAGTGAGTCTGTCTGTGTTTGTATGTCTGTACATCTATCTGTCTGTCTGCAGAGCTGTCAGTCTCTCTGTGCCCCTCCTGGACCTGGAGACTTACCCAGCATCACTGTCATTCCACACGACTCTTTTGAGGCTGTGAGGAAATCTGTCTCTGAACTGAATGAGCAACTGGGGAATGTTTTCAAGTTAGAGTTCATCAAAGTTTCAGAAAAAGGTTAGTAATCAATTCCTGCAGCAGAACTGCACACAACACACTGGTGAGGTGCTCTGTCTGAGATTCACTTTTACTTTCTGACAGGTGCTTTCACAAGTTATGTCTTATTAAGTAGAGGGATGAGTGACATTTTAGTTTGTCTCACAGGTTCTATATCACAGTGTGGAGTAACATTACAAACTATCAGAAGCACCAACTAAACTCCCCCAAAATGTGAGGTGTTACTGTGTGAATAGGGGGGGGGCCTCTGTTAAAGGAATTTTGATTTTACATTCCTGGTATTACCTTCGCAAAAAGAAACTCAGACAACCCAGAGCAAAAATCATTCGGAGACAGAGAAGTTAATATCCAAGCCAAAGTCCGTTTACTTTTTTTGCAAAAAAGGATCCCCATACAAAGTCAAGTCAGCAAAATGGAGGAGGATACACAATTAGAAAGTTCTCTGGTATTTGTAGGAATACTCCATGGCGTTCTCCTCCCCCCGTGCTGATTCACACATCACGCAAGCCTTTGCCGTCGCACGCAACTGCGTCAAGTTGGTACGTAACCACGTCAAGTTGTCTAGGGATACACACACATCTTGCCAGGGAGGAGAGCACCTGCCTTCTCTCTCAGCTCTGGCTCCAGCTTGTTATGGGTTCCGGAGCTTTCTATAAACACATGAACTTAGAGAAAGAGAAAAACATCTTGTCCTTGGTACAGACATTCAAGTTGTCATGACTTTAGAAAGGCTACATGTCATGACACACTAGTACAGTTATGCAGGCCCCTGCTAAATCAGAAATATGTAAGCACACACACACTCTAGGCCAATGAAGTTGTGAACTAAAACAGAATATGAGCAAGCAAGGATAAGCAATTAATAATAAGTAAATGAATCAATAAAAAATGTTTCCACAGCCTCCAAAGCCCCTAATATGTTGGGGGGGGGGGGGTGTGTTAATGGGGTCCCCCCATTTATCCTCTCTCCCCACCCCCCATTATTTGTTACTCTGAATTCAGTTTAGCTGTGGTGTCGCTGCACAGCTGAATGTTCACTACAGTACCATAGTTCTTCTACGACAGCGTTTCCGACAGACTGGAAGCACTGCGAACAGGCCTCATCGGCGTCGTCCACGTGTGACCACCCCTGCTCAGGATCGTCACATCCGGCTGGTGCACTTGCGTGAACGTTTCAGACCAGCGACACGCACGGCCGATGAGACAGTCGGTCTGAACAATAGACGAATCTCTGCTCAAACAGTTCGCAACCGCCTCCAAGAAGCAGAATTGCATGCTCGACGCCCTCACCGTGGGCTGGACCTCACAGACGTGCGCCGCCAGAATCATCTCGCATTGGCTAACGCACACTTCCGGTGGCCCTTGGCACGATGGAGAAATGTGCTGTTCACAGATGAATCAAGATTCAACTTGTGTCACGCGGATGGGAGACGTCGTGTGTGGCGCCGTGTCGGTGAACGGTTTGCTGACACAAATGTCGCCTGGAGAGTCGCCCATGGCGGAGGCGGTGTCATGGTGTGGGCAGGGATTGCACACAGACAGAGAACTCCATTGCATTTCATCGATGGCAACTTGAACGCCCAAAGGTACCGTGATGAGATCCTCGCACCAACTGTAGTACCATTTGTCCGACAGCATAATGTCACGTTCCAGCATGATAACGCCCGTCCTCATGTCGCTAGGGTCTGCACCCAGTTCCTCACAGCTCAGAACGTTCATGTGCTGGACTGGCCTGCATATTCGCTCGACAAGTCGCTCATGGAACACGTTTGGGATGCTCTGGATCGGCGTATCCGGGACCGTGTTCCAGTCCCAGGTAATGTCCGGCAACTCCGGATAGCGCTCCAGGAGGAGTGGAACAACATTCCACAGGCCACCATAAACACTCTGGTAAACTCCATTCGTAGGAGATGTGTCGCGTTGAGAGATGCGCGTGGCGGACATACGCGATACTAAACCGTGAAATTTATGGTATCCACCCCTGCCCTGTTGAAACTGTTGCCAAACTTTTGATTGTGCGTGTATCAAGGTGTAATGTACATCAATATGATCAGTATAGATGTCGTTATCATGTCGTAAAATTTACTGAGGTTCACATTATCCCATATGTAATAAAATTCACAAAACATCTGGTGGTGCATTTATATTTTTGTTCAGTGTAATTACCAGGTAGGCACAACTTGGATCAAACAATTACCAGTTACACATAATCTACAGAGAAAATATATTCATACCTGGAAAAGATGAATGCCATGCGGAAATGAGGCCGCGCCACGTGACCGAGAAACTCAGATGCCACCCCCCTCCGCCCACCGAGATCCGCAGGCCTAAGCGGGCAGAACGAGGTGGAATGCGAGCTTCCTTAACCCACCTTTCGAGCGTCAGATCACATACAGAAGGAAGAGAAAAAAGAGAGCTTCCAGTTAGAATCTCTCACCCTTAAAGATTCCAAACCACGCCTCCGAACAAGGTAGAGGAAGGGGTGGTCGAATTAGAGTTTTACTCGCTTAGGTGATAAGATTAATTTGCATCTAGAGGAGACTAGGGTAGTCGCCAAAATGAATCTTACAAACAAGATGAACCATAATTTCAAGGGAAATGAAATATGTTCCATTCAATTCCTTAGATTCCCCCGAGAATAAAAAGACCAAACATGACAGGAATGTGTGCTAATGTAACCAAGTCATTTTTCTCTCGCCTCGGTACAGTCGGGATGGGTGAATGAAGACACTCAGAGAGAGGAATGCACTTTTCCCCGTTTTATTCTGGACAAAATGTACAGACAGAAAAGTTTGATGTGCAGAACGATCTGTGCATAAATCGTCATCTCGTTTTTTGCAAAGCAACGTGATCTGACGCGAGAATTACAGTTCAACTTATTTTGCATGAATACTAATCAGGCCGTTAATATACTGTACAAAGGGACAAGTGATCATATAGATTTAAACTTATAGTCACGAGAATAATATCAGGGAAGAGCATTTCTTATTTTAATACATCAACTGTAACAAATGTAGAAATAACATTTCCAAATAAAACATACAAAAGTATTTCTGGCGCGTAATTTCTGCAAGCATGGCGTTAGCAAGGTAGCTAGGCTATATCCACATGGCAATTATTATCCATTCATTTCGGTGCCACATACCTGGACAAAATGTACAGACAGAAAAGTTTGATGTGCAGAACGATCTGTGCATAAATCGTCATCTGTGACATGAAATAAAAACATATTTTAAACCGTCGGCATTAATGACGCGACACAGCGAATATTCGTGCATAGAATCCATTATCTCATATGCAGCTAACTGTAGCTAGCTAAGTGCAGTATGGCGTATTTGCAAACCCATAAAGTATTAACTTACTTCCTCTGCACAATACGTTAAATGCACAGCTAAAATACGTTCTACGTTAATAACTTATTATCATTCCTAAACAGTTTGACCGTAAAACAAAGTATAAAACATGCAAATATAATATTTTCGTGAGCGTTCGCCAGACCGTACCTCGTTTTTTGCAAAGCAACGTGATCTGACGCGAGACAAGAAGGAATGAAACTTAAGCAGCTGCACAAACTATTCTGCACATCATGCCAGCAGAGGGCGCTGAATAACCACTCTTGCAATACAATAATACAAATATGCCAGAATTAAAGGAAACTTAAAGGAACATGTTTTAGCAACACTAACTAGTATAATATTTTGGGGAAATGCATACACAAGTAGTGTTATTTATAACTCTGTTACATTCACCCCCACTGAATTTCACCAAAATATAATAACATATACCACATTACAGTCACCAAGAAATCTGAAGGAAGGAAAAGAAACAAAGTACATTCTCCAGATACATAGACATGGGTATATTACTAGGCACCAACTCTGAAAGTATCCCAAGAGGGATGAAGAGGAATGAAGTCTGGCCAGGACCTCAAACCACCTTCCGGTAGCAGGATGCAGTCTACACCCCACACAAACCCAGTCTCTAAAATACCAAGGATATCATAAACTTTCACTTCAATAACATGACGTAATGACACTAAAGAAACCTCGTTTGCAACACCTCAACTTATGTTTCACACTTTTAAATTTTAAGTTGTATGAAAGCTCCTATCGAAATACTTGCATGACTGACTTGGCAATCTTGCCAATAAATTGAGATTTTTCTCTTGTAACATCTTGCCTTGACATAGCCCACAGCAACCGATTTACAGGCTTAACAACACGCCCCACCCGTGTGCTAACCCGATGCATGGAACTAGGAGTATCAGAAGGAACCTGAGGGTTTTGTGTATGTAGGTGCCCTGATGTACTAGGAAGGCTTAAGTGTGTTGATGAGTAAGATCTTTGACTGTGCTCAACATTCTCTAACTCTGACCTAACATCTGAATTGGCTGACTGGTTTGGGCCGTCTTCCTGACAAATTGCAGCTTGGCCGTCACACACTTCCAAGGGCATCGGTCCCACCCTCACAGAGTTTTCTTCTGTGCAGTTCCGCACGCTGTCATTTTCACATGCCAGACTTGTGATCCAATCTTGTATCCTGTTCTCAGTATCCTCCTGTTCGACACTGGATAGCTGGCATTCCACATCAGTGACACTTTCTGATATTCCAGTCTGTGTGGTTGCGAATGATCGATCAGAAGCAGCGTCAATATTCAGAGGCAAGAAGTTCGCAGCCATGAGGAGGTTTCGATGCACCACTCTCTCTCTTGTCCAGTCTGAGGGTTTCTGATCCTGTAGGTGTGAGTTGCTGCATTTTTGGACACCACGGTGTAGATGGTGGACTCCCATCTGTCTGCAATCTTTCGTTTTCCCCTCTCTTTCCTGTTAGAAATCAGAACTCTGTCACCTACATCAATATGTGCCCCCTTGGCTCGCCTATTATAAATCTCCGCTTGACAACTCTGCTCCTTGTCTGCATGTGTCTGAGCTACCACCATGGCTTCCCGTAGATCTTTGGTCAGCGAGGCAATGTACCTGTCATAACAGCTGATTTCTGGATCTTTTAAGATGTTCCGAAATAACACATCAACGGGTAGCCGGGGAACTCTACCATACATGAGATAGAAAGGCGGATAGCCAGTGGTTTCATGAGCTGTACAGTTGTACATGAACGTCAGAGTTTGTAAGCGTTCTGGCCAGCTGAGCTTGGCTTCCGATGAGAGTGCACGGATCATGCTACCGAGCGTCCGGTTAAATCGCTCCACGCTCCCATTCCCCATGGGATGATATGGGGTAGTGTGAGTCTTTCGGACACCTGATATCTTCAGCAGCTCACTAATCAGTTGACCCTCGAAGCTTGCACCCTGGTCTGAGTGTATTCATTCTGGGAAACCGTAGATGCAGAAGTAATTGTCCCAGAGCTTCTTTGCCACTTGCTTTGCAGACTGATCACGACAAGGGAAAGCCTGGGCCAGCCTTGTGAAGTGATCAGTGACCACCAAAATATCAACCGATTTGTTCTTTGCATCTTCGGCAGACCAGAAGTCGATGCACACAATCTCCAGAGGTGCAGATGTCTTTATGCTCTCTAAGGGTGCTCTGGCTTCAGGGTCCATTGCCTTGCTCACGACACATCGTTGGCAATGGCGGACATACTCTTTGACATCCCGGTCAATATGTGGCCAGAAGAAGCGTTGACGAGCTAGGCTCAAGCTTCTGAACTGTCCTTGATGACCAGCAAGGTCATGGATGCCTTGCAGGGCCTCAGTTTTGAGAAAGTCAGGGACGACAAACTGGTGACGCTTCGCCTTAGTAATCTGATCCTTCGACACTCGATAGAGCACTCCGTTGCAAGTGACAAGCTTCTCCCAGTGTTTCAGATATCTGAGCACCAACACAGGTTCCTTAGCTTTCTCCCTTCTTGATGGTCGATGGCCTCTTTCCACATAGTGCAGCAACCTGGACAAGATTCTATCATTCTGCTGCCCGTTACGCAGCTCCGCCTCCGAATAAGCTGGCAAGATGTCTTGGCCGGCCGGGATCAACTGGGGCAGATGTTGCAGCAGATCCATGTCACGAATTCTTGCCCCAGATTCCCACGCACTGTGTGACTCAATGATTGCAGATACTTCAGCTCTGGAGAAGGACTGATTTCTTGCACAACCGGGCAGACTGGGATTCTCCTGACACATACCAGCATCACTATGACATGAGATATTCGGATGACTATTTGACCACCTGAAGGCATCTTGAACGGCATCTTGAAGAACAGGCACAGCCTCATGGAGGAGCTCAATGTAGGGGTCATGGAGGATTCTACGTCCAATGGTCGTCTTGATGAAGGGCTTACGACTCAAAGCGTCAGCAACCACATTTTTCTGTCCCGGGATATACTTCACATCGAAGTCATAGGAAGCTAGCTTTGCCACCCAACGCTGCTCACAAGCGTCCAGCTTTGGCTTGGTCATAATGTGGGTGAGTGGGTTGTTGTCGGTACACACAGTAAAGACATGCCCTTTTAACCAGTGACTGAACTTGTCACATATGGCCCACTTCATGGCCAGAAACTCAAGGCGGTGAGCAGGGTAGTTCATCTGCGCCTTTGTCAGGGACTTGCTTGCGAATGCAATGGGCCTAGCTATGCAACCCCCCTCCTGAACTTGTGACAAGACAGCTCCTATGCCATCCAGGGAGGCATCTGTGGACAGGATGAAAGGCCGGGTGAAGTCGGGATGGGCTAACACAACACAGTGAATGAGCGACATCTTCAGTTTGTCAAAGGCTTGCTGGTGATCAGGCGTCCAGTGGGCTGGGCACAACCTTGGAAGCTGGGAAGATCGGTTGACTCCTTTTCGTCCTTTGCCCTTCCGTTTTTGACCAGCTAGCAGGGAGAAGAGTGGCTTGGCAATGGACGAGTAGTTAGGCACAAAGTGCTGATAATAATTAACCATGCCGAGGAAGGATCTGATTCGCTTCTGTGATGGCGTGACACCGTCAGTCTCCATCAAATCTTCCACGGTCATCTGACTAATGATGTCAATTTTACTGGGGTCAGTGGAAACTCCGGTTTCATCCACGACGTGGCCAAGGAATTTCACCGACTTCCTGAGGAACCAACACTTCTTAGGGGCCAACTTCAGGTTGTGAGTGCGCAACCGGCTGAAGACGAGTTCCAAGCGCTCTAAAGCCAGCTTCTCGGTGGGCGCGAACACCAGCAGATCATCCAGGTAGCATAACAGATTGAAGAAGTTCTGGTCTCCGAATATGCTAGTCATCATTCTCATGAAGCTTCCAGGGCTATTACACAGACCCTGCGGTAACCGGTTATACTCATAGAGACCCATAGGTGTTGTAAAGGCGGAGTACTTCTTGTCATCTTCATGCAGCGGCATATTGTAGAATCCCGAGGTCAGATCCATTGTACTAAAGAATCTGTTGCCTCCCAGTGCAGCCAGACAATCAGCTTGGTGTGGTAGAGGGTGCGCATCTTTCACCGTCCTCCGGTTAAGCCATCTGAAGTCTGTGCAGATGCGAAGGTCGCCATTCTTTTTCCACACAAGCACAAGTGGTGAAGCGAATTCACTGGAGGATTTTCGAATGATCTCCTTCTCTTCCATTTCATTGATGACCTCGCGCAGCTTGAGGTATTGGGCTGGAGGAACACGGCGATAAGGCAATCGAAACGGACTCTCATCAGTCAGGTGGATCCTGTGGACGAACCCCTTGGCTTCACCGCAGTCAAGGTGGTGACGGGAGAAGATATCTCCATATCTTATGACAAGATCAGCCAGCTTGCTTCTCCATTCCACAGACACATCACATGACTCAAGGTCGAGATCGTCCAATCCAATGTGCTTCATCCTTCCTTGCACATCACTAACATCTGCATGGCCCGTCCTCACTGTGGGAGAAGTTGCTTGGGTAGCACAGGTAAGCTCAGCTCCACCCCAGGCAGGATCCCCATTCTCCATATCTTCCAGGGCCAGACACGTGAATACATCAGCGAGCTTAGCGTTCTTCCTCAGAACAACTGGGCTGTCGGAGATGTTCATGATCTTCAGTGGTACCCACCGATCACCCCATAATGGTGTTACAATCCTGGCCACTAATATTCCTCTTGGAGACGAGCGGGCAATGCAAGGCTCTGTAACGACGGTGCTGCCAGGAGACACACTGACATTCTTTGGTAGCCTACCCCATACTAGATACTCGCTACCAGGGGTGAGAGTGACAGCCTTGTTACATCTGATGGTGCCCACTTTATCAGGAGGGTCGTCACCTTTCCAGCGAGTCAGACCAGCTAGCAGAGACAGGAACTTTTCAGACTCAGAATTGTCACCAGAGCTGGGAGCGGAGACTGCTTTCCAGTAGCTCTCATTCTGTTTGAACTGACGGAGAATGTGCTTGATAACGTTAGTGCCAATGATGAGCTCGTCAAGCTGACCTGGAACAACAAGAGTGGGCACGCGCAATTCACAGCCATAAACTTCCATCTCAACGTTGAGGACAGTTTTGGGTTTCACGCGTCGACCTCCACATCCGACCAGAACAATATCAACATCATCTGTCTGACTCTCCACATGAACAACACCCGCTTCAATAAGCTTTTTCGCAGCCGCCTCACTGAGTGTGCACGCCATGGATCCGCTATCCAACATGGCACCCAGGGTAACTTTTCCAATAAGCACAGATGTGTAAAACAAGCTGTCACTTCGGCCCAGAATTTGCGTGTTCTGAAAGATTACCGTTTCATTCACAGATGAATCTTTAGCCTTTTCAAATATTATTTCAGCATCTAATGCCGAATCAGGTTGGGAGTTTTTATTATGATGACCCATGCAGTCTCCCTCTAAGCATGGGTCTGCTCGTTTCCCAATAAAGGCCCAGACTGTGGCTGTCTGTTCGGGCATGCATGTCTATTGTGGTCAGGAGAGAAGCATTTAAAGCACAACCTCTCAGACATGCAATGGGACTTAGTGGTGTGATCTTTACTACTGCAGACTTTGCAAGCCATGTCACCTGAGTTTTGAGCCGGTCTGCCATTGCGAGGAGCTCTGGAATTATTTTGCTGTACCTTCTCCAAGACTTTCTCCAACATGCTCATCATACGGCTCAGAATGGGGTCACCTTGACTGTTCGGTTGCTGGCGCTGGGCTACGACATGGTGCTGGGCTTGGACAGACACAGGCTCAGAGTAGAGGGGCTGCATGTTATAAGCATCAAAAACGGATTGACTGTGAGGTTCAGAATGCATTTCATGACAAACCAGTGCAGAGAAACTTGGCATCTTAGCTGACCCATGTTCACGCTGAAATTCATCTATTCTCTCTTGAATTTGCTTCGCGGTCCACTCATGAATAGGCTTGCTCTTGAAAGCATATGCAAGTTCAGTGTCAGGGCAGTGCTTCACAAACATACGAGCAACTTCCTCTCCCATGTTTTCCATACATCTGCCTTGACGACGTAAGCCCTCGTCAGCCAGATCAGCTGCTTTATTGACCCTAATCCAATAGTCTACTGGATTCTCTTTGAGTTTAGGTAGGGTTGAATAGAAATCAGCTAGTGAAAGACATGACGATGTGTTGCTGAAATATCTGAGTAAAATACTATATATCACCTCAGGATGTTGAATGCAGTCTAAGGATGGGTTGCTTCTCAGACCAATGCTGACTACATCCCTGGCCCTACCCATTAGCTTGCTCTTTATTTCCTCTGCCTGAACAGACACATCAGAGCCCTGTTTCCTGATGAAAGCCTTCATCAGCTCTATCCATTCAGTGACAGTGTACTTGTCTGAATGGTCACCTCTGAAAATGACAGGTTCCCTGTCAGGCCTAACATTCACATTGATGTGAGGAATACCACTGGTATCGAATTGTGCAGATTGGTCTTTGGAATGAGCACTAATGTGACTGTGGGCACTGCTGTGACTTGGATCACTAGTTTGACCCTGATCACTCAGCTCAACTGAATCATTCCCAGCCAATCGTGCAGCTATGCTGTCCCCTATTCGTGAGCCAATTTGACTGATGATGTCACACAGCTGAGGTAGGGATTCAATGCCACCCAGGGGTGTGGAGTGATATGGCATGCCCCCTGACTGCCCCCTGGGAGTTACAACTGGGTCCTGATCTAACCCCTGGCTCCCGTTACTGCCAGCCAACACAGGAGATGCACCCACATCCCTCATAGCTGTTCCCCTCGGCTGCCTATCAAACATTATCAGGCCTCTACCCCTCCCAAAAAAAGAGAACTGACGATCGGCATCATCACTAGACTGAAATTTGCTTGCCATAGTAGTGTCGAAACACTTCAGAATTCACTTGCAGAAAATCATAGAAATATACTTGAGATAAAAATACCTCATAGAAATGGTTTAACACACGTAACACTGTTTGCAAAAAAAAAAATAGAGAAACATAGATTGAGAATAACACTCAATTCCAACAGGTATTCAAATGAACACTCTAGACTAGAGCAGAGAAAATTAACAGTTCACTTTTTTAGAAAAGAAAAAAAAACTCTGTCGTTTCTGTACTGTCTTTTTCTCTCTGAAAATTAAAATATTGCAATTTTGTTCGTCAAATCGCTACTTAAACATCTGTTATATTGTATTTCTAAAATATATTCAAATATTTCACACTTGGCTCTTCAAAAATCGCTTTTAAAACTGACAGAACGAAACTACATTCCATCCGATGGCATCTCACATGACGTCACCCCTTTCACTCCGACTCGCTCTCCGCGTTGCTCCCTCGGCGACAGCATCAAGCTGTTCAATCGTCCACGGGTCACGGCACCAGTGTTACCAAGTCGATTTTCTCTCGCCTCGGTACAGTCGGGATGGGTGAATGAAGACACTCAGAGAGAGGAATGCACTTTTCCCCGTTTTATTCTGGACAAAATGTACAGACAGAAAAGTTTGATGTGCAGAACGATCTGTGCATAAATCGTCATCTCGTTTTTTTGCAAAGCAACGTGATCTGACGCGAGAATTACAGTTCAACTTATTTTGCATGAATACTAATCAGGCCGTTAATATACTGTACGAAGGGACAAGTGATCGTATAGATTTAAACTTATAGTCACGAGAATAATATCAGGGAAGAGCATTTCTTATTTTAATACATCAACTGTAACAAATATAGAAAAAACATTTCCAAATAAAACATACAAATGTATTTCTGGCGCGTAATTTCAGCAAGCATGGCGTTAGCAAGGTAGCTAGGCTATATCCACATGGCAATTATTATCCATTCATTTCGGTGCCACATACCTGGACAAAATGTACAGACAGAAAAGTTTGATGTGCAGAACGATCTGTGCATAAATCGTCATCTGTGACATGAAATAAAAACATATTTTAAACCGTCGGCATTAACGACGCGACACAGTGAATATTCGTGCATAGAATCCATTATCTCATATGCAGCTAACTGTAGCTAGCTAAGTGCAGTATGGCGTATTTGCAAACCCATAAAGTATTAACTTACTTCCTCTGCACAATACGTTAAATGCACAGCTAAAATACGTTCTACGTTAATAACTTATTATCATTCCTAAACAGTTTGACCGTAAAACAAAGTATAAAACATGCAAATATAATCTTTTCGTGAGCGTTCGCCAGACCGTACCTCGTTTTTTGCAAAGCAACGTGATCTGACGCGAGACAAGAAGGAATGAAACTTAAGCAGCTGCACAAACTATTCTGCACATCATGCCAGCAGAGGGCGCTGAATAACCACTCTTGCAATACAATAATACAAATATGCCAGAATTAAAGGAAACTTAAAGGAACATGTTTTAGCAACACTAACTAGTATAATATTTTGGGGAAATGCATACACAAGTAGTGTTATTTATAACTCTGTTACACTAATATGATGCAGTTGTCATGGAAAAGCCTTAAAATGGAGTATTATAGTCCAATTGTGTTATAAATATACAAAACCCAAAACCAGTGAAGTTGGCACGTTGTGTAAATCGTAAATAAAAACAGAATGCAATGATTTGCAACTCCTTTTTCACCTATATTCAATTGAATACACTGCAAAGACAAGTTACTTAATGTTCGAACAGGTAAACTTTGTAATTTTTTGCAAATATTTGCTCATTTGGAATTTGATGCCTGCAACATGTTTCAAAAAAGCTGGCACACGTGGCAAAAAAGACTGAGAGAGTTGAGTAATGCTCATCAAACACTTATTTGGAACATCCCACAGGTGAACGGGCTAATTGGGAACAGGTGGGTGCCATGATTGGGTATAAAAGCAGCTTCCCTGAAATGCTCAGTCATTCACAAACAAGGATGGGGCGAGGGTCACCACTTAGTGAACAAATGCGTCAGCTGATTGTCGAACAGTTTGAAAACAACGTTCCTCAACGAGCTATTGCAAGAAATTTAGGGATTTCATCATCTACGGTCCGTAATATCATCAAAAGGTTCAGAGAATCTGGAGAAATCACTGCTCGTAAGCGACAAGGCCGAAAACCAACATTGAATGCTCGTGACCTTTGATCCCTCAGGCGGTACTGCATCAAAAACCGACATCAGTGTGTAAAGGACATCACCACATGGGCTCAGGAACACTTCAGAAAACCACTGTCAGTCACTACAGTTCGTCACTACATCTGCAAGTGCAAGTTAAAACTCTTCAATGCAAAGCGAAAGCCATTTATCAACAGCACCCAGAAACGCCGCCGGCTTCGCTGGGCCCAAGCTCATCTAAGATGGACTGATGCAAAGTGGAAAAGTGTTCTGTGGTCTGACGAGTCCACATTTCAAATTGTTTTTGGAAACTGTGGACGTCGTGTCCTCCGGACCAAAGAGAAAAAGAACCATCTGGACTGTTATAGGCGCAAAGATCAAAAGCCAGCATCTGTGATGGTATGGGGGTGTATTAGTGCCCAAGGCATGGGCAACTTACACATATGTGAAGGCACCATTCATGCTGAAAGGTAAATACAGGTTTTGGAGCAACGTATGTTGCCATACAAGCAACATCTTTTTCATGGACACCCCTGCTTATTTCAGCAAGACAATGCCAAGCCACATTCTGCACGTGTCACAACAGCATGGCTCCGTAGTAAAAGAGTGTGGGTACTAGACTGGCCTGCCTGTAGTCCAGACCTGTCTCCCATTGAAAATGTGTGGCACTTTATGAAGCGTAAAATACGAAAACGGAGACCCCGGACTGTTGAACAACTTAAGCTGTACATCAAGCAAGAATGGGAAAGAGTTCCACCTGAAAAGCTTCAAAAATTGGTCTCCTCAGTTCCCAAACGTTTACTGAGTGTCGTTAAAAGGAAAGGCGATGTAACACAGTGGTAAAAAGGCCCCTGTGCCAACTTGTGTTGTGTTGTGTTGCTGCCTTTAAATTCTAAGTTAATGATTATTTGCAAAAAAAAAAAAAAAAGTTTCTCAGTTTGAACATTAAACATCTTGTCTTTGCAATGTATTCAATTGAATATAAGTTGAAAAGGATTTGCAAATCATTGTATTCTGTTTTTATCTACGATATACATAACGTGCCAACTTCACTGGTTTTGGGATTTGTATAAGTGGTTTCTTTATAGGATATTGAACATAAACATGCTATAAATTTGAAAGAGATTTAGATTGTTTTAAGTAGATTAATGTAACTGGGCTTTACATTCAATGAGACCAGTGGGGTAAGTTACAGAGGAGAAGCTGGGCCCGCTAGAACTAATGGCTTCGACCCCCTGCGGGGTAGAACAAAGGATGCCACTCTAGCAGACAGGCTCTTAGACCATTCTAGGTTGTAAAGTTTACTGCAGGCTCTGGGCTGCACCAGATCAAGCCTTTATTAGCTATTGTTAGCAATACTAGTCGATAAGGACGCATTACTCTGTATTTTTTGCGTGCAAACACCATAGCAACAAGTCTACCGAGAAGCACTATTTAGTACTGTGTGTACGACTGATTTATTGGCACACAAATAACACAGAATTGCAAATATACAGTTTGTGATTAAAGTTTTCGCTTGCTGTTGATTTATAGTGCAGCCATCTTTAACTCGAAACTCGGAGTAGGTGAGGAATCTCCGACTTTCTGAGTTGGAAATCTGACTTCAGGGGGCATTCTAATTGAAATTTCTGACTGGGAGCTCAGAAACCTCGACTTCCCAAGGCAAATCGAACTCAGCATTATACTCATGATGTATTCTAGATAATATTAGTGTTCATTTCACCTGCACACATTTTCTGTGGATTTTGCATTAGCTTTCAATTTCATTTCCTCAAGAAGTTATGCAAAAGAAGATCATATTCAATTCAATGTTCTTTTGATACTTTTCTTACAGTGGGAAAAGTCAAGGTTCTTGGCCCCATGCAAGATCCCAAGACAAGAGAAGACTTCTTACAATGTGAGTCTCTAATTAAACTTTAATTATAAAATGAAGTAATATGAGGAAAAAAATTTGATTTGAATAATTTTTGTATTCATGATTTACTCACTTCAGGAATCTCTTGTGTTCTTTAGACCCACATTAATTCAGCAGTTCTCATCCAGTGTCATTAAACTTATGGGTCAAGTATGATAACGCATGTCCTATGTTTGAACTGTTTGAAGAAAGGTGCTGGACTAAAATACTAGGTAAAATGGAAAGACCATTGTAATAGTGGCTGAGATACAAAGGGGAAACACTTTGTGAAAGGTTACTGAAATAAGATATGAACAAGAAAGAGAATAATATACAGTAGAAAAACGGCAAAAATCAATAAATGTTTCAAATGTTAAAAAGTGTTTATATATTTTTGTTGAGCTTTTCTCTCTTCTCCATCAGATTCCAGTGAGATCATGCTTGACCCCAACACAGTGAATAAACACCTTCGTCTGTCTGAGGGGAACAGAGAGTCGACCCGTGTGGCACAGATCCAGTCATATCCTGATCATCCAGAGAGATTTGAGCACTGGTGGCAAGTGCTGTGCAGAGAGGGTCTGTCTGGACGCTGTTACTGGGAGGCTGAGTGGGGTGGGGATGGGGTTTCTATTGGAGTCTCTTACAAAGAGATCAGCAGGAAAGGGTCTGGTAATGAATGCTGCCTGGAACGTAATAACAAGTCCTGGGCTTTGCGCTGCACTCCCTCCAGTTACACTTTCTGGCACAATAATGTGGACACTGAAATCCCTGTTCCCTCCTCCTCCAGAATAGGAGTGTACCTGGATCACAGGGCAGGAACTCTGTCCTTCTACAGCATCTCTGACACAATGACCCTCCTGCACAGAGTCCAGACCACATTCACTCAGCCCCTCTATCCTGGGTTTTGGCTTTGTTTCAATAAATGCTATGTAAAATTGTCTCATCTCAGCTGAGGCAGAGAGAGAAGTGGAGATCGGCTATAATTCAAGACAGCGAAAACTTGTCAGTGAGGGGGGGGGGGAAAGAGAAAAAATAGGCTTCCAATGATTAAATAGATGAATAATTCTCAATTAAATATGAACAGATCTCCCCTATAGAGTTGTCAGCACTTATGTACCTTTGTACATCTTGTACATTGCTTCGGATTAGTGTATGTGAAATAACATTGTCACACCATGGAAAATGCAAATACAGTTAAAGGACTGATTATGAAAGTTCTCTATTTCAACTGCAGTACAACAAATCGTTATTTGATGTCCTAAGGCAAATTCAATTGCTCTTTGAAATTATACAATGTGATCCCAAAAGGGTCCAAAAAAGTTATCACAGTCAACAAATAACCACTGGGTGGGCGCTAGTGTGCCGTGATGGAGTAGGTCACACTTTTGTGGAGCTCCGTGTAACTTCCTCTTATTTTATTGAATAAATGCTGCAGCAATCCTTTTCTGTCATAGTTTATCATTTAAGTTGTATTTTAGTCTAGTGGGCTCATTTTTATGTCGAACATGCAAAGGAATAAATGTCAAAACCAGAAAAATGTATCCGCCGCTGAGGCTAGCAATGAAGCAATACTCGCCGCTATCACGAGGCAAGGGGAAGAGCAGCTAGCTTGCGTTTCCAAGCCAGTTGATGATCTCAAAAAGTCTATGGAGGGATGCCTTGATTCAATTGATGCAAACCTGGCTACATTACAGAGCAAACATCACAAAGTGGAACGTCGCATAGATGGCATGGATGAGGCTCTAACAGATGCCGACCACCGCATCACAGCGCTAGAGATGACATGTAATGATCTTCAAGTAGCCAACAGTCGTCTTAACGCTAAGCTAAACGACCTAGAAGGGCACTCACGCAGGCTCAACATTAGGATCGTTGGCATCAAAGAGGGAGAGGAAAACGGCCGCCCAGCTGAGTTTGTGTCTGGGCTGGTTTCAGAGTTATTTGGCCAAAAAAACTTTGGCAAACTGGTCAAAATAGATAGAGCCCATCGCAGCTTAAAGCCAAAGAAAAAGGAGCCACCCTGGGTCATCGCAAAGCTTCATAACGACAGAGACGTCAGGAATATTCTACGACTAAGCCGAGAGTTTGCACTGTTCAGCTACAAGGACGCAAAGGTCTCAATATTTCCCGACTTCACTGCAGAGGTGGTTGCACAACGTCAAGCCTTCAACAGTGTCCGGAAAACGCTGGCTGATGCCGGAGCCAAGTGTACCTTGCGCTTTCCAGCCGAACTTCAAGTGACCTACAACAAAACTGTGAACGTCTTTGACTCACCAGCGGCTGCAGAACGGTTTGCCAATTCTATTACAACAGACAATGAGACAGATTAACTGTCTGCATATTAGCAATGGCCATACTACTGCATTTGTGTTAAGTGACCAAAATTTGTTCTAGGTGTGATAAAGGTGTTTTGATGCGCCACTTGCGCCTGCTATGTTAAACATTGAAGGGATGCGTTCTGTTGCATATTCATATTTGCATTCTTTCCAATCGCAATAGAATTTATATGGTCTGCCCAGCGTGGATTTTTTTTCCTTCTTTTCTCTATACTGCAGTATGATGTATATTACAACAGAGGAGAGCGCGGAGTTGTCGGCTTTGGTCTGGTTGGCTCTGTTACCCGGCAGTCTCCTATCAGGATTTGGGATGCGCCGCTTAGTTTTTACCCTTCAGCCCTAAAGGCTGACGGGGTATTGCTATCCTTCGTGCGGTTGGGCGGGCGGGCGTCTCCAAAAACTTCGACATCGGGCTGAGGGGTAACGCCCGCGAATGTAATAATGTCCACAAACGTAATAAACCTCAAACGTATTAAAAATCTGCAGCTTTTAATGTAATAATCCCACGAACGTAATACATTTTCCACAAACGTAATAGCCGCTGCCTACTGCAAACGTAATATGCAAGTCCCCGCAAATGTAATAACTACTACGTTTGCAGAGATTTATTACGTTTGTGGGGAAGTGAAAATCTTCAACTTTCAATATTGTAATAACGTCCGACAAATGTAATAACGCAATGAATAATGGTCATTGTGGTTGTTGTTGTTTGTTTGTTTGCCTAAACACCTACTAATACTGACCGTGGGGGCAAAATCCAGCTCCTACCTCTCCGCTCTACGATCACACAACACAACAAAAAACTGCCAGTTTGGAAGAATTTTAAGAATGCTGATTATGATATAAAAGAGAATGATTATTTTCGCCTATTATGGGATTAGTCTGCTGCCTGGATGCATTTATGTTGGCGAAACTGACATGCGAAATTAAGGATAGTGGATTGAATTAATAATTACATAATGAAATGCGATGAATAACTTCATTCAAATGGAGGATTTTGTCCGAGAATTGTTTATTTTGGGGGCTGACGACCTCCTGTGGCACATAAAACGCCTATAATAGCTCAGCTTACAAAGTCACGTCCTTTTGCGCTAATGTTTTCTAGGGCGCGACAGGAAGATGTTTCTCTTTTAAATGTAAAAAAAATGCTGAAACAGGAGAAGGAATTCAGAGATGGGGAAATAATTCTGTATACCACCTCAACTTTTTTAGGCTTTTTATTTTCCAGAACAATTTTTAATGGGGCCTCGCCATTATATTTTGGAGGGTTTTATCTCTGAGATGGGGGGTACTTGTCATCCCTTTAATTATGTGCGCATTTTCAATGTAGCCTGTCTGTGGTTTCTTGTACATTTCCTAATGAATGATTTCTTAATCATTATATGATTATGTATTGGTCTTGTTAATTCAAATTATAAATGGTTTGACTGTGAATCAGGCAATATCAAACTGGGAGGCGTTGTGAGCCGTCATGTGTGAGACAGGCGAATCCCTTAACGGCAACATTACCAGGAGTTGGGGTTGAAGAGGTTGCAACGAATAAGGCAACAACCATAATTGCTTTTTAAATGCCACATGCGTACAAAACAAAGGAACTTATTGGGATAAAACATAGAAGAAAATACAGGCCCCAGGACAACAAAACGATTATGAATTACGATTTTTTTGCAATCACTTATGATTTATATGGCGAGTATTCTTTTATTCCAGTAACCGTTTGCACCCTAAGTCGCCCTGACCGCTGTTGTAAAGACCAACATTGTCATAACGCCCTCATGCAAAAAAAAAAAAAACAAGACGTCACTCTTCTGCTTTTGGTTGGCAGCCCCCCTAATTCAAACATCTTCCAGCGCGCTTGCAAGTCTATTGCTTTCCCCCTCCACTCAAAAATGTGTTTTTCATATTGTTTCTACGCTTGAAAGTTAGATTTTTAAACTTTTGGTATGCCACATATTTGTATAGCTATTTTTTTATTTTTAATGAGAGACAGTGGTACAGTGGTCGCCATGACAACGGGACAAACCAGCAACCGTAGGAGCGACTGTGAAACAAAACAAAATCCGAATCGATTTAAAACTATACAAACATTATAAAACAACAGTATCATACTAACAAGTTAAGAAGCTACAGTGTCAACATATAACAAAGGTCGTCAACTGCCGCTACTAAACTTTGACATCTTCACATTTAACAAGTATAAACATCAACGAACACAACAGAGGAAATAGAAAATATCTAAACATATGGATGCTTCTGTAGACATATGAAACACGCCCGTAATTACTTAAGTGTTGTGTTTACAAACGAGCTATTAATCCAGATGTTATGATTCTGTTTCTGCTCATGTTTTGTCTGTTTAGTTCTTGCCATGTTTTTATTATTGCCATATTTTGTATTTTGCCATTATCCACTTTACTGTTACTATTCCGGTGGATGTTTTTGCTTTTGCCATGCATTGTACTTTGTCTCCCCTGGCTGGTCTTCTGTTGAGCTACAGCTCGTTCCCCTAGTATTGTGTGTCACATGTTTAGGTGATTTCATGGCTTCTGGGTTTCCAAACATTCCCTCCAAACTTGTTTACTTCCTTTGCCTTGCTTTTCTATTTTACGAACCAATACTAACAGTTTGTTGTTTTTGTTAAAACCACTAACCTAGACTAACATTGTATATAATGCTAACTTACTAACGAGCACTAGGGATTGTATAGCTGCACCTTACTAATTGATTAACAAGCTCTCAGCACTCGCCCTGTTCTAGTCTCCGACTCTTGCCTTTACCTAATCTTTGCTGCGTTCCAGCGGATCCTCCGCACCTGCTCATGCTGTCCTCTCTCTCATTATCTATGCACATTAGAACTCCCTAACCGGAGCCGTATCTCTGTCTATAGGCTGTCTTGTGATCCCTGTCCGCGTTTTGGCTTTTGCCCATTTCATGTGATTAGGTTCTCCCTCATGTTTGCTTCTTTGTAATTAGTCTGATTTCCTGCACCTGTTTTCTGTTTAGCAGGTGACCTCCCATATGTGTATATTAGCAGTCTTCTCACAGCAGTTCCCTGTCAGAATGTTTCTCTTAATTTGCCTGTGCCATGCTCGTCTTCGCCTCGTACTCTTTGTGATTCTATTCTGACTGGACCGTCCCCGATTACGATTTTTGGGTCTGTTATGGATTTCTGTCTGCATCTGTTTTTTTAACCCTTTTCTGTCTGACCACGAGTACTGTGATTGCTGCCCTGGTGTTCAACTCAGATTCTGCCCAACTGGATTGTGATTTTTGGATTGTGGACTTTGTAACTTTGCCTTCCACCCAGCGGGAGGTTACCCCCTCGCTTCATAAATTCCCATCAACTGCATTGCTTGGTTCTCGCGTCTGGTTCCTGAGCACTACATCACCCCAAATTTCTTCATAGGGATTTTTATTGCAAAACCAAGTGCACAAAGTACAGATGAGGAATACAGGGGCACATCCAGAAATTTTGGAAAGGGGGGCGCAGTTCCCACACGAGCACCAAAGGCGCAAAACCTGGAGGGGGTCTCGGAGACCTCCCCCAGAAAAATTTGAAATTTAAAGTGCCAAAATACGTATTCTCCTGACATCTGAGAACAAAATTCAAGGTCTTATAGTTAGCTGAAAAGAATTTTTTTCATTAATAATTATTTCTATTTAAGGTATAAATTTGCACTTGACTCTGCAAAGACAATCAAAACAAAGAGACTTAGGTCTTATTCCGATAGAAATGGACAAACTGAAAATGATCAAAGCATCCATCAGGATACATCATGGATTAAACATTTGAAACACAACACTAAAGTTGTTTTCTTTCATGCAGAATGGTATTTAATTCACTTTGAAGTGAATTTCCTACTTGTAAATTAGGCATGCAGAGCTACAAAATCATCTTCTGGAAATGTTTAATTCTCACTGAATAGGTTGATGAAGGGCACTCTTCAGGGGTATCTACGGGCGTACATATCGATCACTTTGTCATAATCAAGTTTAAGATCCAGTTGCACTGGTGCAAACGTTACTCTAAGATAGAGCGCTGTTATCACTACTTAAACAAACGTTATAGCTCGTCTTATAGTTAATCCATATGGGACTGCATACAACAGACGGTGTACAGTTGTCAGAGTTGAATAGTCACTTGCTATTAATACTCAGAGTATTAACTTAACTGAAAGTGTCAATATCACAATATAAATGGTTTAAAAGTAGAAATCCTGCATTTAAATTAGGAGAGAACTCATCCATAAAACCGTGTTTCAGCTTGGCTTGCTTGTGGATATTCAATAACTGATCCTGGTGTGCCATCTAGTGATAGAATATTGTAACTGCGTGCATAAACTTGCAGCTTCATGTCCGTTGGCATCAACGTATGTACGAAGATGCCCTGCCGAGCACGGTTGTGTTGTGTGATCGTAGAGCGGAGAGGCAGCAGGTGGATTTTGCCCCCACGGTCAGTATGAGTAAGTGTTTAGGGAAACAAACAAACATCAACAACCACAACGACCATTATTCATTGCGTTATTACATTTGTGGGAAGTTATTACAATATTGAAATTTGAAGATTTTCACTTCCCCACAAACGTAATAAATCTCTGCAAACGTAATAGTTATTACATTTGCAGGAAATTGCGTGTTACGTTTGCAGTAGGCAGCGGCTATTACGTTTGTGGAAAATGTATTACGTTCGTGGGATTATTACATTAAAAGCTGCAGATTTTTATTACGTTTGCGGTTTATTACGTTTGTGGAAATTATTACATTGGCGGGCGTTACAGGGGTATTCCGTGCATTGCACGCCTATTTTTTGTTGCGGCTTTGGGGTTGTTTTGGGCTGTGTTGTTTGATAACATGCCAGATGTATATTATTCATGTGCCAGTCCAAACTATCTGTCATACTTTTATTTTAATGCAGGATAATCAGTCAAGTAGGTCAGGAGAGAGTCCTATTACTTTTACATCCCGGAACTGCAGAGGACTTGGCAAAGCCCTTAAGCGGGGGAAAGTATTTTCACATTTAAAGTCCTTGTCATCTGATTTTTTTTTTTTTTTTTTACAAGAAACCCACATTAGTCCAACCGAACAGAGGAGATTGAGAGCTGTCTGGCTGTCACAAGTTTACCAATCCAGCTTCTCTTTTAAGGCGAGGGGGGTTGCGATTCTCATTCGTAAAACTGTTCCATTTATATTTAAGTCCATGATAACTGACCCAGGTGGGAGATACCTCCTTGTCTCAGGAACAGTTAACTCTGTACCATTCGTCTTCTTGAATATTTACGCTCCCAATTTTGACTGAAAACTTTGCAAAAAAAATCAGGGCAATTATTATTGGGGGAGATTTCAACTGCTATTTAGATCCTCAGGCAGACCGCTCTTCCGCTAAAGTAGCCCCTCAATTGAAGTCTGTACCTGTACTTAATAACCTGATTAAATCACTGGATACTGTCGACATTTGGAGACATCAGCACCCCATAAACCGAGAATACTCATTTTTTTCATCTGTGCATGGTGGCTTTACCAGAATCGATTATTTTTTGGTTGATGCTAGACTAATATCGAGAGTCATTAGCTCCACATGCCATAACATCTTAGTCTCAGATCATGGGCCTCTAACCATGAAGATTGATCTCAATCTCCATGCACGTCAGTACAATTGGAAGTTTAACCCCACAATGAATTCAGATAATTGCTTACAAGAATATATATCTACTAAGATGTCAGACTTTATGCTGGTTAATGACAATGGTGCTGTTTCTGACTCAACCCTCTGGGAGTCCTACAAAGTTGTTATGAGAGGTCACATCATCTCATATCAGTCAGAATGTAAAAAAAGCCAGACAGAAGCGTCTCTCTGAAATTGAAACTGAGCTTACTGCACTGGAGGAGTCATACCGAAGGTCAAATTCTGTAGATATCCTTAAAAACATCTTGAAGATAAAATATGAACACAACCATATTCTTGGCGAGCAGGTCAGGTACTATATTTGCAAATTAAAAGCACTTTGAGCTGGGTGAGAAGGCAGACAAGCTGCTTGCTAGGCAGTTGAAAGGCGTGCAAGCTGATAGGGCGATTCATAAAGTCTCATCTCTTACTGGACGGCTATTAACTGATCCTAAACAAATTAATGACAGATTTTTTTACTTTTATAGTCAGTCATACACATGAAAGTCTAAGCTGAAATCTCAGATTTTCTCAACACACTGGAAATTCCAGTTCTAGATGAGGTATTAAGGCAAGATCTGGATACTGATATCACATTGTATGAAATCAAAACTGCCATCTGTGCCTTTCCTAATGGCAAAGCCTGTGGTCCTGATGGATTTGGCATAGAAACCATTGCTCCACTCTTCCTCTGTATGGTAAATTGCTCTCTGAAGGATGAGATTTTTCCCAGCTCTCTTTATGAAGCTCATGTTTGTCTTTTCCTGAAAAAAGACAGGGATGACACTGATGTCTCATCTTACCGTCCTTTAAGTTTGCAAAATAGCGACCAGAAAATTATTGCAAAAGTTCTTACAATCCGACTAATGGTGATAAATGTATG
Organism: Gymnothorax reevesii; assembly: GCA_029721435.1. Lineage (NCBI taxonomy): Eukaryota > Metazoa > Chordata > Actinopteri > Anguilliformes > Muraenidae > Gymnothorax > Gymnothorax reevesii. The sequence goes on from CM056575.1 coordinate 145,675,699, forward strand.
AAACTGTTAAGAATGCTAAATGCAAGTCCAAAATCTTCTATTTTGTCTAATTATGACAGGTCCCCCTCATTCTTGCTGGGTCGTGGTACTAGGCAGGGCTGCTGCCTTTCCCCTATGCTCTTTGCTTTGGCTCTTGAGCCCCTGGCAATAGCCATTAGAGCCAGCCCTCAAATCAGTGGAATAAATTTTGGCACATCTGAGTGCAACATAGGCTTATATGCAGACGATGTAGTCTTGACCCTGTCAGATGTTAGGTCATCCCTGTCCCCCGTACTTGATCTGATAAAATCATTTGGTCAACTCTCTAGATTTACAATTAACTGGAGCAAGAGTCTATTCATGCCCCTATCTGATGGCTTAGATTCTAAGGGCCGTAACTACGAAAGGTGTCTATCTATTATCCGTGTAGCGTTTAGACGTGTATAAATGTGACTTAGATGCTTCTAGCTAAACGTGTGTTTTAATCACACCCTATGAAACACTATAAACAGCTGATTAGTTATTTGTGTCTACCAATGCCCGTCTAACCTTGATGTCCTCAGTTCAATCTGTTAAATGGGATTTGATTGGCTGCTGGATTGCGAACAGGGATATGCGTTCCAGTGTTCTGTCAATTTTTACTACCCATCAAATCATGCTGCCTTGCGGTTCTGCGCTTGCGCAAACCTAAAATCTCTGGCTGTTTCTTCGCTCATATCTTAAGTATCTTCAAAAATTAAAAAATATTTTTTTTTTTTCAGTGCGCCTTTTGACCTAGAATCCAAATATATTTGCCAGTACATGATGGGTTTTCCTGAAAATGCAGAAATGAGATGATAATGGCATATGTGGGCATATATCTTCAAACAAACTTATCCAACTCATTATAACATCTGCTTATGTTATAATAAGCGAACAAATAAAGTTACTCCTGTAAACTGAGTCATATTGCAATATTAAGGCGAAAACAAAGACTTTACGATCGCTTTGCATTCCGGTAGCATTCTTTGACAAGGGAGCACTAATTGTCAGAACACTGGCTATAGCACCTGTAATTCTAGGGAAACCAGCTATATGTCAAAGCCCATCCATGACATGTCGCTTTACATTTAAAGCGTCTGGGAATGGCAGAAACTGTGTGGCTAGTTGGCACAGATTGCAGCAGCAATCCTTTACACATATGCTTCCCCGATGTGTCTCCTACAACAATCTGAAATGTTCCACAAGCGAAAAATCGCAATGCACAAGCCAACTGCAATGCAGCTGGAAGAGGATTGCTGCATCATGTTGGATGTTCCAGTTCCGGTATCAGCAACTGAAGTAGTTCGTTGAAAGTGTTTTTGGGGAATCAGTCGTTTTAAGAACAGTATCTTCGTACTGTTCCAATGGATTTCTCCTGGTGCACACAATCTATTAGCATTCTGACGTTCATCTGCCTCCTCTTGAGCAAGTTCAAGTATTTGCAGCGCGTTCATAATGCTCGCTCTGCGATCGACAAAAAGGAAATGTCAGTGAAACGCATGCTAAACTACCCCCCTCCCATGTTTAAGGGTTTCCATTGTTCATTTTAGACAGTCTTTGATCGTGGTTTATTTTGTTGTCCGTGTGTAAACCTAAAACCGCTTCATAGTGTGTGACTAAAGTGAAGCGCAAATTTTAGTCTGCGCTTCACCGATTTATACGTGTACAGGAGATGAGCAACTTTCGTAGTTACGGCCCTAAATATCTTGAGTACCTACCATTTAAAGTCTCCACTGATAAGTTCAGATATTTGGGAATTAATGTCACCAAAAATCCCAAACTTCTCTTTAAATGTAATTGTACTGATATGATGGACAAGCTTAAAGCCATGATAGACAAATGGAAACTTCTCCCTCTCTCCTTAATAGGGCGTATCAATATTATCAAGATGATTGTACTTCCCAAATTTATCTTTTTCAAAATGTGCCTATTTTTCTTACAGCCGCTTTCTTTAAATCTTTAGACTATCATTTTGCCCTTCGTATGGGCCAATCGTATTACCCTTCGTATGCCCCACGCATCTCTAAAGCGCACCTGCAGAAGCCGACAACTGAAGGTGGTTTGGGCCTGCCTGTTATGCGTCATTATTACTGGGCATGTAACGCCAGAGCATGGGTGTTTTGGAACCATGGTCTATATACTGATGATGAGAGTAACCTCTACCCTAATTGGCCTTTGATTTAGTCACACAAGTCAAAAACATCAGTTGGCACTTCCCTTAGTGCTTTTTTATTTTCAAAACCTGATTAGCCTATCAAAAAATGTAAAGGTGACTTTATTCTAACAAACTCCTTGAAGATTCTCAGACAGATTAAGGGTGTGCTGAGTCTTCCGGAGCTTTCCTTCCATGCTCCCATATGTCACAACTCTTCCTTCAAGCCAGGTCTAATGGACTCAGTGTTTGCACACTGGTCAGAGAGGGGCCTTGTTACTATCAGTGATCTTTATATTGCCAAGTGTTTTGCATCTTTCACTCAACCTAAGGAGAAATATTTGCTACCATCCAGTCATTTTTTCCGTTATCTCCGAATTAGAAGCTTTGTAAAGGAATCCGTACCCGCATAAATAAATTTTATCGACTTCTTACACGTGAACCCACATCCAAAGGCTTGATTTCACAGTTTGTTGCCCTTTTTCCATTGGTTGCCACTTCTCTTCACATTAAAGAAGCTTGGGTTAAAGACACAGGAGTGGAGATTGATGATGGGCTTTGGTCAATGACATTAGAGAGAATTAAAACATGTTCTATCAATCCGAGACTTTAGCTTATTCAGTTTAAAGTCGTCCATCCTCTGCACTTTTCCAAAACCAAGCTGAATAGGATTTTCCCCTCCGTCTCTGCCATTTGTGAAAAATGTAAGGCCAGTGATGGGACTCTGGCTCATCTTTTTTGGTCTTGTCCCAAGCTCACAGGCTTTTGGAGGGAAATATTTAATTTGTACAGTGTCTCATACAAAACCCCATTGAGACCTGACGGCCTCGTTGCAATACTGGGTTGTACCAAGGACTGTATAAAAGATGGACGACGCGTCTCCCTTCACTCCCATTCAACAAAAATGGAGCCAAAATATCCTCGATATGGCCGCTGCCATGTTGCACATTTGGAGCCTGAGTCGGCGCAGTAGTGATCGGGGGGTAGAGCCGCGCTATCGAATCCCGCCCACACACCATCCGACCAGCCCCCCTGAACTTTTCACCTGGTCTGGCAGCTGCGCTATTAACGTAAGTGCCCGCAATGGCCAGCTCTCACACAGAGACGATGCAGGAAAGTGAAAGGACCCAACGACTGCCGGTGTTCTGACAAATTTTGCTACCTATCAAAATATGCTACCTCGCGGTTCTACGCTTGCGCAAACCGAAAATCTCGGGCTGTTTCCTCGCTCATATCTTAAATATCTTCAAAAATCATAGAGATAGATTCTTTTTCAGTGCGCATTTCGACCTGTAAGCGTACATATATTTGCATGTACACGCAGGGTTTTCCTGAAAATGAAGAAATTAGATGATGATGGCGTATATGGGCATATATCTTTGAACAAACTTATTCAACTTGTTATAAAATCTGCTTACGTTATAGTAAGCTAACAAATAACAAAGTTACTATTGTAAACTGATTCATGTTGCAATATCAAGGCGAAAACAAAGACTTTACGACCGCTTTGCATTACGGTAGCATTTTTTGACAAGGGAGCAAAATTTGACAGAACACCGGCAACATCAATATTCGTAGGCTCGTTCAGAAGGTAAATGGACTCAATGGCAAAACATTCCCCACCTCACAGTCGTCATCTGTTTCGAAATTAGTTGAAGTACCTAACTGGCTATCTCTTAGAACTGAATCTTGTTTAACTAGTTCGGTATGCAGAAAATTACATTAAGTAAGGCTACTGATTTTTGCAACATCTCGGCCACATAGCCAGCTCCAGTCAATGTTCTCCACCGTCACTTACTCAGTGTTGCGAATAGCGTGCATATTAATGCCGACTTTCGTTGTATTTTCTAATTGACTTTCCACCGGGAAAGTGCTATTGCGTATGCGCATGTACCAGCTGAGTAATGGGTGGAACTTTTAATTTTTTAATAACCCTTAATTTCTCAACACGTTAGAACGCTTGATCGAGTTTTTTTTCTTTTTGTGAAATTATCTTTATTGGGTTTTCTCAATATAGACAGATAGGATTTTTGAACATACGTATCAGATCTAATAAGACAACCAAAACCCACAAAAAGAAAAAAAAAACCAATAATCAATAAATAAACTACTAAAAACAATACCAAAAAAAAAGAAGAGAAAAAGAAAAGGGCAACACATTAGTGGTAAATGAGAAAATGTCAGCAAAAATATACATAACCAAATTCAACAAATGACATCACAGGACAGCCCAAAAATAAGTATAATAATTCAAAATAAAAATAAAAAAGAGGAAAGGAAGAAAAGAAAAATAAAATAATAATAATAATAAAAAAATAATAAAAATCTTTCTTCTATATTTTTATTAATCGCACCTCGAAACCGCACTCCCCAACGATTGCCCCCGGTCACCCACCATTTTGTCCCTGCTCCTTCAAACCCAACTAACGTGTCTCTAGATAATCAATCCAAGGTTACCAGGTTCTCAAAAATAATTGTGGGCTACCTTTCAGGTTGTATGTAATCTTTTCTAATGGCATGCATGAACTAAGTTCATTAATCCAATGTGATATACTGGGGGGTTCCTCATTCTTCCATTTTGATGCTATGCACTTTTTGGCTGCTGTCATGGCTAACAAAAAGAAATAAGCTAATCTCAGTGAGGTGAATTTTAATTTGCTGAGATCCCCAAGAAGGGCTATGGATAGAGACTGAGAAAGTTCTATATGGAGAATCTCTTTGAGAATATTTTCTATTTCTGACCACCAGTTTGCTAGTTTTGGGCAGGCCCAAGTCATATGTAGTAAGTCTCCTGTGTCGATCCTGCATCGAGGACAAACTGGAGATGCATCCTTCTTGAAATGACTAATTTTTTCAGGTGTGTAGTAGATCCTGTGAATGTATTTGAAATTAATAAGCTTATATCTTGTATTAATATATCCAGTTTGAGCATCTCCCAAAAGTCGTGACCAGTGATCATCAGTTATTTGAATGCCCAAGTCCTTTTCCCACCTTTCTTTAACTGTGACTGTAGTAGCTTTAGAGTGCGCTAATAAAAGATTATAAGTTTTAGAAATATGTTTAGTATGTATCGCTTGTGTTAATAATAATTCCAAATGAGATAGAGAAGGTTTGTTTAGGGAGCCGCCTTGGGATGAGCTAATAAAATGTCTTATCTGTAAATATCTATAAAAGTGTGAATTCGGAAGTTGGTAAGTTTCTTTCAACTGTTGAAAAGACATCAATAGGTCATTATCATATTGATTACTGATTTTATTTATACCTTTTTGCGCCCAAAGTTTGAATCCTTGGTCTTTCATTGCAAATGCAATGAAGGTATTGGGTGTTATTGGGGTGAGCGGAGATAGACACTTGTCATTACCCAGATATTGGTTAATTTCACCCCATATTTTAACTGAGTGACAAATAATCGGGTTATCTGTGGATTTTTTATGTTTTTGTGACTGGAACAATATGGAATAAATGATAAATCTTCTAACTTAAGAATATTTCTTTCAATTTGGGTCCATGTAACAAGATCGCCTCCAGCAAACCAATAAAATAAAGGTCTCAGCTGGGCCGCCCAAAAATAAAGTTGAGGGTCCGGAAGTCCAAGGCCTCCTTTCTCAATTGGTAGTGTCAGGGTTATTCTCTTGATTCTCGAGATTTTATTCCATATGAACTGTCCTACGATTTTGTTATATTTACTAAAGAACGATTTAGGTACATCCATAGGTATTAATTGAAACAAATACATAAGCCTTGGAAGCACATTCATTTTGATGACATTTGTTCTTCCTATCAGAGAAATGGGAAGTGTGTTCCACCTAGTTAAATCTTTTCCAATTTTCTCTATGAAAGGTATGTAATTAAGTCTATATAGGTTGCTAAGATCACTGTCTAATATGATTCCTAAATATTTAATCTTAGTCTTAACCTGAAAAGGAGGGAAAGCTATCTGAGAACCAGTTTTTTGCTTTGATACCGGGAGGATTTCGCTTTTTGAACAATTAATTTTGTAGCCTGTGAAGCTGCCGAAGCCGTCGATTACTGTCAGGAGAGCTTTTAATGAGGAGACTGGATTTGAAAGAAATAATACTATGTCGTCTGCATATAAAGATATTTTGTGTGTAGTCTCACCAAAAGATATACCTAAAATAGCAGGATTGTCTCTAATTTTTTGAGCCAAGGGTTCTAAAAATAAATCGAAGAGTAGCGGGGATAGGGGACATCCTTGTCGTGTTCCGCGACCAATGGAGAAAGGCTCTGACAGTAAGCCGTTGACGGTCACTCTGGCATTAGGTCTGTCATATAGCAATTTAACACAATTAATGAAGTTCTTGCCAAAGTTGAACTTTTCCAAAACCTTAAAGAGATATCCCCACTCAACGCGGTCGAACGCTTTCTCTGCGTCGAGCGAGACTATGATTGATGATTTGTCCGACCGCGTTGCCTCAGATATTACGTGGAAAAGACGTCTCGTTATGAGATGACATTCTGCCTTTAACAAAGCCTGATTGGTCTTTATGGACAAGAGAGGGGAGGAACTAAGTGCTAGGGCTTTAGCAAACACCTTGCTCTCTATAGAAAGGAGGGAAATGGGACCATAGGAGCCTGTACTTTCCGGGTCTTTGTCAGGTTTACAGATCAAGGTAATTAGGGCAATCCGAAGGGTTAGTGGGAGAACACCTTCATTTATAGAATGGAGATACATATTCATTAATGGATCAATTAGGTATTGTTGATATTTTTTATAAAATTCCGTTGTGAATCCATCTAATCCTGGCGATTTTGAAGACTGGAGAGACATGAGGGCTCTGAGTATTTCTTCTTTGGTAAATGGTTGTTCTAGGGTAGACTTTTCAATTTGTGACAGCTTCGGCAGCTCCAGAGAACCCAGAAATTTTTCCCCGTTCTCCTCAGCATTTTTACATTCAGAGGTGTATAGTCTCTCATCGTAGTCTTGAAAACATTTATTTATTTCTTTTGGATTGCAAGTCAATGTGGAATCTGTTTTTTTAATTTGTTGGATATTTGTCATTGATATTTGCTTCTTAAGTTGCCAAGCTAAGAGCTTGTGGCTTTTGTCCCCTAGTTCATAATACCTTTGCCTGGTTCTTAATAGGGCTTTCTCAGCTTTATAAGTATTGGAAATATTGTATTGATTCCGTTTTCTCATCAGAGCTTTATATAATCCCTCTGATCTTGTTCGTGAGTGTTCCTTTTCCAAGGTCCTGATGTCTTTTTCTAATTGTTCTAAATTTTTCAGAGATTTCTTTTTTAAGTGAGAGGAGAAAGATATTATTTGACCTCATAAATAGGCCTTAAGGGACTCCCAGAGAACAGAGGGTGAAGGGGCAGTTTCGGACTTTGTCTCTAGGAACAGTTTGATATGAGATATTATAAATTTATCAAAATCAATGTTATTCAGTAAATGTGGATTCATTTTCCATCTATAGAATTTATGAAAGTTTTCTTTTGGAGCTACTGTTAATGATAAAGGGGCATGGTCTGAAATTACCTGCGGCAAAAATTCACAGTTAATTGTTCTGTGTATCAAAGATGTTGATATAATAAGATAATCAATTCGAGTGTATGTGCTATGAACAGAGGAAAAAAAGGAATATTCCCTATCTTTGGGATGTGTATACCTCCAGATGTCACATAATCCAAGTTCTTTCATGGAGGCATTAATTTCCTTAGCTGATTTGGTCATAACTGGGGTCTTGTCAGAAGAGCGGTCTATTTTGGAGTTTAGAGTCAAATTAAAGTCTCCTGCCATTATAATTTCTCCTTCTGTTTCACATAGTTTCAGAAATATAGATTGAAAAAAATGTAAATCATCATAATTAGGGGCATAGAGGTTTACTAATGTAACTGTCTCTGAAAAGATTTTGCATTTGACAATAAGAAATCTACCCCCTGGGTCACACTCAGTCTTCTCTAATGAGAAAGGAATATTTTTATCGATTAGGATACAAACCCCTCTTGAGTTTGAGCTGAAGGAACTAAAAAATATTCGGCCTCCCCATATCTTTCCGAGTTTCTCATGTTCTTTACTATCCATATGTGTCTCTTGTAAGAAACAAATGTCACACTTATTCCTTTTTAAAAAGGTTAGTATTTGTTTTCTCTTCACTGGATTATTAATACCATTAATGTTCCATGTAACCAAATGTAAATTTGTAGTCATTTACGGTTTAGATTGGTATGATACTATGGTCATAGATCTGATATATCTAAAAGTTGACGAGAAGAGTGTGGTGCTAAAAATGTTGTTTTGATAGGTATAAGAAGAAAGAAGAGCGAAAGAAAGAGAAAAAAAACAACAAAGAAAAAAAAGAAGAAGGAAAAAGACAGAACATCTAAACACATTTGAACCTTTCCTTCGAAGACGTATTCTTTTGTCCCTCTCCCCATGAAAACAAGAAATGGACACTTAACCTTCCCCTCTAACACCCACCCTCTCATCCCTCTCCCCAGAACAACAAGGGATGAACACTTAACCCCCCCCTCCCAAAAGACGTGCGTTTGTACTTGCACTCACTAGTGTGTAGTTCAAAACGCTTGGTGGATCGGTGATAGCAAACTCCTGTCTGACGAACACTTTAAATTAAATCGTATCTCAGAAGCTGTGTGAACTGTGGATGCTAGTGGTAACTTGACCTTAGGCATATAACTAAGAAGAAGGAGAAAAGAGAAAAAAAGAAAAACATATCTGAGAAATACAAATCAAATGTCTTGTACATTTTAACCATAAATAGGCAATAAGGAAAATTAGTTTAACAATGCAGTCTTATCTTGTAATAATATCTCTTATCTCTAATAATAATAATAACATAACCAAGAACTATATTTTTATTTTGTGAATTTTCAACTCAGGGTGTGTTTAATATGCACAAGACCGCCCCTCGAATTTTAATTTTCAAATTGCCCCCCGCCCCCGCCCCAGCCCCACTTCTCCTTTTGTGAACATGCAAATATTATTTATTCATAGGGCGCTTAATAAACTTATATGTTACCCACACTTGGAGCATGACTGGGGTGTATGAACTACTGCTTAAGTACACAATGATAGCCTGGTACTGACCTCTAGTGCACTAATCATGCTACTATTGCAATGGCCTGAGATGGACCAAGCAGTGAATTGTCGCCGCAACTGCTAAGGGGTATGCAGTATGCAGAAACAATTATGTATATGTATTTTAATGACACTTGTTAATTTTTAATTGCTGTCAGGGCTTCTAAATAAAATAAAATAAAAGTAGCTTTTCAGCATGTCCTTCTTAGCTCTTTTTTAAATTGTTATATTTCACAATGTGGAATATTAGGGGTAAGCAGGATAGTAATTCTTAAGGTTTGCATAATCGCTCAGTTAAAACCGTCGATACAGTTTAATATATCTGAATATTCCTCTCCTTGGCCTGTCAACTTGTTTTGAGCAGTTTACTTTACATTATAGGGCTAAGGGGTATTACAGTTGACTTCCCCGTCCCCGCAGTGAACAAGAGGGGTCTCGTTAAGTCCATTATTACATTTTGTGCATGAAACTTGAGTTGCCGAAATGTTTGTCCAAATTTCCATTGAAAAATGAAATCCACAGCAGTCCACAAGCCATCCTCAATCAGTTTGAGTCCAGATTTTCACCAAGTCCGTTGTGAATATCAATTGTCTGAATGCGTTACAGCTGACATACGAGTCCCCTTGAATTTTTAATCCATCAGGTAACCTATTTAGGTTGGCTTGTTCAAAGTTTATGACCAAGAATGAAAGGACCGAGGGAAAAGAGAGAAAAAAGGAAGAAAAGAAATCATTCAGTTCTCTTCAGCATATGCTCCAAAGTTGTCAAATCGTGAATCAGGGCTTAGGTAGCCCCTCCGCAAATGCCCGAGCCTCTCCCGGGTCGGTGAAGCTCCGTTCTCCTCTCTCATGCTTGAGTAGTAAGCGGGCGGGGTACACAAGCCTGTAGTCCGCCCTCTTCTCGCGGAGGATCCTCTTGGTGTCGTCGAAAAGACGTCTTTTGCGTTGCAGTTCTGCGGAGTAGTCTGGATATAGGCGGATAACATGGCTGTCGTAGGATGCCTCGCTGACGTGCAAGTGTTAGGACGCGGTCCTTGTCCTGATAGCGGAGGAACTGCATGATCACCGCTCTTGGTGGTTGATTGGGACTGGGCCTGGGTGCGAGTGTCCGATGAGCGCGTTGTAGTTCTAAGCCATTTTGAAAGTTGTTAGAGCCGAGAAGTTCCGTCAGTAGCTTCTCGGTGAATTTGGTGGGCATATTTCCTTCTCGTCCTTCTGGTAGCCCGGTCAGACGAACATTGCACCTCCTGCTCCTATTTTCCAAATCGTCAAACCGAAGCTTGAGGTTTCCTGTAGTTTGTTCTGCCGTGTGCAGGCGTGCACGCAGGTTCTCCATCTCGTCATCAATGCGATTGAGACCGGCTTCCATCTCACCTTGTTTCTTTTCCATGCTCGTAGTTTTTTCTTCCAGCCTTTTCAGCGTTATGTTCAGCTCTTCGATCTTATCGGTGATTGCCTGGTTTCCTTTATTTATTGCTGCCATCAAATCAGCAGAACTGTACTCCCGATCAAGTCCGTTAGCTTGTTCGGTCTCCATCGTAGACACTGGAGACTCGCTAGCTACGTTAGCTTCGGCTTCAGTCGAGGACTGCGCTGGCTTTTTAGTCACTTTCTGTTTGCCCATTCGACAGATGAAGTTGAAAATTACTTCTGAGACACCTTATCTGTAATATAAGGCGTAGTGACCTTAAAGTGCACAAGGATCTTGTTTTTAATAAACTGAATTTGCGGAGCTGCTGTTTTTGCGTCCGTCGCCTAGCCTGCCATCACGTGACCCCCGCTTGATCGAGTTTTGAATTAAAATACACTGTCCTTCTAACAAAAGTTAGCTTGCTTTAGCAAAGTTACCGCTAGCTAATGTTGTATTTCTTAAAAATGTTTGCAGTTGAAGATAACCATCATGACCAGGCTTGGGGGACCGGCAATTCATTCTCTGGGATAGTTAACTTACCAATGCAACCCCCCTCCACGTTCATTTATGTGGACTCGATGTATTTGAATGCAGTTATTGTTCAGTTTTTGTTATCCACATTTTTAGACGACGAAATGGACTCGGCATCCTCCACAGTGGCCAAGAGTATGTATAAATCTCATGGGAATATCTAAAAAACTGACGCTGCATAAGACTTTTCACGGGAGAATGTAATAAAAACTGATTTATAACATTAAATCACATCCATTTCATGCATAAAAAGCACAATACCACCAGATAAAATATGGATAAATAGAATATAAATATTAAATGAGCATCAAAAGCCAGCAGAAGTGTATCATTTAAAGGTGACATTTGCACTTTACAACCAGCAGGGCCAAAAGTTTATATCATGGGGGACAGCTACATCTGCCGTGGGGAAAACTGGCAAGGGAGACCATTGAGACCAACCTTGGTCTGGATGCCCAGGTCCAGTGGTTTGGCTAGGGTGGCGTGGTTTGGGGAAACCTTCTCCCCTTTATCCACCAGTACCTGAGAGGAAGAGCTGTGCCGGAGGTCCTGCGGATCCACTGTGGCGGGAATGACCTCGGAAAGATCAAGAGTGTGAAGCTTGTCGCAGGGATCAAGCAGGACTTAGAAGATCTTCATTGGCAGTTCCCTTGGATGAAGATTATCTTCTCTGCCATCACCCTGTGTTGCCGGTGGAGGTCTTTCCATCCAAAGATTGAAAAAGCCCGGCGATGTCAACTGTGTGATGGCTACCTTTGTTTCACATATTGGTGGAGAGATTTTGTATCATCATCAGATAGAGCAGAGATCCTGGCCAATTTTTGCATGACAGAGTTCATTTCACCCCTATGGGAAATGATACATTTTTAAATAACATTGCCCTGCATCTGAAAGACCAAATCCAGTTGGGTGATGCTGGATTTGGATTTTCAACATCAGTTATGGGCGCAAAAAAGGTCCGTTTGTTTGCTTTGTGTAATGTTTGATGTACTTTTTATTCATTTATTTTATACTAGCCATCATAACCATTGTTTTCCCAGCTCTTCCTCACCATCCATCTTTCTTTCTCTTCAATCTTTTCTCCAAAACATTTGCTTTCCCCAGCCTTCCCACCTGATGGGGCCTCCTTCACGTTTCCCCACGGCAAACGTAGCCAGTAAGTTGTTGATGGACCACAGACAACTACATGCAGTGTGGTGTTTGTTTAAATTTTTTATTTTTAATTTAACACTCATTTGCATGCCTGATTTACTGCAGCAGAGGACATATTATACAGTCCTTGGGTTGTACCCCTTATTCACTCACTCTCCCTATAGACCTACAGCAGGCCCCTATGTTTGGTATGGTCACTGCAAAAAGAGTTATTTTAAGGGAATGGAAATCTATATCCCCACCCTGCTTTAAGATGTGGTTGAATGATATGGTATCCTGTTTGTATCTGGAAGAGTTGCGTTTCACGCGGTCAAACACCCACCGCAGATTTCGTGAGATCTGGGGTCCCTTCACTGACCATATTAAGAGAGAACATTCTCCAGATGAAGTCTAATTGAAAGGAACAGGCTTAGACTCCAAGTGCAGTTCAGCATCGGCAGGGCGTTTATTGGGATTCACCAAGCTCATGGTCAAGGACAGAAATGGATCAATCGCCAGGCAAACAGAGTAATGCAGAATAGTCAGAATAAGAGTCAGGGAACAAGCAGAAATAATTCGGTAACCAGAGATTCAAGCCGCACAAAGACAGTAACAAAGGGGCTGAACTAAGGGAATGGAAGGGGAAGGAAAAAGGGAGTTGGATGGGATAAGGGAGAACACAGGAGAAACTAAACAGTTGGGTACAAAATAGGAATAAGGGAGAACAGAGTACTAATCAATCAGCCAGCAATCAAACAACGTAATACAAACAATCAATAACAAGACTTTCGGGAGATGTGACAAGAAACGAGCAATCAACAATCAAAACCAAGAAAGCGCAGAAACGAGACTTAACCAAAGCGAGCTATGGGAAGAAACGAGTCGACAAGAAGCTGAGGAAAAGTGGGCCTTTTAAACACACAAAATAATTAAGTGGAATCCCAGCTAAACACAGGACAGCTGTAGAGAGAGGTGGAGCTAGAAAAGTGATAGGAGAGAGAGAGGAAAAGGGTGGAGTTCTAACTCTAATCTAACTAAACACTCATGCCTCACTAAACTACTCTCAGGTGTGGATAGTCAATGAGAACAGCAAGAGAGAAGGAAGAGGAAATACCTAACCGAAATACAGGGAAGAGAGTGTGATGAAAAAGACAAGACACCACAAGACAGAAACAAAAGGAAGACACTGAAGACTAAAGACAGCGCAATCTTACAGAAACATACATACTCTAAAAGAATAAATATGATAATTAAATAAATAGTAACTAAAATTACTAAAACATACTAAAAACAAACATATAAATCACCGATTTCTAACACTAATAAGTTTGGGTTATGCTGTATGCTGTATATTATTTTCCTATTTTCATTATGTGAATTGCTTTAATGTAAAGTGCTTAAATCGCTGGGACTCTGCCCTTGACTTTGGCCTTCCTTCACCTCACTTCTTTCCAATATCATGGAACTGCGATGCTGCAAACCTGTGGAAATTCTTTTCAGTTTTTGGACTGGATTACAGATACATAACTGGTATCTTTTATATGATCTGGCAGCTATTGTCTTGTTTTGTCTTGTATAGTTTCATCCTGTCTTTTTTGTGGTGTGTCTGTTTGTGACTATTATGCTGAAAACCCCCAAAAAAACAAATAACCACTGTGTCACAAGACCATGTCTTTGTTAAGAGTTTGGGCACTGAAGATACCAGATGGTCAAGACTATGAAACAGAATTCTCCTCCATTCCTCAATTATGCAAGTATTCACCTGCACAATTGTACAGGGCCTTCAGTGCCATGTACAACCCCAATTTCCGAAAGAGTTGGGACAGAGTGTAAATTGTGAATAAAATCAAAAAGCGACGATTTTTCGGAGAGCAAGTCAGAAACCTTTGTTTCCGAGGTTTCAGAAGTTTCTGGTGAGCCTCAAGTCTTTGGAGGTGACAGATGAGGAACAGGGCAATGCAGTGATGTGTGCTGGGCCGTATATGTATTAGCCGGAAGCCGTGGTTAATCCCGAGTACGTTCCCCTGAAAGTTTTCATTTACAAGGCAGGGTTTTTGCTACAGGTAATTAATCGTGGCGCACGGCCATGGAAAAATAAAAGCTGCCACGCCTATGTAAAATGACTTTGCATAAACTCCAAAAATCCTAAGAACAATCAGGTGTCCCCAGTTCTCCTCATTAAAATGAGCACTAATAGTTCTTGACCTGTTGTCAATCATTTTGCTTCATGAATAGGTTTTCCAATAATAATAAAATTAGACATCGGCAGTAAAACGTGCTGCTTTATTCTTAATACAATGCGTGCAACGATTAGAGAGATTTTATTTTGTTCACTTTGCAAAAACGATAAACTACGATGTTAACCTCTGTACTTTATGTGAGCACATCCTGCTCTACCTATATGCAGGGCTCCCATTTGGTGTGAGACTCAGTGGCATATTCATGTTCCCGTGCCGTAGTCAGCAATTATTCAATCAATGCGATGCATGTGTTTCCCAATTGTTCAAAGTGTTTAAATGAAATAAGACCATTTTAAACATTTCTATGCAATTCCGTTGCTTTCAACCCCTGAGTAAAGAAATGCATGAGAAGTCCGGAGTCGTAATTGATTTTCATGTTACTAGTGGTGAAATCCACCGTGACGCATGTGAAACTGATCAACCTTCGGGCCCATAGACTTCAATGGAGGCGTTGCACTGCATTCAGAAACCATAGTGTAAGTCGCGTGATCCCCGAAGTAACTCAGGAAGATGGCTTTGACAGGATGGGAATGCATCGGTAAATTATTATTTATTTATACAAAAAAAAATGTATTTCCTTGCTCTGAAATGTGGCATGTATATTGAACCTCAGGTCCAAATGCTCCATCTTATCCACGACACTAGCTCAACAGACTATATACAAAATATTCACTGGTCGATTTAGCACTTGTATAGCTGTGCTGTGTTTGAACTTGAGCATATTGGCGCAAGGATTCTCAGTCATAAACCGGCTTTGAAAACTACAGTTGAATATTTAGTGGTTAATTATAGCGAAAATACTAAAAAAACAAACCATTTAAGTGATTATACTACTGAGGTCTTCCAGTGCATAGCATAATGGCGAGAGGACTCTTAGACTGGCTAAAACAATAGCAAGCGCAGATTTACCCACAGTTTTTATGACAAAATATCAAAGGTAAGAAAATTTTTCTCATCTCTGTAGCATTTAAAGTGTATGCCTGATGTTCTTTGAGTGTGGTGTCAATTTAAAATGACAAGGCTTATATGATTGGAATCTGTGGACTGTCCTTTTTCATTTGAGGTATCATTTGTCTGCATAGCAGAAATTCAGTGGAATTGCTTGCCATAGAGCACTGATCTTATTTTATTGAATGCTTTGCTAGATGCTTATTTACTTGCTTGGTACTTGAATTGTGTTCGGTTTAGGTAAAAACGGTCAGCACAAACTTTTCGCCGATTTTCTTCGCTTTAAGAAAATATGCCGCATGACGAGGTTGCTATTAGGAAATATGCTGTATTTATTATGTAAATTCATTGCCCCTGTTACGGGGACGTTCAGGCTTACGGTTAAAATTTGTATTGAATATATATTTTCCACTAATTTCTTTAAATCTTCACTTTAAAACCAGTTTTCATTGCAACAAAACCGTTGACTTACTTGTGAACCTCTGGTACGTGAAGCAGCTTTTCTCAAAGTGCTTTGAGCAAAGAACTAAATGTTTTGTTGGTTTGTAAGGCTTTCCATGGTCAATTCTTCTTAATTTAACCAGCCAATCTTTCAAAAGGGCTTTGTTATTTTGTAGAAATCGATGGTAACTTAATTTGCCGTATTGTCCAGACGACTGAATGGCATTATTACTGGTGCAAGCAACAGCAGCACAAGATTTCAATCAATCAATCAATCAAATCCTTTATTTAACCAGATAAAGCCAGTTGAGACCAAAGTCTCTTTTTCAATGGTGATCTGGCATTATGCAGCAAGTCACGAACAAGTATAACATAAACACAACACAGTTCAAGACAATATTGAAAAAAAAAAAACAATACAGTATAAAACAAGAAAAGGGGACAGAATACAGACTACCACCTGACAGGACAAAAAAAAGTTCTAAAAATGGCTAAATATAAAAACAGTGGGAAAATATATTTGAACAGTACGACAGGACCAGCTAATGGGAAAGGCTTCAGAAATCTTTTGTCTGAAATTTAGTATAGAGATGGGAGCAGCAATTTTAAAATGAGTTTGAAGGTCATTCCAAGACCAAAGCCAAAGTAAAACAGACTCCTCTTACCAGCGTCAGATCGCACAAAAGGAACCTTGAATCGCAACTAGGCGTTGGATCTGAGGTTGTACGAGTTCTGAATTAAAACAAATATAGAGCAAATATACTGGGGTAGTTTGCCTAAAATAGCCTTGTATATTAAAACATACCAGTGGTGCAGCCTGCGCTTAGCTAGTTAAGGCCAGCCGACTAAAGTGTACAGTGTGCAGTGATGCGTCCTATAGGGCGACTTAGAAATGTATCTCAGTGCAGAATGATGGAGCGGATCGAGTTTAGCCAGGAAAATGGGACACGCAAATCGGTAAACAGTATCGCCGTAATCAAGTTGAGACAAAAATATATTATTTACTAGCCGTTTACAAGAAAAAGAGGAAAAGCAAGATTTTAATCTATATAAGAAACCCAGTGTAAACTTGAGTTTCTTTGTCAACATGTCAATATGGTACTTAAAAGTTAAATTCTTGTCCAGCCATAATCCTAGATATTTGTATTTATCTACAAACTCAATCGGAGTTCCATCTAGGGTAATAAGAGAGGGGGAAGAAACTACAGACCTATGTGGTGCAAACAGCCTAGCTTTAGTTTTGCCACCATTCAACAGAAGTTTAGAATTAATGAGCGCATGCTGCAGTGAGATAAAATCAGACTGAAGATGTGAGACAGCAGCCTCGAGAGAAGGAGCACTAAAGTACAAAATGGTGTCGTCAGCATACATATGATGCAATGAATATTTAAAATGCTCACAAATATTATTTATAAAAAAAGCAATGGTCCCAAAATGGAACCTTGTGGAACACCCTCTATCATCACAGGGTCGGAAACATTATCACCAAGCTTAACACATTGAGAGCGGTTGGATAAATAACAATGCCTTGGTTAAAATCCACGAGTAATGCAACACAAAATAATTTATTATCAACAGCTGCTTTAATATCATCTAGGACTTCCAAGCTAGCCGTAACCGTACTGTGCTTGGATCTAAAGCCAGATTGCATGGGATTTAAGACATTATGCAAATCTAAAAATAATATGATCTGGTCAGAAGTTAAAGACTCCAAGATCTTAGCTAAAACAGTAAGATTTGATATTGGTCTATAATTATTTAAATCAGAAGGATCACCATCCTTCAAAAGAGGAGAGACAAAGGCTTGTTTCCAAACTACAGGTAACGTCTGAGTGGAAATGGAAAGATTAAAAATAACTGTAACTGGCTGAGCCACAATTGGTGCTGCAATTTTTAAAAAGTATGGATCAATGCCATCAGGCCCGGCAGCCTTTTTAGGATCTAAAGATGATAGCGCATGCAAAACATCAGAGGCCAAAAAGGGAGAAAAATTCAGAGTTGACAAAGTGCCTGATTGCCCTGGAAGCTTAATATTATGCCTTGGATCATGACTAAGACCCTGTTCATCAAATAAATGCCCAGCCTTTTTAAAATGGGTATTAAATGCATTAGACATCTCCTCATTATCCAAAATACAACAATCACCAACCTTCAGCCTTTGAGGAGGACCAGCAGCTTTCTTATTTTGTAAGGTTTTGACTATTTTCCAAAATTTAGACTGGTCATTACCAGTGTTGGAGGTTAAGCTGAGATAGTAGTTGGCTTTAGATTTTCTGATAAGGACCGTACATTTCTTCCGAAGGGAACAAAAAAGGGTCCAGTCTTTAGATGTACCTGACCTTCTGGCTAAAGACCATTGCTTATTACGAGCATGAATGGAATCAGCCAGGTCCCTAGAAAACCAAGGATGAGACCTATTTTTAATCCTGATTTTTTTAAGAGGGGCATGTTTATTCATGATTTTTAGAAAGTGATGCTGAAAAAAATGAACAGCATCATCAACAGAAGGAATTAAAGGTATTAAATGCCACTTGACAGAAGCCAGTTCATGCAGGAAAGCTTGTTCACAAAAATGTTTAAAGCTACGTCTAAGTATGATTAAACCCTTGGATTTGGGCAATTTGGTGCTTCTAACACAAGCAATGGAGCAATGATCGCTAATATCATCAGCGAAGACACCAATACTCACATACTTATGGGCTGCATCTGTAATGGTAATTTAAATGAATGATTGAAAACAGGTCACAAAGCCACCAAAACAGCAAAGAAGTAACAGGAATTTCAAAGGGGTGCACAGAATTGTAACAATGGCTATTCTGGAGTTCACATCACCACCGGAGGTTATCGAAGATCTCCGAAGAATTGTGGCAGTATTGCTAAGGGCGTTGCTAGGGCCATTACTTGTAAACTGGAGGGAGTTTTGGATAAATTCCAATGTAGAATGTTTTGAAATGAGTTTCTCGTCACAAATAAACAGAAAAACTTATTTCTCTGCCTACTTCACACAATCTCTTTAAACCCTCTGTGTTTCCATCATTTTGCACATCAGTAGGCAGGACCCTCTGTTTTGCCCAGAATAAACTGATTCTTTTTTACCCATTAATGACCGACAATTAAAAATAGTACCTTAAGGAAAAACCCCACAGTTTGAGTTCTGAATGAGGTAGGAACTTGCTTTTTGGTGTGTGGCATCTTGTGGCTACACATAACCAATTTCAAAATTTTGATGGAACATATTTATCATAATATGTTTAGGGGTCAAACTTAGATTTTTTGGAACAAACTCAAAATAACAAATACGTTCAACAGTCATTTGACAGGTTATGTATCAGGTGTACACTAAAATGTTATGAATGTCCTTATAGCACAACTTCTCCTGAATCCAACGATACCAAGCATTTGATTCAACTCTGTATGGATCCTGAGATAAAGCCCTTTTAGTTAAGGTACTATTTTTAGTTGTTGGTGAAATATGATAACAGATTTTTTTCAAATTTCATATACAAACAAACAAACAAACAAACAATTCTTTATTTCGAACACGTTAAAAGATAAAACAGAGATAATCACCAAAACAAATGGCCACCATGCCAATACCAAAACAAAAACAAAAAGCAAACTATTGACAACTGTCTTGCATGAGCAGCAAGATTGTATGCTCGAAAAGGAGTAGGAAGACGTAAGAACTTATTAATCCTACCCCTTGTATTACCGCATTCTACAGTCAAGTTATTAAATTCTCTATTATTATATTTACAACATTCACCGTCTATTCAAGAACCAATGGTACTTACAATTTGTTGACTATAATATTCAATAAGCTACTTATATACAAATATACACAGAATATTGCACCTGTATATAATACTGAGCTTCTATACTTCTAGAACCCCCTGCGCACACACAGAAGAAGACATAACAAGACAATGTATCCACATTTTTCTAAACCCTGCCATTACCGTCCTGGGTCAAACTGCTGTTCCTCATCCTTATATTTATTTAAAATTTGTTTTTTATATGTTTTTTTTTAACTTGCCAATGGTTTTACATTTCCTTAATTCATCTGTTAAACTGTTCCATAATTTGACCCCAGAGACTGAGACACACATGCTTTTCAAGGTAGTTCTGACATGATTTATTTTTAAGTTCAGTTCCCCTCTTAGATTATAGCCTCCTTCTCTCTCTCTGAGAACAGTTTATTTATGTTGCCTGGGAGTAAGTTATTTTTTTTAAATATTATTTGTGCTGTTTTAAACTGAATCAGATCTTGAAATTTTAGAGCTTACAGTTTTAAGAAAAGTCTATTTGTGTGGTCTCTAAATCCTACATTGTAAATGAATCTGATAGCCCTTTTCTGCATTATATTTATTGTTTGAAGATTACTTTTATATGTGTCTCCCCATACCTCTACACAGTAGGTCAGATAAGGTAAAATTAATACCCAATATAAAATATATAGAGCTTTCAAGTTGAAGATCTGCCTTGCTTTTCCCGGGACGGCAATGCTCCGTGCCAGCTTCCCCCGAACATATTTAATATGAGGTTTCCAGCAGATTTTGTGGTCTAGAATTACACCAAGGAATTTGATTTCATTTACTCTTTCTATGCTAATATTATCAATGTTTAATTTTACATCTATATTTCTCTTATAATGTCCGAACAACATAAAATTAGTTTTGTTCAGATTTAAAGACAATTTATTAGCATCAAACCACCTTTTTAAGGTATTCATTTCCTTTCTAATCACCTCCAAAAGCTGCTGTAATTCCACATCTGAACAAAAAATATTTGTGTCATCTGCAAATAACACAAATCTTAATACATTAGATACCCTGCAAATATCATTAATATACAAAATAAATAGTTTTGGTCCTAAAACGGATCCTTGAGGCACCTCGCATGTAATATTCATAAAACTTGATGTATTCTGATTTATTTGTACAAATTGCTGTCTGTTTAGAAGAGAACTCTTCAGCCAATCCAAAACATGACCTCGGAAACCATATTTCTCCAATTTTCTAATCAATATGTCATGATTGACTGTGTCAAATGCTTTCTTGAGATCTAAAAACACTCCCATTGCATACTTCTTTGTATCGATACAGTGTGTTATTTCTTCTACCAATTCTAACAGTGCCATGGCTGTCGATCTATTATTTCTAAATCCATACTGACTGTCTGTTAACAACTTATGTTTCTCAACAAAACCATCAAATCGTTTTATGAATACTTTTTCTAATATTTTTGAAAATTGGGAAAGCACTGATATCGGCTTGTAATTAGTGAAGTAGTGTTTATCGCCTGCTTTGTAAATGGGAACAACTTTTGCTACTTTCATCTTATTTGGAAATAACCCATTTTGAAAAGACAGGTTAAAAATATGCATAAGTGGCTTAGTAATACCATCAATAACATTCTTCACAGTCAACGTGTCAATATCATCACAATCTGTACTGTTTTTGTTCTTAAATCCTTTGACTACATCATAAATTTCTTTTTCTTCTACAGCTGTTAAAAACATTGAACTATTATTCCTCTCAATATAGTCTGTAGGATCAATTTCTGTTCCCTCCACCATTATTTCCTCTGACAGTTTTGGTCCAATATTTACAAAAAATGAGTTGAATCCATCTGCTACATCCTTCATTTTCTGAACACAGCTTCCTTCAACTATGAAATACTGAGGATATTGATCATGTTTTTTTCCATTTTTAATTACACTGTTTAGTGTACTCCATAACGCTTTTGTGTTATTTTTATTATATTCTAATTTATTACTAAAGTACTCTTTTTTACATGTTCTCATTAAATTGGTGAACTTATTTTTATATTTTTTATATTTATTTTCTGCTTCAATAGTTCTATGCTTAATAAATTCTCGATATAAGGCATTCTTTTTTTTTGCAGGAATTTTGCAGCCCTTTAGTCATCCGTGGTCTTCCTGTGTAGCTTAGTTTCATGTTACATTGTACTACTGGACAGAGTTTATCATATAGTATTTTAAATATCTGTAAAAATGTTTCATATGCTTTGTTAACATCAGTCTCTTCATACACTCAACAAAAATATAAACGCAACACTTCTGTTTTTGCTCCCATTTGTCATGAGATGGACTCAAAGATCTAAAATTCATTCCAGGTACACAATATTACCATTTCTCTCAAACATTGTTCAAAAATCTGTTTAAATGTGTGATAGTGAGCACTTCTGCTTTGCTGAGACAATCCATCCCACCTCACAGGTGTGCCACATCAAGATGCTCATCAGACACCAAGATTAGTGCACAGGTGTACCTTAGACTGTCCACAATAAAAGGCCACCCTGAAATGTGCAGTTTTGTATCACAGCAAAATGCCACAGATGGCGCAAGCGTTGAGGGAGCGTGCAATTGGCATGCTGACAGCAGGAATGTCAACCAGATCTGTTGCTCGGGCATTGAATGTTCCTTTCTCCACCATAAGCCATCTCCAAAGGCGTTTCAGAGAATATGGCAGTACATCCAACCGGCCTCACAACCGCAGACCACGTGTAACCACACCAGCCCAGGACCTCCACATCCAGCAGGTTCACCTCCAAGATCGTCTGAGACCAGCTACTCAGACAGCTGCTGAAACAATTGGTTTGCATAACCAAAGAATTTCTGCACAAACTGTCAGAAACCGTCTCAAGGAAGCTCAACTGCATGCTCGTCGTCCTCATCGAGGTCTTAACCTCACTCCAGATCGTCGCTTTAACAGACTTGAGTGGGCAAATGCTCACATTCGACGGCGTCTAGCACGTTGGAGAGGTGTTCTCTTCACAGATGAATCTCGGTTTACATTGTTCAGGGCAGATGGCAGACAGCGTGTGTGGCGTCGTGTGGGTGAGCGCTTTGCTGATTTCAATGTTGTGGATCGAGTGGCCCATGGTGGTGGTGGGGTTATGGTATGGGCAGGCATCTGTTATGGACGAAGAACACAGGTGCATTTTATTGATGGCATTTTGAATGCACAGAGATACCGTGATGAGATCCTGAGGCCCATTGCTGTGCCATACATCCATGAACATCACCTCATGTTTCAGCAAGATAATGCACGGCCCCATGTTGCAAGGATCTGTACACAATTCTTTGAAGCTGAAAATGTCCCAGTTCTTGCATGGCCAGCATACTCACCAGACATGTCACCCATGTCACCCGCGTACCAGTTCCCACTAATATCCAGCAACTTCGCACAGCCTTTGAAGAGGAGTGGACCAACATTCCACAGGCCACAATTGACAATCTGATAAACTCTATGCGAAGAAGATGTGTTGCACTGCATGAGGCAAATGGTGGTCACACCAGATACTGACTGGTTCTGAGTCCCCAGATTCCTGATAAAGCAAAAACTGCACATTTCAGGGTGGCCTTTTATTGTGGACAGTCTAAGGTACACCTGTGCACTAATCATGGTGTCTGATGAGCATCTTGATGTGGCACACCTGTGAGGTGGGATGGATTGTCTCAGCAAAGCAAAAGTGCTCACTATCACACATTTAGACAGATTTGTGAACAATGTTTGAGAGAAATGGTAATATTGTGTATCTGGAATGAATTTTAGATCTTTGAGTCCATCTCATGACAAATGGGAGCAAAAACAAAAGTGTTGCGTTTATATTTTTGTTGAGTGTATATGATATTCCAATTTTGCTTTAGCAACTCATTTTTAAAGATATTTAATGTTTTCTCTGTACGGATTCTTTTATACATAATGTTACTCTTGATTCTGTTGCCCTTGCAATTACAATCATAAGCAGCAAAAACTGGTAGATGATCACTGATATCATTGATTAATAACCCACTTTTAATGTTATCATCCATTATATTTGTAAATATGTTATCTATTAAAGTGGCACTATGTGTGGTTACTCTACTTGGTCTTGTTATTAGGGGAAATAGCCCCATGCTGAACATGGTATCTATAAATTCATCTACACTTTTGTTATGATTTGGATTTAGTAAGTCTATATTAAAGTCTCCACAAGTAAACAGCCCTTCGTGGTATAAGTTTGTAAATAATCCCTCCATGCAGTTCGTAAAAATGTCAATATTGGATCCTGGAATTCTATATATACAACTGAAGATTATGTTTTTCTTTTTTTCCAAACAGATTTCAATCGTTATACATTCCATCACATCATCAATAATGGTTGTCATCTTTTCAACTCTTTTATAGTTTAGGTCTTTATCAATATACAGTCCCACCCCACCTCCTTTTTTATTTTTCCTATCTAAATGAAGGAATTCATACCCATTCAATTCAAAGTCTCCACTCTTTTCAGCAGTCATCCATGTTTCTGTTATGGCTATTACACTGAATGTTCTTTTAAACTGTCTCAGATATTCCTTAATGGTTTCAAAATTCGCATATAAACTTCTACTATTGAAGTGAATCATTGTTAGGCCATCTTCTACCTTTATCTCCCTTCCAAATCGATCATCTGTGTAATAAGTGCAGTCATTTGTCAGGTTATTAAAGAGATTTTTGTCTGGGTCAATGTTATTTTCATGCTCTAATAGCCTGTGATCGATGTCATCACAGGTATTAATATGCAATCTATCAAACATCAGTGTTATAAAATTTACAGTCACATCAACAATACATCATACATCATCCAATACACTAAATAACAGTCATTGGTATCACAAATCAGTGCATTACTGGTATTTTTCTAGTTCTGATTGCCCTCTGATGACTAAAACTTTTGCCTGCTCTGGGGTCCCATTCAGCTTGATGAACACCTTACAATTTGATGTCCACGTGGACTGAATTTTTTTCTGCTTTTTTAATTGTCTCGCCAGCCTTGCAATATCGGCATTTTTCTTTGTGAGGTGTTCATTGACATAAACATTTGTTCCTTTCAGCTTTCGTCCCTGTTTAAGCAGTTCATTCTTTTGTTTTCTGTTTACAAAGCGAATAATAATGGCAGGTTTCTCAGTTTTATTTTTCCTTGGGAGAACGTGACACCCCTCTATTTCCTTACCCTCAACATTTATATCCCTGCTATTAAAAAAAGCTATAACCTGTTGTTCTAAGGAGAGGAGCTCTTGATCAGACGGATCACGATTTGCTGCTGTTGCCGTAGCATATGACCGGTGTGTGGTGCCCAGTCCGTTGATAATGACGTCATTCATTCTGGAGTACTGCTCCAATTCAGACACCCGGCATTCCAAGACAGCGATATTCTTATCCTTCTCCTTGTTATGCCTCTGAAGATCTTTAATGTCCCCCATTAAGTCCATAATCAGTTTCTGCTGTTTCAGGATTGTTGATATTTCCTCGGACATAAAATTCAGTGACTTCTTTATCTCCTCCATTTCCTCATCATTAACTCCACCTCTTTTAGGTGGCATCTTGCACACACACGCAGTTGAAAGCAGCTAACACCCGTAAGGAGAAGATTACGGATATAGAGTCCCGGTATCTGGATGTAATAGTGCCACACTTATGTAGTAGTTAAAAGTTTTTAATTAAAAGTTTGTCACACCAAGCCCAGCCAACAACGAAATCGGGACGCACTCTCTTCTTTTCGAAGAAACACCAAGCTCTTTCCCTCGAACCCAGCCACGAAGAAACACCGACCAGGAAGCAGTCCCCCTGGCAAACAACCATCCACCACGAGCGGCGAGTATCAACATAAATCGCGCAGTGGAACTCACGATCTTTGTTTCAACTACAGTCCAGCTGGACAAGCAAATGGAAATTTACTCACCAGCGTGGACACACCGCCGTGTCGGAGAGATGAAAGCAAGGCGAAACAATCCAGTCGGGTACAACAAAGCAGGCCGTTAGCAAGCGGGCAATCCACCATCACAGCCACAGCAGCGGCGGATGGATATGGAGTTTTGCGTTAGAGCAGCCAAAGACCAAACGATTAAAACGATAATATAAAATAGATAAACTAATAAAACGAATAAAATGATAAAACAAAGATGATAAAATAATAGAAAGGATAAAATGATTAAGAAGATGATACAAAATAAATAAAATAATAAAATGTCAAAACAACAAAACGTTAAAATAACGATAAAATAATAAAAGTTAAGTAAAAGCGCGGGTAGCAGCAAACCAGACGGCTGACAGGCTGAGAGCGATTGATATAAAATGGCTTGTAAATATAAGTTCTGGTTATGACATGGTCAAAAGATTTAAGGCATTTTTGTTCGACCCACAGACAAGAAAGAATCAACTGGGAAAAGGTTTGATTTGCTGTTTTGAAGGGTGGCATGATGGGAGAGATTTCTCCATGACCAGTGATTTCAATGCATTTCACTGAGGTTTACAAACAAATGCATTCAAGGGAACTAATGACCTCTCTCTCTCTCACACACACACTTACACTGACAGAGATAGAGGATGAAATGAATGTCTGAAATTGTACAGAGGTCATTACTCTCTCTCTTTCACACTCTTTCACACACACACATACGCACACACACACACACACCTACACCTCTTTCTCTTTCTCTCTGTATCTTTCTAACACATGCACTGAGAGTGAGAGAGAGAAGATATGTGAAAATGCCTAAATCTGACTTTTGTTTACAAACTAATGGGGTATTTTGTCTGAAAATGCTGCTGCAGGAGCATTTTACTATAATTCAGAAGGTAAAAAAAATGAGTACAATAAGGTAAATTCATGTGCACAGATACAGAAAAATAGGCTTCAAAGCATCAAGTAATATAGAAACCATATACATCTGATGATCTTTAGCAAAGAATTGGAAAGAAGAATACTCAGATAAACAGAAGCTCTGGTCATAGAGGACCAGAGGGCTGAGAGCAGCCCCGAGTTCTTCTAAATCCCCCTTTTTATAGCTCTTTGTCCCTTTGTTGTCAATCTTCCAATTCTCCATGGTCTCCCGCTGCAAACTCCCCCAGTCTACAGATATGCATGAACTCTACCCAACCGGGGACTTCCCCCAACCCATGACCACTCCAGACATCACGAGATATTACATCAAGGGACGTAACCCAATTTTTCACCCTTGATGATGTCTGTCTTTTCTAAAAAAGTCTGTGGCCCTTAGATAAGAACAGGAGGATTCATACTTGCTAATCCCCTATCTCTATTGGAATGGGTTGAGAGATCAATAAGCCATTGTTAAGGTCTTGCAAGACCTATTGTACAAAATATAAGCATTAATTTATGGTAGGCCCTTTTTTCACCCTCTGTACTGCACACAGACCTCTGTGTTTCCCTTCAGTTCTCCTTGCTTTTACACACATGGTTAACATCAGATATAATGATTGAGCACATAGTAATCAATATATTGGCCAAATAATACATAATCATACTTTATCTATTTCATGATTAATTGATTAGAAGATACTAATACATTTGAATGCTCATTCATTTGAAGACACTTGATTACTGAGGTTACATAGATTAATATTTTCCCACAATACAACTTAGATTTTGCAATGAGTCTTCAGGTGTTAAAAAAGTAGAATTGATTGATTCTTTAATACTCTCTGAAGAGTTGATTTGAGTTAAAATTTCTAGTGTTAAAAATTTCGAGTTAAAAAGTGTTGATTTGAGAGTTACTGTAACACTAACAGTGCTGAAAAAGCTCTGAAAAAGTGTTACTTTAACTCTAAACCAGTGAGAATTATATAAACACTGGAAAGGTGTTAAATTTAACACTATGGGAGTTGAATTAACACCGGCAATTTTGCTGTGAGGGGAAGTGTTGGAGAATTCGTTCTGGTTAGCATTGACTTTTAAATGAAGGACCCAAAAACAGTTTAAGCAGTTCAGTAGTTTCCTTATTCTGCTGGGAGGGCTTTTAGCCATCCATTCAATCTGCAACACATCAGCATCTGCTTAACCAGCTCATTATTTTTCCATGGGAACCAACAGTTGTGCTCCTTCTCAAACTAAAAATGTTCTGTTTCCTTGGCCTTCACCTTACATGGTATTACTCAACATATCGCAGCTCTTTTCCCCTCCTTACTAATTGTCTAGCTGCTGCTATAAATTTCAGCTTGCGGTTAGGTGGTTAGGCCGAGACTTCAACTATTCACCTCTTGAGATAAGGTAAGGCTCTGCTGCAAGCAGTGGAAAATCCCAGATGGAGAAGAGAAAGAGTTACAGCACAATTCACGCAGATATACATTGCTTTAGTATACATTGCTCCCTTTATACATCAGCGATGCTCTCTCTCCACAATAATCCACGGTAGCCCCCCCTATTGTTCACCGCCGATACACCAATATATACTATATCTTCCAATGCTGCATCTACTATTCCAGTGTTTATAAATAATCGACATTGCAATGTCATTACCAGGCATTCCAGAAATCTTCAAACTAAAATTCCAATTTCTATTAAAGGTCACAGCTATTGGGTCTAATTTAAATAAAATCCCTTTAGTGTCTTTTACCAATCCCCAAGTCCAGGCTCAGCTCTCTCGTATTAATTCTTCCCCTTTCAAAGATAGAACTGGAATGGGAATCATTCACCTAAATGTAAGAAGCCGATATCAAAAGTTAGATCAGGTTGAAATATTTGTGGCACAGGCAGCCCCAGACATTCTTGTTACCTTCGCCGAAGGTAGTGTTTTGATCCCCGTGTATTTATTACCTTCGCCAGCGACTTCGCTGACGAAGGTAATGTTTTGATCCCCGTGTATTTATTTGTTTGTGTGTCTGTCTGTATGTGTATCGAATAACTCAAAAAGTACCAAACGGAATTTCATAAAATTTGGTGGGTTGATTTAGCATGACCTGAGGATCAATCGATTAGATTTTGGGAGTGATCGGGTCAAAGGTCAAGGCCAAGGCCACGAAAAGATCAAAACCGACTTTCGGCCATATCTCGGTCAATTTTTATCCGATCGGCATGAAACCAACGCCAGTGGCGAGGGATTCAGTGGCGTCGGCGAAGGTATGCGCTCTACCGAGTGCCCGTTCTAGTTTGTTTGTGTGTCTGTCTGTGTGTGTGTGTGTGTATGTATGTGTATCGAATAACTCAAAAAGTACCAAACGGAATTTCATAAAATTTGGTGGGTTGATTTGGCATGACCTGAGGATCAATCGATTAGATTTTGGGAGTGATCGGGTCAAAGGTCAAGGTCAAGGCCCCGCAAAGGTCAAAACCGACTTTCGGCCATATCTCGGTCAATTTTATTCGATCGGCATGAAACCAACGCCAAAATGTGCAGAACTATGAAGGCGTATTGATGTAAAAAAAAAAAAATATCGTACTCTTGTCATTCATCGATCATTTAAAAAAATAAAAATTGGTCCTCAGAGTTATGTGGCGAGGGATTCAGTGGCGTCGGCGAAGGTATGCGCTCTACCGAGTGCCCGTTCTAGTTCTGAGTGAATCATGGCTCAAAAAAGTATAACCAACTCTGATATTGCCTTGGGGGGCTATAATGTTTTTAGGGTGGATAGGGTTGGGAGGGGTAGTAATTTATATAAAAACTAATATCTCAGTCACTGTATTGCACTCTGTAACATAGCCTAAATATTTTGAATTTATTAGTCTGAGAGTTCACCTTGGGCCGACCTCTTTTGTTATTGCTGGTGTCTACAGACCTCCATCTGCTGGCAAGGATTCTGTTGATGCACCAGGGAATCTAATTGCACAATATGTAAATGACAAACTTATTATAACTGGTGATTTTACCTTAAACTGGTTTAATTCAAATTCAGATTATCTTAGAGATCTGTGGGGACCTAAACCTGACTCAAGTGATAGTTGATCCCACTAGGCCTGATTTAAAGGATTGTTCAAAATCCATGTTGATTGATCTTATTTTTTCCAATAGAACTGAAAAAATTGTTGCCAGTGGAGTGTTTGAATTAGGTTTCAGTGATCATTGCCCCACTGCATGTATCAGAAGCACTCGTGTGGAAAAGAACAAATCTTGTGTGGCCCTGAGAAGAAATTTTAAACATTTTAATAAACAATCCTTCTGAGCAGATATTGCTCATGGTGACATTAGTTCCACATTAAATTTCTATGATGCTCAGTTTGCACTGGACTTCTTCACTGAGACATTCGACTCAGTTGTTAATGCTCGTGCTCCACTCAAAAAGATTAGAATTAAAGACAGAATAACTCCTTGGTTTACCCCTGAGTTGTCCACGGAGTTTAAATTAAGAAACTCAGCCTGGGCTCTAGGTAGAAAATCTGGTGATCCTAGTCACTGGCTCCCTTTCAGACAAGCTCATAATAGATGCACTGCAGCTGTAAGAAAGGCTAAATCTACCTACTAGCTGAATCTAATAACCAATTCATTTTATAATCCAGCCAAGTTTTGGAAAGCAGTAAACTCCATAAATGGAAAATCTAGTGCCTCACTTCCTTTGCATATTAAATTAAATGACTGTAAAATTGCTGATCAAAAAGAGATTTGTTCAATCTTTAATGAGCACTTCATTCGTGCTGGCCACTTATTTGAAAAAATCTACTCCGATCGTCCCAGTTCTCCTGATACATGTGTGGGTAAAATGGATTCCACTTCCTCTTTCACCTTCCGACCCTTCTCATCTATTAACGTTCTGGATGCTATGCAAGCTATAAATGCCAGATATCCGACTGGAGAGGATAATCTTGATGCTTGCTTGATAAAATTAGCAGCTCCATCCATCATTGAACAATCAACTCACGTTTTTAATCTCTGTATTGCCTCAGGTTGTTTACCTATGGCCTGGAAGACTGCCCATGTACCTCCATTACCTAAAGGTGGCACCACTAATGAGTTAAATAATTACTAGCCAATTTCTAAGCTACCATATTTGGCAAAAATTTTAGAAACCTCAGTTAACACTCAACTCAAATCCTACCTCTCATCTTATTCAATTTTCAGTCCTCTTCAATATGGGTTTCGATCAAATCACAGTACAATCACTGCTGTCACTTTGGTTACATTTGACATATTAACTGCGTTAGATAGAAAAAAGCATTGTGCTGCCCTTTTTGTAGACCTTTCTAAGGAATTTGATACCGTAGACCATCATTTGCTCCTACAAACACTTTCAAATATTGGTATGGATAATATTGCTTGTAAATGCTTTCAGAGCTATCTGCATGAGAGGCGTCAGTGTGTGAAGGCAGGAAATTTCCTATCAGAGCTGTTACCCATCTCAAAAGGTATACCGCAGGGTTTGATTTTGGGTCCTGTCCTTTTTACTTTCTACATAAATGATATTGCCTCTACACTAAAAACTGCCAAGCCCATTTTTATGCTGATGATACCATTGTCTATTCCATAGCAGATTCTGTACAACTGATAACTGAAACACTCCAGATAGCATTTAATGCTCTGCAAGAGTCACTCTTAAGCCTTAAACTCGTTTCAAATGCAAGTAAGACTACTTTTATACTTTTAACAAATGCAAAAAATATTGACCCCGATAGTCTTTGCATCACCACAGCAAATGGCTCCTCCATTGAGAGAGTCTCAGAGTACAAGTATCTTGGAATATGGACTGATTATAAATTCAATTTCAAATATCACATTGGTAACCTTGTCACTAAACTCCGTGAGAAAGTTGGCTTTTTGTACAGAAACAAATCTTGCTTTCCCATGTCTTGCAGGAAAAGAATTGTGGAAGCCACTTTCTTGTCTGTTCTGGATTATGGAGATGTAATTTATGCTGCCGCTACAACATTAAAGCCGCTTGATTCAGTTTATCATTCCGCCCTTAGATTTGTCACAGGTGCAAGTTATAATACTCACCACTGTCTTTTATATGATATGGTTGGTCGGTCATCTCTTGAAATGAGGCGAAATAGGCACTGGTTGTTGTTTATACTGAAAGCACTTCTTGGTAAATTGCCGCCTTACATTTCCATGTTACTAACACAGTATGAGAACCCTTATCCAACTCGTTCAAATAACTGGCTTATGCTTGAGGTCCCTTGTTCTCAGACTGAGGTTGGAAAGACTGCCTTCCAATTCTCTGCTCCATATTCCTGGAATTCTCTACAAGGCACTTTAAAACTGGTCTCTCTTCCATCATTCAATCAGTTTAAGGTCAAGATCTGAGACTTATTGGTATCATCATGTGTGTGTTTTGATTAATATTTTAATTAATTTTTATTCATTGTTTTGTATTCCCTCCTTTTCTTTGTATGATTTGTTGTTTTTAAAATTGTCCATTTGTGCACTCGGCCCCACCGAAAATGAGGATCTCCCTCAGTGGGTTCCAAGATTAAATAAAGGCTTGAATTGAATTGAATAGAAAATACTTGATATCAACTGATACTTGATTTTTAATGCATCGGGATGTATAATGAATTAATACAACAATTCAGCAATTGAGTATAATAGATCAATACAATAATGCATTTGTTAATATTTCATTGATAATACATTTGAGAAAAATGGATTAATACTTTCCACAGTAGACAGATAAAGAGTTTATCTCCCTTTTGATAATTCATTTTTACTCCTATTGAAACTCCCATAGGAATACAATGGACAATGTGTGTCAGGGCTGAGAAGATGTAATACTGAGCCAAGAGGAACTAACATATCTTATTTGTTTCCTCAGAAAATACAACATAGGAGTGGGTGCAAAATGTGCATAAAGCTTTGTGATGACCTGACATTCCTAACCTGTTCATCTAGAACTGTTTTCATAAAAATCCTAAGCGCTTCTTTCAGTACTGTAACAGAAAAAGGTCAAAAGTCAAAGAGGAGGTTAAGTGCATAAAGTATAAATATGGATCACAGCTAAATGAAAACAATGATATTGCTGATACCTTAAACAGCCACTTTGTTGAGAATTTTACTTTGGAGCGGGTTCTTATTTGGCCAGAGGGCATGTCCAATGCTCAAGATTATTTTGTGGAAATTGAGGTTAGGGATAATGAAGTATTAGACAAGTTGAATAAACTAAAGGCAAATAAGACGGCCGGTCCAGATGGCTAGTATCCTTGAGTGCTCAGGGAAGTTAGTGAGATCATCTTTAAATTGCTCTCCACTATTTTCAGACGGTCTTTAGAAACTACAGAAATACCAAATGATTGGAAACAGGGCAATATAATACCAATATATAAGAAAGGGGACTGTACTGAGCCAAATAACTATAGGCCAGTCAGTTTAACTTGCATTGCATGCAAAATACTGGAATCTATCATAAAAGACGAGCTGTAATTATTTCTTGGACGTAATACTATCTTAAGGGATAGCCAACATGGTTTCCGTAAGGGAAGGTCATGCCAGACAAACCTCCTGGAATTTTTTGAAGAGGTCACCAAGACTTATGATCAGAGCAGGGCTTATGACATCATATTCTTGGATTTTCAGAAAGCATTTGATACCATACCGCATAAGAGACTAATTTTTAAAATGAGCTCCATTGGAGTTACAGAAGGTATTCTGCAGTGGATGCAAAACTGGTTTCAGGACAGAACACAAAGAGTGGTGGTCAGTGATAACTCATCTGAGCTGGGTATGGTGGGGAGTGGCGTCCCCCAGGGATCGGTGTTGGAACCCCTGCTGTTCCTCATCTACATTAAAGTCCTTGATAGGAATATTGAGGGCAAATTAGTTAAATTTGCAGATGATACTACTAAATTGGGAGGTTTGGCAAATAGTTTAGAGTCCACTAAAGTGATTCGGGATGATTTAGATAGAAACCAGAATTGGGCAGAAATGTGGCAAATGAACTTTAATGTGATAAAATGTAAAGTTGTGCATGAAGGTAATAAAAACATTAAACAGGATTACTTCATGGGAGGTTTAAAACTGGAATGAGCTCCACATGAAAAAGATCTGGGAGTGATTGTTGACCAAACCCTGGCAGGTTCTAGCCATTGAGCCATAGCAGTTAAAAAAGCCAATCTGATGCTGGGATACATTGCCAAAAGTATTTAGTTCAAATCCAAGGAGGTGATACTTCTCTTGTACAACACATTCGTCAGACCACATCTGGAATAATGTATACAGTTCTGAGGACCATACTTTAAGAAAGATATAAAGGCTCTAGAAAAAGTTCAGAGAAGAGCAACTAAGCTGACTCCGGATATAAAAGATGAAAGCTATGAGAACAGGCTGAAGATCCTTAATCTCTTTAGTCTTAGGAAAAGGAGACTCAGGGGTGATCTGACTGAGGTCTTTAAATATGTTAAAGGGATTAACAAAGTGAATTATCTAGGATTCCTTCAACCAAGTGTTGTGAGTAGAACTCTTGGTCACAAATGAAAGTTGACCAAGGATAAATTTAGCACTGATATTAGGAAATATTTTTTCACCCAAAAAGTAATTTTGATATGGAACAGCTTGCCTGACCATATTGTTGAGGCACAAACCTTGGGAATTTTCAAGAGCAGGCTTGACTTAAAGCTTAAAGAAACAGGCGAGCCTAGTTGGACTGAACGGCCTGTTCTCGCAACTCATGTTTTGTTGAAATTGAAAAAAAACCGCGATCATATTTGACCAACGACTAAAAATATTACTTTAAGGAAAAAGGGTGCTGTAGCCACATACTTTGACCAATTAGAAAAATTCCAACGGATTTGTGCTATGCTCAGCTAGTACTTTCAGTGCTGTAAAGGAAATTCAAAATTTCCACAATGGTCATTAATGGGTTAATGAGACTTCTCATTAGCTGCTATCTAGCTGCTGTCTGGTCATTCCGGAAAACTTGTTTACACATTCTGTGGCCTTGAGCAGGCTGCTGGAGTTTCTTTATCTGGTCTATTGACAGATTTATGGGTTTTAAGTCTGTTCAC
Organism: Gymnothorax reevesii; assembly: GCA_029721435.1. NCBI lineage: Eukaryota > Metazoa > Chordata > Actinopteri > Anguilliformes > Muraenidae > Gymnothorax > Gymnothorax reevesii. Next base: position 145,710,329 of record CM056575.1, read on the forward strand.
AGGTCTGTTTGCTTTTTTTTTTCAGTGATTAAGAACCTGCCTCAGTTCTCTCTCTTAAACTGTGATCATACTTGTACTTTGATTTTAGAATATTTATGAATATTTACCACCATATTATACAGGTTTTTAATTACTATTCACCTTCAATAAATAAAATAATCATTTAAAAGCTTAATTTTGTGTTTATTGACATTGTCTTAGTCTGATAGTAAAATTAGCAGAATGATCTGGCACACTTAAATATGACAGACAAAAATAAAGGAAATCGGGAAGGGGGCAAATTCTTTTTCATAGCACTATATTCTACTGTACAACATGATAAATAAAGATGATGATAACCGTTTATTCTTGGATTTTTTCCCCCCAAAACAACCTTTCCACTTTAAATTACATTTAAGAATAATCTGTCAAAACAGCCAGAGAAACAGGAAGAGTCAGAATGCAGTGCATTCGTTAAAAAAATAACAGACCAGGAACTTGTACAGTTGTACAGGAACATGGTTATAGTGTTTTGTTTGGATATTTGGGAGGGGACCCAGAGTGAGTGGATGGGAGAATATGGTGTGAGCAGGAATTCTTGCTACCAAAGGCCTGTCTCTCCAAGCAAGTAAACCTTTGGGATTGGAGAAACTTAGCATAAATACATGGCAGTAATGTGAAATGAAACAATTAAAGTTCATTCAACTCTTATTGAATTTATGTTGGTGGATTACAGAGGAAAATGTGATGAGGAGGGAGAGAGGGTATGATGTATGTACAATTGCTCGATGTGAAGAAAACCGCAGTCTTTGGGTTTTCATTGGAAAGAAAATCAAATTTGTTCAAAGGTATCTTATAAAGTAAGAAGACTATGCAAGAGATCTGTAACTGTGGCCATATAATCAGTAGGGCAATTACCAGGTAATTTTTCTAAAATAAAAATTGTCATCCAGTTACTGTAGCACTCCTCCAAAGTCAGATTTGTGGAGCACTACAATTACTATTATAGTGATAGCATGGTGCTATACTTAACACAATGAACTTTTAAATTATTATAAGTATGTAGGTTTTATTTAAAACAAACAAAAAAAAAAACGAAAGGGGGAGGGGATTGGACAAAGGTGTGCGGAGAAGCCCACGTTTGTGTTCTGTAGCAGCTTGGCCTTGATGAGATCAGTGACGAAAAGCTGCATCATCCTTGATGTGTAGTATATCTGAGACACACAGTACCATTAACAAGTATCAGGGCAGCAAAGCCAATTCCTTTGTTTTTGCAATACTGAGGCCACATTTGGGGTTGAGATCACAAGATACAAGACAAGTGTTCAGTATTTCCGTTTTTATTTATTGGTATTTAAACCAAAATTTCCACTCATTTGTACTAACTTATGTATTCATACAAAGGAATTTATAATTGGTAAGCTGTTGAAATATTCTCGGTTTTGAGAAGCCATTGAAGCCGTCAGGTCCTTTTTTTCAGCTGAGCACTGGATAGCCAGGTGTCAATTTGTCATTAGCCAAAATCAATTCGGTTCCTCAAAATAAAGAGAGGAGGTTTTATATCAGTGTGTACTCTGTGAGTAGACCATGATTGTCTCTCCAACTTAAGATGACTAATTCCCATACCAGGCCGCTGGCCAGTCAGTCCTCGGTTGGGATTAAACACCTAAGTCTCCGTCGTGGCGTGGCTAGAAAGAATGTAAAAGGGTTAAGAGTCACTGAGACCATGCAAGTTTAAAGGGATAACAAGAATTTATTCACCAGGTAGACAAAAGCTTAAATTAAACAAATCAAGAATAAATCATACAGAAGTTACCATCAATTTAGATAACGACAGCGAGGTCATACCTGGCAAAAAGGCTACACACACACAAACGTATGCAGGGAGAGATCGGATATGATCTTCCCAGACTATATGGTATGGGCTACACACGGCATAGAGATGCACGTGTGGGAAGTTGTCTGCGATCTTCCCAGAATGGATTGTTTCTCTCTCCTTGAAACGTCCTCCTTTGATGAAGGCACGTGGCCATAAATTGCCTGGAGGAGGGGTCGAAACCAAAAAATGCTTTCCCCATCTGGAGGCCATTTAGTAATTAAGCAAATAGCTAGTACCCGAAAGGAGATTCTACCAATTTTAGGGAGTTCCTGAGAGTGAATGCAGTATAATCTCATTTGATATGAAATCTATTGCATTCAACTCCTCGAATTATAGCAAAAACATACATACCAAACAAGCCAGGAAAATGTATTAATATGATGCAGTTGTCATGAAAAAGATGAATTATTATACGGGTAAATTGGGTTATAAGTACATAAGTGATTTCACAGCAGTATACTGAAACAAGAGTATATTGTGAAGTTCCCAGAGTTTTAGATTATTTTCAACAGATAAGTTAAGGTACAGTTATATTAAAGACCTAGGACAATTATGACCTCCACAGGGGGAATTGTGTCAGCCAGAGCCTTGCAACTACACCTCCCGTACAGAGTAACACCAAGGACACAGAAAGACCATTAACATCTTCCACTTGCAGGCTGAGTGGAACAGTCTAAGGTACACCTGTGCACTAATCATGGTGTCTGATGAGCATCTTGATGTGGCACACCTGTGAGGTGGGATGTATTGTCTCAGCAAAGCAAAAGTGCTCACTATCACACATTTAGACAGATTTGTGAACAATGTTTGAGAGAAATGGTAATATTGTGTATCTGGAATGAATTTTAGATCTTTGAGTCCATCTCATGACAAATGGGAGCAAAAACAACAGTGTTGCGTTTATATTTTTGTTGAGTGTAATTCAAGATTGCAGCTTCAAAGACAGAAAAACTTTGGCTCAATTGAGTCTAGACACTTGAAGCTTTTAGACTCCCATCGTATTTCAGTTTATTTTTATGATTTTGGTGGAGAAAGGGGGCTGCAAACATAAAAAATCTTCATGAGAATTCACCATTGAAATAGCAAAAAAAATAATACTGACAAATGAAAAACTGCTGGGGCCAAAAACTATACATTTCTGGGATCATAAACTTCTTGACCACAAGTACAATTCATCTTGAACATTACATTCTAGATGACCTGCTTGCTATTAGCCAAATTAGACAGCTACCCAGGTGTCTCCCCAAAGTCTGAGATCCATCAAAATGATTCACTGTCAAATCACACATTAATCATATATTTAACACAATTTATCAATATCAGTGCAGCTGAACATCATTGGTCACCAGTAACCTCTCCAAACACAAAACATGCCTTTTCTCCACAATGAAGTTAACAATATTGTCCATATATTGTTCAATATAAGTCCACCAAGCATTAAATAAAGTGCTGATTAAACAGCTATAACATTCACGCTGCAATGAAAAGCTAACCGCTCTCTCATCCGAGCTCATAACCTTACACCTTATAAGGGTAAAAACTCACTAACTCAGTAATATCTGAATTCTGAAATACACCTTATTTAACAGAACAGAAACGTCACTTTCAGGAAAAATCAAACGACACATGCTTCCAATTCAACAGAATGGTGTAATGAATGTACCGATGATCTACAGACGTGCGTGTGCTGCATGCATTTGGAGAAACGAAAACCTCGGCATTCGATGTCTTTAAAGGGGGATTTACATTTGAACGTACGGGCGTCTACGTGCAACTTACGTGCGAAATTTGGGAGAAATGACTGCGTGCTCGACGTGGCGAGTACGTGACACGTGCGTGTTTTGCTGGCCGCAGGGCATGTAGAACCGCCCGTAGCAAAGAATTGGTCTGCAAATTAATTCCACGGTGCACGCAGCGATCAGTCGAAAATAGTCCACGCCAAGTACTTGGCAAGTACGTCACAAGTGCGTGTGCTGTAGATATATATAGGGTTTTATGGGGAAAATTCCATTAAAATTAATTCAAAATGAATCATATTTCAAAAATTTTAAAATATTTTTAATATTGTAAGCATATGAATATACACCCACGCAAGTGCCACGCACGTGGGAAGCACTTCTGTCGTCCAGGTGCAAAACTGACTTACTTTCCACGCACGACATTGGCGGAGCAAGCAGGTCGGACGTACGTCTCACGCAGCGCACGCACGTGGCAAGTACTTGTACGTGCGGGTTATTTAAACCCGGTCATTTGCCAGTTCTTGAACAGTTGTGAAAATGCCACCCAGGAGATCCAAGAAATCACCAGCTTCCAGTCAGCTTTCTGCTTCCACTGCCTCCACTTCCAAGGATACAAGCAGGGATGAAGATGACAAATGATGCTGAGTCCTGTTACATCAGCATTTTTAAATAGTACCCCAACCCGCACTGGCCACGTAGAACACGTACTCCACACTCACTTGCGCCTTGTCGTCGACGTGCATGCCACTCAAGTGGCAATCACGTTACACGAGCGTGAACCTCTCCCGTACGTCTGCATTACTTGCCACTTGAATCGCGCGTGCATGTTAAGTACTCTCCACTTGCGAGCATCACGTCCCACGTGCGTGTGAAAAGGTCCCTGATCGTCACGGATTTCGCAGATCACGCCAGCTTCATGCAAGTGGCACGTATTGAACATGTACTTACCCTGTACGACCAGAAAAAATGGCTGCGTGCGCCACGATCGGTCTGCGGGTCAGTTTTGGCCGTAGAATTCGGGTCGCCCGTAGAACACGCAGTTCACGTAGACACGCACGATCAATTGTAAATAGCCCCTAAACGCGGTATAAATTCTACAGCAAAAAAGCCATATTGAACAAAATGCAAACAGACTAGAAGTATAAACTGTTTTCTTCATTGATGCCCTCCTCCAGAGACAGATGTATCGGGTAGAAGGAAACCCTCCAGTACTGTTTCATTCGGAATAATTCCCATTGACCGCGTCCATACAATATGTATCTCGTAAATGAAACTGAACACTTCAGGTCGGTTTTGGGTGTCTGTTTCTAAGATGTTGCATCATTTTCAGCAGCGCAACCGTGGCCAACATTCGAAGAATACAACCGACCTTACTTTTATGCTTAGCTTTGTATCCTATTCTTATTGTCCGATCAATGTATTTGAGGAATTGAGGAAAGTTTAAACACTCGGGAATTGGATAAGAAACGAGTCTATCAATACATCGTTACCGGGGAAGCTTCACGAGGGCGTGAACTATAACTGTAGAGTTATGCAGATGAATCTGAGTATATAAATGAGTGACTGGCTATCGACACCAGTACAGGGGTGGATAGAAGGGAGCGCTGAATTTGTCAATGGGGGAATATACGCGTTAATCCATGGGAGGGAACTACGCATATTTTGTGTGGGCTGACTGTAATTGACAGTAGAATGTGAGAGAATCAATACTATGTCGGATTTTTTGCTTCACAAAACGTATTTTTCTAACCAATAATTGAAATACTAGTGCCTCACTGTAGCTAAAATCGTTGCTACTGAGTACCAAGTTTTTTTCTGTCGCAAGTGATCATTTTTAAAAACTACTAGATCGGTACTATGGGCAAGGATATTGACCAGTTTGCACTTCAGGCTTAGCTGAGGAGTTTAATTCATGCTACTCCTGAAAAACAGGGATTGGAGGGAACTTCTCCATACTCTAAATCGCGTTTCAGCTCTGCCTGCTTGTGAATATTCAATCGCTGATCCGGGGCTGCCATCTTGTGGTCGAGTACTGTAACTAAGTGCTTAAATTTGCATATCTATAGACGCGAGCGTCTACATCTGCAGTAAGGGGTTAATTCTCCTTCAAAATAACCAAGACATAATTGAGATCAGGGGCATACAATTATGAGATCTCCTCTGTTTATCCCATTTCTCAAGTATTGCTCAATTGGTTATCTCAAATCAACTTCCTCTGTTTCAATGATGTCTTGTCTCTTTTTAGCTTCTCTCTTGCTCCTAAGGGACCTTTAGGAGAAGTAACTAAGAAACAAATGATCACAGACTGATACAAATATGAGAAGCTCAAATTAATCTCAAGAGACGAGATTGAGCAGCAGATGAGCAAGACACTTTTCCTATGGGAAGTGAAGTATTCGGTTGTGGAAAGACGTCGATTGTACATCCAGTAAAGATAATTTACACTTTAATTTCTACAGCGGCTATACGTGCTACTAGCTTGTAAATGTGGCAGCCATGACACATGACACCGGGGCATGCACAGCGTATGCATAGTTTGCAATATCGCGTAAGCACAGGCGTGCTGCGAGGGCGAGCGCTCAGTTTCCGTGCGCTAGTGTGTTCGACACTCAGCCGTTTGTGTAATTGTGGGGCTTTATTTATTCGCATCTGGACTCACTGTTTGAGTAATAATTTGCGTGCTTAAGCTTGCTGTGCGCTTTACAACATTAAGTTTGGAACTTACGCGAAGTTGGGTTTATGATATTGTTCTATTGATGTTGTCTTGGTGTTGTGTACTACTCTTAGGTGGCAGCGCGTACAGTAGCAGGATCATGTCGTCTGCTAAAATTTGAGTAAAGTGGTCGACGCCGTCTGTGTTTACGTGGCCACATATATATATACTCAGCCAGATAAAAACCTAAGCCGTTGCGGCTGCTGCTGGTCTGGCAAGGACCTCTTGATCTGCCACCGCTAGCACTCAATCAATAAATTCCACACGTCTCGCACTATGCAATCACTCATTTTTCATTTTGTCGCTAATTACTACACGACCCTTTCTAGTCTTGAAACAAATTCTGTGCAACGTATGACCCGATGTCATCATTTTATTATCCACTCGAAATAGAAAACACACGCGAGTGCATTTAAGGCTGCCCATTTACATGACGTTAACGACAATAAATAGTCATTAAGAAGGAAAAGAACCTTATATATAATTTCGCCCTTGTGTATCTTTTTGGCTGATTATGTTATCTGTGCCTCACACCACGAAAAATGTCTCTCTGCCACATAACTTGAGCTGCAAGACTTTGGCACCACGGCGCGTGACCGCGCGCATTTTCTTTAATTTGTCACGACACTGATCTTTTGTTCTGTCACGAGCAGGCGAATGTTAACTGCGCGCAATTTATTCTGAAAACCTCCGAGTTTAGTGTATTTATATATACCCAGTGGTGGATTGTGTTTTCGCACGCCTACAGTACAGTCGCCGTTAAAACCAAAGAAAAAGTCGTTCATCCGCCGGTACGGGAGCGTTAGGCTCTCAGTAGGACCAGGAAATCTCGTCGGGAGCTGTGCAGTAGGACCGGCGTATTGACGCGCATGAAGACGAAAGAAGACCTCCCGCCGCCTACCACGCACGGGGTAGCTGGGCGATAGCCGGTTAGCCGGGTGTTTGTTTAATCATAACTGAGCCACGGGGGCAGTTGCGGCGGTCGTTTTGACAGTAGTCCATACATGTAGATAATGGCACAGCTTGTTGGCCATTTATTTCCATATATGAATGCAAAAGTAACGTTATCCTACATAAAATATTGATTTGCCGGTCAATATTTTGCAGGGGTGATGTTGCCGGAAATCATTTCTGCAAACCTTTTTATATTTGACGATACAGTTTGCTCAACCTGTGCTACTATTTAAAACTTTAGTGCGGTATAATAAGCAATTGGATTATTAAATATCATGCTATTTTTGGTATGGATTTTGTTTGTCAGGTATCATTTATGCAATATTTTATGTTCGGAGATAATGCATACTTTTATGCACCATTAGGCCTATTATACACTCAAGTGCCGAAATATATTATTTTTCCTGTTGCAAACCTGTAATTTAGCATAGCCTATCTATTCCTACAGTAGGCTACGTTGACCGGTTCGCAAACGGAATTTGTTTGAAGCGTCTGGTATCGATACAGAATTCGCTGGCGGTAGGTTAGGCCTATCTGTTCACGAATTTGTGGAAATTACTCACGCCTTTTGTGGATCAGTTAGTTTCCTTCAGTCATAGGAATAAAGCCTTGCACAGTCATTTTTCAGTGGCACGTCCTTGGACTGGTTCCGCAAATAATTTCCAGTTTCGTAAACAGCGCCCTTTGTCAGGCCGAACTCATGATATTCTTTGTTTATTAGCAATATCGCGTGCCCCTGCCCACAACTAAACAAACACATGTATTTTCCACCAATTTTAGCCAGCATTACTCTATAGGGGATATCACAATAATTGGTGAAATTTATGGCTAACTGTACCGTGTGTCGACTTTGTCTCACTGTCAGCTGGAATCCACGTGCGCTGGTCTCAGGTCACAATGATTTGTGCATCCATCGATATTCAACTGCTATCAGCGACTACAAATGATTCTTTCTACTCTTTCCAATTCAAGTAGGCCTAGTAAATGCCAAGTATACATTAAAATGATCAGGATGAGACTACAAGGTCAAATTAACACAGGACATGAGTCATGATCAGCCTGTTGAGCCACAGAAAAACAGTTATGGCGGGGGGAGAAAATGTTTTATTTCACACTGACTACAATAAACATTCATAAAATTCTTTCAGAAGAAATAAACTAGAGTAAAGATGTCTCATAAATTACAAGTGTGAAAACCTATAAAATGACGTTTGCGGAACTAGTCAAATGACAAGCAGTCACTCTAATGGGTGTTGATAAAAACGTATCAAGTGTACGAAATTGGGATTTATATGGTCAAATATACGATAATTTCCGATCATAATGACACTAATAACGTGATGAATCCCAGGAATACACGTGTTTAACGGCCACCTACTACACAGTGCGCCTTATCACAAGCGTTGATTTGGTAGCTACTGCTGCAACGGCAAGCAACAGTTATCGGGCATTTATTTCTCTATGAGGCCGAATATCTCGAAACGATAGTTAAGAGCTAAATCCACAATAATTTACCGTTCCAGCGGTGTCAAACTCAAGGCTGACAGGGAAGTCGTTTTCCCGCAAAAAAGTTTGATTTCTGCAAATTGCGGAATCGGTCTAATTGTGGAACCGGTCAACCCACTGTATATCGAAGATTACTCGCACCTGGTCTCAGTAATATTCATTTAGGGAACGAACTTGAATGTTTTTCGATTTATATACTGTTTCGTTTTAAAATGCTAATTGGCAATTTTTAACCATTTTTTCAAAACGTTTTGCATCGTCTGTAATTGTTTTAATGACTTCTCATAACCATTCAGATAACCATTCAGATGTTCAAACATAATGTTCGCAAAGCTTGCAACTCGAAAATAATTGTGTACAATATGAATTTAGTTTGACCATAACGACTCTTGAATGCACTAAATAAAAACAAGCAAAATAAACTATGTGCGGAACCTTACACAGGATGTTTTAGTAAGCTTATTCTATATCTACCAATAAGGAAACACAATTTTAAAAAAAGATCTGCTCAATATCCTATCTCTAAAGGACAATGTCACTTAAAACTGAATGGCTCTTTCGTAAACTGAATTCACAGAATTAAAAGCGGATACACCTGGCACTGATTCAATACAGCTCAGTTCGCATCATCTCTATTTATCACTCATTGTCACCCTAATATTCCCTTTAAGCTCATTGCAGTCCATTAAAGAATTAATGACCTGGTCAGTGCGTGGCAGACATTTGCTATAAAATGCCCAACCATAAACTGACATCACATTCACAACTATAGAATCTATCAGGACACAACGCATTTCCCCAAAGTTTAGGACGAAGATTGACTCCTTGGCAAGAGACAACCTCACAGCTCTGCAGGTCCGAAAATGCATAATTTCGGAGAATAACGTGAGCATAAGCTCACAGGCCATTAGGTTGTATATTGCCAATTTGTTTATTTATATTGCGGCTGGCTTTTCAATATGGAAGCATATAGTTAACAAAATTAAAATGAAAATGCAATGTCAGAAATGCATTTTCATTTTCAAGATACAAGCGCATTATTTGTATCATAATGAAAATGCAAATGTAATCCTCCACTTTGCATTTTCATTTTCAAGTCCATGTGTGCAATTTTTATAACAATTGGAAAATGAAAATACATTCCTCATTTACATTTGCATTTTCGAGAAGTGCCCTGCAATATCACTAACAAAACAAAAACGCTAATCGTATAAAGCAAATACATTCCCGGAAATGCTTTTTCTTTTCGAGAAGCACGCGCATTATTTGTATCATCACAAAAATGCTATAGTAATCCTCCACTTTGCGTTTGCATTTTCAAGTCCATGTAGGCACTGTTTTCATTTGCAAGACTTGGCCCGCAATATCTCTAACAAAACTAAATCGAAAACGCTAATCTCTTAAAGCAAATACATTCGCGGAAATGCTTTTTCTTTTTCAAGAAACAGATGCAATATCTATCACATAACTAAATCGCTAACGCAGTTTGCCACTTTTCTTTTTCATTTTCGTGACAGACTGACTTTGTATTTTCGATTTCGAGGTCCCACGCCTATGGAGGGTGATTTGTGCCGTAATTAAATACAATACACACATTGAAATACAATGCACTTATTGAAATACAATACACATATCGAAAATACAATACATGCATCAAAATACAATACAAGTGTAACAATAAATACAATACTAAAATGATTTCTTTTGCAATGTCTATCAGGAATATTCATGCCAAAGTGAATGCATATCACACCTCGAAATGCAATACATACCTTGAAAATACAATACAAATGTAACAATAAATACAATACAAAAATGCTTTGCTTTTCAATGTCGGTCGGGAATATTTGTGCCAAAATTAAAACAATACAACCGTATTGTTTTTCAAGTTGTGTATTGTATTTCAATGTGTGCATTGTATTTCCATGTGTGGTTTTGGCGCTATGTAAATTTTAGTCAATGAGCTCCGCCCAATTAATATGATTGGACGAGGCTTTCCATAGAGTGCCTAAGTCACGCCTGGTTGGTACTCTGATGTATACGATGGTCTGGGTGAGTACACTTGTCCGATTGGCTGGCAGGCGTTAATTAAAACCGTGAAACCGCACAGATAGTTCGGCTACGTTAGTTTCACCGTTCGAAGTGGGAAGTTCATCCGCTATCAACCGATAACCATAGCAACGTAACAGCACTGGCATTTGGCTAGGTATTACAGAAACCTAGATACTCATTTATCTCCAGGGGACAGTTTCAATAAACTTTACTTGTCTGACCGAGTCAGACCATCAGTCGAGTGAAAAGTCGGTCCTTCGACAGACCATGTCCGTCAGGTGTTTCAATAAAACAAAAGTAGGATGTCCGACCATGGTCCTACGGTTCGATTTGATTTGATTTGATTAGGTAAAAATCTACATATAAAATATACATAAATAATCACCGAGGATAAAACATAAAAGCATAAAACTTATTTCCAATGTGGTCCTCATCACTGTTCGAAGTTGCGTGAGAATTAACCCCTCAGCAATGCACTGCTTCGCTATTTGACGTTCAAATATTCGAAATATGTTAACTTTTAATGAAATAAGAAAAAAACCCCGATTTTGATTTGGTAGCTCATTCACTTCTATTCAGACATAAATTAACGGCGCACATCGCTGTACGATGTCACATAAAGTTAAGTTTCATTTTCAGTTGGCTGTTAACTGAATACAGTCCAGCTAATTAAAAGCAGTCTTTGCTCACTGTGCTAAAACTACGATTGGCAACGAAACAAAGCTATTCAACACACAAGAGACATTAAAACATTCCTATCGTCACAATCGCTCATTTTACAGAATTGAGTTAAGCTGCTTTCACAGTGGACGAAAAACGAATGTTTCGCATGACAGATTATTCAAAGTCAATGCAAAGACGCGAGATCGTCCTGCGGGGCGGTTAACAATAGGTGCTGCAGTGATAATGACCGTAAAAATTAAAGTGGCGAAGTAATCACCCTTTATTCATAAAACGATAGTTACTGTGTGCAGTTACAAAGGAAGCTAACATGTCCACTTCATGTCAGCGACTGCTGACAGTTCGCTGAGTACGTGCTCTGACAACTGACTGATTTCAGCTCGCTATCTCTACGGAAACCATTATTTATATTTGTAGGCTTGTTGGTCCAAATAAATCCGCCGGCCAGCGTGGGCGCCTGGCCAATCCTGGCCACGCAGGGCGTATCTAGCCAAGAACCAGCCTACATCGTGCCAAAACTGCATATCAAAATACAATACTGCATATCGAAATACAATACAAGGTGTATTGTATTTCATTGCGAGGCTTTTGGCACAGAGCTCGAAATACAATACATGCCTCGAAAATACAATACATGAGTAACAATCAATACAATACAAACATAATTTGTTTTTCAATGTCGGTCAGGATTATTCATGACAAAATTAAATACAATGCACACATTGAAGTACAATACACGTATTAAGAATACAATACACATCTTAAAATACAATGCAGTTGTATTGTTTTAATTTTGGCACAAATATTCCTGACTCACATTGAAAAACAAAGCATTTTTGTAATGTACTTACTGCTACACATATATTGTATTTTCAATATATGTATTGTATTTTCAAGATGTGTATTGTATTTAAGCATTTTTGTATTGTATTTATTGCTACACATGTGTTGTATTTTCAAGATGTGTATTGCATCTCAATAAGTGCATTGTATTTCAATGTGTGTATTGTATTTAATTATGGCACAAATCACCCTCCATACAAAAGCGCGTGGGACCTCGAAATCGAAAATGCAAAGCCAGGCAGGACAGTCTGTCACGAAAATGAAAAAGAAAAGTGGCGAACTGCGTTAGCAATTTAATTATGTGACAGATATTGCGTCTGCTTCTTGAAAAAGAAAAGGCATTTCCGAGAATGTATTTGCTTTATGAGATTAGCGTTTTCGATTTAGTTTTGTTCGAGATATTGTGGGGCACGTCTTGCAGATGAGAACAGTGCCCACATGGACTTGAAAATGCAAAGTGGAGGATTACTTTAGCATTTTCGTGATGATACAAATAATGTGCGTGTTTCTCGAAAACGAAAAAGCATTTCCGAGAATGAATTTGCTTTATACGATTAGCGTTTTCGTTTTGTTAGTGATATTGCAGAGCACTTCTCGAAAATGCAAATGTAAACGAGGAATGTATTTTCATTTTCCAATTGTTATAAAAATTGCACACATGGACTTGAATTACATTTGCATTTTCACTATAATACAAATAATGCGCTTGTATCTTGAAAATGAAAATGCATTACCGACATTGCATTTTCATTTTAATTTTGTACTATATTTCAAAACCGATAAATCAACTGCGGCACACTTCGCTGAAGGTCTACCCACAAACTCTCAGAATCAGTTTCTGCAATAAAAAGACATATTGAAAATACCAAAAAAATTTCCTTCAAGAATCTTACATTTTGCTGTCGAATTTGTCATTATTTTTTTTTCTTGTTCATGCTAGGCTTTTTAAACAGAGGATCAGCCACGCGCTTTCCAGAGGTCGCATAAGCTCTCACTTCCACTTACACTGCAAGAGAAAATAAAAAGATGTTAAAATACATAACGGGAAACACAAACAGTCAAAATGCCCTCTATTCTATAACTTACACGCGGTACTACATTCAGTTCCGCGGAGCCACATGTGGTTATTCCTGGCGGTAAATTGTCCTGTGATACGGCTCATTGGTTAGATCGTGGTTAGAAATGGGTTAGAAGGGCGAAATGTTAGAGACAACCAGGCGTGAACTAATGCCGTCTCTTTGGTTTTAACGGCGACTGTACTGTACGTTTCGAGCAAGTATTGAATTTCTTCGTTTGAACGGAGAGATCCTTTCGTTGCTGCGGCATTTCTTAAGAACAAGACAATCGCGACACATAATGGTAATCTGGTGCCCCGCTGAAGTACGGTTGCTTCCACATTTGATACTACTACGGATGGATCGTGCCCAAATCCCCCTCTTCATCCTCCAACCCTACTCGCCGTGTGCTGGCACACTCGCGCTCACACACCACCAAACGAGCTAAACTATGTCTATCCCTAACCCAACTCTTAGGGAATGCTATCCCTATCCCTAACCCTAGCCTTAACCTAACTTATAGGGAATGCTATCCCTATCCCTAACCCTAGCCTTAACCTAACTTATAGGGAATGCTATCCCTATCCCTGTGCCTAACCTTAACTCAAATCATTAAGATTGCTATCCCCATCCCGAACCCTAACCTTAACCTAACTCAGGCACAAACAATGGTTTGTTCTGCTCAAATTATTCTACCCAATTTCAACAGATCAGGCAACTCATCAGCATGAAATACATCAAAATGGATATTCACTCGACTTCTCCTCATTGACAACAATAAATAAAAGAAAAAAAAGAATATATTATTTCTTATATATATATGAAAGGAAACTAATGGCGCTGAGCTGGCAACAAACTCAGTTGGTGTAGTCGTTAAGGCCACAGTGAGTGGTGTGATTAACAATGCCTTCTCCACAGGGTTCCTGGTTCAAATCTTGCGCCAGACACTAATGTAATGGCTGACTTAACATGTAAACCTTTGTTCACAACCTCATTGACGGAGGGGCGGGGAGAAAGAACATAAGTAGTTCAAGAGAATAGGACATAGAGTGAAAGACACAAGGTAACAATATGCATGCGTAAAGTGAAATTACTGCAATTTCTTTTTTTTAAACTTGCGCCGTGTCTACCCCTTCCTTTTAAAATTTTCCCCCCATCATTCTAAACCCCCTTCTCACTCATAAAAACCCCCCAAAAATATTTGTGTTCCCTTTTAAAATTTTTCTGGAAGACTGTGTAAAATGCAAATAGTCTTACTGTGCAAACTGCAGAATAAATAGACATATTTCCAGGACAAAAAAAATTTTTTTGCATAAAAAATATTGCAATTTACAGAAAAACAGATTCTTTATGAATTACACCAATAAACAACAAATAGCTTTAATATTAGCAGCAAAATAGTCAACATACAGCCAGTCTAACATTCTAATGGTGGGTGAATGAAGCAAATCACAGGTGCACCATTAGCCATGGGAAGCTAACAATAGCAAACGCACCAGCTTTGAACTACACAAGCCCAATAGACTTTAATATAATAATTACTACCAAGCTTAGCATACATTAAAATGGCTATTGGACCTGCTTTCAACTACTAAATACAAACAAACATGCATTCACTCAAGAAAACTGAAGCAATTCACAGGCAGCAAGTGGAATCAGAGCTGTGCTGACACCCAAGTTCCAAGGCAACCAAAAAAATGTGGCAATGTTAGCCAATATCCTAGTAATCGTTAATTTAGAAGCTGTTGGAGATTCCTTTGCCTTACCGGCTGCCTCTCCAGTTTCTTAGATTCCTCAGATTGCAGAGAATTTGAAAGGTTCCGCACAGGTAAGTATCCACCAGCGTTTTCTGCGTTGTCTACTCTTCACTCCCCCTGGGTTTAAGCAAGCACCAGTGCCTTGGAGCAATGTTGCATGAGTGACGTGGCACGAGACCAATTGAGCTAAATTAGTCAGCTGATTCTGTGCTTCATTGCGAGTGAATTTTTCATCACCTCTTTTGTTTGTTTTTATTATTTTATCCCCCCCGGTGAATCTTTCCAAGAAAAAAAAATAAAGATAAAGTTTAAAACAGTTTTGACTTTTTTTAAAGACTTTTTTTGTGTAAGTGGCCCTTACTCTGAACTAAAATTACAAAAAGAAACTGAAATATGATAGAATTATGAATTCTACAGGTCTCTTGCTTCATGTAAACTATTTTCCCTCTCTCTGTGAAGCTCAAATGTTTATAAAGCCTCAAATAGGGTAACCATAAATAACCATATTTGGCCTCTGCACAAAGGGCTTAAATGTGATCATACGGAAAATGATTTTTATTGGACTTAATTTCTAAAGATTTGAAATAAAACCAATTACTAAAATAAAGGCTGAAGAAAGAATATTATTGTAAGCAAGGGCGTATGGCCTTTTGGGAAGCCAGATTGTCCCAACCAATGTGAACTCCTTCTTATCATCTTTCCAGATAAGCCATATTAGTCCCAGTTGTCGAGGCTATGTCTCCAAGACAACCTATTTACACATTTCAGCATTTGATTGGATGACAGGGAGGGGCTACCTGAAGGCTAAAAGTCAAGTGTAAATTGACCACCCTATTTTGATCATGAATATTCATTTTGAGCTTGAGATACGCAACTGGATCGCCGGCTATGAGTACATGGTGTTTGCTATGGCTTGCCCATTGAAGAGAACCATAATGTAGCATTTGTTCCAGATTTTTCTTCATCACACAACTATAGCACTTTTCTTATGGCCCAACTCATGTCATATTTGATATTACCTTATGTATGTATCACTTTTGTGGAAATTCCATTGTCTGAGAGCATGAGAAAAAATATATATTGTTCCATGTAATGCTGTTAATATTCAGCCAAACTGAACGCCAAGTGTAATGTTGAGAACTTGAATCGGTGCGGTTTAGCACTGTAGCAGGCTAGCTAACTGCCATTCTCATAACCAAGTGTGCTTGCAGTACCTTTCCATTGCTTACCATTGAATAGCATCAGTTTGTCATAGCTTGCGAGCTAACGACAGCTAGCTCACTCCCTTGTCAGAGGAAGAAAACCGAGAGGCCACCAAAAAAGAGGCAACAAAAGAAGCTTTTTTTTAAACCATCCGTGGCGTAAGTGAGCCAACTAACTAGTCAGAAACAGTTAGCTATTTAAAGTGAAAACTTGCTACCAAGCTAAAGTTACTTTTTACTGGAAAATAATGTAAATTAGTGTTAGTTAATCAAGTTTGCTAGTTTCTACTAGCGAATTAAACCTGGTCTCTGTTACATGTTGGCTAGTAGTCAGGTTTCTAGCTGTAGTAGACATAACAGGGGTGGATAAATCAAATTATGAATTTCAGTCTAGAAATCATGCAATGGTGCCATTATTAATGTATTAATGTGTATGCAGTAACCATGTCAGCGAGCTTTTGAGGATACAGGTGTATCAGAGCTTCAGATGAGATCCTAATTATGAGTTATAGTATTGAATTATAGGGACAGCATTAAAGTTAGTCTCATGATGTTCAGGAAATATAACCTTTGAAAGTCAAAATGTCCCGACCAACTTTGTCTCAGTGGGGAAAATGAAAGAAACAAGTTATCGTAAATTATAAATCTAACATGATCTAGTCTGATAAACCACAGTTTGTGGCTTGTCCAATAGACAGATGGCCTATGTAGTGTTCTCACCAGTATTTTTTTGCACCGCATGGGTAATAAGCAGCCAGGGGACCCCTGGGGAGTCCAGGGGTAGTGCCTCCGTGGGGGACCCGGGGGAGCAAAGCCCCCCCGAAGCTCTGGCATTTTCGCACATTTGGAGGTGTTATTTTTTAATGTTGAGTGTCCCGATAAATGATATCTTGGCATATAATAACCTTTTGTACAGGGCCTTGACACGATATTCAAGTTCAAAGAAACTCACAGTGAGAGAATTTAAAGGCGTAGTTCAGGATTTTTGACATAGGGCCTCATTTACAAGTGAGCCGCAGTGTTTGAGATATGTGGAGACAGTTTTCAAAAAATCTCTTTTATTACTCTTATTTTCGCTGGTGCTAGGCTAGCGCAAGTCAACGGTTTTTAACTAGCCTACCAATAAAAACAGTCTTACCCACTTCACAATGCACCCGAAGCAAATCGGTTATAACGCCAGGCTATCGATGTATATGTCTGTGTTGATAGAGCAATGTTTGAAATAAATCTGACCTTGCATCTCATGATTCTTTGCATTTTGAGGGACTAGTTTCTCAGAAGCAGCGGAATTTCACTTTGCTCCAGTTTGTCGTGAAGTAGGCTATGTCGAGCAACAACTGGTTCAGGTGAACAAACTATTATAGGGCCGGTAAACTAGCTGCTACGTGAAATCAGTCCGCCGCTGTCTAGTTTACTATCAGGAAGTATAAGGAGCTGCTGCTGCTGAGACATAAATCCTTCAAAATGCAAGGTCAGTTTTATTTCAAACATTGTTCTATCAACACAGGCATATACATCGATAGCCTGGCGTTATAACCGATTTGCTTCGGGTGTACTGTGAAGTGAGTAAGACTGTTTATATTGGTAGGCTAGTTAAAAACTGTTGACTTGCGCTAGCCTAGCACCAGCGAACTCTGCAAATAAGAGTAATAAAAGAGATTTTTTGAAAACTGTCTCCACATATCTCAAACACTGTGGCTCACTTGAAAATGAGGCCCTATGTCAAAAATCCTGTACTACTCCTTTAACCCTCTCCAGGCTCATGTTGCAAATTTGCAACAATAAATCAATTGATGACTGACTATAATATATAAAGACCACATGGGAAATGGTTTGATAAAGTTACCCTTCCAGCTCAGTATTGCAAAAATACAACGTTAGTTCCCCCTGCAGCCACTAGTGTATAAGAACTTTTCTCCATGAATGAAATATTTTTCATATCTCAAAATAATAAATTGGGCTGGAGAGGGTTAACTTCACAAACCCCTTCTGTATGACTGTTCAACACCAAGAATGATCTGGCAATCAGTTTTTTTTCTCTACCCTTCCCCCATCATCTGTTCTTCTTGCCATTTCTAGAGTCAGGCAAGTCCATTCTGAGGTATTGTCCTTCCATTTTTTCTTTGGCTACCAAGTTATTTTTTGGAAACAAGGAACCTATAAGTGTGACCTGGTCTGAAAGCCTGCAAGTGCAACCAATAATTCTGAATGCAAGACAGAGTTACAGAAAACCTATTGAACTTTATTCTTCTGAAGAATACAAGCAAGTTCTCACCATTACAATCTACATACAGAGCATAAGGAAATTTGTCTGACCAAATCAAATGGTGAACCCAAAGTATTACTATTACAAATTTTGACAAATGCACAACTGCACTAATGCCCTTTTATCTTTACTTTACATCATTACCTATTTTCACATTTTGCTAAAGTCTCGCATTCAGGCGCCAGGGCGAAATACACTGCAATATTCCCACACTTGGATGCTGACGTGTAAAACCCACAAAAGAATCCCAACGACAGAGATTGCCGGGGACAAAGGCTTTACGTGTTTTTTTGGCTGACGTTAACTCGCGCGACCTCCTGGCTGGTGTGGATCACGATAAAATTGATATATTTTCTCCATACAAAGAAAAAAGCACAACGGTTATAGTTAATCTGACTCCATAATACATTTAGAATACCAAATTTAGTTATACCCGTGCTAAATATCTGACTCAAAAATTAGAACTAAAATTAATAATATAGGGAAAACATGCGTGGATCTCGAAGTTGAATATACCTCGAACTCTTAAAGTCTTCAAACTAGGCTGGTTAGCTTCACAAAACGTTAATCTGTAAAAGTTATAGATTATAGATTATTATCTCAGAAATTATTTCTGACATTTCCGAGATGATATGATGCAGTCCATGGAGAAATATTTGCAACTCTTCTGCCATACAAGGACCGTCTGTACAATAGTGCGCTTTATATTGTGATCCTCTACATTCATTTTCAATAGAAGAAAAGACGTTCCTGAACTGAATGACGATCAAATTATCGGGTGTTTATATGCCGAAGGTAAATTAAAAGCTGATTGAAACCATAGTTGAAACAAGTCTTGTGGAAACTAACTTCCGGTATTTCTCCGTCAAAAAATTGAAACGTTATGTCAATAAATTCATGTATTTTATAAATAAATTTTTGAACATTATATTTCGAAAAGTTACCAAGGGTTGGCTCACATACAGCCAAGGCGCGTGTCTGGCGCATGACTTTGTATTTTTGGGCCGCTACGTTCATTAAAAGACAGCGTAGCGGCCCCAGTCACAGCGTAGCGGCCGAAATTAACAACATGAAATTTGCTGGCGAGAATACTGGTCCATTTTGAAGTGTTTTTCCCGGCTGCTGTCACGTTACTACACAGAGAGATGCTTAATAATAAAACATTCCATTATGTAATTGAGAAACTTATGAATTGGTTAGAATATTTAAATTGTTTGATATTGCTAACCTTCATAATAAATGTTCATTACACTAGTTGTAAACTTGTATTCAAAAATCAAATCAAAAGTATTTGTATGGCAACAAAATAGAAATGGAAGTTTATGTATGTGGCATAGGCCTATATTCATTCATTCATTCCTTTATTTGACATGGACACACAGTAACATTGATGCTGTCATATTTAAATATACACAGGTCCCAAATGCACTGCTGTAAGTGTTTATAGCAGAGTGCCTATTTCCAACACCAGTCCATGGAAGGCTTTTAAGGGTTAAAATTGTACAGAGAGAAAAAGCAAGCAACCAATCAATTAATCAATCAATCAATCAATCAATCAATCAATCAATTAATTAATTAATTGAAAATAAAAAACCAAAGATACTCAAGACACACAAAATTAAGATACCCAGAACAATAAAATACAAATTCAATAAAACTGAATGAGAATGCCTCAGGTAAACATATATACTAGCAATTGTTTTATATGTGGGAACAATATTGTTGCTCCTTCAGCCATGATTTAATACCTTTTTTGAAACCTTTAAAGTTAGTCTGCATTTTCAACTCAGTAGGCAAACTATTCCAGAGATTAGCTCCTGTGACAGAAAAAGCTGATTGTCCAAAGGACATTTTGCGCATTGGAATTCGACAGTTGCCATTAACTGTTGAGGAATTCGTACTGGTTGGAATTGACCTTAAATGAAGGACCCAAAACACCGTTTATATTTGCAATTATATTTTCATCGTTTAATCAGAAAGTAAGTGATTATATAATCAAGAGAAATCATATGCATGTGATCAAATAAAGGTAGTAAACATCAAAAACAATAATAATCAAACCATTAGACGAAACAGAAGGTAAAAACAATACAATAAGGTAAATTCATGTGCACAGATACAGACAAATGAAAGATAGGCTTCAAACCATCAAATAATACAGAAACCATATACAACTGATGATCTTCAGCAAAGAATTGGAAAGAAGAATAGTCAGATAAACAGAAGCACTGGCCGTATAGAGGACCAGAGGGCTGAGAGAGAGAGAGCAGCAGCCCAGAGCTCTTCCAAGTCCCCATCTTTATAGCTCGTTGTCCCTTTGTTATCAATCATCTGATTCTTTATGATCTCCAGCTGCAAAACTCCCTCAGACTAAAAATATGCATGAACTCTACCCAACCAAGGTCTCTCCACCGCACACTCCACCGTCTCTCCACCGTCTCTCCACATCATTTATTGCTTCAGGCGTCAAAAGAAATCTTATCAAGGAACACAACTCATTTCTGATCCTTGAGAAGTCTATCTACCTGTATGAATTAATACCCGGAAGGAGGATTCACTGTAATCTTTCAGACCTGCCAACCTTGAAGAAAATTTATGAGTACAACCTGACCCGCCGCCCCCCCCCCCATCACCTCCCACCCTACTGGTAAATAAAATTGCATAGAGATACAATTTACTTCAAACAGCCAGCGAATTTATTGTCAGAACAGCAGTAAAAATGAATTTGAAATGTAGTACTTTGCTTTTCATAGTTACACATAAAATAACTGCGTAATCCATAGTCAATAATAACTGAAAATGTTGCCAGAAAAGAAAGTCAACGAGGACATTCATTGCAAATCAATCAATTAATTAATTAAATAAATGGGCAAAAATACCAAAACAGATACAATTTGCCATGCATTAAACACTTGCACTGTTTAACTTTCCATCATTCTCATCTTATGGCCCTTTTCCACTACGCGCTACCGGCTTTACTCGCCTCTTTTGCTTTCCAAAAAAGCCAACCGGGTACTAGGTACTAAAATGTGATGTGACACACTAAGGCCTACTGATTGGTCAGAGTGTATCGTCACTGCGAAAGACGACTCTGTCGACGACCTCTCATTCAAGTTAGATTGAGGAGTTTTCATAATCAGTTATAATAATCATCGAATTATACCGTTATAGGCATCTTGTTCGATACACTGTGCGTTGCCTTACCTTTCAAACACGGTTTCGCTTATTCATCAAAGCTACATTCATGAAATGTGTTTCTCTCTGCTTGTGGCCCGTTCATGGCGAAATTAAGTGACGGTCTTGTGTCATGTTCCCTAACTAATTCCCCTTAAGAAAGTTCTGCTATCAAGCCTCGTTTTCATAAAATCGCACAGAAAAAAAAACATGACGGATGTCAACGAATCATTTTTCTCTTAAAGTTATCACAAATGAGATGACGCATAAGCAATTAATTCTGATGGCTGCCATGTCCTGCGATTTGCAACGAGGAACTCTGCTCTGCAATGATCACTTAATTATCCCAAACTTTAACAATTCGTTTGTTTTGCAGTGAACTTTAGAGTGAAATATACATTCGCTTCCCATGCCTTTTACGGATTTCACTGCTTTGCGTTGTGGGGTGACACGCAATTTTACGGGCAACTGAATTGGACACGACAATGTCAAATAGGAAATGCAATTCAATTCAGAAAATACAATACCGGATTTGAACACAAAAATCTTTAACAAAATCGATGGAATAAATGTAAACTTGATATAACTGTAGCTACATTGTGTGTCGTATTGAGGATGACATCGCGGAAGTTTCGTGCTGCGCCACTATGATGACCAGCTTCACAGAGGCAGTACTATCCACTGAAGGCAAACAACCTCCCAGAAAAATATCCGGTACCGAGTAGAGTAGCGTAGAGCCCGTACCAAGTAGTGGAAAAGCGCCATTAGTGGTGCATTTGATTGCCTTTGGAGGCAATCATGTGGAACATTACACAGAATGTCAGAAAGCCTTTTGCGAACTTCGTTATTACATTTCATTGTTTTAGGCAGTTTCACAGTATTTCTGCAAACACAAACCCAAATAAAAGCGAAATTATCTCAAAGTAAAGTAAATGGCGTTCGCTTTTCGTGACAATGAGATTAATACGCAGTGAAACGGCATTATAATCGAATGTCAGCTCTTCAAGCAGCGCCAGGTATTCTACCGTAGGTATTCAACTAATCAATATACAGGATTCGCTGCATCCATAGTAGAATTTACCATTTCACCGATGTTTGAATTGGGTGTATTTTCAACATATGATGACACAGAGGTGTGGCGAAGAGGGTCTGCAGTCTATAACTTGGGAATGAGACTAAACTCAATTCGAAGCGAGGTTTTTTCCGAGAGGGCCGTGGTTGGGAGGGCAGGTGGGGCACACGCACTCTCTGATTGGTTGAAATATTTTCGTTATGCATACGCGCCTCTGCTCACCGGACATCAACTGATGAGTATGTCAACTTAAACTGACGCAAAAACTGAAACTGGAGAGATCCAGCGATATGCGTACTCAAATAGCATCAACTCGTACCAGCGTACTTTGATGTCAAAATGCGTACGTTGTACGCAAAATGCGTACATGTTGGCAGGTCTGATCTTTTTTAAGACAAGGCCAATAGATTAATGACGCAGCTGGGGTCTTCAAAAGGCACAGATAATCTAAAGTAAGATACGGACCCACAAAGAGTCCCTTCAGAAATTCAGCACCATATACTCAGGTTCATTTTGTCTTAGACTAATACAATGTTTCAATTAATATCAGTTGAGGTTTGATACTTAGACACATGATAATGTATTCAGATATGATGAATACAACAATTGTGTAGTGGCTAAATATGATCATGCTTATAGTAATACATTGATAGTACATTTCAATGGAGCATGCATTAAACCCTCTCCAGGCTCATGTTGCAAATTTGCAACAATAAATCAATTGATGACTGACTATAAAATATAAAGACCACATGGGAAATGGTTTGATAAAGTTACCCTTCCAGCTCAGTATTGCAAAAATACAACGTTAGTTCCCCCTGCAGCCACTAGTGTATAAGAACTTTTGTCCATGAATGAAATATTTTTCATATCTCAAAATAATAAATTGGGCTGGAGAGGGTTAAAGAAACTTGATTATAGGGTTACATGGATTAATATTTTCCCACACCAGACACAGAATCAAGCTCCTCCCATTGCCATCTCAGTCCCCAGACCTCAACCCCATTGAAAACCTGTGGAGTGAGCTGAAGAGGAGAGTGCAGAGGAGAGGACCCAGGTCACTGGATGATTTAGAGAGATTGTGCAGAGGAATGGTCGAAGATCCCTCAATCTGTATTCTTCCATCTTGTGAAACATTATAAGAGAAGATTAGGTGCTGTTTTGTTGGCAAAAGGGGGCTGTACAAAGTATTAACATCAGGGATGCTAATAATTGTGGCACACATGATTTGATGTAAAATATTTATTTCTTAATGTGGGATTTTTTCCCCACTGAATAAATGCACTTGAATTAAAGGTTGGATTTTCCTCTTTTTTTCATTGTGGTCCTATATTATTTAGAAAAGAAAAACTGAATTTAATTAGAAGCTAAAGAACACATCATAAACAGGGGTGCCAGTAATTATGGAGGGCGCTGTATTTTCCCACATAGATCAATGCTTTTGTTAGTTTTAGATTGATAATACATTTGAATATAATGGATTAATATTTTCCCACAAAAGGCAAAACATTAGTTTTGGTAATGTCTTCATAAACAATACATTTTTTTCTTTTTTGCATCAAAGGTACAAGTGTGCAGCCATTTTAAAAATATCTTTCAAACTTTTTTTTTTCTTCTGGTCGGCACTTTATCACAGCTGGTGTCTGTTTCTTTTACTTTGAAATACTCAAGCAGAACAGAGGTATGCTCAGCCTGGCCTCAGTCCAGCCCCACTCCTACAACTCAGGACAAAACAAGGAAGACCCTCCCCCTGTCTATCTTCCGCAGTTTCAGAGAGAGGGAGGAAAAAACTTTCCACCATCTCAGTCAGTGTGAGAAGTAAAATGGCTGAGGCTCCTGCTTTGCTCGATCTGGAGGGGTTCGCCTGTTCGATCTGTCTGGATCTGTTGAAGGATCCAGTGACAATTCCCTGCGGACATAGTTACTGTATGGGCTGTATTAAAGGCTACTGGGATCAGAATGTTAACGCTGTTGTTTACAGCTGTCCCCAGTGCAGACAGACCTTCACTCCAAGGCCTGTTCTGGGTAAAAACACCATGCTGGCTGAAGTGGTGGAGAAACTAAAGAAGACAGGACTCCAAGCTGCTCCTCCTGCTCACTGTTATGCTGGACCTGGAGATGTGGTGTGTGATTCCTGTACTGGGAGAAAGTACAAAGCCGTCAAGTCCTGTCTGGTGTGTCTGGCCTCTTACTGTGAAACTCACCTCCAGCCTCACTATGAATCTGCTGCTTTTAAGAAGCACAAACTGGTCAAAGCCACTGGAAACCTGCAGGAGAAGATCTGCTCTCATCATGACAAACTGCTGGAGGTTTACTGTCGTACAGATCAGCAGTTTATTTGCTATCAGTGTACAATAGACGAACACAGAGGCCACGATACAGTATCAGCTGCAGCAGAAAGAGCTGAAAAGCAGGTAAGTCCTGAAGCGCTCATGCTTAAGTGATTACAGTTGGGTTTTTCTCTTTTTTTTTTGGATTTTTTAAATTCAAAAAACGATAATATTGATCATAAAAGCAATAAAGACGAAAAGTGGAAATCTCTGTGATTTTATGGCTGCGGGCTGAGAAGTGGTCCTGTGCTGAACTTTTTTTTCAGGATACATGAGCTTATTTAGGTTTTAAAGACATAGGAGGATGGTTTCATCCAATATAATCAAAGCACTGGATTACACTAACCAGTGATATAAAGTATCTACAGTTCTGTCCAAATGTTTAGGCACATTTTTAACCATTCAGTCTGATAAAGATGCTTTCGAAAATAATCATTTAATAAAAGATTTCTTCAGACAGAAAAATAAATGAATTGATTAAACCTAAATAAATCAAAATTTGTGACTACTCTTAGCCGATACATTAGGAATGCTTTCCTCCAGTTCTATCGTTTCATACGATAGTTGCACGATTGGTTTTGGCTCATTCTAAGCATAATGGAAAACTTGCCACAGTCCGTCTGCAGGCTCACAGTGTTTTTAACCCCCATTCATACGCCACAATTCACTCTGTTCTCCTCTAACAGTTGGCAAAGTTCTTGAATCTCTCAATTCTTAGAGCCTTCGCCCGTGTCAATTGAAAAATAAATTATTTTTCAATTTTTCCAGCAATATAATCATGTTGTACAAGGCGTGAGAGCATTTCAATATCGTACTAAGTGACACGGCAAAGGAGTCAAACCTAAGATGAACGTCTTGCACAGATATAGCCATTCTTGAACCTTTGTCCAAAAATAGGTGGAAAATGGACAGTATCAAAACAAATGCTAAACTGATTCCACTTCTTCTGGGCTGACAATAGGCAACAGGGGGATGGGTCAATTCCCCACATATTTAGCATCTTTTTTTGTTGCCATGAACTTGTAAATTAGCCTGTATTGAAATTATGTCACTTTTTAATCATGAGTTTTATAAATATTTATCAACACCTGATTCCATGGGATAGTATGCCTAACATTTTTTCTCGGCTATCTAAAATCTTGTATGGTATGGCAACTTGTAAGGGTTTGTTCTAAAAGTCACTTCCCCTGCTGCATTCTTCACCTCCGCTTAACGGGCAACAGGTGTGAAGGTGAAGGTTTGTAATTTAAGGGTTGCCTGTGCCACAGATCAGGGTTTTGCCCCCGCCGGCAGAGGACAAGAATCCGGCGGGCACTGGGACCATGTACCCAAAAAGGGATGAAGGGACCTAAATGCACATGCATGCACATTTCTTTATACTGAAATAAAATTTGTACATAACTTTGTTGATGTTTGTTTTCTATGGAGAAGTTGCCCTTCATGGAGGAGCAAAACTACCAAAATCAAAAAGAAATGAAAAAATAAATAAAATCATTCAATAATTAAATATGTGAAATAATAAAGAAATAAATTTGGGGGAAAAAGGCTCAATTGTCAAATAAATTCAGGTCAATTTGAAAATAAATAAATATGCAGAAATGAATATAAATAGAAAAAGAAATAAAATGTTTTATTGATTTCCCAATTTATTATTATCAGATTATGTTCATTTTTGTTTGTGTCTTGAATATTAAGGCATCGGCAATCAAACCCAGACCTATGGTGCAGGGTCAGAGTCAATGTTATGACTACTGAGGAGTAGGAGAAGTCTATAGTATATCCTTGCCAAAGCCAGAAACTGATTTTCTGGGGGGGAGGGCTGATCCCCGGGAAAATATCACAGAAATTAAAGAAGGCAAAAATTGAAAAACATATCTCAAAATATCGATGTTAAAAATAATGTTTGCAAAAGAAATATTTTCCTTTACGGTTGATTATTGGGTGTTAATATGGAATTAGAGCTCCCTTTCTGCAGCTGTCTGGCACAGTCGAGGACCAGTCCAATTGGTGTGCGGACCGATGTGCTTGCAAGTGCTACTAATATTATGCACGTGACATCCCAGTACATGGAAGCTGTGTTTACACCCACTGAGTGGCAGAAAGACGACTGAGTGGCAAAGGGAGCCTTCAGTTTGAATGCCACGAGAATTCACAAACAATGGGAACTCATCGAAAATGGGAAAGAATTATTGTGCAATTGACAGTGCAGATGGCCCATGGCAACACTTGCCTTTTCAATGCGACTTCTGTCATCCGATCAAACAGGCCTACCAAAGAAAACGTAGCCTCAGCACACAAAAACTTTGAAATGCCTACATTAATCGCGGAAATAGCAACTGAAAAATAATACCCCGCTACCGAAACTGCAAAAACCGCAACATAAACTGTTGACTCGTAGCATAAGTCTATGAAACAACTTTCTCGCTTAATCTGGCGACTTTCCAAATCGGGATTGTTTGTCCACTCAAGACGTAAGTACACGTCTTGAGAAAGTCGTCAAGTTGGCAACTCTAAGACTATAGCGAAATCGACAGTGCATCGTTCATTTTCGGCAGGGTGACATGCTAAAATAAGCGAATTTACGAGAATGTGGATGTAACAGCTACGTCTTACAATTCATTGTTAAACATCTGTATTAACAATAACGTCATATTTGGAAGTTTTACTTGCCAAACGGAATCAGGCGCGTCTCCTTCGGTATCTCTGAAAGCAGCCTGGGCCGGTACGCGCAAGCGCAGTAAATGGCCAAGACGGATGCGAAAGAAGATGTTGCAGTTTCATAGACTTATGCTACGAGTCAACAGTTTATGTTGCGGTTTTTGCAGTTTCGGTAGCGGGGTATTGTTTTTCAGTTGCCATTTCCGCGATTAATGTAGGCATTTCAAAGTTTTTGTGTGCTGAGGCTACGTTTTCTTTGGTAGGCCTGTCAAACGAGGACACATTAACTGTCCGGTCTGAATGCTCTGAGGTCAGATCTTACTTGCCCTGCGATCATTCCTGCCACACCACATGCTGAAGTGGCCTGACTCGCTTTGAGCTCAGAGAGAGAGAGCCTGGGGAGCATGGGGGAGAGAGAGAATGTCATGTGAGCCACATGACCATGAGGCCCGACAAAGAGGGCCTTTCAGCTGGAGCTGAGAAGGACGAAGCCATACATTCCTGTTTGCTGACAACATACATTTACATGAAGCAGTTTCTGAAAGAGGGATTAGGAATAATTGTTGAGGATTATATTTCAATATTTCTCATATTCATTAGTCATCAGTAGAACAAATGCCATGTTGAACAACCATAATCAATAATCATAATCAATAACCATATTATGTAAGCAGCAGTAACACACACACATACAAGCAGTTCACACACACATGAGCAGTGCACACAGGCACATACACATAACACACACACATACATGAGTAGTGCACACATACACACAGACACAGACATACAGACACACATACAAGCAATTCAATTCACACATGCATGAGCAGCTCACACACACATAAGCAGCAGCTTCTGTAGCTTTGATTAGTAAGCAGGCTTCTGTTTAGTTGATTCAAACTTCATTCAACATAATCAGGTGATGTATTTGATTTCTGTAGCTTTGATCAATATTTGTTCAGTAAAATCATTAGTTGTAACTGAAAAATAAAACAATTGAATCATTTATGTATCCACTTGTATCCCATTCCTTTGTCTGTACTTTTCATTTCTTGACTGTAATTTTCTGCTCCTTTTTAGTGATGTGCAGCACATCTTTGGTTTGAATTCCTGAAGGATTAGCTAACAATGTTTTGGTTTGCCTGTCCAATTGTAGCGTGAGAATGAGAAAGCGGAAAGACCATATTTGGTAGGTATTTTCTTTGATGAAGGTATAAAAACTGGGTGTGAAAAGTATGAAATCAGTTCGTCTTGCATAAAAAGAACTCGCCATTATATTTATCAATATGCCTAATTCATTCATTTTCTACAAACCGCTTATTCCTCACTAGGGTCGCGGGGCGAGCTGGAGCCTATCCCAGCTGACTACGAGCAAAGGCAGGGACACACCCTGAACAGGTTGCCAATCCATCGCAGGGCGCACACACCATTCACTCTCACACTCATACCTATGGGCAGTTTAGTGTCTCCAATTAGCCTGATATGCATGTCTTTGGACTGTGAGAGGAAACCAGAGTACCCGGAGAAAACCCACGCGAACACGGGGAGAACATGCAAACTCCACACAGAAAGGCCCCAGGTCGGATTCGAACCCACATCTTTCTTGCTGTGAGGCAAATATGTTTGAATGAAAACCACAACATAACATATGCTTATAATGAGGGAGGATGTTAAACTATTGGTGGATATTAGCTGGAGAGTGTAGCTTTGGGCAATGGGCACTTACAAATACTCAAGCAAAAGAACGCGGTGGGGCGGTCTCTGCAGGCAGAGTTTTCTAAGAAGCTTCTTCAGTTTCCTGCCTGTCTTCTTTTCAGATACTGTGCAGAAAAATAATCACCTGAATAGCTATATTACTTGATGGTTTGAAGCCTATGTCATTTGCCTGTGTCTACACACGTTTTTTTCCTTATGAATTACTATAGTAAACATGTTTTTGGCTTCTTGAATTATTATAGCAAAATGTTTAAATTACTGAAAGTCTCGGAGTCCTTAATTAAAAGGTCAACATTAACCAGTACAAATTCCTCAACACCGCCTACAACTTCCTTCCTGTCCAGTAATCTGCTGGGGCCTTCCAGGCCCTTGTCTTCTTTTTCTTAAGGGATTTTTGGGAGATTTCTCCTTTATTAGACAGTGTAGTAGAGGGAGACAGGAAAGATGGGAATGATATGCCGCAAAAGGCCCGGCCAGATTCACACTTGGGCTGCTGCATATATATGGTGCGTGTGCTTTAACCGGTGAGCCGCCAGGGCCCTCCACCTCCTGTTTTCTAACAATAAACAGGCACTAAGAAAACTGCGTTATCACATCCACTGGTGTTTAAATAGACAAAAGGAATGAAACTCAACTAGAAAAGCACTCAGAGAGCGCAGACCTCCGCCAGGGGGCAGCAAAACTCAAAAGCACAGCGATTGGAACTCTGGCCCATTGGAAAGACTTGAAATCATTGAACTTTGGCGTATATCTCAGCAGTACTTTGGCCTAGATACGCCAAAATTCAATCACCTGTTCCTTGACTTAATACCCACCTTCTCTGAAAATTTCATTAAAATCTGTCCATAACTTTTTGAGTTATTTTGGAAACCAACAGACAAACAAACAAGCAAACAAACCCAGGCAAAAACATAACCTCCTTGGCGGAGGTAACTAAGGAAAAACAGGAGTGCTAATTAAGGGGGAGAACAGAGATGGTAACTGAATAATTAGATGAAAGCAGGTAGCCAAGAGTCCGGAATGCCTAGGGGGAGGGGCATTGCAGCTAATCTCACAACACTTTGTTTTTCGAGAAATATAAACGGCTTAACTTCTCAGTATCATCTTAAGTGGAATCTGGTAAGAGCTGTACAAGATTATTTGACACATATATATATGACAGGGAATATAACTGTGCTGCACTAGAGCAACTTGGGGCGACACAGAGTAAATTCCAGCAGAGAATCCAGGAGAGAGAGAAGGAGCTCCAGGATCTGAGACAGGCTGTGCAGTCGGTTAAAGTGAGAACCAGGGTTGGAAAGCAATGGATTACAAATACTGTTGTTACTGTAAGTAGTTTTTCTTGGGAACTATATGTTTTTACAATGTCTGAGATGGGTGTACCTTTACTTGGGTACTGCTTTAAGAGCAGTAGGCCTATCAGTACTTTTACTTTGCAAAAAAATAAACACATCTCAACTCTTCTCCTCTCATAAGGGCGATCTCAGATTCCATGCGCCCATTAGCAGCAAATAACTTGAGATGAAACTGAGTTCCATTTCCCAAAAGTGTAGTTGCTAACTGCATGTTAGCTAAGTACATACTTCTCTCTACGTGGCTCTGGTTCAAACAATGTAACTAAGTTTTTGGGAAACAAGCTCCTAGTCTCTAAACATGCTTTTTTCTACAATTAAATACAAACAGCTTGATAATGATTCAGTGGTGCCCAGCTCTGCGCAGAGATATTGGGCTGCATATTATTTTAGACTGTAACAAACATGGAGAGGCTTAAGAAAGGTGGTTTTAGCCATATTATACCTCAACCTTAAAGGTGAGTGATTCTAATTGCCTGCTTTTTGTTTTAAACATTTACACGAGTCATTGCCAAATAAGACGAAGAAAACAGTTAATCTCTTCACAGTGGTCAGAGAATAGGGGAAGGGACCGAAGGAGTATCCCTGGCGCAAAATATCAGAGGAAGTGAAGGTCAGGTCAAGAATTTGCAGCTGAGCCAAGAGAAGCGAAAATATTTCAACTTCGCTGACACACGCACCCTGGCTCAGTCTTAACCCTTTAAACCCTGACTTTTTGCTTAATCTTTTCCTTCAGTCTGTTCAAAGTCAGGAAAAAAAAACATTTTTTCGTTTTGTGGGACAATGTCACATACATATTCTGTATCTGCATGGTTGCAGTGCTTTACTGAAGCCAAATCTCACTTATTTTTTAGGAAATATTCAAACCCAGGACACCATTTTTTTCATGGTCACAGCATTACACCTAATGCAAAATGTCTGAATCTCGTTATTTTTTATACATTTCCATGCAATTTGCCCAATTTTATTTGGGACACTGGAAACCGTGGGATCTCGAGTGGAATTTAAATTAGGCCTAAAGTTCAACAGGTTTGAATGATGAAGTTGTATTTTACAGACCCATATATGGGTCAGTAGGTTTAATGTGGTTAATACATAGAGAGTATCATATGGGCATTTTCATATCGCATCCTGAATCAACCTGAAACCCCAATGTAAGCCGATACTGATTGAGAGATGATACACAGCATGATATGAAAATGCCCATATCATGTTCTATTCATCATATACTCATTTTGACCAAAAGTAATGATGCATTTTATCCAAAGCTATGGCAAAGGCTGCAGCCACTGATACAAGATTTTGCCGCGGGCAGATACGGGTGATACAGGATTTAGCCCACGGACTGATACAGCCTCGTGCGTCACGCATGTATCACAGGTGCAGATTCCCTGTATTTATTAAGAAGTATGTGATAAAGATGCTTATTATTCCCAGAAAAGTGCCTGATATATACGATCATAGAAATTGTATTCTTTTTCAACAAAGAATATCATAAATTTGTTATTAAATGTCTGTGGCATGGTGCTGCTTGATGTATCTATACTCATGCCAGAATTAAATAAAAAGCATTTGTATGACAATAGGTTAAAGGCTCAGTCCCAGTGGGCATTTTCTGCCTCGGAGATGTACTCCCGATGGAAATTGATGAACCTCGGGAGGCGTCGGGAACAGGTTCCCCGATGTCCCGGGGAAGCTTTGGGAGCGTCGCTAGTGATCTTCAACCATCGGAAGGCATCGCAAGTACTGCGAAAAATTTCAGTGCTTGCATTGAAATTTTTCCCAATGTGTTCCTGATGTTTTGTCGGGAAAACAGTCCGGGGAGGCCTCGCCGGACCTTTTTAGACCCACGGAGAAGCTCCGGGGATGCTTCCCCGGAGCTTTGGCAAGATATTGTTTTCCCCGAGGCATCCCCGAAGCATTGGTGGTGTCTCGCCGAAGTATCAGGGGACTTACGGGGATATTTGAGTCTTCAATGGGCCAGAGTTCGGCGACCTTTCAGTGACACATTCTCGATGTCGGGGTTGCATCCCGAATATTCGCCGAAATTTCGGTGACGATTGAAAAGTGCATTATTCCCACCGCGCTGATTTGCTGGATTTTGCATTCGCGCGCGCTATAATGGATTTTCGCATTCGGGCGCCAGGTCGTCTGTTAGACCAAAATAAATTAGGCCTAGTTGTGTTCAGCTGCACTACAGCATTTTACGGAAATACTCGTCAACAAAACCATGAGAAAGTAAATACTGTAACTTGTATTGTACCAACAAAGAAAGAGGCACTTCTGTTTGCTCAAATCATAACATTATTTACATCAATAGAAAATATGAACATGTTAAGGAAAAAAAACATATTTATCCACGGAAAATAAATAACCCAAATTGCAGTCCCCAGCCTAGACACCTGCAAGAAAACCAAAAATGTATATCCAGCCATTCAATTAAAAAAAAAATAATAAAGTAGTTTATTAATTTGTAAAGGAAAAGATTGTGCTGCTGCAGTACAGATTATAACAACTAGATGCGCTTGCCAGATGCAAGTCGCGGTCAGCTACATAAAGCAATGCCCGACAGCCTATAGTCATTAAACAAATACAGCAGAGATGTATGCCAAAGTTCAAGATTTAAAGTCTTTCCAATGGCCCGGAGTTCCAATCGCCATGCTTTTGGGTTTTGCTGCCCCCTGGCGGAGGTCTGCGCTCTCTGAGTGCTTTTCTAGCACTCAAATGTATTATCAATCAAAAACTAACAAAAGCATTCCTGTATTGATCTATTGCTGTATTAATTCATTATTATATATCCAAATGCGCTAATTATCAAATACTAATTGATATTAACTGAAACAATGTATTAATAATCAAGTATTCACTAAAGCAGTGTATATCTGAATGAATTGTGCTGTTACTCTATTTGTCTTCTCCATCTGAGATTTTCCACTACTTGCAGCAGAGACATTTTGTTCCTCTTATCTAAAGAACACAGAAGCACCAAATTTAAAGTCAAGAGGTGAGCCATAGTTGTATTCACGGCCTAAACGCAAGCTGAAATTTATAGCAGCAGCTAGACAATGAGTCAGGAGGGGGAAATACCTGCGATATGTTGCGTAATACCATGTAAGGTGAATGCCAAGGAAACAAAACATTTTTAATTTGAGAGGGAGCACAGCTGTTGGTTCCCATGGAAAAACTGAGCTCATCTGGTTGATGTATTGTAAGGCGAATGGA
The DNA here is from genome assembly GCA_029721435.1 of Gymnothorax reevesii. Lineage (NCBI taxonomy): Eukaryota > Metazoa > Chordata > Actinopteri > Anguilliformes > Muraenidae > Gymnothorax > Gymnothorax reevesii. The sequence goes on from CM056575.1 coordinate 145,744,482, forward strand.
TGATATAAAAGCCCTCCCTGCAGAATAAGGTACTATAAAGATTGAACTGATGAGGAACTCGGGGGCTGCTGTCAGCCCTCTGGTCCTCTATGACCAGAGATTCTGGACTGGATATACTTATATACTTTTGTGTATATTCATTAAAGCAACTGCTGCCATGGCAACCACTGATGTGATGCTACAGAAACTCAGTTTTTTAAGTTGCAATTTCTAATAGAATTATTTAGATAATAATTGTTAGTTTAAAAAGTGAATATCTTGGAAAAATGTCTGCTTAACTATCAGTCCCCTTAAATGAAATAAGATCATCAGAAGCAAAGGAATTGCATGAAGACTTTTCAAATGATCTTATTTCACTGACACAATTTAAACAATAATAAAACACATGCATTGCTTCCAACCCCCGAGTAAAGAAAAGCGTGAGAAGTCCGGAGTCATAACGCAGTTGAGACTGTTAAACCTCCATGCACGAGGACTTCTGTTCCGCGCTGGAATCTCTTACATATGCATTGATTGAATAATTGCTGGCTACAGCAGGGGAATGTAAATATGCCACGAAAACTCACGCCAAGTGCCTGAGATTTGACAAGTATGCGTTATTAATGAAAGCTGGCCTGACCTGATAATGTTAAGAGTTTTCAGAGTTTCTGAAATGGCTATTTAAATGAATGATTGAAAACAGGTCATGGTCAATCATCATTTTCAAAGGAAGCTTCCCCTGTAGCCAGTGTACGAGCCGCCACTGGAATCATGTAAACTAAAACATAAATCAGTTTGCTGAAAATGCTAGCCATGTATAGCTCAGTTGGACCCAAGGTGTGCTACAGCACGTGTAGTGACAGTGAGAGGTAGAGGCCACGCTTAAAACCATGAAACCATTCGAGCAAGACTGACAGACAGGATGTTTTACACTATCGCAGAGACACACAGACAGCGTGGCTGGGAGCACAGATCGAGTAATGGTACAGGTTTGTGAAACTGCCCTGATTGGGAAGCCCTAACTTCTGTCCTCTCTACGCAGCTGATGGACGTGATGTCGGAGTCACCGGAACAAGAGGACGAGAAGGTAAAGGAGATGGCAATACAGTCCGCCACCGTCAATAAAGGAGGTCAGAAAAAGTATGTGCCATGGTCATTCATTGCAGGACATCTGCCCGACATCACAGATGGAGCAGGAAAATGGATTACAGCCCTTGAAGAGCACACAAGGGGAACCCGGTTCTCTTTTGAGCACATGAAAGCGCTGCTGAGGCAAGTGGTTGGGAAGCGTGTGACTAAGGAGCTCTTCACGGCAGTGGGACTGACCCAGGAGGCATTGGGACATTCAATTGATCATGAGGGATTTGGCAGATTTCGGAATGAGTTGTGGGCAAGGCTTCATCAACTGTATCCGGACAAACACTATCCTTCCAGACTGGCGGGAGAAGAGTTACAGGAGGCAGAGAGTGTTCAGAAGTTCCTTCACTCACTCCAGTGCAGGTGGAGGGAGGAGACAGGAAGTCCCTGGAATGCGAATGTCTTCACTGAGCACGTATTCAAATTGATGGTCATACAAAACCTGCCACAACCAGTGCAGAAACGACTGGACAACGTAGTAGGGTTGATGAAAATGGAGTGGCCGATGTTCTCAGAACACATAATCCACTATATGGGGCTACATCGGAAGGCGAAGAAGAACCTTGACGAACAGACCAAGCAGCTGACCATGGAGTTGACTCAGCTTCAGCTTGAAGAACTAACTAGACTCAGAAAAAATCAAAAGAAGGCTGATAAAGGTAAAACACGGGCCCCATTGGAGCTCGTGGAGCAGGCTGCACTGAGTCCAACTGTTTTGACTCTGATGGGTAAAGCAAAGCCTCAGGTGCAGAACTTTCAATTCCAGATGCCACTTCTAAGTAACCCCAATCAAAGACTGCAATGGGCAGGAAACCGAGGCTGGGAGACATGGTGCTGGGGATGTGGTCGACCCGGACATAGAATGAAACACTGTCCACACACAGACCCAGCTGTCAAAAACTACCGACCACCCAAACCCAATAAAGGACTGCATCCCAAGGACATATTGTGTTTGGCATGTAACCGAGCTGGACATGTATGGAGAGATTCCAATGTGTCCCGCAGACCAGCAAGCCTTGTGTTGTCATACTCCCCGCCGGGGGGGTGGGGTGGGCTGGGGTGGGGATGGGGGGGTGGTGGGGTGTAGAGAGATTCTTTACATTTTTTTGTTCAGCAGGGTGGGGGGAGGGGGGCTGGGGGTTGGGGTGGAGGACTGCACAAATTCCGCCTCTTCCAGAACCTTCTATATTTTCCCTTTTTTTTCTTTTTTAACGCGTGCATGCATTATCAACAGGTGGCAATTGCACATTTATTCAGAATTAATGGGAATCAATTTGTGTCGGTCCGAATTCATTCTGTGGCGTCCTGTGGGAAACCCCGGATTTTACAGTTATGCCATGGATAAAACCAGCCACTAACTGCCGAAGTGAGGGGTGCCCAGGGCAGCCAAAAGGGGAAATGGTGTTACCAATCAATTTAAGAAATCACAAAAAGAACCAATCATACCTGTATACAGAAAAAGAACCCACCAGACCTGTTATCATTAACCAACTGTTCATGTTGGACCACCTCCTGCATTGGCAAAAATCTATTTCAGCTTCCCCAGGCACTCATCTCTTAAAGCCATCGGCTTCTCTTAGAAACTACTGATAGTCTCACTTACACAGCCGGTCCCAATGCGGATTGCTGACAGAACTGTAATGGCTCGCTGACTGCATTCACCCCATAATGCCCTCAAGTTTCGAGGTAAAGATGTTCTATGTTCAAGGAAAGGCAATATCGTGTACAAAAGACTGAGTTTATTGTGGACATCCTCAATGACTATCATTACGGATTGATGCCCATGCTGCCATAACAAAGTAGACTGTGGCAACCCACAGTGTATTGGCTGCAGTTAAACTCTCAAGAACTGATGCAACTACAAGATTGGAAACATGGGAGCCATGGGTGTGGACTCTGGAAATGCTACTGAAGCTCACTTAGCATAACACGGCTCCCTCATATGTGACCAGCAACAAAAGAACTCATGACGCATGCTGGGATGACGTCATCAAAAAATGCCACTTTTCAATAGAATGTCAAAATGTTCACAATGAACTACAAGGAGAAGCATCCACAACTATTTTGCCAATGTTGCTTCATTCGTCATTAAATGTCCTAGGTTTCAACTCAGCCGCACATGCAACGTTGCCAGTAGCAGAAAGTTGGCTGTCACATGATTTGGAACCGACAGGTAAAGCAGTGTTACAGGTGCTAGAGTAGACACCACCGGTTGAAAAAATGCATTCATATCTCTGCAGAGAATTCATTTGAATCTCAGAAAAACGCAAAACGACAGACTAACGGACAAGGTTTCGCTAGATGATAGGCCACCGACGCAAGTGCCAATCTAAACCAAGCATGAAATACATGAGAATGTGTGGTAAAAATGCAAAACAGATGCAGACTATATTTGGTCCCTGCAGCCAGTGAAAACAAGGAATCAATTTACCGCAAAAAAACCAGTATTCTTTCTTGCAGTGGATGATGGGCTGTTATTGTCAGAAAAGACAAGAAGCACATGGTGCACCCTGATTTTTACAATCAAAAAGTTAAAATTATACTATTTTTACTAAATACTAAATTATACATGATTTGAGATCACAAATTGTTTTGCTGAAGCAGAAACACCTCAAGTTCCAGACCCACATTCATTTCCATCCAGCATTCCGCTTAGAATCTGCCTCATTCAGGGACATTTACAATCGTCGTACCTTTTTTGCATTTGTTACGACCCAGTACATTTATGCTGCCCCTAGTGGCAGGAGGACTTTTCTGTGTGTCTTTAAATGTTTAATTGCAGGATTGGTGGCACATGGCAACACCTTATAAAAGAAGCTTGGTGTTGGGCAAAGAGGAGTCTCTCAACTGCCAGCCTGTTCTCCAGCAGCCACTCATTGCCTTGGTCTGTTCTTGTTTGTTTGGATAAAGTGCTTTTTGAAATTAAATCCTTTTTTTTTTAATAACTATGTTCTCGTCCCATTACATGTTGTGATCAGTCAGTGGGCTGGTCGTAACAGATTGGGCACTCGTCTGGGAGATACAATTTTGTTGAGTTAAACCCTAGACCAGGGGTGGCCAACCCTGGTCCTGGAGAGCTGCAGTGTCTGCTGATTTTTGGTGCTACTCAGTACTGGATTGATGGATTAAAGTAGTGGATTACTCACTTTACTGATCTCACCTGGTGTCTCGGGTTTAATTTGGTAATAATGAGCTAATCAAGCAGTTAGCAAGAACAACCCACAAGACTCCTAGAGCCGATTAACTAGACTTGCAGGTTGTGACAGCAATCTACATGTTAACCAAGACTTGTCAATGTGGTTGGATATTTAGCATAGTTGTAATGCAGACAAAGTGGAAGTACAGAGTACAGATAAAAGTTTATAGAGCAGGGGTGGATAACACTGGTCCTGTAGAGCCAGAAGGTGCGCTGAGTTTGGTTTTCTCCAC